>JASWHV010000006.1:21293743-24058229 GCA_030760725.1 Neostapfia colusana | reverse complement strand
CAAGAGTGTAGAGATCAAGTGTGGACGTGGTGATGATCTTGACTCAAGATCTAGATCAATTCCACCGTCAAAAACCGATCAAAACATGATCTGTCCACACGAAAAAGTTTCTGTTCAAAGGGGGCAAAGAAAACGGATGCGTAGAAACAGCGACGACGTCGTAATATGGGTAATGAAGACCTACCTCACTTCCCTTTGGTGGTAGGGCCTTCCTCCTATCAATGGAAGCAGCAGGGAATTTTTCTATGGAAGATTAGGGCAGGACATATCGTCGGCTCTTTTCTGGCGACGGTGAGGCATGACGGGGCTCGTCGGCGGGGCTCGACGGCGGAGCTCGACAGCGGGGTTCGACGGCGGGGCTCGTTGGCAGGGTTCACCGGCGACTGAACTCTGGCGAGGGGGGTCCAACTCGGCGAGTTGGAGGCTAGGGCCTCCAAGTCGCCGACTTAGGGGGGGAAAGAGGGGAGGGGGGCTGCGGCCAAGAGGGGGGGTTTGGGTTCTATTTATAAGGGGGGAGGGGGAGAATCCTACTCTAATTGGAGCTTAATCCTAACAAACTTTTCCCCAATTGATTTGGTGCGGCAGCAAGGGGGAGAAATTCCCCAAATGTGGGGAAAATCCCCCTTTTCTAGGGAATTGGGGAATTTGGAGATTTGGGGAAAAATTTGGGGAATTGGAATTGGCTCATTTCAGCTATCTTTTTCCCATTCTCCACCATTTCTATGTCACTTACTCCATTTCTACATTCCCCTCTCCATTTCTATGTCCCACTCTCCATTTCTACATTGCCTTTCTCCATTTATATATGCCCTTCTCGATTTCTATGGTTCCTTCCTCCATTTCTATGGTTCTTACTCCATTTCTATGGTTCTTCTCCATTTCTATAGTTCTTTCTCCATTTCTGTGGTTCCTTTCTCCATTTCTACTTCTTTTATAATGTCTCTCTACATGAAAAATGTATGCATTGCATGGAAATGAGTTTGAGGGTGTTATAAACCTACCCCCTTAAACTGAATCTCGCCCTCGAGATTCGATAGAGTAGATAACAGGTGAGGGAATTCTGCCTTGAGATCTTCCTCACGCTCCCATGTAGTTTTGGCTTCCGTGTAAAGGCCCCATTGCACCTTGCACCAACGGATCACTTTGTTCCTCGTGACCCTTTCCTTCACGTCCAAAATTTTGACGGGGTGCTCCGCGTAGGTTAGATCCTCTTGAAGCTTGAGCTCATCCATCGGTACCTGTTCTTCCGGTACTCTTAAGCACTTCTTGAGTTGGGACACGTGAAACACGTCGTGTATATTGGAGAGGTGTGTTGGCAGCTCTAGTTGATAGGCTACTTCTCCTCGCTACCCCAAAATCTTGAATGGCCCGATGTAGCGAGGTGCTAATTTGCCCTTGACGTTGAATCGTCGTTGACCTTGGATAGGCGATACCTTAAGATACACGAAGTATCCTACTTCGAAGGTCAATCTTCTTCGCCTATTGTCCGCATAACCTTTTCGTCATGACTGTGCGGCCTTCAAGTTTTCTCGGATCGGTTGGACTTGCTTCTCGGCGTCTTGCAGCACTTAGGGTCCAAACACTTGGCTCTCTCCGATCTCATTCCAGAACAGCGGCGTTCTACACCGTCTATCATACAATGCTTCGAAAGGTGACATCTTCAAGCAGGCTTGGTAGCTGTTGTTGTACGAGAATTCAGCGTACGGCAAGCTCCTATCCCAACTACGCCCATGTTTTAAGGCGCAAGCTCTCAACATGTCTTCCAAAATTTGATTTGTCCTCTCAGTTTGCCCGTCGGTTTGCCGGTGATAAGCGGAGCTGAAATTCAGTTGTGTACCCATAGCTTCATGCAGCTTCTTCTAGAACCTAGAGGTAAATTGAGAATCCTGATCTGAAACTATCCTCTTCGGAACTCCATGGTGACACACGATTTGCTCCATATACAGCTCGGCTAGTTGTGCAACGTTGTACTTGGTTTTAACAGAAAGGAAATGGGTTGTTTTTGTCAATCGGTCCATGATAACCCAAATAGAGTCATAACCCGATTAAGTACGTGGCAATCCAACGATGAAATCCTTGCTGATGTCTTCCCACTTCCACTCGGGTACTTTCAATGGCTGCAACAGTCCAGCGGGTCTTTGATGTTCGGCCTTCACCCGTTGGCATGTATCGCATAAGGCAACATATTCAGCTATGTCCCTTTTCATACCATCCCACCAATAGCAAGTTTTCAGGTCCTTGTACATCTTTGTACAGCCCGGATGTATGGAATAAGGTGAGTCATGTGCCTCCTTTAATATCGTGTCACAGATGTGCTTTACGTTAGGCACACAAATCC
Organism: Neostapfia colusana; assembly: GCA_030760725.1. NCBI lineage: Eukaryota > Viridiplantae > Streptophyta > Magnoliopsida > Poales > Poaceae > Neostapfia > Neostapfia colusana. Next base: position 24,055,891 of record JASWHV010000006.1, on the reverse strand, counting down.
TTTTCCCTAACCAAAGCGTGCCTTCCTTGTCTTCCTTGAAATCCTTTTCTATGCCTTGTCGGATTCTTTCCTTGATTTTATTGATTTCCTCATCCGTTGCTTGGCCTTCTCGTATCCCTTGTTCCAGTGATGAGTTGAGTTCTATCACTTCCATCTCGTTCGAGAACCCGAGATGTAACCATTCAAACTCCTTGCGCAGCTCGGGCAGCAGCTCCCGAACCGTGAGTTGGTGACATTCTCCTTTTCGGCTCAACGCATCAGCTACTACATTGGCCTTTCCGGGGTGATAATTGATTCCAACATCATAATCCTTGATGAGTTCCAACCATTGACATTGTCTCAAATTCATATCCGTTTGCGTGAATATATACTTGATGCTTTTGTGATCCGTATAGATCTCACATTGGTGGCCAAGGATATAATGCCTCCAAATATTCAAGGCATGTACCACGGCTGCAAGTTCTAAGTCATGTGTGGGGTAATTCAGCTCGTGTTTCTTTAGTTGCCTCGACGCATAGGCTACCACTTGTGATTCTTGCATGAGCACACATCCAAGCCCTTGTCTTGATGTGTCACAATATATGTCGAAGCTCTTGCTCACGTCCGGCAATACCAAAACCGGCGCTGTGGTTAGTCTTTTCTTGAGCTCCTCAAAGCTTTCTTGGCACACTTGTGTCCACTAAAATGCTTTTACCTTCATTAGCAATTCAGTCATAGGCTTCGCTATTTTGGAGAAATCCTTGATGAACCGGCGGTAGTATCCAGCCATCCCAAGGAAACTCCGAATATCTCTCATATTCTGCGGTTGGTTCCACTTTAAAACGTCTCCCACTTTTCCGGGATCAACCGATACTCCTCCCTCGGAGATGATGTGACCTAGTAACGATATCTCCTTTAGCCAAAATTGACACTTGCTGAACTTGGCATACAATTGATGCTCTTGCAGTTTCTGCAACGTCAATCTCAAGTGTTCTTCATGTTCTTCCTCGCTTTTCGAATACACCATGATATCGTCGATGAAAACCATGACGAACTCATCCAAGTACTCCATGAAGACCTTATTCATGAGGTACATAAAGTATGCGGGTGCATTTGTTAACATAAAAGACATAACGGTATATTCATACGAACCATACCGTGTTCGAAATGCAGTCTTGGGTATGTTGGAGGGCTTAATATTCAGCTGGAAGTATCCCGACCGAAGATCTATCTTGGAGAAAACTCGGGCACCTTTCATTTGATCGAATAAGTCCTCTATGCGGGGCAGCGGGTATTTATTCTTGATCGTCACTTTATTGAGAGACCTATAGTCCACACACATCCTTTGTGTCCCATATTTCTTGTCCACGAAGAGCACGGGGGCTCCCCCACGGTGATGAGATTGGGCGTATCAAACCTTATCTAGCTGCTCCTGAATTTGTTTCTTGAGCTCCACTAATTCATTAGCAGGCATCCTATATGGCCTCTTTGCTATAGGTGCAGTTCCGGGTACTAAATCAATGGCAAATTCAATGTCCCGGTTAGGTGGCATACCTGGAAGTTTTTCCGGGAACACATCTGAATATTCTTGAACTACAGGAATGCTTTCCAATGTCGCTTCTTTGAGGTGGTTCAGCACTGCTTTCTCCGTTGTAGGTTGGGCTGCCTAAAACTCAATACAAGTACCGTGCTCACTTGTCAACTGCACGATCCTCTGAGCGCATTGAATTACTCCGTTGTGCTTGCTTAACCAGTCCATTCCAAGTATTATGTCAATCCCTTGGGAATCCAAGACAATAAGGTTGGCAAGAAAGTCTACCCCCTTATTTTAAGCCTTACTCACGAAATAGAATTCAGAATTGAAAGAAATGATTTCCCAACTATATGCATCAAGGTGTAAGAACTAAGAAACTTCTTTTATTAATATCAGCCTATATGAGGATGTGAACAGGTGCCGAAGCATCTCACATCTCCCTACTATGTGTGGATGTGGGCATTCGATGAAGCGTCCCACAACTCACACCAGCACACAAGCAATCATCATAAAATTCTGCAGACCACTCCTATTTCGGCCTACTACGTCTAAGCGTTCCTATTACAACTTTATTCAATGGGAAACCTAAACTTAATCGTGAGAACCGGTGTTGTTCTCGCCGTGTGATAGGGGTGGTCCATACATGGGTGCATGCCATGGTGAGTCGGCAGTCCATGTAGGGATAGATGACACTGGTGCTCCATTTGTTCCCGTGTTTGCATGAGTCTCCTCTTGTTTCTCCAGCAAATACAGCTTCTTGCAGAGGTAACGGATCTCTTCTTGTGCGTTGCCTAGCGGTTTCCTAACTCAACGAGCAACCTCTAAGACCTATCAGCAGCTTGTGGGTTGGAAAGGGCTGTTACATGGGGTCCAATGATCTCCCTTGTGCCACTCTTTCGGCACGGGTGCAGCTCAAAAGTGGTGCCCTCAAGCTGCTCATCGAAGGCGTAGCACAGTCCGGTGAGTGCTTCCCATGCAGCATCATCGATAGCTTCTGCCCTTGTAGCTCTCCATGTGGGTGTGAAGTGCCGAGTGACAACCCTACCGTTAGATAGGATGGTTACATCAGCCTTCCACTCTTCATGTCCACGACGAGGGACTTTCTTGAGGAGATACTCCGGGTATAAGCTGCAGCAATCCAGAAATTCTTTGAGCTCCCTGGATGTGTGTCCTCCTTCCATTCCATTGGACCGAAATTCTTGAGCTGAATGGTTGGCCCATTCATCACATTCATTATTGGTCTCAGCAAGGGGTGGCTCCTCCTCGGGTTCATCTCCTCCCATCATAGCTTCATGAGGCTCCACGGGGTGTAAGCCCGTGTGAAACTCCTCCTGAGGTGCGTACCAATGTTGTTCTTGTGGATCATCCTCCATATCGTCTTCGAATGGTTCCACCTCTTCCGGATCCTCTTCCTCATGCATATAGCTATTGACTTCATCTTCATCATGAGGTTCCGTCTTCACCTCCTCCCAATATGCTCTATCGGACACCTCAATGGGGTTAAGAGCACTCCCACGTGGTGGTGGATGAGTTCTTATGCGTGCTGTGCTCCTGATCACCGGCATCTATAAGTAAGACATGAGAAACTTTAGAGAAGGAATAAATAACTCCAAAACTTCAGAAGTTATGGAGCAAGAAAGCAAAGGTGTTGCTGTCCAAAAGAAGAGAAAAGAGGGGCTGAAAATAGCACTTTGCGGTGGCTGAATTGACAAGTAAAAGTGTAGCAGCAAGAAATTTTCGAAAATAGCAGTTTAGAGGGGTGTTCCTATGTGTTTTAGAGTGTCCATTATACCTAGGCTTGTGTCCTACGGTCAACGTGGCTCTGATACCAATCTGTGACACCCGGTTCCGAAAACAGAACCAAGTTAATGCATATGTGTGCCCAGGATGTTCATCACACATACACATGTAATCCACAAACTGAATTTAGAATATAACCACGAATAAATAGTGTTTAAGTACTTTATTACATTGACTAATTGTCTCACTCATGATTGTCTATCTTATTCTTGCAGCGGAAGTCTCTAAATGACAGCGAAAACAACTAAACAGCAGCAGGCTCCATCTTCAACTCTACAGCCATGTTGACGGTAGTTCGCACGCCAAGTACTCCACATTGTCCTCGAAGTACTTATCTCCTGTAGCTGATGTTTATGTGGTAATGCAAGGGTGAGTACATGTCGTACTCAGCAAGTGCGGGGAAAGTATGACATGTAGCTTACAACAAGGTATGGAATAAAAAGGCTCATTGCAGCAAGCAAATTTTATTTCACAAACATGATAAAAACATCAACTATTTTTAGGTGAAATTTATCCCACTATAACCAAGTAAAACAGCAACATTCTTTCATCATAATTCACCATTTATCAAGTCTCATCCAGCCATTAATCTTTCTCAAGTTCATCTCATGCTCGTAAATATTCATAACCATCTCATATTCATATAGCCAAAGCCAAACTCATTTGTCATGACTCAAAACTGTCCCAAAACAATCCCAATGACCATACCATAACCATACCCAATAATCATCCCAAGTTTTTCCCTCTAATCATGAAAGTTGGCCAGGTGCTTGTGACCGGAAGCACGGCTATCATGATAGTTTTACACTCTGCAGAGGTGGCACCACTTTACCCACAAGTTCGTGATTTTGTCACCCGTCGGCGACTGAAGAACCTCCATTATACCAGTACACAACCGTCGGTGTATGGCCAAGAGATCACAAAATAGCCTTTACAAAGGGGCTACTAGATGTATGGACTCACTGAGGTTTCACCGGCAGGCTCGAATCACCATTCTCCCACCCACGGGCCCCCTCTTGTGCCATGCAGTTCCCAGGGTAGTCCTCCTCGACTCCCATTCCCCGCGCCATCCACGGTCCATAACAAGCTAGCAACACACCTAATTAATCAGCTAAGCCGCACCCATACTTGGCCTTGTGGTGGCACTGTTTTCCTGGCATATTCTCGCATGAACTGGTCCTTAGATCTACGGCAAGTAAACCACCATCTCATTCAGCAACATCCATGAACCAAGCTTGCCTAGATCTCCCCGATTCCATGCTCATTAACATCATCAAGTTCTCATCATCATTATTCATATGAGTGCAGTAGCTTGACATATTTTATTTCAGCTTCCCGTATCCCATAGACTAAGCGAAGCAAATAGGAAAAAACGACCATACCCGACTCATCAACTTTTCTGACGACAAGGATGGTTAACAAAACTAGAAACTCTTATAAAAAGGGTGTCCCATCAAGTTGACTCAAGCATACGAGTTTTAGCAAACAAAACAGTTTCAAAAACATGGGATCAATATGGTCAAGAGGCACTTGCCTTGCTCCCGTGGCTCTTGCTGTTCGAGCGTCTCGAAGTCTTGGTGCTGTAGTTCCTCGTAGATGGCCTCTTGAGCTTGTTCTTCTACTCATGATCACGCACATACTAAATTCATAGCAATCAATCATCATGCACAAACTTTACTCAAGATGCAATGGGGTAGATGAATGCAAATCCTATGGTGCTGTTTTATTAATCCATTTTGTACATGTTTTGCATGCTTTAACGGGCTTTCATGGGGTTTTATGATGAACAAGAGTGTAGAGATCAAGTGTGGACGTGGTGATGATCTTGACTCAAGATCTAGACCAATTTCACCGGCAAAAACCGATCAAAACGTCATCTGTCCACACGAAAAGTTTCTGTTCGAAGGGGGCGAAGAAAACGGATGCGTAGAAACAGCGACGACGTCGTAAGATGGGTAACGAAGACCTACCTCACTTCCCTTTAGTGGCAGGGCCTTCCTCCTATCAATGGCAGCAGCAGGGAATTTTTCTATGGAAGATTAGGGCAGGACAGATCATTGGCTCTTTTCCGGCGACGGCGAGGCGTGACGGGGCTCGTCGGCAGGGCTCGACGGCGGGGCTCGACGGCGGGGCTCGTCGGCGGGGCTCACCGGCAACTGAACTCCGGCGAGGGGGGGTCCAACTCGGCGAGTTGGGGGCTAGGGCCTCCAAGTCACCGACTTGGGGGGGAGAGGGGAGGGGGCTGCGGCCAAAGGGGGGGGGGGGTTGGGTTCTATTTATAACGGGGGGAGGGGGAGAATCCTACTCTAATCGGAGCTAAATCCTTAAAAACTTTTCCCCAATTTATTTGGTGCGGCAGCAATGGGGGAGAAATTCCCCAAATGTGGGGAAAATTCCCATTTTTTGGGGAATTTGGAGAAAAAATTGGAGAAATTGGAATTGGCTCATTTCATCTATCTTTTTCCCATTCCCCACCATTTCTATGTCACTTACTTCATTTCTACATTCGCCTCTCCGTTTCTATGTCCCACTCTCCATTTCTACATTGCCTTTCTCCATTTCTATGCCCCATTCTCCATTTCTATATGCCCTTCTCCATTTATATGGTTCCTTCCTCCATTTCTATGGTTCTTTCTCCATTTCTATGGTTCTTTGTCCATTTCTATAGTTCTTCGTCCATTTCTATGGTTCATTTCTCCATTTCTACTTATTTTATAATGTCTCTCTACATGAAAAATGTATGCAATGCATGGAAATGAGTTTGAGGGTGTTACACAATGAGATCCATTTCCTATGCAACACCCATTTCTACTTCAACGCTCCTCATACTCAGGGACATCTCCCCTTCTTCCATGTGTTCAACAGAATCACTAGGAAGACCTTGGCAACTAAGGATGGAGATGCTACCAGGATCAATTCCAACTCCATAAACCTGCTTAAGTGGCTGAGAGGGGACAAGAGACTTAATGTGTTTGACTTTATCTACATGGAGATTTACTTGACATCTGAGACTCCATCGAGGTTGTGTATCTACGCACCTTATATTATGAAGATGATCGAGTAGGTGTCCGGCAAGACTTTTGTAAAGGATGTGGCTCATAGGAAGCTACAGCCTTAGGCAGCGACACCACAACTCCACCCCTCCGATAGACTCCGAGCCAGCCACGCTCGTGCAAAAGCCGCCTCTGCCCCTACTTTAGCTCAGCCCGAGAGAGCTCCAGGTTTGTCTAGTGGTCTTCATAAGGTACTCCGCTCCATCTTCACCATGTGTAGGAGTACACATGTGAAGGTCCAAAAGAACTAGAAGGCCATCAAAGGAATAAGAAGGGACATCCATCCCTTGAAGACGAATCTTGAGCTTCCTACCGATGCTCCCATTTCTGACGACAGCGAGGATGACATACGCCTCGAGTTTTCGGAGCTCACCACCGAGAAGTTTGCTTTCTTTGGACACAATGGCGCTAGTTTGAGTACCGCTCCAGATGCTCCTGCCGACGAGGAGGAGGAGAAGGAGGAGTACGAGGAAGACGAGGATGTCGATTTCTAGTTCGTCCCTTCTTCTTTTCTTTTACCCTTTTTGGTGCCTCGATACCAAAGGGGGGGAGATAGTAGAGAAGGGCGCTTATCTTTCTTATGTTTCTAATGCCATGAGCTTTGTGTAATGGACGTATGAACATGTGCTTTATGTATGACTATGTGGGTACTCTATGTGGTGTGGTGGTCTGTACCATTTTAAACCTATGTCCTTATGATTTGTATTGTGTGACCCCTCTTATTTTGTGAGATGTGATGTACTCTTTTGATATGTGATGTGTTCTCATGTATATCTCTTGCATCACACGTATCTTATCACCTTGTCACACGTTGCATTTAGGCACCCAAGATCATGATGTATTTATGATAAAATCCGTTTTAATAAATCATACTTTCAGGGGGAGCACTACAGGAAAATCGACATTTTACGATGGCCGGTATTATTTACGAGGGTCGTCCGTCGTAAATTAGATTACTTACAACGGCCAACGGACACCGTCGTAAGTTAGATGACTTACGACGGCCATGGGCTCGCGGCTGTCATAAATTACGTGACCGTCGGTATTTAATGTGCAACATACGATGGCCAAAACCTGGGCCGTCGTAAGTAGAGCAACCGACGGAATTTAACGACAATTTACGACAGCCGAATACTAGGCTGTCGTAAGTTAGATGACCGTCATAAATTAGGGTTATAACCCTAAATCCCGCGGGCCGCTCGCGCGGCCCACTCACGCAATCCTCTCTCTCCCGCGCCGCAGCCGCTCGCCCGACCCGCGCCACTGCCGCCTCGCCCGGCCGCCTCCTGCCTCGTCCACAGCTGCGCCAGCTCGACCGCCGCCGCACCACGCCGCCTCCGGCCACACCGCGTCGCCCGCCTCGGCGCCCGAGCGCCCGCACAGCCGTGCCGCCCGCCTCGGCGCCCGAGCGCCAGCTCAGCCGCGCCGCCCACCTAGGCCGCTGCTGCGCCGGCTCACCCGCCACCGCGCCGGCCCGCCTGCCTCTGTGCCGGCCGTGCCTCCGTCCGCCTCCGCCCGGTTCTGCGCCGTGCCCCGCCACCTCCATCGGCCTGCCGCAGCTCGCCCATAGGTATGCCTCCCTCCTCCATGTCCGGCCGCAGCACCCCCCACACCGGCCTCCATTGCTTGATTTTTTATTTAGCAATTGTTTAGTGCGTAATTGTGTAGATGATTAATTGTTTAGTTGCATTGTTTAGTAGATGAATTGTTTAGTAGATGAATTATTTAGATCAACAATTGTTTAGATGAATTTATAATTGATTAGATATGTTTTAGATTTAATTATGCTTAATTGTTTATGTTAGGTTTAGATGTTTGTTTAACTCCGCCTATGTTGTAATGACATAGCCGGTCCCAAGCCCGGGTAAAGGAGGAGGGGGTTGTGATAGGCTTGGCGAGCCAACAACTACACTTAGCCACTCTCATGGAAATGAAACCCAATAGAAATTCGTTGGGGCGTAACCCTCTTAGCGACGCGCCATATCGGAACCCGGGTATGGTGTTAAGTGGGCAAGGGCCGTGTCGCCACCGCCTTAGTGGCGCGCCATATCGGAACCCGGATATGGTGTTAAATGAGCAAGGGCCGGATCGCCATCACCTTAGTGGCGCGCTACATCATCGCCCGGATGTAGTGATAAGTGAGCAAGGGTCTTTGCATCTTACTCGACGGGTGCAAAGCGTAAGGAAGCTAGCCGAGGAACATAGATTTCGGGTGGGTAGTTGGAATGTAGGATCCTTGACGGGGAAGCTACGTGAGTTAGTAGATGTTGCCATTAGGAGACGAGTAAATATCCTTTGTGTACAAGAGACTAGATGGGCGGGTCAAAAGGCGAGAGAAGTCGAGAATACCGGTTTCAAGCTTTGGTATTCTGGTTCGGCTGGGACTAGGAATGGCGTAGGTGTTCTAATAGATAAGAGTCTTAAGGATGGAGTAGTGGATGTTCGAAGACGAGGGGATAGGATTATCTTAATCAAGATAGTAATTGGGGACATTGTCTTGAACGTCATTAGTGCTTATGCCCCACAAGTTGGGCTCAACATGAGTGCTAAGAGGCAATTTTGGGAGGACTTGGAGGATATGGTTAGTAGTGTACCGATAACCGAGAAACTCCTCATAGGGGGAGATCTCAATGGTCATGTGGGTGCAACTAACCTAGGATTTGAAGAAGTACATGGAGGTTTTGGATGCGGCGATAGAAATCAAGAGGGTAAGGACATCCTAGACTTTGCCGTAGCCTATGATCTGTTGATAGCTAACACCCTCTTTAGGAAGAGGCAATCTCACCTAGTGACCTTTAGTAGTGCCCAACACTCTAGCCAGATTGACTTTGTCCTCACTAGGAGAAAGGATAGACGGGAGTGTCTAGATTGTAAGGTGATCCCGGGGGAGTGTGTTGTGACACAACATAAGCTTGTGGTAGCTGACTTTCGCTTCCATACATGTTCTTTGCGGGACAAAGGTGTCAAAATCACAAGAACAAAGTGGTGGAAGTTGAAGGGAGAATCACAAGAATCCTTTAAAAATAGGGTGATCACAGAAGGACCCTGGGCAGAAAATGGAGATGCAGATAGTATGTGGATGAATATGGCAACTTGCATTAGGAAGGTAGCTAGTGAGGTGTTCGGTGTGACAAAGGGAAAGAAACTTATAGATAAAGACACTTGGTGGTGGAATGAGGATGTACAAAAGGCCATTAAGGAGAAGAAGGAGTGTTACAAGAGTTGGCATAATGATAGAAACGCAAGCAACATGCTTAAGTACAAAGAGGCTAAGAAGAATGCAAGGCAGGTTGTGAGTAAGGCAAGAGGACAAACCTATGATAAGTTATATGAGAGACTAGGGACAAAAGAAGGTGAAAAAGACATATACAAGGTAGCAAAAATCCGCGAGAGAAAGATGAGGGATCTCAATCAAGTTAAATGCATCAAAGATGAGACTGACCGCATTCTAGTGAAGGATGAAGAGATTAAGAATAGATGGCGTGATTACTTTAATGGGCTATTCAATGATGGGAATGAGAGCACTATGGTTGAGTTGGATGACTCCTTTGATGACTCCAACAGACGGTTCGTGCGGAGGATACAAGAGTTTGAGGTTAAGGAGGCCTTAAAAAGGATGAAAGGAGGAAAGGCCCTCGGCCCTGACGATGTCCCTATTGAGGTGTGGAGATGTCTTGGGGACGTCGCAATAGTATGGCTCACAAAGCTATTCAACCACATTTTTCGGTCAAACAAGATGCCTGAAGAATGGAGGAAAAGTATATTAGTACCTATCTTCAAAAATAAAGGAGATATTCAAAGTTGTACTAATTATCGAGGTATTAAGCTTATGAGTCATACTATGAAGCTTTGGGAGAGAGTGATTGAACACCGCCTGAGGAAAGTGACCAATGTCACTAAAAACCAGTTTGGTTTTATGCCTGGGAGGTCTACAATGGAGGCGATTTTCTTGCTTCGTCAGCTTATGGAGAGATATAGGGAGCAGAAGAAGGACTTGCATATGGTGTTCATCGACTTGGAGAAGGCGTACGACAAGATACCAAGGTCAGTCATGTGGTGGGCACTAGAGAAACATAAAGTGCCAACAAAGTACATTACCCTTATCAAGGATATGTACAATAATGTTAGGACAAGTGTGCGCGTAAGTGATAGTGAGACTGATGCATTTCCTATCACGGTAGGATTACATCAAGGATCAGCTTTGAGCCCATACATCTTTTCCTTGGTCATGGATGAGGTGTCGAAGGATATACAAGGGGATATCCCTTGGTGCATGCTCTTTGCTGATGATGTAGTGCTGGTAGATGAAACTAGAGATGGTGTTGATAAGAAATTAGAGTTATGGAGACAAACCTTAGAGTCCAAGGGGTTTAGACTTAGTAGGACCAAAACCGAGTATATGAGGTGCGATTTTAGTGGTGTTGGTCGTGAAGAGGGAAATGTTAGTCTACAAGGACAAATAGTATCTAGAAGGGACTCTTTCCGATACTTAGGATCAATTTTACAAAGCAATGGCAATATTGATGAGGATGTTTGCCACAGGATCAAGGTAGGGTGGATGAAATGGCGACAAGCCTCTGGAATCCTATGTGATAGGAAAGTCCCACAAAAGCTAAAAGGGAAGTTCTATAGGACGGTGATCAGACCCGCGATGCTCTATGGGGCGGAATGTTGGCCAACTAAACGGCTACATGTCCAACAAATGAGTGTCGCAGAGATGCGCATGCTACGGTGGATGTGTGGGCACACGAGAAGAGACCGAATAAGGAATGAGGCGATTCGTGATAAGGTAGGGGTGGCGCCGATTGAAGAGAAGTTAGTCCAACATCGGCTTAGGTGGTTTGGACATATCCAACGGAGACCTCCAGAAGCACCGGTTAACAGTGGGATTTTAAGAGGTAGAGAAAATATTAGGAGGGGTAGAGGACGACCAAGGTTGACCTGGGAGGAGGCGGTAAAACGAGATTTGAGAGATTGGAATGTATCCAGAGACTTAGCTCATGATAGGACCGCATGGAAAGTAGCAATTCATGTGCCAGAATCGTAGTCTTGTTTTTTTCTTTTTTTTCTTTTCTCTTTTTCTTTTCCTTTTTTCTTATTTCTTTTCTCTTTTCTCTTTTTCCTTTTTCTTTTTTCCTTTTTTTCTTTTTTTTTCCTTTTTCCCCCCTTGTTCTCATATCTCTTCCTCTGTTTTACTTCATTGATATTGGGTTTCATGTCTAGCCGACCCCAACAGGCTTGGGATAAAGGCTTGGTTGTTGTTGTTGTTGTTGTAGGTTTAGATGTTTGTTTATATGTTTATTTAATTGTTTAGGTTATGACTAATTGTTTAGATGAATTGATAATTGTTTAGATGTTTGTATAGGTTTAATTGATGAGTGTTTAAATACTATATGTACATAAATGGGCTTCAGACCGGTTTGCCCCGACACAGCCCATTTAGTGCCCAACACGACCCATTTAGTGATAACGTATGCGTCTACACAAGCACAGGGTGAACGACGACGGTGAGGACGGCGATGGTGAGGACGCCAAGCTAATCCTAAAGCCATCGTAAGTAAGCCTCTCCAACTTACGACGGCTCTGGGCAGGCTATCGTAAGTAATGTGGCGACATTTTACGACGGCTGTTTTTATTTACGACATTTTACGACGCCTCCCTGCCGCCATGCCCCGCCCTGCCGCCGTGCCGCCACCGCCGCCCCGCCGCGCCGCCTCTTGGGGCATAACTTAGGACAGCTGACCCACTTCTCTATCTCTCTCTCGTTCTTTCCTTCTCTATCTCGTTCTTTCCTTCTCTCTCTCGTTCTTTCCTCTCTCTCTTTTAAATGACTCAAAAATGAAAGATTGGAGTAAATCTATACAATATGCGTCACCCGTTTCGAACCGGCCTATGTCACATGTGTTACGCATGTGAGGCGTGTAGGTTCCGAATTGTCCCTTTTTGGACAGCCTGGGAGTGATCGAGGGGGCGTGGCTTGTGACGAGACGTGGGTTTAGATCTGGACGAGATTTCGACGGCATAACCCTGTTGTTCTCTGCTGCACCATTTTCGGTCGTGCAGCGGCGGCGGGAAGGCCCATGGCCGGTGAGTTGGTTTCTTTGATTTAGGTTTTTCACTCTTCCTTCTTTTACTTATTATTTTTCTTTCTATTGTAGGTTTGCCATTTTCAATGGAGTTGTCGACTCGAGGTCGGCGCGACCTGCGAGAGGCACTTCATCGACGCAGACTTCGTCGGTTGGGCCGTCGAGTGGCCGTCTCTCGCAGAGGGACATGGAGTTCCGTGCCATGCAGGAGAGGCTGACGCGGACCCAGGAGGAGCTCGACAGGACGAGGGCCATCCAGGAGTACCAAGCTAACTACATGGCCCAGAAGCAGGCAGCGATGGAAGTAAGTAATTTCAATTACTGTAATTTACTTTGATAACATTTCAGTAATACATATGTTCTAATATTTTCCAATTATAGGCCTTAGCTCGATAGAACGGCCAACAAATCGCGATTCCTGCGTGGCAGCCGCCACAGGTGACCCCGTCACAAGGGCCCGCAGCCTAGGTGCCTCCGGTACAGGTAATAAACTCTTTAATATTGATTTTTTTATCTAACATAAGGAGAGAGGGAGATGTAGAGTGGTACAGAAGGGAGAGAGGGAGTGCGAGAGAGAGAGTGAGATGGAGAGATGGAGTGTTGCAACAGAGGGAGAGAGAGAGTGCGAGAGAGGGTGTGAGTGAGACTGACATAAAGAGGGGATGAATAGTACAGAGATAGAGGAACAGAGTGAGAGAGATGATGTAAAGTATAGAGAGAGGAAGAGAATGAGAAAAAAGAGAAAGACATTGATATCTGAATCCAAACCGTCGTAACTATTCATGTGTTTTGTAGGGTTCGGCGACGGAGCCCTCTACTCCATCACCACAGCTACCGGTTCCAAGAGAGACGCGTGGATATGATTTCTTCAGCTCCGGAGGTAGTCGAGGGGGCAGTGTGTAGCCCGTTTGTAGTTTCTGTTGTGTGTGATGCATATGAACTGTTGTATGAACTGTTTTATGATTGTTTACTCCTGTTTTATAACTGTTTGTTCTATGAGCTGGCCATCAAGCCAGGTTAGTGCGTTTCGATTTTTTAAAAAAAATACAAACATAACTTACGACGGCTACTGCCCAGAAGTCGTCGTAAGTTAGCTTCTGCTACTTACGACGGTCAGTAAAATCATCGTAAGTTAGCTTCTACTACTTACGACGGTCAGTAAAACCGTCGTAAGTAACGTGCCTTGGGCCACCACGTGGCCTGGGCCGTTACTTATGACGGATGCACGACGTCGTCGTAAGTTACTTTATTTATGACGGTAGCCGTCGTAAGCAAGCTTATTTATGACAAAATAATTACCTCGGCTCTATACCGTCGTAAGTAAGGAAATACCGTCGTAAGTAGCTTACTTACGACGGTTATGACTTAATTATGACGGCCTTGGCCGTCGTAAGTCCGTCGTATCCCTGTAGTGGAGTTCCTTCATATATACACCATGATCAAAACACTTATTTATACTTTGAAAATTTTAATTGGTTGTCATCAATCACCAAAAGGGGGAGATTGAGAGTGCATGTAGGCCCCTGTGTGGGTTTTGGAGGATTGATGACGAATAATTAAAATGCTAATGACTTGGAATAAGCATGTGTGTAGAAAAGATGGACGTGAAAAATAGATTGAGGGTTTTTTAAAAGGAAAAATGGAGAAGAAGGCATGAAGCTATACAAAAGATTGAAAGTTTTTATTTTCTTGAGTATAGGAATGCCACACTATTAACAGGGACACAACACGCAACAAAGAAAAGTCAAATCTCAATCCTACTCTAAAAAGGACTTAGTGTAGAGAAGAGTTCATATGTTAGAGAGATTCGGACATGTCAGAGAGATTTGGACAAGTACTCTATGTGTAGCTTCGGACATGTCTGAAGATTTCATAAAAGTGCTCTCTGTGTAGACTCAGACATATCCGAACAAATTTGGACATTTGTGAGGCCTAGAGAGTTTGGGAGGTTCTAAGTCAGGTAGGGTCGGACATGTTGGAAACTCATGGAAATGTTGTCTCTGTATAGGGTCGGACATATCCGACATAGGTCGGACATGTCCGAAGTCCAATACGTTCGAGTTGATTTTCAAACAAGTAGGGTCAGACATGTCTAAAATATTTCAGACAGGTCCCCTCTATGTAGGTCCGGACATGTCCAAAAATGTCGGACAAGTACTCTCTGTGTAGGTCCGGGAATGTCCAAAGTGTTCACACAAGTACTCTATGTTTAGCGTCAGACATGTCTGAAGTAATTCGGACATATCCAAAGTATGAGGATATCCGAGGCTTGATTTGGATATATCAGCTCGGACATGTCCGAAAATGTCAGACATGTCTGAAGTGGAATCAACGGGCAAGATCAAATTAGTATCAGTCGAGGACGTCATTTTACTGTTGATGGTACCCAATCTCGGACATGTTTGTGACACCCCAAAATCCTGTTCAGAGGGGAGTTTAAAATTTTTTGGACGTGTTGCATGTGTTGCAAAAATTCAAATTCAAACTGAAATTCAAATTAAACTCAAAACAGAAAAGAAATAGAAAAAGAAAAAGGAAAACAGAAAAAAACCGGCCAGTGGGCCGAAACCCACCAGCCGGCCCACCCTGCCCCGCGCCAGCCCGCAGCCGCGCGCCCGCGCTCTCTCTCAGATAGGTGGGACCCACCTGTCATCCCTAACCCTCGATCGTCCGAAACTCAAACTGTTCATCCGCGCGCGCGTGATCGCAACCGACCGGATTTCCGGCCGAATTCTGGTTCCGGAGGACTCCCACTCGATCTAAACAAACCCACCACCCTCCCCCGTCTATAAAAACCCCGGCCTCGTTCTGTTTTTCCCACGCGATCCGCCGTTTTTACTCCGGTGAGAACCCGAGCCCCTCCGGCGAATTCTGGCCGATCTACGCTCGGAAATTCCGATCTAACTCGCTGGTCTTGAGCCACCGCCTCCGTGGAACCTTGCAGGTGCAGAAAACTCGGTGGTTTGCGGTTCAAACACAGCGCCGACGAGCCTCGCCGTGAATTCACCTCGGACCTCGTCGCCGACCGCCTTCCAGGACCTCCGAGCTCAAGAAAACCCCTGAGGTGAGATCCCCGACCTCCCCTCCACCGATATATGCCATAAAATCACAGCTTTAGGAAGAATTGACGAAGATCCGAAACTCTCCGGCGAGATCGCCGCCTCCCGCCGCTGTGCGCCGCCGGGCAGCGCCGTCCGTGCTCGATCAGAGCGACGTGGCCGCTTGAGCGTCGTTTATTTTAAATCGCACGGTAGAGTTTAAATCCCCGCGTACCGGTTCGACGTTATAATCTCAGCCGTCTGTTTTAAATCGGACGGTCCACATCAGCCCCGCGTTATAAAGACTGGAATTCTTACGTGCTACCCCCTGGGGTTCTCGGGAAATAAGAGCTAGCCCCGGAAACTTCTGATCTAGCCCCTGGAACTTCAGAAAATCATGTAAATTCATTTAAAAATCAGTTTTAGCCCCTGGACTTAATAAAAATTAGGAAAAACTCCTCTGTTATGTGTAGCTAGACCCCTGCAAAATTTTAAAATAATATTATAGACCCTGTAGTGGGGTGAGTTTACCTTTTTAACCCTGTTTGATATTAAATTTAGGAAATTGAATATGTGGCTAGTATTTAAAATTTAAAAAGTGGGACAAACATATTGTCAAATTTAAATTAAAAACTTTCTCAGTACTTAGAAAACTTTGGAGTGAGATAAAAATAGATTTTTGGCTGAAATGAATCTGTTTAATTTATTATTCACATTTATTAGTTATAGGGACACATTTTTAAATGAAGAATAGTTCTGAAAATTAGGAAAATAAATGTAAAATAGTTTACATCAGAGGAAAAGGTCAAAAATATGTTATTAAATATTTTAGATTAGAACCTATTCTGTTTAGATGATGTGTCTTGTTATTTTCATAATAAAGTTCACATTTAGGCATAGGAAATAAATCTGAAAATATAGCAACTAGTAAATGATAAATGGAGTTTCTAAAATCCAAAGAATTCAGTTTAGGGTTGGTAGAAATTCTGAAGACACGTATGGAGAAGGAAAATACCTTTCATGCATACTTGGTAGCTAAAAGGTGTAGTAATTGAATATAAGGAATTTATTTAAATTGGAAACTCATATATAAAGTATGCAAGCATAAATGTGAATACAAAAGTAGGAATCATATACACATGATTAAAAGTGCATGTAAGCCAAAGGTCAACACACATAGAGTAAACACAACACATAGAAGTTGTGAATGACTTTGTTACATGTGAATGTGTGGTTTGTATGAAGTAGAAGTGTGAACTATGTCTTATGGATTGTTGTTTTTCTTTTGCTATGTATGATGGTATGATGTAGAACCTGCTCAAGAGCAAGTTATTCCTTTCCAAGATCAGGACTACCCATTTCAAGAGCAGCAGGAAGGAGGCAAGTATCCTTGACCACTTTGATCCTATGCTAGGATGTGTAGATAAAATTATTTGCATTGTCAAATGAAATATGAAACCCATGCTAGGAAGTTTCCCTAGAATTGCATTACCTTGTTTCCTTGTAGCGTGGGTTGGGATTTATTTTGTCATGTTATTTATTATTATGCATATGCTTAGCCATGCTTAGAATGGGATATTTGGGATATGAGATCATCAGTTTAATTTACCATACTCTTGAATGAGATATTGTGAGTTATGTAGAGGTAGGGATCAAGGCAAGTTGGATGTTTTGGTTGTGTGCTGGGTGCACGAGACTCGGGTTTGTGTTTAGTACTTGCCTGGATCGTAAGGACCGGTTCATGGAGCATGTAACCTGGCTTTACCGTGCCAACCACATGCTGAGATGGGGCAGCTTGGCCAATTAATTAGGTGTATCCCCGGCGTAGTATGGGTGTGTTGGATGGTGCGGGGAATAGGTGTCAGCTGGACTACCATATGAACCGCAAGGCTCAAGAGGGGGCCACGGCAGTGGGGTTGGAGCCTCTTGTATGCTGTTAGGGGTGAAACCTCAGTGGGCCCACGCTCGTCGGGAATCCCTTTGTAAAGGTTTCGTAGTGATCTCCTGGCTACACACCTGGGAAGTGTGAATGTGGTTCGTAGCCACTGGCATAATGGAGGTTCTTTTAGTCCACCCGGCAACGGGGGATGAAATCACTACATGTGGGTACAGTGGTACAAACTCTGCACAGTCAAAACTGTCATCACAGCCGTGCTCACGGTTAAGAGCGGCTTGGACTTATTCATGATTAGAGGATTGATGGTTTTTGGAAGTTGTGGATGTTAAGCGGGGAGCTTAACATTGGAAATGATGTTATGGTTATTTGATTATGATGATGGGATGAGAGATTGGGACCATTTTACCTGTGTAGTAATGTAGGTGCTTAATAAGCTAAGGTGATAGGTATTAATTGCGTAGTGCTTTAACCATGAGTTCAACCTCCCCTTGTTCTAGCTATGCATGACATAACTTTCCCACACTTGTTGAGTACCATCGGTACTCAACCTTGCATATTTTGTTGGTTTATATTGCTGCTCAGGTCAAGATAATGATGTGGTGTATAATGACCAAGACTTTGGACCCGAAGATGGTTTCTAGGTTCATGGAGATCCCCGGGCAACGCCTGTGAAGGATCCCTCGAGAATAATATTCCGCAGCTAGTTTATTTACTTGTGATGAACTTATTATTGTCCATCGAGACATTTGCTATGTAAGACTTATTTATATTCGATACCTGGCTTGTAATAAATGATGCTTCACTATTTGTCATCACATGTATGAGAAAATGATCCTGGCATACATGTGATATTCACTTGGTTGTTCTTCAGAAAAACCGGGTGTAACAATGTTCGAAGTGGAGTTCAGACATGTCCGAACTTTAGTGGTTGGTAACGGTAAAATTTTGGGGACCTCTATAAAAAGAGAGATCTCGTCCCCATTTCAAGATTGATCAACACCAGAGCATTCACCAGCATTCTTGAGCATTTCTAGACCTCTCTCACACCTCCTAGCACTCAAATTTGAATCTTGTGAGAATTTAAGGATTTGTTAGGAAAGTCAAGAGAAGAGCACTTTGGGTTGTGCTTGTTGATCTTCACACCTCTTGCTGTTGTGTTCTTGTGTTTGTTACTCTTAGTACTTTGTCTCTAGACGGCTAGGTCTCGCCCGGTGACTCCCTATGTGATGTGAGACCCGGGAAGTTTGTATTACCCGTGATTCGATAGTGGAACAACCAAGTTTTTGATCTTTGTGATCACTTAGTGAGGGTTAGGGTTTGAAAGAGACCGAGTCCTTCGTGGACTCTTCAATGGAGATGTAGATTTCTGTGTGGAATCAAAATTCGGTGAAAAATCCTTCTGTCCACTTGTGCTTATTTACTTGTTCATCATATTTCATACTGTTGCTCTTGCTTGTGTTGACTTAACCCTAGCTCTGAGTTACTTCAATAATTAGATCATCAAATTCATGCAATAGGCTGCTAGTACTATTTAAGTGTTGTTTCTAGATTAAGTCATTCATACACTTGATCTAGAACTAGCTATATTCACTTCCGTTGCGACCAACCTCGGACAAGCAGACTTATCCGAAATATTTCGGGTGTGTCGGAACCTGCCTAAATTTACTACTTATTATGTTTTTAGATTAAATTAGCCTATTCACCTTCCTCTAGTCAACTTTCAAATAATCTAGAGGTTGCCCTTAAAAAGATGGAAAAGCTGATATTGATGCTAATAAATTGTAGTTGGAGTTTCTTTAAAATTTCATGCCAAAATAAAATGTAGGACCTATTGAAACTCTAAAGTTTTTAAAGCACATGATTATTCTCTATATGCAAGTGTTGCATATAGAGTTTTATTGACCATTCAAGTAACTTTTGCATAAAGCGGAACAATTTTTTTCTAAATTAAAGCCACTGACGTTTTATTTGCATTGAAAAATGACACAATAAGAACTTACTGATTGGACCATGATAACACTTGAGAGTGAAGATTGGAGAATATTAAATATGAGCACATAATTGAATATTTCATTTTAATAAATATAAAAATAATATTATCTAGACAAACGTTATGCATGTAAGTGAGAAGAGTTTGATAATAGGTTTTTTAATATATTATTGTTATGTAAAATAATATTCCAATATATATTATAGATTTAATATTACTATTTTTATAGAGATAGATCCATTTTAATATTTTGTATGAGCGATGGCTGATGCGCAATTGGGCAGAGTGGGGAGCGATGGACCACGAAGAAGTACCGTTACTACTCTCGTATACCTAGGAGGAACGTACCTACAAATCATTAAAACCGCGTGTCGCATCTACCCGCGGCCGGAAGCGTCAACGGCAGCCGCGCGTTTCAGCTACCCGGCTATCCCCCGGTCAGAAGCGCGCGCATTTTGCAATTGCTAGCGTCTCAGACAAACCTATCTCTCCAGTACTCTGAAAGCGTTGCCTGCTAGCAGTTGCACCGTGGTCCAAGCTTTCTCTTTTACTGTCAGAATATAATAATATGCTCTGTCGGTTGTGCTCGATTGCCCACGCTCTGGTCCGGTGCAACGTGGACGCGGACGCCTGCCACCGCTTGGAGCCGCGCATGGCAGCTACCACCAGGCCGCGCTCTCCACGGCCACGTACCATGCTTGGTTCGATGTAACCTTCGAAAGCGCTGCGGGGAAATTAAAGATGTCACTGTCGACTGTCGTCACGACGGCATCCGATGTGCTCTCGCTTTCGTGCGTCGCCGACCTGTAGACCCGTGACTGTCTGCGTGGAGAGGAAGGCAAAAGACTATCTTAATTGCTTGCAAAATACTCAGCCCCGTTTGAAACGAAGGACAGGAAATCGATCCCGAGGATAGAGAACCGTATATATATGTTTGTAACAAGAGAATTTCATGGTTGTTTTCTTTTTTATAGAAAAGAAATTTAAGGATGTACAAAATGCAGGAAACAAAACATTTAGTCAAAATTTTGCATCTTCCACCTCTACAAGCTCGGTCTGGTTAGTGAGTACAAGATTTTGGTGCTAACAAATTTCAAAAGAGTGGGGAGAAAGCTCCACTTCACCAGATTTGATATAGGTATGACAATGGATCGGGTTGTATAGATATCTGGCGAGAAAGCTCCACTTCACCAGATTTGACATAGGTATGACAATGGATCGGGTTTGAATCAGGTGGAGCAAAAACACACCTAAAAAAAGAGGTTGTGGTGAAATTTGAGACTCACACTCATCGGATTTTGGGCGGGTTTTGGGTGCCCGTCGGATTTGACTTTTTAATACACATACTACAATTATTTAATAAATAAGTCTAAAAATTATCTATTTTAAATGACAATGTAAAAAATATTAAATTGCTTATAAAGATTGTAAATATAGGTTGCGATAAGTAAGATGAAACAAGTAAATTATATAAAACAATTAAATTTGACATTGAAATTATAAACATAAATTATTTCAGATACCGACGGGTGCAAAATAAAATCCGCACTCGCACCCACGACAAGTCGTATCAGGTGTGGGTTGGACCTACTGGTGGAAAATCTCACCCGTACCCATCGGGAGCAAAACCCGTCGGGTACCCGCACCCGGAGGTAGGATTGCCAGCCCTAATTTGACACTAGATCATGCTAACTCTCTCATCCCTCCATCTATTTTACTATTTTCCAAGGCCTAACACTATTCTGGACGTGGAGACAAATGCTTCAAAAGCATTGATTTTTTCCTTTTCGCTTTTGAGTGAATAACTAGAGGGAGAAGGTATTTTTTCACTTGCAGGTGGGCCAATATATATATATATATATATATATATATATATATATATATAAAAGCAAGCACAGTTCATTGAAGTGTCGCTCTGTAAAGTACTTACCTCTCCATTAATTGCATTGGCATTGCTCGCAATATCTTGTTGCAGCCGCTTGCCAGCTTCTCCGCGAGCACTGACGGGAAGGCTAACCACACTCATTGATCTATTTAGTACACTAGCAGGCGTGGCATCGGGATCAGTGTAGGTAAAATGGTGCAAATTCACCGGTGCCGTTATCCTGGAGAGAAGAACCTTTCTGAAGAAGGCTGTTTGTAGAACGAAGAAATGACCGGATGCGCTTCTTTTCTGTAGAAGGCTGTGTTTGCATGAATCTCTGGATTCGTCATAAATAATAAAATAATACTTATGGAATTATGGTCTAGAATTACCTTTTGTTTTCTTGGCGATGAGCCTTCCGAACTCCCAACTGCAGTCGAGCTGGGGACTGAGGATGGAAAAGAGCTAGAAAGATTGGGCTTCAACAACAGTCCTTGTAAGATCAAACAAGTACGGAGCGGATGTTTGAGTTCCTGATCCAGAAATCAAAGTGGACAGAAGCAATTACCATTGAATTTTGGAAAGTGTGAATAGGATTAGAATCCTAGATATGGTGGGCACTCATCTGGTAGGCAGCTACCATAACTCTGATATGATCGAGACAGCAGGTGGTGACAAGGAGGAGGACGTTGTATGAACAAAACAAGTCAATTAAAGAAATGTTCGTCGCAGTAGCAGAAAAGTTGCTCATTCAATTACGTACGTGGAACAATCACTGTGTTGTCTCCATGTCACAAAGCTCCTACTTTTGTTAGAAAATTTGTTGAGTCATAATATATCGCGTCAACAGTGGTAGCTCTTCTCTTTAATTAATATTTATATGCTTAAAGAGTGAGAATTGCTTTTCTGACATGTTCTGGTCTCAAATTTTATTATTTCCCATGAAAAAATGGTTAAACGTGTCTTACTTTTTAAAAGGCAGGAGTAAATGTACCGAGTAAAAAGACGAGGGCAAACATGTAAATAGAGACACAAACTGGAGCAATCAGACAAATCACCCAAAGAAAAAAGAGTATTAGACACGAGGAAGAAAATTGAATAACATACAAATTGAACTGATAAACATGTCCACCAACTTTTGCCCACATAAATAGTATTTTACATTCCCCATATAAAACTCCATTTTACTACTCTCTAATTTTAATATCCCCGATGTCACGTAAATCAGAATAGAGGGAGTAACAAGTAACAGGTGCCTATATTTGGCTCATAAGCAATTTGACCACATCACAGCAATGGCAAAAAAAGCAGAAATAATTCCAGAATTTCGAAATACCATTGATAGGTTGGATATGCCGTAGGATGATATGAATATAATAGAGGGATGGGAGACACTGGGATCCATACAAACACTGGACTTATCATTCTCGCAGCCAACTGATTTTTGTTACATTAATTTACGGTCGCTGAGCTTACCACATATGTCGGGAGAAGCACTCCAGGACTAGTTAAATGATCGACGCCGGTACAATGTTGGAAAAATGGGCCGTACTTGAACTGCACATGTATGTGGCGATTTCCCAAGGATTCGCGTGTTTTGTAACCAGGAGTAATCCTAGTCTGCCCCGAGGTTACGAATTTCTAGTCTAAAACCACGAGTTTTTACCATTTTCATGAGGCGATTCAAATTAGTTAGATATTGATATAGCTGATTTTGTTTGGCATGAAGATGGAAATTTGGACACTGATACCATACATCAAAGATTGGAATTTGGACACTGATTTTGGAGTGTTAGAGTTCTCTTAAACTAGAGTCATGAATGCTGCTTACTACCTAATGGTTAATTGGTTATTCAAGAAGCTGTTATGTTCCATATTCTGTGATTTCAACCAGAAATGCGTGGGTACTGCCGTGGTTTGTCTTTTTTGTACTGCAAGAGTAAGGGGTCTTTGAAGCAGTACATACCTCATTATAGGAAAGGTGCCACTTATGGACAACAAAAATTCAATTGCATAAATCACTACTACAAAAAGAAGTTCTAGTGACAAAACCCCAACACTTTTCAATAGTGGGCATAGATTAGACCGGTTCTACAAAGGTGAGATAATAGGTCACAAAATAGCCCACAAAACAATGCAGCAGTAGCTGGCGCATAAGCCACAGGTAATATGACCCATTTACAGTGGAGGGCCAATTTAGTGATCGCCAGTATAAATTCTTAGCCCACTGACGGGGTTCTTAACTTCGACCCCTGGGAAGGAGTGGAAATACATCCCACGAAGGACGACGAAGGAGTAAGGCCGAGCCCGAGGTCGGGAGAAGGCGGAGTGAATAAGACAGGGAGCCTGGGACTGACCCTTGGATGAGCCGTGAGACTTGCCCTTAGGGCACAGACGAAGGAAAGACCTCAAAGGAATACCCGAGCCCGACCTCAGGTACGAGAGAAGCAGGTGGCCTTCAGTGCGGAGCAGACGTCGCCCCGGCCAACTGGGAGGACACTCGAGTGCCTTCCCTGGCCACAACACTGAATGCCCGTCACCTCCGATGGAACCGAAGAAGAGTGGAACGGGAAGCGCGCATGCGCCTGGGTATGGGCTACCCCGACGACGGGACAGAAGCAGGCGTAGCGGTAGGCTACAAATACGGCACCTCCATCGAGTGCCCTGTCAAGCGTACGACAGGACAAGCCGTCCCTGTTCCCACGATTTGCTCCTCCTTTGTAATACGGAAGGCGATTAAAGAGAAAGAGAGAATATAAGTAGAGGCGCCTGTCAACACGAGGAGGACAAGTTCTCGCACTTGTAAGAACCACCACCATTCTTGAGTAAGAACAGCGAGACATCACGGCTGGACGTAGGGCACCTTGCCCAAAGCAGGATAAATCCATTGTGTTATTAGCTAGGCCACCTCGAGTTAGAATGCGCGACACCTTGATCATAGCCGCCGCCGCTCGAGCCGCATCCTCCGCAGCGGCTCGAGCCATCTCGAGCTCCGCCCGCACCTCAACAAGCTTGGCCTCCGCACGAAGATGACGATCCTCGCTCTCACGAAGACGACATGAGTCTTTGGCAGCCCGACGAACCAGTTCCTGCCGACAAGGGAGAGGCTCCTCGTCAAACTCCAAGAGGTCGCAGTAAGAAGAAGGCGAGGAGGAAACGTCTCACCAATCCGCTCGAAGGTATTTCCCACAACTGCCCGAGCACGACGTCCATGCGATCTAACTCCGCCGAGAGACTCGACCTGACACCGATGAGTTAAGAGAAAAGAGAGACCACTTCTCCTTCCCCCCACCTCTGCTCGTCCGGCCTCAAGGCGCTGCTAGCTTTGGCCCTAGCGACCCCCGCGCCCAGGGTCGGCAGACGCTCCGGCGCCGGAAGTTGGGGAATGGAGCTCGAAGCCACCACTTCACCTCCATCGACGGAGGTACCTGGAACGACCACCGGACAGGAAACCAGGACAGGACCCGCCCTCCCTGGCTCAGTTACCGGCAAGGCGGGCCTCCTCGCCGAGTCCTCAACTGGTGCCGTGGTGCCCGGAAAAGCCTTGAGCGTTGGGACGGATTTCCTGCACGAAGGCACGGGTCAAAAAACCTGACCGAAAGGAAGACAACACAACAAGAGAAAGAAAAAAGTTACCTTCCCCGTTGCCGAAGAATGGC
The DNA here is from genome assembly GCA_030760725.1 of Neostapfia colusana. NCBI lineage: Eukaryota > Viridiplantae > Streptophyta > Magnoliopsida > Poales > Poaceae > Neostapfia > Neostapfia colusana. The sequence goes on along the minus strand of JASWHV010000006.1, from coordinate 24,030,991 downwards.
GCACGACGAAGTCGCATCATCTGGGCAACAGGAATGGCAGGCAGCGGAACGAAGGCTGGAGCCGCCACCGCGACGGTGGTGGGAGCCGGAGCGACCTGAACCTCCGACCTTCGAGCACCCAAGGACATGGAGACGTGCTCGATGAGAGCTGTCGGTCCGGGCTCGGCGCCCGATTAACCTCCCTCTAACGCTCGACCGCCCATCTGCCGCAATCCCTCGCCAAAGGACAAGGGCCCCAAACGTATTGAGCACCCGACGCTTGAGCCCCCGAAAGTTCGACGTCGTGCCCCACGCAGGGGTGCTTGGTGGGGTCGGTGCTCGTCCTCCCTTCATCTCCCGATCACGAACGGGCTCGGATGCCCGCTCCGTCACCGCCTCAGCAATGGAGGCCAAAATTTTGGCTGGGCCACCGCCGCTCTCCTCCAAGTCGGTGTCATCTTTCGATGATGACTCTGGGGTAGATTCATCGACCGCCTGCGCCGCTCGCCTCAGTTTCTCGTGTCGGACCCATTGAATCTTGGCCTCGTCTTTCTTCCGCTTCCTGGTGGTCTCCAAGGTGGCACGTGCCACCCGCTTCTCCCGATCTTCAGGGACCTTGGGAAGATTGATGATCCCACACAGCCCATGAAGATTCGAAGGGGCCACATTGAGAGGGAGTGGCCCGGGGGAGCAGGGCTCACCGACGTCTGACCCCAGGATTATCCAAAAGCAGCGGGATAACTCTTCCCGGGAGAGCTCCTCGCCCGATTCACAGGACGGATCACTCGGCCCCTTGTAGAAATTCAGGGTATGGGGTGGAACACGGATAGGCAGCACCCTCCGCCGAAGAAAGACATGGAGAAGTTGGGCACCCGAAAGGCCGCTGTTCTTCAGATTCCGGATAAGCCGAAGGATCGGGTCAAGTTTCCTCATCTCCCTCCTCGTGGTAGCCCACTTCTAGGAGTCTCACTCCTGAGGAGACCTACCTGAGAAAGACGGAAGGGAGGGAGCGTCATTCTTGATGTATAACCACTGACGCTCCCACCGGCTTGGGAGAGGAAATGGGCGCATGCTGATGAAGTCCGATCGCCCTCGACACAGCTCAATGACGGCACCCCCAGAGATGGAAGCGGAACCTGATCAGATGATAGCTGCACGCGGAAGAAGTGCCTCCATAGCCCGAAATGAGGAGCCATCTCCAAATAGGCTTCACACAAGATGATGAACAACGACACTAGGAGTACGCCGTCCAACATCAGGTGGTAGAGCTCCAGCTCGTACTCATACAACGAGCCGCAGAATAAGTGCTGCGCCACAAAACCAAGCCCGGACAAGTGAAATGCGCTCAGCGACACAACCTTGTTGGCCCGAGGAATGGGGAATGGCTCCTCCCTGGGGACACGAATTGCACGGGCATCACGCTCCGACAGCAGCCCCATCTCCTGAAGGACGGTGATGTGGCTCTGGCGGAATTCTGATTTCGACCATGAAGACATCTCGCTGGGAGAACGGAAGGCGCATCGCGCGAGAGGAAGTGGCATTTTTCTCTCACCGGTGGAAGCACCAAGAGGAAGGAGCAATGGCAGGACAAAGGCGAAAGAGGCAGAGGAAGACAGGAGCACTACATGAAACAGAGGAGCATGAAGGCAATCCAGGAGAGCCCAAAGGAAAGTTGGGGTGGAGGAGAAAATAAAGTGGACGAAGCAATGCCAGAACTGACAACCTTCAGATGGCAGACGACCTTTCGCCGCTGCCTCAATGAAACTGTCACCATAACGCCACTCACCCCCCCCAGATGAAAACCGCATGGGCCTCTAGGGAGCCAAGTCGAACGACACCTCCTCGGTTCCTCCATGATGGAACTGTCCAAGAAATCACGGAGGCCCCACCAGGCAGCACCCGTTTGGCCTCACAACGCGAAACTATGATCACGACATGGGAGTTGAGTCGAGCGGCGCCTCCTCAAACCCCACAAGGCATGAAGGACGCAGAGGACTATGTGACTATTGGAGGAAGGTAAGTCTCCAAGCCCTCATTATGGGCTCAAAAAGTCCCGGATTCGTAGGATGGCTGGCGAAAGGCTCAGAGGCCGCCCCGGGCGACCTTGAGCAAGGGGCAAGTGACGCAAGGCGGTCCACAATAGAGAGAACTTTGGGTAGGATGAATCCTCCCAATGCCTCTAAGACTGTGGCCGAGTCCCAGAAACGCGAGCGCCGAGGTAACCCCTCGAATGGTCGGCAGTGAGCCGCCTGAGCTAGTGACGAGCTTAGGAACCATGCGCACGCCTCGAGCAGGAATCTAATGAAACACGGGCACCGAGCCCCGACCAGAAAGACCCTGAGCGCGAAGCAAGACTAATAGTTCCAGACGTCCAAAATGAACAGGACGAATGGGTTTCAGTCATCTCCACCCGATAGGCAGCTCATCAGGCTCGGGGGCTCGACTATCGAGGAAAGCTCCCAATCGACCTGACCACTCTGAGTCACGAATGGCTCACGGATGGGGGGTGAGGCTAACTCACCATAAACGACAACCCAGTCCCTCAAAAGGGGAACTGGGGGCTTGCCGCTGGCCCCCAGCAGGGACGACCAAGGGTCCTGAGCGACAGCTGGAGGTACGAGGCCGACGGGTGTTCACCACCTAATCGATCGTCGAGATCGATAAGGGGCTCAGGCGCTACTGATGGGGTTCTTGACTCCGACCCCTTGGGAAGGAGCAGGAAGACATCCCACGAAGATTGACGAAGGAGTTGGCCCGAGCCCGAGATCAGGAGAATAGGACAGGGAGCCCGGGACCGACCCCTAGGCGAGCCGCGAGACTTGTCCTTAGGGTGCAGGCAAAGTAAAGACCTTGAAGGGAAGACCCGAGCTCAACCTCGGGTAGGAGAGAAGCAGGTGGCCTTCAATGTGGAGCAGGCACCACCCTGGCCAAGTGGGAGGACACTCGAGTGCCTTCCCTGGCCATGACATTGAATGCTCGTCACCTCTGACGGAACCGAAGAAGGGTGGAACGTGGAGCACACGTGTGCCTCAGTATGGGCTACCCCCACAATGGGACAGAAGCAGGCGTAGCGACAGGCTACGAATACGGCGACTCCATCGAGTACCCTGTCAAGCGTACGATAGGACAAGCCGTCCTGTTCCCACGACTTGCTCCTCCTTTGTAACATGGAAAGAGACGAGAGAAAAGAGAGAGTATAAATAGAGGTGCCTATCGACACGAGGAGGACAGGTTCTTGCACTTGTAAGAACCACCCCAGCTGGACATAGGGCACCTTGCCCGAACAAGGATAAATCCATTGTGTTCTTAGCTAGGCCACCTCGAGGTTGAACGTGCGACACATTCGATTACTAGTCAGAAATCCGAACATCGACACCCTCCACTGGAAATTGGCGCATTATCAATGGTGAAAGCTTAAGTGGCCTGGCACAGTTGGGGCTCATTTCATAAGGGTCCCCTATTGGAAATGATGTTGTAAAAGAAATGCATCTAACTAGGTGCTCGCTTGCCACATTCTCCACTTCTATCTCGCCTCACTAGGGATTAGGGTTTCTTGTCCCCCTCACCACTCTCTCCTTCGCCACTCCGAGCTTGCACCCAGAGTAGCACAGGCTTAGACACATTGAACAATGGCGCGAGGTTGTGACGGCCTCAAGTGATGGTACCGCCAGCTTTGGTGCGGGCTCAAACATGGTAATCATGTGGAGGGTGGCGAGCCCAGCCACGACATGCTCGACATGCTTGGGTCCGAGGTAAGGCAGGTGATAGCTGTCACACATGATTTTACTAAATATAAAATCAGCTGCAATGTACATGTATGCAAGGATCAATTTCATGATACATGCAGGATAAATAGTGATTAAACAATTTTATATCAAATACAAAATAACTTTTAAATAAATACTAGATTTTTAAATAACATCAAAAAAGGAGAAAATCACATCACAGAAAAATCGATTGGTGGCAACACAACCTTTTATACCCCATCTTCAACTAACACATGTCTTGAAGTGATATCGTTTCTTACTGAGCAACATTTATAATAGAAAAAACAACAAACATATGAGCATAAAATACTTAGCAAGTGCGGGAAATATATGAAATGTAGGCTATCACTAGTAAGGCTGACTTATGATTAAGCAGTAGAGCAACCAATCCTAAACCTTAATTTGCAATAACATCATATTTAATAAGTTTTATCTTCCAAACTCCAATAGTTCATCGGATTTTCAATCTGAAAATCCACTCACCAGGGTACCGTCATTTGGCTACGACACAAGGCAACACATCAGATTTTCCAAATTTGACTACCGACTCACCAGGGTACCAACACCTGACTACAAAGATAAAATCATTCTAACCAATCCCTTGCTAACCTTAAATCAGAATAAAGCCACTCTTCACCGTGAGAATGGTTCTCTATATAGTTTTATACTCTCTAGAGTTTGTACAGTTCTATTCACAAGTCATGACTTCATCCCTTGTTGACAAATTGACTAAAACATCCATAGTGCCCATAGTAGCTAGCCACATTGCATACTTCCTATGTTGTGAGGCAGGGGATCACTACAAGACCTTTACAAAGGGTCTCTCAGCAACTACAATTCCTATGATTTTCCACTCCCATCCATAAGTGACAGTCCATCATACAATTACTCATCACTAGGGGGGGGGCATATGGTTAATGCGGTTAATTCGGTTTGGTTAATTTGGTTAAGAGAAATCTCGGTTATGAAGAATTGATAACCGCATTTGATCCAAAAAAGTCATAACAGCACAATTGGTTGCGGTTAATCCAGTTTGGTTTTATGGTTAACCGCATTTTAATGTGTAGTATAACTTATTGAAGAAAAATAACAATAAACACATAAAAAATAGCAATATATTTACAAAAATAACATATATGTATCGGTGATTGGTGGAGATATTAAGATTAGGTTGCACTATGAGGAAAGTTTTAGTGAGGATAAAGATTAGTACTAATGAGCTTTATATTTATGGCTTATAGGAGAGTGTGGGTTAAAATTTTTCTTAAATCAGTTATTCGATTAATGCGACGTGATAACCAGAAAAATTTGGTTAACCAAATACACAAAAATGATACCCACATTGAACCAAAAACTTGGGTAAACCACTGTCGAAGCATCTGCGGTCGACACTTCCCCAGGTCTGCTCGGAGCAGCCCGTGGAGGTTCTTTTTCGGAGGGGCTAGTCCTCTCAGAGGGTCGCGCGTTGGATGAAGGTGGATTGACACCAGAATTTTTACGTGGTTCGGGCCGCCGAAGCGTAAAACCCTACGTCCATGGGAGTGCTTGGAGCACTGCTTCCTTGAGTATGAGGATGGGTGGCGAACTGCCAAACCCTTTGCAACGTTGCCTACCCGAGCCTTTTATAGTTCAAGGCTCGGGTGACTTACATGGTGGGCCCAGAGGCCCGACAGATGGCCCCGGGGTGATTTTCCTGCCATCTACCATATCTTTGCCTTGAATGCTGGTAGCTGTCTTCTAGAGATGGCTTCTGGGTCTTCGTCCTGCGGCCCTGCCCATGCCGCAACCTAGGCGTAGTGGTTGATGATGGCAGGGGCGGCAGGACATGTCTTGTCGCTGTATTCATTGGTCTACAGCTTCTGAAACTGTGCGCCTGTCTTGACTGTGACTAGTTACAGTGCCTCCTGACAGGCGTGTGCCGCGCCTCCGCGTATTGGGAAGGTGCGGGTCTTGAATGCCTTGTACGGACAAGGCATAGCGTGCCTTTACTCCTGCAGCCTACCGCGCCGGGGTGGGCAGCACTGCACGTGGCCACGTGGCAGGCCCGGAGCTCTACTCTGAGAAGAGGGGAGCCCCGGCTCTACTGGACACGTGGCGCCATCGGAGCTCGCCCCTGCGGAGGGGGCGAGGTCCGGCCTTCAGGCCACGTGGCAGGCCCGGAGCTCTCCTCTGAGGAGAGGGGAGCCCGGTCCTATTCGACACGTGGCGCCATCGGAGCTCGCCCCTGCGGAGGGGGCGAGGTCCGGCCTTCAGACCACGTGGCAGGCCCGGAGCTCTCCTCTGAGGGAGGGGAGCCCCGGTCCTACTGGACCCGTGGCACCATCGGAGCTCGCCCCTGCGGAGGGGGCAAGGTCCAGCCTTCAGGCCACGTGGCAGGCCCGGTGCTCTCCTCTGAGGAGAGGGGAGCCCCGGTCCTACTGGACATGTGGGCGCCATCGGAGCTCGCCCCTGCGATGGGGCGAGGTCCGGCTCTTCTGGCCATGTGGCAGGCCCGGAGCTCTCCTCTGAGGAGAGGGGAGCCCCGGTCCTACTGGACACGTGGCGCCATCGGAGCTAGCCCCTGCGGAGGGGGTGAGGTCCGGCCTTCAGGCCACGTGGCAGGCCCGGAGCTCTTATCTGAGGAGAGGAGAGCCCTAGTCCTACTGGACATGTGGTGAAATTGGAGCTCGGCCCTGCACAGGGGCGAGGTCCGGCCTTTAGGCCACGTGGCAGGCCCAGAGCCCTCCTCTGTGGAGAGGGGGAGCTCCGGCCCTACTGGACACGTGGCACCATCGGAGCTCGCCCCAGCGGAGGGGGCGAGGTCCGGCCTTCAGGCCACGTGGCAGGTCCGGAGCTCTCCTCTGAGGAGAGGGGGAGCTCCGGCCCTACTGGACACGTGGCGCCATCGGAGCTCGCCCCTGCGGAGGGGGCGAGGTCCGGATCTTCAGGTCACGTGGCAGGCCCGGAGCTCTCCTCTATGGAGAGGGGGAGCTCCGGCCCTACTGGACACATGGCGCCTTCGGAGCTCGCCCCTGCGGAGGGGGCGAGGTCCATAGGCGGTTTTGTCCTGTGCGCGGGGGTACCCGGTATTGAGGGTATAGAAAGTGCCCCCCAGGCCAATCTCGGGGGAGATAACGAACCCAGGGTGGGGCCTTCCCCTTGTCTATCCCGCGCACTTCCTTGTCTTGGAGGGTCTCGACGGCTTTGGAGCTCAGCCCTACGGAAGGGGGAAGTCCGGCTTTAGAGGTCACCCCTGTTGAGGGGGTGAGGTCTGGCTTTAGAGCTCGCCTCTGAGGAGAGGGAGTAGTCCGGCTTCGGCGTTCACCCCTGCGGAGGGGGTGATGACCGGCTTCAAAGGTCACCCCTGCTGAGGGGGTGTGGTCCGGCATCGGAGCTCGCCTCTAAGGAGAGGACAAGGGTCGGCATCGGAGCTCGCCTCTAAGGAGAGGGCGAGGGCCGGCATCGGAGCTCAGCCCTGCTGTGGGGGTGAGGTCTGGCATCAGGGCTCGCCTTTGAGAAAAGGGCGAGGGCTGGCATCGGAGCTCAGGCCAGCAGAGGGCGTGAGGTCCGGCATCAGGGCTCGCCTCTGAGAAGAGGGCGAGGGCTGGCATCGAAGCTCAGGCCAGCGGAGGGCGTGAGGTCCGGCATCAGGGCTCACCTTTTACGAGAGGGCGTGGGCTGGCATCGGAGCTCAGGCCAGCGGAGGGCGTGATTTCCGGCATCAGGGCTCGCCTCTGAGAAGACGGCGAGGGCTGGCATCGGAGCTCAGGCCAGCGAAGGGCGTGAGGTCCGACATCAGGGCTCGCCTCTAAGAAGAGGGCGAGGGATGGCGTCGGAGCTCAGGCCAGCGGAGGGCGTGAGCTCCGGCATTAGGGCTCGCCTCTGAGAAGAGGGCGAGGGCTGGCATCGGAGGTCACCCCTACTGAGGAGGTGCGGTTCGGCTTCGAAGTTCACCCCTATGGAGGGGGTGAAGTACGGAACTACCGGCCACGTGTTAGGCCTGGGGCTTGCCTCTGAGGAGAGGGGAGGCCCGGTTCTGTTGGACACGTGGCACCTTCGGAGCTCACCCCTGCGGAGGGGGTGAGGTCCGGCTTCAGAGTTCACCCCTGAGGAGGGGGTGAAGTCCGGAACTGCCCGCCACGTGTCAGGCTCGGGGCTTTCCTCTGAGAAGAGGGAAGGCCCGACCCTGTTGGACACGTGGCGCCTTCAGAGCTCACCCCTGCGGAGGGGGTGAGGTCTGGCTTCAGAGTTCACCCCTACGGAGGGGGTGAAGTCCGGAACTGCCAGCCACATGTTAGGCTCGGGGCTTGCCTCTGAGAAGAGGGAAGGCCCGACCCTGTTGGACACGTGGCGCCTTTGGAGCTCACCCCTGTGGAGGGGATGAGGTCCGGCTTCCGAGTTCACCCCTACAAAGGAGGTGAAGTCCGGTACTACTGGCCATGTGTCAGGCGCGGGGCTTGCCTCCGAGGAGAGGGCGAGGCCTGGCCCTGTTGGACACGTGTCGCCTTCGGAGCTCACCCCTACGGAGCAGGTGAGGTCCGGCTTCAGAGTTCACCCCTGCGGAGGGGGTGAAGTCCGACACTGCCGGCCACGTGTCAGGCACGGGGCTTGCCTCTGAGGAGAGGGCGAGGCCCGGCCCTGTTGGACACGTGGCGCCTTCAGAGCTCTCCCCGGCGGAGGGGGTGAGGTCCATCTTCGGAGTTCACCTCTGAGGAGAGGGAGAAATCCGGCATCGGAGCCCGCGTCTGAGGAGAGGGAGAGGTCCGACTTCGGAGTTCACCTCTGAGGAGAGGGAGAGATCCGACATCGGAGCCGGCCTCTGAGGAGAGGGAGAGGTACGGCTTTGGAGTTCACCCCTGCGGAGGGGGTGATGTGCAGCATCGCTCCCGAGCAGGGAACGGTAATCTTGCTCAGAGGTCCTCCCTTCCCTGTCTCCTAGTCTTATTTGGCTTACAGTCTTGGACCAGTATACGGGGCTTGGGCAATCCAGTGCACTCGGTCCCGGCGGTTCGGCTCCCTCCTAAGTCAGGGTGTAACCGTCCGACCCCTAGTACTTAGGCCGTAGCACTGGGGAGGCAGAGTGCGCATGCTTTGGGTGCAGGACCGGGCAAAGCAAGGCTCCTGGACCTCCCACTCTGCGTAGGTCTTTTCCTGGAGGAGACGAACTGGCATCACAGGATCCTAACAGAGGGGGGTCCGAGAGGCCCCGGGGCCTTTGGCAGGATGGCAAATGTTGACTAGGCATGAGAGTGGGAAAGGAGGGCCGAGTATACGATGAGCGTACACTATCTAGAGCCCGGGAAGGTGACCATATAAATCAATGCGTAGTTTAAATGAACACATAAGTAAGTGTGGTAGGACATGGTTCTTTTCATTCACGTAAGTCCATAGGAGGAAGACATGCCGTACATGGAGGCAACGACCCGCCGCATTGTGAAGGGAGGCAGAGCCTACGCACTTAGGGTACAGGACCAGGCTAAGCGAGACGTAGTTCTAGAACACCCCCTGGGGTTTAACTGCTCCGAGCTGCAACTAGACTCTATGGGATCTCGTTACAGAAAGAATAACCTGTCCTACCACTGTTCTAGGGTTAGAACTTACAGAGGTAGCGTCGGAGCGCTTGCCTTGAGCTCCCATGCACGGACCTGTGGTGGTAGCGCCGGAGCTCCTGCCAGTGCCGTGCGTTGCTAGCCATCTTGCCTCGTCGACAAGGTAGATGTCCTCGCACAGGAGCTGGTCCTGCGTGGCTTCGTTGTGCGCTCGGACACGGGGGGACCTCCATGGTGATCTCGGGGGGAAGCATGGCTTTGGCCCTGCATACCATGAAGAAGGGTAGTTCCCACGACCCGGCTCAGGGATGTCCGGCTGGCCCCCGACGTAGAGGATCCGGTATCCCCCGACGGCTCCTGGGCTCGCCTCTGAGGAGAGGGCTCCAGCACGTCCAACCTCCATGCCGTGAACGACATCTAGGGTGGGATCATCTACAGCGTCTGCACTGGTTGCGTGGGTCTGCTCGGCATGGATCTGACACGCCTTGCATCTCCTAACCAGCTTGATGGCGTCCAGGTGGTTGTCAGCCAGTAGAAGCCATGCCGGAAGGCTTCACCGACCAGCGCGTGGGACGATGCGCGGCTCCCGCACTCGCCTCCGTGGATTGCTGCGAGCAGGTCGCAGCCTTCCTCCTGGGTTATGCACCGCAATAGGATGTCGTGGCGCCACGCTAGTAAAGATACCAGCGCGTAGCACTTAGCTATCCGCACAATCCGTTCAGCGGATGCACGCTCATAAGGAAGGATGTTGTCTTTCAAGAAGTCCCGGACCTCCATGGTCCATGCATCGGGGCTACTTGAGCTTCTGGATCTTGGGTGCTGGGTAGCACGAAGTCCCTAGTGTCGCATACGATCCTTTGCAGACACCATGGCTGCAGGGCCGCCAGGACCGCCAGCTTCGAGGTGCTGGTCTCGCCCCCTTCGCCCGGTTCGGTAGGCCGGGCTGTGAGTCACGGCAACGTCCCTTCGAAGGCTCCTTCGGGCTCGGGGCTCTGGTGGAGGCCTTCATTGACAGGTTGTTGGCGATGGTGTCATCGGCGCGCGGTACATGGCACAGGTCCAAGGCCACGTTGATGGTTGCCTTGAAGTTGAGACGCACCATGTACCCAAACCGCTCACCCGTTGGCATGAGGAGCAGTACGCCGACCCTGGCCCCCGGATTTCGCAAGGGGCCATCGGAGTAGAACGTCCAGTGAGGCTCGATGAAGGCCGGTACTCGGAGCTCCAGTTCTCCTCCTTCAGGGCCCCCTGGGTTTCTTGGTGGTGGCGTCCACCCGGCCACGAAGTCAGCCAGTGCTTGGCTCTTGGCTGCTTGACGTGGAAGGGAGCTCAGCTTGAACTCCGCCATCTTCGGGCTGTCCTCCTGCTTCAGAGGCTGGCCGTGAGTGCCAGTTGCGCCCTTCTGCTGCTCTGGCGCACTTGTCCGCTAGGCTGAAAAGCTCTGAGACGTCTCGCACCTCCCTGGTGGCCAACTTCTCGAGCATCTTCTTGTCCCTCACACCCTGTCGGAATGCGACCACAACTGATGCGTTCGGGATGTGAGGGATGGTGTTCTGTATTTGCGAGAATCGCTGGATGAAGGAGCGCAGTGATTCCCCCGGTTGTTGTCGGACGGCGTGGAGGTCCAGCTCCGTGCCGGGACACGTGTAGGAGCTGCTGAAGTTCGCCGTGAACTGTCGGCATAGCTCCCCCCAGGAGGTTATGGAACCCTGGGGAAGGTTCATGAACCATGACCGCGCCAGGCCGGTCAAGGCGACGGGGAAGTAGTTGGCCATGACGGTGTCATCCCCTCCTGCCACGAGGACGGCAGTAGAGTAGATCTGCAGGAACTCTGCCGGGTTGATGCTTCCGTCGTACTTCTCCGGCAGGTGTGGCCGGAACTTGCGTGGCCACACTGCGAAGCGGAGGTGTGGCGCCAGGGCCGCACACCCCGTCCCTGCTTCTGCTGCTGAAGATCCTTGTGCCGTGAACCCTTGGTCGGTTGCTGACACGGTGTACCCCGGCATGGGCATTGGTGCACCATATACCAGGGGCGACGACTGCAGGGCATATGGTTGCTGCATATGCTGCATGGCATACGCCTGGGGCTGAGGTCGCATGGCAAACGTCTGTGGCCCAGGCTGAGTCGAGGCAGTCGACAGGCTGTAGTCGGCCTGACTCCTCTGCTGCTGTCGCTCGATGGTCACGCGAGCGTCTTCTCCCAAGCGGCATCGCTCCAGTTCTATCCTCAGGTCTGCCGTTGAGAGCCTGGTAGAACGGGAGTCTGCCATCTGCCTATCAACCGTTGGTGTGCGCGACAGCGACACAACTGGTTGACCTGGGCGTCGTCTCCGCCGCAGTGGAGGGTTGACGGCAGCAGCGACGAGGTAGTTGACGTCGCGGATCCACTGCTGGGCGGTCCCCTGGGGAGCGTCTGCAGCAGGCGGATTGTCTAGGAGAGCTTCCGCGGCGGCTAGTGCACTTGCTTGAGCGACACTCTACGCCGCAGCAGATCTTGAAGTTGTTGTTCGCCAGGAATGATGGCGCGAAGAGCCAGCCGCTGAAGGAAGCTTGGACACCTTCTTTGGTGCAGACCCATCGTGAGAGCGAAAAGTCTCCCTACCTGGCACGCCAAATGTCGAAGCGTCTATGGTCGACACTTCCTCCGGGCCTGCTCGGAGCAGCCCACGGAGGTTCTTTTTTGGAGGGGCTAGTCCTCTCGGAGGGTTGCGTGTTGGTTGTGAGTTGGAGAGGATTGACACAAGGATTTTTACATGGTTCGGGCCGCCAGAGCGTAAAACCCTACGTCCACGGGAGTGCTTGGCGCACTGCATCCTTGAGTATGAGGATGGGTGGCGAACTGCCGAACCCTTTGCAACGTTGCCTACCCGAGCCTTTTATAGTTCAAGGCTCGAGCAACTTAAATGGTGGGCCCCGGGGCCCGACAGGTGGCCCCTGGGTGATTTTCCTGCCATCTACCATATCTTTGCCTTGAATGTTGGTAGCTGTCTTCTGGCAATGGCATCTGGGTCTTCGTACTGCTGCCCTGCCCATGCCGCAAGATAGGCGTAGTGGTTGATGATGGCAGGGACGGCAGGACATGTCTTGTCACTGTATTCATTGGTCTACAGCTTCTGACACTGTGCGCCTATCTTGACTGTGACTGGTCACAGTGCCTCCTGACAGGCGTGCGCCGTGCCTCCGCATCTTGGGAAGGTGCGGGTCTTGAATGCCTTGTATGGACAAGGCATAGCGTGCCTTTACTCCTGCTGCCTACCGCGCCGGGGTGGGCAGCACTGCACGTGGCCACGTGGCAGGCCCAGAGCTCTCCTCTGAGGAGAGGGGAGCCCTGGCCCTACTGGACACGTGGCGCCATTGGAGCTCGCACCTGCGGAGGGGGCGAGGTCCGGCCTTCAGGCCACGTGGCAGGCCCGGAGCTCTACTCTGAGGAGAGGGTAGCCCCGGTCCTACTGGACACGTGGCGCCATCGGAGCTCGCCCCTGCGGAAGTGGCGAGGACCGGCCTTCAGGCCACGTGGCAGGCCCGGAGATCTCCCCTAAGGAGAGGGGAGCCCCGGTCCTACTGGACACGTGGCGCTATCGGAGCTCGCCCCTTCGGAGGGGGCGAGGTCCGACCTTTAGGCCACGTGGCAGGCCCGGAGCTCTCCTCTGAGGAGAGGGAAGCCCCGGTCCTACTAGACATGTGGCACCATCGGAGCTCGCCCCTGCGGAGGGGGCGAGGTCCAGCTCATCTGGCCACGTGGCAGGCCCGGAGCTCTCCTCTGAGGAGAGGGGAGCCCCGGTCCTACTGGACACATGGCGCCATCGGAGCTCGCCCCTGCGGAGGGGGCGAGGTCCAGCCTTCAGGCCACGTGGCAGGCCCGGAGCTCTCCTCTGAGGAGAGGGGAGCCCCGGTTCTACTGGACACGTGGCGCCATCGGAGCTCGCCCTTGCGGAGGGGGCGAGGTCCGGCCTTCAGGCCACGTGGCAGGCCCGGAGCCCTCCTCTGTGGAGAGGGGGAGCTCCGGCCCTACTGGACACGTGGCGCCATCGGAGCTCACCCCTGCGAAGGGGGCGAGGTCCGGCCTTCAGGCCACGTGGTAGGCCCGGAGCTCTCCTCTGAGGAAAGGGGGAGCTCCAGCCCTACTGGACACATGGCGCCTTCGGAGTTCGCCCCTGCGGAGGGGGCGAGGTCCGGCTCTTCAGGTCACGTGGCAGGCCCGGAGCTCTTTTCTGTGGAGAGGGGGAGCTCCGGCCCTACTGGACACGTGGTGCCTTCGGAGCTCGCTCCTGCGGAGGGGGCGAGGTCCTTAGGCGGTTTTGTCCTGTGCGCGTGGGTGCCCGGTATTGAGGGTACCGACAACCACGTATTTCAATTTGGTTCATTGTGGATTTTTGCGGTTAATAGTTAAACATGCCCACCCCTACTCGTTGTTGGTGTAACTCGATGGTAGGCTCCAAAATGTAGATGAAAACTTGGTGTTTTGGCGATGAACAAGTTAATCTTCTCACTTTCGTGGAGAAGACCGGATGCTTTACTCAGCAAAGCAACAAAGAACTATGAACTTACTAAGGAAGCTAAGGAAACTACTAAAGTAAAACATACGAATAGTTTGATCGAAACTGAACATGTTATTCATCTCGGCAACAGGTTGCCTTTAAATAGACCCGAAACATCTCAGAATTTTAGCTAACTATGGCTGTTTCCTATCTCAAACTTGAACTCTAAGCTATCCTACCTCTAACTTATGTCTTCGATGTGTACACTTGAATATGTCATGTCTCCACCTTCTAGAACCTATTTACAATATTTCCTACAAGTGTGCAGCGGTACATTATCAAGTTTAGCCCAAAACCTCCTAAGTTTTCCTTTGGCCTCGTCATCTTGCAGTTTTGGCACCTTTATCTTGCTGCCGCAAGGTAAATCTCGGTCCCAGCTGATTTCTCCAACCGCACATTTGTACCTCAGATTCCCATGATAAATCTGCCTCCAGCATCAAGTTTCTCGTTACTTTCCACCTGCAAACATACTGCCAAATTGAATATAAAAAACATGCCCCCTTATTTTTAGGCAAACAAGGTGTGCCGAAAAAACATCTTTAGCCATGGTTCATCAAACAAATCGACTGTTTATCCTTGCAACCTTTAGATAAACCACAGAATTGGAGAAAATCACCCTCCCTGCCATACACTAGGATAATACTTCTTCAAGAATCTCCCATTGATAATACAAGGTCAAATTTTTATACTCTTATACTTGTCAATGACATGAATTATTATATCATTATATTTACTAATTGTTTGGTGTCTATTTTGTAGGATGCTTTTATGAGGCTCAAGACAGCTGATCGACGAAGGTATGAACACATAGATTTGTCTCATGTTGAGTGGATCAAAGCCAAAACATTGTGTCATGCCTTGAAGAAATTTATGATTTATCTGAGCTTCTTATTGGCACTTTATATTGAACTGTGAACTTGTTTCACAAAGGCTTTTGTGAGATTAGAACTGTGCTTGTCGAGTGGTCTACACATGAAGATGCCACTATTCATTATATGGTCATTCCTATGAGTAAAATGTTTGAGAAATATTGACAGAAATCAATTGTGGCTCTTGCAGTGGCAAGTTTCCTTGATTCAAGGCTGTTACAATTTTATCTTATTATTTTAATATTGAATATTATGCAGTAAACTGCGAGTTGAAAAGATATATATCTTTTTTTCTAAGGTACAAGAAAAAATTAGTAGAGTTTTACATGAGAAAGTTTTATGGTGATGTGCTATACTATGCTAGGGTTGAGGGATTTGTTAGTATATTTTATGTTGCACAAGCATCTTCGGACCGCCTGCGAATATAGAGTGAATCGTGAGGATGTAAGTTATCCTTAATGTCAATTTGTATTTTCTTACTTTTGAGTTTCATTTTCATTGTATAGCGTATTTTAATACTATTATGTTATTGTTGTCACCAACACATTCTAAACCTTGTTATGTGTTTCATTGCATCACATGAATGTGGACGAAGAATGGCTGGTTTCTAGAGATATGCCTGGTGGTGGAGCCGAGAAGATTGCGAGTGCACTATGTCACTTCATGCATCAGGAAATTTTTCATCGAAAAGGACAGTTCTTCGATGACGCAAGTGTAATAGCTGATGTGCCAGAACTTTGCCAGTATACTGAGCGTCAATTTGGATTTTAGTGAAAAACTTGTAAATTATGAATTGAGATGTATTGTACTTACATATGTATATGAGATGACTTTTTGTGATAGTGTGTCGATGATGCTTGTCAGGCGGTGTGTGAATGTGCATATGAAATTGACCTGGAAATTAGAAATAACAGCATGTAATACCTAACAAAGCGCCTATGATAATATAATTTCATAGATGGCTTATCCTAGGTAACGAACCGCCTGTGATAATATAGTTTCATAGGCGGCTAGTCGTAGGTAAAGAACTGCCAGTGATAATGGAGTTACACAAGCGGATAATCTTACGTTACAAACCGCCCGTGATAAACATTCTTCACAGGTGGACAGTCGTAGGTAAAGAACCGCCTGCGATAATGGAGTTATCACAAGCAGATACTCTTACGTTACAAACTGTCTGTGATAAAAATTCTTCACAGGCGGATAATCATAGGTAAAGAACCGCCTGCGATAATGGAGTTATCACAGGCGGATGCTCTTACGTTACAAACCACCTGTCAAAAACAGTCTTCTCAGGCGGTTTCACGAAAGGTCAAGATTGCCCGTGATAACTTTTTTCACAGGCGGTTTAAGTTTCTGCCTGTGAAAATAGTTGATTATCACAGGCTCTTCATTTCAGGCGGTTTTGAAAACCACGTGTGATAATACGTTTAGAGCCTCCTGAGATGAAGCTTATTGTAGTAGTGTAAGACACCAGAAACCAAGAAATCCGATTTGTTTGTGGACGCCGAAGAGGAAGAGTTAGCACAATTCCTATATGAGTCATATTCTGATGATGTAGAATGCTCAAATTACATGGAGAAATACATGGTCGAACCACACTTTAAGCATAATGGACGATTTTCCATTTTAGCATGGTGAAAGAATCATGGAAAGGAATATCCAATTCTTTAACAAATTTTTTGTGATGTGTTGTCCATACAAGTATCAACAGTTTCCTCAAAACTTGCCTTTTAGTGCTGGTGGACGTGTGGTCGATCCATACCGTGATGGTCTTGACCTTGAAATGGTACAAGCTTTGATTTGCACTAAAAATTGGATTGCAGCAGCAAGAAAAGGTGATATTAGTTCATTACTTAGTCTTTCCTATTCTTCTGGTTTCTTACTTAGTGTTTTGTATTTATCTTTTTTAGATCATAAGAGTATTGCTTCTATTGTTGGTGATCATGAAGTTATTGAGACAATGACTACTATCGTGGCTCAGGTTTGTTATTAGAATAAAATTTCAAAAATCATTTCAATCTATGAATTGACATAGTTACTTAATTGTTCTCTTACTTTATTATTGATCGGGCCCCGCGGCCTCGTCGAGCCAGGATCACGCTAAGGGGTGCTGCGTTGCACAACACCGGATAACACACATCAACGATACAAAGCGGAAGCAAAGTTTTATTACATAAACGAGTTCATGAACATTTTTACAACAAAATAGTATGGTCTACACTCACAGGCGTAGACTACGCATCGAGTTCACGTTCAGCCCGTGAACATGTCCACGCTAGCACGCACACACACTAACACGGCGGCGTGCACGACTCCCATTCGATGGGGTTTCCCTCTGGGGTTCCGTCTCCTCCTCGGGAGTCCCTTCCTCATAAACCCCTACAAAAGCTTCAAACACAAGCAGTGAGCACGATGGCTCAGCAAGTCTGACCCGTCTCTCCTATACATGAAACTTCTACATGAATGGTTTTAGGGTACATGAGGTAAATAAAAGGGCTCGCCTAATTATTTGAACCTTACTTTCAAGTTTTAGTAGCAGGTTGTTGGGAACCTTACAATAAGGCACATGAGAGAGCCGCAATCAAACAAGAAACACATTTCTCTCATGTACTTTGCCCAAAGTTAAAAAGAACTTTAATTAGCTCTAAACTACAACAAGACATTAACAATCAATGTATATCTTTCAAATCAGCAAACTTTTAACATGTATCTAGCCCGTTCTTTCTACGTCATGGTACAGTGAACAAGTGGTACTCACTGACCACGAGGAACAGCGATTATAATAAATTTACACCTGCAGGGTTACCCGAATAACCCGTCACGTACGCCTGTACTCGATGTTGCCTACAGCAACCATCACGGACGTCGTCCACAACCACCTTTCACCCGTCAGTCAAGTGTTGAACCGGTCCAATTGTCCTGAGCAAGAGGTCTCTACACGCGCATCCGCAGTGCCGCCAGCCAATTTACACCTTGAGCTCTCAACCTACCCTCTGAACGACCAGCTATGCCTCAACACCCAGCTATCCGAGTTACATCGGTTTCCCGGTTCCCATATATCCGGTAGGTCTTCGGTACTGTTCTAGCTTGCTCAACAGGCCCGCACATGGCTCGGTCCTCAATCGACACAAGCAGAGCTATGGCACCCCCCAAAGTCCTGCTGCCCTTACTCTCCGCTCGGTCTCATTTTTCTTGCCATGTGTTTCATTTGCTATCTTTACCCGAGCAATGTGCCTCTAGGCTATTCTCGCGAGTAGTTCCAACTACCCAACTTGTACCGAATCCTACACTATCTTAGCATTGCAGTAGCTAAACAAGGTCTACAATCCTAATCCCAACCAGGGTTTTCTTGGCTATGCATTTGGGTTTCAAACAAGACTCTAATGCAAGCATTAAGTGGGTGCTCAAAGTAAGTTCTCAAAACAGTAAAAATTTGTAGAAAGGGTTAATGCAAACCAGAGCTTGCCTTGCTGCTCTTGGTCGTAGGCTAGCTGTTCCTCTGGAGTGACAAAGTCTAAGACTTCGGGTTCCTCCTCAACCTTAGCGACTATATGTGATAAATACAAATATGTGTCAATTTAAATGTATTTGAATTGAAGTTAAACTTGTGAGAGCTATAAGTATTGCTAGACAGACCCAATGACCCTGATATTTTTACTGTGGTTTGGATACAACCTAAACAGAGACTTGGCCAAGTTTTATTTGCAGCAAAGCTCATTTGAGCTCTCCACAAATAATTACGTACTTGGCCTTAATTGGAGCTGCTAGGGTGTTCTAGGGATTTTCATGGAGAAAGCCATGACTTTCTGAAAACTAGATTTTCATAGGGTTCTAATAGAGTTGGTCTCACTTAATTCTAAGGTCCGTAGCTAAAGATATGAGCTAAACAATTTCAGAGAAATTCTGAAAATGTTTCTGAATATTTTCTATTTTCTCTGGAACAGTTTTATTAATCACACCATTAGGTGGATCAAATGAGCTCACATGGATCTTAAATTTTCATGGTAGCTCAGGGATATTTTGGTGAACATCCTAGCCGAATTTCAGAATTTTCCTCCAAAGGGTTCTCCAATTAAATTTCTAAACAGTTTAAAATATGAAGAATTAATTCTGCAGAAATAAGGATTTTCTTACAGTGAAACTTGATTTATTGGAAAGTACTCAGAGAGCTGAATCGAACAAAATTTGGTTCACTCGATTTGGAGTTTCCTAGCCAAAGTTATGTGGGTTTGAAATTTGAACTAAATCCGAAAATCGGGGAAATGTTTAAATCGCTGCGCGTGGGACCGGGCTACGTGTCAACTCCTCAGCGGCCGACACGGGGCTACGGAGTATTTCGTGTTCAGCCACACCCGACCCGGTGCCACAGCTAATCCCTGGTTTAAAATATCGGCCGCTGACACGTGGGACCAGGAGCTTTGTCTACCTCTGGCCTCCCGCGCTCGGCCGCCGCCCCCCTCGCCGGAGGGCTTCTGCCGTGTGCCAAACTCCACAATCTTGGCCTCCTATTCCTAATCCCACACGGGGAACACGATGCTGGGATCAGCTCGACGTGACAATCACCAGAACATGGCCAGCGACGAGTGGGAGCTTCGGAAGAACTTCGGCCGTGTTGGCCGGGCTTCCTATCACCGCAAAGGATAGAGCTATCGGTTGTAGAGCATCAGTGCACCCTAGGGAAGCTCGGAATGGGCTCGGGGCAGCTCGGGAGAGGTCTTAGGTGAGCTCTCACCGTGCACCCGATGGCTTCCGTCATTAGTGCCGGTAGAAAAGCTAGAAATGGCCGGTCTACCAAGGTTTTCTTGCTAGGACTGCGAAGGAAAGTTGATCGCTACCAAGCCTAGCTCGTGTAGGTACAGTTTGAGGATATCTAAACAACTATGGAACGAGAATTTTGCGGATCCGCACCCGAAGGTCGGTCTGCGCCGAATGAAAGGGAAAACTGAAATTCATCGCCAGTGGTCAAACCCTCAGGCTGTGGTTCGGGGGTGAGCAACACCAGACACTAACACGTCCGGGGATGCCTTATCTTGGGCATGACATCTTCCCATTTGGGCTGTCCACGGGAGCCCGAGGTGCGGAAAGCTTTAGGTCACCGGAAAAATTTTCGGTGTGGGGCAAGATCAACTGAATACGGCTAGTTCCTACGACGGGGAAGGAAGAGGAGAGTCTCTAGTACCATTTTGCAGCTTGGAGGGAGTGGGGAGGCTGTGATCATTGGCTCTCCGATCAATTCCGAGAGAGCGGTGGTGAGGCAGCGTTTTTCTTGCGCGAGAGGCGAAGACTGATCGTTGCTGCCTCGGGTCAGCTCAGCTGCGGAGAAAAGAGGGGGGGGGGGGGGGGAGAGGCGGTTCAGTGGCCTGGGGAGGCAACCAGCTGCTGTCCCTGCCACTCCTCGCTGTGGCGGCAGCTCGAGCCGGCGCAAGAAACCGGGCTGAGCTCTTCAGTCGGTTAAAACATCTAGTGAAGCTGACATGTGGGTCCCACTCCAGTTTTAACCTTGAAAATTAACTCCCCTCTACTGCTCCAAACAGAAATCCCTCTAATACCCTCTAGAATTTGAATTATCTACCAAATGCCTATTTGAAGTTGATAGAATTCAAATTGTGAGGTGTTTGAATAAATTTTCAGCACATATGCAGTTTGAAATTCATTTTGAGTTTGAATTTGCTAAACTTAGCTCATGTCAAGATTAACTCCAAATGGAGTGAAAATTTGACACGACCCCACGGTCTTGTCGAGCCAGGATCACACTGAGGGGTGCTGCGTTGCACAGCACCGGATAACACACATCAAAGGTACAAAGCGGAAGCAAAATTTTATTACATAAACTGGTTTATGAACATGTTTACATCAAAATAAGTCCAGAGTACACTCACGGGCGTAGACTACGCATCAAGTCCACGTTCAGCCCTCGAACGTGTCCTTGCTAGCACACACGCACACTAACTCTGCGGCGTGCACGACTCCCACTCGACGGGGTTCCCCTCCTGGGGTTCCGTCTCCTCCTCGGGAGTACCTTCCTCATAGAACCCTGCAAAAGCTTCAAACACAAGCAGTGAGCACGAAGGCTCAGCAAGTCTGACACGTCTCACCTAAACATGGAACTTCTAAATGAGGGGTGGTGGGTTACATGAGGTAAAAATCATTTGCAAGGACTCGCCTAATTAGTAGAACCTTACTTTCAAGTTTTAGCAGCAGGTTGTGGAGAACCTTACGCTAAGGCACATGAGAGAGCCGCAATCAAACAAGAAACGCATTTCTCTCATGTACTTTGCCCAAAGTTGAAAAGAACTTTAGTTAGCTCTAAGCTACAGCAAATCATTAACAAGCAAATTCCATCTTTCAATCAGCAACATTTTAACATGTAACTAGCCTATTCTTTCTACGTCACGGTACAGTGAACAAGTGGTACTCACTGACCGCGAGGGACGGTGATTATAATCGATTTACACATGCAGGGTTACCCGAACAACCCGTCACGTACGCCCGTACTCGATGTTGCCTACAACAACCATCACAGATGCCGTACGCAACCACCTTTCGCCCGTCAGCCAAATATTGAACCGGTCCCATCGCCCCGAGCAAGAGGTCTCTGCACGCGCATCTCGGTGCCGCCAGCCGATTTACACCTCAAGCTCTCAACCTACCCTCTTAACGACGGGCAATGCCTCAATACCCAGCTACCCGAGTTATATCAGTTTCCCGGTTCCCATATAGCTGGTAGGTCTTCGGTACTGTTCTAGCTTGTTCAACAGGTCCGCACACGGCTCGGTCCTCAATCGACACAAGCGGAGCTACAGCACACAGGCCCCAAAGTCCTGCTGCCCTTACCCTCTGCTTGGTCTCATTTTCTTGCCATGTGTTTCATGTGCTATCACTACACGAGTCGAGTGCCTCTAGCCTATGCTCGCGAGTAGTTCCAACTACTCGACTTGTACCGAATCCTACTCTATCTTAGCATTGCAGTAGCTAACGGGGTTTGCCATCCAAAACCCATGGTTTTCTTGGCTATGCAGTTGGGTTTCCAAACAAGACTCTAATGCAAAAGAATGAAGTAATCAAGTATGTGCTCAAAACAATAAAAACTTGTAAAAAGGTTAATGCAAACCGGAGCTTGCCTTTCCGCTCTTGGTCGTAGGCTAGCTGCTCCTCCAGAGTAACGAAGTCTAGGACTTCGGGTTCCTCCTCGACCTTAGTGACTACATGATAGAAGCAGTATATGTATTAATTTAAATGCATTTGTATTAACTTTTAAACTTGTGAAGTCTATAACTCTTACTATACAATCCTAATGACTGTGAAACTTTTACTGTGGCTTGGTTACAACCTAAACAGAGACTTGGTCAAGTTTTAGTTGCAGCAAAGCTCATTTGAGCCCTCCACAATTAATTATGTACTTGACCTTAATTGAGGGCTTTTAGGGTGTTCTAAGGGTTTTCATGAAACAAGCTATAACTTTCTGAAAATTAGATTTTCAGAGGGTTCTAATGGAGTTGGTCTCACTTAATTTGAAGGTTCCTAACTAAAGATATGCGCTAAATACTTTCAGAGAAAATTCTGAAAAATGTTTCTGAACATTTCTATTTTCTCTGGAATAGTTTCACTAATCACACCATTAGGTGGATCAAATGAGCTCAAATGGATCTGAAACTTTTAGGTAGTTCAGGGATATTTTGTTGAACATCCCGGTAAAATTTCAGGATTTTCCTCCAAAGGATTCTCCAGTTAAAATTCCAAACAGTTTAAACTTTGAGGAATTAATTCTGGAGAAATAAAGATTTTCATGATGTGAGACTTGATTTTCTGGAAAGTACTCAGAGAGTTGAATCCAGCAAAATTTGGTTCACTCAATTTGGAGCTTTCTAGCCAAATTTATGAGGATTTGAAGTTTGAATGGAATCTGAAAAACGGGGGAAAAGTTTAAATCTGCTGGGGCCCGCAGGGACACGTGTTGAGCGCCGAGGCGACAGCACACGGCGGCCCACAAGGTTTTTGCATGCCATCACACCCGATCCCGGCCGCAGCCAGATCCCGATTCAAAATATCGGTCGCTGACAGCTGGGGTCCACCCCCTTCTTCAACCTCTCGCCGCCCGCGCTCCGCCGCCGAGGGACCTCGCCGAAGAGCTCGCCGGCAGCTTCTGTGGAGCTCCAAACTTCACGATCTTGGCCGCCCCTGCCTACTTTCCCTCGGGGAACAGGATTCTGGGGTCAGCTTGTCATGACAACGGCCGGTACATGGTCAGCGACGAGCCGCCGTCCCGGAACGACTTCGGCCGTGTCGGCTGACTTCCCTAGCACCTCAACTACTCGAGCAACCGGCCGGGAAGCATCAGTGGACCTCAGGGAAGGTCGACATGAACTTGAGGCAGCTCGGGGAAGGCCCGAAGTAGGTCCTTACCGTGCGCCCGATACCTCCCGCTTGCTCCGCCGTTGGTAAACCTCGAATTACGCCGGTTGCAGAGGTTCTCCAGCCAAAGGTTGTGAAGGCAACTTGTGCGTTACCATGTCTAGTTTGTGTGAGAGCGGATTAAGGCCCTCTAATACTTTTTAGAGTACGAATTCAACGGAACCGCACCCGAAGGTCGTTCGGCACACAGAAAGGGGAAAACTGGAAATTCGCCGCCGGTGAGCAACCACTCGGGCTGTGGCTCGGGGGTGAGCAGCACCGGTCACCAGCGCGTCCAAGGGTGCCCTGGCTCGGGCGTGACAACGCCCCGATTGGGCTGTCCACGGGAGCCCGAGGTGCGGCGGTTTTAAGTCACCGAATTGATCTTTCGGCATAGCCGAGATCAATCGGTTTCAGCTGAGCTTTAGCAACGGGGAGGAAGGAGAAGAGTTCCTAGTACCTTGCCGTGGCTCGAGAGGGGACGGGAAGGCGGTGATCTGCGCTCTCCGATCGATTCCGAGCTGCGGAAGGAGTTTGCCGGTGCCAAGTTCTTGCGGGGGAAGAAACTGGCGAGGCTTCGGCCGAGGAGGGGGGGAAAGCGCCTTAAGAAGGCTCTGAACCGCCTCACGCCCGCGCGTGGCCAAGCAGCTGCTGGCGCGGCGGCTCCCCTCGGTGGCGATCGCAGCGGCGGCTCGGCGACCCGAGTGAGAAAAGTCTCAGTCAGTTGATTCTTCTCTGCGGCTGACATGTGGGACCCACCCGGGGTTTTAACCTCTGAAATTCACTCCTAATCACTGTTGTAAACAGTGAGCCCCAAAATACCCATGGTGATTCAAATTATTCACCCATGAGCCATTTGAATTGATCAAAGTTCAAATTGGGTTTGGTTTGAATGAATTTCAGCACAAGTTCAGTTTTGAATTCAAATAAAGTTTGAATTTGTCCCACTTTGCTCATGTCAAGATCAACTCCAAATGGAGTGAAAATTGGTGTGTGAGCTCACAAAAATGTGCTGAATAAGAATATGCCTCCCACTTTTGAATTCATGGGATAAAAAACAGTTTGAATTTGAATATGGTTTCAAACTGCCCTCTTTCTAACTATACCCAACATGACCTCAAAAAGGTTTTGAATTTGGGTGAAACTTGGCATGGACATTCTTAGTAATGTGTAGGAGTTTCCATATGTCCAGTCCACCTATATCACATGTGGAAAATACCACTTTTGCAATGTGTGAGTTTTGTTCTCTAATGAGCATGTTGATGGTGGTTACTTGCTCTTTATTTGTGTTCATCATCTTTCCTCCAATGAGGTGTGTGTGTATGGTGATGAACACTTCAATTATGTGTCAAAAACTGAGGCCCTTACAAAATTTGTGGGTGAGCTCACAAAAATGTGCTGAGTAAGAATATGCCTCCCACTTTTGAACTTATGGGATGGAAGTAGTTTGAATTTGAATTTGGGTTCAAACTAACCCCTTTCTAGTTATACCCCAAAAATACCTCAAAAGGTTTTGGATTTGGGTGAAATTTGGCATGGGCATTCCTAGCAAGGTGTAGGAGTTTTTCATATGCCCAGTCCCTATATGATGCAGGTGGGAAATGCCACTTTTGCATTTTGTGAGTTTATTTTCCAATGACCATGTTGATGGTGTTTACTTGCTCTTTGAATGTGTTCATAAAGTTTCTTAAAATGAGGTGTGTGTGGTGTGATGAACACTTTGAATGTGTGCAAAAACTTAGGCCCTCACATTCCTCCCCCCTTAAAAGAATCTCGTCCCGAGATTATAAGGTGAAAATGAGAGAGAGGACGGTGGAAGATTACTGTATATGCGACGTGAAAATTTCAGGGTAGTTAGCACGAAGAAATCCTTCGCTCTCCCATGTCGCTTCATCTACGGAGTGATTACTCCATAGAATTTTGTAGAACCACAACGTACGGTTGCGTGTGGTTCGGTCCTTTTCATCAATAATCTGAACCGGTTCCTCCCGATATGTGAGATACGGTTTCAGTTCTTCAATATCCCCTAGCTGAATAGTAGTTGATAGCTTGAGACACTTCCTCAGCTGGGAGATGTGAAAGACGTCGTGCACACGAGAGAGTGCTTCTGGTAGTTGCAGCCGGTATGCTACCGATCCACATCTTTCTGTAATCTGAAATGGACCGATGAATCAGGGTGCTAACTTTCCTCTCATCCCAAATCTGTTCACGCCCTTCATTGGAGACACACATAGATATACGTGATCCCTGACTTCAAACAGTAATGGGCGTCTTCTCCGGTCCGCATACTGTTTTTTTTCAGGATTGGGCGGCTTTTAGGTTCGCTTGAATCAGCTGAACCTTTTCCTCCGCGTTGTTGACAAGATCAATCACGAAGGTAACCCTTTCGCTAGACTCACACCAATTCAGTGGTATGCGTCATTTTCTCCTGTAAGGCGCCTCGTAAGGCGCCATCTTGATGCTGGCCTGGTACTCATTGTTGTACGAGAACTCAGCCAACGGTAAGTGATCATACCAATTCTTACCGTGGTAGATAGCGCAAGCTTGTAGCATATCTTCTAAAATCTGATTTACCCGCTCGGTTTGCCCATCCATCTGCAGGTTGTACGCTGAACTACGGATCAGCTTCGTCCCCAACGCAGCGTGTAGCTGCTCCCAAAAACGGGACACAAATAAAGTGCCCTGATCCGATATGATAGTGCGGGGTACGCTGTACAAGCATAGGATCCAAAGATGTACAATTCAGCATACCTCTTGGAGTTGTAGTTGGTGTTGACCAGGATAAAATGGGCAACTTTGGTGAGCCGGTCGACGATCACCCACACAGAATCATGTTTCTGAAAAGTGGTGGGTAAACCGACGATGAAGTCCATGCTCACATCTTCCCACTTCCAGGCAGGAACACCTAGTGGTTGTAGCAGTCCCGGTTTTTCATGTGGTCTGCCTTCACCCTTCAACATGTATCACACTCGGACACGTACTTTGCGATCTCCCGCTTTATCCGTGTCCACCAAAACTTGCTTCTGAGTTCTTGATACATTTTGTTGCTGCCGGGGTGAATAGAAACCTTTGACAAGTGAGCCTCATCAAAGATTTTCTTCCGTAACTCCGGGTTACGGGGTACGTAGATCCGGTCCTTGAACCATAGGACGCCGTCTCCGTCTTTCTGGAAATATTTCAGCTCCCCACTGTCTATACGTCTCCGCAAATGTGACATGCCTTTGTCATGTTTCTGAGCTGCCGCTATCTCTTCATGGATGGTGGGGATTAAAGCTAAGTTATAGAGAGCTCCGTGTGGAATCACATGTAATGAGGGCTCGCTCTCTTCCAACGGTGTGATGGTCAGACTATTGACGTGTGACTTGCGACTCAGCGCATCCGCCACTATGTTTGCCTTGCCGGAGTGATAATGGATCTCTATTTCGTAATCCTTTATCAACTCTAACCATCTTCATTGCCTCATGTTCACCTCTTTCTGAGTGAATATGTACTTGAGGCTTTTGTGATCGGTATATAAATGCACGAGGTTACCGAGTAGGTAGTGCCTCCACATTTTAAGTGCGAGTACCATGGCAGCGTGCTCCAAGTCATGAGTTGGATAATTCTGCTCATGGTTTCTGAGCTGCCGTGATCCACACGCGACCACCCTTTGGTCCTGCATCAGCACACATCCGAGCCCAATGCCGGATGCATCGCAGTACACATCGAACAGTTTTGTTGTGTCGGGCTGTGCCAAAACCGGTGCTGATGTTAGGTGATTCACTAATGACTTGAACGCTGCTTCACATGCTGGACTCCAAACATATTTGGTAGCCTTCTTCAGCAGCTCTGTCATAGGATTGGCAATCTTCGAGAAGTTCGGAATGAACCTCCGATAATATCCCGCGAGTCCGAGGAAGCTCCGTACCTCATGAACAGTTCTCAGGGACTTCCAATTCAGCACTTGTGTGATCTTACTCGGGTCTACAGCGATGCCCTCCGCTGAGATAATATGCCCGAGAAAAGGCACTTGTGATATCCAGAATTCACATTTGCTGAATTTCACGTATAGCTTGTGATCCCGCAGCCGTTGCAAGACTATACGCAGATGCTTCGTGTGTTCTTCCTCCGACTTGAAATATACCAATATATCGTCGATGAAGACCATCACAAACTTGTCCAGCTCCGGCATGAATACCGAGTTCATCAAGTACATGAAGTGAGCTGGAGCGTTGGTGAGGCTGAAGGACATGACCAGGTACTCATAAAGTCCGTACCTTGTCGAGAAAGCCGTCTTTGGAATATCCTCAGCCCGTATCTTAATCTGATGGTACCCGGATCTTAAATCCATCTTGGAGAAGATCTTTGCTTCGACCAACTGATCAAACAACATGTCGATCCATGGCAACAAGTACTTGTTCTTGATGGTTACGGCGTTTAGTGGATGATAGTCCACGCAAAGCCACAATGTCTCGTCTTTCTTCTTCACAAATAATGCCGAACAGCCCCATGGCGAAGAGCTCAGCCAAATAAAACCCTTCTCCAGCAGGTCCGTTAACTACGTCTTTAGTTCAGCCAATTCTTTGGGCGCCATCGACCTTCGGGATATTGGTATAGTTCCCGGTGCAAGTTCAATCTTGAACTCCACCTCTTGGTCGGGCGGCATCCCTGGTAAATCATCGAAGAACACGTCAGGGAACTCACGGACTACTGGAATGTCTTCCAATCTGATGGTTGTGGATTGATATACACTTGGAAGTTTTATTTCTGGACTGTCCAGAAATAAAGAGTGAGACACGTGCACTTCTGAATGCAAAGCATGACTCGGAGGACGGTGTATAAAACAACACCGTGGTGGGTTAACCACGACATCCCTAAGATGACATCAACCTTCTGTCCCCCTAAAACTATGAGAGACGTAGGGTATACTCTACCCTCTAAGCATAATGGCACTTTTGGGACCATCATGCTTGCTGAAATTCTCCCACCCGGTGAACAAATCAAGTATGGACTATTGGTGGATAGTATTTGCAAGCTGTATTTAGCAATAAAAGCTTGGCTAATGAAGCTATGCGTGGTGCCTGAATCAAATAATACTATGGCGGGATATTGGTGGAGTTGGAACATACCCGCAAGGATGGGCTCTCCCGCCGGCACGTCCTCTATGGCAAGTTGGTGTACGGTGCCGGGCCTAGGATTTGCCCGCCGTGCATTAGTGGGATTCCGGGATTGATTCCTCCCCGGAAACTGCGGTGCCACTCTGCCGCCTTGTCTCTTAGGACAGTTGTTGGTGAAGTGTCCTGGGCGACCACATTTGTAGCATGTGGCTGCTGCCCGGCCGGTGCTTGGGGGATGAAAGCCCGGCATGCGCTGCTGAGGTGCATACGCATGCAGCATCGCCCGCTGCTGCTGCTGTTGCTGCGGAGGTGGTGCTGGCAGTGCCGGCCTGAATGCCGGTGGGGAATATGGCCGACTGCAGAATAGCATCGGCCTCTGTGGTGGCTGCCAGCGTGGACCCGATGGTGGGGGATTCACCATCCGGTATTTTTGAGAAGGACCACCTCCTTCTCCGCTGCTTTGCGGTGCTTCGCTTCCTCTCCGCCGCCGCTAACTCCTTGCCGGAGTCCTCTTGAACAATCGCAGCATCAATAATTTCATTGAGGCTGCCGTGATTGAACATTGCCAGCTTGTCCTTCAGGACCAGGTTAAGCCCCTGGTAGAAATGATCCCGCCGCTTCTCATCGGTATCGGCGTGATAAGAAGCGTAGAGTACAAGATCATTGAACGCCCTGGAGTATTCCAGCGTGTTTCGGCTTCCTTGCTGCAGGCTAAGGAACTCCTGCGTCTTCCTCTTCATAAGACCCGGCGGTATGTGATAGGCCCTGAAGGCCATCCAGAATTCCACCCATGTCATAACTCACTTGGTGGGTTGCGAAGCAAAGTAGTTCGCCCACCAAGCGCTCGCAGATCCTTGGAGTTGTTGGACCGCGAACTGAGTCTTGCGCTGCTCACTCACTTGGAACAGCCTGAACTTCATCTCCATCGTGCAAAGCCAGTTGTCTGCATCGAGGGGTTCATCCGCCCTTGAGAATACCGGGGGATGAGGAGCCAAGAAATCAGAGTAGGAGCTTTGTTGGCGCTCCATACGATCTTGACGCCTCTCTGGTCGAGACGTATTCGCAATAAGGGTCTGCAGCAACTCCGTGTGCTGCTGATGAGAACCCGCCATCGCCGCAACGATGTCGGCCAATGTAACTGTTGGTGGTGGCGGTTGTTGCTGTTGCTGCTGTTTCTGTCCCAAGGAATCATCGGGAGGCTGTTGGGAGGTCTCTCCCCCTGACTGGAACCCCCAACGTCCGGGTTGGCACGAGTGCGAGTCATTCTGAAATTCAAAACAGCAGCGATCAGCACATGTCATACTTAAAATTCCATATGAGACAGTAGGTACTGAAGTGACACATGAATAATTTGCACAACATTCACATATATTGATAAAACATAAACTTTATACAAGATACATTATTCTTGGGTCTCTGAGAAGTCGTGCTCATGTCGTCACTACCTATACATACACTACTGTCTACACGACATGTCACCGATTACAAAAGTTTTCCTTACACCCCCTTGCTGCCCTACTTTAGCAACGGTAACCTATTACTCGGAGTAGAACTCGACCTCCTGTGGGTCGTCCTCCTCCGCTACCTCGGCTGGTGGCTCCAGGTCCATGACCTTCTCTTCTGGTTCAGGTTCCCCCATTGCCGGAAGACCCAAAACCATAGGTACGGCACCCACCATTGGTATGCCCATTACTGGAGGTACGAGGTCCTGCAACGCGTGCACCTCGTCCATGGCCTGGTTGTAGTCCTCTTCCCAGCCTTGCCCCTGCCCAATAGCGTCATCCCGCTCTTGAGTGAGGACCTCATTCTGCTGGGTCAGGGCCTGCACCTGTTGTTGCAAAGCCGTGATGTCGACACGGCTTTTCTTCTTCGCCTTCTTCAGACGATGCAACTGATTATGTTGTTTGTTCAGTCGCTTTATCGTCAGAAGGAGAACATTGCAGAGTGCGCTGTGAGAACTCTCGAAATGATCTCCACTGCTGGTGCTCTCCTTGAGCTTCACCGCGAGACAATCCGTATGAACAGCTTGGCTGTCCATCACGGCCTTTCCCGCCCTCAACTGGAGGCTGAGGTTCGCCTCCGCGGTGTTGTACCTTGGGCAACCCGGATCTGTTGCCTCCATGTACCTTTCCCCCCACACATGATTAGCTCGTCCCTCCACCGGAACGAGAACGTATGGAGTGCCCTCCATAGCTCTCACGTGTAGTTGGCAGAAATGCGACATGGTGTCGCGGGCTGCCACTTGCCACATTTCCTCTGGCTGTCTACCTCTCACCGTGACAGTGAACGGCACCCAACCGGGTGGCGTGGGTCCTGCAGGAACTTCGACATGTATTGTCCATGTCTTGTTCCGCTCCTCGCCTTCTTCCTTGGTGAAGTACTGCGGCATCTCGCTGTATCCAAAATATTGAAGTATTTGCCTCAATGTTTCCGGATAACCGTTGCGGTGAGAACAGTGAGATACCACCCACCCGTTCTCCGATTGTCTATCCGCTGTAATCTGTAGAAACATATTTGAGAAATGTCAAATATTTATTTGAACAGTAAAACATTGAGTAATAACATAAAACATGTCATTGAAATCATAAAACTTGGAAACATAGTTCAAACTTAAACAAATTTGACTGCTGATCTGCTGTCCAAGATGACAGCCCTGACCAGTTTCCATTTTGACCTGATTTAGACCATGCTAAAGGCAAAACCAATTCTGGAGATCAGCATCAAAGTTAAAGATAACATCAATAGATTTCCAGAAAGTATTTTCTTGGCCTAATATCTGTTCTGGTTCAAGAGTTATGAGATGTCAAAGTTGACAGAATTTCTGGAGAAAATTGGACAGCACCTCCCTGCTTGAGGTACTGATTTGATCCAAGAATTCCAGTTAATTCTACACCAAATTTGACAAAACTTTCTGTTACAAAGTTGCAAGCAATCTCATTAACTTTTCAGAACTACCTCATTTTCTATTTTTGGATTTTTATGCAGGAAGTTAAACTCAATTTACAGAGAGTTACAGAGAGTGTTTGCTCTGCCCCGTTTTCTGGACAGTTTCAAGTCTACTGCATTTTTCGACTGGTTAAGGGATGAAACACCTCTGGACATCAACAGAAAAGTTGTAAAGCTCTTCCAAAGATTTCCAGAAATGTTTTCATATGACCCCAACCTCGAAATAAATCAACCTATAACCTCTGATTAACTTCAGCCTTATTTCAGCTGAAAACAGGGGACTCTGTCCTTAGTATCCTATAAGTTGAAAACTTGTTAACTTTGAATATCCTGATTAAGGGAAGGAGTTACATCAAAATTTTAGTGCTCTGGATTAGAACTTTCAAGTTTTACAATGAATTTGCTCATTTAATAGGGTGTGACGTCGAAGTGTCACCAGTTCATGTCGGTACTACGTTCCTCACAAAGAAAAACCTATACCGGACTTAGCCGGCTTCGTTAGTTCAGTGGCACTAAATGTCTCTCGCACACGGATGCTACTCGTCTACCGAGTCGTGGTTAGACTACCTGCAAATAACTCAAACAATCGTCAGACTCGGCTGCACACCGAGCCCGGTATCCATACAATTCATACACCCGTCCGTCATCACTCACACGGGTGTTCTCAAGCCAAGCACACCTTGAGCTACGTGTTCACGTTGCTGACCACGTGACGGGGTCTCCCAAACTTGCCCTAAGCAAGACAGGTAAAGGCGTTGCTCGAATACCCCAAACGACATGAAGAGTCGTAGAGGATATTAAAGCGGGTCGGGTTACCTGCCACCCGTGGGGCTCCACCCTTCAGCTTGTGCGCACTGGTGGACAGCGCTTACATGCACCCCCAAGACATAAAACGTCCCGAGATGCATGATTTTCCGACATAACCAAATAGGTTAGTATGCTACTTTCTATACACTAATAACATCCTTATATGGGCTACTAACTCGTTCCTCACTGAATTTTTGAAAAAGATGACCTTTGTAGTGCGTTAAACCTCAAGCGAGCTCTGATACCACGCTGACCGGGCCCCACGGCCTCGTCAAGCCAGGATCATGCTGAGGGGTGCTGCGTTGCACAACACCGGATAACACACATCAAAGATACAAAGCGGAAGCAAAATTTTATTACATAAACCAGTTTATGAACATTTTTACAACAAAATAGTTTGGTCTACACTCACGGGCGTAGACTACGCATCAAGTTCACGTTCAGCCCATGAACGTGTCCCCGCTAGCATGCACACACACTAACACGGCGGCGTGCACGACTCCCATTCGACGGGGTTTCCCTCTGGGGATTCCGTCTCCTCCTCGGGAGTCCCTTCCTCATAAACCCCTGCAAAAGCTTCAAACACAAGCAGTGAGCACGATGGCTCAGCAAGTCTGACCCATCTCTCCTATACATGAAACTTCTACATGAATGGTTTTAGGGTACATGAGGTAAATAAGTTGCAAAGGACTCACCTAATTATTTGAACCTTACTTTCAATTTTTAGCAGCAGGTTGTGGGGAACCTTACGCTAAGGCATGAGAGAGCCGCAATCAAACAAGAAACGCATTTCTCTCATGTACTTTGCCCAAAGTTGAAAAGAACTTTAATTAGCTCTAAACTACAACAAGACATTAACTATCAATGTATATCTTTCAAATCAGCAAACTTTTAACATGTATCTAGCCTGTTCTTTCTACATCACGGTACAGTGAACAAGTGGTACTCACTGACCGTGAGGGACGGCGACTATAATCGATTTACACCTGCAGGGTTACCCGAATAACCCGTCACGTATGCCCGTACTCGATGTTGCCTACAGCAACCATCACGGACGTCGTACGCGACCACCTTTCACCCGTCAGCCAAGTGTTGAACCGGTCCAATCGTCCCGAGCAAGAGGTCTCTGCACGCGCATCCGTAGTGCCGCCAGCCGATTTACACCTCAAGCTCTCAACCTACCCTCTGAGCGACCAGCTATGCCTCAACACCCAGCTACCCGAGTTACATCGGTTTCCTGGTTCCCATATATCCGGTAGGTCTTCGGTACTGTTCTAGCTTGTTCAACAGGCCCACACACGGCTCGGTCCTCAATCGACACAAGCAGAGCTATGGCACCCAGGCCCCAAAGTCCTGCTTCCTTTACTCTCCGCTCGGTCTCATTTTTCTTGCCATGTGTTTCATTTGCTATCTTTACCCAAGCAATGTGCCTCTAGCCTATTCTCGCGAGTAGTTTCAACTACACGACTTGTACCAAATCCTACACTATCTTAGCATTGCAGTAGCTAAACAAGGTCTACAAACCTAATCCCAACCAGGGTTTTCTTGGCTATGTATTTGGGTTTCAAACAAGACTCTAATGCAAGAATTAAGTTGGCGCTCCAAGTAAGTTCTCAAAACAGTAAAAAATTGTAAAAAGGGTTAATGCAAACCGGAGCTTGCCTGGCTGCTCTTGGCTGTAGGCTAGCTGTTCCTCTGGAGTGACAAAGTCTAAGACTTCGGTTTCCTCCTCAACCTTAGCGACTACATGTGATAAATAGAAATATGTGTCAATTTAAATGCATTTGAATTGAAGTTAAACTTGTGAGAGCTATAAGTCTTGCTACAAAGACCCAATGACCCTGATATTTTTACTGTGGTTTGGATACAACCTAAACAGAGACTTGGCCAAGTTTTATTTGCAGCAAAGCTCATTTGAGTTCTCCACAAATAATTACGTACTTGGCTTTAATTGGAGCTCCTAGGGTGTTCTAGGGATTTTCATGGAGCAAGCCACGACTTTCTGAAAACTAGATTTTCAGAGGGTTCTAATAGAGTTGGTCTCACTTAATTTTAAGGTCCCTAGCTAAATATATGAGCTAAACAATTTCAGAGAAATTCTGAAAATGTTTCTGAACATTTTCTATTTTCTCTGGAACAGTTTTATTAATCACACCATTAGGTGGATCAAATGAGCTCAAATGGATCTGAAATTTTTATGGTAGCTCAGGGATATTTTGGTGAACATCCTAGCCAAATTTCAGAATTTTCCTCCAAAGGGTTCTCCAGTTAAAATTCTAAACAGTTTAAACTTTGAAGAATTAATTCTGGGAAATAAGGATTTTCATAGAGTGAAACTTGATTTGTTGGAAAGTACTCAGGGAGCTGAATCCAACAAAATTTGTTTCACTTGATTTGGAGTTTCCTAGCCAAATTTATGTGGGTTTGAAGTTTGAACTAAATATGAAAATCGGGGAAATGTTTAAATCGCTGCGCGTGGGACCGGGCTACGTGTCAACTCCTCAGCGGCTGAAACACGGGGCTACGGAGTATTTTGCGTGCAGCCACACCCAATCTGGTGCCACAGCTAATCCCCGGTTTAAAATATCGGCCGCTGACACGTGGGACCGGGAGCTTCGTCTACCTCCGGCCTCCCGCGCTCGGCCGCCGCCCCCCTCGCCGGAGTGCTCGCCAGAGGGCTTCTGCCGTGTGCCAAACTCCACGATCTTGTCCTCCTCTGCCTAATCCCACAAGAGGAACACGATGCTGGGCTCAGCTCGACGTGACAATCACCGGAACATAGCCGGCAACGAGTGGCGGCTTCGGAAGAACTTTGGCCGTGTCGGCCGGGCTTCCTATCACCCCAAAAGATCGAGCTATCGGTCGTAGAGCATCAGTGCACCCTAGAGAAGCTCGGCATGGGCTCGAGGCAGCTCGGGAGAGGTCCTAGGTGAGCTCTCACCGTGTGCCCGATGGCTTCCGCCATTAGCGCCGGTAGAAAAGCTAGAAATGGCCGGTCTACCAAGGTTTTCTTGCTTGGACTGCGAAGGAAAGTTGATCGCTACCAAGCCTAGCTTGTGTAGGTGCAGTTTGAGGATTTCTAAACAACTATGGAACGAGAATTTTGCAGATCTGCACCCGAAGGTCGGTCTGTGCCGAATGAAAGGGAAAACTGAAACTCGTCGCCGGTGATCAAACACTCGGGCTGTTGTTCGGGGTGAGCAACACCATACCTAACACGTCCGGGGATGCCTTAGCTTGGGCGTGACACCTTCCCGTTTAGGTCACTGGAAAAACTTTCGGTGTGGGGCAAGATCAACTGAACTCGGCTAGTTCCTACGATGGGGAAGGAAGAGGCGAGTCTCTAGTACCGTTTTGCATCTTGGAGGGAGTGGGGAGGCTGTGATCATTGGCTCTCCGATCAATTCCGAGAGAGCGGCGGCGAGGCAGCATTTTTCTTGCGCGAGAGGCGAAGACTGATTGTTGCTGCCTCGGGTCGGCTCAGCTGTGGAGATAAGAGGGGGCGAGGCGGTTCAGTGGCCAGGGGCGGCAACCAGCTGCTGTCCTTTCCGCTCCTCGCCATGGCGGCAGCTCGAGCCGGTGCAAGAAACCGGGCTGAGCTCTTCAGTCGGTTAAAACTTCTAGTGAGGCTGACATGCAGGCTCGAGCCCTCGTGGACATAGCGATGAAGTCCTGGCTAGCCCAGTACGGACAAAGAGCTTGGTA
The DNA here is from genome assembly GCA_030760725.1 of Neostapfia colusana. NCBI lineage: Eukaryota > Viridiplantae > Streptophyta > Magnoliopsida > Poales > Poaceae > Neostapfia > Neostapfia colusana. The sequence goes on along the minus strand of JASWHV010000006.1, from coordinate 23,995,362 downwards.
CGCATTGGGCTGGCTCTCTAACCAGCTAATACTAACCTGCACATATTTAGTATTTCATCAATATTGTTAACATAAGTACTTATTGGAAATAGCAAACAATAATAACTTACCTCCGCGTACTGATCCTCGGTCAAGTACGTGTCGGAGTCCTTCCTAAACGGACTCCTACCTGCTACTGCTGATGCCGCTTGTTGTACTCGTTGATCGCCTGGATGTGGGCATACGGCAACGCCTGCACCACGAGCTTCAAGCATTCGTGTGGGACACGGCAGTCGCGTGCTCCATCATGCTCTCGCTCGAGTCCTCTAAATGGTACCTCAGCTTTAAGAAAACAAACATTTAATTGATCCGCACTAACAATTTAAAAGAGTGCAAAAAATGCAAACATTTAAACTTACCATAAAATTATTCTACACGGCCCCCTGAAGGGTGCCGTAGACCTCGTGAGGGACACCAGCGTAGTCGTCCAATGACAAAGCAGGGACACCATTGATGACACCAGGATAGTGCAACCGCACTAAAGCCCCAATGACACTGTTAACCTGCCTGTTGTGTCCCTGGCCAGCGAATGAACAGTCATGCCAAGATCAGCAAAATTTGTTAACTCATTATGTATCAGGACACAACATCAAATATTTAATACTATATAATTTGTTACCTGTCTCCGAGTGGACGAATGGTAATACGCTCACGATGAATAGGAGGAGGAGCAGCAAAGTGGGTCCTCCTTGTCCATCGCCTCTTTGGTGGCACCACGTCCGGTGACCCGGACGGCTGGTCACCACTGGAGCCCGAAGGTTCCACGCTCGCCGGCTCCGAGGGCTGTGTAGCTGGCTCTGAGGACTGGCTAGCCTTTGGCTCTGACTCAGAAGACATTGAGTGAGACTGCAAAAGTAAATGATTGATAAGAAAAAATATAGATAAATGCAATTTAAAATAACGAGATTGGAAACTGAAATTTACCTCCGTGCGCTGAAAGGCCACAGCTCGGCCCGAAAATTCTGGAAGGTGCCTCATCATCTGAGAGCGTCTGATCGCACCTGACGAGGTACCTGAGAAGACGAAGTCCCGTGGCTGTGTGAGGAACCCTCTCACCCCCTTCCTCCCCTTCCTGTTTCTGTTTTACGATGACATCGTGATGTAATTAGTAATTGATAAATATACTAAAATATACAAAACCGATGTTAAGTTAGTGAAGAAAACATTACTTCATCAATTTCAAAATTCATCAACGTCACGATCATGTACCCTACTCTCTAAACCATACCATCGATCTTCTTTTTTGAGGGTCTCGACTTGATTTTGCTTTCGGTTTCATTTCCACATATCATAAGTCTCGACATATTGAGCGTCTCCAACTAAGTCATCGAGTCCTACACTAGGCTCGACAATGAACGATTCTGGCAACTCTTATTCTTGGGTAACCTCATCAACCTCATTAGTATCATGGTAACCATCATCTCCTGGAGTGTATAACCGCTCACGAGGATTCACCTTATGTACCACCCACCAAGCATCGAGTTTTTTGCATGGATAAGGTAGGTAATAGACTTGCTCCACTTTGTAAGAACAAATGAATCATATCATCGTAGCCGCTCCTTGTGTTTGACTTCCACCATGCCAAATTGGTTTTTTCGAATTCCATGATTGTTATCAAACCAATCACAGTAAAAGAATATTGCTCGAAGATCCTTATTACCAACATAAGAAAATTCAAGAGCTTTTTAATGATCCCATAGTAATTAGTTTCACGTCCTTGAGAGTCGGTTGCCCTCGTCACAACTAGATATTGCCGCGAGAGGACGAATAGATTCAAATTGTGTTGTACAGAATCGGAAGCCATTGACATCATATCGACCGTAACTTCTAACTTTAACCAGTCCATAGGATAGTTGTCACAATTCTTCGTGGACGTTTGCATCTTTCATGCACTATCCAAAATATGAAGTTATGAGAAAACTTTGTAAATACTCGTAAGTTATAAGAATACTTTGTAAATACGATAAGTTAACGAGAAAATGTTACATGATCTCGAAACCAGGATAGGAAGTTAGGTCTTCTGTTTATTCCATCCCATCACATCGCTTCTACTTGTTTGCTCGTAGGTTGATGTTTATGTATCCAATTCTTTTTGTGAAACTCTCTGTATGAAAAGAAAACTTTTAGAATAGATGTGTTGCAAAACATGCTGAGTAGCGTAAATGTGGGACAAACACTTACTCAAAATATTTGTCCATCTCATCTATGTTAGCGTACATGTAGAGGAAAGCAATATTCCTTTCTCCTGCGGTAGAGTTGTAGGAAGTGCAACTACCAACAGTAGTGCCTCATGTCGCAAAAATGGAGAGATCGCTACAAGGAAGTTGATCATCCATATTATACCGCGGTGCCGAAATATTGACATTGTGTTCCTCTACAAAGTAAACACTTGAAAAATGTCCTACTTCCTTAAGAGTAAATGCTTCGGCGATGCACTCTTCTACCCTTGCCCTGTTGCCAACCATTGGTTTCAGATATCTTAGTGCTCTTTCAATATGATAGATCTACCTATATTGCACGGGACCACCCACTTTAGCATCATATGGAAGATGGATAAGGAGATGTTGTATTGGATTGAAGAAACCTGGAGGAAAAAAATTTCCGTCTTACATAATAATACTGGTATCTCCTCCAACTTACTCATTATCTCTATTGTGATTTCTTTAGCACAGAGCTGTCTATAGAAGTGGCTAAGCTTGGCTAGCATCTTACACGCATCATCAAAATAGCCCCGAAACATAATAGGTAGAAATCTTTCCATGATTATGTGATAATCATGACTCTTGAACCCAGTCAGTTTTCCCGTTTCACATTCACAACTCGTTTCAGACTAGTTGCATAACCATATCGGAATTTCAAACTTTTCAACCATTCGAGGACTTCTTTGTTTTCTTTGGGTCGAAGACAGAAGGAAGCACGTGGTTTACCACAACTTTTAAAGAGCTCAAGAGTTGGACGGTTACAAAGCTCAACCTGATCCTTTCGAGCCTTTATATTGTCTTTTGTTTTGCCCATCATGTTCATGCATTTGCTTATGATACATTCCCCCATGTTACACTCTTGATGCATGACATAAATGTTGTGCATTAGTATCAACGACTTTACATATGGTAGATTCCATAGTCCACATATATGAGTCCAATTTGATCATCTCCGAAACCGAGAAAATATCATGGACGGACCACAAATAAGCAGCTCGAAGGTAGAACCTCTGCTTCTTGTAATAGTCGTACGCTTCGACTCCTGTCCACAATATTTTCAATTCTTTGATAAGCGGTTTCAACATCATATTGAGACGTGACCCAAGATGATTCGGCCCAGGTACAATGAGGCTAAGGAACATGAACTCATACTCCATACAAAGAGCCGGTGGTAGATTGTATGGAATGACAAAGACAGGCCAACAGGAGTATGGTAAAGTGCTTGTACTGAACGACGAGAATCCATCTGTCGCCAATCCGATCCAAACATTCTCGCATCACGTCCTAAATCTTGATCGAACCGGTCCAGCGCTTTCCATGTCTCACCATCGAACATGTGCGTCATGACTACATTGTTCTGACGTACAACTTCTTTGTGCCATCTCATGTGTCTGGCATTTTTTTTGAAAGAAACAACCGCTTCAACCGAGGTGTCACAGGTAAGTATTGAAGCTGCTTACGTGCGACTTCTGTCGCCACATTTTCACCATCTTCATTAACAACTTCGACATACCTCGATTCACCACATTTTAAACATTTGTTCTCTTTGGCATGTTCTTTCAAGAAAAGCATGCAGTTATCTGGACACACATCAATCTTCTCATATTTCATAACGAGACCCGAAAGTAAGTTCTGCGCATGATAAATACATTGTTTAAAAAAGATGTAGAAAAAAGCGAGCGGAGGAGCTCCGCCTAGCGCCTAGGATGCCTAGGCGGCGCCTAGGCGTTTCTAGGCGTTTCACAAAAAGCAGAGTTAAATCCATATAATATATTATAAATGTATACATTTTCAATTTAAAAATATTCAATCAATCAATAAAATGAGATGAGATAGAGTGTGACACTATCTTGTATAGGCAGCCAGACACTAAGACAGCGCACTACCACCTTGCTAACAGCAACCGCCACCGATAGGGATGAAAAAAATAGAGTTAGTTGTTCTTTTTATATGGGCACACAAAGCGGTGGAAATCGGAATTAAGCGGAAGAAAGCAGAAAAAAGCGGACAAAAGCAGAAAAAAGCGGTCCAACCGCTTAATGCTGCTGCCTAGGGAAAAGCGAAGTGGTCCGGTGCCGCTCAGCGCCTAGGCGGTGCTTAAGCGGCCTAGGCGATCGCTTTTTAAACAGAGGATAAATATATTTAGCCACTTTATGGGGCCGTGGAAGGATATCGCTGATCAATTTGATGAGGTCATTGTAACAGTTATTAGAAAAGAAGTACTTAGACTTAATTGACTTAAGTCTAGTCATGAAAGTGAGGAGGGTCACTTCGGTGCGTTCATGCAGCGGCTGTTCTGAAGCTTTGAGAAGCTTGAAGAACGCTTCAAACTCTGTTGTAGGAGGATGCTGAGGCCGTCCTTGTAACACCCTCAATTTCGTAATTCATGCATGCATTCATATTTTATATAGAGAATACATTTTAAAGAAGTAGAACGGTGGAAGATAGCTAAAAAGAGCCAAATCCAATCCACCGAGAGTGCCGTCGATATTTCCCGCAGCCGGCTGGCCACGTGGCACCTTCGGAGCTCATCCCTACAAAAGGGGTGAGGTCCGGCACTTCTGGCTACTTGGCAGGCTCGGAGCTTGCCTCTGCGGAAGGGGCGAGGTCCGGCCCTGTTGGACACGTGTTGCCCCCGGAGCTAGCCTCTGCGGAGAAGCAAGGCCAGCCCCGCAGGACACGTGTCGCCTCCGGAGCTAGTCGCTGCGGGGAAGCGAGGCCCAACCCCGCAGGACACGTGTCGCCTCCGGAGCTAGTCGCTGCGGGGAAGCGAGGCCCAACCCCGCGGGACACGTGTCGCTCTCGGAGCTTACCCCCGCGGAGGGAGTAAGGTCCGGGCCCAACCCTGCGGGACACGTGTCACCCTCGGAGCTGGTCCTGCTTGACATGTGTCACCCTCGGAGCTCGCCTCCGGGAAGTCTCACACTAACGGACGCGTGTCGTCCTCGGAGATCATCTCCGAGGAGAAGGGAGGTCCGACACTATGGGACACGTGTCGTACTTGGAGCTCACCTCCGAGGAGAAGACATTGCCTGACACATGTCGACCTCAGAGCTCGTCTCTGAGGAGATAGGAAGTCCGACGCTGCTGACACATGGCACTCTTGGAGCTCACCTCCGAAGAGAGGGGAGGTCCGGAACTGACACATGGCACTCTCGGAGCTCACCTCTGAAGAGAGGGGAGGTCCGACACTGACACGTGGCGTACGCGGAACTCGCCTCTGGAGAGAGGGGAGGTCCCGACCCACCAGACACGTGGTGCACGTGGAGCTCACCTCTGAGGGAGAGGGAGGTCCCGCCCGCCTGACACGCGGCGCAACCGGAGCTCACTTCTGCGGAAATGGGAGGCCAGGCCCCCTCTGGACACGTGGAGCCTCTGGAGCTTATCCCTGCGGAAGGACGAGGTCCTTAAGCGGTTTTTCTCCCGTGCGCGAGTGCCCGATACGGAGGAAACCGACACGAACTCTTCTACGTTGATACTGCAACCATATCGATTTGAGATAAGTTGTTAAGATCCAAACACAAATCAAATATGACTATTATTTTGAAATCCAATCAGAGTAGGACTCTTATTTTTCCGGTTATAAATAGAACCCGAAACACCCCTTGGTCGTGACACCTTCCCAAGCCAACAACTTAGAAGCCCTAGCTCCCAACTCGCCGAGTTAACCTCCTTCGCTGGAGTTCAGCCACCGGTGAGACTGCCGTTGAAGCCCCGCCACACCTCGCCGTCGCAGGAAGAGAGCCGACGATCTGTCTTGCTAGGAGGAAGGCCCCGACACCAAGGAGAAGTGAGGTAGGTCTTTGTTACCACCTTACGACATCATCGCGGTTTTCTTCGGATCTGTTTCTTTGATTCCTTCAAAACAGAAGCTCTTTCATGTGGACAGATCACGTGTTGATTGGTTTGATCTAAATCTTGAGACAAGATCATCACCACATCCACATTTGATCCTTACACTCCTGTTTATCGTAAAACCCCATGCAAGCCTATTAAAACATGCAAGAACACGTACAAACTAAAACTGCACCATAGGATTTGCATGCATATGCACCATTGCATCTTGAGTAAGTTTGTGCATGATGATTGATTGCTGTGAATCTTGTATGTGTGTGATCGTGAGTAGAAGGTCAAGCTCAGGGAGCTGTCTACGAAGGACTACAGCACCAAGAATTCGAGATCCGTGAGTAACAGAAGCCACAAGAACAAGGCAAGTGCCCCTTGACCATATTGATCCCATGTTTTTGGAACTGTTTTGTTGCGAAAAGGTGTGTGTGCCTGAGTCAACTTGATGAGAAAACCCTTTCATAGGAGTTTACTCGTTTTGTTAACCATCCTTGTCGCCGGGAAAGTTGATGAGTCGGGTATGGTCATTTTTGCTTTTTGCTTCACCGAGTCCACGGGATATGGGAAGCGAGATAGTTTGTGTCTAGCTACTGCACTCATATGAACAATGATAATAAGAACTTGTTGATAATGAACATGAATCGGGGGAGATCTAGGCAAGCTTGGTTCGTGGAAGTGGTAAAATGAGATGGTGGTTTACTTGCCGTAGATCTAAGGACAGGTTCATGCCAGCCATGCCAGGAAAACAGTGCCACCACAAGGTCAAATATGGGTGCGGCTTAGCTGACTAATTAGGTAAGTTGCTAGATCGTTATGGACCGTAGAAGGCACGGGGAATGGGAGTCGAGAGAGTACTTCCCTGGGAACTGCATGGCACAAGAGGGGGCCCGTAGGTGGGAGAATGGTGATTCGAGCTTGCTGGTGAAACCTTAGTGAGTCCATACATCTAGTAGCCCCTTTGTAAAGGCTATTTTGTGATCTTTTGACCATACACCGACAGTTGTATACTGGTAAAATGGAGGTTCTGCAGTCGCCGACGGGTGACGAAATCACAAACTTGTGTGTAAAGTGGTGCCACCTCTGCAGTGTGTAAAACTATCATGATAGCCGTGCTTCCGGTCACAAGCGCTTGGCCAACTCACATGATTAGATGGGATGGTTATTGGGATGGTTATTGGGAGGTTATTCTGTATGGTTATTGGTTTGGTTATGGAATGGTCTTTGGTTTTGGTTTCGGGACTGTTGAGTCTTGGTGATGAGATTGTTTCGGGACTGTTGAGTCTTGAACATGAGATGATTTCGGTTATATGATCATGAGATGGATATGATCATGATATGGTTATTATGAGCATGAGATAAAGTTGAGAAAGATTTATGGTTGGTTGAGATATGAGAAAAGGTGAATTATGAAGGAGGTATGTCACTGTTTTAATTGGATATACGTTGGGACTATATTCACTTAAAGATAGCTTCTGTTTTATCATGGTTTGTGAAATAAACTTTGTTTTCTGCAATGAGCCTTTTTATTCCTACCTTGATTGAAAGCTACATGTCATACTTCCCGCACTTGCTGAGTATGACATTTACTCACCCTTGCATTATCATACAATCATTAGCAACAGGAGAGGAGTACTTAGAAGACCAAGTGGAGTATTAGGCGTGCGAACTACCGTCAACTTGCCTGTGGGGATGGAGAAGGAGATGAAGCTGCTGCTGTTTAGTTTGCTTCCGCTATCGTTAGAGAGTTCCGCTGCTAGAATTAGATAGAGACTTCCGCTGCTAGAATAAAGCTAGAGACTTCCGCTGCTAGAATAAAGCTAGAGACTTCCGCTGCAAGGTAAGTTAGAGATTGATGTAATAAAGTGCCAAAACACTTGTTATTCGTTGTTATATTATGAATTCAGTTTGTGGATTACATGTGTATGTGTGATGAACATCTTGGGCGCACATATGCATCAGCTCGGTTCCGTGGTTTTCGGAACCGGGGCGCCACAGATTGGTATCATAGCCACGGTTGACCGTAGGTCGCAAGCTAGATAGAATTCACAGATTAATATCAGAGCTGCCACGTTGACCGTAGGACGAAGGCCTAGTTACAGATTGGCATTAGAGCCACACTGACCATAGGATGCAAGCCTAGGTAGAATGCATAGATTGGCATCAGAACCACCTTGACCGTATGATGCAAGCCTAGGTAGAAGACACAGATTGGTATCACCTAGGCACCCTAAAAATACATAGGACTCCCATTGAATAAACGTAGATAGGATTGGTTGAACTTTTGTGATGATTGCTTGTGTTTGAGTGCTTAGTGTGAGTTGTGGGACGTTTCAGCATTGTCCATATCCACACATAGAAGAGAGATGTGAGATGCTTCGGCATGTGTTCACATCCTCATATAGGTTGATATATAGTTCATACCCTTGATGCATATAGTTGGGGGATCAATCTAAACTTCTAACTTCTATTCTACTCAACTCTCTCTCACAGATGGTGAGAGAGAACGCCGGCCGTCCAAGGAGGAACGTCCGTGGCAACCCTGAACCACAAGAGGATGACCACGTTGAAGTTCCTGAGAATGATAACCCCGGGGCTGGTGCAAACAACTTGGAATGGTTGATGGCTATGCAGAACCAGTTGATGCAAACTATGATCCAAACTTTGGGTCAGCTGCAAGCCAACAACAACAACAACCCCGTTCCTGCACCACCACCACCGCCACCACCGCCGGCTCACAACCGATTGGGAGAGTTCATGAGGACTCGAGCACCCACTTTTGCACAAGCTAATGATCCTATGGAGGCCGATGATTGGTTGAAGTCCATGGAGAAGAAGCTTGACATAGTTCAGTGCAATGATCGAGAGAAAGTTCTCTTCGCATCGCACCAACTTATGGGAGTAGCCGCCGACTGGTGGGACGCTCTATGCAACGCTCATGTCAACCAGGAGACTATTACTTGGACTGAGTTCAAGGAGAGTTTCCACTCTCATTATGTCCCTGCTGGAGTCATGATGCTAAAAAGGCAAGAGTTTGAAGGTCTCCGCCAAGGCAAGAAGAGCGTGAATGAGTACCTCAACAAGTTCACGCAACTGTCAAGGTATGCCCCCGAGGACGTCAACTCGGACCAACAGAAGCAGTACTTGTTCATGAGAGGGTTGAACAATGAGATCCAGGTTTAGCTTCTCAACAATGACTATTCAAACTTTCAAAAGCTAGTTGACAAAGCTATAGTGGTTGAAAGCAAGATCCGAGAGATCTAGGAAGAGGGCAAGAGAAAGATGCCATACCAGCCACAAGGGAGCAATGTACGTCCCCGTTTCATGCCAACAGCTGCACCGCAGTATGGCTCGTCCACTTCTACTTTTCGCCCTAATCAACCACCACAGCAACGTTCTGTTATGTAAGCACCTCGTGTGCCTTTGCCTCCTGCGCCCCGTCCAAACACGAGCGCTTATGCTCCAAACCACCCTCGCCCCAACGTTCCTGCTGTCTTGGGAAACAAGGCATGCTTTGCATGCAGAGAGACGGAACACTTTGCAAGTCAGTGCCCGAAGAAAGGCCTTGGACAACCAAGCAACGTGCCCAAGCAGAACCCACGGCCGAACGGAGGAGCTAATCAAGGCAACCGTGGGCAGCAGAACTACGCTCGGGGCAACGTGAATCATATCTCCGCGGAGGAAGCACAACAGGCTGAGGACGTCGTGATTGGTATGTTCCTTGCCAACCCCAACCTAGCCGTTGTTTTATTTGATTCAGGAGCATCACATTCATTCATATCATCCAAGTATGTTGCCAAGTACAATCTACCCATATCACACATGAAATATACTATGTTGGTTAATTCTCCTGGTGGAGAGATGAGGACTAATATAGTATGTCCGAAAGTGAACCTTAAAATAAGGGGGGTAGACTTTCTTGCCAACCTTATTGTCCTGGATTCTCAAGGGCTTGACATAATACTCGGAATGGATTGGTTAAGCAAGCACAACGGAGTGATCCAATGTGCTAAGAGAAGCATGCAGTTGACAAACAAGCACGGAACTCACATCGAGTTCGAGTCAGCCCAACCAGCAACCGAGAAGGCAACGTTGAACCACGTCGAAGAAGCAACATTCGAAAGCATTCCGGTGGTTCAAGAATTTTTGGACGTGTTCCCGGAAGAACTCCCTGGTATGCCACCTGACCTGGACATTGAGTTTGCCATTGATTTGGTACCCGGAACTGCACGTATAGCAAAGAGGCCATATAGGATTTCCGTTAATGAACTAGTGGAACTCAAGAAGCAAATCCAGGAGCAGCTAGAAAAGGGTTTTATACGCCCATGCTCGTCATCCTGGGGAGCCCCCGTGCTCTTCGTGGACAAGAAGGATGGGACCCAAAGGATGTGTGTGGATTATAGGTCTCTCAATGAGGTGAGATCAAGAACAAATACCCGCTGCCACGTATAGAGGACCTGTTCGACCAAATGAAAGGTGCCTGAGTTTTCTCCAAGATTGATCTTCGATCGGGATACTTCCAGCTGAAGATTAAACCCTCCGACATACCCAAGACTGCTTTTCAAACACGGTATGGTTCGTATGAATATAACGTTATGTCTTTTGGGTTAACGAATGCACCCGCATATTTCATGTACTTCATGAATAAGGTCTTCATGGAGTACTTGGACAAGTTCGTCGTGGTTTTCATCGACGATATCATGGTGTATTCGAAAAGTGAGGAAGAACATGAAGAACATTTGAGACTGACATTGAAGAAGCTGCGAGAGCATCAATTGTATGCCAAGTTCAGCAAGTGTCAATTTTGGCTAAAGGAGATATCGTTCCTGACGGGGCCCGCCGTCCCGAATCACAGGGACGGGGCACCTCGCCCGTGAATCGCATTGGGTGGTGCCTTGTTATGCGGCACCTAACAGCACATATATAAGGAACACTGTATTACATAAATCAAAAGCGGAAGCTTACAACTGTTCCTTGTAAATAATTTACATAAAATAGCTACAGCGGAAGACTACAACCAACTCACGGCGAATAACAAATGAGCACTCAAGAGGAGGTCCAGCCCGCGGACTTCTATTGCTAGCAACACGGAGACATGGTAGCGGCTAGGTCCTCCATGTGTTACTCGACTCGGACGTTTCCGAGTCTCACTGGACAACCTTCTTTATTAGCATCGTCTCAACCTGCAAAACCACTCCTATAGCAAGAGTGAGCACAAAGGCTCGGCAAGACTTAACCGTCTTTCCTATAGAATGCAACTCTACATGAAAGTAACTTAAGACTTAACATGTAATTTGCAAAAGGACTCGCCTACGAGTTCATCCTTAACTTTCAGATTTTAGCCATCATAGTACTGACCTTGCGGCCAGCAACATTGGAACTCCACAATCAAACAAGAAACGCTTCATTCCAATGTAACTGTCCCAAGGTGGAAAATAACTTTAGTTTGCGCTATCACTACTTCAAACAAGGTTCTCATGCAATTTATGATAATCATACCAGCCATTAAAACTTTGCAAACTGTTCCCACATAACTTGCTTACTACGTCACAACACAGTGAGCAAGAGGTACTCAATAACCGCGAAGGACAGTGATTCGAATCAACCACTACCCGGATAACTCAACACATACACCCGCCTCTGAAGACCCAAATCTGGCGTCCTTCATTACGTCGTGTGTGGCAACCTTTCGCAGAACACTAGACTGTAGAACCGGTCGCACCGTCTCAGGCTCATAGGTCTAACGAGACGATGTGGTATGCCTCTACAATCCAGTGAACCTGGTACATCGGTTTCCTGGTTCCCATATATCAGTAAGCATCCGGTACACAACTCAATACTTGCTCAGCGGGGCTGCACACGCTTCGGTCCTTAACCGACACAGGCAGAGCTACTCGACCAAGACCTCGTCTTGTCGCTGCCTACCCTCCTTCCCGGTCTCATATTTAGAAATGTAAACTTTAGTTTGCCTCTTTTCCCATCACCCTTATGTAAGCCTAACTAAAGCTCGCGAGTAGATTCCAACTACTCGTCTTCTACCGGATGTCCTAGCCTATTTAGCACGGCCTTATTCTACAACGATGACACATTTCTACCCTTGACCTCAGGGTTCATTTTTGGTTATGCATGTGGAGTGTAAAACACCCTTGACCTAATGCACATACAAACTTTGACCCATAGTAGTGAACAAAGGGAAAACTTTATAAACAACTTAAATGCAAACCGGAGCATGCCTTGGTTTTGCAAGTGACTAAAGTCAGAGATGTATGAAGTTAGTTTCTGATGACTTGAAGCTCAATCCCTGGCTTGCTTGCTCCTTGATCCAAGCTTAACTTCCTCTTCACTTCTCCACGTTTAATCACTACACGTTATGAATATGCATGCATGTTTAATTATGAAACTTTTGTTAACAAGTTCTAAAGACAAGTTTAAAACTGGAACCCTGTTTAAGAATTTAAAATGACACTGGTGCTAGTGGTTTGGGTTTAGGTTTAAGCACTATGATCAAGTGATAAGTGTGTTACATCACTTGGGTGGTGATCACCTAATTTGGTTGAACAGAACACTACTGATCCAGGGCTCCAATGGGGCTGGAAATTTTTCTTGTGAGTTCCTTATCACAATAAGGTCATCTGGACCAAAATTCAGAATATTTCCCTAAGTAGATCACCCAGAACAATTCCCTAAGCATTTAGGCAAAAAAGAATTAATTCTGAATAAATTTGCACTTTCATGCAAATTCAAGTGAACTACAATTTCAAACATAGCTCAGGGAGCATGCATGAATTTTCCTAAGATTTTTTGGAGCTAAGGAATGCCCAGAACTGAATTTCCAAGTTTTGGGCAATTCCCTCAAAATGTTTCTGTATTCATTTGAATACAGAAACTTGAAATCAGAATTACCCTAACTAAATCAACTCCAAATGAGATGAAACTTTTACAGGAGTTCATTAATAGCCTACAGAATATTCTGGCAAAATTTGGGGATTTTTGGATTAACCAAACTCCCTCTAAAATTCTTTTGCTGAAAAGCTTTAAAGAATTTTCTATTGGTTTTCATGCAAATTGGGTTGCCTATTTGGATAGAATTTTTGGTCCTGAATCCAACCCAATTTTAAACACTAAATTTGGAGCTTCCTAGCAAAATTTGTGAGGTTAAAGTTTGAACTGAATCTGGAATTCAAATTAAATCGGGAACTGTTCAAACTCTGACTGTGGGTCCATCATACACGTGTCAGCTACTGGAACTGAGCCACACGGGGCCACAGAACCCTTCCCGTGCAGCCACACTGGATCCCGTAGCCACAGTGGATCAGCGATTTAAAATTTTGTCACTGACATGCGGGACCCCCGGTCGTCTTCAACCTTCGGCTGCCCGCGCCTGCGCCGCCGGGCTCGCCAGAGATCTCGCCGGGAGGAGGTTCCGGTCCTCGGAACTTACTGATTTTCGCCGCCACTGCACATTTTCGTACGAGAAACACGTTGTCGGTCTCATCTCAGATCGAGGATGGCCGGAACCCTAGGCGCGACGGCGACAGTGGCTGCGGTAACTCCGGTGACGTCGCTAGGGCGCCTTAATGCTCCAACCTTGCTTCGGTTAGCTCCTACAGCATTGCCACGACCTAGGGAGAAACGTCCAAGGCTCTGATCTTGCGAGAAACGTCGGCAACTAGGGGCTCACCGTGCGACCTAGGTCGATTTCGGTAAAAATTAAAAAAACTCGAAGAACTGAAGGTTTCCTCGACGGTTCTCCCTCGTTCTCGATCCCACGTGCTCGCACGAACGTCTACAGCTAGGTTTCTAAGTATGGTGAGGAGTGGTGTACCGTGTCGCCCTAATTTCCCGATTTGCTGCCTACGGTTCATATCGCATGTCCGTGGAAAAAGCCGAATTCCGGCGAGCACGGTTTGTGACAAGCTGCCAGCGTTGCTGTGAAGCAAGAAGAGTTACAGGCGCACCTTTTTGCTTTTGCAGCTCGGTGGGAGAAGGACCGTGGCGAGAAGGCGACGTGATCTTCTGGCCGGCGGCTCGCAGTGGCGCCGATGGATAAACAGAGCTCGGTGCCGAGTTCCCGTGGGAAAAACGTCAGGTTCTGGTGCTGAACACCTCGAGGAAGATTCGGCGACGCCGTGGGGAAGCTCAGATCGGCGTGAGAGACCGTTGCTCCGATGGGCGCAGTAGCGGCGGGTGGTGTCGTGCGCAGGGGAGCAACCACGGGAGAGGAAAAGTGCGATCAGTTTTTTTTCCTACGTGAGGCAGCCGTCCGTGGGTAATATCGGGACCGAAGCGGTTCGACAGCGCCCGGGCGGTGGCAGCAGCGCTGCCGCGGTGTCGCGCGCTGCTCGGCGGCCACCAGTTCGAGTGGGAACAGAGGAGAAAATTTTACTTCGGTAGTAAGTTTCCTCCTCTAACTGACAAGTGGGTCCCACTCACTCCTCTCCTAAACATCTCCAAAATTTGGCATATTGCAAATTCAGCTATGAAAGAGCTCAAATTCAAAGGCCAATTGGCAATTGGTCAATTTTTACTTCAGTTTCAAATTTGAATTCAAATTTCTATGAAATTTACCAGTCTCTTTGATATACATATCAAAGCACCTCCAAATTTGCTCAAAATTTGCATTCCTCATAATTTGGACCTGATGAATTCAAATATGCCATCTTATTCTTGAGTTGGCCCCTGCAAATGAGGGTTTTGAACCAACAGTTTGGAACCCTCATTTTGGAAATGGCCACCTTTGGAGTCACATGATCATTTGAAAGAAAAAGGAAACTTGAAGGCATGTGCTTGCTCATGACCATCTTCTCATGTTCAGAAAAGTTTTTTGCAAGTCCCAAACCTTGAAATTATACTCAGCTTTATTCACAACTCAAGTTTTGCATTTACAAGTTTTTGGGAATTTTACATTCCTCCCCCCTTAAAAAGAGTCTCGTCCCGAGATTCATGATTAAGGATAACGTGGAGAGGACAACTATTAAATATAAGCCTCTAACAACTCCGCATGATTGCGTTTAAATATTCCTCGCTTTCCCATGTAGCTTCATCGGTCGTGTGATTTTCCCATAGCACCTGGAAAAATTGCAGCGTCCGGTTTCTGGTCTCGCGAGTCTTTTCATCAATTATCCGGGTTGGATGTTCAACATAAGTGAGGTCCAGCTTCAAATCTGCTATGACTCTTGTGAGAATCTCCGTTGGAACTTTCAAACACTTCCGCAACTGAGATATATGGAAGACGTTATGAACTTCGGCTAAGGCTGCCGGTAGTTCCAAACGGTATGCCACGGGTCCACACCTTTCAATGATGATGAAGGGACCGATAAAACGTGGAGCTAATTTTCCTTTCACTCTGAACCGGTGAATGCCCTTCATAGGAGATATGCAGAGATATACATGGTCCCCAACATGGAAATCCAGAGGACGACGTCTCCTATCCGCATGGCTCTTTTGTCTGGACTGAGCGGCTTTAAGATTTGCTTGAATAAGCCGTACCCGCTCTTCAGCTTCATTTACGAGATCTATCCCGTAAATCACCCTCTCGCCAGATTCACACCAGTTCAAGGGTGTGCGGCACTTCCGGCCGTAGAGAGCTTCATAAGGTGCCATTTTTATGCTCGTTTGATAACCATTGTTATACGAGAACTCCTCCAACTGTAAGTGATCATCCCAGCTCTTACAGTGGTGGATGGCACGTGCTCGAAGCATATCTTTGAGAACTTGATTCACCCTCTCCGTTTGCCCATCAGTTTGAGGATGATATGCAGAGCTTCTAATCAATTTGGTCCCCAGTGAGGCATGTAGCTGCTCCCAGAAGCGAGCAACGAACAACACGCCTCGATCGGAGATGACCGTCCGGGGAACTCCATGTAGGTATAGTATTCTTGCAATATATAGCTCCGCATACTTCTTGGCATGGTATCCCGTATGTACCGGGATGAAATGGGCTGACTTGGTTAACTGATCCACGATTACGCAAACTGAATCATGCTTATTAGCCGTGAGAGGTAGTCCAACAATGAAGTCCATACTAATATCCTCCCACTTCCATGCCGGAACACTTAGCGGTTGTAAGGTTCTCGCTTTCTTCATGTGGTCGGCTTTAACTCGCCGACACGTATCACATTCTGATACGTATTTAGCAACCTCTCTCTTCATCCGGGTCCACCAAAATTTAGTCTTCAATTCCTGATACATCTTGTTGCTGCCCGGATGAATAGAAAATTTGGATAAGTGAGCCTCATCAAAAATTTTCTTCCGCAGCCTCATATCACGAGGTACGACTATCCGGTCCCTGAACCATAGGCTATCTTCATCATCTAACCGGAAACATTTCATCTCCCCGTTCTTCAACCTCCTTCTGATATGATCCATGCCCTTGTCTCGCTTTTGAGCTTCCATAACCTCCTCTCTTATTGTGGGTATGAGAGTTAGATTACGTAGAGCTCCATATGGAACCAAGTAGAGACTCAGTTCTTCCTCTTCTATCGGCGTAATGGTCAGGTTATGAACATGAGACTTCCGGCTGAGTGCCTCGGCAACCACATTTGCCTTGCCCGGATGATAATGAATTTCAATCTCATAGTCCTTGATCAGCTCCAACCATCGCCGTTGTCGCATATTCAATTCTTTTTGAGTGAATATGTACTTTAAGCTTTTGTGGTCGGTGTAGAGATTAACCAGATTTCCCAATAGGTAATGTCTCCACATCTTCAAAGCTAACACCACGGAAGCAAGCTCAAGATCATGAGTTGGATAATTTTGCTCATGATTCCGTAACTGCCGTGATCCATATGCGACCACGCGTCCTCCTTGCATGAGTACACAACCAAGTCCGATGCCGTATGCATCACAATAAACATCAAAGGACTTGGTTGTGTCCGGTTGAGCTAAAACCGGGGCGGTTGTGAGGTGTTTCACCAACGTTTGAAAAGCTTCCTCACATGGCTTGCTCCAATCATATTTGATGCCCTTTTTCAGTAGTTCCGTCATAGGTTTGGAGATTTTTGAGAAGCCCGGGATGAAAACTCCGATAATATCCCGCCAAACCCAAGAAACTACGAACTTCATGGATTGATGTTGGAGACTTCCATTTCAGCACTTGTTCAATTTTGCTTGGATCAACAGCGATGCCTTCCGCCGAAATAATATGTCCAAGAAACGGCACTTGGTTGATCCAGAATTCACATTTACTAAACTTTGCATAGAGCTTGTGATCTCTTAGGCGTTGAAGCACAATATGCAAATGTTTAGCGTGTTCCTCTTCAGATTTGGAATAGACCAAGATGTCGTCGATGAATACCACGACGAACTGATCCAGCTCCGGCATGAACACCGAGTTCATAAGGTGCATAAAGTGAGCCGGAGCATTGGTCAACCCAAATGACATGACAAGATACTCATAGAGCCCATATCTTGTCGAGAATGCTGTTTTCGGAATATCCTCTGCTCGAATCTTGATCTGATGATATCCTGACCTTAAGTCCATATTGGAGAAGACTTTAGCACCCACTAGCTGATCGAAGAGAATATCAATTCTTGGTAGTGGATACTTGTTCTTTATTGTCACATCATTTAAAGGACGATAATCGACGCATAGCCTCAGTGTCTCATCCTTCTTCTTCACAAATAAAGCCGAGCAACCCCATGGTGATGAACTTGGACGAATGAACCATTTGTCCATCAGATCTTTGAGTTGCTCCTTCAGTTCAGCTAATTAATTCGGAGCCATTTTGTATGGTCTCCGAGAGATCGGCGTGGTCCCCGGTATCAACTCTATTTTGAATTCCACCTCGCGCTCAGGTGGTAAGCCTGGAAGATCTTCGGGAAACACGTCCGGATATTCACGGACTACCGGAATGTCTTCTAACTTGCAAGCCTCGGCATTACATACTTCCGGTTCTTTGGAAACCACTTTGCCGAGATACAATGTTTGACGCCCGTGAAGTGGAGAGTCCAAGTGAACACTCCGGTTCTCGATGTCCAGAACAGCCTTATGAAAGGTCAACCATGATATTCCCAATACGGCATTGATTCCTTGGTCTTCGAGAATAATGAGGGTGGTAGGATAAATTTTTCCACCCAAACAAAGTGGTGCTCGAGAAACGACTACGTTAGTCGATATGTCTCCACCTGGCGAATGAATAAGGTAAGAACCTTTTTGTGATAGTTGTGGAGATCTGATCCCGGATCACCGTCGCCCTGCTAATGAAGTTATGTGTTGCACCAAAGTCGAATAAAATGACAACCGGCTTGTCATT
The DNA here is from genome assembly GCA_030760725.1 of Neostapfia colusana. Classification (NCBI taxonomy): domain Eukaryota; kingdom Viridiplantae; phylum Streptophyta; class Magnoliopsida; order Poales; family Poaceae; genus Neostapfia; species Neostapfia colusana. The sequence continues at coordinate 23,977,025 of JASWHV010000006.1, read as the reverse complement.
TAAGGTGAACCTGCCGGCAAGAACAGGTCCTCCCTTTGGCAGATCATCGACTGACACATAATTAACTGTGCCCACTTTGGACATGGCTTTTCTTTGCTGTCCAAGATCACTCTTCGGAACTGGACCCGCAGACATAATGTTGCTGCTCGGTTCAGTTGCTTCATTGACGTTGAGTTCATTGTCAACATGAAGTGGGACAGCACTCGGTTCCGCTGAGAAATCACCTTGATCATCTTCAGCCTCTTGAGGGAAACAACATTCTGGTGCACCTTGTTGATAATGAGGTGCATGAGAAATAATTTGCTGCTGCAGTGGAGGTGAATAAAACCCCTGGGGAGTAGAAGAGTCGTCACACTCCCAGAATGATTGCACCTCTTGTTGAACCTCTCGACTAGAAGGTGAACGGACTACCAACCGATACTTCTGAGGCAGGTAATTGCATTCATCTTGTGATGAGTCCCTCTCCCTCTTTAGTTTAAGGTAGTGATTGGAATAGTATTCCTAAGTGATAGCACAGCTAACAAACTCATCAAAATTCTCTTGGCTAACTTGAGCCAACTCACATCGCAGCCTAGCAGTCAGCCCTCGGTAAAAATGATAACCCCTCATGGATGGTGATTTCACATAGTCAGGGACATATTGAGCTAAGCGATTGAATTCCTTCACATGCTCAATAACACTCCTGTCACCTTGCTTTAGATTCCAGAATTCATCCAGACTTGTTTGCATTACGCCCGCAGGGACGAAGCGAGCACGAAACGCATTCTGGAACTCCGCCCATGTGACACGATCCCTGCTGGTTGGATAGCAAGGTATTCTGCCCACCATGCTCCAGCAAAACCGTGAAGCTGCTGAGCGGCATATAGAGTCTTCTGGAATTCATCGCATTGAATCAACCCAAACTTGGACTCAATGACACGTAACCAGTGATTTGCTTCACAATGGTCAGCCGCCTCTGAGAATACCGGCGGTTGTGTCGCCAAGAAATCCAGATAAGTGCTCGGGGTTGGCATGTGATGCTGAGCTTCTCTATTTATGTCTTGCTGAACTAGAGTTTGGAGAGTTTCATTCATCTTCGCTATAATTTCCACCAATCCGGTTGGCGGTGGCCCTTGTGATGAAGTCGAGTCATTCCCACCTCGACTCGAACCTCCAAGCTCCATCTGAGAATGTGTGCGTACCATACTGCACGAAACAAAATTTTGAGTCAATCAAAATTCTATCTCAGTAGTAAGTAAAGATAAGTAAAACATGAACATGTCATGAACTTTATGAAAGCATAACCTCATTCACGTTTAAACAAATCTCAAGTACGCTAAACTAATCAGCTGGACTACGCTGACCAGTTCACACAAACCCCAAATTTTTACTCAAGTTAGCTACAGATTCATGACTTGAGTCCAATACAAAAGTTTTAGTAAACTTCAGTATATTTCCAACGATTTATCATGGGCTCCTTAAGGATTTCTCTACAGAAAGTTATGACTTAAAAACAGAAAGGTCCAGAGAGGTTTTTGCTGCTGTCCTGATTCTGAACAGTTTGCCTTCAACTGGACTTTCCACCAACTTAGCGTGTGATTTTACTGTGGAGGTCTACATAGAAGTTGTAGAGCACTTGAAAATATTTCCAGAACTGTATCGTACACCTCAATTGGTTAAATCTACTCAGAGTTATGCTCTGTTAAAATCCAGCAATCATTCCTGCCAGAAAACAGAGCACTCTGTTTTTGAAATCTTTGAAACCTAGACCTTCTCACATTTGAATCTTAGCTCAAAATAAGAGTTCAGTAACTAATACTTGTTTCAAATTTCCATTTTTAGTTGAAAGTTAGTTCATGAATCATTTCTTAATAGGGAAGAGGTTATTAAGTGTAGTACGGTGTCGATGCACCGTAAGAAACATGTCGGTACTACGTTGCCTCACCACAGAAAAATCCTAACCGGATTATACTGGCATATACGTATTATCAGTGGCACTAAGATGGTCACTCGCACACATGTACTACACAGGGTACATACGTGGTTAGTACCTGCAGAAGAACACTCAATAGTGGTGCACTCAAAGGTTGTTTCATTTCAGGCAGTTCCATATTTGAAAGTAAATACAAACGCCCGTATCAATGACATATGGCCGTCCTTGAGTTAAGCCACGTCTCAAGGTACGTGATCGTGTTTTTACACCACACGATGGGGAACCTGAGTATATGATGAATGGATCGTCACGGTTGGGAATGTTATCAACCCAACGGATACCACCTACTGCCCTGCAGGGCACGCCGATGGCAAGCACTGCGTATGTCCTCCTGGGCTATTTCCAGGTGACCACACTATCGCGTTACTGACCACACGATGGGGTCTCCACTTTCTTGCCTAATGCACGCTAGGGATCAGCGTTTCATATGAACTCAGGAACATGAAGAGTCCAAGAGTTTCATATTAATGTCTCACACCAAGCTGTGAGACCTATCCCTGAACCACTTTCCTCGTCAGGGGAGCTAACCGAAATTGAACTGCTTTCGGTGGCGTTCCTTGCCATGCTTACCTGAACGTAGGTGCGTCGTTACATAATCAAAATTCAGAATTATAACAAGTACATTAGCAATGCCACTTTAAGTAACTATACTACTATAGTCCTTATGTGGGCCTAATACCGTTTCCTCACCGTATCATAAGTTTTTGTGGTAATACGATCCTTACTCCGTGCGCTATTACCAATGCGGCTCTGATACCACGCTGACGGGGCCGCCATCCCGAATTACGGGGACGGGGCACCTCGCTCGGGAATCGCATTGGGTGGTGCCATGTTATGCGGCACCTAACAGCACACATATAAGGAACACTGTACTACATAAATCAAAAGTGGAAGCTTACAACTGTTCCTTGTAAATAATTTACATAAAATAGCTACAGTGCAAGACTACACCAACTCACGGCGAATAACAAATGAGCACTCAAGAGGAGGTCCAGCCCGCGGACTTCTATTGCTAGCAACACGGAGACATGGCAGCGGCTAGGTCCTCCATGTGTTACTCCACTCGGACGTTTCCGAGTCTCACTGGACAACCTTCTTTATTAGCATCGTCTCAACCTGCAAAACCACTCCTATAGCAAGAGTGAGCACAAAGGCTCAGCAAGACTTAACCGTCTTTCCTATAGCATGCAACTCTACATGAAAGTAACTTAAAACTTAACATGTAATTTGCAAAAGGACTCGCCTACGAGTTCATCCTTAACTTTCAGATTTTAGCCATCATAGTACTGACCTTGCGCCCAACAACATTGGAACTCCACAATCAAACAAGAAACACTTCATTCCAATGTAACTGTCCCAAGGTGGAAAATAACTTTAGTTTGCGCTATCACTACTTCAAACAAGGTTCTCATGCAATTTATGATAATCATAGCAGCCATTAAAACTTTGCAAACTGTTCCCACACAACTTGCTTACTACGTCACAACACAGTGAGCAAGCGGTGCTCAATAACCACGAGGGACGGTGATTCGAATCAAACACTACCTGGATAACTCGACACATACGCCCGCCTCTGAAGACCCAAATCTGGCGTCCTTCATTACGTCGTATGTGGCAACCTTTCACAGGACACTAGACTGTAGAACCGGTCACGCTGTCTCGGGATCATAGGTCTAACGAGACGATGTGGTATGCCTCTACAATCCAGTGAACCTGGTACATCGGTTTCCTGGTTCCCATATATCAGTAAGCATCCGGTACACAACTCAATACTTGCTCAGCGGGGCTGCACACGCTTCGGTCCTTAACCGACACAGGCAGAGCTACTCGACCAAGACCTCGTCTTGTCATTGCCTACCCTCCTGCCCGGTCTCATCTTTAGAAATGTAAACTTTAGTTTGCCTCTTTTCCCATCACCCTTATGTAAGCCTAAACTAAAGCTCGCGAGTAGATTCCAACTACTCGTCTTCTACCGGATGTCCTAGCCTATTTAGCACGGCCTTATTCTACAGCGATGACACATTTCTACCCTTGACCTCAGGGTTCATTTTTGGTTATGCATGTGGAGTATAAAACACCCTTGACCTAATGCACATACAAACTTTGACCCATAGTAGTGAACAAAGGGAAAACTTTATAAACAACTTAAATGCAAACTGGAGCTTGCCTTTGTTTTGCAGGTGACTAAAGTCAGAGATGTATGAAGTTAGTTTCTGATGACTTGAAGCTCAATCCCTGCCCTGCTTGCTCCTTGATCCAAGCTTAACTTCTCCTTCACTTCTCCACGTTTAATCACTACACGTTATGAATATGCATACATGTTTAATTATAAAACTTTTGTTAACAAGTTCTAAAGACAAGTTTAAAACTGGAACCCTGTTTAAGAATTTAAAATGACACTGGTGCTAGTGGTTTGGGTTTAGGTTTAAGCACTATGATCAAGTGATAAGTGTGTTTCATCACTTGGGTGGTGATCACCTAATTTGGTTGAACAGAACACTACTGATCCAGGGCTCCAATGGGGCTGGAAATTTTTCTTGTGAGTTCCTTATCACAATAAGGTCATCTGGACCAAAATTCAGAATATTTCCTTAAGTAGATCACCCAGAACAATTCCCTAAGCATTTAGGCAAAAAGGAATTAATTCTGAATAAATTTGCACTTTCATGCAAATTCAAGTGAACTACAATTTCAAACATAGCTCAGGGAGCGTGCATGAATTTTCCTAAGATTTTTTGGAGCTAAGGAATGCCCAGAACTGAATTTCCAAATTTTGGGAAATTCCCTGAAAATGTTTCTGTATTCATTTGAATACAGAAACTTGAAATCAGAATTACCCTAACTAAATCAACTCCAAAAGAGCTGAAACTTTTACAGTAGTTCATTAATAGCCTAAAGAATATTCTGGCAAAATCTGGGGATTTTTGGATGAACCAAACTCCCTCTAAAATTCTTTTGCTGAAAAGATTTAAAGAATTTTCCAGAATTTTCTATTGGTTTTCATGCAAATTGGGTTGCCTATTTGGATAGAGTTTTTCGAACTGAATCCAACCCAATTTGAAACACTAAATTTGGAGCCTCCTAGCAAAAGCTATGAGATTATTAAGTTTGAACTGAATCTGGAATTCAAATTAAATCGGGAAATGTTCAAACTCTTACTGTGGGTCCATGATACACGTGTCAGCTACTGGAACTGGGCCACACGGGGCCACAAAACCCTTCCCGCGCAGCCACACTGGATCCCGGAGCCGCAGCGGATCAGCGATTTAAAATTTTGTCACTGACATGTGGGACCCCCGGTCGTCTTCAACCTTCGGCTGCCCGCGCCCGCGCGCTGCCGGGCTCGCCGGAGATCTCGCCGGGAGGAGGTTCTGGTCCTCGGAACTTACTGATTTTCACCGCCACTGCATATTTCGTGCGAGAAACACGTTGAGGCAGAACGGCGACAGTGGCTGCGGTAACTCCGGTGACGTCGCTAGGGCGCCTTAATGCTCCAACCTTGCTTCGGTTAGCTCCTACAGTATCGCCACGACCTAGGGAGCAATGTCCAAGGCTCTGATCTCGCGAGAAACGTCGGCAACTAGGGGCTCACCGTGCGACCTAGGTCGATTTCGGTGAAAATTCGAAAAACTCGAAGAACCGAAGGTTTCCTCGACGGTTCTCCCTCGTTCTCGATCCCACGTGCTCGCACGAACGTCTACAGCTAGGTTTCTAAGTCTGGTGAGGAGTGGTGCACTGTGTCGCCCTAATTTCCCAATTTGCTGCCTACGGTTCATATCGCATGTCCGCGGGAAAAGCTGAATTATGGGAAGCACGGTTTGTGACAAGCTGCCAGCATTGCTGTGAAGCAAGAAGAGTTACAGGCGCACCTTTTTGCTTTTGCAGCTCGGTGGGAGAAGGACCGTAGCGAGCAGGCAACGTGATCTTTCAGCCGGCGGCTCGCGGTGGCGCCGATGGATAAACAGAGCTCGGTGCCGAGTTCCCGTGGGAAAAACGTCGGGTTCTGGTGCTGAACACCTCGAGGAAGACCTGGCGACGCCGTGGGGAAGCTCAGATCAGCGTGAGAGTTGCTGAGGAGGCCGGGCGCCGTTGCTCCGATGGGTGCAGTAGCGGCAGGAGGTGTCGTGTGCACGGAGCAACCACGGGAGAGGGAAAGTGCGATCGTTCTTTTCCTACGTGAGGCAGCCATCCGTGGGTAATATCGGGACCGAGGCGGTTCGACAGCGCCCGGGCGGTGGCAGCAGCGCTGCCGTGGTGTCGCGCGCTGCTCGGCGGCCACCGGTTCGAGTGGGAACAGAGGAGAAAAATTTCCTTCGGTAGTAAGTTTCCTCCTCTAACTGACAAGTGGATCCCACTCACTCCTCTCCTAAATATCCAAAATTTGGCATATTGCAAATTCAGCTATGAAGAGCTCAAATTCAAAGGCCAATTGGCAATTGGTCAATTTTTACTTCATTTTCAAATTTGAATTCAAATTTCTATGAGATTTATAAGTCTCTTTGATATACATATCAAATCACCTCCAAATTTGCTCAAAATTTGCCTTCCTCATAATTTGGACCTGATGAATTCAAATATGCCATCTGATTCTTGAGTTGGCCCCTGCAAATGAGGGTTTTGAACCAACAGTTTGGAACCCTCATTTTGGAAATGGCCACCTTTGGAGTCACATGATTATTTGAAATAAAAAGGAAACTTGAAGGCATGTGCTTGCTCATGACCATCTTCTCATGTTCAGAAAAGTTTTTTGTAAGTCCCAAACCTTGAAATTATACTCAGCTTTATTCACAACTCAAGTTTTGCATTTACAAGTTTTTGGGACTTTTACAGTTCCTAGGCCACATCATCTCTGAGGAAGGAGTATCGGTTGATCCCGTAAAAGTGGGAGATGTTCTGAAGTGGAACCAACCACAAAACGTTATGGATATTCGGAGTCTTCTTGGGATGGCTGGATACTACCGAGGTTTCATCAAGGACTTCTCCAGGATAGCGAAGCCTATGACGGAGTTACTAATGAAAGGAAAAGCGTTTCAGTGGACCTCAGCGTGCCAAGAAAGCTTTGAGGAGCTCAAGAAAAGGCTAACCACAGCGCCGGTTTTGGTATTGCCGGACGTAAGCAAGAGCTTTGACATATATTGTGATGCATCAAGACAAGGGCTTGGATGTGTGCTCATGCAAGAAGGACAAGTGGTAGCCTATGCGTCGAGACAACTCAAGAAACACGAGCTGAATTACCCCACACATGATTTAAAACTTACAGCCGTGGTGCATGCATTAAAGATTTGGAGACATTATATCCTTGGCCACCGATGTGAGATCTATATGGATCACAAAAGCCTCAAGTACATATTCACGCAAACGGATTTGAATTTGAGGCAACGTCGATGGTTGGAGCTTATCAAGGATTATGACGTTGGAATCAACTATCACCCCAGAAAGGCCAATGTAGTAGCTGATGCATTAAGCTGAAAGGGAGCATGTCACCATCTCATGGTTCGGGAGCTACCACCCGAGCTACGCAAGGAGTTCGAACAGTTACATCTCGGGTTCTTGAACGAGATGGAAGTGATGGAACTCCACTCTTCGCTGAAACAAGAGATAAGAGATGGCCAAGCAACGGATGAGGAAATCAAGGAGATTAAGGAAAGAATCTGACAAGGCTTAGAAAAGGACTTCAAGGAAGACGAGAAGGGTACACTTTGGTTAGGAAAAAGAATTTGTGTGCCTAACGTGAAGCACATCCGTGACACAATATTAAAAGAGGCACATGACTCACCTTATTCCATACACCCCGGCAGTACAAAGATGTACAAGGACCTGAAAGCTTGTTATTGGTGGGATGGTATGAAAAGGGACATAGCTGATATGTTGCCTTATGCGCACATGCCAACGGGTGAAGGCCGAACATCAAAGACCCGTTGGACTGTTGCAACCATTGAAAGTACCCGAGTGGAAGTGGGAAGACATCAGTATGGATTTCATCATCGGATTACCACGTACTCGGTCGGATTACGACTCCATCTGGGTTATTGTGGACCGATTGACGAAAACAGCCCATTTTCTTCCTGTTAGAACCACGTACCGCGTGGCAGATCTAGCCGAGCTGTACATGGAGCAAATCGTGTGCCGCCATGGAGTCCCGAAAATGATAGTTTCAGATCGGGGTTCTCAGTTTACCTCTAGGTTCTGGAGGAAGCTGCATGAAGCTATGGGTGCACGACTGGATTTTAGCTCCGCTTACCACCCGCAAACCGACGGGCAAACTGAAAGGACAAACCAAATTTTGGAGGACATGTTGAGAGCCTGCGCCTTGAAACATGGGCGTAGTTGGGATAGGAGCTTGCCATATGCTGAGTTCTCGTACAACAACAGCTATCAAGCCAGCTTGAAGATGTCACCTTTTGAAGCATTGTATGGCAGACGGTGTTGAACACCGCTGTTCTGGAACGAGACCGGAGAGAACCAAGTGTTTGGACCCGAAGTGCTACAAGAGGCTTAGAAGCAAGTCCAAACGGTACGGGGGAATTTGAAGGCTGCTCAGTCACGACAAAAAGGCTATGCGGACAATAGGCGAAGGATGTTGACCTTCGAAGTAGGAGACTTCGTGTACCTTAAGGTATCGCCTATCCGAGGCCAACGACGTTTCAACATCAAAGGCAAGTTAGCACCTCGCTATATCAGGCCATTCAAGATTTTGGGCAAGCGAGGAGAAGTAGCCTATCAACTAGAGCTCCCAACGCACCTCTCCGACGTGCATGACGTGTTTCACGTATCCCAGCTCAAGAAGTGCTTGAGAGTACCGGAAGAACAAGCACCGATGGATGATCTTGAGCTTCAAGAGGATCTGACCTATGTGGAACACCCTGTCCAAATTTTGGACGTGAAGGAAAGGGTCACGAGGAACAAAGTGATCCGTTGGTGCAAGGTACAATGGAGCCATCACATGGAAGCCGAAGCTACATGGGAGTGTGAGGAAGACCTCAAGGAAGAATTTCCTCATCTATTCTCCACTCTATAGAATCTCGAGGGCGAGATTCAGTTTAAGGGGGGTAGGTTTGTAACACCCTCAATTTCGTAATTCATGCATGCATTCATATTTCATATAGAGAATACATTTTAAAGAAGTAGAACGGTGGAAGATAGCTAAAAAGAGCCAAATACAATCCACCGAGAGCGCCGTCGATATTTCCCGCAGCCCGCTGGCCACATGGTGCCTTTGGAGCTCATCCCTGCAAAAGGGGTGAGGTCCGGCACTGCTGGCTACGTGGCAGGCTCAGAGCTTGCCTCTGCAGAAGGGGCGAGGTCCGGCCCCGTGGGACACGTGTTGCCCCCAAAGCTAGCCTCTGTGGAGAAGCAAGGCCAGCCCCGCAGAATACGTGTCGCCTCCAGAGCTAGTCCCTGCGGAGAAGCGAGGCCCAATCCCGCATGACACGTGTCGCCTCCGGAGCTAGTCGCTGCGGGAAAGCGAGGCCCAACCCCGCGGGACACGCGTCGCTCTCGGAGCTTACCCCTGCAGAGGGAGTAAGGTCCGGTCCCGACGGACACGTGTCACCCTCGGAGCTCGCCTCCGAGAGGTCCGGTCCTGCTGGACACGTGTCACCCTCGGAGCTCGCCTCCGGGAGGTCCGACACTAACGGACACGTGTCGTCCTCGGAGCTCATCTCCGAGGAGAAGGGAGGTCCGACACTATGTGAATGTGGCCTAGAGGGGGGGTGAATAGGCCTTATAGAGTTTTCTGCACACATAAAGTAGTCGTCAAAAACTTGATTGGCCGGACTAGTCCGGTTTCGTGAGCGGACTAGTCCGGTGTGCCTGAAGTGTGTAGATTGTATAAGTGTTGTGCAGAAGAATTAACTTGTTTAGCAGCGGAAATAAGAACAACAATTATTCTATTTTGATTTTACAATGTGAGGTGTGATTATGCCTGTGAATGAGACTTAGCAACTCAAATTATGAAGTTTAGCAACTAGATGTTATAATCAACAAAGAACAAGGAGGCATGCGAGACACAAATTTTACCGAGGTTCGATCTCACCAAGAGATCTACGTCCTCGTTGAGGAGGCTCACACAGAGCCGGGTCTCTAACCCTTTCCCTCTTCAAGTCACCACACAAGGCCGACTTGATTCCACTAGCACGGGTAATCACCGAGTTTGTGGGGCAACCTCACACGTTGAGGGCTCCCACAAGAATTACAATGAGAAAGCGATCAAATACACTCAAAAGATTACAATGCAGAATATGAGTGTAGAGAGATCAAACCCCAAGAGCTCACAACGAAGGAACGACGATATCCCAATCCCAAATCCAAGTGTTTGATTGGTTTTTCACCTTTTTGCACCTTAGATGTGTGGGGAGATGTGTTTTTGGGCTCTTGGGACAGGTGGCGGCGCTAGGGTTTTTGTTTTTAGCAGTATGAGTCGTGTCTATCTTTTTGGAGGCCGTGGATCACCCATTTATATGGTTTCCAAAAGGTTGTCGTTGTAAAACCTAATACCGGACTAGTCCGGTATATGATCGGACTTGTCCGGTCTACTTCCAGTGGGTTAACCGGACTAGTCCGGTCTAAAACCGGACTTGTCCGGTGCTATATGAAGTGGGGTTCCAGAAAGTTCAGCGGACTAGTCTTGTCGCTTGGATGGACTAGTCCGCAGTCCTCTAAAGAGGACAACAGAGACATGAGCGGACTAGTCCGGTCCAAAAGCGGACTTGTCCGGTTGCATTCCAGTAAGCTGACCGGACTAGTCCGGTCCATGGACGGACTAGTCCGGTGTCCAGTGGATTTTAGTTGATTATTAGCCCCTTACCCTTACGAAAAGTCCTGAGCTCTTGGGATGTGTCTCTCACACATACCCTATACATTTACATCTAATTTGCTCTTCTAAATTCCACTAAAGTCTTCCTTTTCGGGCAGCACTTTATTTTTCACCTTTTTGTGTGCACGAGCTAGTTCACTTTGTTTGTCCTGCAATCATTTCATTAGGATCTCATATGCTTGTCATCAATTCTCCAAACCCACAAGGGATACCCTAGATGCACTTTCACTATGGGACACGTGTCGTACTCGGAGCTCACCTCCGAGGAGAAGACATTGCCTGACACGTGTCGACCTCAGAGCTCGTCTATGAGGAGAATGGAAGTCCAACACTGCTGACACATGGCACTCTCGGAGCTCACCTCCAAAGAGAGGGGATGTCCAGAACGTACACGTGGCACTCTCGGAGCTCACCTCCGAAGAGAGGGGAGGTACGACACTGACAAGTGGCATACGCGGAACTCGCCTCTGCAGAGAGGGGAGGTCCCGACCCACCAGACACGCGGCGCACGCGGAGCTCGCCTCTGAGGGAGAGGGAGGTCCCGCCCGCCTGACACGCAGCACAACCGGAGCTCGCATCTACAGAAAAGGGAGGCCAGGCCCCCGCTGGACACGTTGAGCCTGTGGAGCTTATCCCTGCGGAATGATGAGGTCCTTAAGCGGTTTCTCTCCCGTGCGCGAGTGCCCGATACGAAGGAAACCGACACGAACTCTTCTACGTTGATACTGCAACCAAATCAATTGGAGATAAGTTGTTAAGATCCAAACACAAATTAAATAGGACTTGTCACACCCTGTTTTTCCGAAGAACAACCAAGTGAATATCACATGTATGCCAGGATCATTTTCTCATACATGCGATGACAAATAGTGAAGCATCATTTATTACAAGCCAGGTGTCGAATATAAGTAAGTCTTACATAGTAAATGTCTCGATGGACAATAATAAGTTCATCACAAGTAAATAAACTAGCAGCGGAATGTTATTCTTTAGGGCTCCATCACAGGCGTTGCCCGGGGGTCTTCATGAACCTAAAAACCTTCCTCGGGTCCAAAATCTTGGTCATTATACACCACCTCATTATCTTGACCTGAGCATCAATATAAACCAACAAATATGCAAGGTTGAGTACCAGTGGTACTCAGCAAGTGTGGGAAAATTATATCATGCATGGCTAGAACAAGGGGAGGTTGAACTCATGGTTAAAGCACTACGCAATTAATACCTATCACCTTAGCTTATTAAGCACCTACATTACTACACAGGTGAAATCATCCCAATCTCCCATCCTATCATCATAATCCAATAATCATAACATCATTTCCAATGTTAAGCTCCCCGCTTAACTTCCAAAACAATAAATCCCCTAATCATGAATAAGTCCAGGCCGCTCTTAACCGTGAGCACGGCTGTCAAGACAGTTTTGACTCTGCAGAGTTTGTACCACTGTACCCACATGTAGTGATTTCATCCCCCATTGCCGGGTGGACTAAAAGAACCTCCATTATGCCAGTGGCTACGAACCACATTCACACTTCCCAGGTGTGCAGCCAGGAGATCACTACGAAGCCTTTACAAAGGGATTCCCGACGAGCGTGGGCCCACTGAGGTTTCACCCCTAACAGCATACAAGAGGCTCCAACCCCGCTGCAGTGGCCCCCTCTTGAGCCTTGCAGTTCATATGGTAGTCCAGCTGACACCTATTCCCCGCACCATCCAACACACCCATACTACGCCGGGGATACACCTAATTAATTGGCCAAGCTGCCCCATCTCAGCATGTGGTTGGCACTGTAAAGCCGGGTTACATGCTCCATGAACCGGTCCTTAGGATCCAGGCAAGTACTAAACACAAACCCAAGTCTCGTGCACCCAGCACACAACCAAAACATTCAACTTGCCTTGATCCCTACCTCTACATAACTCACAATAGCTCATTCAAGAGTATGGTAAAATAAACTGATGATCTCATATCCCAAATATCCCATTCTAAGCATGGCTAAGCATATGCATGTAAATAAATGACATAACAAAATAAATCCCAACCCAAGCTACAAGGAAACAAGGTAATGCAATTCTAGGGAAACTTCCTAGCATGGGTTTCATATTTAACTTGACAATGCAAATAATTCTATCTACACATCCTAGCATAGGATCAAAGTGGTCAAGGACACTTGCCTCCTTCTTGCTGCTCTTGAAATGGGTAGTCCTGATCTTGGAAAGGGATAACTTGCTCTTGAACAGGTTCTACTTCATACCATCACACATAGCAAAAGAAAAACAACAATCATAAGACATAGTTCACACTTCTTACTTCATACAAACCACACATTCACATTTATAAATGTTCTTTACCATTATATGTGTTGTGGTTACTTTATGTGTGTTGATCTGTGGCTTGCATACACTTTTATTTATATGTATATGATTCCTACTTTGGTGTTCATATTTATACTTACATACTATATATATATATATATGTGTGTGTTTCAGTTTTTAAATAAATTCCTTATATTAAACTACCAAGTATGTATGAAAAGTATTTTTCTTCTCCATATGTGCCTTCATAATTTCTATCAACCCTAAACTGAACTCTTTGGATTTTAAAAACTCCATTTATCATTTACTAGTTGCTATATTTTCAGATTTATATTCCTATGCATAATTGTGTATTTTATTGTGAAATTAGTAATACACATCATCTAAACAGTATAGGTTTTGGTCCTAAATAATTTAATAACATATTTTGACCTTGGCCTCTGATGTAAATTATTTCATAATTATTTTCCCTATTTTTCTATAGCTATTCCTTACTTAAAAATGTGTCCCTATACAATTAAATGTGAATAACAAATAAAACAGATTAATTTCAGCCCAAAATATAGTTTTATCTCACTCCAAGGTTTTCTAAGTACTGAGCAAGCTTTTAATTAATTTTGACAATTATGTTTGTCCCACTTTTAATTTTTAAACACTAGTTACATATTAAATTTTCTAAATTAAATACTAAACAGGGCTAAAATAATGAACTCACCCCACTACAGGGTCTATAATATTATTTTCATAATTCCCAGGGGTCTAGCTACACTTATCAGAGGTGTTTTTCCTAATTTTTATTAAGTCCAGGGGCTAAAACTGATTTTTAAATGAATTTACATGATTTTCTGGAGTTCCAGGGGCTAGATCAGAAGTTTCCGGGCTAGCTCTTATTTCCCGAGAACCCCAGGGGGTAGCACGTAAGAATTCCAGTCTTTATAACGCGGGGCTGACATGGACCGTCCGATTTTAAACCGACGGCTGAGATTATAACATCGAACCGGTACGCGGGGTTTTAAAGTCTACCGTGCGATTTAAAATAAACGGCGCACAAGCGGCCACGTCGCTCCGATCGAGCGCGGGCGGCGCTGCCGGCGGCGCACGGCGGCGGGAAGCGGCGATCTCGCCGGAAAGTTTCGGATCCTCGAGAATTCTGCCTAAAACTGTGATCTCATGGCATAGATCGGTAGAGGGGAGGTCAGGGATCTCACCTCGGGGGTTTTCTCGAGCTCGGGGGTCCTGGAAAGTGCTCGGCGGCGAGGCCCGAGGCAAAACCACGGCGAAGCTCGTCGGCGCTGGGTTTTCACCGTAAGTCTCCGAGTTTTCTGCACCTGCAAAGTTCCCCGGAGGCGGTGGATCAAGACCAGCGAGTTAGATCAGAGTTTCCGAGCTTAGATCGGCCAGAATTCACCGGCGAAGTCTCGGTGCTCACCGGAGTGAAAATCGACGATCGCGTGAGAAAAACCGATCGGGGCTGGGGTTTTTATAGCCGGGGGAGGGCGGTGGGTCTGTTGCGATCGAGTTTGAGTCGTTTGGGACCAGAATTCGGACGGCGGGACGCGGAAATCCGGTCGGTTGCGATCGCGCGCGCGGGAGAGAGTCCGGGGTCGCGGGGTTAGGGATGACAGGCGGGTCCCACCCGTCTGTGAGAGACAGCGCGGCGCGCGCGGGGGCGGGCTGGCGCGGGTGAAATTGGGCCGGCTGGCGGGTTTCGGCCCACTGACCGGTTTTTTCCCGTTTCTCTTTTTCTTTTTCCATTTCTTTTCTGTTTTGAGTATAATTTGAATTCCAGTTTGAATTTGAATTTTTGCAAAACATGCAACACGTCCAAAAATTTTTAAATTCCCCTCTGAACATGGTTTAGAGTTTTGAATCAAAATTTGGGGTGTTACAGGACTCTTATTTGAAATCCAATCGGAGTAGGACTCTTCTTTTTCCGGTTATAAATAGAACCCGAAACACCCCTTGGTCGTAACACCTTCCCAAGCTGACAACTTAGAAGCCCTAGCTCCTAACTCGCCGAGTTAACCTCCTTCGCCGGAGTTCAGCCACCGGTGAGACCGCCGTTGAAGCCCCGCCACCCCTCGCCATCCCAGGAAGAGAGCCGACGATCTGTCTTGCTAGGAGGAAGGCCCCGGCACCAAGGAGAAGTGAGGTATGTCTTTGTTACCACCTTACGACATCATCGCGGTTTTCTTTGCATCTGTTTCTTCGATTCCTTCGAAACAGAAGCTCTTTCGTTTGGACAGATCACGTGTTGATCGGTTTGATCTAAATCTTGAGACAAGATCATCACCACGTCCATATTTGATCCTTACACTCCTGTTCATTGTAAAACCCCATGCAAGCCTATTAAAACATGCAAGAACACGTACAAACTAAACTGCACGATAGGATTTGCATGCATATGCACCATTGCATCTTCAGTAAGTTTGTTCATGATGATTGATTGCTGTGAATTTTGTATGTGTGTGATCGTGAGTAGAAGGACAAGCTCAGGGAGCTGTCTACAAAGGACTACAGCACCAAGAATTTGAGATCCGTGAGCAACAGAAGCCACAAGAACAAGGCAAGTGCTCCTTGACCATATTGATCCCATGTTTTTGGAACTGTTTTGTTGTGAAAAGGTGTGTGTGCCTGAGTCAACTTGATGGTAAAACCCTTTCATAGGACTTTACTAGTTTTGTTAACCATCCTTGTCACCGGAAAAGTTGATGATTTGGGTATGGTCATTTTTGCTTTTTGTTTCACTGAGTCCACGGGATATGGGAAGCGAGATAGTTTGTGTCTAGCTACTGCACTCATATGAACAATGATAAGAAGAACTTGATGTTGATAATGAACATGAATCGGGGGAGATCTAGGCAAGCTTGGTTCGTGGAAGTGGTAGAATAAGATGGTGGTTTACTTGCCGTAGATCTAAGGACCGGTTCATGCCAGCCATGCCAGGAAAACAGTGCCACCACAAGGCCAAATATGGGTGCGGCTTAGCTGACTAATTAGGTAAGTTGCTAGATCGTTATGGACCGTGGAAGGCGCGGGGAATAGGAGTCGAGAGAGGACTGCCCTGGGAAATGCATGGCACAAGAGGGGGGCGTAGGTGGGAGAATGGTGATTCAAGCCTGCTGGTGAAACCTTAGTGAGTCCATACATCTAGTAGCCCCTTTGTAAATGCTATTTTGTGATTTCTTGACCATACAGCGACGGTTGTGTACTGGTAAAATGGAGGTTCTGCAGTCACCGACGGGTGACGAAATCACAAACTTGTGGGTAAAGTGGTGCCACCTCTGCAGAGTGTAAAACTATCATGGTAGCCGTGCTTCCGGTCACAAGCGCCTGGCCAACTCACATGATTAGATGGGATGGTTATTGGGATGGTTATTGGGAGGTTATTCGGTATGGCTATTGGTTTGGTTATGGAATGGTCTTTGGTTTTGGTTTCGGGACTGTTGAGTCTTGGTGATGAGATTGGTTCGGGACTGTTGAGTCTTGAACATGAGATGGTTTCGGTTATATGATCATGAGATGGATATGATCATGAGATGGCTATTATGAGCATGAGATAAAGTTGAGAAATATTTATGGTTGGTTGAGACATGAGAAAAGGTCAATTATGAAGGAGGTATGTCACTGTTTTAATTGGATATATTTTTGAACTAAATTCACTTAAAGATATCTGCTGTTTTATCATGGTTTGTGAAATAAACTTTGCTTTCTGCAATGCGCCTTTTTATTCCTACCTTGATTGAAAGCTACATGTCATACTTCCCGCACTTGCTGAGTACGACATGTACTCACCCATGCATTATCATACAATCATTAGCAACAGGAGAGGATTACTTCGAAGACCAAGTGGAGTATTAGGCGTGCGAACTACCGTCAACTTGTCTGCGGGGATGGAGAAGGAGATGAAGCCGTTGCTGTTTAGTTTGCTTCCGCTATCGTTAGAGACTTCTGCTGCTAGAATTAGATAGGGACTTCCGCTGCTAGAATAAAGCTAGAGACTTCCGCTGCAAGATAAGTTAGAGATTGATGTAATAAAGTGCCTAAACACTTGTTATTCATGGTTATATTCTGAATTCAGTTTGTGGATTACCTATGTATGTGTGATGAACATCCTGGGCACACATATTCATCAGCTCGGTTCCGTTGTTTTCGGAACCGGGGCGCCACAGTCCTCCCCCCAGTGATCATCAAGGGCTTTCCGTGTCCAAGCATACGACAAAGCCGTGCAGGACCAGGTCCAGCGTGAAGACATCGACCTTGTCGACGAGCGAAGGTGGCAAGCATCTGTTCGAAACGCATGGTACCGCCGGGTGCTCCGGCGCTATAACCAACGGTTCGTGCGAAGTAGACAGCTCGAGGTGGGCAACCTGGTGCTTCAGCGCATACTTTCTCGCGAAGGGGCAAACAAACTCTCCCCCTGCTGGGAGGGTCCCTTCCGAGTAACACAAGTATCCCGCACCGGGTGCGTACGCCTGGCCACGGAGGATGGGGTACCTCTATCCAATCCCTGGAACATAGAGCACCTCTGTAAGTTATACCCTTAGCACAGCGGTAGGACTGTTTTTTCTATGTTAGGGTGTCATAGAGTCTAGGAGCAGCGCTTGGAACAGCCAAGCTCTGGAGGGGTCCTGCTACTCTTGTCATCTGGAGGGGGTTGATGCCTTGTTGTAAAGCGTGCCTCCTCCTATGAAGTACCCTGGTCCGAGAAAAATCTTTCTCACCCTGCGCGCTCTCATTTCCTTTTCATAATGCTTTAGTTTATGCTTACTTCCACATATCAACTGTAGTATGGCGTGTCCGGGATCTGTCTTATCTCCTTGCTCAGAGTTCTATGGCGCCTGAAGGTCTCCTCGCAGAAAGGTTAACGCCCGCGGGAGGTCCAAAGCGTGCACCCTGCTTAGCCTGGTACTGTACCCTAAGCGTGTATGCTTTGCCTCCCCGGCGCTATGACTGAGTACTTAGGGTCCGGAGGGCACACACTTCCGGACAAGAGAATAACCGTACCCCGGGCACTGCCATTTTCATTCTAGAGCTTGCTTTTCCATATCGCTCCAGCCTATGGTCAATTACTTTTCCCTGTGTTCACTCATAGTTAGAGTTGTGCTATCCTACTGGATGCGGGTCTGCAAGCGATGCATGTGGTGTATCCTAGGTCCCTTGGTTATTTCCTTGCTCAAGGGTCCTATGGCGCCGAATGATCCCTCCATTGAAAGCTAATGCCAGCGGGAGGTCTAGAGTGTGCAGCCCGCTTAGCCTGTCCATGCACCTAAGCGTGCGCACTTTGCCTCTCCATCGCTGCAGTTGAGCACCGAGCAACTGGGGCGGCCCATGCTCCTGAGCAAAGTAGTAACCATGACCCGGATGCTATCACACTGAATTACCAAAGCCTCACAGCCAGGCCAAGGACCGTAAGTCACAACAAAACTAGGAGCAGGGAATTGTGACCAGTGAGCACGATTACTCCTTTTCTCTGTCATGTCCGTGCAGGTCCTAGCGTTCCGGACCTCCCAGGTGGCCTGCCATCGACGTCCTGGCTCAACCATCTACTTGGTAGGTGCGCCTCAACCTAAGGGCCAAACCTACTAGGGGGCCACTACGGTGATCTACACGGGCAGGACGTCAGTACCTCCATGGTGGCCAGCAGGGACCTGAAGCGATCGACTACAGCAAGCTAACAACGCCGCCGAAGCTTCTTCGGGTCCTTACACTGCTAAGGACCCGAGGGGACAAGATAGCTACATCGGCAAAGTTTTTCGGGTCCTTGCGCTGCTAAGGACCCGAAGAGACGTAGCTACAACACATGAAGTAAAAATTTCAACAGCAAGTTTTTGTTTAAAACAAGATACAAGGAGATAATAAGCTGCTGGCGGATACATAAGGCAAGCTGGAGCCCTAGGAGCCTACTGGCGCAGGAACCTCATAGCCACGAGCTTGGCGGTGTCCCCCACGCTGGACCTAGCCGCCCCCATCGCCTCTGCGATGGGACCCTGCACTACCGGCTCCAAGGATACGCTGGGGTCCCATCTCCGGAAGCACGTGCTCTGCCACTTGCTCTGACAGGGCCTTGCCCTTGGCTTCCATCTCTTCCCCAACGACGGATTAGCGCCAGCAGCTTGGCTCCGACCGAGTCCAGTGCAGGGAGCGCTTGGCTCACTTCCGGTCCCAGACCCCTTGAGCGCAAGGGGCTGAAGCCAAAGGGCTCCAACGCCATCTCAGCACGGCCCAGGAAGTTCTAGACCCTCTGACTCGATCGTGCAGGAAGCCCGGAGCTCCTCCACCGTCTTGCAAGTGGCGGCCAGCTCCTGGACCAGGTCCTGGTTCGCCAGCTCCTTCTCCCTAGCAGCCAGCTCTGCAGCACGGCGCTCCAGCAAGGCCTCCTTGGGTGAGGTGGCGAGCTTGCATTCGCAGACGTCCTGCAGCTGCTTCCCCATGCGCTCCCGCTCCGCCTCCTGGGCTGCTTCATGAAAGTCGAGGTCCTTC
Organism: Neostapfia colusana; assembly: GCA_030760725.1. Taxonomy (NCBI): domain Eukaryota; kingdom Viridiplantae; phylum Streptophyta; class Magnoliopsida; order Poales; family Poaceae; genus Neostapfia; species Neostapfia colusana. Next base: position 23,957,436 of record JASWHV010000006.1, on the reverse strand, counting down.
TCCTGCAGCTCCCGCTCCCGCTGGAGAATGGCAGCCTCACGGCGAGTGAGGCCCTCTTGCACCCTCGAGAGGGCTTCGGAGCGAGCATCTGCTTTCGCGTGGAGTCTTTTGGCTTCGGCCAGAAGCTCTCGGTTCATCCTATCAAGTCTCCCGACCGCGGCCCGCTCCTGGTCGATCGCCTCTAGCATGACCTCTAGCCACTCCAGCTGCGCCCTCACCCGCTCCTTGGTGGCCTGGGTCCGCTCCTTCAGCAAGTCGCCCCAGTCCCTGAGGTGCTCCTGCTCTGCCTTCAGCTCGCCCCACTCTCGGCCAAGCGCCTCCTGCACCTGTTCCAGACTGGAGAATACCGCCTTCATGGCTTTAGGGAGAGGGACCGCTTCTGGCATCTGCAGGCGAGGGCACCCCATAACCGCCACGGGATCTTCGTCTTTCGGCGAAGCTACCACTGCACCCGCCTGCGGAGAAGGTGGGGGCGAGCCTGCAGGTTGCCCTGAAGCGGCCGCGCCGCCGCCAAGGACATCTGCATCCATCGGCAGGCTGGTCCTCGGGGGCCGGAAAGTCGGCGTCCCGAGCTGGTCTAGGCGCTAGCTCCGGTGCTGGCGACGGTGCTGGATCTCCGGAACCCCCCAGCGGCAAAAAGGTCTCTAGCTCGCGGGGGAAGGTGTCGCGCCCTGCTTCGCGCCCTGGGAGGAAGAAGTCGAAACCAATCACACAAACAGAACAATGGTGAGAATACAACTTACCCTAGGTCCGCAGCATATCTAGGCGCCTGGCAGTTCCAGGAGGCGCGAAGCTTCTTGCGCGGGATGCTGGAGCCACCCACCCCTGTAGTCTTTGGAGCCGGAGGTGCGCTAGGTGCTTTCTTCGCACCCGCCCGGAACTGCCCTGGCTGCAGCACCACTGGATCCGCTGCCGGCGCTGTCCACCAGGCCCAATGCAGGGTCACTAGCGGCTTGAGGCGCATCTGCTATGGGCTTCGAGACGGAGCTCCCGTCCCCGCGAACCAACCTCCAGTTCTTGGGGGGGCGGGAGCGGGCCGCTTGCTCGACTCTCTGGAGTCCCCAGGCGGTGCGTGGGAGTGCGCCGTGGGAGCGGGTCCACCAACCGGCGCCTTCTCCTTCCCCATGGTGAAATGCGCCTGGGATGCGGGTAGGCCAACCGGCGCCTTCTCCTTCCCGGTGGTGGAGTGCACCTGGGGTGCAGGTCCGCCAGCCGGCACCCACTCCTTGCCCTTGCTGGGACACGGGACTAGCTCGGGCCTCCCCTGGCCACTGGTGCCGCCTTCCCCGGAGATCTGCACGCCCCAGGAAGCGTCCCCGACCTGCCGCACGGTGACGTCGACGTCGTCCAGCGTCAGCATATCCTCATCCTTGCCGCCTGGCTCGAGAAGATCTGCAAGCAACTCGCAGGCGGGTTGATGAAGTCGTCGGAGATCGGGTTAAGGGATTGCTTCGACGACATGGCCTCTAGCATCTCCCTGTACTGGTCTTCCAGGGGCCGCACTGCAGCCAGGTGAGGTCGTTCTCCCCGGTATACAACCAGGCAGCGCGGGTGCGCTGCTCGAGGGGAGCAATGTTGCACGACAGGAAGTGGGCTAAGACCATAAGCGAAGTCAGGCCCTGCTCTGCCAGGAATCTGATCCTCGCCAGCACGGATTTGTAGGCTTCCTGCAGGTTGAGGATCTCATCCCTGACGGGGCTATCACTGACCGGGGGCCACTCGGCAGGTCCACGTGATCGTGGACGTCTGTCTAGGCGATCACTCAATCCTCCCTCCAGTGCTCCCACTTATAGGGGGAAAAGGGTGCGATGTACGACGCGGAGTTCTTACCTCGGTGCTGGAAGTAGTAAGCCCCTAGGTGGCTTGAGCTTCTCCCCGAGGCCCGCAGAACAAAGAAGACCAAGAACAGCCGCACTGACGGCCGCACACACATGAACATCTCGCAGAAGTGAACAAGACCGCCACCAATGTGAGAGCGTGCGATGTCAGATGGTGGAGCTGAAGGCTGTACACCTCCAGCAATGTCAGCAGGAACAGAGAAGCCAGGAGAGCAAATCCAGCCAGCACGTACGACGTGAAGAGGATGATCTCGCTGGGCTGCAGGCTTGAGAGCGGGGTCATCCCGTGGCGAATCCTCCTGTCGTAGTCAGCCGACTGCCAGCCGAGCAGCCACCTCACGCGCCCGAGATCCTCTTCAGTCCGAAGGCGGGAGGAGCGAAGGTCGGTCGCTATTGGAGCAAGCTGTGGCTGGATCTGGTCGAAAGCGGAAGTTTCCAGCGCAAAGGAGGAAGACGAAGGGCACAATGAGGAAGGAAGCAAGTAAGGAAACAATCGACTTTCGCTGCAAAGTTTCCTTTACTACTCCTGTGATGCTTGGCAGAACATCATGCGCGGCGCCTGGGTTAGCACTGGCCCGCACTTCCCGCATCTCCAATGATGAGTGGGACCCAGGTCCGCCTGTCAGACAGTGGGGGCCAGGCGGGCAGTGTCACACCCGGTTTTTCCGAAGAACAACCGAGTGAATATCACATGTATGCCAGGATCATTTTCTCATACATGTGATGACAAATAGTGAAGCATCATTTATTACAAGCCAGGTGTCGAATATAAATAAGTCTTACATAGCATATGTCTCGATGGACGATAATAAGTTCATCACAAGTAAATAAACTAGCAGCGGAATATTATTCTTGATGGCTCCATCACAGGCGTTGCCCGGGGTCTCCATGAACCTAGAAACCTTCTTCGGGTCCAAAGTCTTGGTCATTATACACCACCTCATTATCTTTACCTGAGCAGCAATATAAACCAACAAAATATGCAAGGTTGAGTACCAATGGTACTCAGCAAGTGTGGGAAAATTATATCATGCATGGCTAGAACAAGGGGAGGTTGAACTCATGGTTAAATCACTATGCCATTAATACCTATTACCTTAGCTTATTAAGCACCTACATTACTACACAGGTGAAATGGTCCCAATCTCCCATCCCATCATCATAACCAAATAACCATATCACCATTTCCAATGTTAAGCTTCCCGCTTAACATTCACAACATTCAAACCCATCGCTCCTCTAATCATGAATAAGTCCAAGCCGCTCTTGACCGTGAGCACGGCTGTCATGACAGTTTTGACTCTGCAGAGTTTGTACCACTGTACCCACATGTAGTGATTTCATCCCCCGTTGCCGGGTGGACTAAAAGAACCTCCATTATGCCAGTGGCTACGAACCACATTCACACTTCCCAGGTGTGTAGCCAGGAGATCACTACGACGCCTTTACAAAGGGATTCCCGACGAGCGTGGGCCCACTGAGGTTTCACCCCTAACAGCATACAAGAGGCTCCAACCCCGCTGCAGTGGCCCCCTCTTGAGCCTTGCGGTTCATATGGTAGTCCAGCTGACACCTATTCCCCGCACCATCCAACACACCCATACTACGTCGGGGATACACCTAATTAATTGGCCAAGCTGCCCCATCTCAGCATGTGGTTGGCACGGTAAAGCCAGGTTACATGCTCCATGAACCGGTCCTTAGGATCCAGGCAAGTACTAAACACAAACCCGAGTCTCGTGCACCCAGCACACAACCAAAACATCCAACTTGCCTTGATCCCTACCTCTACATAACTCACAATATCTCATTCAAGAGTATGGTAAAATAAATTGATGATCTCATATCCCAAATATCCCATTCTAAGCATGGCTAAGCATATGCATAATAATAAATGACATGATAAAATAAATCCCAACCCAAGCTACAAGGAAACAAGGTAATGCAATTCTAGGGAAACTTCCTATCATGGGTTTCATATTTAAATTGAAAATGCAAATAATTCTAGCTACAGATCCTAACATAGGATCAAAGTGGTCAAGGACACTTGCCTCCTTCTTGCTGCTCTTGAAATGGGTAGTCCTAGTCTTGGAAAGGAATAACTTGCTCTTGAGCAGGTTCTACATCATACCATCACACATAGCAAAAGAAAAACAACATCATAAGACATAGTTCACACTTCTACTTCATACAAACCACACATTCACATTTATGAAAGTCCTTCACCATTATATGTGTTGTGGTTACTTTATGTGTGTTGAGTTGTGGCTTGCATGCTCTTTTAATCATGTGTATATGATTCCTACTTTTGTGTTCCCATTTATACTTACCTACTATTTATATATGAGTTTCCAATAAATTCTTATATTCAACTACTACACCTTTTCACTACCAAGTATGTATGAAAAGTATTTTTCTTCTCCATATGTGCCTTTAGAATTTTTACCAACCTTAAACTGAATTCTTTGGATTTTAGAACTCCATTTATCATTTACTAGTTGCTATATTTTCAGATTTATTTCCTATGCCTAAATGTGAACTTTATTATGAAAATAACAAGACACCTCATCTAAACAGAATAGGTTCTGATCTAAAATATTTACTAATATATTTTTGACCTTTTCCTCTGATGTAAACTATTTTACAATTATTTTCCCTATTTTCTAAAACTATTCATTATTTAAAATTGTGTCCCTAAATGTGAATAATAAATTAAACAGATTCAACTCAGCCCAAAATATGTTTTTATCTCACTCCAAAGTTTTCTAAATACTGAGAAAGTTTTTAATTTAATTATGACACTATGTTTGTCCCACTTTTTAATTTTTAAACACTAGCCACATATTCAATTTCCTAAATTAAATACTAAACAGGGCTAAAAAGTTAAACTTACCCCACTACAGGGTCTATAATATTATTTTCAGAATTCTCAGGGGTCTAGCTACACTTATCAGAGGTGTTTTTCCTAATTTTTATTAATATTTTTAAATGAATTTACATGATTTTCTGGAGTTCCAGGGGTTAGATCAGAAGTTTTCGGGGCTAGCTCTTATTTCCCGAGAACCCCAGGGGGTAGCACGTAAGATTTCCAGTCTTTATAACGCGGGGCTGACGTGGACCGCCCGATTTTAAACCGACGGCCGAGATTATAACATCGAACCGGTACGCGGGGATTTAAACCCTACCGTGCGATTTAAAATAAAAGGCGCACAAGCGGCCACGTCGCTCTGATCGAGCGCGGGCGGCGCTGCCGGCGGCGCACGGCGGCGGGAAGCGGCGATCTCGCCGGAGACTTTCGGGTTTTTGAGAATTCTTCCTAGAACTGTGATTTTATGGTATAGATCGGTGGAGGGGAGGTCGGGGATCTCACCTCGGGGGTTTTCTTGAGCTCGGAGGTCCTGGAAGGTGATTGGCGACGAGGTCCGAGGCAAAACCACGGCGAAGCTCGTCGGCGCTGCGTTTACACCGCAAATCACCGAGTTTTCTGCACCTGCAAGGTTCCCCGGAGGCGGTGGATCAAGACCAGCGAGTTAGATCGGAATTTCCGAGCTTAGATCGGCCAGAATTCGCCAGAGAAGTCTCGGTTCTCACCGGAGTAAAAATCGGCGATCGTGGGGGAAAAACAGAACGAGGCCGGGGTTTTTATAGACGGGGGAGGGCGGCGGGGTGGTTTAGATCATGTCCACGTCGCCTACAAACAGAATTCAGCGGGGATACGCCAAAATCCCGATCGGTTTTGATTCGGGTGCGAGGGAGTCCGGCGCTGTCGCAAGGTAGACGAAGATCGGGTGGGTCCCTCCTATCAGCGTGAGGAAGCAGCGCGCTCGGCTGAGGGCTGGCGTGGGCGCTGGATGGGCCGGCTGGTGGGTTTCGGCCCACTGGCCGGTTTTTTTCTGTTTTCTCTTTTTCTTTTTCTATTTCTTTTCTGATTTGGGTTAAATTTGAACTCCAGTTTGAATTTGAATTTTTGCAAAACATGCAACACGTCCAAAAATTTTTAAATTCCCCTCTTAACATGATTTAGGGTTTTGAATCAAAATTTTGGGGTGTTACAGCTCTACCCCCCTTAAAAGAAATCTCGTCCTCGAGATTGGTGTTTCTAAGAAAACAATTCCGGAAATTGTGCCTTGAGCTCATCTTCCCGCTCCCAGGTGGCTTCCTCTTCTGAATGATGCTTCCACTGCACCTTGCACATCCGAATTCTTTTATTTCTGGTGAGGCGTTCCATTGTCTCCAAAATCTTGTATGGTTGCTCGGCATAAGACAAATCCTCAGCTACATCCACTTCATTCATGGGTAACACCTCTTCAGGCGTCCTCAGGCATTTCTTGAGTTGTGACACATGGAATACATCGTGCACATCCGATAGATGAGTCGGTAACTCTAGTTGATACGCCACTTGGCCTTTCCTTTCCAAAACTTGAAAGGGTCCGATGTATCAAGGTGACAACTTCCCTTTCACCTTGAACCGACGAAGTCCTCTGATAGGGGACACCTTGAGATAGACATAGTCTCCCACGTTGAAAACGAGCTCTCTTCTTCGCACATCGGCATAGCTCTTTTGGCGTGTCTGTGCTATCCTCAAGTTATTGCGAATTTACCTCACCTTCGCCTCGGCTTCTTGTAGTACTTCGGGACCAAACACTTCACTTTCCCCTTTTTGGTTCCAAAATAGGTGAGTTCTGCACTTCCTCCCGTACAAGGCTTCAAACGGCGACATCTTCATACTGGCTTGATAGCTGTTGTTATAGGAAAACTCCGCATATGGTAAGTTCTTGTCCCAACTCCTATTGTTTTTTAGTGCGCATGCCCTTAGCATATCTTCAAGGATCTGATTGGTTCTTTCCGTCTACCCGTCGGTTTGGGGATGATAGGCAGAGCTGAAATTCAGATGGGTTCCCATGGTCTCATGCAACTTCTGCCAAAACCTCGAGGTGAACTGTGTCCCTCGATCCGACACAATCTTCTTTGGCACTCCATGGTAACACACGATCCTTGACATGTACAACTCTGCCAATTTGGATCCGCTGTAGCTTTCTTTCACGGGGATGAAATGAGCTACCTTGGTTAGCCTGTCAATGATGACCCATATCGAATCATATCGTGATTGGGTCCTAGGCAATCCCACGTTGAAATCCATGCTGATTTCTTCCCATTTCCATTCAGGCACTTTGAGTGGTTGCAATAATCCCGCGGGTCGTTGATGTTCTGCTTTCACCAACTGACATATGTCACATAGGGCAACATGTTCCGCGACATCTCGCTTCATGCCATACCACCAATACCTGCTCTTGAGGTCCTGGTACATCTTCGTACTCCCAGGATGAATGGAATAGTCGGAATCGTGAGCCTCCATTAAAATTAATTCACGGATCTCCTTTACTTCAGTCACACAGATCCTTTTCCCGTGCCACACCGTACCTTGTTCATCCTCTCTGAAACCTGGAGCTTTATTTTCCTTGATGAGTTGCCTGATTTCTTGTATCTTCTCATCATTCTTTTGACCCTCGCGTATGTCTCGCTCTAGTGTGGAGTCCACTTCCATGGCGATGGCTTCACCACTATTTACTAGACATAGATTGAGCCTTATAACCTCGTCCTTCAATTCTGCAGGCATGTCTTTTAAGCTCAACTTATTGACTTGCACTTTCTGACTTAAAGCATCGGCCACGACGTTTGCTTTCCCAGGATGATAGTTGATGCCCACATCAAAGTCATTGATTAGCTCTAACCCATCTCCTTTGCCTGAGGTTGAGATCTGGCTGTGTGAAAATGTACTTCAAACTCTTATTATCCGTATATATCTCTGTCCTTTTCCCCATCAAATAGTGTCGCCAAATTTTCAACGCGTGTACCACTGCGGCTAGCTCTAGGTCATGTGTAGGATAGTTCTTCTCGTGCTTCTGAAGCTGCCGGGATGCATATGCCACAACATGCCCTTCCTACATGAGAACACATCCCAACCCGTTTCCAGAGGCATCGCAGTACACCGTAAAGTTCTTTTGCATATCTGGCATAACGAGCACTGGGGCTGTTGTCAATCTTTCCTTTAACTCCCGAAAACTCGTCTCGCACTGTGGCGTCCAGGTGAATGTGATTCCCTTCTCCAACAGTTTGGTGAGAGGTCTCGAGATCTTGGAGAATCCCTCAATAAACCGTCGATAGTATCTAGCCAATCCCAAAAAGCTTCGAACTTCCCCGACATTTTCAGTGGTCTTCCACTTCTGTATATCCTCGATTTTGGCAGGATCCATGGAGATTCCTCCCTCCGAGATTATATGTCCTAAGAAGGGAACTCTCTTCAGCCAAAACTCACACTTGCTTAACTTGGCATATAGTTGATGTTCTCTTAGCCTCTGCAACACCAACCTTAGATGTTTCTCATGTTCTTCTTCATCTTTGGAGAAGACGAGAATGTCATCTATGAAAACCACCACAAATTTGTCCAGATATTCCATGAATACCTTGTTCATGAGATACATGAAATATGCCGGGGCATTAGTTAGCCCGAAAGGCATGACGGTGTATTCATATAGCCCGTACCGAGATACGAAAGCTGTCTTGGGAATATCAGATTGCCTTATCTTGAGTTGGTAGTATTCTGACCTGAGATCAATTTTCGAGTACACACAAGCTCCCCTCAACTGATCAAACAAGTCTTCAATGCGGGGTAATGGGTACTTGTTCTTGATGGTTACCTCATTCAAGGCACGGTAATCCACGCATAACCTTTGGGTTCCGTCCTTCTTGGGCACAAATATCACCGGAGCTCCCCATGGTGAGGAACTAGGACGAATATACCCCTTCTCCGACAATTCTCTCAAATGATCCTTGAGTTCTTCCAGCTGCTTGGAGTCCATCCGATAAGGTCTCTTGTATATCGGGGCTGTTCCAGGTCCTAGCTCAATTACGAATTCCACTTCACGATCGGGAGGCATACCTGGCAACTCCTCCGGAAAAACATCTGGATATTCCCTGATGGTCCTGATTTCCTCAACTTTCACCTCAACTTGACTTAATTTAATGTCCTTCCTAGGCTCGTGTATTGTTATGAACTTTACTCTTGTGCCACTAGGGTGAGTTAGTTCTACCGTTCTGGTCGAACAATGAATAATTCCCTTATGTTTGGTCAACCAATCCATACCCAAAATAATATCTATCCCTTGTGAGTCTATCACTATGAGGTTATCAGTAAATACTACCCCATTAATGTCTAGGTTCACTTTGGGACACACTTGTCTTGTCCTTATTTCTCCACCTGGAGAGTTTACGGCTAGCATATGGTTCATTTTTCACACAAAAATAAATGCAATATTATTTCATGTGGGTTCTCACACCAAAGCAAAACAATCTAAAGATGAGGCTGTGGACAATTGCTCATGGCTTCCACAACTCATGTCACACACCAAGCATTAACACACCATTTACTTAACTTAACGACTCGACTATTCGACATCTTGCTAACTAAGAGAAAGGCTCTACACTACTCGTTTTCTTGAGCTGGCTCCTCGGGATCTTCCTCATCATTTCGGCTTCCTTCTGACTCTGCTTTGGGTGGGGAGGCTGCTGGTGGAGAAGTGCGACGACGCCTTATCGCTCGGCGATCCGGGGAGTCAGGAGTCCATGTATCATTCACGGTGACACACAGTTCATTCCCATCTCCTCTTTCTCTCGCCTTTAAGCAGGCTCGCAGCAACGCCTCCGTTTCCTTCAGGGTGTCCCGGACATCCTGAAGCTCTTGTTGACACTCCTGCAGTCGAGTGCTGAGCATAGCAGCATCCTCCAAGCACAAGTCCATGTGCTCATGGGAAGTCCCTTGCTGCACTGGTGGGTACTTGTACTTCGTGGTACCACTCTCACATTGGAGGACATACATGTACACAGTTTTGTCCAAGTGGCGACGATAGATGTGGCTCTGGCAGGTGATGGCCTCCCAGGTGACATCTTTCTCCGCATCGACCTGTGTTGCTCGACAAGATGGAGAGTGGTGAATCTTAAGCAGCTGATTTTCGTGTATAATCCTCATCTCTGAGCTCCATTCTTCCCTCTTGTCACGGATGGTCCTGGTGGAGTTATAGTGGATAATTAGCTTGCCCGTGTTGCCGGCGGCTTCGAGCATACGCCAAAGACGGCGCAATAAGCCTCCTACTGCCAGTCCGTAGGAAAGGTACGTCACCGGACGGCTCTCCTCTCTTTCGGCAAGGGCAACTACGGGAACTCTCCCTCCTGTGGACTTACGAGCGGTGCGAATCATGCGAACCATCTAAAACAAAAAGAATTTAAAATTAGGTTAGATAAACTCTCAAACAAAAATCCTATTTTGAATAAAAGTTTGGGTAAGATGAAGAAAGTGACTCATTTAAATAACACTTTTCAATCCACACCTTTGTAAAATAGTTTTTAAGAAAATAGGGCCCTTAAATTCGTCCATTTCTACCTAGGTCCACGTTCCTACGGGAAACCTTGGCTCTGATACCACCTCTGTCACACCCGGTTTTTCCGAAGAACAACCGAGTGAATATCACATGTATGCCAGGATCATTTTCTCATACATGTGATGACAAATAGTGAAGCATCATTTATTACAAGCCAGGTGTCGAATATAAATAAGTCTTACATAGCATATGTCTCGATGGACGATAATAAGTTCATCACAAGTAAATAAACTAGCAGCGGAATATTATTCTTGAGGGCTCCATCACAGGCGTTACCCGGGGTCTCCATGAACCTAGAAACCTTCTTCGGGTCCAAAGTCTTGGTCATTATACACCACCTCATTATCTTGACCTGAGCAGCAATATAAACCAACAAAATATGCAAGGTTGAGTACCAATGGTACTCAGAAAGTGTGGGAAAATTATATCATGCATGGCTAGAACAAGGGGAGGTTGAACTCATGGTTAAAGCACTATGCCATTAATACATATTACCTTAGCTTATTAAGCACCTACATTACTACACAGGTGAAATGGTCCCAATCTCCCATCCCATCATCATAACCAAATAACCATATCACCATTTCCAATGTTAAGCTTCCCGCTTAACATTCACAACATTCAAAACCATCGCTCCTCTAATCATGAATAAGTCCAAGCCGCTCTTGACCGTGAGCACGGCTGTCATGACAGTTTTGACTCTGCAGAGTTTGTACCACTGTACCCACATGTAGTGATTTCATCCCCCGTTGCCGGGTGGACTAAAAGAACCTCCATTATGCCAGTGGCTACGAACCACATTCACACTTCCCAGGTGTGTAGCCAGGAGATCACTAAGAAGCCTTTACAAAGGGATTCCCGACGAGCGTGGGCCCACTAAGGTTTCACCCCTAACAGCATACAAGAGGCTCCAACCCCGCTGCAGTGGCCCCCTCTTGAGCCTTGCGGTTCATATGGTAGTCCAGCTGACACCTATTCCCCGCACCATCCAACACACCTATACTACGTCGGGGATACACCTAATTAATTGGCCAAGCTGCCCCATCTCAGCATGTGGTTGGCACGGTAAAACCAGGTTACATGCTCCATGAACCGGTCCTTAGGATCCAGGCAAGTACTAAACACAAACCCGAGTCTCGTGCACCCAGCACACAACCAAAACATCCAACTTGCCTTGATCCCTACCTCTACATAACTCACAATATCTCATTCAAGAGTATGGTAAAATAAACTGATGATCTCATATCCCAAATATCCCATTCTAAGCATGGCTAAGCATATGCATAATAATAAATGACATGATAAAATAAATCCCAACCCAAGCTACAAGGAAACAAGATAATGCAATTCTAGGGAAACTTCCTATCATGGGTTTCATATTTAAATTGACAATGCAAATAATTCTAGCTACAGATCCTAGCATAGGATCAAAGTGGTCAAGGACACTTGCCTCCTTCTTGCTGCTCTTGAAATGGGTAGTCCTGGTCTTGGAAAGGAATAACTTGCTCTTGAGCAGGTTCTACATCATACCATCACACATAGCAAAAGAAAAACAACAATCATAAGACATAGTTCACACTTCTACTTCATACAAACCACACATTCACATTTATGAAAGTCCTTCACCATTATTTGTGTTGTGGTTACTTTATGTGTGTTGAGTTGTGGCTTGCATGCTCTTTTAATCATGTGTATATGATTCCTACTTTTGTGTTCCCATTTATACTTACCTACTATTTATATATGAGTTTCCAATAAATTCCTTATATTCAACTACTACACCTTTTCACTACCAAGTATGTATGAAAAGTATTTTTCTTCTCCATATGTGCCTTTAGAATTTTTACCAACCTTAAACTGAATTCTTTGGATTTTAGAACTCCATTTATCATTTACTAGTTGCTATATTTTCAGATTTATTTCCTATGCCTAAATGTGAACTTTATTATGAAAATAAGAAGACACCTCATCTAAACAGAATAGGTTCTGATCTAAAATATTTACTAATATATTTTTGACCTTTTCCTCTGATGTAAACTATTTTACAATTATTTTCCCTATTTTCTAAAACTATTCATTACTTAAAATTGTGTCCCTAAATGTGAATAATAAATTAAACAGATTCAACTCAGCCCAAAATATGTTTTTATCTCACTCCAAAGTTTTCTAAATACTGAGAAAGTTTTTAATTTAATTATGACAATATGTTTGTCCCACTTTTTAATTTTTAAACACTAGCCACATATTCAATTTCCTAAATTAAATACTAAACAGGGCTAAAAAGTTAAACTTACCTCACTACAGGGTCTATAATATTATTTTCAGAATTCCCAGGGGTCTAGCTACACTTATCAGAGGTGTTTTTCCTAATTTTTATTAAGTCCAGGGGTTAAAACTGATTTTTAAATGAATTTACATGATTTTCTGGAGTTCCAGGGGTTAGATCAGAAGTTTTTGGGGCTAGCTCTTATTTCTCGAGAACCCCAGGGGGTAGCACGTAAGATTTCCAGTCTTTGTAACGCGGGGCTGACGTGGACCATCCGATTTTAAACCGACGGCCGAGATTATAACATCGAACTGGTACGCGGGGATTTAAACCCTACCGTGCGATTTAAAATAAACGGCGCACAAGCGGCCACGTCGCTCTGATCGAGCGCGGGCGGCGCTGCCGGCGGCGCACGGCGGCGGGAAGCGGCGATCTCGCCGGAGACTTTCGGGTTTTCGAGAATTCTTCCTAGAACTGTGATTTTATGGTATAGATCGGTGGAGGGGAGGTCGGGGATCTCACCTCGGGGGTTTTCTTGAGCTCGGAGGTCCAGGAAGGTGATTGAAGACGAGGTCCGAGGCAAAACCACGGCGAAGCTCGTCGGCGCTGCGTTTACACCGCAAATCACCGAGTTTTCTGCACCTGCAAAGTTCCCCGGAGGCGGTGGATCAAGACCAGCGAGTTAGATCGGAATTTCCGAGCCTAGATCGGCCAGAATTCGCCGGAGAAGTCTCGGTTCTCACCGGAGTAAAAATCGGCGATCGTGGGGGAAAAACAGAACGAGGCTGGGGTTTTTATAGACGGGGGAGGGCGGCGGGGTGGTTTAGATCATGTCCGCGTCGCCTACGAACAGAATTCAGCGGGGATACGCCGAAATCCCGATCGGTTTTGATTCGGGTGCGAGGGAGTCCGGCGCTGTCGCGAGGTAGACGAAGATCGGGTGGGTCCCACCTGTCAGCGTGAGGAAGCAGCGCGCTCGGCTGCGGGCTGGCGCAGGCGCTGGCTGGGCCGGCTGGTGGGTTTCGGCCCACTGGCCGGTTTTTTCTGTTTTCTCTTTTTCTTTTTCTATTTCTTTTCTGATTTGGGTTAAATTTGAACTCCAGTTTGAATTTGAATTTTTGCAAAACATGCAACACGTCCAAAAAATTTTAAATTCCCCTCTTAACATGATTTAGGGTTTTGAATCAAAATTTTGGGGTGTTACAGGCAGTGACTCTAAAGGGAGGCTCGAGCATTTCCCGAGATAAAGCGGCACGGTGGAATTGCAGCGGTTGTCTCGGGAACCATCGCAGTCAATGTCCTGAACCTCGCCATTAGCACGTCGCCACGACCCTCTGATTAAGCACGGCCACGCGTCCACTATGCCAGGGGTGTGCTGCTGCTTCAACTACCAAGTACGGCCACTCGCCCACTACGCTAGGGGCGTGCTGCCGCTTCAACCACCAAGATACAAGTTCAAAGCAGCCACGCGGGCAGAAAAGACAGAGGCCCCACCTGCAGGATCATCGCCTCCCCCGAGGTGGGCCCGGCGGCCACTGTCGGTACCATCCAGACCGGGTACCCCCACGTGCAGGCTTGAAGAGGCTACAGACCCCGCCTCCCAGCTGAGGCGGGCTCTGGCGCTGCCACATGTCCTTTGGTTCTGGGCCTAGCCTCCCCGTTGAGGAGGGATCCAAAGCTGCCACGTGCCTCCGGCCCCGTACCTAACCTCATCGCTGAGGTGAGGTCTGGAGCTGCCACTTGTCCTCTATAGGATCAAAGTACACGTGTAAAGCTACCAGAGGGGGGGGTGAATGGTAGATAAAAACTTTTCAGCGGAAGCAACAAAACACCCCTCAGCAGAAAACCGATCTGTTAAAGAAACCGTGTGTGCGACTAATAAACGTGTTCAACTGTGACAAAACTAGTATAGATTGTATAGAATCAAGTCACGAAGACGTCACAACAAGAATCTTGAAAATCCGATGAGAGAAACTCAAGTTACGATCGAAAGATCGAACAAATGTCAATCTGTCCTACGCGAGAAAAACAGTTCTGGAATACTGCAAAGAAACTTGTGTAGATCAGAAACCACAAATACAATGACCGTGAAATTTTCACAAATGATATATAATAAAGTTGTGAATACAACCCAAAAAGAATCACATCAATTGGATCTGTAAAACTCGAGTTATGATAAAACCACCGAAGCAAGGTAGTGCTGAACAGAAACTCGACGAGAAAAACTTGTCTGAAACAAGTCGGACGAACAAGGCACAAAAAGTTCCTTTAGAATACGAATTTTATTTATCAAAACACAAGAGGAACAGCCCCAAAGTCGTGCTCTACACGAGCCTTGGCCTCCCTTGCTTATATAACCAGCTTTATGGCCAATCCAATTCAAACTAGGACTCCTACTCCTACTTGGATTCAAACTGTAACTTTCCAATACTGCTCAAGACTCTTCTATACGCAGATAGAAGCAATCTTAAGACTTCCAAACAGCTTACGAGCGTCCCAAACAATCCTAAAACAACTCTACTTCATGCCTAACATGAAATCCTGTTATAACCAACTCGAAACTTTCCATAAACAAACCATAACCGCCTCTGCCGCAGCCTGAGCGCAAAATGCAGCCGGTTGAACCTTTTCAACCATATCTCCACTTCCATATCTGTACACCACGCCTTGGAACCATGTTGCCACGTCCATGAACTCCTTGCACAAGTGCAAACACCTTCCAACAACGTCCACGATACCTTCATATGCATTGTTCTTGATCCAAACATGCTGCGCGACCTCCCGATCAACTCAACCACAATTCCTCCCGAACTTGGTTGTTGAACCTCATCTTCTCCCTAAGACTAGTTCACTGGATCCCGTCACCAGCCATGTCTTGAACTCAAGCAACACCTGCACATGAATAAACAACCAATACTTCCGAGCACAAGTCCTCGACTTGACTCTCTTTAGTTCCGAAACTACAACATCTTACGTGAGCACCTCACATAAGCATGTTGTAAACCATAGCAAAATGATATCAGCCATAACCACCAAAACACACCAAAAACTTAGTAAAATAATACTAAGCAAACTTTCCATAAGAGTAAAGCAAGTTCGAAACATTGCAAGTTAAAAGCAGAACCATTGCAATCAAGCTCCGAACCTTACCAAAGCTAACCGGACCTTGAACCAGAGCTTACCAAAGCTAGTCGGACCCAACGCCGGAGCTTACTAAAGATTAGTCGGACCTAGCACGGAACTTACCGAAGCTAGTCGGACCTAGCACCGGAGCTAGCAAAAACAAGTCAGACCTAGCCAAAATAAGTCAGACCTAGACAAAGCAAGTCGGACCTTACGTAGGACCTTGCCGGAGCTACCCAAAACAAGTCGGACCTATCGTCGGACCTTGCAGGAGCTCGGACCTAGAGTCGGACCTTGTTAAAAAGGTGTTTTGGTAGTATTCAAAACTTTTATCGTCAAAGACAATGTATTCAGCACACATAGGTCTCACATCCTCCGGCTCCGGGCCTGGCCTCCCCGCTAAGGCGAGGTCCGGAGCTGCCACGTGTCCTCCGGATCTGGGCCTAGCCTCCCCGCTGAGGAGGGCTCCGGAGCTGCCATGTGTCATCCGGCTCCGGACCTGGCCTACCACTATGGCGGGGTCCAGTGCTGCTGTGACACCCTCATTTTTGGCTTCTGCATGTATTCATGTTTCATGTAGAAAAACACTTTTAAAATAAGTTGAAACCAAGGAAGAATAAAAAAGTTAGCCAAAAAGAGCAAAATCCAGTTCATAGAGAGCGCTGTAGACAATTTCCATGGCCTCTGGCCATGTGGCGTGTTCGGAGCTCATCTCCGCAAAGGGGGAGAGGTCCGCCACTAAACTGTCTACGTGGCAGGCTCGGGGCTCATCCCTGCGGCAAAGGGCGAGGTCCGACCCCGTGGGACACGTGTTACCCCCGGAGCTAGCCTCTGCATGGGAGTGAGGCTGGTCCCGAAGGACACGTGTCGGCTGCGGAGCTAGTCACCACGGAAAAGAGAGGACCAGCCGCACGGGACGCGTGTCGCTCTCGGAGCTCATCTCCGAGAGGTCCGGCCCCGCCAGACAAGTGTCGCTCTCGGAGCTCACCTCTAAGGGGTCCGACCCAGCTAGACACGTGTCGCTCTCGGAACTCACTTCCGAGAGGTCCGATCCTACCGGACACCTATCATCTCCGGAGCTCATCTTCGGGAGGTCCGTCACTGTTGGACACGTGTCGACCTCGGAGCTCGCCTCCGAGCAAAAAGGAAGTCCGGCGCTACTTGACGCGTGGCACACTCGAAGCCCACCTCCGAAGAGAGGGGAGGTTTGGGTTTGACATGTGGCACACTCGGAGCCACCTCCGAAGAGAGGGGGAGGTCCGGAACTGACACGTGGCGTTCACGGAGCTCGCCTCTGTTGAGAGGGGAGGTCCCGACCCACCATACACCTTACGACATCATTGCGTTTTCTTTGCATATGTTCTTTGATTCCTTTTGAACAGAAGCTTTTTCAAGGACAGATCACTTGTTGATCGATTTGATCTAAAGTCAAGATCATCACCACGTCCACAATTGATCCGAACACTTTTGGTCATCGTAAAAGCCATGCAAGCCATGAAAGAACACGTACAAACTAAACTGCATCGTAGGATTTGCATGCATATGCATCATCGCATCTTGATTAAAGTTTGTGCATGATATTGATTGCTATGAATCTTGTATGTGCGTGATCGTATATAGAAGGACAAGCTCAGGGAGCTGTCTACGACGAGCTGCAGCAACAAGTTTTCGAGATCCAAGAGCAACCGGAACCGCAAGAACAAGGCAAGTGCCCCTTGACCATATTGATCCCATATTTTGGAAAACTGTTTTATTTGTGAAAAGCTGTGTGTGCGTGAGTCAATATGATGGGAAACCCTTTTATAGGAGTTTACTAGTTTTGTTTAAACTACCCTTGTCGCCAGGGAAGTAAATGAGTCGGGTATGGTTTTACTTTTATGCTTCGCTAAGTCCACGGGATTATGGGAAGCGAGATAGATGTGTCTAGCTAATTGCACTCGTAAGAATAATGAGAAACTGATGTTGTTAATGAACATGGATCGGAGGGAGATCTAGGCAAGCCAGGGTTTGTGAATGAGGTAGCATGAGATGGTGGTTACTTGTCGTAGATCTAAGGACCGGTTCATGCGAGCCATGCCAAGATAACAGTGCCACCACAAGGCCAAGTATGGGTGCGTCTTAGCTGAGTAATTAGGTAAGTTTTACTAGATTGTTATGGACCGTCAAAGGCGTGGGGAATGGGAGTCGAGTGAGGACTGCCCTGGGAACTACATGGCACAAGAGGGGGCCCGTGGGTGGGAGAATTGGAGATTCTAGCCTGCCAGTGAAACCTTAGTGAGTCCATACATCTAGTAGCCCCTTTGTAAAGGCTATTTTGTGATCTCTTTGCCATACACCGACGGTTGTGTAATGGTATAATAGAGGTTCTGCAGTCGCCGACGGGTGACAAAATCACAAACTTGTGGGTAAAGTGGTACAAACTCTGCAGAGTCTTAAAACTATCATGATAGCCGAGCTTACAGTCACGAGCGCCTGAACAATCCACATGATTAGATGGGATGGTATTTGGTTATGGTTTGTGGTTTGGTTATGGTTTTGTTTTTGGGACTGTTGAGTCCGGTGATAAGATTTGGTTGCATGACTGTTGATTCATGGCAACGAGATTGGGTCTCAGAATGAGACAGAATTGAATGGTAGCGAATACGAGATGTTATTTGTGAGATGGTAGCGAATACGAGATGGTATTCGTGAGATGGTAGTGAATACAAGATGGTATTCATGAGCAAAGTTGACTAATGTCTGGTTGAGACATGGAAACAGATGAATCATAATGAAGGTATGTTGGTATTTTAATACATGTGGGATTACATTCACTTAAAGCTGAGTTGCTATTTTATCGTGGTTTTGAGAAATAACTTTGCTTTCTGCAATGAGCCTTTTTATACCTTCCTTGTTGAGAGCTACATATCATATTTTTTCCGCACTTGCTGAGTACGTCATTGTACTCAAACTTGCATTATTACTTCATCATCAGTTATAGGAGAAGATTACTATGAAGACCAAGTGGAGCCTTAGGCGTGTAATCTGTCCTCAACCTTGCCTGTGGGGATGGAGTAGAGATGGAGCCGCTGCTGCTGCTGCTTAGTTTGCTTCCGCACTAGTTAGAAGACTTCCGCTGCTAAGATTTAGACTTCCTCTGCTAGATTTAGACTTCCGCTGTTAGCATGAGTCCAAGACTCATGAGACTTTGTAATAAACCCTGTTCATACGTGGTAATATATATTCAGGATTCAGTTTGTGGATGATATGTGTATGTGTGATGAACAACATGGGCACACATACGCATCTGTTCCAGGTTCAGAGAGGTTTTTCCTCTCAGAACCGGGGCGTCACAGATTGGTATCAGAGCCATGGGTTGACGGTAGGTTACACGCTTAGATAGAAGACACAAGTTGGTATCAGACACAGATTGGTATCAACCTGCCATGGGTTGATCGTAGATCACACAATCTAGATAGGTCACAGATCGATATTAAAGCTGCCATGCCTAGTCACAGATTGGTACAATCCACAGATTGGTACCAAGCTACCATGGTTGACTGTAGCTCACAAACCTAGAATGATCACAGATTGGTAGCTACCACATTGACTGTAGGACGCACCCCTAGTAACAGATTGGAAGCTACGCTGACCATAGGATGCAAGCCTAGGATGCATAGATTGGCATTGGAACCACCTTAACATAGGATGCAAGCCTAGGAGAAGCCATAGTTGGATCACAGATTGGTATCACCCAAACCACCTTGACATAGGGTGAAGTCACAGATTGGTATCACCCTAAACCATATACGACCCCCATTGAATAACCCTTGAATAGGAGTTGTGTGAGCCTTTGTGATGATTGTTTGTGCTTGAGTGCTTAGTGTGAGTTGTGGGACGTCTCAAAGCGTTGTCCATATCCACACATAAGTAGAAGGAGGTGTGAGATGCCTCGGCACTTGTTCACATCCTCATATGGGCTAATATATATAGTCTATCCACCTTGATGCATATAGTTAGGGGGATCCATCTAACCTTCTAACCTCTATTCTATTCCGTTCTCTCTCACATATGGTGAGAGGAAACACCGGTCGCCAAGGAAGGAGCGTTTGTGGCAACCAAGAGGAAGGCCACGATAAAGTTCCTGTTAACCCCGGAGCTGGGGAAAATAACCTGGAACGGTTGATGGCCATGCAGAATCAGCTTATGCAGACCATGATCCAAACTTCGGGTCAGCTGCAGGCCAACAACAACAACCCTGTTCCGGCACCACCGCCACCACCACCGCCACCACCGCCGGCTCATAACAGGCTGAGAGAGTTCATGAGGACTCGACCACCTATCTTTGCTCAAGCTAATGACCCCATGGAGGCCGACGACTGGTTGAAGTCCATGGAGAAGAAGCTTGCCATCGTCCAGTGCAATGACCGAGAGAAAGTTCTCTTCGCGTCGCACCAACTCATGGGAGCTGCTGCTGACTGGTGGTATGCCCTTTGTAACACTCACGTCGATCTGGAGACGATCACTTGGACTGAGTTCAAGGAGAGTTTCCGTTCTCATTACATTCCTACTGGTGTAATGATGCTCAAGAAACAAGAGTTTGAAGGTCTCCGCCAAGGACAGAAAAGTGTGAATGAGTACCTCAACAAGTTCACACAACTGTCCCGGTATGCCCCTGAAGATGTCAACTCAGACCAAAGAAAGCAGTACTTATTCATGAGAGGGTTGAACAATGAGATCCAAGTTCAGCTTCTCAACAATGACTACGCGAGCTTCCAGAAGCTGGTCGACAAGGCTATAGTGGTTGAAAGCAAGATCTGAGAGATCGAGCGAGAGGGCAAGAGGAAGATACCATACCAGCCACAAGGGAGCAACGTACGACCTCGGTACATGCCCCCAGCTGCGCCGCAGTATGGATCGACCGCTCCTGCATACCGCCCTAATCAGCCACCACAGCAACGACCCGTTGCACAAGCACCTCGTATGCCTTTGCCTCCAGCGCCCCGACCCAACATGGGCGCTCTGTTCAAAAGCCCCGCCCCAACGCACCTGCTGTCGTGGGCAACAAGGCATGCTTTGCATGCGGGGATAGGGGACACTTCGCGAGCCAGTGCCCGAGGAGAGGTCCTGGACAGCAAGGCAACGTCCCCAAGCAGAACCCACGGCCGAACGGGGGAGCCAACCAAGAAAACCGTGGACAGTAGAACAACGCTCGTAGAAATGTGAACCATGTTTCTGCTGAGGAAGCACAACAGGCTGAGGATGTCATGATTGGTATGTTCCTTGCCAACTCCAACCCATCCACCATCTTATTTGATTCTGGAGCATCACATTCCTTCATATCATCCAAGTATGTTGCCAAGCAGAATCTACCCATATCACATTTGAAATATACTATGTTGGTTAATTCTCCCGGTGGAGATATGAGGACTAATATAGTATGTCCGAAAGTACACCTTAATATAAGGAGGGTAGACTTCCTTGCCAACCTCATTGTATTGGATTCCCAAGGGCTTGACATAATACTCGGAATGGATTGGCTAAGTAAGCACAACGGGGTAATCCAATGTGCTGAAAGGAGCGTGCAGTTGACCAACGAGCACGGTACCCGTATCGAGATTGAGTCAGCCCAACCGGAAACCGAGAAGTCAACGTTGAACCACGTCGAAGAAGGAACCTTGGACAGCGTTCTGGTGGTTCAAGTGTTTTCAGACGTGTTCCCGGAAGAACTTCTCGGTATGCCACCTGATCGGGACATCGAGTTTTCCATTGACCTAGTACCCGGAACCGCACCTATAGCAAAGAGACCATATAGGATGCCCGTCAATGAACTAGTGGAGCTCAAGAAGCAAATCCAGGAGCAGCAAGAGAAGGGTTTTATACGTCCAAGCTCGTCACCATGGGGAGCCCCCGTGCTCTTCGTAGGCAAGAAGGATGGGACCCAAAGGATGTGCGTGGACTATAGGTCTCTCAATGAGGTGACCATCAAGAACAAGTACCCTCTGCCCCGTATAGAGGACCTGTTCGACCAAATGAAAGGAGCCCGAGTGTTGTCCAAGATTGATCTTCGGTCAGAATACTTCCAGCTGAAGATTAGGCCCTCTGATATACCCAAGACTGCCTTTCGGACATGGTATGGTTCGTATGAATATACCATAATGTCTTTTGGGTTAATGAACGCACCTGCATACTTCATGCACCTCATGAACAAGGTTTTCATGGAGTACTTGGATAAGTTCGTCGTGGTTTTCATTGACGATATCATGGTGTATTCGAAAAGTGAGGAGGAACATGAAGAACATTTGAGATTGACATTGCAAAAGCTGCGGGAGCATCAATTATATGCCAGGCTTAGCAAATGTCAATTCTGGCTAAAGGAGATTTCGTTCCTAGGCCACATCATCTCCGAGGAAGGAGTATCGGTTGATCCCTGAAAAGTGGGAGATGTTCTGAAGTGGAACCAACTGCAAAACGTGAGGGATATTTGGAGTTTTCTTGGGATGGCTGGATACTACCGCCAGTTCATCAAGGACTTGTCTAAGATAGCAAAGCCTATGACAGAGTTGCTAACGAAGGAAAAGCCTTCCAATGGACACCAGCGTGCCAAGAAAGCTTTGAGGAGCTCAATAAAAGGCTAACCACAGCACCGGTTTTGGTATTGCCGGACGTGAGCAAGAGCTTTCACATATATTGTGACGCATCCAGAAAAGGGCTTGGATGTGTGCTCATGCAAGAGGGACAATTGATAGCCTATGCCTCACGACAATTGAAGAAGCACGAGCTTAATTATCCTACACATGATTTGGAACTCGCAGCCGTGGTGCATGCATTAAAGATTTGGAGACATTATATCCTTGGTCATCGATGTGAGATCTATACGGATCATAAAAGCCTCAAGTACATATTCACCCAAACAGATTTGAATTTGAGGCAACGTCGATTGTTGGAGCTCATCAAGGATTATGATGTTGGAATCAACTATCACCCCGGAAAGGCCAATGTAGTAGCCGATGCATTGAGCTGAAAGGGAGCATGTCACCAACCTGCGGTTCGGGAGCTACCGCCCGAGCTATGAAAGGAGTTCAAACGGTTAAATCTCGGTTTCTTGAACGAGATGGAAGTGATGGAACTCCAATCTTCATTGGAACAAGAGATAAGAGATGGACAATCTACGGATGAGGAGATCAAGGAAAGGATCCAACAAGGAATAGAGAAGGACTTCAAGGAAGACGAGAAGGGTACACTTTGGCTAGGAAAAAGGATTTGTGTGCCTAACTTGAAGCACATTCGCGATACGATATTAAAAGAGGCACATGAATCACTTTATTCCATACATCCCGGAAGTACCAAGATGTACAAGGACCTGAAGACTTGTTATTGGTGGGATGGTATGAAGAGGGACATAGCCGAGTATGTTGCCCTATGCGACACATGCCAACGGGTGAAGGCTGAACATCAAAGACCCGCTGGACTATTGCAACCCTTGAAGGTACCCGAGTGGAAGTGGGAAGACATCAGTATGGATTTCATCATCGGATTGCCACGTACTCGATCGGGCTACGACTCCATTTGGGTTATCGTGGACCGATTGACGAAAACAACTCATTTTCTTTCTGTTAAGACCGTGTACAACGTTGCACAACTAGCCAAGCTGTACATGGAGCAAATCGTGTGCCGCCATGGAGTCCCGATGATGAGGACATCACAACAGTGGATACTCACATTGATATACAAGGACCAATCACAAGAGGACGAGCACGGTTACTAAATCAGCAGGTGAACTCGTTCCTAACTTCCTACCCATGTGATTTTGAGAATGGATTGCTATTAAATGATTTAATTGTTATTAGGAACCATGGACATGATCAACATGTAAAGGGAGGAGGATTTGGGGACGTGGAGAATCAGATGGGACGTCCACAAGTTGATGGAAACAGTCACCAACTCGGACTCGAGTTCAACTCGGAGTCCAGGAACAGTACATCTTAAAACGGACGCCCAGGATGCATACGGACTCCGTTTTTGACGTTCTACATATGCATGGAAGGATGAGAAGATAAACTTTCCAATGGCTCTGGTCCCACATTAAAATTCGCCGGGAGTCCTTGGGAGTTGTCAAGACAAGTTGAATTCGGAGTTCTGTCCAGTGTTGCACCACCATATTGGGCTTTTGGGCCTTGTATCCCGTATGAGTCCATTAGGGACGCGTCTAAGGGTCTTATGGTCGAACCCTAGACTTTAAATACTGCAGCCACCGGCCATATTTGGTGGGTTTTTCTTAGATTAAACACTTTCACCGTTCTACGGTTTGTGAGACCCCAATTTTGCAATTTCAGATTGCATCTTCGTCATTCTTGCTTGTATTCTCGGTTGCACCTGCAGGGATAGCCTTCTTGGCGAGGTCAAGCGTGTGAAGCACGGTTGATAACCAATGGAGCTGTGGTGTAGTGATTGCAGGGGTGTTCGGGTCTGCTCGAGTTCCTTGGATCATCAACGTCGAGATCTCCACTTCAATCGACCTACCTTTCGGAAGATCGGACCTAAACAACTCATCATTTGGTATCAGATTTCAGGTTGCCCGTGAGGTATTTGATTTTGCACTAGATTAGTTTTTGTTTTTCATACCTAGAGTCTACAGAAAAAGCCACAAAAAAACATATCGTGTTACAGATTCCTAGACTATAGTGCCTGCAAGTTTTCGTTTTTCAGTTTGCATTGTTGAGTTTGCATTCGTGTGGTCGAGTCTTGTTGCTGGTTTAGCTTTGTGTTTTTGGGTCGTAGTTATCGTTTTTCTTCCTTGTTTTTCTTGCTGCTCACCTATTCCACAATCCCTAAACAACAAACCGAGCCACCAAGATCATCGGTTTGCCCTAGCTACCCGCCTTGCGTGAACTCCCGCATCGCCAGCCCTAGAACAGGTGACAAACCATTGTGCTAGTCCTCCTTGATTCATCACACAACATCCCATCAGCCGTCGTTGCTAATTTCCGATTGTTTTTCACATCCTATTGCGAGATCTTTTTCAAAACCGAGTTTGAATCAACATAAAAAACAGTAACTCGGGTAGCCTACCTTAAAACGGCCATAACTTTTGCATACGAACTCGAAATCGGGCGATTTTTTTTCAAATTGACCTACTCGAAATTTTGCAACCGTTTTTCCACTGCTCTGCTGTGTTCGGCGAAATTTGTTTGGCCAAATTCCCCTCGGAAGATGGACTATCCGGCCTCCGAAGTTTCAGCACAAATTTTAAAGAATCTTCCTGATTTTCTATAGGCTACATCTTACATCCAATTGAGCCGCAAAGTTGTGTGCTTCCTATTTTTATGCTCTCAAGTAAACAAAAAATATCAGAAAAATATTAAAAAATAGTGAAGAGAGCACAGATATTAAAGCATTGACAGCACACACTTGAAACAGTTGGCTTATACACTTGTGCTGTACTTGTTGCTTATATCTTCCTGATCTTCTATTTGCCTCTCTATCGCCTTGTGTTGTGCTAGGCCTAGAACACTTGTTAACCAGCAACAGTTCCTATATTGAATACTTATTCAACTTTATTTTGCTGTTAACGATTTTCTTTGCTTATTAGCCACTATATTGTGCCATCCAAGCTCCACTTTTCCTCTTGAGCAGAACAGATACCTTTGCAATCACTCCACGTTTCATTGGTTCTCACCGTCCACCGTTTACCACCTGCTGTGTCGGTAAGAACACTTGTAAGAATGTGGTAAGACGCTTGAGAGGGAGAGAGAGATTGTTTCCTTCCTTCCACTTTTCACATTGCCGCTTATCCTTTGTAGTTGATAGGGATACCATCTTTTTGTTATCTTTTGTTTACTACTAACAATGGCAGAAGATAAAAGGGATGATGAATGTGTTCAACATGCTGAGTTGCATGACATGATGAGGGAAATGACAGATATGTTCACCAAAACCCAAGCATCGACAAAGGCGTCATTGATGACCTTGAATCGCCAACTTGCTGATCTTGTTGTTCAGATGGATACTCTTGAGGCGCGGCTGCCTCTCGCTGAAGATCGTGAAGACGATGCTTATAATATGGAAGATCATAAAAATCAACCATGACTTCCACGTTATCTACGAGGTATGGGAGGTAATAATCGTTATAATTACAATGATTGTCATAACAATTTTAGTCGCCCTCTTGATGATCCTTTTGCTAAAGTCAAATTTACTATACCCTCTTTTTCTGGTGCTTATGATGCTGAGGCATATCTTGATTGGGAGATGACAGTAGAGCAGAAATTTAGTGCCCACCTTGCTCCTGAACAACATAGAGTTTGTCAAGCCACTAGTGAGTTTAAGGATTTTGCTATCATATGGTGGAATGAACTTGTTAAAACTAGAACTGATCCTCCAACATGGGATAGATTAAAGGAAGCTATGCGTGTTCGTTTTGTTCCTCCTTCTTTTCAGCGGGACCTTCGCAAAAATTGCAGTGCTTAGACCAAGGTAACATGTCCGTAGAGGAGTATTATCAAGAGTTACAAAAGGGTATGTTGCGCTGTGGGGTAGTAGAGGACATGGATGATAAAATAGCTCGTTTTTATGGGGGGTTGAGGCGTGAAATTCAGGACATTGTTGATTATAAGGAATATGATACTGTTAACAGATTATTTCAGCTGGCTATGTTGGCAGAAAAAGAATTGCAGGGCCACCAACAGCAGCAGCACCAACGCATTAGGACCACATTTACACCGCGTTTGACATCTACACCATCCAAAACAGCACCATCTTCGATTTTTCCTACTGCCACTACACCATCCAATGGTGGCCAACGAACTTCATCTACTGCTCCGTTTCCTCGCGCGCCGGAGGGCAGCAAGACGACACCATTCAAGCCTACGTCTTCCACTCCTTCCACGAGTCGAATTTCCAACATTAAGTGTCACCGCTGCCAGGGAGTTGGTCATGTGATGAAAGATTGCCCTAGCAAACGAGCATACATAGAACGAGATGATGGCGGGTATGATAGTACTTCGGATGTTGAAGATGAATATTCTCTTGCTACTAACGTTGCAGGACCAAAAGATGACCACTATAGCACATATGAAGAGGTACTTGGTACTGCAGCAACGGAAAATTATAGAAGCATAATTGTGCAGCGTGCTTTGAGTTCCAAAGTTGAGGCGGATGACAAGCTACAACGACACAATCTTTTTCATATGTTTCTCATCGTCAAGGACTGCCGCGTGCACAATATAATTGATGGAGGCAGCTGCAACAACTTGGTGAACACGGATGTGGTCAAGAAACTTAGGTTGACAACAAGAGCACACCCTCATCCATACCACATTCAGTGGTTCAACAACAGCGGTAAGGTTAGGGTAACACAAACAGCGAGGGTACATTTTTTGATTGGTTCTTACCATGATTTTGCTGATTTTGATGTCGTACCTATGGATGCTTGTTCTCTTTTGGTGGGACGTCCTTGGGAATTTGATACAGATGCTATTCATCATGGTAGAACTAATAAATATACTCTGATGCATAAAGGAAAGAAAATCACTTTGCTTCCTATGACTCCTGCTGAAATTGTACATTTTGAGAAAAGTAAAACACGTGATGATAAGGCAACAAAATCACTAGATTCTGAAAAACCGCAAGTAATTAAGTTAAAATCACCTTCGTTGCTCACAACTAAATCTGACCTTGCTGATTTATTTAATACCAAGGGGATGTACTACACTTTAGTATGCAAAGAAGCCATGTTTTCAATTCATGAAGTATCCATTGCATTGCCCCCTGCTGTTGCTAACCTTTTGCAGGATTTTGTGGATGTGTTTACCCCCGAGATACCCCCTGGATTACCACCTATGAGGGGCATTGAACATAAGATCGACTTGATTCCAGGGGCAAGTTTGCCAAATCGTGCGGCATACAGGGCGAATCCGGAAGAGACAAGGGAAATTCAGCGACAAGTTCAAGATCTTTTGAACCATGGGTATATTCGTGAAAGACTTAGTCCTTGTTCTTTTCCTGTTCTTTTGGTTCCTAAGAAAGATGGTGATAGGCGGATGAGTCCCGATCTTCCGAGAGGTAGGGTAAACTTGATTGGGTGGAGATCTCGACGTTGATGATCCAAGGCTCCGAACGAACGAAACCCTGCAATCACTACACCACTGCTCCGTTGGTTATCACCCGTGTCACACGAATGACCTCGCCACAAAGGCTTATCCCTGCAAGCGCAATCAAGAACACAAGCAAGAACAGAGAAGTTGCAATCAAAACTGAATTGATCACGAATTTGGGGTCTCACAACCGATGATCGGCGACACTGTTCAATGACAGATTGTAACTAAGCAAAACCCGACCCTAATGTGGTGACGGCTGCTGTATAAAAAGGAGTTTAGGGGCGTGCAAGACCCCTGGACGCAACCCTAATGGGCTTCCACACGATACACGGGCCAACAGCCCAAAAGGCGGTGGTGCAGCACCGGACAGATTCTAGACGCCCACTTGTTTCGCTGATTCCCGTCAACTTAGAAGGAATTTTGAGGTGGGGCTGGTTCCATTGGAAGCTTTATGAAATCACAGTTCCAACCATATATAGAACGTCCAAATCCGACTCCGTATGTGTCCGGGACGTCAGTTTTGGTGAAGGCAGCTCCTGGAACCCGAGGTGGAGTCGAAGTCGAGTTGTACTTGGGCTCCTCCTTGGTGTGCACGTCCTATCTCCTCCTCCTTGACTCCTTGGACTCCTCCCAGCCCTTGCTGGTCCTCTACATTGTTACTAATCAATAAAACATGCATGGAAACAAGCATAAGTTATGAAAAACAATTGACAAGGTTAGAACGTACCTGGAGATCCAATTGTCGTGCACGTGCTCTAGTGATCGGTCCTTGCATTGTATGCAAAGGAGAGATGTCCTCATCATCCTCCCCCTCTTGAATTGGAGTCGTCCTCGACTCAAGCTCATCTTCCTCACCCAAGTATGGCTTCAAATCTGAAATGTTAAATGTGGGACTAACCCCAAACTCGGGAGGCAACTCAAGTTTATATGCATTGTCACTTATCTTCTCAAGAACCTTAAAAGGTCCAGCAGCACGTGGCATGAGTTTGGACTTTCTCAAATCCGGGAACCTATCTTTTCTCAAATGAACCCACACCAAATCACCGGGTTCCAATTTTACCTCCTTCCTACCTTTACTAGCAGCAATGCGATACTTTTCATTCATTTTTTCAATTTGTAACTTAGTAGTTTCATGCAACTTAAGAATAAATTCAGAACGTTGTGTAGCATCTAAGTTCACAATTTCAGTATGTGGTAAAGGTAGCAAATCAATTGGAGCATGAGGATTGAAATCATAGACTACCATAAACGGACTTAACTTGGTCATGGAGTGAATAGACCTGTTATAAGCAAACTCAATATGTGGCAAACACTCCTCCCACAACCTCAAATTGTCTTTCAAAACAGCCCGCAACATAGTAGATAAGGTACGATTAACTACCTCCGTTTGCCCATCAGTTTGTGGATGACAAGTAGTAGAAAACAGCAAGTTTGTTCTCAATTTATACCATAAAGTTCTCCAAAAGTGACTCAAAAACTTAGCATCCCTATCAGAAACAATAGTATTGGGAACACCATGCAAACACACAACCTCATTAAAGAACAAATCAGCAACATGTGAAGCATTATCGGTCTTGTGGCAGGGTATAAAATGAGCCATTTTAGAGAAACGATCAACAACCACAAAGACACTATCCCTCCCCCTCTTTGTTCTAGGCAATCCTAAAACAAAGTCAACAGAAATATCCTCCCAAGGTGCACTAGGAACTGGAAGAGGCATATAAAGACCATGTGGGTTAAGTCGAGACTTAGCTTTGTTGCATGTCGTGCAACGTGAAACGTAGCGCTCCACATCACGCCTCATTCGTGGCCAAAAGAAGTGAGCGGCCAGCACATCCTCTGTCTTTTAACACCAAAATGTCCCATCAAACCACCTCCATGCGCTTCCTGCAACAACAAAAGACGAATGGAGCTAGCTGGAACACACAGCTTGTTAGCACGGTAGAGAAGGCCTTCACGCAGCAGGAATTTTGCCACGTTCTTCCCTCTCTACAATTTTCAAAGGCATTTTTGAAGTCCAAATCAGTAGCATATAACCTCTTTATGGTTTCCAAACCAAAGATTTTATGAGAAAGTTGGGATAGCATTGTATAACGTCTAGATAAAGCATCGGCAATCACATTGTCTTTCCCTTTCTTATGTTTAATGATGTAAGGAAATGATTCTATGAACTCAATCCATTTAGCATGACGTTTGTTCAGATTAGCTTGTCCTTTAAGATACTTCAAAGACTCATGATCTGAATGTATGACAAATTCTTTAGACCATAGGTAATGTTGCCAAGTTTGCAAGACACACACTAAAGCATAAAGTTCTTTGTCATATGTAGAATAATTCAGCGAAGGCCCATGCAATTTTTCACTAAAGAAGGCAACAGGTTTACCTCCTTGAATTAGTACTTCTCCAATGCCAATGCCGCTCGCGTCACATTCAAGCTCGAAGGTCTTCTCAAAATCAGGAAGTTGCAGCAATGGTGCTTGTGTGAGCTTTGACTTGAGAACATCAAAAGCTTGTTGTTGTGCTGGTCCCCATCGAAACGGCACTCCATGCTTTGTCAACTCGTGGAGAGGTGCCGCAATGGTGCTGAAATCCCGCACGAAACACCGGTAGAAACCTGCGAGACCAAGAAAACTCCGAACCTGTGTGACCGTAGTCAGAAGTGGCCAGCTCGTGATGGCAACAATGTTTGCCTCGTCCACCTCAATGCCCTGTGAAGTAACAACATACCCAAGAAAAGACACACGATCAGTGCAGAAGGTGCACTTCTCAAGGTTACCATATATACGTGCATCGCGCAAGACATAAAAACAGCACGCAAATGTTCAAGATACTCATCATATGACTTGCTGTAAATAAGGATATCATCAAAGTAAACCACCACAAATTTACCAATGAAAGCACGTAAAACCTCATTCATCAACCTCATGAAAGTGCTGGGCACATTAGTTAAACCAAATGGCATGACTAACCATTCATAAAGTCCGAATTTAGTTTTAAAAGCAGTTTTCCATTCATCACCTAAAGCCATACGAATCTGATGATACCCACTACGCAAATCAATCTTGGAGAAAATAACAGAACCACTCAACTCATCAAGCATGTCATCCAATCTAGGAATAGGATAGCGATAACGAATGGTAATGTTATTGATAGCTCTACAATCAACACACATGCGCCAAGTGCCATCTTTTTTTGGAACCAAAAGAACAGGAACAGAACAAGGACTAAGGCTCTCACGAATGTACCCGTGGTCCAGAAGATCTTGGACTTGTCGCTGAATTCCTTAGTCTCGTCGGGGTTGGTCCTGTAGGCAGCACGGTTTGGCAAGCTCGCCCCTGGAACCAAATCAATCTTGTGCTCAATGCCTCGCACAGGTGGTAATCCAGGGGGTATCTATGATGGAAAAACATCCATATTCCTGCAAAAGGTTAGCAACAGCAGGTGGCAAGACAATGGATGTATCCTCAATGGAATATAAAGCATGTTTGCACACTAAAGCATAGCAAGTTCCATTAGAGGCATATAAATCATCAAGATCAGATTTAGTTGCAAGCAAAATAGGATTTTTCAACTTAATAGGTTGCTGAATTTCAGAATTGAAAACACCCTTTTGCTTAGCATTATTCTTTTTTCTCCTGCTCAAATTGTACAATTTCAGTGGGACTCATAGGAAGCAACACAATTTTCTTTCCCTTATGCATGAGAGTATACTTATTAGATCGACCATGGTGAATAGTATCAGTATCAAACTCCCAAGGACGTCCCAACAAAAGAGAACAAGCATCCATAGGTACCACATCAAAATCAGCAAAATCATGATAAGAACCAATGGAAAAATGTATCCTTGCTGTTGGTGTTACCTTAAACTTACCATTGTTGTTAAACCATTGAATGTGATAAGGGTGGGGATGCTCCCGTGTGGTCAAGCCAAGCTTCTTGACCACCTCAACATTCACCAAATTGTTGCAGCTACCACCATCAATGATGGTATGTACACGGCAGTCTTTGACGATGAGAAACATGTTGAAAAGGTTGTGACGTTGGCGGTTGTCGTCCTCTCGAGCCGTGGCACTCAAAGCTCGCTGCACAATCAAAGTCCTATAGTTGTTTGTCGCAGATGTACCAAGAACCTCCTCAGCACCATCATCCGAACCTGAAATGTTAGTTGCAATAATATTTTCATCTTCAATATCAGAAGCACTAACATACCCACCATCAGCAGTGGCAATGACCGCCCGTTTGCTGGGGCAATCTCGTTGCATATGGCCAAGTCCCTGGCAGCGGTGGCACTTGATGTCGGAGCTGCGACTTGTCGAAGTGTTGGGTGCAGCCGCCTTTGCTGCAACAACTGGAGGCATCTGGGACTTGCTGTTATCTTGTCCCCGTGATTTAGAAGGTGCGATGTTGCTGCGTACAACACCCGTGGAGGGTGGTGTAGAAGCACGTACGCTTGAGGAGGGCGCTGCTTTGGATGGCACCGGAAATTGTCGTGGCGTGAAGGTGTTGTTCCGACGCTGCTGTTGGCGACCCTGCACTTCTTTTTCTGCTAACATAGCAAGTTGAAATAAACGTTGAATAGAATGATATTCCTTGTAGTCAACTATGTCCTGGATCTCACGCCGAAAGCCCCCATAAAACCTAACAATTTGGTCTTCCTGATCCTCAACTACCCCACAACGAAGCATACCTTTCTGCAACTCTTGGTAGTACTCCTGGACAGTCATGTCACCCCGATCAAAGCGTTGCAATTTCTTAAGAAGATCATGTCTATATGAAGAAGGAACAAACCTAGCGCGCATCTCTTCTTTTAATGCAGCCCATGTCTGTGGTGCATTACGTGTATTGACAAGTTCATTCCACCAAATTATAGCAAAATCTTTAAACTCACTAGTGGCTTGTCTAACTCTATGTCGCTCAGGAACAAGATGAGAGCTAAATTTTTGTTCTACCGTCATCTCCCAATCCAAGTAAGTCTCAGCATCATAAGATCCATAAAATGTTGGAATAGAAAACTTAATCTTAGCATAAGGATCATTATCTGGTTCAGGAGCATGAGGACGAGGTCTACCTCCCATACCTTGACGATTTTGTCGAGGGCGACGGCGCTGCTGTGCATCAACCTCATCATTATTGAAGTCATCCTCTGTGTCGTAGTGAGCATGTGCATCACCATCAAGGATGATAGAGGGTGTAGCTTGTTGGGGAAGGCGAGTCTCCATCTCGTCCAACCGTGTGGTCAGACCAGCAACACTTGTATGGAGCCTCTGAAAGGTCGCTAGTGTAGTGGTCTAGTAATTGTTGAAAGCTTCGGTCATTGCCCGCATCATGTCCCTTAGTTCCATATGGGACATGCACTCATCATCATCCAGAGGTGTAGAACCAGAGGTCTTATCCATCGGCTTCTTTCCTGTCATTGTTAGTACAAAACAGAAACGAAGACAAAAAGATTGTGAAGAACCCTATTACTACGCTCTCCGAAGTGGGTGAAAAATCGATCAGTAAGATGCGTCTTACCCTGCTCTTACAAGTTTCTTACCAGCACTGCAGGTGGCCAACGGTGACCGGTGTGAAGCAAGCAGAGAGTGGGTGTGATTGCAAAGGTTACCTGTTCTGCTCGAGGGAAGGTGGAGCTTGGAAGGCTCAAATGCAGTATATGTATGTGGCACACAAGTTAGTAACAGATAGCAATGCTGAATAAGTGTCCAAAGAATTTCACCTAGTTGCTGGCCTAAGAATGTAATAGAACAGTTGTGGCAACAAGCAAGGACAAGGATGAATGATGATGAACAACAAGGATAATATCAGCAAGTATCCAGCACTCACACAGAAATAGCACAACTAGAAAACCCCTTAGCCTCCTGTTTTTGTCTTGAAGCACTAGTAGAAATCAAAATCTTTTTTTCTTTTTTTTTGATATTTTTTCTCAACCAAGGGCACAAGAATAGAAACAGCACCAAGTATTAGCTCAAACCGATGAAAGATGAGATCGGCACAAATTCAGGAGCGATTGGAAAAACTGGTGCTGGAACTTTGGAGTTCGAAATGAGGGCCTTCTTATTTTTTTTTAATTTTTTTTGAAAACGCCATGACCGGTGTAGCTGGTGTATCATATGTGGACTTTTTCGAGCCCTTTCCGGGAGAAAATGTGCCTCAATCGGAGTTACGAGTGAAAAGTTATGCCCGTTTTAAGGAGGATACCCCGAATCAGGTTTTGGTGGTGGTGGAAACTGCAACAGAAACGAATCGGTGGATGGAATTTTTTTGTAGATTGGTTTTTTGTAGATGGCAGAGAATGGAAGAAACAAAACTGAACCAAAACAAATCTAAACCAGCAACCAGACTCAACCTAGGACACGAACTCAGAACTACAGACTCCGAAACTAAATTGTGCAAAAGGTTGAGCGGGGGTTGTAGGTCAGGGAAACTAAAAAAAATTTGTGGCTTTTTGTGGACGATAGGACTGAAACAAAATAAATCTAAAGGGCACAAAAGTATACCTCATGGTGAACCTGGAAATCTGATACTGTGAGACCTATGTGTGCTGAATATATTGGCAATTAGGATAAAGTTAGCATTAACATTCAAAGTTTTGAATATTGCCAAAACATTCTTCTGTGGCAAGGTCCGACAAGTTCTTTGTTAGGTCCGCCAAGTGTTGGCAAGGTCCGATGCAAGGTCCGGAGAGCTCCTGCAAGGTCCGTAGAGCTTCTGTGAGGTCCGGAGCTTGTTTTTAGGGAGCTCCTGTGAAGTTCAACTCGTAGAACTGCAACGTCTTGTTTTTGCTTTTAACTCGCAATGTTTCAAACTTGCTTTATGGGAAGGTTTGCTTAGTATTAATTTGCTAAGTGTTTGGTGTGTTTTGGTGGTTATGGCTGTTATCATTTGATATGGTTTGCAACATGCTTATGTGACGTGCTCTTGTAAGGTGTTGTGGTTTTTGAACTAACGTGAGTCAAGTCGAGGACTTGTGCTCGGAAGAATTGGTTGTTTATTCATGTGCAGGTGTTGCTTGAGTTCAAGACATGGCTGGTGACGGGATCCTTGGACTAGTCTCAGGGAGGAGATAAGGTTCCAACAACCAAGTTCGGGAGGAGCTGTGGTTGAGTTGATCGGGAGGTCGCGCAGCATGTTTGGATCAAGGGCAGTGCATATGAAGGTTGCATGTACGTCGTTGGAAGGTGTTTGCACGTGTGCAAGGAGTGCATGGACGTGGCAACATTGTTCCAAGGCGTGATGAAGAGATGTGGACGTAAAAATTGGTCGGAAAGGTTCAACCGACTAGGTTATGGACTCAGGTTGCGGCTGAGTCGTGTTTGACTCAAATATGGAAAGTTTTGAGTTGGTTATGATAGGTTTTCGTTTGGATCATGAATTTGAGTTATTTTAGGAATGTTTGGGACGTTCCCAAGGTGCTCTAATCTTTGTGATTTGCACGTGTTTTGACTAACCATCATTGAGATGTACTCTGCCAAACCTTGTGTGTTCAATGGCATCGATTTTCAGGTTTGGAAGGCGCGGATGGAGGCCTACATACAGGCGCAAGGCTTCGCCATATGGGAAAAGGTCTACCGGAACTTCGATGTACCACCCAACGATCAAGTTACGGCTGCAAACATGAGAGATGTTGACAACAACAACAAGGCTCGCAACTTGATCATCCAAGGATTGACTCAAAGCGACTTCGACCATGTTGCACACCTCCGATCTGCATATGATGTTTGGAAAGCTCTTTGTGACTACCATGAATGATCCAATACGATCAAGGAGGTAAGGCAAGATATGTTCAAGAAAGAATACATGCGTTTTGAGATGCAACCCGGTGAGTCAATTGACGACCTTTTTGCTCGCTTTAATAAAATTCTCAGCAACTTGCGTAGTGTCAATGTTAACTTTTCAGATGCTGAAAATGCTAGACAATTGTTAGGAGCATTAGATATGTCAATTTGGGAGATGAAAGTTACATCTATTCGTGAATCTACTGTCATGAGTTCTCTTACTTTAGACGTGCTTTATTCTAAATTGAAAACAAATGAAATTGACATCATCTCACGTAAAAACCCCAACAAGTCTATTGCATTTGTTTCGCAACGTGACATGTCTAGTTCTAGTCAATCATCATCTAGTGGTGCACTCTCTTTGCTGTCGTCTCTAACCCTTAAACAGATTGAAGAGTTTCCAGAGGAGGAGCTTGCACTCATCTCTACTCGGTTCTCAAAAGCATTGCAAAATGTGAGAACTAGAAGGAGAGGAAGCTCTGGACCTCAACGATGTTTTGAATGTGGTAAGATAGGACATTTTCGTACGGAGTGCCCCAACCTTTCAGGTCCGACTTCACGTGAAGAAAAGCAAACAAGGCCGAAGAAATCGTTTGCAAAGAATAAGAAGAAGAAAGATTTATCAAT
The DNA here is from genome assembly GCA_030760725.1 of Neostapfia colusana. NCBI lineage: Eukaryota > Viridiplantae > Streptophyta > Magnoliopsida > Poales > Poaceae > Neostapfia > Neostapfia colusana. The sequence goes on along the minus strand of JASWHV010000006.1, from coordinate 23,921,295 downwards.
GCGCAACATAGTGCATAGTATGATCTCTGCACTTCAAGATTTCGGCTCAAGTGATGTGGACACCGGTAGTGATGAAGATGAAGAAGCTATCGCAAATATGTGCTGCATGGCGAGCAAGTCAAGTTCAAGCTCCGAGGAGGCAGAACACAACAGCGACGATGAAGAGGTATGTCCCACTTGCGAAGAAATGTGTGATGTTATTTCTCGTGCCACTGTTATATTAAAGAAAAAGGATAAAAAAACTTAGGAACAATGCTGTTAAAATTGAATCACTAGAATCTGACATTAATCGTTTAAAAACTTTGATTCCTAGTGATGAGTCTTGTTCCTCGTGTGATTTAATTTATGAACAATTATCCTCTTTAAGAAGTGCACACCATCTACACTTGATAAATTTGAACTTGAAATTGAAAAGAACAAAGAGCTTGCTCAACTTAATGATAAAAATTTGAAAGATGCTTGTTGTTCTACAATTGATTTGCATTGTTCTTCATGTGATGATCTGAATAAGAAACTAAATGATGCTATGAATTAGATTTCTATTTTGAACAATGCTTTACGTGTGCATGAAGTTAAATATTGTTCAAATTGCAAACTAAAAGGAAAAACTTCATGTGAAAACTGCTTTGATCTGTCCAATAAACTTGATGACATGCATAGGACACTAGATTGGTTTTCTAATGCAAATAAGAACCTAAACTTGCTGCTGAATTCTTCCAAGTCTTGTAATGATAAAACTGGTTTAGGTTTTAATTCTCATACTCATGCTAAGGCACACCCACCTAAAGTTGTAAAGTCATTAGGAAGCGGTTTGATTCAAACAGCTCCTAGACAAAAAGAGGTGATTTTCAAATCTACAGGAGTACTGTCCCATTCGGGTTCTAATAAACGTGTTGCTTGCTCATCTAGACATTATAATAAGGTTATTTTTCATTGTACCTACTGTGGTAGAGATGGTCATGTCATGGATTTTTGTTATAGACTAGCTAAACACGATAAGAAACAAAGAATACTTGCTAGATCACATAACAACCAAGCAAAATCTGCTAGACCGAATGTTCGGAGCTTGCAACCTGCTGTAATGAGTCAAAAACTTGCTCCCGGACCTACTGTTTTTTGTGCTACATATAACACATCTTCTAAGTCAGTAGTTGGGAACAAAAAATTTCGATGTTTGGCTCATAAACCTGCTGTACCTTCTCAGCTTTCGCGTGTTATTTCTGCTGGACGTCGTGTGACTCAGTACTGGATTCCTAAAAGTCTTTTAACTAACCCCAGTATTGAGTCATCGACGTATTGTGCTGCTGTGTAGGTTTCACGTTTGAGGAAGGAGAACATTTGGATTGTGGATTAAGGTTGCTCACGCCACATGACCGGTAACAAAGAATGGTTCTCCTCTCTCTCTTTTGTGTCACGTGTAGAAAATGTTACTTTCGCCGATAACTCTTCTACTCCCATAATTGCTAAAGGTTCGGTTAGAGCAAACAATCTCTACACTTTGAAAGATGTGGCACTTGTTAAAAATTTGAAATACAACTTGCTTTCGGTTTCACAATTGCTAGATGAAAATCTAGAGGTTAGCTTTGCTAAAAATTGCTGCAAGGTTGTAGATTCAAAAGGTGAGCTTTTGTTTAACATGTCTAGGTTTGGAAGAGTTTTTAAAGCTGATTTTGATTTGTCAACTTCTAAGCATCGGTGTCTAGTTGCTAATGATACAAAGGATCTATATTTTTGGCATCGTAGACTTGGTCACATAGGCTTTGATCATCTCACTCGTGTTAGTGCTCTCGATCGCATACGTGGGCTGCCGAAGCTTAAAAAGGACAATGATATTGTGTGCTCTTCTTGTAGACATGCTAAGTTTGTTGCAGGTTCACATGCTCCTCTCACAATGACCATGACAGCTGAACCGGGACAACTTTTACATCTTGACACAGTAGGTCCGGCACGTGTTCAATCCTTCGGAGGTAAATGGTATGTGCTTGTGATTGTTGATGATTATTCCAGATATTCTTGGGTTTATTTTATGGCATCTAAGAATGAAGCTTTTAGTCATTTCAGAACTTTATTTCTTATATTATCTATTGATCACCCAGGATCATTAAAAGCAATTAGAAGTGATAACGGAACTGAATTTAAAAACCAATCCTTTGATCACTTTTGTGCTGAAAATGGAATAGATCATCAATACTCTTCACCCTATGTACCATAAAAAAATGGTGTCGTAGAAAGGAAGAACAGGACCTTAGTTGAGATGGCTAGGACTATGCTTGATGAATATCAAACTCCTAGGAAATTTTGGGCTGATGCAATTGCAACCGCTTGTTATGTTTCAAATCGTGTTTTCTTGCGTGCTAAGCTTAGAAAAACCCCATATGAGCTCCGGTTTGGACATAGGCCTAGTGTTACACACTTTAGGGTTTTTGGTTGCAAATGCTTTGTTAAGAAACATGGTAATCTTGATAAATTTGAAGCTAGATCTGTTGATGGCATGTTTCTTGGTTATCCATCTCATACTAGAGGCTACCGTGTGCTTCTACTTGACACTAACAAAATTGTGGAGACTTGCGAGGTTTCTTTTGATGAAGCTAGCCCAAGTACTAGCTCCGATATTGCAGGTCCGGATCCATATCCGCAGGGGGAGAGTATTTTTATTGAAGAAGATGAAGAAGTGGTGCTGCTGCCCGAAAACTCGGAAGTAAATAATGATCAAGCTGCTGATTTTGCACCACAACCAGCACCAACAGTCACTACTGCTGGTTCGGACCTTCCTCAATCAACAAGCTCTCCTAATCAAAGGTCCGAACATGAAGAAGAAGGTGCTTGTGAAGTGTCTACTCCCCTCCGAGTACTCAAAAGTCATCCTCCACAACAAATCATTGGAAGCTTGCATGAACGAGTCACTCGGTCCAGGTTTTGTGATCCAAACTCTCATGCTCATTCTGCTTTTGTTGCTTCTTTTGAACCCAAGGATATATCACACGCACTCACTAATGAATCTTGGGTTAATGCCATGCAAGAAGAGTTAGAAAATTTTGAAAGAAATAATGTTTGGAAACTTGTACCTCCACCTCAAGGTCACACATTAATTGGAACTAAATGGGTATTTAAAAATAAGCAAAGTGAGAATGGGGTTGTGGTTAGGAATAAAGCTAGGTTGGTTGCTCAAGGTTTCACTCAAATTGAAGGTCTAGATTTTGATGAAACATTTGCTCCTGTTGCTAGATTAGAAGCTATAAGAATTTTATTAGCATTTGCTGCATCTAAAGGTTTCAAGTTATATCAAATGGATGTTAAAAGTGCTTTTCTTAATGGCTACATAGAGTAGGAGGTTTATGTTAAGAAGCCACCGGGTTTTGAAAATCCAAATTTTCCTAATCATGTTTACAAACTGTCCAAAGCCTTGTATGGTCTAAAACAAGCCCCTAGAGCATGGTATGATAGGTTAAAAACATTCTTACTTGAAAAGGGGTTTACCATGGGCAAGGTTGATAAAACTCTTTTTGTAGTTAAGCATGGCAATGACTCATTATTCGTTCAAGTGTATGTGGATGATATTATCTTTGGTTGTGCTTCTCATGATCTCGTGTCCAAGTTTTCAGCTATGATGAGTTCAGAATTTGAGATGAGTATAATGGGAGAACTCACATACTTTTTGGGGCTGCAAATCAAGCAAAAAAAAAGAAGGAACTTTTGTGCATCAAACTAAGTATACAAAGGACCTTCTTAAGCGCTTCAACATGGACAAATGCAAGCCTCTTCGGACACCAATGGGAACAGCAACAACACTTGAACTTGACGAAGATGGTGACCCGGTCGATAAAAAGAATACAGAAGTATGATTGGATCACTTTTGTATCTCACGGCGTCAAGACCGGACATACAATTCAGCGTATGTCTTTGTGCACGTTTTCAAGCTTCTCCACGTGCTTCACATCGCCAAGCCATCAAAAGGATTCACAGGTACCTACATGGAACTCAAGAATTTGGCATTTTTCTTCCTTCTTCCTCGACCGTTTCTTTGAAAGATTTTTCGGATGCTGATTTTGAGAGTTGTAGGATTGATAGGAAAAGTACTTCGGGTGCTTGTCATTTTCTTGGTAATTCACTTGTTGCTTGGTCCTCTAGAAAACAAAGTTCAGTTGCACAATCCACGGCCGAATCTGAATATGTAGCTGCGGCTAGCGCTTGCTCACAAATTCTTTGGATTGTTCAAACACTTAAGGACTATGGGGTTGATTTAGATAGTGTTTCACGGTTTTGTGATAACACTAGTGCAATTTGTATTGCTAAAAACCCCGTGAAACACTCTAGAACTAAGCACATTGACATTAGGTATCACTTTCTTTGTGATAATGTTGAAAAAGGAAACATTGTGCTTCACCATGTCGATACCGAACAACAATTGGCTGATATTTTTACAAAACCTTTGGATTTCACTCGTTTTTGTTTCATTCGTAGTGAAATAGGGGTTATGCATCCTCATGGCTTAAATTGAGGGGGAGTTTTTGAAACTTTGAAAGTCTATGTGTGAATCTGAAACTAAAATAATATGAGCATAGTATTTCATACATATATGACTTTGTGATTCCTTTTACAGGCTGAAAGTTCTTACTACATTACTCATGTTATACATTTTGTAGTTTTTGCCATGACTAGTAATTGGAATAATTACTTACACTAAATCTGGTCATGATCGAACTTTCTTTCTGTTTTGAACTTGTTGCATGCTCACAAGTGCTTTTAATCATAAAAAATTAATCAAGTGATCAGCTCACATGTTGAGTTTTCAAATAAAAAATAGAGAAAATATCAAGAGAATATGCATACTTCTTTTGAGATTGCTTATCATTGTACTAAGATATGAACTTGGAAGGAATTTTGTATGACTAAAACCATATCCTTAAGCTTCTGATTGTCAAATGACATAGGCTTGGCTTGGTTAGAATAAGGCTGATGCGGCATATAATCTCTTGCAAATATCATATGATCAACTTTGTGCCTTAAATGATTATGAATAATAAAAATGCAGCAACAAGTGTCATGTTTTCAGGTTTTGAAATAGTTGAGTAAGGGAGATCATGACTTGCTTAAACTGAAAAATACATTTGATCTCTAGCATGGCTTACACTACTTTATGTATCTCATTGATGTGATAGTGTAAGTAACCTGATACTATGACTTGGATGAGCTTTGTTTTGTATGTATATGTTATAATATGCTCATAACATTTAAAAATTTCTCTTTTGAACCTTGCTGAATACATTGTCAAAGGGGGAGAAATATGTATAAGGAGAGATTTTTTTTACACTTTGCATATGTTATACACTTTCTTCCTTCTCTGATTTTAAAAAATGGGGAGAAATTAATAAAGGGGGAGAAATAAGTTTTGAAAGCTTTTCAAAACTTTTCATAAGCCAATGTTCGGATTTTAATTGGTGTTGCCAATGCATTCATCAAGGGGGAGATTGTGAGACCTATGTGTGCTGAATACATTGGCAATTAGGATAAAGTTAGCATTAACATTCAGAGTTTTGAATATTGCCAAAACATTCTTCTATGGCAAGGTCCGACGCAAGGTTCGGAGAGCTCCTGCAAGGTCCGGAGAGCTTCTGTGAGGTCCGGAGCTTGTTTTTAGGTAGCTCCCGTGAAGTTCAACTCGTAGAACTGCAGCGTCTTGTTTTTGCTTTTAACTCATAATGTTTCAAACTTGCTTTATGAGAAGGTTTGTTTAGTATTAATTTGCTAAGTTTTTGGTGTGTTTTGGTGGTTATGGCTGTTATCATTTGATATGGTTTGCAACATGCTTATGTGACGTGCTCATGTAAGGTGTTGTGGTTTTCGAACTAACGTGAGTCAAGTCGAGGACTTGTGCTCGGAAGAATTGGTTGTTTATTCATGTGCAGGTGTTGCTTGAGTTCAAGACATGGCTGGTGATGGGATCCCTCAGGGAGGAGATAAGGTTCCAACAACCAAGTTCGGGAGGAGCTGTGGTTGAGTTGATCGGGAGGTCGCGCAGCATGTTTGGATCAAGGGCAGTGCATATGAAGGTTGCGTGTACGTCGTTGGAAGGTGTTTGCACGTGTGCAAGGAGTGCATGGACGTGGCAACATGTTCCAAGGCATGATGAAGAGAAGTGGACGTAAAGAATTGGTCGGAAAGGTCCAACCGACTAGGTTATGGACTCAGGCTGCGGCTGAGTCGTGTTTGACTCAAATATGGAAAGTTTTGAGTTGGTTATGATAGGATTTCGTGTGGGTCATGAATTTGAGTTGTTTTAGGAATGTTTGGGACGTTCCTAAGGTGTTTGGAAGTCTTAAGATTGCTTCTATCTGCGTATAGAAGAGTCTTGAGCAGTATTGAAAAGTTACAGTTTGAATCCAAGTAGGAGTAGGAGTCCTAGTTTGAATTGGATTGGCCATAGAGCTGGTTATATAAGCAAGGGAGGCCAGAGCTCGTGGTGCACGACTTTGGGCTGTTTCTATGGTGTTTCTATTGAATAAAGTTCATAGTTTCGAGGAGCTTTTGTGCCTTGTTCGTCCGACTTGTTTTTCGTCAAGTCTTTCTCGCCGAGTTTCTGGACAGACCGACGTTGCTTCGCTGTTTCATTCATAACTCGAGTTTTACAGATCCGATTGACATGACTCTTTTTGGGTTGTCTTCACAACTCAATTATCTATCATCTGTGAAATTGTTACGAGCTTCAGATCTGTAGTTTTTGAGATACACGAGTTTCTTTGCAGCATTGCAGATCTGTTTTATATCGGGTAGAACAGATTGATCTTCGTTTAATGTTTTGATCGTATCTCAAGTTTTACTTCATGTTTTCAAGTGATTCTTGTTGCATTAGATCCATGACTTGATTATCTACCTCTCTACTTGATTTTTCACGGTTGAACACATTTGAAAACACTTGCACACATGGTTTCTTTAACCGATTGATTTTTGCTGAGGGGTTTTTGTTGTTTCCGCTGCAAAAAGTTTTAATCTACCATTCACCTCCCTCTGGTAGCTTTTTACGTGCTCTTCGATCCTACAGATACCAATTGATAGGCGGATGAGTCCCGATCTTCTGAGAGGTAGGGTAAACTTGATTGGGTGGAGATCTCGACGTTGATGATCCAAGGCTCTGAACGAACGAAACCCCGCAATCACTACACCACTGCTCCGTTGATTATCACCCGTGTCACACGAATGACCTCGCCACGAAGGATTATCCCTGCAAGTGCAATCAAGAACACAAGAAAGAACAGAGAAGTTGCAATCAAAACTGAATTGATCACGAATTTGGGGTCTCAAAACCGATGATCGGCGACACTGTTCAATGACAGATTGTAACTAAGCAAAATCCGACCCTAATGTGGTGACGGCTGCTGTATAAAAAGGAGTTTAGGGACGTGCAAGACCCCTGGACGCAACCCTAATGAGCTTCCACATGATACACGGGCCAGCAGCCCAAAAGGCGGTGGCGCAGCACTGGACAGATTCTGGACGCCCACTTGTTTTGCTGATTCCCGTCAACTTAGAAGGAATTTTGAGGTGGGTCTGGTTCCATTGGAAGCTTTATGAAATCATGGTTCCAACCATATATAGAACGTCCAAATCCGACTCTGTATGTGTCTGGGACGTCAGTTTTGAGGAAGACAGCTCCTGGAACCCAAGGTGGAGTCGAAGTCGAGTAGTACTTGGGCTCCTCCTTGGTGTGCACGTCCTATCTCCTCCTCCTTGACTCCTTGGACTCCTCCCAGCCCTTGCTGGTCCTCTCCATTGTTCCTAATCAATAAAACATGAATAGAAACAAGCGTAAATTGTGAAAAACAATTGACAAGGTTAGAACGTACCTACAGATCCAATTGTCGTGCACGTGCTCTAGTGATCGGTCCTTGCATTGTATGCAAAGGAGAGATGTCCTCATCAGATGGTAGCTGACGCATGTGTGTTGATTGTAGAGCGATTAATAACATCACTATTCGATATCGTTATCCTATTCCTCGCTTAGATGACATGCTTGATGAATTGAGTGGTGCTATTATTTTCATAAAAATTGACTTGCGTAGTGGTTACCACCAAATTAGAATGGCACTAGGAGATGAATGGAAAACTGCATTTAAAACCAAGTTTGGACTTTAAGAGTGGTTAGTAATGCCTTTTGGCTTAACTAATGCACCTAGCACTTTTATGCGATTAATGAACGAGGTTTACGTCCTTTTATTGGAAAATTTGTGGTGGTTTACTTCGATGATATCCTCATTTACAACAAGTCATATGACGAACATCTTAATCACTTGCGTGCTGTTTTCAGTGTATTGAGAGATGCACGTTTGTTTTGTAACCTCGAATAGTGCGTCTTTTGCACCAATCGAGTTTTGTTTCTTTGATATGTCGTTTCATCGCAGGGAATTGAGATGGATGAGGCAGAAATTGTGGCGATCACTAGCTGGCCAACTCCATCGACCGTCACGCAGGTGCGTAGTTTTCTTGGTCTTGCAGGTTTTTATCGACGCTTTGTGCGGGATTTCAGCACCATTGCAGCACCTCTCCAGTAACTGACGAAGAAGGGAGTGCAGTTTCGATGGGGCGATGTCACACCCGGTTTTTCCGAAGAACAACCAAGTGAATATCACATGTATGCCAGGATCATTTTCTCATACATGTGATGACAAATAGTGAAGCATCATTTATTACAAGCCAGGTGTCGAATATAAATAAGTCTTACATCACAAATGTCTCAATGAACACTAATGCTTCATCACAAGTAAATAAACTAGCAGCGGAATATTATTCTTTAGGGCTCCATCACAGGTGTTGCCCGGGGGTCTTCATGAACCTAAAAACCTTCCTCGGGTCCAAAATCTTGGTCATTATACACCACCTCATTATCTTGACCTGAGCAGCAATATAAACCAACAAATATGCAAGGTTGAGTACCAATGGTACTCAGCAAGTGTGGGAAAATTTTATCATGCATGGCTAGAACAAGGAGAGGTTGAACTCATGGTTAAAGCACTACGCAATTAATACCTATCACCTTAGCTTATTAAGCACCTACATTACTACACAGGTGAAATGATCCAAAGCTCCCATCCCATCATCATAAACCAATAACCATAATCATCATTTCCAATGTTAAGCTCCCCGCTTAACTTCCAAAACCATCAATTCTCTAATCATGAATAAGTCCAGGCCGCTCTTAACCGTGAGCACGGCTGTCAAGACAGTTTTGACTCTGCAGAGTTTGTACCACTGTACCCACAAGTAGTGATTTCATCCCCCGTTGCCGGGTGGACTAAAAGAACCTCCATTATGCCAGTGGCTACGAACCACATTCACACTTCCCAGGTGTGTGGCCAAGAGATCACTACGAAGCCTTTACAAAGGGATTCCCGACGAGCGTGGGCCCACTGAGGTTTCACCCCTAACAGCATACAAGAGGCTCCAACCCCGCTGCAGTGGCCCCCTCTTGAGCCTTGCGGTTCATATGGTAGTCCAGCTGACACCTACTCCCCGCACCATCCAACACACCCATACTACGCCGGGGATACACCTAATTAATTGGCCAAGCTGCCCCATCTCAGCATGTGGTTGGCACTGTAAAGCCGGGTTACATGCTCCATGAACCGGTCCTTAGGATCCAGGCAAGTACTAAACACAAACCCAAGTCTCGTGCACCCAGCACACAACCAAAACATCCAACTTGCCTTGATCCCTACCTCTACATAACTCACAATGTCTCATTCAAGAGTATGGTAATATAAACTGATGATCTCATGTCCCAAATATCCCATTCTAAGCATGGCTAAGCATATGCATGTAAATAAATGACATGGTAAAATAAATCCCAACCCAAGCTACAAGGAAACAAGGTAATGCAAATCTATGGAAACTTTCCTAGCATGGGTTTCATATTTCATTTGACAATGCAAATAATTCTATCTACATATCCTAGCATAGGATCAAAGTGGTCAAGGACACTTGCCTCCTTCTTGCTGCTCTTGAAATGGGTAGTCCTGATCTTGGAAACTGATAGCTTGCTCTTGAACAGGTTCTACTTCATACCATCACACATAGCAAAAGAAAAACAACAATCATAAGACATAGTTCACACTTCTACTTCATACAAACCACACATTCATATTTATGAAAGTTCTTTACCATTATATGTGTTGTGGTTACTTTAGGTGTGTTGATTTGGGGCTTGCATACACTTTTATTTATATGTGTATGATTCCTACTTTGGTGTTCATATTTATACTCACATACTATATATATATACATATATGTATATATGTGTGTTTCAGTTTTAAATAAATTCCTTATATATTAAACTACCAAATATGTATGAAAAGTATTTTTCTTCTCCATATATGCCTTCATAATTTCTATCAACCCTAAACTGAATTCTTTGTATTTTAGAAACTCCATTTATCATTTACTAGTTTCTATATTTTCAGATTTATATTCTTATGCATAATTTTGCATTTTATTATTAAATTAGTAATACACACTACTTAAACAGATTAGGTTCTGGTCCTAAATAATTTAGGATCATATTTTGACCTTGGCTTCTGATGTATACTATTTCATAATTATTTTCCCTATTTTTCTTTAACTATTCTTTACTTAAAAATGTGTCCCTAAATTATTAAATGTGAATAATAGATGAAACAGATTTATTTCAGCCCCAAAAATATATTTTTATCTCACTCCAAAGTTTTCTAAGTACTGAGAAAGTTTTTAATAAATTTGACAATTATGTTTGTCCCCCTTTTTAATATTTGAACACTAGTTACATATTCAATTTTCTAAATTAAATACTAAACAGAGCTAAAATAATGAATTCACCCCATTACAGGGTCTATAATATCATTTTCATAATTTCCAGGGGTCTAGCTACACTTTTCAGAGGTGTTTTTCTTAATTTCTACTAAGTCCAGGGGCTAAAACTGATTTTTAAATGAATTTACATGATTTTCTGGAGTTCCAGGGGCTAGATCTGAAGTTTCCGGGGCTAGCTCTCCATTCCAGAGAACCCCAGGGGGTAGCACGTAAGAATTCCAGTCTTTATAACGCGGGGCTGACGTGGACCGTCTGATTTTAAACCGACGGCTGAGATTATAACATCGAACCGGTACGCGGGGTTTTAAAGTCTACCGTGCGATTTAAAATAAACGGCGCACAAGCGGCCACGTCGCTCTGATCGAGCGCGGGCGGCGCTGCCGGCGGCGCACGGCGGCGGGAAGCGGCGATCTCGCCGGAAACTTTCGGATCCTCGAGAATTCTGCCTAGAACTGTGATCTTATGGCCTAGATCGGTAGAGGGGAGGTCAGGGATCTCACCTCGGGGGTTTTCTTGAGCTCGGGGGTCCTGGAAAGTGCTCGGCGGCGAGGTCCGAGGCAAAACCACGGCGAAGCTCGTCGGAGCTGGATTTGCACCGTAAGTCTTTGGGTTTTCTGCACCTGCAAAGTTCCCCGGAGGCGGTGGATCAAGACCAACGAGTTAGATCAGAGTTTCCGAGCTTAGATCGGCCAGAATTCACCGGCGAAGTCTCGGTGCTCACCGGAGCGAAAATCGGCGATCACGTGAGGAAAACTGATCGGATCGGTTGTTTTTATAGCCGGGGGAGGGCGGTGGTTCTGTTGTGATCGAGTTAGAGTCCTCAGGTTCCAGAATTCGGCTGCGGGACGCGGTTTGCCGATCGGTTGCGATCGCGCGCGCGCGGGGAGAAGTCCGGGGTCGCGGGGTTAGGGATGACAGGCGGGTCCCACATGTCAGCGAGGGGCAGCGCGGCGCGCGCGGGGGCGGGCTGCGCGGGGGTTAGCTGGGCCGGCTGAGGTTTCGGCCCACTGGCCAGTTTTTTCCCGGTTTTCCTTTTTCTTTTTCCATTTCTTTTCTGTTTTGAGTCTAATTTGAATTCCAGTTTGAATTTGAATTTTTGCAAAACATGCAACACGTCCAAAAATTTTTAAATACCCCTCTGAACATGGTTTATGGTTCTAAATCCAAAATTTGAATCTTGACTAAAAATTTGGGGTGTTACAGCTCTACCCCCCTTAAAAGAAATCTCGTCCTCGAGATTGGTGTTTCTAAGAAAATAATTCCGGAAATTGTGCCTTAAGCTCATCTTCCCGTTCCCAGGTGGCTTCCTCCTCTGAGTGATGCTTCCACTGTACCTTGCACATTCTGATTCTCTTATTTCTGGTGATACGTTCCATTGTCTCCAAAATCTTGTATGGTTGCTCGGCATAAGACAAATCCTCAGCTACATCCACTTCATTCATGGGTAACACCTCCTCAGGCGTCCTCAGACATTTCTTGAGTTGCGACACATGGAACACATCGTGCACGTCCGACAGATGAACCGGTAACTCTAGTTGGTACGCCACTTCGCCTTTTCTTTCCAAAACTTGAAAGGGTCCGATGTATCGAGGTGACAACTTCCCTTTCACCTTGAACCGACGAAGTCCTCTGATAGGGGACACCTTGAGATAAACATAGTCTCCCACGTTGAAAACGAGCTCTCTTCTTCGTACATCAGCATAACTCTTCTGGCGCGTCTGTGCTATCCTCAAGTTGTTGCGAATCTCCCTCACCTTCGCTTCGGCTTCTTGTAGCACTTCGGGACCAAACACTTTACTTTCTCCTGTTTGGTTCCAAAATAGGGGAGTTCTGCATTTCCTTCCATACAAAGCTTCAAACGGTGACATCTTCATACTAGCTTGATAACTGTTGTTATAGGAAAACTCCGCATACGGTAAGTTCTTGTCCCAACTCCTATTGTTTTTGAGTGCACATGCCCTTAACATATCTTCAAGGATCTGATTGGTTCTCTCCGTCTGTCCGTCAGTTTGGGGATGATAGGCAGAACTGAAATTCAGATGGGTTCCCATGGTTTCATTCAACTTTTGCCAAAACCTCGAGGTGAACTGTGTCCCTCGGTCCGACACTATCTTCTTTGGCACCCCATGGTAACACACAATCCTTGACATGTACAATTCTGCCAATTTGGTTCCGCTGTAGCTTTCCTTCACCGGAATGAAATGAGCTACCTTGGTTAGCCTATCAATAATAACCCATATTGAATCATACCCGGACTGGGTCCTAGGCAATCCCACGACAAAATCCATGCTGATCTCTTCCCACTTCCATTCAGGCACTTTGAGTGGTTGCAGCAATCCCGCGGGTCGTTGATGTTCAGCTTTCACCAACTGACATGTGTCACATAGGGCAACATGTTCCGCGACATCGCGCTTCATGCCATACCACCAATACCTGCTCTTGAGGTCCTGATACATCTTCGTACTCCCAGGATGAATGGAATAGTCGGAATCGTGAGCCTCCTTCAAAATTAATTTACGAATCTCCTTTACTTCTGGCACACAGATCCTTTTCCCGTGCCACACCGTTCCTTGTTCATCCTCTCTAAAACCAGGAGCTTTATTTTTCTTGATGAGCTGTCTGATCTCTTGTATCTTCTCATCATTCTTTTGTCCCTCGCGTATGTCTCGCTCAAGTGTGGAGTCCACTTCAATGGCGATGGCTTCACCACTATTTACTAGACATAGATTGAGCCTTATAACCTCGTCCTTCAATTCTGCAGGCATATCCTTCAAGCTCAACTTATTGACCTGCACTTTCCGACTCAAGGCATCGGCCACGACGTTTGCTTTCCCGGGATGATAGTTGATGCCTACATCAAAGTCATTGATTAGCTCTAACCATCTCCTTTGTCTAAGGTTGAGATCTGGCTGTGTGAATATGTACTTCAAACTCTTATGATCCGTATATATCTCTGTCCTCTTCCCCATCAAATAGTGCCGCCAAATTTTCAACGCGTGTACCACTGCAGCTAGTTCTAAGTCATGTGTAGGATAGTTCTTCTCGTGCTTCCGAAGCTGCCGAGATGCATATGCCACGACATGTCCCTCTTGCATGAGAACACATCCCAACCCGTTTCCAGAGGCATCGCAGTACACCGTGAAATTCTTCTGCATATCTGGCATAACCAACACGGGGGCTGTTGTCAATCTCTTCTTTAGCTCCTGAAAGCTCGTATCGCACTGTGGCGTCCAGGTGAATGTGATTCCCTTTTCCAACAGTTTGGTGAGAGGTCTCGAGATCTTGGAGAATCCCTCAATAAACCGTCGATAGTATCCAGCCAATCCCAAAAAGCTTCGAACTTCCCCGACATTTTCAGGGGTTTTCCATTTCTGGATATCTTCGATTTTGGCGGGATCTACGGAGATTCCTCCCTCCGAGATTATATGTCCTAAAAAGGGAACTCTCTTTAGCCAAAACTCACACTTGCTCAACTTGGCATATAGTTGGTGTTCTCTCAGCCTCTGTAACACCAACCTTAGATGTTTCTCATGTTCTTCTTCATCTTTGGAGAAGACGAGAATATCATCTATAAAAACCACCACAAATTTGTCCAGATATTCCATGAATACCTTGTTCATGAGGTACATGAAATATGCCGGGGCATTGGTTAGCCCGAAAGGCATGACAGTGTATTCATACAGTCCGTACCGAGATACGAAAGCTGTCTTGGGAATATCAGATTGCCTTATCTTGAGTTGGTGGTATCCCGACCTGAGATCAATTTTCGAGAACACGCAAGCTCCCCTCAACTGATCAAACAAGTCTTCAATGCGGGGTAATGGGTACTTGTTCTTGATGGTTACCTCATTCAAGGCACGGTAATCCACGCATAACCTTTGAGTTCCATCTTTCTTAGGCACAAATATTACCGGAGCTCCCCATGGTGAGGAACTAGGGCGAACATACCCCTTTTCCGTCAATTCTCTCAAATGATCCTTGAGCTCTTCTAGCTGCTTGGAGTCCATTCGATAAGGTCTTTTGTATATCGGGGCTGTTCCCGGTACTAGCTCGATCGCGAATTCCACGTCACGGTCGGGAGGCATTCCTGGCAACTCCTCCGGAAAAACATCTGGATATTCCCTGATAGTCCTGATTTCCTCAACTTTCACCTCCACTTGATTTAATTTAATGTCCCTCCTAGGCTCGTGTATCGTTATGAACTTTACTCTTGTGCCACTAGGGTGAGTTAGTTCCACCGTTCTGGTCGAACAATGGATGATTCCATTATGTTTGGTCAACCAATCCATACCCAAAATAATATCTATCCCTTGTGAATCGATCACTATGAGGTTAGCGGTAAATACTACCCCATTAATGTCTAGGTTCACTTTGGGACACACTTGTCTTGTCCTTATTTCTCCACCTGGAGAATTTACCGCTAGCATATGGTTCATTTGTGTGGTTGCTAGGTCATGCTTCTTAACAAACCCTTGAGCAATGAACGAATGGGTAGCACCAGAATCAAACAGCAGAGTTGCAAGGTGTAAATTGGCAGGAAACTTACCAACTACCACGTCGGGTGCCTCTTGTGCTTCCTCCATAGTGACGTGGTTCACCCGTCCTCTCATTACGTTCTGCTGCTGTGGCTGCGTGGGCTTCTTCTTTGGACACTTATGGGCGTAGTGCCCCACTTCACCACAGCTGAAACATTGCACCCCAATCTTAGATGCTTGGCCCTTGTTGTCTTGGGGTTGGTTTGGGGGTCCTTGCACTGCTGGTCGAGGTGGATATGCAGGGCGAGGCTGCTGCATAAACTGACGTTGCGGCTGTGCTGGTGCTGCGGGTGGCCTGTAGTTTGGGTTGTACCCTCTTGGTGCTGAATAGGGTACCGCAGCACGGCTTGTCTGCCCCGTAGGTTGCTGCATCATACGTGGGCGGGTGTTGCTCCCTGAGGCTTGATGTGACCACCCAGCCTTCCTCTTATTCTCATTTTCCAGGGCCTTCAGCTTCCTTTCCACCACAAATGCTCTGTCCACCATCTTTTGAAAGCTTTCATACTCATTTGAGGACATTGCACACTGCATCTCTGCGGTAAGTCCTTCCACGAAACAATCTTGTTTCTGCTCATCTGTCTCTATGTCTCGTGGAGCATAACGGGATAGTTGAGTGAATTTAGTGAGGTATTCCCTCACCGTCATGTTTCCCTGCTGCAGTCCCAAAAACTCTTTCCTCTTGTTTTTGAGTTCACCTCTTGGGATGTAATGGTTGCGGAAGCTACGCTTGAACTCTTCCCAAGTGATGCTCTCAGGGTCATGATGGGCGGCCACGTAGGCGGTCCACCAATCAGCAGCAGGTCCCTGCAATTGATGAGAGGCAAACAGCACCCTCTCATACCCTTGGCATTGTATGATTCTCATCTTACTTTCAATGGTCTTCAGCCAATCATCTGCCTCCAGAGGTTCAGCAGCACTTGCAAACTTTGGAGGTTGAGTTCCTAGAAACTCACTCAACCTTGGTTGGCGTGGTGCAGCTTGTGGAGGTGGAACTTGATGCAAGTTGGCCACTACTTGAGTCAAGTTCTGGATGAGCTGATTTTGATTCTCCAGCATTTGGTGGAGAGGATCAACTTCTTCACGGCGACCACCCCGGTTCTGGCCTCCAGAAAGATGAGAGTTGCATGCCTCATCATTGTTGTTGGCGGGGTTGGCAGCACGTCCTCTTCCTCTTCCGGCCATCTGGCAGAATCACAAATGTAGATTTGAACGCATTTAGTATCATCTTACTACTTTCACTTGTTTGTACTTTGAAGTGTTGAAGTTTTGTTAAATCTTACGAGGGTTTTATATCTCACACCCAATAAATGCACTATTATTCCCTGTGGGTTTACACACCAAAGCAAACAATCTGAAGACGAGGCTGTGGACAATTGCTCATGGCTTCCACAACTCACGTCACACACCAAGCATTATCACACCATTAACTACGTAACGACTCGACTACTCGACCTCTTGCTAGCTAGGGGAAAGACTCTACATTACTCATCCTCTTGAGCTGGCTCCTCGGGATCTTCCTCCTCATTTCGGCTACCTTCTGACTCTGCTTTGGGTGGGGAGGCTGCTGGTGGAGAAGTGCGACGACGCCTGATCGCTCGGCGATCCGGGGAGTCAGGGGTCCATGGATCACTTACGGTGACACACAGTTCATTCCCATCTCCTCTTTCTCTCGCCTTTAAGCAAGCTCGCAGCAATGCCTCCGTCTCCTTCAGGGTGTCTCGGACATCCTGAAGCTCTTGTTGACACTCCTGCAGTCGAGTGCTGAGCATAGCAGCATCCTCCAAGCACAAGTCCATGTGCTCATGGGAAGTCCCTTGCTGCACCGGTGGGTACTTGTACTCCGTGGTACCACTCTCACGTTGGAGGACATACATGTACTCAGTTTTGTCCAAGTGGCGACGATAGATGTGACTCTGGCAGGTGATGGCCTCCCAGGTGACATCTTTCTCCGCGTCAACTTGTGTTGCTCGACAAGCTGGAGAGTGGTGAATCTTAAGCAGCTGATTCTCGTGTATAATCCTCATCTCCGAACTCCATTCTTCCCTCTTCTCACGGATGGTCCTGGTGGAGTTATAGTGGATGATTAGCTTGCCCGTATTGCCGGCGGCTTCGAGCATACGTCGAAGACGGCGCAACAAATCTCCTACTGCCAATCCGTAGGAAAGGTACGTCACTGGACGACTCTCCTCTCTTTCGGCAAGGGCAACTACGGGAACTCTCCCTCCTGTGGACTTACGAGCGGTGCGAATCATGCGAACCATCTAAAAACAAAAGAATTTAAAATTAGGTTAGATAAATTCTCAAACAAAAATCCTATTTTGAATGAAAGTTGGGGTAAGATGAAGAAAATGACTCCTTTAATAACACTTTTCCACCCACACCTTGGAAAATAGTTTTTAAGAAAATAGGGCCCTTAAATACGTCCATTTCTACCTAGGTCCACGTTCCTACGGGCAACCTTGGCTCTGATACCACCTCTGTCACACCCGGTTTTTCCGAAGAACAACCAAGTGAATATCACATGTATGCCAGGATCATTTTCTCATACATGTGATGACAAATAGTGAAGCATCATTTATTACAAGCCAGGTGTCGAATATAAATAAGTCTTACATCACAAATGTCTCAATGAACACTAATGCTTCATCACAAGTAAATAAACTAGCAGCGGAATATTATTCTTTAGGGCTCCATCACAGGTGTTGCCCGGGGGTCTTCATGAACCTAAAAACCTTCCTCGGGTCCAAAATCTTGGTCATTATACACCACCTCATTATCTTGACCTGAGCAGCAATATAAACCAACAAATATGCAAGGTTGAGTACCAATGGTACTCAGCAAGTGTGGGAAAATTTTATCATGCATGGCTAGAACAAGGAGAGGTTGAACTCATGGTTAAAGCACTACGCAATTAATACCTATCACCTTAGCTTATTAAGCACCTACATTACTACACAGGTGAAATGATCCAAAGCTCCCATCCCATCATCATAAACCAATAACCATAATCATCATTTCCAATGTTAAGCTCCCCGCTTAACTTCCAAAACCATCAATTCTCTAATCATGAATAAGTCCAGGCCGCTCTTAACCGTGAGCACGGCTGTCAAGACAGTTTTGACTCTGCAGAGTTTGTACCACTGTACCCACAAGTAGTGATTTCATCCCCCGTTGCCGGGTGGACTAAAAGAACCTCCATTATGCCAGTGGCTACGAACCACATTCACACTTCCCAGGTGTGTGGCCAAGAGATCACTACGAAGCCTTTACAAAGGGATTCCCGACGAGCGTGGGCCCACTGAGGTTTCACCCCTAACAGCATACAAGAGGCTCCAACCCCGCTGCAGTGGCCCCCTCTTGAGCCTTGCGGTTCATATGGTAGTCCAGCTGACACCTACTCCCCGCACCATCCAACACACCCATACTACGCCGGGGATACACCTAATTAATTGGCCAAGCTGCCCCATCTCAGCATGTGGTTGGCACTGTAAAGCCGGGTTACATGCTCCATGAACCGGTCCTTAGGATCCAGGCAAGTACTAAACACAAACCCAAGTCTCGTGCACCCAGCACACAACCAAAACATCCAACTTGCCTTGATCCCTACCTCTACATAACTCACAATGTCTCATTCAAGAGTATGGTAATATAAACTGATGATCTCATGTCCCAAATATCCCATTCTAAGCATGGCTAAGCATATGCATGTAAATAAATGACATGGTAAAATAAATCCCAACCCAAGCTACAAGGAAACAAGGTAATGCAAATCTATGGAAACTTTCCTAGCATGGGTTTCATATTTCATTTGACAATGCAAATAATTCTATCTACATATCCTAGCATAGGATCAAAGTGGTCAAGGACACTTGCCTCCTTCTTGCTGCTCTTGAAATGGGTAGTCCTGATCTTGGAAACTGATAGCTTGCTCTTGAACAGGTTCTACTTCATACCATCACACATAGCAAAAGAAAAACAACAATCATAAGACATAGTTCACACTTCTACTTCATACAAACCACACATTCATATTTATGAAAGTTCTTTACCATTATATGTGTTGTGGTTACTTTAGGTGTGTTGATTTGGGGCTTGCATACACTTTTATTTATATGTGTATGATTCCTACTTTGGTGTTCATATTTATACTCACATACTATATATATATACATATATGTATATATGTGTGTTTCAGTTTTAAATAAATTCCTTATATATTAAACTACCAAATATGTATGAAAAGTATTTTTCTTCTCCATATATGCCTTCATAATTTCTATCAACCCTAAACTGAATTCTTTGTATTTTAGAAACTCCATTTATCATTTACTAGTTTCTATATTTTCAGATTTATATTCTTATGCATAATTGTGCATTTTATTATTAAATTAGTAATACACACTACTTAAACAGATTAGGTTCTGGTCCTAAATAATTTAGGATCATATTTTGACCTTGGCTTCTGATGTATACTATTTCATAATTATTTTCCCTATTTTTCTTTAACTATTCTTTACTTAAAAATGTGTCCCTAAATTATTAAATGTGAATAATAGATGAAACAGATTTATTTCAGCCCCAAAAATATATTTTTATCTCACTCCAAAGTTTTCTAAGTACTGAGAAAGTTTTTAATAAATTTGACAATTATGTTTGTCCCCCTTTTTAATATTTGAACACTAGTTACATATTCAATTTTCTAAATTAAATACTAAACAGAGCTAAAATAATGAATTCACCCCATTACAGGGTCTATAATATCATTTTCATAATTTCCAGGGGTCTAGCTACACTTTTCAGAGGTGTTTTTCTTAATTCCTACTAAGTCCAGGGGCTAAAACTGATTTTTAAATGAATTTACATGATTTTCTGGAGTTCCAGGGGCTAGATCTGAAGTTTCCGGGGCTAGCTCTCCATTCCAGAGAACCCCAGGGGGTAGCACGTAAGAATTCCAGTCTTTATAACGCGGGGCTGACGTGGACCGTCTGATTTTAAACCGACGGCTGAGATTATAACATCGAACCGGTACGCGGGGTTTTAAAGTCTACCGTGCGATTTAAAATAAACGGCGCACAAGCGGCCACGTCGCTCTGATCGAGCGCGGGCGGCGCTGCCGGCGGCGCACGGCGGCGGGAAGCGGCGATCTCGCCGGAAACTTTCGGATCCTCGAGAATTCTGCCTAGAACTGTGATCTTATGGCCTAGATCGGTAGAGGGGAGGTCAGGGATCTCACCTCGGGGGTTTTCTTGAGCTCGGGGGTCCTGGAAAGTGCTCGGCGGCGAGGTCCGAGGCAAAACCACGGCGAAGCTCGTCGGAGCTGGATTTGCACCGTAAGTCTTTGGGTTTTCTGCACCTGCAAAGTTCCCCGGAGGCGGTGGATCAAGACCAACGAGTTAGATCAGAGTTTCCGAGCTTAGATCGGCCAGAATTCACCGGCGAAGTCTCGGTGCTCACCGGAGCGAAAATCGGCGATCACGTGAGGAAAACTGATCGGATCGGTTGTTTTTATAGCCGGGGGAGGGCGGTGGTTCTGTTGTGATCGAGTTAGAGTCCTCAGGTTCCAGAATTCGGCTGCGGGACGCGGTTTCCCGATCGGTTGCGATCGCGCGCGCGCGGGGAGAAGTCCGGGGTCGCGGGGTTAGGGATGACAGGCGGGTCCCACATGTCAGCGAGGGGCAGCGCGGCGCGCGCGGGGGCGGGCTGCGCGGGGGTTAGCTGGGCCGGCTGAGGTTTCGGCCCACTGGCCAGTTTTTTCCCGGTTTTCCTTTTTCTTTTTCCATTTCTTTTCTGTTTTGAGTCTAATTTGAATTCCAGTTTGAATTTGAATTTTTGCAAAACATGCAACACGTCCAAAAATTTTTAAATACCCCTCTGAACATGGTTTATGGTTCTAAATCCAAAATTTGAATCTTGACTAAAAATTTGGGGTGTTACAGGCGAGCAGCAGCAACAAGCTTTTGATGTTCTCAAATCAAAGCTTACACAAGCACCATTGCTACAACTTCGTGATTTTGACAAGACATTTGAGCTAGAATGTGATGCAAGCAGCATTGGTATTGGAGGTGTTCTCATACAAGGAGGTAAACCCGTTGCATTCTTTAGTGAAAAATTGCATGGTCCTTCTCTGAATTATTCTACTTATGATAAGGAATTGTATGCCTTAGTGCGAGTTCTACAAACTTGGCAACATTACCTGTGGTCTAAGGAGTTCGTCATACATTCCGATCATGAATCTTTGAAGTATCTTAAGTGTCAAACCAATCTGAATAAACGACATGCTAAATGGATTGTGTTCATAGAATCGTTTCCGTACATCATTAAGCATAAGAAAGGGAAGGAGAATGTTATTGCAGATGCATTATCTATACGTTATTCCATGCTGTCCCAACTTGATCATAAAATATTTGGTTTGGAAACAATAAAAGGATTATATCCTACTGATTTGAACTTCAAAGATGCCTTTGAAAATTGTAGAGAAGGAAGAACTTGGAATAAATATGTACTACGGGAGGACCTCCTCTATCGTGCTAACAAGCTATGTGTTCCTGCTAGTTCCGTTCGCCTATTACTTTTGCAGAAAGCACATGGAGGAGGTTTGATGGGACATTTTGGAGTAAAGAAAACTGAGGACGTGCTGGCCACACACTTTTTTTGGCCAAAGATGAGACGCGATGTCGAGCGCTACGTGTCACGATGCACTACTTGCAATAAAGCTAAGTCTCGACTTAACCCACATGGTCTTTATATGTCTCTTCTTGTTCCTAGTGTACCTTGGCAGGATATTTCCATGGATTTTGTTTTGGGATTGCCTAGGACTAAGAGTGGGAGGGATAGTATTTTTGTGGTTGTTGATCGTTTCTCCAAAATGGCACATTTTATACCTTGTCATAAGAATGATAATGCCTCACACATTGCTGATTTGTTTATGACGGAAATTATTCGTTTACATGGTGTGCCAAATACCATTGTTTCTGATCGTGATGCAAAATTTTAAGTCATTTTTGGAAAACTTTGTGGTATAAATTGGGAACCAAGCTGCTGTTTTCAACCACATGTCACCCACAAACCGATGGACAAACTGAGGTAGTAAATCGTACTCTATCTACTATGTTGTGGGCTGTTTTAAAAACAAATTTAAAGGGTTGGGAGGATTGTTTACCGCATATAGAATTTGCTTACAACAGGTCTGTTCATTCTACTATAAAGGTAAGCCCATTCCAGGTAGCGGATGGTTTCAATCCCCGTGTTCCTATTGATTTATTACCTTTGCCTCCTTCTAAAACTATAAATTTGGATGCTACACAACGATCTGAATTCATTCTTAAGATGCATAAAACTACAAAGAAAAATATTGAAAAGATGAATGAGAAGTATAGAATTTCTGGTAGTAAAGGTAGAAAAGAAGTAAAACTTGAACCAGGGGACTTGGTATGGCTACATTTGAGAAAAATACGATTCCCTCACTTGAGAAAATCTAAACTTATGCCATGAGCTGCTGGTCCTTTTAAGATTGTTGAAAAGATCAATGTAAATGCATATAAGCTTGAGTTGCCTCCCGATTTTGGGGTTAGTCCCACATTCATTTCAGATTTACAACCATACATGGGGGAAGAAGATGATCTTGAGTCGAGGACGACTCCGATTCAAGAGGGGGAGGATGATGAGGACATCACAACAGTGGATACTCACATTGATATACAAGGACCAATCACAAGAGGACGAGCACGGTTACTAAATCAGCAGGTGAACTCGTTCCTAACTTCCTACCCATGTGATTTTGAGAATGGATTGCTATTGAATGATTTAATTGTTATTAGGAACCATGGACATGATCAACAAGTAAAGGGAGGAGGATTTGGGGACGTGGAGAATCAGATGGGACGTCCACAAGTTGATGGAAACAGTTACCAACTCGGACTCGAGTTCAACTCGGAGTCCAGGAACAATACATCTTAAAACAGACGCCCAGGATGCATACAGACTCTGTTTTTGACGTTCTACATATGCATGGAAATGAGAAGATAAAATTTCCAATGGTTCTGGTCCAACATTAATATTCGTCGGGAGTCGTTGGGAGTTGTCGAAACAAGTTGAATTCGGAGTTCTGTCCGGTGTTGCACCACCGTATTGGGCTTTTAGGCCTTGTATCCCGTATGAGTCCATTAGGGACGCGTCTAAGGGTCTTATGGTCGAACCCTAGCCTTTAAATACTGCAGCCGCCGGCCATATTTGGTGGGTTTTGCTTAGATTAAACACTTTCGCCGTTCTACGGTTTGTGAGACCCCAATTTCGCAATTTCAGATTGCATCTTCGTCGTTCTTGCTTGTGTTCTCGGTTGCACCTGCAGGGATAGCCTTCTTGGCGAGGTCAAGCGTGTGAAGCACGGTTGATAACCAACGGAGCAGTGGTGTAGTGATTGCAGGGGTGTTCGGGTCTGCTCGAGTTCCTCGGATCATCAACGTCGAGATCTCCACTTCCATCGACCTACCTTTCAGAAGATCGGGCCTAAACAACTCATCACCCGAAGAGGATAGTCTCAGATCGGGGTTCTCAGTTTACCTCTAGATTTTGGAGGAAGCTGTAGAAAGCTTTTGGTACACGATTGGATTTTAGCTCCGCCTACCACCCGCAGACTGGTGGACAAACCGAAAGGACAAACCAAATTTTGGAGGACATGTTGAGAGCTTGCGCCTTAAAATATGGGCATAGTTGGGATAGGAGCTTGCCGTATGCTGAATTCTCCTATAACAACAGCTACCAAGCTAGCTTGAAGATGTCACCTTTCGAAGCATTGTATGGTAGAAGGTGTAGAATGCCGCTGTTTTGGAACGAGACCGGAGAGAATCAAGTGTTTGGACCCGAAGTGCTACAAGAGGCTGAGAAGAAAGTCCAAACAATACGGGAGAACTTGAAGGCTGCTCAGTCACGATAGAAAGGCTATGCGGACAATAGGCGAAGGAAGTTGACTTTTGAAGTACTTCGCATACCTTAAGGTATCGCCTCTTCGTGGTCAACGACGTTTCAACGTCAAACGCAAGTTAGCACCTCGCCACATCGGACCATTTAAGATATTGGACAAGCGAGGAGAAGTAGCCTATCAACTAGATCTCCCAACGTACCTCTCCGACGTACATGACGTGTTTCATGTATCCCGGCTCAAGAAGTGCTTGAGAGTACCAGAGGAGCAAGTACTGATGGAAGAGCTTGAACTTCAAGAGGACCTGACCTATGCAGAGCACCCTGTCCGAATTTTGGACGTAAAGAAAAGGGTCACGAGGAACAAAATGATCCGTTGATGCATGGTACAATGGAGCCATCACACGGAAGCTGAAGCCACATGGGAGCGTGAAGAAGACATCAAGACAGAGTTTCCTCATCTATTCTCTACTAACGAATCTCGAGGGCGAGATTCAATTTAATGGGGGTAGATTTGTGACACCCTCATTTTCGGGTTCTGCATGTATTCATGTTTCATGTAGAAAAACACTTTTACAATAAGTTGAAACCAAGAAAGAATCAAAAAGTTAGCCAAAAAGAGCAAAATTCAGTTCACAGAGAGCGCTGTAGACAATTTCCGTGGCCTCTGGCCACGTGGCGTGTTCGGAGCCCATCTCCGCAAAGGGGGAGAGGTCCGCCACTAAACTGGCTACGTGACAGGGTCGGGGCTCATCCCTGCAGCAAAGGGCGAGGTCCCACACCGTGGGACACGTGTTGCCCTTGGAGCTAGCCTCTGCATGGGAGCGAGGCCAATCCCGAAGGACACGTGTCGGCTGCGGAGCTCGTCACCGCGGAAAAGCGAGGACCAGCCACGCGCGACGCGTGTCGTTCTCGGAGCTCATCTCCAAGAGGTCCGGCCCCGCCAGACAAGTGTCGCTCTCGGAGCTCACCTCCGAAGGGTCCGACCCCGCTAGACACGTGTCGCTCTCGGAACTCACTTCTGAGAGGTCCGGTCCTACCGGACACGTGTCACCTCCGGAGCTCATCTCCAGGAGGTCCATCACTGTTGGACATGTGTCGACCTCGGAGCTCGCCTCCGAGCAAAAAGGAAGTCTGGCGCTACTTGACGCTTGGCACACTCGGAGCCCACCTCCAAATAGAGGGGAGGTCTGGCTTTGACATGTGGCATACTCGGAGCCAGCTCCGAAGAGAGGGGGAGGTCCGGAACTGACACGTGGCGTTCGTGGAGCTCGCCTCTGTTGAGAGGGGAGGTCTCGACCCACCAGACACGTGGCGCATGCGGAGCTCACCTCTGGAGAGAGGGAGGTCCTGCCCGCCAGGACGCGTGGCGCACGTGGAGCTCACCTCTGCGTAAGGGGGAGGTCTCGCCCACCTGACACGTGGCACAACCGGAGCTTGTCTCTACGGAAAGGGGAGCCCAGGTTTCCGCAGGACACGTGGAGCTTCTGGCGCTCACTGCCGCGAAGGTAACGCGATTCTGAAGTGGTTTTCCTCTATACGCGTGGGAATACTGGTACGGGAGGAAACCAACACGAATTCCACAATGTTACCGCACCGAATCAATCTAAAAGATAAGTTGTTAAGATTCAAAAACCATTTGAATAGGACACTTATTCGAATTCCGATCAGATTTGGACTCTTCTCTTCCCGATTATAAATAGAAGCAAAAATCTTTGGCCGCAACCACGTACTTCTTTTCCACCTCCTGAGCCGACAACTTAGAGCCCTAGCCCCATCTCGCCGAGTAAACCTTTCGCCGGAGTTCAATCGCTGGAGATCGCCGGAAGAGAGCCCCGACGATCTGTCTTGCTAGGAGAAGGACCCCGAGACCAAGAAGAACGTAAGGTAGGTCTCCAATACCACCTTACGACACCATTGTGTTTTCTTTGCATCTGTTCTTTGATTCCTTTCGAACAGAAGCTTTTTCGTGGACAGATCACTTGTTGATCAGTTTGATCTAAAGTCAATATCATCACCACGTACACAATTGATCCGAACACTTTTGTTCATCGTAAAAGCCATGCAAGCCATGAAAGAACACGTACAAACTAAACTGCATCATAGGATTTGCATGCATATGCATCATCGCATCTTAATTAAAGTTTGTGCATGATATTGATTGCTATGAATCTTGTATGTTCGTGATCGTATATAGAAGGACAAGCTCAGGGAGCTGTCTACGACAAGCTACAGCAACAAGGTTTCGAGATCCAAGATCAACTGGAACCGCAAGAAGAAGGCAAGTGCCCCTTGACCATATTGATCCCATATTTTGGAAAACTGTTTTGTTTGTGAAAAGGTGTGTGTGCTTGAGTCAATATGATGGGAAACCCTTTTATAGGAGTTTACTAGTTTTGGTTAAACCACCCTTGTCGTCAGGGAAGTAAATGAGTTGGGTATGGTTTTACTTTTATGCTTCACTGAGTCCACGGGATTATGGGAAGCGAGATAGATGTGTCAAGCTAACTGCACTCGTAAGAAATATAAGAAACTGATGTTGTTAATGAACATGGATTGGAGGGAGATCTAGGCAAGCCTAGGTTTGTGAATGAGGTAGCATGAGATGGTGGTTACTTACTGTAGATCTAAGGACCGGTTCATGCGAGCCATGCCAGGATAACAGTGCCACCACAAGGCCAAGTATGGGTGCGTATTAGCTGAGTACTTAGGTAAGTTACTAGATTGTTATGGACCATGGAAGGCGCGGGGAATGGGAGTCGAGTGAGGACTGCCCTAGGAACTACATGGCACAAGAGGGGGCCCGTGGGTGGGAGAATTGGAGATTCTAGCCTGCCGGTGAAACCTTAGTGAGTCCATACATCTAGTAGCCCCTTTGTAAAGGCTATTTTGTGATCTCTTGGCCATAGACCGACAGTTGTGTGCTGGTATAATGGAGGTTCTGCAGTCGCTGACGGGTGACGAAATCACAAACTTGTGGGTAAAGTGGTACAAACTCTGCAGAGTCTTAAAACTATCATGATAGCCGAGCTTACGGTCACGAGCTCCTAGACAACCCACATGATTAGATGGGATGGGATGGTATTTGGTTATGGTTTGGTTATGGTTTGGTTTTTGGGACTGTTGAGTCCGGGTGATAAGATTTGGTTGCATGATTGTTGAGTCATGGCAACGAGATTGGGTCTCGGAATGAGACAGAATTGAATGGTAGCGAATACAAGATGGTATTCGTGAGATGGTAGCGAATACGAGATGGTATTCGTGAGATGGTAGTGAATACAAGATGGTATTCATGAGCAAAGTTGATTAATGTCTGGTTGAGACATGGAAACGAATGAATCATAATGAAGGTATGTTGGTATTTTAATACATGTTGGGATTACATTCACTTAAAACTGAGTTGCGGTTTTATCGTGGTTTTGAAAAATAACTTTGCTTTCTGCAATGAGCCTTTTTATACCTTCCTTGTTGAGAGCAACATATCATATTTTTTCCGCACTTGTTGAGTACGTCATTGTACTCAAACTTGCATTATTACTTCATCATCAGCTACAGGAGAAGATTACTATGAAGATCAAGTGGAGACTTAGGCGTGTAATCTGTCCTCAACCTTGCCTGTGGGGATGGAGTAGAGATGGAGCCACTGCTGCTGCTTAGTTTGCTTCCGCACTAGTTAGAAGACTTCTGCTGCTAAGATTTATACTTCCGCTGCTAGATTTAGACTTCCGCTGTTAGCATGAGTCCAAGACTCATGAGACTTTGTAATAAACCCTGTTCATACGTGGTAATATATATTCTGAATTCAGTTTGTGGATGATATGTGTATGTGTGATGAACATCCTGGGCGCACATACGCATCAGTTCCAGGTTCAGAGAGGTTTTTTCTCTCAGAACCGGGGCGTCACAGCTTCCATGTGTCCTCTGGCTCCAAACCTGGCCTCCCCGCTGAGGCGGGCTCCGGAGGTGCCACGTGTTCTCTGGCTCCGAACTCGGCCTCCCCGTTGAGGCGGGCTCCGGAGTTGCCACGTGTTCCACGACCCTCCATGGGCCATGGGTCTCAGAAGTCAAGGAAGACGTAGCCACGAATTCAAGACTCGCACGTTCCCCAGGAGCACGGCGCATAGTGCACGCCTCCACCCACTCTTGTCATGCGTTACTGTGACAGGACAGGATGGTATGGCGTCACAACGGCAGTAACAGCACAGTGCTGCACAGTTGTTCGAGTAGGCTGCGGTGACAAGATGGAGCCTTCTCCCGCCATCATCAACCGCTACTCTGTCAAGGACGACCGGCGTGACAGGCAGCGCGCCTTAACCCCATCAACAGTGGATACTACAAGTAGCCATTAAAACCCTAGATCTTGTATAGGGTACTGACCACTGCGGGGCCACCTGTCGGGGCTCCGGGTCTTAATGTAACTGCACGGCCTTGAGACATAATAGGTGCAGCCACCGACAGAGGGGATCCGATTCCAAACTCTCACACGCACACGCGCAAGCCACAAGCAATACAACTTACACTCCCGTGGACGTAGGGTTTTACGCTTCGGCGGCCCAAACCACGTAAATCCTGGTGTTCATCTTGTGTCCTTCAAGCTCGATCGATCCAGGGACTAAGCCCCTCCAATCATCGAACCTTCGCATGCTGCTCCAATAGCGGTACCGGGGAAAGTGTCGTAGGAAACACTTGGACAACCTCGATTTATATAGCATTCACGCAGTTGTCGAATGAATTTTAGCTTAGTTAATGTATTCCGGCGGTACCATATAGCATACGAACTGGAAATCACAAACTCCTCTCTGGACCTCACCAAAATATAATTACAGCAAAATAGACATTTCTGCTATATATCTACAAACTGTAGAGGAACCGGACACTTGTTCATGATTTGGTACTGTTAATTGACACTGTTTTGTGCGTTCATCTATTGCAGCAGCCTTATTTCTGTTAGATTAATACGGTCACTAGGATTTATCATGACTCCTGTGTTAGATCTCGCCTATATGTACCTCGCCTCTAATCAATAGTTATATACTGATTACTCTTCTGATCTTTCTATCAATTTCACTGAAGCAACATTGAATTCTCTGCATTCCTGCGGACGAACCGAACGAAATCCCGGACTACGGGCCAGCACTAAGGGTAGGTAGGAACGGCAGCTTGTTAGGTGAAGCACGCCAAGTGTATATATTGAACCACCTCTTCCCGAGCTGCACAACAATCCTAACACGCCCATGTCAACGTGCCTCCCGTGCACCAAGCAAAAAAACCATGGACGTGCCGCTCCCTGCTCTGCTCGGCTCCTTGACCGTCGCCGTCGCCCTGTGGCACCTTCTCCTCCGGCGCGGCCAGCGTGCGAAGCGGCCACTGCCGCCGGGGCCGCGGGGCTGGCCCGTGCTGGGCAACCTGCCGCAGCTCGGCGCCAAGCCGCACCACACCATGTGCGCGCTGGCACGGGAGTATGGACCGCTGTTCCGCCTCCGGTTCGGCAGCGCTGAGGTTGTGGTGGCCGCATCGGCGGAGGTGGCGGCGAAGTTCCTGCGCACCCACGACGCCAACTTCAGCAACCGTCCGCCCAACTCCGGCGCCGAGCACGTGGCGTACAACTACCAGGATCTCGTGTTCGCGCCCTATGGCGCACGGTGGCGGGCGCTGCGGAAGCTGTGCGCGCTCCACCTCTTCTCTGCCAAGGCGCTCGACGACCTCCGCTCCGTCCGGGAGGGGGAGGTCGCTCTACTGGTGAGGGAGCTCGCGCGGCAAGGCGCGCCGGCGGTGGCGCTGGGGCAGGCAGCCAACGTTTGCGCGACCAACACTCTTGCTCGAGCTACGGTCGGCAGGCGGGTGTTCGCGGTGGATGGAGGCGAGGGTGCCAGGGAGTTCAAGGAGATGGTGGTCGAGCTGATGCAGCTCGCCGGCGTCTTTAATGTTGCGGACTTCGTGCCGGCGCTCCGGCCGCTCGACCCGCAGGGCGTGGTGCGCAAGATGAAGCAGCTGCACCGCCGATACGACGACATGATGAACGAGATCATCAAGGAGAGGATGGCGGCCGAGGAAGGTAAGGACCTGCTCAGCGTGCTGCTTGCGAGGATGCGGGAGCAGCAGCCGCTGGCGGATGGCGAGGACAGCAAGGTCAACGAGACTGACATCAAAGCGCTTCTCCTTGTGAGTTACAACCTATGCATTCTTTTTTCTTTTTATTTTCTGAACAGGTTGCCGTGCATTCTTTTTCCTTTTCCCGTGCACTCTCAATAGCCGCGGCTGCTTAAACGCAGAACCTGTTCACGGCCGGCACAGACACGACGTCAAGCACGGTGGAGTGGGCGCTGGCAGAGCTGATCCGGCAGCCGGACGTCCTCAAGAAGGCGCAGCAGGAGCTGGACGCCGTCGTCGGCAGAGACCGCCTCGTCTCCGAGTCGGACCTCCCTCGCCTCACGTACCTGACTGCCGTAGTCAAGGAGACGTTCCGGCTGCACCCGTCGACGCCCCTGTCCCTCCCCCGCGTTGCCGCGGAGGAGTGCGAGGTCGACGGCTTCCGCATCCCCAAGGGCACCACGCTGCTCGTGAACGTGTGGGCGATCGCCCGTGATCCGGCCGCGTGGCCCGAGCCTCTCGAGTTCAGGCCCGGCCGGTTCCTCCCCGGCGGGTTGCACGCGGGGGTGGACGTGAAGGGCAGCGACTTCGAGCTGATACCGTTCGGCGCGGGGCGGAGGATCTGCGCCGGCTTAAGCTGGGGCCTTCGCATGGTGACACTGATGACGGCCACGCTGGTGCACGCCTTGGACTGGGACATGGCCAACGGCATAACCGCGGACGAGCTGGACATGGAGGAGGCCTACGGGCTCACGCTGCAGCGCGCCGTGCCGCTCATGGTCCGGCCGGCGTCCAGACTGCTGCCGTCTGCGTATGCCGTGGAGTAGAGGTGGAGTTCGGCCGCGTTACTTACATGCGATGGTGAAGTACGAAGTACGCTCTTACATTGCTGGTGGATGTGTGTATGGTCTTGCTCTCTTTTCAGCAATATAATAAAAGCTTTGGTTTCTGATTGTTACTGAATCTTTTGTTAATGAGACAGTGATGATGCTGACCTATTTTTCAGAAAATTTTCCTGTACCTAACCTACTTTTAAGCCAATGCGTACTAGAAAAGGTCTCGATTTGTTGCAACTTGCCAAGGATTGCTTTATTTTTTATACGGAGTCGAAAATCAACTTCAAGGATGAACCCTATCCCCTATTTTTAACGGATATTGTCGGTACCCTGCAACCAGGTGCCCTACCGCGTGGAGGGTTTGAAGATAGTCAGGGCCTTGCCTCTGAGGCGGGCCCTGGCCCCGGACCTGGCCTCCCCACCGAGGAGGCGTCCGGCGCTGCCACGTGTTCCCAGACTCCGAGTCGGACCTCCCCGCCGAGGAGGGCTCCGGAGCCTCCACGTGCCCTTGGCCCCGGACCTAGCCTCCCCGCTGAGGCATGGTTCGGCGCTGCATCGTGTGCCTAGGCTCCGGGGCAAACCTCCGCGCTGAGGAGGGCTCCGGAGCCGCCACATGTCCTTGGCCTCGGACCTGGCCTCCTCGCTGAGACAAAGATCGGAGCTGCCACGTGTCCCCAGGCTCTGGACAAGACCACCTCGCTGAGGAGGGCCCTGGAGCCGCCATGTGTCTTTGGCCCCGGACCTGGCCTCCCCACAGGGGCAAGGTCCGGAGCCGCCATGTGCCCCCAGGCTTCGGGCCTCACCTCCTGGCTGAGGAGGGCTTCGGAGCCGCCACGTGTCCTTGACCCCGAACCTGGCTGGCAAGGTCCGGAGCTGCCACATGTCCCTAGGCTCCGAGCCTGACCTCTCGGCTGAGGAGGGCTCCAGAGCCGCCACGTGTCCCACGATTAGTCATGGGCCGTAAGACTCTGGAGTTAAGGAAGACGTGTGCCCTCCAGTCTAGCATTTAAAACTCGCGCCTTCCCTAGAAGCATGTCGCACTGCGCACACTTCCGCCCCCTCCCGTGCGTCATTACTATGACAAGACAGGGCGGCGAGGTGTGACAGCGGCACAGGGTCGCCTAACAGCACAGCGCTTCCTAGCAGACTAAGAGGACGCGGCGACAAGACGTCGTTTTCATCATCACCTGCTACCTGGTCAGAGGCGCCTGGCGTGTCAGGCGGCGCGCCTTAACCTCAGCGACAACGACATCACATGTAGTTGTAAATACCCTAGATTATGTATAGAGTACGGACAGCCATGGGGCCACCTGTCGGGCTCCGGGCCACAATGTAACTGCCCCGACCTTGAGATATAAAAGGACTGGGGCAGCCTCCGGGCAAAGGGTTCGCAACCCAGCCAACTCACTCGCTCACAGGCGCAAGCAATACAACACTAACTCCCGTGGACGTAGGTTTTACGCTCCGGCGACCCAAATCACGTAAATCTCAGCGTTCACTGTTCCAATAGCCTTCATCGATCTAGTGACATTAGCCCCTACAAACGAAGAACCTCCGCGGACTGTTCCAATAGCGGTACCGGGGGAAGTGTCACAGCTCACACTTCGACATTTAGCGCGCCAGGAAGGGGGCTTTTACGCTCTCAAGTCGACCGAGAATCACCACTGTCAAAGTGTATTCCCTGCGACACTTCCCCCGGTCTGCCTGAGCAGCCCGCGGAGATTCTTTTTTCGGTGGGGTTAGCGGTTCTCCAATGTTGTAACACAATGGATAGAGGAAATACACGAGGATTTACGTGGTTCAGGCCGCCGGAGCGTAATACCCTACGTCCACGGGGTGTGTTTGATGTATTGCTCGCGCGTATGATTGTGTGAGTTGGCTGGGTTGCAAACCCCTTGCACGGAGGCTGCTCCGGTCCTTTTATAGCCCAAGGCCGGGGCAGTTACAAGGTGGTTCGGGGCCCGACAGGTGGCCCCGCGGCTATCTGCATCCTATACATAAACTATAGGCATTCACAACTATGTGCATTGTCACTGTCGGTGGAGTTAAGGTGTGCCGCCTGTCACCCCGTGCGCCTCTGACTGGGCGGCCGGTGATGATGAATTTCCCGTCTTGTCGCCGCATCTTCTCGCTCTGCTAGGCGGCTCTGCGCCGTGTGATGGCACTGTTGTGCTGTCACACCTCGCCGCCCTGTCTTTCACCATAATGGTGTGCATACGGGGCACAGAGGCGTGCATCGTGCGCCATGCTTCTGGGGAAGGCGCGAGTCTTGAATGCTTGGCCTGACAATGCACCTTCCCCTTTTACTACTTGTCCATGTGCCCGTTGCTTGCTAGAGTTTTGTCTGGGCGGTTGGCCCCCGGGACACGCATCTCCACCGAAGCGGTCTTTCGGAATAGCGGGTGGTCCGGAGTTGTTGGGTACGTGTGTCACACCCTCAATTTTACTACCATGCATTGCATACATTTTTCATGTAAAAGAGCATTTAAAAAGTAGTAAAAAGGGTGAAAAGAACCATAGAAATGGAGAAAGGAATATAGGACTGGAGAGAAATGGAAATAAGATAGCTAAATTGAGCCATCCCAAATTTCCCCAAATCTTCCCAAAATTCCCCTAGGGGGAATTTCCCCCACATTTGGGGGGAATTTTCCCCCAAATGGGTCGCAGCCTTGGGGGGGACCCTAGGACTCTTGGGTTGAGTCTCATCTTGCTAGGACTCTCCTTTTCCCCCTTATAAATACAACCCCCAGCCCCCCCTATTCCATTGGCCGCCGCCCTTGCCCCACCCAAAATCGATGAGTTGCCCCCTGCCCCCCCCAACTCGCCAAGTTGCCCCCCCCCCCCCCCTTGCCGGACTTTGGCCACCGTCGAGCCCTGCCGACGAGCCCCACTGTCAAGCCCCACCGTTGAGACCCGTCGTCGAAACCCGCCGTCGAGCCCTGTCACGCCTCGCCGTCGCCGGAGAAGAAGCCCGACGTTCTGCCCTAGCCATAATTCTCCATGAAAAATCCTCCGCTGCTTCCTTTGCTAGGAGGGAGGCCCAGCCGCAAGGAGAAAATGAGGTAGGTTTTCATTACCCCTCTTACGACGTCGCCGCTGTTTCTACGCATCCGTTTTCTTCGCCCCCTTCGAGCAGAAACTTCTGTGTGTGGACAGATCATGTTTTGGTCGATTTACGTGGAATTGATCTCCATCTTATGTCAAGATCATCACCACGTCCACACTTGATCCCTACACCCTTTATCATCATAAAACCCCATGAAAGTCCATTAAAACATGCAAGAACACACACAAATTGGTTCTATAAAACTGCATTATAGGATTTGCATTCATCTACCCCATTGCATATTGAGTAAAGTTTGTACATGATGATTGATTGCTGTAAATTTTGTATATGTGTGGTCATGAGTAGAAGGACAAGCTCAAGAGGCCGTCTACGAGGAACTACAGCACCAAGACTTCGAGACGCTTGAGAAAAACAAACCACGGGAGCAAGGCAAGTGCCCCTTGACCATATTGATCCTATGTTTTTAAACTGTTTTGCTTGGGAAAACTCGTATGCTTGAGTCAACTTGATGGGACACCCTTTTTATAGGAGTTTACTAGTTTTGTTAACCATCCTTGTTGCCGGTAAAGTTGATGAGTCGGGTATGGTCGTTTTTCCTTTTTGCTTCACTTAATTTATGGGATACGGGAAGCTGAATTAAAACATGGTTAGCTACTGCACTCATATAAATAATGATGATGAAAACTTGATGATGTTAATAGCATGGAGTCGGGGAGATCTAGGCAAGCTTGGTTCCTGGATGTTGCTGAGTGAGATGGTGGTTTACTTGGCGTAGATCTAAGGACTGGTTCATGCGAGCACATGCCAGGAAAATAGTACCACCACAAGGCCAAATATGGGTGCAGCTTAGCTGACTAATTAGGTGTGTTGCTAGCTTGTTATAGACCGTTGGATGGCGCGGGGAATGGGAGTCGAGAGGGACTGCCCTGGGAACTGCATGGCACAAGAGGGGGCCCGTGGGTGGGAGAATAGAGATTTGAGCCTGCTGGTGAAACCTCAGTGGGTCCGTACATCCTAGTAGCCCCTTTGTAAAGGCTATTTTGTGATCTCTTGGCCATACACCGATGGTTGTGTACAGGTATAATGGAGGTTATTTGTAGTTGCCGACGGGTGACGAAATCACAAACTTGTGGGTCAAGTGGTGCCACCTTTGCATAGTGTAAAAGTATCATGATAGCCGTGCTTCCGGTCACAAGCACCTGGCCAACTTCCATGATTAGAGGCAAAAAATGGGTATGAATATTTGGGTATGGTCATTGGGATTAGTTTTGGGACTGTTTTGGGTCATGACAATGAATTTTGTTTCGGTGATATGAAAATGAGATGGTTATGAATATTTATGAGTATGAGATGAACTTGGGAAAGATTATTGGTTGGTTGAGACTTGATAAATGGTGAATTATGATGAAAGAATGTTGCTGATTTACTTGGTTATATTGGGATTTAACTCATCTAGAAATAGTTGTTGCTTTTTACCATGTTTGTGAAATAAAATTTGCTTACTGTAATGAGCCTTTTTATTCCCTACCTTGTTGAAAGCTACATGTCATACTTTTCCCGCACTTGCTGAGTACGACATGTACTCACCCTTGTATTCCCACATATACATCAGCTACATGAAAGAATATTTCGAGGAACATATGAAGTACTAGGCGTGCGCACTACCGTCAACATGCCTGTGGAGTTGAAGTTGGAGCCTGCTGTCTTTAGTGATCTTCCGCTGTCGTTTAGAGTCTTCTGCTGCAAGAATAAGTTAGAGATTTATGAGTGATACATTGATTCATTGTAATAAAATATTTAAAAATTATTCGTATGTGGTTATATTTTGAATTCAGTTTGTGGAATACATGTGTATGTGTGATGAACATCCTAGGTACGCATATGCATTCACTTGGTTCATTTTCGGAACCGGGTGTCACAAATTGGTATCAGAGCCACGTTGACAGTAGGACGCAAGTCTAGGTAGAATGGACACTCTAAAACACATAGGAATACCCCTCTAAACTGCCATTTTCAAAAATTGTTTGCTTCTGCACTTTACATGTCAATTCAGCCACCGCAAAGTGCTATTTTCAGCCCCTTTTTCTTCTTTTCTTTTGGACAGCCACACCTTCTGTTTTCGTGCTTCATAGCTTCTGAATTTTTGGAGTTATTTCCTTCTTCTCTAATGTTTCTCATGTCCTATTTATAGATGTCGGTGACTAGGAGCACATAACACATAAGGACTCATCCACCACCACGTGCGAGTGCACTTAACCCAATTGAGGTGTCCAATGGACCATATTGGGAGGAGGTGAAGATGGAACCTCATGATGAAGATGAAGTCAATAGCTCTATGCATGAGGAAGAGGATCCGGAAGAGATGGAATCATTCGAAGACGACATGGAAGATGATCCACAAGAACGGCATTGGTATGCACCTCAGGTGGACTTTCACGCGGGCTTACACCCCGTGGAGCCTCATGAAGCTATGTCGGGAGGAGATGAATCCGAAGAGGAGCCACCCCTTTCTGAGGCCAATAATGAAGGTGATGAACGGGCCAACCGTTCAGTTCAAGAATTCCGGTCCGACGGAATGGAAGGAGGACACATATCCAAGGAGCTCAATGAATTTCTGGATTGCTGCAGCTTATAGCCGGAATACCTTCTCAAGGAATTCCCTCGTCTCGGACATGAAGAGTGGGAGGCTGAAGTAACCATCCTATATAACAGTAGGGTTGTCGCTCGACACCTCACACCCACATGGAGAGCTACAAGGGCAGAAGCTATCGATGCTGCTGCATGGGATGCACTCACCGGACTGTGCTACGCCTTCTGTGAGCAGCTTGACAACACTACTTTTGAGCTGCACCCGTATAGGAAGAGTGGTACAAGGGAGATCATTGGACCCCATGGAGGAGCTCTTTCCAACCCACAAGATGCTGACAAGTCTCAGAGGTTGCTCGTGGAGTTGGAAAACCGCTATGCAAGCGCACAAGAAGAGATCTGTTACCTCCGCAAGAAGTTGTATTTGCTGGAGAAACAAGAGGAGACTCGTGCCAACGTGGAGCAAATGGAGCACCAGCATCATCTATCCCTACATGGACTGCCGACTCACCATGGCATGTGCCCATATATGGACCACCCCCGTCACACGACGAGAACAGCACCGGTTCTCACGATTAAGTTTAATTTTCCATTGAATAAAGTTGTAATAGGAACTTTTATATTGTAGTAGCCTGAATAAGAGTGGCGTGCTGAAATTTTTGTGATGATTGCTTGGTTTGTGTGCTGGTGTGAGTTGTGGGACGCTTCGGCGGATGTCCACATTCACACATAGTGGAGAGATGTGAGATGGTTTGGCACATGTTCACATCCTCATATAGGCTGAAATTGATAAAAGAAGATACTTAGTTCATACACCTTGATACATAAAGTTAGGGGGATCAATCTAAATTTCTATTTCCTACTCTACTCTCTCTCACACAGATGGTGAGGGAAAACCCCAACCGCCAAAGGAGGAACGCTCGTGGTAACAACGGACCACAGGAGGATGACAATGTTGAAGTTCCTGAAAATGCCAACCCCGGGGCTGATGGAAACAACCTTGAACGGTTGATGGCTATGCAGAACCAGCTCATGCAAAAGATGATACAAACGTTGGGTAAGCTGCAGGCCAATAATAACAACAATCCTAACCCCGTTCCTGCACCCCCACCGCCTCCACCGCCACCACCGCCGGCTCACAACAGATTGGGAGAGTTCATGAGGACTAGGCCGCCTACTTTTGCACAAGCCAATGATCCTATGGAGGCTGATGATTGGCTGAAGTCTATAGAAAAGAAGCTTGCTATTGTTCAGTGCAATGATCGGGAGAAAGTTCTCTTCGCATCGCACCAAGTCATGGGAGCAGCCGCTGATTGGTGGGACGCTCTTTGCAATTCTCATGTCAACCATAAGACTATCACTTGGGCTGAATTCAAGGAGAGTTTCCACTCTCACTATGTCCCTGCAGGAGTCATGAAGATTAAAAGGCAACAGTTTGAAGGTCTCCGCCAAGGAAGGAAGAGCGTGAATGAGTATCTCAACAAGTTCACGCAGCTGTCAAGGTATGCTGTATAAGATGTCAACTCGGATCAAAGAAAGCAGTACTTGTTCATGAGAGGATTGAACAATGAAATTCAAGTTCAGCTGCTCAACAATGACTATGCAAACTTCCAAAAGCTTGTTGACAAGCTATAGTCGTTGAGAGCAAGATCCATGAGATTGAGCAAGAGGGCAAGAGGAAGATGCCATATCAAGGACAGCCACAAGGGAGCAATGTACGTCCCCGCTTTATGCCACCAGCCGCACCACATTATGGCTCGTCCGCTTCTACTTTCCGCCCTGCAAATCCACCTCGCCCTAATCAGCCACCGCAGCAACGTCCTGTTATGCAAGCACCTCGTATGCCTATGCCTCCTGCCCCCGTCCCAACATGGGCGGCTTGCTCAAAACCAGCCTCGCTCCAACATTCCTGCTGTTATGGGCAACCAGGCTTGTTTTTCATGCGGAGAGGCGGGACACTTTGTAAGTAAGTGCCCGAAGAAAGGCCTTGGACAGCCGAGCAACGCACCTAAGCATAACCCATGGCCGAATGTAGGAGCTAATCAAGGTAGCCGTGGACAGCAGAACTATGCTCATGGCAATGTGAATCACGTCTCCGCTGAGGAAGCACAACAAGCTGAGGGCGTCGTGATTGGTATGTTTCTTGCCAACTCCAACCCAACCACTGTTTTATTTGATTCCGGAGCATCGCATTCATTCATCTCATCCAAGTATGTTGCCAAGTATAACCTGCCCATATCTCATGTGAAATAAACTATGTTGGTTAATTCTCCCGGTGGAGAGATGAGCACTAACATAGTATGTCTGAAAGTAAGCCTTAAAATAAAGGAGTAGACTTTCTTGCCAACCTTATTGTCTTGGATTCCCAAGGGATTGACATAATACTTGGAATGGATTGGTTAAGCAAGCACAACAGAATTATTCAATGTGCTCAGAGGATCGTGCAGTGGACAAGTGAGCCAATACTTGTATTGAGTTTGAGGCAGCCCAACCGGCAACCGAGAAGGCAGTGCTGAACCACGTCGAAGAAGTGACATTGGAAAGCATTCCGGTGGTTCAAGAATATTCAGATTTGTTTCCGGAAGAACTTCCAGATATGCCACCTGACCGGGACATTGAATTTGCCATTGA
Organism: Neostapfia colusana; assembly: GCA_030760725.1. NCBI lineage: Eukaryota > Viridiplantae > Streptophyta > Magnoliopsida > Poales > Poaceae > Neostapfia > Neostapfia colusana. The sequence goes on along the minus strand of JASWHV010000006.1, from coordinate 23,881,798 downwards.
TCTAGTACCTGGAACTGCACCTATAGCGAAGAGGCTGTATAGGATGCCTGCTAATGAATTAGTGAAGCTCAAGAAACAAATTCAGGAACAGCTAGATAAGGGTTTTATAAGCCCAAGCTCGTCACCGTGGGGAGCCCCCATGCCCTTCGTGGACAAGAAAGATGGGACCCAAACGATGTGTGTGGACTATAGGTCTCTCAACGAGGTGACAATCAAGAATAAATACCTGCTGCCCCGCATAGAGGATTTATTCGATCAAATGAAACGTGCCCGAATTTTCTCCAAGATTGATCTTTAGTTGGGATACTTCCAGCTGAAGATTAATCCCTCCAACATACCCAGAATTGTATTTCGAACACGGTATGGTTCGTATGAATATACCTTTATGTCATTTGGGTTGACGAATGCACCCGCATACTTTATGTACCTCATGAATAAGGTCTTCATGGAGTATTTGGACAAGTTTGTCGTGGTTTTTATTGACGATATCATGGTGTATTCAAAAAGCGAGGAAGAACATGAAGAACACTTGAGATTGACATTGCATAAACTGCGAGAGCATTAGTTGTATTCCAAGTTCAGCAAGTATCAATTTTGGCTAAAGGAAATATCATTATTGGGCCACATTATCTCCGAAAGAGGAGTATCGGTTGATCCCAGAAAAGTGAGGGATGTTTTAAAGTGGAACCAACCGCAGAATGTGAGAGATATTCGGAATTTCCTTGGGATGGCTGGATACTACCGCCGGTTCATCAAGGATGTCTCCAAGATAGCGAAGCCTATGACTGAATTGCTCATGAAACGGAAAGCATTTCAGTGGACACAAGCGTGTCAAGACAGCTTTGAGGAGCTAAAGAAGAGATTAACAACAGCGCCGGTTTTGGTATTGCTGGACGTGAGCAAGGGTTTCATATATATTGTGACACATCAAGACAAGAGCTTGGATGTGTGCTTATGCAAGGAGGACAAGTGGTTGCCAACATGAGCTGAATTACCCCACACATGACCTGAAACTTGCAGCCGTAGTACATGCCCTGAAGATTTGGAGGCATTATATCCTTGGCCACCGATGTGAGATCTATACGGATCACAAAAGCCTAAATTATGTATTCACGCAAACAGATCTGAATTTGAGGCAACATCGGTGGTTGGAACTCATCAAGGATTATGATGTTGGAATCAACCATCACCCTGGAAAGGCCAATGTAGTAGCGGATGCATTGGGCCGAAAGGGAGCATGTCACCAAATCACGGTTTGGGAGCTGCCACCCGAGCTGCGTAAGGAGTTCGAACGGTTACGTCTCGGGTTTTGAACGAGATGGAGGTGATCGAACTGAACTCAATGCTGGAACAAGAGATACGAGATGGCCAAGCAACGGATGAGAAAATTAAGGAAATCAAGGAAAGAATTCGACAAGGCATAGAAAAGGATTTCAAGGAAGACGGGAATGGCACGCTTTGGTTAGGGAAAAGGATTTGTGTGCCTAATGTGAAGCACTTCCATGACACGATACTAAAGGAGGCACATGACTCACCTTATTCCATACACCCCGGCTGTACAAAGATATACAAGGATCTGAAAACTTGCTATTGGTGGGATGGTATGAAAAGAGACATTGCTGAATATGTTGCCCTATGCGACACGTGCCAACGAGTGAAGGCCGAACATCAAAGACCTGCTGGATTGTTGCAGCCATTAAAAGTACCCAAGTGGAAGTGGGAAGACATCAGCATGGATTTCATTGTCAGATTGCTACGTACTCAGTCCGGCTACGGCTCCATTTGGGTTATCATGGACCAATTGATGAAAACAGCCCATTTCCTTCCTGTTATAACCAAGTACACCGTCGCACAACTAGCCGAGCTGTATATGGAGCAAATCGTGTGTCGTCATGGAGTTCCGAAGAGGATAGTTTCAGATTGAGGTTCTCAATTTACCTCTAGATTCTGGAAAAAGCTGCATGAAGCCATGGGTACACAATTGAAATTCAGCTCCGCATATCACCCGCAAACCGACGGGCAAACTGAGAGGACAAATCAGATTTTGGAAGACATGTTGAAAGCTTGCGCCTTGAAACATGGGCGTAGTTGGGATAGGAGCTTGCTGTATGCTGAATTCTCATACAACAACAGCTACCAAGCCAGCTTGAAGATGTCACCTTTCAAAGCATTGTATGGTAGACAATGTAGAACACCGCTGTTCTGGAATGAGACTGGAGAAAGCCAAGTATTTGGACCCGAAGTGCTGCAAGACACTGAAAAGCAATTCCAAATGATACGTGAAAACTTGAAGGCCCCTCAGTCACAATAAAAGGGTTATGCGGACAATAGACGAAGAAGATTGACCTTCGAAGTGGGAGACTTCGTGTATCTTAAGGTGTCGCCTATCCGAGGCCAACGACGGTTCAACGTCAAAGGCAAATTAGCACCTCGCTACATTGGGCCATTCAAGATTTTGGGCAAGCGAGGAGAGGTAGCCTATCAACTAGAACTGCCAACGCACCTCTCCGACATGCACGACGTATTTCACGTATCCCAACTCAAGAAGTGCTTAAGAGTACCGGAAGAACAAGTACCAATGGATGAGCTAGAGCTTCAAGAGGATCTGATCTACGTGGAACACCCCGTCAAAATCTTGGACGTGAAGGAAAGGGTCATGAGAAATAAAGTGGTCCGTTGGTGCAAGGTACAATGGAGCCATCACACTGAAGCCGAAACTACATGGGAACGTGAGGAAGATCTCAAGGCAGAATTCCCCCATCTTTTCTCCATTCTATCGAATCTCGAGGGCGAGATTCATTTTAAGGGGGTGGGTTTGTAACACCCTCAATTTAACTACCATGCATTGCATACATTTTTCATGTAGAGGAGCATTTAAAAAGTAGTAGAAAGGGAGAAAAGAACTATAGAAACGGAGAAAGGAACATAGGAATGGAGAGAAATGGAAATAAGATAGCTAAATTGAGCCATCCAAAATTTCCCCACAATTCCCCAAATTCCCCTAGGGGAAATTTCCCCCACATTTGGGGGGAATTTTCCCCCAAATTGGCCGCAACCCTGAGGGGGGAAAACCCTAGGACTCTTGGGTTGAGTCCCATCTTGCCAGGACTCTCCTTTTTCCCCTTATAAATACAACCCCCAGCCCCCCTATTCCTTTGGCCTCCGCCTCTGCCCCCCCCCAAACTCGCCGAGTTGCCCCCCCCCCCTTGCCAGAGTTTGGTTGCCAACGAGCCCCGCCATCGAGCCCCACCGATGAGCCTCGCCGTCGAGCCCCGCCGTCGAGCCCCGTCACGCCTCGCCGTCGCCGGAGAAGAAGCTCGACGTTCTGCCCTAGCCATAATTCTCCACGGAAAATCCTTCGCTGCTGCCTTTGCTAGGAGGGAGGCCCTGCCACAAGGAGGAAGTGAGGTAGGTCTTCATTACCCCTCTTACGACGTCGGCGCTGTTTGTACGCATCCATTTTCTTCGCCCCTTTTGAGCAGAAACTTCTGCGTGTGGACAGATTATGTTTTGGTCGATTTTTGATGGAGGACTTGATCTACATCTTGTGTCAAGATCACCACCACATCCACACTTGATCCCTACACCCTTGATCATCATAAAACCCCATGAAAACCCATTAAAACATGCAAGAACACGTACAAACTGGTTATATAAAACTGCACTATAGGATTTGCATTCATCTACCCCATTGCATATGGAGTAAAGTTTGTGCATGATGATTGATTGCTGTAAATTTTGTATGTGCATGGTCGTGAGTAGAAGGACAAGCTCAAGAGGCCATCTACGAGGAACTACAGCACCAAGACTTCGAGACGCTTGAGCGAAACAAACCACGGGAGCAACGCAAGTGCCCCTTGACCATATTGATACCATGTTTTGAAACTGTTTTGCTTGCGAAAACTCGTATGCTTGAGTAAACTTGATGGGAGACCCTTTTTATAGGAGTTTACTAGGTTTGTTAACCATCCTTGTTGCCGGGAAAGTTTATGAGTCGGGTATGGTCGTTTTCCCTTTTTGCTTCGCTTAATTTGTGAGATACGGGGAGCTGAATTAAAACATGGTTACATACAGCACTCATATGAATAATGATGATGAGAACTTGATGATGTTAAAGAGCATGGAGTCGGAGAGATCTAGGCAAGCTTGGTTCATGGATGTTGCTGAGTGAGATGGTGGTTTACTTGCCGTAGATCTAAGGACCGGTTCATGCGAGCACATGCTAGGAAAACAGTGCCACCACAAGGCCAAATATGGGTGCGGATTAGCTGACTAATTAGGTGTGTTGCTAGCTTGTTATGGACCGTTGGATGGCGCGGGGAATGGGAGTCGAGAGGGACTGCCCTGGGAACTTCATGGCACAAGAGGGGTCCCGTGGATGGGAGAATGGAGATTTTAGCCTGCCGGTGAAACCTTAGTGGGTCCGTACATCCTAGTAGCCCCTTTGTAAATGCTATTTTGTGATATCTTGGCCGTACACCGATGGTTGTGTACTGGTATAATGGAGGTTCTTTCTAGTCGCTGACGGGTGACGAAATCACAAACTTGTGGGTAAAGTGGTGCCACCTCTGCAGAGTGTAAAACTTTCATGATAGCCGTGCTTCCGGTCACAAGCACCTGGCCAGCTTCCATGATTAGAGGCAAAAAATGGGTATGTATATTTGGGCATGGTCATTGGGATTGGTTTTGGGACTGTTTTGGGTCATGACAATGAATTTGGTTTCGGTGATATGAAAATGAGATGGTTATGAATATTTATGAGTATGAGATGAACTTGAGAAATATTATTGGCTGGTTGAGACTTGATAAATGGTGAATTATGATGAAAGACTTGCTGATTTACTTGGTTATATAGGGATTTAATTCATCTAGAAATAGTTGCTGTTTTTACCATGTCTGTGAAATAAAATTTGCTTGCTGCAATGAGCCTTTTTATTCCCTACCTTGTTGAAAGCTACATGTCATACTTTTTCCGCACTTGCTGAGTACGACATGTTCTCACCCCTGAATTCCCACATATACATCAGCTACAGGAGAAGAATATTTCGAGGAACATGTGGAGTACTAGGCGTGCGCACTACCGTCAACATGCCTGTGGAGTCGAAGTTGGAGCCTGCTGTCTTTAGTGATCTTCTGCTGTCGTTTACAGTCTTCCGCTGCAAGAATAAGTTAGAGATTCATGAGTGAGACATTGAGTCATTGTAATAAAGTACTTAAAAATTATTTGTACATGGTTATATTCTAAATTAAGTTTGTGGAATACATGTGTATGTGTGATGAACATCCTGGGCACACATATGCATTCAATTGGTTCATTTTCAGAACCGGGTGTCACAACGTGGCAGCACCCAGACCCTCCCATGCTGGAGGTTGGGTCTGGGACCGCAAGACACGTGGCACATCCGGGGCCTTCCTTGGGGGGAAGGTATACTCGGAGCTGTTGCTCACGCGGTCGCACCGGAGCCCTCCCAAGCTGGAGGTCGAACCCGGAGCTGCGGGACACGTGGCACCCCCGGAGCTCTCTTTGGCGGAGGGCGTGGCTCGGAGGTTCCGAGCACGTGGCAGCGCCGGAGCCCTCCTTGATGGAAGATGGGGTCCGGCACCACCAGACACGTGGCGGCTCCCGAGCCACCCTCTGCCGGTCTTCAGGCTCAGGGCCTGAAGACACGCGGCAATCTCGGGACTGCCTGTCGGGCCCAGGGAACGTGGCTTACACTGGGGTCCGCCTTAAGCCGGTAAGGTGGGGCCCAGGTGATTTCTATCCACTACGCGGGGGTATCCGGTTTGCAGGGTCATGACAGTGGCCCCCGGGCCCATCTCAGGGGAGGTATTGAGCCCGGAGATGGGGCCCCCATCTTTCCCACGTGGTGGCTTTGAACATGCGATTTGGGAGTTGAAGTGGCGGCGAGATTTTTCACGAAGTGGATGAGTGGCCATACCTGGAAGATGAAGAGGTTGTTCGTCCTCGGTGTAGTGGGCGCACTCAGTCAAAGCGGCAGCGCCTAGTCGTGTCCACTCTGACTTGACCGGTCACGGCATGACGGCCGAGGGGCTGCCTCGGGGCAATTAGTGCGACCGCCCATGACTAGTCGGGGTGCCGCTCCGCTTCCCTCGGGAACCGCCGGACGTTCCCGAGTTCATACTCACCTGTACCACCAGTGCCTGAATGGTGGGCCTGGGCCCTACCTGTCATTGGCGAGTGCTGGGGCGTCGTGCTCGAGGCGCCCCGGGTTATTTACTGTGGCAGCCGATGAGTTGGTTGCACCGCTCTCCTCGGGAACCGCCGGACGTTCCTGAGGGTTTATCGTCCTGACCCCCAGTGGCTGACAAGTGGACCTGGGTCCAGCCCATCGCCTAGGGAGGCGAAAAGCCAATGGCGTGCAGCGGTAGCGACCCAATCGCGGCGCCTGTTGCGCTGCCTGAGGCCGTGGACGGGTATAAAAGAAGGCCTTGAAGTGTAGGTCGGCACCCTTCTTCATCATGTGGCCTTTGTTTTCCTCTTGTGCGCTGGAAGTCGCCACTTCCAGACACTCTCGCCCACCAGATGATTCCTCACCGGTAGCCGTCTTCGTCCACTTCTGCGAGATGTTCGTGTGTGTGCGGCCTCTAGTGAGGGTCTCTGACGGATCCCTCTCCTTGACGGTCTTGGATAGAGGCACAATCCATTCTGATGGCGTGCTGACGGTAGGGGAGGCCGTCGGGGACAGGGTCTTTGACGCGCAGTGAGCCCCAACACTAGTGTCGGGTGGAGCACGTCCTCTAGGCGCTCTGCCGCAGGAGGACTGCCTGCCGGTACCGGAGGAAGGCTAGGTCCAGAATGATCAAGCCTTCCTCCTGGTACCATGGTAGACAACAAAATCTGCCATAGATCGCTATTTTGCCCACCCGGTACTGCATGTTATTGTTTCCTTGGTCCAGTATGCATCGCTGTCGACCTGTTGGCGTTTGACCCCCGCAACACCGGATGTCACCGTTGCCTCGGTCCAGCATGCATTGCTGCCGCCCTTAGTCTAACAGCAGGTGACCATATCACTATACAGAGATCAGCTCGGGGGACAACCAAGCAGGCCTCATAGTAGAAGACTACTCGATCTGCAGTTGCTGAGTTTCCTTAGTTGTCTTGTATCCCCTTTTGTATGCCAGACTCTATTATTAATGAAAGTAACTCTGTTTCAAGCCCTCTATTGTCTTGTCTTGTATTTCTGTGTTGATGAATGAAAAAATCGTTCTGTTGATCTTCCTTCCATCAATCGCTCGGCGCTGGGTCCGGTAGGCAGAACAATTTTTAGCTTTCATAAGGCCCCCTGATCCTTGATGCCGCAAGGACCGGAGGGTCTCTTAGCTCACCAAAGCAGTTGAAGTTTCCTTGTTGCTTGCTGTAGATGTGTAACCGCTCCCTTTTACGAGTTGCCAGGGTCCAGGCGACTTGCTTAGTTTGACCAGTCGCGGTGACCCCCCTGGCAAACGGGTGCCAGTGTAAGACACAAGGTCCGGAGCCTTCGGGAGGCGCCAGCTTTTGGGGTCCAAGAGTGGACTCTTGGGAGAGTTGAGGTTACGGCCCCATGGACTGGAGCCCTGTGGCTTGCACAGACACTAAAAGAAAAAGATAGCAGTGTCGTGTAGTTGCATTTTCTCTGCTCGATGGCCCCATTATAGCTTATGGTCCTATGCTAAGCTACGGGGCCTGGGAAATTTTGTGTAATAGTGTCCAGACCTCAGTTACCAACCTTCCCGGGGTGATGTGCCGTCTGGGCCCACCGCACTTGGGTACTGTGCTGACAGAGGCAGGACGCGCACGCTTAGGGCGCATGGCCAGTCTAAGCAGGCTACACACCCTGGACCCCTCGCTGACCAAACACTTCGAAGAGGGGAGGCATCCTTCCGGCGTCACCGGACCCGGGCAGGAAGGTAGCCAGGGGGTCCGGAGACAATACAGGTGCCTCAGGCGTTTCTGCCTTGTAGCAGAACTTTGGCCAAGGGCGAGACAGATAAACACAACTATGTACACGTCGAGGGGTACGCAAAAATATACGCAATCTTCAAAGGAAAGCTGTATTGGTAAGGGAGCGCAAAGGTCTAGAATGAATTAGCTGACGCGGGCGGTACTTTGCCAATGTCCCAAGCTTGTTCCTCCGGGCCCTTAGCGGCGTAAGGACCCAGGGCGCCCGGGCATTGTGGCTACCAGTCCTTCTGGACCCCTTGCAACGCGAGGACCCTAGGGGAGTTCGGCCCTTGTCTTTAGCTTGTCGTAGCCGGCGCTCTGAGTCTTCTGCTCGTTGCTAGAGTGGTCCGATGCCCTGTCCGTGTTGTTTACCGTGATGGCCCCCTGGTATGTGTGACCACTTAGTGGGGGGGGGGGGGCGCACCTACCAAGTAGACTTGCTCAGGGGCATGAGTCACCTGGTTCCCCGGCACTGAGTCGTAGCACCGGGATGCCCAGCCATCATGCCTTGAATGGTCATGAGGGCAGGACCATTTGCAACGTCTATGTCGGCGTGTGGATCTGCTTGGAGTGGAACTCATACGCCTTGCATCTCTTGACCAGCTCGACGGCGTCCAGGAGGGCTATAGGCTAGTAGAAGCCATGCCGGAAGGCTTTACCGGCCAGCATGTGGAACGAAGTGTGGTTGCCGCACTTGCTCTCATGGATCTCTGTGAATAGCTCGCAACCCTCCTCTCGGGTTATGCACCACAATAGAACGCTGTCGGCGCCACGCCGGTAGAGATCTCCGTTTACCAGTGTGTATCTTTTAGCCATACGAACGATCGGTTCAATGGTTACACATTCATCTGGAATGGTTTTGTCCTTCAAGTAAGTTCGGACCTCCGTGATCCATGCATCAGGACCTACTTAAACTTATGGATCTTGGGCGCCGGGTTGCACGGAGTCCCCGGTGACGCATACGATCCTTGGCGAGCGCCATAGTTGCAGGGACACCGGGACTGCCAGCTTCGAGGTGCTGGGCTTGCCCCCTTCGCCTGGTTTGGCAGGCCAGACTGTATTATGCAGTAGCTTCCTTTCAAAGGTGCCTTCGGGGACCGGAGCCCATGCAGAGGCTGTAGGATCGAAGTACACGTGTAAAGCTACCAGAGGGGGGGTGAATGGTAGATAAAAACTTTTCAGCGGAAGCAACAAAACACCCCTCAGCAGAAAACCGATCTGTTAAAGTAAACCATGTGTGTGACTAATATAAACGTGTTTCACTGTGACAAAAAACTAGTACAGATTGTAGAGAATCAAGTCACGAAGACGTCACAACAAGAATCATGAAAATCCGTTGAGAGAAACTCAAGTTACGATCGAAAGATCGAACAAAGGTCAATCTGTCCTACGCGAGAAAAACAGTTCTGGAATACTACAAAGAAACTCGTGTAGATCAGAAACCAAAAATTCAATGACCGTGAAATTTTTACAGATTATTGATAATCAAGTTTTGAAGACAACCCAAAAAGAATCACATCAATTGGATCTGTAAAACTCGAGTTATGATAAAACCACCAAAGCAAGGTAGTGCTGAACAGAAACTCGACGAGAAAAACTTGTCTGAAACAAGTCGGACGAACAAGGCACAAAAGTTCCTTTAGAATACGAATTTTATTTATCAAAACACCAGAGGAACAGCCCCAAAGTCATGCTCTCCACGAGCCTTGGCCTCCCTTGCTTATATAACCAGCTCTATGGTCAATCCAATTCAAACTAGGACTCCTACTCCTACTTGGATTCAAACTGTAACTTTCCAATACTACTCAAGACTCTTCTATTCGCAGATAGAAGCAATCTTAAGACTTCCAAAGACCTTAGGAGAGTCCCAAACATTACTAAAATAACTCAAATTTGTGACCCACACGAAATCCTATCATAACCAACTCAAAACTTTCCATATTTGAGTCAAACATGACTTAGCAGCAGCCTGAGTCCATAACCTAGTCGGTTGGACCTTTTCGACCAATTCTTTACGTCCACATCTCTTCACCACGCTTTGGAACCATGTTGCCACGTCCATGCACTCCTTGCACACGTGCAAACACATTCCAACAACATCCATGATACCTTCATATGCATTGTTCTTGATCCAAACATGCTGCGCGACCTCCCAATCAACTCAACCACAATTCCTCCCGAACTTGGTTGTTGAACCTCATCTTCTCCCTAAGACTAGTTCAATGGATCCCGTCACCAGCCATGTCTTGAACTCAAGAAACACCTGCACATGAATAAACAACCAATACTTCCGAGCACAAGTCCTCGACTTGACTCTCGTTAGTTCCGAAACTACAACATCTTACGTGAGCACCTCACATAAGCATGTTGTAAACCATAGAAAAATGATATCAGCCATAACCACCAAAACACAGCAAAAACTTAGTAAAATAATACTAAGCAAACTTTCCATAAGAGTAAAGCAAGTTCGAAACATTGCAAGTTAAAAGCAGAACCATTGCAATCAAGCTCCGAACCTTACCAAAGCTAACCGGACCTTGAACCGGAGCTTACCAAAGCTAGTCGGACCCAGCGCCGGAGCTTACTAAAGCTAAGTTGGACCTAGCACGGAACTTACCAAAGCTAGTCGGACCTAGCACCGGAGCTAGCAAAAACAAGTCGGACCTAGCCTAAATAAGTCAGACCTAGACAAAGCAAGTCGGACCTTGCCGGAGCTACCCAAAACAAGTCAGACATATCGTGGGACCCTGCAGGAGCTCGGACCTAGAGTCGGACCTTGTTAAAAAGGTGTTTTGGTAGTATTCAAAACTTTTATCGCCAAAGCCAATGTATTCAGCACACATAGGTCTCACATCCTCCGGCTCTGGGCCTGGCCTCCCCGCTAAGGCGAGGTCCGGAGCTGCCACGTGTCCTCCGGATCCAGGCCTAGCCTCCCCGCTGAGGAGGGCCCCGGAACTGCCACATGTCCTCCGGCTCCGGACCTGGCTCCAGTGCTGTTGTGACACCCTCATTTTTGGGTTCTGCATGTATTCATGTTTCATGTAGAAAAATACTTTTAAAAAAAGTTGAAACCAAGAAATAATAAAAAAGTTAGCCAAAAAGAGCAAAATCCAGTTCACAGAGAGCGTTGTAGACAATTTCCACGGCCTCTGGCCACGTGGCGTGTTCAGAGCTCATCTCCGCAAAGGGGGAGAGGTCCGCCGCTAAACTGGCTACGTGGCAGGCTCGGGGCTCGTCCCTGCAACAAAGGGCAATGTCTGACCCCGTGGGACACGTGTTGCCCCCGGAGCTAGCCTCTGCATGGGAGTGAGGCCAGTCCCGAAGGACATGTGTCGGCTGCGGAGCTAGTCACCGCGGAAAAGAGAGGACCAGCCGTGCAGCGCGTGTCGCTCTCGGAGCTCATCTCCGAGAGGTCCTGATGTGTACAGGGGTCCCGATCTTCCGAAATGTTCTGATAACTCTCGATTTGGTGGAGACTTGACACAAATCGATCCGGCTTCCGAACAACACGTTCTGAACCCTGCAATCGCAGCACCACGTCTCCTCAGGTTATCAACCGATATTGCGCGGTTGACCTCGCCAAGAAGGCTAATCCTTGCCTGTGAATCAAAGAACACAAGCAAGAACAAGAAAATGCAACCAAACTTCTGAAATATATGAAGCACTCAAGTTGGGGTCTCACAAACCGATGAACGGCGAAACTGTTATTGACAGAATAATCTAAGCAAAACCCATCTGTTTGTGACGGTGGCTAGGGGGTATAAAGGAGGTGGAGGACGACCAGGGGGATGCTGGGGTCGTGACCTAACCCTAAGACACGTACATAATGGATTTGGACTCGATACAAGGCCCAATGGCCCAACTAGGTGATGCAACACCCTGACAGACTCTAAACTTTATATTGTTTCGAAGTTTCCCGTCGACTCCTAGGGAATTTTGACGTGGGGACAGTTCCATTGGAAAGTTTATCCTCTCAGCTTTCCGTGCATATGTAGAACGTCAAAAACAGAGTCCGTATGCCTCCTTTGCATCCATTTTAAGGTGGACTGCTCCTGGGCCTGAGTTGGACTCGAGTTTGAGTTGGGCTCGGTCACTAACTTCTTGTTGGCGTATTTTCTGGTCCTCTATAAGGGCCTCAGTTTTTGACACATATTTGAAGTGTTCATCACCACACCACACACCTCATTTGAGGAAAGTTGATGAACACAAATGAAGAGCAAGTAACCACCATCAACATGCTCCTTAGAGAACAAACTCACATATTGCAAAAGGGGTATTTCCCACATGTGATATAGAAGGGCTGGACATATGAAAACTCCTACACATTGCTAAGGATGTCCATGCCAAGTTTCACCCAAATTCAAAACCTTTTTGAGGTCATTTTGGGTATAGTTAGGAAGAGGGCAGTTTGAAACCATATTCAAATTCAAACTGTTTTTATCCCATGAATTCAAAAGTGGGAGCCACATTCTTAATCATCACATTGTTGTGAGCTCACACACCAATTTTCACTCCATTTGGAGTTGATCTTGACATGAGCTAAGTGGGGCAAATTCAAACTTTATTTGAATTTCAAACTGAACATGTGCTGAAATTCATTCAAACCAAACCCAATTTGAATCCTACTCAATTCAAATGGCTCATGGGTGAATAATTTGAATCACCATGGGTATTTTGGGGCTCACTGTTTACAACAGTGATTAGGAGTGAACAGAGGTTAAAACCCCGGGTGGGACCCACATCTCAGCCACTGAAGCAAAAGAAACCGACTGAGAGCTCAGCTCGGGTAACCGCGCGCGCTGCAGCTGCCTCCACGGCGAAGAAACGGCGAAGCCACCAGCTACTTGCCGATCTCAGCCGCGGAACCGACTCTCTGGGTCTTTATCTACCCGCCCGAGTGGTCACCGGCGCCTTCCACCGCTGCCTCGTCGCACTTCCACCCAAAAAACCGAAGCACCTCGCCGCCCGAGTGAACGTTCGGTTCCTCATCGCCCGGCCGATCCAGTGACCCTCTCGGCGATCTGAGACCAGCACTGGGTGCACTAAGCCATCTTTGACACCTTCGCATCGGTTCCAGACCCTGCGCGGTCTTCCCCGAGCTCCACCGCGGCGATCTTGTCTCTGCCGGTTCAGCCCGAGCCGCCGCTGTGGGAACCGTCCTTCCGGCTACCACAGCGCACCGTTCACGGAGCTGTGAACAGCAAAGAGGTTCGCCTCCAACCCCTCTTTCATTTCCGCAAGCTCCTGCGGCGTGACAAGCACTGCTCTGGCCGGAATTTCACATTTTCGCGACGGTGTGCAAAAGTGAGGTCGGTACCGATCCGAGAAATTCGTAAGCCACACTACATCACTCATCCTCTCATGGAGAGGATCACTTCTAGTAGCCCGTGCAGGTCCATAGGAGCAGGAACCACGAAGAACTGTGGAGGGAGACCGCTGTTCTTTGAGTTTTAGTAGAAATCCCGATTTCCGGCATAGGTCGCACGGTGACAACCCACACAGCCCTTCCCGAGCTCCGTAGAGCTCATGTCGACCTTTCCTATGGTCCACTGATGCTCGACGACCCTTAGCTTGATCGGGGGAGGTGCTAGGGAGGGTGGACAACACGACCGAAGTTCTCCCGAGGCTGCGGCTCGTCGCCGACCAGGTGGCGGCCGTTGTCATGACGAGCTGACCCCACAATTCTGTTCCCCGAGTGGAAGTAGGCAGGGGCGGCCAAAATCGTGAAGTTTGGAGCTTTACAGAAGCCGGCGGCGAGCTCTCCGGCGAGGTTCCTCGGCGGCAGAACGCGGGCAGCGGGAGGTTGACGAAGGGGTGGACCCCAGCTGTCAGCGGGAGATATTTTAAATCGGGATCGGGCTGCGGCCGGGATCTGGTGTGCTGGCGCGCAAAAACCCTGTGGGCCTCAGTGTGCCGGACACCTCCGCGCTCGACATGTGTCCCCGCGGGCCCCCGCAAGTTTAAACTTTTCTCCCGATTTTCAGATTCCATTCAAACTTCAAATCCTCATAACTTTGGCTAGGAAGCTCCAAATCGAGTGAACCAAATTTTGCTGGATTCAGGTCTCTGAGCACTTTCCAGCAAATCAAGTTTCACTTCATGAAAACCCTTATTTCTCCAGAATTAATTCCTCAAAGTTTAAAATGTTAGGAATTTTAACTGCAGAATCCTTTGGAGGAAAATCCTGAAATTTTGCTGGGATGTTCACCAAAATATCCCTGAACAGCCATATAAAATTTCAGACCCATTTGAGCTCATTTGATCCACCTAATTGTGTGATTAGTGAAACTGTTCCAGAAAAAATAGAAAATGTTCAGAAACATTTTCAGAATTTTCTCTGAAATTGTTTAGCTCATATCCTTAGCTAGAAACCTTCAAATTAAGTGAGGCCAACTCCATTAGAACCCTCTGAAAATCTAGTTTTCAGAAAGTCATAGTTTGTTTCATGAAAATCCTTAGAACATCCTAAAAGCCTTCAATTAAGGTCAAGTACATAATTAATTGTGGAGGGCTCAAATGAGCTTTGCTGCAACAAAAACTTGACCAAGTCTCTGTTTAGGTTGTAACCAAGCCACAGTAAAAGTTTCACAGTCATTGAGTCTGTCTAGTGGGACTTATAAGCTTCACAAGTTCAAACTTAATACAAATGCATTCAAATTGATACATGTACTTCTTCTATCATGTAGTTGCTAAGGTCGAGGAGGAACCCGACGTCCTAGACTTTGTTACTCCGGAGGAGCAGCTAGCCTACGACCAAGAGCAGCAAGGCAAGCTCTGGTTTGCATTAACCTTTTTATAAATGTTTAATGTTTTGAGCACATCTTTGAATACTATTATTTTTTGCATTAGAGTCTTGTTTGGAAACCCAAATGCATAGCCAAGAAAACCATGGGTTGGGATTAGGATTGAAAACCTCGTTAGCCACTGCATTGCTAAGATAGAGTAGGATTCGGTACAAGTCGAGTAGTTGGAACTACTCGCGAGCATAGGCTAGAGGCACTCGATTCGGGTAATGATAGCACATGAAACACATGGCAAGAAAATGAGACCAAGCGGAGGGTACGTGCAACAGGACTTTGGGGTCTGTGTGCTGTAGCTCCGCTTGTGTCGATTGAGGACCGAGCCGTGTGCGGGCCTGTTGAACAAGCTTGAACAGTACCGAAGACCTACCGGCTATATGGGAACCGGGAAACTGATGTAACTCGGGTAGCTGGGTGTTGAGCCATAGCTGGTCATTCAGAGGGTAGGTTGAGAGCTCAAGGTGTAAATCTGCTGGCGGCACGGAGATGCGCGTGCAGAGACCTCTTGCTCGGGACGATTGGACCGGTTCAACATTTGGCTAACGGGTGAAAGGTAGTCGTGTACGGCGTCCGTGATGGTTGTTGTAGGCAACATCGAGTACGGGCGTACGTGACGGGTTGATCGGGTAACCCTGCAGGTGTAAATCGATTATAATCGCCGTCCCTCACGGTCAGTGAGTACCACTTGTTCACTGTATCGTGACGTAGAATGAACAGGCTAGTTACATGTTAAAATGCTGCTGATTGAAAGATGGACTTTGCTTGTTAATGGTTTGTTGTAGTTTAGAGCTAACTAAAGTTCTTTTCAACTTTGGGCAAACTACATGAGAGAAATGCGTTTCTTGTTTGATTGCGGCTCTCTCATGTGCCTTAGCGTAAGGTTCTCCACAACCTGCTGCTAAAACTTGAAAGTAAGGTTCTACTAATTAGGCGAGTCCTTGCAAAAGATTTTTACCTCATGTACCCAACACCCCTCATGTAGAAGTTCCATGTTAGGTGAGATGGGTCAGACTTGCTGAGCCTTCGTGCTCACTGCTTGTGTTTGAAGCTTTTGCAGGGTTCTATGAGGAAGGGACTCCGGAAGAGGAGACGGAACCCCAGGAGGGGAACCCCGTCGAGTGGGAGTCGTGCACGCCGCAGAGTTAGTGTGCGTGTGTGCTAGCAAGGACACGTTCAAGGGCTGAACGTGGACTTGATGCGTAGTCTATGCCCGTGAGTGTAGACTGGAACTATTTTGATGTAAACATGTTCATAAACTTGTTTATGTAATAAAATTTCGCTTCCGCTTTGTACCTTTGGCGTGTGTTATCCGGTGCTGTGCAATGCAGCACCCCTCAGCGTGATCCTGGCTCGACAAGACCTTTGGGGTCGTGTCAGCTTTGGTATCAGAGCTCGCTTGAGGTTTAACGCACTACAAAGGTCATCTTTTTCAAAAATACAGTGAGGAACGAGTTAGTAGCCCGTATAAGGATGTTATTAGCATATAGAAAGTGGCATACTAACCTATTTGTTTATGTCGGAAAATCGTGTATCTCGGGACAGTTATGTCTTGGGGGGTACACGTAAGCGCTGTCCACCAGTGCGCACAAGCTGAAGGGTGGAGCCCCACGGGTGGCAGGTAACCCGACCCGCTTTGATATCCTCTACGACTCTTCATGTCGTTTGGGGTATTCGAGCAACGTCTATCCCTGGCGTGCGTGGTGCAACTTGGGAGACCCCGTCACGTGGTCTGAAACGTGAACACGTAACTCAAGGCGTGTTTGGCTTGAGAACATCCGGGCGAACTGTATGGATTCCGGGCTCGGTGTGCAGCCGAGTCTGACAATTGCTTGAGTTTCTGCAGGTAGTCTGACCACGAAATGGTAGGCGTGTAGCATCCGTGTGCGAGTGACGTTTAGTGCCACTGAAATAACGAAGCCGGCTAAGTCCGGTATAGGTTTTTCTTTGTGAGGACGTAGTACCGACATAATCTGGTGACGCATCACGTCACACCCAACTAAATGAACAACTTCATTTAAAACTTGAAGGTTTTGATCTAAAGTAGTAAAACTTGATGTAACTCCTTTCCTTGAACAGGATATTCAAAGTTAACAAGTTTTCAACTTATAGGTTGTTAAGGACAGAGCACTCTGTTTTCAGCTGAATCAAGGCTGAAGTTAATCAGAGGTTAGAAGCTGAGTTATTTCGAGGTTGGGGTCATATTATACATTTCTGGAAATCTTTGTAAAAGCTTTACAACTTTTCTGTTAAGGTCCAGAGGTGTTTCATCCCTTAACCAATCGAAAAATGCAGTAGAGTTGAAACTGTCCGGAAAACAGGACAGAGTAAAGACTCTCTGTAAACTCTCTGTAAATTAAGCATAACTTCCTGCTTAAAAATCCAAAAATAGAAAATGAGGTAGTTCTGGAAAGCTTATGAGATAGGTTACAACTCTGTAACAGAAAGTTTTGTCATATTAGGAACAGAATTAACTGGGATTCTTGGATCGAATCAGTACCTAAAGCAGGGAGGTGCTGTCCAATTTTCTCCAGAAATTCTGTTTACTTTGACATCTCATAACTTTTGAACCAGGACAGATCTTAGGCCAAGCAAATACTTTCTGGAAATCTATTGAAGCTAGCTTTAACTTTGATGTTAAGCCCCAGAACTGGTTTTGCATTTAGCATGGCCTAAATCAGGTTGATATGGAAACTGGTCAGGGCTGTCATGTTGAACAGCAGATCAGCAGTCAAATTTCCTTAAAGGTTTGAACTATGTTTCCAAGCTTTATGGGTTCAATGACATGTCTTATGTTATAACTCAGTGGTTTACTGTTTAAATAAATATTTGACATTTCTCAAATATAATTTTACAGATGACAGCAGATAAACAGTTGGAGAACGGGTGGGTGGTGTCCCACTGTTCTCACCGCAACGGCTATCCGGAAGCATTGAGGCATATGCTTCAATATTTCGGATACCACCAGATGCCGCAATACTTCGCCAAGGAAGAAGGCGAAGAGGGGAACAAGACGTGGACAATCCATGTCGATGTCCCTTCAGGACCTACGCCACCCGGTTGGGTGCCGTTCACCATCACGGTGAGAGGAAGACAACCGGAAGTGATGTGGCAAGTGGCAGCCCGTGACACCATGTCACGTTTCTGCCAACTACACGTGCAGGCTATGGAGGGCACTCCATACGCGCTCGTTCCGGTGGAGGGACGGGCTCAGCATGTGTGGGAAGAGAGGTACCTGGAGGCAACGGACCCGAGTTGCCCAAGGTACAACCCCGCGGAGGCAAACCTTAGCCTCCAGATGAGGGCGGGAAACGCTGTGATGGACAGCCAAGCTGTTCATACGGAGCATCTCGCCATGAAGCTCAAGGAGAGCACGATCCATGGAGACCATTTCGAGAGTGCCCACAGCGCACTCCGCAATGTGCTCCTTCCGATGATCAAGCGACTGAATGAACAACATAATCAGTTGCATCGTCTGAGGAAGGCGAAGAGGAAAAGCCGTGTCGACATCGCGGCATTGCAAGAACTGGTATATAATCTGACCCAGCAGAACGAGGAACTTACTCAAGAGCGGGAAGACACTATTGAGGAAGGGCAAGGCTGGGAAGAGGACTACAACCAAGCCATGGACGAGGTGCATGCATTGCAGGACCTCGTACCTCCGGTGTTAGGCGTACCGGTGGTCTTGAGCCTTCCAGCAATGGGAGA
This sequence comes from Neostapfia colusana, assembly GCA_030760725.1. NCBI lineage: Eukaryota > Viridiplantae > Streptophyta > Magnoliopsida > Poales > Poaceae > Neostapfia > Neostapfia colusana. Next base: position 23,863,351 of record JASWHV010000006.1, on the reverse strand, counting down.
ACCCGGGATGGGAAAAAAGGTGGTAGATCCGGAGCCACCAGCAGAGGTACCGGAGGAGGACGACCCGCAGGAGGTCGAGTTCTACTCCGAGTAGGGGGTTACAGTTGCTATGTAGGGCAGCTAGGGTAGTGTAGCCCAAATTTTGTAATCGGTGACATGTCGTGTAGACAGTAGCGTATGTATAGGTAGTGACGACATGAGCATGACTTCTCGGAGACCCGAGAATAATGTATCTTGTATAAAGTTTATGCTTTATCAATATATGTGAATGTTGTGCAAATTAATCATGTGTCACTTCAATACCTACTGTTACATATGGAATTTTAAGTAAGACATGTGCTAATCGCTGCTGTTTTGAATTTCAGAATGACGCGTACTCGTGCCAATCCTGATGATGGGGATACTAACCAAGGGGGAGAGACCTCCCAACAGCCTCCCGAGGACTCCTCGGGACAGCAGCAGCAACAGCAACAGCAAACACCGCCACCGCCACTGCCAACAGTTACATTGGCCAATATCGTCGCGGCAATGGCGGGTTCACATCAGCAGCACACGGAGTTGCTGCAAACGCTTATCGCCAATACGTCTCTCCCAGAGAGACGTCAAGATCGTGAGGAGCGTCAACAGAGCTCCTACTCCGACTTCCTGCGACTCATCCCCCGGTATTCTCAAGGGCGGATGAACCTCTAGACGCGGACAACTGGCTCCGCGCCATAGAGATGAAGTTCGGGCTGCTCCAGATAAGCGAGCAGCGCAAGACTCAGTTCGTGGTCCAGCAGCTCCAAGGATCCGCGAGCGCGTGGTGGGCCAACTTCTGTGCTTCACAGCCCACCGACCGAGTGATGACCTGGACGGAGTTTCGGACGGCCTTCAGGGCCTATCATATACCGCCAGGTTTGATGAAGAGGAAGACGCAGGAGTTCCTGCACCTGCAGCAAGGGAGCCGGAACGCGCTGGAATACTCCAGGGCGTTCAACGATCTCGCGCTCTACGCGTCATATCACGCAGATACTGACGAGAAGCGGCGAGACCACTTTTACCATGGGCTTAACCCGTTCCTGAAGGACAAGTTGGCGATGTTCAATCGCAGCAGCCTCAACGACATCATTGATGCTGCGATTGTTCAGGAGGACTCCGGCAAGGAGTTAGCGGCGGCGGAGGGAAAGCGAAGCGCGCCGCAGAGCAGCGGAGAAGGAGTCGGTCCTTCTCAGAAGTTTTGGATGGTGAATCGCCCACCATCAGGTCCACGCTGGCAGCCACCACAGCGGTCGATTCCGTTCCGCAGTCGGCCGTACTCTTCACCGGCATTCAGGCCGGCACTGCCAGTACCACCTCCGCAACAACAGCAGCAGCGGGCAATGCCGCGTGCGTATGCACCTCAGCAACGCATGCCGGGCTTTCGACCCCCGAGCACTACACCAGCAGCGGCCACATGTTACAAGTATGGTCGTCCAGGACACTTCGCGAGCAGTTGCCCGGAGAGGCAAGGCGGCGGAGTGGCACCGCAGTTTCCGGGGAGGAATCAACCCCGGAACCTTACTAATGCGCGGCGGGCAAACGCTAGGCCCGGCACTGTCCACCAGCTTGCCATAGAGGACGTGCTGGAGGGCGAGCCAATCCTTGCGGATATGTTCCAACTCCACCAGCATCCCGCTATAATATTATTTGATTCAGGCGCCACGCATAGCTTCATTAGCCAAGCTTTCATTGATAAGTATAGCTTGCAAATACTACCCACCGATAGTCCTTATGTGATCTGTTCACCGGGTGGGAAAATTTCAGCAAGCATGATGGTCCCAAAAGTGCCATGGTGCTTGGAGGGTAGAGTATACTCTACGTCTCTCATAATTTTAAAGGGACAAAAGGTCGATGTCATCATAGGGATGTCGTGGTTAACCCGCCACGGCGCTGTTTTAGACACCGTCCTCCGAATCGTGCATTTGAATTCAGAAGTGCACGAGTCTCACTCATTATTTCTGGACAGTCCAGAAATAAAACTTCCAAGTGTCTATCAAGCCACAACCATCAGATTGGAAGATATTCCAGTGGTCCGAGAGTTCCCTGACGTATTCCCGGAGGATTTGCCGGGGATGCCGCCTGATAGAGAGGTGGAGTTCAAGATTGAACTTGCACAGGGAACCATGCCGATATCCCGAAGGCCGTACAAGATGGTGCCCAAGGAGTTGGCTGAACTGAAGACTCAGCTCACGGACCAGCTGGAAAAGGGTTTTATTAGGCCGAGCTCCTCGCCATGGGGCTGTTCGGCATTATTTGTGAAGAAGAAGGATGAGACGTTACGGCTTTGCGTGGACTATCGTCCATTAAATGCCGTAACCATCAAGACCAAGTACCCGTTGCCACGGATCGACATGTTGTTTGATCAGTTGGTCGAAGCAAAGATCTTTTCCAAGATGGATTTAAGATCCGGGTACCATCAGATTAAGATAAGGGCTGAGGACATTCCAAAGACAGCTTTCTCGACAAGGTACGGACTTTATGAGTACCTGGTCATGTCCTTCGGCCTTACCAATGTTCCAGCTCACTTCATGTACTTGATGAACTCGGTATTCATGCCGGAGCTGGACAAGTTTGTCGTGGTCTTCATCGACGACATACTGGTATATTCCAAGTCGGAGGAAGATCACAAGAAGCATCTACGTATAGTCTTGCAACGGCTGCGGGATCACAAGCTATACGTGAAATTCAGCAAATGCGAGTTCTGGATATCGCAAGTGCCTTTACTCGGGCATATCATCTCAGCGGAGGGTATCGCTGTATACCCGAGCAAGATCACTCAAGTGCTGAATTGGAAATCCCCGAGGACTGTTCACGAGGTACGGAGTTTCCTCGGACTCGCGGGATATTATCGGAGGTTCATTCCGAACTTCTCAAAGATTTGCAAGCCTACGACGGAGCTGCTGAAGAAGGCTACCAAATATGTTTGGGGTCCAGCATGTGAAGCAGCATTCAAGGCTTTAGTCAAGCACCTCACATCAGCACCGGTTTTGGCGCAGCCAGACACAACAAAACCGTTCGATGTGTACTGCGATGCATCCGGCATTGGGCTCGGATGTGTGCTGATGCAAGACCGAAGAGTGGTCGCGTATGGGTCACGGCAGCTTAGAAACCATGAGCAGAATTATCCAACCCACAACTTGGAGCTCGCTGCCGTGGTACTTGCACTGAAAACGTGGAGGCACTACCTACTCGGTAACCTCGTACATTTATATACCGGCCACAAAAGCCTCAAGTACATATTCACTCAGAAGGAGTTGAACATGAGGCAGCGAAGATGGTTAGAATTGATAAAGGATTATGAAATAGAGATCCATTATCATCCGAGCAAGGCAAACGTAGTGGCAGATGCGCTGAGCCGCAAGTCACACGTCAACAATCTGACCATCACACCGTTGGGAGAGAGCGAACCACCACTACATGTGAATCCACACGGAGTTCTCTACAACCTAGCTTTGATCCCCACCATCCGTGAAGAGATAGCGGCAGCCCAGAAGAATGACAAGGGCATGTCACATTTATGGAGACGTGTAGATAGTGGGGAGCTGAAATGTTTCTGGAAGGACGGAGACGGCGTCCTATGGTTCAAGGACCGGATCGTCGTACCTCATAACCCGGAATTAGGGAAGAAATTTTTTGATGATGCTCACTTATCAAAATTTTCTATTCACCCCGGCAGCAACAAGATGTATCAAGAACTCAGAAGCAAGTTTTGGTGGACACCGATGAAGCGTGAGATTGCAAAATACGTGTCCGAGTGTGATACATGTCGAAGGGTGAAGGCAGACCATATGCGGAAACCAGGACTGCTGCAACCACTGGGCATTCCTGCCTGGAAATGGGAGGATGTGAGCATGGACTTCATCATCGGTTTACCCACCACCTTGCAAAAACATGATTCTGTGTGGGTGATCATCGATCGGCTCACCAAAGTTGCCCATTTCATCCCGGTCAACACCAACTACAATGCCAAGAAGTACGCTGAACTGTACATCTCACGGATCCTATGCTTGTACGGCGTACCCCGTACCATCATATCGGATCGGGGCACTTTATTTATGTCCCGTTTTTGGGAGCAGCTGCACGCTGCCTTGGGGACGAAGTTGATCCATAGTTCAGCATACCACCCGCAGACGGATAGGCAAACGGAGCAGGTAAATCAGATCCTAGAAGACATGCTACGAGCTTGCGCTATCAACCACGGCAAGAATTGGGATGATCACTTGCCGTTAGCCGAGTTCTCGTACAATAATGGGTACCAAGCCAGCATCAAGATGGCACCTTACGAGGCGCTATACGGTAGGAAGTGCCGCACACCATTGAACTGGTGTGAGTCTGGCGAAAGGGTTACCTTTGGGATTGACCTCGTCAACAACGCGGAAGAAAAGGTTCGACTGATTCAGGCGAACCTAAAAGCCGCTCAATCCCATCAGAAACAGTATGCGGACCGGAGAAGGCGCCCATCACAATTCGAAGTTGGAGATCACGTATATCTACGGGTATCTCCAATGAAGGGCGTAAACAGATTTGGGGTGAGAGGAAAGTTGGCACCCCGATTCATCGGTCCATTCTAGGTTACCGAAAGATGTGGATCAGTGGCATACCGGCTACAATTACCAGAAGCACTTTCCGGTGAGCACGACGTCTTTCATATTTCCCAGCTGAGGAAGTGTCTCAAGCTATCTACTACCGTTCAGCTGGAGGACATTGAAGCACTGCAACCGGATCTCACCTATCGGGAGGAACTGGTTCAGATTATTGACGAAAAGGCCCGAACCACACGCAACCGTACGTTGTGGTTCTACAAGGTTCTAAGGAGTAATCACTCCGTGGACGAAGCGACATGGGAGAGCAAAGGATTTCTTCGAACCACACGTAACCGTACGTAATTTTCCACCGTCCCCTCTCTCATTTTCACCCTATAATCTCGGGACGAGATTCTTTTAAGGGGGGAGGAATGTAAGGGCCTAAGTTTTTGACACATATTTGAAGTGTTCATCACCACACCACACACCTCATTTGAGGAAAGTTGATGAACACAAATGAAGAGCAAGTAACCACCATCAACATGCTCCTTAGAGAACAAACTCACATATTGCAAAAGGGGTATTTCCCACATGTTATATAGAGGGGCTGGACATATTAAAACTCCTACACATTGCTAAGGATGTCCATGCCAAGTTTCACCCAAATTCAAAACCTTTTTGAGGTCATTTTGGGTATAGTTAGGAAGACGGCAGTATGAAACCATATTCAAATTCAAACTGTTTTTATCCCATGAATTCAAAAGTGGGAGGCACATTCTTAATCAGCACATTGTTGTGAGCTCACACACCAATTTTCACTCCATTTGGAGTTGATCTTGACATGAGCTAAGTGGGGCAAATTCAAACTTTATTTGAATTTCAAACTGAACATGTGCTGAAATTCATTCAAACCAAACCCAATTTGAATCCTACTCAATTCAAATGGCTCATGGGTGAATAATTTTTAAAAACCATGGGTATTTTGGGGCTCACTGTTTACAACAGTGATTAGGAGTGAATTTCAGAGGTTAAAACCGCGGGTGGGACGCACATGTCAGCCACTGAAGCAAAAGAAACCGATTGAGAGCTCAGCTCGGGTAACCGCGCGCGCTGCAGCTGCCGCCACGGCAAAGAAACGGCGAAGCCACCAGCTGCTTGCCGATCTCTGCCGCGGAACCGACTCTCTGGGTCTTTATCTACCCGCCCGAGTGGTCACCGGCGCCTTCCACCGCTGCCTCGTCGCACTTCCACCCAAAAAGCCGAAGCACCTCGCCGCCCGAGTGAACGTTAAGTTCCTCATCGCCCGGCCGATCCAGTGACCCTCTCGGCGATCTGAGACCAGCACCGGGTGCACCAAGCCATCTTCGACACCTTCGCATCGGTTCCAGACCCTGCGCGGTCTTCCCCGAGCTCCACCGCGGCGATCTTGTCTCTGCCGGTTCAGCCCGAGCCGCAGCTGCGGGAACCGTCCTTCCGGCTACCACAGCCCACCGTTCACGGAGCTGTGAACAGCAAAGAGGTTCGCCTCCAACCCCTCTTTCATTTCCGCAAGCTCCGGCGGCGTGACAAGCACTGCTCCGGCCGGAATTTCACATTTTCGCGACGGTGTGCAAAAGTGAGGTCGGTACCGATCCGAGAAATTCATAAGCCACACTACATCACTCATCCTCTCATGGAGGGGATCACTTCTAGTAGCCCGTGCGGGTCCATAGGAGCAGGTACCACGAAGAAACGTGGAGGGAGACCGCTGTTCTTCGAGTTTTAGTAGAAATCCCGATTTCCGGCCTAGGTCGCATGGTGACAGCCCAACACAGCCCTTCCCGAGCTCCGTAGAGCTCATGTCGACCTTTCATATGGTCCACTGATGCTTGACAACCCTTAGCTTGATCGGGGGAGGTTCTAGGGAGGGTGGACAACGCGACCGAAGTTCTCCCGAGGCTGCGACTCGTCGCCGACCAGGTGGCGGCCGTTGTCATGACGAGCTGACCCAAGAATCCTGTTCCCCGAGTGGAAGTAGGCAGGGGCGGCCAAAATCGTGAAGTTTGGAGCTTTACAGAAGCCGGCGGCGAGCTCTCCGGCGAGGTTCCTCGGCGGCAGAACGCGGGCAGCGGGAGGTTGACGAAGGGGTGGACCCCAGCTGTCAGCGGGAGATATTTTAAATCGGGATCGGGCTGCGGCCGGGATCTGGTGTGCTGGCGCGCAAAAACCCTGTGGGCCTCAGTGTGCCGGACACCTCCGAGCTCGACACGTGTCCCCGCGGGCCCCCGCAAGTTTAAACTTTTCTCCTGATTTTCAGATTCCATTCAAACTTCAAATCCTCATAACTTTGGCTAGGAAGCTCCAAATCGAGTGAACCAAATTTTGCTGGATTCAGCTCTCTGAGCACTTTCCAGCAAATCACATTTCACTTCATGAAAACCCTTATTTCTCCAGAATTAATTCCTCAAAATTTAAACTGTTAGGAATTTTAACTGGAGAATCCTTTGGAGGAAAATCTTGAAATTTTGCTGCGATGTTCACCAAAATATCCCTGAACTACCATAAAAATTTCAGACCCATTTGAGCTCATTTGATCCACCTAATGGTGTGATTAGTGAAACTGTTCCAGAGAAAATAGAAAATGTTCAGAAACATTTTCAGAATTTTCTCTGAAATTGTTTAGCTCATATCCTTAGCTAGAAACCTTCAAATAAAGTGAGGCCAACTCCATTAGAACCCTCTGAAAATCTAGTTTTCAGAAAGTCATAGTTTGTTTCATGAAAATCCTTAGAACACCCTAAAAGCCTTCAATTAAGGTCAAGTACATAATTAATTGTGGAGGGCTCAAATGGGCTTTGCTGCAACAAAAACTTGACCAAGTCTCTGTTTAGGTTGTAACCAAGCCACAGTAAAAGTTTCACAGTCATTGAGTCTTTCTAGTGGGACTTATAAGCTTCACAAGTTCAAACTTAATACAAATGCATTCAAATTGATACATGTACTTCTTCTATCATGTAGTCGCTAAGGTCGAGTAGGAACCTGAAGTCCTAGACTTCGTTACTCCGGGGGAGCATCTAGCCTACGACCAAGAACAGCAAGGCAAGCTCCGGTTTGCATTAACCTTTTTATAAATGTTTATTGTTTTGAGCACATCTTTGAATACTATTATTCTTTGCATTAGAGTCTTGTTTGGAAACCCAAATGCATAGCCAAGAAAACCATGGGTTGGGATTAGGATTGAAAACCTCGTTAGCCACTGCATTGCTAAGATAGAGTAGGATACAGTACAAGTCGAGTAGTTGGAACTACTCGCGAGCATAGGCGAGAGGCACTCGACTCGGGTAGTGATAGCACATGAAACACATGGCAAGAAAATGAGACCAAGCGGAGGGTAAGGGCAACAGGACTTTGGGGCCTGTGTGCTGTAGCTCCGCTTGTGTCGATTGAGGACCGAGCCGTGTGCGGGCCTGTGGAACAAGCTCGAACAGTACCGAAGACCTACCGGCTATATGGGAACTGGGAAACTGATGTAACTCGGGTAGCTGGGTGTTGAGGCATAGCTGGTCGTTCAGAGGGTAGGTTGAGAGCTCGAGGTGTAAATCTGCTGGCGGCACGGAGATGCGCGTGCAGAGACCTCTTGCTCGGGACGATTGGACCGGTTCAACATTTGGCTAACGGGTGAAAGGTAGTCGCGTACGGCGTCCGTGATGGTTGTTGTAGGCAACATCGAGTACGGGCGTACGTGACGGGTTGTTCGGGTAACCCTGCAGGTGTAAATCGATTATAATCGCCGTCCCTCGCGGTCAGTGAGTACCACTTGTTCACTGTACCGTGACGTAGAAAGAACAGGCTAGTTACATGTTAAAATGCTGCTGATTGAAAGATGGACTTTGCTTGTTAATGGTTTGTTGTAGTTTAGAGCTAACTAAAGTTCTTTTCAACTTTGGGCAAAGTACATGAGAGAAATGCGTTTCTTGTTTGATTGCGGCTCTCTCATGTGCCTTAGCGTAAGGTTCTCCACAACCTGCTGCTAAAACTTGAAAGTAAGGTTCTACTAATTAGGTGAGTCCTTGCAAATGATTTTTACCTCATGTACCCAACACCCCTCATGTAGAAGTTCCATGTTAGGTGAGACGGGTCAGACTTGCTGAGCCTTCGTGCTCACTGCTTGTGTTTGAAGCTTTTGCAGGGTTCTATGAGGAAGGGACTCCCGAAGAGGAGACGGAACCCCAGGAGGGGAACCCCGTCGAGTGGGAGTCGTGCACGCCGCAGAGTTAGTGTGCGTGTGTGCTAGCAAGGACACGTTCAAGGGCTGAACATGGACTTGATGCATATTCTACGCCCGTGAGTGTAGACTGGAACTATTTTGATGTAAACATGTTCATAAACTTGTTTATGTAATAAAATTTCGCTTCCGCTTTGTACCTTTGACGTGTGTTATCCGGTGCTGTGCAACGCAGCACCCCTCAGCGTGATCCTGGCTCGACAAGACCTTTGGGGTCGTGTCATCCTTCACGCCTCCAAACCCCTCTCCATGTATCTCCATGTCCTCTCCATGGTTCCTAATCATAATTAGTCCATTAGGTAGCAACATACTCTCAAAATTCAAAAGAATTGTTCAGGAACGAGCTCACCTCTAAATTCAATTGGCGTGCTCGAGCTCTAGTAATTGGGCCTTGCATGTCTACCATGTGAGTGTTGTGTATATCTGCAGGAGTGATGTCCACATCATCCTCCACCTCTTGCATTGGAGTCGTTCTCGACTCAAGCTCTTCTTATTCTCCCAAATATGGCCTCAAATCTGAAATGTTAAAGGTGGGACTAACCCCAAACTCGGGAGGCAACTCAAGTTTATATGCATTATCATTAATCTTCTCAAGTATTTTAAAAGGACCATCAGCTCTAGGCATCAATTTAGACTTTCTCAGTCCTGGGAATCTATCCTTTCTCAAGTGTAACCAAACTAAATCACCCGGTTCAAGTCTAACTTCCTGCCTACCTTTACTACCAGCAATTCTATATTTTTCATTCATCTTTTCAATATTGTGTTTAGTGGTCTCATGAATTTTCAAAATAAAATCAGCACGTTCCTTTGCATCATTATAAGTTCTCTCACTAGTAGGTAAAGGCAAGATATCAATAGGAGCACGAGGATTGAATCCATACACTACCCGAAAAGGACTTACCTTGGTGGTAGAATGTGTTGCCCGATTATATGCAAACTCCACATGTGGCAAACATTCTTCCCACATCTTTAAAATTTTCTTCAAAACAGCTCTCAACATGGTGCCCAAAGTGCGGTTCACTACTTTTGTTTGCCCATCAGTTTGTGGGTGACATGTTGTAGAGAACAACAGTTTTGTAGCCAACTTGTTCCATAGGGTGCGCCAAAAGTGACTCAAAAATTTAGCATCACGATCTGAAACAATAGTAGAAGGCATACCATGCAAGCGAACAACATCATCACTTTTCTGACACGGTATAAAATGTGCCATCTTAGAAAAATGATCCACTACAACAAAAATGTTGTCCCTCCCCCTCTTAGTCCTAGGCAATCCCAAAACAAAGTCCATAGAGATATCCGCCCAAGGAATGGAAGGAGTGGGAAGAGGCATGTATAAACCATGTGGATTCAAACGGGACTTAGCTTTCTGACATGTGGTGCAGCGAGCCACAAACCGCTCTACATCTCTCCAAATCTTTGTCCAAAAGAAATGTGTAGCCAGAACATCCTCCGTCTTCTTTGCGCCAAAATGACCCATCAAACCTCCACCATGTGCCTCCTGTAATAACAAAAGACGAATGGAACCAACTGGAATGCATAGGCGGTTAGCTCTAAACAAGAATCCATCATCCAGTACAAATTTATTCCAGGTATGACCTTTTCTACAATGCAGCAACACATCTTTAAAATCAGCATCAAGAGCATATTGTTTTTTAATTGATTCAAGTCCAAAAATTCGACAATCAAGTTGGGACAGCATATTATATCGTCTAGACAATGCATCAGCGATCAAATTATCCTTCCCTTTCTTATGTTTAATGACATAAGGAAAAGACTCAATAAATTCAATCCATTTTGCATGTCTACGATTCAGATTATTTTGAGCACGAATATGCTTTAGCGATTCATGATCAGAATGAATAACAAATTCTTTAGGTCATAAATAATGACGCCATGTCTCTAAGCATCGTACGAGAGCATAAAATTCTTTATCATATGTGGAGTAATTCAGGACAGGACCATTAAGTTTTTCACTAAAGTATGCAATCGGTTTACCACCTTGCAATAAGACACCACCAATGCCAACTCCACTAGCATCACATTCAAGTTCAAAAGTCTTACTAAAATCAGGAAGTTGCAGCAATGGTGCGTGTGCAAGCTTGTCCTTCAAGGTGTCAAAGGACTCCTCTTGTGCTTTCCCCCAATGGAACACCATACCTTTCTTAGTCAACTCATGCAATGGGGCAGCAATAGTGCTAAAATCCTTGATGAAACGTCAGTAGAAACCTGCAAGACCAAGAAAACTCCTTACCTGTGTGATGGCTTGAGGTATTGGCCAGCTCTTGATCGCTTGAATTTTCATCTCATCCACCTCAATTCCCTGTGGAGTCACAACTAGCCAAGAAAGGAAACTCGATTCGTACAAAAGATGCACTTCTCAAGGTTACCAAATAAACGTGCATCTCTCAAAGCATTAAAAACAGCACGTAAATGATCCATATGTTCATCCAATGACTTGCTATAAATCAAGATATCATCAAAGTAAACCACCACAAATTTTCCAATAAAAGCTCTCAAAACCTCATTCATCAAACACATGAATGTACTTGGTGCATTAGTTAAACCAAAAGGCATTACTAACCACTCATACAACCCAAATTTGGTTTTGAAAGCTGTTTTCCATTCATCTCCCAATTTCATTCTTATTTGGTGGTAACCACTACGCAAGTCAATCTTAGTGAAAATTATAGAACCACATAACTCATCAAGCATGTCGTCTAGCCTAGGAATAGGATGACGATACCTTATAGTAATATTGTTAATGTCTCTACAATCAACACACATACGCCAAGTACCATCTTTCTTAGGAACCAAAAGTACAGGAACAGCACAAGGACTAAGGTTTTCACGTACATACCCATGGTCCAAAAGGTCTTCGACTTGCCGCTGAATTTCCTTAGTCTCCTCGGGGTTGGTCCTATATGCAGCATGGTTTGGCAAAATTGCATCTGGAATCAAATCAATTTGATGTTCAATCCCTCTCAAAGGTGGAAGTCCTGGGGGTATCTCAGCTGGAAAAATATCCTCATACTCTTGCAACAAGTTAGTAACTGCTGGAGGCAAAGACCTAGCAATATCATCAATGGAGAACAAAACTTGTTTGCACACCAATGCACAACAAATATCATGATCAGAAATTTCAGCAAGGTCTGATTTTGTAGCAAGCATTACACGACCCTTCAATTTAATTCCCTCAGTCTTAGAACTAGGTGTAGATCTCTCATTATTTGGTGGTAATACTAAATTAATGACTTGTTGGTTTTCTGATTTAGAACTACTTGAAATTCCAGCTCTCTCCCTATCAGCTTGTACAATTTCAGCAGGAGTCAAAGGTATCAAAGTAATTTTCTTTCCTTTATGCATAAAAGTATATTTATTACTTCTACCATGGTGCAAAGCATCCTTATCATGTTCCCAAGGTCGACCCAATAAAAGTGAACACGCTTGAATGGGTACCACATCACAATCAACGGAATCAACATATGTACCAATGGAAAACGGAATTCTGCAAGTTTGAGTTACCTTAGCTCTTCCAGAATCATTCAACCATTGAATATAGTACGGATGTGGGTGTGGTCGTGTATTCAAGCTAAGCTTCTTGACCAATTCAGAACTCACCAAGTTGTTGCAGCTTCCTCCATCAATGATGACACGTGCTCGCCGGTTCTTGATGACAAAGAAAATCTGAAACAAATTATGGCGTTGTAATCTATCAAGTTGTTGTACCTGTGTGTTCAGCACCCGCTGCACAATGATGTTCATGTAGGCTGATGTGTCTTCACTCTCAAAAACATGTCCCTCATCATTGTCCGTGGCAGCTTCATCATCATTGTTGTCTTCGACATCGGGGGTGCTGATGTATCCTTCCTCTTCTGTAGCCACGTATGCCCGCTGACTAGGACAATCTTTTTGCACATGACCAAGACCATGGCAGCGGTGGCACTGAATGCCGGAAGTGCGTCCTGTTGAAGCAACGGATGAAGCACTTTTGGCAGGTACCTGCATGGAATTTTTACCCGAATCCGCAGGTCGTGCAGGTGGTGGTTTCGGTGCTGCTGAAACGTTGTTGCTGCCAGAAGGAAGCTTGGCTGCTGGTTTTGGTGAAAGGGCATCAAAACAGAATGACTTGGATGCCCCCGAAGATGTTGTCGTGCGTGGAGTGTAGGAGGCACCGCTGCTGCTCTTGTTCTTTTGTTGACGACCCTGTAACTCCTTTTCTGCAAGCATAGCAAGCTGGAACAACTGGTTGACAGTATTAAATTCCTTATAATCAACAATATCCTGTATCTCACGTCTCAACCCCCTATAGAAACGACAAATTTTATCTTCAGTGTCCTCTACTACCCCACATTGTATCATACCCTTTTGAAGCTCCGCATAATAATCTTGGACAGAATTATTTCTCTGCTCTAAGTGCTGCAATTTCTTTCGTAAATCAAGTTGGTAGGATGGAGGAACAAAACGATTACGCATAGCTTCTTTTAAACGTTCCCATGTATCAGGTTGTAAGCGTGTGGTACCTAGTTCATTCCACCATATTATAGCAAAATCCTTAAACTCACTAGTGGCTTGTCGAACTCTATGTTGTTCAGGAACAAGGTGGGAATTAAATTTCTGCTCAACCATCGTTTCCCAATCAAGATATGCCTCAGCATCATAAGCACCAGAAAATGAAGGTATGGAAAATTTAATTTTAGTAAAAGGGTCATCAAGAGGGCGGTTATTGTTACCACGCACGTTGTTTCCTACCATACCATGAGTGTTTTGATGAAGGCGTTGACGTAGATGTACATTCTGCGCAGCACGTGTATCCACCTCTCCATTGACATCACACAACACGTCTTCTTCTTCTTCAAAGTTGTTGTGGTGGGTAGCATGATGGCTGAATGGTAGGTGGGTCTCCATATCATCTGTAAGGGCATCAGTTTTTGGACACATATTTAAAGTGTTCATCACCACACACACACACCTCATTTGAAGAAAGTTGATGAACACATTTGAAGAGCAAGTAACCACTATCAACATGCTTTTTAGAGAATAAACTCACATATTGCAAAAGTGGTATTTCCCACATGTAATATATATGGGCTGGGCATATGAAAAACTCCTACACATTGCTAGGAATGTCCATGCCAAGTTTCACCCAAATTCAAAACCTTTTGAGGTCATTTTGGGCATAGCTAGAAAGAGGGCAGTTTGAAACTACATTCAAATTCAAACTGTTTTTATCCCATGAATTCAAAAGTGGGAGACATATTCTTACTCAGCACATTTTTGTGAGCTCACACACCAATTTTCACTCCATTTCGAGTTGATCTTGACATGAGCTAAGTGGGGGCAAATTCAAACTTTATTTGAATTTCAAACTGAACATGTGCTGAAATTTATCCAAACCAAACCCAATTTGAATTCTAACCAATTCAAATGGCTCAAAGGTTGATAATTTAAATCACCAGGGGCTTTGTGGGAACTACTGTTTACAACAGTGAATTTGAGTTAAGTTCAGAGGTTAAAATTGAGGGTGGGACCCACATGTCATAGAGCTAAGAGGGGGTGACTTGCACACAAAGTCACAGCCTCGGTGGGAAATTCCACTGAGTAGCCGCGGGGTGTGCCACCGAGGAGGAACCGACGCCACCAGCTGCTTCCTCCTTCGCGCGCTGGCGGCCAGGGCGGCCTTCTCGTGCCCCCACGCGACCCTCACCGCCTCAGTCGAACGAAGACCCGGCTGCCTTCTTATCCTCGCGGGTGACAGCGGGCAGCGGCATTCCTTCTCCCCGAGCTCTCGGTCGATCGGAAGAACGGAGCAAACAGCCACGCCCTCGTCCCCCCCGAGCTGCTAGGCAGCACCCTGAACTCAAGCACCACTCTCCCCACGCCTGAACCACCAGGTTTTGGCTTCTGTTCCCGTGATCAACAACGACCGCCTTGACTTAGTTCAAGAACGGCGATCGGTCTCAAGTGGGCAGCACACCACAGCCACTTCCACGGCCGAACAAGGGCGGCAAAAGGAGCGCACGGAGTCCACGCTGCTTCCACCTGAAGCTCAAGCCATGCCGTGAGCTCTCGCCGGCGAATTCCGAGATTTTGCTCCGGCGACCTCAACCCGAGCTTCCGGTACAGTTCTTTAAAATTATCCTTCTCTATTCCTCCTTGAGTCATCAAATTTTGCACATGTATGGTGAATTAGCCGGCGATCAATTCTCCTTTAGCATCCATAGCATGAGAACGCCTCGGAGCGGCAGGATTTAAGCTCTATTAGGAGTGTCCGCCGCGGAACCATTCGGTCACACGGTGAAACCGTATTTGCGGTAACTACCGAGCTACTCTGAGGTCATGCCGAGCTTCCTAGAGCTGCGCTGGTGATGTAGAGCCCATCGGCGCAAGGGATGGCGGGCTAGAGACCTCGGACAACGGTGCCGAACCACAGCAGTAGCCGCCGCACGTCGCGGAGCTGGTTCCGGCCTCCGGCAGTCCAAACAAAGCCAACCAACGTGTTGCTCGATGCCTTAAACCCTCTGGCAGCGAGTCTCGGGCTGGGCAGCGGCCAGGAACGCCGGTCCGGCGAGCAGCCGTCTGCTCCGGCGAGGGGGGAGCGCGCGGGCGCGAAGCAGAGGGCGGGAGGAAGAAGAAGACGCGGGGCCCGGCTGTCAGCGTCTTAAAAATTCAAATCGGGATCGGGCTGCGGCTCGGATCCGGTGTGCTGGCACGCAGAAACTCCGTAGACCACGGTGTGCCGACGCCTCAGCGCGCAACACGTGTCCCCGTGGCCCACCAGCGGATTTAAACTTTTCCCCGATTTTCAGATTTCATTCAAACTTCAAATCCTCATAACTTGGGCTAGGAAACTCCAAATCGAGTGAACCAAATTTTTTTGGATTCAGCTCTCTGAGTACTTTCCAGCAAATCAAGTTTCACTTCATGAAAATCCTTATTTCTCCAGAATTAATTCCTCAAAGTTTAAACTGTTGTAGAATTTTAACTGGAGAATCCCTTGGAGGAAAATTCTGAAATTTTTCTTGGATGCTCACCAAAATATCCCTAAACTACCATAAAAAATTCAGATCCATTTGAGTTCATTTGATCTACCTAATGGTGTAATTAGTGAAACTGTTTCAGAGAAATTAGAAAATGTTCAGCAGCATTTTCAGAATTTTCTCTGAAATTGTTTAGCTCATATCTTTAGCTAGGAACCTTCAAATTAAGTGAGACCAAGTCCATTAGAACCATCTGAAAATCTAGTTTTAAGAAAGTCATGGCTTGTTCCATGAAAATCCCTATAGCACCCTAAGAGTTCCAATTAAGGTCAAGGACATAATTAATTGTGGAGAGCTCAAATGAGCTTTTCTGCAACTAAAACTTGGCCAAGTCTCTTTTTAGGTTGTATCCAAACCACAGTAAAAATTTCATAGTCTTTGGGTCTGTCTAGTGAGACTTAGAAGGTTCACAAGTTTAAAACTCAATTCAAATGCATTTAATTAATACATGTACTTCTTATATCATGTAGTCGCTAAGGTCGAGGAGGAACCCAAAGTCCTAGACTTTGTTACTCCGGAGGAGCAGCTAGCCTATGACCAAGAGCAGCAAGGCAAGCTCCGGTTTGCATTAACCTTTTTACAAATTTTTATTGTTTTGGAGCACTTACTTGAGTACCATTACTTCTTGCATTAGAGTATTGTTTGGAAACCCAATAGCATAGCCAAGAAAAACCATAGGTTGGGTTTAGGATTGCAAACCCCATTAGCTACTGCAATGCTAAGATAGTGTAGGATTCGGTACAAGTCGAGTAGTTGGAACTACTCGCGAGCATAGGCCAGAGGCACTCGACTCGGGTAGAGATAGCACATGCTACACATGGCAAGAAAAATGAGACCGAGCGGAGAGTAAGGGAAGCAGGACTTTGGGGCCTGTGTGCTATAGCTCCGCTTGTGTCGATTGAGGACCGAGCCGTGTGCGGGCCTATTGAACAAGCTAGAACAGTACCGAAGACCTACCGGCTATATGGGGACCGGGAAACTGATGTAACTCGGGTAGCTGGGTGTTGAGGCATAGCTGGTCGTTCAGAGGGTAGGTTGAGAGCTCGAGGTGTAAATCGGCTGGCGGCACTGAGATGCGCGTGCAGAGACCTCTTGCTCGGGACGATTGGACCGGTTCAACATTTGGCTAACGGGTGAAAGGTAGTTACGTACGGCGTCCGTGATGGTTGTTGTAGGCAACATTGAGTACGGGCGTACGTGACGGGTTGTTCGGGTAACCCTGCAGGTGTAAATCGATTATAATCGCCGTCCCTCATGGTCAGTGAGTACCACTTGTTCACTGTACCGTGACGTAGAAAGAACAGGTTAGTTACATGTTAAAATGTTGCTGATTGAAAGATGGACTTTGATTGTTAATGATTTGTTGTAGTTTAGAGCTAATTAAAGTTCCTTTCAACTTTGGGCAAAGTACATGAGAGAAATGCGTTTCTTGTTTGATTGCGGCTCTCTCATGTGCCTTAGCGTAAGGTTCCCCACAACCTGCTGCTAAAACTTGAAAGTAAGGTTCTACTAATTAGGCGAGTCCTTGCAAATGATTTTTACCTCATGTACCCATTACCCCTCATGTAGAAGTTCCATGTTTAGGAGAGACGGGTCAGTCTTGCTGAGCCTTCGTGCTCACTGCTTGTGTTTGAAGCTTTTGCAGGGTTCTATGAGGATGGGAGTCCCGAAGAAGAGACGGAACCCCAGGAGGGGAACCCCGTCGAGTGGGAGTCATGCACGCCGCCGTGTTAGTGTGCGTGTGTGCTAGCAAGGACACGTTCACGGGCTGAAGGTGAACTTGATGCGTAGTCTACACCCGTGAGTGTAGACTGGACCTATTTTGATGTAAAAATGTTAATAAACCACTTTATGTAATAAAAGTTTTGCTTCCGCCTTGTACCTTTGATGTGTGTTATTCGGTGCTGTGCAACGCAGCACCCCTCAGCGTGATCCTGGCTCGATAAGACCGTGGGGTCGTGTCAGTGTGGTATCAGAGCTCGCTTGAGGTTTAACGCACTACAAAGGTCATCATTTTCAAAAATCCAGTGAGGAACGAATTAGTAGCCCGTATAAGGATGTTATTGGCATATAGAAAGTGGCATACTAACCTATTTGATTATGTCGGAAAATCGTGCATCTCGGGACGTGTATGTCTTGGGGGGTGCACGTAAGCGCTGTCCACCAGTGCGCACAAACTGAAGGGTGGAGCCCCACGGGTGGCAGGTAACCCGACCCGCTTAAATATCCTTTACGACTCTTCATGTCGTTTGGGGTATTCGAGCAACGTCTGTCCCTGGCGTGCGTGGTGCAATTTGGGAGACCCCATCACGTGGTCTGAAATGTGAACACGTAACTCAAGGCGTGTTTGGCTTGAGAACATCCGGGCGAGTGATGACGGCCGGGTGTACGAACTGTATGGATACCGGACTCGGTGTGCAGCCGAGTCTGATGATTGTTTGAGTTTCTGCAGGTAGTCTAACCACGAAACAGTAGACGTGTAGCATCCGTGTGCGAGTGACGTTTAGTGCCACTGAATTAGCGAAGCCGGCTAAGTCCGGTAAAGGTTTTTTTTGTGAGGACGTAGTACCGACATGATCTGGTGACGCATCGACGTCACACCCCACTAAATGAACAACTTTATTGTAAAACTTGAAAGTTTTAATCTGGAGCATTAAAACTTTGCTGTAACCTCTTCCCTTAATCAGGATATTCAAAGTTAACAAGTTTTGAACTTATAGGTTGCTAAGGACAGAGCACTCTGTTTTCAGCTGAATTAAGGCTGAAGTTAATCAGAGGTTAGAGGTTGAGTGCTTCCGAGGTTGGGGTCATATCATACCTTTCTGGAAAGCTTCGGAGAAGCTTTACAACTTTTCTGTTGATGTGCCGAGGTGTTTCAACTTATAACCAATCAAAAAATGCAGTAGAGTTGAAACTGTCCAGAAAACAGGGCAGAGCAAACACTCTCTGTAAACTCTCTGTAAATTGAGCATAACTTCCTGCATAAAAATCCAAAAATAGAAAATGAGGTAGTTCTGGAACGTTTATGAGATGGGTTACAACTTTGTAACAGAAAGTTTTGTCAGATTGGGAACCGAATTAACTGGAATTCTTGGATCAAATCAGTACCTAAAGCAGGGAGGTGCTGTCCAATTTTCTCCAGAAATTCTGTTAACTTTGACCTCTCATAACTTTTGAACCAGGACAGATCTTAGGCCAAGCAAATACTTTCTGGAAAGATACTGAAGTTAGATTTAACTTTTATGTTGAGCTCCAGAATTGGTTTTTTTTTAACATGGCCTAAATCAGGTTGAGATGGAAACTGATCAGGGCTGTCATGTTGAACAGCAGATCAGCAGTCAAATTTGCTTAAAATTTGAACTATGTTTCCAAGTTTTATGGGTTCAATGACATGTCTTATGTTATAATTCAATGGGTTACTGTTTAAATGAATATTTGACATTTCTCAAATATATTTTTACAGATGACAGCAGATAAGCAGTTGGAGAACGGGTGGGTGGTGTCCCACTGTTCTCACCGCAGCGGCTATCCGCAAGCATTGAGGCAGATGCTTCAATATTTCGGGTACAACCAGATGCCGCAGTACTTCACCAAGGAAGAAGGCGACGAGGGGAACAAGACATGGACAATCCATGTCGAAGTCCCTACAGGACCTACGCCACCCGGTTGGGTGCCGTTCACCGTCACGGTGAGAGGTAGACAACCGGAAGGGATGTGGCAAGTGGCAGCCCATGACACCATGTCACGTTTTTGCCAGTTACACGTGAGAGCGATGGAGGGCACTTCATACGCGCTCGTTCCGGTGGAGGGACGGGCTCATCATGTGTGGGAAGGAAGGTACTGGGAGGCAGCCGACCCGGGTTGCCCGAGGTACAGCCCCGCGGAGGCAAACCTTAGCCTCCAAATGAGGGCGGGAAACGC
The DNA here is from genome assembly GCA_030760725.1 of Neostapfia colusana. Taxonomy (NCBI): domain Eukaryota; kingdom Viridiplantae; phylum Streptophyta; class Magnoliopsida; order Poales; family Poaceae; genus Neostapfia; species Neostapfia colusana. The sequence goes on along the minus strand of JASWHV010000006.1, from coordinate 23,843,588 downwards.
CGTGATGGACAGCCAGGCTGTTCATACGGAGCATATCACCGCAAAGCTCAAAGAGAGCACAAGTCGTGGATACCATTTTGAGAGTGCTCACAGCGCACTCCGCAATGTGCTCCTTCCGACGATTAAGCGACTGAACGAGCAGCATAACCAGTTGCATCGTCTGAAGAAGGCGAAGAAGAAAAGCCGTGTCGACATCGCGGCGTTACAAGAGCTGGTGCAGACTCTAACCCAGCAGAATGAGGACCTCGCTCAAGAGCGGGACGACGCTATTGAGGAAGGGCAAGGCTGGGAAGAAGACTACAACCAGGCCATGGACGAGGTGCACGCATTGCAGGACCTCGTACCTCCGGTATTGGGCATATCGGTGGTCTTGGGTCTTCTGGCAATGGAAGAGCCCGAGATGGGAGAAGAGGTTGTAGATCCGGAGCCACCAGCAGAGGTACCGGAGGAGGACTACCCACAGGAGGTCGAGTTCTACTCCGAGTAGAGTGTTATCGTTGCCAAGTAGGGCAACCAGAGTAGTATGACCCAAACTTTTGTAACCAGTGACATGTCGTGTAGGCAGTAGCATATGTATAGGTAGTGACGACATGAGCACGACTTCTCGGAAACCCGAGAATAATGTATCTTGTATAAAGTTTATGCTTTATCAATATAGGTGAATGTTGTGCAAATTATTCATGTGTCACTTCAATACCTACTGTTGCATATGGAATTTTAAGTATGACATGTGCTAATCGCTGCTGTTTTGAATTTCAGAATGACTCGTACTTGTGCCAACCCGGACGTTGAGGGTACTAGCCAAGGGGGAGAGACCTCCCAACAGCCTCCCGAGGACTCCTCGGGACAGCAGCAGCAACAGCAACAGCAAACACCGCCACCGCCACTGCCAACGGTTACATTGGCCAACATCGTCGCGGCAATGGCGGGTTCGCATCAGCAGCACACGGAGTTGCTGCAAACTCTCATCGCTAATACGTCTCGCCCAGAGAGACGTCAAGACCGTGAGGAGCGTCAACAGAGCTCCTAGTCTGACTTCCTAGCGACTCATCCCCCGGTGTTCTCAAGGGCGGATGAACCTCTCGACGCGGACAACTGGCTCTGCGCAATAGAGATGAAGTTCGGGCTGCTCCAGATAGGTGAGCAGCGCAAGACTCAGTTCGTGGTCCAGCAGCTCCAAGGATCCGCAAACGCGTGGTGGGCAAACTTCTATGCTTCACAGCCCACCGACCGAGTTATGACCTGGGCGGAGTTCCGGACGGCCTTCAGGGCCTATCACATACCGCCGGGTATGATGAAGAGGAAGACGCAGGAATTCCTACACCTGCAGCAAGGGAGCCGGAACGCGCTGGAATACTCCAGGGCGTTCAACAATCTCGTGCTCTATGCGTCATATCACACCGATACTGACGAGAAGCGGTGGGACCACTTCTACCAGGGGCTTAACCTGCTCCTGAAGGACAAGTTGGCGATGTTCAATCGCGGCAGCCTCAACGACATCATTGATGCTGCGATTGTTCAGGAGGACTCCGGCAAGGAGTTAGCGGCGGCGGAGAGGAAGTGAAGTGCGCCGCAAAGCAGCGGAGAAGGAGGCGGTCCTTCTCAGAAATTTCGGATGGTGAATCGGCCACCATCAGGTCCACGCTGGCGGCCACCACAGAGGCTGATGCCGTTCCGCAGTCGGCCGTGTTCTTCACCGGCATTCAGGCCGGCACTGCCAGCACCACCTCCGCAACAACCACAGCAGCAGCGGACGATGCCGCGTGCATATGCACCTCAGCAACGCATGCCGGGCTTTCGTCCCCCGAGCACCGCACAAGCAGCGGCCACATGTTACAAGTGTGGTCGTCCAGGACACTTTGCTAGCAGTTGCCCGGAGAGACAAGGCAGCGGAGTTGCACCGCAGTTTCCGGGGAGGAATCAGCCCCGGAACCCTACTAATGTGCGGCGGGCAAACCCTAGGCCCGGCACTGTCCACCAGCTTGCCATAGAGGACGTGCCGGAGGGTGAGCCAATCCTTGCGGGTATGTTCCAACTCCACCAGCATCCCGCCATAGTATTGTTTGATTCAGGCGCCACGCATAGCTTCATTAGCCAAGCTTTCATCGATAAATATAGCTTGCAAATACTACCCACCAATAGTCCTTATGTGATCTGTTCACCGGGTGGGAAAATTTCAGCAAGCATGATGATTCCAAAAGCACCATTATGCTTAGAGGGTAGAGTATACCCTACGTCTCTCATAATTTTAGAGGGACAAAAGGTTGATGTCATTTTAGGAATGTCGTGGTTAACCCGCCACGGCGCTGTTTTAGACACCGTCCTCCGAGTTGTGCACTTAAACTCAGAAGTGCACGAATCTCACTCCTTATTTTTGGACAGTCCAGAAATAAAATTTCCAAGTGTCTATCAAGCCACAACCATCAGATTGGAAGATATTCCAGTGGTCCGAGAGTTCCCTGATGTATTCCCGGACGATTTGCCGGGGATGCCACCTGATAGAGAGGTGGAGTTCAAGATTGAACTTGCACCGGGAACAATGCCAATATCCCGAAGGCCGTACAAGATGGCGCCCAAGGAGTTGGCTGAACTGAAGACTCAGCTCATGGACCTCCTGGAGAAGGGTTTTATTAGGCCGAGCTCCTCGCCATGGGGCTGTTTGGCATTATTTGTGAAGAAGAAGGATGAGACTTTATGGCTTTGCGTGGACTATCGTCCATTAAATGCCGTAACCATCAAGAACAAGTACCCGTTGCCACGGATCGACATGTTGTTTGATCAGTTGGTCGAAGCAAAGATCTTTTCCAAGATGGACTTAAGATCCGGGTACCATCAGATTAAGATACGGGCTGAGGATATTCCGAAGACGGCTTTCTCGACGAGGTACGGACTTTATGAGTACCTGGTCATGTCCTTCGGCCTCACCAATGCTCCAGCTCACTTCATGTACTTGATGAACTCGGTATTCATGCCGGAGCTGGACAAGTTTGTCGTGGTCTTCATCGATGACATACTGGTATATTATAAGTCGGAGGAAGATCACAAGAAACATCTGTGTATAGTCTTGCAACGGCTGCGGGATCACAAGCTATACGCGAAATTTAGCAAATGCGAGTTCTGGATATCGCAAGTGCCTTTTCTCGGGCATATCATCTCAGCGGAGGTATCGCTGTAGACCCGAGCAAGATCACTCAAGTGCTGAATTGGAAATCTCTGAGGACTGTTCACGAGGTACGGAGTTTCCTCGGACTCGCGGGATATTATCGGAGGTTCATTCCGAACTTCTCAAAGATTGCCAAGCCGATGACGGAGCTGCTGAAGAAGGCTACCAAATATGTTTGGAGTCTGGCATGTGAAGCAGCATTCAAGGATTTAGTCAAGCACCTAACATCAGCACCGGTTTTGGCGCAGCCAGACACAACAAAACCGTTCGATGTGTACTGCGATGCATCAGGCATTGGGCTCAGATGTGTGCTGATGCAAGACCGAAGGGTGGTCGTGTATGGGTCGCGGCAGCTTAGAAACCATGAGCAGAATTATCCAACTCACGACTTGGAGCTCGCTGCCGTGGTACTTGCACTGAAAATGTGGAGGCACTACCTACTCGGTAACCTCGTGCATTTATATACCGACCACAAGAGCCTCAAGTACATATTCACTCAGAAGGAGCTGAACATGAGGCAGCGAAGATGGTTGGAACTGATAAAGGATTATGAAATAGAGATCCATTATCACTCCGGCAAAGCAAACGTAGTGGCGGATGCGCTGAGTCGCAAGTCACACGTCAACAATCTGACCATCACACCGTTGGAAGAGAGCGAACCACCACTGCATGTGATCCCACATGGAGCTCTCTACAACCTAGCTTTGATCCCCACCATCCGTGAAGAGATAGCGGCAGCTCAGAAACATGACAAGGGCATGTCGCATTTGTGGAGACGTGTAGACAGTGGGGAGTTCAAATGTTTCCGGAAAGACGGAGACGGTGTCCTATGGTTCAAGGACCGGGTTGTCGTACCCCGTAACCCAGAATTACGGAAGAAAATATTTAATGAGGCTCACTTGTCAAAGTTTTCTATTCACCCCGGCAGTAACAAAATGTATCAAGAACTCAGAAGCATGTTTTGGTGGACACGGATGAAGCAGGAAATCACAAAGTACGTGTCCGAGTGCGATACATGTCGAAGGGTGAAAGCAGATCATATGCGGAAACTGGGACTGCTACAACCACTGGGCGTTCCTGCCTGGAAGTGGGAAGATGTGAGCATGGACTTCATCATCGGCTTACCCACCACCTTTCAGAAATATGATTATGTGTTGGTGATCGTTGACCAGCTCACCAAAGTTGCCCATTTCATCCCGGTCAATACCAACTACAACGCCAAGAAGTACGCTGAACTGTACATCTCACGGATCCTATGCTTGTACGGCGTACCCCGTACCATCATATCGGATCGGGGCACTTTATTTGTGTCCCGTTTTTGGGAGCAGCTGCACGCTGCCTTGGGGACGAAGCTGATCCGTAGTTCAGCATACCACCCGCAGACGGATGGGCAAACCGAGTGGGTAAATCAGATCTTAGAAGACATGCTACGAGCTTGCGCTATCAACCACGGCAAGAATTGGGATGATCACTTGCCGTTAGCTGAGTTCTCGTACAACAATGGGTACCAAGCCAGCATAAAGATGGCGCCCTACGAGGCGCTATACGGAAGAAAATGCCGCACACTATTGAACTGGTGTGGGACTGGCGAAAGGGTTACCTTCGGGATTGACCTTGTCAACAACGCGGAAGAAAAGGTTTGACTGATTCAAGCGAACCTAAAAGCCGCCCAATCTCGGAAGAAACAGTATGCGGACCGGAGAATGCGCCCATTACAATTCGAAGTGGGGGATCACGTATATCTATGTGTGTCTCCAATGAAAGGCGTAAACAGGTTCGGGGTGAGAGGAAAGTTGGCACCCCGATTCATCGGTCCATTCCATATTACCGAAAGATGTAGATTGGTAGCATACCGGATGAAATTACCAGAAGCATTTTCCGGTGTGCACGACGTCTTTCACATTTCCCAGCTGAGGAAGTGTCTTAAGCTATCAACTACTGTTCAGCTGGAGGACATTGAAGAATTGCAACAGGATCTCACCTATCGAGAGGAACTGGTTCAGATCATTAACGAAAAGGCCCGAACCACACGCAACCGCACGTTGTGGTTCTACAAAGTTCTATGGAGTAATCACTCCGTGGACAAAGCGACATGGGAGAGCGAAGGATTTCTTTGCGCTAACTACCCCGACTTTTTTCACGTCACATATCCGGTAATTTTCCACCGTCCTTTCTCTCATTTTCACCTTATAATCTCAGGACGAGATTCTTTTAAGGGGGGAGGAATGTAAGGGCCTCAGTTTTTGGACACATATTTAAAGTGTTCATCACCACACACACACCTCATTTGAAGAAAGTTGATGAACACATTTGAAGAGCAAGTAACCACCATCAACATGCTTATTAGAGAATAAACTCACATATTGCAAAAGTGGTATTTCCTGCATGTAATATATAGGGGCTGGGCATATGAAAAACTCCTACACATTGCTAGGAATGTCCATGCCAAGTTTCACCCAAATTCAAAACCTTTTGAGGTCATTTTGGGCATAGCTAGAAAGAGGGCAGTTTGAAACTACATTCAAATTCAAACTGTTTTTTATCCCATGAATTCAAAAGTGGGAGACATATTCTTACTCAGCACATTTTTGTGAGCTCACACACAAATTTTCACTCCATTTGGAGTTGATCTTGACATGAGCTAAGTGGGGCAAATTCAAACTTTATTTGAATTTCAAACTGAACTTGTGCTGAAATTTATCCAAACCAAACCCAATTTGAATTCTAACCAATTCAAATGTCTCAAAGGTTGATAATTTAAATCACCAGGGGCTTTGTGGAACTACTGTTTGCAACAGTGAATTTGAGAAAAGTTCAGAGGTTAAAATTGAGGGTGGGACCCACATGTCATAGAGCTAAGAGGGGGTGACTTGCATACAAAGTCACAGCCTCGGTGGGAAATTCCACCGAGCAGCCGCCTGGTGTGCCACCGAGGAGGAACCGACGCCACCAGCTGCTTCCTCCTTCGCGCGCTGGCGGCCAGGGCGGCCTTCTCGTGCCCCGATGCGACCCTCACCGCCTCAGCCGAACGAAGACCCGGCTGCCTTCTTATCCTCGCGGGCGACAGCGGGCAGCGGCATTCCTTCTCCCTGAGCTCTCGGTCGATCAGAAGAACGGAGCAAACAGCCACGCTGTCACACCCGGTTTTTCCGAAGAACAACCAAGTGAATATCACATGTATGCCAGTATCATTTTCTCATACATGTGATGACAAATAGTGAAGCATCATTTATTACAAGCCAGGTGTCGAATATAAATAAGTCTTACATCGCAAATGTCTCGATGGACAATAATAAGTTCATCACAAGTAAATAAACTAGCAGCGGAATATTATTCTTGAGGGCTCCGTCACAGGCGTTGCCCGGGGGTCTCCATGAACCTAGAAACCATCTTCGGGTCCAAAGTCTTGGTCATTATACACCACCTCATTATCTTGACCTGAGCAGCAATATAAACCAACAAAATATGCAAGGTTGAGTACCAATGGTACTCAGCAAGTGTGGGAAAATTATATCATGCATGGCTAGAACAAGGAGAGGTTGATCTCATGGTTAAAGCACTACGCAATTAATACCTATCACCTTAGCTTATTAAGCACCTACATTACTACACAGGTGAAATGGTCCCAATCTCCCATCCCATCATCATAAGCAAATAACCATAACACCATTTCCAATGTTAAGCTCCCCGCTTAACATCCACAACTTCCAAAACCATCAATCCTCTAATCATGAATAAGTCCAAGCCGCTCTTGACCGTGAGCACGGCTGTCATGACAGTTTTGACTCTGCAGAGTTTGCACCACTGTACCCACATGTAGTGATTTCATCCCCCGTTGCCGGGTGGACTAAAAGAACCTCCATTATGCCAGTGGCTACGAACCACATTCACACTTCCCAGGTGTGTAGCCAGGAGATCACTACGAAGCCTTTACAAAGGGATTCCCGATGAGCGTGGGCCCACTGAGGTTTAACCACTAACAGCATACAAGAGGCTCCAACCCCGCTGCAGTGGCCCCCTCTTGAGCCTTGCGGTTCATATGGTAGTCCAGCTGACACCTATTCCCCGCGTCATCCAACACACCCATACTACGCCAGGGATACACCTAATTAATTGGCCAAGCTGCCCCATCTCAGCATGTGGTTGGCACTGTAAAGCCAGGTTACATGCTCCATGAACCGGTCCTTAGGATCCAGGCAAGTACTAAACACAAACCCGAGTCTCGTGCACCCAGCACACAACCAAAACATCCAACTTGCCTTGATCCCTACCTCTACATAACTCACAATATCTCATTCAAGAGTATGGTAAAATAAACTGATGATCTCATATCCCAAATATCCCATTCTAAGCATGGCTATGCATATGCATAATAATAAATGACATGATAAAATAAATCCCAACCCAAGCTACAAGGAAACAAGGTGATGCAATTCTAGGGAAACTTCCTAGCATGGGTTTCATATTTCATTTGACAATGCAAATAATTCTATCTACACATCCTAGCATAGGATCAAAGTGGTCAAGGACACTTGCCTCCTTCCTGCTGCTCTTGGAATGGGTAGTCCTGATCTTGGAAAGGGATAACTTGCTCTTGAGCAGGTTCTACATCATACCATCACACATAGCACAAGAAAAACAACAATCCATAAGACATAGTTCACACTTCCACTTCATACAAACCACACATTCATAGTTATGAAAGTCATTCACCATTATATGTGTTGTGGTTACTCTATGTGTGTTGATTTGTGACTTGCATGCACTTTTAATCATGTGTATATGATTCCTACTTTTGTGTTCACATTTATACTTACCTACTATATATATATGAGTTTCCAATTTAAATAAATTCCTTATATTCAACTACTACACCTTTTTTTTCTACCAAGTATGTAGTAAAGGTATTTTTCTTCTCCATATGTGCCTTCAGAATTTCTACCAACCCTAAACTGAATTCTTTGGATTTTAGACACTCCATTTATCATTTACTAGTTGCTATATTTTCAGATTTATTTTCCTATGCATAAATGTGTACTTTATTATGATAATAGTAATACACATCATCTAAACAGAATAGGTTCTGGTCCTAAATAATTTAATAACATATTTTGACCTTTGCCTCAGATGTAAACTATTTCACAATTATTTTCCCTATTTTCTAGAACTATTCTTTACTTAAAAATGTGTCCCTAAATGTGAATAATAAATTATACAGATTCAATTCAGCCCAAAATATGTTTTTATCTCACTCCAAAGTTTTCTAAATACTGAGAAAGTTTTTAATTTAATTATGACAATATGTTTGTCCCACTTTTTAATTTTTAAACACTAGCTACATATTCAATTTCCTAATTTAAATACTAAACAGGGCTAAAAAGGTAAACTCACCCCATTACAGGGTCTATAATATTATTTTCAGAATTTCCAGGAATCTAGCTACACTTATCAGAGGTGTTTTTCCTAATTTTTATTAAGTCCAGGGGCTAAAACTGATTTTTAAATGAATTTACATGATTTTCTGGAGTTCCAGGGGCTAGATCAGAAGTTTCCGGGGCTAGCTCTTATTTCCCGAGAACCCCAGGGGGTAGCACGTAAGATTTCCAGTCTTTATAACGCGGGGCTGACGTGGACTGTCCGATTTTAAACCGACGGCTGAGATTATAACATCGAACCGGTACGCGGGGGTTTAAACCCTACCGTGCGATTTAAAATAAACGGCGCACAAGCGGCCACGTTGCTCTGATCGAGCGCGGGCGGCGCTGCCAGCGGCGCACGGCGGCGGGAAGCGGCGATCTCGCCGGAAACTTTCGGATCTTCGGGAATTCTTCCTAGAACTGTGATTTTATGGCATAGATCGGTAGAGGGGAGGTCGGGGATCTCACCTCGGGGATTTTCTTGAGCTCGGAGGTCCTGGAAGGTGATCAGCGATGAGGTCCGAGGCGAAACCACGGCGAAGCTCGTCGGCGCTGTGTTTACACCGCAAGTCACTGAGTTTTCTGCACCTGCAAGGTTCCCCGGAGGCGGTGGATCAAGACCAGCGAGTTAGATCGGAATTTCCGAGCTTAGATCGGCCAGAATTTGCCGGAGAAGTCTCGGTTCTCACCGGAGTAAAAACAGCCGATCGCGTGGGAAAAACAGAATGAGGCCGGGGTTTTTATAGACGGGGGAGGGCGGCGGGGTGGTTTAGATCATGTCCGCGTCGCCTACGAACAGAATTCAGCGGGGTACGCCGAAATCCCGATCGGTTTTGATTCGGGTGCGAGGGAGTCCGGCGCTGTCGCGAGGTAGACGACGATCGGGTGGGTCCCGCCTGTCAGTGTGAGGAAGCAGCACGCGCGGCTGCGGGCTGGCGCGGGAGCTGGGTGGGCCGGCTGTTGAATTTGAATTTTTGCAAAACATGCAACACGTCCAAAAATTTTTAAATTCCCCTCCTAACATGATTTTGGGTTTTGAATCAAAATTTTGGGGTGTTACACACGCCCTCGTCCCCCCGAGCTGCTAGGCAGCACCCTGAACTCAAGCACCACGCTCCCGACGCCTGAACCACCGGGTTTCGGCTTCTGTTCCCGTGATCAATGACGACCGCCTCGACTTAGTTCAAGAACGGCGATCGGTCTGACGTGGGAAGCACACCACAGCCACTTCCACGGCCGAACAAGGGTGGCAAAAGGAGCGCACAGACTCCACGCTGCTTCCACCTGAAGCTCCAGCCACGCCGTGAGCTCTCGCCGGCGAATTCTGAGATTTTGCTCCGGCGACCTCAACCCGAGCTTCCGGTACAGTTCTTTAAAATTCTCCTTCTCTATTCCTCCTTGAGTCATCAAATTTTGCACATGTATGGTGGATTAGCCGGCGATCAATTCTCCTTTAGCATCCATCGCATGAGAACGCCTCGGAGCGGCGGGATTTAAGTTCTATTAGGAGTGTCCGCCGCGGAACTATTCGGTCGCACGGTGAAACCGTATTTGTGGTAACTCCCGAGCTACTCTGAGGTCATGCCGAGCTTCCTAGAGCTGCGCTGGTGATGTAGAGCCCATCGGCGCAAGGGATGGCGGGCTAAAGACCTCGGACAACGGTGCTGAACCACAGCAGTAGCCGCTGCACGTCGCGGAGCTGGTTCTGGCCACCGGCAGTCCAAACAGAGCCCACCAACGTGTTCCTCGATGCCCTAAACCCTCTGGCAGCGAGTCTCGAGCTGGGCAGCGGCCAGAAATGCTGGTCCGGCGAGCAGCCGTCTGCTCCGGCGAGGGGGGAGCGCGCGGGCGCGAAGCAGAAGGCGGGAGGAAGAAGAAGACGCGGGGCCCGGCTGTCAGCAGCTTAAAAATTCAAATCAGGATCGGGCTGCGGCTCGGATCCGGTGTGCTGGCACGCAGAAACTCCGTAGACCACGGTGTGCCGACGCCTCAGCGCGCAACACGTGTCCCCGTGGCCCACCAGCAGATTTAAACTTTTCCCCGATTTTCAGATTTCATTCAAACTTCAAATCCTCATAACTTGGGCTAGGAAACTCCAAATCGAGTGAACCAAATTTTTTTTGGATTCAGCTCTCTGAGTACTTTCCAGCAAATCAAGTTTCACTTCATGAAAATCCTTATTTCTCCAGAATTAATTCCTCAAAGTTTAAACTGTTGTAGAATTTTAACTGGAGAATCCCTTGGAGGAAAATTCTGAAGTTTTGCTACGATGTTCACCAAAATATTCCTAAACTACCATAAAAATTTCAGATCCATTTGAGCTCATTTGTTCCACCTAATTGTGTAATTAGTGAAACTGTTTCAGAGAAATTAGAAAATGTTCAGCAGCATTTTCAGAATTCTCTGAAATTGTTTAGCTCATATCTTCAGCTAGGAACCTTCAAATTAAGTGAGACCAACTCCATTAGAACCCTCTGAAAATCTAGTTTTCAGAAAGTCATGGGTAGTTTCATGAAAATCCCAAGAACACCCTAAGAGTTCCAATTAAGGTCAAGGACATAATTAATTGTGGAGAGCTCAAATGAGCTTTGCTGCAACTAAAACTTGGCCGAGTCTCTGTTTAGGTTGTATCCAAACCACAGTAAAAATTTCACAGTCTTTGGGTCTGTCTAGTGAGACTTAGAAGGTTCACAAGTTTAAAACTCAATTCAAATGCATTTAATTAATACATGTACTTCTTATATCATGTAGTCGCTAAGGTCGAGGAGGAACCCGAAGTCCTAGACTTCGTTACTTTGGAGGAGCAGCTAGCCTACGACCAAGAGCAGCAAGGCAAGCTCCGGTCTGCATTAACCTTTTTACAAATTTTTATTGTTTTGGAGCACTTACTTGAGTACCATTACTCCTTGCATTAGAGTCTTGTTTGGAAACCCAATTGCATAGCCAAGAAAAACCATGGGTTGGGTTTAGGATTGCAAACCCCATTAGCTACTGCAATGCTAAGATAGTGTAGGATTCGGTACAAGTCGAGTAGTTGGAACTACTTGCGAGCATAGGATAGAGGCACTCAACTCAGGTAGAGATAGCAATGCTACACATGGCAAGAAAAATGAGACCGAGCGGAGAGTAAGGGCAGCAGGACTTTGGGGCCTGTGTGCTATAGCTCCGCTTGTGTCGATTGAGGACCGAGCCGTGTGCGGGCCTGTTGAACAAGCTAGAACAGTACCGAAGACCTACCGGCTATATGGGAACCGGGAAACCGATGTAACTCGGGTAGCTGGGTGTTGAGGCATAGCTGGTCGTTCAGAGGGTAGGTTGAGAGCTTGAGGTGTAAATCGGCTGGCGGCACTGATATGCGCATGCAGAGACCTCTTGCTCGGGACGATTAGACCAGTTCAACATTTGGCTAACGGGTGAAAGGTAGTTGCGTACGGCGTCCGTGATGGTTGTTGTAGGCAACATCGAGTACGGGCGTACGTGACGGGTTGTTCGGGTAACCCTGCAGGTGTATATCGATTATAATCGCCGTCCCTCGCGGTCAGTGAGTACCACTTGTTCACTGTACCGTGACGTATAAAGAACAGGTTAGTTACATGTTAAAATTTTGCTGATTGAAAGATGGACTTTGATTGTTAATGATTTGTTGTAGTTTAGAGCTAATTATAGTTCCTTTCAACTTTGGGTAAAGTACATGAGAGAAATGCGTTTCTTGTTTGATTGCGGCTCTCTCATGTGCCTTAGCGTAAGGTTCCCCACAACCTGCTGCTAAACTTGAAAGTAAGGTTCTACTAATTTGGCGAGTCCTTGCAAATGATTTTTACCTCATGTACCCATTACCCCTCATGTAGAAGTTCCATGTTTAGGAGAGACGGGTCAGTCTTGCTGAGCCTTCGTGCTCACTGCTTGTGTTTGAAGCTTTTGCAGGGTTCTATGAGGAAGGGACTCCCGAGGAAGAGACAGAACCCCAGGAGGGGAACCCCGTCGAGTGGGAGTCATGCACGCCGCCGTGTTAGTGTGCGTGCGTGCTAGCAAGGACACGTTCATGGGCTGAACGTGAACTTGATGCGTAGTCTACGCCTGTGAGTGTAGACTGGACCTATTTTGATGTAAAAATGTTCATAAACCACTTTATGTAATAAAAGTTTTGCTTCCGCCTTGTACCTTTGATGTGTGTTATTCGGTGCTGTGCAACACAGCACCCCTCAGCGTGATCCTGGCTCAGCAAGACCATGGGGTCGTGTCATCATCAATCCTTCCAACTAGCGAGCTTAAGCGTTTGTCCAACCTCTCAAGGGTGTGGGGTATTCTCTGTTCAGCAAGATAATCTTTTACCCCTTGTGCGATTGCTTTCTTGACAGACTTCATCATTTGTTCTATGTAACCCTTCATCTCACTTTTCAAAACACACTCCGTAGGATCAACATGATCTGACATTGTTAGCAAGAATAATATGGAAAACAACAAGATTATCTCTATTAACTACTACGCAATGATGGTGGAACTCACAAAGCAATGGGTCGAGTCTTACCAAGCTCTTACAAGTTTCTTACCACAACAAGGCAAACGATACCTGGACGACGTGATTCAGCGATTGCAAGGGTCAAAAACTTGTGCTGTTTGAAAGGATGAATGTGGAGTTTGGATGGCCAAATATATGTGAGTAGCACACAATTCTATAACAGATAGTAATGCTGAATAGATGTCCAAACACTTGTCCTAGTTGCTGGCCTACTCGTATCTTATCCCGGATGTTATGAACAAGACAGCAAGAAGTATGAATGATAAGGACAATAATTAAGCAGGAACAATTGCACCACAAGGCAAAATAACACACCCAAGTTTTGACATTTGTGCTCCTCTTCACAAATTTTGTTTTCTATATTTTTTCTTTGATTTGTTTTATATCCGCCGTGAAATCAGGAGCACTAATATACACGTAGCACAAATTTTCAGCTCACTTGAAAAAAGAAGATGTGGACAACAGAAATTCAATATGTTTCTTTATGATTATTGTTGAGCCTTTAGATGCCAAATAATCAATCTTCCAAAGTGAATCTGGGCAATGTAATTTAACCCAATGCCAAGGTTATGGCTGCTTAAGACAGCACCACAAGATTATGTTTTTGATGGAGCTGAATTGGAAACGATGGTGTGAAAAAAAATTAGATATGATGGTGACAACATGTGGGATGGTGTGCGTATATTAAGGAGATAAACTCACGTAATATGTCATGAAAACTGAAGAACAAGGATAACCCTAGCACAATGAATAGTTATGGTGATCGATTTGATAACGATTGTGGCAGCTAGGGTTTCGATGGAATGCAGCAGATGGAATAACAAAGTAGGAACAAAACACGATTAAACCAGCAACAAAACAAGAACTAGGACACAAATTCAACACTACGGACTCCAAAACAGAATTGTGCAAAAGGCTAAACCTGGTCTGGGATGGGGAAACCTATGACTATAATTTTTTTGGCTTTTTCGTGGACGATAGGACGAGTTAAAGATAAACAAAACTAGGGGAAGGCAAACCTAAAGCTCTGATTACCACTTGATGTGTACAGGGGTCCCGATCTTCCGAAAGGTTCTGATAACTCTCGATTTGGTGGAGACTTGACACAAATCGATCCGTCTTCCGAACAACATGTTCTGAACCCTGCAATCGCAGCACCACGTCTCCTCAGGTTATCAACCGATATTGCGCGGTTGACCTTGCCAAGAAGGCTAATCCTTGCCTGCGAATCGAAGAACACAAGCAAGAACAAGAAAGAATGCAACCAAATTGCTGAAAGATATGAAGCACTCAAGTTGGGGTCTCACAAACCGATGAACGGCGAAACTGTTCTTGACAGAATAATCTAAGCAAAACCCAGCTGTTTGTGACGGTGAATAGGGGGTATAAAGGAGGTGGAGGACGACCAAGGGGGTTCTGGGGTCGTGACCTAACCCTAAGACACGTACATAATGGACTTGGACTCCATACAAGGCCCAATAATCCAACTAGGTGATGCAACACCCTGACAGACTCTAAACTTTATATTGTTTCGAAGTTTCCCTTCGACTCTGTGCGAATTTTGACGTGGGGCCAGTTCCATTGGAATGTTTATCCTCTCAGCTTTCCGTGCATATGTAGAACGTCAAAAACGGAGTCCGTATGCCTCCTGTGCATCCATTTTAAGGTGGACTGCTCCTGGGCCCGAGTTGGACTCGAGTTTGAGTTGGGCTCGGTCTCTAACTTCTTGTTGGCGTATTTTCTGGTCCTCCACGCCTCCAAACCCCTCTCCATGTATCTCCATGTCCTCTCCATGGTTCCTAATCATAATTAATCCATTAGGTAGCAACATACTCTCAAAATTCACATATAAAGAATTGTTCAGGAACGAGCTCACCTCTAAATTCAATTGTCGTGCTCGAGCTCTAGTAATTGGACCTTGCATGTATACCATGTGAGTGTTGTGTATATCTGCAGGAGTGATGTCCACATCAGGTCCGGCCCCGCCAGACAAGTGTCGCTCTCGGAGCTCACCTCTGAGGGGTCCGACCCCGCTAGACACGTGTCACTCTCGGAACTCACTTCCGAGAGGTCCGATCCTGCCGGACACGTGTCACCTCCGGAGCTCATCTCCGGGAGGTCCGTCACTGTTGAACACGTGTCAACCTCGGAGCTCGCCTCCGAGCAAAAAGGAAGTCCGGCGCTACTTGACGCGTGGCACACTCGAAGCCCACCTCCGAAGAGAGGGGAGGTCTGGCTTTGACACGTGGCACACTCGGAGCCACCTCCAAAGAGAGGGGGAGGTCCGGAACTGACCCGTGGCGTTCGCGGAGCTCGCCCCTATTGAGAGGGGAGGTCCTGACCCACTAGACACCTTACGACATCATTGCGTTTTCTTTGCATCTGTTCTTCAATTCCTTTTGAACAGAAGCTTTTTCGTGGACAGATCACTTGTTGATCGGTTTGATCTAAAGTCAAAATCATCACCACGTCCACAATTGATCCGAACACTTTTGTTCATCGTAAAAGCCATGCAAGCCATGAAAGAACACGTACAAACTAAACTGCATCATAGGATTTGCATGCATATGCATCATCGCATCTTGATTAAAGTTTGTGCATGATATTAATTGCTATGAATCTTGTATGTGCGTGATCGTATATAGAAGGACACGCTCAAGGAGCTGTCTACGACGAGCTGCAGCAACAAGGTTTCGAGATCCAAGAGCAACCGGAACCGCAAGAACAAGGCAAGTGCCCCTTGACCATATTGATCCCATATTTTGGGAAACTGTTTTGTTTGCGAAAAGGTGTGTGTGCTTGAGTCAATATGATGGGAAACCCTTTTATAGGAGTTTACTAGTTTTGGTTAAACTACCCTTCTCGCCAGGGAAGTAAATGAGTCGGGTATGGTTTTACTTTTATGCTTCGCTAAGTCCACGGGGTTATGGGAAGCGAGATAGATGTGTCTAGCTAACTGCACTTATAAGAATAATGAGAAACTGATGTTTTTAATGAACATGGATTGGAGGGAGATCTAGGCAAGCCTGGATTTGTGAATGAGGTAGCATGAGATGGTGGTTACTTGCCGTAGATCTAAGGACCGGTTCATGCGAGCCATGCCAAGATAACAGTGCCACCACAAGGCCAAGTATGGGTGCGGCTTAGCTGAGTAATTAGGTAAGTTACTAGATTGTTATGGACCGTGGAAGGCATGGGGAATGGGAGTCGAGTGAGGACTGCCCTGGGAATTGCATTGCACAAGAGGGGGCCCGTGGGTGGGAGAATCGGAGATTCTAGCCTGCCGGTGAAACCTTAGTGAGTCCATACATCTAGTAGCCCCTTTGTAAAGGCTATTTTGTGATCTCTTGGCCATACACCGACGGTTGTGTAATGGTATAATGGAGATTCTGCGGTCGCCGATGGGTGACGAAATCACAAACTTGTGGGTAAAATGGTACAAACTCTGCAGAGTCTTAAAACTATCATGATAGCCGAGCTTACGGTCACGAGCGCCTGGACAACCCACATGATTAGATGGGATGGGATGGTATTTGGTTATGGTTTGGTTATGGTTTGGTTTTTGGGACTGTTGAGTCCGGGTGATAAGATTTGGTTGCATGACTGTTGATTCATGGCAATGAGATTGGGTCTCGGAATGAGACAGAATTGAATGGTAGCGAATACGAGATGGTATTCGTGAGATGGTAGTGAATACAAGATGGTATTCATGAGCAAAGTTGATTAATGTCTGGTTGAGACATGGAAACGGATGAATCATAATGAAGGTATGTTGGTATTTAATACATGTGGGATTACATTCACTTAAAGCTGAGTTGCTATTTTATCGTGGTTTTGAGATACAACTTTGCTTTCTGCAATGAGCCTTTTTATACCTTCCTTGTTGAGAGCTACATATCATATTTTTCCCGCACTTGCTGAGTACGTCATTGTACTCAAACTTGCATTATTACTTCATCATAAGTTATAGGAGAAGATTACTATGAAGACCAAGTGGAGCCTTAGGCGTGTAATCTGTCCTCAACCTTGCCTGTGGGGATGGAGTAGAGATGGAGCCGCTGCTGCTGCTTAGTTTGCTTCCGCACTAGTTAGAAGACTTCCGCTGCTAAGATTTAGACTTCCGCTGCTAGATTTAGACTTCCGCTGTTAGCATGAGTTCAAGACTCATGAGACTTTGTAATAAACCCTGTTCATACGTGGTAATATATATTCTAAATTCAGTTTGTGGATGATATGTGTATGTGTGATGAACATCATGGGCACACATACGCATCAGTTCCAGGTTCAGAGAGGTTTTTCCTCTCAGAACCGAGGCGTCACAGATTGGTATCATAGCCACGGGTTGACGGTAGGTTACACGCTTAGATAGAAGACACAAGTTGGTATCAGACACAGATTGGTATCAACCTGCCACGGGTTGATCGTAGATCACACAGCCTAGATAGGTCACAGATCGATATTAAAGCTGCCATGCCTAGTCACAAATTGGTACAATCCACAGATTGGTACCAAGCTACCACGGTTGACTGTAGCTCACAAACCTAGAATGATCACAGATTGGTAGCTGCCACGTTGACTGTACGACGTACCCCTAGTAACAGATTGGAAGCCACGCTGACCATAGGATGCAAGCCTAGGATGCATAGATTGACATTAGAACCACCTTGACATAGGATGCAAGCCTAGGAGAAGCCATAGTTGGATCACAGATTGGTATCACCCAAACCACATTGACATAGGGTGAAGTCACAGATTGGTATCACCCTAAACCATATAGGACACCCATTGGATAACCCTTGAATAGGAGTTGTGTGAGCATTTGTGATGATTGTTTGTGCTTGAGTGATTAGTGTGAGTTGTGGGACGTCTCAAAGCGTTGTCCATATCCACACATAAGTAGAAGGAGGTGTGAGATGCCTCGGCACTTGTTCACATCCTCATATGGGCTAATATATATAGTCTATCCACCTTGATGCATATAGTTAGGGGGATCCATCTAACCTTTTAACCTCTATTCTATTCCATTCTCTCTCACAGATGGTGAGAGGAAACACCGGTCGCCAAGGAAGGAACGTCTATGGAAACCAAGAGGAAGGCCACGATAAAGTTCCTGTTAACCCTGGAGCTGGTGAAAATAACCTGGAACGGTCGATGGCCATGCAGAATCAGCTTATGCAGACCATGATCCAAACTTTGGGTCAGCTGTAGGCCAACAACAACAACCCCGTTCCGGCACCACCGCCACCACCACAGCCACCACCGCCGGCTCATAACAGGCTGGGAGAGTTCATGAGGACTCGACCACCTATATTTGCTCAAGCTAATGACCCCATGGAGGCCGACGACTGGTTGAAGTCCATAGAGAAGAAGCTTGCCATCGTCCAGTGCAATGACCGAGAGAAAGTTCTCTTTGCGTCGCACCAACTCATGGGACCTGCCGCTGACTGGTGGGATGCCCTTTGTAACGCTCACGTCGATCTGGAGACGATCACTTGGACTGAGTTTAAGGAGAGTTTCTGTTCTCATTACATACCTACTGGTGTAATGATGCTCAAGAGACAATAGTTCGAAGGTCTCCGCCAAGGACAGAAAAGTGTGAATGAGTATCTCAACAAGTTCACACAACTGTCCCGGTATGCACACGAAGATGTCAACTCGGACCAAAGAAAGCAGTACTTATTCATGAGAGGGTTGAACAATGAGATCCAAGTTCAGCTTCTCAACAATGACTACGCGATCTTCTAGAAGCTGGTTGACAAGGCTATAGTGGTTGAAAGCAAGATCTGAGAGATCGAGCGAGAGGGCAAGGGGAAGATGCCATACCAGCCACAAGGGAGCAACGTACGACCTCGGTACATGCCCCCAGCTGCGCCGCAGTATGGATCGACCGCTCCTGTATACCACCCTAATCAGCCACCACAGCAACGACCCGTTGCACAAGAACCTCGTGTGCCTTTGCCTCCAGCGCCCCGACCCAACATGGGCGCTCTGTTCAAAACCCCCGCCCCAACGCACCTGCTGTCATGGGCAACAAGGCATGCTTTGCATGCGGGGAGACGGGACACTTCGTGAGCCAGTGCCCAACCGGCAACCAAGAAGGCAACGTTGAACCACGTCGAAGAAGCAACCTTGGACAGCATTCCGGTGGTTCAAGAGTTTTCGGACGTGTTTCCGGAAGAACTTCCAGGTATGCCACCTGACCGGGACATCGAGTTTTCCATTGACCTAGTACCCGGAACCACACCTATAGCAAAGAAACCATATAGGGTGCCTGTCAATGAACTAGTGGAGCTCAAGAAGCAAATCCAGGAGCAGCAAGAGAATGGTTTTATACGTCCATGCTCGTCACCATGGGGTGCCCCCGTGCTCTTCGTAGGCAAGAAGGATGGGACCCAAAGGATGTGCGTGGACTATAGGTCTCTCAATGAGGTGACGATCAAGAACAAGTACCCTCTGCCCTGTATAGAGGACCTGTTCGACCAAATGAAAGGAGCCCGAGTGTTGTCCAAGATTGATCTTCGGTCAGGATACTTCCAGCTGAAGATTAGGCCCTCCGATATACCCAAGACTGCCTTTCGAACACGGTATGGTTCGTATGAATATACTGTAATGTCTTTTGGGTTATTGAACGCACCTGCATACTTCATGTACCTCATGAACAAGGTTTTCATGGAGTACTTGGATAAGTTCATCGTGGTTTTCATTGACGATATCATGGTGTATTCGAAAAGTGAGGAGGAACATGAAGAACATTTGAGATTGACATTGCAAAAGCTGCGGGAGCATCAATTATATGCCAAGCTTAGCAAATGTCAATTCTGGCTAAAGGAGATATCGTTCCTAGGCCACATCATCTCCGAGGAAGGAGTATCGGTTGATCCCGGAAAAGTGGGAGATGTTCTGAAGTGGAACCAACCGCAAAACGTGAGGGATATTCGGAGTTTTCTTGGGATGGCCGGATACTACCGCCAATTCATCAAGGACTTCTCTAAGATAGCAAATCCTATGACAGAGTTGCTAATGAAGGGAAAAGCCTTCCAATGGACACCAGCGTGCCAAGAAAGCTTTGAGGAGCTCAAGAAAAGGCTAACCACAGTGCCGGTTTTGGTATTGCCGGACGTGAGCAAGAGCTTTGACATATATTGTGACGCATCCAGACAAGGGCTTGGATGTGTGCTCATGCAAGAGGGACAAGTGGTAGCCTATGCCTCACGACAATTGAAGAAGCATGAGCTTAATTACCCCACACATGATTTGGAACTCACAGTCGTGGTGCATGCATTAAAGATTTGGAGACATTATATCCTTGGTCATCGATGTGAGATCTATACGGATCATAAAAGCCTCAAGTACATATTCACCCAAACGGATTTGAATTTGAGGCAACGTCGATGGTTGGAGCTCATCAAGGATTATGATGTTGGAATCAACTATCACCCTAGAAAGGCCAATGTAGTAGCCGATGCATTGAGCCGAAAGGGAGCATGTCACCAACTTGCGGTTCGGGAGCTACCGCCCGAGCTACGAAAGGAGTTCGAACGGTTACATCTCGATTTCTTGAACGAGATCAAAGTGATGGAACTCCAATCTTCATTGGAACAAGAGATAAGAGATGGCCAAGCTACGGATGAGGAGATCAAGGAGATCAAGGAAAGGATCCAACAAGGAATAGAGAAGGACTTCAAAGAAGACGAGAAGGGTACACTTTGGCTGGGAAAAAGGATTTGTGTGCGTAACGTGAAGCACATTCGCGACATGATATTAAAAGAGGCACATGAATCACTTTATTCCATACATCCCGGAAGTACCAAGATGTACAAGGACCTGAAGACTTGTTATTGGTGGGATGGTATGAAGAGGGACATAGCCGAGTATGTTGCCCTATGCGACACATGCCAATAGGTGAAGGCTGAACATCAAAGACCCGCTGGACTGTTGCAACCCTTGAAGGTACCCGAGTGGAAGTGGGAAGACATCAGTATGGATTTCATCGTCGGATTGCCACGTACTCGATTGGGTTACGACTCCATTTGGATTATCGTGAACCGATTGATGAAAACAGCTCATTCTCTTCCTGTTAAGACCGTGTACAACGTTGCACAACTAGCCGAGCTGTACATGGAGCAAATCGTGTGCTGCCATGGAGTCCCGAAGAGGATAGTCTAAGATCGGGGTTCTCAGTTTACCTCTAGATTTTGGAGGAATCTGCAGAAAGCTATGGGTACACGACTGGATTTTAGCTCTGCCTACCACCTGCAGACTGATGGACAAACCGAAAGGACAAACCAAATTTTAGAGGACATGTTGAGAGCTTGCGCCTCGAAATATTGGCATAGTTGGGGATAGGAGTTTGCCGTATGCCGAATTCTCCTATAACAACAGCTACCAAGCTAGCTTGAAGATGTCACCTTTTGAAGCATTGTACGGTAGACGGTGTAGAACGCCACTGTTTTGGAACGAGACCGGAGAGAATCAAGTGTTTGGACCCGAAGTGCTACAAGAGGTTGAGAAGAAAGTCCAAACAATACGGGAGAACTTGAAGGCTGCTCAGTCACAACAGAAAGGCTATGCGGACAATAGGCGAAGGAAATTGACTTTTGAAGTAGGAGACTTCGCATACCTTAAGGTATCGCCTATCCGTGGCCAACGACGTTTCAATGTCAAAGGCAAGTTACCACCTCGCTACATCGGACCATTTAATATATTGGACAAGCGGGGGAGAAGTAGCCTATCAACTAGAGCTCCCAACGCACCTCTCCGACGTACATGACGTGTTTCATGTATCCCGGCTCAAGAAGTGCTTGAGAGTACCAGAGGAGCAAGTACCGATAGAAGAGCTTGAACATCAATAGGACCTGACCTATTGTGGTGGACCGGAATCCGCTCATCCAGGATCGCAGAGGGTGGTGCCGCACAATGCGACACCCGACAGCACACGTCATAAGGACATATTATATTACATGGGAAAAACAACTGAACTGTACAAACGGTACAATACTCAGTTACAAACTATTGTCTTTATTACACAGCGGAAGTCTACTATTCTACAACTCACGCCCGCCTATCTAGCAAAAGTTGGTTGCCCAGCCCTAGGGAAACCCACACTAGCTGCACGTCTCAGCTCAGCGTGGCGGGTACGGCTCCCACTCAGCCGTGGTCCCCGACGGAGGGTAACCCTCGCCGGTGGACTCGTACTCCGAGTCCTTGGGTGGCTCCTCACCTGAAAAACACTTAAGCAGCAACCGTGAGCACGAAGGCTCAGCAAGGCTTAACCGACTCACCTAAACATGAAACTCTACATGAGGTGTACAATGACATAGGATAGTAATATTGCAGCAATTGGACACGCCTACAAGTTCATCCTTAGTTCATCTTTTAGCAATAAGTTAACGGTTCAGGAATCTGAAATTTAGTAAGCAGTATTTGGTGGCAAACATGTAGCAATACAATATTATGTCATATCAGCAATATTGAATCAACATATTTCATACATTAGTCTACGTCACGACTCAGTGAACAAGCGGTACTCGTCACCGCGAGGGATGGCGAATCGACTCGATATACACCTGCAGGGAAACCCAAAGAGCACGTCACGTGCGCCCACCCGTGGAGCTGCACAGCACGCTCACTCGATGTCGTACGGGACAACCTTTCACCCAACAGCCCAAATGTCGAGCCGGTCGCACCGAAACGAGCAGGAGGTTCCCCACACGGAGCATATCTCTATGCCCGTTGGCAGATTTCCACCTTGCTGCCCTCAGCCTACACCTATAAATCGGTGTGTTATGCCTCGACGCCCGGAGGTTTAGGCTACATCGGTTTATCGGGGCCCATATATCCGATATGCCTTCGGTACGTTCAATACTTGTTCAGCAGGGCTGCACACGGCTCGGTCCTCAATCGACACGGACAGGGCTGCGCACACAAGACTTCCTCTTGCTGCGCCCTAGCCCCTGCCTAGTCTCATTTTCCTTACTAAAGTGATCTCACATCACTCAACCGGGCCCGTGTGTCCCAAGCCTATCTCGCGAGTAGATTCCAACTACTCGACTTGTACCGAAGTTCTATGAAACATTAAGCATAGCCTGTCTACTCGAGGTCTTAGACTCTATCCTCACTCTTATGGAAAATTGCTGGTCATGCAAGTGGGGTTCCATCCATCCTATACCTAATGCACAATCATACTTCACATGACACATTTAAACAACTTAAAACTTATAAAAAGGTTAATGCAAACCGGGGCTTGCCTTGTTGCTGCTGGTCCGTAGTTAGCTCTTCTTCCGGAAGGAGGAAGTCCAGCACTTCCGGAGTCTCTTCTTCAGCGAATACACGTTTAATGAAATACGATGTGTCAATTTAAATGCAAAGTGTAACCTGGAATACTTAATTACTAATAACTCTAGCTAACCCTCCCCTCTGGTCTGAAATTTTTATGGTGGATTGGTAGGATCCTAACCAGAGTCGTGACCAAGTTTTATTTAAAACAAAGTTCAATTGAACCTTGTACAAATAAAAGCCTATTTGGTCAACATTTGAGCCTCTATGTAATTCCAGGGGTTTTCATGGCTCCAACCACTACTTTATGGAAACTAGAATTTAGGATGGTTCTAATGGAGTTGGTTTCATGTCATTTGAAGAATTCTACAGAAAGTTATGCCCTAATTAAGATTTGAGAAAATCTGAAAAATGTTTCTGTACATTTTTCTATTTTCTCAGGGCAGTTCTCTTAATCACCCCATTAGGGTAACTAAATGAACTTGGATGGGTCTGAAAATTTTACTGGGATTCGGGGATTTTCCAAAGAACCTCTCAGCCAAATTTCAGAATTTTTCATAAAGTAGTTCTCCAGATAAAATTCCCAACAGTTTAAAATTTAGGGATTTAATTCTGGAAAACTATTTACTTTCATGAGCTGAATTTGGTATTGCTGGAAAGTACCCAGAATTCTGAGTTCAGCAAAATTTGATTCATCGAATTTGGAGTTTACTAGCCAAAGTTCTATTCTTTTGAAGTTTGAACTAACACTGGAAATTCGAATAAAGTTTATACTCTGTGGGTGGGGTCCCCCGGCTACTGTCAGCCTCCCAGCTAACCCACACCGGAGCCCGCAGAATCCCCCGCGCAGTCGCACGGGATCCCGGTGCCGCAGCAAATCCCGAGTGCTCTCAGCAGAGACCGACACGCGGGGCCCGCAAGGCTTCTTCAACCTCGCGCTCCCGCGGCTCCCCGCCGCCCACCTCGCCGGAATACTCGCCGCCGGGCGTTCTGCTGCCCGAACTCCGATGAAATTCGCCGCCTGTGCCTATCTCGGCCTGGGGAACATGGTGGTGCCCTCAGCAGCGCGTGACAACGGCCGGAACAGTGCTCCCGCCGGCAACAGCGGCCGGGAGCTCACCGGCGACGTCGAACTCGGCGTCTCCTGCACCTTTTTCGATGCGGTTTGCTCGGGGAGCTCCGCTGACACCCGCTGATCACGGATATGGGCACTGATCTCCGTGAAAACGGCTGCAACTATGACCTCACAGGTGACCTAGACCGGAAATCGGCGCCGATGCAAAAAGCTCGAAGAACATCGCCCATACTCGATGAAACTCGATGGTTTCTGATCTCAGAGATGCGTGGGCGAGTCTAGATCACGCCTTTAGCTCGGTCTAAGGAGTGGTGGCTTACTTGCTACGAATTTCCGGATTTCGCATGGCTCGGTTCCAAACACCCCGACGCGCTAATCCCCCAAATTTTTTGCTGACCGTGCGAGAGAGAGGGCGAGGCCAGTACGGTTGTGATCAGTACCTCGGAGCGGACCTTTCTTGTGTAGCTCGTCGGGCACGAGACTGCCTGTGCTGACTGGGCGCCGGTGATCAGTGAGGTCGGCGTTTCTGTTTTCGTGCGGAACCGAGGAAGAAGCTCGGGTGGGGGTGGTTCTCGTTCGGGAAAAAGGAGGAAGGGCGGCGTGGGGCGTGCGCTGGCCTTTGAGCTGCAATTTTGGCACCATGAGGTGGCCGTTTGCTGCCTCGGTGGCTCGCCGCCTCTTCCGTGCCTTGCGCGCGAAGCAGCGACCCGGCTGCAGCAACCGACTGAACACTCGTATGTGCAGCTGACCTGTGGGCCTCCCCTTTTTCTTATTTTTCCAAATTTTCTCAATTCTGTGGTGCCAAAATATCCTCAGCTACTCACACTTTAATGTGTAACTTAGTCACCAAGTCTTAGTTGAAATTTGAATTTTCAAATTTGAACTGTGTTTGGCTAAATTTGCTGCATGTTTAAACTGAAATTCAAATTCAGTTTTAAATTCTTGCAAATTTAGCTCTTGACAAGATGAACTCCAATGAGGATGAAAATTGGTGGGCTAACTCAGAAAAATGTGCTGAGTTTGAATATGAAGGTAACTTTTGAATTTGAGGATGAAAGTTGCTGCAATTTGAATTTACATTCAAATTGGCCTCTTTTTCAAATACCTCCAAAAGTGCCTCAAAAAGTGTTGGATTTGCATGAAACTTGGCTTGAACCCTCCCAAGACTTTTTAAGTTCTAGGGGTGAGCTCAACCTCTCATGTTCATGTGTACAACTCCCACTTTGTGAAAATGAAGGCTTTCCCCTCTAATCACTCTTTTGATGGAGGTTACTTGCTCTTCACAATATTTCCTAAGATATCCACAATAAAAACTGTGGTGTTGTGAGGTGATGAAAAGTTTTTACAAGTCCCTTTTCTTGGGCTTTTACATCCCTCCCCCCTTAAAAGAATCTCGTCCCGAGATTACAAAAGAAGAGATAGCGATGAAATAGGGACTTATCCGTGCTGAGATGCCATGAATTCCGGGTGATTTGAGCGAAGGAATTCCTCGCTCTCCCACGTCGCTTCTTCGGTGATGTGGTTGCTCCAGAGTGTTTTGTAGAACCACAACGTTCGGCTACGCGTGGTTCTGGCTTTCTCATCAAGAATTGCCACCGGGTATTCATCGTATGTTAAATCTGGTTTCAGCTCGCCGATGTCTTCAGTAGGGACAGCAGCTGTATGCTTTAAACATTTTCGCAGTTGCGAAACATGGAAAACGTCATGGACACCAGCAAGGGATGCCGGTAGCTCCAATCCATACGCTGCTGGTCCACACTTCTCGGTGATAGCATAGGGTCCAATAAAATGGGGAGCGAGCTTCCCCTTCACACCGAACCGGTGCACGCCCTTCATCGGAGACACGCGGAGGTACACGTGTTCACCGACATCGAATTGCAACGGTTTACGCCTCTTATCAGCATAGCTCTTCTGCCAGGATTGAGCGGCCTTCAAGTTAGCTTGAATCGTCCGAACGCGCTCTTCGGCGTCGTTCACCACATCAACCCCGAATGTGACCCTTTCCCCGTACTCGCACCAATTTAATGGGGTGCGGCATTTGTGACCGTAGAGAGCTTCGTAGGGTGCCATCTCGATACTCGCCTGATAGCTGTTGTTGTACGAGAATTCTGCCAATGGTAGGTGATCATCCCAGTTCCTACCATGGTGGATGCCACATGCTCTTAACATGTCTTCTAATACTTGATTCACCCTCTCTGTCTGGCCAGCTGTCTGAGGGTGGCAAGCGGAGCTCCTGATCAGCTTGGTACCCAATGCAGCGTGCAACTGCTCCCAAAAGCGAGATACAAACAGTGCACCTCGATCCGAGACGATGGTCTTGGGTACCCCGTATAAGCATAGAATATTTGCTATGTACAGCTCCACATATTTGCCGGCATTGTAATGTGTATGCACTGGGATGAAGTGAGCCGTCTTGGTTAACCGATCAACGATTACCCAAATGGAGTCATGCTTGTTGGAAGTCAGGGGCAATCCCACAATGAAATCCATGCTCACATCTTCCCATTTCCATGCCGGGATCTTCAGGGGTTGCAGCAGCCCTGATTTCTTCATATGATCAGCTTTCACTCGTCTACATGTATCACACTCGGATACGTACTGCGCTACCTCCCGCTTCATCCGTGTCCACCAAAATTTCTTTCTCAAATCTTGGTACATTTTGTTGCTGTCCGGATGAATGGAGTACTTGGACGAGTGAGCTTCATCGAGAATTTTCTTCCTCAGCTCCATATCCCGGGGTACGACTATGCGGTCATTGAACCACAGCGTCCCCTCATCATCTTTCCGGAAACATTTGATCTCCCCATTTTCTATCCGTCTCTGGAGATGTGTCATGCCTTTATCATCCTTCTGAGCTGCAATGATGTCATCCCTAATATTAGGGATGAGGGCAAGGTTGTACAGCGATCCATAAGGAACCAAGTATAAACTCGGCTCTTCCTCCTCCACCGGTGTAATGGTGAGGTGATTGACATGTGATTTCCGACTCAGTGCGTCGGCAACAACATTCGCCTTGCCGGGGTGGTAATGAATCTCGATCTCATAATCCTTGATCAGTTCTAACCACCTCCTTTGCCTCGTGTTCAGCTCCTTCTGGGTGAAAATGTATTTCAAGCTCTTGTGGTCGGTGTAGAGATGCACCAGATTCCCCAGGAGATAGTGCCTCCACATTTTTAGCGCCAACACCACGGCAGCAAGCTCAAGATCATGATTAGGATAATGCTGCTCATGGTTCCGAAGTTGGCGTGAGCCATAAGCGACCACACGTCCTTCCTGCATCAACACGCAGCCGAGCCCAATACCGGACGTGTCACAGTACACGTCAAAGGGCTTTGTTGTATCCGGCTGAGCTAAGACCGGGGCTGTGGTGAGATGCTTCACCAATGCTTGGAACGCTCCTTCACACGCCATGTTCCAAACATATTTCGCCCCTTTCTTCAGTAATTCCATCATTGGCTTAGTGAGCTTGGAGAAGCTTGGAATGAATCTCCGCTAGTATCCCGCTAACCCAAGGAAGCTTCTGACTTCATGAACTGAAGTGGGAGCTTTCCATTTCAGCACTTGCTCTATTTTGCTTGGGTCAACCGCAATGCCTTCTGCTGAGATGACATGTCCCAAAAATGGCACTTGGCTGATCCAAAACTCGCATTTACTGAACTTGGCATAGAGCTTATGGTCTCACAATCGTTGAAGAACGATCCGCAAATGTTCGGCATGTTTGGCTTCTGTCTTGGAGTAAACCAAGATATCGTCGATGAACACTACCACGAACTTGTCCAGCTCCGGCATGAATACCGGGTTCATGAGATACATGAAATGGGCTGGAGCGTTTGTGAGACCAAAGGACATGACGAGATATTCATATAATCCGTATCTCGTCGAGAAAGCTGTGACACCCTCATCTCGGGTGTCAGCCTATGTTCATGTTTTATGAAGAGGAAACATTTTAAGAGAAGAAGAAACAGAGAAAAATATCAAAAGGAATAGCAAATGACAGCCAAATCCAGCTCTCAGAAAGCGCCGAAGATAACTCACCACGGCCGCTGGCCACGTGGTGTGTTCGGAGCTCATCCCTGCGAAGTAGGGAGAGACCGCCGCCAAGCTGGCTACGTGGCAGGCTCGGGGCTCGTCTCCGAAAAGGGGAGAGGTCCGATCCTGTGGGACACGTGTTGCCCACGGAGCTAGCCTCTGCGGAAGAAGCAAAGGCATTTCCGCAGGACACGTGTCATCCTTGGAGCTAGTCCTCGCGGAAATCAGAGGACCAGTCGCGCGGGATACGTGTCGATCTCGGAGCCCACCTCCGAGAGGTCCTGTTCTATTGGACATGCGTCGCCACCGGAGCTTATCTCCGGGAGGTCTGTCGCTGTTGGACACGTGTCGACCTCGGGGCATGTCCCTGAAGAAAGAAGAGAGGAAAGACCGGCACGAACACGTGGCGTGCGCGGAGCTCACCTCCAAAGGAGGGGGAGGTCTCGGTCGATTGACACGTGGCACAACCGGAGCCCGTCTCTGCAGAGGAGATACCAGGCCCCGAAAGGACACGTGGAGCCTCCGGAGCTCATCACCGCGAAGGTAACGAGTTCTGGAGCGGCGGTTATGCGTAAGAATATCAGTATGTAAAGGAAACCGACCTGAATTCCACAACGTTACCGTACCAAATCACTTAAAGATAAGATGATACGATCCAACAACGATCTGAATAAGACTCTTATTCGGGATACAATCAGATTAGGACTCTTCTCTTCCCGATTATAAATAGAACCCAGAACCTCTGGCCGAAGCCCCAACTCGCCGAGAAAGCCATCGCCGGAGCGCGGCAAGGAAGATCGCCGGAGGACAGCCCAGCGGTCTGAGGACCTCGAAAACCAAGAGGAACGTAAGGTAGGCCCCAATACCACCTTACGATATCGTTGTGTTTTCTTTGCATCTGTTCTTTGATTCCTTTCGAACAGAAGCCTTCTCGTGGATAGATCACTTGATGATCAGATTGATCTAAAGACAAGATCGTTGCCACGTCCACCTTTGATCCGAACACCTCTGTCCATGCAAGCCATGCGAAAACACCCCAGTCTAATAAAAATCATAGGATAGCATGCATATGCATCATCGCATCTAGTTTAAGGTTTGTGCATGATATTGATTGCTTTGAATCTTGTATGCACGTGATCCTACCTAGCAGGACAAGCTCAGGGAGCTGTCTACGACGAACTGCAGCAACCAGGATTTGAGATCCAAGAACAACCGGAACCGCAAGAACAAGGCAAGTGGTCCTTGACCATATTGATCCTATGTTTTGGGTAAAACTATTTTGTTTTGCAAAAAGGTGTGTGTGCTGAGTCAAACATGATGGGAAACCCTTTTATAGGAGTTTACTAGTTTTGGTTAAACCACCCTTGTCGCCTGGGAAGTTTATGAGTCGGGTATGGTTTTTGATTTATGCTTCGCTGAGTCTATGGGATTGGGAATCGAAATAGATGTGTCTAGCTAACTGCACTCATATTGATAATGAGAAACTGATGTTAATAATGGACATGGATCGGAGGGAGATCTAGGCAAGACTGGGTTTGTGAATGAGGTAGCATGAGACGGTGGTTTACTTGCCATAGATCTAAGGACTGGTTCAGGCATGCACATGCCAGGATAACAGTGCCACCACAAGGCCAAGTATGGGTGCGGCTTAGCTGAGTAATTAGGTAAGTTGCTAGAGTGTTATGGACTGTGGAAGGCGCGGGGAATGGGAGTCGAGAGAGGACTGCCCTGGGAACTGCATGGCACATGAGGGGGGCCCGTGGGTGGGAGAATTGGAGATTCTAGACTGCCGGTGAAACCTTAGTGAGTCCATACATCTAGTAACCCCTTTGTAAAGCCTATTTTGTGATCTCTTGGCCATACACCGACGGTTGTGTACTGGTACAATGGAGGTTCTGCTGTCGCCGATGGGTGACGAAATCACAAACTTGTGGGTAAAGAGGTGCAAACTCTGCAGAGTTAATAACACTATCATGATAGCCGAGCTTATGGTCACGAGCACCTAGCTAAACTGCCATGATTAGTTGGGATGGTTAATGGGATGGTTATTGGGAAGGTTATTGGTTTGGTTATGGTTTGGTTGTTGGGACTGTTGAGTCTGGGTGATGAGATGGTTGCATGACTGTTGAGTCATGGCAGCGAGTTTGGTCTCGGTGTGAGACGAGGTTGTTTTATGAGATGAGATGGTAGCGAATAGGAGAAGGTACTCGTGAGATGGTAGCGAATACGAGGAGGTATTCGTGAGTATGAATAAAGGTTGGTTAATGTTTAGATGGAACACGGGAAGTTATGGAGGTATGTTGGTAATTTAATACGTGCTGGAATTACATTCATCTAAAGTTAAGTTGCTGTTTGATCATGGTTTTATAAATCTGCTTTTTCTGCAAATAAGCCTTTTTATACCTACCTTGTTATAAACTGCATATCATGTGTTCTTTTTCCGCACTTGCTGAGTACATTATTGTACTCAAACTTGCATTATTACTTCATCATCAGCAGCAGGAGAAGCCTACTATGAAGACCACGTGGGGCATTGAGGCGTGTGATCTGTTCTCAACCTTGCCTGTGGAGGGAGTAGAGATGGAGCCACTTCTGCTTAGATTTGCTTCCGCATTAGCTAAATTGCTTCCACATTAGAATAAAGACTTCCGCTGCATAGAAATAAGACTTCCGCTGTGAGCATGAGTCTAAGACTCATGAGGTATTGTAATAAACTCTGTTATTCGTGGTAATATATAATCTGAATTCAGTTTGTGGAACGTATGTGTATGTGTGACGAACATCCTGGGCACACATATGCATTAGTTCTCGGTTCCGTGGTTTTCCACAGAATTGAGGGCGTCACAGATTGGTATCAGAGCCACGGGTTGACAGTAGGTTACACGCCTAGATAGAAACCTTAGATTGATATTAGAGCCACAGGTTAACAACCAAGTTACACCCCTAAATAGGAGTCACAAGCGTCCTAGGGTGAATAGCTTAGATTGGCCTTGAAACCACTTTGGCATAGGGAACCATCCTTGAATAGGAGTTGTGTGGGCCCTTGTGATGATTATTTGTGATTATGTGCTTAGTGTGAGTTGTGGGACGTCTCAAAACGTTGTCCATATCCACACGTAAGAAAAAGGAGGTGTGAGATGTCTCGGCACTTGCTCACATCCTCATATGGGCTAATATATACACAGTCCAACTCACCTTGATGCATATAGTTAGAGGGAATCTACCTAACCTTCTAACACCCTATTCTATTTCGATCTCTCTCACAGATGGTGAGAGGAAACGCTGGCCGAAGGAACGTCCAGGAGGATGACCATGATGAAGTTCCTGCTAACCCAGGAGCTGGCGAAAACCATCTGGAAAGGTTGATGGCCATGCAAAACCAGCTTATGCAAACCATGATCCAAACTTTGGGTCAGTTGCAGGCCAACCAAAACCCCATTCCGGCACCGCCGCCACCACCACCGCCGGCTCATAACAGGTTGGGAGAGTTCATGAGGACTCGACCACCCACCTTTGCCCAAGCTAGTGATCCCATGGAGGCCGATGATTGGTTAAAATCCATGGAGAAAAAGCTTGCCATTGTTCAGTGCAATGACCGAGAGAAGGTTCTCTTCGCGCCGCACCAACTTACGGGAGCTGCTGCTGACTGGTGGGATGCCCTGAGCAACGCCCATGCCAACCCGGAGACAATCACTTGGACTGAGTTCAAGGAAAGTTTCCGCTCTCACTACATCCCTGCTGGTGTAATGATGCTTAAAAGGCAGGAGTTCGAAGGCCTCCGCCAAGGGCAGAAAAGTGTGAATGAGTATCTCAACAAGTTCATACAACTGTCCCGGTATGCCCCCGAAGATGTCAACTCAGACCAAAGGAAGCAGTACCTGTTCATGAGAGGGTTGAACAATGAGATCCAGGTTCAGCTCCTCAACAATGACTACGTAAGCTTCCAGAAGCTGGTTGACAAGGCCATAGTGGTCGAAAACAAGATCCGAGAGATTGAGCGAGAGTGCAAGAGGAAGATGCCATACCAGCCCCAAGGGAGTAACGTACGACCTAGGTACATCCCCCTGCACCGCAGTATGGGTCGACCACTCCTGCGTACCGCCCTGGTCAGCCACCACAGCAACAACTCGTTGCACCGGCACCTCGTGTGCCCATGCCTCCTGCGCCCCGACCTAACAATGGCGCCCCTGTTCAAAACCCCTGCCCCAACGTACCTGCTGCCGTAGGCAGCAGGGCATGCTTTGCATGCGGGGAAGTAAGACACTTCGCAAACCAGTGCCCGAGGAAAGGCCCTGGACAGCAAGGTAACGTGCCCAAGAAGAACCCGCGACCGAACGGAGGAGACAATCAAGGGAACCGTAGACAGCAGAACTATGCTCGCGGCCACGTGAACCATGTCACTACCGAGGAAGCACAACAGGCTGAGGACGTCGTAATTGGTATGTTCCTTGCCAACTCCAACCCAGCCACCATTTTATTTGATTCTGGAGCATCGCATTCCTTCATATCATCCAAATATGTGGCCAAACATCATCTACCCGTATCCCACTTAGAATGTTCTATGTTAGTTAATTCTCCCGGAGGAGAAATGAGGACTAATATAGTATGTCATAAAGTAAGCCTTAAAATAAGGGAGTAGACTTCATTGCCAACCTTATTGTCTTGAACTCCTAAGGGATTGACATCATACTCGGAATGGATTGGCTAAGTAAACACAACGGAGTAATCCAATGTGCTGAGAAGAGCGTGCAGTTGACAAACGAGCACGGAATTCGTGTCGAGTTTGAATCAGCACAGCAAACAACCGAACGGGCAAATTTAAACCACGTCGAGGGAACAACATTGGACAGCATTCCAGTGGTTCAGGAATTTTCGGACATATTCCCGGAAGAGCTTCCAGGTATGCCACCTGACCGGGACATCGAGTTTGCCATAGATTTGGTACCCGGAACTGCACTCCTAGCCAAGAGACCCTATAGGATGCCCGTCAACGAGCTAGTTGAACTCAAGAAGCAAATTCAAGAACAGTTGGAAAAGGGTTTTATCTGTCCAAGCTCGTCACCATGGGGAGCTCCGGTGCTCTTCGTAGACAAGAAGGATGGAACCCAAAGGATGTGCGTGGACTATAGGTCTCTCAACGAGGCAACAATCAAGAATAAATACCCTCTGCCCCGTATAGAGGACCTGTTCGACCAAATGAAAGGAGCCCGAGTGTTCTCCAAGATTGATCTTCGGTCGGGATACTTCCAGCTGAAGATTAAGCCCTCCGATATACCTAAGACAGCCTTTCGGACATGGTATGGTTCGTATGAATATACCGTTATGTCTTTTGGATTGATGAATGCACCCGCATACTTCATGTACCTTATGAACAAGGTTTTCATGGAGTACTTGGACACGTTCGTCGTGGTTTTCATTGATGACATTATGGTGTATTCAAAAAGTGAGGAGGAGCATGAAGAACATCTGAGATTGACCTTGCAGAAGTTGCGTGAGCATCAACTGTATGCCAAGATCAACAAGTGTCAATTTTGGCTAAAGGGAATATCTTTCCTAGGCCACATTATCTCCAAGGAAGGGGTATCGGTTGATCCTGGAAAGGTGAGAGATGTTCTGAAGTGGGACCAACCGAAGAGCGTGAGGGATATTCGGAGTTTCCTTGGGATGGCAGGATACTATCGGCGCTTCATTAAAGACTTCTCTAGGATAGCAAAACCTATGACGGAGTTGCTAATGAAGGGAAAAGTCTTTCAATGGACACCAGCTTGCCAAGAAAGTTTCAAGGAACTCAAGAAAAGGCTAACCACAGCACCAGTTCTGGTATTGCCAGACGTAAGCAAGAGCTTTGACATATATTGTGACGCATCCAGACAGGGGCTCGGATGTGTGCTCATGCAGGAAGGACAAGTGGTAGCCTATGCCCCACGGCAATTAAAGAAGAACGAGCTTAATTATCCTACACATGACTTGGAGTTAGCAACAGTAGTGCATGCATTGAAGATTTGGAGACATTATATCCTTGGCCATCGATGTGAGATCTATACGGATCATAAAAGCCTCAAGTACATATTCACACAAACGGACTTGAATTTGAGGCAACATCGATGGTTAGAAATCATCAAGGATTATGATGTTGGAATCAACTACCACCCCGGGAAGGCCAATGTAGTAGCTGATGCATTGAGCAGAAAGGGAGCATGTCATCAACTCACGGTTCGGGAGCTACCACCCGAACTACGTAAGGAGTTCGAACGGTTACACCTCCGATTCTTGAATAACATGGAAATAGTAGAGATCCACTCCTCATTGGAGCAAGAAATAAGAGAGGGCCAAGCAACGAATGAGGATATCAAGGAGATCAAGGAAAGAAACACAGAAAAATTTTATGTTCATGTTTTATGTAGAGGAAACATTTTAAGAGAAGAAGAAATAGAGAAAAATATCAAAAGGAATAGCCAATGACAGCCAAATCCAGCTCTTAGAAAGCGCCGAAGACAACTCACCACGGCCGCTGGCCACGTGGCATGTTCGGAGCTCATCCCTGCGAAGTAGGGAGAGACCGCCGCCAAGCTGGTTACGTGGCAGGCTCGGGGCTCGTCTCCGAAAAGGGGAGAGGTCCGATCCTGTTGGACACGTGTTGCCCACGGAGCTAGCCTCTGCGGAAGAAGCAAAGGCATTTCCGCAGGACACGTGTCATCCTCGGAGCTAGTCCTCGCGGAAATCAGAGGACCAGTCGCGCGGGATACGTGTCGATCTCGGAGCCCACCTCCGAGAGGTCCTGTTCTATTGGACACGCGTCGCCACAGGAGCTTATCTCCGGGAGGTCTGTCGCTGCTGGACACGTGTCGACCTCGGGCCATGTCCCTGAAGAAAGAAGAGAGGAAAGACCGGCGCCAACACGTGGCGTGCTCGGAGCTCACCTCCAAAGGAGTGGGAGGTCTCGGTCGATTGACACGTGGCACAACCGGAGCTCGTCTCTGCGGAGAAGGAGATACCAGGCCCCGAAAGGACACGTGGAGCCTCCGGAGCTCATCACCGTGAAGGTAACGAGTTCTGGAGCGGCGGTTACGCGTAAGAATATCAATACGTAAAGGAAACCGACCTGAATTCCACAACGTTACCGTACCAAATCACTTAAAGATAAGATGATAGGATCCAACAACGATCTGAATAAGACTCTTATTCAGGATACAATCAGATTAGGACTCTTCTCTTCCCGATTATAAATAGAACCCAGAACCTCTGGCCGAAACCACAAACTTCTTTTCCAACTCCTGAGCCGACGACTTAGAGCCCTAGCCCCAACTCGCTGAGAAAGCTATTGCCGGAACGCGGCAAGGAAGATCGCCGGAGGACAGCCCAGCGGTCTGAGGAGGACCTCGAAAACCGAGAGGAACGTAAGGGTAGGCCCCAATACCACCTTACGATATAATTGTGTTTTCTTTGCATCTGTTCTTTGATTCCTTTCGAACAGAAGCCTTCTCGTGGATAGATCACTTGATGATCAGATTGATCTAAATACAAGATCATTGCCACGTCCATCTTTGATCCGAACACCTGTATCCATGCAAGCCATGCCAAAACACACCAGTCTAATAAAAATCATAGGACAGCATGCATATGCATCATCGCATCTAGTTTAAGGTTTGTGCATGATATTGATTGCTGTGAATCTTGTATGCACGTGATCCTACCTAGCAGGACAAGCTCGGGGAGCTGTCTACGACGAACTGCAGCAACCAGGATTTGAGATCCAAGAACAACCGGAACCGCAAGAACAAGGCAAGTGCTCCTTGACCATATTGATCCTATGTTTTGGGTAAAACTATTTTGTTTTGCAAAAAGGTGTGTGTGCTGAGTCAAACATGATGGGAAACCCTTTTATAGGAGTTTACTAGTTTTGGTTAAACCACCCTTTTCGCCTGGGAAGTTTATGAGTCGGGTATGGTTTTTGCTTTATGCTTCGCTGAGTCTATGGGATTGGGAAACGAAATAGATGTGTCTAGCTAACTGCAGTCGTATTGGTAATGAGAAACTGATGTTAATAATGGACATGGATCGGAGGGAGATCTAGGCAAGACTGGGTTTGTGAATGATGTAGCATGAGACGGTGGTTTACTTGCCATAGATCTAAGGACCGGTTCATGCATGCACATGCCAGGATAACAGTGCCACCACAAGGCCAAGTATGGGTGCGGCTTAGCTGAGTAATTAGGTAAGTTGCTAGAGTGTTATGGACTGTGGAACGCGCGAGGAATGGGAGTCGAGAGAGGACTGCCCTGGGAACTGCATGGCACAAGAGGGGGCCCGTGGGTGGGAGAATTGGAGATTCTAGCCTGCCGGTGAAACCTTAGTGAGTCCATACATCTAGTAACCCCTTTGTAAAGGCTATTTTGTGATCTCTTGGCCATACATCGACGGTTGTGTATTGGTATAATGGAGGTTCTGCAGTCGCCGACGGGTGACGAAATCACAAACTTGTGGGTAAAGAGGTGCAAACACTGCAGAGTTAATAAAACTATCATGATAGCTGAGCTTACGGTCACGAGCACCTGGCTAAACTACCATGATTAGTTGGGATGGTATATGGGATGGTTATTGGGAAGGTTATTGGTTTGGTTATGGTTTGGTTGTTGGGACTGTTGAGTCTGGGTGATGAGATGGTTGCATGACTGTTGAGTCATGGCAGCGAGTTTGGTCTCAGTGTGAGACGAGGTTGTTTTATGAGATGAGATGGTAGCGAATACGAGAAGGTATTCGTGAGATGGTAGCGAATACGAGGAGGTATTCGTGAGTATGAATAAAGGTTGGTTAATGTTTGGATGGAACACGGGAAGTGATGGAGGTATGTTGGTAATTTAATACGTGCTGGAATTATATTCATCTAAAGTTAAGTTGTTGTTTTATCATGGTTTTATAAATCTGCTTTTTCTGCAAATAAGCCTTTTTATACCTACCTTGTTATAAACTGCATATCATGTGTTTTTTTCCGCACTTGCTGAGTACATTATTGTACTCAAACTTGCATTATTACTTCATCAGCAGCAGCAGGAGAAGCCTACTATGAAGACCACGTGGGGCATTGAGGCGTGTGATCTGTTCTCAACCTTGCCTGTGGAGGGAGTAGAGATGAAGCCACTTCTGCTTAGATTTGCTTCCGCATTAGCTAAATTGCTTCCGCATTAGAATAAAGACTTCCGCTGCATAGAAATAAGACTTCCGCTGTGAGCATGAGTCTAAGACTCATGAGGTATTGTAATAAACTCTGTTATTCGTGGTAATATATAATCTGAATTCAGTTTGTGGAACGTATGTGTATGTGTGACGAACATCCTGGGCACACGTATGCATTAGTTCTCGGTTCCGTGGTTTTCCACAGAATTGAGGGCGTCACAAAAGCCGTCTTCGGGATATCCTCCACCCGGATCTTTATCTGGTGATATCCAGAGCGAAGGTCCATCTTGGAGAACACACTTGCACCCACAAGTTGATCAAACAATATGTCGATGCGGGTCAGTGGATACTTATTCTTGATGGTGACGGTGTTGAGCGGCCGGTAATCCACACACAGCCTCAGGGTTTCATCCTTCTTCTTTACAAACAGCGCTGAGCATCCCCAAGGCGAGGAACTCGGCCTAATGAAACCCTTGCTCAACAGATCATTGAGCTGTTCTTTCAGTTCAGCCAGCTCATTTGGAGCCATTTTGTATGGCCTCCGTGATATGGGTGTAGTCCCGGGTGCAAGTTCAATCTTGAACTCGACATCCCGCTCAGGTGGCATGCCCGGAAGATCATCCGGAAACA
Source organism: Neostapfia colusana (assembly GCA_030760725.1). Lineage (NCBI taxonomy): Eukaryota > Viridiplantae > Streptophyta > Magnoliopsida > Poales > Poaceae > Neostapfia > Neostapfia colusana. The sequence continues at coordinate 23,805,306 of JASWHV010000006.1, read as the reverse complement.
CGTCGGGATACTCTCGGACTACGGGGATGTCCTCTAATTTGAGAGCTTCAGTATTGTTGATCGCTGAAACCTCCCGGACTGGATTATCTAATAGAAAGGACTGCAGACGGTGTAATGGGGATTTGAGGTGAACCGTCCGTGTTAAAGTTTCCAGGACAGCGCCATGATAGGTTAGCCATGACATTCCCAAGATTGCATCAATCTTCTGCCCCTCAAGGATAATTATAGTGGTGGGATATATCTTCCCACCTAAGCACAGTGGTGCTTTCGGAACCATCATCGTTGCTGAAATCTTTCCTCCCGGTGAGCAGATCATATAAGAACACTCGGTTGGAAAGGCTTCCAGCTGGTGCTTAACCACATATGATGCACTTATGAAGTTGTGGGTTGCACCAGAATCAAACAGTATGATGATGGCTTGATTGTTAAGAGTAAACGTACCCGCCAGCACATTGTCTCCCTCTGGGGCGTCCTCATTGTCGAGGTTGCGGATGCTCCCAGTCCGCTGACCAACCTTCTTCACCGGAGGTCAGCCTCGAGCACCACCCTGGAACTGGGCTTGCCCGCTGCTCTGCTGCCCCTGGGGACAGTCCTTTGCGAAGTGGCCCGCCTGGCCACACGTGAAGCAGGTGAAACAGGGCGGTCCACCGCTGATTGGTGGACGGAATCCCGGGGCGCGTTGTGGCGGTGGAAACACCCGGGGTGCCGTCTGCTGCTGCTACTGCTGCTGCTGTCTTGGTGGTGGCATCGGCGGACGGAACGGAGGTGCCTGAAAGGGACGTCCCCCGAACCGTTGAGGTCGCGCCGGTGGATGCCACTGATGCCCGGATGGTGTCCTATACACCATACGGTACTTCTGAGGAGCGCCACCACCACTGCTGGGCAGAGCGCTGCGCTTCCTCTGCTCAGCTGCCAACTTCCGCTGAGCGTCCTCTTGCATGATCGTGGCATTGACTAAGTCGTTGAAGGTGCCGCGATTCCATTGCACGAGATGCGTCTTCATTTCGGGATGTAACCCCCTATAGATGTGCTCCCGCTTTTTCTCCTCGGTGGAGATGTAGTCTGACGCATATTGCGCCAGATGGTTGAAGGCACGGCGGTAGCCATGGGCACTCCTCCCGCCCTGCTTCAGTTCCAAGAATTCTTGGAACTTCCTCTTCATGATCCCGGGAGGGATATGATAGGCGCGGAACGCCTCCCGGAATTCCTCCCATTCCACGGTATGGCCAGCTGGACGTGAGGCGACATAGTTCGCCCACCACGCGCCAGCGGCACCGTGAAGCTGCTGCGCTGCGAACAGAGTCTTCTGCCGCTCCGTACATTGGAGCAGCCCGAACTTAGACTCGATGGTCCGCAGCCAGTTGTCCGCCTCCAGTGGTTCTTCAGCTTCGGTGAACACTGGAGGGTGCGCACTCATGAAATCTGAGTACGACACCTCACGGGGCTCACGAGGCCCTCTGTCTTGACGTCCCCCCGCCTGGGACGTATTATGCACGATCGTGCGGAGCAGGTCGGTCTGCTCCTCACGACCTCCCACCAGTGCCGCTATCACATCCGCTAGAGTAAGCGGAGGCGGCGGTGGTGGCTGCTGCTGCAGGGTGCTGTCGTAGGCCAGTGGCTGGGAGTCATCACCTCCCTGTTAGCTAGAGCCACCAACCTCGTGCGTGGTCCTAGTACGAACCATCTGCAACCATACGACAATAACGTCAGTCCCGCAACATATTGCATGCAGTCCAATAAAAATAGGCGTAAAAACATGATGACAATAAATCATGCGATACATCTCGTATGTAGATAATGTAATAACTTTGCACAAGCTACACCATTACCCGACCAATTACAAGCTAGTTTAATCCAACTTGATGAACCTCCTCTTTGGAAGCTCACCATAACTAGGTTTGGTCACTACGAGACGTTACTGTCGCTGTGTCATCACGTATACCCCCCTTTTATCTTCAATACGACACAAACATGATCTCTAGTAAAAGAACTTGAGTGAGACATATACTCAGATCTTTCACTAGTTGAAGATAACCTCTCATGAGTATGTTCTACCATTGGACGTACTTATACCACCCCTAGGGTACAACAATCTCCCCCATGAGTGCAACTGTCATGCCTCTGTCAGGATGACCAGTTTCCACATATCCAAGATTTTGATCTGGTTCTGTGCATTTTCATGACTCAAGCTAAATACCAAAGTTAAAGTTAACTTCAGTATCTTTCCAACGAGTATTCATTTGACCTCATATCAGCTTTAGTTAAAAAGTTATGGTAATTCAATGTCAGCAGAATTTCTGGAAGAATTTTAACAGCACCTCCCTTGGAAAGTTGCTGTTTTCAACTTTGATTTCCACTGAATTCTGTGCTGAAATTTCAGAAACTTTGAATTGTAAAGATGTCACACCTCTTCTACCCTTTTCTAAGGAGATATCATATGAAAATTTTTTATTTTTCTACTAGGAGTTATGTTTGAAAAACAGAACATTCCAGAGAATGTTTTTAACTCTGCCCTGATTCTGGACAGCTTTCTCTGGGATTTAAGCCATCTTAAGTTGTGTTTCAGCTCTGGAAGTCTACAACAAAGTTGTTGAATACTGAAATACCTTCCCAGAACTCTATGCCACACCTCCCTCGGCTAAAATACCTGTGAGTTGTGCTCTGTTGAAGTTCAGCAACCTTGCTGCCCAAAACAGAGCACTCTGCTTTTCATCCCTTTGGCTATCCTGCTCCACTATCCCATTTTTATACCCAACCAGGGTCCTAAATGTTGAACCTATAGATTTTAATTATTTGTTATCATTATTTTGCATGCATATGCCTATGATATATCGGTACTACGTTCCTCACAAAAGAAAATCCTAACCGGATTATACCGGCATATACGTCTCAAGTGTGGCACTAAACGGTCTCTCGCACACGTTTACTACATGGATACATACGTGGTTAGTACCTGCAGAAGACCACACAATAGTGATGCACTCAAAGGTTGTTCATTTCAGGCAGTTCCATATTTAAAAGTAAATATAAACGCCCGTATCATTGTCATACGGCCGTCCTTGAGTTAGGTCACGTCTCAAGGTACGTGATCGTGGTTCAACACCACACGACGGGGAACCCGAGTATGTCATGAACGGGTCGTCAAGGTTGGGAATGTTATCAACCCAACAGATACCACCTACTGCCCTGCAGGGCACGCCGATGGCAAGCGCTGCGTATGTCCTCCTGGGCTATTTCCAGACGAACACACTCTCGCGTTACTGACCACGCGATGGGGTCTCCACTTACTTGCCTATGCACGCTAGGGATCAGCGTTTCATATGAACTCAGGAACATGAAGAGTCCAAGAGTTTCATATTGACGTCTCACACCAAGCTGTGAGACCAATACCTGAACCACGTTCCTCGTCAGGGGAGCTAACCGAAATTGAACCGCTTTCAGTGGCGTTCCTTACCATACTTACCAGAGCGTAGGTGCGTCGTTACAGAATTAAAATTCAGAATTATAACACATAGGTTAGTCTTTGCCACTTTAAGTAACTATGCTAATATAGTCCTTACTTGGGCAACTACCGAATCCTCACCGTACCTAAGTTTTCCCGTAATACCGTCCTTAAGTACTGTGCTATCCCCAATGCAGCTCTGATACCAGGCTGTGGCGGACCGGAATCCGCTCATCCAGGATCGCAGAGGGTGGTGTCGCATGATGCGACACCCGACAGCACACGTCATAAGGACATATTATATTACATGGAAAAAACAACTGAACTGTACAAATGGTACAATACTCCGTTACAAACTATTGTCTTTATTACACATCGGTAGTCTACTATTCTACAACTCACGCCCGCCTATCTAGCAGAAGTTGGTTGCCCAGCCCTAGGGCAACCCACACTAGCTGCACGTCTCAGCTCAGCACAGCGGGTACGGCTCCCACTCAGCCGTGGTCCCTGACGGAGGGTAACCCTCGCCGGTGGACTCGTACTCCGAGTCCGTGGGTGGCTCCTCACCTGAAAAACACTTAAGCAGCAACCGTGAGCACGAAGGCTTAGCAAGGCTTAACCGACTCACCTAAACATGAAACTCTACATGAGGTGTACAATGACATAGGATAGTAATATTGCAGCAATTGGACACGCCTACAAGTTCATCCTTAGTTCATCTTTTAGCAATAAGTTAACGGTTCAGGAATCTGAAATTTAGTAAGCAGTATTTGGTGGCAAACATGTAGCAATACAATATTATGTCATATCAGCAATATTGAATCAACATATTTCATACATTAGTCTACGTCACGACTCAGTAAACAAGCGGTACTCGTCACCGCGAGGGATGGCGAATCGACTCGATATACACCTGCAGGGAAACCCAAAGAGCACGTCACGTGCGCCCACCCGTGGAGCTGCACAGCACGCTCACTCGATGTCGTACGGGACAACCTTTCACCCAACAGCCCAAATGTCGAGCCGGTCGCACCAAAACGAGCAGGAGGTTCCCCACACGGAGCATATCTCTATGCCCGTTGGCAGATTTCAACCTTGCTGCCCTCAGCCTACACCTATAAATCGGTGTGTTATGCCTCGACGCCCGGAGGTTTAGGCTACATCGGTTTATCGGGGCCCATATATCCGATATGCCTTCGATACGTTCAATACTTGTTCAGCAGGGCCGCACACGGCTCGGTCCTCAATCGACACGGACAGGGCTGCGCACACAAGACTTCCTCTTGCTGCGCCCTAGCCCCTGCCTAGTCTCATTTTCCTTACTAAAGTGATCTCACATCACTCAACCGGGCCCGTGTGTCCCAAGCCTATCTCGCGAGTAGATTCCAACTACTTGACTTGTACCGAAGTTCTATGAAACATTAAGCATAGCCTGTCTACTCGAGGTATTAGACTCTATCCTCACTCTTATGGAAAATTGCTGGTCATGCAAGTGGGGTTCCATCCATCCTATACCTAATGCACAATCATACTTCACATGACACATTTAAACAACTTAAAACTTATAAAAAGGTTAATGCAAACCGGGGCTTGCCTTGTTGCTGCTGGTCCGTAGTTAGCTCTTCTTCCGGAAGGAGGAAGTCCAGCACTTCCGGAGTCTCTTCTTCAGCGAATACACGTTTAATGAAATACGATGTGTCAATTTAAATGCAAAGTGTAACCTGGAATACTTAATTACTAATAACTCTAGCTAACCCTCCCCTCTGGTTCTGAAATTTTTATGGTGGATTGGTAGGATCCTAACCAGAGTGGTGACCAAGTTTTATTTGAAACAAAGTTCAATTGAACCTTGTACAAATAAAAGCCTATTTGGTCAATATTTGAGCCTCTAAGTAATTCCAGGGGTTTTCATGGCTCCAACCACTACTTTCTGGAAACTAGAATTTAGGATGGTTCTAATGGAGTTGGTTTCATGTCATTTGAAGAATTCTACAGAAAGTTATGCCCTAATTAAGATTTGAGAAAATCTGAAAAATGTTTCTGTACATTTTTCTATTTTCTCAGGGCAGTTCTCTTAATCACCCCATTAGGTTAACTAAATGAACATGGATGGGTCCGAAAATTTTACTGGGATTCAGGGATTTTCCAATGAACCTCTCAGCCAAATTTCAGAATTTTTAATAAAGTAGTGCTCCAGATAAAATTCCCAACAGTTTAAACTTTAGGGATTTAATTCTGGAAAACTATTTAATTTCATGAGTTGAATTTGGTATTTCTCGAAAGTACTCAGAATTCTGAGTTCAGCAAAATTTGGTTCATTGAATTTGGAGTTTCCTAGCCAAAGTTCTATTCTTTTGAAGTTTGAACTAAAACTGGAAATTCGAATAAAGTTTAAAATGTGCGGGTGGGGTCCCCCGGCTACGTGTCAGCCTCCCAGCTAACGCACACCGGAGCCTGCAGAATCCCCCGCGCAGTCGCATGGGATCCCGGTGCCGCAGCAAATCCTGAGTGCTCTCAGCAGAGACCGACACGCGGGGCCCACAAGGCTTCTTCAACCTCGCGCTCCCGCGGCTCCCTGCCGCCCACCTCGCCGGAATACTCGCCGCCGGGCGTTCTGCTGCCCGACCTCCGACGAAATTCGCCGCCTGTGCCTATCTCGGCCTGGGGAACACGGTGGTTCCCTCACCAGCGCGTGACAACGGCCGGAACAGTGCTCCTGCCGGCAACAGCGGCCGGGAGCTCACCGGCGACGTCGAACTCGGCGTCTCCTGCACCTTTTTCGATGCGGTTTGCTCGGGGAGCTCCGCTGACACCCGCTGATCACGGATATGGGCACTGATCTCCGTGAAAACGGCTGCATCTATGACCTCACTGGTGACCTAGACCGGAAATCGGTGCCGATGCAAAAAGCTCGAAGAACATCGCCCATACTCGATGAAACTCGATGGTTTCTGATCTTAGAGACGCGTGGGCGAGTCTAGATCATGTCTTTAGCTCGGTCTAAGGAGCGATGGCTTACTTGCTACGAATTTCCGGATTTCGCATGGATCGGTTCCAAACACCCCGACGCGCTAATCCCCCAAATTCTTTGCTGACCGTGCGAGAGAGAGGGCGAGGCCAGTACGGTTGTGATCAGTACCTCGGAGCGGACCTTTCTTGTGTAGCTCGTCGGGCACGAGAACGCCTGTGCTGGCCCGACGCCGGTGATCAGTGAGGTCGGCGTTTCTGTTCTCGCGCGGAACCGAGGAAGAAGCTCGGGTGGGGGTGGTTCTCATTCGGGAAACAGGAGGAAGGGCGGCGTGGGGCGTGCGCTGGCCTTTGAGCCGCGATTTTGGCACCATGAGGTGGCCGTTTGCTGCCTCGGTGGCTCGCCGCCTCTCCCGTGCCTTGCGCGCGAAGCAGCGACCCGGCTGCAGCAACCGACTGAACACTCGTATGTGCAGCTGACCTGTGGGCCTCCCCTTTTTCTTATTTTTCCAAAATTTCTCAATTCTGTGGTGCCAAAATATCCTCAGCTACTCACACTTTATTGTGGAACTTAGTCACCAAGTCTTAGTTGAAAATTGAATTTTCAAATTTGAACTGTGTTTGGCTAAATTTGCTGCATGTTTAAACTGAAATTCAAATTCAGTTTTAAATTCTTGCAAATTTAGCTCTTGACAAGATGAACTCCAATGAGGATGAAAATTGGTGGGCTAACTCAGAAAAATGTGCTCAGTTTGAATATGAAGCTAACTTTTGAATTTGAGTGATGAAAGTTGCTGCAATTTGAATTTACATTCAAATTGGCCTCTTTTTCAAATACCTCCAAAAGTGCCTCAAAAAGTGTTGGATTTGCATGAAACATGGCTTGAACCCTCCCAAGACTTTTTAAGTTCTAGGGGTGAGCTCAACCTCTCATGTTCATGTGTACAACTCCCACTTTGTGAAAATGAAGGCTTTCCCCTCTAATTACTCTTTTGATGGAGGTTACTTGCTCTTCACAATATTTCCTATGTCACTCTTTTGATGGAGGTTACTTGCTCTTCACAATATTTCCTAAGATATCCACAATAAAAACTGTGGTGTTGTGAGGTGATGAAAAGTTTTTGCAAGTCCTTTTTCTTGGGCTTTTACACCTATGCAGAGCACCCTGTCCGAATTTTGGACGTAAAGGAAAGGGTCATGAGGAACAAAGTGATCCGTTGATGCAAGGTACAATGGAGACATCACACGGAAGCTGAAGCCACATGGGAGCGTGAAGAAGACATCAAGACAGAGTTTCCTCATCTATTCTCTACTAACGAATCTCGAGGGCGAGATTCAATTTAAGGGGGGTAGATTTGTGACACCCTCATTTTTGGGTTCTGCATGTATTCATGTTTCATGTAGAAAAATGCTTTTAAAATAAGTTGAAACCAAGAAAGAATAAAAAAGTTAGCCAAAAAGAGCAAAATTCAGTTCATGGAGAGCGTTGTTGACAATTTCCGCGCCCTCTGGCCACGTTGTAACACCCCAAAAATCTTATTAAGACCCTAAATCATGTTAAGAGGGGAATTTAAAATTTTTTGGACGTGTTGCATGTTTTGCAACAATTTAAATTCAAACTGGAATTCAATTTAAATTCAAAACAGAAAAGAAATAGAAAAAGAAAAAAAGAAAACAGAAAAAAACCGGCCAGTTGGCCGAAACCCACCAGCCGGCCCAACCAGCACCCGCGCCAGCCCGCAGCCGCGCGCGCCTCTTCATCCCACTGACAGGCGGGGCCCGCCAGCCTTCTTCCTCGCGCCCGCGTCGGGACTCTCTCACCCGAATCGAAACCGATCGGGAATTCTCGCGTATCCCAGCCGAATTTCGATCAGGGGCGACGCAAACTCGATCTAAACCACCCCGCCGTCCTTCCCCGTCTATAAAAACCTGGCCTCGTTCTGTTTTTCCCACGCGATCCGCCGATTTTACTCCAGTGAGAAACCGAGCCCCTCCGGCGAATTCTGGCCGATCTACGCTCGGAAATTCCGATCTAACTCGCTGGTCTTGATCCACCGCCTCCGGGGAACCATGCAGGTGCAGAAAACTCAGTGACTTGCGGTTCAAACACAGCGCCGACGAGCCTCGCCGTGGTTTCACTTCGGACCTCGTCGCCGACCGCCTTCCAGGATCTCCGAGCTCAAGAAAACCCCCGAGGTGAGATCCCCGACCTCCACTCCACCGATCTATGCCATAAAATCACAGTTCTAGGAAGAATTCCCGAAGATCCGAAACTCTCCGGCGAGATCGCCGCCTCCCACCGCTGTGTGCCGCCGGGCAGCGCCGCCCGCACTCGGTTAGAGCGACGTGGCCACTTGTGCGCCGTCTATTTTAAATCGCACGGTAGACTTTAAATCCCCGCGTACCGGTTCGACGTTATAATCTCAGCCGTCTGTTTTAAATCGGACGGTCCACGTCAGCCCCGCGTTATAAAGACTGGAAATCTTACGTGCTACCCCCTGGGGTTCTCGGGAAATAAGAGCTAGCCCCGGAAACTTCTGATCTAGCCCCTGGAACTTCAGAAAATCATGTAAATTCATTTAAAAATCAGTTTTAGCCCTGGACTTAATAAAAATTAGGAAAAACTCCTCTGCTATGAGTAGCTAGACCCCTGAAAATTGTTAAAATAATATTATAGACCCTGTAGTTGGGTGAGTTTACCTTTTTAACCCTGTTTGATATTTAATTTAGGAAATTGAATATGTGCTAGTATTTAAAATTTAAAAAGTGGGACAAACATATTGTCAAAATTAAATTAAAAACTTTCTCAGTACTTAGAAAACTTTGGAGTGAGATAAAAATAGATTTTTGGCTGAAATGAATCTGTTTAATTTATTATTCACATCTATTAGTTATAGGGACACATTTTTAAGTAAAGAATAGTTCTGAAAATAGGGAAAATAAATGTAAAATAGTTTACATCAGAGGAAAAGATCAAAAATATATTATTAAACATTTTAGATCAGAACCTATTCTGTTTAGATGATGTGTCTTGTTATTTTCATAATAAAGTTCACATTTAGGCATAGGAAATAAATCTGAAAATATAGCAACTAGTAAATGATAAATGAAGTTTCTAAAATCCAAAGAATTCAGTTTAGGGTTGGTAGAAATTCTGAAGACACATATGGAGTAGGAAAATACCTTTCATGCATACTTGGTGTAGTGATTAAATATAAGAAATTTATTTAAATTGGAAACCATATATATAGTATGTAAGCATAAAATGTGAATACAAAAGTAGGAATCATATACACATGATTAAAAGTACTTGTAAGCCAAGGATCAACACACATAGAGTAACCACAACACATATAATGGTGAATGACTTTCATAAATATGAATGTGTGGTTTGTATGAAGTGGAAGTGTGAACTATGTCTTATGGATTGTTGTTTTTCTTTTGCTATGTGTGATGGTATGATGTAGAACCTGCTCAAGAGCAAGTTATTCCTTTCCAAGATCAGGACTACCCATTTCAAGAGCAGCAGGAAGGAGGCAAGTGTCCTTGACCACTTTGATCCTATACTAGGATGTGTAGTTAGAATTATTTGCATTGTCAATTGAAAATATGAAACCTTTGCTAGGATGTCTCCCTAGAATTGCATTACCTTGTTTCCTTGTAGCTTGGGTTGGGATTCATTTTATCATGTCATTTATTATTATGCATATGCTTAGCCATGCTTAGAATGGGATAATTGGGATATGAGATCATCAGTTTATTTTACCATACTCTTGAATGAGATATTGTGAGTTATGTAGAGGTAGGGATCAAGCCAAGTTGGATGTTTTGGTTGTGTGCTGGGTGCACGAGACTCGGGTTTGTGTTTATACTTGCCTGGATCCTAAGGACCGGTTCATGGAGCATGTAACCTGGCTTTACAGTGCCAACCACATGCTGAGATGGGGCAGCTTGGTCAATTAATTAGGTGTATCCCCGGCGTAGTATGGGTGTGTTGGATGGTGCGGGGAGTAGGTGTCAGCTGGACTACCGTATAAACCGCAAGGCTCAAGAGGGGGGCCACTGCAGCGGGGTTGGAGCCTCTTGTATTCTGTTAGGGGTGAAACCTTAGTGGGCCCACGCTCGTCGGGAATCCCTTTGTAAAGGCTTCGTAGTGATCTCCTGGCTACACACCTGGGAAGTGTGAATGTGGTTCGTAGCCACTAGCATAATGGAGGTTCTTTTAGTCCACCCGACAACGGGGGATGAAATCACTACATGTGGGTACAGTGGTACAAACTCTGCAGAGTCAAAACTGTCATGACAGCCGTGCTCACGGTCAAGAGCGGCTTCGACTTATTCATGATTAGAGGATTGATGGTTTTGGAAGTTGTGGATGTTAAGCGGGGAGCTTAACATTGGAAATGATGTTATGGTTATTTGATTATGATGATGGGATGGGAAATTGGGACCATTTCACCTGTGTAGTAATGTAGGTGCTTAATAAGCTAAGGTGATAGGTATTAATTGCGTAGTGCTTTAACCATGAGTTCAACCTCCCCTTGTTCTAGCCATGCATGACATAACTTTCCCACACTTGCTGAGTACCATCGGTACTCAACCTTTCATATTTGTTGGTTTATATTGCTGCTCAGGTCAAGATAATGAGGTGGTGTATAATGACCAAGACTTTGGACCCGAAGAAGGTTTCTAGGTTCATGGAGACCCCGGGCAACGCCTGTGACGGAGCCCACAAGAATAATATTCCGCTGCTAGTTTATTTACTTGTGATGAACTTATTATTGTCCATCGAGACATTTGCGATGTAAGACTTATTTATATTCGACACCTGGCTTGTAATAAATGATCCTGGCATACATGTGATATTCACTCGGTTGTTCTTCGGAAAAACCGGGTGTGACAGAAGTGGTATCAGAGCCAAGGTTACCCATAGGAACGTGGACCTAGGTAGAAATGGACGTATTTAAGGGCCCTATTTTCTTAAAAACTATTTTACAAGGTGTGTGTTGAAAAGTGTTATTTAATGAGTCACTTTCTTCATCTTACCCCAATTTTCATTCAAAATAGGATTTTTGTTTAAAAAGTTTATCTAACCTAAGTTTAAATGCTTTTTGTTTTAGATGGTTTGCATGATTTGCACCGCTCGCAAGTCCACAGGAGGGAGAGTTCCCGTAGTTGCCCTTGCCGAAAGAGAGGAGAGCCGTCCGGTGGCGTACCTTTCCTACGGATTGGCAGTAGGAGGCTTGTTGCGCCGTCTTCGACGAATGCTCGAAGCCGCTGGCAATACGGGCAAGCTAATCATCCACTATAACTCCACCAGGACCATCCGTGAGAAAAGGGAAGAATGGAGTTCAGAGATGAGGATTATACACGAAAATCAGCTGCTTAAGATCCACCGCTCTCCATCTTGTAGAGCGACACAGGTCGATGCGGAGAAGAATGTCACCTGGGAGGCCATCACCTGCCAGAGTCACATCTATCATCGACACCTGGACAGGACTGAGTACATGTATGTCCTCCAACGCGAGAGTGGTACCTCGGAGTATTAGTACCCGCCAGTGCAGCAAGGGACTTCCCATGAGCACATGGATTTGTGCTTAGAGGCTGCTGCCATGCTTAGCACTCGATTGCAGGAGTGTCAGCAGGAGCTTCAGGATGTTCGTGACACCATGAAGGAAACCGAGACGTTGCTTCGAGCCTGCTTGAGGGCGAGAGAAAGAGGAGATGGGAATGAACTGTGTGTCACCGTGAACGATACATGGACTCCTGACTCCCCAGATCGCCGAGCGATCAGGCGTCGTCGCACTTCTCCACCAGGAGCCTCCCCACCCAAAGCAGAGTCAGAAGGCAGCCAAAATGATGAGGAAGATCCCGAGGAGCCAGCTCAAGAAAACGAGTAGTGTAGAGTCCTTCCCTTAGTTAGCAAGATGTCGAATAGTCAAGTCGTTACGTTAAGTTAATGGTGTGTTAATGCTTTGTGTGTGACGTGAGTTGTGGAAGCCATGAGCAATTGTCCACAGCCTCGTCTTTAGGTTGTTTTGCTTTGGTGTGTGAACCCATATGAAATAATATTGCATTTATTTTTGTGTGGGAAATGAACCCTCAGAAAAGTATAACAAAGCCTCAACACTTTAAAGTACAAACAAATGAAAGTAGTAAGATGATACTAAATGCTTTCAAATTAACATTGGTTGATTCTGCCAGATGGCCGGAAGAGGAAAAGGACGTGCTGCCAACCCCGCCAACAACAACGATGAGGCATGCAACCCTCATCTTTCTGGAGGCCAGGACCGGGGTGGTCGCTGTGAAGGAGTTGATTCCCTCCACCAAATGCTGGAGAATCAAAATCAGCTCATCCAGAACTTGACTCAAGTGGTGGCCAACTTGCATCAAGTTCCACCTCCACAAGCTGCACCACGCCAACCAAGGTTGAGTGAGTTTCTAGGAACTCAACCTCCAAAGTTTGCAAGTGCCGCTGAACCTCCGGAGGCAGATGATTGGCTAAAGACCATTGAAAGCAAGATGAGGATCATACAGTGCCAAGGGTATGAGAGGGTGCTGTTTGCCTCTCATCAATTGCATGGACCTGCTGCTGATTGGTGGACCACCTACGTGGCCGCCCATCATAACCCTGAGAACATCACTTGGGAAGAGTTCAAGCGTAGCTTCCGCAACCATTACATCCCAAGAGGTGAACTCAAAAACAAGAGAGAGGAGTTCTTGGGACTGCAGCAGGGAAACATGAAGGTGAGGGAATACCTCACTAAATTTACTCAACTATCCCGTTATGCCCCACGGGACATAGAGACTGATGAGCGGAAACAAGATTGTTTCGTCGAGGGACTTACCGCAGAAATGCAGTGTGCAATGTCCTCAAATGAATATGAAAGCTTCCAAAAGATGGTGGACAGAGCGTTTGTGGTGGTTTTCACAGATGACATTCTCGTCTTCTCCAAAGATGAAGAAGAACATGAGAAACATCTAAGGTTGGTGTTGCAGAGGCTGAGAGAACATCAACTATATGCCAAGCTGAGCAAGTGTGAGTTTTGGCTGAAGAGAGTTCCCTTCTTAGGACATATAATCTCGGAGGGAGGAATCTCCGTAGATCCCGCCAAAATCGAGGATATACAGAAGTGGAAGACCTCTGAAAATGTCGGGGAAGTTCGAAGCTTTTTGGGATTGGGGGGATACTATCGACGGTTTATTGAGGGATTCTCTAAGATCTCGAGACCCATTACCAAATTGTTGGAGAAGGGAATCACATTCACATGGACGCCACAGTGCGAAACGAGTTTTCAGGAGTTAAAGAAAAGACTGACAACAGCCCCAGTGTTGGTTATGCCAGATATGCAGAAGAATTTCACATTGTACTGCGATGCCTCTGGAAATGGGTTGGGATGTGTTCTCATGCAAGAAGGGCATGTCGTAGCTTATGCATCCCGGCAGCTCCGGAAGCACGAGAAGAACTATCCTACACATGACCTAGAGCTAGCCACAGTGGTACATGCGTTGAAAATTTGGTGGCACTACTTGATGGGGAAGAGGACAGAGATATATACAGATCATAAGAGTTTAAAGTACATTTTCACACAGCCAGATGTCAACCTTAGACAAAGGAGATGGTTAGAGCTAATCCATGACTTTGATGTGGGCATCAACTATCATCCTGGGAAAGCAAACGTCATGGCAGATGCTTTAAGTCGGAAAGTGCAGGTCAATAGGTTGAGCTTGAAGGACATGCCTGCAGAATTGAAGGACGAGGTTATAAGGCTCAATCTATGCCTTGTGAATAGTGGTGAAGCTATCGCCATGGAAGTGAACTCCACACTAGAGCGAGACATCCGCGAGGGTCAAAAGAGAGACGAGAAGATATAAGAGATCAGACAACTCATCAAGGAAAATAAAGCTCCTTGTTTTAGAGAGGATGAACAAGGTACGGTGTGGCACGGGAAAAGGATCTGTGTGCCTGAAGTAAAGGAGATTCATGAATTGATTTTAAAGGAGGCTCACGATTCCGACTATTCCATTCATCCTGGGAGTACGAAGATGTACCAAGACCTCAAGAGCAGGTATTGGTGGTATGGCATGAAGCGAGATGTCGCGGAACATGTTGCTCTATGTGACACATGTCAGTTGGTGAAAGCAGAACATCAACGACCCGCGGGATTATTGCAACCACTCAATGTGCCTGAATGGAAATGGGAAGAAATCGGCATGGATTTCATAGTGGGATTGCCTAGGACCCAATCAGGATATGATTCAATATGGGTCATCATCGACAGGCTAACCAAGGTAGCTCATTTCATCCCCGTGAAAGAAAGCTACAGCGGATCCAAATTGGCAGAGTTGTACATGTCAAGGATCGTGTGTTACCATGGAGTGCCAAAGAAGATTGTGTCGGATCGAGGGACACAGTTCACCTCAAGGTTCTGGCAGAAGTTGCACGAAACCATGGGGACCCATCTGAACTTTAGTTCTGTCTATCATCCCCAAACTGATGGGCAGACGGAAAGAACCAATCAGATTCTTGAAGATATGCTGAGGGCATGTGCACTCAAAAACAATAGGAGTTGGGACAAGAACTTACCGTATGCGGAGTTTTCCTATAACAACAGCTATCAAGCTAGTATGAAGATGTCACCGTTTGAAGCCTTGTATGGGAGGAAGTGCAGAACTCCTTTATTTTGGAACCAAACGGGGGAAAGTAAAGTGTTTGGTCCAGAAGCACTACAAGAAGCCGAGGCGAAGGTGAGGGAAATTCGCAACAATTTGAGGATAGCACAGACACGCCAAAAGAGCTATGCCGATGTACGAAGAAGAGAGCTCGTTTTCAATGTGGGAGACTATGTCTATCTCAAGGTGTCCCCTATCAGAGGACTTCGTCGGTTCAAGGTGAAAGGGAAGTTGTCACCTCGATACATCGGACCCTTTCAAGTTCTGGAAAGGAAAGGCGAAGTGGCGTATCAACTAGAGTTACCGGCTCGTCTATCGGATGTGCACGATGTATTCCATGTGTCACAACTCAAGAAATTCCTGAGGACGCCTGAAGAGGTGTTACCCATGAATGAATTGGACGTAGCTGAGGATTTGTCTTATGCCGAGCAACCATACAAGATTTTGGAGACAATGGAATGTCTCACCAGAAATAAAAGAATCCGGATGTGCAAGGTGCAGTGGAAGCATCACTCAGAAGAGGAAGCCACCTGGGAGCGGGAAGATGAGCTCAAGGCACAATTTCCGGAATTGTTTTCTTAGAACCACTAATCTCGAGGACGAGATTTCTTTTAAGGGGGGTAGACCTGTAACACCCCAAAAATCTTGTTAAGACCCTAAATCATGTTAAGAGGGGAATTTAAAAATTTTTGGACGTGTTGCATGTTTTGCAACAATTTAAATTCAAACTGGAATTCAATTTAAATTCAAAACAGAAAAGAAATAGAAAAAGAAAAAAAAGAAAACAGAAAATAAACCGGCCAGTGGGCCGAAACCCACCAGCCGGCCGAACCAGCACCCGTGCCAGCCCGCAGCCACGCGCGCCTCTTCCTCCCACTAACAGGCGGGGCCCGCCAGCCTTCTTCTTCCTCGCGCCCGCGCCGGGACTCTCTCACCCGAATTGAAACCGATCGGGAATTCTCGCGTATCCCTGCCGAATTTCGATCAGGGGCAACGCAAACTCGATCTAAACCTCCCCGCCGCCCTTCCCCGTCTATAAAAACCCCGGCCTCGTTCTGTTTTTCCCACGCGATCCGCCGATTTTACTCCGGTGAGAAACCGAGCCCCTCCGGCGAATTCTGGCCGATCTACGCTCGGAAATTCCGATCTAACTCGCTGGTCTTGATCCACCGCCTCCGGGGAACCATGCAGGTGCAGAAAACTCGGTGACTTGCGGTTCAAACACAGCGCCGACGAGCCTTGCCGTGGTTTCACTTCGGACCTCGTCACCGACCGCCTTCCAGGACCTCCGAGCTCAAGAAAACCCCCGAGGTGAGATCCCCGACCTCCCCTCCACCGATCTATGCCATAAAATCACAGTTCTAGGAAGAATTCCCGAAGATCTGAAACTCTCCGGCGAGATCGCCGCCTCCCGCCGCCGTGCGCCGCCGGGCAGCGCCGCCCGCGCTCGGTTAGAGCGACGTGGCCGCTTGTGCGCCGTCTATTTTAAATCGCACGGTAGACTTTAAATCTCCGCGTACCGGTTCGACGTTATAATCTCAGCCGTCTGTTTTAAATCGGACGGTCCACGTCAGCCCCACGTTATAAAGACTGGAAATCTTACGTGCTACCCCCTGGAGTTCTCGGGAAATAAGAGCTAGCCCCGGAAACTTCTGATCTAGCCCCTGGAACTTCAGAAAATCATGTAAATTCATTTAAAAATCAGTTTTAGCCCTGGACTTAATAAAAATTAGGAAAAACTCCTCTGTTATGAGTAGCTAGACCCCTGGAAATTGTTAGAATAATATTATAGACCCTGTAGTGGTGTGAGTTTACCTTTTTAACCCTGTTTGATATTTAATTTAGGAAATTGAATATGTGGCTAGTATTTAAAATTTAAAAAGTGGGACAAACATATTGTCAAAATTAAATTAAAAACTTTCTCAGTACTTAGAAAACTTTGGAGTGAGATAAAAATAGATTTTTGGCTGAAATGAATCTGTTTAATTTATTATTCACATCTATTAGTTATAGGGACACATTTTTAAGTAAAGAATAGTTCTGAAAATAGGGAAAATAAATGTAATAGTTTACATCAGAGGAAAAGGTCAAAAATATATTACTAAACATTTTAGATCAGAACCTATTCTGTTTAGATGATGTGTCTTGTTATTTTCATAATAAAGTTCACATTTAGGCATAGGAAATAAATCTGAAAATATAGCAACTAGTAAATGATAAATGAAGTTTCTAAAATCCAAAGAATTCAGTTTAGGGTTGGTAGAAATTCTGAAGACACATATGGAGTAGGAAAATACCATTCATGCATACTTGGTGCAGTGATTAAATATAAGAAATTTATTTAAATTGGAAACTCATATATATAGTATGTAAGCATAAAATGTGAATACAAAAGTAGGAATCATATACACATGATTAAAAGTACCTGTAAGCCAAGGATCAACACACATAGAGTAACCACAACACATATAATGGTGAATGACTTTCATAAATATGAATGTGTGGTTTGTATGAAGTGGAAGTGTGAACTATGTCTTATGGATTGTTGTTTTTCTTTTGCTATGTGTGATGGTATGATGTAGAACCTGCTCAAGAGCAAGTTATTCCTTTCCAAGATCAGGACTACCCATTTCAAGAGCAGCAGGAAGGAGGCAAGTGTCCTTGACCACTTTGATCCTATACTAGGATGTGTAGTTAGAATTATTTGCATTGTCAATTGAAAATATGAAACCTTTGCTAGGATGTTTCCCTAGAATTGCATTACCTTGTTTACTTGTACCTTGGGTTGGGATTCATTTTATCATGTCATTTATTATTATGCATATGCTTAGCCATGCTTAGAATGATAATTGGGATATGAGATCATCAGTTTATTTTACCATACTCTTGAATGAGATATTGTGAGTTATGTAGAGGTAGGGATCAAGGCAAGTTGGATGTTTTGGTTGTGTGCTGGGTGCACGAGACTCGGGTTTGTGTTTAGTACTTGCCTGGATCCTAAGGACCGGTTCATGGAGCATGTAACCTGGCTTTACAGTGCCAACCACATGCTGAGATGGGGCAGCTTGGCCAATTAATTAGGTGTATCCCCGGTGTAGTATGGGTGTGTTGGATAGTGCGGGGAGTAGGTGTCAGCTGGACTACCGTATGAACCGCAATGCTCAAGAGGGGGCCAATGCAGCGGGGTTGGAGCCTCTTGTATGCTGTTAGGCGTGAAACCTCAGTGGGCCCACGCTCGTCGGGAATCCCTTTGTAAAGGCTTCGTAGTGATCTCCTGGCTACACACCTGGGAAATGTGAATGTGGTTCATAGCCACTGGCATAATGGAGGTTCTTTTAGTCCACCCGGCAACGGGTGATGAAATCACTACATGTGGGTACAGTGGTACAAACTCTGCAGAGTCAAAACTGTCATGACAGCCGTGCTCACGGTCAAGAGCGGCTTGGACTTATTCATGATTAGAGGATTGATGGTTTTGGAAGCTGTGGATGTTAAGTGGGGAGCTTAACATTGGAAATGATGTTATGGTTATTTGATTATGATGATGGGATGGGAAATTGGGACCATTTCACCTGTGTAGTAATGTAGGTGCTTAATAAGCTAAGGTGATAGGTATTAATTGCGTAGTGCTTTAACCATGAGTTCAACCTCCCCTTGTTCTAGCCATGCATGACATAACTTTCCCACACTTGCTGAGTACCATCGGTACTCAACCTTGCATATTTGTTGGTTTATATTGCTGCTCAGGTCAAGATAATGAGGTGGTGTATAATGACCAAGACTTTGGATCCGAAGAAGGTTTCTAGGTTCATGGAGACCCCGGGCAACGCCTGTGACGGAGCCCACAAGAATAATATTCCGCTGCTAGTTTATTTACTTGTGATGAACTTATTATTGTCCTTCGAGACATTTGCGATGTAAGACTTATTTATATTCGACACCTGGCTTGTAATAAATGATGCTTCACTATTTGTCAACACATGTATGAGAAAATGATACTGGCATACATGTGATATTCACTCGGTTGTTCTTCGGAAAAACCGGGTGTGACACACGTGGCGTGTTCGGAGCTCATCTCTGCAAAGGGGGAGAGGTCCGCCGCTAAACTGGCTACGTGACAGGGTCGGGGCTCGTCCCTGCGGCAAAGGGTGAGGTCTGACACCGTGGGACACTGTTGCCCCTAGAGCTAGCCTGCATGGGAGCGAGGCCAATCCCGAAGGACACGTGTCGGCTGCGGAGCTTGTCACCGCGGAAAAGAGAGGACCAGCCGCGCGCGACGCATGTCGCTCTTGGAGCTCATCTCCGAGAGGTCCGGCCCCGCCAGACAAGTGTCGCTCTCGGAGCTCACCTCTGAAGGGTCTGACCCTGCTAGACACGTGTCGCTCTCGTAACTCACTTCCGAGAGGTCCGGTCCTACCGGACACATGTCACCTCCGGAGCTCATCTCCGGGAGGTCAGTCACTGTTGGACACGTGTTGACCTCGGAGCTCGCTTCCGAGCAAAAAGGAAGTCCGGCGCTACTTAACGCGTGGCACACTCGGAGCCCACCTCCGAAGAGAGGGGAGGTCTGGCTTTGACATGTGGCACACTTGGAGCCACCTCCGAAGAGAGGGGGAGGTCCGGAACTGACACGTGGCGTTCGTGGAGCTCGCCTCTGTTGAGAGGCGAGGTCCCGACCCACAAGACACGTGGCGCACGCGGAGCTCACCTCTGGAGAGAGGGAGGTCCTGCCCGCCAGGACGCGTGGCGCACATGGAGCTCGCCTCTGAGTAAGAGGGAGGTCTCGCCCGCCTGCCACGCGGCACAATCGGAGCTTGTCTCTGCAGAAAGGGGAGCCCAGGTTTCCGCAGGAGACATGGAGCTTCCGGAGCTCACCGCCGCGAAGGTAACACGATTCCGAAGCGGTTTTCCTCTGTACGCATGGGAATACTGGTACGGGAGGAAACCGACATGAATTCCACAATGTTACCGCACTGAATCAATCTAAAAGATAAGTTGTTAAGATTCAAAAACCATTTGAATAGGACTCTTATTCGAATTCCGATCAGATTTGGACTCTTTTCTTCCCGATTATAAATAGAACCGAAAATCTTTGGCCGCAACCACGTACTTCTTTTCCACCTCTTGAGCCGACAACTTAGAGCCCTAGCCCCAGCTCGCCGAGTAAACCTTTCGCCGGAGTTCAGTCGTCGGAGATCGCCGGAAGAGAGCCTCGACGATCTGTCTTGCTAGGAGAAGAAACCCAAGACCAAGAAGAACGTAAGGTAGGTCTCCAATACCACCTTACGACACCATTGCGTTTTCTTTGCATCTGTTCTTTGATTCCTTTCGAACAGAAGCTTTTTCGTGGACAGATCACTTGTTGATCGGTTTGATCTAAAGTCAAGATCATCACCACGTACACAATTGATCCGAACACTTTTGTTCATCGTAAAAGCCATGCAAGCAATGAAAGAACACGTACAAACTAAACTGCATCATAGGATTTGCATGCATATGCATCATCGCATCTTGATTAAAGTTTGTGCATGATATTGATTGCCATGAATCTTGTATGTTCGTGATCGTATATAGAATAACAAGCTCAGGGAGCTGTCTACGACGAGCTGCAGCAACAAGGTTTCGAGATCCAAGATCAACTGGAACGCAAGAACAAGGCAAGTGCCCCTTGACCATATTGATCCCATATTTTGCAAAACTGTTTTGTTTGTGAAAAGGTGTGTGTGCTTGAGTCAATATGATGGGAAACCCTTTTATAGGAGTTTACTAGTATTGGTTAAACCACCCTTGTTGCCAGGGAAGTAAATGAGTCGGGTATGGTTTTACTTTTATGCTTCACTGAGTCCATGGGATTATGGGAAGCAAGATAGATGTGTCTAGCTAACTGCACTCGTAAGAAATATGAGAAACTAATGTTGTTAATGAACATGGATCTGAGGGAGATCTAGGCAAGCCTGGGTTTGTGAATGAGGTAGCATGAGATGGTGGTTACTTGCCGTAGATCTAAGGACCGGTTCATGCGAGCCATGCTAGGATAACAGTGCCACCACAAGGCCAAGTATGGGTGCGGCTTAGCTGAGTAATTAGGTAAGTTACTAGATTGTTATGGACCGTGGAAGGCGCGGGGAATGGGAGTCGAGTGAGGACTGCCCTGGGAACTGCATGGCACAAGAGGGGGCCCGTGGGTGGGAGAATTGGAGATTCTAGCCTGCCGGTGAAACCTTAGTGAGTCCATACATCTAGTAGCCCCTTTGTAAAGGCTATTTTGTGATCTCTTGGCCATACACCGACAGTTGTGTACTGGTATAATGGAGGTTCTACAGTCGCCGACGGGTGACGAAATCACAAACTTGTGGGTGAAGTGGTACAAACTCTGCAGAGTCTTAAAACTATCATGATAGTCGAGCTTACGGTCACGAGTGCCTGGACGACCCACATGATTAGATGGGATGGGATGGTATTTGGTTATGGTTTCTGGTTTGGTTTGGTTTGGTTTTGGGGACTGTTGAGTCCGGGTGATAAGATTTGGTTGCATGACTGTTGAGTCATGCCAACGAGATTGGGTCTCAGAATGAGACAGAATTGAATGGTAGCGAATACGAGATGGTATTCGTGAGATGGTAGCAAATACGAGATGGTATTCGTGAGATGGTAGTGAATACAAGATGGTATTCATGAGCAAAGTTGATTAATGTCTGGTTGAGACATGGAAACGGATGAACCATAATGAAGGTATGTTGGTATTTTAATACATGTTGGGATTACATTCACTTAAAGCTGAGTTGCGGTTTTATCGTGGTTTTGAGAAATAACTTTGCTTTCTGCAATGAGCCTTTTTATACCTTCCTTGTTGAGAGCTACATATCATATTTTTCCCGCACTTGTTGAGTACGTCATTGTACTCAAAATTGCATTATTACTTCATCATCAGCTACAGGAGAAGATTACTATGAAGACCAAGTGGAGACTTAGGCGTGTAATCTGTCCTCAACCTTGCCTGTGGGGATGGAGTAGAGATGGAGCCGCTGCTGCTGCTTAGTTTGCTTCCGCACTAGTTAGAAGACTTCCACTGCTAAGATTTAGACTTCCGCTGCTAGATTTAGAGTTCCGCTGTTAGCATGAGTCCAAGACTCATGAGACTTTGTAACAAACCCTGTTCATACGTGGTAATATATATTCTGAATTCAGTTTGTGGATGATATGTGTATGTGTGATGAACATCCTGGGCACACATACGCATCAGTTCCAGGTTCAGAGAGGTTTTTCCTCTCAGAACCGGGGCGTCACAGCTGCCACGTGTCCTCTGGCTCCAAACCCGGCCTCCCCGCTGAGGCGGACTCCGGAGGTGCCACGTGTTCTCTGGCTCCGAACCCGGCCTTCCCGTTGAGGCGGGCTCCGGAGCTGCCACGTGTTCCACGACCATCCATGGGCCACGGGTCTCAGAAGTCAAGGAAGACGTAGCCACGCATTCAAGACTCGCACGTTCCCCAGGAGCACGGCGCATAGTGCACGCTTCCACCCACTCCTGTCATGCGTTACTGTGACAGGACAGGATGGTATGGCGTCACAACGGCAGTAACGGCACAGTGCTGCACAGTTGTTCGAGTAGGCTGCAGTGACAGGATGGAGCCTTCTCCCGCCATCATCAACCGCTACTCTGTCAAGAATGACCGGCGTGACAGGCAGCGCGCCTTAACCCCATCAACATTGGATACTACAAGTAGCCGTTAAAACCCTAGATCTTGTATAGGGTACTGACCACCGCGGGGCCACCTGTCGGGCTCCGGGTCTTACTGTAACTGCACGGCCTTGAGACATAATAGGTGCAGCCGCCAACAGAGGGGATCTGATTCCAGACTCTCACACGCACACGCGCAAGCCACAAGCAATACGACTTACACTCCCGTGGACGTAGGGTTTTACGCTTCGGCGGCCCAAACCACGTAAATCCTAGTGTTCATCTTGTGTCCTTCAAGCTCGATCGATCCAGGGACTAAGCCCCTCCAATCATCGAACCTTCGCATGCTGCTCCAATAGCGGTACCGGGGGAAGTGTCGTAGGAAACACTTCGACAACCTCGATTCATCTAGCATCATTAGACTCCATTCACGCAGTCGTCGAATGAATTTTAGCTTAGTTAATGTATTCCGGCGGTACCATATAGCATACTAAGTGGAAATCACAAACTCCTCTCTGTACCTCACCAAAATATAATTACTGCAAAATAGACATTTCTGTTATATATCTACAAACTGTAGAGGAACCGGACACTTGTTCATGATTTGGTACTGTTAATTGACACTGTTTTGTGCGTTCATCTATTGCAGCAGCCTTATTTCTGTTAGAATAATTCGGTCACTAGGATTTATCATGACTCCTGTGTTAGATCTCCCCTATATGTACCTCGCCTCTAATCAATAGTTATATACTGATTACTCTTGTGATCTTTCTATCAATTTCACTGAAGCAACATTGAATTCTCTGCATTCCTGCGGACGAACCGAACGAAATCCCGGACTACGGGCCAGCACTAAGGGTAGGTAGGAACGGCAGCTTGTTAGGTGAAGCACGCCAAGTGTATATATTGAACCACCTCTTCCCGAGCTGCACAACAGTCCTAACACGCCCATGTCAACGTGCCTCCCGTGCACCAAGCAAAAAAACCATGGACGTGCCGCTCCCTGCTCTGCTCGGCTCCTTGACCGTCGCCGTCGCCCTGTGGCACCTTCTCCTCCGGCGCGGCCAGCGTGCGGGGCTGGCCCATGCTGGGCAACCTGCCGCAGCTCGGCGCCATGCCGCACCACACCATGTGCGCGCTGGCACGGGAGTATGGACCGCTGTTCCGCCTCCAGTTTGGCAGCGCTGAGGTTGTGGTGGTCGCATCGGCGGAGGTGGCGGTGAAGTTCCTGCGCACCCATGACGCCAACTTCAGCAACCGTCCGCCCAACTCCGGCGCCGAGCACGTGACGTACAACTACCAGGATCTCGTGTTTGCGCCCTACGGCGCACGGTGGTGGGCGCTGCGGATGCTGTGCGCGCTCCACCTCTTCTCTGCCAAGGCGCTCGACGACCTCCGCTCCGTCCGGGAGGGGGAGGTCGCGCTACCGGTGAGGGAGCTCGCGCGGCAAGGCGCGCCGGCGGTGGCGCTGGGGCAGGCAGCCAACGTTTGTGCGACCAACACTCTTGCTCGAGCTACGATCGGCAGGCGGCTGTTCGCGGTGGATGGAGGCTGATAGATTGTATGGCGCTGAAATACCTGATCACTATGGGTCATGGTCTCTTATATTTATAGAGAAATATATATATGGTATGTTACATATATTCCAAGAATAGATGATTCCTTTCTATCTATAAATATAGACTACTATGCATAATATATTTTTCTACCAAATATACTACTGATGCATATGGTAGTCTATCTAGCATACTAAATATACTCCCAACATATATGGTACCCAATATATCATGTCAAGTATACTTCTGATATATATGGTAATCAATATAGCATACCAAATATTGATATAGGCTTCTATGTTTAACATCCCCCTCAATCCGGACGGTGTGGTACTAAGTTTAGATTGCGTCGAAAATTATTGAAGGAGGAGACCGGTAATGGCTTGGTCATAATGTCGGCGAGCTGATCTTTAGATGATATAAATCTCACATCAAGTTGACGAGATGATACTCGGTCACGAACGAAGTGATAATCAACCTCAACATGCTTCGTCCGCCGATGAAAAATTGGATTGGCAGATAAATAGGTGGCACCAATATTATCGCACCACAGACTAGGTGCTCGTGACTGTGAAATCCAAAGCTCATGCAAAAGCACCTGAATCCAAATTAATTCTGCGGTAGCATCAGAACTGCCGTATATTCAGCCTCTGTACTTGAACGAGACACTGTTGGCTGTTTGCGTGAACTCCAAGAAATAAGATTGCCACCAAAAAATATGGCATATCCGCCAGTGCTTTATCGATCATCCGGATTCCCAGCCCAATTAGCATCTGAGAAGGCACTAAGCAGTGAAGAGCCAGACTTGGTGAAGCATAATCCCATATCAATTGTTTCATGAAGATATCTTAGAATCCTTTTGACTGCCTCCCAATGTACAGTAGTTGGAGTTGATAGAAATTGGCAGACTCTGTTGACACAAAAAGAAATATCAGGCCTTGTTAATGATAGATATTGGAGGGCACCAACAACACTTCGATATCTTGTAGTATCTTCAGACGAGAGCTTTCCACCCATATCTAGTCCCAACTTCTCAGTAGGAACCATAGGAGTGGACACACCTTTGGAGGTGAGCATATTAGTTTGGGATAATAAATCTTGTATGTATTTGTGTTGTGTCAGAATGAGCCCATGAGAGGAATGACATACTTCAATTCCAAGAAAATAACTGAGTCTACCAAGATCTTTTACTGCAAAATCAGCCTTAAGTTGTGTAAGGAGTCTCTCAGTAGCCACAGAAGACGAGCTGATTATAATAATATCATCCACATAAATAAGAATATATATGTGAATATCAGACTTGTTAAAAATAAAAAGAGAAACGTCTGCCTTTGAGGCTGTAAATCCCAACTCCAAGAGTTTGGAGCTAAGGCGAGAAAACCATGCATGTGGTGCTTGTTTGAGACCATAAAGAGATTTATCCAACTTGCAAAGATAACTGGGATGTTGAGAATCCACAAATCCAGGTGGTTGTTTCATATAAACATCTTCATGAAGAAGGCCATGTAGAAAGCATTCTGAATATCTATTTGTCGAATAGCCCAACCTCGAGAAACAGCAAGAGACAATAAAAGTCGAATAGTAGTTGGTTTAACAACTGGACTGAAAGTATCATCATAATCAATTCCATATTGTTGTTTAAAATCTTTAGCAACCAGACGTGCTTTGTAGCGGTCAATAGACCCATCTGGCTTTTGCTTCAACTTGAAGACCCATTTGCAGTCAATGACGTTAATACCAGTACGATGAGGTACTAAGTGCCATGTTTTATTTTTAAGAAGTGCCTGAAATTCATCATTCATGGCCTGACGCCACATGAGATGCTCCATAGCAGCAACATGAGAAGTAGGCTCAGAAGTAGAAGACCGAACCACAGAATATGTGACCGTACCATCTGTACGTACCTTTGGACGTCTAATATTATTTTGTAGGCGCGTACGGTACGGATGGACGGAGGGTGCGTCAGCCTCGACACCTGATTGGGCCTCAATATCAGGAAGCGCATCCTGATTCACACTATTAACTGGTAGGCAATCAGCAGGTATGGTAGGTGCTCCCAAATCTGATTCATGCTGCATGGGTGCTATAAGTAACGGCAGCATATCTGGAGCAGATCTCTGAGATGGAGATTCCTGAATATCTGCATCCAAAGAGTTAGCAGGCACAGATGCATGTATATGATCATTTTCCAAATTAGTACTGTTGTTTCCCAAGTGCAACATGCGCAAATCAATATTACTATGTGTCGATTCCAAATTTTGGGAAGGATGGGATGGAGTTCATTTGAAAGGAAAAATATTCTCGTAAAAAATAACGTCTCTGGAAATATAGACACGACCTGAATCAGTGTCAAGACATTATACCCTTTATGTAAAGAGCTATAGCCTAGAAAAACACATTCCTTGGATCGAAAAGAGAGCTTCTGTTTGTTATAAGGACGAAGATGAGGCCAACAAGCACACCCAAAAACTTTTAATAGTGAGTAATCGGGTGGTGTATTGAATAAACGCTTCAAAGGGCATTTGTTATCAATAACTCGAGTAGGAAGGCGATTGATGAGGTATGTGGCTGTAAGGAAAGCTTCATCCCAAAATTTAAGGGGCATGCCTGCATGAGCTAAGAGAGCAAGATCGGTTTCAACAATATGACGGTGTTTACGTTCAGCAGAACCGTTTTGTTGATGTGTATGAGGACATGAAACACGGTGAGATATGCCAAGAGAACGAAAAAATGTGTTGTGAATTTTCTGGTATTCCCCACCCCAATCAGACTGAACACACTTAATTTTAGCATTAAGGAGACGCTCAACATGCGCTTGGAACTGTAAAAATATACTTGGAGCGTCAGTACGATCATGCATTAAATAGATCCAAGAAAATTTACTAAAATCATCAATAAAGCTGATATAATACTTAAAACCGCCAACAGATTGGGGTGCAGGTCCCCAGACATCGGATAAAATGAGTTCTAAGGGTGATGTAGACCGATGAATAGAACTTGTGTATGGTAATTGGTGACTCTTAGCTAGTCGACATGCATTACAAACCGATAAAGATGACTCTCTAGGACATGAAATATTATTGAGATGCAAAATTGACCGAACTACTTGAGATGAAGGATGGCCGAGTCGGGCATGCCATTGGGCTTGACTAGTAGAATTGCTCGCTAAGGCATGCTTGATGGCAGCGACATCGGATGACTTGATAGGATAGAGGCCAGACTCACATCGCCCTTCGAGAAGACTTCTCCTCGATGTTCGATCCTTAATAGAGAAATGTCATGGATGGAATTCAAAGACATTATTATCACGAGAAAATTTAGGAAAGGAAAGAAGATGTTTGGAAATATCAAGCACATGCAAAATATTGCGCAATGCAAGAGGGCGAGCAACAGTATTAATTGAAGAATGACCAACATGCATAATCTGCAAACCTGCTCCATTTCCGACTTGCACTTGTTCGCCTCCATGATAGCGTTCACGGACAGCAAGGCGATCGAGATTACTTGTAATATGATCGGTGGCACTCGTGTCACTATACCAGTTGGGGTCGATATTGTACGAGTTTGTGGATGCCAAGGCTGCCGAGGGGGCTTCATCCTGGTATGTGTTGTCCATCCTATACCAGCACTTGATGGCAGTGTGGCCGAGCTTGCCGCAGATCTGACATTGAGGACGAGGGCCGTTGTCACGACGATCACCGCGCGATGGGGTGCCGCCACGAGACCGACCGCCACGGCCATGGTCACTACGACCGCGGCCATGAGATTTACCGCCACGACCCACGTAATTCGCGGAGGCACCATGGTTTAGCTGTAGTTCCGTCAGGTGCTGGAGTTGTCGGGCTTCGAATGCGACCAAGTGAGCAAAAACGTCATCGAGGGAGAGCGCCTCTGTCTTTGTCGTCATCGAGGTGACGAATGGGTCGTATTCGCTTGGGAGACCTGCAAGGAGATAGGCGAGAACATCCTCATCACGGAGGGGAGCATCAGCGGCAGCGAGTTCGGTGGCGAGCCCCATGATCTTGCGGAAGAAGTCAGCGGCGGACAGATCGCGTTTCTTCGATGTAGCGAGTTCCACACGGATTTGCACCGTGCGTGCCTTCGTAGACGAGGCGAACTTCTTCTAGAGGGAGTCCCAGACCTCCTTTGAAGACGTGGCATTGACGACATCCCGAAGAACTTCTTCGGTCATCGACGATAGAAGACCACTCAATAGTTGTTGATCTTGATCATACCAACGTTCGTACGCCAGATTGGGGACTTGTTCACCACCCGGGGTTGTTGATGCGTTAACCTTCTTCTCAGGTGCGGCGTGGGTGCCATCTAGGTACCCGATCAGCTTTGAGCTCCGGAGATACAGAAGGAGTTGAGCGCGCCATAGGAGGAAGTTTGATTTCGTTAAACGAATGGTGACAACTTGGTGAATAGGGATCGAGGCCATGGTGGTGTTGTGAGCACCCGACATGATAGAGGAGGAGGAAGTGGTGGAGGAGGAGGAAGAAAAATTTGTGGTATGGGTTAGAACCTTGGCTCTGTTACCATGATAGATTGTATGGCGCTGAATGACCTGACCACTATGGGTCATGGTCTCTTATATTTATAGAGAAATATATACATGTTATGTTACATATATTACAAGAATAGATGATTCCTTTCTATCTATAAATATAGACTACTATGCATAATATATTCTCTACCAAATATACTACTGATGCATATAGTAGTCTATGTAGCATACTAAATATACTCCCAACATATATGGTACCCAATATATCATGTCAAGTATACTTCTGACATATATGGTAATCAATATAGCATATCAAATATTGATATAGACTTTTATGTTTAAGGAGATGGTGGTCGAGCCGATGCAGCTCGCCGGCGTCTTTAACGTTGCGGACTTCGTGCCGGCGCTCCGGCCGCTCGACCCGCAGGGCGTGGTGCGCAAGATGAAGCAGCTGCACCGCCGATACGACGACATGATGAACGAGATCATCAAGGAGAGGATGGCGGCTGAGGAAGGTAAGGACCTGCTCAGCGTGCTGCTCGCGAGGATGCGGGAGCAGCAGCCGCTGGCGGATGGCGAGGACAGCAAGGTCAACAAGACTGACATCAAAGCGCTTCTCCCTGTGAGTTACAACCTGTGCATTCTTTTTTCTTTTTATTTTCTGAACAGGTTGCCGTGCATTCTTTTTCCTTTTCCCGTGCACTCTCAATAGCCGCGGCTGCTCAAACGTAGGAACGTTAAATAGGCACATTCTTCTTCTATTTATTCGACGTCTGTGTTTTGGATAATCGATCGTGGCAGAACCTGTTCACGGCCGGCACAGACACGACGTCAAGCACGGTGGAGTGGGCGCTGGCCGAGCTGATCCGGCAGCCGGACGTCCTCAAGAAGGCGCAGCAGGAGCTGGAAGCCGTCGTCGGCAGAGACCGCCTCGTCTCCGAGTCGGACCTCCCTCGCCTCACGTACCTGACTGCCGTAGTCAAGGAGACGTTCCGGCTGCACCCGTCGACGCCCCTGTCCCTCCCCCGCGTTGCCGCGGAGGAGTGCGAGGTCGACGGCTTCCGCATCCCCAAGGGCACCACGCTGCTCGTGAACGTGTGGGCGATCGCCCGTGATCCGGCCGCGTGGCCCGAGCCTCTCGAGTTCAGGCCCGGCCGGTTCCTCCCCGGCGGGTTGCACGCGGGGGTGGACGTGAAGGGCAGCGACTTCGAGCTGATACCGTTCGGCGCGGGGCGGAGGATCTGCGCCGGCTTAAGCTGGGGCCTTCGCATGGTGACACTGATGACGGCCACGCTGGTGCAAGCCTTGGACTGGGACATGGCCAACGGCATAACCGCGGACGAGCTGGACATGGAGGAGGCCTACGGGCTCACGCTGCAGCGCGCCGTGCCGCTCATGGTCCGGCCGGCGTCCAGACTGCTGCCGTCTGCGTATGCCGTGGAGTAGAGGTGGAGTTCGGCCGCGTTACTTACATGCGATGGTGAAGTACGAAGTACGCTCTTACATTGCTGGTGGATGTGTGTATGGTCTTGCTCTCTTTTCAGCAATATAATAAAAGCTTTGCTTTCTGATTGTTACTGAATCTTTTGTTAATGAGACAGTGATGATGCTGACCTATTTTTCAGAAAATTTTCCTGTACCTAACCTACTTTTAAGCCAATGCGTACTAGAAAAGGTCTCGATTTGTTGCAACTTGCCAAGGATTGCTTTATTTTTTATACGGAGTCGAAAATCAACTTCAAGGATGAACCCTATCCCCTATTTTTTAACGGATATTGTCGGTACCATGCAACCAGGTGCCCTGCCGCGTGGAGGGTTTGAAGACAGTCAGGGCCTTGCCTCCCTGACGAGGCGGGCCCTGGCCTCGGACCTGGCCTCCCCGCCGAGGAGGCGTCCGGCGCTGCCACGTGTTCCTAGACTCCGAGTCGGACCTCCCCGCCGAGGAGGGCTCCGGAGCCGCCACGTGCCCTTGGCCCCGGACCTAGCCTCCCCGTTGAGGAAAGGTTCGGCGCTGCATCGTGTGCCCAGGCTCTGGGCCGGACCTCCACGCTGAGGAGGGCTCCGGAGACGCCACATGTCCTTGGCCCCGGACCTGGCCTCCGCGCTGAGGCAAAGATCGGAGCTGCCACGTGTCTCCAGGCTCCGGGCAAGACCACCCCGCTGAGGAGGGCCCTGGAGCCGCCACGTGTCCTTGGCCCCAGACCTGGCCTCCCCACAGGGGCAAGGTCCGAAGCCGCCACGTGCCCCCAGGCTTCGGGCCTGACCTCCTGGCTGAGGAGGGCTTCGGAGCCGCCACATGTCCTTGACTCCGGACCTGGCCGGCAAGGTCCGGAGCTGCCACATGTCCCCAGGCTCCGAGCCTGACCTCCCGGCTGAGGAGGGCTCCAGAGCCGCCACGTGTCCCACGATCAGTCATGGGCCGTAAGACTCTGGAGTTAAGGAAGACATGCGCCGTCCAGTCTAGCATTCAGAACTCGCGCCTTCCCTAGAAGCTTGTCGCACTGCGCACACTTCCGCCCCCTCCCGTCCGTCATTACTGTGACAAGACAGGGCGGCGAGGTGTGATAGCGGCACAGTGTCGCCCAACAGCACAGACATCGTTTTCATCATCACCTGCTACCTAGTTAGTGGCGCCCGGCGTGTCAGGCGGCGCGCCTTAACCTCAGCGACAACGACATCACATGTAGCTGTAAATACCCTAGATTATGTATAGAGTACGGACAGCCATGGGACCACCTGTCGGCCTCCGGGCCACAATGTAACTGCCCCGACCTTGAGCTATAAAAGGACTGGGGCAGCCTCCGGGCAAAGGGTTCGCAACCCAGCCAACTCACTCGCTCAAAGGCACAAGCAATACAACACTAACTCCCGTGGACGTAGGGTTTTACGCTCCGGCGACCCAAATCACGTAAATCTCAGTGTTCACTGTTCCAATAGCCTTCATTAATCTAGTGACATTAGCCCCTACAAACGAAGAACCTCCGCGGACTGTTCCAATAGCGGTACCGGGAGAAGTGTCGCAGCTCACACTTCGACATTTAGTGTGCCAGGAAGGGGGCTTTTACGCTCTCTAGTCGACCGAGCATCACCACTGTCGAAGTGTATTCCCTGCAACACTTCCCCCGATCTGCCTGAGCAGCCCGCGGAGAT
This sequence comes from Neostapfia colusana, assembly GCA_030760725.1. Lineage (NCBI taxonomy): Eukaryota > Viridiplantae > Streptophyta > Magnoliopsida > Poales > Poaceae > Neostapfia > Neostapfia colusana. The sequence goes on along the minus strand of JASWHV010000006.1, from coordinate 23,773,333 downwards.
TCTTTTTTCGGTGGGGCTAGCGGTTCTCCAAGGTCGTAACACAATGGCTAGAGGAAATACACGAGGATTTACGTGGTTCAGGCCGCCGGAGAGTAATACCCTACGTCCACGAGATGTGTTTGCTGTATTGCTCGCACGTATGAGTGTGTAAGTTAGCTGGGTCGTGAACCCCTTGCACGGAGGCTGCCCCGGTCCTTTTATAGCCCAAGGCCGGGGCTGTTACAAGGTGGTTCGGGGCCCGACAGGTGGCCCTGCGACTATCTACATCCTATACATAAACTATAGGCGTTCACAGCTATGTGCATTGTCACTGTCGGTGGAGTTAAGGTGTGCCGCCTGTCACCTAGTGCGCCTCTGACTGGGCGGCCGGTGATGATAAATTTCCCATCTTGTCGCGCATCTTTTCGCTCTGCTAGGCGGCTCTGCACCGTGTGATGGCACTGTTGTGCTGTCACGCCTCGCCGCCCTGTCTTTCACCATAATGGTGTGCATACGGGGCACAGAGGCGTGCATCATGCGCCATGCTTCTGGGGAAGGCGCGAGTCTTGAATGCTTGGCCTGACAACGCACCTTCCCCTTTTACTACTTGGCCATGTGCCCGTTGCTTGCCAGAGTTTCGTCTGGGCGGTTGGCCACCGGGACACGCATCTCCACCGAAGCGGTCTTCCGGAATAGTGGGTGGTCCGGAGTTGTTGGGCACGTGTGTCACACCCTCAATTTTACTACCATGCATTGCATACATTTTTCATGTAAAAGAGCATTTGAAAAGTAGTAAAAAGGGTGAAAAGAACCATAGAAATGGAGAAAGGAATATAGGAATGGAGATAAATGGAAATAAGATAGCTAAATTGAGCCATCCCAAATTTCCCCAAATCTCCCCAAAAATTCCCCTAGGGGGATTTTCCCCCAAATGGGCCACACCCTTGGGGGGGACCCTAGGACTCTTGGGTTGAGTCTCATCTTGCTAGGACTCTCCTTTTCCCCCTTATAAATACAACCTCCAGCCCCCCTATTCCATTGGCCGCCGCCCTTGCCCCCCCCAAACTCGCCGAGTTGCCCCCTGCCCCCCCCCGCCAACTCGCCGAGTTGCCCCCCCCCCCCTTGCCGGAGTTTGGCCACCGTCGAGCCCGGCCGATGAGCCCCACCGTCGAGCCCCACAGTCGAGACCTGTCGTCGAGACCCGCCGTCGAGCCGTGTCACGCCTCGCCGTCGCCGCAGAAGAAGCTCGACGTTCTGCCCTAGCCATAATTCTCCATGAAAAATCCTCCGCTGCTGCCTTTGCTAGGAGGGAGGCACTGCCACAAGGATAAAGTGAGGTAGGTTTTTATTACCCCTCTTACAACGTCGCCGCTGTTTCTACGCATCCGTTTTCTTCGCCCCCTTCGAGCAGAAACTTCTGCGTGTGGACAGATCATGTTTTGGTCGATTTTTGACATGGAATTGATCTACATCTTGTGTTAAGATCATCACCACGTACACACTTGATCCCTACACCCTTTATCATCATAAAACCCCATCAAAGCCCATTAAAACATGCAAGAACACGTACAAATTGGTTCTATAAAACTGCATTATATATAGGATTTGCATTCATCTACCCCATTACATATTGAGTAAAGTTTGTACATGATGATTGATTGCTGTAAATTTTGTATGTGTGTGGTCGTGAGTAGAAGGACAAGCTCAAGAGGCCGTCTACGAGGAACTACAGAACCAAGACTTCGAGACGCTTGAGCAAAACGAACCACGGGAGCAAGGCAAGTGCCCCTTGACCATATTGATCCTATGTTTTGAAACTGTTTTGCTTGGGAAAACTCGTATGCTTGAGTCAACTTGATGGGATACCCTTTTTATAGGAGTTTACTAGTTTTGTTAACCATCATTGTTGCCGGGAAAGTTGATGAGTCAGGTATGGTCGTTTTCCTTTTTGCTTCACTTAATTTATGAGATACGGGAAGCTGAATTAAAACATGGTTAGCTACTGCACTCATAAATAATGATGATGAAAACTTGATGATGTTAAATAGCATGGAATCGGGGAGATCTAGGCAAGCTTGGTTCCTGGATGTTGCTGAGTAAGATGGTGGTTTACTTGGCGTAGATCTAAGGACCGGTTCATGCGAGCACATGCCAGGAAAACAGTGCCACCACAAGGCCAAATATGGGTGCAACTTAGCTGACTAATTAGGTGTGTAGCTAGCTTGTTATAGACCGTTGGATGGCGCGGGGAATGGGAGTCGAGAGGGACTGCCCTGGGAACTGCATGGCACAAGAGGGGGCCCGTGGGTGGGAGAATAGAGATTCGAGCCTGCCGGTGAAACCTCAGTGGGTCCGTACATCCTAGTAGCCCCTTTGTAAAGGCTAGTTTGTGATCTATTGGCCATACACCGATGGTTGTGTACAGGTATAATGAAGGTTCTTTCTAGTCACCGACGGGTGACGAAATCACAAACTTGTGGGTCAAGTGGTGCCACCTTTGCATAGTGTAAAATATCATGATAGCCGTGCTTCCGGTCACAAGAACCTGGCCAACTTCCATGATTAGAGGCAAAAAATGGGTATGGATATTTGGGTATGGTCATTGGGATTGTTTTTGGGACTGTTTTGGGTCATGACAATGAATTTGGTTTCGGTGATATGAAAATGAGATGGTTATGAACATTTATGAGTATGAGATGAACTTGGTTAAGATTATTCGTTGGTTGAGACTTGATAAATGGTGAATTATGATGAAAGAATGTTGCTGATTTACTTGGTTATATTGGGATTTAACTCATCTATAAATAGTTGTTGTTTTTACCATGTTTGTGAAATAAAATTTGCTTGCTGCAATGAGCCTTTTTATTCCCTACCTTGTTGAAAGCTACATGTCATACTTTTCCCGCACTTGCTGAGTACGACATGTACTCAGCCTTGTATTCCCACATATACATCAGCTACAGGAAAAAATATTTCGAGGAACATGTGGAGTACTAGGCGTGCGCACTACCGTCAACATGCCTATGGAGTTGAAGTTGGAGCCTGTTGTCTTTAGTGATCTTCCACCTGTCGTTTAGAGTCTTCTGCTGCAATAATAAGTAGAGATTCATGAGTGATACATTGATTCATTGTAATAAAATATTTAAACATTATTTGTACGTGGTTATATTCTGAATTCAGTTTGTGGAATACATGTGTATGTATGATGAACATCCTGGGTACACATATGCATTCACTTGGTTCATTTTCAGAACCGGGTGTCACAAATTGGTATCAGAGCCACGTTGACAGTAGGACGCAAGCCTAGGTAGAATGGACACTCTAAAACACATAGGAATACCCCTCTAAACTGCCATTTTCGAAAATTGTTTGCTGCTGCACTTTACATGCCAATTCAGCCACCGCAAAGTGCAATTTTCAGCCCCTTTTTCTTCTTTTCTTTTGGACAGCCACACCTTCTGTTTTCATGCTTCATAGCTTCTGAAGTTTTGGAGTTATTTCCTTCTTCTCTAACATTTCTCATCTCCTATTTATAGATGTCTGTGACTAGGAGCACAGAACGCATAAGGACTCGTCCACCACCACGTGGGAGTGCACTTAACCCAATTGAGGTGTCCAATGGACCATATTGGGAGGAGGTGAAGATGGAAGCTCATGATGAAGATGAAGTCAATAGCTCTATGCATGAGGAAGAGGATCCAGAAGAGGTGGAATCATTCGAAGACGACATAGAAGATGATCCACAAGAACGGCATTGGTATGCACCTCAGGAGGACTTTCACGTGGGCTTACACCCTGTGGAGCCTCATGAAGCTATGTCGGGAGGAGATGAATCTGAAGAGGAGCCACCCCTTTCTGAGGCCAATAATGAAGGTGATGAACGGGCCAACCATTCAGTTCAAGAGTTCCGGTCCGACGGAATGGAAGGAGGACACATATCCAAGGAGCTCAATGAATTTCTGGATTGCTGCAGCTTATACCTGGAATACCTTCTCAAGGAATTCCCTCATCTCGGACATGAAGAGTGGGAGGCTGAAGTAACCATCCTATCTAACAGTAGGGTTGTCACTCGACACCTCACACACACATGGAGAGCTACAAGGGCAGAAGCTATCGATGCTGCTGCATGGGATGCACTCACCGGACTGTGCTACACCTTCTGTGAGCAGCTTGAGAACACTATTTTTGAGCTGCACCCGTATCGGAAGAGTGGTACAAGGGAGATCATTGGACCCCATGGAGGAGCTCTTTCCAACCCACAAGCTGCTGACAAGTCTCAGAGGTTGATCATGGAGTTGGAAAACCGCTATGCAAGCGCACAAGAAGAGACCCGTTACCTCCGCAAGAAGCTGTATTTGCTGGAGAAACAAGAGGAGACTCGTGCCAACGCGGAGCAAATGGAGCACCAGCGTCATCTATCCCTACATGGACTGCCGACTCACCATGGCATGCGCCCATATATGGACCACCCCCGTCACACAACGAGAACAGCACCGGTTCTCACGATTAAGTTTAGTTTTCCATTGAATAAAGTTGTAATAGGAACTTTTATATCATAGTAGCTTGAATAAGAGTAGCGTGCTGAAATTTTTGTGATAATTGCTTGGTTTGTGTTCTGGTGTGAGTTGTGGGACGCTTCGGCGGATGTCCACATCCACACATAGTGGAGAGATGTGAGATGCTTTGGCACGTGTTCACATCCTCATATAGGCTGAAATTGATAAAAGAAGATACTTAGTTCATACACCTTGATGCATAAAGTTAGGGGGACCAATCTAAATTTCTATTTCCTACTCTACTCTCTCTCTCTCTCACATATGGTGAGGGAAAACCCCAACCACCAAAGGAGGAACGCTCGTGGTAACAACGGAACACAGGAGGATGGCAATGTTGAAGTTCCTGAAAATGCCAACCCCGGGGCTGATGGAAACAACCTTGAACGGTTGATGGCTATGCAGAACCAGCTAATGCAAACGATGATACAAACGTTGGGTCAGCTGCAGGCCAACAATAACAACAATCCTGACCCCGTTCCTGCACCCCCACCGCCACCACCGCCGGCTCACAACAGATTGGGAGAGTTCATGAGGACTAGGCCGCCTATTTTTGCACAAGCCAATGATCCTATGGAGGCTGATGATTGGCTGAAGTCTATAGAAAAGAAGCTTGCTATTGTTCAGTGCAATGATCGGGAGAAAGTTCTCTTCGCATCACACCAAGTCATGGGAGCAGCCGCTGATTGGTGGGACGCTCTTTGTAATGCTCATGTCAACCAGGAGACTATCACTTGGGCTGAATTCAAGGAGAGTTTCCGCTCTCACTATGTCCCTGCAGGAGTCATGAAGCTTAAAAGGCAAGAGTTTGAAGGTCTCCGCCAAGGAAGGAAGAGCGTGAATGAGTATCTCAACAAGTTCACGCAGCTGTCAAGGTATGTTGCATAAGATGTCAACTCGGATCAAAGAAAGCAGTACTTGTTCATGAGAGGATTGAACAGTGAAATTCAAGTTCAGCTGCTCAACAATGACTATGCAAACTTCCAAATGCTTGTTGACAAAGCTATAGTCGTTGAGGGCAAGATCCATGAGATTGAGCAAGAGGGCAAGAGGAAGATGCCATATCAAGGACAGCCACAAGGGAGCAATGTACGTCCCTGCTTTATGCCACCAGCAGCACCACATTATGGCTCGTCCGCTTCTACTTTCCGCCCTGCAAATCCACCTCGCCCTAATCAGCCACCGCAGCAACGTCCTGTTATGCAAGCACCTCGTATGCCTATGCCTCCTGCACCCCGTCCCAACTTGGGCGGCTTGCTCAAAACCAGCCTCGCCCCAACATTCCTGCTGTTGTGGACAACCAGGCATGTTTTTCATGCAGAGAGGCGGGACACTTTGTAAGTCAGTGCCTGAAGAAAGGCCTTGGACAGCCGAGCAACGCACCTAAGCAGAACCCACGGCCGATGTAGGAGCTAATCAAGGTAACCGTGGACAGCAGAACTATGCTCGTGGCAATGTGAATCACGTCTCCGCTGAGGAAGCACAACAAGCTGAGGGCGTCGTGATTGGTATGTTTCTTGCCAACTCCAACCCAACCACTGTTTTATTTGATTCCAGAGCATCGCATTCATTCATCTCATCCAAGTATGTTACAAAGTATAACCTGCCCATATCTCATATGAAACAAACTATGTTGGTTAATTCTCCCGGTGGAGAGATGAGCACTAACATAGTGTGTCTGAAAGTAAGCCTTAAAATAAGGGGGTAGACTTTCTTGCCAACCTTATTATCTTGGATTCCCAAGGGATTGACATAATACTTGGAATGGATTGGTTAAGCAAGCATAACATAATGATTCAATGTGCTCAGAGGATTGTGCAGTTGACAAGTGAGCCAACACTCGTATTGAGTTTGAGGCAGCCCAACCGGCAACCGAGAAGGCAGTGCTGAACCACGTCGAATAAGTGACATTGGAAAGCATTCCGGTGGTTCAAGAATATTCAGATGTGTTTCCGGAAGAACTTCCAGATATGCCACCTGACCGGGACATTGAATTTGCCATTGATTTAGTACCTGGAACTGCACCTATAGCGAAGAGGCCGTATAGGATGCCTGCTAATGAATTAGTGAAGCTCAAGAAACAAATTTAGGAACAGCTAGATAAGGGTTTTATACGCCCAAGCTCGTAACCATGGGGAGCCCCCGTGCCCTTCGTGGACAAGAAAGATGGGACCCAAACGATGTGTGTGGACTATAGGTCTCTCAACGAGGTGACGATCAAGAATAAATACCTGCTGCCCCGCATAGAGGATTTATTCGATCAAATGAAAGGTGCCCGAATTTTCTCCAAGATTGATCTTTAGTTGGGATACTTCCAGCTGAAGATTAAGCCCTCCAACATACCCAGAATTGTATTTCGAACACGGTATGGTTCATATGAATATACCGTTATGTCATTTGGGTTGACGAATGCAGCCACATACTTTATGTACCTCATGAATAAGGTCTTCATGGAGTATTTGGACAAGTTTGTTGTGGTTTTTATTGACGATATCATGGTGTATTCGGAAAGCGAGGAAGAACATGAAGAACACTTGAGATTGACATTGCAGAAACTGCGAGAGCATTAATTGTATGCCAAGTTCAGCAAGTATCAATTTTGGCTAAAGGATATATCATTCTTGGGCCACATTATCTCCGAAAGAGGAGTATCGGTTGATCCCGGAAAAGTGAGGGATGTTTTGAAGTGGAACCAACCGCAGAATGTGAGAGATATTCGGAGTTTCCTTGGGATGACTGGATACTACTGCCGGTTCATCAAGGATGTCTCCAAAATAGCGAAGCCTATGACTGAATTGCTCATGAAACGGAAAGAATTTCAGTGGACACAAGCGTGTCAAGACAGCTTTGAGGAGCTAAAGAAGAGATTAACAACAGCGCCGGTTTTGGTATTGCCAGACGTGAGCAAGGGTTTCGATATATATTGTGACGCATCAAGACAAGGGCTTGGATGTGTGCTTATGCAAGGAGGACAAGTGGTTGCCAACATGAGCTGAATTACCCCCACACATGACCTGAAACTTGCAGCCGTAGTACATGCCCTGAAGATTTGGAGGCATTATATCCTTGGCCACCGATGTGAGATCTATACGGATCACAAAAGCCTCAAGTATATATTCACGCAAACAGATCTGAATTTGAGGCAACGTCGGTGGTTGGAACTCATCAAGGATTATGATGTTGGAATCAACTATCACCCCGGAAAGGCCAATGTAGTAGCGGATGCATTGGGCCGAAAGGGAGCATGTCACCAAATCACGGTTTGGGAGCTGCCAACCGAGCTGCGTAAGGAGTTCGAACGGTTACGTCTCGGGTTCTTGAACGAGATGGAGGTGATCGAACTGAACTCAATGCTGGAACAAGAGATACGAGATGGCCAAGCAACGGATGAGAAAATCAAGGAAATCAAGGAAAGAATCCGACAAGGCATAGAAAAGGATTTCATGGAAGACGGGAATGGCACGCTTTGGTTAGGGAAAAGGATTTGTGTGCCTAATGTGAAGCACTTCCATGACACGATACTAAAGGAGGCACATGACTCACCTTATTCCATACACCCCGGCTGTACAAAGATGTACAAGGACCTGAAAATTTGCTATTGGTGGGATGGTATGAAAAGGGACATTGCTGAATATGTTGCCCTACGCGACACGTGCCAACGAGTGAAGGCCGAACATCAAAGACCCGCTGGATTGTTGCAGCCATTAAAAGTACCCGAGTGGAAGTGGGAAGACATCAACATTGATTTCATTGTCAGATTGCTACGTACTCAGTCCGGCTACGGCTCCATTTGGGTTATCATGGACCAATTGATGAAAACAGCCCATTTCCTTCCTGTTATAACCAAGTACACTGTCGCACAACTAGCCGATCTGTATATTGAGCAAATCATGTGTCGTCATGGAGTTCCGAAGAGGATAGTTTCAGATCGAGGTTCTCAATCAGATTTTGGAAGACATGTTGAAAGCTTGCGCCTTGAAACATGGGTGTAGTTGGGATAGGAGCTTGTTGTATGCTGAATTCTCATACAACAACAGCTACCAAGCCAGCTTGAAGATGTTACCTTTCGAAGCATTGTATGGTAGACGGTGTAGAACACCGCCGTTCTGGAATGAGACTGGAGAAAGCCAAGTATTTGGACCCGAAGTGCTGCAAGACACTGAAAAGCAAGTCCAAACAATACGTGAAAACTTGAAGGCCGCTCAGTCACAATAAAAGGGTTATGCGGACAATAGGCGAAGAAGATTGACCTTCGAAGTGGGAGACTTCATGTATCTTAAGGTGTCGCCTATCTGAGGCCAACGACGGTTCAACGTCAAAGGCAAATTAGCACCTCGCTACATTGGGCCATTCAAGATTTTGGGCAAGCGAGGAGAGGTAGCCTATCAACTAGAACTGTCAACGCACCTCTCCGACGTGCACGACGTATTTTATGTATCCCAACTCAAGAAGTGCTTAAGAGTACCGGAAGAACAAGTACCGATGGATGAGCTAGAGCTTCAAGAGGATCTGACCTACGCGGAACACCCCGTCAAAATCTTGGACGTGAAGGAAAGGGTCACGAGAAATAAAGTGGTCCGTTGGTGCAAGGTACAATGGAGCCATCACACTGAAGCCGAAACTACATGGGAACGTGAGAAAGATCTCAAGGCAGAATTGCCCCATCTTTTCTCCACTCTATCGAATCTCGAGGGCGAGATTCATTTTAAGGGGGGTGGGTTTGTAACACCCTCAATTTAACTACCATGCATTGCATACGTTTTTCATGTAGAGGAGCATTTAAAAAGTAGTAGAAAGGGAGAAAAGAATTACAGAAATGGAGAAAGGAACATAGGAATGGAGAGAAACGGAAATAAGATAGCTAAATTGAGCCATCCAAAATTTCCCCACAATTCCCCGAATTCCCCTAGGGTAAATTTCCCCCACATTTGGGGGGAATTTTTCCCCAAATTGGCCACAACCCTGAGGGGGGAAACCCTAGGACTCTTGGGTTGAGTCCCATCTTGCTAGGACTCTCCTTTTCCCCTAATAAATACAACCCCCAGCTCCCCTATTCCTTTGGCCTCCGCCCCTGCACCCCCCCAAACTCACCAAGTTACCCCCTCTTGCCGGAGTTTGGTCGCCATCGAGGCCCGCTGACGAGCCCCGCCATCGAGCCCCGCCGATGAGCCCCGCCGTCGCCGGAGAAGAAACGCGACGTTCTGCCCTAGCCATAATTCTCCACGTAAAATCCTCCGCTGCTGCCTTTGCTAGGAGGGAGGCCCTGCCGCAAGGAGGAAGTGAGGTAGGTCTTCACTACCCCTCTTACGACGTCGGCGCTGTTTCTACGCATCCGTTTTCTTCGCCCCCTTCGAGCAGAAACTTCTGCATGTGGACAGATCATGTTTTGGTCGATTTTTGATGGTGGACTTGATCTACATCTTGTGTCAAGATCACCACCACGTCCACACTTGATCCCTACACCCTTGATCATCATAAAACCCCATGAAAACCCATTAAAACATGCAAGAACACGTACAAACTGGTTATATAAAACTGCACTATAGGATTTGCATTCATCTACCCCATTGCATATTGAGTAAAGTTTGTGCATGATGATTGATTACTGTAAATTTTGTATGTGCGTGGTCGTGGGTAGAAGGACAAGCTCAAGAGGCCGCCTACGAGGAACAACAGCACCAAGACTTCGAGACGCTTGACCAAAACAAACCACGGAAGCAAGGCAAGTGCCCCTTGACCATATTGATCCCATGTTTTGAAACTGTTTTGCTTGCGAAAACTCGTATGCTTGAGTAAACTTGATGGGAGACCCTTTTTATAGGAGTTTACTAGTTTTGTTAACCATCCTTGTTGCCGGGAAAGTTTATGAGTCGGGTATGGTCGTTTTCCCTTTTTGCTTCGCTTAATTTGTGGGATACGGGAAGCTGAATTAAAACATGGTTAGCTACTGCACTCATATGAATAATGATGATGAGAACTTGATGATGTTAAAGAGCATGGAGTCGGAGAGATCTAGGCAAGCTTGGTTCATGGATGTTGCTGAGTGAGATGGTGGTTTACATGCCGTAGATCTAAGGACTGGTTCATGCGAGCACATGCCAGGAAAACAGTGCCACCACAAGGCCAAATATGGGTGCGGATTAGCTGACTAATTAGGTGTGTTGCTAGCTTGTTATGGACCGTTGGATGGCGTGTGGAATGGGAGTCGAGAGGGACTGCCCTGGGAACTGAATGGCACAAGAGGGGTCCCGTGGATGGGAGAATGGAGATTCGAGCCTGCCAGTGAAACCTCACTGGGTCCGTACATCCTAGTAGCCCCTTTGTAAAGGCTATTTTGTGATCTCTTGGCCATACACTAATGGTTGTGTACTGGTATAATGGAGGTTCTTTCTAGTCGCCGACGGGTGACGAAATCACAAACTTGTGGGTAAAGTGGTGCCACCTCTGCAAAGTGTAAAACTCATGATAGCCGTGCTTCCGGTCACAAGCACCTGGCCAGCTTCCATGGTTAGAGGCAAAAAATGGGTATGGATATTTGGGCATGTCATTGGGATTGGTTTTGGGACTGTTTTAGGTCATGACAATGAATTTGGTTTCGGTGATATGAAAATGAGATGGTTATGAATATTTATGAGTATGAAATGAACTTGAGAAATATTATTGGCTGGTTGAGACTTGATAAATGGTGAATTATGATGAAAGACTTGCTGATTTACTTGGTTATATTGGGATTTAACTCATCTAGAAATAGTTGCTGTTTTACCATGTTTGTGAAATAAAATTTGCTTGCTGCAATGAGCCTTTTTATTCCCTACCTTGTTGAACGCTACATGTCATACTTTTTCCACACTTGCTGAGTACGACATGTTCTCACCCCTGAATTCCCACATATACATCAGCTACAGGAGAAGAATATTTCAAGGAACATGTGGAGTACTAGGCGTGCGCACTACCGTCAACATGCCGGTGGAGTTGAAGTTGGAGCCTGCTGTCTTTAGTGATCTTCCGCTGTCGTTTAGAGTCTTCTGCTGCAAGAATAAGTTAGAGATTTATGAGTGAGATATTGAGTCATTGTAATAAAGTACTTAAACATTATTTGTACATGGTTATATTCTAAATTAAGTTTGTGGAATACATGTGTATGTGTGATGAACATCCTGGGCACACATATGCATTCACTTGGTTCATTTTCAGAACCGGGTGTCACAACGTGGCAGCACCCAGACCCTCCCGTGCTGGAGGTTGGGTCTGGGGCCGCAAGACACGTGGCACATCCGGGGCCTTCCTTGGGGGGAAAGTATACTCGGAGCTGTTGCTCACGCGGTCGCACCGGAGCGCTCCCAAGCTGGAGGTCGAACCCGGAGCTGCAGGACACATGGCACCCCCGGATCTCTCTTTGGCGGAGGGCGTGGCTCGGAGGTTCTGAGCACGTGGCAGCGCCGGAGCCCTCCTTGACGTAAGATGGGGTCCGGCACCACAAAACACGTGGCGGCTCCCGAGCCACCCTCTGCCAGTCTTCAGGCTCAGGGCCTGAAGACACGCGGCAATCTCGGGACTGCCCGTCAGGCCCAGGGCGCGTGGCTTACACTTGGGACCGCCTTAAGCCGGTAAGGTGGGACCCAGGTGCTTTCTATCCACTACGCGGGGGTATCCGGTTCGCAGGGTCATGACAGTGGCCCCCGGGCCCATCTCAGGGGAGGTATTGAGCCCGGAAATGGGGCCTCCATCTTTCCCACGTGGTGGCTTTGAACATGTGATTTGGGAGTCGAAGTGGCGGCGAGATTTTTCACGAAGTGGATGAGTGGCCATACCTGGAATATGAAGAGGTTGTTCGTCCTCGGTGTAGTGGGCGCACTCAGTCAAAGCAGCAGCGCCTAGTCGTATCCACTCTGACTTGACCGGTCACGGCGTGGCGGCCGGGGGGCTGCCTCGGGGCAATTACTGCGACCGCCCATGACTAGTCGGGGTGCCGCTCCGCTTCCCTCGGGAACCACCGGACGTTCCCGAGTTCATACAAACCTGTACCGCCAGGGCCTGAATGGTGGGCCTGGGCCCTACCTGTCATTGGCGAGTGCTAGGGCGTCGTGCTCGAGGCGCCCCGGGTTATTTACTGCGGCAGCCGATGAGTTGGTTGCACCGCTCTCCTCGGGAACCGCCGGACGTTCCTGAGAGTTTATCGTCCTGACCCCCAGTGGCTGACGGGTGGACCTGGGTCCAGCCCATCGCTGGGGGAGGCGAAAAGCCCACGGCGTGAAGCGGTGGCGACCCAATCGCGGCGCCTATTCCGCTGCCTGAGGCCGTGGACGGGTATAAAAGAAGGCCTTGAAGTGTAGGTCGGCACCCTTCTTCACCATGTGGCCTTTGTTCTCCTCTTGTGCGGTGGAAGTCGCCGCTTCCAGACGCTCTCGCCCAGCAGATGATTCCTCACCGGTAGCCGTCTTCGTCCACTTCTGTGAGATGTTCGTGTGTGTGCGGCCTCCAGTGAGGATCTCTAACGGATCCCTCTCCTTGACGGTCTTGGATATAGGCACAATCCATCCTGATGGCGTGCTGACGGTAGGGGAGGCCGTCGGGGACAGGGTCTTTGATCCACAGTGAGCCCCAACACTAGTGTCGGGTGGAGCACGTCCTCTAGGCGCTCTGCCGCAGGAGGACTGCCTGCCGGTACCGGAGGAAGGCTAAGTCCAGAATGATCAAGCCTTCCTCCTGGTACCGTGGTAGACAACAAAATCTGCCATAGATGGCGATTTTGCCCACCCGGTACTGCATGTTATTGTTTCCTTGGTCCAGCATGCATCGCTGTCAACCTGTTGGCGTTTGACCACCGCAACACCGGATGTCACCGTTGCCTCGGTCCTGCGTGCATTGCTGCCGCCCTTAGTCTAACAGCAGGTGACCATCTCACTATACAGAGGTCAGCTCGGGGGACAACCAAGCAGGCCTCGGAGTAGAAGACTACTCGATCTGCAGTTGCTGAGTTTCCTTAGTTGTCTTGTATCCCCTTTTGTATGCCAGACTCTATTATTAATGAAAGTAACTCTGCTTCAAGCCCTCTATTGTCTTGTCTTGTATTTCTGTGTTGATGAATGAAAAAATCGTTCTGTTGATCTTCCTTCCATCAATCGCTCGGCGCTGGGTCCGGTAGACAGAACCATTTTTAGCTTTCGTAAGGCCCCCTGATCCTTGATGCCGCAAGGACCGGAGGGTCTCCTAGCTCACCAAAGCAGTTGAAGTTTCCTTGTTTCTTGCTGTAGATGTGTAACCGCTCCCTTTTACGAGTTGCCAGGGTCCGGGCGACTTGCTTAGTTTGACCAGTCGCGGTGACCCCCCTGGCAAACGGGTGCCAGTGTAAGACACAAGGTCCGGAGCCTTCGGGAGGCGCCAGCTTTTGGGGGTCCAAGAGTGGCCTCTTGGGAGAGTTGAGGTTACAGCCCCATGGACTGGAGCCCTGTGGCTTGCACAGACACTAAAAGAAAAAGATAGCAGTGCCGTGTAGTTGCATTTTCTCTGCTCGATGGCCCCATTATGGCTTATGGTCCTCTGCTAAGCTACGGGGCCTGGGCAATTTTGTGTAATAGTGTCCGGACCTCGGTTACCAACCTTCCCGGGGTGATGTGCCATCCAGGCCCGCCGCACTTGGGTACTGTGCTGACAGAGGCAGGACGTGCACGCTTAGGGTGCAGGGCCAGTCTAAGCAGGCTACACACCCTGGACCCCTCGCTGACCAAACACTTCGAAGAGGGGAGGCTTCCTTCCGGCGTCACCGGACCCGGGCAGGAAGGTAGCCAGGGGGTCCGGAGACAATACAGGTGCCTCAGGTGTTTCTGACTTGTAGCAGAACTTCGGCCGAGCGAGACAGATAAACACAACTATGTACACATCGAGGGGTACGCAAAAATATACGCAATCTTCAAAGGAAAGCTGTATTGGTAAGAGAGCGCAAAGGTCTAGAATGAATTAGCTGACGCGGGCGGTACTTTGCCAATGTCCCAAGCTTGTTCCTCTGAGCCCTTAGCGGCGTAAGGACCCAGGGTGCCGGGCGGTGTGGCTACCACTCCTCCTGGACCCCTGGCAACGCGAGGACCCTAGGGGAGTTTGGCCCTTGTCTTTAGCTTGTCGTAGCCGGCGCTCTGAGTCATCTGCTCGTTGCTAGAGTGGTCCGATGCCCTGTCCGCGTTGTTTACCGTGATGGCCCCCTGGTAGGTGTGGCCACTTAGTGGGCGGGGGGGGGGGGGGGGCGCACCTACCAAGTAGACTTGCTCAGGGGCATGAGTCACCTGGTTCCCCGGCACTGAGTCATAGCACCGGGATGCCCAGCCATCATGCCTCGAATGGTCATGAGGGCAGGACCATTTGCAACATCTGTGGCGGTGTGTGGATCTGCTTGGCGTGGAACTCATATGCCTTGCATCTCTTGACCAGCTCGACGGCATCCAGGAGGGCTATAGGCTAGTAGAAGCCATGCCGGAAGGCTTTACCAGCTAGCATGCGGAACGAAGTGTGGTTGCCACACTCGCTCTCATGGATCTCTGTGAATAGCTCGCAACCCTCCTCCCGGGTTATGCACCACAATAGAACGCTGTCGGCGCCACGCCGGTAGAGATCTCCGTTTACCAGTGTGTATCTTTTAGCCATACGAACGATCGGTTCAGCGGTTACACGTTCATCTGGAATGGTGTTATCCTTCAAGTAGGTCCGGACCTCCATGATCCATGCATCAGGACCTACTTAAACTTATGGATCTTGGGTGCCGGGTTGCACGGAGTCCCCGGTGACGCATACGATCCTTGGCGAGCGCCATAGTTGCAGGGCCACCGGGACTGCCAGCTTCGAGGTGCTGGGCTTGCCCCCTTTGCCTGGTTCGGCAGGCCAGACTGTATGACGTAGTAGCTTCCTTTCAAAGGTGCCTTCAGGGACCAGAGCCCATGCAGAGGCTGTAGGATCAAAGTACACATGTAAAGCTACCAGAGGGGGGTGAATGGTAGATAAAAACTTTTCAGCGGAAGCAACAAAGCACCTCTCAGCAGAAAACCGATCTGTTAAAGAAACCATGTGTGTGACTAATATAAACGTGTTCAACTGTTACAAAACTAGTATAGATTGTAGATAATCAAGTCACAAAGACGTCGCAACAAGAATCATGAAAATCCGTTGAGATAAACTCAAGTTACGATCGAAAGATCGAACAAAGGTCAATCTGTCCTACGCGAGAAAAACAGTTCTAGAATACTGCAAAGAAACTCGTGTAGATCAGAAACCACAAATTCAATGACCGTGAAATTTTTACAGATGATAGATAATCAAGTTTTGAAGACAACCCAAAAAAAATCACATCAATTGGATCTGTAAAACTCGAGTTATGATAAAACCACCGAAGCAAGGTAGTGATGAACATAAACTCGACGAGAAAAACTTGTCTGAAACAAGTCGGACGAACAAGGCACAAAAGTTCCTTTAGAATACGAATTTTATTTATCAAAACACAAGAGGAACATCTCTAAAGTCGTGCTCTCCACGAGCCTTGGCCTCCCTTGCTTATATAACCAGCTCTATGGCCAATCCAATTCAAACTAGGAGTCCTACTCCTACTTGGATTCAAACTGTAACTTTCCAATACTGCTCAAGACTCTTTTATACGCAGATAGAAGCAATCTTAAGACTTCCAAACACCTTAGAAACGTCCCAAACATTCCTAAAATAACTCAAATTCGTGACCCACACGAAATCCTATCATAACCAACTCAAAACTTTCCATATTTGAGTCAAACACGACTCAGCCGCAGCTTGAGTCCATAACCTAGTCGGTTGGACCTTTTCGACCAATTCTTCACGTCCACATCTCTTCATCACGCCTTGGAACCATGCAGCCATGTTCATGCACTCCTTGCGCACGTGCAAACATCTTCCAACGACGTCCAAGATATCTTCATATGCATTGTTCTTGATTCAAACATACTGCGCAACCTCCCGATCAATCTCAACCACAATTCCTCCCGAACTTGGTTGTTGAACCTCATCTTCTCCCTAAGACTAGTTCAATGGATCCCGTCACCAGCCATGTCTTGAACTCAAGCAACACCTGCACATGAATAAACAGCCAATACTTCCGAGCACAAGTCCTCGACTTGACTCTCGTTAGTTCTGAAACTACAACATCTTACGTGAGCACCTCACATAAGCATGTTGTAAACCATAGCAAAATGATATCAACCATAACCACCAAAACACACCAAAAACTTAGTAAAATAATACTAAGCAAACTTTCCATATGAGTAAAGCAAGTTCGAAGCATTGCAAGTTAAAAGCAGAACCATTGCAATCAAGCTCTGAACCTTACCAAAGCTAACCGGACCTTGAACCGGAGCTTACCAAAGATAGTCAGACCCAGCGCCGGAGCTTACTAAAGCTTAGTCGGACCTAGCACGGAACTTACCAAAGCTAGTCGGACCTAGCACCGGAGCTAGCAAAAACAAGTCGGACCTAGCCAAAATAAGTCAGACCTAGACAAAGCAAGTCGGACCTTACGTCGGACCTTGCCGGAGCTACCCAAAACAAGTCGGACCTATCGTCGGACCTTGCAGGAGCTTGGACCTAGAGTCGGACCTTGTTAAAAAGGTGTTTTGATAGTATTCAAAACTTTTATCATCAAAGCCAATGTATTCAGCACACATAGGTCTCACAGAGGCTTTTATTGAAAGGTTGTCTGCTACCGCGTTGTTGGCGCGGGGGATATGGCGCTACTCCAAAGCATGAAATCCCTTCTCCACCTCTTGCACAAGGATAAGGTAGGCAGCTAGATGTGGGTCATTGTAGGAATACTCACGCTCGCCTTGTTTGATGGCAAGTTAGGAGTCTCCTATTAACTAGCATCTGCCGCATTCCTAGAGAAAGGGCAGTACTCAAGCCATATATGAGGGCTTCGTACTTTGCCATGCTGTTAGTAGCTTTGAAGTCAAGATGCACCATGTACTTGAACTGATCTCCTGACTGCGATATGAGCAAGTCCCCCGCTTTGGCACCTCTCTCGCGCGAGGGCCGTCACAGTAGAGTGTTTAGTGAGGTCCAGTGAAAACCGGGGCTCTGGCTCCGGGCCACTGTCGTCTTGACCCCCTGGGTGGTATGGAGACGAAATCCATTCTACCACAAATGTGTTGGACTAGTTTGTAGGGAAGGTTCAGGATATGTCATTTATAGTTGCTATGCATGAGCCAACATAAACTATAATGGAGTGCACAGGACATAATACATTTTTTCCTATTTCTGGCTTCCTTCGGGCAATAGGGGGCAGCAGGCGGTGTAAGAAGGCAACGACTCACCCTGGGTACCAAGAGTGACTGGACCCTTTCCGGACTTTAGCTGTTCTAAGATCTGTTCCTAGTCTCTATGTTACCCTTACAAGAAAGAGAAAAAGAAAAAACATCCTACCGCTACCTTAAGGGTACAATTTACAGAGGTGTCCTATGACCTGTTGTCTGGGTAGAGGTACCCATCCCCTGCAGCAAGGTGGACACACCTGGAGTGGCATGCTTGTACTAGTCAAGGGGAAGGCTTGTCACTCCTCCTCGAGAAAGCACTGGTCGGGGCTCCAGGCGGCCCTCTCTTGAGCTGCCTACTCCTCACCGTGTGCCTGGGCGTTTGGTGAGCCCTTGTCGTACGGCGACGTGGGGGAACGCCTGGTCAGGTGTGGAGCATCTTGCATCGCTCACTGTGGTCGTAGTCGGAGCTCTCATATTGGTCATAGATGACCTTTAATGCCCGCTTGGCATCTTGGAACGCCATCTCCTGGTCTTTGCTGACCTCTGGGTCAGCCTTTTGCTTGCCCGCTCGCTGGCGGAAGGGTGCACCATCCTGACGCTGCCGTCAGAGCTCACGGAAGCGCTCTGCCAGCCTCTGGATTTCTCAGCAATCGTTGGCGCTGTGCCAGTTGGTGCCGTGGACCAGGAACCTCTGGTTGCCGTTGTCGCTGCCGGACGGCTGTCGCGGGCGCTTGTCAGCGCGTGGCCCCCGGCCCCCTGTGACCGCTACTGCTGCTGCAGTGTGGACTCCGGCCAGTGGCTTGTCCTTGCCTCCAGCCTTCTTCTTCCTGCCACCAGGACCCTCCCTGGTGGGCTCTCCCCCTTTGCTGGGCGGTGTGTGCCAGTTACGGCCCTCCGCGTCCCTGGCACACTTGTCCGCCAAGCTGAAGAGCTCCGAGACATCCTGCATGTCGTGCGTGGCCAACATCTCGAGCATCTTCTTGTCACGGACGCTCTGTCGAAAGGCGAGGACGACTGAGGTGTTGGACATGCGTGCGATGGTGTTCCTAACCTGGGAGAAATTCTGGATGAAGGAGCGCAGCGACTCTCCCGGTTGCTGTTGCAGGGCATGGAGGTTGGCCTCCAAGCCTGGTCAGATGTAGGAACTCCCAAAGTTGGCCATAAACTGATGGCACAACTCTTCCCAGGAGGTTACAGACTCCTGGGGCAAGTTCATGAGCCCTGACCGGGCTGACCCAGTCAAGGCTACGGGGAAGTAGTTGGCCATGATGGCCTCATCCCCTCCTGCAGCTAGGATGGCGGTGGAGTAGATCTGCAGGAACTTGACGGGGTTGACCGTCCCATCAAACTTTTCCGGCAAGTGTGGCCGGAACTTGCGTGGCCACACCGCCATATGAAGGTTTGGGGCAAGAGCCATGCAGCCTCCCACTAAGCCTAGGGAGACGGGGTCCTGGCCCACGTAGATGGGGAGCATGGTACCCGGGGTACCATACTCCTACCCGAGGCTATGACACCACTCGCTCTATCGCTCGATGGTGACGTGGCCATCTTCTTTCTGGTGGCGGCGACGGTCGAGCTCGCCACTGAGGTCTGTGGTGGGGAGCCTGGACGTCGCCATTGAGTGGGTTGTTGCCATCCTGTAATCCATTGTTAGGTTACGGGGCGGTAGCTGCCCCGTCCGTAGCCGCCGTCTCCGGTGACACGGCGAGTTGAGCGTCGCGATGACCAGGTGGTTGATGTCGTTGCACCATTGTTTAGCAGCGGACGGGGAAGCTCCCGCGCTCGGGGGGTTGTGAAGGAGCGCACAGGCTGCCAACAGCGCACTCTCTGGACTGGCTTCAGTCGGCGCTTGCTGTAAAAGTCCCAAACATGTGCATGAATAAAACCGAGGTTGAATTCATATGTGTGGCAAAGGCATGAAAAATGGGACTTGATAAAACTTTTCTTCATGCAAAGTAATACATGGATGATCATCCAAAACGAGGCTCACATTTTTATTTGGAGGTGTTGAACCAATAAGGATTTAAATACCTCTTTGCGTGAAAGTTTAAAAATCAGATTTCAAATTCAAAGTTCACACAAAAGGTGGCCCAAAACTTTGAATAACCATGCAGCCACCTGTAAATTTTGGAAAAAGTTGGATCACAAACTTGTTATTTGGAGGTGGGCTCAAAAAGGAGTTAAATAGAAGCATTACCAAATTTCAACCGAATTCAAATTTGCTATGCGAATTCAAACTGGATTTGGGGAAATTCAGATGCTAGTCCACATTTAAACTTCCAAACTTTGGAATTTGAGAGATCAACATGAGTAGATAATTTGGGAGGAAAATGTGGGGTGGGACCCACATGTCAGTGAGCTACTTTTGACTTGCAGAGGAAGCAAAAGCCTCTGTTTCACTCGAACCCACCGAGGGCTCACCCAAGCGCCACCGAGGAGGCTGCCGCGCCACCTCCTGCTCCCTCTCCCACGTGCTGGCGATCGAGTGAAGGCTTCCCTCGTGCGTTCAACGTGATCGACTCCTCTCAGACGTAGCAAAGCGCCTTTGTCTTCTCCTCTTCGCGAGAAACATGGCCACAGAGCTCTCTCGCCGCCGAGCCTCGGATACAATTGGGAATCGGCAGAAAAACTTGTGCCCTCTCCACCCCGAGCTGCTAGACAGTGCCACAAGCTCAGTTCTCACCTTCCCAACCCAGAAACTCGCAAGCTCCAACCTCCCTTCCACGTGAACAACCTCACCCGCCACGACCTATCTCAAATCGACGACCGGGTTCCCGTGGACAGCCATCTACGGCGGTTTTCAAGCCCGATCAAGCACGGCCACAGGAGCGTGCTGCTATGGTGCTGCTCTCACCCAAATCTTGGAGCAAACCGTGGAGCATAGCAGGCGAATTTGAAGTTTTTGCTCCGACGGCTTCAACCCGAGCATCCGGTACGGAAATCCTGAATTCTGCACTTCTACTTGTTCTTAGCGCGTCAAACTTTGCACATAGAAGCTGGACTAGCCGGCGATCATATCTCCTTTAGCAACCATAGCATGAAACCACCTCGGGGTGGCGTATTCCGAGCCCTTCCGAGGGTGTTCTTTGCGGAACTAATCGGTCGCACGGTGAAACCCCCTTTGCCGCCATTCCAGAGCCAGTTCAAGGCCTTGCCGGGCTTTTTTATCATCCACTGGTGCTGTAGCACGTTTTTGTTGCATGTTTGGAGGACTAGAACCCACGGACGACGGCGCCAAACTCCAACCGAGGCCGCCGCACGTCGCCGAGGTATTTCCGGTCACCGGCGGTCCTAGCAAACCCCACAGTCGTGTTCCCCGGCCTCCATGACCCCCTGGCGGCGAGTTTCAGCTCGGGCGGTGGCCGGCAGCGGCGATCCGGCAAGCTGCAGTTCACTCCGGTGAGGTGCAGGCGGCGCGCGCGCGAAACAGGGGCGGGAGGAAGAAGAAGGTGCGGGCCCCGGCGGTCAGTGGCGGATAAATTTAAACTGGTATCGGCTGTGGCCCGGATCCTCTGTGCAGGCGCGCCGAAAACCCTGTGAACCCGGTGTTGCTTCAATTCTATTGGCTGAGGTTTAAACACGTGGACCCAGCTGATTTTCCGTAGCAAAATAATTCCAGAGATTGTTCCAACATTGGAAAATCATATCTCTGTGTAGGAACCTCCAAATTAAGTGATTCCAATTGGGTTATATTCCTTTTTCAAAGATCTATCCAAATATGAACTCAAATTTGTATGAAAGTCAATATAAATTCTAGAAAATTCTTTGAAGATTTTCTGAAAAATATTATTGAGGGAGTTTGGTTTATCCAAAAATCCTCAAATTTTGCCAGAATATTCTTTAGCATATTGTTGACCTTCTAGCAAATTTTCAGCTCATTTTAAGATCATTTGAGTAGGAATTTGCTAAATACAAACTGCTGTGCTCATAAGGGTACAGAAACATTTTCAGAAAATGTTGCCCACTTGAAAAATATATTCTGGGCAATTCCTAGCTCAAAAAATCATAGAAAAATTTAGACAATCCCTATGAGACATACTTGAAATTGTAGTTCATTTAATTGGGCATGAAAATGCACCTTACTTCAGAATTAATTCCTTTGGGTAGAAATTATTAGAGAACTCTTCTGGAGGAACTACTCAAGGAAAAGGTCTGAATTTTGGACCAATTGACTCTCATGTGACCAGGAACTCACATGTACATTATCAGCTCAATTTGAGCCCTAGAACTTTCTTTGCTTGTTCTCCATGCTTATGTATATGGGGAAAATACATAAAAGACATTGGGAGAATTATGGTAGACATAATTTAACTCCACATTAGCTGTAATTTGGCAAGATAAATCCCTGGTTAGTATAGAACATGGTGTAAAAGTTTTGAGGCCATTGGAGTTCTTGTTCTTCAGTTGCATTCAAATCTTTTCAGCTCATCTCCTATGTTCATTAGGGAAGTTTGTTAGTGTATAGCTAAAGCATTAAGACCAAGTTAGTTCATTCCTGTTTCTTTGCACAACCGAGGCAAACCAAGCCATTCTTGGCATTTCCACACAACCTCTGTTCCTAAGAAATCAAGTCTTAACTTCTTTCCATTACATTCTATAAAAATTGTGCATATACATTTCATTAGGGTCCATGACGAAGGAGATTCGAAGGAGCGATTCATTGAAGTGGATCATACTCCAGAGAATCAAGGGTTGATCAACCAGAATCACTAACTGCTTATATACTACTACCCTGCAAAACAGGCAAGCTCCAGTTTGCATTTAACAGCTTTTAGGTTTTTACTTTGTATTCACTTTCGGTTAAGATATGAAATGTGCATTAGGTCTAGTTGTTTGATACTCCTCTTGCATGACAAAATGAACCCATGGAGTATTGGGTAGGTGTCTTTCACCGTATAGAACTGCCATGCTTAAGTAAGGTTCGGTAGAATTCGAGTGGTGAGATGCTACTCGCATGATCAGGAACAACAGGGGCATACAGGATTGGTTCATAAAATGTGTAGCAAGTTAAAGTTGAGACCGGAAGGTTGTAGGGGCAGCAGGACATAGGGGCCTGGGTGCTATAGACCTGTCCGTGCCGGTCAAGGACCGATCCATATGCGGCCATGTTGAACAAGTTTGAGTTGTGTACCGGACTCATGCTGGCTATATGGGACCCAGTAAACCGATGTACCTCGGGAAGCTTGCGTTGAGCCTTTTTGGGTCGCCTCAGGAGAGACGGACGGTGTGCAGTATGTGGGTAACATTCTCATGACATCTCATGTTGGTAGGTGCACCATGAGAGTGGCTACTGTACAGGGTGACTTGATCGATTCAACGGGGGTGAAACGGAGGAAAGGCTGCCACGTACGATGTCAGTGATGGTTGCTGTAGGCAACGTCGAGTACGGGCTTACGTGTCGTGTAGTCCGGGTGTTATTGATTTGAATCACCGTCGCTCACGGAATGGACCGAGCATACTTGTTCTCACAGTCGTGACGTAGTAAGAACTTGCATGAGAAAGGAACTAATCACATTGGTTTGAAGTTTATACTATCTTTGTGATGTATCTTTGATGAATAGCTAGTGCAAACTCGATTCTTTTATGCCGTGAGCAAATTACATCAGGAGAAAGTGTTTCTTGTTTGATTGTGGACTCCCGATGTGGCGTGCCCAAGGTTACTCTTAATTTGCTGCAAATAATACTTTAATGTAAGGATTCACTTTTAGGCGAGTTATTATGCATTATGCCATCCTACTTTATGTTCATAACCTCATGTAGAGTTTCGTGACTAGGGTGACGATTAAGTCTTTCTGAGCGTTATGCTCACGGATGCTATCCGAGTTGTTTTGCAGGATTGAATTCATTCTTATGTGAAGGGATTCCAATGAGACTCAGGAACCTCCGAGTGGTTACTCAAGAGCATCCTCGCCGCTGCGGTTTGTCTTCGTGTTGCTAGTAAGAAACGTCCACGGGCTGGACTGTTTCTTTGTTGCTAAGTTAGAAATGAGTCGTGAGAGTTATAGTCTTCTGCTGTAGCTTATTTTGATATAAGTATTTGTATAATACTCTTGTACGCTTCGGCAAATGATTTATGTAATGTGATGTGTTTCCTCAACTCATGTGTTGTTGGGTGCCGCATCGCACGGCACCACCCGACGAGATCCTATCTGGGGCATCGCTCGGTGGCAGTCTCCCACCCTTGCGGCGCTGTTGCCGTCACTGCCAAAGGCTGCCATGAGGCAACGGGCACCGTTGCCATAGGGACTGGTGCCGATGCAGGCGGTCCCGCTCTGGGACCAGAGGACGCTTCTTGCTCACTCTGCCGCTGGCGGTGCGAGGGGCAGTAAGAACCTCCGGAAGACTGGATGTTCACCATTGTGGGCTTCACGAACAGCTTCAAGAACCAAAAGACCCCCTACCTGGCGCGCCAAATGTTGAAGTGTATTCCCTGCAACACTTCCCCCGGTCAGTCTTAGCAGCCCGCGGAGGTTCTTTTTTCTGTGGGGCTCGTGATTCTCCAAGGTCGGAACACAATGGCTAGAGGAAAGACACGAGGATTTACGTCCACAGGTGTGTTTGCTGTATTGCTCACGCGTATGAGTGGACTTGGCTGGGTCACAAACCCCTTGCACGGAGGCTGCCCCGGTCGTTTTATAGCCCAAGTCTGGGGCAGTTACAAGGTGGCCCAGGGCCCGACAGGTGCCCCGCGGCTATCTGCATCCTATACATAAACTATAGGCGTTTGCAACTATATGCATTGTCACTGTCGGTGGAGTTAAAGCATGCCTCCTGTCACGCCGTGCGCCTCTGACTGGGCGGCCGGTGACGATGAATTTCCCGTCTTGTCGCCGTGTCTTCTCGCTCTGCTAGGCGGCTCTGTGCCGTGTGACGGAGAATAAAGATAATGAGAACTTGATGATTTCAATGAGCATGGAAACGGAGAGATCTTGGCGAGCTTGGTTTGTGGATGTTGCTGAATGAGATGGTGGTTTGCTTGCCGTAGATCTAAGGACCGGTTCATGCGAGCACATGCCAGGAAAACAGTGCCACCACAAGGCCAAATATGGGTGCGGGTTAGCTGACTAATTAGGTGAGTTGCTAGCTTGTTATGGACGATTGGATGGCGCGGGGAATGGGAGTCTATGAGGACTGCCCTTGGAACTGCATGGCACAAGAGGGTGCCCGTGGGTGGGAAAATGGAGATTCGAGCCTGCCGGTGAAACCTCAGTGGGTCCTTACATCCTAGTAGCCCCTTTGTAAAGGCTATTTTGTGATCTCTTGGCCATACACCGACAGTTGTGTACTGGTATAATGGAGGTTCTTTCTAGTCGCCGACGGGTGACAAAATCACAAACTTGTGGGTAAAGTGGTGCCACCTCTGTAGAGTGTAAAACTATCATGATAGTCATGCTTCCGGTTACAAGCATCTGGCCAACTTCCATGATTAGAGGCAAAACTTGGGATGGATATTTGGGTATGGTCATTGGGTCATTGGGATTGGTTTTGGGACTGTTTTGAGTCATGACAATGAATTTGGTTTCGGCTATATGAAAATGAGATGGTTATATATAAATATGAGTATGATATGAATTTGAGAAAGATTAATGGCTGGTTGAGACTTGATATATGGTGAATTATGATGAAGAAATGTTGATGATTAACTTTGTTATGATGGAATTTAACTCACCTAGAAATACTTGCTGTTTTTACCATGTTTGTGAAATAAAATTTGCTTGCTGCAATGAACCTCTTTATCTCCCTACCTTGTTGCAAGCTACATGTCATACTTTTTCCGCACTTGCTGAGTACGATATGTACTCACCCTTGAATTTCCATATATACATCAGCTACAGGAGAAGAGTACTTCGAGGAACAGGTGGAGTACTAGGCGTGCGCACTACCGTCAACATGCCTGTTAAGTTGAAGTTGGAGCCTGCTGCTTTAGTCATTTTCCGCTGTCGTTTAAAATCTTCCGCTGCAAGAATAAGTTAGATATTCATGAGTGATACATTGAGTCAATGTAATAAAGTACTTCAACATTATTCGTACATGGTTATCTTCTAAATTTCAGTTTGTGGAATACATGTGTATGTGTGATGAACATCCTGGGCACACATATGCATTCACTTGGTTCATTTTTGGAACCGGGTGTCACTCGGCCACCTGTTGAGCCAGAGCTTCTCCTTCAAATTCCAGCTGTCCCCCGATGATGTTGTTCAGCACCAGCAGCTTGGCTCCGGTTGTGTCTAGAGCAGGGAGCACCTGGCTCACCCCCTGCACCGGACCCCGGAGCGCAAAGGACTGAAGCTGAAGGGCTCCAGTGCCGTCTCCATGCGACCGAGGAAGTCCCATATTTTCTTGGCCTCGATGGCACGGGAAGCCTGGAGCTCCTCAAGTATCTTGGCGGTGGCGGCCAGCTCCTCAGGCAGGCTCCTGCTCGCTAGCTCCTGCTCTCGGGCAGCCAGCTCCGCAGCTCGGCAGTCCAGGTAGGCATCCTTGGTCGCAGCGGCGAGCTCCCGGTCGTAGACGCTCGAGAGCCACTTCCTCAGGTGCTCCCTCTCCCCCTCATGGGTGGCCTGGTGGCTGGAGAGGTCCCTCTCCTCTGCTTGCACCTCCTGCTTCTATCGAATAAGCACCTCCCGCAGCTCTGGCAGAGCTTCAGTGCATGCATCGGCGGTGGCGTGGAGTTCGTTGGCCTCAGCCAGGAGGTTCACCGCCCACTTTTTGAGCTCCCCGATGGTGGCCTCCTTCAACTTGAGGGTCTCCTGTATGACCTCCAGACGCTCCTCCCGCACCCGGGCCTTCTCCTGAGCAGACTGGGTCCGCTTGCTCAGCAGGTTCCCCCAGTCTCGGAGGCGCTCCCGCTCGGACCTCAGCTCGGCCCACTCCCGGTCGAGCACCTCCTGCACCTGTTCCAGGCTGGAATGTGTCGCCTTCATGGCCTTGGGGAGCGGGATTTCCTCCGGCATCTGCAGGAAGGGGACCAAAGCAACCTCCACTGATCCTTCGTCTTCCAGCAGGGCAGCCACCACGGCAGCTTGCGGAAGAGAAGGAGGTGGGCTTGCAGCCCACCTTGGAGCAGCCGCGCCACCATCAGGGACGTCTTCTTCCGCCGGCTGGCTGGCCTCAGGGGCCCGGGTGTCAGCATCCGGAGCTGGTCCACGCGTTGGCACCGGCGCTGGAGCTCTGGCTCCTAGGCTGCTGCGAAGAGGGAGGAGCACTCTGTGGAGAAGCCCTAGAGGAAAAGCGCTGAAGTCAATCACACAAGCTAAGGATCCTGCGTTGCAACCTACCAAACCCAAAGGCTTGCGTCGTACCTGGAGGCTTGGAAGTTCCCGGACGAGCGGAGCTTCTTGCGCAGAGGGCTGGAACCATTCGTCCCCGCCGACTTCGGAGCCGGAGACGCGTCGAAGGCCTTCCTTGCTGCCGGCCTCGGGGCCGGAGGCGCATTAGGAGCCGGGGCTGCCTCCATCGGCTTCAGAGCCGGTGGCGCCTCAGGAACCTTCACCGCTGCAGGCGGCGTGGCAGGAGCGTTCCCTGCTGCCGGCCTCAGGGCCGGAGGCGCGTCTGGTGTCGGGGCTGCCCCCTTTGGCTTCAGAGCCGACGGTGCCGTAGGAACCTTCATCGTCACCGGCGTCGCGTCAGGAGCCTTCCCCACCGACAGCTTCGGAGTCGGTGACACGCCAAAGGACTTCTTCTGTATCAGAGGCGCAACAGGACCCTCCTTGAAGCCGCAGCAGCACCAGGCGCCTTCCCCGCACCCGTACGGGCTGCCCCGGTAGAAGCAGTTCCTGAACTGCCACCTGCGCTGGCCGCCAAGCCCGACGCATGGCCTCGGGAGGCCTAAGGACACTCCGTCCGGGGGCCCGAGACAAAGCTTCCGTCGGGGCGGATCAGCCTCATCCTC
Source organism: Neostapfia colusana (assembly GCA_030760725.1). Taxonomy (NCBI): domain Eukaryota; kingdom Viridiplantae; phylum Streptophyta; class Magnoliopsida; order Poales; family Poaceae; genus Neostapfia; species Neostapfia colusana. The sequence continues at coordinate 23,745,656 of JASWHV010000006.1, read as the reverse complement.
GGTTGCTTACTCGACTCCGTGACGTCCATGGGCGGCGAGCGAGAGCGTGGCGCCAACACAGGACCACCTTCCAACACCTTCTCTTTCCCCTTGTTATGAGGAGGGACCAGCGCGGGTGTCGGTCGGTCGCTGGTGCCGTCCCCTCCGGAGATCTCCACGCCGCGGGAAGCGTCACCGACCTACCACTCGGCAACATCGATGACGTCCAGCGTCAGCAGCTCCCTCAACAACTTCGACCTCGCCACCTGGTTGAGGTAAATTGGCAGGCAGCTCGCCGGTGGGTTGATGGAGTCATCGAACATCGGATAAGACGATAGCTTCTGCGGCATCACGCCTGACATCTCCCGATCCGGGGATGACCTAGCTCCACGCTCCAACCGGGTGAGCGACGCAAGGCCCTCCTGCGCTAGGAACATGATAAATGTAGCCTAGAGGGGGTGAATAGTCTTTTCGATTCTTTGTTAATCCCTGAAACACTTAATAGATTTATCAAATACAGAGAAATCGGACTAGTCCGGTACTCTGCGGACTAGTCCGGTATGCGTGGACTAGAAAGATCTAGGTTGATCAATATTTCACTTCTAGTACCCTATGCAGCGGAAATTAATTGGGAACTTAGATGTATTACAACAGTGAAACAATGAATGACAGAGATCAACTTTAGTTTCAATGTTTCAATATGAATTACACAATATTAAGTAAACCCTAGAATATGATGAACAATAAAACACAAGAGCAAGAGACAAGATTTTATCCCAAGGTTCGATTCCACGAAGGAAATCTACGTCCTCGTTGAGGAGTCCAGGAAGGACCGGGTCTTCACCAACCCTACCCTCATCGAATTGCCACGGAGGCCGATTCTCTTTCACTAATCACAAAGGGCAAATAAATCGTTCAAGGGGCCTTCTCACAAGTTGAGGGCTCCCCAAGGATTACAATGAATGAATACCACCAAGCACACTCAAAAGATGTACAAAAAATGAACAAGAGTGTGCGGGAGATCAAACCCAAGAGCTCAAGATGTGTAGAACAAGTCTCTCCTTTGATTCAATTGCTAATCCTCAAAGATTTGATCCTTTTAGGCTTAGAATGTGTGTAGAGATGTGAATTTTGGGCTCCTGGAAGGTGTGATGGCGCAGTGGGTCGAGAGAGGTTATAGTATGGCCGTACACCTCTATTTATACTAGGGTTTTCAAAGGTTACTGTTAGGTTTTGCGATGTCCGGACTAGTCCGTGGTGGACTCCGGACTAGTCCGGTGTGCGGCGTGTGGAAAACCCTAAGTGTTGTGAGATACCGGACTAGTTCGTAAGAGTGTGGACTAGTCCGTTGTCTACTCATAGACAAATCGGACTAGTCCGGTCCATATCGGACTAGTCCGTTGTGGTGAGAACTTTGTAGATTATGGACAAGTCCGGACATGGCGGACTTGTCCGTTCTCTAGTCAGAGACATATCGGACTAGTCCGGTCCATATCAGACTAGTCCGCTGTGTGGAGAATCTGAGGACTAAGGACAAGTATGCACTTGGAGGACTTGTCCATTTTCTAGTCAGAGAGAAATCGGACTAGTCTAGTTGATATCGGACTAGTCCGCACATGCTGATGTTTGTGCAGTTAGTGTGATTTCTTTCACTTGAGATCTTGGGGTGTGTTTCTCCAACACACTCAATACAAATTAATCTAATATTTTCAGTTCCTGAGCTCTTATCATTTTAGATCCTCATTCTCCTTTCTTTTTGCGCTTTCTTCCTAATTTCTTTAAAAACATACGCTCATCTCAACGATTTTGTTAGCGTCTCATTTGTTTGTCATAAATCAACCAAAATCCACAAGGGATGCCTAGATGCACTTTCAATCCCCCCTTTTTGGTGATTGATGACAACCAATTGAGATCACACAAATATGATAAAAAATTCAGATTTTCATAAAGTGTGCACATATGAGCTTTGAGCAAAATAGGCAATGTAGACATAAGACATATGTGCACTCTTTATGGTGGGGTGCAAAACTATGTGTGTGAGCAATAATTTTGATGTGAATATCATAATAAGCATAATCAAAATATCATCAAGAGTCTCAAGCCTACATAGCAGTTTTAAACATACACCATTAATCATAAGTATAACATAGTCATCATTTCACAGCACATGTCCAAAAGCATAATGATAACATAAGTCTTACAAAAGCCCACTTCTTAAACTAGGACACGAAAAGAAGAACCTAAGAACCTATGACCTAAGACTCCCTGACACGACCCCACGGTCTTGTCGAGTCAGGATCACGCTGAGGGGTGCTGCGTTGCGTAGCACCGGATAACACACATCAAAGGTACAAAGCGGAAGCAAAGTTTATTACATAAAGAGGTTTATGAACAATTTTACATCAAAATAGGTTCAGTCTACACTCACGGGCGTAGACTACGCATCAAGTCCACGTTCAGCCCGTGAACGTGTCCTTGCTAGCACACACGCACACTAACACGGCGGCGTGCACGACTCCCACTCGACGGGGTTCCCCTCCTGGAGTTCCGTCTCCTCCTCGGGAGTCCCTTCCTCATAGAACCCTGCAAAAGCTTCAAACACAAGCAGTGAGCACGAAGGCTAAGCAAGTCTGACCCGTCTCACCTAAACATGGAACTTCTACATGAGGGGTGATGGGTACATGAGGTAAAACCATTCCAAAGGACTCGCCTAATTATTGGGACCTTACTTTCAAATTTTAGCAGCAGGTCGTGGAGAACCTTACGCTAAGGCACATGAGAGAGCCACAATCAAACAAGAAACACATTTCTCTCATGTACTTTGCCCAAAGTTGAAAGGAACTTTAATTAGCTCTAGACTACAGCAAATCATTAACAATCAAGTCCGTCTTTCAATACGCAACATTTTAACATGTAAGTAGCCTGTTCTTTCTATGTCACGGTACAGTGAACAAGTGGTACTCACTGACCGTGAGGGACGGCAATTATAATCGATTTACACCTGCAGGTTTACCCGAACAACCCGTCATGTACGCCCGTACTCGATGTTGCCTACAGCAACCATCACGGACGCCGTACGCAACCACCTTTCACCCGTCAGCCAAATATTGAACCGGTCCCATCGTCCCGAGCAAGAGGTCTCTGCACGCGCATCTCAGTGCCGCCAGCCGATTTACACCTCAAGCTCTCAACCTACCCTCTGAACGACGGGCAATGCCTCAATACCCAGCTACCCGAGTTACATCAGTTTCCCGGTTCCCATATAGCCGGTAGGTCTTCGGTACTGTTCTAGCTTGTTCAACAGGCCCGCACACGGCTCGGTCCTCAATCGACACAAGCGGAGCTATAGCACACAGGCCCCAAAGTCCTGCTGCCCTTACTCTCCGCTCGGTCTCATTTTTCTTGCCATGTGTATCATGTGCTATCTCTACCCGAGTCGAGTGCCTCTAGCCTATGCTCGCGAGTAGTTCCAACTACTCGACTTATACCGAATCCTACTCTATCTTAGCATTGCAGTGGCTAACGGGGTTTTCAATCCTAATCCCAACCCATGGCTTTCTTGGCTATGCAGTTGGATTTCCAAACAAGACTCTAGTGCGAGAAATAATGGTACTCAAGTAAGTGCTCAAAACGATAAAACTTTGTAAAAAGGTTAATGCAAACCGGGGCTTGCCTTGCTGCTCTTGATCGTAGGCTATCTGCTCCTCTGGAGTAACGAAGTCTAGGACTTCGGGTTCCTCCTTGACCTTAGCGACTACATGATATACAAGTATATGTATTAATTTAAATGCATTTGATTGAATTTAAACTTGTGATGTCTATAACTCTTACTAGACAGACCAAATGACTGAAACTTTTATGGTGGATTGGTTACAACCTAAACAGAGACTTGGTCAAGTTTTAGTTGCAGCAAAGCTCATTTGAGCCCTCCACAAATAATTATGTACTTGACCTTAATTGAAACCCTTAGGGTGCTCTAGGAATTTTCATGGAACAAGCCATGACTTTCTGAAAACTATATTTTTATAGTGTTCTAATGGAGTTGGTCTCACTTAATTTGAAGGTTCCTAACTAAGGATATGAGCTAAACAATTTCAGAGGAAATTCTGAAAATGTTTCTGAACATTTTCTATTTTCTCTGGAACAGTTTCACTAATCACACCATTAGGTGGATCAAATGAGCTCAAATAGATCTGAAATTTCTATGGTAGTTCAGCGATATTTTGGTGAACATCCCAGCAAAATTTCAGAATTTTCCTCCAAGGGATTCTCCAATTAAAATTCCAAACAGTTTAAACTTTGAGGAATTAATTCTGGAGAAATAAGGATTTTCATGAAGTGAAACTTGATTTGCTGGAAAGTACTCAGAGAGCTGAATCCAACAAAATTTGGTTCACTCGATTTGGAGCTTTCTAGCCCAAGTTATGAGGATTTGAAGTTTGAATGAAATCTGAAAATCGGGGAAAAGTTTAAATCTGTCGGGGGCCCACGGGGACACGTGTTGGGCACGGAGGTGTCAGCACACTGAGGCCCACAGGGTTTTTGCGCGCCACCACATCATATCCCAGCCACAGCCCGATCCCGATTTAAAATATCTGCCGCTGACAGCTGGGGTCCACCCCCTTCGTCTACCTCTCGCCGCCCGCGCTCTGCCGCCGGGGTACCTCACCAGAGAGCTCGGCGGTAGCCTCTGTGCAGCTCCAAACTTCACAATTTTGGCCTCCTCTGCCTACTTTCACTCGGGGGACAGGATTCTGGGCTCAGCTCGTCATGACAATGGCCGGTGCATGGTCGGCGACGAGCCGCCGCCTCGGAAAGACTTCGGCCGTGCCGGCCGACCTCCTTAGCACCCCAATCACTCGAGAAACCGGTCGGGAAGCATCAGTGGACCATAGGGAAGGTCGGTAGGAGCTTAAAGCAGCTCGGGGGAGGTCCAAAGTAGGCCCTCACCGTGCGCCCGATGCCTCCCGCATGCTCCGCCGTCGGTAAACTTCAAAATACGCCGGTTACCGAGGTTCTCAGGTCAAAGGTTGTGAAGGCAACTTGTGCGCTACTGTGTCTAGTTTGTGTGGGAGCGGATTGAGGCCCCCCAATCCTTTCTAGAGGATGAATTCGACAGAACCACACCCGAAGGTCGGTCTGTACCCAGAAAGGGGAAAACTGGAAATTCGCCGCCGGTGAGCAAGCACCCGGGCTGTGGCTCGGTGGTGAGCAGTACTGATCACCAGCGCGTCCAAGGGTGCCCTGGCTCGGGCGTGACAACCTCCCGGTTGGGCTGTCCACAGGAGCCCGAAGTGTGGCGGTTTTAGATCACCGAATTGAACTCTTGGTATAGCCGAGATCGACAGGCTTCAGCTGAATTCTAGCAACGGGAAAGAATGAGGAGGGTTCCTAGTACCTTGCCGTAGCTCTGAAAGGGACGGGAAGGCTGTGATCGGAGCTTTCCGATCGGTTCTGAGCGGCGGAAGAAAGTTTCCCGGCGCTGAGTTCTTGCGGGGAGAAACTGGCGAGGCTTCGGCCGAGGAGGGGAAAGAACGCCTTAAGAAGGCTCTGAACTGACTCGTGCCCGCGCGTGGCCAAGCAGCTGCTGGCGCGGCGGCCTCCCTCGGTGGCGATCGCAGCTGCAGCTCGGGGACCCGAGTGAGAAAAGTCTCAGTCGGTTGAATCATCCCTGTGGCTGACATGTGGGTCCATTTTTATTTTTAACCTCTGAGATTAACTCCTATTCACTGTTGTAAACAGTAGTTCCCACAAAGCCCCTGATGATTTGAATTTTCTACCCTTGAACCATTTGAATTGGTTAGCATTCAAAGTGGGTTTGGTTTGAATGAATTTCAGCACACATTCAGTTTGAAATTCAAATAAAGTTTGAATTTGTCCCACTTAGCTCATGTCAAGATCAACTCCAAATGGAGTGAAAATTGGTGTGTGAGCTCACAAAAATGTGCTGAGTAAGAATATATCTCCCACTTTTGAATTCATGGGATAAAAACAGTTTGAATTTGAATGTAGTTTCAAACTGCCCTCTTTCTAGCTATGCCCAAAATGACCTCAAAAGGTTTTGAATTTGGATGAAACTTGGCCTGGACATTCCTAGCAATGTGTAGGAGTTTTTCATATGCCCAGCCCCCATATCACATGTGGGAAATTCCACTTTTGCAATATGTGAGTTTGTTCTCTAATGAGCATGTTGATGGTGGTTACTTGCTCTTCAAATGTGTTTATCAAATTGCTTCAAATGAGGTGTGTGTTTGTGGTGATGAACACTTCAAGCATGTGTCAAAACTGAGGCCCTTACATTCCTCCCCCCTTAAAAGAATCTCGTCCCGAGATTATAAGGTGAAAATGAGAGAGAGGACGGTGGAAAATTACCGGATATGCGACGTGAAGAAGTTGGGGTAGTTAACGTGAAGAAATCCTTCACTCTCCCATGTCGCTTCGTCCACAGAGTGATTACTCCATAGAACTTTGTAGAACCACAACGTACGGTTGCGTGTGGTTCGGGCCTTCTCGTCAATAATCTGAACCGGTTCCTCCCAATAGGTGAGATCCAGTTGCAGTGCTTCAATGTCCTCCAGCTGAACGGTAGTTGATAGCTTAAGACACTTCCTCAGCTGGGAAATGTGAAAGATATCGTGCACACTGGAAAGTGCTTTTGGTAATTTCAGCCGGTATGCTACCGATCCACATCTTTCGGTAATCTGAAACGGACCGATGAATCGGGGTGCCAACTTTCCCCTCACCCCGAATCTGTTTACACCCTTCATTGGAGATACACATAGGTATACGTGATCCCCGACTTCGAATTGTAATGGGTGTCTTCTCCGGTCCGCATACTGTTTCTGACGGGATTGGGCGGCTTTCAGGTTCGCTTGAATCAGTCGAACCTTTTCTTCCGCGTTGTTGACAAGGTCAATCCTGAAGGTAACTCTTTCGCCAGACTCACACCAGTTCAGTGGTGTGCGGCATTTCCTCCCGTATAGCGCCTCATAAGGCGCCATCTTAATGCTGGCTTGGTACCCATTGTTGTACGAGAACTCTGCTAACGGCAAGTGATCATCTCAATTCTTGCCGTGGTCGGTAGCGCAAGCTCGTAGCATGTCTTCTAAAATCTGATTCACCCGCTCGGTTTGCCCATCCGTCTGCGGGTGGTACGCTGAACTACGGATCAGCTTCGTCCCCAAGTCAGCGTGCAGCTGCTCCCAAAAACGGGACACAAATAAAGTGCCCCGATCCGATATGACGGTACGGGGTACGCCGTACAAGCATAGGATCCGTGATATGTACAGTTCAGCGTACTTATTGGCGTTGTAGTTGGTGTTGACCGGGATGAAATGGGCAACTTTGGTGAGCCTGTCGACGATCACCCACACAGAATCATGCTTCTGAAAAGTGGTGGGTAAACCAACGATGAAGTCCCCGCTAACATCCTCCCACTTCCAGGCAGGAACGCCTAGTGGTTGTAGCAGTCCCGGTTTCCGCATATGGTCTGCCTTCACCCTTCGACATGTATCGCACTCATACACGTACTTTGTGATCTCCAGCTTCATCCGTGTCCACCAAAACTTGCTTCTGAGTTCTTGATACATTTTGTTGCTGCCGGGGTGAATAGAAAACTTTGACAAGTGAGCCTCATCAAAGATTTTCTTCCGTAACTCTGGGTTACGGGGTACAACGATCCGGTCCTTGAACCATAGGACGCCGTCTCTGTCCTTCCGGAAACATTTCAGCTCCCCACTGTCTACACGTCTCCGCAAATGTGACATGCCCTTGTCATGTTTCTGAGCTGCCGCTATCTCTTCACACATGGTCGGGATCAAAGCTAGGTTGTAGAGAGCTCCATGTGGAATCACATGCAGTGGTGGTCCGCTCTCTTCCAACGGTGTGATGGTCAGAGTGTTGACGTGGGACTTGCGGCTCAGCGCATCTGCCACTACATTTGCCTTGCCCGGATGATAATGGATCTCTATTTCGTAATCCTTTATCAATTCTAACCATCTTCGCTGCCTCATGTTCAGCTCCTTCTGAGTGAATATGTACTTGAGGCTCTTGTGGTCGGTATATAAATGTACGAGGTTACCGAGTAGGTAGTGCCTCCACATTTTCAGTGCAAGTACCACGGCAGCGAGCTCCAAATCGTGGGTTGGACAATTTTACTCATGGTTTCTAATCTGCCGTGATCCATACGTTACCACTCTTCGGTCTTGCATCAGCACACATCCGAGCCCAATGCCGGATGCATCGCAGTACACATCGAACGGTTTGGTCGTGTCTTGCTGCGCCAAAACCGGTGCGGATGTTAGGTGCTTGACTAAAGCCTTGAATGCTGCTTCACATGCCGGACTCCAAACATATTTGGTAGCCTTCTTCAGCAGCTCTGTCATCGGCTTGGCAATCTTCGAGAAGTTCAGAATGAACCTCCGATAATATCCCGCGAGTCCGAGGAAACTCCGTACCTCGTGAACAGTTCTCGGGAATTTCCAATTCAGCACTTGAGTGATCTTGCTCGGGTCTACAACGATACCCTCCACTGAGATAATATGCCCGAGAAAAGGCACTTGCGATATCCAGAATTCGCACTTACTGAATTTCGCGTATAGCTTGTGATCCCACAGCCATTGCAAGACTATACGCAGATGTTTCTTGTGATCTTCCTCCGACTTGGAATATACCAGTATGTCATCGATGAAGACCACGACAAACTTGTCCAGCTCCAGCATGAATACCGAGTTCATCAAGTACATGAAGTGAGCTGGAGCATTGGTGAGGCCGAAGGACATGACCAGGTACTCATAAAGCCCGTACCTCGTCGAGAAAGCCGTCTTCGGAATATCCTCAGCCCGTATCTTAATATGATGGTACCCGGATCTTAAGTCCATCTTGGAAAAGATCTTTCCTTCGACCAACTGATCAAACAACATGTCGATCCGTGGTAACGGGTACTTGTTCTTGATGGTTACGGCATTTAATGGACGGTAGTCCACGCAAAGCCGCAACGTCTGATCCTTCTTCTTCACAAATAATGCCGAACAGCCCCATGGCGAGGAGCTCGGCCTAATAAAACCCTTTTTCCAGGAGGTCGGTGAGCTGAGTCTTCAGTTCAGCCAATTCCTTGGGTGCCATCTTGTACGGCCTTCGGGATATTGGCATGGTTCCCGGTGCAAGTTCAATCTTGAACTCCACCTCTCTATCGGGAGGCGTCCCCGGTAAATCATCCGGGAACACGTCAGGGACCTCTCGGACCACTGGAATGTCTTCCAATCTGATGGTTGTGGATTGATAGACACTTGGAAGTTTTATTTCTTGACTGTCCAGAAATAAGGAGTGAGACCCGTGCACTTCTGAGTTTAAGTGCACGACTCGAAGGACGGTGTCTAAAACAACGCCGTGGCGGGTTAACCACGACATCCCTAGAATGACATCGACCTTTTGTCCCTCTAAGATTATGAGGGACGTAGGGTAGACTCTACCCGCTAAGCATAATGGTGCTTTAGAAACCATTACGCTTGCTGAAATCTTCCCACCCGGTGAACAAATTAAATATGGACTATCGATGGGTAGTATTTGCAAGCTGTGTTTAGCAATGAAAGCTTGGCTAATAAAATTATGTGTGGCGCCCGAATCAAACAACACTATGGCGGGATGTTGGTAGAGTTTGAACATACCCGCAAGGATTGGCTCGCCCTCCGGCATGTCCTCTATGGCGAGTTGGTGGACGGTGCCAGGCCTAGGGTTTGCCCGCTGCGCATTAGTAGGGTTCCGGGGTTGATTCCTCCCCGGAAACTCTGGTGCAACTCCGCCGCCTTGCCTCTCTGGACAACTGCTGGCGAAGTGTCCTGGACGACCACATTTGTAACATGTGGCCGCTGCTTGTGCGGTGCTCGGGGGAAGAAAGCCTGGCATGCGTTGCTGAGGTGCATACGCACGCGGCATCGCCCGCTGCTGCTGTTGTTGTTGTGGAGGTGGTGCTGGCAGTGCCGGCCTGAATGCCGGTGAAGAGTACGGCCGACTGCGGAACGGCATCGACCTCTGGGGTGGCTGCCAGCGTGGACCTGATGGTGGGCGATTCACCATCCGAAACTTCTGAGAAGGACCGCTTCCTTCTCCGCTGCTTTGCGACGCGCTTCGCTTTCTCTCCGCCGCCGCTAATTCCTTGCCGGAGTCCTCTTGAACAATCGCAGCATCAATGATGTCGTTGAGGCTGCCGCGATTGAACATCGCCAACTTGTCCTTCAGGAGCAGGTTAAGCCCCTGGTAAAAGTGGTCCCGCCGCTTCTCGTCGGTATCAATGTGATACGACGCGTAGAGCGCGAGATCGTTGAAGGCCCTGGAGTATTCCAGCGCATTCCGGCTCCCTTGCTGCAGGTGTAGGAACTCTTGCGTCTTCCTCTTCATCAGACCCGGCGGTATGTGATAGGCCCTGAAGGCCGTCCAGAACTCCGTCCAGGTCATAACTCGGTCGGTGGGCTGTGAAGCACAAAAGTTTGCCCACCACGCGCTTGCGGATCCTTGGAGCTGCTGGACCGCGAACTGAGTCTTGCGCTGCTCACTTATTTGGAGCAGCCCGAACTTCATCTCTATCGCGCGGAGCCAATTGTCCACGTCGAGAGGTTCATCCGCCCTTTTGAATACCGGGGGATGAGTCGCTAGGAAGTCGGAGTAGGAGCTCTGTTGACGCTCCTCACGGTCTTGACGTCTCTCTGGGCGGGACGTATTGGCGATGAGAGTTTGCAGCAACTCCGTGTGCTGCTGATGAGAACCCGCCATTGCCGCAACGATGTCGGCCAATGTAACCGTTGGCGGTGGCGGTGGAGGTGTTTGCTGTTGCTGTTGCTGCTGCTGCTGTCCCGAAGAGTTCTCGGGAGGCGGTTGGGAGGTCTCTCCCCCTTGGCTAGTACCCCCAACGTCCGTGTTGGCACGAGTACGAGTCATTCTGAAATTCGAAACAGCAGCGATTAGCACATGTCATACTTAAAATTCCATATGCAACAGTAGGTATTGAAGTGACACATGAATAATTTGCACAACATTCACATATATTGATAAAGCATAAACTTTATACAATATACATTATTCTCGGGTCTCCGAGAAGTCGTGCTCATGTCGTCACTACCTATACATACGCTACTGTGTACCCGACATGTCACTGAATACAAAAGTTAGGGTTACACTACTCTAGCTGCCCTACTTGGAAACTGTAACCCCGTACTCGGAGTAGAACTCGACCACCTGCGGGTCGTCCTCCTCCGGTACCTATGCTGGTGGCTCTGGATCTACCACCTCTTCTCCCATCTCGGGTTCTCTCATTGCTGGAAGGCCCAAGACCACCGGTATGCCCAATACCGGAGGTACGAGGTCCTGCAATGCATGCACCTCGTCCATGGCATGGTTGTAGTCTTATTCCCAGCCTTGCCCTTCCTCAATAGCGTCGTCCCGCTCTTGAGTAAGGTCCTCATTCTGCTGGGTTAAAGTCTGCACCAGCTCTTGTAACGCCGTGATGTCGACACGGCTTTTCTTATTCGCCTTCTTCAGACGATGCAACTGAGTATGCTGTTCATTCAGTCGCTTGATCGTCGGAAGGAGCACATTGCGGAGTGCGCTGTGGGCACTCTCAAAATGGTCTCCAAGGCTTGTGCTCTCCTTCAGCCTTGCGGCGAGATGCTCCGTATGAACAGCTTGGCTGTCCATCACGGTGTTTCCCGCCCTCATCTGGAGGCTAAGGTTTGCCTCCGCGGGGTTGTACCTTGGGCAACCCGGATCAGCTGCCTCCCGGTACCTCCCTTCCCACACATGATGAGCCTGTCCCTCCACCGGAACAAGCGCGTATGGAGTGCCCTCCATAGCCTTCATGTGTAGTTGGCAGAAACGTGACATGGTGTCACGGGCTGCCACCTGCCACATCTCTTCCGGTTGTCTACCTCTCACCGTGACGGTGAACGGCACCCAACCGGGTGGCGTAGGTCCTGCTGGGACTTCTACATGGATTGTCCGCGTCTTGTTCCCCTCCTCGCCTTCTTCCTTGGCGAAGTACTGCGGCATTTGGTTGTACCCAAAATATTGAAGCATCTGCCTCAATGCTTCCGGATAGCCGCTGTGGTGAGAACAGTGGGACACCACCCACCCGTTCTCCAACTGTCTATCCGCTGTCATCTGTAAAAATATATTTGAGAAAGGTCAAATATGTATTTGAACAGTAAACCATTCAGTTATAACACAAAACATGTCATTGAACCCATAAAACTTGGAAACATAGTTCAAATTTAAACAAATTTGACTGCTGATCTGCTGCCTGCATGACAGCCCTGACCAGTTTCCATTTCAACCTGATTTAGGCCATGCTAAAAGCAAAACCCATTCTGGAGCTCAACATAAAAGTTAAACCTAACTTCAATAGCTTTCCATAAAGTGTTTGCTTGGCCTAATATCTGTCCTGGTTCAAAAGTTATGAGATGTCAAAGTTAACAGAATTCCTGGAGAAAATTGGACAGCACTTCCCTGCTTGAGGTACTATTTTGATCCAAGAGTTCCAGTTAATTCTGTTCCTAATCTGACAAAACTTTCTGTTACAAAGTTGTAACCCATCTCATAGGCTTTCCAGAACTACCTCATTTTATATTTTTGGATTTTTATGCAGGAAGTTATACTCAATTTACAGAGAGTTTACAGAGAGTCTTTGCTCTGCCCTGTTTTCTGGACAGTTTCAACTCTACTGCATTTTTCGATTGGTTAAGGGTTGAAACACCTCTGGACCTCAACAGAAAAGTTGTGAAGCTCTTCCAATGCTTTCCATAAATGTATCATATGACCCCAACCTCGAAATAACTCAACCTCTAACCTCTGATTAACTTCAGTCTTAATTCAGCTGAAAACAGAGTGCTCTGTTCTTAACAACATATAAGTTGAAAACTTGTTAACTTGGAATGTCCTGATTAAGGGAAGAGGTTACAGAAAAGTTTTAATGCTCCAGATTAAAACTTTCAAGTTTTATAATGAAGTGGTTCATTTAGTGGGGTGTGACGTCGATGCGTCACCAGATCATGTCGGTACTACGTCCTCACAAAGAAAAACCTATACCGGACTTAGCCGGCTTCGTTATTTCAGTGGCACTAAACGTCACTCGCACATGGATGCTACACGTCTACCGTTTCGCGGTTAGACTACCAGCAGAAACTCAAACAATCGTCAGACTCTGCTGCACACCGAACCCGGTATCCATACAGTTCGTACACCCGGCCGTCATCACTCGCCCGGATGTTCTCAAGCCAAACACACCTTGATTTACGTGTTCACGTTTCAGACCACATGACGGGGTCTCCCAAATTGCACCACTCACGCCAGGGACAGACGTTGCTCGAATACCCCAAACGACATAAAGAGTCGTAGAGGATATCAAAGCGGGTTGGGTTACCTGCCACCCGTGGGGCTCCACCCTTCAGCTTGTGGATGGACAGCGCTTACGTGCACCCCCCAAGACATAAATGTGCCGAGATGCACGCTTTTCCGACATAGACAAATAGGTTAGTATGCCACTTTCTATACGCTAATAACATCCTTATACGGGCTACTAACTCGTTCCTCACTGGATTTTTTGAAAAAGATGACCTTTGTAGTGCGTTAAACCTCAAGCGAGCTCTGATACCAACGCTGACATGACCCCACGGTATTGTCGAGCCAGGATCACGCTGAGGGGTGCTGCGTTGCGCAGCACCGGATAACACACATCAAAGGTACAAAGCGAAAGCAAAGTTTATTACATAAAGAGGTTTATGAACAATTTTACATCAAAATAGGTTCAGTCTACACTCACGGGCGTAGACTACGCATCAAGTCCATGTTCAGCGCGTGAACGTGTCCTTGCTAGCACACACGCACACTAACACGGCGGCATGCACGACTCCCACTCGACGGGGTTCCCCTCCTGGGGTTCCGTCTCCTCCTTGGGAGTCCCTTCCTCATAGAACCCTGCAAAAGCTTCAAACACAAGCAGTGAGCACGAAAGCTCAGCAAGTCTGACCCGTCTCACCTAAACATGGAACTTCTACTTGGGGGGTGATGGGTACATGAGATAAAACCATTTGCAAAGGACTCGCCTAATTATTGGGACCTTACTTTCAAATTTTAGCAGCAGGTTGTGGAGAACCTTACGCTAAGGCACATGAGAGAGCCGCAATCAAACAAGAAACGCATTTCTCTCATGTACTTTGCCCAAAGTTGAAAGGAACTTTAATTAGCTCTAGACTACAGCAAATCATTAACAATCAAGTCCGTCTTTCAATCAGCAACATTTTAACATGTAACTAGCCTGTTCTTTCTACGTCACGGTACAGTGAACAAGTGGTACTCACTGACCGCGAGGGACGGTGATTATAATCGATTTACACCTGCAGGGTTACCCGAGCAACCCGTCACGTACGCCCGTACTCGATGTTGCCTACAGCAACCATCACGGACGCCGTACGCAACCACCTTTCACCCGTCAGCCAAATATTGAACCGGTCCCATCGTCCTGAGCAAGAGGTCTCTGCACGCGCATCTCAGTGCCGCCAGCCGATTTACACCTCAAGCTCTCAACCTACCCTCTGAACGACGGGCAATGCCTCAATACCCAGCTACCCGAGTTACATCAGTTTCCCGGTTCCCATATAGCCGGTAGGTCTTCAGTACTGTTCTAGCTTGTTCAACAGGCCCGCACACGGCTCGGTCCTCAATCGACACAAGCGGAGCTATAGCACACAGGCCCCAAAGTCCTGCTGCCCTTACTCTCCGCTCGGTCTCATTTTTCTTGCCATGTGTATAATGTGCTATCTCTACCCGAGTCGAGTGCCTCTAGCCTATGCTCGCGAGTAGTTCCAACTACTCGACTTATACCGAATCCTACTCTATCTTAGCATTGCACTGGCTAACGGGGTTTTCAATCCTAATCCCAACCCATGGCTTTCTTGGTTATGCAGTTGGATTTCCAAACAAGACTCTAGTGCGAGAAATAATGATACTCAAGTAAGTGCTCAAAACGATAAAACTTTGTAAAAAAGTTAATGCAAACCGGGGCTTGCCTTGCTGCTTTTGGTTGTAGACTAGCTGCTCCTCTGGAGTAACGAAGTCTAGGACTTCGGGTTCCTCCTCGACCTTAGCGACTACATGATATACAAGTATATGTATTAATTTAAATCCATTTGATTAAATTTAAACTTGTGAAGTCTATAACTCATACTATACAGACCCAATGACTGTGAAACTTTTACGGTGGCTTGGTTACAACCTAAACAGAGACTTGGTCAAGTTTTAGTTGCAGCAAAGCTCATTTGAGCCCTCCACAAATAAGTATGTACTTGACCTTAATTGAAACCCTTAGGGTGCTCTAGGAATTTTTCATGGAACAAGCCATGACTTTCTGAAAACTAGATTTTCAGAGTGTTCTAATGGAGTTGGTCTCACTTAATTTAAAGGTTCCTAACTAAGGATATGAGCTAAACAATTTCAGAGGAAATTCTAAAAATGTTTCTGAACATTTTCTATTTTCTCTGGAACAATTTCACTAATCACACCATTAGGTGGATCAAATGAGCTCAAATTGGTCTGAATTTTTTATGGTAGTTCAGTGATATTATGATGAACATCCCAGCAAAATTTCAGAATTTTCCTCCAAGGGATTCTCCAATGAAAATTCTAAACAGTTTAAACCTTGAGGAATTAATTCTGGAGAAATAAGGATTTTCATGAAGTGAAACTTGATTTGCTGGAAAGTTCTCAGAGAGATGAATCCAACAAAATTTGGTTCACTCAATTTGGAGCTTTCTAGCCTAAGTTATTAGGATTTGAAGTTTGAATGAAATATGAAAATCGGGGAAAAGTTTAAATCTGTCGGGGGCCCACGGGGACACGTGTTGGGCGCGGAGGCGTCAGCACACTGAGGCCCACAGGGTTTTTGCGTGCCACCACATCAGATCCCAGCCGCAGCCCGATCCAGATTTAAAATATCTGCCGCTGACAGCTGGGGTCCACCCCCTTCGTCTACCTCTCGCCGCCCGCGCTCTGCCACCGGGGTACCTCGCCGGAGAGCTCGCCGGCAGCCTCTGTGCAGCTCCAAACTTCACGATTTTGGCCGCCTCTGCCTACTTTCACTTGGGGAACAGGATTCTGGGCTCAGCTCGTCATGACAATGGCCGGTGTATGGTCGGCGACGAGCCGCCGCCTTGGAAAGACTTCGGCCATGCAAGCCGATCTCCTTAGCACCCCAATCACTCGAGCAACCGGTCAGGAAGCATCAGTGGACCGTAGGGAAGGTCAGCATGAGCTTGAAGCAGCTCGGGGGAGGTCCGAAGTAGGCCCTCACCGTGCGCCCGATGCCTCCCGCATGCTCCGCCGTCGGTAAACTTCGAAATACGCCGGTCACCGAGGTTCTCAGGTCAAAGGTTGTGAAGGCAACTTGTGCGCTACTGTGTATAGTTTGTGTGGGAGCAGATTGAGGCCCGCCAATCTTTTCTGGAGGATGAATTCGACAGAACCGCACCCGAAGGTCGGTCTGTACCCAGAAAGGGGAAAACTGGAAATTCGCCGCCGGTGAGCAAGCACCCGGGCTGTGGCTCGTGGGTGAGCAGCACCGATCACCAGCGCGTGCAAGGGTGCCCTGGCTTGGGCGTGACAACCTCCTGGTTGGGCTGTCCACAGGAAGCCGAAGTGCGGCGGTTTTAGATCACCGAATTGAACTCTCGGTATAGCCGAGATCGACAGGCTTCAGCTGAATTCCAGCAACGGGAAAGAACGAGGAGGGTTCCTAGTACCATGCCGTAGCTCTGAAGGGGACGGGAAGGCTGTGATCGGAGCTTTCCGATCGGTTCTGAGCGGCGGAAGAAAGTTTCCCGGCGCTGAGTTCTTGCGGGGAGAAACTGGCGAGGCTTCGGCCGAGGAGGGGAAAGAACGCCTTAAGAAGGCTCTGAACCGACTCGTGCCCGCGCGTGGCCAAGCAGCTGCTGGTGCGGCGGCCTCCCTCGGTGGCGATCGCAGCTGCAGCTCGGGGACCCGAGTGAGAAAAGTCTCAGTCGGTTGAATCATCCCTGTGGCTGACATGTGGGTCCATTTTTATTTTTAACCTCTGAGATTAACTCCTATTCACTGTTGTAAACAGTAGTTCCCACAAAGCCCCTGATGATTTGAATTTTCTACCCTTGAACCATTTGAATTGGTTAGCATTCAAAGTGGGTTTGGTTTGAATGAATTTCAGCACACATTCAGTTTGAAATTCAAATAAAGTTTGAATTTGCCCCACTTAGCTCATGTCAAGATCAACTCCAAATGGAGTGAAAATTGGTGTGTGAGCTCACAAAAATGTGCTGAGTAAGAATATATCTCCCACTTTTGAATTCATGGGATAAAAACAGTTTGAATTTGAATGTAGTTTCAAACTGCCCTCTTTCTAGCTATGCCCAAAATGACCTCAAAAGGTTTTGAGTTTGGGTGAAACTTGGCCTGGACATTCCTAGCAATGTGTAGGAGTTTTTCATATGCCCAGCCCCCATATCACATGTGGGAAATACCACTTTTGCAATATGTGAGTTTGTTTTCTAATGAGCATGTTGATGGTGGTTACTTGCTATTCAAATGTGTTTATCAACTTGCTTCAAATGAGGTGTGTGTGTGTGTGGTGATAAACACTTCAAGCATGTGTCAAAACTAAGGCCCTTACACTCTCTCTCAACCTTTCCCCCTTTGGCATCAATGCACCAAAAAGAAGGAGAGGAGGGATCTACTTGTTGTCACCGGCTCACTCCTCGCTGTCGGTCCTTTCTTCGTCTTCATCATCAGGCTGAGGTGGAGGAGGAGAAGAACCACTCGTCGTGCCCCGGGAGCCAAAATAGGCATGCTCTCATGGAGAGAGAGGAGGAAGCTCTGTGAAGTCAGATGCAGAGTCCTCTGAGATGACTGGAGATCCAATGGGCTCAATCTCCAGTTTTTGGCATATTGCTTTGACATTGGCCTTCATGTATCTCATTTTTTCTTTTCTTGCCTTGTTCATCTTATGAAGCTTCACCTAAGTTTTGCAGCAAGAACCAAAGATAGCAGCCAAATACTTCATAATCCCACTAGGGGACCCTTTGTGAGGAGGGGCCCTAGTCTTGGATGAAGGCCTTGCATCTTTTTGAGCTCTCTCTGGATGTTCTTCAGGTGAGCCAGGTGAGGGAGCAGCTGGGAGAGAGGCTTGAGGAGGCTTCTGAGGCCTTAGAGCAGTGTACTCCACATCCTTCACAAACTCAATTCCTGTGACTTTTTCAATCATGAACATCAAGTATGGTGCATAGCCACAGGAACAGTTTGGTGTGCAGGATATGTTCACCATGTCATTCCAAATGTAATCGAAGATATCAAATTTTCTCCTCCTACTGATTACTTTCATCAAGGTTCTCAAGTAACTTTGGATACTCCTGGCATCTCCATCCTTTGGAGCAATGGTCTTCCGGAGCACTCTATTGAGAACAATGAAGAAGGGCTTCATGTTCTTGGTTGAGGGAGGATTGTATGGGAGTCGAGTATCATAGAGGAATTCCATCTTGTTCTTCTCCACAACACCAAGATTGTGAATCACAATTTCATTACTGCCGGTGTCCTCAAGGTGCAGCAGTCTGGCAAACTCAACATAGGAAACTGTGTACTTGGATCCATGTGTCATCCAATTCACTCTCTCTTCTTCATCGTGGGCAAAGTGGCAAGTTGCAAAGAACTGGGCGATGATCTCATCATTCCAGTTGTATCTGAGGGAGAGCAAGTCCTTGAGACCGTGTCTCTCTGCAGCCTCTATTACCTCCTCAAAGGCTTCACAGCTCTTCCTTTCAAAATATGTCCAGTCAATCTATTGGCTACGGACCACTGGAGTCTTCATTTGGAGGTACACCGAACTGTAGTAGTCCGAGTGAAAGTTGCTCCAAAATCTCATGTCAGCTGCCTTTTTGCCAGTGCTATAGGCGTCAATCTTCCTTAGCTTCCATGCCACATCACTCCCCTTGCCATTGAACTTCTCCTCCAAGGGATCCCTATTCCCCTGTCTTGAGCTCTCATCTTAAGGGGACCAATCGGGCCGGAAGCAAGTCCCTTTCCCTTGCCCTTGGTTTGGCATTGAGCCGCCGAGCTAGAACCAACCATATTTGCTTTTGAAGCTGGTCTCTTGACTGTAACCTTTCGACGCACCCTAGGTGGGGTGGGCGAAGGCTCGACAGCACGCTCTTGTCTCTTGTTGGAGCGAGACTCCGGAATACGAGACATCACATCTTGATCCATCTCGGCTTCAAAGTCAGAGATATTCTCGTTCGATCCCGACATGATTCTGACAAGGAAAAATAAAGGATATGAATAAGCAAGGAGGACAAGGGATTGCTTTGAATTGATATAAGATAAGGTTTTGATCAGGGAATACCAGACTTGTCCGGTGTTCAGGGTCGGACTAGTCCGGGGTACCGGACTTGTCCGCCCTAAGAACGGACTAGTCCGTCATGAGGCTGCTCAAACCCTAACTTGTCGAAATTTGAGGTTATTCAATGCAAATATGATCTAGGGTACATGGAATACATCAATAGAGCATGTATTGACTAGAGGAGCTAAGCTAATTGAGCAAAAACAAGGAAAATCGAAGGTTCTATGGTTTGGAGAGAAATTTACCAAATCCTTCAATTCGAGGCATTGAAGGAGTTCTTGATGCGGACTAGTCCGGGGTCTTCGATCCCCTTGCAGTGGAGATCGATTTCCATGGAGATTTGAGTGGTTTTGATGGAGAACTCGCAGATCCGCCTTGGGAGCACTTGAGTGAGGAGAGAGAACGTGGGAGGAGTTGTGAGGTTGAAGGAGATTAGGTCTGAGCCGGCCCTAGGGTTATGGAGTCAAAATATCGGACTAGTCCGTGGTCCCTTGTACAGAAAAGTACAAAACACTTATATATATGTATTCAATGGTTCCTAATAAGGAATAGGGGACAAAGACACACATATATTCTTGATGAATATGATCAGTAAACATACAACAATGAAGCTATGACCATAATTCATCAAGATCAAGTAACTAACATAGTTTTTAGGAGAAAAATAGAGAGAGGGAGAGAGAGAGAGATGATTTTTCAATACAATTAACATGATTTTGAGGATGGCATACAGGTATGCAAGTTTTCAAGCCACGTTCCGAGCATCAAGGATATTTAGTTCATTTCGGAGCTCACAAAAGCGTATTTCATCAAGTGGCTTGCTAAAGATATCGGCTAGTTGTTTTTCAGTGTTGACATGGAAAATGGCTATGTCTCCTTTCATTGAGTGATCTCTCAAAAAATGATGCCGAATATCTATTTGTTTGGTTCTAGAGTGCTCAACAGGGTTATGGGCAATTTTAATTGCACTCTCATTGTCACAAAGGAGTGGAATACGGCTCATATTGTAACTGTAATACCTTAGAGTTTGTCGCATCCAAAAGAGTTGTGCACAACAACTCCCGGCTGCAACATACTCCGCTTCGGCCGTGGATAAGGCAATTGAATTTTGTTTCTCGGAGGACCAAGAAACTAAGGATCTACCTAGGAATTGGCAAGTACCGGTAGTACTTTTTCTATCTACCTTGCATCTGGCATAATCTGCATCGGAGTATCCAATGAGATTGAATTTTGAACCTTTGGGATACCAAAGGCCTAGGTTGGGCGTATGAACTAAATATCTCAAGATCCTTTTAACAGCTGTCAAATAACATTCCTTAGGATTGGCTTGAAACCTTGCACATAAACATACACTCAGCATTATATCAGGCCTAGATGCACATAAATAAAGTAAGGAGCCAATCATGGAACGATATAACTTTTGATCCACATTTGGTCCGTCTTCATTGAGATCCAAGTGTCCATTTGTTGCCATGGGAGTCTTTATGGGCTTTGCTTTGTCCATTCCAAACTTCTTGAGAATGTCTTGAGTGTAATTTGTTTGGCTTATGAACGTCCTGTCCTTTTGTTGCTTCACTTGGAATCCCAAAAAGTACCTCAACTCTCCCATCATGGACATCTCGAATCTATCTGTCATAATCTTACTAAATTCTTGAGAAAAGGATTTGTTAGTTGAACCAAATATAATATCGTCAACATAGATTTGGCAAATGAAGAGATCATCATCAAAATGTTTAGTAAACAAAGTGTAATCAGCTATTCCAATCTTAAAGTCATTTTGAATCAAAAAATCTCTAAGGCACTCATACCAAGCTCTAGGAGCTTGTTTGAGGCCATAGAGAGCCTTATGCAGTTTGAACACATAGTCGGGGTACTCTTGATCTTCAAAACCGGGTGGTTGCTCCATGTACACCTCCTCCTTGATCGGTCCGTTGAGAAAGGCGCTTTTCACGTCCATTTGATAAAGCTTGAAATCATGGTGAGTAGCATATGCAAGTAATATATGAATCGATTCAAGCCTAGCTACGGGAGCAAAAGTCTCGTCGAAATCCAAACCATCGACTTGTGAGTACCCTTTTGCCATAAGTCGTGCCTTCTTCCTTGTTACCACTCCATGTTCGGCTTGCTTGTTGCGGAAGACCCATTTAGTGCCGACGACGTTGGACTTGGGTCTTTCAACAAGCTCCCACACTTCATTCCTTTTGAAGTTGTTCAATTCTTCTTGCATCGCCATCACCCAATCCGGATCTTTTAATGCATCCTCAACCCTGTATGGTTCCAAAGAAGATACAAAAGAATAGTGTTCACAAAAGTTAGCTATGCGAGATCGAGTTATTACTCCCTTTTGGATGTCACCGATTATGTTGTCGACGGGGTGATCTCTTTGGATGCTTTGGTGTACTCTTGGATGTGGCACTTGTGGTATTGAATCTTCATTATCATCTTCTTCTCCCCCTGGATAGTTACCCTCATTGATGTTTTATTTTCTTGAGGTTGATCTTGTATGGAAGCTCCCCCTTGATCATTTCCCTCCACCCGTGGTTCATTTTCTTCATTCGCATTTGAAGGTGGCACTTGTGGTCGAACATCGCCCAATGCCATTCTTCTCAATGCTTGACATGGAGCTTCTTCTTGATCTAGCACACATTGATCAACTTGCTCTCCTTGAGAGCCGTTAGTTTCATCGAACACTACGTCACATGCTACTTCAACAAGTCCGGAGGTTTTGTTGAAGACACGATAAGCTTAGGAGTTCGAATCATAGCCAAGTAAGAAACCTTCATCGTAATTCCAAGAAAGCTTAGAAGCCCTTGGCTTCTTGTTTAAAATATGACATTTTGAACCAAAAACTCAAAAATATGAAATATTCGGCTTGTTACCTGTGAGTAGTTCATATGAAGTTTTCTTGAGCAACTGATGAAGATATAGTCGGTTTATGGCGTGACAAGCGGTGTTAATCGCTTCAGTCCAAAACCTGTCCGAAGTCTTTTATTCATTGAGCATTGTCCTCGTCATCTCAATGAGAGTTTTGTTCTTCCTTTCGGCTACTCCGTTTTGTTGAGGAGTATATGGTGCTGAAAATTCGTGCTTTATCCCTTCTTCGTCTAGATACTCCTCAACTTGGGTGTTCTTGAATTGGTCCCATTGTCACTTCGTATGTTCTTGATCTTCAATGAGAATTCATTTTGGGCATGCTTGATAAACTTCTAGAGGGTTCCTTGAGTTTTTGTCTTATCATGCAAAAAGGAAACCCACGTGAAGCGAGAAAAATTATCAACAATGACTAGACCGTATTTATTACTGCCAATGCTTATGTAAGCAATTGAACCGAATAGATCCATGTGGAGGAGCTCAAGCGGTCTTGTTGTAGTCATGACATTCTTCGTGGGATGGGGTGCTCCTACTTGCTTCCCTGCTTGGCACGCTCTACACGGTCTGTCTTTCTCAAAAACAACATCCTTTAAACCTCGGATGTGATCGCCTTTAAGGAGTTTTTGAAGATTCCTCATACCAACATGTGCTAGCCATCTATGCCACAGCCAACCCATGTTGGTCTTTGCAATCAAGCATGTGTCAAGTTCGGCTTTATCTTTGTTGAAGTTAACTAGATAAAGTTTTCCCTTTAACACACCCTTGAATGCAATTGAGTTATCACTCCTTCTAGAGACAGTCACACCCTCAATAGTGAATAAACAATTATAACCCTTGTCACATAATTGAGATATGGACAAAAGGATATAATCCAAGGAGTCAACGTGTAAAACATGAGAGAGTATGTTGTGATGAAATTGCAATTTTACCAGTACCAAGCACTCTTCCTTGACTATTATCACCAAAGTAAATGCCTTCGCTTGGATCTTCATTTTCTTCATATTCCACGAACATTCTTCTTTCTCCGGTCATGTGATTGGTGCATCCACTATCTAGCACCCATTTTGCTCCCCTGGATGAATAAGTCTGCAAAAGATAAATTATGCCTTGGTCTTAGGTACCCAAGCTTGCTTGGGTCCTTTGAGGTTAGTCACAAGTCATTTGGGCACCCACACATGAGACTTGGTGTTCCCATGGCGTGGCCCAGCATATTTAGCATAAACTCTTCCAAGATTACTTTTCATAAGTACATATGAAGCATCGAAAGTTCTAAATAAAAGTTGTTGTTCATATGTGTTCACGGTGTTAAATTTATCAACATTATTAAGTTTTCTAACTTGAGAAGAGTTTCCCTTGACAAAG
Source organism: Neostapfia colusana (assembly GCA_030760725.1). Classification (NCBI taxonomy): domain Eukaryota; kingdom Viridiplantae; phylum Streptophyta; class Magnoliopsida; order Poales; family Poaceae; genus Neostapfia; species Neostapfia colusana. The sequence continues at coordinate 23,722,042 of JASWHV010000006.1, read as the reverse complement.
GCAATGCAACCCTTGTTATTCTTGTGGCTTCTAGCGTTTCGCTTTTCACCATAAGAATATCCAATGCCATATTTGACATTAGGAGGTCTTGTGAGCGAGTATGCACTGCGTGCATACTTGATCTTCTCCTTGTCAAATATGCCACTTTGAGAAGATTGCTTGTCCTTTGTCGAGTTGGGCTTTTTCTTCAAGTTAGTGTCACTTTTGGAACAAGAACAAGTAATACTAGTTTCAGATTTTATATGTTGAGAAGGTGAGATTGAAGTGGATGAAGAACCACTTTGCTTGAGTGACTCAACTTGTACCTCAAGGATCTTGTTAACTTTGGTTAAGTTAGCAAGTTCATCCTTGATGGTGGTGCTTGAATCTTTTAACTTCAAGCAAGCTTCCTTGCTTAAAGCTAACTCAAGTTCTAGTGATTTACTTCGCTCCTTTTCAACTTCAAGAAGCTTTTCAATCTCAAGATATTCCTTCTTTTGGGAGATGATCATATCTTCCTGACGATTGACTAACTTCTCCATATCAACAAGCTTATCAAATAGAAATTTCATCTTAGCAGCTGTCTTTTTGTCTAAACCCCTAAGCATATATTCATTTTCATCACTGCTATCATCCTCACTAGAATTATCACTATCACTAGTAAAAGAATGTGAGAAGGAAGATTTAGTTGTTACCTTTCTTTTACCTTCCTTTGCCATTAGACAAGTGTTGTCGGTGTCCTTCCATGCGCCCATGGTTGGGAAGAGAGCGGATTTCTTGGTAGTCTTCTTTATGGCTATGGTGGTCATCTCCTCTTCTTCTTCGGATGAGGATTCATCATTGGAGTCCCACTCCTTCCCTAGATGCGCTTGGCCATATTTCTTCTTCTTCTTGAACATTTTCTTTGGTTGAGGCTTGATGTCTTTACTCTTCCTCTTATTTTCTTCATATGGACAGTCTACTATGAAGTGATCATATTCTCCGCAGTTGTAGCACACCCGTCTCATCTTGGGTCTTTGTTTGTCCCTTTGTCTTCCTTCGTTTGAGCTGCTACCCTTTCTTCTTCTCATCATTTTCTTGAACTTCTTCATGAACAAGATCATGTCTTCTTCATCGATATCACTACTTTCATCATTACTGTCATCTTCTCCATGATCTTCTCGAGCTTCTTTTGATACGGGTTTACAAGTTGACTTCAAAGCAACTCCTTTCTTCTTTGCCAAGGTGAGATCGGCAATTTCCTTGACATGCTTGACTTGCTTCTCCATCATTTCAAAGTTGATGATCTTGCCAAGAAGTTTGTCTGCGGTCATTTTCCGATACCCGGGGCTTTCTCTAATCATAGAGCAAAGAGTCACGTTGTGAGGCATGAATGCTCTGAGAATCAACTCCACGACCTCGTGATCATTCCACTTTTTGCTGCCATAAGCTCGGACTTTGTTGATAAGATTCTTCAGTCGATTGTACATATCTTGTGGTGATTCATCTTCTTCTATCGCGAATCTTCCCAATTCACCTTCAATCATTTCTATCTTGGCTTCACGTACATGACGGTCACCTTCATGTGCGGTTTGTAATGTGTCCCATATCTCCTTGGCAATTTCGAGTCCATCCACCTTGGTGAACTTGTCTCGGCTCAGTGATGATGTGATCACAGCTACAGCTTGAGCATTCTGATGAACGGCTTGTTCTTGGCTTGGAGTCAGCTCTTCATCATCATCCGGGATATCTATCCCTATACACACTATATGCCACAAACTTGGGTTAAGAGATATAAGGTGTATTTTCATGTTTTGTCTCCACATTGAATAATCATTGCCATCAAAGTAAGGTACTTTCCCTAGAGGAATTAATAAGTAATGACTATTGTTAGAATTCAAACGTTCATAGTCAAAAGGATATCAAGAGTAGTCTGTGTGACTACCCCCTTTCTTCTTCGTTTCATCATCAATCTTCTTCTTCCTTTTTGGGGAGAGTGCCTTCTTCCGTAGAAGAGCCTTGAGTTGGAGAACCTCCTCATCATCATCCTCACTGTCTTGAATGGCGTCGAGTAGCTTCTTTAGCTTTTGAGTCCTTTCATCATCACCCTTTTCATCGTCGATCTTCTTGTGTACATCCTTGATGTACGACATCGTCTCTTCGAGCAGTGAGTCTCTTTTGAAGAGTTTGGCTCTGATACCAATTGAATGTAACCTAGAGGGGGTGAATAGGCTTTTCAATTCTTTGTTAATCCCTAAAACACTTAATAGATTTATCAAATACAGGGAAATCGGACTAGTCCGGTACTCTGCGGACTAGTCCGGTATGCGTGGACTAGAAAGATCAAGGTTGATCAATATTTCACTTCTAGTACCCTATGCAACGGAAATTAATTTGGAACTTAGATGTATTACAACAGTGAAACAATGAATGACAGAGATCAACTTTAGTTTCAATGTTTCAACGTGAATTACACAAGATTAAGTAAACCCTAGAATATGATGAACAATAAAACACAAGAGCAAGAGACAAGATTTTATCCCGAGGTTCGATTCCACGAAGGAAATCTACGTCCCTGTTGAGGAGTCCACGAAGGACTGGGTCTTCACCAACCCTACCCTCGTCGAATCGCCACGGAGACCGATTCTCTTCCACTAATCACAAAGGGCAAATAAATCGTTCATGGGGCCTTCTCACAAGTTGAGGGCTCCCCAAGAATTACAATGAATGAATACCACCAAGCACACTCAAAAGATGTACAATAAATGAACAAGAGTGTGCGAGAGATCAAACCCAAGAGCTCAAGATGTGTAGAACAAGTCTCTCCTTTGATCAATTGCTAATCCTCAAAGATTTGATCCTTTTAGGGTTAGAATGTGTGGAGAGATGTGAATTTTGGGCTCTTGGAAGGTGTGACGGCGCAGGGGGTCAAGAGAGGTTATAGTATGGCCGTACACCTCTATTTATACTAGGGTTTCCAAAGGTTACTGTTAGGATTTGCGATGTCCGGACTAGTCCGTGGTGGACTCAGGACTAGTCCGGTGTGCGGCGTGTGGAAAACCCTAAGTGTTGTGAGATATCGGACTAGTCCGTAAGAGTGCGGACTAGTCCGTTGTCTACTCAGAGATAAATCGGACTAGTCGCTGTGGTGAGAACTTTGTAGATTATGGACAAGTCTGGACTTGGCGGACTTGTCCGTTCTATAGTCAGAGACATATTGCACTAGTCCGGTCCATATCGGACTAGTTCACTGTGTGGAGAAAGTGAGGACTGAGGACAAGTCAGCACTTGGAGGACTTGTCCGTTTTCTATTCAGAAAGAAATCAGACTAGTCCGGTTGATATCGGACTAGTCCGCACATAATAATTAATGTGATTTCTTTCACTTGAGCTCTTGGGGTGTGTTTCTCCAACACACTCCATACTAATTAATCTAATCTTTTCAGCTCCTGAGCTCTTATCATTTTAGATCCTCATTCTCCTTTCTTTTTGCACTTTCTTCCTAATTTCTTTAAAAACCTGCGCTCATCTCAACGATTTTGTTAGGGTCTTATTTGTTTGTCATAAATCAACCAAACACAAGGGATGCCTAGATGCACTTTCACATGATCCTCTCCAGCACCGGCTTGTAGGCGTCCTGCAGGTCGGGGATCTCGTCCCCGATGACATCCTCGCTGACCGGGGTGGGGGGCGCTCGGCATCTTCAGGCGATCGTGGACATTCATCGGCAATGTACGGCGTGGAGTTCCTCCCTCGATGATGGAAGTAGTAGGCCCCTAGGTGGTTTGTGCTTCTCCCGAAGGCCCGCAAGGAGAAGAACACCCGGAAGAGCCGCACTGAGGGCCGCACGCACATGAACATCTCGTAAAAGTGGACGAAGACTGCCACTAGTGTGAGGGCATGCGGCGTCAGGTGCTAGAGCTGAAGTCCTTACACCTCCAGCGGCGTCAAGAGGAAGGACGACGCCAGGAGCGCGAACCCGGACAACACGTAGGAGGTGAAGAGGACAATCTCGTTGGGCCGCATGCTGGTGAGCGGGGTCTTCCCATGATGGATCATCCCGTCGTGCATCGCTGACTGCCACCCAAGCTGGCGCCTTACTTGCCCGAGTTCGTCGTCGGTGCGGAGTTGGGAGGATCGGAGGCCGATCGCCATGGGTGCAAGCGATGGCTGTCTTTGCTTGTGAGCGAAAGCTTTGAGCGCAAAGGTGGAAGGCAAATATCACAAGGCATGAGGAGACAAGTAAGGAAGAAATTGCCCTTCGCTGAAAGGTTTCCTTTACTACTCCTGTGACCCTTGGCGGGGCGTCGTGCACGACACTTGGGCTGCCACTGCCGCATACAGCTCGCACTCCCAATGACGGGTGGGACCCAGGTCGGCCTGTTAGACACTGGGGGTCAGGCAGGCCCTGTTTCTGGAATAAGGCTCCGGCGGTTACCAAGAAAAGCGGTGTGGTGGAATTGCAGTGGTCGACCCAAGAACCACCGCAGTCAATGCCTAGGAACGGCACCTCGAGCACGTCGCCACAACCCTCCAGTCAACAATGAACACGCATCCAGTGCACGGAGGATGTGCTGCCGTTTCGACCGTCGAGTACGTCCATTACGCCAGGAACGTGCAGCCTTCTTGACTGCCAGGTACAACCACTCACCCACTTTGCCAGAAGCTCGCTGGCGCTTCAACTCCCAAAGTACAAGTTCAAAGCCACCACGCGGGAAGGAAGAACAGAGGCCCCACCTGTGAGATCATCACCTCTGAATGTGGCCTAGAGGGGGGTGAATAGGCCTTATAGAGCTTCCTGCACACTTAAAGTAGTTGTCAAAAACTTGATTGACCGGACTAATCCGGTTGTGTGAGCGGACTAGTCCGGTGTGTCTGAAGTGTGTAGATTGTATAAGTGTTGTGCAGGAGAATCAACTTGTTTAGCAGCGGAAATAAGAACAACAGTTATTCTATTTTGATTTTACAATGTGAGGTATGATTATGCCCGTGAATGAGACTTAGCAACTCAAATTATGAAGTTTAGCAACTAGATGTTCTATTCAACAAAATTAAGGAGGCAAGCGAGACTCAAATTTTACCGAGGTTCGATCTCACCAAGAGATCTACGTCCTCGTTGAGGAAGCTCACACAGAGCCGGGTCTCTAACCCTTTCCCTCTTCAAGTCACCACACAAGGCCGACTTGACTCCACTAGCACGGGTAATCACCGAGTCTATGGGGCAACCTCACATGTTGAGGGCTCCCACAAGAATTACAATGAGAAAGCGATCAAATACACTCAAAAGAATCACAATGCAGAATATGAGTGTAGAGAGATCAAACCCCAAGAGCTCACAATGAAGGAACGACGATCTCCCAATCCCAAATCCAAGTGTTTGATTGATTTTCACCTTTTTGCTCCTTAGATGTGTGGGGAGATGTGTTTTTGGGCTTCTTGGGACAGGTGGCGGCGCTAGGGTTTTTGTTTCAAGCAGTATGAGTCGTGTCTTCTGTTTAAAGGCCGTGGATCACCACTTTATATGGTTTCCAAAAAGTTATCGTTGTAAAACCTAATATCGGACTAGTCCGGTATATGATCGGACTTGTCCGGTCTACTTCCAGTGGGTTAACCAGACTTGTCCGGTGCTATGTGAAGTGGGGTTCCAGAAAGTTTAGCGGACTAGTCCTGTCGCATGGATGGACTAGTCCGCAGTCCTCTAAAGAGAACAACAGAAACATGAGCGGACTAGTCCGGTCTAAAACCGGACTTGTCCGGTTGAATTCCAGTAAGCTGACCGGACTAGTCCGGTCCATGAACGGACTAGTCCGGTGTCCAGTGGATTTTAGTTGATTTTTAAACCCCTTACCCTTACGCAAAGTCATGAGCTCTGTGGATGTGTCTCTCACACACACCCTATACATTTACATCTACTTTGCTCTTCTAAATTACACTAAAGTCTTGCTTTTTGGGCACCACTCTATTTTTCACCTTTTTGTGTGCACCGAGCTAGTTCACTTTGTTTGTCCTGCAATCATTTCGTTAGGATCTCATATGCTTGTCATCAATTCTCCAAAACCCACAAGGGATACCCTAGATGCACTTTCAATCTCCCCCTTTTTGGTGATTGATGACAACCATTTGAGATATCACAACTAAGAGAAAAATTGATTTTTCATAACGTGTGCATATATGAGAATAATGAATAACTAACAAGAAAAACTTCTCTCATATACACACACCTTATGGTGGGGTGCCTAACAAATGTGTGATCAACAAAAATGTGATGAACAAGGATAAAAGATAACAACCATAGATGTAAGCATCACACATAGGGTAAATAGTCATATTACAATAGTTTTAAAAATAAGTACAAGTCCTCGATCATAAGTCCTCGATCACAAGTCCGTAATAACTTATCCTAGATAATCTCTCCCCCTTTGGCATCAAGTCACCAAAAAGGGAAAAATCGAGTGGAATCACTCATCGCCGTTCCCACTTTCACTCTCAGTCCTATCTTCATCTTCCTCTTCCCCTTGATCTTCATCATCTTGACCATGTAGAGGGTTAGCAGCTGAACCACCACCAAACCCAAGGGAGATCAACTCTTGATCAGTGAAGGTTGCCATTTTAGTGAAGTCTTCAGCTGAGTCCTCAGAAACCTCAAGTGACCCTTGTGGCTCAATTTCCAGTTTGGCACAGATGGCTTGGATGTTGGCTTTTACATATCTTTGATGCTTCTTTCTGGCCAATCTCTCTTCATGTTGCTTAACTTCAATTTTGCGGCAAGAGGCAAAGATAGAAGATAGCATCTTGAAGATGCCACTTGAGGATTCCCGAGTAGAGGAGGTTGCATGAGTGGTAGCTGCAGCCTCAGATCTTGGCTCCTCTTGAGCTCTCTTGGATCTTCTTTCTTCTCCGGGTGAGGCAGGAGCAGAAGGAGCAGAATATATAGTGGGCTTTTGGGACCTAAGTCTAGTGTAAGCCACATCCTTTACGAACTCCAATCCTGTCACTTTCTCAATCATGAACATTATGTAGGGTGCATAGCCGCAAGACCGGATGGGATTGATAGAGATATTGACAATGTCATTGTAGATGTACTCAAACACATTGAATTTCCTCTTCTTGCTTATGACCTTCATTAAGGTTGTGAGGGTGCCCTGAACAGTCCCTGCATCTCCCTCTTTGGGAGCTATAGTCTTCCTCAATATCCGATTGAGGACTACAAAGAAGGGCTTCATGTATTTTGTGGTTGGAGGCCTGAATGGCATTCTTGTATCATAGAGAAAGTCCAGCTGATCCTTCTCCAGTGGTTTCAGGTTGTGAATCACAAGTTCATTGTCTAAAGTATGCTCAAGATGAAGGATCCTAGCAAATTCTTCATATGTGACACTGTACTGAGACCCATGTGTCATCCAGATCATCCTGTCATTGTCATCACGAGCGAAGTAGAGAGTGGAGTAGAATTGCGTGATGACTTCATCATTCCAGTCACACTGGAAAGAGAATAGTTCTTTTAGCCCATGAAGCTCGAGGGCTGTCACAACCTCCTGATAAGCTTGACATCTCTTGGACTGAAGATAATCAATATCAACCTACTGACTTTCGACAACGGAATGATTTATCTTCCGATACACATGTTAATAGTAATCAGCATAAAAATTACTCCAAAATCTGGGGTCAGCTGACTCTCTGGGCTGATTATACACTTCTGCTTTTCTGAACTTGTCAGCTAGTTCACCCCATTTTCCAGTGTAATCATTATCTGAAGGTTGCTTGTTGCGATGAACGGGATTTTTCATTTTCAGAGGCCCAATGGGGCCACTAGCAAGCCCCTTTCCTTTATTGAGAGTCCTCTTAGGTCCTGAGGAGCTCTCGGCCATAGCCTTCCCTCGAGGCTTCTTCACAATTACTTTCCTCTTCTTAGGCAAATTTTCGTTGGAAGGTGAAGAGTGGACATTGACATCATGTCTTTTCTTCATCATTCCCTCCTTAGCTCTCCTCACTCTTTCACGTTGAACTTCTTCGTCAAGGTGAAAAGAGTCGTCATCTGAGCCTGAAGACATGGTGCCTGATAAGGAGTTCAAGGATTAGATGCAAATGGACTCATTATCGACTTCAAATGAGAATGTTGGGGTTTAACTGTCAGAGACCGGACTTGTCCGGTTTCAGAGTGTAGACTTGTCCGGTGGACCGGACTTGTCCGCATTTGTGCGCCGGACTAGTCCGGCCTGGCATAAGAACCCTAATGTTTCATTTGAATCAAATCTCCTATCTAAGAACACAAGGGCAGGAAAGTGGTAGGAATGCATCTATTGAGGCAATATACATCCCTTTGAAATCAAAGGAAACTAGCTAGAACTAGAAAAGTTGAGATTTTGGTTTTAGGGGGGAATTTACCAAGATTTGAAGATTCGCGTTGAAGGAGCAAGAGTCTATCCGGATGAGTTCGGAGAGTAGAATCCACTCGTCGAGGAGAGGCTTTTTCACGGAGAAAACTCCGAGTTTGAGGGCTCAACTCGAAAATCACTTTGAGAGCTAGGGTTTAGGAGAGGGGGTGAGACAAAGTGCTTATGAGTGGAGAGGGAGGGGTTTGGTCCAGCCAACTGCTTCTATATGCGACTGACCGGACTAGTCCGGTCATGGTAGCGGACTAGTCCGGTGCCCCTGAATTAACCTAATTGTCGTCTGTCCAGACTAGTCCGGTTCCAACAGACTTTATGTAGATAGTAGAGTTTAGAGGTCATCCAAGGACACTAATTTTTGCAAATAATCTTGGTAATTACGACCAGTAGGCAAGCAACAATCAAAAAATGGATTACGACCAGTAGGCAAGCAACAATCAAAAAATGGTCATATTTCGCAAGATTTCTTCATCAAAATAGTTTTCTTAGAAGAAAAAGAGATGAGGAGCGGTTTTTACAATAAAATGTAACATTTGAGGTTGCAATCAGGTATGCAACGTTTCAAGCCACATTTTGAGAGTCAAGAATATTAAGTTCATTTCTTAGCTCACAAAACCTTTTCTCATCTAATGGTTTGGTAAAAATATCTGGTAGTTGTTTTTCAGTTCTAACATGTGAAATTTCAATGTCACCTTTTAACGAGTGATCTCTAAGAAAGTGATGACGAATATCTATGTGCTTAGTTCTTGAGTGCTCTACTGGGTTGTGTGCAATTTTTTATCGCGCTTTCATTATCACATAGAAGCGGGATATGATTTAGATTGTAGTCGTAGTCTCTAAGAGTCTGTCGCATCCAAAGTAGTTGTGCACAACAACTTCCTGCTGCAACATACTCTGCTTCTGCTGTTGAAAGAGCAATAGAGTTTTGCTTTTTAGATGACCAAGAAACTAGGAATCTGCCAAGAAATTGATAGGTCCCTGAAGTGCTCTTTCTATCGACTTTGCATCCTGCATAGTCGGCATCGGAATAACCTATCAAGTTAAACTTGGATCCTTTGGGATACCAAAGGCCCAAGTTTGGTGTGTGCACAAGATACCTTAGGATTCTTTTTACAGCAATTAAGTGACAGTCTTTAGGTGCGGCTTGAAACTTGCACACATGCATACGCTAAGCATAATATCTAGACTAGATGCACATAAGTAAAGTAAGGAGCCGATCATTGACCTATATACCTTTTGGTCCACATTTGGACCTTCTTCATTGAGATCGAGATGTTCGTTGATTGCCATGGGTGTCTTGATGGGCTTGGCTTTGTCCATATTGAATTTCTTGAGGATGTCCTGTGTGTATTTGATTTGGCTTATAAATGTGTCTTCTCTCGGTTTCTTCACTTAGAATCCCAAGAAGAACTTCAATTCGCCCATCATCGACATCTCGAACCTATCTGTCATAATTTTGCTAAATTCCTCACAGAAAGACTTGTTAGTGGATCCAAAGATAATATCATCAACGTAAATTTAACATACAAATAGATGATCATCAAAATGTTTAGTGAAGAGTGTATAGTTAGCTTTACCAATTTTGAATCCATTTTGAGTTAGAAAATCTCTAAGGCACTCGTACCAAGCTCGAGGAGCTTGTTTGAGGCCATAGAGAGCCTTACGCAGTTTATAGACGTGGTTAGGATACTCTTGGTCTTCGAATCCTGGTGGCTGCTCCACATAAACTTTCTCCTTTATCGGACCGTTGAGGAAGGCACTTTTGACGTCCATTTGATACAACTTGAAATTATGGTGAGTAGCATATGCCAATAAAATACGAATGGACTCAAGTCTAGCTACAGGAGTGAAAGTTTCATCGAAGTCCAAACCTTCGACCAGAGAATAACCCTTGGCCACCGGTCTCGCTTTATTTCTTGTTACTACTCCATGTTCATCTTGCTTGTTCCGAAAGACCCATTTAGTTCCAACGATGTTCGCCCTTGGTCTTTCCACCAGCTCCCACACTTCATTTCTTTTGAAGTTGTTCAATTCTTCTTGCATTGCCATCACCCAGTCTAGATCCCTTAAGGCTTCGTCTACCCTGTATGGTTCCAGAAAAGAGACAAAAGAATAGTATTCACAAAAATTTGCAACGCGAGATCTAGTGGTTACTCCCTTAGCAATATCACCAATGATATTGTTGACAGGATGGTCTCTTTGTACACTCTGATGTACTCTTGGGTGAGGAACTTGTGTAGCTTCTTGTTCTTCATCATCTTCATGTTCATTGTCTCCCCCTAGATCATTGCTTCCATGATTATCTTGATCTTCTTGATCTTCCTCCACTTGATCTTGTGTGAAAGCTCCCCCTTGATCATTGCTTCCTCGTTGAGGTTCACCTTGTGCATTTGAGTCTTGCGTTTGCTCTTGTGGTAGAATATCACCAAGTGCCATTTTCTTCAGCGCTTCACATGGAGGTTCCTCTTTATCTAGCATACACTTATCGACTTGCTCGGTAAGGAGCTCATATGGAGTTTTCTTCAGTAGTCGGTGAAGGTACAGCCGATTTGTGGCATGACAAGCAGTGTTCACCGCTTCTGCACAAAATCGATCTGATGTCTTGTATTCGTCCAACATTGTTCTTGCCATTTCAATTAATGTTTTGTTCTTCCTTTCGGCCACCCCGTTTTGTTGAGGAGAGTAGGGTGCCGAGAACTCATGCTTTATCCCTTCTTCATCGAGATACCCTTCAACTTGTGTATTCTTAAATTTTGTCCCGTTGTCACTTCTGATGTTCTTCATGGTTAATGAGAATTCGTTCTGGGCTCTTTTCAGGAACTTCTTGAGGATTCCCTGAGTTTTTGATTTATCATACAAGAAAAATACCCAGGTAAATCTTGAAAAATCATCAACAATTACTAAACCGTATTTATTACCGCCGATACTTATTAAGCAATTGGACCAAATAGATCCATATGAAGAAGTTCCAGTGGTCTTGTAGTGGTCATTATGTTCTTCGCGGGTGTGGTGCTCCGACTTGTTTTCCTGTCTGGCAAGCGCTGCACGGCCTGTCTTTCTCAAAAACCACATCGTTTAGACCTCGGATGTGACCACCTTTTAGAAGTTTCTGCAGATTTCTCATCCCAACATGGGCTAGCCGTCTATGCCACAGCCATCCCATGTTGGTTTTAGCAACCAAGCAAGTGTTGAGTTCGGCTTTGTCTTTGTTGAAATCAACAAGATAAAGTTTTCCCTTCAACATTCCCTTGAATGCAATCGAGCCATCGCTTCTTCTAAAAACGGTCACACCCTCATTAGTGAATAAACAGTTATAACCTTTGTCGCATAGTTGAGATATTGACAAAAGGTTATAATCTAGGGAGTCTACATGTAAAACATTAGATAAAGTGTGTTGAGGAGATATTTCAATGTTACCGCTACCAAGGACCTTTCCTTGGCTGTTGTCTCCAAAGTATATGCCTTCACTTGGATCCTCGTTGTACTCGTACTCCACAACCATACCTCTCTCTCCGGTCATGTGATTTGTGCATCCGCTATCTAGCACCCACTTAGATCCACCGGAGGAGTAAGCCTACAAAACAGAACTATTCCTTGGTTTTAGGTACCCAAGCTTGCTTGGGTCCTCTCAGGTTAGTCACAAGAGTCTTGGGCACCCACACACAAGTTTTCGAGTTCCTGTGGCGTGGCCCTATGTATTTAGCAATAACTTTTCCATATTTGTTTTTCATAAGAACATAGGAAACATCAAATGTACGAAACAATATTTGTAAATTAGATTCATGTGATTTTTCCTTAACAAAGGTGATTCTTTTCTTTGCATGATTAAGAGTGGATATGTGTTTGTTCCTGTCAAACCCAAGACCATCTTTGACATTGGGAGGTCTAGGGACCATATATGCGCTACGTGCATATTTGATCTTCTCCTTATCAAAGATGCCGATTTGGGAAGGATGCACATCATGAGAAGTTGAAGTATTAGAAATGATATTTTTCTTACTAGAGCATGTGCAGGTTCCAATTGTTGTCGAACTCATATCTTTGGAGGAAGAGCTCTTGGAGGAAGATGAGTCACTTTGCTTTAGCGACTCAACTTGCACCTCTAGGATCTTGTTAACTCTTGACAAGTTAGCAAGCTCATCCTTGATTGCAATATGTGAGTCCTCTAACTTTGAGTAAGTCTCCTTACTCAAGGCTAGCTCAACCTCAAGTGATTTGTTCTTCTCTCTTTCAAGCTCAAGAAGTTTTTCAACCTCTTGATATCTCTTCCTTTCACGGATGAGCATATCTTCTTGTCGGTTGACAAGTTCCTCCTTTTCAAAGATTTCGTTCGACAACATTTCCATTTTCTTTAAAGCAATTTTACTTAATCCTCTAAACATTTCTTCATTATCACTAGAGCTATCAAAGTCATCAATAGATGTATTTAACGCAGGAGAAGTAAGTCGAACCTTTTTTCTTGCCCTCTTTAGCCATAAGGCAAGTATGGTTGTTCATATCCCGTCCTCCCATGTTTGGGAAGAGTGTAGCTCTCATGGTGGGTTTCTTAACGGCAATGGTGGCCATCTCCTCTTCTTCATCGGAGGAGGACTCATCGTTTGAGTCCCACTCCTTGCCAATGTGAGCCTGATGAGCTTGTCTCCTTTTTCTAATAATTTTCTTCTCATGTGCTTTTGTTTCCTTCTTCTTCTTGTTTTTTTCATAAGTACAGTCCACCATGAAGTGACCGTACTCTCCACAATTATAGCAAGTACATCGAGCCTTGGATTTTCCTTTATCCTTGCTTTTCCCTTCATTTGAGTTGTTGCCATGTCTTCTCCTCATCATGCGCTTGAACTTTTTGATAAAGAGTACCATTTCCTCATCATCTAGATCGGTACTCACGTCGCTTGTATCTCCGTCATCGTGGTCTTCACGGGTTTCTTTAAGTTTGGGTCTGCACGTTGCTTTGAGAGCAACTTCTTTCTTTTTGGAAGAGGTAAGCTCGGCTAAGTCTTTGACGTATTGAGCCTCCTTCTCCATCATTTCATGATTTATGATCTTCCCCAATAACTCATCGGGAGTCATTTTGTGAAACCCGGGGCTTTCTCTAATCATTGAGCAAAGTGTGACGTTTCTTGGCATGAACGCTCTAATCATCCTTTTGACCACCTCGTGATCAGTCCATTTCTTACTTCCATAGGCACGGATTTTGTTGATGAGTGCCTTCATCCGGTTGTACATGTCTTGAGGTGATTCACCTTCTTCAATAGCAAATCTCCCCAACTCTCCTTCTAGCATCTCAATTTTGGCTTCACGTACAGACCAATTTCCTTCATGAGCAGTTTTGAGTGTATCCCAGATTTTCTTTGCACTCTCTAGTCCATCGATCTTGGTGAATTCTTCTCTGCTCAGTGACGATGTGATTACTGCAACGGCTTGTGCATTTCTGTGAATCTCTTGTTCTTGTTCCGGAGTGAGTTCTTCATCCGTGTCTGGGATATCTATTCCTGTGCAGACAATATGCCAAAGGCTGGGATTCAAGGATATTAGATGCATTTTCATGTTGTACTTCCACATGGTATAGTCACTTCCGTCAAACTGCGGGGGCCTTCCCATAGGAATGGAGCGATAGTGATTATTTGAATTGAGACGGTTGTAGTTGTAAGGATATCGGGAGTAGTCGTGATGACCACTCCCCATTGTCTTTTCTTCCTCTTTTCCCTTTTGTGCCATTAATTTCTTTCTCAGTAGTGCCTTTAGCTATCTCACTTCTTCATCGTCATGTGGACCTTCTTTCAGCACATCGAAGGCTTTGGCTTCTTGCTCCTCATCGTTGATGTTTGTCTTTGAGATATCGTTGTTCTTCTCAAAGTCCATTGATCTCTTCGAGATGTGAGTCTCGTTGATGGAGAACTTGGCTCTGATACCAATTGAATGTGGCCTAGAGGGGGGTGAATAGGCCTTATAGAGCTTCCTGCACACTTAAAGTAGTTGTCAAAAACTTGATTGACCGGACTAGTCTGGTTGTGTGAGCGGACTAGTCCGGTGTGTCTGAAGTGTGTAGATTGTATAAGTGTTGTGCAGGAGAATCAACTTGTTTAGCAGCGGAAATAAGAACAACAGTTATTCTATTTTAATTTTACAATGTGAGGTATGATTATGCCCGTGAATGAGACTTAGCAACTCAAATTATGAAGTTTAGCAACTATATGTTCTATTCAACAAATTTAAGGAGGCAAGCGAGACTCAAATTTTACCGAGGTTCGATCTCACCAAGAGATCTACGTCCTCGTTGAGGAAGCTCACATAGAGTTGGGTCTCTAACCCTTTCCCTCTTCAAGTCACCACACAAGGCCGACTTGACTCCACTAGCACGGGTAATCACCGAGTTTGTGGGGCAACCTAACACGTTGAGGGCTCCCACAAGAATTACAATGAGAAAGCAATCAAATACACTCAAAAGAATCACAATGCAGAATATGAGTGTAGAGAGATCAAACCCCAAGAGCTCACAACGAAAGAACGATGATCTCCCAATCCCAAATCCAAGTGTTTGATTGATTTTCACCTTTTTGCTCCTTAGATGTGTGGGGAGATGTGTTTTTGGGCTTCTTGGGACATGTGGCGGCGCTAGGGTTTTTGTTTCAAGCAGTATGAGTCGTGTCTTCTGTTTCAAGGCCGTGGATCACCACTTTATATGGTTTCCAAAAAGTTATCGTTGTAAAACCTAATACCGGACTAGTTCGGTATATGTTCGGACTTGTCCGGTCTACTTCCAGTGGGTTAACTAGACTAGTCCGGTCTAAAACCGGACTTGTCCGGTGCTATGTGAAGTGGGGTTCCAGAAAGTTTAGCGGACTAGTCCTGTCGCATGGATGGACTAGTCCGCAATCCTCTAAAGAGAACAACAGAAACATGAGCGGACTAGTCCGGTCTAAAACCGGACTTGTCCGGTTGCATTACAGTAAGGTGACCGGACTAGTCCGGTCCATGAACGGACTAGTCCGGTGTCCAGTGGATTTTAGTTGATTTTTAAACCCCTTACCCTTACGCAAAGTCATGAGCTCTTGGGATGTGTCTCTCACACACACCCTATACATTTACATCTACTTTGCTCTTCTAAATTCCACTAAAGTCTTGCTTTTTGGGCACCACTCTATTTTTCACCTTTTTGTGTGCACCGAGCTAGTTCACTTTATTTGTCCTGCAATCATTTCGTTAGGATCTCATATGCTTGTCATCAATTCTCCAAAACCCACAAGGGATATCCTAGATGCACTTTCAACCTCTCCTAAGGTGTTACCGGGGACCACTGTCGGTACCCTGTAGATCAGGTACCCTCGCGTGGAGGGTTGAAGACAGTTAGGGCCTTGCCTCCCTGACGAGACTGGCCCTGGCAGGGCCACATGTCCATGGTCCCGGACCTAGCCTCCCCTCCGAGGAGGGGTCCGGCGCTGCCACGTGTGCCCAGGCTCCGGGCCGGACCTCCTCGCCGAGGAGGGCTCCGGAGCCGCCACGTTCCCTTTGCGCCGGACCTGGCCGCCCTGCTGAGGCAAGGTCCAGCGCTTCCATGTGTGCCCAGGATCCAGGCTGGACCTCCCCGTTGAGGAGGGCTCCGGAGCTGCCACGTATCCTTGACCTTGGACGTGGCCTCCCAGCTGAGGCAAGGTCCGGAGCTGCTACGTGTCCCCAGGCTCCGGGCCGGACGCCCCACTGAGGAGGCCCCCGGAGCCACCACGTGTCCTTGGCCCCGGACCTGGCCTCCCCATAGGGGCAAGGTCCTAAGCTACCACGTGCCCAGGCTCCGTGCTTGACCTCCTAGCTGAGGAGGGCTCCGAAGTCGCCACGTGTCATTGGCCCCGGACATGGCCTCCTCGCTGAGGCAAGGTCTGGAGCTGCCATGTATCCCAGGCTTCGAGCTTGACCTCACGACTAAAGAGGGCTCCAGAGCCGCCACGTGTCCCACGATCAGTCGTGGGCCGTAAGACTCTAGAGTTAAGGAAGACGTGCACCGTCCAGTATAGCATTCAATACTCGCGCCTTCCTAAGAAGCATGGCGCACTGCGCACGCCTCCGCCCCCTCGCGCCCGTCATTACGGTGACAAGATAAGGCGGCGAGTCGTGACAGCGGCACAGTGCTGCCTAACGGCATAGCGCTGCCCAGCAGACTGAGAGGACGGGGTGACAAGACGACGTCTTCAACATCACCTTCTACCCGGTTAGAGGCGCGCCTTAACTCCACCGACATCACATGTAGCTGTAGATACCTTAAATCGTGTATAGGATACGAACAGCCGCGGGGCCACCTGTCGGGCCCCGAGCTACAATGTAACTGCTCCGGCCTTGAGCTATAAAAGGGTTTTACGCTCCGACGACCCAAACCACGTAAATCTCTGTGTTCACCGTTCCATCAGCCTCGATCGATCTAGCGACGTTAGCCCCACCAAACAATAAACCTCCGTGGACTGCTCCAGTAGAGGTACCGCAGAAAGTGTCACAACTCACACTTCGACAAATATATTTTTTTAGGTGCTTGGGCTCATTAGATTTTTTTGGCGCATGATACATGTGTGTGGACTACTTAGATTTTTTAGGTGCGCGATACATCAATAGATGGGCTAATTAGCAATTATGATGACTTAATTGCTAATTATTTTAATTTCTGATTATGTTAGTTGTTGATTCTATTAATTATAAGTGCTATGTTAATTATAAAATAATTAATCATATTAATCCTGTCGATGTATACAGTAAAAATTGTTAGTTTTATTATTTGTAAGGATTAACTGCTATTATAAAGATTAACTATTAATTAACGTTGCCTAAAATTTTGTCTGATTTCAGGCGCCTGAAATCTACAAACCTATTTTTTAAGGACGGAAAAAACACCACCTGATGTTGCTTCACTGCTTATTTCATAGCTAGCATGGGATCCAAATTTTTCTGCTTTCCCTCTCTCCTGCCGTTGTTCTCCCGCGTCTGTGACTCTGACCCCACGCCGTCTCTCCATCGCCGGCACCGTGCGACCGCGCCGGAGCCTCATCCGGACCATCCGCTATTTAGAGGGAGCCGCGCCTCGATCGGATCTAAGCCCCCTTGGCACACACGATTGCTCCACGGCGGCGGTGCAAGCTCGCCGCCACACCTGGCCACAGCGCCGCTCCCCGTCGAGCTCCGAGTCACCATCGTGAGCGTGTTGATGCACATGGGCCAGAGCCTCCCCGCCACGCCCCGAAGCCATCATCCACCATTGTGGAGAGCCGCGCCTTAAAGCGACCCGGCCCCGAAGCCGCTGCATCCAATGACCTCGCCCACCCCCGCGTCACGCCGCCCGTTCTGAAGCTGCCAGATCCCCGCCTCCACCGTGCGACCCTCGCCTCAGCATCCCGAGTCGCTGAGGGGCTTGGAGGCGGCGGCGTGCGTCGGACTCGCGGAGGTTAATTGGAGGCGGCGATGAGCGTGCTGGTCGTTGGTCGACGAGAGCGCGAGTCGTTTAGAGGCGAGTGCTTGGGCTGACTTCGTTGGCGAGAGCTTGGAGGCAACGGCAAGGACGCGGACACGTGCCTGGGTGTCGACGCGGTGAGCTAACTGTGGCGGCGGTGCTGGAGCTTGGATCTTAAATGTGGCGGCGACGCTAGCTCCCGGCCGTGGCTTGTGCAGTTGTGCTTCGTCGCTGAAGAGAGAGGATGGACATTGACGTGTTGATGAGTGGATACTATATGACGAGAAAAATGAGTGTGACATTGGTAGTGTTGTTGGAATTGAGGCTAAAGTCCTAGAGTTCTCAAATGGGCAGGACCAGCACGGAAGATCGTTGTGGTCCTAGATAGTGATGCGAGTCGGCACGGCCCGGAAATTTCGTGCTTCGGGTCGATTCGGCCCGAGCCTCGAAAGCACGACGGACCATTTCAGGCTGGGCCGGCAGGCACGAATTTGAAAACCTCCAGCCCGAGCACGGCACGCGGCCTGACAGGCCAATTTCAGGTCGGGCTAGGCCCGAGCACGACACGAATATCCGAAAAAATCCAAAAAATCAAAAAAAAATAAAAAAATCTAAAATTTTTTGTAAATCGAAAAAATACAAAAAATCCAAAAAAACTGTAAAATCGAAAAAAAATCCAAAAAAAATCAGGCTTTTTCGAGCCGATGGGCTTATTTCGGGCCATGCCGGCTCGAGCACGGTCCGAAAATCATTTTCGTGCCGGGCCGCCCGAAGACGCTGAACCTGGGCACGACACGGTCCGAAATACCGTCCTGGGCCGGTCCGGCCCGAATATATTTCGAGCCTAATTCGTGCCTAGGCCGTGCCAGCCCGTCAGGCTTTGGCCCGCCCGGAAATGGCCCGGTCCAACTCCCAACTCTAGTCCTAAAGTGCTCAAATGGGCAGGAGCCAGCATGGAAATTAAATACTTTTTATGGGAATGATCGGTTGTATTTTCCTCGCGTGGGTATTTGAGCAAGTCGACAGAGGTGTGCCACTAGATCCGGTTATCCGTGAGCTGGTACGGATGCATGATGATTACCAGATCGTGAAGGAGTCTGCGTTGCTGATCTTATTATTACTGAGACTGATGCCCGACAGCATTGTCATATAGAGTGGCGTCAGGACGACAACCTACTCTCCCTCTAGCCGACAGCACTTTCACGATTTTTTTTAATTTTAGCATTGTACAATAATCATTTAATATTAACAACATTAACAATTTTTTTTCCAAAATAGCCACCCTGTCGTCCACGGGATGGACGATTTGTCCACGTACAACCTATCGTTTACCGCGTGGACGACATGGCCACATGGACAACCCTGTAGCTAAGGGGCTTAGTCGTATGGGGCTGAGCAAGAGCTGAAGCTGTGGTGAGATGCTTCACTAAAGTCTTGAAGGATTGTTCACACATAGCACCCCAAACAAATCTGGTACTCTTTTTCAATAGTTCCGTCATCGGTTTAGCAATCTTGGAGAAATTCGGAATGAACCCGGTAATAACCCCCTAAACCGAAGAAGCTTTGGATTTCATGTACAAACTTTTGTGACTCCCATTTCTACACTTGGATAATCTTACTCGGATTTACAACGATGCCCTCCGCTGAAATAATGTGTCTGAGAAAAGTTACTTGATTAATCCAGAACTTGCACTTGCTGAATTTTACATAGAGCTTGTGATCTCGCAATCTTTGTAGCACAATATGCAGATGCTCAACATGTTCTTCCGCTTACTTGGAGTACACCAAGATGTCGTCGATAAAGACAACGATGAATTTATCCAACTCCGGCATGAACACTGAATTTATCAGGTACATAAAGTGAGCCGGAGCGTTGGTCAACCCAAAAGACATGACGAGATATTTGTATAAACCGTATCTCTTTGAGAATGCCGTCTTCAGAATATCTTCTGCTCGGATTTTAATCTGATGATATCCGTACCAAAGATCCATCTTCAAGAATACTTTAGAACCCTCTAAATGATCGAACAACATATCAATGCGAGGTAGTGGATACTTGTTCTTGATGGTAACGACATTAAGAGGACGATAGTCAACACACAGTCGTAGTGTTTTGTCCTTCTTCTTGACAAAAAACGCTGAACAACCCCAAGGTGATGAACTCGGTCGTATGAAGCCTTTGCTCATTAGGTCATTCAACTGTGTCTTCAATTCTGCCATTTCATTGGGTTCCATCTTGTACGTCCTTCGTGAAATAGGTGTCATTCCCGACGCAAGTTCAATCTTGAACTCTACGTCCCGTTCGGGCGGCATGCCCGGTAAATCATCGGAAAACACATTCGGATATTCACGTACTACCAGAATATCCTCTATCTTCACAGTTTCTAGGTGGTTCAATGCTGCAATTTATTGTCGACTGGCGCCCAAAAATAATATAGACTGTTCTATGGGGAGGTGAGCTCAACGGTTCGAGAACTAATATTGAGAACCATATTGTGGTAATTCAACCATGACATCCCCAAAATGATGTCGATCTTCAAACCCCCAAGAATGATGAGGGTGGTGGGGTATATTTTACACCCCAAACAAAGAGGTGCTCGAGAGACAACCTCGCTTGCTGTAATGCTGCCCCCGAGCAAAGATATGAGGTATTGAGTCTTTGTAAAAGTGGTTTGGAGCTGATGTTGAGCCACAAAAGATTGGCTAATAAAGTTGTGTGTGGCATCGGAATCAAAGGGAATTAAAATCGGTACCTGATTCAGAGAAAACATTCCTGGTAACGCGGCTTCTCCTTCCGGAACATCATCAATCACTGTGTAGTGAATGCTGCCCCTTGTCTGCCCTCTTTTCTGCAGATTTAGGTACGGGTCTGAATATGCCAATATGATGACCCGCAGCCTTGAATTCCCTCCGGACAATACCTAGCATAATGGCCCATACGACGACAAGTGAAACCCGGATATCTCTCCGGTTCTTCGCTGACTTGCGGTTGGATGCTAGGTACACATGGCTGCAGTGATGGAGCACAAACCACCCTCTGATGCTGCTGCTGTGGAGGTGATGCAAGTTGTGGTACTTGACTAGAAATCAAACTATGAGGAGTTAATCGTACAGGTGGCCTCCAGATTTCACCGGATGGTGTTCGGTACACCAAACGATATTTTTGAGGCATATAATTTGTGGTGGCCTGCGCGATATAACTCATTATTCTTTTTCTCTGCTTGCCACTCTAGTGTCGGCTTTTCTTGTATAAGAGCCGCATTGACCATGTCGGTATAATTCCCTTTGTTGAACACAACCAATTTCTCCTGTAATATGGCATTCAGGCCATAGAAGAATAAATCACACCGTGCCTCTTCTATCGCCAGATATTCAGGATCATATTGAGCCAAATGGTTAAACCTTTGGGCATACTTGAGGACATTCATGTCCCCTTGCTTCAACTTCAAAAATTTCTCCCGGTTGGTCTTGATAATTCCTATTGGTATGTGACGAGCACGAAACGCTTCACAAAACTCACTCCATGTCACTTGATGGCCTCCCAGAATGGTGGTGAGATGTTCAACCCACCAGTTTCCGGTGGCTCTATTAAGTTGTTGAGCGGCAAACAATGTCTTCTGAAATTTATCACACTCGAAGACTCCGAATTTGGACTCCATGACACGAAGCCACTGATCTGCTTCAACAGGTTCAGTAGCTTCCATAAAGATTGGCGGTTGAGTCGCCAAGAAATCCAAATAAGCGTTCCGAGGTGGAACGACTTGTTGCATGTTTTAGAGTATGCCTTGCTGTACCAAGGTTTGGAGTAATCGTGTGTTCTCTTGAGTTGCTTCTTGGAGTAGCCCGGTGTTCTCTTGATTAGACTAGACAACTCCAGTCATAAGATCCATCCATCCCGTGGATGGTGGTTCCGACGGTGGAATAAAATCATCACCGCCTCGGCGAGAACTTTTGGCCTTGCTTGAAGAACGAGTACGAACCATACTGCAAAAATATATTTCGATATGAGTTAAACATGAACTCAGCAGTATGTGAAGCTAAAGAAAACATGAATATGTCAAAACTTTATGAAAGCAGTAACAACATTCATGTTTACATAAATCCTTAAAGTAGGCATAACTAATCAGCTTTTCTGTACAGAATAGACCAGTTTGCACTTAACCCAGGTTTTGATCCAGTTAACAGCATTTTCATAACTCAAGTTGAATACCAAAGTTAAAGTTAACTTCAATATCTCTTCAATGAGTATTCATATTCCTCCTGATAATTTCTGTATCAAAAGTTATGATCATCCAAAGATGACAGAATTCTTAGATAAAATTTGCCAGCATCTCCTTTAAATGTGGCTATTTTTATCACAGTTGTATATGCAAATACGATATGAATCTGAACAAACTTTGAACTAAAACAATGTTGCATATCTCATAAACTTTTCCAACGGTGTATCATATGATCGTTAGGAATTTTTCTACAAAGAGTTATGGCTGAAACACAGAAATATCCAGAGAGGTTTTGCCCCTGTCCTGTTTCTGGACAGTTTGCACTCAACTGGACTTTCCACCAATTTGGCGTGTGATTTTGTTCTGGAGATCTACAGAGAAGTTGTAGAGCACTTAAAAATATTTCCACAACTGTATCATACACCTCCATTGGTTAAATATACTCATAGTTATGCTCTGTCAAAGTCCAGCAAGAATTCCTGCCAGAACAGAGCACTCTGTTTTTGAAAGTTTTGAAGCCTAGATACCCTCTCATTTGAATCTTAGCTCAAAATAACAGTTCAGTAACTAATATTTGTTTCAAACTTCCCTTTTTAATTGAAAGTTAGTTCATGAATCATTTCTTAATAGGGAAGAGGTTATTATGTTTAGTACGGTGTCGATGCACCGGAAGAGATATGTTGGTACTACGTAGCCTCACAGATAATCCTAACCGGATTATATTGGCATATCCATATCGGTGGTACTAAGACGGTCACTCGAAAACGTGTGCTGCTCGTACTACGGTTTTCATGGTTAGTACCTGCATAAGTCACACACAATCATCAGGTCTGGCTGCACACCGAACCTGGCCCCATAACAGTTTCATACACCCGTCCGTCATCACTCACACGGGTGTTCTCAAGCCAAACAGGCCTTGAGCTACGTATTCACGTTACTAACCACGTGACAGGGTCTACCCTACTTGCCCATAGAACGCCAAGGAAGGGTGTTGCTCGAATACCCAAAACGACATGAAGAGTCATAGAGGATACCAAAGCTGGCCGGGTTACTTGCCACCCATTGGGCTCCACCCTTCATCTTGTGCGCATTGGTGGATAGCGCATACATGCACCCCCAAGACATAGAACATCCCGAGACGCATGATTTTCTGACATAGCACATAAGTTAGGTAAACACCTTCATATTAGGCTAATATAGTAGTCCTTATGTGGGCATAATACCGTTTCCCCACCGTATCCTAAGTTTTTGTCGTAATACGATCCTTATTCCGTGCACTATTCCAAATGCGGCTCTGATACCACGCTGACAGGGCTTGACCCGATCACGGGGTCGTGCCGCTCCCCTGGCAATTGCATTGGGTGGTGCCATGATATGCAGCACCCAACAACACACACATAAGGAAACCGTATCACATAAATCAAAAGAGGAAGCTTACAAGTGTTCTTTGTAAATAATTTACATCAAATAATTACAGTAGAAGACTAATTTATCTCACTAGTGTGGGGGCCACCCCATGGTCCTCCCACTCCGGGATCGCAAAGGGTGGTGCCATGCGATGCGGCACCCAACAGCACACCAGAAAAGATTAAGAACAACATACAAGCTCTTATTTTACATAAAAACACACAGAAGTCTTATACAAAAATAATGTACAGCAGAAGTATTATTCATAACTACACTCTCATACTAACTAAGCAAAAAGTGTAGCCGTCCAGCCCAGAGACGCTGCACACTAGCAGCACTCATACAAAGGTCACGACGGCGTGCAGGGCTCCAGCTCGGCCGTGTACCCCGACCGGGGCATCGCCTCGTCCTCGGACCTTTCCCCATAATCCTCTCCTGCAATAACTCAAATATTGCAACCGTGAGCATGATGGCTCAGCAAGGCTTAATCGACACTCCTAAACATGAGACTCTACATGCATGGATTAGTAATATAGGAAAAGACATTGTGATAAAGACACGCCTACATGTTAATCCTTACTTTCAGTTTTAAAGCAGCAGATTAGTATGCCTTAGACAGCCCTCACATTGAAAGTCCACAATCAAACAAGAAACACTTTCCTTCGATGTGGGTATGCCCAAAGTGGAAGATAAATTTAATGAGCTCTACATCTACAGCATACATGGTTTCAAGATAATAATAGATCAATGCATCATATTCTTCTGGTTTCTTTCAATTATTACTACGTCACAGCATAGTGAACAAGCAGTACTCAAATAACCGCGAGGGAAGGTGATTGCAATCAATAGACACCCAGATAACACGTCACATACACCCACTTTCATAAGTGTGGTGCTTCACACCTTCCTACTCTGTTGTATGCAACAACATTTCAAAGGAAACCCAAATGCCGAACAGGTACATCCGTAACGGGCATGAGGTCCCCGCGTGGAGCGTGTCCGTGCCCACTGGTAGATTTACACCTTGCTACCCTCAACCCACTCCTATAAAACGGTTGGGTAAGCCTCAGCACCCAGGTTAATCAATTACATCAGTTTCCTGGTTCCCATATGCCAGTATGCATCCGCTACTATTCAAACTTGTCCAGCAGAGCCGCACACGGATCGGTCCTCAACTGACACTAACAAGGCTATGCACGTGAGACCTCCGCTCACTGCATCCTATCCCCCTGCTGGGTCTCAATTTCACCTTCTTAAGCCATTCTTACTTTCTTTTTATCCCGTGTGATAACATTCCTATCTCACGAGTAGATTCCAACCACTCGACTTCTACCGAGATCCTAAGAACATTAGCGTGGCATTCTCTACTCGTCAGATTGTAAGCTACCCAACCTTCCATAGGATTTAAAAGTCATGCAAGTGGGGTTTCAATCACCTTAACTCTAATGTAAGCATTTCACCCTAGACATAAGTGATACAAATGAAAACTTTGCAAAAGCAATTAAATGCAAACCGGGGCTTGCCTGGTTGCAAGTCAAAGGGAAAGTTAGCGTCTGGTGTATAAGCGCCTGGTTGCAAGTCAAACCGGGACTTCCAACGGCTCTGGAGTGTCCTCAACTTCGGTCACTATATGATATGCAACAAAATATGTGTATAAGTGCTAATGAATTATAAAAATAAACTTCTATTACTAGCTACTGCTATTAAGGTTCCTTAATTGGCTTTGGGATTTTTTCAGTAGATTCTAGACTCTATAACGATGATCTGGGCAAAATTTAGAGAAGTTTCATGGAAGCTTGTGGTCGTCGAAATTCCCACAAGTACAAGGCTTCTCTGAATTTTAATCCCAAATCTGAAGTTTTGACATGGCTAACAATGGAATATCTAATTAGAGCAGGTCTCCCTGGTTCTAAAAAAAATTGTTTCATAATTTTTCAAGCTACCTACAGGGATAAATGGACTTTTGAAGTTTATATGAAACCTGAAAAAGTTTCTGTTTATTTTGGAAATTCCAAATGGAGGCTGAACTTTGGATCAGAGTTTAGCCTAGCAAATGTACTCCAATGAAGCACAAATTTGTATAGGATATCACTAGGGTTATGAAGGATCTTCTAGCCAAATTTGAGGAAATTCCATAACAGGAATCTCCTGGAATTAATTCCCGAATTTAATTTTGATGCATTTTGGAGAAAATTCCAGGGATCTTCAGACCAAATTCTCTGCATTTCTGCAAAGTACTGACCGAGAGGAATCCAAAAAAATTTGTTTCATAAATGTTGGACATTCCTACTGAAAGTTATGGGGTTTCAAAGTTTGACCTAAGTCTGAAATTCAGGAAAAAAATTTAAACTCTGCTTGTGGGCCCCACCCGTGGCGCTATCCACTCAAATGGCGGCAACACCGAGGCCACAGGGTTATTCTTCCCTGTCACAGAAAATCCCCGCACCACACTGGATCCATCCGGGTTCTCCCGCTCACTAACCATCGGGCCCCATCCATCTTCTTCCTCCTCGTGCCCCCGTGCTTCCCCGCGACTGCCCTCGCCGGAGAGCTCGCCGGAACTGGGTTCCCGTGCTCCAACCTTCATGAAATTCGCCGCCACTCCATATTTCCACACGGGAAACTTGCTGCCGGTCTTAACCCTCACCGGCGATGGCTGGAGATGGGCGTCTGACGGCGGCAGTAACTTTGGCGACTCCGGTGATAGTGTACTCACCCGGTGAGCATGGAAAATTAACACGGCTTGGTTCTACAGCACCGCCGTGACCTGGGAACACGGATCACTACCCTGATCTTGCGGGAAATGGCTGGAAGTATGGGTTCACCATGCGACCGCAGTGGTTTCGCGTCGCCGTGAGGAAAAACACGGAGAACCCTTCTAATTCTTCATGGTTTTGTTTGCCGTTTTCTCGAGGAAGGTCGCCATGACTTGGAGAAGCTATGCCTAGACCCTCGTGAACCCTAATTTAATATGGCCGATGAATTTCCTGTTTCCTTCACCACGGTTCAATGAAACCGCAGGCGACAAACTTCAAATTCCGGCCGACCTAAGCTACGACCTAGCTCCAAACTTGGAGGACAGCCAGAGGGGTTGACAACGCACCTAGGACGCCGTTTGGTCGAGTGGAAAAGGTCCTGTAATGCCAGGGCGACAATGAACCAAGGAGGTTCCCAACGTCGGTCCGCCAAGAAAACTTTTGCCGCGCCCGAGCTCGTGCAAGCCGACGGCCTGGTACTTTCGCGTTGGGGACGTCAAGGACAATCTCAGGGCTTCATTTTGCTGCTTAGCAGGGCTGTGTACAACTGAGAGCGCCGGTTCTCGATCGATGTATGAGGCGGCGCGAGCTCTGTCTGGTCAGTGGAAAAATTTCCGTTCACTCGGCGCGTGGCTCGGGGAAACAATGAAGGAGCGAGGTGGAGTGTCGAGGGCTGTCAGTTGAGGCTGAGTATGTGGAGAAACATAGCTGAGGTGGAGGGCACTTTGTCGGCCGGCAATTCATGCATCCGCTCGGTGGCACGCCGAGGTGGAAACAGAGCCGGTTGAGTAAAATTGTGTGGCTGACTTGTGGACCCCACCACACCAATAAAGTTACTGATATTTTCTTTCTCCTCTTCAAAATTAAAAGCTTAGCTTCACCCCAAAGTCATGGTTTGAATTTTTGGAATTCAAATGGATTGAATTCTGGTGTGGAATTTGAATTACATTTGGCTATTTGAATTTGAATTTGGATTTGAATCTTCCCTCTTCCATTGATTCAAACCCCTAGCAAACTAAGCTCAATTAGTCTGAATTTTGGCATGGATGCTAATTCCAATGTGGAGAACACATTTGTGGAACCAAGTTCGCAGTTTGGGGAAATTGATATTTGAAACTGAAATTTGAATTCATCTTTCAGGGCTTTCTCTTTTATTTCCAAACAAATTGTAAAACCCCTCCAAATGAGCTGAAATTTGGGAGGTCTAGTATTTGAATTATGGAGAACTACCTTTTATGTTTAGTGCCTCATGTTTGGAAATTTTTGAGAGATTTGAATCAGCACTTCGAACTCACACCGTTATAATTCAAAGTTTTAATTCCCCTCATTTTTCCTAAGCGTGAATGTGCTGAATTCCTTGCTAGCACTGTTGGGATTTTACATTTAGTATCTACCAAGCATTCGAGAAGATGTCCAGCCCGTGGACCCTTCTCGCTAGCAAGACGAATTCATCATCAGCGGCTGGGTTCTCCATGTGTTAAACGACTCGGAAGTCTCCGAGTCTCACCGGACAACCTTCTCATAAGCATCGATGTTAACCTGTAAAACCACTCATATAGAAAGCGTGAGCACATAGGCTCAGCAAGACCGATCCGTCTCCTCTAAACAAGAAACTCTACATGCAAGACGGATTGAAACAGGTTAGCTGAATTTGCATAAAGGACTCGCCTACAATTGATCCTTAACTTTCAGGTTATAGCCTCATTTTAAATACCTTGATCCGAGCAGCATCGTAACTTCACAATCAAACAAGAAACACTTTGCTACGATGCTTCTTGCACTAGGTGAAGTAAAAGTTTAATTGGCACTATCTCTAATTCAAGCAGGGTTGCAATACAATTTAAATCACAAGCCTTATCAAATTCAAAGTAATTCACTTCAGTTCTTATTACGTCAAGACTCACTGTCCAAGTATGCTCATCTAACCGCGAGCGACGGTGATTCGATCCAGTACACGCCCAGTTTGCATGATACGTACACCCATCTCCGAGTTGCCAGCAGCGAACTCGACCGATGTCATATGCAGCCACCTTTCCCAAGTTCATCCACACCGGATGCGGTCCCATCGACCCAAACAGCAAGCTCCCTCAAGGTGCATACCCACAGTGATATGTTCTTGAGCGACAGAGCGAGTTACCTCATGTTGTACTGACACCAAAAGGCTAAGCCGATCGGAAAAGTTCTCATGTGGATCTCATGAGGTACATGGGTTTCCTGGATCCCATATAGCTAGTATGCGCCCGGTACACAACTCAAACATGCCCAACAGGGCCAAGTACGGACGGGCCTTAACCGACACATGCAGGGCTATGCATGCACGGTCCGCAGCCTGCTGCATCTCTACCCCCCTGCCTGGTCTCAATTTCTCACTTGTGAATTTTCCTCACAGATTCTATTCATAACCCGTTCTGATGAAACCAAGCACTAAACTCGCGAGTAGATTCCAACTACTCGACTTCTACCGGTCCTTCCAAAGTAACAATTTAGTGTAGCCTAAATCCACTCGAGGAGGTGCTACTTTACCCATTCTCTCTTAGGTTAATCTGGTCATGAAATTGGGTTCTTCAATATCATTTAGACCTAATGCGATCAATATTTCATAGCTATGATCTCTAGAAATGAAAAGACATTATAAAATTGCTTGAATGCAAACCAGCGCTTGCCTGTTTTGCAGGTGACTAAGAATGTAAATTTGGTCCGTGATGATCCCTTGAGGCTTGATTACTTGCTCTCCTTCCTCTTTGATCTCCACTTCAATTGGTTCACAATCTTCCACGTCGATGCTACACGATATGTATATGCACATGTATGTAATGGTAAAGTTTCTGTGATCAAGATCTAATGACAATTTAAAAACTGGAACTCTGTTTAAGAACTTGAAATGGAACTGGTGCTAGTGGGTGGGTTTGGGTTAAGCAAAAGTGATCAATGCTAAGTGCATCCCTCACTTGTGGTTTAATCACCTAAAGAGGATAAACAGAAAAGAGATGATCCAGAGCTCCAATGGATCTGATATTTTTCATGTGAGTTCCTTGTCACAAGAAAGTAATCTGGACCAAAAATTAGCACTTTTCACTGAGTAGTTTATTCAGAACAATTCTCTAAGCAATTAAGCAAAAAGGAATTAATTCTGAACTAAATTACATGTTCGTGCCAAACTTAGTGACTACAATTCCAATTATAGTTCATAGAGCCTGCATGCATTTTCCTAGGATTTTTGGAGCTCAGAATTGCCCAGAAATGATTTTACAACTTTTGGACTTTTTATGAAAAGTTTCTGTATTCATTTGAACACAGCAAATTGAAATCTGCATTTTCCTACACAAATCAACTCTAAATGAGCTGAATATTTTACAGGAGTTCAATAATATTCTAAGGAGTGTTCTGGAAAAATTTGGGTATTTTTGGATGAATTAAACCCCCTCTAAAATTCTTTTGCAGAAAAGTTTTAAGAATTTTCCAGAATTAATTATTGATTTTCGTACAAATTGGGTTGCATATTTGGATAGAGTTTTTCAACCTGAACCTAACCCAATTTGAATCACTAATTTTGGAGATTCCTAGCAAAACTTATGCTCTTCTAATGTTTGAAGGAAATCTGGACGTCAAATAAACCGGGGAAAAGTTTAAAATCTGACAGTGGGGTCCAGCGGCTACGTGGCGCTTTCTCAGGCAAACCACACGGGGTTACAGTGTCTTTTGCGCGTTGTCACACGTTGATCCCGCGCCACAGAAGATCCACCTCCTTTCAACTCTGCGGCTGACACGTGGGGCCCGCGTCCATCTTCAACCTCCGGCAGCTCCCGCGTGCCCGCCCCCGAAGCTCGCCGGAGCTGGCCTTATTTCGGCCTCCCGGCCTTCTCCGGTGCTCCCACTCACCGTCAGCCCCTAAAATAACGTGCTGTACACGTTGGAGGGGTTTCCCCGGACCGGCAACGGCTCCAACATAGCCCGCAACGGCACAGCGGTTTGTCTTCACTTCGGTGGCATCGACCCAATGCCCTAACCCACCGAACATTTGGCTTCCAATCTCTAAAGCACCAGTGGATGCTAGAGAAGATCGTCAAGCAATCAAATCAGCTTGGGTAAGCCCCTAACTAGGGTTGCACCGTGCACCCGACGGCTTCCACCATTGGCGCCGTTAGAAAAGCTCGGAACAGGCCGTCTACAGGGAGTTTCATGCTAGGGTTGCAAAGAAAAGTTGTTCACCATCGAGACTAGCTCGTGTGTGTGCAGTTTGAGGAACCCTAAACGATTATGGAGCGAGAAATTGGTAAATTTGTACCCAAACCTCGGTTGGTGCCGGCCAGAAGAAAATCGGGAAATCCGCCGTCGATGATCAACAACTCGGGCTAAGCTTTGGAGGGGAGCAGAGTGAAGGTCTAGGGCGTCCAAAAGTGCCTTTGCTTGGCCTTGAAAAGCTCCAGTTGACGCTGTCCACGGGAGCACCTTGTTGCGGTTTCTTTCGGCCGCCTCGTGAATCAAGGGGTTCACAGGTTAGGAAGCCGATCACCTCTCGGTTGAGGGTTGAGGAGGTAGAGGGAGAGTTCTCAGTGCCGTTTTGCTACTCACAAACTTCTGTTCGCACGAACTCCGCCGGTTCTCAAGTGGAACCGAGGCGGCAGTGAGGAGGTGCGCTGTTCTTGTGCTAGGAAGAAAGAAACAGAGGCGAGGTTCTGTGTTGTGGGCAAATGGAACACGCATGAGGTGAAAAGATCACAGCTAAGGCGGTTTGGTGCGAGCTGGGGTCACACGGAACGGTGAGCGCGCGCTGGCATGGCAGCCCCCTGCTGTCGAGTGCTCGGCAGTAGCAAAACCGAGTCTGAAGACTGAAACTTCAGTGGCAAGTCTACTTCCCTCAGTGACATGTGGGTCCCACAATTCAGCTCCCTCTTATCCTCTAAAAGATGTCAATATTTGCAAATGATCCAATTCAATTGTGGGAAGTTCGAATCTGAACTGTATTTGGATAATTGGGCAAGTTTCATATAATTAAAATTTAAATTTGAATTCCTATGCAATTTAAAGCCATATTAGAAAATGGGTACCAAAACATCTCCAAAATTCATGAAACTTTGCATCCCCACTAATTTGGACTCAATTTATTCAAATATGAAATCTGATTTTCAAGCTAGCTGCTGCAAATGAGAGTTTGAACACAAAAGTTTGCATTACTATTGGGTTGCTCTCATTTGAAATTTGAGTTGAACAAATTTAGTTCCAAAAGCTGAAGTTAAACTTTCTCACGCACATGAGAACTTCCCACCTTGGTTCAAATCCACTTTGGTTCCAAACATTCAAATAAATATTTGGACTTGTGTAGATGGACACTCATGTGCATATCATATGTGGAAACTTTTAACAAGTCCCAATTTCCATACACATAAAACCAAATGGCATTCAAACTTTGTTCATTTGTATTCACAATTTTGGGACCTTTACAGAACGCCTTCCAGAACTCTTGCCATTCGACGGCGTGGTCAGCAGGTAGTGAGGCAAGATAATTCGCTCACCATGCACTAGAGGCACCGTGAATCTGTTGCGCCACGAAGAGATTGCTCCAATGAGTTCAACTGTTCATCCCTCTGCCCGGAATGACCAACTTCTACTTATCTCAGATTTTGACCTGGTACTTTCCATTTTAATATCCCAAGTTGCATACCAAACTTGAAGTTAACCTCAGTATCTTTCCATCAAGTATTTGCTTGCCTACAGATCAGCTCTGGATAAAAAGTTATGATAATTCAATGTTGACCAAATTCCTGGAAGAATTTCAACAGCACCTCCTTTGAAAGTTGCTGTTTTCAACTCAAAATTCCACTGGTTTCGGTATTGCATCTGTACAAACTTTGAATTACAAAGATGTAAAACATGTCATAACATTTCCAAAAAGGTATCCTATGCCAATTTTGATTTTTCTACAGGAAGTTAAGATTAAAAACATAACAGTCCAAAGAGAGTTTTGAGTCTGTCCTGGTTCTTCACAGTTTTCACTCATCTGGAATTTCAACCAGTTTGATGCATGATTCTGTTCTGGAAGTCTACAACAAAGTTGTAGAGCACTTCCTCATATTTCCAAAACTATATCCCACACCTACATTGGCTAAATAACTTGTGAGTTATGCTCTGTTAAGATCCAGAAAACTTGCTGCCAGAAACAGAGAACTCTGTTTTTCAAGTCCCTTGGGCTGAACTACTCAAATTTTGAATTTTTCTTCAAACTAGAGTACTAAGAACTAAGATTGGTTTAGTTCCTTTACAAAGTTTTTTTAATGCAATAATTATTCTTACATGTCCGTACTACGTTCCTCACAAAATGGAAAATCCTAAGCGGATTATACCGGCATATACGACTCAACTGTGGCACTAAAACGATCTCTCGCAAACGTGTACTACAAGGGATACATACGTGGTTAGCACCTGCAGAAGAACACTCAATAATGATTCACTCAAATGGTTTGTTATTTCAGGCAGGTCCATATTTGAAAGTAAATACCTATGCCCGTATCATTGTCATACGGTCGTCCTTGAGTGAAGCCACGTCTCAAGGTACATGGCCGGGTTATTCACCACCCGACGGAGGGCTCCACATCTTTGCAATTAAGCACACCGGTGGACCAGCGTTCTCTTATGCCCCATAAAACATAAAAAGTCCTATAGCACATACTTCGTGTTACAAACCACATGATGGGGTCTCCTCCTCTTGCCCCTGGGTTTGCGACTGGAGGCTAGTTATGTTCATATGTCTCTAAAACATGAAAAGTCTTAGAAAACATATTCACTTTCCGTCCTTTGTTGAACGGAACATCTCATGCCACATTCCTCGCATCAGTGAGCTAACCGACATTGACAGCTTTCGGTGGCGTACCTTACCTTTTACTTGAGCATAGATGCGTCGTTACATAATCAAAATTCAGAATTATAACAAGTAGGTTAGTCATGCCACTTTAAGTAACTATACTAATATAGTCCTTATTTGGGCATACTAGCTATTCCTCACCATAATCCTATGTTTTCGCGTAATACTGTCCTTATTTAGTGTACTATCCCCTAAGCAGCTCTGATGCCAGCCTGTGACGGACCAAAAGCTGTACCATCCAGGATCACAGAGGGTGGTGCCGCACGATGCGACACCCGACAGCACACACAATAAGGAAAACATAGTATTACATTCAAACTTACTGAATTCGCACAAAAGTAGTACAAACTTTCAGTTTACATCTACTTTACAGAGTTTACTGCAGCAGAAATATTTATACAACTGACGCATACTCCTAACTAGCAAAAGTTGGTTGTCCAGCCCTACGAACAACCCACACTAGCTACACCCAGCTTCACTGCGGCATGTACGGCTCCCACACAGCCGTAGTTCCCGATGGAGGATAGCCCTCGCCGATGAACCTGTACTCCGAGTACGTGGGGTACTCCTCACCTGCAAACACTCATAGCAGCAACCGTGAGGGCGATAGCTCAGCAAGTCTTAACCGACTCTCCTACACATGGAACGCTACATGCAAGTCACACTCGAAAATAGGATGGAAGTTTGCAGCAAACGGACACGCCTACAAGTTAATCCTTACTTCATATTTTAGCCTCAAGTTAAGGGTTCATAAATTTTGAAATTTAATGACCAGTATTTTGTGGCACACATGTTGCAATACAATTTAGTCATAACAGCAGTAATGTATCACAATCATCAAATATAATTACTACGTCACGACACA
The DNA here is from genome assembly GCA_030760725.1 of Neostapfia colusana. Taxonomy (NCBI): domain Eukaryota; kingdom Viridiplantae; phylum Streptophyta; class Magnoliopsida; order Poales; family Poaceae; genus Neostapfia; species Neostapfia colusana. The sequence continues at coordinate 23,688,167 of JASWHV010000006.1, read as the reverse complement.
GTGAACAAGCGGTACTCATAACCGTGAGGGACGGCGAATCGACTCGATGTACACCTACAGGGATACCTGAATAGCACGTCACGTACGCCCATACTCAGAACTGCACACAGCATGCTCACCCGATGTCGTACGGGATAACCTTTCACCAAACAGCCCAAACGTCGAACCAGTCGCACCGAAATGAGCAGGAGGTTCCCTACACAGAGCATCTCCCTATGCCCGTTATAGGATTTCCACCTTGCTGCCCTCAACCTACACCTATAAATTGGTGCGTTATGGCTCGACGCCCGGAGGTATAGGTTACATCAGTTTATCAGACCCCATATATCCGATATGCCTTCGGTACATTCAAACTTGTTCAGAGGGGCCGCACACGGATCGGTTCTCAATCGATACATGCAGGGCTATGCACACAAGACTTCCTCTTGCTGCGTCCTACGCCCCTGCCTAGTCTCATTTTTCTTACTAAAGTTATATCTCACATCTAGAACCAACCCCGTATGTGGCGAATCCTATACTAGCGAGTAGATTCCAACTACTCGACTTGTACCGAAGTCTATAAACATTAATAAAAACATGTTCTACTCGAGGACTTAGACACTCCCGTCACTCTGTTTGGAATAATCTGGTTATGCAATTAGAGTTTCTTCCATCCTAAACTTAATGCACATATATACTTCAAGCTAAGTGAATATAAAGCAAAACTTGATAAAATTTGCTAAATGCAAACCGGGGCTTGCCTTGTTGCTGCTGGTCAGTGGTTAGAGTCCCCTCCGGAGGTATGAAGTCCAAGATCTCCGGGGCTTCCTCGCTTTCAGTGACTACACGTAAGCAATTAACGATATGTGTCAATTTAATGCAAATATGTTGAATTGACACTATAAAGACTCTAACTCTAGCTAGAACTCTCTTTTGGCTCTGTAATTTTTACTGTCGCTTGGTGAGAACCTAACCATAGACTTGGCCAAATTGCATTTGAATCCAAGCTCATTTGAGCCCTGCACAAATAAATGTCAAAATGGCCATTACTAGAGCTACTAAGGATATTCAGGGATTTTCATGGATCAAACCATTACTTTATGGAAACTATAGCTTGAGATGGTTCTAATGGAGTTGGTTTCATGTAATTTGGAGAATCCTAGAGAAAGTTATGCTCTAATCAAGTCTGAGAAATTTTCTGAAAATGTTTCTGAACATTTTCCATTTTCTCTGGTTCAGTTCACCTAATCACAACATTTGGTGGACTTAATGAACTCGGATGGATCTGAAATTTTTTGCGTGACTCAAGGATATTTAGCTGAACATCCTAGCAAAATTTCAGAATTTTCCATAAAGGAAATCTCCAGATAAAATTCTCAAAAAATTAAAATTTTGAGAATTAATTCTGGAACAAGAATGGGTTTAATGGACTGAAACTTGTTTTGTTGGAAATTACTCGGAGAGATGAATACAATAAAATTTGTTTCACTAAATTTGGACCACCCTAGAAAAAAGTTATGGGCATTTCAAGTTTGAACTAAAATCTGAAAATATTGGAAATGTTTAAAACCCAGACTGCGGCCCCACCCCCTCAGCCGTCTTCCACCTCGCGCCAGAGCGCTCGGGCGGTGGTGCGCGCTGGCGAGGTCCGCCAGAACGGCATTCCCAGCTGTCTCCGGGGCTGGTACTCGCCGCCCCTAGGTTTTAGACCTCGGGGAACTCGTTGGTGGGGGCGGCTAGGGCTCTCGGCGGCCGGACCCTAGTGGGTGACAGCGACAGCGGCGGCATGAACTCCGGCGAGGTCGCCCGGTCTCTACAAATCCTTATTTTGGAAACAGTTTCCTCCTACAGCTCCATGGTGACATGCTAAGCACGAATATGGAGCCGGCTCGCCGTGAAAATGGCCGGAGGTATGAGATCACCGTCGACCTAGGTTAAAAATGGGTGGCGACCCGAAAAACTCGAAGAACAGAGCCTATACTCGAAGATTTTCAGTGCATGTTGGTCCTAGATGACCGCAGGGAAATCTAAAACATGTGGTGCACTAAAGAGAAGCCATGATCAACTAAACGTCAAGAATTTTGGCAGTTCGGCCACGTCGGTTCAATGAACACCCGTGGGTAAAAAGGAAAATTCTTCCTCGACAGTGGACAAAATAAGTAGGGGTTTTCACCGTAAGTTTGAGCAGCCTAGGGCGCGTCTCTTTGCTGTTGATGGTTGCCCACAAAACGGCTTAGAACGGAGAGGCACCTGGGAGCAGAGAGTGCGACCGGTGGTAGGAAAATGCGGGAGAAGAACAGCACGCATGAGTGCTCAGCTCGGTTCCAAAGCAATGAGAACGGTGCAGCTGGGTGTCGTTCTGGGCTTTACAGCGTCAAAATTGCCTTGAGGTGGATGGTTGGGGCGCGCACCGGCGGGATGTGGCCAAGCGACGGTCACCGGGGAAGCTTCCGTGCGTTTCAGTCGGTTCAGTGAACCCTCAGTCACTGACAGTGGGTCCCTCCTTCCCCTCTAATTCTTCTCTTTTGTTTTTACTGATAATATCTCAGCTGTCAAGGTGCGCCCGGCCCCGGATCATGGGTCCGTGCACGCTCGCCCGGGAATCGCATTGGGTATGCCGTGCGATGCGGCACCCAACAGCACACGAGTAAAGGAAAACTCATATTACATAAATCATTTGCGGAAGCGTACAAGAGTTAATTTACAAATACTTATCTCAAAATAAACTACAGTGGAAGACTACAATTCTCACGACTCATTTCTAGCTTGGCATCAAAGAAACCGTCCAGCCCGCGGACGTTTCTTACTAGCAACACGAACAACCAACAGCAGAGGCAAGGATGCTCATCAGTAACCACTCGGAGGTCTCCGAGTCTCATCGGCAACCATACTCATAAGCATAGAGTCAATACCTGCAAAAGAACTAGTATAGTATCCGTGAGCATAAAGCTCAGCAGGACTTAACCGTCTAACCTATTCATGAAACTCTACATGAAGGTTAAGACATAAAGTAGGATTACAAATCGCATGATAAACTCACCTAAGAGTGAATCCTTATTCTCAGATATTATTAGCAACAAATTAAAAGTAACCTTGGGCATGTCACATCAGGAGTCCACAATCAAACAAGAAACGCTTTCTCCCAATGTAAATTGCTCACAGTGGAAATGAATCGAATTTGCTCTTACCTATTCATAAAAGGTAACAGCACGATGCTAGTACCAACTTCAATCCACAATGATTATTTCTTATCTCAATGCAAGTTCTTACTATGTCACGACTGTGAGAACAAATATGCTCACTACCGCGAGTGACGTTGATTCGAATAAAAAACACTCGGACTACACGACACGTACGCCCGTACTCGACGTTGCCTACAGCAACCATCACTGACGTCGTATGTGGCAGCCTTTCCCCCATTTCACCTACGTCGAATCAATCCGATCTTCCTGTACAGTAGCCACCCTCATGGTGCACCTACCAACATGAGATGTCATGAGAGTGTTACCCACATACTGCACACCGGCCTCTCACCTGAGGCGACCGGAAAAGTCCCAACGCAAGCTTCCCGAGGTACATCGGTTTACTGGGTCCCATATAGCCAGCATGAGTCCGGTACACAACTCAAACTTGCTCAACAGGGCCACATACGGATCGGTCCTTGACCGACACGGAAAGGTCTAATGCACCCAGGCCCCTATGTCCTGTTGATCCTACAACCTGCCTGGTCTCAACTTCATCTTGCTAACAATTTTCTGAACCAATCCCGTATGCCCCTTTTTCTCCTGTTCATGCGGGTAGCATCTCACCACTCGACTTCTACCGAACCCTACTTAAGCATGGCAGTTCTACACGATGAAAATACATCTACCCAATACTCCATAGGTTTCTCTGGTCATGCAAGAGGAGTACCAAAACACTAGACCTAATGCACATTTCATTTCCTAGCCAACATAGTGAATACAAAGTAAAAACATAAAAGCTGTTAAATGCAAACCGAAGCTTGCCTGTTTTGCAAGGTCAAATATTCTATAATCAGTTAGTGTTGCTGTCCCTTGATGATCAATTCCTTGATCCTATAGAGTCCGATCCAACTTCAATGAATCACTCCTTTGAATCCCCTTCGTTGATCGCCTTCATCCTAAATACTAGCGACATGTATATGCATAAGTTTTTATAATGAAATTCAGAAATTAAATACTTGAACTTGTTAATAACAGGGGACTGTGTGGGAGTTCTAAAAGTGAGTTTTGGGGTCCCTGTTGTGCAGAAGAATTGAGGAAAAACCCTTTGTTCATAAGAAGTTTCCTTCACATGTTCTATGGTTCCTAATGGACCTGTGAGATGAGCTGAAAAGATTTGAATGAAACTGAAGGTCAAGAACTCCAATGACTCCAAAACTTTTACAGCATGTTATATACAACACAGGGACTTAGCTTGCCAAATTGCAGCTAAAGTGGAAGGAATATGTGTCCCGATAGTTCCTACAAGACTCTTATGTATTTCCCCACATACATAATCATGGAAAGCCAATACAGGGAGTTCTAAGGCTAAACTTGAGATGAAAACTTGCATGTGAGTTCCTGATCACATGAAAGTATTTTAATCCAAAATTCAGGACTTTTACTTGAGTAGTTCCTCCAGAATAATTCCTTAAGCAGTTCTACCGAAAAGAATTAATTCTGAAGTACTGTGCATTTTGGTGCCCAATCAAGTGAACTAAAATTTCCAGTATAGCTCATAGAGCATGTATGAATTTTCGTATGATTTTTGGAGCTATGAAATGCCAAGAACTGATTTTACAAAGTGGCATCCCTTTTCTGAAAAAGTTTCTGGACAAATTAGAGTGCAGCAGATTGCTCTCAGCAAATTCCAACTCAATTCAACTTAAAATGAGCTGAAAATTTGCTAGAAGGTCAATAATATTCTAAACGATATTCTGGCAAAAGTTGAGGATTTTTGGATAACCAAACTCCCTCAATAATTCTTTTTTAGAAAAACTTTAAAGAATTTTCCAGAATTTATTATTGACTTTCATACACTAAAGCTGGAATCAAATTTCTATTGAAAATTGACTTGGGCCCACTGTTTAAATAGCAGCCAATAGAATTCAGGCCACACCGGGTTACTGAGTTCCACACGTGCAGCGACAGCCGATTACAAGCCACAGTAAATCCAGAATACGAATTTTGGTCGCTGACAGTGGGACTGGCACCGGTCTTCTTCCTCCTCCAGCGCCTTCCTGCGCCCGCGCTGCCCCCTCGCTGGACCGCAACCGGAGATCACCGGAGTAGAGTTTCCGGTGGCCGTTCGGCTCGATTCTCGCCAACTGGGAGTTTTAGACTACAGGAATGCCATCTATGGGGTCCACTCGAGTTGCCCGTAGCCAGAAATAGGCCGGCGACGTGCGGCGGCCTCGGGAGAGGTTTGGTGCTGTCGTCCGACCGTTCTAGCCCGCCAAAAGCTCGGCCAAAATGCTCTACAGCAGCAGTGGAAGCTCGTGAAGCTCGGAACATAAGCAAATATGCTCGGGAACGGCTCCAACTGGTTTGTCACTGTGCGCCCCACCCGTGCCGCCATGGAAGCGCTCGGAAAACTCAAAAATTGGTCGGTCTACGTGCCGTTTAAAGCTATTGTTGCAAAGAGAAAATGATCACCGGCTAGTCTAGCTCCTGTGCTCAAGAATTGGCGACCTAAGAACAAGTAAAGAGTGAGAATTTGAAACTTCTGTACCGGTCGCTCAGTTTGTGCCCGCCAGAGCAAAATCTCGAAATTAGAGTTCGACGGTTCATGGCTCGACTTGAGGCTTGGGTGGAAGCAGAGTGGATGTCGAGCGCCCCGGTAGCCGTCCTTGCTCGGGTGCAAAAGTCCCTGGTTTGGGCTGCCCACATGTACCCGATTGTCGGATGCGTTCGGCCATCGCAAGGAAGCTGCGCGCCCGGTAGGGAGGCCGGAGATCGTCCAGTTCTTGCACCGAGGAGATAAAAGAGGATCCCCCAGTGCCATTTCACAGCTCGGAGGGGAGGTGTGTGCGAGTTTTAGCCAGCTCCCGACGATCACCGAAGTGGCGGCAGTGTGGTTGCTCTGTTCTGTGCAAGAGAGGAAGTGAAGGCCGAGTTGAGTCGGTTTCTGAGCAAAAGATCACGCTGAAGGCTAAGAAGGCGCCTGAGCTGGTCGCCAGCGCAATGAAACACCGGGAGGTGGCCTCTGCGTGAGCCTCGGTGGCGCTCGGATGAAGCTCCTCGTTGGTGTTCGACACTGAACAAAACAATCTTCGGGTGCAAGTCAAAAGTGGCTCAATGACATGTGGGCGTCATCCAATTTCCTCCCCACAAAAGATCCCCTCATGTTAATCTCTTCCATTCAAAAATTCTGAAGTTGAAAAGTGGGCTAGCATTTAAATTCTCCAAATTAAGTTTGAATTTGGCATTGCAAATTTGGATTCAGTTTGAATTTGGAAGTGCTCCTATTTAATCCCTTTTCAGCCCACCCTAAAAGAAGAAGGTTGCCACCATGAATTTCCTCAAATTCAAATGTATACGGTTTCATGTTTAGTCAAAATTTTTTCAAGAATTTGAGGTGAACTTTGAGTTTGAAAAGCTGATTTGTAATCCTTCTCGTGCACATGAATATTAAATCCATAGGTTTAACTCCACATTGGTTCAACCTATTCAAATAAACCTTTTGCCCTCTTTTGTTGAACACTCATGTACACGATCACATGTAGAAAGTTTTTTGTAAGTCCCATTTTCATAGATTTGAAAACCATAGCATTCAAGCTTTGGTTTATTTCATATACAATTTTGGGACTTTTACATTCCACCCTTAAAAGAATCTCGTCTCGAGATTACAAAAGAAGAACGACACGGGAGAGGTAATTACAAACTCTACGATGATAGAAGTTCCGGATAATTGGTGCAGAGGTAATCTTCACTTTCCCACATCGGCTCTTCCGTGGTATGATTACTCCACAGCACCATGTAAAATTTTATTGTCCGGTTCTGGGTTATCCGGGTCTTTTCATCAATAATCTGAACCCGTCGCTCGGTGTAGGTAAGATCCTGTTTCAATTCGTCGATTTCTTCGGTGCGGAAAGCAGCAGTAAATTTGAGGCACTTCAACAGCTGTGACACATGAAATACATCATGAACACCCGCAAGTATTGTCATTAGTTCCAGCCTGTAGGATCGATGAGCACGTGAAAAGCTACCAGAGGGGGGCGAATGGTAGATTTAAACTTTTTAGCGGAAGCAACAAAAACCCCCTCGGCAGAAAATCGATCTGTTAAAAAAACTGTGTATTTGTAAATGTGTTCAACCATGACAAAAGTGGTATATATTATAGAAAATCAAGTCACGAAGACATGACAACAAGAATCACGGAAATCCGTCAAGAAAGACTCAAGTTATGATCGAAAGATCAAACGAGGGCCAATCTGTTATACTCGAGTAAAACCAGACCTGCAACACTGCAAAGAAACTCAGGTAGATCAGAAATTACAAATCTAATGACTGTGAAATTTTGTTGGATGATAGGTAGTCAAGTTGTGAAGATAACCCAAAAAGATTCACGTCAATTGGATCTGTAAAACTCGAGTTATGATAAAAACACCGAAGCACTGTCGTGCTGTCCAGAAACTCGACAAGAAAGACTTGACAAAAACAAGTCGGGCGAACAAGGCACAAAAGATTCTCTAAATTATGTATTTTATTGATCAAAACATAAGAGGAACAGCCCAAGGTCCTATTTCCACGAGCTCTGGCCTCTCTCGCTTATATAACCAGCCCGTAGGCCAACCCAATTCAAACTAGGACTCTAATCCTACTCAGTTTCTGAATCGAAACTTTCCATAACTGCTCAAGACTCTTCTATACGCAGATAGAAGCAATCTTAATACTTCCAAACACCTTAGGAACATATATCACATTCCTAAAACAACTCAACTTTGTGTCCCACACGAATCCTATCATAATCAACTCAAATCTTTCCATATTTGAGCCATAACCGACTCAGCCGCAGTCTGAGTCCATAATCCAGCCGGTTGGACCTTTCCTACCAATTCTTTACGTCCACATCTCTTCATCACGCCTTGGAACCATGTTGCCACGTCCATGCACTCCTTGCACACATGCAAACACCTTCCAACAACGTCCACGATACCTTCATATGCATTGTTCTTGATCCAAACATGCTGCGCGACCTCCCGATCAACTCAACCACAATTCTTCCCGAACTTGGTTGTTGAACCTCATCTTCTCTCTAAGACTAGTTCAATGGATCCCGTCACCTGCCATTAATTGAACTCAAGCAACACCTGTACATGAATAAACAACCAATACTTTCGAGCACAAGTCCGCGACTTGACTCACGTTAGTTCTGAAAACCACAACACCTTACGTGAACACCTCACATAAGCATGTTGCAAACCATAGCAAAATGTTAACCACCGTAAACAGCCATAACACTTCAAAAACTTAGTAAAATAATACTAAGCAAACTTTCCATAGATGTAAAGCAAGTTCAAAACATTTGCATGGTAAAAACAGAACTATTGAGATTTAGCTCTGGACCTTGCCAAAGCTAACTGGATCTTGAGCCGGAGCTTACCAAAGCTAGCAGAATCTAGCACCGGAACTTACAAAAGCTAGTCGGACCTACCGCCGGAGCTAACCAAACACATGTCGGACCTAGCCATAGCAAGTCGGACTTTACGTCGGATCTTGTCGGAGCTCGGACCTAGAGTCGGACCTTGACAAAAAGAGTGTTTTGGCAGAATTTAAAACTTTTATCATCATAGCCAATGTATTCAGCACACATAGGTCTCACACAGCCGGTAGGCTACGGGTCCGCACTTCTCCGTGATAGCAAATGGACCTGTAAATCAAGGAGCGAGTTTCCCCTTTACACTGAAACGGTGAATTCCCTTCATCGGAGATACACAAAGATAAATGTGCTCTCCAACCTCAAAATGCAGAGGTCGACGCCTCTGATCCACGTAGCTTTTCTGTCGGGATTGTGCAGCCTTCAGGTTCTCTTGTATCAACCGAACTCGGGTTTCGTTGACAAGATCAACCCCAAACAGTACTCTTTCGCTGAACTCACACCAATTCAGCGGTGTGCGACATTTCCGGGCATAGAGAGCTTCATATGGTGCCATTTTTATACTCACTTGTTACCCGTTGTTGTATGAAAATTCCGCCAACGGTAAGTTCTCATCCCAATTCTTACCGTGGTGGATGGCACACACTCTCAACATATCTCCAAGTATTTGGTTCACTGTCTCCGTTTGTCCGTCAGTTTGAGGGTGATATGCGGAGCTTCTAATCAGCTTAGTGCCCAACGAGGTGTGCAGCTGCTCCCAAAAATGAGCAACGAACAGCACACACCGATCATACATAATGCTTTTTGGGACACCATGTAAGCATACAATTCTTGATATGTATAACTCCGCATATTGCTTGGCTCGATAATGAGTGTTAACCGGAATGAAATGAGCTGACTTCGTCAACCGGTCGACGATCACCCAAATCGAGTCATGCTTCCGGGATGTGAGTGGTAATCCAATGATGAAATCCGTACTCACATCCTCCCATTTCCATGCCGGTATCTTTAGTGGTTGTTGCGATCCAGCTTTCCGCATATGATCTGCCTTGACCCGTCTACACGCATCACACTCGGATACGTACTTGGCAATTTCCCGCTTCATCCACGTCCACCAAAATTTTTGTTTTAAATCTTGGTACGTTTTGTTGCTGTTGGGATGAATGGAAAACTTCGACAGGTGTGCTTCATCCAATATATTTTTTCCGGAGCTTCATATTATGCGGTACAACTATACGGTCGTTAAACCATAGCGTACCATCATTATCCTTCCGAAAACACTTCATCTCTCTGTTGTCTATTCTTCTTTGTATGTGAGACATACCTCTGTCTCTCCTTTGAGCCTCAGCAATCTCTTCTCGTATTGTTGGAATAAGAGCAATATTATAAAGTGCTCCATACGGAATGACACGGAGACTCAGTTCTTCATCTTCCAACTCAGCAATCGCCAAGTTGAGAATGTGGGCTTTCTGACTATGCGTGTCGGCAACCACGTTGGCTTTTCCTGGATGGTAGTGGATCTCAATTTCATAATCTTTTATGAGCTCCAACCATCTCCGTTGTCTCATATTCAGCTCCTTCTGCGTGAATATATACTACAAGCTTTTGTGGTCAGTGTAGAGGTGGACAAGATTGCCAAGTAAATAATGCCTCCACATTTTTAACGCCAACACCACAGCAGCAAGCTCGAGATTGTGAGTTGGATAATGCTGCTCGTTGTTTTGCAGTTGAGGAGACCCAAATGCAACCACACGCCCTTCTTGCATAAGAACACAGCCGAGACCGATGCCGGATGCATCACAATATACATCAAATGGCTTCGTCTTGTCCAGCTGAGCAAGAACTGGAGCTGTTGTGAGATGCTTCACCAACATCTTGAATGCGGCTTCACATGCTGCATTCCACACATATTTAGTGCCCTTTTTCAGCAGCTTCATCATTGGTCTAGCAATTTTTGAGAAGCTCGGAATGAACCTCCAATAATACCCCGCTAAACCTAGGAAACTTCGGACCTCGTGGACAGATTTGGGATATTCCCATTTCAGCACTTCTTCAATTTTGCTAGGGTCCGGCAATGGCCTCTGCTGAAATAATATGGGCTAGAAAAGGCACTTGATCAATCCAGAACTTACAGTTGCTGAACATTGCATATAATTTGTGCTCCCTCAACCGTTGTAGCATGATGCGCAAATGTTCAGCGTGCTCTTCTTCGGATTTGGAGTAAACCAAGATGTCATCGATGAATACCACAACAAACTTGTCTAACTCCAGCATGAATACTGAGTTCATCAAATACATAAATGTGCCGGAGCGTTGGTTAACCCAAATGGCATGATGAGGTACTCATATAGTCCGTATGTCATCGAGAAAGCTCTCTTCGGTATGTCCTCCGATCAGATTTTGATTTGATGATATCCAGATCGAAGATCCATCTTGGAAAATACCTTTGCACCCACTAGTTGGTCGAATAAAATGTCGATGCGGGGCAAAGGATACTTATTCCTTATAGTAACAGCATTTAGAGGACGATAATCAACACATAACCTCAGTGTTTCGTCTTTCTTTTTAATGACAGCGCAGAGCAACCCCAAGGTGATGAGCTTGGTCGTATGAAACACTTGATCATGAGTTCATTCAGCTGCTCTTTCAACTCCGCTAGCTCGTTAGGTGCCATCTTGTAAGGCCTTCGTGAGATAGGTGTTGTTTCCGGCGCCAGTTCAATCTTGAACTCGACGTCCCGTTCGGGCGGCATGACCGGTAAGTTATTGGAAAAAACTTCGGGGTAATCATGTACCACGGGAATATCTTCCAATTTAGTCACTTCCGTGTGGCAGGCCTCTGCCATTTCTTGATCTTCTCTGTCTAAAAACAGCGTGTTCTGTCCGTAAATCGGCGAGTCAATCTGAACAGTCCAGTTACTGATATTAAGAACGGCACCGTGATGATTTAACAAAGACATCCCCAATATTATGTCTATCTTCTGCCCATCCAACATAATCAGCGATGTTGGGTATATTTTTCCTCCCAAACATAAAGCTGCTCGGGACACAATCTGATTGGGAGAGATACTTCCTCCTGGTGATCGTATAAGATAAATAGTCGTGGGAGTATTGGTGGATAATTGGTGCTGATCCACGCATGATTTGCTGATAAAATAGTGGGTAGCACCGGAATCAAAAAGTATAAGCATGGGTACATCTTTAAGAGTGAACATGCCCGCTAACACCGGTGCTCCCTCTGAGACATCATCAATAGCAAGATGTTGCACACTCCCAGATTGCAATGCTGTAATGTCTACTTGAGCACATGGCGGCATACCACCTGATGATGATGGTTGTCCGCTGTTCAAAATATTCTCCTGGCATTCTTGAGTAAAATGCCCAAAATGGTGGCAATAAGAACAAGGATATTTCCTCGGTTCTTCGCTGACTTGCGGTTGAGAAGTTGATATACTTGGCTGCAGCAATGAGGCACCAGAAATCACTCATTGCTGCGGCTATGGTGGTGCTTCGAGACGTGATTCTTGAACAGGAAATCTTGGATAAGTTGATCTTACTAGTGGCCGGCATATTTCACCGGATGGTGTGCGATACACCAAACGGTATTTATGAGGAACCATACTTGTGTCTTCTTGCACATCACTCCGGTCCCTCTTCTCTGCTTGATACTCAAGTGTCATCTGTTCTTGCAGAATGGCAGCACTGACCAACTCGGTGTAAGCCTTGATTGTACAAAGCCAACTTCTCCTTTAAGATGGCGTTCAATCCATAAAAGAAATAATCACACTTTGCAGCTTCGTTCTTCACATATTCCGAAGCATATTGTGCCAAGAAGTTAAATTTCTTGACATATTCAAGAACACTCAGATGTCCTTGCTTTATCTTTCTGAATTCCTCCCGCTTGGCCTTGATAATACCCGTAGGAATGTGACGAGCACGGAAAGCTTCACAAAATTCCTTCCATGCCACTTGATGGCCTTCCAGAATAGTGGCGAGACATTCGAACCACCAATTTCCAGCGGCTCCATGGAGTTGTTGAGCTGCAAATAATGTCTTCTGATATTCATCACACTCGAACACTCCAAATTTGGACTCCATAACCCGAAGCCACTGATCCTCTTCCAAGGGTTCGGTAGCTTCCGTGAATATTGGCGGTTGAGTCACCAAGAAGTCCAAATAGGCGTCCCGAGGTGGAATGACCTGTTGTGCTTGATGTAGCATGCCTTGCTGTACCAAGGCTTGGAGCAATCGGGTGTTCTCTTGATTCGACTCGACCATATGAGCCATGACATCCGCCCATACCGTTGATGGCGGTGCCCGCAGTGGAGTCGAGTCATCGCCGTCTCGGCGAGAACCTCCAGCCATACTTGTAGAACGAGTACACACCATACTGCATAAAGAATAATTTTGAGGTGAGTTAAAACTTGATCTCAGCATATGTGAAAGTATGTAAAACATGAACCTGCTAAGACTTTATGAATGTATAACAAAAATTCATGTTTACATATCTCCCTAAAGTAGGCCTAATCAGTTCTATTTGCTGTACAGATCAGACCTTTCTGCACTAAATACAGATTTTGATCCAGTTAACAACATTTTTCCAAAGTTAAAGTTAACTTCAGTATCTTTCAATGAGTACTCATATGCCTATAGATCATTTCTGGATGAAAATTTATGGTTGCTCAAAGTTGACATAATTTCTTGATAAAATTTGCCAGCATCTTCTCTGAATTGGCTGTATTTATCACAGTTTTACATAAAACACAAGACAATTATGAACAAACTCTGAACTCAAAATTGTTGCAAACTTCATAACCTTTCCAACGGTGTATCATATGACCCTTAGGAATTTTTCTACAAAGAGTTATGGATGAAATACAGAAATATCCGGAGAAGGTTTGCGTGTGTCCTGTTTCTGGACAGTTTGCATTCAACTGGACATTCAACCAATTTGGCTTGTGATTTAGCTCTGGAGGTCTACAAAAAAGCTGTAGATCACTTAAAAACATTTCCAGAACTGTATCATACACCTCCATTGGGTAAAGCTACTCAGAGTTATGCTATGTCAAAGTCCAGCAAAAATTTCTGCCAGAACAGAGCATGATTTTCCGACATAAGCAAGTAAGTTAGGTTGCCACCTTCATAATACGCTAATATAGTAGTCCTTATGTGGGCCTAGTACCGTTTTCTCACCGTATCCTAAGTTTTTATCGTAATATGATCCTTAATCCGTGCGCCATCCCCATCACGGCTCTGATACCACGCTGTCAAGGCGTGCCCGGCCCCGGATAACGGGACCGTGCACGCTCGCCCGGGAATCACATTGGTGGTGCCCTGCGATGCGGCACCCAACAGCACACGAGTAAAGGAAAACTCATATTACATAAATCATTTGCGGAAGCGTACATGAGTTAATTTACAAATACTCATCTCAAACTAAACTACAACGGAAGACTACAACTCTCACGACTCATTTCCAGCTTAGCATCAAAGAAACTGTCCAGCCCGCGGATGTTTCTTACTAGCAACACGAACAACCAACAGCAGCGACAAGGATGCTCATGAGTAACCACTCGAAGGTTTCTGAGTCTCATCGGCAACCATACTCATAAGAATAGAGTCAATACCTGCAAAACAACGAGTATAGTATCCGTGAGCATAAAGCTCAGTAAGACTTAACCGTCTAACCTATTCATGAAACTCTACATGAAGGTTAAGACATAAAGTAGGATAGCATGTTGCATAATAAACTCCCCTAAGAGTGGATCCTTATTCTCAGTTCTTATTAGCAAAAAATTAATAGTAACATTGGGCACATCACATCGGGAGTCCACAATCAAACAAGAAACGCTTTTCCCCGATGTAAGTTGCTCACAGTGGAAATGAATCGAATTTGCTCTAACCTATTCATAAAAGGTAACAACACAATGCTAGTATCAACTTCAATCCACAATAATCATTTCTTATCTCAATGCAAGTTATTACTACGTCACGACTGTGAGAACAAGTATGCTCACTACCGCGAGTGACGGTGATTCGAATCAAAAACACCCGGACTACACGACACATACACCCATACTCGACGTTGCCTACAGCAACCATCACTGACGTCGTACGTGGCAGCTTTTCCCCCGTTTCACCTATGTTGGATCGATTCGATCGTCCCGTACACTAGCCACCCTCATGGTGCACCTACCAACATGAGATGTCATGAGAGTGTTACCCACATACTGCACACCGGCCTCTCGCCCGAGGCGACCAGAAAAGTCCCAAGGCAAGCTTCCCGAGGTACATCGATTTACAGGGTCCCATATAGCCAGCATGAGTCCGGTACACAACTCAAACTTGCTCAACAGGGCCGCATACGGATCGGTCCTTGACCGACACGGACAGGACTAACGCACCCAGACCCCTATGTCTTGTCGCTCCTACAACCTGCCCGGTCTCAACTTCAACTTGCTAACAATTTTCTAAAACAATCCCGTATGCCCGTTTTTCTCCTGTTCATGCGAGTAGCATCCCACCACTCGACTTCTACCGAACCCTACTTAAGCATGGCAGTTCTAAACGATGAAAAGATATCTACCCAATACTCCATAGATTTCTCTGGTCATGCAAGAGGAGTATCAAAACACTAGACCTAATGCACATTTCGTTTCCTAACCAACATAGTGAATACAAAGTAAAAACGTAAAAGCTGTTAAATGCAAGCCGGAGCTTGCCTGTTTTGCAGTGTCAATATTCTATAATAAGTTAGTGTTGCTGTCCCTTGATGATCAATTCCTTGATTCTCCGGAGTCTGATCCAACTTCAATGAATCACCCCTTTGAATCCCCTTCGTTGATCGCCTTCGTCGTAAATACTAGCGACATGTATAGGCATAATTTTTTATAATGAAATTCAGAAATTAAATACTTGAACTTGTTAATAACAGGGGACTGTGCGGGAGTTCTAAAAGTGAGTTTGGGGTCCCTGTTGTGCAGAAGAATTGAGGAAAACCCCTTTGTTCATAAGAAGTTTCCTTCACATGTTCTATGGTTCCTAATGGACATGTGAGATGAGCTGAAAATATTTGAATGAAACTGAAGATCAAGAACTCCAATGACTTCAAAACTTTTACAGCACGTTCTATACTACACAGGGACTTAGCTTGCCAAATTGCAGCTAAAGTGGAAGGAATATGTGTCCTAATAATTCCTACAAGAGTCTTATGTATTTCCCCACATACATTAGCATGGAAAAACAATACAGGGAGTTCTAAGGCTCAAATTGAGCTGAAAATTTGCATGTGAGTTCCTGGTCACATGAAAGTATTTTTATCCAAAATTCAGGACTTTTACTTGTGTAGTTCCTCCAGAATAATTCCTTGAGCAGTTCTACTAGAAAGAATTAGTTCTGAAGTACTGTTCATTTTCATGCCCAATCCAATGAACTACAATTTCAAGTATAGCTCATAAAGCATGTCTGAAATTTTCTATTATTTTTGGAGCTATTAATTGCCCAGAACTTATTTTACAAAGTGGGATCCCTTTTCTGAAAAAGTTTCTGGACAAATTAGAGTGCAGCAGATTGCTCTCAGCAAATTCGTACACAATTCAACTTAAAATGATCTGAAAATTTGCTAGAAGGTGAAAACTAGCCTAAAGAATATTCTGGCAAAGTTGAGAATTTTTGGATGAAACAAACTCCCTCAATAATTCTTTTTCCATAAAACTTTCAAAGAATTCTCCAGAATTTAATATTGACTTTCATACAAATTGGGGTTCATATTTGGATAGACCATTGCAAACTGAATCCAACCCCAATTTGGAGTTTCCTACACAAAGATATGAATTTCCAAAGTTGTGACTAAAGCTGGAATTAAATTTCTATTGAAAATCAACTTGGGCCCACGGTTTAAATAGCAGCCAATAGAATTCGGGCCACACCGGGTTACTGAGTTCCACGCGCGCGTCCACAGCCGATCACGAGCCACAGTAAATTCCGAATTCAAATTACGGTCGCTGACAGTGGGATAAATAGCAGCCAATAGAATTCGGGTCACACCGGGTTACTGAGTTCCACGCGCGCATCTACAGCCGATCACGAGCCGCAGTATATCCCGAATTCAAATTTCGGTCGCTGACAGTGGGACCGTCACCGGTATTCTTCCTCCTCCAGCGCCTTCCCGCGTCCGTTCTGCCCCCTCAACGGACCGCAACCGGAGCTTGCCGGAGTAGGGTTTCCGGCGGCTATTCGGCTCGGTTCACGCCGCCTGAGAGTTTTAGACTACGGTAAAGCCATCTATGGGATCCGCTCGAGCTGCCCGTGGCTGGAAATAGGCCAGCGACGTGCGGCGGCCTCGAGAGAGGTTCGACGCCGTCGTCTGACTGTTCTAGCCCGCCAAAAGCTCGGCCAAAATGCTCTACAGAACCAGTGGATGCTCGTGCAGCTCGGCATGTAAGCAAATACGCTCGGGAACGGCTCCAACTAGTTCGTCACCGTGCGCCCCACCTGTGCCGCCATGGAAGCGCTCAGAAAACTCGAAAATTGGTCTGTCTACGTGCCGTTTAAAGCTAGGGTTGCAAAGAGCAAACTGTAACACCCTCAATTTCACTACCATGCATTGCATACATTTTTCATATAGAAAAAGCATTTAAAAACAAGAAGAAATAAAGAGAGGAATATAGAAGCAAATAAAATAATAAAAGGGAATACAAATAGAAAATAATGAAAATAAATAGGAAAGGAAAAGGAATAATAATAAATAAATAAATAAAATAGCCAAATTGGGCCACCCCAAATTTTCCCCAAATTCCTCCCTTCCCCAATTTTTAAAATTTTCCCAATTTTCCTGATTTTCCCCAAATTCCCCAAAATTCCCCTAGGAGGAATTTCCCCCACATTTGGGGGGATCCCCCCCCCCCCCCCCCAAATTGGCAGCACCAAATTAGGGGGTGGACACTAATTGAGCCCCACCCCCTTGGCCACAGCCCATTAGGGGGGAACCCTAGTCCCCCACCTCTAGGACTCTTTTATGCTTTTATTTTCTAATTAAATCATAACCATTGGATGAAAATAAATAATAAAATCCTAGCCACCCTAGCTCTTTCCCCCCTTATAAATATAACTCCCCCTAGCCGCCCACCCCTTTTTCTTTTTGGCTGCCGCCCCCTGCGAAGCTGCGCCCCCCTTGCTGCCAAGTCGCCGACTCGCCCCCCCTTGACCATATTGATCCTATGTTTTTGAAATTGTTTTGCTTTCAAAAACGTGTATGCTTGTGTCAACTTGATGGGACACCCTTTTATAGGAGTTTACTAGTTTTGTTAATCATCCTTGTCGTCGGGAAAGTTGACGAGTCGGGTATGGTCGTTTTTCCTTTTTGCTTTGCTCAAATTACGGGACACGGGAAGCTGAAATAAAACTTGTTAGCTACTGCACTCATGATATTAAAGATGATGAGAACTTGATGATTTTGAGTAGCATGGAATTGGGGAGATCTAGGCAAGCTTGGTTCATAGATGTTGCTGAATGAGATGGTGGTTTACTTGCCATAGATCTAAGGACCGGTTCATGCAAGCACATGCCAGGAAAACAGTGCCACTACAAGGCCAAATATGGGTGCGTCTTAGCTGACTAATTGGGTGTGTTGCTATATTATTATGGACCGTTGGATGGTGCGAGAAGTGGAGGCCGAGAGGGACTACCCTGGGAACTGCATGGCACAAGAGGGGGCCCATGGGTGGGAGAATGGAGATTCGAGCCTGCCAGTGAAACCTCAGTGGGTCCGTACATCCTAGTAGCCCCTTTGTAAAGGCTATTTTGTGATCTCTTGGCCATACACTGACGGTTTTGTATTGGTATAATGGAGGTTTCTCTAGTCGCCGATGGTGACGAAATCAAGAACTTGTGGGTAAAGTGGTGCCACCTCTGCAGAGTGTAAAACTATCATGATAGACGTGCTTCCGGTTACAAGCACCTGGCCAACTTCCATGATTAGAGGCAAAACATGGGATGAATATTCAGGTATGGTCATTGGGATTGGTTTTGGGGCTGTTTTGGGTCATGAAAATGAGTTTGGCTTCTATTATATGAATATGAGATGGTTATGAATATTTATGAGTATGAGATGAACTTGATAAAGATTAATGGATGGTTGAGACTTGATAAATGGTGAATTACGATGACGGAATGTTGATGTAATACTTGGTTATGATGGGATTAAACTCACCTAGAGATAATTGCTGTTTTTAACGTGTTTGTGAAATAAAATTTGCTTGCTACAATGAACCTTTTTATTGCCTACCTTGTTGTAAGCTACATGGCATACTTTTTCCGCACTTGATGAGTACGACATGTACTCACCCTTGCATTCCCACATATACATCAGCTACAGGAGAAAAGTATTTCGAGGGACATGTGGAGTACTAGGCGTGCGCACTACCGTCAACATGCCCGTGGAGTTGAAGTTGGAGCGTGCTGTTTTAGTTATTTTCCGCTGTCGTTTAGAGTCTTCCGCTACTAAATATGATGGATATTCATGAGTGAGACATTGAGTAATTGTAATAAAGTACTTAAATACTATTCGTACGTGGCTATATTCTGAATTTCAGTTTGTGGAATACATGTGTATGTGTGATGAACATCCTGGGAACACATGCATTCACTTGGTTCATTTTCGGAACCAGGTGTAACACAAACGATCGCCGGCTAGTCTAGCTCCTGTGCGCAAGAATTGGCGACCTAAGAACAAGTAAGAAGTGAGAATTTGGAACTTCCGTACTGGTCGCTCGGTTTGTGCCTGCCAGAGCAAAATCTCAAAATTAGAGTTCGACGGTTCATGGCTCGACTTGAGGCTTGGGTGGAAGCAGCGTGGATGTCGTGCGCCCTGGTAGCTGTCATTGCTCTGACGTGAAAGTCCTTGGTGTGGGCTGTCCACGTGCGCCCGATTGTCGGTTACGTTTGGCCGTCGCAAGGAAGCTGAGCGCCAGGTAGGAGGGGCCAAAGATCGTCCAGTTCTTGCACCGAGAAGGTAGAAGAGGATCCCCCAGTGCCGTTTTGCAGCTCGGAGGAGAGGTGTGCGCGAGGTTTACCCGGCTCCCGACGATCACCGAAGTGGCGGCGGTGTGG
This sequence comes from Neostapfia colusana, assembly GCA_030760725.1. Lineage (NCBI taxonomy): Eukaryota > Viridiplantae > Streptophyta > Magnoliopsida > Poales > Poaceae > Neostapfia > Neostapfia colusana. The sequence continues at coordinate 23,668,479 of JASWHV010000006.1, read as the reverse complement.
TTGCTCTGTTCTGTGCGAGAGACGAAGCGAAGGCCGAGTTGAGTCGGTGTCCGAGCAAAAGATCACGCTGAAGGCTAAGCAGGCGCCTGAGCTGGTCGCCAGCGTGATGAAACACCGGGAGGTGGCCTCTGCGTGAGCCTCGGTGGCGCTCGGATGAAGCTCCTCGTTGGTATCCGACACTGAACAGAACAATCTTCGGGTGCAAGTCAAAAGTGGCTCAATGACATGTGGGCTCCACCCAATTTCCTCCCCACAAAAGATCTCCTCATGTTAATCTCTCCCATTCGAAAGTTATGAAGTTTAAAAGTGGGCTAGAATTTAAATTCTCCAAATTCAGTTTGAATTTGGCATTGCAAATTTGAATTCAGTTTGAATTTTGAAGTGCTCCTATTTAATTCTTTTTCTGCCCACCCTAAAAGTAGAAGGTTGCCACCATGAATTTCCTCAAATTTAAATGTACATGGTTTCATGTGTATTCAAAAGTTTGGCAATAACTTGAGGTGAACTTTGAGTTTGAAAAGCTGATTTGTAATCCTTGTCATGCACATGAAATTTAACCCATAGGTTTAACTCCACATTGGTTCAACGTATTCAAATGAACCTCTTGCCATCTTTTGTTGAACACTCGTATACACTATCACATGTAGAAAGTTTTTTATAAGTCCCATTTTCATGAATTTGAAACACATAGCATTCAAGCTTCGGTTTATTTCATATACAATTTTGGAACTTTTACATCAGCTACTCACAATTCAATTGTAGACTTAACCACAAAGTCATGAGCTGAATTTGATTTCCCCAAATTTGAGCTGGTTTAGATAAATTTGATTAACACTTGAATTTGAATTTCAAATTCAGTTTTGAATTAATTCAAATCTAGCCCCCGACAAGATCAACTCCAATGGGGATGAAAATTGGTGGACTAACTCAGAAAAATGTGCTGAGTTTGAATCTGAAGTCACCTTTTTAATCCAAGTGATGAAAGTAGCTGAAATTTGAATTTGCTTTCAAATTACTCCTTTTACAATTGTATACAAAAGTGCCTCAAAATAGTTTGGATTTGCATGAAACTTGGCATGAGCATTCCTAATAATGTTTAGGGCTTAATTGTAAGCTCAGCCCCTCATTGTACATGTGGTAAACCCTAGTTTTGGGATTTGTGAGTTTTTCCTATAATCAACCTATTGATGGTAGTTACTTGCTCTTAACATGTGTTCATGAGATCTCCACAAGATGAGCTGTGGTGTGGTGATGTGATAAACACTCTAGCAAGTGAAATCTTGGGCCTTTACAGATACCCTATAAGCCCATAGATCTTCACTGAGAGTTTTATGCCATAGTCTTTTGTTCTCCTTAATCTTCTTTTTATGAGCTTGATTAATATCTTGTTGCTATCCTCAGCTTGTTTGTTGGTTTGAGCATAATATTGTGAGGAATTCAACAGTTCTATTCCAAATGACTCGGCAAAGTTTCTAAACTGAGGGAATATGAATGCTCCTTGATCTGTGGTTAAAGTTTGTGGAATGCCGAATCGGTAGATAACAATGTCGGCCTTGTTCTCACGTTGAACTTCCCTCTTTTTACTTCATAGCCCGATGCTTGATGTGCCAAGTCATTTGGCTTCTTGTTCTCCTCTCTAGGGATGTGTTTGGCTCAGAAAGTGTTCAAAGTCTTGATGATATCCAGGCATTGTTCTCGGTAATCATTCAATGTTCCATCATGGCATTGGCTTTCACCACAAACTTGTTGAATGATGAGCTTAGAATCACCAAAGGCTTCGATGTCTTTGATTCCCATATCAACTATATGCTCTAAGCCATTCAACAAAGCTTCATACTTGGCTTGATTATTGGTACACATAAAGTTTAGCTGAATAGAGAACTCATATGCGGTGTTTGTGGGTGAAACCAACACATATCCGATCCCCCGTCCTTCATCACAAACCAATCCATCAAAGAAGAGTTTCTATGGACATACCTCAACCAAGCATTCCTCCTCGAGTTGCACATTGTGCTCCATGATGAAGTCAGCTACAACTTGGCACTTCATACTCTAGAGAGGCTCGAACACCAGGTCATATTCCACCAATGAGTATGCACATTTACCTATCCTACCATTTAGAATCGGTTGTTGCAACATGTGCTTGACAATGTCGTGTTGACATGTCACAAACCACATACTAGGGAGAATATAGTTCGGAAACTTGGAACATGTGTAATACAAAAATAACACAGTTTTTCAACAAAGACATACCTGGTATCGGCATCTAGGAATCGTCTACTCAAGTAACCCACAGGATACTCTTTACCTTGGCTCTCCTGAGTTAAAACGGCCCCAATAACTTGGCTCTGAGCAGCAACATAGATCCTAAATGGCTGTCTCATTGTTGGTGCTCACAAGACTGGTGGCTTGATTAGGTATTCTTTGATTCTCTCGAAAGCCTCCCTCTGCTCCGGCCCTGAAGTAAACTCTTGCTCGTGCTTGAGTTTCCAGAGTGGCATGAATGATCCAATCTTGCCAGCCAAGTTTGCAATGAACTGTGAGGCCCGGGAATCGCAGTGTGTGGTGCTGTGCGATGCGGCACCCAACAGCATGCACGAAAAGATGATAAGAACATAACGGGACCATTTTGTTACTCAACATAAGTCATTTACAACATAAGTACACAAGCAGCGGAATGTAAAAACTAACTGGACAAACTACTCAACTCTCGACCCTAACTACGCCGAAGAGAAGTCGTTCAGCCCGTGAATGCTTCCTACTAGCTCCACCAAAGAAAGGCAGCTGATAGGTTTCCGATGAGTGGGACAAACCGTGAGGTTCGTCGTCTAACCGAACAACCCTCTTCATAGCAGGCATCCTGCTACCTGCAAAACAACTTAGAAGCAACCGTGAGCACTAAGACTCAGCAAGACTTAACCGTCAATCCTAAACATGTAACTCTACATGCAAGGGTAGTAAGACAATATGAACATGTATTTGCAAAAATGAAGCTTGACTAAACCTGATCCTTATATTCTGATTCTTATAGCCTTCATTTTAGTGGTCCTCGCACCTCACAACACCGGAAGTCTACAATCAAACAAGAAACGCTTATCCCGATGTTGCTAGCCTAAGGTGGAATAGAAATTTAGTTGGCTCTATATCTACTTCAGTCAAGGTTTCAATACAATGATTAATCCATAAAAAGCATGTTAAGAGACTTAGTTCCTCTTCTTACTACGTCACGGCGCAGTGGGCAAGTATGCTCAATCCTCTTCCGCGAGCGACGGTGATTCGAATCAATAACAACCCGGAATACACGACACATACACCCGCCTCGAAAGACTCTCTCAAGAGCTCTTTCTTACATTGTATGCAGCAACCTTTCACACAACACCCCGACATAGAAAAACATTTCGCGCCGAGCAGGATGGTCCTCTACGCGGACACGTCGAAGTTGCCCGCTAATGGATTTACACCTCCCGCCTTCTCAACGCCATTCCCACGCGAAGGATGAGTTTCTATGTCATGGTCCATCGAGTTATATCGGTTTTGATGGGTCCCATACCCCACTATATATCTGGTACAGCTCAATCTTATCCAGCAGGGCCGCATACATACGGCCCTTAACCGACACGAACGGGGCTACAACCAACCTCCACATTTGCCTTACCATCCCGGTCTAGGCCAAATGTGGTCTCAAGCATTGTCACACCCATCGCAGGTCGAGACCAACCTTGAGCGCTCCATCCTACAGGAACATCCCCGTCCCCATCTCATTTTCATGAGGGTGCTCTTATCATCAACCTCTCGCGAGTAACTCCATTACTCGACTTTTCTCGCGAGTAGCTTTTTACTACTCGACTTCTACCGAGCTAGCTACAACATTAGCCTAGCATCTACGACGAGGCAAAGCCTACACTAAACCTTCTACTCAGGGATGTAATAGCCATGCAAGTGGGTTTCAAACATCCTAGACATAATGCACAATATCAACTCTATTACACATGAGGTGAAGTAAAGCAAAATTTAAAACGGTAACGATATGCAAACTGGGGCTTGCCTTGCTCAACGGTTTTGTTAGAAGCTAGGAGTTAGTATTCCTCCAGAGAATACGCCAAACTCATCACGAGATGGAGATCCTCGCTGCAGAGTCAAGTCCTCGTCGAACGTCGACGTCACGTGCTATTAAGATGATTTATGCACATGTATTCAAAAGCAATTTAGAAAATGATTCAAAACTGTTGTACTAGTTAACTCACACATAAGATAGATAAAAAACAGCAAGGTTTCTGTTGTTGGATCTAAACCTTAGAGATGATGAAAGCAAGGTGAAAAGGAGATACTAATAATTACCATGTGATTAAGTCCATTATATGAACACTTAAACCTAAAATATGGTAGCTCAAGTTCCAGAGGTCCAACGAAGCTAAGAATTTAACCACAGCTTCTATGGAAGCTATTTAGGCAGTGTGCAAAAATTAAGCTCATGAAATGGCTCAAGGTGATCACAATAATCCCTTATGTGATTTTCACTAATCTGCCTTTACCCCCTAGGTATTAAGCTTTCCTATGCTGCAAAGTAGACTTTTTGTGAGTAAAAAATGTCCTGAGTCCATAGGAATTGGTTTTACCATTTTTGGAGTTTCCTACATGGAGATATGGATTTTACAAAGAATGGGGAAAAGCTGAAATTGTCTCTGTTCATTTTCCCATTTTTCAGAGACATAAGGAATGAACACATCATTTGACCAAGCAAATGAGGTCCAATGCCTCTGAAATTTTTACTGGAGTTCAAGGAATTTTGAAAGAATGTCCTATCTAAATTTGAGAATTTTCCAATAAATAGAACTCGTGTAAAAATGCATACAATATTTTCATTAAATGAATTAATGAGCCAAATCCAGAGATTTTCATAAATATTGGGATGCACTCCTGGATAGTACTCTTTGAGGGGAATCCAACAAAATTTGTTTTACAATTTTTGGACACTCCTACACAAAGTTATGGCTCTCCAAAGTTTGAACTGAATTTGGAAAATCTAGATAATGTTTAAATGCCGACAGTGGGTCCCACTCATCATCCCTAACCTTCAGCCTCGCGCCAAACAGAGCAGTGGCGGCTCCCTCCGGCCAGGTCGCCAGAAAGGCACTTCCCAGCCACCTCCTGACCCCCTGCTGCCCCCCCCCCCCCCCCCCCCATTTTCCCCCACGCTGAACACGTTGGTGAGGTCGCCGGTGGCTGAAACTCGCCGGAAAACAGGGCGCACCGGCAACAGCAAACCCTAGGGCTCCAGCGAGATTGTGCACGGTGAATTCTACACCAAATTGTTGGTTTTCTGGGCTCTAAAGCACCAGAGAATCATGTAAAAGACCGACATGAGGTCTAAACAAGCCGGGGAGAGCTCCAAACCTATCGGCACCGTGCGCCCGATATGGTCCAGCGCTATACCCTCGAAAAGAACTCGGATTCCTCGCGCTACACTCAATTTCTTGGTCTAAAATTGATGGAGGAGGTGTGCTAGGCAGTTAACATCCTGTGTGTGAAGTTTTAAACACAACAAACAAGATTTGAAGACGAATTTTGCAATTCCTTACCTCAAGGTCAGTTTCTGCCGCCCGGAAGAAAAACTTGAAATTCTCCCTCTGTGATCAATGGCTAGGGCTGAGCTTCAGAGGTGAGCAACTAGACTTGTAGGTGCACCGATGGGGCGGCTTGCTTGGGCGTGATCACTCCTGGTTTGAGCTGTCCACGGCGATCAGTTCTGGCTCCTTCAGTTTCAACTCGGGAGCAGAGGCAAACAAACTGTTTCTAGGCGCAAGCAAGCATGGATCACCGGGGTGAGGTTGCTAGCCGGCTAGAGCACTCATGGGCGAACCTTTTTGCTGTTTGAATCTCAGGCAAAGAGAGTTCGGTGGTGGCTGTGTGTTCAGGGAAAAGAACAGAGCACCGCTGTGTTCTTCTCGGGAGAGCAACGCACGGGATAAGACCACCGAGGCTGAGATGGAGCTGGGAGAGGCAAATTAGCCTTGTGGCACTCGCTGGTGATCAGGATGAGGAGAACTCAAGCAAGCAGGAGCTGGCGTCGGCCGATGGGAGGTGGCACGCGTGCGCTTTCCGCGTGATACAGAGAAGACTTCGGGTTGAAGTCTACTGACATGTGGGCCCCAATTCTCCCCTCTTACCTCCTAATTCCGTTTAAAATAGCAAACGAGCTCCAAATTTGATCAAACTTGGAGGATAGGTCAAAAGAATTATGAGGAACTTAAATCTGAAATCATATTTTGAAATTGAGTTTGTTTGATTCAAAATTCAAATCCAAGTTCAAATTTGAACGTGTCCTCATTTAATCCTCGGAATAAATAGTATATGAAACCTAAAATTCTCCAAATTTGAAACTTAGGCTCTTGAATACAAGAGAAGTGCATCTATGATCTCATAACATATAGGCCTTTGGACAATCTGAATAGGAATCCTTTTAAAAGATCCAAAATGGTGTTTAAATTTCCTCCACTCTCCTCATAGAGAAGGTGCACATGAGTTAGAGTTTTTGGGAGTGTAATTCTTTCCCCTAGAGAAACTTTTTAACTCCCTCACCTGTCCATATTTGTGTTCATCATTTCATGTGACACAATTATAGTCTTTCTTTGCCTTAACTTTGTTTCATACGTTGAAATCAAACTTTACAAAAGTTAGGGCTGTTACATTCCTCCCCCCTTAAAAGAATCTCGTCCCGAGATTACAAAAAAAAAGAAGAAGGGAGAATGAGTACTGGAAATATGGTACAAACAAGTCGGGAAAATTGAAACGGAGAAACTTCTCGCTTTCCCACGTGGCTTCATCAGCGGTGTGGTTGCTCCACAAGACTTTGTAAAATCGCAATGTCCGATTTCTTGTGGCGCAAGTCTTCTCGTCAATAATCTGTATCGGATACTCAGAATAAGTGAGATCCGGATGAAGATCTTCAATGTTCTCCATATGAACTGAGGTTGGATACTTAATACATTTCCGCAGCTGAGAGATGTAGAAAACATTGTGAATACCCGAATGTGATGCCGGTAGCTCCAGACGATAGGCCACGGGTCCGCATATTTCAGTGACAGCAAACGGCCTGATGAATCGCGGAGCGAGCTTTCTTTCACTCCGAAACAATGAACTCCTTTTATTGGAGAGACACGAAGATAAACGTGGTCCCTGATATCGAAGTGAAGTGGTCGACATCTTTTGTCTGCATAGCTTTTCTGCCGAGATTGAGCAGCCTTTAAATTGGCTTGAATCACTCGCACTTGTTCCTTGGCTTCATTCACAAGATCAATCCCGTAGACCACCCTCTCGACGGACTCACACCAATTCAGCTGTGTGTGGCACTTCCGGCCGTAAAGAGCTTCATACGGGGCCATCTTGATGCTGGATTGATAACCATTATTATATGAGAATTCTGCTAACGGTAGATGGTCATCCCAATTCTTCCCATGATTGATGACACATGCCCATAGCATATCCTCCAGAATCTTATTGACTCTCTCCGTTTGACCATCAGTTTGCGGATGATACGCTGAACTTCGAATCAGCTTGGTTCCCAGTGAAGCATGTAGTTGCTCCCAAAATCTGGATACGAATAACGCACCTCGGTCAGACACAATGGTGCGGGGAACCTCGTGTAAACACACGATTCTCGAGATGAACAGATCCGCATACTTCTTTGCCACATATTTGGTATGGACTTGAATAAAATCAGCTGTCTTGGTCAAACGATCGACGATTACCCAAATAGAATCATGCTTGTTGCTGGTCATGGGTAAACCAACGATGAAGTCAATACTTATGTCTTCTCACTTCCATGCTAGAACCTTCAGCGGTTGAAGTGGTCCGGCTTTCCTCATATGGTCGGCTTTAACCCGCCGACACATATCACACTGGGATACGTACTTTGCAATCTCTCTTTTCATCCGTGTCCACCAGAACTTAGATTTCAAGTCCTGGTACATCTTATTGCTTCTCGGATGGATGGGGTACTTGGATGAATGAGCTTCATCCAATATCTTTCTCCGCAATTTCATGTTCTGGGGTACAACTATTCCGTTGTTAAACCAGAGCGTATCCTCTTCATCCTTGTGGAACATCTTCAACTCACCGTTGTTCACTCTCTTCCGGATATGAGACATACCCCTGTCTCTCTTCTGAGCCCCTACAATCTCATCTCGGATTGTAGGAATAAGAGTGAGGTTGAACAGCGATCCATAGGGAACTAAGCGCAGGCTTGGTTCTCCTTCTTCGTGTGCAGCCATGGCTAAATGGTAAATGTGGGCTTTCCGACTAAGTGCGTCCGCAACCACATTTGCTTTGCCCGGATGGTAATGAATTTCAAGTTCGTAATCCTTGATCAATTTGAGCCATCTTCGCTGCCTCATATTCAGTTCTTTCTGTGTGAAGATGTACTTCAAGCTTTTGTGGTCAGTGTATAGATGTACTAGATTGCCTAGTAGATAATGTCTCCACATTTTCAATGCTAAGACCACTGCAGCTAGTTCAAGGTCGTGCGTCGGGTAATTCTGCTCATGACCCCTGAGTTGTCGGGATCCATACGCGACCACACGTCCTTCTTGCATCAACGCACAACCCAAACCAATGCCGGATGCATCACAATAAACATCAAACGGCTTCATTGTGTCCGGCTGGGCCAAAACTGGAGCTGTAGTGAGATACTTCCCTAAAGATTGAAAAGCTTGTTCGCATGAATTGCTCCAATCATACTTGGTGCTTTTCTTCAACAGCTCCGTCATAGGTTTAGCGACTTTGGAGAAGTTTGGAATGAATCTCCGATAATAACCCGCTAAACCTAGGAAACTCCTCACTTCATGAACAGATGTTGGAGATTTCCAATTCAGCACTTGCTCGAAACTCCTCACTTCAATGAACAGATGTTGGAGATTTCCAATTCAGCACTTGCTCGATTTTACTTGGGTCCACAGCGATGCCTTCCGCTGAAATAATATGCCCAAGAAACGGCACTTTGCTGATCCAAAACTCACATTTACTGAACTTTGCATAGAGTTTGTGATCTCTCAAGCATTGGAGTACAATACGCAAATGTTCAGCATGTTCTTCTTCTGACCTTGAATAGACCAAGATGTCGTCGATGAAAACCACGAAGAACTTATCTAACTCCAGCATGAACACCGAGTTCATGAGAGACATAAAGTGAGCCGGAGCATTGGTCAATCCAAAGGACATGACAAGATATTCATAAAGACCATATCTTGTCGAGAACGTCGTCTTAGGTACGTCTTCTGCCCGGATTTTTATCTGGTGATACCCGGACTGAAGATCCATCTTGGAGAATACCTTAGCACCCACTAGTTGATCAAACAAAATATCAATGTGCAGTAGTGGATACTTATTCTTGATAGTGACAGCATTCAGTAGACGATAATCTACGCATAGTCTTAAAGTCTCGTCCTTCTTCTTCACAAAGAGTGTGGAACAGCCCCAAGGTGATGAACTTGGGCGTATAAAACCTTTGTCCATGAGGTCATTAAGCTGCTCCTTTAATTCTGCAAGCTCCTTCGGTGCCATTTTGGTGTGAGTTCAATCTTGAACTCTACATCACGTTCAGGCGGCATGCCCGGCAAGTCTTCGGGAAACACATCTGGATATTCACATACCACTGGAATATCCTCAAGCATAGGAGCTTCAATCTGATGCACTGCTGCAACTCGTTGTGATGGATCGACAAGATTCAATATGTTGCAACCATGTATTGGGGAATTCAGTTGGACAGTCCGAGGGCTGATGTCAAAGATAGCTCCATAATATGTCAACCATGACATTCCCAAGATAATATCAATCCTTTGGCCTTTGAGTATGATAAGGCTCGCAGGATAGATGTTTCCACCTAAACATAACGGTGCCCGTGAGACCATCTCATCTGTTGATATCTTGCCTCCGGGTTTGCTGATATGAAACGGATGCTTAACTGTGCTAAATGGAAGATTATTCTTCAACATGTAGTCTCTGCTAATAAAATTGTGGGTGGCCCCGGAATCAAATAACACGAAAGTGGTCTGTTCATGTAATGTGAACATGCCCGCTAAAACTGGTTCGCCTTTAGCAATGTCCTCAACAGCAGTATAATTAACCCTGCCAGCTTTTGAAAAATGCTTCTTTGAAGGTTCGTGATGCTGATCTGAGCATTGACGAGGCAACACACAAGTGTGGCTCTGCTCAGCTCCACGACGGTTTCGTGCTGTAGAAATCCTCAGCCCTTTACTAACACGAGGTGGAGATAATTCGTGTGTAACTGGTGGCAGTAGGGTTACACGAATTTCTGACTGCTGCTGTTGAGGTGGAGGCTCATAAGTGATCAACTCCAGCCGTGGTTGTGAGAGTTGCACCACAGGCTGAATTTGTTGCCTAACTGGCGAGTAATACCGCACTCGATAGTTTGGACGAACCTCGATATCGCTGTCTAACGGTATACTTCTTTTCATCTCCGCTTCACAACGAAGATGCATGTCTTCCTTAATGATAGTGGCATTTACCAACTCATTGTAAATACCGTTATTGAACAAGGTCACTTGTTCCTTAAGTTCGACATTCAAACCTCAGAAGAAATACTCGCACTTCAACGCTTCCGAGTCTACCATATGAGTGGCGTATTGCATCAAGTCTTCAAACTCTTTGAAGTACTCGTACGCACTCCTTTCCCCTTGCTTTAGCTCCAGAAAATCTTGATACTTTGTTCGAAGAATTCCCGAACAAATGTGACATGCCCGGAAAACATTCCGGAATTCATCCCACGTCACTCGATGACCTTCAGGAAGAGTAGCTATGTACTCCGCCCACCAAGCTCCAGCAGCTCCATGGAGTTGTTGAGCGGCAAATAAAGTCTTCTGGTACTCATCGCACTCAAGCATCTCGAACTTGGCTTCAATACATTGGAGCCAATGAGCCGACTCCAACGGTTCTTTCGCTTTCGAGAAAACCGGTGGTTGTCTTGCTAGAAAATCCAGATAAGTGCTTGGCGGGGGATTACGCTATAGTGTCTCCTATCGGATACTTTGTCGCACCAACAGATCCAGAGACTCAGCCATCTTTGCCAAGATTTCCGCCAATCCGGTTGATGATGTTGGCACTTCTTGTCGTGGCGAATTACTTCCGCCGTGACTCGACTCACCAACCTCACTCCTGGAATGAGCACGATCCATGCTGCAAGAGTGAGCAATTTACGGTTAAAATTAAAAGTTTAAACTCAACTTGAATTGAAAACATAACCGTAAAATCATCACATAAATATTGTAGCACTACACAATCTAACCAGGATTTCGATAATTCTGAAATCTATCAAACGTGAGCAAGTTTGTCCAGATCCTTAATTCCATTAGTAGGCAAAACTGAAAAATAACTCAAGAACATGTTATGGAACTTAGAGAAGTATAAAACATCCCTGTCCACAACAAGTCTCAAGCTAAATGACTATAAGCACTACTCTGTTCAGAATGACCAATTGGTCTTAATCCCAGAATTTAAATATGAAAATGGCAATTTCATATCTCAAGTTGAATACCAAAGTTATTGTTAACTTCAATATCTTTCCAACTTTGTTTGACTTCATATCAGTTCTGGATCAAAAGTTGTGATATTTCGAAGTTGACAGAAATCTGGAACAATTTTGACAGCACCTCCTTTGAAAGTGGCTGTTTTGTCCGCAAGATTTCATCACTTTAAACTCCAAATCTGGAGAAACTTTGAACTACAAAGTCATAGCATATATCACAAGATTTGCAACGGTGTATTACTTGACCCTTAGAAAAATTTCTACAGAAAGTTATGGTCTAAATACAGAAATTTCCAGAGAGCAATTTGTACCTGCCCTGTTTTTGGGCAGTTCACACTCCTCTGAGAATTTCATCCATTTGGAGGGTGATTCTGATCTGGAGTTCTACTAAAGAGTTGTAGAAGACTTCAATAAATTTTCAGAAATGTATCACTCACCTCCATTGATTCAATGAAACAAAAGTTATGTCCTGTTCAACTTCAGCAAAATTCTGCCGAAAACAGGGGAGGTTATTCCTAAGTCTTTGTGAATAAATCTATACTCCCAATTGACTCTTAGTTCAATATAGGAGTTCATTACCCCCTAATAGAATCCTAGACTCCAAACTTACTCTTTTTCTTTTCAAACCTTCTTTTTCATGTGGTTCAAAACACATCACGGTACTACATTTCCTCACCAAATTAAAATCCTTACCGGATTTATACCGGCATATACATTTCAAATGGTGGCAGTAAAACGATCACTCACAAACGTTTTCTACACGACATGTTCTAACGTGGTTAAGGTACCTGCATAAAATCACACAATAGTGATGCACACATTGGTTTATCATTTCAGGCAGGTCCATATCATAGTAAAAACATACGCCCCGTATCATTGCCATACGGGCCGTCCTTGAGTCAAGCCATGTCTCAAGGTACATGATCGGGTTATTCACCACCCAACGGGGGCTCCACACCTTTGCAATAAAGCACACCGATGGAATAGCACTTTCGTAAGCCTCATAGGATATGAAGAGTCCTAGAGAACATACTTCGTGTTACAAACCACACGATGGGGTCTCCTCCTCTTGCCCCTGGGTTTGCGCACTGGAGGCTAGTGCCATTCATATGTCTCTAAGACATGAAGAGTCTTAGAAAACATATTCACTTCCCGTCCATTGCTGAACAGGACATCCCACACTACCTTTCTCGTATGGGTGAGCTAACCGAAATTGATCCGCTTTCGGTGGCGTTCCCTACCATTGTTACCTCCACGTAAGTGCGTCGTTACAGAATTGAAATACTGAATCATAACACACTGTTAGCTTGCCACCTTAAGTAACTATGCTAATAATACTCCTTATGTGGGCATACTATACGTTCCTCACTCGTATACTCCTAAGTTTCCGAAAATATGCTCTTTTCATGCGTGCTATTCCCAATGCGGCTCTGATACCACGCCTGTGAGGCCCAGGAATCGCAGTGGGTGGTGCCGTGCGATGCGGCACCCAACAGCATGCACGAAAAGAGGCTCAAGAACATAATAAACCATTTTGTTACTAAACATAAGATCTTTTACAACATAAGTACACACGCAGCGGAATGTAAAAACTATCTGGACAAACTACTCAACTCTCGACCCTAACTACGCCGAAGAGAAGTCGTTCAGCCCGTGAACGCTTCCTACTAGCTCCACCAAAGAAAGGCAGCGGCTAGGTTTCCGATGAGTGGAACGAACCGTGAGGTTTGTCGTCTCACTGAACAATCCTCTTCATAGCAGGCATCCTGCTACCTGCAAAACAACTCAGAAGCAACCGTGAGCACTAAGGCTCAGCAAGACTTAACCGTCAATCCTAAACATGTAACTCTACATGCAAGGGTAGTAACACAATAGGAACATGTATTTGCAAAAATGAAGCTTGGCTAAACTTGATCCTTATATTCAGATTCTTATAGCCTTCATTTTAGTGGTCCTCGCGCCTCACAACACCGGAAGTCCCCAATCAAACAAGAAACGCTTATCCTGATGTTGCTAGCCTAAGGTCGAATAGAAATTTAGTTGGCTCTATATCTACTTCAGTCAAGGTTCCAATACAATGATTAATCCATAAAAAGCATGTTAAGAGACTTAGTTCCTCTTCTTACTACGTCACGGCGCAGTGGGCAAGTATGCTCAATCCTCTTCCGCGAGTGACGGTGATTCGAATCAATAACAACCCGGAATACACGACACATACACCCGCCTCGAAAGACTCTCTCAAGAGCTCTTTCTTACTTGTATGCAGCAACCTTTCACACGACACCCCGACATAGAAAAACGTATCGCACCGAGCAGGATGGTCCTCTACGCGGACACGTCAAAGTTGCCCGCTAAAGGATTTACACCTCCCGCCTTCTCAACGCCATTCCCACGCGAAGGATGAGTTTCTGTATCATGGTCCATCGAGTTACATCGGTTTCATGGGTCCCATACCCCACTATATATCCGGTACAGCTCAATCTTGTCCAACAGGGCCGCATACATACGGTCCTTAACCGACACGAACGGGGCTACAACCAACCTCCACATTTGCCTTACCATCCCGGTCTAGGCCAAATGTGGTCTCAAGCATTGTCACACCCATCGCAGGTCGAGACCAACCTTGAGCGCTCCATCCTACAGGAACATCCCCGTCCCCATCTCATTTTCATGAGGGTGCTCTTATCATCAACCTCTCACGAGTAACTCCATTACTCGACCTTTCTCGCGAGTAGCTTTTTACTACTTGACTTCTACCGAGCTAGCTACAACATTAGCCTAGCATCTACGACGAGGCAAAGCCTACACTAAACCTTCTACTCAGGGATGTAATAGCCATGCAAGTGGGTTTCAAACATCCTAGACATAATGCACAATATCAACTATAATACACATGAGGTGAAGTAAAGCAAAATTTAAAACGGTAACGATATGCAAACTGGGGCTTGCCTTGCTCAACAGTTTTGTTAGAAGCTAGGAGTTAGTCTTCCTCTGGAGAATCCGCCAAACTCATCACGAGATGGATATCCTCGCTGCAGAGTCGAGTCCTCGTCGAACGTCGACGTCACATGCTATTAAGATGATTTATGCACATGTATTCAAAAGCAATTTAGAAAATGATTCAAAACTGTTGTACCAGTTAACTCACACATAAGATAGATAAACAACAGCAAGGTTTCTGTTGTTGGATCTAAACCTTAGAGATGATGAAAGCTAGGTGAAAAGGAGATACTAATAATCACCATCTGATTAAGTCCATTATATGAACACTTAAACCTAAAAGATGGTAGCTCAAGTTCCAGAGGTCCAACGAAGCTGAGAATTTAACCACAGCTTCTATGGAAGCTATTTAGGCAATGTGCAGAAATTGAGCTCATGAAATGGCTCAAGGTGATCACAATAATTCCTTATGTGATTTTCACTAATCTGCCTTTACCCCCTAGGTATTAAGCTTTCCTATGCTGAAAAGTAGACTTTTTGTGAAGTACAAAATGTCCTGAGTCCATAGGAATTGGTTTTATCATTTTTAGAGTTTCCTATATGGAGATATTGATTTTACAAATAATGGGGAAAAGCTGAAATTGTCTCTGTTCATTTTCCCATTTTTCAGAGACATAAGGAATGAACACATCATTTGACCAAGCAAATGAGTTCCAATGCCTCTGAAATGTTTACTGGAGTTCAAAGAATTTTGAAATAATGTCCTGTCCAAATTTCGGAATTTTCCAATAAACAGAACTCCTGCAAAAATTCATACAATATTTTTCTTAAATGAATTAATGAGCCAAATCCGAAGATTTTCATAAATATTGGGATGCACTCCTGGATAGTACTCTTTGAGGGGAATCCAACAAAATTTGTTTCACAATTTGTGGACACTCCTACACAAAGTTATGGCTCTCCAAAGTTTGAACTGAATTTGGAAAATCTGGAAAATGTTTAAATGCCGACAGTGGGTCCCACTCTTCATCCCCCTTCAGCCTCGCGCCAAACAGAGCAGTGGCGGTTCCCTCCGGCCAGGTCGCCGGAAATGCACTTCCCAGCCACCTCCTGACCCCCTGCTGGCCGCCCCCCCCCCCCATTTTCCCCCACGCTGAACACGTTGGTGAGGTCGCCGGCGGCTGAAACTCGCCGGAAAACAGGGCGCACCGGCAATAGCAAACCCTAGGGCTCTGGCGAGGTCGTGCACGGTGAATTCTCCACCAAATGGTCGGTTCTTGGGCTCTAAAGCACCATGGAATCATGTAGAAGACCGACATGAGGTTTAAACAAGCCGGGGAGAGCTCCAAACATATCGGCACCGTGCGCCCAATATGGTCCAGGACTATACCCTCGAAAAGAACTCGGATTCCTCGCTCTACACTCAATTTCTTGGTCTAAAATCAATGGAGGAGGTGTGATAGGCAGTTAACATCCTGTGTGTGAAGTTTGAAACACAACAAACAAGATTTGACGATGAATTTTGCAATTCCTTACCTCAAGGTCAGTTTCTGCCGTCCGGGAGAAAAACTTGAAATTCTCCCTCTGTGATCAATGGCTAGGGCTGAGCTTCGGAGGTGAGCAACTAGACTTGTAGATGCACCGATGGGGTGGCTTGCTTGGGCGTGATCACTCCTGGTTTGGGCTGTCCACGGCGATCAGTTCCGGCTCCTTCAGTTTCAACTCGGGAGCAGTGGCAAACAAACTGTTTCTAGGCGCAAGCAAGCATGGATCACCGGGGTGAGGTTGCTAGCCGGCTAGGGCACTCATGGGCGAACCTTTTTGCTGTTGGAAGCTCGGGCAAAGAGAGTTTGGGGGTGGCTGTGTGATCGGGGAAAAGAACAGAGCACCGCTGTGTTCTTCTCGGGAGAGCAACGCATGGGAGAAGACCATCGAGGCTGAGATCGAGCTGGGAGAGGCAAATTAGCCTTGTGGCACTCGCTGGTGATCAGTTCGAGGAGAAGTCGAGCAAGCAGGAGCTGGCGTCGGCCGATGAGAGGTGGCGCGCGTGCGCTGTCCGCGTGATACAGAGAAGACTTCGGGTTGAAGTCTACTGACATGTGGGCCCCAATTCTCCCCTCTTATCTCCTAATTGCATTTAAAATAGCAAACGAGCTCCAAATTCGATCAAACTTGGAGGATAGGTCAAAAGAATTATGAGGAACTCAAATCTGAAATCAGATTTTGAATTTGAGTTTGTTTGGTTCAAAATTCAAATCCATGTTTGAATTTGAACATGCCCTCATTTAATCCTCGGAATAAATAGTATATGGTACCTAAAATTCTCCAAATTTGAAACTTAGGCTCTTGAATACATGAAAAGTGCATCTATGATCTCACATATAGGCCTTTGGACAATCTGAATAGGAATCCTTTCAAAAGATCGAAAATGGTGTTTAAATTTCCTCCACTCTCCTCATAGAGAAGGTGCACATGAGTTAGAGTTTTTAGGAGTGTAATTCTTTCCCCTAGGTTAACATGTGTTGAGCATGGGCTAGAGGAAATTTTTAACTCCCTCACCTGTCCATATTTGTGTTCATAATTTCATGTGACACAATTATAGTCTTTCTTTGCCTTAACTTTGTTTCATACGTTGAAATCAAACTTTACAAAAGTTAGGGCTGTTACATGAACCTCCTTAGATAGTTTATCTTTCCTAGCAAACTTTGCACGTCCTTCTTGCATGTCGGCTCTCCAATCTTCTTGATGGCTTCTATTTTCTTGGGATCAATCTCTATTCCATGTTCATGCACGATGAAACCCAAGAAACGTCCAGCCGACACGCCAAACACACACTTAAGAGGATTCATCTTAAGTCTATAGTTTCTCATCCTCTCAAAGGCTATCCTTATGTCGGCCATATGTCCTTGGAACCCAGCCGACTTCAGAACAAGGTCGTCGATAGACAATTCAAGGATGTCTCCCAACATATCAGGGAAGATCAGATTCATAGCCCTCTGGTATGTTGCACCGGTGTTTTTTAACCCAAAGGTCATGACAACCCATTCAAACAATCCCACAAACCCGAGGCAACAAAAGGTTATCTTCGACGTGTCTTCCTTGGCCATGAAGATATGATTGTACCCTGCATTACCGTCCAAGAAGTTGATCATCTTGTGCCCCAAAGCTTTGTTGATCAACACGTCGGTAATGGGCATGGGGTAATCATCCTTGGGTGTAGCCTGGTTGAGGGTTCGGAAATCTATGAAGATCCCGAGTTTGCCTGTGTTTTTCTTCTCCGTCGGGACTATGTTTGATACCCATTCGGCATACCTGCAGGGCTAAATGAACTTAGCTTCGAGTAGACAATTCACTTCTTCCTTGATCTTTTTGTTTATTGCCGGGTTGAATCATCTGAATGGTTGCTTGTGAGGTCTAAGACCTGGCTTGATTGACAGCTTGTGGTCCACAAGGTCTCGGCTCAGTCGTGACATCTTGGTGTACTCCCATGCAAAGAAATCTATATATTATTTAAGGAGTCGGCTTACCTATTGCTTATGGGAATGCCCAAGGTTCTTGTTGATGAAAGTTGGTCGATGCTCCGATCCCTCGCCAAGGTTTACTTCTTCTAACTCGTCCATAGAAGAAAACCCTTGCCCAAGTTTCGTAAGGTCGTCGAGGTTCTCTACTAACTCGCCCATATTATTATTTCCTAAACGATATCGCTCGGTTTTCTCTTACAACCAAGTTAGATGACCTCGTTTATTTTGCATTATCAAGTTACATTGCCAAGTCGAGTGATGTTAGTCGACTTTACACATACGGCTACAAAACCGTCCCTTCCTACACTCATAAAGTCATAATCGGTTAAGTGTTGACCTGTGAGACATCTAATGTCTTCATGTTGAAAATCAGATGACTCATCCATCGCCAAACAACCCGGGTTCTTAGCTTCAATCACTTTTACCTCATCGCCAACCCACTAGACAAGACATTGGTGAAATGTTGAGGGAGCACACCCATTGGCATGAATCCACTCTCGCCCAAGAAGTAGATTGTACCGAGTTCTCATGTTGACGATAAAGTAAGTTGTGGGTAGTATCTTGCTTCCTACTATGAGCTCCATAGACATTTCCCTCTTGGCCTCTATTGGGTGCCCAGCAAACCCGCTCAATGTTATGTTAGTCTTGATGAGGTCGTCCTCTCAGTATCCAATTTTCTCAAACTTGGATATTGGCATTATGTTCACCCTTGCTCCCCCATCAACCAACATCCGTCCAACTGGTGTTCCATTGATGTGTCCTCAGATGTAGAATGGTTTCATGTGCTGACCGAGCTGTTCTGGCTTCTCAAATACCACGATATTAGATCCTAGATCGAGCAAGGCCACCTCAACCTCCGGGAGACAAAATTTGGCTGGTAAATGAAACACCATATTTACCTCGACCCGGATTTCGTCCTTGCCCGTGATGTCTTCTTCGTTCTCATCATTTCCAGCTTCCTCCCGGGGAATCCTCTTCTCCTTCCAGGTCTTCTTAGTGATCATTGGTCGTGCTTGGTTGAACCAATGATCCCTTTGCTCCTCCTTCCTCTTCTCAACAAGTTCCGGAGCCTCAACCGTGGGACACACCTCTTTTGAGTCTTGTTTAGCCCTGTGGGACACCATTGGGGTTCTAGCTTTGTTCTCGCACCGACTGTATTGGTCATGTCTTGTTTCATCCCCTATGGCTTCACATCCCATATGCTGAGTCGTCTTGGAGCTGCCTTGGGCTGGCCGGTTGATACCTCGGTTGGTGTGGTTGTGGTCGTGCACGTTCAACCAGCCTTTGTATCTTGTGCTTGGGTGTTGGTGTGATGCCTGGTCCAATGACGATCCTTCCTTTTGGAGACACCATCCAGGAACGTTTGCTAGGAGGCCCTTGATTGACCTTGGTTCTCTCGGCTTTGCTTGGACCAACACCCATCTTCATATTGGAGCTTCCAATCTTAGGTTGTTTACCCAAACTTTGCTTTGTGAACAGGCCTTCACCCCTCGGGTTTCTAGGGGCCAGTTCATCTTTGATCACACAAGGTACCGACCCGATCATCAGTACATGGTGTCCCGAGCTCGTGTTTTCTTTGGTCTGGGTCTTCCAGGCGTGTATCTGGGGTTGTTTTGAAGAATCAGAGTTTTCCTATGGTTTTTGCTTCGGTTTCCATGTTGTGACGCTGGTTCCTCACTTACCCGGGTGATGCTCCCGCACCCTAGGTTCCCGAGCCGCTCGGGAGGGCGTTTTACCTTGGAAATCCACTGATTTCCTGAGTTAGCGCTGATCAACGAGTCGTGCCCCCGAGCCTCTTGGGAAGGCGATTTGTCTTGGAAAATCATCGGCTTCTCAAGGTGCCGATGCCTCCCAAACCCGATTTTCTCGAGAGTGCTCCCCAAGCTTCTGTTGTGAAGATATTTGACCCATCACACTTGCAATCTTTCAGCCTGTGGAAGATACTTCTTGCCTGCCTCTTCTTGATGTATTTGGTGATCAAACACTCCGAAGTTGGCTTAAATTGGGTCGTATTTCTTAGCTTGTTAAGCTTCCATCTGCCGACTTTGGGGTTTCAAGGCTTGATCGTCTTCTTTCACAGATCATCAGACACGATCACATTCTTTCCTTTGGTTGTTGATGCCTGATTGGTCCTCACGAGGATCTTCTTTCCTTCAAAGTTCACCATGTTGACAGGGAAAGGATCTGTGTCCATCTTCATTCAGTGGCTATCACAGAGTGTCAATGGCCATTGTTTAGAGCCGATTGTACCTGCCGACGAAATAAATTGCACTCGTTAGATGAATGAGAATAGGAGTCATGCCACTTACAATATCGTTTGTTGGCCAGCTGCTGGGGTGATGGTATGACATGTCCGTTCTTGAGCTTGATGACCCGGTTTTGCAAGATCTCGTCAAATAGCTTGTCACACTTCATTACATCGAAGGTGAATCTAATTTTCTCGTCCTTCCCGGGGGCAGTGTTTCAAGAAAGTGCAAGCCAAAGGCTTGTTCTTGTTGTTTTCAACCCACTCGGCCACACAAACATCCATATCCTCATCACTGGCTGTGTATTCCCCGAGTTGGTTAACGTGTTGCTTCTTTCAGTCCCTGTGGTTTATCTACTTGAGCCGGCCGTGTGCCTTAGCTTCTCTGGCTCGGCTCTCGTATGCCACAGCTTACTGCAGGACTTGGTTGATGTCTCCAAACTCGATGCCATCCATCTTCTCCCTAAGATACGGTAGTGTGAAAGCCCATTTTTACACGGTTGGTTTAGCACCAAAATGTGGGGGAAATTCAAATTTTCTAAACTCGTTTGTAACTAGCCATAGACATATAATACTTGTGCAAATTCAAATCTGAACTTGTCCCCAAAGTTTGTCAAATTGCAATTGGATTTCACCAATGTTCACCACATTTGAAATAGCACCTATGCCAAAATTTATACAATTTGGATGTGGTTTGCTATATATTAGAATCAATGAAAGAGGAGGGATTCAAATCCTAATTCAAATTCAAATACCCAAATGCAATTCAAACTCCACACCCAAAAGTGAATTCAGTTGAATTCAAATTCAAACCCATAACTTTGGGAGGAAGCAAAGCTTTAATTTGGAGGAAGAGAGGAAAAATATCAGCAGCTATTAGGTGGGGTGGGACCCACAAGTCGGCTCTCCGGCGCCCGGTGAGTTTGGTGTGCCTCTCACGCGACTGAGCCACTGGAAGGCTGCACCAGGCTTCTCTTCAGCTCACCAAGGCCCCAACGAGTCGACATCACCGTCGGTTAGCTACCCTGAGCTAGGTTTTCCATCGGCCACCCGTGGTCGATTGCTTCTGCGCCGCACCGTCGCCCAGCGGATTGACAGCGTCTCCAGCTCGACCAAAAGGCTCCTGAGGGGCACTAGGACCTCTTCTTCCTTCCTTCCCTCCAACGCGCTCCCTCTTTCATAGCTCCAGCTCCGAGTAATTTCAAGTTTGGCGCCGGCGTTTCATTAGAACTCCGAATGATCTTTGGTGAAATTCATCGTGATCACGGTAGCTCCACGGTAGCTGATCCTAAGGTAGCTCTCTCAAACCTTTGCGAGCTTCTCTGAAGAAACAGCCATCCAAATAATCAAGTAGGGGTGCTTTCGGTACCCTGCATACCGGGTACCCCATGTGGAGGGTTGAAGACAACCCAGACCCCGCCTCACTCTTGAGGCGGGCGCTGACACAGCCACATGCCCTTGGCCCCGGACCTGGCCTCCCTGCTAAGGCTGGGTCCAATGCTGCCATGTGTGCCCAGGCTCCGGAGCCGCCATGCGAGGACCCGACGGTCTCGACTAGCCAGGATCACGCTGAGGGATGCTGTGTTGCACAACACCGGATAACGCACATAAAAGGTACAAAGCAGAAGCGAACATTTTATTACATAAAGGTGTTTAAGAACATGTTTACATCAAAATACGTTAAGTCTACACTCACAGGCGGAGACTAAGCAAAAGAGGTTCACGTTCAGCCCATGAACGTGTCTTCACTAGCACACATGCACACTAACACGGTGGCATGCACGGCTCCCACTCGACGGTGTTTCCCTCTTGGGGGTCCATCTCCTCGGGAGCCTCCTCCTCATAGCACCCTGCAAACGCTTCAAACACAAGCAGTGAGCACGATGTCTCAGCAAGACTGACCTGTCTTACCTACACAAGGAACTCTACATGATGGGTTTGCAGTGCATAATGGAATGTATATTGCAAAAGACACGCCTAAATAGTTGCACCTTACATTCAAGTTTTAGCATCAAGTTGTCGGAGAACCTCATGCTAAGACACATAAGAGAGCCACAATCAAACAAGAAACGCATTTCTCTCATAAGCTTTGCCTAAGGTTAAAAAGAACTTTAATTAGCTCTAAACTAAAGCAAATCATTAACAAACAATGTACAGCTTTCAATCAGCAATCTTTTAACATGGAACTAGCCTGTTCTTTCTATGTCACGGTACAGTGAACAAGTGGTACTCACTAACCGCGAGGGACGGAGATTATAATCGATTTACACCTGCAGGGTTACCCGAATAACCCGTCACGTACACCCATACTTGATGTTGCCTACAGCAACCACCACGAATGTCGTACGCAACCAGCTTTCATCCGTCAGCCAAGTGTTGAACCGGTCCTATCGTCCCAAGAAGGAGGTCTCTGCACAGAGCATCCACAGTGCCCGCCAGCCAATTTACACCTCTCTGCTCTCAATCTACCCTCTGGACGACAAGCAATGCCTCAACAGATCGGTACCCGAATTACATCAGTTCCTGGTTCCCATATATCTGGTAGGTCTTCGGTACTATTCTAGCTTGTTCAACAGGCCTGCACACGGCTCGGTCCTCAATCAACACAAGCGGAGCTATGGCACCCAGGCCCCAAAGTCCTGCTGCCCTTACTCTCCGCTCGGTCTCATTTTTATTGCCATGTGTTCCATTTGCTATCTCAAACCAAGTTGTGTGCCTCTAGCCTATTCTCGCGAGTAGTTCCATCTACTCGACTTGTACCGAATCCTACACCAATTTAGCATTGCAGTGGCTATTCGAGATTTATAACCTAAGCCAAAACCCTGGTTCTTTTGGCTATGCATTTGGGTTTTCAAACAAGACCCTAATGCACAATTGTAGGAAATACAGAAAATAGGTTCTCAAAACAAAAGACTTTATGAAACGGCTAATACAAACCAGAACTTGACTTGCTGCTGGTCGTGAGCTAACTGTTCTTCTGGAGTGATTTAATCCAACACCTCCAGATCCTCTTCGATCTTAGCGACTACACAAGATAACATATAATGTGTGTCAATTTAAATGCATATGAGTTGAATTTGATATTGTGAAGACTATAAGTATAGATAGACAGTGCTATTAACTCTGAAATTTTTACTGTAGTTTAGATACAAACAAAACAGGAACTTTGCCAAATTTCATTTGAAGCAAAGCTCATTTGAGCCCTGCACAAATAAATGTGTATTTGGCCTTAATAGAGCTCTTAGGGTTTTCTAAGGATTTTCATGGAGCAAGCCATGACTTTCTGGAAACTAGATTTTCAGAGGGTTCTAATGGAATTGGTTCAATCTAATTTGATGATTCCTATCAAAAGATATGTGCTACACAAGTTCAGAGAAAATCCAAAAATGTTTCTAGACATTTTGCTTTTTCTCTGGACCAGTTTCCTTAATCACACCATTAGGTGGACCAAATGAGCTCAAATGGATCTGAAAATTTTAGGGTAGGTAAGGGATATTACAAGGAACATCCTGGCCAAATTTCAGAATTTTCCACTAAAGGGTTCTCCAGTTAAAATTCTAAACAGATTAAACTTTGCAAAATCTCGGTGGCGCTCGCTGCCTCAGCCCGAGAAACAGAGCAACCGGCCTTCAGTCGGTTCATTTCACTGTGAGGCTGACAGGAGGGCCCCACTCCCCAATTTTGACCTCACAAATTTGTGAGACCTATGTGTGCTGAATACATTGGCAATTAGGATAAAAGTTAGCATTAACATTCAAAGTTTTGAATATTGCCAAAACATTCTTCTGTGGCAAGGTCCGACAAGTTCTTTGTTAGGTCCACCAAGTGTTGGCAAGGTCCGGAGAGCTCCTGCAAGGTCCGGAGAGCTTCTGTGAGGTCCGGAGCTTGTTTTTAGGGAGCTCCCATGAAGTTCAACTCGTAGAACTGCAGCGTCTTGTTTTTGCTTTTAACTCGCAATGTTGCAAACTTGCTTTATGGGAAGGTTTGCTTAGTATTAATTTGCTAAGTTTTTGGTGTGTTTTGGTGGTTATGGCTGTTATCATTTGATATGGTTTGCAACATGCTTATGTGACGTGCTCATGTAAGGTGTTGTGGTTTTCGAACTGACGTGAGTCAAGTCGAGGACTTGTGCTCGGAAGAATTGGTTGTTTATTCATGTGCAGGTGTTGCTTGAGTTCAAGACATGGCTGGTGACGGGATCCTTGGACTAGTCTCAGGGAGGAGATGAGGTTCCAACAACCAAGTTCGGGAGGAGCTGTGGTTGAGTTGATCGGGAGGTCATGCAGCATGTTTGGATCAAGGGCAGTGCATATGAAGGTTGCGTGTACGTCGTTGGAAGGTGTTTGCACGTGTGCAAGGAGTGCATGGACGTGGCAACATTGTTCCAAGGCGTGATGAAGAGAAGTGGACGTAAAGAATTGGTCGGAAAGTTCCAACCGACTAGGTTATGGACTCAGGCTGCGGCTGAGTCGTGTTTGACTAAAATATGGAAAGTTTTGAGTTGGTTATGATAGGATTTCGTGTGGGTCATGAATTTGAGTTGTTTTAGGAATGTTTGGGACGTTCCTAAGGTGTTTGGAAGTCTTAAGATTGCTTCTATCTGCGTATAGAAGAGTCTTGAGCAGTATTAGAAAGTTACAGTTTGAATCCAAGTAGGAGTCCTAGTTTGAATTGGATTGGCCATAGAGCTGGTTATATAAGCAAGGGAGGCCAGAGCTCGTGGTGCACGACTTTGGGCTGTTACTCTTGTGTTTCTATTGAAAAAAGTTCATAGTTTTGAGGAGCTTTTGTGCCTTATTCGTCCTACTTGTTTTTCGTCAAGTCTTTCTCGCCGAGTTTCTGGACAGACCGACGTTGCTTCGGTGTTTCGTTCATAACTCGAGTTTTACAGATCCGATTGACGTGATTCTTTTTGGGTTGTCTTTACAACTCAATTATCTATCATCTTTGAAATTTTCACGAGCTTCGGATCTGTAGTTTTTTAGATACACGAGTTTCTTTGCAGCGTTGCAGATCTGTTTTATATCGGGTAGAACAGATTGATCTTCGTTTAATGTTTTGATCGTATCTCAAGTTTTACTTCGTGTTTTCAAGTGATTCTTGTTGCATTAGATCCGTGACTTGATTCTCTACCTCTCTACTTGATTGGTCACGGTTTAACACGTTTGAAAACACTTGCACACACAGTTTCTTTAACCGATTGATTTTTTTGCTGAGGGGTTTTTGTTGTTTCCGCTGCGAAAAGTTTTAATCTACCATTCACCCCCCGTCTGGTAGCTTTTCACGTGCTCTTCGATCCTACAATTGGTATCAGAGCCAAGGTGCTCTAATCTTTGTGATTTGCACGTGTTTTGACTAACCATCATGGAGAAGTACTCCGCAAAACCTTGTGTGTTCAATGGCATCGATTTTCAGGTTTGGAAGGCGCGGATGGAGGCCTACATACAGGCGCAAGGCTTCGCCATATGGGAAAAGGTCTACCAGAACTTCGATGTACCACCCAACGATCAAGTTACGGCTGCGAACATGAGAGATGTTGACAACAACAACAAGGCTCGCAACTTGATCATCCAAGGATTGACTCAAAGCGACTTCGACCGTGTTGCACACCTCCGATCTGCATATGATGTTTGGAAAGCTCTTTGTGACTACCATGAAGGATCCAATACGATCAAGGAGGTAAGGCAAGATATGTTCAAGAAAAAATACATGCGTTTTGAGATGCAACCCGGTGAGTCAATTGACGACCTTTTTGCTCGCTTTAATAAAATTCTCAGCAACTTGCGTAGTGTCAATGTTAACTTTTCAGATGCTGAAAATGCTAGACAATTGTTAGGAGCATTAGATATGTCAATTTGGGAGATGAAAGTTACATCTATTCGTGAATCTACTGTCGTGAGTTCTCTTACTTTAGACGTGCTTTATTCTAAATTGAAAACTCATGAAATTGACATCATCTCACGTAAAAACCCCAACAAGTCTATTGCATTTGTTCCGCAACGTGACATGTCTAGTTCTAGTAAATCATCATCTAGTGGTGCACTCTCTTTGCTGTCCTCTCTAACCCTTGAACAGATTGAAGAGTTTCCAGAGGAGGAGCTTGCACTCATCTCTACTCAGTTCTCAAAAGCATTGCAAAATGTGAGAACTAGAAGGAGAGGAAGCTCCGGACCTCAACGATGTTTTGAATGTGGTAAGACAGGACATTTTCGTACGGAGTGCCCTAACCTTTCAGGTCCGACTTCACGTGAAGAAAAGCAAACAAGGCCGAAGAAATCGTTTGCAAAGAATAAGAAGAAGAAAGATTTATCAGTGCGCAACATAGTGCATAGTATGATCTCTGCACTTCAAGATTTCGGCTCAAGTGATGTGGACACCGGTAGTGATGAAGATGAAGAAGCTACGGCAAATATGTGCTGCATGGCGAGCAAGTCAAGTTCAGGCTCCGAGGAGGCAGAACACAACAGCGACTATGAAGAGGTATGTCCCACTTGCGAAGAAATGTGTGATGCTATTTCTCGTGCCACTGTTATATTAAAGAAAAAGGATAAAAAACTTAGGAACAATGCTGTTAAAATTGAATCACTAGAATCTGAAATTAATCGTTTAAAAACTTTGATTCCTAGTGATGATTCTTGTTCCTCATGTGATTTAATTTATGAACAATTATCCTCTTTAAGAAGTGCACACGCATCTACACTTGATATGCTTGAACTTGAAATTGAAAAGAACAAAGAGCTTGCTGCACTTAATGATAAAAATTTGAAAGATGCTTGTTGTTCTACAATTGATTTGCATTGTTCTTCATGTGATGATCTGAATAAGAAACTAAATGATGCTATGAATGAGATTTCTATTTGGAACAATGCTTTACGTGTGCATGAAATTAAATATTGTTCAAATTGCAAACTAAAAGGAAAAACTTCATGTGAAAACTGCTTTGATCTGTCCAATAAACTTGATGACATGCATAGGACACTAGATCGGTTTTCTAATGCAAATAAGAACCTAAACTTGCTGCTGAATTCTTCCAAGTCTTGTAATGATAAAACTGGTTTAGGTTTTAATTCTCATGCTCATGCTAAGGCACACCCACCTAAAGTTGTAAAGTCATTAGGAAGCGGTTTGATTCAAACAGCTCCTAGACAAAAAGAGGTGATTTTCAAATCTGCAGGAGTACTGTCCCATTCAGGTTCTAATAAACGTGTTGCTTGCTCATCTAGACATGATAATAAGGTTATTTTTCATTGTACCTACTGTGGTAGAGATGGTCATGTCATGGATTTTTGTTATAGACTAGCTAAACACGATAAGAAACAAAGAATACTTGCTAGATCACATAACAACCAAGCAAAATCTGCTAGACCGAATGTTCGGAGCTTGCAACCTGCTGTAATGAGTCAAAAACTTGCTCCCGGACCTACTGTTTTTTGTGCTACATATAACACATCTTCTAAGTCAGTAGTTGGGAACAAAAATTTTCGATGTTTGGCTCATAAACCTGCTGTACCTTCTCAGCTTTCGCGTGTTATTCCTGCTGGACGTCGTGTGACTCAGTACTGGATTCCTAAAACTCTTTTAACTAACCCCAGTATTGAGTCATCGACGTATTGTGCTGTTGTGTAGGTTTCACGTTTGAGGAAGGAGAACATTTGGATTGTGGATTCAGGTTGCTCACGCCACATGACCGGTAACAAAGAATGGTTCTCCTCTCTCTCTTTTGTGTCACGTGTAGAAAATGTTACTTTCGCCGATAACTCTTGTACTCCCATAATTGCTAAAGGTTCGGTTAGAGTAAATAATCTCTACACTTTGAAAGATGTGGCACTTGTTAAAATTTTGAAATACAACTTGCTTTCGGTTTCACAATTGCTAGATGAAAATCTAGAGGTTAGCTTTGCTAAAAATTGCTGCAAGGTTGTAGATTCAAAAGGTGAGCTTTTGTTTAACATGTCTAGGTTTGGAAGAGTTTTTAAAGCTGATTTTGATTTGTCAACTTCTAAGCATCGGTGTCTAGTTGCTAATGATACAAAGGATCTATATTTTTGGCATCGTAGACTTGGTCACATAGGCTTTGATCACCTCACTCGTGTTAGTGCTCTCGATCGCATACGTGGGCTGCCGAAGCTTAAAAAGGACAATGATATTGTGTGCTCTTCTTGTAGACATGCTAAGTTTGTTGCAGGTTCACATGCTCCTCTCACAATGACCATGAAAGCTGAACCGGGACAACTTTTACATCTTGACACAGTAGGTCCGGCACGTGTTCAATCCTTCGGAGGTAAATGGTCCGGATCCATATCCGCAGGGGGAGAGTATTTTTATTGAAGAAGATGAAGAAGTGGTGCTGCTGCCCGAAAACTCGGAAGTAAATAACGATCAAGCTGCTGATTTTGCACCACAACCAGCACCAACAGTCACTACTGCTGGTTCGGACCTTCCTCAATCAACAAGCTCTCCTAATCAAAGGTCCGAACATGAAGAAGAAGGTGCTTGTGAAGTGTCTACTCCCCTCCGAGTACTCAAAAGTCATCCTCCACAACAAATCATTGGAATCTTGCATGAACGAGTCACTCGGTCCAGGTTTTGCGATCCAAACTCTCATGCTTATTCTGCTTTTGTTGCTTCTTTTGAACCCAAGGATATATCACACGCACTCACTAATGAATCTTGGATTAATGCCATGCAAGAAGAGTTAGAAAATTTTGAAAGAAATAATGTTTGGAAACTTGTACCTCCACCTCAAGGTCACACATTAATTGGAACTAAATGGGTATTTAAAAATAAGCAAAGTGAGGATGGGGTTGTGGTTAGGAATAAAGCTAGGTTGGTTGCTCAAGGTTTCACTCAAATTGAAGGTCTAGATTTTGATGAAACATTTGCTCCTGTTGCTAGATTAGAAGCTATAAGAATTTTATTAGCATTTGCTGCATCTAAAGGTTTCAAGTTATATCAAATGGATGTTAAAAGTGCTTTTCTTAATGGCTACATAGAGGAGGAGGTTTATGTTAAGCAGCCACCAGGTTTTGAAAATCCAAATTTTCCTAATCATGTTTACAAACTGTCCAAAGCCTTGTACGGTCTAAAACAAGCCCCTAGAGCATGGTATGATAGGTTAAAAACATTCTTACTTGAAAAGGGGTTTACCATGGGCAAGGTTGATAAAACTCTTTTTGTACTTAAGCATGGCAATGATTCATTATTCGTTCAAGTGTATGTGGATGATATTATCTTTGGTTGTGCTTCTCATGATCTCGTGTCCAAGTTTTCAGCTATGATGAGTTCAGAATTTGAGATGAGTATGATGGGAGAACTCACATACTTTTTGGGGCTGCAAATCAAGCAAACAAAAGAAGGAACTTTTGTGCATCAAACTAAGTATACAAAGGACCTTCTTAAGCGCTTCAACATGGACAAATGCAAGCCTCTTCGGACACCAATGGGAACAGCAACAACACTTGAACTTGACGAAGATGGTCACCCGGTCGATAAAAAAGAATACAGAAGTATGATTGGATCACTTTTGTATCTCACGGCGTCAAGACCGGACATACAATTCAGCGTATGTCTTTGTGCACGTTTTCAAGCTTCTCCACGTTCTTCACATCGCCAAGCCATCAAAAGGATTCTTAGGTACCTACATGAAACTCAAGAATTTGGCATTTTTCTTCCTTCTTCCTCAACCGTTTCTTTGAAAGCTTTTTCGGATGCTGATTTTGGGGGTTGTAGGATTGATAGGAAAAGTACTTCGGGTGCTTGTCATTTTCTTGGTAATTCACTTGTTGCTTGGTCCTCTAGAAAACAAAGTTCAGTTGCACAATCCATGGCCGAATCTGAATATGTAGCTGCGGCTAGCGCTTGCTCACAAATTCTTTGGATTGTTCAAACACTTAAGGACTATGGGGTTGATTTAGATAGTGTTCCACTGTTTTGTGATAACACTAGTGCAATTTGTATTGCTAAAAACCCCGTGAAACACTCTAGAACTAAGCACATTGACATTAGGTATCACTTTCTTCATGATAATGTTGAAAAAAGAAACATTGTGCTTCACCATGTTGATACCGAACAACAATTGGCTGATATTTTTACAAAACCTTTGGATTTCACTCGTTTTTGTTTTATTCGTAGTGAAATAGGGCTTATGCATCCTCATGGCTTAAATTGAGGGGGAGTTTTTTGAAACTTTGAAAGTCTATGTATGAATCTGAAACTAAAATAATATGAGCATAGTATTTCATACATATATGACTTTGTGATTCCTTTTACAGGCTGAAAGTTCTTACTACATTACTCATGTTATACATTTTGTAGTTTTTGCCATGACTAGTAATTGGAATAATTACTTATACTAAATCTGGTCATGATCGAACTTTCTTGCTGTTTTGAACTTGTTGCGTGCTCACAAGTGCTTTTAATCATGAAAAATTAATCAAGTGATCAGCTCACATGTTGAGTTTTCAAATAAAAAATTGAGAAAAGATCAAGAGAATATGCATGCATCGCACTTCTTCTTTTGAGATTGCTTATCATTGCACTAAGATATGAACTTGGAAGGAATTGTGTATGACTAAAACCATGTCCTTAAGCTTCTGATTGTCAAATGACATAGGCTTGGCTTGGTTGGTTAGAATAAGGCTGATGCGGCATATAATCTCTTGCAAATATCATATGATCAACTTTGTGCCTTAAATGATTATGAATAATAAAAATGCAGCAACAAGTGTCATGTTTTCAGGTTTTGAAATAGTTGAGTAAGGGAGATCATGACTTGCTTAAACTGAAAAATACATTTGATCTCTAGCATGGCTTACACTACTTTATGTATCTCATTGATGTGATAGTGTAAGTAACCTGATAGTATGACTTGGATGAGCTTTGTTTTGTATGTATATGTTATAATATGCTCATAACATTTAAAAATTTCCCTTTTGAACCTTGCTGAATACATTGTCAAAGGGGGAGAAATATGTATAAGGAGAGATTTTTTTACACTTTGCATATGTTATACACTTTCTTCCTTCTCTGATTTTAAAAAATTGGGAGAAATTAATAAAGGGGGAGAAATGAGTTTTCAAAGCTTATCAAAACTTTTCATAAGCCAATGTTCGGATTTTAATTGGTGTTGCCAATGCATTCATCAAGGGGGACATTGTGAGACCTATGTGTGCTGAATACATTGGCAATTAGGATAAAAGTTAGCATTAACATTCAAAGTTTTAAATATTGCCAAAATATTCTTCTGTGGCAAGGTCCGACAAGTTCTTTGTTAGGTCCGCCAAGTGTTGGCAAGGTCCGGAGAGCTCCTGCAAGGTCCGGATAGCTTCTGTGAGGTCCGGAGCTTGTTTTTAGGGAGCTCCCGTGAAGTTCAACTCGTAGAACTGCAGCGTCTTGTTTTTGCTTTTAACTCGCAATGTTTCAAACTTGCTTTATGGGAAGATTTACTTAGTATTAATTTGCTAAATTTTTGGTGTGTTTTGGTGGTTATGGCTGTTATCATTTGATATGGTTTGCAACATACTTATGTGACGTGCTCATGTAAGGTGTTGTGGTTTTCGAACTAACGTGAGTCAAGTCGAGGACTTGTGCTCGGAAGAATTGGTTGTTTATTCATTTGCAGGTGTTGCTTGAGTTCAAGACATGGCTGGTGACGGGATCCTTGGACTAGTCTCAGGGAGGAGATGAGGTTCCAACAACCAAGTTCGGGAGGAGCTGTGGTTGAGTTGATCGGGAGGTCGCGCAGCATGTTTGGATCAAGGGCAATGCATATGAAGGTTGCGTGTACGTTGTTAGAAGGTGTTTGCACGTGTGCAAGGAGTGCATGGACGTGACAACATTGTTCCAAGGCGTGATGAAGAGAAGTGGACGTAAAGAATTGGTCGGAAAGGTCCAACCGACTAGGTTATGGACTCAGGCCGCGGCTGAGTCGTGTTTGACTCAAATATGGAAAGTTTTGAGTTGGTTATGATAGGATTTCATGTGGGTCACGAATTTAAGTTGTTTTAGGAATGTTTGGGACGTTCCTAAGATGTTTGGAAGTCTTAAGATTGATTCTATCTGCGTATAGAAGAGTCTTGAGCAGTATTAGAAAGTTACAGTTTGAATCCAAGTAGGAGTAGGAGTCCTAGTTTGAATTGGATTGGCCATAGAGCTGGTTATATAAGCAAGGGAGGCCAGAGCTCGATGTGCACGACTTTGGGCTGTTCCTCTTGTGTTTCTATTGAATAAAGTTCATAGTTTTGAGGAGCTTTTGTGCCTTGTTCGTCCGACTTGTTTTTCGTCAAGTCTTTCTCGCCGAGTTTCTGGACAGACCGACGTTGCTTCGGTGTTTCGTTCATAACTCGAGTTTTAGAGATCCGATTGACGTGATTCTTTTTGGGTTGTCTTTAAAACTCAATTATCTATCATCTGTGAAATTTTCACGAGCTTCGGATCTGTAGTTTTTGAGATACACGGGTTTCTTTGCAGCGTTGCAGATCTGTTTTATATCGGGTAGAACAGATTGATCTTCGTTTAATGTTTTGATCGTATCTCAAGTTTTACTTCGTGTTTTCAAGTGATTCTTGTTGCATTAGATCCGTGACTTGATTCTCTACCTCTCTACTTGATTTGTCACGGTTGAACACGTTTGAAAACACTTGCACACACGGTTTCTTTAACTGATTGATTTTTTTGCTGAGGGGTTTTTGTTGTTTCCGCTGCGAAAAGTTTTAATCTACCATTCACCCCCCTCTGGTAGCTTTTCACGTGCTCTTCGATCCTACAAAATTAAATCCCTACTGCCCCAAATATTTAAGACACTAATACCCTTGACAATTTGATCAATTCAACAAATGCCCATTTGAATTTGAATGATTCAAATTGTGAACTGGTTTGGATGTATTTGCAGCACATGTGAGATTGAAATTCAAATTTGATTTGAATTTAGCCAAAATAGCTCATGTCAAGATCAACTCCAAATGGAGTGAAAATTGGTGTGTGAGCTCCTAAAAATGTGCTGGGTGTGAATATGAATCCCACATTTGAATTCATGGGATGAAAGGAGTTTGAATTTGAATTTAATTTCAAACTAGCATTTTACTAATTGTACCCAAAAGTACCTTAAAAGGTTTAGGATTTGGGTGAAATTTGGCATGAGCATTCCTAACCAAGTTTAGGAGTTAATCATATGCTCAGCCCCTATATGATGCATGTGGGAAATACCAATTTTGCACTTTGTGAGTTTATCTCCTAATGAATCTATTGATGGTGGTTACTTGCTCTTCAAATGTGTTCATGTGATTACCACAAATGAGGTGAGGTGTGGTGTGATGAACACTTTTAGCAAATGAAAAACTTGGGCCCTTACACGCCACGTGCCCTTGGCTCCGGACCAAGCCTCCCCGCTGAGGTGAGGTTCGGAGCTGCCACGTGTATCCAAGCTCTAAGCCTCCTCCCCGCTGAGGAGGGTTCCGGAGCCGCCACGTGCCCTTGGCCCCGGACCAAGCCTCCCTGCTGAGGTGAGGTCCAGAGCTGCCACGTGTATTAGGGCTCTGAGCCTCCTCCCTGCTGAGGAGGGCTCTGGAGAAGCCACGTGCCCCTGGCCCCGGACCAAGCCTCCCTGCCGAGGTGAGGTCTGGAGCTGCCGCGTGTATCCAGGCTCTAAGCCTCCTCCCTGCTGAGGAGGGCCCCGGAGCCGCCACGTGCCCTTTGCCCCAGACCAAGCCTCCCCGCTGAGGTAAGGTCCAGAGCTGCCACGTGTATCAGGCCTCTGAGCCTCCTCCCCGCTGAGGAGGGCTCCGGAGCTGCCACATGCCATTGGCCCGAGGAGGCAGATGAGGCGTTCTAGGAGCTGAAGAAGTTCCTCACAACGCTAGCGATCATGGTGGCCCCGGAACAAGGCTAGCCTCTACTCCTCTACATTGCTTCAACAACGGAGGTCATGAGCATGGTTCTGGTTGCGGAGCGGCCAGATATCCATCAACTTCATGTCCTTGACGGGGCTCCTGGAACCGTTGGTCCAAGGTCCCAGAACTCGGACCCCGCGGGAGACCCAAGGGACGGGGAGTTAGTCATGTCCCGGCCAGCCGGACCTGATGATCAATGCATATACAGGTCCAAGCTCCTAGAGTGCAGTTCCAGACCCGGGGGCTAGCGGTCCCCGAGTCCTGGACCTCCCCAAGAAGAACTAGTCAGGTCCCGACCAGTCGGATCTGATGACCACTGCACATCTGGGTCTCTGCTCCCAGAATGCAGTACCAGACCCGGGGGCCGGGGGGCCCCGAGTCCCGGACCTCTCCAAGAGGATGCACCGGACCCCTCCGGGAGGGTCCGGACCATCCATTGTCCAGTCTTGTGGGGACCACCACCCCGACGATCCAGGATTCGCATTGGGTGGTGTTGTGCGATGCGAGACCTAACAACACATGACGGAAAAGAATACATATACAACAACATATGTCTTAAATACATATTATTGTCATATTTTATAGATAATGTACAGCCGTACATTGCAGCAGAAAGATAAGAATACCCTCATGAACCATAGCCTACGCTAAGCAAAAGTAAGTCATCCTGCCCGCGGATGCTTCACACTAGCACACACACAATAACGGTGGCGTGCATGGTTCCAAGTGAGACTCACACCCCTCATCGGGTGCTGCCCCGCTCGAACCACCCTTCCTCCCTAACGTTGCCACACGCAATGTCACCTGCAAAACAACGGATCAACAAACCGTGAGCTTATGCTCAGCAATACTTAACCGTAACCCTACATGGAACTCTAAATGCTGGAAATAGAGAGCTGAATATAGAAGTTTGCATAAACGATAAACTGGAGCTATAGAGAGTCCTTACTTCCATTTTAAGCAGATTTTATAAGCCTCGTACAATTTACATCGAGAATTCACAATCAAACATGAAACGCTTCATCCAGATGCCACTTGCCCGAAGAGAAAGGTAAATTTAGTGAGGGCTACACTAGACCAACGAATACCTTGTGCCGTCAACATCGAGACTCCACAATCAAACAAGAAACAGTTCAGCTTGATGCCACTAGCCCAAGGTAGAAAGTAAATTTAGTGACTGGTACTTATCATCCTTCATTTCCAATACGAGGATTAATCAAGAAGCATTTGAACCATTCCTCCAGTTCTTACTACGTCACGACTCAGTGTACAAGTATGCTCACTACCGCGAGCGACGGTGATTCAAATTGATAACATCTGGATGACACGACACATACGCCCGTCTGAGAAAGGTGATCAACCAATCCCCTCAATGTCGTATGTGGCAACCTTTTACAAGAAACCCACATGTCAAAACGGTCCCACCGACCTGGAGTAAGTCTCACCTACGGCAAACCATCGTAGTGACAACTTCTCTCTCCTTTCAGCTATCTGCATGGGATGGTGGGGATTGCCTCGACACCCAGGTTAACAAGTTACATCAATTTCCTGGTTCCCATATGTCCAGTTTGCATCCGGTACAAGATCAAACTTGTCCAGTGAGGCCACTCACGAGATCGGTCCTCAATCGACACAGGCAGAGACTATGCTCACAGGACCACGTCCTTGAGCATTCTATCCATCCTGCCCGATCTACCTTCCCCAATTAAGTGGATTAATCCCAAATCCTCCGATTGACCCCCCTTAATCCTTGTTCACGAGTAGAAAACTGCCGACTCGAGTTATGCCTCTTTTAATCCACTTTTATCAACTTTATCATAACAATTATACTTAAGTGAAATCCTAATCTTACTAATACTCCAGGGATTTATTGGGTCATGCATGTGGGGTGTCATACAAACCTAGACTTAATGCAAATAACCATTCTAGACAATATAAAGTGTATACAAATATAAACTTGTAAATTTTTTATGCAAACCGGGGCTTGTCTTATTGTTGATCCCGACTAATGTTTCTGTCAATAGAATCAAGTCAGCGGCCTCCGAAGTCTTCTCGAGAAATTCCTATATCACAATGATCAATAAAAGAATGCGTCATAATATGAATTTATGCTATATATACATCTATAGAACCAAAATATATAAAGACAGATGATTCTGTGGTTGAAATTTTTACAGGAGCTTTATAATGGTACTACATTTTCTCCCTGAAATCAAAATCCTAATTGGATTACACCAGCCTATACGTATCATATGGTGGCACTAAAACGATCACTCACAAACATTGTCTAGATGCAATACTCTAACGTGGTCAAGGTACCTGCAGAAAACCACTCAATAGTGATGCACATACGGGTTTGTCATTTTAGACATGTCCAAATTGAAAGTAAAGACATACGCCCGTATCATTGCCATATGGTTCGTCTTTGAGTCAAGCCACGTCTCAAGGTACATGATCGGTTTATTCATCACCCAAAGGGGGGCTCCGTACCTTCGTAATTAAGCACACTGGTGGACCAACATTGTCATATGCCTCATAGGGCATGTAGAGTCCTAGAGAACATACTATCGTGTTACGAACCACGCGACGGGGACTCCTCTTGCACCTAGGTTTATGCACTGGAGGCTAGTGCAATTAATATGTCTCTAAGACATGAAGAGTCTTCGAAAACATATGCACTTCCATTTCGTTTCTGAACGGGACATCCCATACTACTTGCCTCGTATGGTTGAGCTAACAAAAATTAATCCTCTTTCGATGGTGCTCCTTACCATTCTTACCTCAACGTAGGTGCGTTGTTACATAATTTAAATACAGAAGTACAACACATAAGTTAGCATTGCCACCTTAAGTAACTATGCTAATAATACTCCTTGTACGAGCTTACTACCGATACCTCACCATAATCCTAAGTTTTTCAGCAATATGATAATTTTATAGTGTGTTATTCTCAATGCGGCTCTGATACCACGATGTGGGGATCGGTGTCCCAACATTCCAGGACTCGCATGGGGTGGTGTCGTGTGATACGACAACCAACAACACACCTAAAAACAATATCATATTACATAACATAAGCTTGAATTTACATATACAAGTGTAAAAATATATTACATCAACATATCTACAGTGGAAGTATTATTCTCAGCTCACGCTCTCAAGCCTAAGCTAAGCAAAGGAATGAACTCATCCAGCCCTAGGACGAGACATACTAGCAGAATCCACGTCTCATGGCGGCGACAGGGTCCCCATTCAGCCGTATACCCTGAATGGGGGTGTTGATTCCATCCCGAACCCTTTGTCATATAAGACCGTAGAAGGCCTCAGCTGCAGCAACAACTTATGTAGCAACCACGAGCAAAAAGTCTTAGCCAGGCTTATCCATCTCAACCTAGCAGTGAAACTCTACATGCTGCAACATATACTTGGAGAGGTACATTTCGTAAAGATCTCGCCTACAAGTGGATCCTTAGCTTTCAGTGTTAAGCCACAATTTTATGTTCATGAAACATAAACTTAATGAGCACGATCACTATTACACATAAGTTGCAATACAAACTTAATCATCTTGACAACGTTGTTTTACTTCCACTACTCTTTCTTACTATGTCACAACTCAATAGACAAAAGGTACTCATATAACCACGAGGGACGGTGATTCGAATCAGAAGACACCCGGTATACACGAATGTACGCCCCCACTAGAAGCTGCCTGAGGCACGCTCTCTTTCTGCCATACACGACAACCTTCCACAAGGACACTCAATCGTTGAACCTGTCGTACCATACCGAGCAGGAGGTCCCTACACGGAGCACCCGTCCTCGATGTTGACCGTTAGTGGATTTACACCTTGCTGCCCTCATCCAACTTATTAAGACAGCGAGAAATGCCTCAATGACCAAGTTAACCAAGTTACATCGTTTCCTGGGGTCGATATATCTAGTATGCTATCGGTACAGTTCAAACCTGCTCAGTGGGGCTGCACACGACACGGTCCTTGATCGACATAAGCAGAGCTACGCACACAGGAACAACTCATCTTGTTCCATCCTACATCTCTGCCCCGTCTCAATTTTCTTTGAGAGTATCATGTTTGAAAACCCGTACCCATGTGAGCCCAAAATCCTATCTCGCGAGTGGATTCCAACTACTCGACTTGTACCGAAGCCTACATTCTATTAAGTATAGCATAATCTATTCGAGGACTTAACACTAACCCAACTCCTCAGAGGATTCTTTGGTTATGTAAGTGGATTGTCAACCACCTTGGACGTAATGCATAATCCTATATTAACACATAACGTGATACAGAGTAAAAATTTACAAAACATTGTTAAATGTAAACCGGGGCTTGCCTTGTTGCTGCTCACACTCCTAGTTAGTCTCCGGAGGTAGGCTGTCAAGATGCTCCAAAGTCTCCTAGAGCTCGAAAACTAAACATTATGAAAAAATCCAATGGATGGATTGTAATGACATAGCCGGTCCCAAGCCTATGTTGTAATGACATAGCCGGTCCCAAGCCCGGGTAAAGGAGGAGGGGGTTGTGATAGGCTTGGCGAGCCAACAACTACACTTAGCCATTCTCATGGAAATGAAACCCAATAGAAATTCGTTGGGGCGTAACCCTCTTAGCGACGCGCCATATCGGAACCCGGGTATGGTGTTAAGTGGGCAAGGGCCGGGTCGCCACCGCCTTAGTGGCGCGCCATATCGGAACCCGGATATGGTGTTAAATGAGCAAGGGCCGGATCGCCATCACCTTAGTGGCGCGCTACATCATCGCCCGGATGTAGTGATAAGTGAGCAAGGGTCTTTGCATCTTACTCGACGGGTGCAAAGCGTAAGGAAGCTAGCCGAGGAACATAGATTTCGGGTGGGTAGTTGGAATGTAGGATCCTTGACGAGGAAGCTACGTGAGTTAGTAGATGTTGCCATTAGGAGACGAGTAAATATCCTTTGTGTACAAGAGACTAGATGGGCGGGTCAAAAGGCGAGAGAAGTCGAGAATACTGGTTTCAAGCTTTGGTATTCTGGTTCGGCTGGGACTAGGAATGGCGTAGGTGTTCTAATAGATAAGAGTCTTAAGGATGGAGTAGTGGATGTTCGAAGACGAGGAGATAGGATCATCTTAATCAAGATAGTAATTGGGGACATTGTCTTGAACGTCATTAGTGCTTATGCCCCACAAGTTGGGCTCAACATGAGTGCTAAGAGGCAATTTTGGGAGGACTTGGAGGATATGGTTAGTAGTGTACCGATAACCAAGAAACTCCTCATATGGGGAGATCTCAATGGTCATGTGGGTGCAACTAAGCTAGGATTTGAGGGAGTACATGGAGGTTTTGGATGCGGCGATAGAAATCAAGAGGGTAAGGACATCCTAGACTTTGCCGTAGCCTATGATCTGTTGATAGCTAACACCCTCTTTAGGAAGAGGCAATCTCACCTAGTGACCTTTAGTAGTGCCCAACACTCTAGCCAGATTGACTTTGTCCTCACTAGGAGAAAGGATAGACGGGAGTGTCTAGATTGTAAGGTGATCCCGGGGGAGTGTGTTGTGACACAACATAAGCTTGTGGTAGCTGATTTTCGCTTCCATACATGTTCTTTGCGGGACAAAGGTGTCAAAATCACAAGAACAAAGTGTTGGAAGTTGAAGGGAGAATCACAAGTATCCTTTAAAAATAGGGTGATCACAGAAGGACCCTGGGCAGAAAATGGAGATGCATATAGTATGTGGATGAAGATGGCAACTTGCATTAGGAAGGTAGCTAGTGAGGTGTTCGGTGTGACAAAGGGAAAGAAACTTGTAGATAAAGACACTTGGTGGTGGAATGAGGATGTACAAAAGGCCATTAAGGAGAAGAAGGAGTGTTATAAGAGTTGGCATAATGATAGAAGCGCAAGCAACATGCTTAAGTACAAAGAGGCTAAGAAGAATGCAAGGCGGGTTGTGAGTAAGGCAAGAGGACAGGCCTATGATAAGTTATATGAGAGACTAGGGACAAAAGAAGGTGAAAAGGACATATACAAGGTAGCAAAAATCCGCGAGAGAAAGATGAGGGATCTCAATCAAGTTAAATGCATCAAAGATGAGACTGATCGCATTCTAGTGAAGGATGAAGAGATTAAGAATAGATGGCGTGATTACTTTAATGGGCTATTCAATGATGGGAATGGGAGCACTATGGTTGAGTTGGATGACTCCTTTGATGACTCCAACAGGCGGTTCATGCGGAGGATACAAGAGTTTGAGGTTAAGGAGGCCTTAAAGAGGATGAAAGGAGGAAAGGCCCTCGGCCCTGACGATGTCCCTATTGAGGTGTGGAGATGTCTTGGGGACGTCGCAATAGTATGGCTCACAAAGCTATTCAACCACATTTTTCGGTCAAACAAGATGCCTGAAGAATGGAGGAAAAGTATATTAGTACCTATCTTAAAAAATAAAGGAGATATTCAAAGTTGTACTAATTATCGAGGTATTAAGCTTATGAGTCATACTATGAAGCTTTGGGAGAGAGTGATTAAACACCGCCTGAGGAAAGTGACCAATGTCACTAAAAACCAGTTTGGTTTTATGCCTGGGAGGTCTACAATGGAGGCGATTTTCTTGCTTCGTCAGCTTATGGAGAGATATAGGGAGCAGAAGAAGGACATGCATATGGTGTTCATCGACTTGGAGAAGGCGTACGACAAGATACCAAGGTCAGTCATGTGGTGGGCACTAGAGAAACATAAAGTGCCAACAAAGTACATTACCCTTATCAAGGATATGTACAATAATGTTAGGACAAGTGTGCGTGTAAGTGATAGTGAGACTGATGCATTTCCTATCACGGTAGGACTACATCAAGGATCAGCTTTGAGCCCATACATCTTTTCCTTGGTGATGGATGAGGTGTCGAAGGATATACAAGGGAATATCCCTTGGTGCATGCTCTTTGCTGATGATGTAGTGCTGGTAGATGAAACTAGAGATGGTGTTGATAAGAAATTAGAGTTATGGAGACAAACCTTAGAGTCCAAGGGGTTTAGACTTAGTAGGACTAAAACCGAGTATATGAGGTGTGACTTTAGTGGTGTTGGTCGTGAAGAAGGAAATGTTAGTCTACAAGGACAAATAGTACCTAGAAGGGACTCTTTCCGATACTTAGGATCAATGTTACAAAGCAATGGTGATATTGATGAAGATGTTTGCCACAGGATCAAGGTAGGGTGGATGAAATGGCGGCAAGCCTCTGGAATCCTATGTGATAGGAAAGTCCCACAAAAGCTAAAAGGGAAGTTCTATAGGACGGTGATCAGACCCGCGATGCTCTATGGGGCGGAATGTTGGCCAACTAAACGGCAACATGTCCAACAAATGAGTGTCGCAGAGATGCGAATGCTACGGTGGATGTGCGGGCACACGAGAAGAGACCGAATAAGGAATGAGGCGATTCGTGATAAGGTAGGGGTGGCGCCGATTGAAGAGAAGTTAGTCCAACATCGACTTAGGTGGTTTGGACATATCCAACGGAGACCTCCAGAAGCACCGGTTAACAGTGGGATTTTAAGAGGTAGAGAAAATATTAGGAGGGGTAGAGGACGACCAAGGTTGACTTGGGAGGAGGCGGTAAAACGAGATTTGAGAGATTGGAATGTATCCAGAGACTTAGCTCATGATAGGACCGCATGGAAAGTAGCAATTCATGTGCCAAAATCGTAGTCTTGTTTTTTTTCTTTTTCTTTTTTTCTTTTTTCTTTTCTCTTTTCTTTTCCTTTTTTCTTATTTCTTTTCTCTTTTTCCTTTTTTCTTTTTTTTCTTTTTTTCTGTTTTCTCTTTTTTTTTTCTTTTTTCCTTGTTCTTATATCTCTTCCTCTCTTTTACTTTATTGATATTGGGTTTCATGTCTAGCCGACCCCAACAGGCTTGGGATAAAGGCTTGGTTGTTGTTGTTGTTGTTGATGGATTGTTAACTATATGGATATAGTTTATGTAATTATTGAATTGTATAACTGTGAGATCTATGTGTGCTGAATACATTGGCAATTAGAATAAAAGTGAGGATATACATTCAAAGTTTTGAATATTGCCGAGATACCCACTTCGGATTGTCCGAACTTTCTCGTAGCATTTCAGGAGTATCTGTCACTGCAGAGCAGCTGTTTTCATAGTGTTTAATTTTCAGCCACTCTGTTTTTATATTGCAATGTTTTGAACTTGCTTCTTGGCTTACGGAATGTTTGCTTAGTATTATCTTACTAAGTTTTTGATGTGTTATGGCTGATTATGGTGGTTAATACATTGCTATGGTTTGCAACATGCTTATGTGAGGTGCTCATGTAAGGTGTTGTGGTTTTCGGACTAACGTGAGTCAAGTCGTGGACTTGTGCTAAAAAAAGTGGATGTTTGTTCATGTGCAGGTGTTGCCTGAGGTCAAGACATTGATGGGTATGGAGATCCTTGAACTAGTCTTAGGGAGAAGATGAGGTTCAACAACCAAGTTTGGGAGGAATTGTAATTAAGCTGATCGTGAGGTCACGCAGCATTTTTAGGTCAAGAACAATGCATATGAAGGTGTTGTGAACGTTTTGGAAAGTGTTTGCACGTATGCAAGGGGTGCATGGACGTGGCTACGTTGTGCCAAGGCGTGGTGAAGAGATGTGGAAGTGAAGATATGGTTGAAAATGTTCAACCAGCTGGATTTTGTGCTCAGGCTGCGGCTGAGGCAGTTATGGTTGGTTTATGGAAAGTTTCGAATTGCTTATAATAGGATCTCGTGTTAGGCACGAAGTAGAGTTGATTTAGTAATGTTTGGGACATTCCTAAGGTGTTTGGAATTCTTAAGATTGCTTCTATCTGCGTATAGAAGAGTCTTGAGCAGTTTTGAAAAGTTAGAGTTTGAATCCAAGTAGGAGTAGGAGTCCTAGTTTAAATTGGGTTGGCCTTAGGGCACATTATATAAGAAAGGGAGGCCAAGAACCGTGGAGCGCATGACTTGTGGATGCTTCTCTTGAGTTTTGATCAATAAACTTCGTAGTTTAGAGGAGATTTGGTGCCTTGTTCACCCGACGACAAGTTTTTCCTTGACGAGTTTCTGGACAGACTGATGTTGCTTCGGTATTCCGATCATAACTCGTGTTTTAATAATCCAATTGACGTGATTCTTTTTGGGTTTTCTTCAAAACTTGATTATATATCATATGCAAACATTTCATGGTCATTGTATTTGTGGTTTTTATCTACACGAGTTTCTTTGCAGCATTGCAGATCTGTTTTTAAAATCGGGTAGAACAGATTGACCTTCGTTAGTCTGTTGATCATAACTGAAGTTCTACTTAGTGTTTTCACGTGATTCTTATTGCAGTGGTTTCGTGAATTGATTCTCTATAATCTCCACTTGTTTAGTCATGTTTCCACAATGTAAAATCCCTAAAATTCAAGCAAGTGAACCGGCAAATTCCCACATAGGAAAAATGGGGGGAATTAAAACATTGAACTATAACGGTGTGAGTTCAAAGTGTTGATTCAATTCTCTCAAAAACATCCAAACATGGAGATCTAGATTAGTAGTTTGGGCCTTCATAATTAAAATATTAACCCTAGCAAATTTCAGCTCATTTGGAGGGGATTTATGATTTGTTGAGAATTAAGAGAGGAAGCCCTCAATTCTGAATCAAACTTTTAGTTTAAAATTCAAACTT
This sequence comes from Neostapfia colusana, assembly GCA_030760725.1. Taxonomy (NCBI): domain Eukaryota; kingdom Viridiplantae; phylum Streptophyta; class Magnoliopsida; order Poales; family Poaceae; genus Neostapfia; species Neostapfia colusana. The sequence continues at coordinate 23,624,660 of JASWHV010000006.1, read as the reverse complement.
CTCCAAAAATGGCAAATTGGATTCACAAGTTTGTTCCCCACATTTGAATTAGAATCCATGCAAAAATTCAGATTATTTTAGTTTGATTTGCTATGTATTTGAAGCAATGGGAGGAGGGAGATTAAAATTCAAATTCAAAAAGCCAAATACAGTTCAAATTCCACACCAGAAATGAATCCAATTGAATTCCAAAAATTCAAACCATGACTTGGTATGGAAGTATAGCATTTAATGGTCAGTAGCTGTGTTAAAATATCAGTGTAAAAATGAAAAAAAAAAGAATTAAGGGAGGTGCGACCCAGCAGTCAGCCTCACAGTTTTAACAGTCGGTTCCCTGTAATTTTTCCACCGAGACAGAGAGTTGCTGCGCATGCGGCCGGCCGAAGAGCGCTGCCGACGTGCTTCCACCTCAACCAGTTTTCTCCACGTCTTAAGCCACAGAGGAACTTCCAAAGACGTGTCATCCCACGTTGCAACGGCGTCCTACCGAGCCACAGCCTCACTCGCGCGCGCGTTTCTTCTCTGTTCTCACCACCCGAGCGCCTCTCGGCTCCCCGTCGCCTCCATGATACAGGCTGCAACTCGGGCGATCCTCTACAGCAAAAAGACGCGCCATCCTCTCCTCGATCTTCCGATGAACGCATTCCTCCATTTCGTTTAGTAGCAAGGGAGTATTTTGAGGTTCACCGATCACACATTATTAGAACCGAGAGGGGACTCGACTCGAAATTCTTGATAATCAGTCCATCTTAGCTCATGTACCTCAAGCCATAAGTCCTAGACCTTCCCACAATCCTCTAGGGTCAACAAACATCGAAAACCATAAACCCTACACATTGTTCTTCGAGTTTTTCCGGTCGCCGCCGTTTTTAGCTCTAGGTCAACAGTGTGGTCCTAGCTCCGGCCTTTTTCATGGAAAACCGAGTTCATGTTCATGCTCAGCATGTAAACACGGAGATGTAGGAAGAAAACCGTGCTCCAAATAAGGCTTTGTATGGCTCGGGCGACATCGGCGGAGTTAAAGCCGCCACTGTCGCCGTCGCCGACTGGTTTCCGGTCATCCCCGGCCCTAGCCGACCCCCTCAGCGTATTCCCCATGCGAACATAGGCCCAGGCGGAAAGTTTGAGCAAGATCCGAGCAGTGGAGCAACGGGTGGCGAGCCTCGCCAGAGTGCGCTGCCACGGGGGAGCGCGGGTGTCGGGAGGTTGATGAAAGGGGGCGGGTTCCACTGGTCAGCCTCTGTTTTTCCACCGGGGATTGGTTTGTGGCCAGGATCTGGTGCGGTTGCGCGGGTGGAACCCCGTGGGCCTCGGTGTTGCTGTGATATTAGTGGCCCAATTCAAACCGTGGGGCCCACGACCAGAGTTTAAACTTTTCTCGAATTTCAGATTTAGGTCAAACTTTAAACCTCGATAACTTTTAGTAGGAATGTCCAAAAATTGTGAAACAAATTTTGTTGAATTCCTCTAAGTCCGTAAATTGCATAAATGCAAAGAAATGGGTCTGAAGATCCATGAAATTTTCTTCAAAATTCATCAAATTAAATCTTTGGGAATTAATTCCAGAAGATTCCTGTTATGAATTTCCTCAAATTTGGCCAGAAGATCCTTCATAACTCTAGTGATCTCCTGTAAAAAATTTGAGTTCCATTGGAGTACATTTGCTAGTCTAAACTCTGATCCAAAGTTCAGCCTTCATTTGGAATTTCCAAAATTAACAGAAACTTTTTCAGCATTTCCTATCAACTTCAGAATTCTATTTCTCCCTGTAGGTAGCTCGAAAAATTATGAAACAAATTTTGTTAGAACCAGAGAGACCTTCTCTAGTTAGATCTTTGACTGTTAGCCATGTCAAAACTTCAGATTTGGGATCAAAATTCTGAGAAGCCTTGTACTTGCGGGAATTTTGGAGACCACAAGCTTCCATGAGAATTCCTCAAATTTTGCTAAAATCATCCTCAGAGAGTCTAGTATCCACTGGAAAAATCACAAAGCCAATTAAGAAACTTTAATAGCAGTATCTAGTAATAGAAGTTTACTTCTTATACATCATTATCACTTATACATATATTTTGTTGCATATCATATAGTGACCGAAGTTGAGGACACTTCAGAGTCGTTGGAGGTCCTTCCACCAGAAGCTAACTTCCCATTTAACTCGCAACAAGGGAAGCCCCGGTTTGCATTTAATTACTTTTGCAAAGTTTTTACTTTGTATCACTTATGTCTAGGATGAATTACTTGCATTAGAGTTAAGGTGATTGAAACCCCACTTGCATGACCTCTAAATCCTATGGAGGGTCGGGTAGTTTAAAGCTCGATAAGTAGAAATGGCTATACTAATATTCTTAGCATCTCGGTAGTAGTTGAGTAGTTGGAATCTACTCGCGAGATAGGATTTTATCACATGGGCTAGAATGGAGTAAAGAATGGCTTAAGAATAAGAAATTGAGACCCAGCAGGGGGTATAGGATGCAGTGAGCGGAGGTCTCACGTGCCTAGCCCTGTTGGTGTCGGTTCAGAACCGAACCGTGTGCGGCCCTGCTGGACAAGTTTGAACAGTACTGGATGCATACTGGCTAGATGGGAACCAGGAAACCGATGTAATTGGTTAACTTGGGTGCTGAGGCTTACCCAACCGTTCTATAGGAGTTGGTTGAGGGTAGCAAGGTGTAAATATGCCGGTAGGCACAGACACGCTCCACGCGAGGACCTCCTGCCCGTTATGGATGGACTGTTTCGGCATTTGGGTTTCCTTTGAAAGGTTGCTGCATACCGTAGAGTAGGAAGGTGTAAAGAACCACACTTCTGAAATGGGTGTATGTGACGTGTTATCCGGGTGTCTATTGATTGTAATCACCATTCCTCGTGGTTATTTGAGTACCACCTGTTCACTGTGTTGTGACGTAGTAAGGATTGAAAGAGGCCAGAACAATATGATGCATTGATCTATTATTGTATTGAAACCATGTATGCTGTAGATGTAAAGCTCATTAAGTTTATATTCCACTTTGGGCATAACCATATCATAGGAAAGCGTTTCTTGTTCGATTGTGGACTTCCGATGTGAGGGCTGCCTAAGGCATATTAATATGCCGCTGTAAAACTGAAAGTAAGGATTAACATATAGGCGTGTCTTTATCGCAATATCATTTCCTATATTACTAATCCCTGCATGTAGAGTCTCATGTTTAGGAGTGACGGGTAAGTCTTGCTGAGCCATCGTGCTCACGGTTGCTATAATTGAGTTGCTACAGGTGAGGCTTATGAGGAAGGCTCCGAGGATGAGGCAATGCCCCTGTCGGGGTACACGGCCAAGTTGGAGCTCTGCATGCCGCCATGAACTTTGGATGTGTGTAGCTAGTGTGTAGCATCGTCCCTGGGCTGGACGGCTGCACTTTTGCATAGCTAGGCTGAGAGTTTAGCTTTGAGTAAGACTTCCGCTGTATATTAAGATTGTAAAAGACTTCTGCTGTTTTATGTAAATAAAAGTTTGTATGTTGTTCTTAATCTTTTCTTGTGTTCTGTTGGGTCTATTATAGTAGTATCTACTAAGGTAGAAATGCTAACATACTTGTTATTAATTTGTTACGATGATCCGACATCAGGTAAGAGGTAAGGTACGCCACAGCAGGCGAATCAATTGTGGTAAGCTCACCATACGAGCAATGATATGGAATGGTTTACCGTGGCTTGGCACGGTAATGAATATGAGTCTCTGAACCTTCTCATGGTTCTGAGAGCATATGAAAATGCTTATCTCCAGCGTGCTTTACGCAAAAACGAGAATACCCCATCATTGTAAGCAACACGATAGTATGCAACTCTTGAACGTTCAATGTTCAAAGGGCCATACGCAGCGCTCGCCATTGGCATGCCTCAACGGTCATGAGGCAGTAGGTGGTATCTATTGGGTTGATAAAATTCCCAACTGTGACGACCCGTTCGTGCTCTACTCGGGTTCTCCGTCGTGTAGTGTGAAAACACGACCATGTACTTTGAGACGTGGCATGACTCAAGGACGATCCGTATAGAAATGATACGGACCATAAGTTTTTACTATGATATGGACCTGCCTGTAATGTTAAACCCTTGTGTGCCCCAGTATTGTGTGGTTTTCTGCAGGTACATTGACCACGTTAGAGGATGACGTTTAGAAATTGTTTGTGAGTGACGTTTCTAGTTCCACCATTTTACACAGATATGCCGGAATACTGGCTTAGGATTTTTTATTGGTGAGGAAACGTAGTACCGAGATGAGTTCTTAATTGCATAAAAAAGGAAGTTTTCAAAGAAAAGAGTCAATTTGGAGTTTAGAATTCAATTTAGGAGTTATCGAACTCCCATATTGAACTAAGAGTCAATTGGGAGTATAGAGTCATTCCTAAAGACTTAGAAACAACCTCCCCTGTTTTCGGCAGAATTTTTGCTGAACTTAAACAGGACATAACTGTTTATTGGTTCAACCAGTGGAAGGGTGTGATAATATTCTGGCAAGGTTTTGAAGTCTTCTACATCTTTTCTGAAGAACTTCAGAACAGAATCTCCCTCCAAATAGATGAAAATCTCAGATGAGTATGCACTGTCCAGAAACAGGGCCGACCAAAAATGCTCTCTGGAACTTTCTGTAATTGGACCATAACTTCTTGTAGGAAATTTTCTAAGGTCAGGTGAGACACCATTGGAAACCGTATGATATCTGCTACAACTTTGTAGTTTAATGTTTCCCCAGATTCGGGGTAGAAATAGTGGAGTTTTGTGAACAAAACAGCCACTTGCAAAGGAGGTGCTGTCAAAATTCCTGAGAAAAACCCATCAAATTATAAAAATCATAACTCTTAGAATAGATAAGCTATGGAGGCAAATAAATTCAATCTGGATTCCTTTTTTAGTATACTACAACTTTGTTGTTGAACTCCAGTCCAGATTTTGCCTCCAAAGTGGTCAAAATAGTTGAATTCTCCATACTGGTCAGCTGGACCAGAATCTGGACAGAGAAACCAGGTTTGAAGTTTTCAATTTGAAACACTTGGTTTCACATTTCGATATCCAGCGGACGTTGTAAAACAGTGGGTTGGATTTGAATATAGTAGGCATTCAACGTATCATTTAGAGTGAGGACATGTTTGGGTCGTGTAAAATAGCAAGAGATACGCATGCTAAAACACTTAACGTCCCATGGCGGCCCACGATGGTCGAAATGAACTTTGAATCCATGAAGTTCATTGCTTTGGAACTCGATTGTGGTGACATGGTACAGGGATGTACATGTTGTATAAAGTGTATACTTTATCCATATGTGTGAATGCATCAGGACCCACCTCTTGTGGGGCCCACTTGTGCATCTTGTACCAATCCCTGGATCAGTAGTCGGTACGCACAATAGAATGGATCCAAAGCTATGCAATAATTTAGCCTCAACATAACCTTTAAGGTCTTACAACCAAGTTTTTAAGTTACACTTCATTGGCCTCGCAGGGTCTCAAAATAGCGACAACTAGTGAAAGGCAACGGACTAAGTGGCTCCCATTCCCCTCAGGCAGCCTTGGGCGCAGGACTAGGCCTACTCGTCGATGTATTGTGCTTCATCCTCCATCTCCCTCTCTTCCTCTGCTTCTGAGGGTCGCGAAGAAAGCAAGAGTGAGTACTTTAGGTACTCAGCAAGCTCTAACACTACGCAAGGGAATGTGTTTCATGCTAGGGTTATAACAAGGGAGGGCCATATGGCTTAGGGTTGCCGAAAAGCATTCATGCAGGGTATTCTTTGAAGAAGGTTTTACAAAGCAAAACAGGCAGTTGTTTCTTGCTTTTAGTTGGTGGGACCTGGGGGAGTTTGAGCTCCATCCCGCCAGTTCCCTAAGTTTTAACCGAACGTTCGGGCCCATGGCTCTACTAGTTCTCGGCACACAGCCGAAATCTCCAAAACACGGCAAACACAGCCACTCAGCACACCAAGGAAACACACTAAGGCTAATCAACAGGAGCTCGGAGCATAGCGTGCCAATACCGTGGCAACGGTTATCCGGATTTACACTCTGCAGAGGTTGTACACTTTACCCACAGGCCAGACACTCCTAGCAAGGGAGTAGCGTAACGTTCGCCTCATCTTCCCCGAATAACCCCACAATCACACCTCAGGACGCACCCAGGGGCTATTTGGGCAATTACTCTCCCAACCGGACCACGGGTAATGACTCCCCCGTGTCTTTTCCTGGTCCCCCGTGCCCTACTGGCCGCCAGATGGCTCATGTGGAAGTCACCAAGAAGGTAGAGGGAATCCTGCCCATACAGGTTCTGTGGTTGTACGGAATCACTATGACGAGGTCATGTGAACCGGTCCTTTAGTTGGTGAGGCGGCTCCGTCCATGTCCATGACAGGTGGACTACATCGAAGCACACACTACTCATTCACACATCCCGCCTCAACCACCCCTTTTTCCCACTTCATTCCACGCAGGTTGTATGACACCATCCCTAACCCATTTCCTAACTCACACCACCAAGACACCTTTCACACTCTTCGCAAATCCAATGATTAATTGTAGTGAGACGCGATGCGAACATCGCGAGGGTCCCTATGCAATTCTACTTTCAAGGGATTACGCACGTCATCACGTTATATTGTGACGACGGGGCCTTAGGGCGTCAAGGAGGAGTTGACAAGGTCAAGGAGGGTTCGTGGCACGTCACAAGTCAACCACGTGACTACGCGACCACTAGCCAAATGGGTCTTAGCTACCACAACGTTTAAAAGTAGTCATGAAAAACATGCATATTAAAAACAGACTATCAGGGTAATACGCAAATTCATAGGAGCAATAATGATCAAGGGAGTTAGAGCTTGCCTTCAAAAGCTTCTAAGAACTCCTCGTAATCCGGGTCTTCGAGTTCCTCGTCGAATCCCTCGTTCGCTATAGTACGTAGTTTGCACGAGCGTCAGATCCAAGGAAATCTGGGGATTCCGAACAACTTTCAATAGGGTGATTACTAAAAATCCGATAGGTGTCCCTGGTACGAGGCTTATTTCACCTCGTGGACTGAACGGGGTGATGTCATTAGTTGGGTAATTAACTATGAGCTAACCCTTTTATCCTTGCTTAACCTAAATGGGTTATTATATATTATTTTGATTTAACATGTTTGTGAGTCTTTTGGGGCCATTCTCTTGTCATTATTCTTTAATAGCTGCCGACCGTTCTGAAGTCCTGCACTTAAGAGGGTATCTCATGGGGTCCTGGGTACACGTGGACCAAGTCTATGAAGTCGTATTCATCGTTCCTTGCGAACTGGAGTAAAGTGGCGACGATGTGGAGACTGACTGGGCCTTCACATGGGTTAGGTTGCCGATGTGGCTGCCGCTTCGACTACCGTGTGCGCAAGGGGTTCATTCGGCTGAGTTGGCGCTGACGGGCTAACACCCGTGGTCGCTCTCGGACGTAGCGCCCTACTAGCCCGCCACCTAGGCGTCGTGTGGCCGCTTGGCTGGCACCCTTGGTTGGTGCACGCCGGTGTGGCGACGGGTCACCAGAATTTGGTCGGGACCCAACCCTATTCATTGGTGGGGGATTCTGGGCATGCCTTCCTCTAGACTACGTGCAAAACATGTCGGGGTGGTCCGAGGGTTTGCCGGAACGACGGCTAGGGATCGCCGGTTGTGGCGATAGCCGCGGTGTTCGGCGTGATGGAGCGCTTTGCGTTCTGAAGTAAACATGCTATTCTATACATGCATTGAGGTGTGCGAGAGGTTCGATATGCTCGGCCAGACCGGGGGAGAGCCCCATGGCGGCCGGCGGCGTGCCATGGCGACGAAACGCGATGGCACTTGGCGTGCGCATGCCTAGGGCGCTATCCTCGACGTTTGCATGTAGGAAACTTTATACGAAAGCTAGAAGTGTTCAGAGTGCGAGGAATCAAAAAGAGATGGACGGGGGCTCACCGTGGAAAACTCGGGAGGTGGCCGGAGTTGATGAAGAGGGTGCTGTTCTTGCGAGATTTTGGTGCCGGCGACCCTTCTTCTTGCTCAACCGGTGCTGTGAGCTCGGTGGTGGGCGTGTGAGGAGGAACAGTGGAAGGGGGCGCCCATTTTATAGCCGGGCGAGGCATCTCGGGTGACCACACGCGATGGGGGCGCCTGGCAGCCGCATTTGATGCGGCATCCGGGATTTCGGGAGGAGGAGGCGTGGCAGCGCAGCTCTAGGCTTGGCACACAGGCCATTGAAGGCGGCGTGACAGGAGCAGGCGGCCACCGCGGGGTTCGGTGATGGCGTGGTGTGGGCGGCCGCCGGTCTTGCTTCGATTGATTCGACGTCGACTCGGTGGATTTCGCGCGACACAGCGGTGGAGGAAGACGGCTCGGTGAGGTGCGGCGACCAGTGACGCGATGGGGCATCCCGTCGATGGATCTCCGGGCGCACGCGGCGAGCGGGTGCGACCGGCCGTGCCTCGGGCTCGCTCGACTTTGGGTCAGCTCGACGGGATCTGTGGCGGTGGGAGGGGTGCGACGCAGGGCAGTGACCGGCGATGGGACGGGGCGTCCCATCGCCGGGATTCCTGGCGGCAGCGGCAGCGCAACCCTAGCGCGGTGTGCGCTCGGGTGTTGCGGCGGCGAGAGGAGGAAGAGGCGCTGTAGCGCTTGGGCCGGGCTGGGCCGCGCGATGGAGGTAAAAAAATGTTTGCCCTTTTTTGTGTCTGTTATAGATCTACCCCACTTAAATGGAATCTCATCCTCGAGATTCGGTTTTCTCCTCAAATAGGTGAGGAAACTCTCTCCTGAGGTCGTCCTCTCATTCCCTGGTAGCTTCTGCTTCGGTATGGTTAGTCCATTGGACTCGGCAGAATCGCACTTCCCTCCTGCGTGTCTGCCGGGTGATGGCGTCTAGGATCCTTGTAGGCAGCTCTTGGTATCTTAAGTCCGGCTGTAGGTCCATCACGTCACACGACACTCGCTCCTCGGGTACCCTCAGGCATTTCTTAAGTTGTGACACGTGGAACACGTTGTGCACATCGGACATGGTTTCTAGCAGCTTCAAACGGTAGGCTACTGCTCTTATTCTTCCGAGTATTTTGAATGGTCCGATGTATCGTGGGGCCAACTTTCCCCGTATTTGGAACCTTCTCGTTCCACGGATAGGCGACACCTTGAGGTATACGAAGTCTCCCTTTTAAAAAGTGAGCTCCCTTCGGTGGGTGTCCGCATAGCTCTTTTGTCTGCTCTGGGCTACCTTGAGGTTCTCTCTGATTGTGGCTACTCGTTCCTCTGCGTCCTTAATTATGGCAGGGCCAAAATACGATCGCTCCCCAACCTCCGACCACATCAGTGGTGTTCGGCACTTTCTTCCGTACAATGCCTCGAAGGGTGACATCTGTAGGCTGGCCTGGTAGCCGTTGTTGTAGGAGAACTCTGCGAAGGACAGACTCTTCTCCCAATCCTTTCCGTATGTCAGAACACATGCGCGTAGCATGTCTTCTAGTATCTGATTTACCCGTTCAGTCTGCCCGTCCGTCTGTGGATGGTAGGCAGAACTGTAATCTAGTTTGGTGCCCAGGAGAGCATGCAAACTCTTCCAAAAGTGTGACGTGAACTGGGAGCCACGGTCTGATACTATACGGCTTGGTACTCCGTGCAGTCGGAGTATGTGATCGATGTATAGCTGTGCTAGTTGGTCTCCACGGTGGGTCGTTTTGACTGGTATGAAATGGGTCACCTTCGTCAGACGGTCTACGATGACCCAAACGGAGTTGTTTCCCTTTTTCGTCCGTGGTAACCCGGTTATGAAATCCATTGCGATTTCATACCATTTCCACACCGGTATGGTTAGGGGTTGTGGCAACCCTGCCGGTCTCTGATGTTCGGCTTTTACTCGGTGGCAGACGTCGCAATGGGTGACGAATTCTGCTATTTCTCTTTTCATAGCCACCCACCAATACTTTTGCTTTAGGTCCTGGTACATCTTGGTGGTTCCCGGGTGGATGGAGTACGCTGAATTATGGGTCTCATCCATTATAAGTTGTCTTAGCCCATTTGACTTCGGCACACATATCCGGTTCTCGTACCATAGGGTCTCGTGCTCGTCCACACGAAACCCAGGGGGGCCTTGCCTACCCCTGTCTGAGCCTTTAGTGTACGGATTTCCGGATCCTCCCGTTGGGCCTGCCGAATTCGATCCTCCAATGTGGGTTGTAGGCATAGGGTGCCCAGATACCCATTTGGTGCTATGTGCAGGTTCAACTTTTGCATTTCCGCTCTCAGACTCGGTTGGCGGGTAACAGGCCTTATTACGTTACAGTGAGCCTTCTGGCTTAGAGCGTTGGCTACTACGTTAGCTTTTCCAGGATGATACTGCACTTCCAGGGTGTAGTCCTTTATCAGCTCCAACCACCTTCGCTGCCTTAGGTTTAATTCCGACTGAGTGAATATGTATTTGAGACTCTTGTGGTCTGTAAAGATCTGACACTTGTTTCCGATCAGGTAGTGTCTCCAGATTTTTAGTGCATGGACTACAGCTGCCAACTCCAAGTCATGGGTTGGGTAGTTCTTTTCATGGACCTTTAGTTGTCTGGATGCATAGGCGACGACTCGGTCATCCAGCATCAGCACACACCCAAGTCCTTGTCGGGAGGTGTCGCAGTACACGACGAAATCTTTGTGTATATCCGGCAAGATCAGCACTGGGGCTGCGGTCAACCTCTTCTTTAATTCTCTAAAGCTGTTCTCGCAGGCGGGAGTCCACTCAAATCTCTTGTCCTTCTTTGTCAGCTCTGTCATGCGCCTCGCAATTTTGGAGAACCCTTCTATAAACCTCCGGTAATACCCGGCCAGTCCAAGGAAGCTGCGTATTTCCACCACGCTAGTGGGCTGCTTCCAGTCAGTGACTGCTTCGACTTTAGCTGGGTCCACTACCACTCCCTCGGCCTTTATGATGTGCCCGAGGAACGCGACCTGCTGCAGCCAAAATTCACACTTGCTGAACTTGGCGTACAGCTGGTGTGCTCTTAGCCTTCCCAGCACTATTCTGAGATGTTCGGCATGCTCTGTCTGACTTCTCGAGTAGATCAGTATGTCGTCTATGAAGACAACGACAAACTTATCCAACTCTTCCATTAATATCTTGTTCATTAAGTTCATGAAGTAAGCCAGTGCGTTGGTCAGCCCGAACGGCATTACTGTGAACTCGTACTGCCCATAACGAGTTACGAAGGCTGTCTTCATGATATCTGCATTTCTGATTTTTAGTTGGTAGTAACCAGATCGCAGATCGATCTTGGAGAAGTACTTCGCTCCCTTTAGTTGGTCAAACAAGTCATCGATCTGTGGCAAGGGGTACTTGTTCTTGATCGTGACCTCATTCAGGGACCGGTAGTCGATACACATCCTCAAGCTACCGTCCTTCTTTTTGACAAATAGTACGGGAGCTCCCCAGGGTGAAGAGCTAGGTCGGATAAATCCTTTCTCTTGCAATTCTCCGATCTGCTCCTTTAGCTCGGACAGCTCGTTGGCTGCCATCCGATACAGCCTCTTAGCTATCGGTGTTGCCCCAGGTATCAGGTCGATTAGAAATTCAATATCCCTATCCGGGAGCATTCTGGGTAGCTCTTCTGGGAATACGTCTGGGTATTCACTTACAACTGGCACTTGCTCCAAAGGTGTTGTTTCCAGACTGCACACTAGGGGTTCCATCCTGAGCTTACAGGGTTGGCATGTCAAGGTAATCCCGTCACGGTTCGTCGTCGTGACCTTGCGGTCGGCACATGATATATTCCCTTTATGTCGTGCCAGCCAATCCATTCCAAAGATGACATCTATGCCGTCCGACTTCAGGACGACTAGGTCTGCTAGAAATTCTACCCCACTTATTTGAATCTTAACCCCCAGGCATCCGAGGTGGCACTTTATAGTGGCCCCTGGGGATCTGGTCACTAGTGGGGTTTTTAGCCATACCGTGGGTAATCCACTTTTAGCCACAAATTTGGAGGAAATAAAGGAGTGTGAAGCCCCAGAATCAAATAGTACCGTGGCGAGGGTTGAGTTGACCAGGTACTCACCGAGTACGACGTCTGGAGCATCCTCAGCCTGGCTTGCGTCGATGTGATTCACACGACCACGTCCGAAGGACTGAGCTCGGTTCTGCGGTCCTGATGCCTGCGGTGGGTTGCGCCAGTTGTTGGACGCAACGGTCCTTACTCCTGAGTTTGCCGGGGCATCATTTGGTTTCCTCATGAGGGGGCAATTTGCGATCAAGTGCCCCGGGTCGTGGCAATGGAAGCAATCCCTGCCGGCAGTTGTCGTCCAAGTTATGTTGGTATTGCCCTGCTGCGGTGCATTGGTGCTTGGTGGCCGGTATTGTTGCATTGGCTGCTGTAGGTTGGAACCCGTGGTGTGGAACTGCATTGTGGGTTGTTGTCGTGGCTTCGGCGGAAAGCTAGGCCTTGCCTGTTGGAATCGCTCTTGCTGCTTGAACTTTTGCACCTGGAACTTCCTCTTTCGTTCCCCATCCAGCTGGGAACATGCCTCTTCCAGTAATATGGCCCTATTCATGAGGGTGTTGAAATCCGGGTATATGTGTGTGACAAGTTGGGCTTTCATGACACCGTTCAACCCTTTGCGGAAACAGTCTTGCTCTTCTTGTCAGTGTTAATTTCACTACTGGCATAGCGTCCCAACTTTAAGAACTTCTTGATGTATTGGTTGATGGTCATGGCTCCTTGGCGTAGTGCCCGAAACTCGTCTGCCTTCATTTCAATAACTCCTTGGGGAATATGGTAATCCTGGAAGGCTTGCTGAAACTCCTTCCAGCTTATTGTGTCAGGTTCGGTTGCTGCTTCACGGTAGTTGTCCCACCATTCCGCGGCAGCTCCCACCAGCTGATGGGAGGCTAGCATTACTCGCTCCTGGTCCCCGGCTGCGGTAATGTCGAGTTTCCTGCCTATGTTGCGCAGCCAGTCATCGGCTGCCAATGGGTCCTCATCAGTGCCGTCAAAGACCGGGGGTTGGAGTCTCATGAACTCTGACATCCTAGAGGGTGGAGGCGCCCCAGGGCCTCGCTGCCCCTGTATCGCCTGAGTTATGGTCTGTAACAACTGTGTCTGTACTGCCATGACTTCGGACAACGTAGCCAGTGGTGGTGAAGGCACCACTTCCTCCTCCGCAGCTGGCACTTCTTCGGGGTTGATTTCCCCAACTCCTTTCGGAGGGTTGTTTGCTCTATTGGGTTCACCTCTTCCAAAAGCTGCTACCCGTGGGGCCTGGATTGGTGCACGACGTCCTGCTCCCCTGCCACTCCGGGCGGGTACGCTTTGGGGTGCACGTGCCACAGGTGCCTGAGCCCCTTCGGCAACGCGCTCCCAGCGTGCCTAAACTCTGGCAGATCTCTTGGGGGCCATCTGGAGAAGTAAAATTTCACGGAACTTTACCTGTTGCTTTGTTTATTGTTTCTTGTTTTATGTGACCATATTCTAATATAAGGGTTTGCTAATTAGGTTCATACTTTACTTATTACTATTAATATTATTATTTCCAAGAGGGGTGCCCCTCGCCTGACCTCTTGCCCATTTCATTCAACAGAGTTTTATCACACATACTGGAAGTCCATTAATTCCCGGCAAATCACACCATCATTACTAGAGTACAATCATCACATGGTACAACACATAGCAGGTCTAGGACCTTGCAACACACTCACGCCACATCTAACGATCACGATGCTAATCATCCACTAACACAGGATACATAACTCACACTATGCCGGGCTACTCATGGTACTACAGGCTGCTGCCTACTGTGGTGGGACTCGTGGGGGTACGGCGTCCTCCATGCCATGGTCCTGGTGCCACTCGTGCCCCAAGTCAATCCCGTCGTCGACCAACTCCTCAACGGTGAAGGGGAACTGTCCACTGCCGTGTCCTGCGGTCCCCTGACTAGGTCCTCCACAGCTAGCAACCTCTTCCAGTATCTCGATGCTCGAGTCCTGACCGTCGCCTCCCTGCGGGTGCTCGTCCTCTTCTGGCTCGTCTCCGGTGTCGTCGTCGGAGTCGCTGTATGTCTCCGTGCTCCGAGTGCGTCCTCCACGCAGCTGCTCCAGCAGTCGAAGGCTCTTGCCTCGGCCGAAGCGTCCAGCGCCCCTGGCTATAGTGGCCCGGACGGAGGGAGTCAGGTGGGGTACAGCTGGCAGACACATCGTCTGCATGCCACTCTCGTGCTGCACGGCCAGGGTGCTCTTACGAGCAGTGATCCGGACTCGTGCTCCCCCTGAGCGAGCTCCCTCCTGGTAGAGGGAGTCCAACTCCCTGACGTGTGCTGCGGTCCTGTGGTTAAGCTCCACGCGCAGAGCCTCGGTCACCTCACGAGCTCGCGTGGTCTCGGTGCGGGCCTCGTCCAGCTGGGCCTGCAGACTCCTCACTCTAGCCTCCGTGTCCTGAGTGCGAGCAACCTCTGCCCTCCACTCTGTGTGGGTGTTCTCGCAGCCCTGGTCCAAGGCGTGCAAGTATCTGGCAGTCTCTGTCAAGGTGGTGTCCTCCACAGTCCTGGTGGGTCCCTCCAGTGTCGCAACTCGGTGCCTCCAGACGTAGATGTCCTCTCGGCGCACGGGGAAGTAACGGATGGGCATCGGCCCGGTCCGCTCCATGTACCTGTCGCTGAGCTCCAATAGTGCCTCCCATGCAACAGCTCTGATGGAGTCCGCATAGCAGGCTCTGGTGAAGGTGAGCAAGTAGGGCTGCACTCCGTAAGGTCCTAATGTCTTAGTGACGTGGATCTCTGCCTCGCAGCAGAGTGCACCGTCCTCCTCGTACTCCCTCCAGCGGTAGCATGGAAACCTCGTGTAGCCAAGTCTCCCCAAAGTATGGATCAGCAACTGTGGGAACCCAGTCAGGTCCTGGCATGTACCCTCAGACCAGCCGTCCATCTGTCAAGGTAAAGTGTGGGTCAGTGTTGTTTTGACAAAATAATTTTACAGAAGAGTGAGGTAAGTCTCGTAAAGGTAGGTTTTCGCACATAATTTTTGGAAAATATGTGTTCCGTCGATGTTTCGTCCCTATGGCTTCGTCCTACGGCCAAGTACGGCTCTGATACCACTCTGTCAGGACCCACCTCTTGCGGGGCCCACTTGTGCATCTTGTACCAATCCCTGGATCAGTAGTCCGTACGCACAATAGAATGGATCCAAAGCCATGCAATAATTTAGCCTCAACATACCCCTTAAGGTCTTACAACCAAAATTTTAAGTTACACTTCATTGTCCTCGCAGGGCCTCAAAAGACCAACAACTAGTGAAACGCAGCGGACTAAGTGGCTCCCATTCCCCTCAGGCTGCCTTGGGTGCAGGACTAGGCCTACTCGTCGATGTATTGTGCTTCATCCTCCATCTCCCTCTCTTCCTTTGCTTCTGAGGGTCACAAAGAAAGCAAGAGTGAGTACGGAAGGTACTCTGCAAGCCCTAACACTACGCAAGGGAATGTGTTTCATGCTAGGGTTATAACAAGGGAGGGCCATATGGCTTAGGGTTGCCGAAAAGCATTCATGCAGGGTCTTCTTTAAAGAAGGTTTTACAAAGAAAAAGAGGCAGTTGTTTCTTGCTTTTAGTTGGTGGGACCTGGGGGAGTTTGAGCTCCATCCCGCCAGTTCCCTAAGTTTTAACCGAACGTTCGAGCCCACGGCTCTACTAGTTCTCGGCACACAGCCGAAATCTCCAAAACACGGCAAACACAACCACTCAGCACACCAAGGAAACACACTAAGGCTAATCAACAAGAGCTCGGAGCATAGCGTGCCAATACCGTGGCAACGGTTATCCGGATTTACACTCTGTAGAGGTTGTACACTTTACCCACAGGTCAGGCACTCCTAGCAAGGGAGTAGCGTAACGTTCGCCTCATCTTCCCCGAATAACCCCACAATCACACCTTAGGATGCACCCAGGGGCTATATGGGCAATTACTCTCCCAACCGGACTACGAGTAATGACTCCCCCGTGTCTTTTCCTAGTCCCCCGTGCCCTACTGGCCGCTAGATGGCTCATGTGGAAGTCACCAAGAAGGTAGAGGGAATGCTGCCCATACAGGTTCATTGGTTGTACGGAATCACTATGACGAGGTTATGTGAACCGGTCCTTGAGTTGGTGAGGTGGCTCCGTCCATGTCCACGACAGGTGGACTACACCGAAGCACACACTACTCATTCACCAATCCCGCCACAACCACCCCTTTTTCCCACTTCACTCCACGCAGGTTGTATGACACCATCCCTAACCCATTTCCTAACTCACACCACAAAGACACCTTTCACACTCTTCGCAAATCCAATGATTAATTGTAGTGAGATGCGATGCGAACATCGTGAGGGTCCCTAAGCAATTCTACTTTCAAGGGATTACGCATGTCATCACGTTATATTGTGATGACAGGGCCTTAGGGCGTCAAGGAGGAGTTGACAAGGTCAAGGAGGGTTCGTGGCACGTCGCAAGTCAACCACGTGACACTGCGACCACTAGCCAAATGGGTCTTAGCTACCACAACATTTAAAAGTATTCACGAAAAACATGCATATTGAAAACAGGCTATCAGGGTAATTTCGCAAATTCATAGGAGCAATAATGATCAAGGGAGTTAGAGATTGCCTTCGAAAGCTTCTAAGAACTCCTCATAATCCGGGTCTTCGAGTTCCTCGTCGAATCCCTCGTTCGCTATAGTACGTAGTTTGCACGAGCGTCAGATCCAAAGAAATCCAGGGAATCCGAACAACTTTCAATAGGGTGATTACTAAAAATCCGATAGGTGTCCCTGGTACGAGGCTTATTTCACCTCGTGGACTGAACAGGGTGATGTCATTAGTTGGGTAATTAACTATGAGCTAACCCTTTTATCCTCGCTTAACCTAAATGGGTTATTATATATTATTTTGACTTAACGTGTTCGTGAGTCTGTTGGGGCCATTCTCTTGTCATTATTCTTTAATAGCTGCCAACCGTTCTGAAGTCCTGCACCTAAGAGGGTATCTCATGGGGTCCTGGGTACACGTGGACCAAGTCTATGATGTCATTTTCATCGTTCCTTGCGAACCGGAGTAAAGTGGCGACGATGTGAAGACTGACTGGGCCTTCACATGGGTTAGGTTGCCGATGTGGCTGCCGCTTCGACTACCGTGTGCGCAAGGGGTTCATTCGGCCGAGTTGGCGCTGATGGGGCTAACGCCCGTAGTCGCTCTCGGACGTAGCGCCCTACTAGCCCGCCACCTAGGCGTCGTGCGGCCGCTTGGCTGACACCCTTGGTTGGTGCACGCCGGTGTGGCGACGGGTCACCAGAATTTGGTCGGGACCCAACCCTATTCATTGGTGGGGGATTCTGGGCATGCCGTCCTCTAGACTACGTGCGAAACATGTCGGGGTGGTCCGAGGGTTTGCCGGAACAACGGCTAGGGATCGCCGGTTATGGCGATAGCCGCGGTGTTCGGCGTGATGGAGCGCTTTGCGTTCTAAAGTAAACATGCTATTCTATACATGCATTGAGGTGTGTGAGAGGTTCGATATCGATATGCTCGGCCGGACCGGGGGAGAGCCCCATTGTGGCCGGCGGTGTGCCATGGCGACAGAACGCGACGGCACTTGGCGTGCGCATGCCTAGGGCCCTATCCTCGACGTTTGCATGTAGGAAACTTTATACGAAAGCTAGAAGAGCTGTGAGTGCAAGGAATCAAAAAGAGAGGGACGGGGGCTCACCGTGGAAAACTCGGGAGGTGCACGGAGTTGAT
The DNA here is from genome assembly GCA_030760725.1 of Neostapfia colusana. NCBI lineage: Eukaryota > Viridiplantae > Streptophyta > Magnoliopsida > Poales > Poaceae > Neostapfia > Neostapfia colusana. The sequence continues at coordinate 23,606,920 of JASWHV010000006.1, read as the reverse complement.
GAAGAGGGTGCTGTTCTTGTGAGATTTTGACGCCGGCGACCCTTCTTCTTGCTCAACCGGTGCTGTGAGCTCGGTGGTGGGCGTGTGAGGAGGAACAGTGGAAGGGGGCACCCATTTTATAGTCGGGCGAGGCATCTCGGGTGACCACACGCAGTGGGGGCGCCTGGCAGCCGCATTTGACGCGACATCCGGGATTTCGGGAGGAGGAGGCGTGGCAGCATAGCTCTAGGCTCGGCGCACAGGCCACTGAAGGTGGCGTGACAGGAGCAGGCGACCACCGCGGGGTTCGGTGATGGCGTGGTGTGGGCGGCCGCCGGTCTCGCCGATTGATTCGACGTCGACTCGGCGGATTTCGGGCGACACAGCGGCGGAGGAAGGCGGCTCGGTGAGGTGCGGCGACTGGTGACGGGACGGGGCGTCCCGTCGACGGATCTCCGTGCGCGCGCGGCGAGCGGGTGCGAGCGGCCGTGCCTCGGGCTCGCTCGACTTCGGGTCAGCTCGGCAGGATCTGCGGCGGTGGGAGAGGTGCGACGCGGGGCGGTGACCGGCGACGGGACGGGGTGTCCCATCGCCAGGATTCCCGCCGGCGGCGGCGGGGCAACCCTAGCGCGGTGCACGCTCGGGTGTGGCGGCGGCGAGAGGAGGAAAAGGTGCTGTAGCGCCTGGGCTGGGCCGGGCCACGCGATGGAGGTAAAATTTTTTTTGCTCCTTTTTTGTGTCTGTTACAGAATGTTATGTGTATCATTTGTTTATTCTTGCACTATTATTGTGTAGACTGGATGAAGCAAACAAACATGTGCTGATCTTTTGAATGGTGTGAATGCAGAATGGTGCGTACACGGTCCACGCACGAGGAGGGAGGCCCAAGTCAGGTTCATGGTGATGAGTCTCCACCCCCAGAGCAAACGACGATGCAGCAACAATGTAAAAGTCCCAAAAACATGTAAATGCAAAACTTGAATTATGAATAAAGTTGTGTTCAAATTCAAGAAAGTGGGACTTACAAAAACTTTCTAAAACATGATTATATACATAGGTGTCCAACCAAATGAGCTAGAATATTCATTCGAATTGTTTTAAGCCAAGGTTGAATGAAACACCATGTGTAGAGTTTCCATGTGCAAGAGGAGTTTTAAATTCGGATTATAACCTCACTTTTTGCATTAAAATTCAAATGTTCACTTAAATGCAAAGGTGGCCATTTCAGAAAGGGAGTTCAAACTGTTTCTTCAAAATTCCTATTTGCAGTGGCCAACTCAAAAATCAGATTGCATATTTAAATTCTTCAGGTCCAAAATAGTGGGATAGCAAAGTTTGAGAAAATATGGAGGTACTTTGATATTCATGTCAAAGAGGCTTTTGAATTTCATTGGAATTCGAATTCAAATTCGAATCTGAACTAAACGTTGTCAATTCCCCAAATGGATTTTAAATTTGAGCTCCACATAATTGAATTATATAACCTGCCAAATTTGAGATATTTTGGGTGGAAGATGACAAGTGGAACCCACTTGTCATTGAGAGTAATAAACTTACACCCGAAGTCTCTGTTTCTTTGCTTGCACTCGAACACACCGAAGCATCACCAGGTGACAGCACGTTGCAACGCAGGGACATCTCCCCAGCTGGTGGAGCCACGCTAGAGAGCACCTTGGTGCTCTTATCACCATAAGCCGTGCTCAGTTTGGCCACAAACCGAAGCCCCGGTACCTGGCCTCTCCCTCGAGCAAAAACAGAACCGAAACTTTCAGCTCACGTGGACAGCCTCAACCAAGCCTTTTCAAGCCACACTCCAATGGAGTTTTCTGTGCACCTTGGTTTCTAGTATCTGCCTGCGAATTAATTTGAGTTTTGTCTAACGATCGTCGAGTTCTCTGCGAAATTTCGTTGGTGAGCACATTGAACAACCTCTCTGTAATTACGAGATTTCTTTCTGCAGCAACCTTTAGGGCTCAATTAAATCCTAGCATGTCTTCTAGACTCTGTTGTGAAGCTGTAGAATCAAATTAGACCAAATATTATGCACCATAGAATCGGAATTTCTATTTTTCCCCATTACAAAACTTCTGCAACCCTAGCTCTCCGTGGAGAGGTGATTTCCGATTGATTTATTGCTGAGTTGCATGTAGAACGGTGATTTCCATACTCCACTGATTCTCTAAGACAAAGTGGCATAAGATTTGGTGCCCCCTACATGGAGCATGACCTCGCCGGAGTTGGAAGGTCGGCTGCCACCGCTGGGGGCATGTTTTCCAGGCTGTTCCAGCTGGGGATGACCTCACCAATCAGTTTCTCATGCAATCTTAGGCCCTAGCGGTAGAAATCAGAGGAAAAGATGGCTGGGGGAGCAGGGACGGTGAGGTTCACTGGTGTAACACCCCAAAACCTGTTAAGAGGGGAATTTAAAAAAATTTTGGACGTATTGCATGTGGTGCAGAAATTCAAATTCAAATTGGAATTCAAATTCAAATCAAAACAGAAAAGAAAAGGAAAAATAAAAAAGAAAAACCCCACCGGCCAGTGGGCCGAAACCCACCAGCTGGCCCAATCTCCCCGCGCCAGCCCCAAACCCGCGCCCCTCTCTTCCTCTCACTGACACGCGGCGCCCGCGTGTCATCCCTCACCTCCCGCGCGCACGGCCGACCCCGGGACTCTTCTCGCACCCGATTCCAAACCACCTCCGGAAACCCGCGCCCCAGCCCGAATTTCGGTCCCGGACGTCTCCAACTCGATCCCAACAGACCGCCGCCCTCCCTCATCTATATAAACGCCGGCATCGCCCTGTTCCCCCCCCCCTGATCGGCTGTTTTTCCTCCCGGTGAAGGAAACCCGGTGTTTTGCGCTCTAGACACAGCTCCGACGAGCACCGCCGCGTTTTCACCTCGGACCTCGTCGCCGACCGCCTTCTAGGGCCTCCGAGCTCAAGAAAAACCCTGAGGTGAGATCCCCTACCTCCCCTCTTCCGTTCCATGTCAAGAAATCCAAGTTTTAGGAAGTACAGACGAAAACCCGAAGTTCTCCGACGAGATCGCCGCCTCCCGCTGACGCGCGCCGCCGGGCAGCGCCGCCCGCGCACGGCCAGGGCGACGTGACCACCTGAGGCCCGTCCATTTTAAATCGTGCGGTTCCTATTAGATCTAACCCGTACCGCTTCGCGTTATAATATCAGCCGTCTATTTTAAATCGGACGGTCCACATCAGCCCCTCGTTATAAAGGCCGGGATTCTTACGCGCTACCCCCTGGGGATCTCGGAAAACACGAGCTAGCCCCGGAAACTTCTGATCTAGCCCCTGGAACTTCAGAAATTCATGTAAATTCATTTAAAAAACAGTTTTAGCCCCTGGACTTAATAAAAATTAGGAAAACCCCTCTGTTATGTGTAGTTAGACCCCTGGAAATTTATGAAATAATAAATTAGACCCTGCAGTAGTGTGGATTTACCTTTTTTACCCTATATGATATTAAATTCAGAAATTTGAATATGTGACTAGGATTTAAATTTAAAAGGTAAGGCAAACACATGTACAAATTCAAAATTTAAACTCTCCTAGCACTTGGAAAACTTTAGAATCAGTTAAAAATAGATTTTTAGGCTGAAATGAATCTGTCTAATTGTTGTTCATATTTATTAGTTATAAATACACATTTTAGGCTAGGAAATAATTCTGAAAACTGATAAAATAAATTTAAATTAGTTCACATCAGAGGAGAAGTTCAAAAATATATTATTTAATATTTTAGATCAGAACCTATTCTGTTTAGATGACATGTTCTAATATTTAATATTAAAACTCACTTTTAGGCATAGAAAATAAATCTGAAAAATATAGGAAAATAGGTATGCATAATTAGAAAATGATAAATGAAGTCTCCAAATCAAAAAAACTTCAGTTTAGGATTTGGTAGAAGATCTGAAAACCTATTTGGAGTAGGAAAATACCTTTTATACAAACTTTGTGGCTAAGAAGTGTAATAATTAAATATAAAGAATTTGTTCAAATTGGAACTTCATATATAGTGTGCAAATAGAAATCTGAACATAGAAGTTAGAAATAATATACATATGTTTAAAGGTGAATGTAGGCCAAAAATCAACACATGTAGAGTAACCACAACACTTAGAAATGTGAATGACTTTCATAGGTATGTATGTGTGGTTTGTATGAAGTGAAAGTATGAACTGTGTCTTATGGATTGTTTTTTTTATATGTGTATTGGCATGAATAGAACCTGCCCCAGAGAAGTTCTCCCTTTCCAAGACCAAGGCTTTCCATTCCCAGAGCAGCAGGAAGAAGGAAAGTGTCCTTGACCACTTTGATCCTATATTAGGATGTGTAGATAGAATTATTTGCATTGTCAATTGAAATATGAAACCCATGCTAGGAAGTTTCCCTAGAATTGCATTACCTTGTTTCCTTGTAACTTGGGTTGGGATTTATTTTATCATGTCATTTATTTATATGCTTATGCTTAGCCATGCTTAGAATGGGATAATTGGGATATGATATCAACAATTTATTTACCTTACCCTTGAAATGAGATATTATGAGTTATGTAGAGGTAGGGATCGAGGCAAGTTGGATGATTTGGTTGGTGCTGGGTGCACGAGACTCGGGTTTGTGTTTAGTACTTGCCAGGATCCTAAGGACCGGTTCATGGAGCATGTAACCTGGCTTTACAGTGCCAACCACATGCTGAGATGGGGCAGCTTAGCCAATTAATTAGGTGTATCCCCGGCGTAGTATGGGTGTGTTGGATGGTGCGGGGAATAGGTGTCAGCTGGACTACCGTATGAACCGCAAGGCTCAAGAGGGGGCCACTGCAGCGGGGTTGGAGCCTCTTGTATGTTGTTAGGGGTGAAACCTCAGTGGGCCCACGCTCGTCGGGAATCCCTTTGTAAAGGCTTCGTAGTGATCTCCTGGCTACACACCTGGGAAGTGTGAATGTGGTTCGCGGCCACTAGCATAATGGAGGTTCTTTTAGTCCACCCGGCAACGGGGGATGAAATCACTACATGTGGGTATAGTGGTGCAAACTCTGCAGAGTCAAAACTGTCATGACAGCCGTGCTCACGGTCAAGAGCGGCTTGGACTTATTTATGATTATAGGATGATGACTTTGGAAGTTGTGGATGTTAAGCGGGGAGCTTAACATTGGAAATGATGTTATGGTTATTTGATTTTGATGATGGGTTGGGAGATTGGGACCATTTCACCTATGTAGTAATGTAGGTGCTTAATAAGCTAAGGTGATAGGTATTAATTGCGGAGTGCTTTAACCATGAGTTCAACCTCTCCTTGTTCTTGCCATGCATGACATAACTTTTCCACACTTGCTGAGTACCAACGGTACTCAAACTTGCATATTTGTTGGTTTAAATTGCTGCTCAGGTCAAGGGGGTGATGTGGTGTTCAATGACCAAGACTTCGGACCCGAAGAAGGATTCTAGGTTCATGGAGTCCCCGGGCAACGCCTGTGACGGAGCCCACAAGAATAATATTCCGCTGCTATTTTATTTACATGTTATGAACTTATTATCGTCCATCGAGACGTATGCTTTGTAAGACATATTTATTTTGACACCTGGCTTGTAATAAATGATGCTTCACTATTTTTCATCACATGTATGAGAAAATGATCCTGGCATACATGTGATATTCACTCGGTTGTTCTTCGGAGAAACCGGGTGTGACAGAAGTGGTATCAGAGCCAAGGTTGCCAGTAGGAACGTGGACCTAGGTAGAAATGGACGTAAGGACCCTATTTCCTTAAAAACTATTTTACAAAGGTGTGGGTTGAAAAGTGTTATTTAACGGGGTCACTTTATTCACCTTGTCCCAACTTTTATTCAAAATACAATTTTTGTTTAACTCTTATCTAACTTAATTTTAAATGCTTTATGTTTTAGATGGTTTGCATGATCCGCACCGCCCGCAAGTCCACCGGAGGGAGAGTTCCTGTAGTTGCCCTTGCCCTGAGAGAGGAGAATCGTCTGGTGACGTACCACTCCTACGGGTTGGCAGTAGGAGGCTTGTTGCGCCGTCTACGGCCTATGCTCCACGCTGCCGGCAATACGGGCAAGCTAATCATACACTACAGCTCCACCCGGACCATCCGTGAGAAGCGGGAAGAATGGAGTTCAGAAATGAGGATTATCCATGAAAATCAGTTTCTCAAGACCCACCGCTCTCCAGCTTGTCGAGCGACACAGGTCGATGCCGAGAAGGATGTCACCTGGGAGGCCATCACCTTCCAGAGTTACATCTACCGTCGCCACCTGGACAGGACTGAGTACATGTATGTCCTCCAGCGTGAAAGTGGTACAGCGGAGTACAAGTACCCACCAGTACAGCAGGGGACTTCCCATGAGCACATGGACCTGTGCTTGGAGGATGCTGCTATGCTCAGCACTCGAGTGCAGGAGTGTCAGCAGGAGCTTCAGGATGTTTGTGACATCCTGAAGGAGACTGAGGCGTTGCTTCGAGCCAGCTTGAGGGCGAGAGAAAGAGGAGATGGGAATGAACTGTGTGTCACCGTGAATGACACATGGACTCCTGACTCCCCAGATCGTCGGGCGAGTAGGCGTCGCCACACTTCTCCACCAGCAGCTTCCCCACTCAAAGTGGAGTCAGAGGGCAGCCGCAATAATGAGGAAGATCCCGAGGAGCCAGCTGAGTGATACGAGTCATGTAGAGTCTTTTCCCTTAGTTCAGCAAGTTATCGAGTACTCGAGTCAATACCTTAGTTAATTGTGTGTTAATGTTTGGTGTGTGACGTGAGTTGTGGAAGCCATGCGCATTTTTCCACAACCTCGTCTTTGGGTTGCTTTGCCTTGATGTGTGAACCCCTATGAATTAAGAGTGCATTTATTTTCGCGTGAGACGTGAAACCCTCAGAAAATGTTAATATAATAAGGCCTCAAAAGTTTAAGTTTAAACAACCAAATTGGGAAGATAATACGTAATGCTTTAAATTAACATTTGATTGATCATGATAGATGGCCGGAAGACGAAAGGGTCGTGGTGCCAACCCCGCCAACAACAACGATGAGACCGGCAACCCTCATCTTTCTGGAGGACAAGACAGGGGTGGTCGCCGTGAAGGAGCTGATCCCATTCATCAAATGCTTGAAAACCAGGATCAGCTCATCCAGAGTTTAACTCAAGTGGTGGCCAACTTGCACCAAGTTCCACCTCCACAAGCTGCACCACACCAATCAAGGTTGAGTGAGTTTCTAGGGACTCAACCTCCAAAGTTTGCAAGTGCTGCTGAACCCCTGGAGGCAGATGATTGGCTAAAGACCATTGAGAGCAAGATGAGGATCATACAATGCCAAGGGTATGAGAGGGTGCTGTTTGCCTCTTACCAATTGCATGGACCTGCTGCTGATTGGTGGACCGCTTACGTAGCAGCCCATCATGACCCTGAGAACATCACTTGGGAAGAGTTCAAGCGCAGTTTCCGCAACCATTACATACCAAGGGGTGAACTCAAAAACAAGAGAAAGGAGTTCTTGGGGCTGCAGCAAGGAAACATGACTGTGAGCGAATACCTCACTAAGTTCACCCAACTATCCCGTTATGCACCACGGGACATCGAGACTGATGAGCAGAAATAGGACTGCTTTTTGGAAGGACTTACTGCGGAAATGCAGTGTGCAATGTCCTCCAACGAGTATGAAAGCTTCCAAAAGATGGTAGACAGAGCATTTGTCGTGGAAAGGAAGTTGAAGGCCTTGGAAAATGAAAACAAGAGGAAGGCGGGATGGTCACACCAAGCCTCGTGTAGCAACACACGCCCATGACTGATGCAGCCAACCGCAGGGCAGACGAGCCGTGCTGTGGTACCCTACTCAGCACCGAGAGGGTACAACCCGAATTTCAGGCCTCCGTCAGCACCAGCACAGCCACAACGTCAGTTTGTACAGCAGCCTCGTCCCACATATCAGCCTCGACCAGCAGTGCAAGGACCACAGAACCAACCCCAAGACAACAAAGGCCAGGCACCTAAGGTTGGGTTGCAATGCTTCAACTGTGGTGAAGTGGGGCACTATGCCCATAAGTGCCCAAAGAAGAAGCCCATGCCGCCACCATAGCAGAATGTGATGCGAGGACGGGTGAACCACGTGACCATGGAGGAAGCGCAAGAGGCACCTGACGTGGTAATTGGTAAGTTTCCTGCCAATTTACACATTGCAACCTTGTTTTTTGATTCTGGTGCTACCCACTCGTTTATTGCTCAAGGGTTTGTTAAGAAGCATGATCTAGCAACAACTCAAATGGACCATATGCTAGCAGTAAACTCTCCAGGGGGAGAGATAAGGACAAGACAAGTGTGTCCCAAGGTGAATCTAGACATTAATGGGGTAGTATTTACTGCCAACCTCATAGTGATAGATTCACAAGGGATAGATATTATTTTGAGTATGGATTGGTTGACCAAACATAAAGGAATCATCCATTGTTTGACAAGAACTGTGGAACTAACTCACCCTAGTGGCACAAGAGTAAAGTTCATAACCATACAAGAGCCTAAGAGGGACATTAAACTCAATCAGGTTGAGGTGGAAGTGGAGGAGATCAGGATCATCAGGGAATACCTAGATGTTTTTCCGGAGGAGTTGCCAGGTATGCCCCCCGATCGTGAAGTGGAATTCGCGATTGAGCTAGTGCATGGAACAGCTCCGATATACAAGAGACCCTATCGGATGGACTCCAAACAGCTGGAAGAACTCAAGGAACATTTGAAAGAATTGACAGAGAAGGGGTACATCCGTCCTAGTTCCTCACCATGGGGAGCGCCAGTGATATTTGTGCCCAAGAAGGACGGAACCCAAAGGTTATGTGTAGACTACCGTGCGTTGAATGAAGTAACCATCAAGAACAAGTACCCATTACCCCGCATTGAAGACTTGTTTGATCAGTTGAGGGGAGCTTGTGTGTTCTCGAAAATTGATCTCAGGTCGGGATACCACCAACTTAAGATAAGGCAAACTGATATTCCAAAGACAACTTTCGTATCTCGGTACGGACTGTATGAATACACCGTCATGCCTTTCAGGCTAACTAATGCCCCGGCATACTTCATGTATCTAATGAACAAGGTATTCATGGAATATCTGGACAAATTGGTGTTGGTTTTAATTGATGACATTCTCATCTTCTCCAAAGATGAAGAAGAACATGAGGAACATCTAAGGTTGGTGTTGCAAAAGCTGAGAGAACACCAACTATATGCCAAGTTGAGCAAGTGTGAGTTTTGGCTGAAGAGAGTTCCCTTCTTAGGACATATAATCTCGGAGGGAGGAATCTCTGTAGATCCCTCCAAGATCGAGGATGTAGAGAAGTGGAAGACCCCTGAGAATGTCGGGGAAGTTCGAAGCTTCTTAGGATTGGCTGGGTATTATCGACGGTTTATCGAGGGTTTCTCCAAGATTTTGAGACCCCTCACCAAATTGCTGGAGAAGGGAATCACATTCACATGGACACCGTAGTGCGAGACGAGTTTTCAAGAGCTAAAGAAAAGATTGACAACAACCCCAGTGCTAGTTATGCCAGATATGCAGAAGAACTTTTCGGTGTACTGCGATGCCTCTGGAAACGGGTTGAGATGTGTTCTCATGCAAGAGGGGCATGTCGTGTCTTATGCGTCCCGGCAGCTCCAGAAACACGAGAAGAACTATCCTACGCATGACCTAGAGCTAGCCGCAGTGGTACACGTGTTGAAGATTTGGCGGCACTACTTGATGGGGAAGAGGACAGAGATATATATGGATCATAAGAGCTTAAAGTATATTTTCACACAGCCAGATCTCAACCTCAGACAAAGTAGATGGTTAGATCTAATCCACGACTTTGATGTGGGCATCAACTATCATCTTGGGAAAGCGAACGTCGTGGCAGATGCTTTAAGCCGGAAGGTACAGGTCAATAGGTTGAGCTTGAAGGACATGCCTGCAGAATTGAAGGAAGAGGTTATAAAACTCAATCTATGTCTGGTGAATAGTGGTGAAGCCATCGCCATGGAAGTGGACTCCACATTAGAGCAAGATATACGCAACGGTCAAAAGATTGATGAGAAGATACAAGAAATCAGAGAACTCATCAAGAATAATAAAGCCCTTGGGTTCAGAGAGGATGAACAAGGTACGGTGTGGCAGGGAAAAAGAATCTATGTGCCTGAAGTGAAAGAGATCCGTGAATTAATTTTGAAGGAGGCTCATGATTCCGACTATTCCATTCATCCTGGAAGTACGAAGATGTATCATGACCTCAAGAGCAGATATTGGTGGTATGGAATGAAGCGAGATGTCACGGAACATGTTGCCCTATGTGACACATGTAAGTTGGTGAAAGCAGAACATCAACGACCCGCGGGATTATTGCAACCACTCAAAGTGCCTGAATGGAAATGGGAAGAAATCAGTATGGATTTCATAGTGGGACTACCCAGGACCCAATCGGGATATGATTCGATATGGGTCATCATCGACAGGCTAACCAAGGTAGCTCATTTCATCCCCGTGAAAGAAAGCTACAACGGATCCAAATTGGCAGAATTGTACATGTCAAGGATCGTGTGTTTCCATGGAGTGCCAAAGAAGATAGTGTCAGATCGAGGGACATAGTTCACCTCAAGGTTCTGGCAGAGGTTACATGAAACCATGGGAACTCATCTGAATTTTAGTTCTGCCTATCATCCCCAGACTGACAGACAGACGGAAAGAACCAATTAGATGCTTGAGGATATGCTGAGAGCGTATGCGCTCAAGAACAATAGGAGTTGGGATAAGAACTTACTATATGCGAAGTTCTCCTATAACAACAGTTATCAGGCTAGTATGAAGATGTCACCATTTGAGGCTTTGTATGGGAGGAAGTGCAGAACTCCACTATTTTGGAACCAAACAGGGGAAAGTAAAGTGTTTGGGCCCGAAGTACTACAAGAAGCTGAGGCGAAAGTGAGGGAAATCCGCAACAACTTGAGGATAGCACAGACACGACAAAAGAGCTATGCCGATGTACGGAGAAGAGAGCTCGTTTTCAACATGGGGGACTATGTCTACCTCAAGGTGTCCCCTATCCAAGGACTTCGTCAGTTCAAGGTGAAAGGGAAGTTATCACATCGATACATCGGACCCTTTCAGGTTCTGGAGAGGAAAGGCAAAGTGGCATATCAACTAGAAGTACCGGCTCACCTATCGGATGTGCACGATGTATTCCATGTGTCACAGCTCAAGAAATGTCTAAGGACGCCTGAAGAGATGTTACCCATGAATGAGGCTGACGTAGGAGAGGATCTGTCTTATGCCGAGCAACCGGTCAAGGTTTTGGAGACAATGGAACGCCTCACAAGAAATAAAAGAATACGGATGTGCAAGGTGTAGTGGAAGCATCACTCGGAAGAGGAAGTCACATGGGAGCAAGAAGACGAGCTTAAGGCACAGTTTCCGGAATTGTTTTCCTAGAACCACCAATCTCGAGGACGAGATTTCTTTTAAGGGGGGTAGAGTTGTAACACCCCAAAACCTGTTAAGAGGGGAATTTTAAAAAAATTTGGACGTATTGCATGTGGTGCAGAAATTCAAATTCAAATTGGAATTCAAATTCAAATCAAAACAGAAAAGAAAAGGAAAAAAGAAAAAGAAAAAGAAAACCCCCACCGGCCAGTGGGCCGAAACCCACCAGCCGGCCCATTCTCCCCACGCCAGCCCCAAACCCGCGCCCCTCTCTTCCTGTCACTGACACGCGGGGCCCGCGTGTCATCCCACACCTCCCTCGCGCTCGGCCGACCCCGGGACTCTTCTCGCACCCGAATTCAAACCACCTCCAGAAACCCGTGCCGCAGCCCGAATTTCGGTCCCGGACGTCTCCAACTCGATCCCAACAGACCGCCGCCCTCCCTCGTCTATATAAACGCCGGCATCGCCCTGTTTCCCCTCTTCCGTTCCATGCCAAGAAATCCATGTTTTAGGAAGTACAGACGAAAACCCGAAGTTCTCCGGCGAGATCGCCGCCTCCCGCCGCCACGCGCCGCCGGGCAGCGCCGCCCGTACACGGCTAGGGCGACGTGGTCCCCTGAGGCCGTCCATTTTAAATCGTGCAGTTCCTATTAGATCTAACCCGTACCGCTTCGCGTTATAATCTCAGCCGTCTATTTTAAATCGGACGGTCCACATCAGCCCCGCGTTATAAAGGTCAGGATTCTTACGCGCTACCCCCTGGGGATCTCGGAAAACACGAGCTAGCCCCGGAAACTTCTGATCTGGCCCCTGGATCTTCAGAAATTCGTGTAAGTTCATTTAAAAATCAGTTTTAGCCCCTGGACTTAATAAAAATTAGGAAAACCCCTCTGTTATGTGTAGTTAGACCCCTGGAAATTTATGAAATAATAAATTAGACCCTGCAGTAGTGTGGATTTACCTTTTTGATCCTATATGATATTAAATTCAGAAATTTGAATATGTGACTAGGATTTAAATTTAAAAGGTAAGGCAAACACATGTACAAATTCAAAATTTAAACTCTCCTATCACTTGGAAAACTTTAGAATGTGTTAAAAATAGATTTTTAGGCTGAAATGAATCTGTCTAATTGTTGTTCATATTTATTAGTTATAGAAACACATTTTTAGGCTAGGAAATAATTCTGAAAACTGATAAAATAAATTTAAATTAGTTCACATCAGAGGAGAAGTTCAAAAATATATTATTTAATATTTTAGATCAGAATCTATTCTGTTTAGATGACATGTTCTACTATTTAATATTAAAAGTCACTTTTAGTAATAGAAAATAAATCTGAAAAATATAGGAAAATAGGTATGCATAATTAGAAAATGATAAATGAAGTCTCCAAATCCAAAAAACTTCAGTTTAGGATTTGGTAGAAGATCTGAAAACCTATTTGGAGTAGGAAAATACCTTTTATACAAACTTTGTGGCTAAGAAGTGTAATAATTAAATATAAAGAATTTGTTCAAATTGGAACTTCATATATAGTGTGCAAATAGAAATCTGAACATAGAAGTTAGAAATAATATACATATGTTTAAAGGTGAATGTAGGCCAAAAATCAACACATGTAGAGTAACCACAACACTTAGAAATGTGAATGACTTTTGTAGGTATGTATTTGTGGTTTGTATGAAGTGAAAGTGTGAACAATGTCTTATGGATTGTTGTTTTCTTTTGCTATGTGTACTGGAATGAATAGAACATGCCTCAGAGCAAGTTCTCCCCTTCCAAGACCAAGACTTTCCACTCCCAGAGCAGCAGGAAGAAGGCAAGTGTCCTTGACCACTTTGATCCTATATTAGGATGTGTAGATAGAATTATTTGCATTGTCAATTGAAATATGAAACCCATGCTAGGAAGTTTCCCTAGAATTGCATTACCTTGTTTCCTTGTAACTTGGGTTGGGATTTATTTTATCATGTCATTTATTTATATGCTTATGCTTAGCCATGCTTAGAATGGGATAATTGGGATATGAGATCAACAATATATTTACCTTACCCTTGAAATGAGATATTATGAGTTATGTAGAGGTAGGGATCGAGGCAAGTTGGATGATTTGGTTGGTGCTGGGTGCACGAGACTCGGGTTTGTGTTTAGTACTTGCCTGGATCCTAAGGATCGGTTCATGGAGCATGTAACCTGGATGTACAGTGCCAACCACATGCTGAGATGGGGCAGCTTGGCCAATTAATTAGGTGTATCCCCGGCGTAGTATGGGTGTGTTGGATGGTGTGGGGAATAGGTGTCAGCTGGACTACCGTATGAACCGCAAGCCTCAAGAGGGGGCCACTGCAGTGGGGTTGGAGCCTCTTGTATGCTGTTAGGGGTGAAACCTCAGTGGGCCCACGCTTGCCGGGAATCCCTTTGTAAAGGCCTCGTAGTGATCTCCTGGCTACACACCTGGGAAGTGTGAATGTGGTTCGCGGCCACTGGCATAATGGAGGTTCTTTTAGTCCACCCGACAACGGGGGATGAAATCACTACATGTGGGTACAGTGGTGCAAAATCTGCAGAGTCAAAACTGTCATGACAGCCGTGCTCACGGTCAAGAGCGGCTTGGACTTATTCATGATTAGAGGATGATGACTTTGGAAGTTGTGGATGTTAAGCGGGGAGCTTAACATTGGAAATGATGTTATGGTTATTTGATTTTGATGATGGGTTGGGAGATTGGGACCATTTCACCTATGTAGTAATGTAGGTGCTTAATAAGCTAAGGTGATAGGTACTAATTGCGTAGTGCTTTAAACATGAGTTCAACCTCTCCTTGTTCTGGCCATGCATGACATAACTTTCCCACACTTGCTGAGTACCAACGGTACTCAAATTTGCATATTTGTTGGTTTAAATTGCTGCTCAGGTCAGGGGGTGATGTGGTGTTCAATGACCAAGACTTCGGACCCGAAGAAGGATTCTAGGTTCATGGAGTCCCCCGGGCAACGCCTGTGACGGAGCCCACAGGAATAATATTCCGCTGCTATTTTATTTACATGTTATGAACTTATTATCGTCCATCGAGACGTATGCTTTATAAGACGTATTTATATTCGACACCAGGCTTGTAATAAATGATGCTTCACTATTTGTCATCACATGTATGAGAAAATGATCCTGGCATACATGTGATATTCACTCGGTTGTTCTTCGGAGAAACCGGGTGTGACAACTGGAGAACACCACCTTAGTTGAGAAACAGAGGAGTTTTGGCTGGGGGTAGGGGATGACATGGTGGGACCATGCTGTCAGTGACTCGAACCATCATTTGACTTTAAACAGAATTTCCAAATACAATTCAAACTTAGAATACTCATAACTTTTGCTAGGAAACTCAAAATTGGGTTAGATTAAGCTTGGAAAGATCTATCCAAATTTGCAAGAACATTCCTTAGGATATTATTGAACACCTTCTAAATTTTCAGCTCATTTGGAGTTGATTTGAGTAGGAAAATCCATAGTACAAATCACTGTGCTAAAATAAGTCCAGCAACATTTTCAGGAAAAATTCCCACTTTGAAAAATCAGTGCTGGGCAATTGCTAACTCCAAAATTCCTAGGGAAATTCATGCATGCTCCCTGAGCTATGTTTGAAATTGTTGTTCACTTGGTTTTGCATGAACATGCAAATTACTTCAGAATTAATTCCTTTTTGCCTAAATGCTTAGGTAATTGTTCTTGATGAACTACTAAATAAAAAGTTCTGAATTTTCGTCTAGAATCCTTTCTTGTGACATGGAACTCACATGAAAAATTTCAGCTCCAGTAGAGCTCTGGATCAGTAATTTTCTACATACCCTTATTAGGGAAAAATGCAACAATTAGGAAAACCCACTTTAGGCTTGATCCAATTGCCAAACCCCACTTCATCAACTAGCATCCTCTCAATTCTAGCTCCTAATCAGAATTCTGTTCTCAACCTTATAATTAAACTTTGATAACAAAGTAGTATAATTAAGTGCATATGCATTACATAACGTGTAGGGATTTACGTGGAGCATTGGGACACAAGTAGAGTTGTGATCAAGGAGCAAGAATAGCACGTGATTAAGCCTCAAGTGATCAGCAACTAACTGAATATTATATCTGACTTTAGTCACCTGCAAAAGAAAGGCAAGCTCCAGTTTGCATTTAAGTTGTTGTATAAAGTTTTTACTTTGTTCACTACTATGAGTAGAGTTTGTTTGTGCATTAGGTCAGGAATGATTTGTACTCCAAATGCATGACCAAATGAACCCTAGAGTCAAGGGTAGAGTAAGTTTTCCCTGCTGTAGACTATTGCCATGCTAAATAGGTTATGACATCCGGTAGAGATCGAGTAGTTGGAATCTACTCGCGAGCTATAGTTCGGGATCACACGGTTATGGTTGAAGAAGCAAACTAAAGTTTATGTTTCCAAAGATGAGACTGGGAAGAGAGTGTAGGCAGTGACAAGACGAGTCTTGGTCGAGTAGCTCGGCCTATGTCAGTTAAGGACCGTTCTCATGTATGGCCCCGCTGAGCATGTATTGAGTTGTGTACCGGATGCTTACTGGTATATCGGACCCAGGAAACCGATGTACCAGGTTAACTGGATTGTAGAGGCATACCAAATCGTCTCGTTAGACCTATTAGCCCGAGACGGTGCGACAGGTTCTACAGTCGGGTGTCATGCGAAAGGTTGCCATATACGACGTAATGAAGGACACCAGATTTGGGTCTTCAGAGGCGGGCGTATGTGTCGAGTAAGCCGGGCAATGTTTGATTCGAATCACCCCCTTGCGGTTATGAGTACTACTTGCTCACTGTGTTGTGACGTAGTAATCAAAGTTGAGTGACAACAATTTGCAAGTTTTATATGCTGTTATGATAAATTGAATTGTATGATAACTATGTATGAAGTAGAGATAGAGAAAATTAAAGTTATTTTCCATCTTGGGACAAGTAACATTGGAATGAAGCATTTCTTGTTTGATTGTGGATTTCCAATGTTGCTCGCCGCAAGGACATTACTATGATGGCTAAAATCTGAAAATCAAGGATGAACTTGTAGGCGAGTCTTTATGCAACTTCAAATGTCTATGTCTTAAGTTACGTTCATGTAGAGTTGCATGCCTTAGGAGAGACGGTTAAGTCTTGCTGAGCCATCGTGCTCACTCTTGCAGAGTTGTTGTTTTGCAAGTAATTCATCATATATCGTGAAGTGTTAAGCATGACAGCGCCATTCTTGGCTGCATGGTCACAAGAAACCCTGCTCGCCGCTGAATCCATTTCCTTCTGCTAGAAAGTGTTATCCTCGGGTAGGATAACTCCTTTGCTGCTTAGCTAGGTTCGTGAGAGTGATCACAGTTGTAATTCCGTTGCAACTTTGATTTTCTATTCCGCTACTGTATATTAGAGTGTACATTACTATTTGTAAAAGAAATCTGTTGTTTAATACATACTTGTGTATGTCTTGGATTCATTTCTGTGTGTGTTGTTCGGTGTCGCTTAACACGGCACCACCCAATACGATTGCTAGAGTGGTGGGGCAACTGTCCCCTATAGACGTGGTATCAGATCCACAATGGGAAATGCACGCCCGAAAATGAACAAGTTTTCAAAAACTAGGGTTTACGAGTGAGGAATCGGTTAATGCCCATATAAGGAGTATTATTAGCATAGCTAAGTAAGGTGGCAATGCTAACTTATGTGTTACTATTTTTTAATTTCAATTCCGTAATGATGCACCTACGTGGAGGTAAGACTGATAAAGAACGCCACCGAAAGTGGTTCAATTTCAGTTAGCTCCCTCATACGAGGAATGTTGCATGAGATGTTCCGTTCGGCAATGAACGGAACGTGAATATGTTTTCTAAGACTCTTCATGTTTTAGAGACATATGAATTGCAATAGCCTCTAGTGCGCAAACTCAGGGGTAAGCGGAGGAGACCCCATCGTGTGGTTTGTAACACGAAGTATGTGCTCTAGGACTCTTTATGTTCTATGGGGCATACGAAAACGCTGGTCCACTGGTGTGCTTAATTGCAAAGGTGTGGCGCTCTCCTTCGGGTGGTGAATAACCCGATCATGTACTTGAGACGTGGCTTACCTCAAGGACGACCCGTATTGCAAAGATACAGGGCGTATGCATTTACTTTCAATATGAACCTGCCTGAAATGACAAAACCCATGTGTGCGTTACTATTGAGTGTTCTTATGCAGGTACTAATCACGTTTACGTATCTCGTGTAGCACACGTTTTTGAGTGGTCGAGTAGTGCCACTGCTTAAATGACTGCCGGTTACACCGGTATAGGTTTTTCTTTGGTGAGGATACGTAGTACTGACATTGGATGAAAAATTGCAGTAAGGATGTAGGACCGAATAAAAGACACAACATTGAGTTTAAATAAAAGTTTTTGATATTAGGTTGAAACAAAGTTCAAATGTTAACACCCATGACCATGTCGAAGTGAAGGATCGTTAACCGGAACCGAGTTACCAAAACAGAGTATCCTCTGTTTTTGGGCAGCAGTGTCGTTGGACATTGCCAGGGCATTACTTTAGTTCTGAGTAACCAAACGAAGTGTTCTTGACATGTATGGAAATACTAGGGAGTCATTTAGATATGTTGTTTACAAACCCAAGGCAGAATCAGACTGCAACATAGTGAAATTTTAAGATTTCTAGAACTTGTCAGAACCAGGACAGGGCAAAATGCTCTCTGTACTTTCCTGTGATCTGGCCATAAGTTTGGACAGAAAATTTTCCTAGGGTCATGCCACATACCGTTGGAAAATATGGGAAATATCCTACAACTTTTTTGTTAAGTTTTTTTTCCATATTCTGTCTGGAAATAAATTTTATTGTGGGTTCAAATCAGACACTTTTAAAGGAGGTGCTGCAGAAATTTTCCAGGATTTCTGTTGATTTGAAAACATCATATCTGTAAAAAAAGAACAGCTATGAGGGACCACAAATAAGCATTGGAAATATACTGAAGTTCACTAAAATTTTCGTATTGAAATAAAGTAAAAAAATTTGTAGTTAACTTGAGTAAATTTTGGAGTTTGTGTAAACTGGTCAGATTAGTCAAGCTGATTAGTTTAGCATACATAAGATTTGGATAAACATGGATGTGTGTGAGACCTATATGTGCTGAATACATTGGCTATGACGATAAAAGTTTTGAATTCTTCCAAGGTCCGACTCTAGGTCCGAGCTCCGACAAGATCCGACGTAAGGTCCGACTTGCTATGGCTAGGTCCGACATGTGTTTAGTTAGCTCCGGCGGTAGGTCCGACTAGCTTTGGTAAGTTCCGGTGCTAGGTTCTGCTAGCTTTGATAAGCTACGGGTCAAGGTCCGGTTAGCTTTGGCAAGGTCCGGAGCTAAATCGCAATGGTTCTATTTTTACCATGCAAATGTTTCGAACTTGCTTTACATCTATGGAAAGTTTGCTTAGTATTCTTTTACTAAGTTTTTAAAGTGTTATAGCTGTTTACAGTGGTTAACATTTTGCTACGGTTTGCAACATGATTTTGTGAGGTATTCACGTAAGGTGTTGTGGTTTTCGGAACTAACGTGAGTCAAGTCGCGGACTTGTGCTCGAAAGTATTGGTTGTTTATTCATGTGCAGGTGTTGCTTGAGTTGAAGATATGGCTGGTGACAGGATCCATTGAACTAGTCTTAGGGAGAAGATGAGGTTCAACAACCAAGTTCGGGAGGAATTGTGGTTGAGTTGATCGGGAGGTCGCGCAGCATGTTTGGTTCAAGAACAATGCATATGAAGGTATCGTGGATGTCGTTGGAAGGTGTTTGCACGTGTTCAAGGAGTGCATGGACGTGGCAACATGGTTTCAAGGCGTGATGAAGAGATGTGGACGTAAAGAATTGGAACGAAAGGTCCAACCGGCTGGATTATGGACTCAGGCTGCGGCTGAGTCGGTTATGGCTCAAATATGGAAAGACTTGAGTTGTTATGATAGGATTTCGTGTGAGACATGAAGTTGAGTTGTTTTAGTAATGTGGGATACGTTCCTAAGGTGTTTGGACATCTTAAGATTGCTTCTATCTACGTATAGAAGAGTCTTGAGCAGTTATAGAAAGTTTCGATTCAGAAACTGAGTAGGATTAGAGTCCTAGTTTTAATTGGGTTGGCCTCCGGGCTGGTTATATAAGCAAGGGAGGCCAGAGCTCGTGGTTAGACGACCTTGGACTGTTCCTCTTATGTTTTGATCCATAAAATTCATAATTTAGAGGAGCTTTTGTGCCTTGTTCGTCCGACTTGTTTTTGTCAAGTCTTTCTCGTCGAGTTTCTGGACAGCACGACAGTGCTTCGGTGTTTTGATCATAACTCGAGTTTTACAGATCCAATTGACGTGATTATTTTTGGTTTGTCTTAACAACTTGATTATCTATCATCTGTGAAAATTTTAACTTGAGTTTTTCTTGACGGATTTCCGTGATTCTTGTTGTCGTGTATTCGTGACTTGATTCTATATAATATATACAACTTTTTTCATGGTTAAACACGTTTATATCAGTCGCATGCACGGTTTCTTTAACAGATCGATTTTCTATCGAGGGGGGTTTTTGTTGCTTCCGCTAAAAAGTTTAAATCTACCATTCACCCCCTGGTAGCTTTTCACGTGCTCTTCGATCCTACAATTGGTATCAGAGCCATGGTGCTCTAATATTTTTGATTTGCACGTATTTTGACTAATCATCATGGAGAAATACTCCGCAAAACCTTGTGTGTTCAGTGGCATTGATTTTTTGGTTTGGAAGGCACGAATGGAGGCTTTCCTCCAGGCGCAAGGCTTTACAATATGGGAAAAGTGTACAAGCCTTATGACGTGCCGCTAAACGATCAATTCACGGCTATGAACATGAGAGATGTCGACAACAACAACAAAGCACGGAACTTGATCATACAAGGATTAACTCAAAGTGACTTCGACTGTGTTACACACCTCCGATCTGGAAAGCACTTTGTGACTACCACAAAGGATCCAACACGATCAAGGAGCTAAGACAATATATGTTCAAGAAAGAATACATGCGCTTCGAGATGCAACCCGGTGAGTCACTCGATGACCTCTTTGCTCCCTTCAATAAAATTCTCAGCAACTTGCATAGTGTCAACGTTATTTTTTCAGATGCTAAAAATGCTAAGAAAATACTAAGTGCATTAGACATGTCAATTTGGAAGATAAAAGTTACATCTATTCATGAATCTACTGTCATTAGTACACTTACATTAGATGTGCTATATTCTAAGTTAAAAACCAATGAAATTGACATAATATCACGTAAGAACCCTAACAAGTCTCTTGCATTTGTTTCACAACGTGACATGCCTAGCTCTAGTCAATCTTCATCTTGTGGTACACTTTCTTTGTTGTCCTCTCTAACCCTTGAAAAGATTGAAGAGTTTCTAGAGGAAGAACTTGCACTCATTTCTACTCAATTCTCAAAAGCATTACAAAATGTGAGAACTATAAGGAGAGGAAGTACCGGACCTCAACGATGCTTCGAATGTGGTAATACAGGACATTTTCGTACGGATTGCCCTAGCCTTTCAGGTCCTACTTCTTGTGATCAAAAGAAAACTAGGACGAAGCACTCCTCTGCAAACAATAAGAAAAAAAAGAAGGGTTTTTTAGGATGCCAATTGGTAAATAGTTTTATCTCCGCACTTCAAGAACTTGGCTCGAGCGATGTGGACATCGGAAGTGACGAAGATGAAGATGATTTGACAAACGTATGCTTCATGGCGGGTAAGTCAAGTTCAAGTATGGAGGAGGCAGAACACAACAGCGACAATGAAGAGGTATGTTCTACTTGCGAAGAAATGTGTGATGCTATTTCTCGTGCCACTGTTATAGTTAAGAAAAAGGACAAAAATCTTACAGACAATTCTGTTAAAATTGAGTCACTAGAATCTGAAATTAATCGTTTAAAATCTTTGATTCCTAGTGATGATTCTTGTTCCTCATGTGATTTAATATATGAACAATTGTCATGTCTAAGAAGTGCACATACCTCCACACTTGATAAACTTGAGTTAGAGATTGAAAAGAACAGAGAACTTGCTGCACTTAATGATAAAAACTTGAAATATGTTTGTTGTTCTACAATTGATTTGCATTGTTCTACTTGTGATGATCTTAATAAGAAACTACAAGATGCTATGAATGAAATTTCTATACTGAACAATGCTTTACGTTCTCATGAAGTTAAGTATTGTTCCAATTGCAAACTAAAAGGAACAACTTCATGTAAAAACTGCGTAGACCTTTCTAAGAAATTTGGTGACATGAATAGGACACTCGAGCGGTTTTATAATAGGAACAAGAATCTGAACTTGCTGCTGAATTCTTCTAAATCTTGCAGTGATAAAACTGGTTTAACTTTTGATTCCCATGCTCATGCTAAAGCACATCCACCTAAAATTGTAAAGTCATTAGAAAGTGGTTTGATTAAAACAGTTCCTAAACAATAATGAAGTGGTTTTTAAATCTGCAGGAGTGTTGTCTCATTCGGTTTTAAATAAACATGTTGTCTGCTCATCTATACATGAACATAAAGTTAAATTTAATTGTACCTACTGTGGTAGAGATGGCCATGTCATAGATTTTTGTTATAGACTAGCTAAGCAACAGAAAAAGGAAAGAATGATTGCTAGATCACATAACAACTGTGCAAAACCTGTTGCATGTGCTGAACCGAATGTTAGGAATATGCATCCTGCTGTAATGAGTCAAAAACATGCAAAGTTTGCTTCTGAACCTACTATTTATAGTGCTACTCATGTAACACTTCGTAGGTCAGTAGTTGGGTACAAAAATCCTCAAACTTTGGCTCATAAACCTGTTGTTTTATCTCATCCTTTACGTGTTACTTCTGCTGGACGTCGTGTGACTCAGTACTGGATTCCTAAATGCCTTTTGACTAACCCCAGTATTGAGTCATCGACGTATTGTACTTCTATGTAGGTTACACGTTTGAGGAAGGATAACATTTGGATTGTGGATTCAGGATGCTCACGCCACAAGACCAGTAACAAAGAATGGTTCTCCTCCCTCTCTTTTGTGTCACATGTAGAAAATGTTACTTTTGCCGATAATTCTTCAACTCCTATAATTGCTAAGGGTTCAGTTAGAGTAAATAATCACTACACTTTAAAAGATGTGGCATTTGTTAAAAATTTGAAATACAACTTGCTCTGTTTCACAATTGCTAGATGGAAACCTGGAAATTATTTTCACTAAAAGTTGTTGCAAGGTTGTAGATTAAAATAGTGAGCTCATTTTTAATATGTCTCGGTTTGGAAGAGTTTTTAAAGCTGATTTTGATATGTCATCCTCTAAGCATAGATGTCTAGTTGCTAATGATTCAAAAGACTTATATTTTTGGCATCGTCGACTTGGTCACGTAGGTTTTGATCATCTCACACATGTTAGTGCTTTGATCGCATATGTGGGCTGCCTATGCTTAAAGGGGACAAAGAATTTGTGTGCTCTTCTTGTAGACATGCTAAAATGGTTGCAGGTTGACATGCTCCTCTCACATGACCATGACAACTGAACCGGGTCAACTTTTGCACCTTGACACCATAGGACCTTCATGTGTTCAATTCTTCGGAGCTAAATGGTATGTTCTTGTGATTGTTGATGACTATTCTAGATACTCTTGGGTTTATTTTATGACATTTAAGAACGAAACTTTTAGTCACTTTAGAACCTTATTTCTTAGATTATCAATTGATCACCCAGGGTCTTTAAAAGCAATTAGAAGTGATAATAGAACCAAATTTAAAAATCAATCGTTTGTTCACTTTTGTGCTGAAAATGGAATAGATCATCAATTTTCTTCACCATATGTACCTCAAAAAAAACGTTGTTGTAGAGAGAAAGAACAGAACCTTATTTAAGATGGCTAGGACTATGCTTGATGAATATCAAACTCCTAGAAAATTCTGGGCTGATGCAATTGCAACTGCTTGTTATGTCTCAAATCATGTTTTCTTGCGTGCTAAGCTAGGTAAAACACCATATGAACTTAGGTTTGGACATAGGCCTAGTGTCATACACTTTCGGGTCTTTGGTTGCAAATTCTTTGTTAAGAAACATGGTAATCTTGATAAATTTGAACTTAGATCCGTTGATGACATGTTTCTTGGTTATCCATCTCATACTAGAGGCTACCATGTGCTTTTACATAACACTAACAAAATTGTGGAGACTTGTGAGGTTTTTTTTATGAAGCTAGTCCAGGTACTAGCTCTAATATTGCAGGACCAGACCCATATCCGCAGGGGGAGAGTATTTTCATCAAAGAAGATGAAGAAGTGATGCTGCTGCCCAAAAATTCACGAGATAATGACATTGTTCCAGCTCCTGATTTTGATTAACAACCAGCACCGACGACCACCATTGCTGGTCCATATCGTCCTCAAGTCACAAGTTCTTCAATTTGTGATGAACATGAAAAAGAAGGAGCTTGTGAATTGTCTACTCCCCTCCGGGTCCTCAAAAGTCATCCTCCACAACAAATGATTGGAAGCTTGCATGAACGAGTCACACGGTCCAGCTATGATGAGTTCAGAATTTGAGATGAGTATGATGGGAGAACTCACATACTTTTTGCGGCTGCAAATCAAGCAAACCAAGGTGGGTACTTTTGTGCATGAAACAAAGTATACAAGAGACCTTCTTAAGCGCTTCAACATGGACAAAAGCAAGTCTCTTCGGACACCAATGGGTACAGCAACGACACTTGAACTTGATGAAGATTGTTAACCCGTGGATCAAAAAGAATATAGAAGTATGATTGGATCACTTTTGTACCTCACGACATCAAGACCGGACATACAATTCAGCGTATGTCTTTGTGCACGATTTCAAGATTCCCCATGTGCTTCACATCATCAAGCCGTCAAAATAATTCTCAGTTACTTACATGGAACTCAAGAATTTGGGATTTTTCTTCCTTCTTCCTCAACCGTTACTTTGAAAGCTTTTTCAGATGCTGATTTTGGGGGTTGTAGAATTGATAGGGGAAGTACTTCGGGTGCTTGTCATTTTTCTTGGTAATTCACTTGTTGCTTGGTCCTCTAGAAAACAAAATTCAGTTGCACAATCCACAGCCGAATCTGAATATGTAGCTGCTGCTAGCGCTTGCTCACAAATTCTTTGGATTGTTCAAACACTTAAGGACTATGGGGTTGATCTATATAGTGTTCCACTATTTTGTGATAACACTAGTGCCATTTGCATTGCTAAAAACCCCGTGCAACATTCGAGAACAAAGCACATTGACATTAGGTATCACTTTCTACGTGATAATGTTGAAAAGGAAACATTGTGCTTCACCATGTAGATACCGAACAACAATTAGCTGACATTTTTACAAAACCTTTGGATTTCATTCGTTTTTGTTTCATTCGTAGTGAAATAGGGGTTATGCATCCTCATGGCTTAAATTGAGGAGGAGTTTTGAAACTTGGGAAGTCTATGTTTGAATCTGAATTTAAAATAATATGAGTATAGTATTTCATACATATATGACTTTGTGATTCCTTTTATATGCTGAATGTTCTTACTACATTACTCATGTTATACATTTTGTAGTCTTTGCCATGACTAGTAATTGGAATAATTATTTACACTAAATCTGGTCATGATCGAACTTTCTTGCTGTTTTAAACTCGTTGCATGCTTACAAGTGTTTTTAATAATAAAAAATAATCAATCAACTATTCACATGTTGAGCTTTTATGTTCAAATGAAAAATTGAGAAAAAGATCGAGAGAATGTGCATCCATCACACTTCTTCTTTTGAGATGTCTTATCATTGCACTTAGATATGAACTTGGAAGAAGTTGTGTATGACTAAAACCATGTCCTTAAGCTTCTGATTGTCAAATGACATAGGCTTGGCTTGGTTGGTTAGAATAAGGCTGATGCGGCATATAATCTCTTGTAAATATCATATGATCTGAATTTGTGCTTTGAAAAATAATTAAAATGCAGCAACAAGTGTCATGCTTTCAGGTCTTGACATAGTTAAGTTTGTGAGATCATGACTTGCTTAAATTGAAAATTACACTTGATCTGTAGCATGGTTTACACTACTTTATGCATCTCATTGATGTGATAGTGTAAGTTACTTGATAGTATGGCTTGGATGAGCTTTGTTTTATATGTATATGTTATAAATATGCTCATAACAATTAAAATTCATCTTTTGAACCTTGTTGAATACATTGTCAAAGGGGGAGAAATTAATCACACATTGCACGATTCACAAGTGTTTTGGCACGATTCTTCTCAGGGGGAAAATTTTTGTTTTTCTTCTCATTTTATTTCTAATTTACAAAGGGGGAGAAATATGTATAGGGGGAGAATTTTTTGTTTTGAAATTTCTTTCTCATTTGACTGTTTTCAAAACTTTTCATGTGAATAAGACAATGTTTAGATTTTAAGTGGTGTTGCCAATGCATTCATCAAGGGGGAGATTGTGAGACCTACGTGTGCTGAATACATTTGCTATGATGATAAAAGTTTTAAGTTCTACCAAGGTCCGACTCTAGGTCCGAGCTCCGATAAGATCCGGCGGTAGGTCCGACTTGCTATGGCTAGGTCCGACATGTGTTTGGTTATCTCCGGCGGTAGGTTCGACTAGTTTTGGTAAGCTCCGGTGCTAGGTTCTGCTAGCTTTGGTAAGCTCCGGCTCAAGGTCCGGTTAGCTTTGGCAATGTCCGGAGCTAAATTGCAATGGTTCTTTTTTTACCACGCAAATGTTTTGAACTTGCTTTACATATATGGAAAGTTTTCTTAGTATTCTTTTACTATGTTTTTAAAATGTTATGGCTGTTTACGGTGGTTAACATTTTGCGATGGTTTGCAACATGCTTATGTGAGGTGTTCACATAAGGTGTGTTTTTTGGAACTAACGTGAGTCAAGTCGTGGACGTGTGATCAAAAGTATTGGTTGTTTATTCATGTGCAGGTGTTGCTTGAGTTCAAGATATGGCTGGTGACGGGATCCAATGAACTAGTCTTAGGGAGAAGATAAGGTTCAACAACCAGGTTCGGGAGGAATTATGGTTGAGTTGATCGGGAGATCGCGTAGCATGTTTGGATCAAGAACAATGCATATGAAGGTATCGTGGACGTTGTTGGAAGGTGTTTGCACGTGTGCAAAGAGTGCATGGACGTGGCAACATGGTTCCAAGGCGTGATGAAGAGATGTGGACGTAAAGAATTGGTAGGAAAGGTCCAACCGGCTGGATTATGGACTCAGGCTGCGGCTGAGTCGGTTATGGCTCAAATATGGAAAGGTTTGAGTTGGTTATGATAGGATTTCGTATGGGACACGAAGTTGAGTTGTTTTAGGAATATGGGATACGTTCCTAAGGTGTTTGGGAGTCTTAAGATTGCTTCTATCTGCATATAGAAGAGTCTTGAGCAGTTACGGAAAGTTTCGATTCAGAAACTATGTAGGAGTAGAGTTGAATTAGGATGGCCTCCGGGCTGGTTATATAAGCAAAGGAGGCCAGAGCTCGTGGGAAGATGACTTTGGTCTGTTCCTCTTATGTTTTGATCAATAAAATTCGTAATTTAGAGGAGCTTTTGTGCCTTGTTCGTCCGACTTGTTTTTGTCAAGTCTTTCTGGTCGAGTTTCTGGACAACACGATAGTGCTTCGGTGTTTTGATCATAACTCGAGTTTTACAGATCCAATTGACGTGATTCTTTTTGGGTTGTCTTCAAAACTTGATTATATATCATATATGAAAATTTCACGGTCATTGGATTTTTAGTTTCTGATCTACACGAGTTTCTTTGTAGTGTTGCAGATCTGGTTTTTACTCGAGTAGAACAGATTGACCCTCGTTTGATCTTTCGATCATAACTTGAGTTTTTCTTGACGGATTTCCGTAATTCTTGTTGTAGTGTCTTTGTGAATTGATTCTCTATAATATATACCACTTTTGTCATGGTTCAACATGTTTAGATCAGTCTCATACATGATTTCTTTAACAGATCGATTTTCTGCCGAGGGGGTTTTTGTTGCTTCCGCTAAAAAGTTTAAATCTACCATTAACCCCCCCTATGGTAGCTTTTCACGTGCTCTTCGATCCTACAATGTGGTTATACTTTTATAAAGTTCATGACATGTTCATGTTTTACTTATCTTTACTTACTGCTGAGATAGAATTTTGATTGACTCAATTTATTTCATGCAGTATGGTACGTGCACACTCAAATGGGGATTGGAGATTCGAGTCGAGGTGGAAATGACCCGACTTCATCACAAGAGCCATCGCCAACTGGATTGGCGAAATTATGGCAAAGATTTATGAAACTCTCCAAACTCTAGTTCAACAAGGGATAAATAGAGAAGCTCAACATCACATGCCAACCCAGAGTACTTATCTGGATTTCTTGGCGACACAACCGCCGGTATTTTCCGAAGCGACTGACCATTGTGAAGCAAATCATTGGATACGTGTCATTGAGTCCAAGTTTGGGTTGATTCAATGTGAAGATTTCCATAAGACTATATTTGCCGCTCAGAAGCTTCACGGCTTTGCTGGAGCCTGGTGGGTAGAGTACCTTGCTATCCAACCAGAAGAGCATCGTGTCACATGTACGGAGTTTCAGGATGCATTTCATGCTTTCTTCGTTCCTGGTGGCATAATGCAAACAAGTATTGACAAATTCTGGAATTTAAAACAAGGTGAAATGAGTGTTATTGAGTATGTGAAGGAATTTAATCGCTTAGCTCAATATGCACCTGATTATGTGAAATCACTAGCCATGAAGATTTATCATTTTTACCAAGGGTTGAATGTTAGGCTGCGATGTGAATTGGCTCAAGTTAGACAAAAAAATTTTGATGAGTTTGTTAGCTGTGCTATCACTCAGGAATATTATTTCAACCTCTTCCTTAAAGAAAAGAGGGAGAGGGACTCATCACAGGATGATTGCAATCATATGCCTCAGAAGTATCGGTTGGTAATTCGCTCACCATCCGGTCGAGAGGTTCCACAAAAAGAGCAGTAATTCTTGGAGTATGACAACTCTTATACTCCACAGAGGTTTTATTTACCTTCACCGCAGCAACAACTTATTTCTCGTGCACCCCAGTACCAACAATGCGTACCAGAATATTGTTCCCCTCAAGATATTGAAGATGATCAAGGTGATTTCCCAGCTGAACCGAGTAGTATCCCACTTCAAATTGACAATGAACACAACGTCAATGAAGCGACTGAACCGATCAGCAACATGATGTCTGCAGGTCCAGTTCTAAAGAATGATCTTGGACAGCAAAGAAAAGCCATGTCCAAAGTGGGAATTGTTAACTATGTGTCAGTCGAAGATCTGCCGATGGAGGACCGGTTCTTACGGGCAGGTCCACCTTAAATGACAAGCCAGTTGTCATTCTATTCGACTCTGGTGCAAAACATAATTTCATTAGCAAGGCGATGGTGATCTGATATCAGATTCCGAAAACTACCACAAAGGGTTCCTACCTTATTCATTCGCCAGGAGGAGACATATCGGCTAATGAAATCGTTTTTAAGGAACCACTGTGTTTGGGTGGAAAATTTTATCCTACCACCCTAATTATTCTTGAAGATCAAGGAATCAATGCCATACTGGGAATGGCATGGTTAAATTTCCATAGGGCTGTTCTGGACATCGAGAACCGGAGTGTCCATTTAGACTCTCCACTTCACGGATGTCACACTTCATTTCTGGAAAAAGTTGTTTCCAACATTCCAGAAGTACGCAATGTCGAAGCTCACAAGTTAGAAGACATTCCGGTAGTCCATAAATACGTGGACGTGTTTCCTGAAGATCTTCCAGGCTTACCACCTGAGCGCGAGGTGGAATTCAAAATAGAATTGATACCGGGAACCACGCCGATATCACGGAGACCATACAAAATGGCTCCGAATGAACTAGCTGAATTGAAGGAGCAACTAAAAGATCTGATGGACAAGGGATTTATTCATCCAAGTTCATCACCATGGGGTTGCTCGGCTTTATTTGTAAAGAAGAAAGATGAGATGCTGAGGCTATGCGTCGATTACCGCCCTTAAATGCTGTGACGATAAAGAACAAGTATCCACTACCAAGAATTGATATTCTGTTCGATCAACTAGTGGGTGTTAAGTTTTTTTTCCATGATGAACTTAAGGTCGGGATATCATCTAATCAACATTCGAGCGGAGGATATTCCAAAAACAGCTTTCTTGACAAGATATGGACTCTGTGAGTATCTTGCCATGTCATTTGCGTTGACCAATGCTCTGGCTCACTTTATGTATCTTATGAACTCGGTGTTAATGCTGGAGTTGGATCAGTTTGTTGTGGTATTCATCGAAGATATCTTGGTCTATTCCAAATCAGAGGAGGAACATGCTAAACATTTGCATATTGTGCTCCAACTATTGAGAGATCACAAGCTCTATGCAAAGTTTAGTAAATGTGAATTCTGGATCAACCAAGTGTCATTTCTTGGACATATTATTTCAACGGAAGGCATCGCTGTTGATCCAAGCAAGATTAAACAAGTGCTGAAATGGAAGTTTCCAACATCAGTCCATAAAGTTCGTAGCTTCTTAGGTTTCGCAGGATATTATTGGAGGTTCATCCTGAGTTTCTCAAAAGTTTCTAAACCTATGACAGAGCTACTGAAAAAGGGCATGAAATATGGTTGGAGCAAGCCATGTGAGGAAGCTTTTCAAGCGTTTGTGAAACACCTCGCAACAGCCCCGGTTTTAGCTCAACCAGATACAACCAGGCCCTTTGATGTTTATTGTGATGCGTCCGGCATTGGACTCAGTTGCGTACTTATGCAAGAAGGACGTGTGGTCGCATATGGATCACAGCAATTACAGAATCATGGACAACATTATCCAACTCGTATCTCGAGCTTGCTGCCGTGGTACTAGCTTTGAAGATGTGGAGACACTACCTATTGGGAAATCTAGTTCATCTCTACACCGACCACAAAAGCTTGAAGTACATATTCACTCAAAAAGAGTTGAATATGCGACAACCGAGATGGTTGGATCTGATCAAATACTATGATATTGAAATTCATTATCATTCGGGCAAGCCAAATGTGGTTGTCGATGCACTCAGCCAGAAATCTCATATTCACAACCTGACCATTACACCAATAGAAGAGGAAGGACCAAGTCTCTACTTGGTTCCATATGGAGCTCTAAATAATCTAGCTCTCATACCCACCTTAAAAGAGGAGATTATGAAAGCTCAAAAGCAAGGCAAGGGCATGTCTCATATTAAGAGGAGGCTGAAGAACGGGGAAATAAAATGTTTCCGGTTAGATGAGGAAGGTACCATATGGTTCAAAGACCGGATAGTTGTACCCCG
The DNA here is from genome assembly GCA_030760725.1 of Neostapfia colusana. Taxonomy (NCBI): domain Eukaryota; kingdom Viridiplantae; phylum Streptophyta; class Magnoliopsida; order Poales; family Poaceae; genus Neostapfia; species Neostapfia colusana. Next base: position 23,576,026 of record JASWHV010000006.1, on the reverse strand, counting down.
TGATATGAGGCTGCGGAAGAAAATTTTGGATGAGACTCACTTATCCAAATTTTCTATTCATCCGGGCAGCAACAAGATGTACCAGGAACTGAAAACTAAATTTTGGTGGACCCAGATGAAACAGGAGATTGCTAAATACGTATCAGAATGTGATACGTGTCGGCGAGTTAAAGCCGACCACATGAAGAAAGTGGGAACATTGCAACCGCTAAGCATTCCGGCATGGAAGTGGGAGGATATTAATATGGACTTCATTGTCAGATTATCTCTCACATCTAATAAGCATGACTCGATTTGAGCGATCATTGATCGGTTAACCAAATCAGCACATTTCATCCCGGTACATACGGGATTCCATGCCAAGAAGTATTCGGAGCTGTATATTGCAAGAATATTGTGCTTACATAGAGTTCTTCGTACGATCATCTCCAATCGTGGCGCGTTGTTCGTCGCTCGTTTCTGGGAGCAGCTGCATGCCTCACTGGGAACCAAATTAATTAGAAGCTCAACATATCACCCTCAAACCGATGGGAAAATGGAAAGGGTGAACCAAGTTCTCGAAGATATGCATCGAGCATGTGCCATACACCACGGTAAAGGATGGGACGATCATCTACCTTTGGTGGAATTAGCTTCTAATAATGGTTATCAAGCGAGCATCAAGATGGCACCTTATGAGGCTCTCTACGGCCGGAAGTGTCGTACACCCTTGAACTGATGTGAGTCTGGTGAGAGGGTTATTTGCGGGATTGGTCTCGTAAATGAAGATGAAGAACGGATAAGACTTATTCAAGAAAATCTTAAAGACGCTCAGTCCAGACAAAAGAGCTATGTGGATAAGAGGCGTCGTCCTCTGAACTTTCAAGTTGGAGACCACGTATATCTCGACGTATCTCCTATGAAAGGAATTCACCAATTCGGAGTGAAAGGAAAATTAGCTCCGCATTTTATCGGTCCCTTTGCAATCATCGAAAGATGTGGACCCGTGGTATACTGTTTGGAGTTACCGACAACCTTAGCCGGAGTTCATAACGTCTTCCACAAATCTTAGTTGCGGAAGTGGTTGAAAGTGTCAACAGAGATTCTCATGGAAGGCATAGCAGATTTAAAGCCGGACCTAACTTATGTTGAGTCTCCAACCCGAATAATTGATGAAAAGACTCACGAGGCAAGAAACCGGACGCTGCGATTTTTCAAAGTGCTATGGGAAAATCACACGTCCGACGAGGCTTATGTCTGAACATCGTCCTCCCCACATTGTTCTTAATTGTGAATCTCGGGACGAGATTCTTTTTAAGGAGGGAGGAATGTAAAAGTCCCAAAAACTTGAAAATGCAAAACTTTAATTATGAATAAAGTTGGGTACAAATTCAAGAAAGTGGGACTTACAAAATCTTTCTAAAACGTGATTATATACATAGGTGTCCAACCAAATAACCTCGAATATTCATTCAAATTGTTTTAAGCCAAGGTTGAATGAAACACCATGTGTAGAGTTTCCATGTGCAAGAGGAGTTTTAAATTCATATTATAACCTCACTTTGTGCACTCAAAATTCAAAATGTTCACTTAAATGCAAAGGTGGCCATTTCAAAAGGGAGTTCAAACTATTGGTTCTGTCTTCCTATTTGCAGTGGCCAACTCAAAAATCAGATTGCACATTTAAATTCCTCAGGTCCGAAATTGTGGGATGGCAAAGTTTTAGAAAATTTGGAGGTACTTTGATATTCATGTCAAAGAGGTTTTTGAATTTCATTGGAATTTGAATTCAAATTTGAATCTGAACTAAACGTTGTCAATTCCCCAAATGGATTTCAAATTTGAGCTCCACATAATTGAATTATGTAACCTGCCAAATTTGCCTACTTGCCGGCGGAAGCGAGTTACGGAGGTATTTTGGGAGAGAGAAAATAAGTGGGACCCACTTGTCATTGAGAGAAGTAAACTTACACCCGAAGTCTCTGTTTCTCTGCTTGCACTCGAACACACCGAAGCATCACCGGGCGACAGCACGTTGCAACACAGGGACACCTCCCCAGCTGCTTGAGCTGCGCTGGAGAGCACCTTGGCGCTCTTATCACCATAAGCCGTGCTCAGTTCGGCCACAAACCGAAGCCCCGGTACCTGGCCTCTCCCTCGAGCAAAAACAGAACCGAAACTTGCAGCTCACGTGGACAGCCTCAACCAAGCCTTTTCAAGCCACACTTCAATGGAGGTTTCTGTGCGCCTTGGTGTCTAGTATCTGCCTGCGAAATTAATTTATGTTTCGTCCAACGATCGTTGAGTTCTCTGCGAATTCCGTTGGTGAGCACTTTGAACAACCTCTCTGTAATTTCGAGATTTCTTTCCGCAGCAACCTTTAGGGCTCAATTAAATCCTAGCATATCTTCTAGACTCTGTTGTGAAGCTGTAGAATCAAATTCCCCCAAAAATTATGCACCATAGAATCGGAATTTCCATTTCCCCATTACAAAACTGCTGCAACCCTAGCTCTCCGTGGAGAGGTGATTTCCAATTGATTTCTTGCTGAGTTGCAGTAGAACGGTGATCTCCATACTCCACTGATTCTCTCAGACAAAGTGGCATAAGATTTGGTGCCTCCTACATGGAGCACGACCTCGCCGGAGTTGGAAGGTCGGCTGCCACCGTTGGGGCATGTTTTCCAGGCTGTTTCAGCTGGGGACGACCTCACCAATCTGTTTCTCATGCAATCTTAGGCCCTAGCGGCAGAAATCAGAGGCAAAAATGGCTGGGGAAGCAGGGACGGCGAGGCTTACCGAGAACACCACCTCAGTTGAGAAACAGAGCAGTTTTGGCTGGAGGTAGGGGATGACACGGCGGGACCATGCTGTCAGTGACTCGAACCTTCATTTGACTTTAAACAGAATTTCCAAATACAATTCAAACTTAGAACACTCATAACTTCTGCTAGAAAACTCCAAATTAGGTAATTCAAATTGGTTTAGATTAAGCATGAAAAGATCTAAACTTGCAACCCAATTTGTATGAATATCAACAATAAATTCTGGAAAATTCTTTGAAGCTATTCAATAAAAGAATTTTTGAGGAGTTTGGTTTATCCAAAAATCCTCAAATTTTGCCAGAATATTCCTTAAAATATTATTGAACACCTTTTAAATTTTCAGCTTATTTGAAGTTTATTTGGATAGGAAAATCCAGAGTACAAATCACTGTGCTCAAATAAGTCCAGCAACATTTTCAGAGATAGTTCCCACTTTAAAAAATCAGTGCTGGGCAATTGCTAGCTCCAAAATTCCTAAGAAAATTCATGCATGCTCCTTGAGATATGTTTGAAATTTTAGTTCACTTGATTTTGCATGAACATGCAAGTTACTTCAGAATTAATTCCTTTTTGCCTAAATTCTTAGGGAATTATTCTGGATGAACTACTCATTGAAAAGTTCTGAATTTTTGTCCAGAATCATTTCTTATAACATGGAACTCACATGAAAAATTTCAGCTGCGGTAGAGCTCTGGATCAGTAATTTTCTATATACCCTTATTAGGGAAAATGCAACAATTAGGAAAATCCACTTAGTGCTTGATCCAATTGCCAAAACCCTCTTCATCAACTAGCATCCTCTCAATTCTAGCTCCTAATCAGAATTATGTTCTCATCCTTGTAATTAAACTTTGATAACAAAGTAGTATAATTAAGCGCATATGCATTACATAACGTGTAGGGATTTACGTGGAGCATTGGGAAGCAAGTAGAGTTGTGATCAAGGAGCAAGAAGAGCACATGATTAAGCCTCAAGTGATCAGCAACTAACTAAATATTATATCTGACTTTAGTCACCTGCAAAACAAAGGCAAGCTCCGGTTTGCGTTTAAGTTGTTTTATAAAGTTTTTACTTTGTTCACTACTATGAGCAGAGTTTGTTTGTGCATCAGGTCAGCAATGATTTATACTCCAAATGCATGACCAAATGAACCCTGGAGTCAAGGGTAGAGTAAGTTTTCCCCACTGTAGACTATTGCCATGCTAAATAGGTTATGAAATCCGGTAGAAGTCGAGTAGTTGGAATCTACTCGCGAGCTATAGTTCGGGATCACGCGGTTATGGTTTAAGAAGAAAACTAAAGTTTATGTTTCCAAAGATGAGACTGGGTAGAGAGTGTAGGCAGCGACAAGATGAGGTCTTGGTCGAGTAGCTTTGCCTGTGTCGGTTAAGGACCGTTCCCGTGTATGGCCCTGCTGAGCAAGTATTGAGTTGTGTACCGGATGCTTACTGGTATATGGGACCAAGGAAACCGATGTACAAGGTTAACTGGATTGTAGAGGCATACTACATCGTCTCGTTAGACCTATGAGCCCGAGACGGCGTGACCGGTTCTACAGTCGGGTGTCCTATGAAAGGTTGCCACATACGACGTAATTAAGGATGTCAAATTCCGTTCTTCATAGGCGGGCGTATGTGTCGAGTAAGCCGGGCAGTGTTTGATTCAAACCACCGTCCCTAGCGGTTACGAGTACCACTTGGTCACTGTGTTGTGACGTAGTAAACAAAGTTGAGTGACAACAGTTTGCAAGTTTTATATGCTATTATGATAAATTGAATTGCATGATAACCATGTATGAAGTAGAGATACAGCAAATTAAAGTTATTTCCACCTTGGGACAAGTAACTTGATTTCTTGTTTGATTGTCGATTTCCATTGTTGCTCGGTGCAAGGTCATTACTATAATGGCTAAAATCTGAAAAATCAAGGATGAACTTGTAGGCGAGTTTTTATGCAACTTCAAATGTCTATGTATTAAGTTACCTTCATGTAGAGTTGCATGCCTTAGGAGAGACGGTTAAGTCTTGTTGAGCCATCATGCTCACTATTGCAGAAATTGTTGTTTTACAGCTAAGTCATCGTATATCGTGAAGGGTTAAGCATGACAGCACCATTCTTGGCTCCACGGTTACAAGAAACCCTGCTCGCCGCCGAATCCATTTCCTGCTGCTAGAAAGTGTTATACTCGGGCAGGATAACTCCTTTGCTGCTTAGCTAGGTTTGTCAGAGTGATCATGGTTGTAATTCCGCTGAAACTTTGATTTTATATCCCGCTGCTGTACATTAGAGTGTACATTACTATTTGTAAAACAAATATGTTGTTTAATACACATGTGTGTATGTCTTGAATTCATTTCTGTGTGTGCTGTTCGGTGTCGCTTAACATGGCACCACCCAATGTGATTCCTGCAGTGGCGGGGCGGCCGTCCCCCACAAACAACCACCTCCTCCACCACCAGAACATCAAAGAAATCTTGCAGAGGTTCTCGCCGCAGTACTCGGCTCACGCGACAAGCAAACCGAGTTGCTGCGGATGTTGTTGCAGCCAAATGTGTCCCGTCAGGGAGGACGCCCAGACAATGGGCAACGTCAGCCCCAACAGAGTTCATACTCAGACTTCTTGGCGACACATCCACCGGTCTTTACGGAGGCCGAAGAGCATTTGGAGGCGGAAAGCTTTATCCGCACTCTCGAGGCGAAGTTCGGTCTACTTCGGTGCACCGAACACCAGAAAGCGCTGTTTGCAGCGCAACAGCTTCAAGGGGAAGCCGGTACATGGTGGGCGAACTACATCGCCTCATTACCTGCTTGCCATGCCGTCACTTGGGCGGAGTTCTGGGAGGCGTTCTGCGTCTACCATATACCTCCCGGGGTTACGCGGAGGAAGATTCAGGAGTTCCTGGAGCTGAAACAAGGCGAGAGGAGTGCTCATGAGTACTCCAGAGCATTCAACCGGCCGGCACAATATGCGCCAGAATTTGTGGGGACGGAAGAACAGAAGCGGAACACATTCTTCCGGGGCCTGAATTCAAAAATGAAGGTCCATCTCGCCCAAAGCATCCGTGGCACATTCAACGACCTTGTCAATGCCGTGATTGTACAAGAAAATGCTCAGCGTGAGCGCGATTCTGATAAGAGGAAACACCGTGCGCTGGCGAGCAGCAGTGGTGGGGAACCACAAAAGTACCGCGTGGTGTATCGCTCACCATCCGGTCAACGATGGCAACCACCGGCGCGACCGCCTCAGTTTCACGGCCGTCAATTTAATCCGCCAAGCTTCCAACTGCCGTATCCACCATAGCAACAGCAGCAGCAAAGGATGGTCCTGCATGCGCTTCCATTTCAACCGCGTGCACCGGGATTCCATCCACAGTTCGTAGGGACCCCGACACAATACACGTGCTTCACGTGTGGCCGTGTCGGATATTGCCAAGGACTGGGCCGAGCAGCGACAGGGCAGGGGTTCAGAACCATATCAGGGTGCAAATCAGCCCCGCAACCGGCCCAAGAAACCAGCACCAAAACCCGGCAATGTCCACCGCTTTAGCTATCGAAGACGTGCCGGAAGAGGAACCCGTCCTCGCGGGTACGTTTTCTTTATTAGATCATCCTGTAGTCATACTTTTTGACTCCGGTGCCACCCATAATTTCACAAGTCAGTATTATGTTATTAAATACCAATTGCCTATCATTCCCACAAAAAGTTCATATTTGATTTGCTCTCCCGGTGGGAAAATAACAGCTGATAGGATGGTATATAGAGCACCATTAAAATTGTGTGGGAATCTATATCCACCTTCTCTAATTATGTTAGAAAGTCAAAAACTCGATGTCATTCTAGGAATGTCATGGCTACAACGCCATGGTGCTGTTCTTTACACCGTTCCACGTGTGGTTCATTTAAATTCTCCAGTTCATAAACCACATACTCTCATTCTTGACCATTCGGTCCAAGAAATTCCAGCCACAAAGCTTGAGGATATTCATGCGGTCCGTGAATATCCGGACGTATTTCCGGATGATCTCCCGGGCATGCCACCCGAAAGGGATGTCGAGTTCAAGATCGAACTTGTTCCCGGGACGAGTCCAATATCACGGAGACTGTACAAAATGGCTCCAAATGAGCTACCTGAATTGACGGAGCAGCTAACTGATCTGATGAGTAAGGGTTTCATTCGACCAAGTTCCTCACCATGGGAATGTCGGCTCTGTTTGTAAAGAAGAAGGATGAAACCTTGAGGTTGTGTGTGGATTACCATCCTCTCAACGCCGTCACCATCAAAAACAAATATCCACTGCCCTGCATCGATATCTTATTCGATCAACTTGTGGGTGCGAGTGTATTTTCGAAGATGGATCTTCTCTCCGGATATCACCAAATCAAGATCCGAATAGAGGATATTCCGAAGACGGCCTTCTCGACGAGATATGGGTTGTATGAATATCTCATCATGTCTTTTGGTTTCACCAATGCCCCGGCACATTTCATGTATCTTATGAACTCAGTGTTCATGCCGGAGTTGGACAAGTTCGTGGTGGTGTTTATCGACGACATTTTGGTTTATTCCAAGTCTGAAGAACATGCCGAACACGTGCATATCGTGCTTCAATGATTGTGAGACCATAAGCTTTATGCCGAATTCAGCAAATGCGAATTTTGGATCAGCCAAGTGCCATTTCTTGGTCATATTATCTCTGCGGAAGGCATTGCGGTTGATCCAAGCAAGATTGATCAAGTGCTGAAATGGAAGTCCCCCACATCTGTCCATGAAGTCAGAAGTTTCCTTGGTTTAGCGGGATATTATTGGAGATTCATCCCGAGCTTCCCCAAGCTTGCTAAACCAATGACTGAATTGTTGAACAAGGGGATCAAATATGTTTGGAGCTCAGCATGTGAAGGAGCTTTCCAAGCATTGGTAAAGCATCTTACATCAGCCCCGGTGTTAGCTCGACCGGATATGACCAAGCCTTTCAACGTATACTGTGATGCGTCCGGTATCGGGCTTGGCTGTGTATTGATGCAAGGAGGAAGAGTGGTCGCCTATGGTTCACGTCAACTTCATAACCACGAGCAGAACTATCCGACTCATGATCTTGAGCTCGCTGCTGTGGTATGGGCGTTAAAAATGTGGAGGCACTATCTACTTGGGAACTTAGTGCATCTCTACACTGACCACAAAAGCTTAAAGTATATATTCACTTAAAAGGAGTTGAATATGCTGCAACGGAGATGGTTGGAACTGATCAAAGATTATGAGAATGAGATTCACAACCACCCCGGCAAGGCAAACGTGGTTGCCGATGCCTTAAGCCGCAAATCTCATGTCAACAATTTGTCCATCAGTCCGCTTGAACAGGAGGAGCCGAGTTTATACTTGGTTCCGTATGGGGCATTACATAATCTTGCTCTCGTCCCAACCATACAAGAGGAGATTATGGAAGGTCAGAAGAAAGGCGTGGGAATGTTGCACATTTGGAGAAGAATGAAGAATGGCGAAATGAAATGCTTCCGAACAGATGAACACGGTACCCTATGGTTCGAAGAACATATAGTGGTACCCCGTAACATGGCACTTCAGAAGAAAATCTTGGATGAAGCTCATTTGTCCAAGTATTCAATTCATCCGGGCAGCAATAAGATGTACCAAGATCTGAAAACCAGGTTTTGGTGGACACGGATGAAAAGAGAAATCGCAAAATACGTATCTGAGTGTGATATTGCGAAAGCCAACCATATGTGTAAAGCCGAACAACTGCAACCATTGAACATTCCAGTGTGGAAGTGGGAGGATATCAGCATGGACTTCATAGTTGGACTACCTCTCACGTCCCACAAGCATGATTCGATTTGGGTGATAGTCGATCGACTAACCAAGTTGGCTCATTTTATCCCCGTACATACAAAGTATGTTGCCGAGCAATATGCGGAGTTGTATATTGCAAGGATTTTATGCTTGCACGGTGTTCCCTGCACAATCATTTCAGATCGCGGTGTGCTGTTCGTTGCTAAATTTTGGGAGCAGCTCCACGCGTCATTGGGGACCAAACTGATCCGAAGCTCTTCATATCACCTGCAGACGGATGCTCAAACTGATCGGGTGAATCAAGTGCTTGAAGATATGTTACGCGCTTGTGCCATCCACCACAGTAAAAACTGGGACATTCATTTGCCGTTGGCGGAGTTTTCATATAACAATGGCTGTCAATCTAGCATCAAGATGGCGCCGTATGAAGCTCTCTACAGCCGGAAGTGTGAGTCCGAAGAACAAGTACGAGTAATACAAGCCAATCTTAAGGCTGCTCAATCTAGTCAGAAGAGCTATGCAGATAAAAGACACCGTCCTCTCCACTTCGACATCGGAGACCATGTTTACGTCCATGTGTGTCCGATGAAAGGGGTTCATCAGTTCGAAGTGAAGGGAAAACTTGCTCTGCGATTCATCATTCCGTTCGCCGTCATTAAAAAATGTGGACCCGTGGCCTATCGCTTGGAATTACCGGCGTCACTCGCAGGAATACACAACATGTTCCACATTTCTCAGCTGAGGAAATGCCTCAAACCTTGAGCGCAAATCCGCATGGAAGACATTGAAACTCTTCAACCGGACCTCACATATTCGGAGTACCCGATCTGAATTATCGATGAAAAGGCTCGCGCAACAAGAAACCGGACCTTATGGTTTTATAAAGTCTTGTGGAGTAACCATACTGCTGATGAGGCGACATGGGAAAGCGAGGACTATCTACAAGCGAATTATCCGGACTTGCTATCATCATTTACCTGGTACATTTTCCTCACTTTGCTTTTATTTTGGAATCTCAGGACGAGATTCTTTTTAAGGCGGGAGGGATGTGAAATCCCTAAAATTCTAGCAAGTGAACCGGCAAATTCCCACATAGGAAAAAATGAGGGGAACTAAAACTTTGAATTATAATGGTGTGAGTTCAAAGTGTTGATTCAATTCTCTCAAAAACATCCAAACATGGAGATCTAAATTCATATTTTGGGCCTTCATAATTCAAATATTAACCCTACCAAATTTCAGCTCATTTGGAGGGGGTTTATGATTTGTTGGGAATTAAGAGAGTAAGCCCTCAAATCTGAATTCAAATTTCAGTTTCAAATTCAGACTTCTCCAAAAATGGCAACTTGGGTTCACAAATGTGTTCCCCACATTTGAATTAGCATCCATGCAAAAATTCAGATTATTTGAGTTTGATTTGCTATGTATTTGAAGCAATGGGAGGAGGGAGATTCAAATTCAAATTCAAAGAACAAAATACAGTTCAAATTCCACACCAGAATTGAATCCAACTGAATTCCAAAAATTCAAACCATGACTTGGTGTGGAAGTATAGCTTTTAATGGTGAGTAGCTGTGGTGAAATATCAGTGGAAAATGAAAAATAGAATTGAGAGGTGGGACCCAACAGTCAGCCTCACAGTTTCAACAATTGGTTCCCTGTGATTTTTTCCACTGAGACAGAGAGCTTCTGCATGCGCGGCCGGCCGAAGAAAGCTGCCGACGTGCTTCCACCTCAACCCGTTTTATCCACGTCTTAAGCCACAGAGGAGCTACCAAAGACGTGTCATCCCACATTGCACCGGCGTCCTACCGAGCCACAGCTTCACTCACGCGCGCGTTTCTTCTCTGTTCTCACCACCCGAGCGCCACTCGGCTCCCCGTCGCCCCCGTGATACAGGCCGCAACATGGGCGATCCTCTACAGAAAAAATATGTGCCGTACTCTCCTCGATCTTCCGGTGAACGCCTTCCTCCATTTCGTTTAGTAGCAAGGGAGTATTTTGAGGATCACTGATCACATGTTATTAGAACCGAGAGGGGTCTCGACTCAAAATTCTTGATAATCAGTCCATCTTAGCTCATGTCCCTCGAGCCATAAGTCCTAGGCCCTCCCACGATCCTCTATGGTCGACAAACATCGAAAACTATCGACCCTAAACACTGTTCATCGAGTTTTTCCGGTCGCCGCCGTTTCTAGCTCTAGGTCAACGGTGAGGTCCTAGCTCCGGCATTTTCCATGGCAAACCGAGTTCATGTTCGTGCTCAGCATGTAACCACGGAGCTGTAGAAAGAAACCGTGCTCCAAATAAGGCTTTGTATGGCTCGGGCGACATCGCCGTAGGTAAAGCCGCCACTGTCGCCAATGCCGACTGGTTTCCGACCATCCCCGGCCCTAGCCGACCCCCTCAGCGTATTCCCCGTGCGATCTTAGGCCTAGGCGGAAAGTTTGAGCAACATCCGAGCAGTGGAGCGACGGGTGGCAAGCCTCGCCGGAGTGCGCCGCCGCGGGGGAGCGCGGGTGTTGGGAGGTTGACGAAAGGGGGTGGGTCCCACCGGTCAGCCTCTGTTTCTCCAGTGGGAATCAGTTTGTGGCCAGGATCTGGTGCGGTTGCGTGGGTGGAACCCCGTGGGCCTCGGTGTGGCTGCAATATTAGTGGCCCAATTCAAACCGTGGGGCCCACGGACAGAGTTTAAACTTTTCTCGAATTTCAGATTTAGGTCAAACTTTAAACCTCCATGACTTTTAGTAGGAATGTCCAAAAGTTGTGAAACAAATTTTGTTTAATTCCTATCAGTCAATACTTTGCAGAAATGCAAAGAAATGGGTCTGAGGATCCATGGAATTTTCTCTGAAACTCATCAAAATTAGACATTTGGGAATTAATTGCAGGAGATTCCTGTAATAGAATTTCCTCAAATTTGGCCAGAAGATCCTTCATAACTCTAGTGATCTCCTGTAAAAAAATTGAGCTTCATTGGAGTACATTTGCTAGTCTAGAATATGATCCAAAGTTCAGCCTTCATTTGGAATTTCCAAAATAAATAGAAACTTTTTCAGCATTTCCTCTCAACTTCAAAATTCCATTTCTCCCTGTAGGTAGCTCGAAAAATTATGAAACAAATTTTGTTAGAACCAGGAAGACTGTAACACCCTCAATTTCACTACCATACATTGCATACATTTTTCATATAGAAAAGAATTTAAAAAGAAGAAGAAATAAAGAGAGGAATATAGAAGCTAATAAAATAATAAAAGGAAATAGAAATGGAAAATAATGAAAAGAAATAGAAAAGGAAAAGAAATAAAAAGAAAAAATAAATAAAATAGCCAAATTGGGCCACCCCAATTTTTCCCCAAATTCCCCTCTCCCCTAATTTTCCATATTTTCCTCAATTTTCCTGATTTTCCCCAAATTCCCCAAAATTTCCCTAGGGGGGAATTTTTCCCACATTTGGGGGGAATTTCACCCCTATTTTTGCTGCACCACTAGGGGCAAAAAAACTAATGGGCCCCACCCCTTGGCCGCAGCCCACTAAGGGGGGGAAATCCTAGCCGCCCCCCTTGTTGGATTTTTGTGGGCTTTTATTTATCAATTAATCCCAGCCATTGGATGAAAATAAATAATAAAATCCCAGCCCCTAGCTCCCACCTCTTTTAAAATTAAATCTCAGCCATTGGATATTTGGGTTGCTAAAATCCTAGCCATCCTAGCCCTTTTCCCCCTTATAAATATGACTCCCCCCTTAGCCGCCACCACCCCTCTCTTTTTTTTCAGCCGCCGCCCCCTCCCCCCCCCCTTGCTGCCAAGTCGCCGCCCCCCTTCTGGAATTTGGCTGCCATCAAACTCCATTATGCCTCGCCATCGCCAGAGAAGAAGCCCCCGACGTTCTGCCTGTGACACCCGGTTCCGAAAATAGAACCAAGTGAATGCATATGTGTGTCCAAGATTTCATCACACGTACACATGTAATCCACAAACTGAATTCAGAATATAACCACGAATAAATAGTGTTTAAGTACTTTATTACAATGACTCAAAGTCTCACTCATGAATCTCTAACTTATTCTTGCAGCGGAAGACTCTAAACGACAGCGGAAAGTGACTAAAAACAGCAGGGTCCATCTTCAACTCCACAGGCATGTTGACAGTAGTTCGCACGCCTATTACTCCACATTGTCCTCGAAGTACTCATCTCCTGTAGCTGATGTTTATGTGGTAATGCAAGGGTGAGTACATGTCGTACTCAGCAAGTGCGGGAAAAGTATGACATGTAGCTTACAACAAGGTATGGAATAAAAAGGCTCATTGCAGCAAGCAAATTTTATTTCAAAAACATGATAAAAACAGCAAGTATTTTTAGGTGAAATTTATCCCAATATAACCAAGTAAAACAGCAACATTCTTTCATCATATTTCACCATTTAACAAGTCTCATCCAGCCATTAATCTTTCTCAAGTTCATCTCATGCTCATAAATATTCATAACCATCTCATATGCATATAGCCAAAGCCAAACTCATTTGTCATGACTCAAAACTGTCCCAAAACCAATCGCAATGACCATACCATAACCATACCCAATATTCATCCCAAGTTTTCCCTCTAATCATGGAAGTTGGCCAGGTGCTTGTGACCGGAAGCACGGCTATCATGATAGTTTTACACTCTGAAGAGGTGGCACCACTTTACCCACAAGTTCGTGATTTCGTCACCCATCGGCGACTGCAGAACCTCCATTATACTAGTACACAACCGTAGGTGTATGGCCAAGAGATCACAAAATAGCCTTTACAAAGGGGATACTAGATGTATGGACTCACTGAGGTTTCACCAGCAGGCTCGAATCACCATTCTCCCACCCACGGGCCCCCTCTTGTGCCATGCAGCTCCCAGGGCAGTCCTCTCTCGACTCTCATTCCCCGCGCCATCCACGGTCCATAACAAGCTAGCAACACACCTAATTAATCATCTAAGCCGCACCCATACTTGGCCTTGTGGTGGCACTGTTTTCCTGGCATATTCTCGCATGAACCGGTCCTTAGATCTACGGCAAGTAAACCACCATATCATTCAGAAACATCCACGAACCAAGCTTGCCTAGATCTCCCCGATTCCATGATCATTAACATCATCAAGTTCTCATAATCATTATTCATATGAGTGCAGTAGCTAGACATATTTTATTTCAGCTTCCCGTATCCCGTAGACTAAGCGAAGCAAAAAGGAAAAAATGACCATATCCGACTCATCAACTTTCCCGGCGACAAGGATGGTTAACAAAACTAGTAAACTCCTATAAAAAGGGTGTCCCATCAAGTGGACTCAAGCATACGAGTTTTTGCAAACAAAACAATTTAAAAAACATGGGATCGATATGGTCAAGGGGCACTTGCCTTGCTCCCGTGGTTCTTGTTGTTCGAGTGTCTCGAAGTATTGGTGCTGTAGATCCTCGTAGACGGCCTCTTGAGCTTTTCCTTCTACTCACGATCACCCACATACAAAATTTACAGCAATCAATCATCATGCACAAACTTTACTGAAGATGCAATGGGGTAGATGAATGCAAATCCTATGGTGCAGTTTTATTAAACCAGTTTGTATATGTTCTTGCATGTTTTAATGGGCTTTCATGGGGTTTTATGATGAACAAGGGTGCTGGGATGAAGTGTGGACGTGGTGATGATCTTGACTCAAGATCTAGATCAATTCCACCGTCAAAAACCGATCAAAACGCGATCTGTCCACACGTAAAAGTTTCTGTTCGAAGGGGGCGAAGAAAACGGATGTGTAGAAACAGCGATGATGTCGTAAGATGGGTAACGAAGACCTACCTCACTTGCCTTTGTTGGCAGGGCCTTCCTCCTATCAATGGCAGCAGCAGGGAATTTTTCTATGGAAGATTAGGGCAGGACAGATCATCGGCTCTTTTCCGGCGATGGCGAGGCGTGACGGGGCTCGTCGGCGGGGCTTGACGACGGGGCTCGACGGCGGGGCTCAACGGTGGGGCTCTACGCCGGGGCTCAACGGCGGAGCTCGACGGCGAGGCTCGACGACGGGGCTCATCGGCGGGGCTCACCGGCGACAGAACTCCGGCGAGGGGGGGCCAACTCGGCGAGTTGGGGGCTAGGGCCTCCAAGTCACCGACTTGGGGGGGAGAGGAGGGGGGGCTGTGGCCAAGGGGGGGAGTTTGGGTTATATTTATAAGGGGGGAGGGGGGAGAATCCTACTCCAATTGGAACTAAATCCTAACGAACTTTTCCCCATTTAATTTGGTGCGGCAGCAATGGGGGAGGAATTCCCCAAATGTGGGGAAAATTCCCCTTTTTGGGGAATCAGGGAATTTTGAGATTTCGGGAAAAAATTTGGGGAAATTGGAATTGGCTCATTTCAGCTATCGTTTTCCCATTCCCCACCATTTCTATGTCACTTACTCCATTTCTACATTCCCCTCTCCATTTCTATGTCCCACTCTCCATTTCTACATTGTCTTTCTCCATTTTATGCTCCATTCTCCATTTTTATATGCTCTTCTCCATTTCTATGGTTCCTTCCTCCATTTCTATGGTTCTTTCTCCATTTCTATGGTTCTTTCTCCATTTCTATAGTTCTTTCTCCATTTCTATGGTTCCATTCTCCATTTCTATGGTTCTTTCTCTATTTCTATAGTTATTTCTCCATTTCTATAATTATTTCTCCATTTGTACTTCTTTTATAATGTCACTCTACATGAAAAATGTATGCAATGCATGGAAATGAGTTTGAGGTTGTTACACTGCCCTAGCCGCAGCCTCATAATTCTACGTGAAAATCCTCCGCTGCTGCCATTGCAAGGGAGGAGGTTCTGCTGCAAGGAAGAGAGGAGGAAGAAGTGAGGTAGGTCTTCGTTACCCCTCTTACAACGTCGCCGCTGTTTCTAGGCACCCGTTTTCTCCACCCCTGCGAGCAAAAAATTCTGCGTGTGGACAGACCATGTTTTGGTCGATTTTTGACGGTGGGATTGGTCTACAAAGTGGATAAAGATCATCACCACGTCCACACTTGATCCCAGCAACCTTGATCATCATAAAACCCCATGGAAGCCTACTAAGACATGCAAGAACACGTACAAACTGATTTATATAAAACTGCACCACAGGAATTGCATTCATTCACCTCATTGCATCTTGAGTAAAGTTTGTGCATGATAATTGCTGTAAATTTTGTATGTGTGTGGTCGTGAGTAGAAGGACAATATCAAGAGGCCATCTATGAGGAGCTACAGCACCAAGACTTCGAGACGCTTGAGCAACATGAACCACGGGGGCAAGGCAAGTGCCCCTTGACCATATTGATCCTATGTTTTCGAAATTGTTTTGCTTGAAAACTCGTATGCTTGTGTCAACTTGATGGGACACCCTTTTATAGGAGTTTACTAGTTTTCTTAACCATCCTTGTCGCTGGGAAAGTTGATGAGTCAGGTATGGTCGTTTTTCGTTTTGCTTCGCTTAACTTACGGGATTCAGGAAACTGAAATGAACTTGTTAGCTACTGCACTCATAGAGACTGAAGATGATGAGAATATGATGATGTTAATAAGCATAGAATTGCGTAGATCTAGACGAGCTTGGTTCGTGGACTTTGTTGAATGAGATGGCGGTTTGCTTGCCGTAGATCTAAGGACCGGTTCATGCGGGCACATGCTAGGAAAACTTGTGGGTAAAGTAATGCCACCTCTGTAGAGTGTAAAACTATCATGATAGTCGTGCTTCCGGTTACAAGCACCTGACCAATTTCCATGATTAGAGGTAAAACTTGGGATGGTTATTCGGTTATGGTCATGGTATGGTCATTGGGATTGGTTTTGGGACTGTTTTGAGTCATGACAATGAATTATGTTTCGGTTATATGAAAATGAGATGATTATGAATAATAATGAGTATGATATAAACTTGAGAAAGATTAATGGCTGGTTAAGACTTGATATATGGTGAATTATGATGAAGGAAATGTTGATGATTAACTTGGTTATGATGGGAGTTAACTCACCTAAAAATAGTTGCTGTTTTTAACATGTTTGTGAAATAAAATTTGCTTGCTGCAATGAACCTCTTTATTCCCTACCTTGTTGTAAGCTACATGTCATACTTTTCCCGCACTTGTTGAGTATGACATGTACTCACCCTTGTATTCCCAAATATATATCAGCTACATGAGAAGAGTACTTCGAGGAACATGTGGAGTACTAGGCGTGCGTACTGCCGTCAACATGCATGTGGAGTTGAAGTTGGAGCCCGCTGTATTAGCCATTTTCCGCTGTCGTTTAGAGTCTTCCGCTGCTGAATAAGTTAGATATTCATGAGTGAGACAATGATTCAATGTAATAAAGTACTTAAACATTATTGGTATGTGGTTATATTCTGAATTTCAGTTTGTGGAATACATGTGTATGTGTGATGAACATCCTGGGTACACATATGCATTCACTTGGTCCATTTTCGGAACCGGATGTCACTGAGACCTTCTCTAATTAGATCTTCCACTGTTAGCCATGTCAAAACTTTAGATTTGGGATCAAAATTCAAAGAAGCCTTGTATTGTGGGAATTTTGGAGACCACAAGCTTCCATGTGAATTCCTCAAATTTTGCTAAAATCATCCTCAGAGAGTCTAGTATCCACTGGAAAAATCCCAAGGCCAATTAATAAACCTTAATAGCAGTAGCTAGTAATAGAAGTTTACTTCTTATAAATCATTATCACTTATACATATATTTTGTTGCATATCATATAGTGACCGAAGTTCAGAACACTCTGGAGCCGTTGGAGGTCCTTCCACCAGAAGCTAACTTCCCGTTTAACTCACAACCAGGCAAGCCCCGGTTTGCATTTAATTACTTTTGCAAAGTTTTACTTTGTAGCACTTATGTCTAGGATGAATTGCTTGCATTAGAGTTAAGGTGATTGAAACCCCACTTGCATGACCTCTAAATCATATGGAGGGTTGGGTAGTTTAAAGCTCGATAAGTTGAAAAGGCTATGCTAATGTTCTTAGGATCTCGGTAGAAGTCGAATAGTTGGAATCTCCTCGCGAGATAGGATTTTATCACACGGGCTAGAATGGAGTAAAGAATGGCATAAGAATAAGAAATGGAGACCCAGCAGGGGGGATAGGATGTAGTGAGCTGAGGTCTCACGTGCATAGCCCTGTTGGTGTCGGTTGAGGACTGAGCTGTGTGCGGCCTTGTTGGACAAGTTTGAACAGTACCGAATGCATACTGGCTATATGGGAACCAGGAAACTGATGTAATTGGTTAACCTGGGTGCCGAGGCTTACCCAACCATTTTATAGGAGTGGGTTGAGGGTAGCAATGTGTAAATCTGCTGGTAGGCACAGACACGCTCCACGCGGGGACCTCCTGCCCGTTACGGATGGACCGGTTCGGCATTTGGGTTTCCTTTGAAAGGTTGCTGCATACAGCAGAGTAGGAAGGTGTAAAGCACCACACTTCTGAAATAGGTGTATGTGACGTGTTATCCGGGTGTCTATTGATTGCAATCACCGTCCCTCACGGTTATTTGAGTACCACTTGTTCACTGCGCTGTGACGTAGTAAGGATTGAAAGAAGCCAGAAGAATATTATGCATTGATCTATTATTGTATTGAAACCATGTATGCTGGAGATGTAAAGCTCGTTAAGTTTATATTCCACTTTGGGCATAACCATATCGGAGGAAAGCGTTTCTTGTTTGATTGTGGACTTCTGATGTGAGGGCTGCCTAAGGCATATTAATCTGCTGCTGTAAAACTGAAAGTAAGGATTAATATATAGGTGTGTCTTTATCGTAATATCATTTCCTATATTACTAATCCCTACATGTGGAGTCTCATGTTTAGGAGTGATGGATAAATCTTGTTGAGCCATCGTGCTCACGGTTGCTATAATTGAGTTGCTGCAGGTGAGACTTATGATGAAGGCTCTGAGGATGAGGCGATGCCCCTGTCCGGATACACGGCCGAGTTGGAGACCTGCACGCCGCCGTGACCTTCGCATCTGTGTAGCTAGTGTGTAGCGTCGTCCCTTGGCTGGACGGATGCACTTTTGCATAGCTAGGCTGAGAGTTTAGCTGAGTAAGACTTCCGCTGTATATTAAGATTGTAAAAGACTTTCGCTGTTTTATGTAAATAAAAGTTTGTATGTTGTTCCTAATCTTTTCTTGTGTGCTGTTGGGTGCCGCATCGCACGACAACACTCTCTGCGATCCTGGAGTGGGAGGGCCATGGGGTGGCCCCCACACACACGTCGAAAATAGTCGCACACAGGGTTTCTTTATCAGATCGATTTTCTGCTGAGGGGTTTTTGTAGCTTCCGCATAAAAAAGTTTTGATCTACCATTCACCCCCTATGGTAGCTTTCCATGTGCTCTTCGATCCTACAATAACAAATGAACTCCAATGCTCCTCAGATTTCTATAGTAGCTAACATGGATCATACATGACCTGCTAGCAAAGTTTCATGATTTATTACTTCAGTATGTGTCTATAATAAATCCTAAAGGCTTTAATTTTCTCTTAAATACAAGAGAAAATTTGGGGTTTTGAAATGCCACAAAGTAAATTTTTCATACAGTGCTGGTCATAAGGAGTCCAACAAAATTGGTTTCATAATTTTCTATCAATTATACAGGAACATGAGTTTTACAAGTTCCAATGAATTTCTATGGACATAGGGTAGAGTTCTATTGTTTGCCCCACTTATCAATGTCTAACGAAGATGAAATTTTGACTGAATAACAAGATACTAAAAGGAAGGTTTGGGCCAAATTTGGAATTTATCGTTACAGAATTAACTTCCAGAGATATAAACTAATGGAATTTTGGTGAAAATTCCATTGACTTCCATACAAATTAAATGCTATTTCTGGAATGTACTAGTCACAGGGATTCTAATAAAAAATTTTGAGGATTTTCGGAAAATCCTACTTAAAGTTATGAATTTCCAAATTTTAACCTCAAACTGGAATTATTTTCCTATTGAAAATGTTTAAACAGTCACCCCAGGCCCACTGGATTTAAAGGGGCCAATCTGGTTGAAGCAACACGGCAGCCCATTGAGTTTCCCGCGTAGCAGCACGAGGTCCCGCAGCAACAGCTGATCCCGAACATTGTGTGTGATCGGTCACACGTGAGGCCCTCCAGCCTTCATGTTATTCCCGACTCCGACGGCTTCCGCAGCGGCGCACGAAGGCAAGATCGCCTCCGATGCTTTGCCAACTGTTCGTATCTCTCAAACTCACCGCCAGGACCTAACTCAGCATGCTGAACATGCCGGTGACCTCAGCCCACGCCGACGATGGCCAGAACAGTGCTGATCACAGAAACAGCGGCTAAAAGCCCACCGGCGACGGTGTTCTAGCTCGGGAAGGCCTTATTTTGATCGGTTTTTAATCCTATAGCATCGCCGGACCACTTGGAGCATGAAAATGAACCAAAAAGGTGATGAAAAGCCCAGAACATAGAGCTCACCGGTGAACCGAGAGTTTTTCGCCGTCGAGGGCAAAAACTTGGTGAACCCCGTGATTCCTTGGTCATTTCTCGTTCTATTTATTCCTACAGCTCTGCAAGGATGTCTAGAACATGATCTTAAACATACACGATCATCCATGGATCGTGTGAGAAGAATTTCACCCCGAAAGCCTTTCGGCTTTTATGAACTAACCGAGACAAAAGCTAGAAATACTTTGCGCATGATGAAGGAAATTAGGAACGGCTTTTACCAAAAGCAAGAGTGAACATCAGCCCACCTTTTTGCTTTTTTGCTCAGGGTGTGAAAGTGGATGGATCGTCGGAACAACGGCAAACCGAGGGGGCAGCAGATAAACAAGCGCGGCGACCGATTGTGGAGAGAAGAATTCTGAATGGGTTTCACCGTGCGGGTGGAGGGATTAAATAGCGCTTTGAGGAGAGGATCACGTCGCATTTACTGCAGCTCGCACCGACCGGTGGCTCGGTGGCGTGCGCGTGAGAGAGAAGGAAAAAACAGTTCACTCTCAAACTGACATGTGAGCCCCACCCCACACTTATCCACTTTGTAAATTCAGTTGAAAATAGTAAACCAATTCCTAAAATGGTAAAAATCAGCAACTAGGCCAAACTAAATATTAAGAATCCAATGGTGCAATCCAATTTGGATTTAGATGGAGTTGAATTTTTAATCTGATGTTTGAATTTGAATTTAGATTCCTTCTTTACTTAATCCAAATAAATAGCAAACCTAATCCAAACTTAAGGAAATATGGCAGGGATATTATTTAATATATGGGGAAACTAATTGTTAACTCAAAATTCCATGTTTGGAACTTCTGCAAGTAGAATTCTGAATTCAAATATGGAATTCTACTTATGCAATACTTCATCTTTTATAAAAGAAAATTAGCTCCATATGAAATTTGGTAGCCTACCAAGTTTGATCCTGAGGAATCGAAATGTGAGATCAGATGTTGATTTTTAAGTTCTATGTTCATGTTTTCAGTTTGAATTTTAACCTCACACCTTGTATTCAAGTTTTTTTAATTCCCTCCATTTTTTAAGTCTTGTTGAGCTGATCTACAATTGGTAGAATTTTGGGATTTCACAATTCACTCAAAAATAGCTGAATATGCGACAACGGATATGGTTAGAGCTGATCAAGGATTATGAGATTGAAATTCATTATTATCCCGGTAAGGTAAATGTGGTTGCTGGTGCACACAGCTGGAAATCTAATATTCATAACTATTACTCCGATGGAAGAGGAAGAACCAAGTCTTTACTTGGTTCCATATGGAGCTTTATGTAATCTCGCTCTTATACCTACAATAAGAGAGGAGATTATGATGGCTCAAAAGCAAGACAAGGGTATGTCTCATATTAGTAGGAGGATGGAAGACGGGAAAATGAAGTGCTTCCGCAAATATGATGAAGGAACCTTATGGTTCAAAGACTGGATAGTAGTTCCCTGTGATATGAGACTACGGAAGAAAATTTTGGATGAGGCTCACTTATCCATGTTTTGTACTCATCCGGGCAGCAACAAAATGTGTCATGATTTAAAGACTAAATTTTGGTGAACTCGTATGAAACGTCAGATTTCCAAATACGTATCGGAATGTGATACGTGTCGGCAAGTTAAAGCTGGCCACATGAAGAAAGCGAGAACAATCCAGCCATTGAATATTCCAGCTTGAAAGTGGAAAGATATTAGTATGGACTTTATAGTCAGGTTGCCTCTCACATTTCAGAAGCATGATTCCATCTGGGTAATTGTTGATCAATTAACCAAGACAGCCCACTTCGTTCCTGTCCATACCAAGTACATTGCCATGAAGTATGTGGAGTTGTATATTGCAAGAATCGTGTGTTTACACGGGATTCCCCGCACCATCATATCCGATCATGGTGCGCTATTCGTTGCTCGATTTTGGGAGCAACTGCAAGCGCCATTGCGGACCAAGTTAATTAGAAGCTCTTCATATCACCCGCAGACCGATGGTCAAACTGAATGTGTGAATCGAATTACTGAATACATGTTACGAGCTTGCGCCATCCGTCAAGGGAAGAACTGGGATGAACACCTACCGTTGGCAGAATTTTCATACAACAACGGATATCAAACCAGTATCAAAATGGCATCTTATGAAGCTCTATACGGCTGGAAGTGTCGCACACCATTGAACTGGTGTCAATCCGGCAAGAGAGTACGGGATTGATCTCGTAAATGATGCTAAAGAGCAGATTAAGCTTATTCAAGCTAATCTTAAAGCCACTCAATTTTAGCAAAAGAATTATGCGGACAAGTGACGTCAGCCACTACAGATTAAAATCAGAGATCAAGTGTATCTCCGTATCTCCTCGACGAAAGGAGTTCATTGTTTCGGGGTGAAAGAAAAATTAGCTCCTCGATTTATCGATCTGTTTGCCATCACGGAAAATGCAGACCCGTGGCTTATCATTTGGAGCTACCAATGTCCCTAGCAGGAATTCACGATATTTTTCATGTATCTCAACTAAGGAAATGTCTCAAGTTCACTACCGCCGTCGTGCTGAATATATTAAAGAGTTAAAACTGGATCTCACGTACATTGAATGTCCAGTTAAGACTTTAGAGAGAAGACCCGAACCACAAGGAATCAGACTTTCTGGTTTTACAAGGTCTTATGGAGCAACCATACCGCTGAAGAAGTGACATGGGAAAGCGAAGAGTATCTCCGCTCCAATTATCCAGAAATTTTATCGAGTTACATCCAGTAACCCCTCCATTTCACCTTTCTTTGGTAATCTTGGGATGAGATTCTTTTAAGAGGGGAGGGATGTGAAATCCCACAAAAAGTTAGCACATTTGGGCAGCTCAAAAAGAAGTAATTAAAGGGAGGGAACTAAAAATTTTGATTAAAAAGGTGTGAGACCAATATAAACCTGAAATTTGAACCTAGCACTGTAAAATCACCATCTAATCTCACCTTTGAGTTTATTATACTTTAGTTAGGCAGGCTACCAACTTTCACAAAATTTGGATCTATGTTGCTTTTATAAATTGAAGTAATATTTAAAGTAGAGTTCCATATTCAAATTCTGAATTATACTAGCAAATTTGTCGACCTTGGAGATATGAGTTTAGCAATAGGTTCTCCATATATCAAATAGTATTCCTGCCAAATTTCATTGAGTTTTGACTAGGTTCACCATTTATTTGGATTAAGCAAAGAGGGAGTCCAAATTCAAATTCAGACATCAGTTTCAAAACTCAACTTCATCCAACTCAAAATTGGATTGCGTCATTAGATTCCCCATATTCAGTTTAGTCTAGTTGCCAATTTTTACCATTTTAGGATATGCTTTACTTTTTAAACTGAATTTTCAAAGTGGATATGAGAGGAGGTGGGACCCACATGTCTGTTTAGAGTGTACCATTATTTTTCTTCCTCTCTTCTCATGCATGTGCCACTGATTTGCGCTGGTGCGGGATTCCACAGGAGAAGCGCCCTAGCAGGCAGCTCGGTGGAAAAACGAGTTAAATGCGACCCCATCCACTCAGCTATTTAGCCTTCTCCTCGCGCAATCGGCTGCACATACCGCTCACTCCTTTTTCGGCCGCCCGAGTTTCTTCTCTGCCACCGCATTCGGATCACCATTGCCCCAGCAATATAGCCCTTGGTTCGGTCCGATCACAGAAGCGAAAATGTGTGCCATGGTTTGTTCTTGTTTTGTTGAAAGTCGTTCATGGTTTTCTTTATCGTACACGGAGTATTTCCAGTTTTCTTCTCGACTAGTTCATAAGAGCCGAGGTGCTTAGAGGGGAAATTCGTAGCACATGATCCATGGATGATCATGTGTGTTTAGGGACATGTTCTAGACATCTCTGCAGAGCTTTTGGAAGAAAAAGAACAAGAAATGATGAATGAAACACAGGGTTTACCAAGTTTTTGCCCTTGGCGGCGAAAAACTCTCGGTTCACCGGTGAGCTCCATGTTCCGCCCGCTTTTATCAGCTTCTTGGTTCATTTTCATGCTCCATTTGATCCGGTGATGCTGTAGTACTAAAACCCGATCGAGGTAAGGCCCTTTCGAGCTAGATCACCTTCGCCGATGAGCTTCCAACCGCTGTCACCGTGGCCAGCACTATTTCAGCCATCGCCGGCGTGGGCTGAGGCCACCGGCATGTTCAGTGCGGTGAGTAAGGCCCTGGCGGCAAGTTTGTGATATCCGAATGGTCGGGAAAGCGCCGGTAGCATGCTCACTATCATGCGCCGCCGCGGGTGCCGTCGGGCATCAAGAGGAAGACGAAGGTGTGGGCCCCGCATGTCAGTGACTACGTATAGTGCCCAGGAATAGCTATGGCTGCGGGGTCTCATGTGGCAATGCGGGTAACTCAGTGGGCCGCCATGTTGCTTCAACCGGATTGGGCTATTTTAATCCTGTGTGCCCGGCCAACTGTTTAAACATTTCCAATAGAAAAACAAATCCTGTTTGAGGGAAAACTTTGGAAATTCATATCTTTTAGTGGGATTATCCAAAAGTCCTCAAACAAATTTTGTTAGAATCCTTGTTACTAGTGCTTTCCAGCATTACCATTTAATTGGCATTAAAGTCAATGAATATTCTCCATAAATCTATTAAGTTAGATATTTGGAAGTTAATTCTAGATGATCTACTGTAGGGATAAATCCAAAATTTTGCTAGAACCTTCCGTTTAATATTATTGATCTTCGCTCCAAATTTCAGCTTTATTGACAATGTCTAAGCAGGGTAAATAATGGAACTTTTCCCTATGTCCATGAAAATTCCAAAATCACATAATCAATTTCAGAAAAACTATAGAAACTTTTAAAATCGATATCTGCCTGTAGCATGCTTAGAAAAATATGAAATCAATTTTGTTGGACTCCTTTTAAGACCAGCACTATATGGAAAACTTACTTTGTGGCATGTCAAAGCCCCAAATTTTCTCTGGAAATTCAGAAAAATTACATCCTTAAAGATTTAATTTAAATACATACTTTATTAGGAATTTATGAAACTTGGCTAGCGGGTCAAGTATGATCTATGTTAGGTACTGTAAAAATTTGAGGGGCATTAAAGTTCATTTACTACAAATTTCAGTTAGTTATACACATAAATCTTGTTTATATAGACAATAATGTTCAATTGCATTTGTTTTCATATCGATTAGTCACCGAGCTTGAGGAGACTCCGAAGCTACTTGACATCCTACCTCTGGAGACTAACTGGAATTTTGAGCAGTGACAAGGCAAACCCTGATTTGCATTTAACAAGCTCTTTTATAAAGTTTTACTTTATATCATATGGTTGATTAGAAATAAGGTATGCATTAGGTTAGTGATGATTGAAACCCCAAATGCATGACCAAATAATCCCCATAATAGAAAGGTAGCAAAGGACTCCATCCGGCATATTCATGCTGAGCTAATGTTGTAGAAAGACTTGGTAGAAGTCGAATAGTTGGAATCTACTCGCGAGTGAAAGAATGGTTGAGATGGGGCACACGGTTGGTTTCTGAACATGATATACTTAAATGAATTTGATATGGGACAGAGGTGTAGGATGCAACAAGATGAGAAGGTCTTGTGTGCGTATCTCTTCTTATGTCGATTAAGGACCGTGTCGTGTGCAGCCCTGCTGAACAAATTTGAATTGTACCGGTTGTATACTAGATATATGGGGCCCCAAAAAACCGATGTAACATGGTTAACCTAGTCGTTGAGGCATTGCTTGCCATCCTAAATGAGTTGGTTGAGGGCATCAAGATGTAAATCCGCTAACAGGCAACGTCGAGGACGGGTGCTCCGTGTAGGGACCTCCTGCTCAGGACGTAGGACCGGTTCAACGATTGGGTGTCCTTGTGAAAGGTTGCCATATATGTCAGAAAGAGAGCATGCCTCGGGCAGCTTCGAGTATGGGCGCACAATCCGTGTATAGAGGGTGTCTCCTGATTCGAATCACCATCCCTCGTGGTTATATGAGTACCGCTTGTTCATTGCACTGCGGTGTAGTAAGAAATAGTAGTTGGAATTAAGAAAACATTGTTAATATGATTAAGCATTGTATTGCTACTTGTGTGTGCTAGTGATAGTGCTCATTAAGTTTATGTTTTCTAAACATAAAAATTGTGGCTTAAGTCTAGAAAACTAAGGATTCACTTGTAGGTGAGTTCTTTATGAAATATTTACCTTCCCATGTATCCGTTCCAGCATGTAGAGTTTCATGTTTGGTTGAGACGGATAAGTCTTACTGAGCCTTTGTGCTCACAGTTGCTATATAAGTTGTTGCTGCAGGTGAGGGGCCACCTATGGCCTCATATGAGCAGGGTTCCGGATTGAAGCCACACCACCTTCAGGGTATACAGCTGCATAAGAACGCTGCACGCCGCCATAAGACGTGGATGCTGCTAGTGTGGACCGTCCACGGGCTGGATGGTTTCATTATTTTGCTTAGTTTAGGCTTGAGAGGGTGAGCTAAGAATAAGACTTCCGCTGTAGATATTTTGATGTGATATATTTTTACACTTGACTATGTGAATTCAAGCTTATGTTATGTAATGTGATGTTCTTTTGAGTTGTGTTGTTGGGTGTCGCATTGCATGACACCACCCAATACGATTTCTGGAAATCGGGACTCCGGTCGTCACATGCGCTTCCACTGAACTTCTTGTAAATACAAGGCTCTTGTGTGTTCTTGATAAAACCAAACCCTTTGACCACTTCATCAAAACATAGATTCCAACTCTGAGATATTTGCCTCAATCTGTAGATGGGCTTTTAAAGCTTGCATATTTTCCTACCATTTTAGGATCGACAAAACCCTCAGGTTGTGTCATATACACATCCTCACTTAGACTTCCATTAAGAAAGGATGTTTTGACATCTATCCCCATATTTCATAAATCAAAATATACAGCAATCCCTAGGAGAACCTGAACAGACTTTAGCATTGCGACGGGGGAAACGTTTCATCATAATCAACACCTTGGATTTGTTTGAAATCTTTTGCCAGCAATCATGCTTTATAGATGTGAACTTTTCCATCCATGTTAGTCTTTTTCTCTAAAATCTATTTGCAATCAACAGGTCTCACACCGTCGATTGAATCAACCCAGTTCTAAACTTGATTTCATTCATGGATTCTATTTCGGATTCCATGACTCCAAGCCATTTCTCAGAGTCGGGTCCCATCATTGCTTTGGTGTATGTCATGCTGCTTCGCCGTTAGGAGTGTTAACCTTCGTGGGGCTCATGCTTCAACAATAGATTGTACAACATCTTTTATATCATGTATAGGAACAGTGGGTGCTGAAATATTTTCAAATATTTCTTGAATTTCTTCAAGTTGCACCTTGCTCCCACTAATTCCTTTTGAGAGAAACTCTTTCTCTAAGAAGATACCATTATGAGCTGTAAACACTTTGCCCTCCGTTTTATTATAAAAGTAATATCTTTTGGTTTCTATTGGATACCCCACAAAGAAATATTTGTTTAATGTAGAAGTGAGTTTGTCTGGCGTCAAACGTTTGACATAAGTCTCACATCCCCAAACTTTGAGGAAAGACAATTCGGGACGTTTACTGATCCACATCTCATATGATGACACGTCAAAAGACTTAGTTAGAACTCTGTTCAGTGTAAACGCGGCAGTTTCAATAGCATAACCCCAAAAGGATAATGAAAGATCAGTTTGGCTCATCATCAATCGAACCACGTCTAACAAGGTTTGGTTCCTCCGTCCGAACACCCCATTCCATTGAGGCATTCTAGATGGAGTTAATTGTGGAACAATTCCACATTGTTTTAAATGATCATAAAATTCATGGCTCAAATATTCCCCTCCACTATTAGATAGTAGAAGTTAATTGTCTTGCCAAGTTGATTTTGTACTTCATTCTGGAATTCTTTGAACTTTTGAAACAATTTAGACTTGTACCTCATTAAGTAAATATATTCATATCTACTAAAGTCATCGCTAAAAGTAATGAAATACTGAAAACCACCTCTAGCTATTGATCATTGGTCCATATACATCAGTATGTACAGGTCCCATAAGTCACTTGCCCTCTCACTTTGATCAGTGAAAGGTTATTTAGTCATCGTCCCAAACAAACAAGATTCACATGTGTCAAATGATTCAAAATCAAATGAACTCAATAACCATCTTTATTGAGTTTCTAAATGCGCTCCTCATTTATGTGACCTAACCGATAATGCCAAATAAAAGTGGGATTTAGATCATTCGGTCGAGCCCTTTTCTTATTAATGTTACAGGTTGATTTATCCTCAAGATCAAGAACATATAGTCCATTCACCAATTGATAATGAGCATAGAAAATATTATTATAAGAAACTAAATAACGTTTGTTCTTTATTACAATCTCAAAACCATAAACTTATTCTAAACATTAAGAAGATATAATGTTCTTACTCAAAGAAGGAATACAACAACAATTATTCAATTCAAAAACTAGTCTTGAGGGTAGCGACAAGTAGTAAGTGTCGACTGCTACGACTGCAACCTTTGCTCCATTGCGGATATGAACATTCAACTCGCCTTTTGCAAATCTTCTAGCCTCACTTTGTCCATGCAACGATTTGCAAGTGTGAATCATTGATCCAGTATCAAATACCTATGATTCACTAGAAGATGTGGCAACATTAATTTCTATAACATTTAAACCTGAAGTGGAAGCCTCACTTCCCTTCTTCTTCTTTAAATCCTCCAAGTATTTCTTATATTTCCTAGACCAACGTCCCTTAAGATGACAGTGGAAGCATTCATCATTAGGAGAAGGGTCAGATTTGCCCTTTGGCACAAGCTTAGAGATTGAGGACTCATTGGGAACCTTTCCCTTACCTTTGCCTTTCAGAGGCATCCAACACTTTCTCTATTTATTCTCCTTTTGAACCATCATCACATGAGTGACGTTTTTCTTAGTGCTTTTCTTGGCTGTTTTAAGCATCTCATGCAATTCAGCCAATGTTTTCTTCATGTCATTCTTTTGAAAATTCAAAATAAATGGCTCATATCTCACTGAGAGCGACTAGAGAATGACGTCAATAGCCAGATCATCCTTGAGTTCACAACCAAATTTATCTAAAGTCTCAATGTAACCAATCATCTTGAGATAGCTTGCCCGGTTACCCTCCGCTAGCTTGCATGAGTTGACTGGGCTACCTTCCGCTAGCTTGCACGAGAACAAGGACTTTAAGATGTTCTACCTCTCATCTCTTGCCCGGTTCTCAAACATTCCACATAATCCCTCAATCATAGAATAAGCATCTGTATGCTCATACCGTTTCTGCATATTAGGAGACATAGTGGCAAGCATGAGGGAACTTACATTAAGTGCATCATCGCAGTGCTTCTGTAAGTTTTGCGAGCTACAGTACGCATCAGCGAGGGGTTTATCAGGGTATGGCTGCTGAAGAACATACTCAGTTTTCTCTTTCCTAAGAACAATTCTCAAGTTGTGGTACTAATCAACAAAGTTAGCTCCAATGAGCTTTTCCTTCTCAAGCACAGATCGCAAATTAAAACCAAAATTGTTACTAGCAGACATGATCTACAACAGACAATAAATATGCAAGATTTCAGAACTACATTATGTACCAATCTTATATTAACAAATTTAATAAAAGACACTTCTACTGTAGTAACATCGTCCGCCCTCTACCGACATATAGTGGTCCAAGATCCATATTTACTAATTACTAGTGAGCTTTGGCTTGACTGCTAAAAATTTAGTGACATAGGTAAACAACGATTTGTTAATCATATCTCTATATGAATCTTGTTTGTTGGGTGGCATCCAATGCCCCGGCTCCCAACTCTATGTCATAAAGATCAAAATCATTTTGATAGCTTTGTTGAGTAAACTAACACTATGCTTGTGGATGTCCAACATCCACCCTATTCATGATCATAGCTGATGGTATTTCGCTTTGACAACCTACCACACAACAATCAAAACTAAATAGGTGCAACTATTGATAAATGGAATAAAAAACTCAGCTTCTCCAAGGGAAGTTACTCTATCATGACAAAACATCCACCATATGAAAAGCATGAAAATAATAGTAATACGAGTAAACATCACATCATATGATCATATCATATTATGAATAGAATGGCCTTTAGAATCATAGTGGTGTCCATCGCCATGGCTCCACAATAATCTCCATCGCCACGCCTCCATTTTTTGGTGATCACCATCGCCAACGTGCTTGAAGAGATCTCCATGAACATAGTCAAAGCTAATACATCTATAGCTACCAAATAAATTATATGAGAGACACTACAGCTATTTGACTCATTTACGACGGCTCAAATCATCGTAAGTAAGGTCTAAACCATTAAAATTAGCTTAATTATGATGGTTTAAGCCTAATTACGATGGTTTTAAGCCGTCGTTAGGACTTGGTCGTAAGTTAAGTAACTTACGACGGCCACCGTCATAAGTTAGGCAACTTACGATGGCCTTAGGCAACTTACGACGGCTGCCCGTAGCCGTCGTATGTAAGCATCTGGGCCACGTGGTGGGCTGGGCCATACCACTTACGACGGCCACATGGTTACTTATGACGGCTAGGTCCAAGCCATCATAAGTAATTCGGGCTTACTTAGAACGGCTACAGCAGCCGTCGTAAGTAACATGGGCTAACTTACGACGGCCTGTATACAGGTCGTCGTAAGTTATGGTTCCATTTTTTATAAAAAAATGAAACTAGCTGCCCTGGCACAGTTGCCAGCCGATACAAATCAAACAGGCATTCACACAGACAAAACTATACAATATAGATTCGTCGGTTCATTCATAAAGTCCAAGAAAATCTAAAATCACGTAATGGCTACACACTCCCCTCACGACTACCTCTGGAGCCGTGAACGTCATCTTCACGCGTCCCTCCTGGTGCCGGTAGCTGCGAAGATGGAGTCTACACCTCTGTCGGTGAACCCTGCAAAGTAAATAAAAGTTAGACATGTCTCATTCTCTCTCCCTCATTCTCTCTCTCTCTTTCACTCTCAGTACTGCTCTTTCACTCTCTCTCTCTCTCTCGCTCTCGTTGTCCCTCTCCCCATCCCCCTCTCCCTTCTCTCTCTCTCTCTCTCGCTCTCGTTGTCCCTCTCCCCATCCCCCACTGCCTTCTCTCTCTCTCTCGTTGTCCCTCTCCCCATCCCCCTCTCACTTCTCTCTCTCTCGCTCTCGTTGTCCATCTCCCCATCCCCCTCTCCCTTCTCTCTCTCTCTTGCTCTCGTTGTCCCTCTCCCCATCCCCCTCTCCCTTCTCTCTCTCTCTCGCTCGCTCTCGTTGTCCCTCTTCCCATCCCCCTCTCACTTCTCTCTCTCGCTCTCGTTGTCCATCTCCCCATCCCCCTCTCCCTTCTCTCTCTCGCTCTCTTGTCCTTCTCCCCATCCCCCTCTCGCTTCTCTCTCTATTTCACTCTCTCCCCATCCCTCTATATCTTTCACTATCTATCCCCCCTCTCTCTATCACTTTATCCCCCTCACTGTATTAAATAGTATTACAGATTTATACAGTGCCATTTGTACCTATGCTGGGGGTGGTTGTGACGAGGGCGCCTGTGGCAGCTGCGGCCACGAAGGAAACAGGAGCTCCTGGCCACTCTGTCGAGCTAAAGCCTGTCATTGCAACATATTAGAACACATGTATATTACTGAAATGTTAAAAATATGAAAAAAGTAATTTAAATACTCGTAAGTTATAAGAAAATGTTACATGATCACGAAACCAGGATAGGAAGTTAGGTCTTTTGTTTATTCATCTCGTTGCATCGCTTCTACTTTTTTGCTCGTAGGTTGATGCTTATGTGTCCAGTTCTGTTTGTAAAACTCTCTGTACGAAAAGAAAAATTTTAGAACAGATCTATTCCATTTATGATGAGTAGCATAAATGTAGGACAAACACTTACTCGAAATATTTGTCCATCTCATCTATATTAGCATACATGTAGAGGAAAGCAACATTCCTTTCTTTTGCGGTAGAGTTGTAGGAATTGCAACTATCAACTGCAGTACCTCTTGTTGCAAAAATGGAGAGATTGCTACAAGGAGGTTGATCATCCATATTGTTCCGCATTGCCGAAGTAACGACATTGTGTTTCTTCTGCAAAGTAAACACTTGAAAAAATATCCTACTTCCTTAAGAGTAAATGCTTCTGCTATGCACCCTTCTACCTTTGCCCTGTAATGAAACATTAGTTTCAGATATCTTAGCGCTCTTCAATATGATACATCCACCTATATTGCACGGGACCACCCACTTTAGCTTCATATGAAAGATGAATAAGGAGATGTTGCATCGGATTGAAGAAGCCTGGAGGAAAAAAATTCCATCTTATATAATAATACCGGTATCTCCTTCTCCAACTTACTCATCATCTCTATCGGGATTTCTTTAGCATAGAGATGTCTATAGAAGTGGCTAAGCTCGGCTAGCACCTTCCACACCGCATCATCAAAATAGCCTCGAAGCATAACAGGTAGAAGTCTTTCCATGATTATGTGATAATCATGACTCTTCAACCCAGTTAGTTTTCTGGTTTTCACATTCACAGCTCGTTTCAGACTAGCTACGTAATCATCTGGGAATTTCAAACTTTTCAACCATTCAAGTACTTCTTTCTTTTCTTTGGGTTGAAGACAGAAGGAAGCACGTGGTTTACCACCACTTTCAAAAAGCTCAAGAGTTGGACGGTTACTGTGAAATCCCTAATTTCAGCAAGCCTAGCTTCTTGTTGGAATATCATCCGCAGGGTCAAATTCAATTGTAATTAGGGTTTTCAAGTTTGAAACCCAGCTACATGAAATAAAGGAAGGGCTACAAAAGAAAACTAGCTGAAAAGGAAATCAGCCCGGCAGTTCAAATGCGAGCGCAAACGAGGGTTTACGCCACGGAAATCAGATTCAAATTTGTGGAATTTGCTGCAACTTGTGAATTTGAATTGTCGAGCCACGGTTCTTTGGAGGGGGAGACTCGGTGGGACCTGCATGTAAGTGAACAGAAACAATATTCAAATTTGCTTCTGTGTGAGCGCGCCACCGAGGCAGCCACCGAGCTGCTGCTCATGTCTTACTCCCGAAGGCAGGCAACTCCATGGCGTGTGATTGATAAACATCAGAGAGAAACAACGCAAGTGACTTTTTCCCTGCTCGGCCACTCCAACGCACAGCTCTTTGCTCCCTCGGGCACTCAATAGAGAAAAACATCCACCGGCACCCGCCTTCTCCGCTCCCAGCGCCGATCACCTCCCGGCATGTTTGACGGCCGGTTTGAGCTAACCATGAGCTTCGCCCAACATTCCCCGATGCCCTGAACGTGTTCCCAGCTCACCCCTGGCCTCCTCCAAGCGGTGCCACCCCGTTCTTCTTCCGCAAAACAGAGCATGCCGCCGCCTCTCGGTTCCATGTCGCCCGACTGTCTCCGAGCCTCTCCGGCATGCTCAAAAGCTCACAGAGGTGTGCCACGATGTCTTGATCCTACTCCGTGGTCCTTTTGCTCTTTACCACCACCGGCTAGCCGGAATTTGTGAATTACCGCCCGTACACGTGAAGAACCGCCGAAAACTAAATCGAGGAATTCGTTCCAAGTGCTTGATCATCGTTTCTCTGGTCTGAGCCACAGAAACTAGCTACCCTAGCGCCCTCCCACACTGTAGCCCAAAGAAAACCGGCCACCACACGCCCCGGGCGATGAGAATTCACCGCCGCCGGCCAAAACGGCTCGGCTGAACGTCGAGCTTCCATTTGCGGACATTTTCGGCTCGGGTTAGGGGTAGCATCTTATTCTACGTGCTCTAGTGATGGTGTACGGCAGTTTTGTTCATTAGAAAAGGTACGGGACACGTCCCCCCTCATTGGTGCCGTGCCGCCGAGCGCCGCCGCCGGTACCGATGGTCTTCCCGATGTTTCATGCCGTAAGACCTTGCCCGGCTGCTAGGTCGTGGTCTGGGGGTGGTGTAGCACGAAACCGTAGCCAATTTGGTTGAGAAACGGGGGAGAACAAGCTGCGCCACAATCTGTGCCGGCGCGCGCGCTCTAGCGAGAGGTTGAAGACACACCTGACAGGGCGGTCCCACATTTGAATTGCTCTGTGTAAAGAAAAATAGAGAGTTGTTCAAACATGGAAAATCCATAACTCTGTGTAGGAAATTCCAAAAATAGTGAGACCAATTTTTTTTGGAATCCTTATGAAGAGTACATTGCAGAGAAATAAACTGCCAGCTATGAAAATGCCTAGGAATTTCTGTAGAATTGTTTTTAGTAAAACATTTAGGGATTAATTCCAGGAACAATTCTTCATGAAACATTCCCAATTTTGGGCAGAAAATCTTTCTCATTGTTCCTGAGCTCCAGTAAAAATCTTAGGATTTTTGGAGATGATTAAGTGGCTTAGTCAATAGGTTTTCTCAGGTTTATTTAAATGGGCTGAAAAATCACAGAATCAAATTACAGAAAATAGAATTTAACTTCAATCCTCCATTCTGGCCAGCAAAAAGGTTTAGAAAATTTTGGAACAATTTTTCCTAGTAACCTTAGGTCCAGAACTATTAGGATATCAAATTCTTATATGTGATCAAGGCTAATTAAATTCCTATAAATCATTGAAGGTTAAATAGGCCAAGAATTTTTGTGGCCATCTCCGTCCTCAAAAGTTTCTGAAAATTTTACCATAACCCTGGCATGATATTAGAAAGCCTCTGTAAAAATTTCAACCATAGAATCCTCTGTTTGCATATAGTTTGCTTCAGTAGTTTGATATGGCACATTATTTCATAATGTGACACATTTCTTTAATTGAACATTTCGATAGCGATACATCTCGCAAAGACTTCGGATGCCACTGACTTGCTCCTATTGATAGAAAATTTAGTCGGGATCAACACTAAGGCAAGCCACGGTTTGCATCAAAATTTACAAGCTTCTATTTGTATTCACTTTATAATGTCTAGCATTTTGATTATTGCACTAAGTCTAGTTTATATGACACTCCACATGCATGACGCAATAAATCCCAGGAGTTTGATTTAGAGTAGGTTTTTACTTAATTATAACTGCTGTTATCAAGTTAAGAAAAGTGGATTAAAAGAGGCATAACTCGAGTAGGCCGTTTCCTACTCGTCAACCGAGATTAAGGGGGGTCAATCGGAAGAGTTGGGAATTGATCCTCTTAATTGGGAATGGAGACCGAGCAGTATGGATGGAAGGCTCAAGGACGTGGTCCTGTGAACCTAGTCTCTGTCTGAGTCGATTAAGGCCAGTTCTCGTGTGCGGCCCTACTGGACAAGTTTGAGTTGTGTACCGCATGCATACTGGCTATATGGGACCTAGGAAACCGATGTAACATGTTAACCTGGGTGTCGAGGCAATCCCCACCGTCTTATGCAGATGCTGAAAGGATAGATAAGTCGGCTCTATGAGGGTTTGCCATAGTGAGACTTAATCCAAGTTGGTGGGACCGGTTTGATATTTGGGTGTCGTGTGAAAGGTTGCCACATACGACGTTGAGGGGATTGGTTGATCACCAGTCTCGTACGGGCGTATGTGTCATGTCAGCCGGGTGTTTTTTATGCGAATCACCATCGCTCGTGGTAGTGAGCATACTTGTTCTCTACGTCATGATGTAGTAAGAAACTGGAGAAAGTTAATATGCTTTGTGAGTAAACTCCATATTGGAGATGAGGGATGATCAACACCTTCACTAAGTTTACTTTTTACCTTGGACTAGTAGCATCGAGACAAAGCGTTTCTTTGTTTGATTGTGGAGTCTTGGCGTTGATGGCGCAAGGTATGTATGGGTCTAGGGTAGCTCACTAAATTTACTTTCTCCTCGGGCAAGTGGCATCAAGATGAAGTGTTTCTTGTTTGATTGTGAAGGTGTGATGTAAACTGTGCGAAGATTATAAAAGGTGCTTAAAAACTAGAAGTAAGGACTATCTGTTACCTCAAGTTCATCTTTTATGCAAACTTCTTTATTCAGCCCTCTATTTACAGCATTTAGAGTTCCATGTGTAGGTTTCGGTTAAGTCTTGCTGAGCATAAGCTCACGGTTTGTTGATCCATTGTTTTGCAGGTAACATTGCATAAGGCAACGTTAGGGAGGAAAGGAGATCTGAGCGGGGAAGCACCCAATGAGGGGTGTGAGTCTCGTTTG
Source organism: Neostapfia colusana (assembly GCA_030760725.1). NCBI lineage: Eukaryota > Viridiplantae > Streptophyta > Magnoliopsida > Poales > Poaceae > Neostapfia > Neostapfia colusana. Next base: position 23,539,726 of record JASWHV010000006.1, on the reverse strand, counting down.
GAACCCTGCACCCTACTGGGTTTTTGATGTGGTGCCAGTGTGAAGCATCCGCAGGCAGGTTGGCTTCATTTTGCTTAACGTTGGCTATAGTCTGTGAGTGTATTCTTATCTTCCTCTGCAATGTACTCTTGTACATTATTTATAAAATGAGACAATACTATGTATGATATACATATATTGTTGTGTATATGTGTTTTTCAGATGTGTGCTATTGGGTGCCGCATCACATGGCACCACCCAACGCGATTCCTAGATTGTCGGGGTGGGGTCCCCACAGGCGTGGTATCAGAGCCGCATTGGGAATAGCGCACCTGAAAAGACATGTATTTTTAAAAACTTAGAGTTTACGAGTGATGAATCGGTATTAGGCCCACATAAGGTTGACTAGTAGAAAAAGTGATGTATGGTAGCAAAATAACATACTTGTTACTCTATTCTGTAACGACGCACCGCCGACCAGGTAAGAGGTAAGGTACGCCACCAAAAGCGGATCAATTTCGGTTAGCTCACCTGACGAGGAAAGTGGTTAAGGGTATAGCTCTCACAGCTTGGTGTGAGACGTCAATATGAAACTCTTGAACTCTTCATGTTCCTGAGTTCATATGAAACGCTGGTCCCTGGCGTGCATTAGGCAAGAAAGTAGAAACACCATCTGTGGTCGGTAACGCGATAGTGTGTTCTTCTGGAAATAGCCTAGGAGGACATACGCAGCGCTTGCCATCGGCGTGCCCTGCAGGGCAGTAGGTGGTATCCGTTGGGTTGATAAAATTCCCAACCGTGACGACCCGTTCACGCTCTACTCGGGTTCCCCGTTGTGTAGTGTGAAAACACGACCATGTACCTTGAGACGTGACTTGACTCAAGGACGACCCGTATGAAAATGATACGGGGCGTATGTTTTTAGTATGATATGGACCTGCTTGGAATGAGAACCCTATGTGTGCATCATCATTGAGTGATTTTCTGCAGGTACACTAACCACGTATACGTATTATGAGTAGAAGACGTTTGCAAGTGAACAATTCTAGTGCTACTAATAGAACGTATATGCCGGATATAATCCGGTTAGGATTTTCTACTTTTGTGAGGAACGTAGTACCGGCATTTTCATGAAGATTGCATCAATACCTCGCTCACCTCCAAAATTTAAAGATTCTGTAAAAATTTGACTGAAGGCAGTTCAAATGAAGGTGTTAAAATGTGTTAGAAACCCACTCAAGGCTATGTAAGTATAGAGAGTTCCAAAAACAGAGTCCCCTGTTTTGGCAGTATTTCTGCTGAAACTTGTACAGGGTGTTACTCATTGTAGAAAATACCAATGGTAGTATGTGATACAGTTTTGGAAAGGTGGAGAAGTCCTCTAAAACTTTTCTACAAACCTCCAGGACAGAAACACATAAAATGTTGGTCAAAAACCTTAGAAACCAAAACTGCTACAAATGGGTAGAACCTGAAACTGAGTCTCTGTAATTCCACCATAACTCTCAGTGGATAAATCTCTAAGGGTATTATGATACATTTATGGAAAGGGAATGAGATATTCTACAACTTTGTAATTCAAAGTTTTGCCAAAACTGGAGCAAAATTAATTGGAATTGTGGATTGCAACTAGGTACCTCTGGGGAGGTGCTGTCAAAATCCTGCCAGAAATTCTGTTAACTTTGAACCATCATATATTTTGATCCAGGAATGAAAAGAGGTCATATAAATACATTTAGAAAATCTTGGAAAGTTCTTTACAATGTTTCTGTTCAACCTCAGGGCAGAATCCTAGTGTAAAGGGGTGAAATTTGCAGTACAAGTGAAACTGTACAGAGTACCAAAGTCTGCACATAGTTTCTGTACTGATTGGAATTTTGCGGATAACTTCTTGTATAGGAATTGAAAAATGGGAAATCTTACAATTCTGAAATCTTACGAATCGTGCTTCAACTATGTAATTATGAGTTGAGTTCATATACGTATCTAACTGTATGGAAAAGTTGACCAAAGACGAGCACGTACAAGGGAGGTGCTGCTGAAATTCCTCCAGAATTTCTGTCAAACTTGGAAGCTCATAACTTCCGATCTAGAGCTTAGTTAGAGACAAATGGATATTTTCTGGAAATGTACTGAGGTTATCTACAACTTCGGTATTTAACCCAAGCCATGAAACTGTTGTTTGGACAACAGAAATCTGGTTTGTTTGAGGACCGGTCAATCTGAGACAGAGTGACCATAACTGTGATTATTCCAGTTATTCTTTAAATCCTTACTGTTAGTGAATCAGTTTGCGCATAAATCATTTGGCTTACATGTTAAGACTTCATTATAAGTGTTTCACTACTTTGTTCATGTAATAAATCAAGTAATAGTGTTAAGCTGATAATGAACTATTGCAATTGCAGAATGGTGCGAACTCCTTCCATGGGTGAAGTGGGTGGTTCCAGTGGTGGTGGTGGTGGTGATAACTCTCCACAGCCTGAGCGGCGAGCTCCGCAACAGCATCCGCCACCAGAACCTTCACCTACTGTCACAATGGAGGACATTCTGGCTGCCATGACAGGTGCAAGAGATGAGTGAACCGACTTGCTCCGCACCCTTGTGATGAATACATCCCGTCAAGGGGATGTCAAGATGAAGAGTTTTGCCAACCTCAAATGAGTTCCTACGTTGAGTTCTTGGCGACTCAACCACCGGTGTTCATTGAGGCCGAGGATCCTCTGGTGGCGGATAGCTGGATCCGTACCATTGATTCTAAGTTTGGGTTGCTCCAATGCACCGAACATCAGAAAGTCTTATACGCGGCGCAACAACTTCACGGGTCCGCCAGTGCATGGTGGGCAAATCAACTCGCCTCCCTACCAACTGGACATCAGTTCACATGGACGGAATTCTGGAAGACATTTCTTGCTTATCATGTTCCTTCCAGAATAATTCAATGGAAACCTGAGGAGTTTCTAGTCTTAAAACAAGGAGGGAGGGATGCATACGCACATTCGCAGGTGTTCAACAAATTGGCACGGTATGCGCCTGAATATGTGAACACTGAGGCACGAAAATGTGAATGGTTCTTTTGCAGCCTCAATCCCAGTTAAAGGAAAGGCTGGTCTTAGCAGACAGAAGCAACTTTAACAAGTTGATGAGTGCTGCCATATTGGTTGAAGATGCTCAGCGAGAAGTGCAAGCAGAGAAAAGAAAGAATAGTATACCACCGGACAGTAGCAATATTTCTCCTCGGAAATACCGGGTGGTAGACAGTACCTTGAACTGTCAGCTGATGCAGCAGTATAGACGACTCCAACAATATTCGAGTCATTCATCTAAATATTATGAATTCGTACAGATGCAACAACAGTATATGCAGCCGTAATATTCTGTTCCTCAAGCGTTCGTGCCGCAACAGAATGCACCCAGTGTCCGTACTCAGAGTAACATAGAACCGGCTGAGAAACCGTGCTTCACGTGCGGTTATTTGGGTCACATCAGCAGGAGGTGTCCAGAAAGAATATGGCACAGAGGAAATACACCGGAGCAGGGTATAAATAAATCCTGTGCTCAGCTCCAAGGAACAACACCAAAGTCCGGGTGTATCTATCATACAGCTCTAGAGGATGTGCCGGAAGGTGCACCTGTGCTAGCGGGAACGTTCACACTCAATGAACTACCCGTAATGATTTTATTCGACTCTGGAGCCACACACAATTTCATCAGCAGATTATTTGTGTGCAAAACTGAGCTCTCCACCACTACACCGAAAGATCACTACCTTATCAGCTCACCCGGTGGAAATATAACTGCTAATGAAGTAGTGATCAAAGCACCCCTATGCTTAGGTGGGAAATTATACCCCACAAGCCTCATTGTGTTAGAGGGGCAGAAGATCGATGTGATCTTAGGAATAGTGTGGATGAAGTACCACAGGGCTGTTCTTGACATCGGTCCACGGATTGTTCAATTGGATTCTACGTTCTACGGTCTTCAAACACTCATACTTGAATACGTGGATTCTAAAAATCCAGCTGCGTACCACAGTCTGACCATGAAACTGGAGGATATTCTAGTGGTCCGTGAGTACCCAGATGTGTTTCTCGATGATCTTCCAGGAATGCCGCCTGAAAGAGATGTGGTATTCAAGATCGAGGTAGCACCGGGAACCACACCGATATGTCAGAGGGCGTACAAAATGTCTCCGAAGGAATTAGCTGAACTGAAAGAGCAGCTAAAAGATTTAATGGATAAAGGATTCATCAGGCCAAGCTCATCACCATGGGGCTGTTCAGCCCTCTTTGTGAAGAAAAAAGAATGAATCACTACGGTTATGTGTGGATAATCGGCCGCTGAATGCAGTGATGATCAAAAATAAATATTCACTGCCACGGATCGATATTTTATTTAAGTGGCTAGTGGGTGCCAAAGTATTCTCCAAGATGGACTTCAGGTCCGGTTATCATAAGATAAAAATCAGAGCGGAGGATATACCGATGACGGCCTTCTCGACTAGATACGAGCTCTATGAGTATCTAGTCATGTTTTTCGGGCTAACAAATTCACCCACACGTTTCATGTACCTCATGAATTATGTATTCATGCCAGAGTTGGATCGATTGGTCGTGGTATTTATTGATGACATTCTCGTATACTCCAAATCGTAGGAAGAGCACGCTAAACATCTCCACATTGTGCTCCAACGATTGCGAGAACATAAGTTGTATGCCAAATTCAGCAAGTGTGAATTTTGAATCAGCAAGGTACCATTCTTAGGCCACATTATTTCAGCAGAGGGTGTGGCCGTAGATCCAACCAAAGTTGAGCAAGTTTTGAAGTGGGAGTCTCCGACATCCGTTCATCAAATCCACAGTTTTCTTAGACTAGCGGGCTACTATCGGAGATTTATCCCCAGCTTCTCTAAGGTTGCTAAGCCCATGACAGAATTATTGTAAAAGAGCAGCAAGTATGTATGGACGGAGGCCTGTGAAGAGGCATTTCAAACTCTGAAGAAACATCTCACAACGGCACCGGTTTTAGCCCAACCAGATACAACAAAGCCATTCAATGTTTATTGTGATGCCTCAGGCATTGGACTTGGCTGCGTCTTAATGTAAGATAGATGCGTGACTGCGTATAGATCTCGTCAACTCCGCAACCACGAGCAGCACTACCCTACTTATGACCTAGAACTCGCTGCAGTGGTGCTCGCGTTAAAAATGTGGAGTCACTACTTACTCAGAAATTTAGTGCACCTCTACACCGACCATAAGAGCCTCAAGTATATATTCACTCAGAAGGATATCAATATGAGGCAGCGGAGATGGTTGGAATTAATCAAAGATTATGAACTCGAGATCCATTATCATCCAGTCAAAACTAACATGGTGGCTGATGCACTCAGTCGTAAGTCCCACGTGAATAACTTGTCAGTTATTCTGGATGAGGAAGAGGAACCAAGCTTGAGGGTGATTCCGTATGGAGCGTTGTATAATCTTGCTCTTGTGCCTACCATTAGAGAGAAGATTGTACGAGCTCAAAAGAGAGATAAGGGAATGCAGAATATCCGGGCAAGAATCAAAGAGGATAAAATGAAATGCTTCCTGGAAGATGATCAAGGTGTGTTATGGTTTAACAACCGTATTGTGGCACCCCGGAACATGAAGCTAAGAAAGAAAATTTGTGATGAAGCTCATATGTCCAAGTACTCGATACATCCAAGCAATATGATGTATCAAGACCTCAAAATAATATTTTGGTGGACTCGGATAAAGCGAGAAATTGCCAAGTATGTATCCGAGTGTGATACATGTCGGCGAGTCAAATCTGATCACATAAAGAAAGCAGGAATGCTGCAACCATTAAGTATTTCGGCATGGAAATGGGAGGACATCAACATGGCCTTTATTGTCAGACTGCCTCTCACGTTTAGAAAGCATGACTCCATTTGGGTGATTGTTGATCGCCTAACAAAATCAGTCCATTCCATCCCAGTGAATACGAGATTTTCAACTAAGCAATATGCAGAGTTGTATCTCTCAAGAATCGTGTGCTTACACGGAGTCCCCAACACCATCGTATCCGACCGAGGTTCCATATTCGTTGCTCATTTCTGGGAGCAACTACATGAATCTTTGGGAACAAAGTTACTTAGAAGCTCAGCATACCATCCTCAGACCGACGGTCAGACAGAGAGGGTGAATCAGATTCTAGAAGATATGCCGAGAGCATGTGCCATAGATCATGGAAAGAATTGAAATGACCATTTGCCATTAGAGGAATTCTCCTACAATAATGGTTATCAATCAAGCATTAATATGGCACCATACGAAGCGCTCTATGGCAGGAAGTGCCGCGCACCACTCAACTGGTGTGAATCCGGTGAGAGGGTGATTTTCAGTATTGATCTTGTTAAAGACGCTGAAGAGCGGGTCAGGCTTATTCAAGCAAATCTCAAAGCCGCTCAATCTCGCTAGAAAAGTTATGCGGACAAGCGACACCGACCCTTGTATTTCGAATTCGGAGATCACGTCTATCTCTGAGTATCCCCGATGAAAGGAATTCATCGATTCGGGGTCAAGGGAAAGCTAGCTCCTCGTTTTGTTGGTTCGTTCCTTATTACGGAACGGTGTGGACCGGTAGCCTACCGTTTGAGGCTACCAATATCATTGTCGGGCATATATGACATCTTCCATGTCTCACAACTGAAGAAATGTTTGAAGGAGACAGATGTTCCTTTGGAAGACATGGAAACATTACAACCGGATGTCACCTACATTGAGAAGCCGGTACAAATCCTCGAAAAAAAGACTCAGGAAACAAGATGTTAATCGATGTGGTTTTACAAAGTGTTATGGAGTAACCACACCGACGACGAGGCTACATGGGAAAGCGAGGATTTTCTCTAAATGAATTGCCCAGAACTATTATCGAGCTATAACAGGTAACTTTCTTTCCATCTCGTTCTTTTATTATTGTCGGGACGAGATTCTTTTAGGGGGGAGGATTGTAAAATCCCTAATTTCAGCAAGCCTAGCTTCTTGTTGGAATTACATCCGCAGGGTCAAATTCAATTGTAATTAGGGTTTTCAAATTTGAAACCCGGCTACATGAAATAAAGGAAGGGCTACAAAAGAAAACTAGCCGAAAAGGAAATAAACCCGGCAGTTCAAATACGAGTGCAAACTAGGGCTACGGAAATCAAATTCAAATTTGCGGAATTTGCTGCAACTTGTGAATTTGAATTGTGGAGCCACGGTTGTCTAGAGGGGGAGACTCGATGGGACCCGCATGTCAGTGAACAGAAACAATATTCAAATTTGCTTCTGTGTGAGCGCGCCACCGAGGCAGCCACCGATCTGCTGCTCGTGTCTTACTCCCGAAGGCAGGCAACTCCACGGCATGAGGCCGATAAACATCGGAGAGGAACAACTCAATCGACTTTTTCCCTGCTCGGCCACTCCAACGTACAGCTCTTCGTTCCCTCGCGCACTCAACAAAGAAAAAATCCACCGGCGCCCGCTGTTGGTGATATGCCCAAGAGGCAATCATAACAATTCGGATAAAGGCCTGATGGATATTTGATCCATAAGAAATTAGGGTACTAATGGACTTGTGACCTAAAAGCCCATTAGCGCGCCTATAAATATGAGGGGTAGGGTTACGGACAGATGTCTCCACCAGATAGCAGTCCCAGCCGCCGCCCCTCACAGGTCAGCCGCCGAAACCCCTGCCGCGCGCACGGTGCTAGCACACCGACGCACGGCGTTCCTCCCTGTACGTGTGGACTCCGTGGAGGCGCTGCTGTTACTGCTGCGCTGATCGGCTACGGCGCGCATCTACGATCCGCTGCGCTGCGCGTCTAGTGGTAACGATCCCTGACCTTCTCACTCGCATGTTTCCTGGGTGATACGGTCGAATTGCTAGAGTAGTGCATCGCCTATTTCCCAACAGTGGTACCAGAGCCGACTTGCGTAGTTTTTGGTCTGGATCTTAGATGCGATCTACTGCAGACAAGTTCATATGATGAATTTTTATAGTTCGGCTTCTGGGGTTTGGAATTGGTTAGAGTAGATTGCCATCATATGACTAAAGGATTAGTTCGTGCTCCTTCTCTGCTGTGTGCGCAACCTGTCCCTACCGGCTGGAATCACCATCGGGACTAATAGTGTACATAGCTAGCAGATTGAGCCAACAGATCACGGTCATGTGTCGCGATCTTCTCGTGGATAACCAGTCACAATGAAAATTGAGGCATTCTGAATGGCTCAGATTCGGGTTGATCTGATCAATTCGATGAGATTTTCATAGTGATTTCATAGATGCGATCTATGTAATTCCGTTTGGTGTCTGCTATAGTGACATTATTAAGTTGTTTCGCGATAGACATCGTTCTACGCTTAACTTGTTTTTGCAGGGAATGATGTGAATGGTATGGCCTAAATATGATGTGATAATCTGTGTGTAAAATTCGTGCAGCCTGCGTGTTGCAAATTTAACACAACCGGGTTGAGGTTGTCACATATTTGTATAATGACCTGCGTGTCGCCCTGTGATGCCTGATCTCTCATGTAATTTATTTGATAGCTATTAGATGTATTAGCTTCTTTTATATTCATTGAGAAACCTCAAGCATGATGGCGATGGTGATCACCATAAGAAGGGAGACATGGCGGTATAGATCATGATGGAACCATGGTGATGGAGATCACTATGATCCTAAAGGCCATACTATTCACATATATGATATGATCGTATTACTATTCTTTTCATGCTTTTCATATGGTGGATGTTTTGTCATGATAGAATAGCTTCCCTCGGAAAAGTTGAGTATTTGATGCCATTTACCTATAGCTGCACCTATGTTGTTTTGATCGTTGTATGGTAGGTTTGCCAAAGCAAAATACCGTCATCTATCATAATGAATAGGGTGAATGTTGGACATTCACATGCATAGTATTGATTTACTCAACAAAGCTATCAAAACGGTTTTGGGCTTTATGGCATAGTGTTGGGAGCCGGGGCATTGGATGTCACCCAACAAACAAGAATCATATAGAGATATGATTAACAATGGTTGTTTACCTATGTTACTAATTTTCTAGCAGTGAAGCCAAAGCTCACTAGGAATTAGTGAATATGGATCTTGGACCACTATATGTCGTTAGAGGGAGGACGATGCTCATAAAGTGGTGGTGTCTTTTATTAAACTGTTAATAAAAGATTGGTACATAACATAGTGCTAAAACCTTGCATATTTATTTTCTATTGTAGATCATGTCTGCTAGTAACAATTCCGGTTTCAATTTGCGATCTGTGCTTGAGAAAGAAAAGCTCAATGGAGCTAACTTTATTGATTGGTACCGCAACCTGAGAATTGTTCTCAGGCAAGAGAAAATTGAGTATGTTCTTGAGCAACCATACCCCAATGACCTCCCCGATGATGCAAATGCCGCAACTCGCAGGACTTATGAGAAGCACTGTGATGATGCGCTTAATGCAAGCTGCCTCATGCTTGCCACAATGTCCCCTGATCTACAGAAACAATATGAGCATGCAGATGCTTATTCTATGATTCAGGGACTACGTGGAATGTTTGAAAACCAAGCAAGGGCTGAGAGGTACAACATCTCAAAGTCCTTGTTCTCATGCAAGCTGGCAGAAGGTAGCCCGGTCAGTCCCCATGTAATCAAGATGATTGGTTACATTGAGACTTTGGACAAACTTGGTTCTGAACTCAAGGATGACCTGGCTATTGACGTTATTCTCCAGTCACTCCCACCGAGCTATGAGCCATTTATATTGAATTATCAAATGAATGGCATGGAGAAAACGTTGGCTGAATTGCATGGGATGCTTAAAACAGCCGAGGAAAGCATTAAGAAAAACACCACTCATGTGATGATGGTTCAAAAGGAGAATAAAAAGAGGAAGCGTGTGATGCATCCTAAAGGCAAGGGAAAGGTTCCCAATGAGTCTTCAAGCTCAAAGCCAAAGGGAAAATCAGGCCCTTCTCCTAATGATGAATGCTTCCACTGTCATGCTAAGGGGCATTGGTCTAGGAATTGCAAGAAGTACTTGGAGGATAAGAAGAAGAAAGGGAGTGAGACTTCCACTTCAGGTATAAATGTTATAGAAATCAATATTGCTACATCTTCTAGTGAATCATGGGTATTTGATACCGGATCAATGATTCACACTTGCAAATCGTTGCAGGGTCTAAGTGAGACTAGAAGATTTGCAAGAGGCGAGTTGGATGTTCGGGTCGGCACTGGAGCAAAGGTTGCTGTCATAGCTGTCGGAACTTATCACTTGTCATTACCCTCAGGATTAGTTTTGGAATTAAATAATTGTTATTGCATTCCTTCTTTGAGCAAGAACATTATATCTTCTTCATGTTTGGAAGAAGTTAATGGTTATGAGATTATAATAAAGAACAAATGTTGTTCTATTTATTATAATAATATTTTCTATGCTCAATGTCCATTAGTGAATGGATTATATGTTCTTGATCTTGAGGATAAAACAGTCTATAACATTAGTACAAAAAGGGCTCGACGAAATGATCTAAATCCCACTTTTATTTGGCATTGTCGCTTAGGTCATATAAATGAGAAACGCATTGAGAAATTCCATAAAGATGGTTTGTTAAGTTCATTTGATTTTGAATCACTTGACACATGCGAGTCTTGTTTGCTTGGGAAGATGACCAAAGCACCCTTCACTGGTCAAAGTGAGAGGACAACTGACTTGTTGCGACTTATACATACTGATGTATGTGGACCAATGAGTTCGGTAGCTAGAGGTGGTTTTCAGTATTTCATTACTTTTACCGATGACTTTAGTAGATATGGATATATCTATCTAATGAGGCACAAGTCTGAATCTTTTGAAAAGTTCAAAGAATTTCAGAATGAAGTACAAAATCAGTTGGGCAAGACAATTAAACTTCTACGATCTGATCGTGGGGGTGAATATTTGAGCCATGAATTTTATGATCATTTAAAACAATGTGGAATTGTTCCACAGTTGACTCCACCAGGAACGCCCCAATGGAATGGGGTGTCCGAGTGGAGGAACCGAACCTTGTTAGACATGGTTAGGTCGATGATGAGTCAGACTGATCTTCCACTATCCTTTTGAGGTTATGCTCTTGAAACTGCTGCGTTTACACTAAACAGAGTCCCAACTAAGTCTGTTGAGAAGACACCATATGAGATGTGGACCGGGAAACGTCCTGGATTGTCTTTCCTCAAAGTTTGGGGATGTGATGCTTATGTCAAACGTTTGACGTCAGACAAACTTACTCCCAAATCAGACAAATGCTTCTTTGTGGGATATCCTAGGGAAACCAAAGGATATTATTTTATAATAAAACGGAGGGTAAAGTGTTTACTGCTCGCAATGGTGTCTTCTTGGAGAAAGAGTTTCTCTCAAAAGGAGTTAGTGGGAGCAAGGTGCATCTTGAAGAAATCCAAGAAATATCTGAAAATGTTTCGGCACCCTCTAATCCTATACAGGATGTACAAGATGTTGTACAACCACTTGATGAAACACCAGCTCCACGAAGGTCTACAAGAGTACGTCGTGCAACTGAAAAGTTGACACTCCTAACCACGGAACCACAGGACATGGTATTGTTGGACAATAATGAGCCTGTGACCTACACTGAAGCAACAATGGGACCCGACTCTGAGAAATGGCTTGGAGCCATGGAATCTGAAATAGAATCCATGCATGAGAATCAAGTTTGGAACTTGGTTGATCCAATCGATGGTGTGAGACCGATCGATTGCAAATGGATTTTCAAGAAAAAGACTGATATGGATGGAAAAGTTCACATCTATAAAGCACGATTGGTGGCGAAAGGTTTCAGACAAATTCAAGGTGTTGATTATGATGAAACATTTTCGCCCGTCGCTATGCTAAAGTCTGTTCGGATTCTCCTAGCAATTGCTGCATATTTTAATTATGAAATATGGCAGATGGATGTCAAAACAGCCTTTCTTAATGGGAGTCTGACTGAGGATGTGTACATGACACAACCTGAGGGTTTTGTCGATCCTAAAAATGCTAGAAAAATATGCAAACTTCAAAAGTCCATCTATGGATTGAAGCAAGCATCTCGGAGTTGGAATCTACGTTTTGATGAAGTGGTCAAAGGGTTTGGTTTCATCAAGAACGTAGAAGAACCTTGTATTTACAAGAAGGTTAGTGGGAGCGCACTTATATTTCTGGTCCTATATGTAGATGACATATTGTTGATTGGAAATGACATTCCAGTACTAGATGCTGTTAAATCCTCATTAAGGAAAAGTTTCTCAATGAAGGATTTAGGAGAGGCAGCATACATTTTGGGCATAAAGATCTATAGAGATAGATCTAAAAGGTTAATTGGATTAAGCCAAGACACATATATTGACAAAATATTGAATCGATTCAATATGCAAGATTCTAAGAAAGGTTTCTTGCCAATGTCACATGGCATCACTCTAAGCAAAAGTCAGTGTCCTTCGACACCTGATGAGCAAAAGAGGATGAGAGCGATTCCTTATGCTTCGGCTATTGGATCTATCATGTATGCCATGTTGTGTACACGCCCAGATGTATCCTATGCTCTAAGTGTTACAAGAAGGTATCAATCAGATTATGGTGAGGCTCATTGGACAGTTGTCAAAAACATTCTTAAGTACTTGAGAAGAACTAAGGATGTATTCCTAGTGTTTGGAGGTGAAGAAGAGCTCGTTGTAAGAGGTTACACCGATGCTAGCTTCCAAACAGACAAGGATGACTCTAGATCGCAATCCGGTTTTGTGTTCTGCCTCAATGGAGGGGCAGTGAGCTGGAAAAGTTCCAAGCAAGACACAGTAGCAGATTCAACGACGGAGGCGGAGTATATTGCAGCTTCTGAAGCTGCAAAGGAAGCTGTTTGGATCAGAAAATTTGTTTCTGAGTTGGGTGTTGTTCCTAGTGCGTCCGGACCTGTGGATCTCTATTGCGACAATAATGGAGCCATTGCACAGGCAAAGGAGCCTAGATCACACAAAAGATCCAAACATATACTACGACGCTATCATCTGATTCGAGAGATTATCGACCGAGGTGATGTGAATATATGCAAGGTGCATATGGATTTGAATATGGCAGATCCGTTGACAAAGCCTCTTCCACAATCAAAGCATGAGATGCACACGAGATCTATGGGTATTAGATACTTACATCAATGATCCTAGTGTGTAGTGGGAGACTTTTGTCATAGCTATGTTTATGTACTATTTGAGTAACTATTATTCACATTGATCATCAAGTATGTGACTTGTTCGTGAGACTCTTTGTTAATTATAATGTTACTCAAAATGATCCCTAGTCTACATCGTTATATGAGACAATGATAGTACGCAGACTAGCACATGTATTAATTGATGATCATGTTTCACGGATCATAGATATGGAGATATCAAATTAATAATGTGAACACATGTTAGTGAACATGGTGTTGGATAGACCCATTCCGAGACACTGTTGGGATTGTTATTTACATATGTGCCATCAGTTGGTCTTGAGTGATACACCTGCTAGATTCTTTGACCTGAGATCGCCATTGTTTCTCACTATGTGTAGTTGTGCACTTTGAAACTATCAAACGCTACTCCGTAACTGGGTGGTCATAAAAATAGTCTTCAGGTGCATGATGAAGCATGGAATGAGATGTGTGCGGATCAAGATGGGATTTGCCCCTCCTAAATAACAGGAGAGATATCTCTGGGCCCCTCGAGATAGTTGGATTGAAAGTGCATGGCCATGCCAAAATGATTAAAGAGTTAATCATTATGACTAAAAGTTAGTCATCGATTGAATCCACTATTTGATCGAGTGAATGGTCGAGCTATCACAAGGATGGCACGTATCTCGCCTTGAGCTTGACTGGTATCGTGTGGCAAAGGAATTAGCATGTGAATGTATCTAGGTTCAGCCGATATGATCTTTATGTACATTCGGGAGTCAGTATGTCCTGCTAGGTACCTCTACTAACTTGTGTTTGAAAACGGTTTTCATTCATAACCGACTGTACATGAACCTAACGGGTCACACACTTAAGGGGATGGAATATTGAAAAACTTGGCTATATGATTGTCTCTAGTGCAAGTGGGAGATTGTTGGTGATATGCCCAAGAGGCAATCATAACAATTCGGATAAAGGCCTGATGGATATTTGATCCATAAGAAATTAGGGTACTAATGGGCCTGTGACCTAAAAGCCCATTAGCGCGCCTATAAATATGAGGGGTAGGGTTACGGACAGATGTCTCCACCAGATAGCAGTCCCAGCCGCCGCCCCTCACAGGTCAGCCGCCGAAACCCCTGCCGCGCGCACGGTGCTAGCACACCGACGCACGGCGTTCCTCCCTGTACGTGTGGACTCCGTGGAGGCGCTGCTGTTACTGCTGCGCTGATCGGCTACAGCGCGCATCTACGATCCGCTGCGCTGCGCGTCTAGTGGTAACGATCCATGACCTTCTCACTCGCATGTTTCCTGGGTGATACGGTCGAATTGCTAGAGTAGTGCATCGCCTATTTCCCAACACCCGCCTCCTCTGCTCCCATCGCCACCTCCCGGCGTATTTGATGGCCAGTTGAGCTAACCACGAGCTGCGCCCAATGTTCCCCGACGTCCTCAACATTTCCCCAGCTCACCCCGGCCTCCTCCAAGCGGTGCCACCATGTTCTTCTTCCACAAAAAATAGCACGACACCACCTCTCGGTTCCACATCGCCCGGTCGTCTCCGAGCCTCTACGGCATGCTCAAAAGCTCATAGAGGTGGTCTTGATCCTCCTCCCTTGGTCCTTTTGCTCTTTACCACCACCGTCTAGCCGGAATTTGTGAATTACCGCCGGTACACGTGAAGAACCGCCGAAAACTAAATCGAGGAATTCGTTCCAAGCGCTTGATCATCGTTTCTCCGGTCTGAACCACAGCAACTAGCTACCCTAGCACCCTCCCACGCCGAAGCCCGAAGCAAACCATCCACCACATGCCCCGGGCTACAAGAATTCGCCGCCGCCGGCCTAAACGGCTCGGGTCACCGTCGAGCTCCCATTTGCGGACGTTTTCAGCTCGGGTTAGGGGTGGAATCTTGTTCTACGTGCTCTAGTGATGGTGTATGGAAGTTTTGTTCATCGGAAAAGGTAAGGGACACATCCCCCCTTGTCAGCGCCGCCGTCGGTGCCGATGGTCTTCCCGGCGTTTTCATGCCGTAAGACCTTGCCCGGCTGCTAGGTCGTGGTCCGGGGGTGGTGTAGCACGAAACCGTAGCCAATTTGGTCGAGAAACGGGGGAGAACAAGCCGCTCCATGATCTGTGCCGGCATGCGCGCGCGCTCTGGCGAGAGGTTGAAGACACACCTGACAGGGCGGTCCCACATTTGAATTGCTCTGTGTAAAATAAAAATAGAGAGTTGTTCAAACTTGGAAAATCCATAACTCTGTGTAGAAAATTCCAAAAATAGTGAGACCAATTTCGCTGGAATCCTTATGAAGAGTACTTTGCAGAGAAACAAATTGCTAGCTATGAAAATGCTTAGGAATTTCTGTAGAATTGTTTTTAGTAAATCCTTTAGGGATTAATTCCAGGAACAATTCTTCATGAAACATTCCCAATTTTGGGCAGAAAATCTTTCTCATAGTTCCTGAGCTCCAGTAAAAACCTTAGGATTTTTGGAGATGATTAAGGTGGCTCAATCAGTAGGTTTTCTCAGGTTTATTTAAATGGGCTGAAAAATCACAGAATCAAATTACAGAAAATAGAATTTAACTTCAATCATCCATTCTGGCCAGCAAAAAGGCTTAAACAATTTTGGAACCATTTTTACTAGGAACCCAGAATTATTAGGATACCAAATTCTTCAATGTGATCAAGGCTAATGAAATTCCTATAAATCATTGAAGGTTAAATCGGCCACGAATTTTTTTGACCATCTCCTTCCTCAAAAATTTCTGAAAATGTTACCATACCCCTAGCATGATATTAGAAAGCCTCTGTAAAAATTTCAACCATAGAATCCTCTGTTTGCATATAGTTTGTTTCTGTAGTTTGATATGGCACATTATTTCATAATGTGACACATTTCTTTAATTGATCATTTCGATAGCGATACATCTCGCGAAGACTTCGGAGGCCACTGACTTGCTCCTATTGACAGAAAATTTAGTCGGTATCAACACTAAGGCAAGCCCCGGTTTGCATCAAAGTTTACAAGCTTCTATTTGTATTCACTTTATAATGTCTAGCATTTTGATTATTGCACTAAGTCTAGTTTATATGACACTCCACATGCATGACCCAATAAATCCCAGAAGTTTGATTTAGAGTAGGCTTTTACTTAATTATAACTGCTGTTATCAAGTTAAGAAAAGTGGATTAAAAGAGGCATAACTCAAGTAGGCCGTTTCCTACTCGTGAATTGGGATTAAGGGGGATCAATTGGAAGAGTTGGGAATTGATCCTCTTAATTGGGAATGGAGACCGGGTGGTATAAATAGAAGACTAAAGGACGTGGTCCTGTGACCCTAGTCTCTATCTGAGTCGATTAAGGCCCGTTCTCGTGTGCGGCCCTGCTGGATAAGTTTCACTTGTGTACCGGATGCATACTGGCTATATGGAACCCAGAAAACCGATGTAACATGTTAACCTACGTGTCGAGGCAATCCCCACCGTCTTATGCAGACGCTGAAAGGATAGAGAAGTCGGCTCTACGAGGGTTTGCCATAGTGAGACTTAATCCAAGTCGGTGGGACCGGTTTGATATTCGGGTGTCGTGTGAAAGGTTGCCACATACGACGTTGAGGGGATTGGTTGATCACTGGTCTCGGATGGGCGTATGTGTCGTGTCAGCCAGGTGTTTTTTATTCGAGTCACCGTCGCTCACGGTAGTGAGCATACTTGTTCTCTGCGTTGTGACGTAGTAAGAAACTGGGGAAAAATTAATATGCTTCATGAGTAATCCTCATATTAGAGATGAGGGATGATCAACACCTTCACTAAGTTTACTTTCTACCTTGGGCTATTAGCATCGAGACAAAGCATTTCTTGTTTAATTGTGGAGTCTCGGCATTGATGGCGCAAGGTATGTATGGTTCTAGGGTAGCTCACTAAATTTACTTTCTCCTCGGGCAAGTGTCATCGAGATGAAGCGTTTCTTGTTTGATTGTGGAGTCTTGATGTAAATTGTGCGAGGATTATAATAGTCGTTTTAAAACTGGAAGTAAGGACTCTGTGTTAGCTCAAGTTCATCTTTTATGCAAACTTCTTTGTACAGCTCTCTATTTCTAGCATTTAGAGTTCCATGTGTAGGTTTCGGTTATATCTTCTGAGCATAAGCTCACGGTTTGTTGATCCATTGTTTTGCAGGTAGCGTTGCATAAGGCAACGTTTGGGAGGAAGGGAGATCCAAGTGGGCAGCACCCAATGAGGGGTGTGAGTCTCGTTTGGAACCCTGCACGCCATAGGGTTTTTGATGTGGTGCTAGTGTGAAGCATCCCCGGGCAGGATGGCTTCATTTTGCTTAGCGTAGCTATAGTCCGTGAGTGTATTCTTATCTTCCGCTGCAATGTACACTTGTATATTAGTTGTAAAATGAGACAATACTATGTATGACAGACATATATTGTTGTGTATATGTGTTTTTCAGATGTGTGCTGTTGGGTGCCGCATCGCATGGCACCACCCAATGCGATTCATGTACTGTTGGGGCGGGGTCCCCACAGTTACAAAGCTCAGCCTGAACATTAGGGTTACGCCGTCGAAATTTTGTCCGAATCCAGACCCCGCGTCTCGTCATAAGCACGCCCCCTTGGTCACTCCGAGGCTGTCCAAAATGGGACAATTCCGATCCTACACGCCTCACATGCGTAACGCATGTGAGACGGGCCGGTCCGAAACGGTTGGCGCATATTGTATAGGTTACGTTAATCTTACTTTCTGAAGTGATTTACGAGAGAGAGGTAAGAACGTGAGACAGGAGGAAAGAACGAGGGTGACTAGGGCTAAAAATGGCCGGAGAGTACTCGGAGATGGCGGCGGGTGGCTTAGGAACTCCGATGACCTTGTTATCCAACACAGATGGACAAAAAATCTTGGGACATGATCAATTGGCTTCACAGAAACCTAAGAAGTGCTAAACTAGTTGGCTACGACGGCAACGGGCATGGCCATGGCACCAACGGCGCTTCTTGATCAAAACCACACGGTTCTTAACAGTTGTCTCTGCCCCGAATCCCGTTTATTTATATATCGATATAAACTAAAATTCCTAACTTAATAATCAACTAACTCAAAATTTTAAAAGAAATATAGAACTAACTTAGTACTCAACTAAACCAAAATTAAGTAATAAATTAAATCATTAACTAAACTAATTAATAAAAAACTAAATTAAGAATTAAATGAATTAATTTAATTACTAAATGATCTAAATTACTTACTAAATTAATTACTAAATGAGATAAATGAACTAAATTACTTAGTAAATGAACTAAATTAACTAAATTAATTACTACATGAACTAAATTAATTACTAAATAAACTTAATTAAATACTCAACAAACTAAATTAATGAAATTAATTACTAAATAAAATGTACCTCAAAGTGGCGGTGAAGCAAGGCGGGCTTGGAGCCTAGCGGCGGCGGCACCGGGACGGCGTGGGGAGGCACGCGGCCGGGAAAGTGCAGGGCGGCGCAAGCGGCGGGGTGGTGTGGGGAGGCGTGCAGGGGCGGCACAGGGCGGTGGGGCGGCCGGGGGAGCTCGGGGCGACGACATGGGGAGGCGCGCAGGGGTGGCGCAGGGCGGTGGGGCGGCCAGGGGAGCTCGGGGTGGTGCTGGGGAGACACGCGGCGGCGGCGCTTGGGCGTTGCGGGGCGGCGTGGGAAGCGCGGGGAGATGGGGCGCCGTGGCGGCAGCGGCGGCGGTTGAAACCCATAACTTACGACGGCCGCTTAACTTACGACGGCTGTAACCTAAGCCGTCGTAGGTTACTCTTAGTTTACGACCGCGTTTTAACTTCGACGGGTTAGGGTTACGGCCGTTGTAAGTTGCCACAGCGACCGTCGTATGTTAGATTACTTACAACGGCTAGCCGTCGTAAATAACTTAGCCGTCGGAATGTGTTAGGTTTTCTGTAGTGGGATCAAATATCACAATACACAGGTTGTTATACAATAATGGGACAACCTCCTGGTTGTATTAACTTGCAGCACGCAGGCCGCACAAATGTTACACACAGATTATCAAATCATATTGATGCCATAACATTCACATCATTCGCTGCAAAAACAAGTTGAGGTAGAACGTATTCTATCGCAAAAGATATTGTGCTATCACTATACCAGATAGCAACTTCAAGCCAGCGCTCTGAAAATCTCATGGAATTATATAGATCACATCCATGAAATCACTATGAAAATTTCATTAGATCAATCCTGTTGATCAACGTGAGAGGTTATCATGAGAAGATCGCTACATATGACTGTGATTTGTTGGCTCAATCTACTAGCTATGCACATGATTAGTCCCGATGGTGATTCCAGCCGGTACGGACACATCGCGCACATAGCAGAGAAGGAGCACGAACTAAACCTTTAGTCATATATATGATCGCAATCTACCCTAACAATCGGATCAATAAAATATTAACACCTTTGAGGTTTCCAAATTAAATTATCATGAAGCTTATATTCAGTCCTTTCCACTATATCTATCATTGCTCACCATAATTTGGAATTTCCAACTTTAATAATCATAAGTATTATACTCAGTCCTTTCCTCTATATCTATCATAGCTCACCACTATAAACAATTTGATGTTAATACTTCTCTTTCCTAAAGTTCATACTCACTCTGTTTTTAAGTTACTGTTGTTGGGAGAGTAATCTCTGAGGCAACTTGGTGGTAGTAGTGTAGTGAAGCGAGCTCATACCAAACTGCTCTCATGTTATTAATCTCTCTCAAGATCTGCAGCCTTGGATGAGAAGGCGAGTTGTGGGAGGGGCAAAACGGGGTCACATGAGAAGCAACACATGTGTCATTACTCATAAAACACTAACATGACCATTTTGTTTATGGTGAAAGTGTGTTCGATTCTGATTAAAACACCATAGCATAGTATCTCATCTCAGCCATACTACGGGTCGTCCTGTTAACTGCAATTTGTATCTTTTTTGAGGACTACACCTAAGATACAGGTTGCATCTGTATAGACTCAAGTGGGATCCTTAGCCAAAAAATAGTTTGCAATCTTTATGTAGATATATAAATATATGTTATCCATTCTTCAAGTCTATGATCATAATAGCAACCTGATTTTTTTGGCTGCGTGCATCATAGTTATGCAGAAGTAGAGTGCAAACTCTATTGTATCATCTCAATGCTTAAAGTGCTCATTATTCAAGAAAAACTGCCTGATTTTGGAATGACTAGGAAAAATCTGCTTTACCCATTGGGATGGCCTTCTCACTACTCAGCCTCTGGCCCCTGCCACACATGACCAAGAAAAAACAGGTAGGCGCCACGTGCGGCACCACGCTCCCTGCTCGTCGCTATCTACGGCGACCACTCACCCTCCTTCACAGGCATACTTGACGTCATGGTCCGGCCGGCCCAGGCACTTCTGCACCTGCTGCTGGTTGCCACCACTTAGCAGACCCATGGCTTGTCCCTTGTCACACTCGGTTTTCCATAAGGAATACCCGAGCCTATACTCACATGTATGCCAGAACCAGTTGACTCATACATGTGCCGATAAGAGTGAAATATCATTATATTACAAGCCAAGTATAATGTATATCATAATAATACAACATAAGACATAAAATACCAAATAAGAGTACCACTACACTAATGACATAACAGCGGAAGACTATAGCGTGGATGCTCCAGTTCACAGGCGTTGCCTGGGGTTACACCAGCCTAGAACAACTCTTCAGGATCGAAGTCCTCCTCATCAAAGTCTATATCTTCATTTGCACCTGAGCAGCATATGATATCCAACAAAAGCAAGTTTGAGTACCCAAAGGTACCCAGCAAGTGTAGGAAAGAATGTTATGAAGGCTATTAGCAAGGAAAGGCTAACATGGTTAAGCACTATGCATTAATCCTAGACCTTAGCTTTGATTAGCAATCCCTGTTACTAAGTGATAAATCCCACCAACTTCATAATTAAGTCATTAATGTTAGGTTACACCACCCAACAATACTCTTTAAACTCACATCCATGTTTCTCTAATCATGGACAAGTCCAAGCCGCTCTTGACCGTGAGCACGCCTGTCATGAAAGTTTGATTCTCTGCAGAGATTGTACCACTTTACCCACAAGTAGTGATTTCATCCCCTGTTGCCATGTGGACTAAGAACCTCCCTGATATCCGTGGTTGCAAGCCACATTACACACTTCCTTTGGTGTGCGATCAGGAGATCACTACATGGCCTTTACAAAGGGTCTACCGGCAAGTACAAGCCCACTGAGGTTTCACCGCTGCAGTTCCTGGGAGTAAACCCTCCCCTGCAGAAGCCCCCTCTTGAGCCTTGCAGTTCCCAGGGTAGACCAAAATTTGACTCGCATTCCCCGCACCAACCAAACACTCATACTATACCGGCAAACTCCTAATTAATTGGCCAAGCTGCCCCATCTCAGTCTTGTGGTGGCACTGTAAAGCCGGGTTAACTGTTCCATGAACCGGTCCTTAGAATCTAAGACAGGCACTATCACTAACCCGAGTTTCGTGCATGAAGCACCATGCAAAACAACCAGCCTGTCTAGATTACTAACACCATGACACCCACTTGTGTCTTTCATATAATCCACAAGACTAGCAATAACAATGTTCCATTCATTTTCTAAGTTCTAAGCATGGCTAAGCACATAAAATGATAAGTAACAAATCCTAACTAAATCCCTCCATAGTTTTGCAAGGAATGATAAGGAATAAAACTAATGGTAACATCCTAAACTGGATTTCATATTGAAGACATCATGCAAACATTCTAACTAATCATCCTAGAATAGGAACAAAGTGGTCAAGGAACACTTGCCTTTGAATGGATGTTTGTTAACTTCGAAGTCTTGCTCTTGAAGATTAGAAAGTGGTTCTTCGATTGGTTCTATCCATGTATATGCATACAAAACAATGCAAAGCATGACATAAGAAACTTAACCATACAATTCAATCACATATACTTGATTACACACATATATTATTTATTTTCTACTTATTTTCTCCATACACTATTGATTTCATATTATTTCATGTTTTTTGAAATGGAAATAAGTTTCAATTTGACATCTATATCTTTTTACTTTATCTTTATTATGGTAAAACACTCATTTTCATATTTTGGTAGTGATTTGAATAATTTTTGGAATGTATATATGCATATATACTATTTTTATAATTAATTCAGTCTTAAAAACTATTTAAATTACCACTATGATTATTTGCAGAATCAATATTATTGTTTTCTACATTTTCAGAACCTATTTATGCATTTTGGACAATTTCCATAATTTTTCTTCATTGTATATTATTTTTATTGATATTTCAGCATTTATTTAACACTTAAAAATACATTTTCAGCCCTAAATATAATTACTCTGAATTACAGAAATTATACATGTATAGAAATATAAAAGCAGAATAGTTCTATGTATTTTAAGGAATTTCTACAACTTTTCTGAAGTATAAATGGTTTTTATTTCGATTTTCAGAATTAAGTTATCATTAAATAAAGAATTTTCAGCCCATGGAAATCATTATGTTTAATTCAGAATATATATATATGTTTTAAAGTGTGAAATATAATATTTTCATGCCTTTTTAATATTTTCCAGAATTAGTTTACTCAATTTTGGCTAATTGCAGAATTAAATATAAAAATTCTAAATGGTTCTGGATTAAAATGAAATAATTATAATTTCTTTAGGGTTTAAAATGTGATTATAGAACTTTTATATTAATTTACAAAGTATACATGGGTTGTTTGGTTATTTTTCAATGAAATCCTAATTTCTATTAAGCCTAGGGTTGATTCTATAAATCACAGGAACTTTTTACTATTATTTTGAATCTCCAGGGGCCTAACTATTAAATCTCCAACGGCTACGGCTTGTTTTAAATGTGGGCCCTTGGATCTGAGATCAGCGGCCCGGATTTCAAATAATCGAACTGGTATTTGTTCTTTTAATCCTAACCGCTCACTTCAGATCCGAGGGTACAGAGGCGGCCACGTCGCTCCCCCCCCCCCCTTCACCTTCGCGCCCGGCGGCTGCGCTCGCCGGAAAATCCCGATTCTTGCCCACACTTCATCTTTTCTTGCGGTTCTTACTCCAAATAGAAGAAGAGGGGATGGGGAACTCACCTAGGATGTTCTCGGGAACCAGAATTGGCCGGAGAAGGTCTAGCGATGGTGGGGAACGGAAAACGCCGGTGATCTTCGTCGGTGAAGCACTTCAGCACCGTTTCTTCGTCGTTCTTCCTCGGGAGACCTTCCTGGTGGCCTTGTGACGACGTAGGGAGTCTTAGCACCGAAGATCAGCGAGTGTTTCTAAGGAATTGAAGGTGGGCGGTTCTTCTCACCGGAAGAGATCGGTTGCGGTTTTTGTTGGTGAAAATGGCCGGCGCTGGGTGGGTTTTATAGAGGGGAAGGCCGCGGCGGTTGTGGGTACGTGGATTGATGAAGGGGCGCAAGGAGTTGGCCGTAACCGAGACATATTGTTCACATGTGATAATAGAAGGGAGAAAGAAGAGAGAGAGGGGAGGGCTGCGGTTGGGGAAGAAGAAACCGACGTGTGGGTTGCTTGGAAGTGAGGGAAGGGGAGATGGGACGGTTTAGCCTCATGTGATGAGATTTTAGGTTTGTTACAATTCTACCCCCCTTAATAAAAATCTCGTCCTCGAGATTGGTATTTACAAAGGGAATAGATTAGGGAATTGTGACTTGAGTTTGTCTTCTTTTTCCCATGTAGCTTCTGCTTCAGAATGATGCTTCCATTGAACCTTGCACATACGAATTCTTTTGCTTCTTGTAACTTTTTCCATTGTGTCAAGAATCTTGACGGGTACTCGGTATATGAAAGATCATCTTGTACATCCAATTCTTCCATTGGCAGTTGCTCCTCTGGGGTTCTCAAACACTTCTTGAGTTGTGATACATGGAACACGTCGTGTACATCTGACAATCGAGAGGGTAACTCCAACTGATACGCTACCTCACCTTTGCGTTCTAGTATCTTGAATGGTCCGATATACCGAGGTGCTAACTTTCCTCTTACTTTAAACCTTCGTAGTCCTCGCATGGGTGACACTTTGAGATACACATAGTCTCCCACTTCGAAGATTAGCTCTCTTTGTCGTGTGTCTGCATAACGCTTTTGCCTTGAGCTATCTTTAAATTATTGCGAATTTCCTTCACTTTTTTTCGGCATCTCTTAAGACCTCTGGTCCAAATACTTTACTCTCACCAATTTGATCCCAAAATAGAGGAGTTCTACATTTTCTTTCATATAACGCCTCAAATGGAGACATTTTCATGCTTGCCTGGTAACTATTATTGTAGGAGAACTCCACATAAGGCAAATTCTTATCCCAACTCCTACTATTCTTAAGTGCACAAGCTCTAAGCATATCTCCAAGAATTTGGTTGGTCCTCTCGGTCTGCCCATCAGTTTGTGGATGATATGCGGAACTGAAATTCAATCGAGTTCCCATAGATTCATGTAATTTTTGCCAGAATCTTGAAGTAAATTGTGTACCTCTGTCCGACAGTAGCTTTTTGGATACACCATGTAAGAAGACTATTCTGAACATATATAATTCTGCTAATTTTGATCCGTTATAACTTTCCTTCACTGGTATGAAATGGGCAACTTTGGTCAATCTATCTACTATCACCCATATTGAGTCATACCATGTTTTTATTCTGGGCAAACCCACTATGAAATCTATTCCAATCTCTTCCCACTTCCATTTAGGTATTTTTATTGGTTGTAATAATCATGCAGGCCTTTGATGTTCTGCTTTGACTAATTGACATGTGTCACACAATGCCACATGCTCTGCAACATCTCTTTTCATTCCGTACCACCAATACCTAGTCTTAAGATCATGGTACATCTTTGTACTTCTAAGGATGGATAGAATAGTCAGAATCATGAGCCTCTTTTAAAATTAACTTCCTTATCTCTTTGATATCTGGTACACATATTCTTTTTTCATGTCATATGATACCTTGCTCATCTTCTCTAAATCCTGGAGCTTTGTTTTCTTTTATCAATTTCTTAATTTCTAGTATCTTTTCATCATTTTTCTGACCATTTCGAATATCTTGTTCCAGGGTTGAGTCAACTTCCATTGCTATGGCCTCCGTGTGATTCACCAGGCATAAGTTGAGTCTTGCGAACTCTTCATAAAGTTGAGGTTGTAGATTTTTTATTGTCAACATGTTAACATGTGTCTTTCTGCTCAAAGCATCTGCAACCACAATAGCTTTTCCATGGTGATAATTGATTCCCACATCAAAATCGTTAATGAACTCCAACCATCTTCTTTGTCGAAGGTTGAGATCTGGTTGAGCGAAGATATACTTCAAACTCTTGTGATCCGTATAGATCTCGGTTCTCTTACCCATTAGGTAATGTCTCCATAACTTCAATGCATGTACAACTGCTGCCAACTCTAGATCATGGGTAGGATAGTTCTTCTCATGCTTCCGAAGTTGTCGGGAAGCATAGGCAATAACATGCCCTTCTTACATAAGCACACATCCCAATC
Organism: Neostapfia colusana; assembly: GCA_030760725.1. Taxonomy (NCBI): domain Eukaryota; kingdom Viridiplantae; phylum Streptophyta; class Magnoliopsida; order Poales; family Poaceae; genus Neostapfia; species Neostapfia colusana. The sequence goes on along the minus strand of JASWHV010000006.1, from coordinate 23,513,942 downwards.
CTTGACCTGAAGCATCACAATAGACAGAAAATGCTTTCTCCATATCTGGCATAACCAAGACTGGAGCGGTGGTTAGCATTTTTCTTTAACTCTAGAAAGCTTGTTTCACATTCTTGAGTCCATATAAAAGCAGCTCCTTTTCCAACATCTTTGTGAGTGGTTTGGCTATCTTTGAAAATCCTTCAATGAACCTTCGGTAATAGCCAGCCAACCCTAGGAAACTTTGGATTTCTTCGACATTCTCTGGTGTTTTCCACTTTTGAACACCAACTATCTTCTCTAGATCCACAGATATTCCTCCTTTGGAGATAATATGTCCTAGAAAAGCAACCTTCTTACGCCAAAATTCACATTCACTGAATTTGGCATAAAGTTGATTTTCTCTTAGCTTTTGTAAAACTATTCTTAAGTGCTCTTCATGTTCTTGTTCATTCTTTGAGTATATGAGGATATCATCAATGAATACTACTACAAACTTGTCCAAATATTTCATGAATACCTTATTCATAAGATACATGAAATATGCCGGAGCATTTGTTAATCCAAAGGCATAAATATATATTCATACAGTCCATATCTAGAGACAAATGTTGTCTTTGGAATATCCGACTCTCTTATCCTTAGTTGATGATATCCTGAACGGGGGTCAATCTTGGAGAATACACATGCACCTCTTAATTGATCAAACAAGTCCTCAATACGAGGTAAAGTGATGTGGACATCACTCCTGCAGATATACACAACACTCACATGGTAGACATGCAAGGTCCAATTACTAGAGCTCGAGCACGAAAATTGAATTTAGAGGTGAGCTCGTTACTGAACAATTCTTTATATGTGAATTTTGAGAGTATATTGCTACCTAATGGATTAATTATGATTAGGAACCATGGGGAGGACATGGAGATACATGGAGAGGGGTTTGGAGGCGTGGAGGGCCAGAAAATACACCAACAAGAAGTTAGAGACCGAGCCCAACTCAAACTCGAGTCCAACTCGGGCCCAGGAGCAGTCCACCTTAAAATGGATGCACAGGAGGCATACGGACTCCATTTTTAACGTTCTGCATATGCACGGAAAGCTGAGAGGATAAACTTTCCAATGGAACTGGCCCCGCGTCAAAATTCACTGGGAGTCGACGGGAAACTTCAAAACAATATAAAGTTTAGAGTCTGTCAGGGTGTTGCATCACCTAGTTGGGCCATTGGGCCTTGTATCGAGTCCAAGTCCATTATGTACGTGTCTTAGGGTTAGGTCACGACCCCAGCACCCCCCTGGTCGTCCTCCACCTCCTTTATACCCCCTAGCTGCCGTCACAAACAGCTGGGTTTTGCTTAGTTGCAATCTGTCATTGAACAGTTCGCCGATCATCGGTTGTGAGACCCCAAATTCGTGATCAATTCAGTTTTGATTGCAACTGCTCTGCTCTTGCTTGTGTTCTTGATTGCGCTTGCAGAGATAAGCCTTCATGGCGAGGTCATTCGTGTGACACGGGTGATAACCAACGGAGCAGTGGTGTAGTGATTGCGGGGTTTCATTCGTTCGGAGCCTTGGATCATCAACGTCGAGATCTCCACCCAATCAAGTTTACCCTACCTCTCAGAAGATCGGGACTCATCATCCTATCAATTGGTATCAGATTTCTAGGTTCACCGTGAGGTATACTTGTGTGCTCTTTAGATTTATTTTGTTTCAGTCCTATCGTCCACAAAAAGCCACACAAAAATTTAGTTTCCCTAACCTACAACCCCCGCTCAACCTTTTGCACAATTTAGTTTCGGAGTCCGTAGTTCTGAGTTCGTGTCCTAGGTTGAGTCTGGTTTCTGGTTTAGATTTGTTTTGGTTCAGTTTTGTTTCTTCCATCCGCTGCCATCTACAAAAAAAATTCCATCCACCGATTCGTTTCTGTTGCAGTTTCCACCACCACCAAAACCTGATTCGGGGTATCCTCCTTAAAACGGGCATAAGTTTTTGCTCGTAACTCCGATTGAGGCGCATTTTTTCCCAGAAAGGTCTCGAAAAAGTCCACATACAGTGTTTTCAAAAAAAATTAAAAAAATTAAGAAGGCCCTCGTTCCAAACTCCGAAGTTCCAGCACCAGTTTTTTCAACCGCTCCTGAATTTGTGCCGATCTCATCTTTCATCGGTTTGAGCTAATACTTGGTGCTGTTTCTATTCTTGTGCCCCTGGTTGAGAAAAATATCAAAAAAATAAAGAGAAAAAAAAAAGATTTTGATTTCTACTAGTGCTTCAAGACAAAAATAGGAGGCTAAGGGGTTTTCTAGTTGTGCTATTTCTGTGTGAGTGTTGGATACTTGCTGATATTATCCTTGTTGTTCATCATCATTCATCCTTGCCCTTGCTTGTTGCCACAACTGTTCTAATACATTCTTAGGCCAGCAACTAGGTGAAATTCTTTGGACACTTATTCAGCATTGCTATCTGTTACTAACTTGTGTGCCACATATATATATTGGATTTGAGCCTTCCAAGCTCCACCTTCTCTCGAGCAGAACAGGTAACCTTTGCAATCACACCCACTCTCTGCTTGCTTCACACCGGTCACCGTTGGCCACCTGCAGTGCTGGTAAGAAACTTGTAAGAGCGGGGTAAGACGCATCTTACTGATCGATTTTCCACCCACTTCGGGGAGCGTAGTAATAGGGTTCTTCATGATCTTTTTGTCTTTGTTTCTGTTTTGTACTAACAATGACAGGAAAGAAGCCTATGGATAAGACCTCTGGTTCTACACCTCTGGTGGATGATGAGTGCGTGTCCCATATGGAACTAAAGGACATGATGCGGGCAATGACCGAAGCTTTCAACAATTACCAGACCACTACAACAGCCATCTTTCAGAGGCTCCATACAAGGGTTGTTGGTCTGACCACACGGTTGGACGAGATGGAGACTCGTCTTCCCCAACAAGCTACACCCTCTATCATCCTTGATGGTGATGCACATGCTCACTACGACACAGAGGATGATTTCAATAACGATGAGGTTGATGCACAGCAGCGCCGTCGCCCTCGACGAAATCGTCAAGGTATGGGAGGTAGACCTCGTCCTCATGCTCCTGAACAAGATAATGATCCTTATGCTAAGATTAAGTTTTCTATTCCAACATTTTATGGATCTTATGATGCTGAGACTTACTTGGATTGGGAGATGACGGTAGAATAAAAATTTAGCTCTCATCTTGTTCCTGAGCGACATAGAGTTAGACAAGCCACTAGTGAGTTTAATGATTTTGCTATAATTTGGTGGAATGAACTTGTCAATACACGTAATGCACCACAGACATGGGCTGCATTAAAAGAAGAGATGTGCGATAGGTTTGTTCCTCCTTCATATAGACGTGATCTTCTTAAGAAATTGCAACGCTTTGATCAGGGTGATATGACTGTCCAAGAGTACTACCAAGAGTTGCAGAAAGGTATGGTTCGTTGTGATGTAGTTGAGGATCAGGAAGACCAAATTGTTAGGTTTTATGTGTGGCGGACCGGAATCCGCTCATCCAGGATCGCAGAGGGTGGTGCCGCGCGATGCGACACCCGATAGCACACGTCATAAGAACACATTATATTACATGGGAAAACAAACTGAATGTACAAAGTAGTACACTTCTCAGTTACAAACTAGAGTCTTTATTACACAGCGGAAGTTTCTTTTGTACAACTCACGCCCGCCTATCTAGCAAAAGTTGGTTGCCCAGCCCTAGGGCAACCCACACTAGCTGCACGTCTCAGCTCAGCGTGGCGTGTACGGCTCCCACTCAGCTGTGGTCCCCGACGGAGGGTAACCCTCGCCGGTGGACTCGTACTCCGAGTCCGTGGGTGGCTCCTCACCTGAAAAACACTTAAGCAGCAACCGTGAGCACGAAGGCTCAGCAAGGCTTAACCGACTCACCTAAGCATGAAACTCTACATGAGGTGTACCATGACATAGGATGGTCATATTGCAACAAATGGACTCGCCTACAAGTTCATCCTTAGTTCAACTTTTAGCAACAAGTTAACAGTTCAGGAAGCTTAAATTTAGTAAGCAATATTTGGTGGCAGACATGCAGCAATACAATGTTATATCATATCAGCAATATTGAATCACCATATTTCATACATTAGTCTACGTCACGACTCAGTGACCAAGTGGTACTCTTCACCGCGAGGGACGGCGAATCGACTCGATATACACCTGCAGGGAAACCCAAAGAGCACGTCACGTACGCCCACCCGTGGAGCTGCACAGCACGCTCACTCGATGTCGTACAGGACAACCTTTCACCCAACAGCCCAAACGTCGAACCGGTCACACCGAAACGAGCAGGAGGTTCCCCACACGGAGCATCTCTCTATGCCCGTTGGCAGATTTCCACCTTGCTGCCCTCAACCTACACCTATAAATCGGTGTGCTATGCCTCGACGCCCGGAGGTTTAGGCTACATCGGTTTATCGGGGCCCATATATCCGATATGCCTTCGGTACGTTCAAACTTGATCAGCGTGGGCCGCACACGGATCGGTCCTCAATCGACACGGTCAGGGCTGCGCACACAAGACTCCCTCTTGCTGCGCCCTAGCCCCTGCCTAGTCTCATTTTCATTACTAAAGTGATCTCACATCACTCAACCGAACCCGTGTGTGCCAAGCCTATCTCGCGAGTAGATTCCAACTACTCGACTTGTACCGAAGTCCTATGAAACATTTAAGCATAGCCTGTCAACTCGAGATCTTAGATACTACCCTCACTCTTATGGAAAAATTCTGGTCATGCAAGTGGGGTTTCATTCAGCCTATACCTAATGCACATTCATACATCACCCTACGTATGTAAACAAGGTAAAACTTTATAAAAGAGTTAATGCAAACCGGGGCTTGCCTTGTTGCTGCTGGTCAGTAGTTAGCTCTTCTTCCGGAAGGAGGAAGTCCAGCACTTCCGGAGTCTCTTCTTCAGTGACTACACGTTTAATGAAATACGACATGTAAATTTAAATGCAATGTGTAAACTTGAATACTTAACTACTAATAACCCTAGCTAGCCCTCCCCTTTGGTTCTGAAATTTTTATTGTGTCTTGGTAGGGTCCTAACCAGAGTCCTGACCAAGTTTCATTTGAAACAAAGTTCCTTTGAGCTTTGTACAACTAAAATCCCCTTTGGTCAATATTTGAGCCTCTAAGTAATTCCAGGGGTTTTCATGGCTCCAACCATTACTCTCTGGAAACTAGAGTTTAGGATGGTTCTAATGGAGTTGGTTTCATGTCATTTGAAGAATTCTACAGAAAGTTATGCCCTACTTAAGATTTGAGAAAAACCTGAAAAATGTTTCTGTAAATTTTTTTCTATTTTCTCAGGGCAGTTCCCTTAATCACCCCATTAGGGTAACTAAATGAACTTGGATGAGTCTGAAAATTTTACTGGGATTCAGGGATTTTCCAATGAACCTCTCAGCCAAATTTCAGAATTTTTCATAAAGTAGTTCTCTAGATAAAATTCCCAACAGTTTAAAATTTAGGGATTTAATTCTGGAAAACTATTCACTTTCATGAGCTGAATTTGATATTGTTGGAAAGTACTCAGAATTCTGAGTTCAGCAAAATTTGTTTCATCGAATTTGGAGTTTCCTAGCCAAAGTTCTATTCATTTGAAGTTTGAACTAAAACTGGAAATTCGAATAAAATTTAAACTCTGCGGGTGGGGTCCCCCGGCTACGTGTCAGCTTCTCCGCTAACCCACACCGGAGCCCGCAGAATCGCCTGCGCAGCCACACGGAATCCCGGTGCCACAGAAAATCCCGAGCGCTCTCAGCAGCGACTGACACGCGGGGCCCGCAAGGCTTCTTCCACCACGCGCTCCCGCGGCTCCCCGCCGCCGAGCTCGCCGGAGCTCTCGCCGGAGAGGGGTTCCGGCCCTCGGAGCTTGCTGATTCTCGCCGACTGTGCCTAACTCAACTCGGAGAACACGCTGGTGCCTTCACCGGAGCTTGACAACAGCCGGAACAGGGCTCCCGACGGTAACAGCGGCCGGAAGCTCACCGGCGACGTCGAACTCGGCGTTCCCTACACCTTTCCCGATGCTGTTTGCTCGGGGAGCTCCGCTGACACCCTCTGATCATGGATATGGGCACCGATCTCTGTGGAAACAGCTGCAACTACGACCTCACCGGTGACCTAGACCGGAAATCAGCGTCGATGCAAAAAGCTCGAAGAACATCGCCCCTACTCGATGAAACTCGATGATTTCTGATCCCAGAGACGCGTGGGAGAGTCTAGATCATATTTTTAGCTTGGCCTAAGGAGTGGTGGCTTACTTGCTCCGAATTTCTGGATTTCTCACGGTTTGGTTCTAAACACCCCGACGAACTAATCCCTCAAATACTTTGCCGATCGTGCGAGAGAGAGAGAGAGCGAGGTCGGTACGGTTGTGATCAGTACCTCGAGGCGGTTCTTTCTTGTGTTACTCGCCGGGCACGAGAGCACCTGTGCTGGCCGGACGCCGGCGATCAGTGAGGTCGGCGTTTCTGTGCTCACGCGGAACCGAGAAAGAAGCTCGGTCGGGGGGGTTCTTGTTTGGGAAACAGGAGGAAGGGCGGCGTGGCTGTGCGCTGGCCTTTGAGCCGCGGTTTTGGCACCGTGAGGTGGCCGTCTGCTGCCTCGGTGGCTCGCCGCCGCTCCCCTGCCTTGCGCGCGAAGCCGAGACCCGGCTGCAACAACCGACTGAATACTCGTGGGTGCAGCTGACATGTGGGCCTCCCCTTTTCCTCTTTTTCCAAATTTCCTTTCTGGTTTTTGCTAATTATCCCACCAGCTACTCACAATTTAATGTGATACTTAGCCCCCAAGTTTTGGTTCAAATTTAAGTTCTCCAATTTGAAATTTGGTTGGGACAATTTGCTTCATATTTGAACTGAATTTCAAATTCAGTTTTGAATTATTGCAAATTTGGCTCCCGACAAGATGAACTCCAATGGGGATGAAATTTGGTGGGCTAGCTCAGAAAAATGTGCTGAGTTTGAATATGAAGCTAACTTTTGAATTTGAGTGATTAAAGTTGCTGCAATTTGAATTTACATTCAAATTGGCCTCTTTTTCAAATACCTCCAAAAGTGCCTCAAAAAGTGTTGGGTTTGTATGAAACTTGGCTTGAACCCTCCCAAGACTTCTCAAGTCCTAGGGGTGAGCTCAACCTCTCATGTTCATGTGTAGAAATCCTACTTTGTGAAAGTGAAGGCTTTCCCCTCTAATTACCCTTTTGATGGAGGTTACTTGCTCTTCACAACATTTCCTAAGATATCCACACAAAAAAACTGTGGTGTTGTGAGGTGAAGAAAAATTTTTGCAAGTCCCTTTTCTTGGGCTTTTACATCCCTCCCCCCTTAAAAGAATCTTGTCCCGAGATTACAAAAGAAGAGATAGCGATGTAATAGGGACTTATCCGTGTTGAGAAGCCATGAACTCCGGGTAACTTGAGCGAAGGAACTCCTCGCTCTCCCACGTCGCTTCTTCGGCGGTGTGGTTGTTCCAGAGTATTTTGTAGAACCACAACGTTCTGCTACGCGTGGTTCGGGCTTTCTCATCAAGAATTTCCACCGGATACTCATCATATGTTAAATCCGGTTTCAGCTCGCCGATGTCTTCGGTAGGAACAGCAGTTGTATGCTTCAAGCATTTTTGCAGTTGCGAAACATGAAAAACATCATGGACACCAGCAAGGGATGCTGGTAACTCCAATCGATACGCCGCTGGTCCGCACTTCTCGGTGATGGCATAGGGTCCAATGAAACGAGGAGCGAGCTTCCCCTTGACGCCGAACCGGTGCACGCCCTTCATCATAGACACGCGGAGGTACACGTGTTCACCTATGTCAAAGTGCAACGGTCTACGCCTCTTATCAGCGTAGCTCTTCTGCCGGGATTGAGCGGCCTTCAAGTTAGCTTGAATTGTACGAACGTGCTCTTCGGCGTCGTTCACCACATCAACCCCGAATGTGACCCTTTCACTGGACTCGCACCAATTTAATGGGGTGCGGCATTTACGACCGTAGAGAGCTTCGTAGGGTGCCATCTTGATACTCGCCTGATAGCCGTTGTTGTACGAGAATTCTGCCAATGGTAGGTGATCATCCCAGTTCCTACCATGGTGGATGGCACATGCTCTCAACATGTCTTCTAGAACCTGATTCACCCTCTCTGTTTGGCCATCTATCTGAGGGTGGTAGGCGGAGCTTCTAATCAGTTTAGTACCCAAAGCAGCATGCAACTGCTCCCAAAAGCGAGATACAAACAATCCACCTCGGTCTGAGACTATGGTCTTGGGTACGCCATGCAAACATAGGATCCTGGGGATATATAACTCCACATATCTGTTGGCATGGAAATGTGTATGTACGGGGATGAAGTGAGCTGACATGGTCAGTCTGTCAATGATCACCCAAATGGAATCATGTTTGTTGGATGTTAAGGGTAATCCCACAATAAAATCCATGCTCACGTCCTCCCATTTCCATGCTGGAATTTTCAGGGGTTGCAGCAGCCCTGATTTCCTCATGTGATCAGCCTTCACTCGTCTACACGTATCGCATTCGGATAAGTACTTTGCTACCTCCCGCTTCATCCGTGTCCACCAAAATTTCTTTTTTAAATCTTGGTACATTTTGTTGCTTCCCGGATGAATGGAGTATTTAGACAAGTGGGCTTTGTCGAGGATCTTCTTCCTCAGCTCCATATCCCGGGGTACGACTATGCGGTCATTGAACCACAGCGTCCCCTCATCATCTTTCCGGAAACACTTGATCTCTCCATTGTCTATCCGTCTCCGGAAATGTGCCATGCCTTTATCCGTCTTCTGAGCTGCAATGATGTCCTCCCTAATAGTAGGGATGAGGGCAAGGTTGTATAGCGATCCATAAGGAACCAAGTATAGACTTGGCTCTTCCTCTTCCACCGGTGTAATGGTGAGGTGATGGACATGTGACTTCCGACTCAGCGCATCGGCAACCACATTCGCCTTGCCGGGGTGGTAGTGGATCTCAATTTCATAGTCCTTGATTAATTCTAACCACCTCCTTTGCCTCATATTCAACTCCTTCTGGGTGAAAATGTATTTTAAGCTCTTGTGGTCGGTGTAGAGATGCACCAAGTTCCCCAGGAGATAGTGCCTCCACATTTTCAGCGCCAACACCACGGCAGCAAGCTCAAGATCATGAGTCGGATAATGCTGCTCATGGTTCCGAAGATGGCGTGAGCCATATGCGACCACACTTCCTTCCTGCATCAACACGCAGCCTAGCCCAATACCAGACGCGTCACAGTACACGTCGAAGGGTTTTGTTGTATCCAGCTGAGCTATGACCGGGGCTGTGGTGAGATGCTTCACCAATGCTCGGAATGCTCCTTCACACGCCGTGTTCCAAACATATTTCGTCCCTTTCTTCAGCAACTCTGTCATCGGTTTAGCGAGCTTGGAGAAGCTTGGAATGAATCTCCGGTAGTATCCCGCTAACCCAAGGAAGCTTCTGACTTCATGGACTGAAGTGGGAGCTTTCCACTTTAGTACTTGCTCTATTTTGCTTGGGTCAACCGCAATGCCTTCAGCTGAGATGATATGTCCCAAGAATGGCACTTGACTGATCCAAAACTCGCATTTACTGAACTTGGCGTAGAGCTTTTGGTCTCGCAATCGTTGCAGAACGATCCGCAAGTGTTCGGCATGTTCGGCTTCTGTCTTGGAGTAAACCAAGATATCGTCGATGAACACTACCACGAACTTGTCTAGCTCCGGCATGAACACTGAGTTCAAGAGATACATGAAATGGGCTGGAGCATTTGTGAGACCAAAGGACATGACGAGATATTCATATAATCCGTATCTCGTCGAGAAGGCCGTCTTCGGGATATCCTCCGCCCGGATCTTTATCTAGTGATATCTAGAGCGAAGGTCCATCTTTGAGAACACACTTGCACCCACAAGTTGATCAAACAAAATGTCAATACGGGGCAGTGCGTACTTATTCTTGATGGTGACGGTGTTGAGCGGCCGGTAATCCACACACAGCCTCAAGGTTTCATCTTTCTTCTTCACGAACAGCGCCGAGCATCCCCAAGGCGAGGAACTCGGCCTAATGAAACCCTTGCTCAACAGATCATTGAGCTGTTCTTTCAGTTCCGCCAGCTCATTTGGAGCCATCTTGTATGGTCTCCATGATATGGGCGTAGTCCTGGGTGCAAGTTCAATCTTGAACTCGACATCCCGCTCGGGTGGCATGCCCGGAAGATCATCCGGAAACACGTCAGGGTACTCCCGGACTACGGGGATGTCTTCTAACTTGAAAGCTTCAGCATTATTAATTGCTAACACCTCCCGGACTGGCGAGTATAACACCATGGAATGCGGACGGTGGAAGGGAGAGTTTAAATGAACCGTCCGTGTCTAAGTCTCTAGGACAGCGCCATGGTATTGTAGCCATGACATCCCTAAGATTGCATCAATCTTTTGTCCCATAAGGATTATCAAAGTGGTGGGATATAGTTTCCCACCTAAGCACAAAGGTGCCTTTGGAATCATCATATTAACTGAAATCTTCCCTCCCGGTGAGCAGATCATATAAGTGCAGTCGGTTGGGAAGACTTGCATTTGATGCTTAGCCACATAGGATGCACTTATAAAGCTGTGGGTTGCACCAGAATCAAACAATATGATGATGGCTTGATGGTTGAGAGTAAACGTACCCGTCAGCACGTTGTCTCCCTCCGGGGTGTCCTCATTGTCGAGGTTGCGGATGCCTCCAGTCCGCTGACCAACCTTCTTCACCGGAGGTCGGCCTCGAGCGCCGCCCTGAAACTGGGCTTGCCCGCTGCTCTGCTGCCCCTGGGGACAGTCCTTCGCGAAGTGGCCCGCCTGGCCACACGTGAAGCAGGTGAAACGGGGCGGTCCCCCGCTGATCGGTGGACGGAATCCCGGGGCGCGTTGTGGCGGTGGAAACGCTCGGGGTACCGTCTGCTGCTGCTGCTGCTGCTGTCTTGGTGGTGGCATCGGCGGACGGAACGAGGGTGACTGGAACGGGCGTCCCCCGGAACCGTTGAGGTCGCGCCGGTGGATGCCACTGCTGCCCGGATGGTGTCCGATACACCATACGGTACTTCTGGGGCACGCCACTACCGCTGCTAGGTGGAGTGCTGCGCTTCCTATGCTCAGCTGCCAACTCCCGCTGAGCATCCTCTTGCATAATCGCGGCATTGACTAGGTCGTTGAAAGTGCCGCGATTCCACTGAACGAGGTGCGTCTTCATTTCGGGGTGTAACCCCCGATAGAAATGCTCCCTCTTCTTCTCCTCCGTGGAGATATAGTCTGACACATATTGCGCCAGATGGTTGAAGGCACGGGAGTAGTCATGGGCACTCCTCCCGCCCTGCTTCAGCTCCAAGAATTCTTGGAACTTCCTCTTCATGATTCCGGGAGGAATGTGGTAGGCGCGGAACGCCTCCCGGAACTCTTGCCATTCCACGGCATGGCCAGCCGGACGTGAGGTGACATAGTTCGCGCACCACGCACCAGCGGCACCGTGGAGTTGCTGCGCTGCGAACAGAGTCTTCTGCCGCTCCATACATTGGAGCAGCCCGAACTTGGACTCGATGGTCCGCAGCCAGTTGTCCGCCTCCAGTGGTTCTTCGGCTTCGGTGAACACTGGAGGGTGCGTACTCATGAAGTCCGAGTACGACACTTCCCGGGGCTCACGAGGCCCTCTATCTTGACGTCCCCTCGCCTAGGACGTATTTTGCACGATCGTGCGGAGCAGGTCGGTCTGCTCCTCACGACCTCCCACCAATGCCGCTATCACATCCGCTAGAGTAAGCGGAGGTGGCGGTGGTGGCTGCTGCTGCGGGGTGCTGTCGTAGGCCGGTGGCTGGGAGTCATCGCCTCCCTGTTGGCTAGAGCCACCAACCTCGTGCGTGGTCCTAGTTCGAACCATCTGCAACCATACAACAATAACATCAGTCCCGCAACAAATTGCATGCAGTCCAATACAAATAGGCGTAAAACATAATGACAATAAAACATGCGATACATCTCGTAAGTAGATAATGTAATAACTTTGCACAAGCTACACCATTACCAGACCAAACACAAGCTAGTTTAATCCAACTTGATGAACCTCCACTTTGGAAGCTCACCATAACTAGGTTTGGTCACTACGAGGTATTACTGTCGCTTTGTCATCACGTATACCACCCTTAGGGTACCACACCCTCTCCAATGAGTTCAACTGTCATTCTTCTGTCAGAACGACCAGTTTCTACCTATTCCAAGTTTTGATCTGGTTCTGGGCATTTTCATGACTCAAGTTGAATACCAAAATTAAAGTTAACTTCAGTATATTTCCAACGAGTATTCATTTGCCCCCAGATCAGCTTTGGTTAAAAAGTTATGCTAATTCAAAGTCAGCAGAATTTCTAGAAGAATTTTAACAGCACCTCCCTTGGAAGTGGCTGATTTCAACCCTGGTTTCCCCAAAATCTGTGCTGAAATTTCAGAAACTTTGAATTGCAAAGATGTCACACATCTTCTACTCTTTCTAAGGATGTATTATAAGAAAATTTTTAGTTTTTCTGCTGGGAGTTATCATTGAAAAACAGAACAGTCCAGAGAGTGTTTAACTCTGTCCTGGTTCTGGACAGTTTACATCCCTCTGGGATTTAAGCCATCTTAAGGTGTGTTTCAGCTCTGGGAGTCTACAACAAAGTTGTAGAGTACTTATATAACTTTCCATAACTATATAGCACACCTCCCTGGGCTAAAAGACCTGTGAGTTATGCCCTGTTGAAGATCAGCAAACTTGCTGCCCAAAACAGAGCACTCTGTTTTTCAATCTTTTGGAACTACACTCATCAATTATCAACTTTTCTACCCAACCAAAGTCCTAGATGTTGATCCTAGTGATTTTAATTCCTTGTTATCATTATTTTCATGCATATGCCTACAATATTTCGGTACTACGTTCCTCACAAAAGAAAATCCTAACCGGACTATACCGGCATATACGTCTCGAGTGTGGCCCTAAATGGTCTCTCGCACACGTTTTCTACACGGATACCTACGTGGTTAGTACCTGCAGAAGACCACACAATAATGGTGCACTCAATGGTTGGTTTCATTTCAGGCAGAATCATATTTAAAAGTAAATACAAACGCCTGTATCATTGTCATATGGCCGTTCTTGAGTTAGGTCACGTCTCAAGGTACGTGATCGTGTTTCAACACCACACGACGGGGAACCCGAGTAGGTCATGAACGGGTCGTCACGGTTGGGAATGTTATCAACCCAACAGATACCACCTACTGCCCTGCAGGGCACGCCGATGGCAAGCGCTGCGTATGTCCTCCTGGGCTATTTCCAGACGAACACACTCTCGCGTTACTGACCATGCGATGGGGTCTCCACTTACTTGCCTAATGCACGCTAGGGATCAGCATTTCATATGAACTCAGGAACATGAAGAGTTCAAGAGTTTCATATTAACGTCCCACACCAAGCTGTGAGATCAATCCCTGAACTACGTTCCTCGTCAGGGGGAGCTAACCGAAATTGAACCGCTTTCGGTGGCGTTCCTTACCATGCTTACCAGAGCGTAGGTGCGTCGTTACATAATTAAAATTCAGAATTATAACACATAGGTTAGTCTTTGCCACTTTAAGTAACTAGGCTAATATAGTCCTTACTTGGGCAAACTACCGAATCCTCACCGTAAACCTAAATTTCCCATAATACAGTCCTTAAGTATTGTGCTATCCCCAATGCAGCTCTGATACCAGGCTGTGGCGGACCGGAATCCGCTCATCCAGGATCGCAGAGGGTCGTGCCGCGCGATGCGACACCCGACAGCACACGTCATAAGAACACATTATATTACATGGGAAAACAAACTGAATGTACAAAGTAGTACACTTCTCAGTTACAAACTAGAGTCTTTATTACACAGTGGAAGTTTCTTTTGTACAACTCACGCCCGCCTATCTAGCAAAAGTCGGTTGCCCAGCCCTAGGGCAACCCACACTAGCTGCACGTCTCAGCTCAGCGCGGCGTGTACGGCTCCCACTCAGCCGTGGTCCCCGACGGAGGGTAACCCTCGCCGGTGGACTCGTACTCCGAGTATGTGGGTGGCTCCTCACCTGAAAAACACTTAAGCAGCAACCGTGAGCACGAAGGCTCAGCAAGGCTTAACCGACTCACCTAAGCATGAAACTCTACATGAGGTGTACCATGACATAGGATGGTCATATTGCAACAAATGGACTCGCCTACAAGTTCATCCTTAGTTCAACTTTTAGCAACAAGTTAACAGTTCAGGAAGCTGAAATTTAGTAAGCAATATTTGGTGGCAGACATGCAGCAATACAATGTTATATCATATCAGCAGTATTGAATCACCATATTTCATACATTAGTCTACGTCACGACTCAGTGACCAAGTGGTACTCTTCACCGCGAGGGACGGCGAATCGACTCGATATACACCTGCAGGGAAACCCAAAGAGCACGTCACGTACGCCCACCCATGGAGCTGCACAGCACGCTCACTCGATGGCGTACGGGACAACCTTTCACCCAACAGCCCAAACGTCGAACTGGTCGCACCGAAACGAGCAGGAGGTTCCCCACACGGAGCATCTCTCTATGCCCGTTGGCAGATTTCCACCTTGCTGCCTTCAACCTACACCTATAAATCGGTGTGCTATGCCTCGACGCCCGGAGGTTTAGGCTACATCGGTTTATCGGGGCCCATATATCCGATATGCCTTCGGTACGTTCAAACTTGATCAGCGTGGGCCGCACACGGATCGGTCCTCAATCGACACGGTCAGGGCTGCGCACACAAGACTCCCTCTTGCTGCGCCCTAGCCCCTGCCTAGTCTCATTTTCATTACTAAAGTGATCTCACATCACTCAACCGAACCCGTGTGTCCCAAGCCTATCTCGCGAGTGGATTCCAACTACTCGACTTGTACCGAAGTCCTATGAAACATTTAAGCATAGTCTGTCTACTCGAGATCTTAGACACTACCCTCAGTCTTATGGAAAAATTCTGGTCATGCAAGTGGGGTTTCATTCAGCCTATACCTAATGCACATTCATACATCACCCTACGTATGTAAACAAGGTAAAACTTTATAAAAGAGTTAATGCAAACCGGGGCTTGCCTTGTTGCTGCTGGTCAGTAGTTAGCTCTTCTTCCGGAAGGAGGAAGTCCAGCACTTCCGGAGTCTCTTCTTCAGTGACTACACGTTTAATGAAATACGACATGTAAATTTAAATGCAATGTGTGAACTTGAATACTTAACTATTAATAACCCTAGCTAGCCCTCCCCTTTGGTTCTGAAATTTTTATTGTGTCTTGGTAGGGTCCTAACCAGAGTCTTGACCAAGTTTCATTTGAAACAAAGTTCCTTTGAGCTTTGTACAATTAAAATCCCCTTTGGTCAATATTTGAGCCGCTAAGTAATTCCACGGGTTTTCATGGCTCCAACCATTACTCTCTGGAAACTAGAGTTTAGGATGGTTCTATTGGAGTTGGTTTCATGTCATTTGAAGAATTCTACAGAAAGTTATGCCCTACTTAAGATTTGAGAAAAACCTGAAAAATGTTTCTGTACATTTTTTTCTATTTTCTCAGGAAAGTTCTCTTAATCACCCATTAGAGTAACTAAATGAACTTGGATGAGTCTGAAAATTTTACTGGGATTCAGGAATTTTCCAGTGAACCTCTCAGCCAAATTTCAGAATTTTTCATAAAGTAGTTCTCCAGATAAAATTCCCAACAGTTTAAACTTTAGGGATTTAATTCTGGAAAACTATTCATTTCATGAGCTGAATTTGGTATTGTTGGAAAGTACTCAGAATTCTGAGTTCAGCAAAATTTGTTTCATCGAATTTGGAGTTTCCTAGCCAAAGTTCTATTCATTTGAAGTTTGAACTAAAACTGGAAATTCGAATAAAATTTAAACTCTGCGGGTGGGGTCCCCCGGCTACGTGTCAGCTTCTCCGCTAACCCACACCGGAGCTCGCAGGATCACCCGCGCAGCCACATGGAATCCCGGTGCCACAGCAAATCCCGAGCGCTCTCAGCAGCGACTGACACGCGGGGCCCGCAAGGCTTCTTCCACCTCGCGCCCCCGCGGCTCCCCGCCGCCGAGCTCGCCGGAGCTCTCGCCGGAGAGGGGTTCCGGCCCTCGGAGCTTGCTGATTCTCGCCGCCTGTGCCTAACTTGACTCGGAGAACACGCTGGTGCCTTCACCGGAGCTTGACAACAGCCGGAACTGGGCTCCCGACGGCAACAGCGGCCGGAAGCTCACCGGCGACGTCGAACTCGGCGTTCCCTACACCTTTTCCGATGCTGTTTGCTCGGGGAGCTCCGCTGACACCCGCTGATCACGGATATGGGCACCGATCTCTGTGGAAACAGCTGCAACTACGACCTCACCGGTGACCTAGACCGGAAATCGGCGCCGATGCAAAAAGCTCGAAGAACATCGCCCCTACTCGATGAAACTCGATGATTTCTGATCCCAGAGACGCGTGGGCGAGTCTAGATCATATTTTTAGCTCGGCCTAAGGAGTGGTGGCTTACTTGCTCTGAATTTCTGGATTTCTCACGGTTTGGTTCTAAACACCCCGACGCACTAATCCCTTAAATACTTTGCCGATCGTGCGAGAGAGAGAGAGCGAGGTCAGTACGGTTGTGATCAGTACCTCGAAGCGGTTCTTTCTTGTGTTACTCGCCGGGCACGAGAGCGCCTGTGCTGGCCGGACGCCGGCGATCAGTGAGGTCGGCGTTTCTGTGCTCGCGCGGAACCGAGAAAGAAGCTCGGTCGGGGGGGGGGGGGGGGGGGGGGGGTTCTTGTTTGGAAAACAGGAGGAAGGGCGGCGTGGCTGTGCGCTGGCCTTTGAGCCGCGGTTTTGGCACCGTGAGGTGGCCGTCTGCTGCCTCGGTGGCTCGCAGCTGCTCCCCTGCCTTGCGCGTGAAGCCGAGACCCGGCTGCAACAACCGACTGAATACTCGTGGGTGCAGCTGACATGTGGGCCTCCCCTTTTCCTCTTTTTCCAAATTTCCTTTCTGGTTTTTGCTAATTATCCCACCAGCTACTCACAATTTAATGTGATACTTAGCCCCCAAGTTTTGGTTCAAATTTAAGTTCTCCAATTTGAAATTTGGTTGGGCCAATTTGCTTCATATTTGAACTGAATTTCAAATTCAGTTTTGAATTATTGCAAATTTGGCTCCCGACAAGATGAACTCCAATGGGGATGAAATTTGGTGGGCTAGCTCAGAAAAATGTGCTGAGTTTGAATATGAAGCTAACTTTTGAATTTGAGTGATTAAAGTTGCTGCAATTTGAATTTACATTCAAATTGGCCTCTTTTTCAAATACCTCCAAAAGTGCCTCAAAAAGTGTTGGGTTTGTATGAAACTTGGCTTGAACCCTCCCAAGACTTCTCAAGTACTAGGGGTGAGCTCAACCTCTCATGTTCATGTGTAGAAATCCTACTTTGTGAAAGTGAAGGCTTTCCCCTCTAATTACCCTTTTGATGGAGGTTACTTGCTCTTCACAACATTTCCTAAGATATCCACAAAAAAAACTGTGGTGTTGTGAGGTGAAGAAAAATTTTTTCAAGTCCCTTTTCTTGGGCTTTTACATTATGGGGGCTTGCGGCGTGAGATCCAGGACATAGTTGACTACAAGGAATATCATTCTATTCAACGTTTATTTCAACTTGCTATATTAGCAGAAAAAGAAGTGCAGGGTCGCCAACAGCAGCGGCGGAACAACACCTTCACGCCACGACAATTTTCGGTGTCATCCAAAGCAGCGCCCTCCTCGAGCGTGCGTGCTTCTACACCACCCTCCACGGGTGTTGTACGCAGCAGCATCGCACCTTCTACATCACGGGGACAAGATAACAGCAAGTCCCAGATGCCTCCAGGTGTTGCAGCAAAGGCGGCTGCACCCAACACTTCAACAAGTCGCAGCTCTGACATCAAGTGTCACCGCTGCCAGGGACTTGGCCATATGCAACGAGATTGCCCCAGCAAACGGGCGATCATTGCCACTGCTGATGGTGGGTATGTTAGTGCTTCTGATATTGAAGATGAAAATATTATTGCAACTAACATTTCAGGTTCGGATGATGGTGCTGAGGAGGTTCTTGGTACATCTGCGACAAACAACTATAGGACTTTGATTGCGCAGCGAGCTTTGAGTGCCACGGTTCGAGAGGACGACAACCGCCAACGTCACAACCTTTTCAACATGTTTCTCGTCGTCAAGGACTGCCGTGTACATACCATCATTGATGGTGGTAGCTGCAACAATTTGGTGAATGTTGAGGTGGTCAAGAAGCTTGGCTTGACCACACGGCAGCATCCCCACCCTTATCACATTCAATGGTTTAACAACAATGGTAAGATTAAGGTAACACAAACAGCAAGGATACATTTTTCCATTGGTTCTTATCATGATTTTGCTGATTTTGATGTGGTACCTATGGATGCTTGTTATCTTTTGTTGGGACGTCCTTGAGAGTTTGATACTGATGCTATTCACCATGGTCGATCTAATAAGTATACTCTCATGCATAAGGGCAAGAAAATTGTGTTGCTTCCTATGAGCCCCACTGAAATTGTACAATTTGAGCAGGAGAAAAAGAATAATGCTAAGCAAAAGGGTGTTTTCAATTCTGAAATTCAGCAACCTATTAAGTTGAAAAATCCTATTTTGCTTGCAACTAAATCTGATCTTGATGATTTATATGTCTATAATGGAACTTGCTATGCTTTAGTGTGCAAACATGCTTTATATTCCATTGAGGATACATCCATTGTCTTGCCACCTGCTGTTGCTAACCTTTTGCAGTAATATATGGATGTTTTTCCATCAGAGATACCCCCTGGATTACCACCTATGCGAGGCATTGAGCACAAGATTGATTTGCTTCCATGGGCGAGCTTGCCAAACCGTGCTGCCTACAGGACAAACCCCGACGAGACTAAGGAAATTCAGCGACAAGTCCAAGATCTTCTGGACCGCGGGTACATTCGTGAGAGTCTTAGTCCTTGTTCTGTTCCAGTTCTTTTGGTTCCAAAAAAAGATGGCACTTGGCGCATGTGTGTTGATTGTAGAGCCATCAATAACATTACCATTCGTTATCGCTATCCTATTCCTAGATTGGATGACATGCTTGATGAGTTGAGTGGTTCTGTTATTTTCTCCAAGATTGATTTGCGTAGTGGGTATCATCAGATTCGTATGGCTTTAGGTGATGAATGGAAAACTGCTTTTAAAACTAAATTCGGACTTTATGAATGGTTAGTCATGCCATTTGGTTTAACTAATGCGCCCAGCACTTTCATAAGGTTGATGAATGAGGTTTTACGTGTTTTCATTGGTAAATTTGTGGTGGTTTACTTTGATGATATCCTTATTTACAGCAAGTCATATGATGAGCATCTTGAACATTTGCGTGCTGTTTTTAATGTCTTGCGCGATGCACGTTTATATGGTAACCTTGAGAAGTGCACCTTTTGCACCGATCGTGTGTCTTTTCTTGGGTATGTTGTTACTTCGCAGGGCATTGAGGTGGACGAGGCAAAGATTGTTGCCATCACGAGCTGGCCACTTCCGACTACGGTCACGCAGGTTAGGAGTTTTCTTGGTCTCGCGGGTTTCTACCGGCGTTTCGTGCGGGATTTCAGCACCATTGCGGCACCTCTCCACGAGTTGACAAAGCATGGAGTGCCGTTTCGATGGGGACCAGCACAACAACAAGCTTTTGATGTTCTCAAGTCGAAGCTCACACAAGCACCATTGCTGCAACTTCCTGATTTTGAGAAGACCTTCGAGCTTGAATGTGACACGAGCGGCATTGGCATTGGAGGAGTGCTAATTCAAGGAGGTAAACCTGTTGCCTTCTTTAGTGAAAAATTGCATGGGCCTTCGCTGAATTATTCTACATATGACAAAGAACTTTATGCTTTAGTGTGTGTCTTGCAAACTTGGCAACATTACCTTTCGTCTAAAGAATTTGTCATACATTCAGACCATGAGTCTTTGAAGTATCTTAAAGGACAAGCTAATCTGAACAAACGTCATGCTAAATGGATTGAGTTCATAGAATCATTTCCTTACATCATTAAACATAAGAAAGGGAAAGAAAATGTGATTGCCGATGCTTTATCTAGACGTTATACCATACTATCCCAACTTTCTCATAAAATCTTTGGTTTGGAAACCATAAAGAGGTTATATGCTACTGATTTGGACTTTAAAGATGCCTTTGAAAATTGTAGAGAGGGAAGAACGTGGCAAAAATTCCTGCTGCGTGAAGGCCTTCTCTACCGTGCTAACAAGCTGTGTGTTCCAGCTAGCTCCGTTCGTCTTTTGTTGTTGCAGGAAGCGCATGGAGGTGGTTTGATGGGACATTTTGGTGTTAAAAGACAGAGGATGTGCTGGCCGCTCACTTCTTTTGGCCACGAATGAGGCGTGATGTGGAGCGCTACGTTTCATGTTGCCCGACATGCAACAAAGCTAAGTCTCGACTTAACCCACATGGTCTTTATATGCCTCTTCCGGTTCCTAGTGCACCTTGGGAGGATATTTCTATTGACTTTGTTTTAGGATTGCCTAGAATAAAGAGGGGGAGGGATAGTGTCTTTGTGGTTGTTGATTGTTTCTCTAAAATGGCACATTTTATACCCTGCCACAAGACCGATAATGCTTCACATGTTGCTGATTTGTTCTTAATGAGGTTGTGCGTTTGCATGGTGTTCCCAATACTATTGTTTCTGATAGGGATGCTAAGTTTTTGAGTCACTTTTGGAGAACTTTATGGTATAAATTGGGAACAAAGTTGCTGTTTTCTACTACTTGTCATCCACAAACTGATGGGCAAACGGAGGTAGTTAATCGTACCTTATCTACTATGTTGCGGGCTGTTTTGAAAGACAATTTGAGGTTGTGGGGGGGTGTTTGCCACATATTGAGTTTGCTTATAACAGGTCTATTCACTCCACAACCAAGTTAAGTCCGTTTATGGTAGTGTATGGTTTCAATCCTCGTGCTCCAATTGATTTGCTACCTTTACCACATACTGAAATTGTGAACTTAGATGCTACACAACGTTCTGAATTTATTCTTAAGTTGCACGAAACTACTAAGTTACAAATTGAAAAAATGAATGAAAAGTATCGCATTGCTACTAGTAAATGTAGGAAGGAGGTAAAATTGGAACCCGGTGATTTGGTGTGGGTTCATTTGAGAAAAGATAGGTCCCCGGATTTGAGAAAGTCCAAACTCATGCCACGTGTTGCTGGACCTTTTAAGGTTCTTAAGAAGATAAATGACAATGCATATAAACTTGAGTTGCCTCCCGAGTTTGGGGTTAGTCCCACATTTAACATTTCAGATTTGAAGCCATACTTGGGAGAAGAAGATGAGCTTGAGTCGAGGACGACTCCAATGCAAGAGGGGGAGGATGATGTGGACACCACTCCTGCAGATATACACAACACTCACATGATAGACATGCAAGGTCCAATTACTAGAGCTCGAGCACGAAAATTGAATTTAGAGGTGAGCTCGTTCCTGAACAATTCTTTATATGTGAATTTTGAGAGTATGTTGCTATCTAATGGATTAATTATGATTAGCAACCATGGGGAGGACATGGAGATACATGGAGAGGGATTTGGAGGCGTGGAGGGCCAGAAAATACACCAACAAGAAGTTAGAGACTGAGCCCAAATCAAACTCGAGTCCAACTCGGGCCCAGGAGCAGTGCACCTTAAAATGGATGCACATGAGGCATACGGACTCTGTTTTTGACGTTCTACATATGCACGTAAAGCTGAGAGGATAAACTTTCCAATGGAACTGGCCCAGCGTCAAAATTAACTCGGGGTCGACAGGGAACTTCGAAACAATATAAAGTTTAGAGTCTGTCAGGGTGTTGCATCACCTAGTTGGGCCATTGGGCCTTGTATCGAGTCCAAGTCCATTATGTACGTGTCTTAGGGTTAGGTCACGACCCAAGCACCCCCATGGTCGTCCTCCACCTCCTTTATACCCCCTAGCCGCCGTCACAAAAAGTTGGGTTTTGCTTAGTTACAATTTGTCATTGAACAGTTCGCCGATCATCGGTTGTGAGACCCCAAATTCGTGATCAATTCAGTTTTGATTGCAACTTTTCTGTTCTTGCTTGTGTTCTTGATTGCGCTTGCAGGGATAAGCCTTCGTGGCGAGGTCATTCATATTACACGGGTGATAACCAACAGAGCAGTGGTGTAGTGATTGCGGGGTTTCGTTCGTTCGGAGCCTTGGATCATCAACGTCGAGATCTCCACCCAATCAAGTTTACCCTACCTCTCGGAAGATCGGGACTCATCATCCTATCATAAAGGATACTTGTTTTTTATTGTCTCACTTCATTGAGGGCACGGTAATCTACACACAACCTCTTAGTCCCATCCTTCTTCGGTACAAATATGACCGGAGCTCCCCATGGTGAGGAACTAGGACGGATATACCCCTTTTCTGATAACTCTCGGATATGATCCTTGAGTTCTGCTAACTGTTGGGTATCCATTCTATATGGCCTTTTGTATATTGGAGCAGTACCAGGTACTAATTCAATTATGAACTCTACTTCTCGATCCGGTGGCATACCTGGTAATTCTTTGGGAAATACATCTGGAAACTTATTGATAACCTTTATGTCTTCAATGACTACCTCAGTTTTATTAAGTTGAATATTCCCAGATGGTACTTGAATAGATGTAAACTCGATCTTTGTTCCATCTGTATGTGTTAGCTCCACAGTTCTCATTGAACAATGTATAACTCCTTTATACTTTGTCAACCAGTCCATTCCCAAGATGATATATATCCCTTGTGATTCTATCACAATGAGATTTGCAAGGAATTATACTCCATTAACTCCTAGATTCACCTTAGGACATACTTGTTTTGTCTTTATTTCTCCTCCAGGAGAATTCACTACTAACACTCGATTCATAGATGTGGTTGGCAATTTATGTCTCGTTATGAACTCCTTGGCTATGAATGAGTGTGTTGCACCAGAGTCAAACAAAATTGTAGCAGGGTAAGTATTGGCAGAGACCATACCAATTATTACATCTAGTGCCTCTTGTGCTTCCTCCATGGTCACATGATTAACCTTGCCACGTACAAGATTCTGTTGCTGAGGTGGCTTCTTACTTGGGCATCTATTAGCATTGTGTCCAGGTTCTCCACAATTGTAGCACTGCCCAGTGACCT
This sequence comes from Neostapfia colusana, assembly GCA_030760725.1. Taxonomy (NCBI): domain Eukaryota; kingdom Viridiplantae; phylum Streptophyta; class Magnoliopsida; order Poales; family Poaceae; genus Neostapfia; species Neostapfia colusana. Next base: position 23,490,622 of record JASWHV010000006.1, on the reverse strand, counting down.
TGTTTAGCGGTGCTTTATTGTTTTGTTGTGCAATTGGAGGATTTGATCCTGTAGGACGAGGTTAAAAAGCACGATGTTGTTGCTGCAATTGTTGTCGCTGTTGTTGTGGTTGAAAAGTCGGACTCCTAGCAGCAGGGTTGTACTTTCTCTGGAACTGATTAGGAGCTATTGTTCGGTTCATTGTTCCAGCCGGCGGTGATGAGAAGCGAGACCAACTGTTGCTGCTAGAGGATTGTCCTTGCCAATTCATCTTCCTCTTTCGATCTTCAACTAACTTTTGTCTCTTTCTTTCAACTATGAAAGCCTTGTTGATAAGATTCTGAAAACTTTCATAGTTACTGGAACACATGGCATATTGTATTTCTGAGTTCAAACCTTCAATGAAATAGTCCTGCTTCTTTTCATCAGTGTCAATATCTTCCGGAGCATAGCGAGACAACTGAGTGAACTTAGTAAGATATTCTCGCACGGACATGCTTCCTTGTTTCAAACCAAGAAACTCCTTCCGCTTGTTCTTTATTTCTCCGGCTGGAATATAGTGATTGCAGAAGGCAAGCTTGAACTCATTCCATAAAATACTTTCTAGATCCTCATGAGCTTCCTTGTATGCTGTCTACCAATCTGCTGCAGATCCATATAATTGATGAGAGGCAAAGAGAACCCTCTCACGCCCTTGGCATTGAATGATCTGCAGCTTGTTCTCAATATTCTTGAGCCAATCATCAGCTTCCAAGGGTTCTATTGCACTATCAAACCTTTGTGGCTGCGTACTGAGAAATTCACTTAACCTTGGTCGACGTGGTGCATTTTGAATTTATGGTGGGTGTTGTTGTAGATTGGCCACCACTTGTGTCAAGTTTTGTATGAGTTGGTTTTTGCATGTTCATCATTTGTTGCATCACTTCTCCATCAACTCTTCGTGCAACTCTTGGCTTCCATTCAGGTAGAGGAAACCTTGCAGCCTCATTGTTGTTGTTCTCTTCATCACGTCTTCTTCTTCCTGCCATCTATTGTGAAAGACTATGTTTAGATTCAACTTATACATATGCTCTATTATTTGCATCATATTGTAAATATATCCTCATTAGTACCACACAAAAGTTATAAAAGTTTTATTGTGTTCAATTAACGATCATGTTTGAATCAAACCTAGCATTTATATTCACTAGTAGTTATATACATACACTAACGAGGTTGTGAACATAAGCCTATGGCTTTCACAACTCACGTTTACACACTAACAACACATTACATTTATCAAACCTAAACAATAATCTAAACAACTACTACACATTAAGCATTACAATACAATACACATACGCACTACACGAGTTATTACATAAGTTAGGGACATCTATCCTAGTTATCCCCTGGGACCTGTGCATTCTCCTGAGGGTCCTCCTCATCGCCATCAGGAGAACTAGCCTCTCACTCAACTGTAGAGGCCTCAGGTGGTGGTGAGGCACGAGGGCGTTTGGCTGCCCTACGGTTGGAGAGTCAGGAGTCCAAGTGTCTCCATCTGAAACATAGAGATCACTCACTTCTCCATCCCTCATCCTCATCAGCCCACGCATTATGGCCTCCGTCTTCTTCAGGAGGTCAGGGTACATCCTGAAGCTCCTACTAGCAGTTCTAGAGCCTGGTGCTGAGGCTAACTCCTTCCTCGAGGCTCACGTCCATCTGCACGATGTTGCAACCTTCTCTGATTGGTTCATAGTTGTACACTGCACTTCCACTTTGTCGCCGAGGGGTGTACATGTACTAAGTCCCCTCAAGGCGTCCACGATTGATGTAGCTCTGGCACGTGATCGCCTCCCAAGTAGCATCCTTCTCAGCCTCTGCCATGGTGGATCTCCATGCTGGTGAGTTGTGGATCTTGAGCAGCTTGTTCTCATGGTAGATCGTCGCCTCCGACCTCCATTCCTCGCGTTCTGCGCGAGAAACTCGGGTGGTGTCATAGTATACTACTAGCTTGCCGGTGTACCCAGCACAGTGGAGGAGGTGTCTAAGGCGCTCCACCATGCCCTCAGTGGACTCCCCATGAGTTTGGTATGTGGCGGGGTTGTCCACATCCTCAAGAGTGCGTGCAGCCAACTAGTGTCGAGGAACCTATCCTCCGATGGACTTACGGGTTGTGAGACGTGTACGTGCAATCTGTTTCATGAAAAATTTAAAATGAGTTAGAAGAATAAACAATAATATACTTTTGAATATAGATAACGTTAGACAACATATATATAATCTAAATAATCCTTCTTCTACAAAAATCTTTGGTAAAATAGTTTTTTTACTAAAATAGTAATGCTCATCTCGTCTATTTCTAACTAGGCTTGCGTCCCATGGGCAACCTTGGCTCTGATACCACTTTGTCACACCCGGTTTTCTATAAGGAATACCCGAGCGTATACTCACATGTATGTCAGGATCAGTTGACTCATACATGTGCCGACAAGAGTAAAATATCATTATATTATAAGCCTTAGCTTTGATTAGCAATCCCTATTACTAAGTGATAAATCCCACCAACTTCATAATGAAGTCATTAATGTTAGGTTACACCACCCAACAATACTCTTTAAACTCACATCCATGTTTCTCTAATCATGGACAAGTCCAAGCCGCTCTTAACCGTGAGCACGGCTGTCATGGCAGTTTGATTCTCTGTAGAGATTGTACCACTTTACCCACAAGTAGTGATTTCATCCCATGTTGCCAGGTGGACTAAGAACCTCCCTGATATATGTGGTTGCAAGCCATATTACACACTTCCTTTGGTGTGCGATCAGGAGATCACTACATGGCCTTCACAAAGGGTCTACCGGCAAGTACAAGCCCACTGAGATTTCACCGCTGCAATTCCTGGGAGTAAACCCTCCCCTGCAGAAGCCCCCTCTTAAGCCTTGCAGTTCCCAGGGTAGTCCAAAAATTTGACTCCCATTCCCTGCACCAACCAAACACTCATACTATACCGGCAAACTCCTAATTAATTGGCCAAACTGCCCCATCTCAGTCTTGTGGTGGCACTGTAAAGTCGGGTTAACTGTTCCATGAACTGGTCCTTATAATCTAAGACAGGCACTATCACTAACCCGAGTCTCGTGCACGCAGCACCATCCAAAACAACCAGCCTGTCTAGATTCCTAACACCATGACACCCACTTGTGTCTTTCATATAATCCACAAGACTGGCAATAACAATGTTCCATTCATTTTCTAAGTTCTAAGCATGGCTAAGCACATAAAATGATAAGTAACAAATCCTAACTAAATCCCTCCATGGTTTTGCAAGGAATGATAAGGAATAAAACTAATGGTAACATCCTAAACTGGGTTTCATATTGAATACATCATGCAAACATTCTAACTAATCATCCTAGAATAGGAACAAAGTGGTCAAGGAACACTTGCCTTTGAATGGATGTTCGTTAACTTCGAAGTCTTGCTCTTGAAGATTAGGAAGTGATTCTTGGATTGGTTCTATCCATGTATATGCACACAAAACAATGCAAACCATGCCATAAGAAACTTAACAATTACAATTCAATCACATATATACTTGATTACACACATATATTATTTAGTTTCTACTTATTTTCTCCATACACTATTGATTTCATATTATTTCATGCGTTTTGAAATGGAACTGAGTTTCAATTTGACATCTATATCTTTTCACTTTATTATGGTAAAACACTCATTCTCATATTTTGGTAGTGATTTTAATAATTTTTGGAATGTATATATGCATATATACTAATTTTATAATTAATTTGGTCTTAAAAACTATTTAAATTACCACTATGATTATTTTCAGAATCAATATTATTGTTTTCTACATTTTCAGAACCTATTTATGCATTTTGGACATTTCCATAATTTTTCTTCATTGTATATTATTTTTATTGATATTTCAGGATTTATTTAATACATAAAAATACATTTTCAGCCCTAAATATAATTAATCTGAATTACAGAAATTATACATGTATAGAAATATAAAAGCGGAATAGTTCTATGTATTTTAAGGAATTTCTACAACTTTTCTGAAGTATATATGGTTTTTATTTTGATTTTCAGAATTAATTTAGCATTAAATAAATAATTTTCAGCCCATGGAAATCATTCTGTTTAATTTCAGAATATATATATATATATATGTTTTAAAGTGTGAAACATAATATTTTCATGCCTTTTTAATATTTTCCAGAATTTGTTTACTCAATTTTGGCTAATTACATAATTAAATATAAAAATTCTAAATGGTTCTGGATTAAAATGAAATAATTATAATTTCTTTAGGGTTTGAAATGTGATTATAGAACTGTTATATTAATTTACAAAGTATACAGGGGCTGTTTGGTTATTTTTCAATGAATTTCCTAATTTTTATTAAGCCTAGGGTTGATTCTGTAAATCACAGGAACTGATTACTATTATTTTGAATCTCCAGGTGCCTAACTATGAAATCTCCAACGGCTACAGCCTGTTTTAAATGTGGGCCGTTGGATCTGAGATCAACGGCTCGGATTTTAAATAATTGAATCGGTATCTGTTCTTTTAATCCTAACCGCTCACTTCAGATCCGAGGGTACAGAGGCGGCCACGTCGCTCCTCCCCCCACCTCTCCTTCGCGCCCGGCCGCTGCGCTCGCCGGCGAGAGGCGGCGACCTCGCCAGAAAAATCCCGATTCTTGCCCACACTTCATCTTTTCTTGCGGTTCTTACTCCAAATCGAAGAGGAGGGGATGGGGAACTCACCTAGGATGTTCTCGGGAACCAGAATTGGCTGGAGAAGGTTTGGCGATGGTGGGGAACGGCAAACGCCAGTGATCTTCGTCGGTGAAGCACTTCAGCACCGTTTCTTCGTCGTTCTTCCTCGGGAGACCTTCCTGGTGGCCTTGTGACGACGTAGGGAGTCTTAGCACCGAAGATCAGCGAGTGTTTCTAAGGAATTGAAGGTGGGCGGTTCTTCTCACCAGAAGAGATCGGTTGCGGTTTTTGTGGGTGAAAATGGCCTGCGCTGTGTGGGTTTTATAGAGGGGAAGGCGGCGGTGGGTACGTGGATTGGTGAAGGGGCGCAAGGAGTTGGCCGTAACCGAGATATATTGTTCACATGTGATAATAGAAGGGAGAAAAAAGAGAGAGAGGAGGGTTGCGGTTGGGGAAGAAGAAACCGACGTGTGGGTTGCCTGGCATTGAGGGAAGGGGAGAGGGGACGGTTTAGCCTCATGTGATGAGAATTTTAGGGTTGTTACATCCCTGCTCACTGTACATGTGCGCCATGTCATGCCACGCGGTCGGCGTGCTTAGCCCGACCTAATCAATTTCTATCAGGTTCGACCAACCTGCCTGAAGAATATCCAATACAAAACATGCCCGACCTAATCAAGTCAGCGAAATTTTAAATGGTGAACATTTATGAGATATAGTACCAATTGTTCTTTTTCATTGATCCTGATGCAAATGCGTCTAATTATTATCTGTATATACCTTAGACAAACAAACTGATATCTGGACGTGCTGGTCAATTTGCTTGACCGGATCCAGGATACATTTCTAGTGTGTGCATGCTATGGTACACGACACTATTTGCTGATTGGTATATGTATCATATACGATGTTATATTTGCAGCACATGAGCAAGCTTTTTTCTTGTTACAGGCAATCTTTTATAAAAAATACCACTATTTTCTTTCCAGAATGGAAATTACTATCTCAAATCTACACTGTATTTACTTTGCAGAAATATTTACGCTGTATTTGCTAGATCCACCCATAATCAATCAATTCTTCCGCTGTCTGAGCTGAATCGCACCCACTCCCCACAATTTACTCTGTCCACCTCCAAGGAATTTATGATCCTCCCGCTCCATCGTCACTACCGCTTCTCACGCCTGCTTCCTTTCCCTTTTCAGGCAAAGCAGTAGCACCGCATCAGCCTACAAGCCACCAAGAAGAGAGAGATACAGGCGGGGGTGGTCAGCCACTTCTCCACCTCCAAGCTGTACCCCATGACACCAACGCCAGCCGCGGCGGCACTAGCATCACCGCCGCCATCACCGGTCAAAGAACCCGACAACGCGGCCTCGTACTAGCACGAAGATCCAGCCAATGTTTTCTTCTGCGCTCGCTCGCTTCCCCGCGCGCGCCGTGGGCGGCGGTGATTGGGTTCTCCTCTTCTTGGTGGTGGCCGTCTACTGTTATTTACTTTAAAGTTTGTTTTCATTTTCTAATACGCGAGTGGCACAAGCCAGGGAGTTGTCCTGCTGCCGTACACGTCGCGAGTCAGTTGCATTTGTATGCGTATGTGCACGCTGCATGGGAGCAAGCCGAGACCCTCGCCGATCCGCTTGACGTGGGTGTCAAGTCTCCAGGCGTGGCGGAGAGATCGGATTGCATGCAGCACGTTTGTTATCGTTTTTTGAGTTGATTAAAACAGAAAACGGAGGAGCTGTGGGTTTGTGGCTGCTCGCAAAAACTTGGACCCCAACCACTTACGAGCTCTCTTGGTTCTTCGTTCTTCCCAGCCAAGAGTGTGTGAGGTGAGTGAATTGATCGTAGTCCCTAACAATTGGCATCAGATCCCGGTTTGCCGCTTGGAGCCGTGACGAAGCAATCGGCTGGGCACTCATGTCGCGACGACGATCAACCTCGCCACCACGTCGTTCCTGGAGGGATGTCATGCCGCCGGGGAGCAGCACCAGGAACGGCACCGGTCCGGGCACGTTGGTGATCCATCGTATCACAAAGGAGGCCAGCAGCGGAGGCTCCTTCCCGGTGGTCACAAAGACGAACTATCACTACTGGGCAGCGCTCATGCGCGTGATGCTGCAGGCACGGCGTCTGTGGACCGCGGTGAGCCTCGGCACGGACGACTACATCGAAGATCGACTGGCGCTCGAAGTTCTCACCAAGGCAGTACCGCCAGAGCTGATGGGAATCATCGCCAGCAAGGAGACCGCCAAGATCGCGTGGGACGCGATCAAACTACGCAACGTCAGCGCAGATCGAGTACGCAAGGCGCGGGCGAGCACTCTGCGTCAGGAGTTTGACACGCTCAAATTCCACAACGGAGAGACGGTGGAGGATTTCAGCGTCCGCATCTGCCGACTTGCGATGCAGTTGGAGACTCTAGGGAATGGCTACACGGAGGAGGAGATTGTCCGTAAGTTTCTTCAGGTTGTGCCGGCAAAGTTTGAGGAAATTACTGCCTCCATTGAAACTCTACTCGATCTGAGTGAGGTGACAGTGTACGAGCTGATTGGTCGTCTGAAGGCCACAGAAGAGAGACTTTGCACGGGGGCTGGAGATGGTGATACATTGGCAAAACTGAACCTGACTGAGGAGGAGTTGATTGCCAGGTTGTCGTCACGTCTCAAGATGTCCGGTGGTGGAAGCTCAGAACGTCCAAAGGAAGCCCCGGCGAACATGCAGAAGAATCGCGGTCGAGGACGTGGCCGTGGCCGTGGCCACAGTGGGCGCAGTGGAGGAAGTTCCGGTCGTGTTCGGCAAGGAGTGGCCAACGACGAGTGTCACTACTGTGGCAAGAAAGGCCACTGGGCACGAGAGTGTCGTAAGAAGAAGAAGGATGAGCAAGCTCATGTGGCTCACGCTAAAGAAGGTGTCACGTCCGTGTTGATGGTGGCTCGAGCATCAGCCACCGATGATCCGAACAAGCCGGGACATGAAGAGGAGGGCTCTGAATCAAGCAAGTCTGTTCATCTTGATGAAAACCAGCTCTATGTTCAGCTCGGACAACAGGAGAAGAAGGACTACACCAAGTGGATCTTGGATTCGGGCACCACAAATCATATGTCTGGTGCCAAGGATGCATTCGCAAAGCTCAACACTAGAGTGCACGGGACAATTCGTTTTGAAGATGGTTCGATGACTGGTATAGAGGGATGTGGCACGGTTCTATTCAATCTCAAGGACGGTGGCCAACAAGCACTCACCGGGGCGTATTATATACCACGACTCGCTGCTAACATCATCAGTCTTGGCCAGATGGACCAAGATGGGTATAAGATCATCTTCCATGGTGGCTGGCTGAGGATCTGGGATGCACAGGGACAACTTCTCATCAAGGTAGAACGGGGTCCGGACCGATTGTACCTTCTCAATGGAAACATTGATGTACCGGTCTGTCTGGCAGCTAAAGGGGACAGTGTTGCATGGCGCTGGCACGCAAGATTTGGACACCTGAACTTCAAGGCACTATGTCGGTTGTCTCAGGAGGACATGGTACGCGGATTACTGTGGATCGACCGAGTTGATCAAGTGTGTGACAGTTGTTTGGCCGGCAATCAGCGTAGACTTGCATTCCTGGGGAAGGTGAATTACCGGGCAAGTCACAAGCTTGAGTTAGTTCATGGTGACTTGTGCGGTCCCGTGACACCTTCCACACCGAGAGGTAACAAGTTCTTTTTCCTGCTGGTAGACGATTTGAGCCGCTTCATGTGGTTGATTCTATTGGAGTCAAAGGACCGGGCAGCCTCAATGTTCAAAGCCTTCCTAGCATGTGTCGAAGCCGAGGCAAGGGAGAAGCTTCAAACTCTTCATACCGACCGTGGTGGTGAGTTCACCGCGCAGGCATTCATGGAATACTGCATGGAACACGGCATCAAGCGACATCTCACCGCACCGTATTATCCACAGCAGAATGGGGTGGTAGAGAGGTGAAATCAGACGGTCATGGGAATGGCCAGGAGCATGTTGAAGGCCATGTCCATGCTAGGTTGGTTTTGGGGGGAGGCTGCCTCCACCGCAGTGTTTATCCTCAATCGATCACCAACACGGAGCTTAGAAGGGCGTACTCCATATGAAGTCTGGTATGGATCTAAACCACCTGTGCATTTCATGCGAACTTTTGGTTGTGTCGCGCATGTGAAAGTGGGAAACAAGAGGCTCTCAAAACTTGAAGACAAAAGCACTCTGATGGTATTTGTTGGGTATGAAGTTGGAAGCAAGGCTTGGCGATTCTACAACCCGGCAACTAAACGTGTTGTTGTGTCTCGGGATGCCATATTTGAGGAAGATCGTTCATGGAACTGGGGAGCTGAGGAGTACAGTGGTCTCGACCAAGACAACAATGACATATTTCGTGTTGAGTATGTCACGTTCGATGGAGTGAAAACAAGTGATGGCAGAGAAATGGTGTTTGGGACTCCCTTGCCGGTAAGCACAACACATACATTGTCACCACCACAAGGAGGAAGGTCAGTTGGAGGAAGGTATATGACTACCACAGCACCAAAGTCACAGCTAGCAGCAAGAAGTGACACAACAAAGAGCCCAACTCCTGGAGCTTCTTGTCTGGATCAGGATCATGATGATGCACCTCTTCGTTTTGGGTTACTGAGTGACATACTTGAACAAGATTCATCACAGGCGTACGGGGTTAATGATCTAACAGCCAGTGCCATGTTAGCGGCAAATGAAGAACCGGTTACCATAGAAGAAGCCAAGCAAGTAAAGGCATGGCGGATTGCCATGCTAGAAGAGATGGCATCTATTGAAGAGAATGGAACATGGACACTTGTTCCACTCCCAAGAGGTCAGCGAGCTATTGATCTCAAATGGGTTTACAAGATGAAACATGATGAACGTGGCAACATTGTCAAGCATAAGACACACTTAGTAGCAAAGGGTTTCATTCAGCGGCAAGGCATCGACTTCGACGAAGTGTTTGCACCGGTGGCTAGAATGGAGTCGGTACGTGTTGTACTATCTATAGCAGCTCATAATGGATGGCCCGTGCATCATATGGATGTGAAATCCGCATTCTTGAATGGTGATATCACTGAGGAAGTCTATGTAAACCAGCCGCCCGGGTTTACTGCCGAAGGACATGAGGACATGGTGTTGAGATTACACAAAGCATTGTATGGGTTGCGGCAAGCTCCGCGAGCTTGGAACATAAAACTTGATGCCAGTCTTGAAAGAATGGGTTTCAGAAGGTGCAAGAGTGAACATGGACTGTACACTAAAGCAAAAGGTGGATCAAGGCTTATCGTGGGAGTTTATGTCGATGACCTGTTAATTGTGGGAGAATCTGTCAGGGATGTGGAGTCGTTCAAACAGGAAATGAAGCGCATGTTCAAGATGAGTGATCTAGGTGCCTTGTCTTATTAGCTTGGCATTGAGGTTAAACAGGGACGGAATGGGATGGAGCTGCGCCAAAGTACATATGCTACAAGACTACTTGAGAAGGCAGGTATGTTAAACTGCAATGGCTGTGCAACTCCAATGGAGACCCGTCTGAAACTTTCCAAGAAAAGCACTGCACCTCCTGTTGATGCCACAGAATTTCGAAGCTTGATCGGGAGCCTCAGGTATTTACTTCACACACGTCCTGATCTTTCATTCAGTGTCGGTTACCTTAGTAGGTTCATGGAGGAACCCAAGCTGGATCACATGGCTGGTCTCAAGCACCTGTTGTGCTATGTTGCTGCCACAATAGAGTATGGTTTGTGCTATATCCGAGACTCAGGTGAACTGAAGTTGATGGGGTATAGTGACAACGATCTGGCTGGGGATGTCGATGATCGAAAGAGCACTACAGGTGTGTTGTTTTTGTTGGAGTTGATCTCCTTTTCAGGAACGGCCCAACGGCCCAATCCCGAGTCTACCCCACCTATGCGCCTTGATCGGGGGCGCTAACCAACCCATGGTTGGGGCCCCCTCTCACACCCGCGCTATATTAAGAGGTGTGGCCGGGGCACATGGGAAAAACGTGCGTTCGTGCTCAAAACACCACAAACACATTGAGAAATCCGATCTAATCCGTGCGGGGAGTGAGGGGAAGGACCCCGGCACCGCCATCGCCGTCGACACCACGGAATCCGTGCGCCGACGTCTACATTTCGGCGACACCGTCATGGCGACATCCTCAACACCTGAAGGTTCCTCCGCTTTGTCTTCAGCACTGAGTTTTATTTCCAACATTGAACCACTCAATGGTTCCAATTATGGTACTTGGAAAGAAAAATTGGAGATTGCTTTAGCTATCTCCGAAATTGATTATGCGTTGATGACACCTTGCCCCACTGAACCTCAGGTCCCTTCACCTACTGCTGGAGAGACTGATGAGTCTTTCGAGCTTAGAAAGGGACAATACCTAAGTTTAAAGGATAAGTATGATAAGGATCTTCCTAAGTGGATTGCCTCAAACAGAAAGTGTTTGATGGTTATTAAGGGGACAATCACTGAGGCCATTCGGGGAGCGATTCCCGAATGTGACACTGCTCTTGAGTATCTCCGTAAGGTGGAAAGTCAGTTCACTGGCTCTTCAAAGGCTACAGCGAGCATGCTTATAAAGAAGCTCGTTACTGAGAGATACACTGGAGGTGGTGTGCGTGAGCACATCCTTAAGATGACCAACTTAGCCACGAAGCTCAAGCCAATGAACTTAGGAATCACTGATGAGTTGCTTGTGCACCTCATTTTTGCTTCACTACCTAAGGAGTTTGAGGCCTTCGTGATCAATTACAACTCTCAGCCAGAGCAGTGGAACTTAGAGAAGTTGATTGCCATGTGCGTTCAAGAAGAAGAACGTATTAAGTCTCAAAGGGGTGGTGACTCTGTCAACTATGCCAAAGGGAAAGGTAAAGGGAAGAACTATTTTGGTTCTCCTAAAGGTGCTTCTTTTAAGTCACATGGCACTTCTTCTACTGATAAGGGCAAGGGTAAGACCCCACTTCAGCATCCTCTTCAGAAGGATATGAAAGTGGACAAGGATCAGTGTAGATTTTGTAAGGAGAAAGGACACTACCAGAAGGATTGCGTGGGCTTCCTGAAGTGGTGTTGCAAGAATGGTAATGATTTTGTGACTTTTGTTAATGAATCCCTGTTTTTAGATTATTCTCGATCTACTTGGTGGATTGATTCAGGTGCCACGGTGCACGTTTGTAATTCTCTACAGGGATTAAATATGAGGAGGACCCTAAAAAGAGGGGAAAAGGCCATTAAAGTCGCTGATGGCCGTGAAGCTCAAGTTGAAGCAGTTGGAGATCTCCCACTTAGACTTAGAGATGGCTTTGTACTTAGGCTTCATAATGTCCTCTATGTACCCTCTTTAGAGAGAAATTTGATTTCAGTTTCATGTTTGGATGATTCAGGTTATGTGTGCCATTTTGGCAATGATAAATGTTCTATTACATTTAATAATAAAGTTGTGGGTCTTGCATTCCGACAAGACATGTTATATTTATTATCCTTACATGACGGTATCAATGTTATAAGTAATGATCAAATTTCTTCTCAGAACGACTTAGTATTCAACAAGCGCAAAAGAATTGATTCCGAAACATCATCGAAATTGTGGCATTGTCGTTTATGCCATATTTCGAGGGGGAGAATTGAACGTTTAGTTTCCCAATCGATTCTTCCCAACCTAGACTTTTCGGATTCACAAGAATGCATTGATTGCATTAAAGGCAAATTTGTTAAGAAAATTAGGAAAGACGCCAAACGTAGCACGGGAATATTAGAATTAGTTCACACAGACATTTGTGGTCCATTCCCAATAGTCTCCATAGATGGTTATGACTCATTCATAACGTTTACGGATGACTATACTCGTTATGGCTACATTTATCCAATCAAGGAGCGATCCGAAGCGTTGGATAAATTTAAGATATTTAAGGCCGAAGTAGAAAACCAGCACAACGTTAATATCAAGGTAGTAAGATCTGATCGTGGAGGGGAGTACTACGGTCGACATACCCCGTATGGCCAAATTCCTGGACCTTTTGCAAGGTTTCTACAGGAAAACGGCATAGTAGCCCAGTATTCTACGCCGGGCGAGCCTCAGCAAAACGGTGTAGCGGAACGGAGAAACCGTACGCTCATGGATATGGTAAGAAGTATGTTAAGTTATTCGACACTTCCGGTTAGCTTATGGATGGAGGCGTTAAAAACCGCCATTCATGTGCTTAATCGTGTGCCGAGTAAATCAGTACCTAAGACGCCGTATGAAATGTGGACAGGACGTAAGCCCTCATTAGGATATTTGCACGTGTGGGGCTGTCCAGCTGAGTCTAAAATATTCAACCCAAACATTGGTAAGTTGGACTCTAGAACTATTAGTTGTCATTTTATTGGCTATCCAGAAAAAAGTAAGGGATATCGATTCTATTGTCCAGATAGATACACTAAGTTTATAGAGACAAGGCATGCTGTCTTTTTAGAAGATGCCATGATCAGGGGGAGTATGGTAAGACGAGAGGTAGATCTTGAGGAGAAGCGGGTGTACGCACCCACTCCCATGATTCAAGAACCATATTTCTCGATACCTACTGTTGTTGAACCATCTGTGCCAGTCACTAATGATTCAACACCTGTTGTTAGTCCTTCATCGGCAACGGAAGAAGTAAGAGAGGCTCAGCCTTCCGAGGCTATTGAGCCAGTTGCCGAATATGATGAAGCGCAACAACAACCTCAACCAGAAGATGATGCGCCAATTAGAAGATCTCAACGAGTAAGAAAATCGGCCATTCCGGACGATTATGAGATCTATTTGAGTGAAGAAATTCAAATGGAGGATGATCCCACCTCGTTTGAAGATGCTATGAGAAGACCACAATCATTTGAGTGGCGTAAAGCCATGGAGGATGAAATGAGGTCCATGGATGCCAACAAGGTCTGGGATTTAGTCGAGATTCCTCGAGGAGCCAAGACAGTAGGTTGTAAGTGGGTCTACAAGATCAAACGTGACTCCAAAGGGAAAATCGAAAAATATAAGGCCAGACTTGTGGCGAAGGGATTCACTCAAAGAGAAGGCATAGATTATAATGAGACGTTCTCACCCGTCTCTACTAAGGATTCTTTTAGAATTATTATGGCATTAGTAGCACACTATAATTTAGAATTACATCAGATGGATGTAAAAACAGCGTTTCTCAATGGGGATCTGTACGAGGACGTCTATATGACACAACCGAAAGGTTTTGTCATTAAGGGTAAGGAACACATGGGATGCCGCTTAAGGAAGTCCATCTATGGGCTCAAACAAGCCTCACGGCAGTGGTATCTCAAGTTCGATGAGACAATTAGAAAGTTTGGGTTTAAGGAGAATGAGGAGGATAATTGCATCTATGCTAAATTTAAGAATGGGAAATTCATTTTTCTTGTTCTCTATGTGGATAACATACTACTTGCGAGTAGCGATGTCAATCTACTGTTAGAGACTAAGAGGTTTTTATCCTCCAACTTCGATATGAAGGATCTAGGTGAAGCATCCTTTGTGCTGGGGATCGAGATTCACCGAGATCGTGTTAAAGGGGTTTTAGGTTTATCTCAGAAAACATACTTAGAAGGTGTACTCAAGAAGTACGGCATGCATGCGAGTAAACCTTCACCTGCTCCAATAGTCAAGGGCGATAAGTTTGGGAACTTTCAGTGTCCCAGGAACCAATACGAGATCGATCAAATGAAATCGGTTCCATATGCTTCTGCTGTCGGAAGCCTTATGTATGCTCAAGTATGTACTCGCCCTGACTTAGCGTTCGTAACCGGGATGCTTGGCAGATATCAGGCCAATCCAGGGATTGATCACTGGAAGGCAGTTAAGAAAGCATTAAGGTATGTGCAAGGCACAAAAGGCCTCATGTTAACGTATAGTAAGTCAGACCCACTCGAGGTAGTGGGATACTCAGACTCAGATTTTGCGGGTTGTGTGGATACTAAGAAATCCACGTCAGGTTACATATTCACCCTCGCAAATGGAGCTATATCGTGGAAGAGCTCCAAACAAACCGTCACTGCATCTTCCACAATGCATGCCGAGTTTGTTGCTTGTTATGAGGCCACGGGGCAGGCACTATGGTTTAAGAAATTTCTACCCGGTCTTAGAGTGGTCGACAGCATTGAAAAACCACTTAAGTTATACTGCGACAATGAACCCGCAGTATTGTACTCTCACAACAACAAGTCGAGTGGTGCTGCCAAACACATCGATATTAAGTTTTATGTTGTGAAAGACAAAATCCAGGATCATACTATTAGTCTTGAGCATATTAGAACCAAACATATGCTTGCGGATCCGCTTACTAAAGGTCTTCCTCCCAATGTGTTCAGAGAACATGTAGCCGGCATGGGATTAAGAGAAAACCTATGATCGTCTGGATACTTAGGGGCCAAACTAAGAATAAGATTGTTTCTAAGTGTAAGATGTATTGTGGTCATCGAGTCAGATAGTACGCAATTGGCTATTTTGATGCGATGTGCTCAGTATATCGAACATGAAGAAATAAACAATAAGTTAAGTATTACGAAATTAAGTAAGTTTTGTAAGTCTTGATCACTGGAGATCAAGGGGGAGAATGTTGGAGTTGATCTCCTTTTCGGGAACGGCCCAACAGCCCAATCCCGAGTCTACCCCACCTATGCGCCTTGATCGGGGGCGCTAACCAACCCATGGTTGGGGCCCCCTCTCACACCCGCGCTATATTAAGAGGTGTGGCCGGGGCACACGGGAAAAACGTGCGTTCGTGCTCAAAACACCACAAACACATTGAGAAATCCGATCTAATCCGTGCGGGGAGTGAGGGGAAGGACCCCGGCGCCGCCATCGCCGTCGACACCACGGAATCCGTGCGCCGACGTCTACATTTCGGCGACACCGTCATGGCGACATCCTCAACACCTGAAGGTATATTCCAAACTGTCTTGTTCTCATTCGTGTAGTCATAGAATGATTTTATCAATATACCCGCGAGATCTAGTGGCTAGAGGAAGTAAGAAACACACAGTTTTTCCTTGGTGAAAATCCGATCACTTGGTTCTCACAGAAACAGAAGGTTGTGGCGCAGTCAACCTGTGAAGCTGAATACATCGCTGGAGCAGCAGCAAAGTGTCAAGCCGTGTGGCTAAGAAGATTGATGGAAGAGTTGATTGGTGACAAAGGGGCTACACCAGTGATCAAAGTTGATAATCAGTCGGCTATTGCTTTGGCAAAGAACCCTGTTCTCCATGACCGAAGTAAGCACATTGACATGAAGTTTCATTTCATTCGAGAGTTCTTAGAACGTGGAAGCATTGAACTTGAGCATACTAGCACAAAGGATCAACTTGCTGACGTGTTGACAAAGCCACTCGGGAAGGAGCGCTTCGAGCAACAAAGTGAGAAGATTGGAGTGCTAAAAATCAAGGGGGAGATTGTTATTTACTTCAAAGTTTGTTTGCATTTCCTAATACGCGAGTGACATGAGCTCTGCCGTACACGTCGCGCCTCAGTTGCATTTGCATGTGTGTGTTCGTGCTGCATGGGAGCAAGCCAAGCCCCTCGCCGTTCCGCTCGACGTGGGCGTCAAGTCTCCAGGCGTGGCAGAGAGATCGGATTACATGCAGCACGTTTGTTATTGTTTTTTTGAGTTGATTAAAACAGAAAACGAAGGAGCTATGGGTTTGTGGCTGCTCGCAAAAACTTGGACCCCAACCACTTACGAGATCTTGGTTCTTCGTTCTTCCCAGCCAGAGTGCGTGAGGTGAGTGAATTGATCGTAGTCCCTAACATCTGCTGCGCTGCAGCGCAGGAGCCCAACACCGATGCCTACTTCGTGTCCAAGTTCTTCTCCAAGCTTGGCCGCGCCGCCGTTCGCGGCCGCCGGGATGGGCCTGTCAGGCGCCATCTCGGAGGACACCGTCGGCAAGCTCGCGCGCCTGGACCGCCTCGACCTCAGCGGCAACCGCCTCACAGCGCTGCCTGACGACCTGTGGGAGCTCGGGGCCACGCTACGCGCGCTCAACCTCTCCGGCAATGCCATCCGCGGCGCGTTCCCCAACAACGTCGGCAACTTCGCACAGCTCCGGGCACTCGACGTCTCCCACAACTCCTTTACCGGCTCGCTGCCACCCGCGCTCGGCTCACTGGCCGACCTGCAGGTGTTCAACGCCAGCCACAACGGGTTCCAGGGCCATGTCCCCGGCGCCGTCGTCTTCGGTTGCGGGAGGCTCTTGGCCATGGATCTCTCTGGCAATGCGCTGGATGGCGACTTGCCAGACCTGTCGCCACTCCGTTCTCTAGCCTACCTGAACTTGTCCGGCAACCAACTCGGTGGCTTCGTCATCGGGGCGTTCCAGGAGCAGCTAACGGTCATCGACCTCAGCAACAACCGCTTCTCGGACTTGAATTTTGGCAGTGGTTATTCTGGCTTGTCACTTATGTATCTCGACTTGTCAGACAATGAGCTTCATGGGGAATTCACCATTGCCAGTCGGTTCAGGAACCTGAAGCATGTGAATCTTGCAAACAACCAGCTGTCCAATGACAATTTACTCAGGTCCATGGGTCACATCTCCAGGTTGGAGTATGTCAATTTGTCAAGCACTGGACTGCAGGGGCAAATACCTGCAGAATTTTCGTCTGGATTGTTTGTATTGAAGGTTCTTGATTTGTCACGGAACAATATCAGCGGGATTATCCCAGATTTGAGCCCTCTTCGGTTACAGGTATTGGACTTGTCAGTGAACAATCTCACCGGTGACATACCTGTGGCATTGGTGAAGAAGTTAGTATCCATGGAGCGGTTCAACTTCTCATACAACAACATCACTGTTTGTGCCTCTGAACTCTCCAGGGAGGCATTTGCAGCTTCATTTGCTCGGTCCAGGAATGACTGTACAATTGCTGTCAACCCCGACAGTCAGTAGGGGGGGAACACAAGGTGATGAAGGTGGCTTTGGCTATTGTTCTCTCGTTGTTCTTTGCTGTTCTTGGGTTGCTTTGCTTGGCCGCTGCATGGCGCCGAAGGCGGAGGAATAGGTGTGATACACTGCCAGTGGTTAAGCAGGTGTCATTCAGGGAAGAGCCCGATGTATCTGGGCCATTTGCTTTCCAGACAGATTCAACTACATGGGTTGCTGATGTGAAAGCTGCAACTTCAGTGCCGCTTGTCATCTTTGAGAAGCCATTGCTGAGCTTCACGTTTGCTGACCTCTTGGCAGCAACGTTGAACTTTGACCGGGGTACTTTGCTGGCAGAAGGGAGGTTTGGGCCAGTGTATAGAGGATTTCTCGCTGGTGGATTTCAAGTTACTGTTAAGGTGCTTGTCCATGGATCAGTGATAGAAGACCAAGATGCTGCTAGGGAGCTTGAGCGGCTGGGACAGATCATGCACCCAAACTTGGTTCCTTTGACTGGATACTGTCTGGCTGGGGACCAGAGAATCGCCATCTATGAGTACATGGAGAATGGAAACTTGCACAACTTACTGCATGACTTGCCACTAGGAGTTCAGACCACTGAAGACTGGAGTACCGACACATGGGAGGACAACAATGGTGGTGTTTCTACTGAAAACATCACGCCGGAGGGTTCTGCAACATGGATGTTCCGGCACAAAATCGCATTAGGTGCTGCAAGGGCGTTGGCATTCCTCCATCACGGATGTATTCCGCAGATTGTCCACCGGGATGTGAAGGCAAGCAGCATCTACTTCGACTCAACTATGGAGCCCAGGATGTCTGATTTTGGATTGTCAATGATCGCTGGTACGAGCACAAACAAGAATCTCTTGCATCATTCCCCTGGTTACGCACCTCCAGAGTTCTCTAATTCGGAGAATGTCATGGCGACCGCCAAGTCTGATGTTTACAGCTTCGGTGTGGTGCTGTTTGAATTAGTCACTGGCAAGAAGCCGCTAGGTGATGAGTACCCTGATGAGAACGAGGAAAGCCTGGTGAACTGGGCCAGGGAAATGGTGAAGGCGAACCTGGTGTCAAGCATCATCGACCCAAAGATCCGTGACACCGGGCTGGAGCGGCAGATGGAGGAAGCGCTACGGATCGCGCACCTCTGCACGGCCGAGCTGCCGTCCAAGAGGCCGGCCATGCAGCAAATCTTTGGCTTGCTGAAGGACATTGAGCCTAAAGTAGCAGAGCAGGACTTAAGTGATTCCTATTAGCGTTTCAGGTCATGGTGTTTAGGGATGTGCAGTAGGATCCCAATTCAGACTACTCATATCCTTTCCATCACAACAACAACTCCCAGTTAGCCCTCCCTCAAGAGATGGATTATCGGCGACGATCGTTTGGAGGAAACTCATTGGAACCTCATCGCCGGGAAGGTGGCCCCATGATGCGTGTGGAGTCTCAGGAGCCTCTGGTGCATGGCAGTGGAATCGCATATCCAGGCAACCCTCGACTTCGTCCGCGATATGCTGAAAAGATGGCGATTCTTTCAGAAGGGATGGCAAAGGAACAGCAGCGGCTAACTAACAGAGCTCTGCTAGTTACTGAAGAAGGAGGTCTTGGCATAAGCACCCGAGAGGAACTCAAAGAGGTTATCATTCGTCATTTTGAGCTAAGGGAATATGAATTCCATATTTTTTGTAGTGCTCCTGAACCCTTCCTCATTCTGTTTACTAATGAAACTCTTAGAAATATTGCTTATGCAAGGAGACGAATATGCGAAGGACCATTTGATTTCAGATTCCACCAATGGGAGGCTGAGGTACACGGAGAAAGATGTGTCATTCCCTTCCATGTCAAGATCAGCCTAGAAGGAATCCCATACCATGCCTGGAATGAGGATACTGCAGCAAAAATACTTGGGGACTCATGTGCTATACACCACGTGGCTGCTGAATCCAGGCAACAAGAAGACATGCGAGCCTTTGTATGTTGGTCTTTTTGCCATAACCCCAATATAATTCCTCAGGTGGTGTATCTCACCCTCACGCAACATATGGGTCAGCAAGGACCGGATCACCATATTTATTTTACTAGACCAAGAAATCTGCAGCGGGGACACACTTATAGAATTCTCATCCACATTGATTATGTTGAAGACCTCCGTTTCTATCATTACCCCCCGGACGAATTACTAGCTGAGGGAAAAAGACCGCTCAGGGAATTCAATTGGCAATATGGGAGAATGGATGGTGACATGTCAGAGGAAGTGCTGATCCCTCCGACCCAAGACTGTCGCCCTGCGTCATTCTATCGGCGCCCCAGGGATGATGACGATTATGAGGGTCCCGACCGCCGTACAAGACCCCGCCATTTGATGGCTCGAATGGCGAAATGGGTCGGTAATAGGGGATCCGTGCGGGGAAGGCTGGTTGAAAGATCCCACCATGATAGATGGGAACATGGGGAAAGTTCGCGTCGGCAAATGTGTGCTGTCTCTCCCCCTCCTGTTAGGAATGACCTTCATTATAAAGATCGCAGAACACTTCGGAAGCTTTGGAAAGCTAAGCCGGCCACCACCATTGCTGTGACTACCAGGGTGTATAATACAACCCACCAAAAGATTGCAGGAGTTCCTGATGCAGTGGATGCAGCCCTCCCAGATAACGTTATGAACAATCAGACGGATGCAGAGGGTGGTGATGAAGTGGTAACTAGAGGTTCTGCTGTTTCGAACGCAATAGCAATTATTCCTCAACCTGGGCCGTGGCCTGCAGTAGACTCTGGAGATGTTGACGAAAATAAGGTCGCTCATTCGGAGGCAGAGCACAGTCGTCATTCTGATGTTATAACCATCCAAACCTCGGATAAGGTCCAAATGTCATACAACCATCTAAATTTTCAGCCAGTGGTATCTGGTATTCTCTCTGACAGTCAACAGGGATATTCTGAAATGATGTTAGATAGCAATGCAGTGTCCCAGGGTATGGATCTTGAACCAAATGAGGAATCTGAATGTGTGAAAGTCAGAGACCCTCCTGAACCACTTAGCGACGTTGTTACACAATCTGAGGATTTGGTTGAACAAGCTCCAGTTGCTGTTGAGAAAGTAGTGACCACTACCGTTGCCAAGATTACTGATTTCACTAAGAAAGTCGCTGACCCCATCCCACATGCGATCCTTCTTGCCCCCCAGCTAAATCCAAGCAACCCCCAGGAAGACTCATTACAACTAGACAAAGAGCCCAAGAAGCAACGTCACAGCCCCAGACTCAAAGCGAAAATAAAGCTGCGAAAGCCAGTCACTGCAATGGCCCAGGAAGTTCTAGCTAAGAAATGGGGTCTTCTCAAACATAATCAGTCTTTGGATGATAGGACCCTTCAGCAGTATTTGGACACATACAAGAAGCCCCTCTCCCTCTCGACTCTGGAAGCTATCACTACTCTGACTGCAGTAGCTGAGCAGAAGAAGAAGCGTAAGGGAAAGGAAAAGAACAAGGCCAAGAAAAATGTTAAAGTAGCTGAAATAGCTACTGAATGACGCCCCCTGCAGACCCCTTCTCTAGTCGCTTGTTAGTTGCAATGTTATTAAATTCTAATGGTCGTTCGTTTTTTCCAGTGAGTCAAGACAGGGCCTTTTGTCTTTCAGAGGGTAGACACTGCTCACAGACATTCAGTCAGAGATCTCCTGTGTCTCACAGTAGCTTGTCTTTTGTTGGGATGAGTTCCCCCTTTTGTATACCGATGGAATCGGTGTGTCCAGTTTGGCTAGAAGGCTTATCATCTGAGCCTGGCTGTTCTTGGGTTGTCGTCCTGTTTGTGTCTTACCTTTTTAATCAAATATTGTCGCTGATGTTAGTTCCTGCTCTGTCATATATATACATGTTTGGTCATATCTGCACTCTGGAATGTGATACCCATGGCAGCCTACTTCACTCACTTGGTCAGTGGTTGCATTCATTTTATAATGATTGAGCCAATTTCGCTTTATTCCTTCATATCCTGGAATGTACGCGGTCTGAATAATGAAGCCAAACGAATGGTGGTCAAGCATACCATTCAGATGCAATATCCCATGGTAGTCTGCCTGCAAGAGACTAAGCTCGCACAAATCACCCCTCAGGACGTGGTGAGCATTTTGGGAACGCCATTTGCAAAGAACTTTTCCTATTTGCCAGCCGAAGGAACAAGGGGAGGAATACTGTTGGCTTGTAATGGTACCCATATGAAGTTGTCTGATTTTACAGTAAAGAATTATTCCGTTTCTGCGACAGTCCTTGACAACAGAACTGCTGAAACTTCAACTATAACAGGGGTCTACGGGCCTCAATCGGAACAGGATAAACAACTTTTTCTCTCTGAAATTGAGCAGCTTCGAACACTAGTTAAATCGGCTTGGCTAATTTTGGGAGACTTTAACATGATCTATCGGGATGAAGACAAGAACAGAGGGCGACTCAATAGATGCCTGATGTCAAGGTTCAACATAACTTTAAACCGCATTGAAGTCAAAGAAATTCCCTTATTGGGTCGCCAATTTACATGGTCAAATGAGCAAAGTCGCCCCACACAGACAAAGATTGATAGAGCTTTTGTCACAACAGAGTGGGAGATTATCTATGGGAACCCTATACTACACGCTCTTTCCTCCTCCATGTCTGATCATTGCCCGATTTTGCTGTTACCATTTGAAGAGGAATTCCGCAGTCGAGTGTTTCGGTTTGAATCCTTTTGGCCTAAAATGCCTGGGTACTTGGAATGTATACAAGAAGCATGGAATAAACCTATTCAGAGAAATTACAATGCATTGCTCCGGTTACACATCAAGTTATCCAGAACAGCAAAAGCTCTTCGTCGGTGGTCCAGATTGCTCATACCTCAGGGCAGGATGGCCATGGTAATCTGCAAAGAAGTCATTCTCCGGCTAGATGAAGCTATGGAGTTGCGCCTATTATCTGAGTTGGAAAGAGAAGTCAAGGCTATGTTGAAACGTCGTATACTTGGTTTGGCGGCCATTGAGAAAGCGAGGGTGAAGCAACAATCTAGGCTGACTTGGATGCGAAAAGGAGATGCCAGCACTAGATTTTTCCACTGTATGGTCAGCTCCAGGAAGAAAATCAATTTCATTCACTCCTTGGAAGATCAGGATGAGGTGTTCTTTTCTCAAAAGGACAAGCAAGCGGCTGTATTTCGTCATTTCAAGCAACAGATGGGGTCTCATCATCCAAGAAGCCTCTCTCTTAACCTCTCACAACTAGGTTGGCAGCGACGTGACTTGCAACACCTGGACAGACCAATCTCCGAGGCGGAGGTGTTTCAAGCAATCAAGGATATGCCAAAGAACAAGGCACCAGGCCCTGATGGCTTCACTAGTCGCTTCCTCTCTACATGCTGGAATATAATAAAGGTTGATTTTCTTGCAGCAATAGACCAGTTCTGTCATGCTGACCAACGGGACCTACACCATCTCAACAATGCATTTGTGGTGCTCATTCCTAAAGGACCTAATCCAAGGAGAGTCAAGGATTACAGACCTATTAGCCTAATCCACATCTTTGCCAAAGTCTTGTCCAAAATACTTGCAATCAGATTGGCACCAGAATTGAATAATATCATATCGATGCACCAAAACGCGTTCATTAAGCGGCGTTGTATACACGATAATTTTGTGTTTGTCCAGCAAGTGGTACAGTTATTGCACAAAAAGAGATCCCCCGCGTTGTTTATAAAACTTGACATTGCCAAGGCATTTGACACGGTGAGCTGGTCCTATTTACTGGATGTTATGGAACAAATAGGTTTCGGTATAAAATAGAGGGATTGGATTGCAGCCCTATGGAGAACATCTACATCATCCTTCCTCCTGAATGGGAAACCGGGAGCTAGTATTGCACATGCGCGGGGCGTGAGACAAGGAGACCCTCTCTCTCCCATGATCTTTCTGTTGGCTATGGAACCACTACTAAAATTGTTTCAGGTAGCGCAACAAAATGGCTTGCTTAGCCCCATTACTGGTCTCTCTGATCATCTACGGATCTCCCTCTATGCAGATGATGCAGCAGTTTTTATCAAACCCTCTACTCAAGATATATTAGTCACAAAGCTAATCCTCCATATCTTTGGTCAAGCCTCGGGGCTGATCACAAACTTGAAAAAAACTGAATTCTTTCCAATTCGCTGTCAGGCAACTGAAGTGTTACCTCTTCTGGGACAAGACTGTCACTTATCTTCCTTCCCTTGTAAATACCTGGGATTACCTCTCCACTACAAAAAACTACCAAAAGAGTCTATTCAACCGATTGTTCAAAAAGTTATTCAAAGGTTAGCTGGCTGGAAGAAAAATTTGTTATCCTATTCGGGTAGAGAATTGTTGGTCAAGTCAGTACTTACTGCTATGCCAACATACTTCATGACTGTATTCAAACTACCTAGCTGGGCAATTCACTAGATAGACAAAATCAGAAGAGGTTTTCTGTGGAAGGGCGATGACCCTGATAAAGTTCGTGGGGGTTTGTGTCTGGTGCGTTGGAAGACTTGTACAAGACCAAAGAAACTTGGTGGCCTCGGAATCAAGGACTTGGAAAAATTCGGGAGGGCTTTACGGATGCGATGGCTCTGGCATAAATGGGATAATTGTGATAGACCATGGAAGACCTTGCTCAGATTTCACAATAAAAAAGATCGACAACTCTTCTTTGCCTCCACAGTAATTTCTATTGGCAATGGCAAGGACACACCTTTTTGGGAAGGACGTTGGCTGTATGGACAAGCGTCGATGAATCTAGTACCTACTCTATTTAAGCAAGCCAGATTTAAAACACGAACAGTTGCCCGAGAGCTCCCCAATCTCAATTGGATTAAAAATGTTACCCCTCTCCTGAATGAAGAAGCACTTGATGAATTTATATTACCGTTTCAGATATTGCGGGATATCAACCTCACTGCAGATAAAGACACAATAACTTGGAGATGGACACCAAATGGAGAATATTCTGCATCTTCTGCCTATGAAATCCAATTCCTTGGTGGTGTGGACATCAGTTGGGCACCCTTTCTTTGGGCTGCTAAAACGCAGCCACGTTGTCGATTCTTTGCATCGTTGGTAATGCATAATAAAACTCTAACAGCTGACAACCTTGCCAAGAAGCACTGGCCTCATCAGACCAACTGTGCATTATGCTACTGTTTACCTGAGACAACAGACCATCTCCTCTCGTATTGCAATTTTACAGAGACATCGTGGCGCAAACTGGCTCAAATCCTTGGACTTCTGGCCCAGCTACATCAGGCTATACTCGAAGGCGCATCAGAGTGGCTTCACTTCATCATTGCCTCGTGTTCCAAACATCACCTGAAGACAATTGTTGGTATTCTGTTTACATTTTGGTGGCGGATATGGAAGGAGAGGAATCGACGGATATTTCAGAATCAGGAATATTCACATATCCAAGTTGCTCGTTTGGCGCTAGAAGACATCCGGTTACTCAACACAGCCTCAGACACAACGATGCGCAATACTTTAGCTGACTTATCTTCTTAGGGGTGGATCCTGTTTGTCAGTCTATCTTTTAATGTAATTTGTTCTTTTCCTTTCTTAGTAATTGTATCTCTTAGACTGTAACTCTATTCTTCTTAATGCAAGGGCAGCGCTCCTGCCTTTTTTCAAAACAAAAAAAACAAAAAAAGGATGTGAGCTCCTAGTTGTTTTGCCTAGTGAGCTCACTCTGCAATATCCTGATCTAATATATTTTTTTGTTCTTCTCTCTTTATTTTTTGTTTTCTTTCTCTGATTCTTCCATTGTTGCGATGTTGCAATACAGCTTGCCATACCTTCCTCTTACTGCTAAGTGCTAACCATGTTACTACTACTGCTAGAGTTATGTACGACACATGTAATCTCCCATTAATGTCTTGTTTTGCAAGGGGAAGATGAAAACAGCGGCTGTCATTGCCTCTGTTTTTTCCCTACTGTTGGCTCACATCGAACCTTGCATTTTAATACTTGTGTTACACCGTGAACAAAGTGTCAAAGTAGATGTTCATCCATTGAACGAATAGGAAGATAGATACGATTGCATTCGTAACACTCCACTGTCCTGAAAGTGTACGCACCACTGTCTGGAAGACTAAAGTGTGTTCGATAGCATCATTATGTTTCGTAACACTTTCTCATCGCAAGGAGAGGATATGGCATTGCTGATGGCTTTTCTTTACTCGAGTTCGCTGACGCTTTCTAGATAAAGAAAGGCGGGGAGCAGGTTTTGCAAACCAATCTGATCTCCTATGGGTTACTCCATCTAAGTGCGCTGTTAATAACGCTTTCTTGCCATGCGCAGGCGCAGTTGCTGGGTGCGGTGATCGCTAGGCTTTTTGGAAGAGCCATCAGCGTAGGTGGACACAGCTCCATCACACATGACCATGCATCGAAATCTAGTTTTACAGGCAATTGAAAATGATTCGGCTACGAATTTATTTAGTGTCTGAATAGAAATACTGGAACGTAAATACTCGATCATTCTGGTGTGGCACCCCAGTTCAGAACCATAACCGCGTTGTTTGCGTTAACATCTGAAATTTCGGCATTTCTGGCCTAATTAGCGTCGTGATTTACGGCGGGTTAGACTAATTGTCCATCATCTAATGTACAGTCACTTAAACGGTATGCCAAGAAAAATAAAAGATCAGGGAAGGAACATCGTCAAATTGCAATTAGTTATAACATCAGGATCAGATCACGCTACGTAGCTCAATTTATTAAAGTGGCTTGATCCGGCAGTTTGATTTTGTGGGAGTCTTAGGAAGGCCACTAACCAATCCATGCATGTTCCCTGTATCGTACCTGTTTAGTGCTATTTCGTTGCTCCAAGTACAGGCCGGACTCTGCAACTTGCAATTTGTTTTTTCTCAGCAACGAGAGCTTCCAACACAAATGGGCTTGTGTGCCCAAAATGTTCTACACATTGCTTGTTCTAAAGTTGATCCTTTAGTAAACTTCTGCTTCTATACTTTTTGTATTTAGCCCCTCTGTTTCTATTATCGTTAGGTCAAGGTAACAAAAGAGGAGCGAGTAGGACCTTATTACAACAGAGGATGGAATGAGTGGGTTGATAAGGTATCACTCTCCTTTGTAAAACCACAAGCACAAGGTGGTATCCTTATCCGTATCGTTGTTAACTTGTTACTACACATGTATTCTGCAGCATAGCATGAGCAAGCAACAATGGTTTTAATCGAATCACATGTTATTACATGTTTATCAATAAATGAAAATGGCAGGTTTCGTTCCGTCAGATTTTCATTAATATTTCTGAATTTTCATCTTTTCATAATGACTTCTATTAAGGATAACCGTGTAACATCTGTTTTCATGTTGATTACTGTCAGAACACAATTGTCCGTACATGCAAGGTTCTACTAGGTCCAGTTGTTGGAATCTGGCTCTATGGATCCTAACATCACAAATGATGGTTGTCGGTACCCTGCAGACTAGGTACCCCGCATAGAGGATAGAAGACAGTCTGGGCCTCGCCTCCTTACTGAGACGGGCCCCAGCGTAGCCACGTGTCCTTACCCCCGAGGTCAGCCTTGAGGCTGCCACATGCGCTTGAGTTCCGGAGCCGACACGTTCCCTAGGCTCTGGTCCGAGCCTCCCCACTGAGGTGAGGTCCAGAGCTGCCACGTGTCTCTTAGCTCAAAGCCCCCTCCCTGCTAAGGAGAGCTCCGGAGCTGACACGTGCCCTGGGCTCTGGTCCAATCCTCCCCGCTGAGGTGAGGTAGGGAGCTGCCACGTGTCTCCTAGATCAGAGCCTCCTCCCTGCTGAGGAAAGCTCCGGAGCTGACACGTGCCCTGGGCTCCGGTCCGAGCCTCCCCGCTGAGGTGAGGTCCTGAGCTACCACGTGTCTCCTGGCTTAGAGCCTCCTCCCTGCTGAGGAAAGCTCCGGAGCTGACACGTGCCCTGGGCTCCGGTCCGAGCCTCGCCGCTGAGGTGAGGTTTGGAGCTGCCACGTGTCTCCTGGCTCAGAGCCTCCTCCCTGCTGAGGAAAGCTCCGAAGCAAACACATGCCCTGGGCTCCGGTCCGAGCCTCCCCGCCGAGGTGAGGTCCGGAGCCGCCACGTGTCTCCTGTGTTGGAATCCGTTATGATCTCCAACTCGGGAAAATGGCCCAATGTCCAATCCGATTTTTCCTCCCCATAGCGCTCTGATCAGGGACGCAAGCCACTCTTGGCTGTGGGCCCCCCTTCTTCCCGCGCCATAATAAAAGGGGGCAAGTCGGTGGCACGCGAACCAAGGTTCGTCATGCTCACAATACTACCCCAACAATCTTAAGATCCGATCTGCTCGGTGTGGGAGAGAGGGGAAGGACCCCAGCACCACAAACGCGATCATGGCATCTACATCCACTACACCCAAAGGTGTGTTTTCCCATTCTCGTTCTTGTTTATGTTCTCATTCAAGTTGAGTAGCTAGGTTCATTTTATTTCATATATCCGATAGATCCAGTGGCTAGAAGGATTAAGATACAAACAATGGCATCAAGAGCTGGGCTAGTTTACTAGATCTATTCGGGTTCCATTTGATTAAGGATCCATGATGAGTAAGTTCTTAAAAAGGAATCAACAACGTGTAAGAAAATAAGAAAACCGTATGAAGAAAGGTAGAAAACAGTAGATAATAGCAAGAAATAGTACGAACAGTAGGAAAAGCAACAAAAGAAAAAGAATGGCACCACCGGGGACGGTGAGGGCACCGCCACATAGGCGAGCGCGTGCTCGTCGGCAAGGAGCCACCACGGCAGTGTCTGGCTACTAGGCCGCCGACCTTCTTCCTTCCCTACTCTTTGTTTCTTTTTTGTGTGGCCGCCACAATGAGGAGAGAGAAAGGAAGGAGAAGAAATGACTTAGGGTTTGTTGAGGGGGTGCTGGGTTGTATTTATAACCCCCTACATCTGCGCTGGGCCGTTAGATCGGATTCAATGGTTCAGATTCATTAGGGTATGTTTTTGTGGGCCAAAAATGAGGGCAGGCGGCCCAACTACTGCTAACGGGTGGACCAGAAACCCTAACGGATGCACTGCCACTCCTACCGGGTGGACTAGAAACCCTAACGGGCACACCTTAGCCCAAGCGGGCGCCTGTGGCCCAGCGCGCGCGAAAAATAATTATCCCCCAACTCCAGGGAGAGGGTTTTGTGCTCTACCAACTGAGCTGAGCTCATTTTGTGTTCAACTACGGTGTTTAATATTTAAGTAACCGGATAAGGATTTAGTTTTGGCCTGAAAACTGTTTTTATCAGTTTAACATTAGTTTATAGTATTTTTATCAATTGTAATTAGTAACTTTCATGGTAAAATAGTTTTCAGCCATATTTAATTATATTGTTGTGGATAATTGAGAGTAATTAAGTATGTTTTTAAGCTTCCGCTGTTGTAATTAAGTTTATTAGTTTTCTAATTAAATTTTAATTGAGAAATTTAATTAGAAAAATTTTGATTAAGACTTCTGTTAATTAACATATAGAAATTTTGTTAAGTAGCCAACGTGAACAACAAGATTTACTAAGTATTAAGTTTGATTTAAGTTATTCAATTCATGGAAATTTTATTGAGTAGCCAACATGAAAAAAATAAAATTTTGCCATGTTTAGTATGTTGTGTTTTCATTGAGTAGCCAACGTGAAAGATGAAACACACAATGTTTCCATTTGATTAAGATTATTTAAGTTCATAGAAAATTTTGCTAAGTAGCCAACGTGAAAAACAAAAATTTGCTATGCTTTCAATGTTGTATTTTGTCAAGTAGCCAACGTGAAAGGTAAAAGACAATATTTTTATTAATTTTTGTTTTATTATGAATTCTACTTATGATTATGCAATTTTCATCATGAAGGTTCCTCCAAAATTTCTTCTGCACTGAGTTTGATCACTGCCATAGAGCCCCTCAATGGAGGGAACTATAGCTCGTGGAGAGAGAAGTTAGATATTGCATTGGCGATCTCGGAGATGGATCTAGCATTGACCACTCCACATCCCACTGAGCCTGAGGTTCTGATTCCTTACGAGAGAGAGCATCCCAATACCTTCGACGTGAGAAAAGCGGAATATGAAAGTTTAAGATTCAAATACGATGGAGATCGTATGAAGTGGATCCAATCAAACAGGAAATGTTTGATGATCATTAAGGGTTCTATCACTGAGGCAATTAGGGGAGCAATCCCTGATTGTGAGACAGCTACTGAGTACCTCCAGAAGGTGGAGAGTGAGTTTACTAGCTCTTCTAAGTCTTATGCAAGTACTCTTATTAAGAGGCTTGTGACTGAGAAGTATAATGAAGGTGGTGTGCGTGAGCATATTCTTAGGATGACAAACATGGCCTCTAAGTTGAAGCCTATGGAAATGGGGCTTAAAGATGAGTTTCTTGTGCATCTCATCTTTGCCTCACTTCCTAAAGAGTTTGAGGCTTTTTATCAACTATAACTCTCAGCCTGAGCGATGGACCATTGAGAAGATTATGGCCATGTGCGTTCAGGAAGAAGAATGCATTAAGTCTTTGCGTAATGACTCCATTAATTACGCAAAAGGTAAGAATAAGGCTCAGAAGAGTTATTTTAATAATAACTCTTCTAAGCAATCTTTTAAGACACATGGCACTCCATAAAAGTTTGATGATAAGGGTAAGGGTAAGGCACCTCAGCATCCTTCTCAAAAGAATGTGAAGGTTGATAAAGATCAGTGCAGATTTTGCAAGCAAAAAGGCCACTATCAGAAGGATTGTGTTGGCTTCCTGAAGTGGTGTTGTAAGAATGGTAATAATTTTATTACTTTTGTTGATGAATCCCTATTTTTAGATTATTCACAATCTACTTGGTGGATTGACTCAGATGCCATTGTGCACGTTTGTAATTCGTCACAGGGGTTCGCTATGAGGAGGAACCTAAGAAGAGGGGAAAGGGCCACTAAAGTCGCTAATAGCCATGAAGCTGAAGTCAAAGCCATTGTAGATCTCCCATTAGTACTTAAAGATGGCTTTGTACTTAAGCTTAATAATGTTCTTTATGTACCCTCTTTAAAGAGGAATTTGATTTCTGTATCATGTTTGGATGATTCTGGATATGTCTGTCATTTTGGCAGTGACAGATGTTTGATTAAGTTTAATAATAAGGTTGTGGGTCTTGCCTTCCGACAAGACATGTTATATTTGTTATCCTTGCATGATAATGTTAATGAAGTAAGCAATGATCAAATGTCCTCTCAAAACGATTTAGTATTTTAGAAGCGCAAAAGAATTGATCTCAAAGCGTCTTCGAAATTATGGCATTATTGTTTAGGCCATATTTTGAGGGGGAGAATTGAACGCTTAGTTTCAGAATCAATTCTTCCTCACTTAGACTTTTTGGATTCCGAACAATGCATTGATTGCATTAAAGGAAAATACGTTAAGAAAATTAAGAAAAATGTCAAACGTTATACGGGAATTTTAGAAATAATTCACACAGACATTTGCGGTCTGTTTTCCGTATCATCTGTGGATGGGTACGATTCATTTATAACGTTTACGGATGATTATTCCCGCTATGGATACATTTATCCAATTAAGGAAAGATCCAAATCATTTGATAAATCTAGGATATTTAAGGCTGAAGTTGAAAATCAGCATAATTTAAAAATTAAGATAGTAAGATCCGACCGTGGAGGGGAGTACTACGGTTTTTATACCCCGTATGGCCAACTTCCTGGACCTTTTGCGCGGTTTTTACAGGAAAATGGCATAGTCGCCCAGTATTCTACACCGGGCGAGCCTCAACAGAACCGAGTAGCGGAACGGCGTAATTGTACGCTAATGGATATGGTAAGAAGTATGTTAAGTTATTCTACTTTGTCAATTGGTCTATGGATGGAGGTGTTAAAAATCGCCATTCATATTCTTAATCGGGTACCTAGTAAGTCGGTGCTAAAAACACCGTATGAATTGTGGACAGGACATAAGCCCACACTTAATTATTTTCATGTGTGGGGCTGTCCTGCTGAGGCAAAAGTGTTTAACCCAAACATTGGTAAGTTAGATTCTAAGACTGTAAGTTATTATTTTATTGGCTATCCAAAAAAGATTAAGGGTTATCGTTTCTACTCTCCTGACCGACACACTAAGTTTGTAGAAACGATGCATGCCATCTTTTTAGAGGATGCCATGATAAGGGGGAGTATGGTACCCCAAGAAATTGATCTTGAGGAGAAGCGGGTGTATGCACCCACTTCGATGATTCAGGAACCATGTTTCTCGATACCTACTGTAATTGAACCAGTAGTGTCCGTTGTTGTTGTTTCAACACCTGTTGTTAGTCCCTCATCGGCGACCCCAATAGTAAGTGAGACTCCTGTACTACAGGAACCAGCTCAGTTTTATGACCCTCTAGAGTCAGTCGCTGCTAATGATGAGAAGCAACAACCATCTCAAATAGAAGATAATGTGCTGATTAGAAGATCTCAAAGAGTAAGAAGATCAGCTATTCCTAATGATTATGAGATCTATATAAGTGAAGATTTTCAAATGTAGGATGATCCCACCTCATTTTAATAAGCTATGAGAAGTCCTCAATCATCTGAGTGGCGTAAAGACATGGAGGATAAAATGAATTCAATGAGTGCCAACAAAGTTTAGGAATTAGTCAAAATTCCTAATGGAGCCAGAACAGTAGGATGTAAGTGGGTCTATAAGATTAAGCGTGACTCCAAAGGGAAAGTCGAAAAATATAAGGCCAAACTTGTGGCAAAAGGCTTCACTCAAAGAGAAGGCATAGATTATAATGAGACATTTTCACCCGTCTCTACTAAGGATTCATTTAGAATCATTATGGCCTTAGTAGCACATTATGATTTAGAATTACATCAGATGGATGTAAAAATGGTGTTCCTCAATGGGGATCTATATGAGGACGTTTATATGACACAACCGAAAGGTTTTGTCATTAAAGGTAAGGAACATATGGGATGTCGATTAAGAAAATCCATCTATGGACTTAAACAGGCCTCTAGGCAATGGTATCTCAAGTTCGATGACACTATAAGAAAGTTTGGGTTTAAAGAAAATAAGGAGGACAACTGCATATATGCTAAGTTTAAGAACTAGAAATTTATTTTCCTTGTTCTTTATGTAGATCACATATTACTTACGAGTAGTGATGTCAATCTATTATTAGAAACTAAGGATTTTTTGTCGTTCAACTTCGATATGAAGGATCTTGGTGAAGCTTCCTACGTGTTGGGGATTGAGATTCACCGAGATAGAAGTAAGGGGGTATTGGGTTTATCCCAAAAGACATACTTAGAAAGCGTACTCAAGAAGTACAGAATATATGCGAGTAGACCCTCGCCTGCTCCTATAGTCAAGGGCGATAAATTTAGGAACATTCAGTGTCCCAGGAACCAATATGAGATCGATCAAATGAATCGGTTCCATATGCTTCTATTGTCGGAAGCCTTATGTATGCTTAAGAATGTACTCGCCCTGACTTAGCGTTCGTAACCGGGATGCTTGGCAAATATCAGGCCAATCCAGGAATTGATCACTTGAAGGCAGTTAACAAAGCATTAAGATATGTGCAAGGCATAAAAGGCCTCATGTTAACGTATAGTAAGTCAGACCCACTCGAATTAGTGGGATACTCAGACTCAGATTTTGTGGGTTGTGTGGATACTAAGAAATCCATGTCAGGCTATATATTCACCCTCGCAAATGGAGCTATATCGTGGAAAAGATCCAAACAAACCGTCACTGCATCTTCCACAATGCATGCTGAGTTTGTTGCTTGTTATGAGGCCACGAGGCAGGCATTATGGCTTAAGAAATTTCTACCCGGTCTTAGAGTGGTCGACAGCATTGAAAAACCACTTAAGTTATACTGCGACAATGAGCCCGCAGTATTGTACTCTCACAACAACAAGTCGAGTGGTGCTGCCAAACACATCAACATTAAATTTTATGTTGTGAAAGACAAAATCCAGGATCATACTATTAGTCTTGAGCATATTAGTACCAAGCGAATGCTTGCGGATCCGCTTACTAAAGGTCTTCCACCCAGTGTGTTCAGAGAACACGTAGTCGACATGGGATTAAGGGAGAACCTATGATCACCTGGATACTTAGGAGCCAAACTAAGAATAAGTTTGTTTCTAAGTGTAAGATGTAGTGTAGTCTTCGAGTCAGATAGTACGTAATTGACTATTCTGATATGATACACTCAGTATATCAAACATGAAGAAATGAACACTAAGTTAAGTATTAAGATGGTAAGAAACTTATGATGAGATTGATCCTTCGAGATCAAGGGGGAGAATGTTGAAATCCGTTATGATCTCCAACTCCGGAAAACGACCCAACAGCCGATCCAATTTTTCCTCCCCATCACGCTCTGATCGGGGGCGCAAGCCACTCTTGGCTGTGGGCCCCCTTCTACCTACGCCATAATAAAAGGGGGCAAGCTGGTGGCACGTGAACCAAGTTTTACCGTGCTCACAATACTACCCCAACAATCTTAAGATCCGATCTGCTCGGTGTGGGAGAGAGGGAAGGACCCCAGCACCACGAACGCGATCATGGCATCTACATCCACTACACTCGAAGGTGTGTTTTGCCATTCTCGTTCTTGTTTATGTTCTCGTTCAAGTTGATTAGCTAGGTTCATTTTATTTCATTTACCCGATAGATCCAGTGGCTAGAAGGATTAAGATACAAACATCCTGGCTCCAAACCCGTCGATAAGAGCTCTGAAGCCGCCACGTGCCCCACGATCCGTCGTTGGCCGTGGGTCGACGAAGTCAAGGTGGAAGTGCGCTGTCAGGCTGCGCATTCAAGGCTCATGCCTTCCCCAGAAGCATTGTGCACTATGCACGCCTCTGTCCTCTACCCGATCACCATTACGGTGACAAGAAAGGACGGCAAGGCGTGACAGCGGTACAGTACCGCCCAACGGCAAAAAGCCGCCCAAGCAGGGCGAGAAGATGCGACGACAAGACGATGCCTTCATCATCACCTGACACATGGACAGGAGCACTCAACGCGCCACGCGACGGGACTTAACTCCCCCTCCAACTACTCTACTCAGAGTACAAAACCCTAGATCATGTATAGGGTTCGCATAGCTTCAGAGCCACCTGTCGGGCCCCAAGCCACATTGTAACCACCCGACCTTGGACCATAAAAGGATCGGGGTGACCACCCGACAAAGGGTTCGCAACCCAAGACCCTGTCACGCACATACAAGCAGAAAATGCAACAAGCACTCCCGTGGACGTAGGGTATTACGCTCCGGCGGCCCAAACCACGTAAATCTCGGTGTTCATTGACTCCCTCGAGCCCGACCGTATGAGGGCGCCAAGCCTCCTCCAATCAAAGAACCTCGCGGGCTGCTTCTATAGCAGGCCAGGAGGAGTGTAGCAGCTCACACACTCCAAAATTTGGCGCGCCAGGTAGGGGGGCTTTTCGCGCTCTCGACGCGACTATGGTGAACATCACCTCCCATGGCAAGCCTTCTCGCTCAACTCGTTGTTGTATCTAGGCGGGAGATGACGCGGCTACCTCCCTCTCCAGAACAAGCAGGTCCAGCCAGGCCGGCATTCAGACGACCGGTGTACCAGCAGCGCCCACAGCGCCCAAATCTGGCCAAACCGACGAACAGATCGCTGGTGTCCCTGTGGCGCCCATGGAAGGACGGGCCCGCAACCGTACGATTGGTGGCCATCGGCGCTCACACCGACAGTGGTCCCTTCCTCTCGGCGGCCCTCTACTCCAACGATGGCGACATCACCACCGCGACCGAGCCCGGAGAGCGTGCTTGAAAGTTGAAAGTGTATCTAGGCATTCCCTTGTGGGTTTTGGATGATTAATGACAAACAAATTGAGATCCTAATGAATTCTTTGAGATGAATGTAGGACTACAAAGACTAGAACTTATGGTGTACTCAAAAAGGTGAAAAATGAGGAGTGAGAAAAAGAAAAGCCCAAATGATCAAGGAAGCACAAAGTAGATATCAATGTATAGGATGTGTGTGAGAGACACATTCAAAGAGCTTATATCCTTGCGTAGAGGGTAAGAGCTCAAATTAATTAATTAAACAATACACTGAAGCACCGAACTAGTCCGTTCACTAGCGGACTAGTCCGATCGACTTACTGTTCTCACACGGACAAGTACGGAACAGAACCGGACCAGTCTGTTCAACTCGCTGACCGCACCGGACAAGTCTGTTAAACCTTTTGATATTCACTCAACACATATAACCTGCACCGGACAAGGCTGTCCTATTGCGGACTAGTCCGATTGAGTCTCTGGACTCATCACGGCCTAGTTTGGTTACTCTATATCCCTGAAAGTGCATCTAGGCATTCCCTTGTGAGTTTTGGATGATTGATGACAAACGAATTGAGATCCTAATGAACTTGTTGAGATGAATGCAGATTAAATCGTGTAAGATAGGATTGGTACACTCAAAAAGTGAAAAATGAAGTGATGGACAAAAAGGAAAAGGACAGATCTATGAACCAAAGGCAATGTATATTTACTTGTATAGGATGTGTGTGAGAGACACATCCCAAGAGCTCAAAATCTTTGTGTAGGGGTAAGGACTTAAAACATATCCTAATCACTCACAACACGGTGCACCGGACTAGTCCGCTCAAAAACCGGACTAGTCCGTTCAACTCTCTGTTGATTCGCAACACGGTGCACTGGACTGGTCCACTCAGAAACCGGACTAGTCCGTTCAACTCTCTGTTGATCCGCAACACGGTGCACCAGACTAGTCTGCTTAGAAACTGGACTAGTCCGTTCAACTCTCTGATGCTTCGCAACATGGTGCACCGCACTAGTCCGCTCAGAAACCGGACTAGTCCGTTCAAGTCTCTAGAACCGACATTCACCTTGCACCGGACTAGTACGCTCAGAAACCAGACTAGTCCGTTCAACTCTCTGGAACCGGCATTCACCTTGCACCGGACTAGTCCGCTCTTGGACCGGAATAGTCCGTTCAACTTTTTGTAACCACTTTAAATTAGGGTTTCCACTTGTCGCATGCCACACGAGAATTGTACACGGCACACCGGACTAGTCCGGTAAACAGAGCGGACTAGTTCGGCCGCCACGACATTTGGAAACTTTATATAAATAGAGGTGCACGGCCACACGTTGAAAAAAGTCAAACCCTAGCGATGGCGCACGCCCCAAGAGCACAAAAAAATACCTCTCTCCACTCATTCTAAGCCTAAAAAGATTAAGTCTTTGAGGATTAGAGATTGGATCAAGGAGAGAATCGTTCTTCTCGACATTGAGCTCTTGGTTTGTTTTCTCTCACACAATTGCTCATCATTGTCCTCTGTTTTTTTGTGGGAGAAAGAGTTACTCTCTATAATATTGTGGGAGCACTCAAATTGTGAGAACGCCCCACGTACAATTGTTCACCCCTGTGTGTGGTTAGTGATTTGAATCGGCCTTTGTGGCGATTCGACGAGGGAAGGGTTGGTGAATACCCGGTCCTTGCTGGACTCCTCAACTGGGACGTAGATTCCTCGGTGGAATCGAACCTCGGGATAAAACCTTGTCTCATGTCTTTTTAATCTTCCTTCAATTGTCAATTAGGGGTGCTAGTTATCATTTTATTTACATCGACATCTAGTGTTAAAATTGATAGTTACTGTTTCTTACTTCATTACACTTGAGTAGTCATTTATGTTCTGCTGCACAAATACTTAAAGTAGGAATAAGTATAACTTTAACCTTTTAATTACGCTCATACCGGAGTGGTCCGCACCATACCGGACTAGTCCGGCCCACCTGGAATTGATCCATTCGCTAAGTGTTTCAGGGAACAGTTAAAACATTCAAAGAGCCTATTCACCCCCCTCTAAGCTACATTCAATTGGTATCAAAGCCAAACTCTTCAAAAGAGAATCACCGCTAGAAGAGACAATGTCAGAAATCAAGGGTGAATCCAAGGGTTTCAATCATGAAAGTGGTGGTGACGAAGGAAACCAAAAGTTGGAGAAGCTCCTCAATGCCATTCAGGACTGCAAGGACGATGATGAGGATATGCTCCAACTAAAGGCACTTATGCGGAAGAAGGCACTCTCCCCCAACGGGAAAAAAATTGAAGACAAAAAGCAAAAAGGGGGTACTCACAAAGACTACTCCCGATATCCTTTTAACTATGAGCGTTTAAATTCAAATAATCATTATTTGTCAATTCCATTAGGCAAACCACCTTACTTTGATAGAACTGATTATACAATGTGGAAACAAAACATGAAAATGCACCTTTTACCTCTTAACCCAAGTCTTTGGCATATAGTTTGTACAAGTCTAGATATACTTGATGATGATGAAGAGCTAACCCTAGATCAAGAATAAGCTATTCATAGGAATGCTCAAGCCGCAGCAGTAATCACCTCATCATTGAGCCGAGACGAGTTCACCAAGGTGGATGGACTCGAAATTGCTAAAGAAATCTGGGACACTCTCAAAACTGCACATGAAGGTGATCGTCATGTGCGTGAAGCTAAGATCGAAATGATAGAAGGTGAATTGGGAAGGTTTGCCATTGAAGAAGGAGAATCACCTCAAGAGATGTACAATAGACTAAAATCTCTCATCAATAAGGTCCGAGCCTATGGTAGCAAGAAGTGGACGGATCATGAGGTGGTCAAGTTGATTCTTAGAGCATTCATGCCTCGGAACTTGACACTCTGCTCCATGATTAGAGGAAGT
Source organism: Neostapfia colusana (assembly GCA_030760725.1). NCBI lineage: Eukaryota > Viridiplantae > Streptophyta > Magnoliopsida > Poales > Poaceae > Neostapfia > Neostapfia colusana. Next base: position 23,452,239 of record JASWHV010000006.1, on the reverse strand, counting down.
CCCGTGTTTCACAAAATGACCCCGAACGAGATTCTTGGCAAGATCATCAACTTTGAAATGATGGAGAAGGAAGCCAAGCATGTCAAGGAACTTGCCGACCTTACCTCAGTAAAGAAGAGAGGAGTTGCACTAAAAGCAACATGCAATCCAGCATCAAAAGAATCTCTAGAAGCTCCTTAGGATGATGATGGTGATGATGAAAGCACTGAAATCGATGATGAAGACATGATCCTGTTCATCAAAAACTTTAAGAAAATGATGAGAAGAAGAAAGGGTGGCAACTCAAATGAAAGAAGATACAAGGACAAACAAAGATCCAGAACAGCGCACATGCTACAATTGTGGAGAATATGATCATTTCATGGTGGATTTTCCACATGAAGACAATAAGAGGAAGAATAAAGACAACAAGCCTCAACAAAAGAAAATATTCAAGAAAAAGAAGCAATATGGCCAAGCACATCTAGGGAAGGAATGGGACTCCAATGATGAGTCCTCATTTGAATAAGAAGAGGAGATGGCCACTACAGCTATCAAGAAGCCTACCATGAAGTCCACTCTCTTCCCAACCATGGGATCATGGAAGGACACCAACCACACATGCTTAATGGCCAAGGAAGGAAAAAGAAAGGCATATGCATCCGGTGGAGCAAAATGGGTGCTAGATAGTGGATGCACCAATCATATGACTGGAGAAAGAAAAATGTTTGTGGAGTACGAACAAAATGAAGACTCAAGTGAAGGTATCTGTTTTGGTGATAATAGTCAAGGAAAGGTATTAGGTACCTGTAAAATAGCTATTTCAACACAACACACACTTTCTCATGTTTTACATGTTGATTCCTTAGATTATAACCTCTTGTCCATATCTCAACTATGTGACAAAGGTTATAATTGTTTATTCACTAATGAGGGTGTGACCGTCTCTAGAAGGATTGATGACTCTATTGCTTTCAAGGGTGTGTTAAAGGGAAAACTTTATCTAGTTGATTTCAACAAAGATAAAGGCGAACTTGACATATGTTTGATTGCAAAGACCAACATGGGTTGGCTGTGGCATAGACGGCTAGCACATGTTGGTATGAGGAATCTACAAAAACTTCTAAAAGGCGATCACATCCGAGGTTTGAAGGATGTTGTCTTTGAGAAAAGCAGAACTTGTAGCGCGTGCCAAGTCGAGAAGCAAGTAGCAGCACCCCATCCCGCGAAGAATGTCATGACTACAACAAGACCGCTCGAGCTCCTCCACATGGACCTATTTGGTCCAATTGCTTATATAAGCATCGGTGGTAGTAAATATGGTTTAGTCATTGTCGATGATTTTTCACGCTTCACGTGAGTTTTCTTTTTGCATGATAAGTGAGAAACTCAAGGAACACTCAAGAAGTTTCTCAGGCGAGCCCAAAATAAATTCTCATTGATGATCAAGAACATAAGAAGTGACAATGGAACAGAATTCAAGAATACACAAGTCGATGAATATCTAGATGAAGAAGGAATAAAACATGAACTTTCGACACCCTACTCCCCACAACAAAACGGGGTAGCCGAAAGGAAGAACCGAACGCTCATTGAGGTGGCAAGGACAATACTTGACGAATACAAGACCTCTAACCGATTTTGGGTTGAAGCTATCAACACTGCTTGTCATGCAACAAACCGACTGTACCTTCACCGCCTACTCAAGAAAACTTCATATGAACTACTCACCGGTAGCAAACCAAATATTTCATACTTTCGAGTTTTTGGTTCAAAATGTTATATTCTAAACAAGAAGCATAGGGTCTCGAAGTTCGCTTCAAAGTCCGATGAAAGTTTCTTGCTCGGCTATGATTCAAACTCCTACGCTTATAATGTCTTCAACAAGGTCTCCGGACTTGTTGAAGTAGCACGTGACGTAGTGTTCGACGAATCTAATGGCTCCCAAACGGAGCAAGTTGATAAGTGTGTGCTAGATCAAGAAGAAGCCCCATGTCAAGCATTGAGGAGAATGGTACTTGGTGATATTCGACCTCAAGAACAATTACAAGAATCAAGTGCTCAAGATGAACCTCAACAGGAGAGTTATGTTCAAGGGGGAGCCCATGCACAAAATCAAGATCATGAAGATCAACAAGATGATCAAAGCATTAATGACGACAACGATCCACGGGGAGCCGAAGATGATGATGATTATGAGAACACAACACCACAGGTGCCACATCCAAGAGTACACCAAAGCGTACAAAGAGATCACCCCGTTAACAACATAATTGGTGATATTCAAAAGGGACTGACAACTCGATCACGTATAGCTAATTTTTGTGAATACTATTCCTTTGTATCCTCTTTAGAACCATACAAGGTTGAAGATGCACTAAAAGATCTGGACTGGGTGATGACAATGCAAGAAGAATTGAACAACTTCAAGAGGAATGAAGTATGGGAACTTGTTGAAAGACCAAAGTCCAACATCGTCGGCACTAAATGGGTCTTCCGCAATAAGCAAGACGAACACGGAGTGGTAACAAGAAACAAGGCATGACTTGTGGCTAAAGGTTACTCACAAGTCGAAGCACCTTCCTTAATGGACCTAACAAGGAGGAGGTGTACGTGGAGCGACCCCCTGGGTTTGAAGATCAAGACTATCCTGATCATGTGTTCAAACTGCATAAGGCTCTCTATGGCCTCAAACAAGCTCCTAGAGCTTGGTATGAGTGCCTTAGAGATTTTCTAATTGAAAATGGCTTCAAAAATATTGAGAAGAGTAAAAATTCTAAAGTTCGAATCTGAATCAAAATCAAGTCAAATGGGGCATTTCCAAATTTAGAACACTTTTGTATCCCAGTCATGTAAAATAAACCTTCCAACTGAATTTGTGTCAAACCAGGAATTCATACCAAGTTCCTATGAATTATTACATTGTTTTTGTATATTTGTTAATTAAACCAACTACTTAAAAGGGGGAATTATAATTTTAAATTTTCAAACGTAAATCAAATCTTGACTTCACGAAGATGAAGGTTTTAATATGGAGAACCTCTCGGTCAATTTTCTCTATTTTAGGCGGCCTCTAGCTATTGGTTTTTGAATTAAGAAAGAGGGGGCGGAAATAAATTCCGAAAAAAATGAAAAAAAAACTTGTGGGTCTCACCTGTAAGCCACATATCTCTCCTTCCTTACTGAGCAGTTGTAGCTGTGCATGACTGCCATGAATGCAGCAGCATAGCCGCAAGCAACTCCACTCACTCAGCGACGTCACCTCTTTCGGCAGCCCCACATCGCCCTCGGCCATTCCACCTTTCTCCCTCCGTTTTCTCCTCCGAAGCTGGACACCAAACCGTCGCTTACTCATCATCTGAATTCCTCCTCCACGAACAAAAACTCAATTCCTTTCACGCATAACTCTCCCACCCTCCTGCGAATCGATCTGATCAAACTTTTGGCAGGGGAACCAGCTTGTGCATCGGATTTTGGAGCTTTCTTGCCGCCGGCCGTGAGCCAAGAGTCGTCCCTCACGACGTGCCCTAATTTTCAGTCATCTTCTTTACCAGCCGACCGCACGGGACTCCACAAGCTCTCAAATACCAGCCTTGCTCACCGTTATATTTGATAACTAGGCTAACAGGGTAACAACCGCATCAAGCCCAACGATACGTTGTTCTAGCCACACCCATAAAGCTGACGGCAAATTGGACTCTCACTGGACCGTTCATACCGTAGAGGTGGCGCATCCTTCGAAAATTCTTCATGCATATAATCTTCATCATCATAATCATGCTTACCTAAAATACATTAAGCCACAAACCCTAAGCAACTAATACTCAGAAGACTTATCTATTAGTTGACACACTAAGACATCAATTAATATGCAGCAATTTTTGAGTGAGAATGAACAATAAATTTAGGTAGCACTTATATCTAATGCATACAAGTTTACAAGAAATAATTAAATCTCAATTCAGATGTCATCACATTCACAAAAGTTCATACGTGCTGGCGACAAGAACAAGCGATACTTATATATGTTAGTAACGGTAAACACAATTGAGTGTACGTAGAGCTTAGCAAATGGGCTATTGGGTCCGATATTTGAGGGCGTGTGGGTAATTGGAATCCATTATCATCTCTAAGTGTGTTTTAGTTGAACTGATGCAAATATTCATCCGACTAACCATTCATCAAACCAACCAGCCATCCATCAAACCAACCAACCGGCCGTCCATCCAACAAACCATGCATTCTTCAAACAACCAACCATTCAAGGACGCGGTCTGTTAGTGGATCGCAATGTGATGCCACACTGTGTGCAACCAAATCCACCCTGATTTCTTCTTCGTTTTATACTGCGATGGAAATTTCAGGTTTGTGAGATACGTGCAAATTGCACTGATTGCCAAGAAGGGCAACAGTGTTGCTGTGTTGCAAGCTTGTGACCTTGCTTCTTGCCTACTACTTACTTTATATGGAGAGATTGATGCTAGCAAAAATCACAAATTACGGATCCAACATCCTCATAACTATTGAGCAATAATGCAGGTCAATTCATGCACGCATGAGGAAATGTGCTATATCTATGAATGTTTCCAAATCTGACCAATACGAATAACTGATATTTAACTTCCATGAGGCAACACAGAGAATGTCTTTTAAACTGCTTTAAACTACCATGTGTCAAATTTTCTACCTACTATAAATGTAAAATCATTTGTTTGAGCAATTTACTTTACAATTTGATTGTAGTGATGATAATATATATAAAAGCACATGGAACTGCCTCAAATTATTGTTACGAACTTGGCAATTCTTGAGTACGCTAGCTGTCATGTAAACAGAAATATTCAAACACACATATTGTCATGAAATTTGGTTATGAAGACAACCAAACGGCTACACATATTCACTACATAGTTACATAAAAAATACTCCTTGCAAATTCTACAATTGAAGGTTATGCTTCTGAACAGCGTATCATCAGATATTACACGCTAATAAATGAGCAAACTCTATGTTCTCAGGATAACCTGGATAAAGCAGAAGCTGGGTGCTTAATGGGCAACAGGCTTCCAAACACAGATATCGCAACTGACAACTCTGCGTGCGAACAATGTTTTCTGTGAAACAATGACATTATTACCCAGAGCTACAATTGGATCAGATCATGCACATAGTCCAGAAGAAACTATGAAGGAAATGGTGATGATTCAAGCACAAGACACTAATGGCCCGTGTAGGACATCGAATATTGTCGGAAGTCTGAACCCGAGCTCGACTCAAAGATGTAGCGTGTGAGGGGAAAATTGCCCTCTAAGAATTATGTGCCGCAGCCTCGCTGCCTCTTTTCTGCGCTCTCATGGTTTGGACGAGCCGTAGGAGAACCAGGTTGATGTTTAGAATCAGGCATTACAGGTTTGTTATGGGAGAGAGAATCGTCATGACACGTAAGGGTCAAAACGGTGAGAAACGATCGAAAAAATAGTTAAACCATTTTTATTTTCATTTACAATTTTCAGAAAGGAATCAGAAATAGTATCACCGGAAACAGATATGATATCGGAAATTTCATAAATATCAGAAACGGGTATATTAGAATGGAAACATGTTGATATCGGACAATTTTGATTTTTTTCGGAAACAACACCCCAGAGGATGAAGTATTATTATCATTATTTAAAATGACATAAGTAAATCATGATAATAACTTCCCACTAATAACCATAACAAAATAATGACAAGCAATGCAAAGTGGCGGAGTGGCCGACTGGGATGGGGAATTTGGGATGAGAATAGGGTTCAGTGCTTCTGTAGGCTGAGTCTCGGGCTCTCGGCCTATTGGTCTATTAAGTATTGGGCTAAGGCCCCTTGCTGATTACAGAAATGAAAGCGGAAATTGTTCTAAAATTTTCAAATAAATACGGAATTCCGAGTATTTGGTCGGAAATCTGCCCAAATCGTTTCCGTTCCGATTTCCGAATTTTCATTTCCGATTTCCAACCAATTTCCAAACTATTCCGATAAAAGCGAAAAAAGGGTTCAAAATTTTTTGAAATTGGTATCAGTTGATCCAGACAATTTCTGTCCATATTTCACCCCTAATGACACGGGCTCTTGGGTGCTTCAGTTCCACCTCCATTGTCCCTATTGGAAGCACCTTGTGCCAGAAACTCCGATGTAGGTGCAGGAGTTGATGGCTCAGCCCACTCAGAGTCGGGGAATCGTTCCTTTGATAATACCGTAACAGAAGCACCTGCAACAGGCGTTTCGCTTTTCACACCAGTAAAATGCTGCTTCTCTTCAATGATCTTTCGGAGGTACTTGCCCTGAGCTTGAATTCGCAACTGTAACAGTTCATGTTTCAAAAAGCCGAACTCTGAAAATATCAACAACAACAACAACCAAGTCTTTATCCAAGCATGTTGGGGTCGGCTAGACATGAAACCCAATATCAATGAAGTAAAAGAGAGAAAGAGATATAAGAACAAGAAAAAAGAAAAATAAAAAAATAGAAAAAAGGAAAAAGGAAAAAAGGGAAAAAGAGAAAAAAAAAGAGAAAAAAAGAGAAAAAAAAGAAAAAGAAAAAAACAAGACTAAGGTTCTGGCACATGAATTGCTACTTTCCATGCGGTCCTATCATGAGCTAAGTCTTTGGATACATTCCAATCTCTCAAATCTCGTTTTACTGCCTCCTCCCAAGTCAACCTTGGTCGTCCTCTACCCCTGCTTATATTTTCTCTACCTCTTAAAATCTCACTGTTAACCGGTGCTTCTGGAGGCCTCCGCTGGATATGTCCAAACCACCTAAGTCGATGTTGGACTAACTTCTCTTCAATCGGCGCCATCCCTAACTTATCACGAATCGCCTCATTCCTTATTCGGTCTCTTCTCGTGTGCCCGCACATCCACCGTAGCATGCGCATCTCTACGACACTCATTTGTTGGACATGTTTCCGTTTAGTTGGCCAACATTCCGCCCCATAAAGCATCGCGGGTCTGATCACCGTCCTATAGAACTTCCTTTTAGCTTTTGTGGGACCTTCCTATCACATAGGATTCCAGAGGCTTGTCGCTGAGACGGCCCCACGGGACCTCGTCAGGTGGTGCCGTGTTATGCGGCACCCAACAGCACACGGATCGATGAACATACATCATATTACATAAATAGTTTGCGGAAGCGTACAAGATTGTTTTACAATTAAGTATATCAGAGTAAACTACAGCGGAAGACTATCACTCTCACGACTCATATCTAAACTAGCAACAAAGAAACGGTCCAGCCCGTGGACGTTTCTTACTAGCAACACGAAGACAATCTGCAGCGGCGAGGATGCTCTTAGAGTAAGCACTCGGAGGTTTCCGAGTCTCATCGGCACCCCTTCTCATAATCAGCGAGTCAATTACCTGCAAAACAACTCGGATAGCATCCATGAGCATAACGCTCAGCAAGACTTAACCGTCACCCTAAACATGAAACTCTAAGTGAGGTTATGAACCTAACATAGGATGGCATAAGCATAATTAACTCACCTAAAAGTGAATCCTTACTTTCAGGTATTAATTGCAGCATTTTAAGTAACCCTGGGCATGATACATCGGGAGTCCACAATCAAACAAGAAACGCTTTACCCCGATGTAAATTGCTCATGGCATAAAAGAATCGAGTTTGCACTAGCCTATTCATCGAGATCCAATACAACACTAGTATAATACTTCACATCAATATGATTAGTTCCTTTCTCATGCAAGTTCTTACTACGTCACGACTGTGAGAACAAGTATGCTCGGTCCATTCCGCGAGCGACGGTGATTCGAATCAATAACACCCGGACTACATGACACGTACGCCCGTACTCGACGTTGCCTACAACAACCATCACTGACGTCGTACGTGGCAGCCTTTCCCCCGTTTCACCCCCGCTGAATCGATCAAGTCGCCCCGTACAGTAGCTACTCTCATGGTGCACCTTCTGACGTGAGATGTCATGAGAATATTCCCCACATACTGCACACCGGCCGTCCGCCTAAGGTGACCCGAAAAGTCCCAACGACAGCTTCCCGAGATACATCAGTTTACTGGGTCCCATATAGCCAGCATGAGTCCGGTACACAACTCAAACTTGTTCAACAGGGCCGCATACGGATCGGTCCTTGACCGACACGGACAGGTCTACAGCATCCAGGCCCCTATGTCCTGCTGCTCCTACAACCTTCCGGTCTCAACTTTAACTTGCTAATTCAATTACGAACCAATCCCGTATGCCCCTGTTATTTCTAAATCTGCGAGTAGCATCTCACCACTCGACTTCTACCGAACCGTACTTAAGCATGGCAGTTCTACATGGTGAAATACACCTACCCAATACTCCATGGGTCATTTGGCTATGCAAGAGGAGTATCAATCACTAAACCTAATGCACAGTTCATATCTTGACCGAAAGTGATTACAAAATAAAAACTTAACAGCTGTTAAATGCAAACCGGAGCTTGCCTGTTTTGTAGGGTAGTCGTATATATCAGTTAGTGTCCTTGCAGATCCACCCTTGACTCTCCGGAGCTTGATCCACTTCGATGAATCACTCCTTTGAGTCCCCTTCGTTGTGGTTCCTATTGAAATGCATATGCACATATTTTATAGAATGTAATGGAAAGAAGTTATAGAATTACTTTCTTAAGAACAGAGGTTGTGTGGAAAAGCCAAGCATGGCTTGGTTTGCCTCTGTTGTGCAAAGAACAGAATTAAACTAATTTGACCTTAAGGCCCTTAGATATACACTAACCCTTTTCTCTAATGAACATAATAGATAAGCTGAAAAGATTTGAGTGCAACTGAAGAACAAGAACTCCAATGGCCTCAAAGCTTTTACAGCAGGTTCTATACTACCTAAGGATTTAGCTTGCCAAATTGCAGCTAATGTGGAGTCATATTGTGTCCTCCATAATTCTCACGATATCTCTTATGTATTTTTCCCTTATACATAAGTATGGAGAATAAGAACAGGGAGTTCCAGGACTCATCTTGGGCTGATAATTTACATGTGAGTTCTTGATCACATGAGAGTCATCTGGTCCAAAATTCATCCCTTTTACTTGGGTAGTTCTCCCAGAACAATTCTTTAAGCATTTGTACTCAATAGAATTAATTCTGTAGTAATGTGCATTTTCATGCCCAACTAAGTGAACTACAATTCCAAGTATGTCCCAGAGAGCTTTCCTAAATTTTCCTATGATTTTTGGAGCTATGTATTGCTCAGAACAGATTTTTGAAGTGGGAAACATTTTCTGAAAATGTTTCTGGACTCTTATGAACACAGCAGATTGTTTTTAGCAAATTCTTATTCAAATTATCTTCAAATGAGCTGAAAATTTTCTAGTAGGTCAAAAATATTCTAAATAATATTCTGGCAAAATTTGGGGATTTTTGGATAAACCGAACTCCCTCAATAATTCTTTTTCAGAAAACCTTCAAATAATTCTCCAGAATATAATATTGACTTTCATACAAATCTGAGTTCATATTTGGATAGAACTCAGAGGGATTAAGCCAACCCAATTGGAATCACTCAAATTGGAGTTTTCTACAGGGAGATATGAATTTCTAAAGATTGAGCTAAGTCTGGGATTATTTTCCTATTGCAAATCCCACTAGGCCCGCTTATTTGAATTCCAACCAATCAGAACTGGGCCACACCGGGGCCACGGGGTTTTTCGCGCCAGCACACGGGATCCCGGCCACACCCGATCCCGGATTTGATTTCTGAGCTGCTGACAGGCGGGGCCCACGGCTTTCTTCTACCTCCCGCTTCTCGCTCGCGCCCGCGCGCTCCCCCTCGCCGGAGTAATCGGAAGCTCGCCGGACCGGCCTTCCCGGCCACCGCCGGAGCTACAACTCGCCGCCAGGGGGTTTAGGGCCTCGAGGAACAGGGCTGTGGGGTTTGCTAGGGCCGCCGACGACCGGAACATGGCCGGCGACGTGTAACTGCCTCTGTGGAAGTCCGGCAGCGTCGCCCGGGGTCTCCAGCCCTCAAGAGCTTGTGCCGACAAGCCCCTCAGCACCAGCGTACCTCTAGGAGGGTCGACACGACCTCAAAGTGGCTCGGGAATGGCTGGAAATGGGTTGTTGCCGTGGGACCAAAGGGGTCCGCCGGAGAAGTGATCGGTAGACCTCAAAATACGTCGCCCCAAAGGGTTTTCATGCGACGGGTGCTTAAGAGAATATGATCGCCGGCTAGTCCAGCTCCTACGTGCAAAGTTTGGCGAGCTAAGAACGAATAGAAGTGGAGAATTTTGGATTTCCATACCGGATGCTCGGGTTGACGTCGCCGGAGCAAAACTTTGAAATTCGCCGGCGATGCTTCACGGTATGGCCTGAGCTTGGGCTGAGAGCAGCACCGCACCCGTGCGCGTCCGTAGGTGTGATCGCTCGGCCGTGAAACCCGCTGTGGAGGGCTGTCCACGAGCGCCCGATCACTTTCTCGGCTTAGGTCGCCGCGGCGGCGGTCGTTCTCGGGCACCGGAGGCCGCAGCTCGCTGGCTTGCGGGTCAGGGAGGTGGAGGCCGAGCTCGCGGTGATGTTTAGCAGCTCAGGGGAGGAAAGAGCGTGGTGGTTTCGCCGTTCTTCCGATCGGACCGAGAGGCAGAGGGGAAGACGGTCGCTGGCCGTGCGCTCGCGAGGAGGAGAAGAAGGGACGGCCTTTGCTTCGTCCAGGGGGGTTGATCCGGCCGCAGAACCGCCTCCGGGCGCCGTGTGTGGGGAAATGCAGCAGCTGGTGGCGCTGCCGAGCGTCCCCGTGGCTCCACGGTGGGAGCTGCTCGTGGCCCACGTGCTGCTCGACGAATTTTCCCACTGGGGCTGAGACTTAAGGTGCAAGGCTCCTCTTTTAGCTCTATGACATGTGGGTCCCACTCCACATTTCCTCCCCAAATACCTTCTCAAGCTGATCCTCTTAATTCCCACAATTTTGAGTTTAAAGTGTGGGTTAGAATTTGAATCCTTCCAATTCAGTTTGAATTTGCTTTTCCAAATTTGAATTTGGTTGAAGTTTGCAAATTCTCCTCTTTAACCCCTTTTTGAGCCCCCCCCCTATAAATGAAAAGTTTGTGAGCAAAATTTTCCCTATAATCCCAACTATAGGGCTGCATGTTAATTCAAAGTTTTTGGATCACCATATGTGTGAACTTTGAATTTTCAAATCTGAATTTTAAACTCACATGCAAAGAGGTATTTAACTCCTTATTGGTCCAACACTTTTAAGTAAAAAGGTGAACCTCATGTTGGATGTTCATCCATGTATTACCTTGCATGAAGAAAAGTTTTAGCAAGTCCCATTTTTCCTGTCATTGCCACACATATTAACTCAAACCATAGTTTTTATTCATACACATTTTTGGGACTTTTACATTCCTCCCCCCTTAAAAGAATCTCGTCCCGAGATTACAAAAGAGGAACAAGACTGGAGAGGTAATTACAAGCTGTACAAAGCTAAAAATTCCGGATAGTTGGTGCGGAGATGATCTTCACTTTCCCACGTCGCCTCTTCCGCGGTGTGATTACTCCACAGCACCTTGAAAAATCGGATCGTCCGGTTCCGGGTTACCCGGGTCTTTTCATCCAAAATCTGGACCGGTCGCTCGGTGTAGGTCAGGTCCGGTTTCAATTCGTCGATGTCCTCATTGCGAACAGCAGCGGTGAATTTGAGGCACTTCCGCAGCAGTGATACATGAAATACATCATGAATACCCGCTAGACTTGCCGGTAACTCCAGCCGGTAGGGTACGGGCCCGCACTTCTCCGTGATAGCAAAAGGACCAATAAAATGGGGAGCGAGTTTCCCCTTTACACTGAACCGGTGAATTCCCTTCATCGGGGATACACGAAGATAAACGTGTTCTCCGACGTCAAAATATAATGGCCTACGCCTCTAATCCGCGTAGCTCTTCTGTCGGGATTGTGCAGCCTTTAAGTTCTCTTGTATCAACCGAACTCGGTCTTCGGCTTCGTTGACAAGATCAATCCCAAACAGAACCCTTTCGCCGGACTCACACCAATTCAGTGGTGTGCGACACTTCCGGCCGTAGAGAGCTTCATACGGTGCCATTTTAATACTCGCTTGATAACCGTTATTATATGAAAACTCCGCCAGCAGTAGGTGATCGTCCCAATTCCTACCGTGCTGGATGGCACACGCTCTCAACATATCCTCAAGTACCTGATTCACCCTCTCAGTTTGTCCATCGGTTTGAGGGTGATATGCGGAGCTCCTAATCAGCTTAGTGCCCAACGAGGCATGCAGCTGCTCCCAAAAACAAGCAACAAACAGCGCACCTCGATCTGAAATGATGGTCTTCGGGACACCATGTGAGCAAACAATTCTGGAGATGAATAACTCCGCATATTGCCTTGCTCGATAATGAGTGTTCACCGGTATGAAATGAGCCGACTTTGTCAACCGGTCGACGATCACCCATATCGAGTCATGCTTCCTGGATGTGAGCGGTAATCCGACGATGAAGTCCATACTCACATCCTCCCATTTCCACGCCGGAATCTTTAAAGGTTGTAGCGGTCCGGCTTTCCGCATATGATCAGCCTTGACCCGTCTACACGTATCACACTCGGATACGTATTTAGCAATCTCCCTCTTCATCCTCGTCCACCAAAATTTCTGTTTCAAATCTTGGTACATCTTGTTACTTCCGGGATGAATGGAAAACTTCGACAGGTGGGCTTCATCCAATATTTTCTTCCGGAGTTTCATATTACGCGGTACCACTATACGGTCGTTGAACCATATTGTACCGTTCTCATCCTTCCAGAAACATTTCACCTCTCCGTTGTCTAGTCTTCTCCGTATGTGAGACATACCTCTGTCTCTTCTTTGAGCCTCAACAATCTCTTCACGGATTGTTGGAATGAGCACGAGATTATAAAGCGCGCCATACGGAATAACACGGAGGCTTGGTTCTTCATTTTCCAACTCAGCAACCGCTAAGTTGTGAATGTGGGCTTTCCGACTAAGCGCGTCGGCAACCACGTTGGCTTTTCCCGGGTGATAGTGGATCTCAATTTCATAATCTTTTATGAGCTCCAACCATCTCCGTTGTCTCATATTCAGCTCCTTCTGCGTGAAGATATACTTCAAGCTTTTATGGTCGGTGTAGAGGTGAACAAGATTACCAAGCAGGTAATGCCTCCACATCTTCAACGCCAACACCACAGCAGCAAGCTCAAGATCGTGAGTTGGATAATGCTGCTCGTGGTTTCGCAGTTGACGAGACCCATAGGCAACTACACGCCCTTCTTGCATCAGAACGCAGCCGAGACCGATGCCGGATGCATCACAATATACATCGAATGGCTTCGTCGTGTCCGGTTGAGCAAGAACTGGAGCCGTTGTGAGATGTTTCACCAAAGTTTTGAATGCGGCTTCACATGCTGCATTCCACATGTATTTAGTGCCCTTCTTCAGCAGTCCCGTCATTGGTTTAGCAATCTTTGAGAAGCTCGGACTAAACATCCGATAATACCCCGCTAAACCTAGGAAACTTCGGACCTCGTGGACTGATTTGGGAGGTTCCCACTTCAGCACTTGTACAATCTTGCTGGGGTCCACGGCAATCCCTTCTGCTGAAATAATATGGCCAAGGAAAGGCACTTGATCAATCCAAAATTCACACTTGCTGAACTTGGCATACAATTGTTGCTCCCGTAACCGTTGTAGCACAGTACGCAGATGTTCAGCGTGCTCTTCTTCCGATTTGGAGTAAACCAATATGTCGTCGATGAATACCACGACGAACTTGTCTAACTCCGGCATGAACACAGAATTCATCAAATACATGAAGTGTGCCGGAGCGTTGGTTAATCCAAATGACATGACGAGGTACTCGTAGAGTCCGTATCTCGTCGAGAAAGCTGTCTTCGGTATGTCCTCCAGTCGGATCTTGATTTGATGATAGCCCGACCGAAGATCCATCTTCGAAAATACCTTTGCACCCACAAGTTGATCAAACAGGATGTCGATGCGAGGCAAAGGATACTTGTTCTTGATCGTGACAGCATTGAGAGGACGATAATCAATACATAGCCGTAGTGTTTTGTCCTTCTTAACGAACAGCGCTGAGCAACCCCAAGGTGAAGAACTTGGTCGTATGAAACCCTTGCTCATGAGTTCATTCAGTTGCTCTTCCAACTCCGCTAGCTCGTTAGGTGCCATCTTGTAAGGCCTTCGTGAAATAGGCGTCGTTCCCGGCGCCAGTTCAATTTTGAACTCGACGTCCCGTTCGGGCGGCATGCCCGGTAAGTCATCGGGAAATACGTCGGGATAATCACGTACCACCGGAATATCTTCAAGCTTCAGCGCTTCCGTGTGGTAGGCCTCTACCATATCTGGATCTTCGTTGTCTAAAAACAGCGTGTGCTGTCCGTGAATCGGTGAGTCAATCTGGACAGTCCGGTTACCAATATTGAGAACGGCACCGTGACGATTTAACCAAGACATCCCCAATATAATGTCTATCTTCTGCCTATCCAACATAATCAGCGATGTTGGGTATATTTTTCCGCCCAAACACAAAGCTGCTCGGGACACAATCTGATTGGCAGAGATATTTCCTCCCGGTGAACGTATGAGAAAACTCGTTGTGGGAGTATTGGTGGATAATTGGTGCTGATCCACGCATGTTTTGCCGATAAAATTGTGGGTTGCACCTGAATCAAAAAGTACCAATACGGGCACGTCCTTGAGAGTAAACATGCCCGCTAACACTGGTGCTCCCTCCGGGACATCCTCAATCGCAAGATGTTGCACACTCCCGGATTGCAATGCTGTTATGTTGACTGGAGCAGGTGGCGGCATACCACCTGATGATGATGGCTGTATGGTGTTTACCAACTTCTCCCGGCATTCCTGCCTAAAATGCCCAAAACGGTGGCAATAAGAACACGGAGGTTTCCCCGGTTCTTCGTTGACTTGTGGTTGAGAAGTTGAGGCACCTGGCTGCAGCAATGATGCAACAGATGTCATTTGTTGCTGAGGCAAAGGTGTTGCTTCAAGACATGATTCTTGAGCAGGAAATCTGTATGGAGTTGATCTCCCTGGTGCTTGCCATATCTCATCGGATGGTGTGTGATACACCACACGGTATTTACGAGGAACGATTGGTGTGTCTTCTTGCACATCCTCCCGGTCCCTCTTCTTTGCTTGACACTCAAGTGTCGCTTGTTCTTGCAGCAGAGCAGCACTGATCAAATCGGTGTAACTGCCTTGATTGAACAAAGCTAACTTCTCTTTTAGTATGGCACTCAAGCCATAGAAAAAGTAGTCACACATTGCAGCTTCGCTCGTCGCATAAGCAGGAGCATATTGTGCCAGAAGGTTGAATCGTCTGACATAATCGAGGACACTCATGTTCCCCTGCTTCAAGTTTCTGAATTCTTGCTTCTGGGCCTTGATAAAACCCATAGGAATGTGACGAGCCCTGAATGCTTCACGAATTTCCGTCCATTCCACTTGATGGCCTTCCGGAACGGTGGTGAGATACGCAAACCACCAATTTCCGGCGGCTCCATGGAGCTGTTGAGCTGCAAATGATGTCTTCTGATACTCGTCGCACTCAAACACTCCAAACTTGGACTCCATAACTCGAAGCCACTGATCAGCTTCGACTGGTTCATGGGCTTCCGTGAAGATTGGCGGTTGTGTCGCCAAGAAATCCAAGTAGGCGTTCCGAGGTGGAACGTCCTGTTGTGCACGCTGGAGTAAGCCCTGTTGTACCAAGGCTTGGAGTAGTCTTGTGTTCTCTTGACTTGACTCGACCATCTGAGCCATGATATCCGCCCATACCGTTGATGGCGGTGCCCCTGGTGGAGTCGAGTCATCACCGTCTCGATGAGAACCTTCAGTCCTACTCGGAGAATGAGTACGCACCATACTGCAAAAGCATAATTTTGAGGGGAGTCACAACTTGATCTAGCAGTATGTGAAATTATGTAAAACATGAACATGCTAAAACTTTATGAAAGCATAACAAAATTTCATGTTTACACATCTTTCTAAAGCCAACATATTCAGTCCCTCATTCTGTACAGAACAGACCTTTATGTACTTAACCCAGAATTTGATCCATTTATTAGCATTTTCATAACTCAAGTTGAATACCAAAGTTAAAGTTAAACTTCAGTATATTTTCAACGAGTACTCATATGCCCCTAGATCATTTCTGGAACAAAAGTTAGGATTGTTCAAAGTTGACAGAATTTCTGGCTAAAATTTGCCAGCACCTCCTTTGTATGTGGCTGTTTTCATCACAGTTTTACATACAAATGGGGTACCATTCTGAACAACTATGAACCAAAAAACCATTGCAAATTTCCTAACCTTTGTAATGGTGTATCATATGATCCTTAGAGATTTTCCTACAGACTGTTGTGTCTAATTTACAGCAACATCCAGAGAAGTTTGCAGCTGCTCTGTTTTCTGAACAGTTTGCATTCATCTGGACATATAACCAAGTTGGTGTCGGATTTGGCTCTGGAGTTCTACACAAGAGTTGTAGAGCACTTGATAACCTTTCCAGAACTGTATCAAACACCTCCATTGGGTCAAGCTAATCAGAGTTATGCTCTGTTAAAGACCAGAAAATTTCTGTCTGAACAGAGCACTCTGTCTTTGAGATCAAAAGAAGCCTAACAAGTCTCTTCTTTGAAACTTAGTTCAAATGAAGAGCTCAGTAACTAATATGTGCTTTATCACATCCATTTTTAGTTTAGAAGTTAGTCATGAATGATTTCTTCATAGGTAAGAATACTATCCAGTGTAGTACGGTGATGATGCACCGTAAGACATATGACGGTACTACGTTGCCTCACCAAAGAAAAACCTGACCGGATTACACCGGCATATACGTATCCTTAGGTGGCACTAAAACGGTCACTCGCAAATGTGTTCAACACGCACTAAGGTTTTCGTGATTAGTACCTACGTAAGCCACACTCAATCATCAGGTCCGGCTGCACACCGAACCCGGTATCCATACAGTTCGTACACCCAGCCGTCATCACTCGCCCAGGTGTTCTCAAGCCAAACACGCCTTGAGCTACGTGTTCACGTTACTGACCACGTGACAGGGTCTCCCAAATTGCACCACGCACGCCTGGGACAGACGCTGCTTGAATACCCCAAACGACATGAAGAGTCGTAGAGGATACTAAAGTGGGTCGGGTTACCTGCCACCCGTGAGGCTCCACCCTTCAGCTTGTGCGCACTGGTGGACAGCGCATACGTGCACCCCCCAAGACATAAACCGTCCCGAGATGCACGATTTTCCGACATAACAAATAAGTTAGCTTGCCACCTTCATTATATGCTAATAGTAGTCCTTATGTGGGCCTAGTACCGTTATCTCACCGTATCCTAAGTTTTTGACATAATATGATGCTCAATCCGTGCTCTGTTCCCAACGCAGCTCTGATACCACGTTGAGACGGCCCCACAGGACCTCGTCGGGTGGTGCCATGTTATGCGGCACCCAACAGCACACGGGTCGATGAACATACATCATATTACATAAATAGTTTGCGGAAGCGTACAAGATTGTTTTACAAATAAGTATATCAGAGTAAACTACAGCGGAAGACTATCACTCTCACGACTCATATCTAAACTAGCAACAAAGAAACGGTCCAGCCCGCGGACGTTTCTTACTAGCAACACGAAGACAATCTGCAGCGGCGAGGATGCTCTTAGAGTAAGCACTCGGAGGTTCCCGAGTCTCATCGGCACCCCTTCTCATAATCAGCGAGTCAATTACCTGCAAAACAACTCGGATAGCATCCGTGAGCATAACGCTCAGCAAGACTTAACCGTCACCCTAAACATGAAACTCTAAGTGAGGTTATGAACCTAACATAGGATGGCATAAGCATAATTAACTCGCCTAAAAGTGAATCCTTACTTTCAGGTATTAATTGCAGCATTTTAAGTAACCCTTGGCACGCTACATCGGGAGTCCACAATCAAACAAGAAACGCTTTCCCCCGATGTAAATTGCTCATGGCATAAAAGAATCGAGTTTGCACTAGCCTATTCATCGAGATCCAATACAACACTAGTATAATACTTCACATCAATATGATTAGTTCCTTTCTCATGCAAGTTCTTACTACGTCACGACTGTGAGAACAAGTATGCTCGGTCCATTCCGCGAGCGACGGTGATTCGAATCAATAACACCTGGACTACACGACACATACGCCCGTACTCGACGTTGCCTACAACAACCATCACTGACGTCGTACGTGGCAGCCTTTCCCCCGTTTCACCCCCGCTGAATCGATCAAGTCGCCCCGTACAGTAGCTACTCTCATGGTGCACCTTCCGACGTGAGATGTCATGAGAATATTCCCCACATACTGCACACCGGCCGTCCGCCTGAGGCGACCCGAAAAGTCCCAACGACAGCTTCCCGAGGTACATCGGTTTACTGGGTCCCATATAGCCAGCATGAGTCCGGTACACAACTCAAACTTGTTCAACAGGGCCGCATACAGATCGGTCCTTGACCGACACGGACAGGTCTACAGCATCCAGGCCCCTATGTCCTGCTGCTCCTACAACCTTCCGGTCTCAACTTTAACTTGCTAATTCAATTACGAACCAATCCCGTATGCCCCTGTTATTCCTAAATCTGCGAGTAGCATCTCACCACTCGACTTCTACCGAACCGTACGTAAGCATGGCAGTTCTACACGGTGAAAGACACCTACCCAATACTCCATGGGTCATTTGGCTATGCAAGAGGAGTATCAATCACTAGACCTAATGCACAGTTCATATCTTGACCGAAAGTGATTACAAAATAAAAACTTAACAGCTGTTAAATGCAAACCGGAGCTTGCCTGTTTTGCAGGGTAGTCGTATATATCAGTTAGTGTCCTTGCAGATCCACCCTTGACTCTCCGGAGCTTGATCCACTTCGATGAATCACTCCTTTGAGTCCCCTTCGTTGTGGTTCCTATTGAAATGCATATGCACATATTTTATAGAATGTAATGGAAAGAAGTTATAGAATTACTTTCTTAAGAACAGAGGTTGTGTGGAAAAGCCAAGCATGGCTTGGTTTGCCTCTGTTGTGCAAAGAACAGAATTAAACTAATTTGACCTTAAGGCCCTTAGATATACACTAACCCTTTTCTCTAATGAACATAATAGATAAGCTGAAAAGATTTGAGTGCAACTGAAGAACAAGAACTCCAATGGCCTCAAAGATTTTACAGCAGGTTCTATACTACCTAAGGATTTAGCTTGCCAAATTGCAGCTAATGTGGAGTCATATTATGTCCTCCATAATTCTCACGATATCTCTTATGTATTTTTCCCTTATACATAAGTATGGAGAATAAGAACAGGGAGTTCCAGGACTCATCTTGGGCTGATAATTTACATGTGAGTTCTTGATCACATGAGAGTCATCTGGTCCAAAATTCAGCCCTTTTACTTGGGTAGTTCTCCCAGAACAATTCTTTAAGCATTTGTACTCAATAGAATTAATTCTGTAGTAATGTGCATTTTCATGCCCAACTAAGTGAACTACAATTCCAAGTATGTCCCAGAGAGCTTGCCTAAATTTTCCTATGATTTTTGGAGCTATGGATTGCTCAGAACAGATTTTTGAAGTGGGAAACATTTCCTGAAAATGTTTCTGGACTCTTATGAACACAGCAGATTGTTTTTAGCAAATTATTATTCAAATAATCTTCAAATGAGCTGAAAATTTGCTAGTAGGTCAAAAATATTCTAAAGAATATTCTGGCAAAATTTGGGGATTTTTGGATAAACCAAACTCCCTCAATAATTCTTTTTCAGAAAACCTTCAAATAATTCTCCAGAATATAATATTGACTTTCATACAAATCTGAGTTCATATTTGGATAGAACTCAGAGGGATTAAGCCAACCCAATTGGAATCACTCAAATTGGAGTTTTCTACAGGGAGATATGAATTTCTAAAGATTGAGCTAAGTCTGGGATTATTTTCCTATTGCAAATCCCACTGGGCCCGCTTATTTGGATTCCAACCAATCAGAACTGGGCCACACCGGGGCCACGGGGTTTTTCGCGCCAGCACACGGGATCCCGGCCACACCCGATCCCGGATTTGATTTCTGAGCTGCTGACAGGCGGGGCCCACGGCTTTCTTCTACCTCCCGCTTCTCGCTCGCGCCCGCGCGCTCCCCCTCGCCGGAGTAATTGGAAGCTCGCCGGACCGGCCTTCCCGGCCACCGCCGGAGCTACAACTCGCCGCCAGGGGGTTTAGGGCCTCGAGGAACAGGGCTGTGGGGTTTGCTAGGGCCGCCGACGACCGGAACATGGCCGGCGACGTGTAACTGCCTCCGTGGAAGTCCGGCAGCGTCGCCCGGGGTCTCCAGCCCTCAAGAGCTTGTGCCGACAAGCCCCTCAGCACCAGCGTACCTCTAGGAGGGTCGACACGACCTCAAAGTGGCTCGGGAATGGCTGGAAATGGGTTGTCGCCGTGCGACCAAAGGGGTCCGCCGGAGAAGTGATCGGTAGACCTCAAAATACGTCGCCCCAAAGGGTTTTCATGCGACGGGTGCTTAAGAGAATATGATCGCCGGCTAGTCCAGCTCCTACGTGCAAAGTTTGGCGAGCTAAGAACGAATAGAAGTGGAGAATTTTGGATTTCCATACCGGATGCTCGGGTTGACGTCGCCGGAGCAAAACTTTGAAATTCGCCGGCGATGCTTCACGGTATGGCCTGAGCTTGGGCTGAGAGCAGCACCGCACCCGTGCGCGTCCGTAGGTGTGATCGCTCGGCCGTGAAACCCGCTGTGGAGGGCTGTCCACGAGCGCCCGATCACTTTCTCGGCTTAGGTCGCCGCGGCGGCGGTCGTTCTCGGGCACCGGAGGCCGCAGCTCGCTGGCTTGCGGGTCAGGGAGGTGGAGGCCGAGCTCGCGGTGATGTTTAGCAGCTCAGGGGAGGAAAGAGCGTGGTGGTTTCGCCGTTCTTCCGATCGGACCGAGAGGCATAGGGGAAGACGGTCGCTGGCCGTGCGCTCGCGAGGAGGAGAAGAAGGGACGGCCTTTGCTTCGTCCAGGGGGGTTGATCCGGCCGCAGAACCGCCTCCGGGCGCCGTGTGTGGGGAAATGCAGCAGCTGGTGGTGCTGCCGAGCGTCCCCGTGGCTCCACGGTGGGAGCTGCTCGTGGCCCACGTGCTGCTCGACGAATTTCCCCACTGGGGCTGAGACTTAAGGTGTAAGGCTCCTCTTTTAGCTCTATGACATGTGGGTCCCACTCCACATTTCCTCCCGAAATACCTTCTCAAGCTGATCCTCTTAATTTCTACAATTTTGAGTTTAAAGTGTGGGCTAGAATTTGAATCCTTCCAATTCAGTTTGAATTTGCTTTTCCAAATTTGAATTTGGTTGAAGTTTGCAAATTCTCCTCTTTAACCCCTTTTTGAGCCCCCCCCCCCTATAAATGAAAAGTTTGTGAGCAAAATTTTCCCTATAATCCCAACTATAGGGCTGCATGTTAATTCAAAGTTTTTGGGTCACCAAATGTGCGAACTTTGAATTTTCAAATCTGAATTTTAAACTCACATGCAAAGAGGTATTTAACTTCTTATTGGTCCAACACTTTTAAGTAAAAAGGTGAACCTCATGTTGGATGTTCATCCATGTATTACCTTGCATGAAGAAAAGTTTTAGCAAGTCCCATTTTTCCTGTCATTGCCACACATATGAACTCAAACCATAATTTTTATTCATACACATTTTTGGGACTTTTACATTCCTCCCCCCTTAAAAGAATCTCGTCCCGAGATTACAAAAGAGGAACAAGACGGGAGAGGTAATTACAAGCTGTACAAAGCTAAAAATTCCGGATAGTTGGTGCGGAGATGATCTTCACTTTCCCACGTCGCCTCTTCCGCGGTGTGATTACTCCACAGCACCTTGAAAAATCGGATCGTCCGGTTCCGGGTTACCCGGGTCTTTTCATCCAAAATCGGGACCGGTCGCTCGGTGTAGGTCAGGTCCGGTTTCAATTCGTCGATGTCCTCATTGCGAACAGCAGCGGTGAATTTGAGGCACTTCCGCAGCTGTGATACATGAAATACATCATGAATACCCGCTAGACTTGCCGGTAACTCCAGCCGGTAGGCTACGGGCCCGCACTTCTCCGTGATAGCAAAAGGACCAATAAAATGGGGAGCGAGTTTCCCCTTTACACCAAACCGGTGAATTCCCTTCATCGGGGATACACGAAGATAAACGTGTTCTCCGACGTCAAAATGTAATGGCCTACGCCTCTGATCCGCATAGCTCTTCTGTCGGGATTGTGCAGCCTTTAAGTTCTCTTGTATCAACCGAACTCGGTCTTTGGCTTCGTTGACAAGATCAATCCCAAACAGAACTCTTCCGCCGGACTCACACCAATTCAGTGGTGTGCGACACTTCCGGCCGTAGAGAGCTTCATACGGTACCATTTTAATACTCGCTTGATAACCGTTATTATATGAAAACTCCGCCAGCGGTAGGTGATCGTCCCAATTCCTACCGTGGTGGATGGCACACGCTCTCAACATATCCTCAAGTACCTGATTCACCCTCTCAGTTTGTCCATCGGTTTGAGGGTGATATGCGGAGCTCCTAATCAGCTTAGTGCCCAACGAGGCATGCAGCTGCTCCCAAAAACAAGCAACAAACAGCGCACCTCGATCTGAAATGATGGTCTTCGGGACACCATGTGAGCAAACAATTCTGGAGATGAATAACTCCGCATATTGCCTTGCTCAATAATGAGTGTTCACCAGTATGAAATGAGCCGACTTTGTCAACCGGTCGACGATCACCCATATCGAGTCATGCTTCCTGGATGTGAGCGGTAATCCGACGATGAAGTCCATACTCACATCCTCCCATTTCCACGCCAGAATCTTTAAAGGTTGTAGCGGTCCGGCTTTCCGCATATGATCAGCCTTGACCCGTCTACACGTATCACACTCGGATACGTATTTAGCAATCTCCCTCTTCATCCTCGTCCACCAAAATTTCTGTTTCAAATCTTGGTACATCTTGTTACTTCCGGGATGAATGGAAAACTTCGACAGGTGGGCTTCATCCAATATTTTCTTCCGGAGTTTCATATTACGCGGTACCACTATACGGTCGTTGAACCATATTGTACCGTTCTCATCCTTCCAGAAACATTTCACCTCTCCGTTGTCTAGTCTTCTCCGTATGTGAGACATACCTCTGTCTCTTCTTTGAGCCTCAACAATCTCCTCATGGATTGTTGGAATGAGCGCGAGATTATAAAGCGCGCTATACGGAATAACACGGAGGCTTGGTTCTTCATTTTCCAACTCAGCAACCGCTAAGTTGTGAATGTGGGCTTTCCGACTAAGCGCGTCGGCAACCACGTTGGCTTTTCCCGGGTGATAGTGGATCTCAATTTCATAATCTTTTATGAGTTCCAACCATCTCCGTTGTCTCATATTCAGCTCCTTCTGCGTGAAGATATACTTCAAGCTTTTATGGTCGGTGTAGAGGTGAACAAGATTACCAAGCAGGTAATGCCTCCACATCTTCAACGCCAACACCACAGCAGCAAGCTCAAGATCGTGAGTTGGATAATGTTGCTTGTGGTTTCGCAGTTGACGAGACCCATAGGCAACTACACACCCTTCTTGCATCAGAACGCAGCCGAGACCGATGCCGGATGCATCACAGTATACATCGAATGGCTTCGTCGTGTCCGGTTGAGCAAGAACTGGAGCCGTTGTGAGATGTTTCACCAAAGTTTTGAATGCGGCTTCACATGCTGCATTCCACATGTATTTAGTGCCCTTCTTCAGCAGTTCCGTCATTGGTTTAGCAATCTTTGAGAAGCTCGGAATAAACCTCCGATAATACCCCGCTAAACCTAGGAAACTTCGGACCTCGTGGACTGATTTGGGAGGTTCCCACTTCAGCACTTGTTCAATCTTGCTGGGGTCCACGGCAATCCCTTCTGCTGAAATAATATGGCCAAGGAAAGGCACTTGATCAATCCAAAATTCACACTTGCTGAACTTGGCATACAATTGGTGCTCCCGTAACCGTTGTAGCACAGTACGCAGATGTTCAGCGTGCTCTTCTTCCGATTTGGAGTAAACCAATATGTCGTCGATGAATACCACGACGAACTTGTCTAACTCCGGCATGAACACAGAATTCATCAAATACATGAAGTGTGCCGGAGCGTTGGTTAATCCAAATGACATGACGAGGTACTCGTAGAGTCCGTATCTCGTCGAGAAAGCTGTCTTCGGTATGTCCTCCGGTCGGATCTTGATTTGATGATAGCCCGACCGAAGATCCATCTTCGAAAATACCTTTGCACCCACAAGTTGATCAAACAGGATGTCGATGTGAGGCAAAGGATACTTGTTCTTGATCGTGACAGCATTGAGAGGACGATAATCAACACATAGCCGTAGTGTTTTGTCCTTCTTCTTAACGAACAGCGCTGAGCAACCCCAAGGTGAAGAACTTGGTCGTATGAAACCCTTGCTCATGAGTTCATTCAGTTGCTCTTTCAACTCCGCTAGCTCGTCAGGTACCATCTTGTAAGGCCTTCGTGAAATAGGCGTCGTTCCCGGCGCCAGTTCAATTTTGAACTCAACGTCCCGTTCGGGCGGCATGCCCGGTAAGTCATCGGGAAATACGTCGGGATAATCACGTACCACCGGAATATCTTCAAGCTTCAGCGCTTCCGTGTGGTAGGCCTCTACCATATCTGGATCTTCGCTGTCTAAAAACAGCGTGTGCTATCCGTGAATCGGCGAGTCAATCTGGACAGTCTGGTTACCAATATTGAGAACGGCACCGTGACGATTTAACCAAGACATCCCCAATATAATATCTATCTTCTGCCTATCCAACATAATCAGCGATGTTGGGTATATTTTTCTGCCCAAACACAAAGCTGCTCAGGACACAATCTGATTGGCAGAGATATTTCCTCCCCGTGAACGTATGAGAAAACTCGTTGTGGGAGTATTGGTGGATAATTGGTGCTGATCCACACATGTTTTTCCGATAAAATTGTGGGTTGCACCTGAATCAAAAAGTTCCAATACGGGCACGTCCTTGAGAGTAAACATGCCCGCTAACACTGGTGCTCCCTCCGGGACATCCTCAATCGCAAGATGTTGCACACTCCCGGATTGCAATGCTGTTATGTTGACTGGAGCAGGTGGCGGCATACCACCTGATGATGATGGCTGTATGGTGTTTACCAACTTCTCCCGGCATTCCTGCCTAAAATGCCCAAAACGGTGGCAATAAGAACACGGAGGTTTCCCCGGTTCTTCGTTGACTTGTGGTTGAGAAGTTGAGGCACCTGGCTGCAGCAATGATGCAACAGATGTCATTTGTTGCTGAGGCAAAGGTGTTGCTTCAAGACATGATTCTTGAGCAGGAAATCTGTACGGAGTTGATCTCCCTGGTGCTTGCCATATCTCATCGGATGGTGTGTGATACACCACACGGTATTTACGAGGAACGATTGGTGTGTCTTCTTGCACATCCTCCCGGTCCCTCTTCTCTGCTTGACACTCAAGTGTCGCTTGTTCTTGCAGCAGAGCAGCACTGATCAACTCGGTGTAACTGCCTTGATTGAACAAAGCTAACTTCTCTTTTAGTATGGCACTCAAGCCATAGAAAAAGTAGTCACACATTGCAGCTTCGCTCGTCGCATAAGCAGGAGCATATTGTGCCAGAAGGTTGAATCGTCTGACATAATCGAGGACACTCATGTTCCCCTGCTTCAAGTTTCTGAATTCTTGCTGCTGGGCCTTGATAAAACCCATAGGAATGTGACGAGCCCGGAATGCTTCATGAAATTCCGTCCATTCCACTTGATGGCCTTCCGGAACGGTGGTGAGATATGCAAACCACCAATTTCCTGCGGCTCCATGGAGCTGTTGAGCTGCAAATGATGTATTCTGATACTCGTCGCACTCAAACACTCCAAACTTGGACTCCATAACTCGAAGCCACTGATCAGCTTCGACTGGTTCATGGGCTTCCGTGAAGATTGGCGGTTGTGTCGCCAAGAAATCCAAGTAGGCGTTCCGAGGTGGAACGTCCTGTTGTGCACGCTGGAGTAAGCCCTGTTGTACCAAGGCTTGGAGTAGTCTTGTGTTCTCTTGACTTGACTCGACCATCTGAGCCATGATATCCGCCCATACCGTTGATGGTGGTGCCCCTGGTGGAGTCGAGTCATCACCGTCTCGATGAGAACCTTCAGTCCTACTCGGAGAATGAGTACGCACCATACTGCAAAAGCATAATTTTGAGGGGAGTCACAACTTGATCTAGCAGTATGTGAAATTATGTAAAACATGAACATGCTAAAACTTTATGAAAGCATAACAAACTTTCATGTTTACACATCTTTCTAAAGCCAACATATTCAGTCCCTCATTCTGTACAGAACAGACCTTTATGTACTTAACCCAGAATTTGATCCATTTATTAGCATTTTCATAACTCAAGTTGAATACCAAAGTTAAAGTTAACTTCAGTATATTTTCAACGAGTACTCATATGCCCCTAGATCATTTCTGGAACAAAAGTTAGGATTGTTCAAAGTTGACAGAATTTCTGGCTAAAATTTGCCAGCACCTCCTTTGTATGTGGCTGTTTTCATCACAGTTTTACATACAAATGGGGTACCATTCTGAACAACTATGAACCACAAAATCATTGCAAATTTCCTAACCTTTCTAATGGTGTATCATATGATCCCTAGAGATTTTCCTACAGACTGTTGTGTCTAATTTACAGCAACATCCAGAGAAGTTTGCAGCTGCTCTGTTTTCTGAACAGTTTGCATTCATCTGGACATATAACCAAGTTGGTGTCGGATTTGGCTCTGGAGTTCTACACAAGAGTTGTAGAGCACTTGATAACCTTTCCAGAACTGTATCAAACACCTCCATTGGGTCAAGCTAATCAGAGTTACGCTCTGTTAAAGACCAGAAAATTTCTGTCTGAACAGAGCACTCTGTCTTTGAGATCAAAAGAAGCCTAACAAGTCTCTTCTTTGAAACTTAGTTCAAATGAAGAGCTCAGTAACTAATATGTGCTTTATCACATCCATTTTTAGTTTGGAAGTTAGTCATGAATGATTTCTTCATAGGTAAGAATACTATCCAGTGTAGTACGGTGACGATGCACCGTAAGACATATGACGGTACTACGTTGCCTCACCAAAGAAAAACCTGACCGGATTACACCGGCATATACGTATCCTTAGGTGGCACTAAAACGGTCACTCGCAAACGTGTTCAACACGCACTAAGGTTTTCGTGATTAGTACCTACATAAGCCACACTCAATCATCAGGTCCGGCTGCACACCGAACCCGGTATCCATACAGTTCGTACACCCGGCTGTCATCCCTCGCCCAGGTGTTCTCAAGTCAAACACGCCTTGAGCTACGTGTTCACGTTACTGACCACGTGACAGGGTCTCCCAAATTGCACCACGCACGCCTGGGACAGACGCTGCTCGAATACCCCAAACGACATGAAGAGTCGTAGAGGATACTAAAGTGGGTCGGGTTACCTGCCACCCGTGAGGCTCCACCCTTCAGCTTGTGCGCACTGGTGGACAGCGCATACGTGCACCCCCAAGACATAAACCGTCCCGAGATGCACGATTTTCCGACATAACAAATAAGTTAGCTTGCCACCTTCATTATATGCTAATAGTAGTCCTTATGTGGGCCTAGTACCGTTATCTCACCGTATCCTAAGTTTTTGACATAATATGATGCTCAATCCGTGCTCTGTTCCCAACGCAGCTCTGATACCACGCTGAGACGGCCCCACGGGACCTGTCGGGTGGTGCCATGTTATGCGGCACCCAACAGCACACGGGTCGATGAACATACATCATATTACATAAATAGTTTGCGGAAGCGTACAAGATTGTTTTACAAATAAGTATATCAGAGTAAACTACAGCGGAAGACTATCACTCTCACGACTCATATCTAAACTAGCAACAAAGAAACGGTCCAGCCCACGGACGTTTCTTACTAGCAACACGAAGACAATCTGCAGCGGTGAGGATGCTCTTAGAGTAAGCACTCGGAGGTTCCCGAGTCTCATCGGCACCCCTTCTCATAATCAGCGAGTCAATTACCTGCAAAACAACTCGGATAGCATCCGTGAGCATAACGCTCAGCAAGACTTAACCGTCACCCTAAACATGAAACTCTAAGTGAGGTTATGAACCTAACATAGGATGGCATAAGCATAATTAACTCGCCTAAAAGTGAATCCTTACTTTCAGGTATTAATTGCAGCATTTTAAGTAACCCTGGGCACGCTACATCGGGAGTCCACAATCAAACAAGAAATGCTTTCCCCCGATGTAAATTGCTCATGCCATAAAAGAATCGAGTTTGCACTAGCCTATTCATCGAGATCCAATACAACACTAGTATAATACTTCACATCAATATGATTAGTTCCTTTCTCATGCAAGTTCTTACTACGTCACGACTGTGAGAACAAGTATGCTCAGTCCATTCCGCGAGCGACGGTGATTCGAATCAATAACACCCGGACTACACGACACGTACGCCCGTACTCGACGTTGCCTACAACAACCATCACTGACGTCGTACGTGGCAGCCTTTCCCCCGTTTCACCCCGCTGAATCGATCAAGTCGCTCCGTACAGTAGCTACTCTCATGGTGCACCTTACGACGTGAGATGTCATGAGAATATTCCCCACATACTGCACACCGGTCGTCCGCCTGAGGCGACCCGAAAAGTCCCAACGACAGCTTCCCGAGGTACATCGGTTTACTGGGTCCCATATAGCCAGCATGAGTCCGGTACACAACTCAAACTTGTTCAACAGGGCCGCATACGGATCGGTCCTTGACCGACACGGACAGGTCTACAGCATCCAGGCCCCTATGTCCTGCTGCTCCTACAACCTTCCGGTCTCAACTTTAACTTGCTAATTCAATTACGAACCAATCCTGTATGCCCCTGTTATTCCTAAATCTGCGAGTAGCATCTCACCACTCGACTTCTACCAAACCGTACTTAAGAATGGCAGTTCTACACGGTGAAAGACACCTACCCAATACTCCATGGGTCATTTGGCTATGCAAGAGGAGTATCAATCACTAGACCTAATGCACAGTTCATATCTTGACCGAAAGTGATTACAAAATAAAAACTTAACAGCTGTTAAATGCAAACCGGAGCTTGCCTGTTTTGCAGGGTAGTCGTATATATCAGTTAGTGTCCTTGCAGATCCACCCTTGACTCTCCGGAGCTTGATCCACTTCGATGAATCACTCCTTTGAGTCCCCTTCGTTGTGGTTCCTATTGAAATGCATATGCACATATTTTATAGAATGTAATGGAAAGAAGTTATAGAATTACTTTCTTAAGAACAGAGGTTGTGTGGAAAATCCAAGCATGGCTTGGTTTGCCTCTGTTGTGCAAAGAACAGAATTAAACTAATTTGACCTTAAGGCCCTTAGATATACACTAACCCTTTTCTCTAATGAACATAATAGATAAGCTGAAAAGATTTGAGTGCAACTGAAGAACAAGAACTCCAATGGCCTCAAAGCTTTTACAGCAGGTTCTATACTACCTAAGGATTTAGCTTGCCAAATTGCAGCTAATGTTGAGTCATATTGTGTCCTCCATAATTCTCACGATATCTCTTATGTATTTTTCCCTTATACATAAGTATGGAGAATAAGAACAGGGAGTTCCAAGACTCATCTTGGGCTGATAATTTACATGTGAGTTCTTGATCACATGAGAGTCATCTGGTCCAAAATTCAGCCCTTTTACTTGGGTAGTTCTCCCAGAACAATTCTTTAAGCATTTGTACTCAATAGAATTAATTCTGTAGTAATGTGCATTTTCATGCCCAACTAAGTGAACTACAATTCCAAGTATGTCCCAGAGAGCTTGCCTAAATTTTCCTATGATTTGTGGAGCTATGGATTGCTCAGAACAGATTTTTGAAGTGGGAAACATTTTCTGAAAATGTTTCTGGACTCTTATGAACACAGCAGATTGTTTTTAGCAAATTCTTATTCAAATGATCTTCAAATGAGCTGAAAATTTGCTAGTAGGTCAACAATATGCTAAGGAAAATTCTGGCAAAATTTGGGGATTTTTGGATAACCCAAACTCCCTCAATAATTCTTTTTCAGAAAACCTTCAAAGAATTCTCCAGAATATAATATTGACTTTCATACAAATCTGAGTTCATATTTGGATAGAACTCGGAGGGATTAAGCCAACCCAATTGGAATCACTCAAATTGGAGTTTTCTACATGGAGATATGAATTTCTAAAGATTGAGCTAAGTCTGAGATTATTTTCCTATTGCAAATCCCACTGGGCCCGCTTATTTGAATTCCAACCAATCAGAACTGGGCCACACCGGGGCCACGGGGTTTTTCGCGCCAGCACACGAATCCCGGCCACACCCGATCCCGGATTTGATTTCTGAGCTGCTGACAGGTGGGGCCCACGGCTTTCTTCTACCTCCCGCTTCTCGCTCGCGCCCGCGCGCTCCCCCTCGCCGGAGTAATCGGAAGCTCGTCGGACCGGCCTTCCCGGCCACCGCCGGAGCTACAACTCGCCGCCAGGGGGTTTAGGGCCTCGAGGAACAGGGCTGTGGGGTTTGCTAGGGCCGCCGACGACCGGAACATGGCCGGCGACGTGTAACTGCCTCTGTGGAAGTCCGGCAGCGTCGCCCGGGGTCTCCAGCCCTCAAGAGCTTGTGCCGACAAGCCCCTCAGCACCAGCGTACCTCTAGGAGGGTCGACACGACCTCAAAGTGGCTCGGGAATGGCTGGAAATGGGTTGTCGCTGTAACACCCCAAATTTTTAGTCAAAACTCAAATTTTGATTTAGAACCATAAACCATGTTCAGAGGGGAATTTAGAAATTTTTGGACGTGTTGCATGTTTTGCAAAAATTCAAATTCAAACTGGAATTCAAATTAGACTCAAAACAGAAAAGAAATGGAAAAAGAAAAAGGAAAACCGGAAAAAAACTGGCCAGTGGGCCGAAACCCCAGCCGGCCCAGCAAACCCCCGCGCAGCCCGCCCCCGCGCGCGCCGCGCTGCCCCTCTGCCCCTCGCTGACGGGTGGGACCCGCCTGTCATCCCTAACCCCGCGACCCCGGACTTCTCCCCCCGCGCGCGCGATCGCAACCGATCGGGAAACCGAGTTCCGCAGCCGAATTCTGGACCCTGAGGACTCTAACTCGATCACAACAGACCCACCGCCCTCCCCCGGCTATAAAAACCCCCGATCCGATCAGTTTTTCTCACGCGATCGCCGATTTTCACTCCGGTGAGCACCGAGACTTCGCCGGTGAATTCTGGCCGATCTAAGCTCGGAAACTCTGATCTAACTCGCTGGTCTTGATCCACCGCCTCCGGGGAACTTTGCAGGTGCAGAAAACCCGAAGACTTACGGTGCAAATCCAGCTCCGACGAGCTTCGCCGTGGTTTTGCCTCGGACCTCGCCGCCGAGCACTTTCCAGGACCCCCGAGCTCGAGAAAACCCCCGAGGTGAGATCCCTGACCTCCCCTCTACCGATCTAGGCCATAAGATCACAGTTCTAGGCAGAATTCTCGAGGATCCGAAAGTTTCCGGCGAGATCGCCGCTTCCCGCCGCCGTGCGCCGCCGGCCGCGCCGCCCGCGCTCGATCAGAGCGACGTGGCCGCTTGTGCGCCGTTTATTTTAAATCGCACGGTAGACTTTAAAACCCCGCGTACCGGTTCGATGTTATAATCTCAGCCGTCGGTTTAAAATCAGACGGTCCACGTCAGCCCCGCGTTATAAAGACTGGAATTCTTACGTGCTACCCCCTGGGGTTCTCTGGAATTGAGAGCTAGCCCCGGAAACTTCAGATCTAGCCCCTGGAACTCCAGAAAATCATGTAAATTCATTTAAAAATCAGTTTTAACCCCTAGACTTAATAGAAATTAAGAAAAACACCTCTGAAAAGTGTAGCTAGACCCCTGGAAATTATGAAAATAATATTATAGACCCTGTAATGGGGTGAATTCATTATTTTAGCCCTGTTTAGTATTTAATTTAGAAAATTGAATATGTAACTAGTGTTTAAATATTAAAAAGGGGGACAAACATAATTGTCAAAATTATTAAAAACTTTCTCAGTACTTAGAAAACTTTGGAGTGAGATAAAAATATAGTTTTGGGCTAAAATAAATCTGTTTCATCTATTATTCACATTTAATAGTATAGGGACACATTTTTAAGTAAAGAATAGTTAAAGAAAAATAGGGAAAATAATTATGAAATAGTATACATCAGAAGCCAAGGTCAAAATATGATCTTAAATTATTTAGGACCAGAACCTAATCTGTTTAGGTAGTGTGTATTACTAATTTAATAATAAAATGCACAATTATGCATAAGAATATAAATCTGAAAATAGAGAAACTAGTAAATGATAAATGGAGTTTCTAAAATACAAAGAATTCAGTTTAGGGTTGATAGAAATTATGAAGGCACATATGGAGAAGAAAAATACTTTTCATACATACTTGGTAGTTTAATATATAAGGAATTTATTTAAAACTGAAACACACATATATACATGTATATATATATATATATAGTATGTGAGTATAAATATGAACACCAAAGTAGGAATCATACACATGTAAATAAAAGTGTATGCAAGCCCCAAATCAACACACATAGAGTATCCACAACACATAAAATGGTAAAGAAACTTTCATAAATGTGAATGTGTGGTTTGTATGAAGTAGAAGTGTGAACTATGTCTTATGATTGTTGTTTTTCTTTTGCTATGTGTGATGGTATGAAGTAGAACCTGTTCAAGAGCAAGCTATCAGTTTCCAAGATCAGGACTACCCATTTCAAGAGCAGCAAGAAGGAGGCAAGTGTCCTTGACCACTTTGATCCTATGCTAGGATGTGTAGATAGAATTATTTGCATTGTCAAATGAAATATGAAACCCATGCTAGGAGGTTTCCCTAGAATTGCATTACCTTGTTTCCTTGAAGCTTGGGTTGGGATTTATTTTGTCATGTCATTTATACACATGCATATGCTTAGCCATGCTTAGAATGGGATATTTGGGATATGAAATCATCAGTTTATATTACCATACTCTTGAATGAGATATTGTGAGTTATGTAGAGGTAGGGATCAAGGCAAGTTGGATGTTTTGGTTGTGTGCTGGGTGCACGAGACTTGGGTTTGTGTTTAGTACTTGCCTGGATCCTAAGGACCGGTTCATGGAGCATGTAACCCGGCTTTACAGTGCCAACCACATGCTGATATGGGGCAGCTTAGCCAATTAATTAGGTGTATCCCCGGCGTAGTATGGGTGTGTTGGATGGTGCGGGGAATAGGAGTCAGCTGGACTGCCATATGAACCGCAAGGCTCAAGAGGGGGCCACTGCAGCGGGGATTGGAGCCTCTTGTATGCTGTTAGGGGTGAAACCTCAGTGGGCCCACGCTCGTCGGGAATCCCTTTGTAAAGGCTTCGTAGTGATCTCTTGGCCACACACCTGGGAAGTGTGAATGTGGTTCGTAGCCACTGGCATAATGGAGGTTCTTTTAGTCCACCCGGCAACGGGGGATGAAATCACTACTTGTGGGTACAGTGGTACAAACTCTGCAGAGTCAAAACTGTCTTGACAGCCGTGCTCACGGTTAAGAGCGGCCTGGACTTATTCATGATTAGAGGATTGAAGGTTTTGGAAGTTAAGCGGGGAGCTTAACATTGGTAATGATGTTATGGTTATTGGATTACAATGATGGGATGGGAGAATGGGACCAATTCACCTGTGTAGTAATGTAGGTGCTTAATAAGCTAAGGTGATAGGTATTAATTGCGTAGTGCTTTAACCATGAGTTCAACCTCTCCTTGTTCTAGCCATGCATGATATAATTTTTCCCACACTTGCTGAGTACCATTGGTACTCAACCTTGCATATTTGTTGGTTTATATTGCTGCTCAGGTCAAGATAATGAGGTGGTGTATAATGACCAAGACTTTGGACCCGAAGAAGGTTTTTAGGTTCATGAAGACCCCCGGGCAACACCTGTGATGGAGCCCTAAAGAATAATATTCCGCTGCTAGTTTATTTACTTGTGATGAAGCATTAGTGTTCATTGAGACATTTGTGATGTAATACTTATTTATATTCGACACCTGGCTTGTAATAAATGATGCTTCACTATTTGTCATCACATGTATGAGAAAATGATCCTGGCATACATGTGATATTCACTTGGTTGTTCTTCGGAAAAACCGGGTGTGACAGAGGTGGTATCAGAGCCAAGGTTGCCCGTAGGAACGTGGACCTAGGTAGAAATGGACGTATTTAAGGGCCCTATTTTCTTAAAAACTATTTTCCAAAGTGTGGGTGGAAAAGTGTTATTAAAGGAGTCATTTTCTTCATCTTACCCCAACTTTCATTCAAAAAGGATTTTTGTTTGAGAATTTATCTAACCTAATTTTAAATTCTTTTGTTTTAGATGGTTCGCATGATTCGCACCGCTCGTAAATCCACGGGAGGGAGAGTTCCCGTAGTTGCCCTTGCTGAAAGAGAGGAGAGTCGTCCAGTGACGTACCTTTCCTACGGATTGGCAGTGGGAGATTTGTTGCGCCGTCTTCGACGTATGCTCGAAGCCGCCGGCAATACGGGCAAGCTCATCATCCACTATAACTCCACCAGGACCATCCGTGAGAAGAGGGAAGAATGGAGTTCGGAGATGAGGATTATACACGAGAATCAGCTGCTTAAGATCCACCACTCTCCAGCCTGTCGAGCAACACAAGTTGACGCGGAGAGAGATGTCACTTGGGAGGCCATCACCTGCCAGAGCCACATCTATCGTCGCCACTTTGACAAAACTGAGTACATGTATGTCCTCCAACGTGAGAGTGGTACCACGGAGTACAAGTACCCACCGGTGCAGCAAGGGACTTCCCATGAGCACATGGACTTGTGCTTGGAGGATGCTGCTATGCTCAGCACTCGACTGCAGGAGTGTCAACAAGAGCTTCAGGATGTCCGAGATACCCTGAAGGAGACGGAGGCATTGCTGCGAGCTTGCTTAAAGGCGAGAGAAAGAGGAGATGGGAATGAACTGTGTGTCACCGTAAGTGATCCATGGACCCCTGACTCCCCGGATCGCCGAGCGATCAGGCGTCGTCGCACTTCTCCACCAGCAGCCTCCCCACCCAAAGCAGAGTCAGAAGGTAGCCGAAATGAGGAGGAAGATCCCGAGGAGCCAGCTCAAGAGGATGAGTAGTGTAGAGTCTTTCCCCTAGCTAGCAAGAGGTCGAGTAGTCGAGTCGTTACGTAGTTAATGGTGTGATAATGCTTGGTGTGTGACGTGAGTTGTGGAAGCCATGAGCAAGTGTCCACAGCCTCGTCTTCAGATTGTTTTGCTTTGGTGTGTGAACCCACAGGAAATAATAGTGCATTTATTGGGTGTGAGATATAAAACCCTCGTAAGATTTTAACAAAACTTCAACACTTCAAAGTACAAACAAGTGAAAGTAGTAAGATGATACTAAATGCTTTCAAATTAACGTTTGTTGATTCTGCCAGATGGCCGGAAGAGGAAAAGGACGTGCTGCCAACCCCGCCAACAACAATGATGAGGCATGCAACTCTCATCTTTCTGGAGGCCAGAACCGGGGTGGTCGCCGTGAAGAAGTTGATCCTCTCCACCAAATGCTGGAGAATCAAAATCAGCTCATCCAGAACTTGACTCAAGTAGTGGCCAACTTGCATCAAGTTCCACCTCCACAAGCTGCACCACGCCAACCAAGGTTGAGTGAGTTTCTAGGAACTCAACCTCCAAAGTTTGCAAGTGCTGCTGAACCTCTGGAGGCAGATGATTGGCTGAAGACCATTGAAAGTAAGATGAGGATCATACAATGCCAAGGGTATGAAAGGGTGCTGTTTGCCTCTCATCAATTGCAAGGACCTGCTGCTGATTGGTGGACCGCCTACGTGGCTGCCCATCATGACCCTGAGAACATCACTTGGGAAGAGTTCAAGCGTAGCTTCCGCAACCATTACATCCCAAGAGGTAACCATCAAAAACAAGTACCCATTGCCTCGCATTGAAGACTTGTTTGATCAGTTGAGGGGAGCTTGTGTGTTCTCGAAAATTGATCTCAGGTCGGGATACCACCAGCTCAAGATAAGGCAATCTGATATTCCCAAGACAGCTTTCGTATCTCGGTACGGACTGTATGAATACACTGTCATGCCTTTCGGGCTAACCAATGCCCCGGCATATTTCATGTACCTCATGAACAAGGTATTCATGGAATATCTGGACAAATTTGTGGTGGTTTTCATAGATGATATTCTCGTCTTCTCCAAAGATGAAGAAGAACATGAGAAACATCTAAGGTTGGTGTTGCAGAGGATGAGAGAACACCAACTATATGCCAAGTTGAGCAAGTGTGAGTTTTGGCTGAAGAGAGTCCCCTTTTTAGGACATATAATCTCGGAGGGAGGAATCTCCGTAGATCCCGCCAAAATCGAAGATATCCAGAAGTGGAAAACCCCTGAAAATGTCGGGGAAGTTCGAAGCTTTTTGGGATTGGCTGGATACTATCGACGGTTTATTGAGGGATTCTCCAAGATCTCGAGACCTCTCACCAAACTGTTGGAGAAGGGAATCACATTCACCTGGACGCCACAGTGCGATACAAGCTTTCAGGAGCTAAAGAAGAGATTGACAACAGCCCCAGTGTTGGTTATGTCAGATATGCAGAAGAATTTCACAGTGTACTGCGATGCCTCTGGAAATGGGTTGGGATGTGT
This sequence comes from Neostapfia colusana, assembly GCA_030760725.1. Taxonomy (NCBI): domain Eukaryota; kingdom Viridiplantae; phylum Streptophyta; class Magnoliopsida; order Poales; family Poaceae; genus Neostapfia; species Neostapfia colusana. The sequence continues at coordinate 23,415,332 of JASWHV010000006.1, read as the reverse complement.
TCTCATGCAAGAAGGACATGTCGTGGCATATGCATCCCGGCAGCTTCGGAAGCACGAGAAGAACTATCCTACACATGACCTAGAACTAGCTGCAGTGGTACACGCGTTGAAAATTTGGCGTCACTATTTGATGGGGAAGAGGACAGAGATATATACGGATCATAAGAGTTTGAAGTACATATTCACACAGCCAGATCTCAATCTCCGACAAAGGAGATGGTTAGAGCTAATCAATGACTTTGATGTGGGCATCAACTATCATCCCGGGAAAGCAAACGTCGTGGCCGATGCTTTGAGTCGGAAAGTGCAGGTCAATAAGTTGAGTTTGAAGGACATGCCCGCAGAATTGAAGGACGAAGTTATAAGGCTCAATCTATGTCTGGTAAATAGTGGTGAAGCCATCGCCATGGAAGTGGACTCCACACTCGAGCAAGACATACGCGAGGGCCAAAAGAATGATGAGAAGATACAAGAGATCAGACAGCTCATCAAGGAAAATAAAGCTCCTGGTTTTAGAGAGGATGAACAAGGAACGGTGTGGCACGGGAAAAGGATCTGTGTGCCAGAAGTAAAGGAGATCCGTGAATTAATTTTGAAGGAGGCTCACGATTCTGACTATTCCATTCATCCTGGGAGTACGAAGATGTACCAGGATCTCAAAAGCAGGTATTGGTGGTATGGCATGAAGCGAGATGTCGCGGAACATGTTGCCCTATGTGACACATGTCAGTTGGTGAAAGCAGAACATCAACGACCCGCGGGATTATTGCAACCACTCAAAGTACCTGAATGGAAGTGGGAAGAAATCAGCATGGATTTTGTCGTGGGATTGCCTAGGACCCAATCCGGGTATGATTCAATATGGGTCATTATTGATCGGCTAACCAAGGTAGCTCATTTCATCCCTGTGAAAGAAAGCTACAACGGATCCAAATTGGCAGAATTGTACATGTCAAGGATTGTGTGTTACCATGGAGTGCCAAAGAATATAGTGTCGGACCGAGGGACACAGTTCACCTCGAGGTTTTGGCAAAAGTTGCATGAAACCATGGGAACCCATCTGAATTTCAGTTCTGCCTATCATCCCCAAACTGACGGACAGACGGAGAGAACCAATCAGATCCTTGAAGATATGTTAAGGGCATGTGCACTCAAAAACAATAGGAGTTGGGACAAGAACCTACCGTATGCGGAGTTTTCCTATAACAACAGTTATCAAGCTAGTATGAAGATGTCACCGTTTGAAGCTTTGTATGGAAGGAAATGCAGAACTCCCCTATTTTGGAACCAAACAGGAGAAAGTAAAGTGTTTGGTCCCGAAGTGCTACAAGAAGCCGAGGCAAAGGTGAGGGAGATTCGCAACAACTTGAGGATAGCACAGACACGCCAGAAGAGTTATGCTGATGTACGAAGAAGAGAGCTCGTTTTCAATGTGGGAGACTATGTTTATCTCAAGGTGTCCCCTATCAGAGGACTACGTCGGTTCAAGGTGAAAGGGAAGTTGTCACCTCGATACATCGGACCCTTTCAAGTTTTGGAAAGAAAAGGCGAAGTGGCGTACCAACTAGAGTTGCCGGTTCATCTGTCGGACGTGCACGATGTGTTCCATGTGTCGCAACTCAAGAAATGTCTGAGGACGCCTGAGGAGGTGTTACCCATGAATGAAGTGGATGTGGCTGAGGATTTGTCTTATACCGAGCAACCATACAAGATTTTGGAGACAATGGAACGCCTCACCAGAAATAAGAGAATCAGGATGTGCAAGGTGCAGTGGAAGCATCACTCAGAAGAGGAAGCCACCTGGGAACGGGAAGATGAGCTTAAGGCACAATTTCCGGAATTGTTTTCTTAGAAACACCAATCTCGAGGACGAGATTTCTTTTAAGGGGGGTAGAGCTGTAACACCCCAAATTTTTAGTCAAAACTCAAATTTTGATTTAGAACCATAAACCATGTTCAGAGGGGAATTTAGAAATTTTTGGACGTGTTGCATGTTTTGCAAAAATTCAAATTCAAACTGGAATTCAAATTAGACTCAAAACAGAAAAGAAATGGAAAAAGAAAAAGGAAAACCGGAAAAAAAACTGGCCAGTGGGCCGAAACCCCAGCCGGCCCAGCAAACCCCCGCGCAGCCCGCCCCCGCGCGCGCCGCGCTGCCCCTCTGCCCCTCGCTGACGGGTGGGACCCGCCTGTCATCCCTAACCCCGCGACCCCGGACTTCTCCCCCCGCGCGCGTGATCGCAACCGATCGGGAAACCGAGTTCCGCAGCCGAATTCTGGACCCTGAGGACTCTAACTCGATCACAACAGACCCACCGCCCTCCCCCGGCTATAAAAACCCCCGATCCGATCAGTTTTTCTCACGCGATCGCCGATTTTCACTCCGGTGAGCACCGAGACTTCGCCGGTGAATTCTGGCCGATCTAAGCTCGGAAACTCTGATCTAACTCGCTGGTCTTGATCCACCGCCTCCGGGGAACTTTGCAGGTGCAGAAAACCCGAAGACTTACGGTGCAAATCCGGCTCCGACGAGCTTCGCCGTGGTTTTGCCTCGGACCTCGCCGCCGAGCACTTTCCAGGACCTCCGAGCTCGAGAAAACCCCCGAGGTGAGATCCCTGACCTCCCCTCTACCGATCTAGGCCATAAGATCACAGTTCTAGGCAGAATTCTCGAGGATCCGAAAGTTTCCGGCGAGATCGCCGCTTCCCGCCGCCGTGCGCCGCCGGCCGCGCCGCCCGCGCTCGATCAGAGCGACGTGGCCGCTTGTGCGCCGTTTATTTTAAATCGCACGGTAGACTTTAAAACCCCGCGTACCGGTTCGATGTTATAATCTCAGCCGTCGGTTTAAAATCAGACGGTCCACGTCAGCCCCGCGTTATAAAGACTGGAATTCTTACGTGCTACCCCCTGGGGTTCTTTGGAATTGAGAGCTAGCCCCGGAAACTTCAGATCTAGCCCCTGGAACTCCAGAAAATCATGTAAATTCATTTAAAAATCAGTTTTAACCCCTAGACTTAATAGAAATTAAGAAAAACACCTCTGAAAAGTGTAGCTAGACCCCTGGAAATTATGAAAATAATATTATAGACCCTGTAATGGGGTGAATTCATTATTTTAGCCCTGTTTAGTATTTAATTTAGAAAATTGAATATGTAACTAGTGTTTAAATATTAAAAAGGGGGACAAACATAATTGTCAAAATTATTAAAAACTTTCTCAGTACTTAGAAAACTTTGGAGTGAGATAAAAATATAGTTTTGGGCTAAAATAAATCTGTTTCATCTATTATTCACATTTAATAGTATAGGGACACATTTTTAAGTAAAGAATAGTTAAAGAAAAATAGGGAAAATAATTATGAAATAGTATACATCAGAAGCCAAGGTCAAAATATGATCTTAAATTATTTAGGACCAGAACCTAATCTGTTTAGGTAGTGTGTATTACTAATTTAATAATAAAATGCACAATTATGCATAAGAATATAAATCTGAAAATAGAGAAACTAGTAAATGATAAATGGAGTTTCTAAAATACAAAGAATTCAGTTTAGGGTTGATAGAAATTATGAAGGCACATATGGAGAAGAAAAATACTTTTCATACATACTTGGTAGTTTAATATATAAGGAATTTATTTAAAACTGAAACACACATATATACATGTATATATATATATATAGTATGTGAGTATAAATATGAACACCAAAGTAGGAATCATACACATGTAAATAAAAGTGTATGCAAGCCCCAAATCAACACACATAGAGTATCCACAACACATAAAATGGTAAAGAAACTTTCATAAATGTGAATGTGTGGTTTGTATGAAGTAGAAGTGTGAACTATGTCTTATGATTGTTGTTTTTCTTTTGCTATGTGTGATGGTATGAAGTAGAACCTGTTCAAGAGCAAGCTATCAGTTTCCAAGATCAGGACTACCCATTTCAAGAGCAGCAAGAAGGAGGCAAGTGTCCTTGACCACTTTGATCCTATGCTAGGATGTGTAGATAGAATTATTTGCATTGTCAAATGAAATATGAAACCCATGCTAGGAGGTTTCCCTAGAATTGCATTACCTTGTTTCCTTGAAGCTTGGGTTGGGATTTATTTTGTCATGTCATTTATACACATGCATATGCTTAGCCATGCTTAGAATGGGATATTTGGGATATGAAATCATCAGTTTATATTACCATACTCTTGAATGAGATATTGTGAGTTATGTAGAGGTAGGGATCAAGGCAAGTTGGATGTTTTGGTTGTGTGCTGGGTGCACGAGACTTGGGTTTGTGTTTAGTACTTGCCTGGATCCTAAGGACCGGTTCATGGAGCATGTAACCCGGCTTTACAGTGCCAACCACATGCTGAGATGGGGCAGCTTAGCCAATTAATTAGGTGTATCCCCGGCGTAGTATGGGTGTGTTGGATGGTGCGGGGAATAGGAGTCAGCTGGACTGCCATATGAACCGCAAGGCTCAAGAGGGGGCCACTGCAGCGGGGATTGGAGCCTCTTGTATGCTGTTAGGGGTGAAACCTCAGTGGGCCCACGCTCGTCGGGAATCCCTTTGTAAAGGCTTCGTAGTGATCTCTTGGCCACACACCTGGGAAGTGTGAATGTGGTTCGTAGCCACTGGCATAATGGAGGTTCTTTTAGTCCACCCGGCAACGGGGGATGAAATCACTACTTGTGGGTACAGTGGTACAAACTCTGCAGAGTCAAAACTGTCTTGACAGCCGTGCTCACGGTTAAGAGCGGCCTGGACTTATTCATGATTAGAGGATTGAAGGTTTTGGAAGTTAAGCGGGGAGCTTAACATTGGTAATGATGTTATGGTTATTGGATTACAATGATGGGATGGGAGAATGGGACCAATTCACCTGTGTAGTAATGTAGGTGCTTAATAAGCTAAGGTGATAGGTATTAATTGCGTAGTGCTTTAACCATGAGTTCAACCTCTCCTTGTTCTAGCCATGCATGATATAATTTTTCCCACACTTGCTGAGTACCATTGGTACTCAACCTTGCATATTTGTTGGTTTATATTGCTGCTCAGGTCAAGATAATGAGGTGGTGTATAATGACCAAGACTTTGGACCCGAAGAAGGTTTTTAGGTTCATGAAGACCCCCGGGCAACACCTGTGATAGAGCCCTAAAGAATAATATTCCGCTGCTAGTTTATTTACTTGTGATGAAGCATTAGTGTTCATTGAGACATTTGTGATGTAAGACTTATTTATATTCGACACCTGGCTTGTAATAAATGATGCTTCACTATTTGTCATCACATGTATGAGAAAATGATCCTGGCATACATGTGATATTCACTTGGTTGTTCTTCGGAAAAACCGGGTGTGACAGTCGCCGTGCGACCAAAGGGGTCCGCCGGAGAAGTGATCGGTAGACCTCAAAATACGTCGCCCCAAAGGGTTTTCATGCGACGGGTGCTTAAGAGAATATGATAGCCGGCTAGTCCAGCTCCTACGTGCAAAGTTTGGCGAGCTAAGAACGAATAGAAGTGGAGAATTTTGGATTTCCATACCGGATGCTCGGGTTGACGTCGCCGGAGCAAAACTTTGAAATTCGCCGGCGATGCTTCACGGTATGGCCTGAGCTTGGGCTGAGAGCAGCACTGCACCCGTGCGCGTCTGTAGGTGTGATCGCTCGGCCGTGAAACCCTCTGTGGAGAGCTGTCCACGAGCGCCCGATCACTTTCTCGGCTTAGGTCGCCGCGGCGGCGGTCGTTCTCGGGCACTGGAGGCCGCAGCTCGCTGGCTTGCGGGTCAGGGAGGTGGAGGCCGAGCTCGCGGTGATGTTTAGCAGCTCAGGGGAGGAAAGAGCGTGGTGGTTTCGCCGTTCTTCCGATCGGACCGAGAGGCGGAGGGGAAGACGGTCGCTGGCCGTGCGCTCGCGAGGAGGAGAAGAAGGGACGGCCTTTGCTTCGTCCAGGGGGGTTGATCCGGCCGCAGAACCGCCTCTGGGTGCCGTGTGTGGGGAAATGCAGCAGCTGGTGGCGCTGCCGAGCGTCCCCGTGGCTCCACGGTGGGAGCTGCTCGTGGCCCACGTGCTGCTCGACGAATTTCCCCACTGGGGCTGAGACTTAAGGTGCAAGGCTCCTCTTTTAGCTCTATGACATATGGGTCCCACTCCACATTTCCTCCCCAAATACCTTCTCAAGTTGATCCTCTTAATTCCCACAATTTTGAGTTTAAAGTGTGGGTTAGAATTTGAATCCTTCCAATTCAGTTTGAATTTGCTTTTCCAAATTTGAATTTGGTTGAAGTTTGCAAATTCTCCTCTTTAACCCCTTTTTGAGCCCCCCCTATAAATGAAAAGTTTGTGAGCAAAATTTTCCCTATAATCCCAACTATAGGGCTGCATGTTAATTCAACGTTTTTGGGTCACCATATGTGTGAACTTTGAATTTTCAAATCTGAATTTTAAACTCACATGCAAAGAGGTATTTAACTCCTTATTGGTCCAACACTTTTAAGTAAAAAGGTGAACCTCATGTTGGATGTTCATCCATGTATTACCTTGCATGAAGAAAAGTTTTAGCAAGTCCCATTTTTCCTGTCATTGCCACACATATGAACTCAAACCATAGTTTTTATTCATACACATTTTTGGGACTTTTACAGTCGCCATTTCATCCACCCTACCTTGATCCTGTGGCAAAGATCCTCATCAATATTGCCATTGCTTTGTATCATTGATCCTAAGTATCGGAAAGAGTCCCTTCTAGGTACTACTTGTCCTTGTAGACTAACATTTCCCTCTTCACGAGCAACACCACTAAAGTCACACCTCATATACTCGGTCTTGGTTCTACTAAGTCTAAACCCCTTGGACTCTAAGGTTTGTCTCCATAACTCTAATTTCTTATCAACACCATCCCTAGTTTCATCTACCAGCACTACATCATCGGCAAAGAGCATGCACCAAGGGATATCCCCTTGTATATCCTTCGACACCTCATCCATCACCAAGGAAAAGATGTATGGGCTCAAAGCTGATCCTTGATGTAGTCCTACCGTGATAGGAAATGCATCAGTCTCACTATCACTTACGCACACACTTGTCCTAACATTATTGTACATGTCCTTGATAAGGGTAATGTACTTTGTTGGAACTTTATGTTTCTCTAGTGCCCACCACATGACTGACCTTGTTATCTTGTCGTACGCCTTCTCCAAGTCAGTGAACACCATATGCAAGTCCTTCTTCTGCTCCCTATATCTCTCCATAAGGTGACGAAGCAAGAAAATTGCCTCCATTGTAGACCTCCCAGGCATAAAACCAAACTGGTTTTTAGTGACATTGGTCACTTTCCTCAGGCGGTGTTCAATCACTCTCTCCCAAAGCTTCATAGTATGACTAATAAGCTTAATCCCTCGATAATTAGTACAACTTTGAATATCACCTTTATTTTTCAAGATAGGTACTAATATACTTTTCCTCCATTCTTTAGGCATCTTGTTTGACTGAAAAATGTGGTTGAATAGCTTTGCGAGCCATACTATTGCCACGTCCCCAAGGCATCTCCACACCTCAATAGGGACATCATCAGGGCCGAGAGCCTTTCCTCCTTTCATCCTTTTTAAGGCTTGCTTAACCTCAAACTCTTGTATCCTCCGCACGAACCGCCTGTTGGAGTCATCAAAGGAGTCATCCAACTCAACCATAGTGCTCTCATTCCCATCATTGAATAGCCCATTAAAGTAATCCTGCCATCTATTCTTAATCTCTTCATCCTTCACTAGAATGTGGTCAGTCTCATCTTTGATGCATTTAACTTGATTGAAATCCCTCATCTTTCTCTCGCGGATTTTTGCTATCTTGTATATGTCCTTTTCACCTTCTTTTGTCTCTAGTCTGTCATATAACTCATCATAGGCCTGTCCTCTTTCCTTACTCATAGCCCGCCTTGCATTTTTCTTGGCCTCTTTGTACTTAAGCATGTTGCTTGCGCTTCTATCATTATGCCAACTCTTGAAACACTCCTTCTTCTCCTTAATGGCTTTTTGTACATCCTCATTCCACCACCAAGTGTCTTTATCTACAAGTTTCCTTCCTTTTTTCACACCGAACACCTCACTAGCTACCTTCCTAATGCAAGTTGCCATCTTCACCACATACTATCTGCATCTCCATTTTCTGCCCAGGGTCCTTCTGTGATCACCCTATTTTTAAAGAATTCTTATGGTTCTCCTTTCAACTTCCATCACTTTGTTCTTGTGATTTTGAAACCTTTGTCCCGCAAAGAACATGTATGGAAGTGAAAGTCAACTACCACAAGCTTATGTTGTGTCACAGCACACTCCCCGGGGATCACCTTACAATCTAGACACTCCCGTCTATCCCTTCTCCTAGTGAGGACAAAGTCAATCTGGCTAGAGTGTTGGGCACTACTAAAGGTCACTAGGTGAGATTGCCTCTTCCTAAAGAGGGTGTTAGCTACCAACAGATCATAGGCTACGGCAAAGTCTAGGATGTCCTTACCCTCTTGATTTCTATCGCCGCATCCAAAGCCTCCATGTACTCCCTCAAATTCTAGGTTAGTTGCACCCACATGACCATTGAGATCTCCTCCTATGAGGAGTTTATCGGTTATCGGTACACTACTAACCATATCCTCCAAGTCCTCCCAAAATTGCCTCTTAGCACTCATGTTGAGCCCAACTTGTGGGGCATAAGCACTAATGACGTTCAAGACAATGTCCCCAATTACTATCTTGATTAAGATGATCCTATCCCCTCGTCTTCGAACATCCACTACTCCATCCTTAAGACTCTTATCTATTAGAACACCTACGCCATTTCTAGTCCCAGCCGATCCAGAATACCAAAGCTTGAAACCGGTATTCTCGACTTCTCTCGCCTTCTGACCCGCCCATCTAGTCTCTTGTACACAAAGGATATTTACTCGTCTTCTAATGGCAACATCTACTAACTCACGTAGCTTCCCCGTCAAGGATCCTACATTCCAACTACCCGCCCGAAATCTATGTTCCTCGGCTAGCTTCCTTACGCTTTGCACCCATCAAGTAAGATGCAAAGACCCTTGCTCACTTATCACTACATCCGGGCGATAATGTAGCGCGCCACTAAGGTGGTGGCGATCCGGCCCTTGCTCATTTAACACCATATCCGGGTTCCGATATGGCGCGCCACTAAGGCGGTGGCGACCCGGCCCTTGCCCACTTAACACCATACCCGGGTTCCGATATGGCGCGTCGCTAAGAGGGTTACGCCCCATTATTCTTTTGTTTTTTTTCTATTTTTCTATTTCCATGAGAATGGCTAAGTGTAGTTGTTGGCTCGCCAAGCCTATCACAACCCTCTCCTCCTTTACCCGGGCTTGGGACCGGCTATGTTATTACAACATAGGCGGAGTTGAACTCTGAAAATACCAAGAAGAGTAAAAATTCTGAAGTCAAAATCTGAATCTAAATCAAGTCGAATGGAGCGTGTCCAAATTTAGAACACTTTGTATCCCAATCATGTAAAATAAACCTTCCAACTGAATGTGTGTCAAACCAGGAATTCATAACAAGTTCCTATGAATTAGTTCATTGTTTTTGTATATTTGTTAATTAAATCAACTACTTAAAAGGGGAAATTATAATGTTAAAATTTCAAATGTAAATCAAATTGACTTCACTAAGATGAAGGTTTTAATATGGAGAACCTCTCGGTTAATTTTCGCCATTTTAGGCGGCCTCTAGCTATTTGTTTTTGAATTAAGAAAGAGGGGGCGAAAATAAATTCAGAAAAAATGAAAAAAAACGTGTGGGTCTCACCTGTCAGCCACCTATCTCTCCTTCCTTACTGAGTAGCTGCAGCTTTGCATGACTGCCATGAATGCAGCAGCATAGCCGCAAGCAACGCCACTCACTCAGCGCGACACCTCTTTCGGCAGCCCCGCATCGCCCTCGGCCATTCCGCCTTTCTCCCTCCGTTTTCTCCTCCAAAGCTGGACACCAAACCGTCGCTTACTCGTCAGCAGAATTCCTCCCCCACGAACAAAAACTCAATTCCTTTCACGCATAACTCCCCACCCTCCTACGAATCGATCTGATCAAACTTTTGGCAGAGGAACCAGCTTGTGCGTCGGATTTTGGAGCATTCTTGCCGTTGGCTGTGATCCAAGAGCTGTCCCTCACGACGTGCCCTAATTTTCAGTCATCTTCTTTACCATCCAACTGCACGGGACACCACAGGCTCTCAAATACCGGCCTTCCTCACCGTTATATTTGATAACTAGGATAACGGGGTAACAACTGCATCAAGCTCAATGATACGTTGTTCTAGCGACACCCATCAAGCTGATGGCGAATTGGGCTCTCACTGGACCGTCCATACCGCAGAGGTAGCGCATCCTTCAAAAATTCTTCATGCATGTAATCTTCATCATCATAATCATGCTTACCTAAAATACATTAAGCCACCAACCTTGAGCAATTAATACTCAGAAGACTTACCTATCAATTGACACACTAAGAGATCAATTAATATGCAGCAATTTTTGAGTGAGAATCAAAAATAAATTTAGTTACCACTTATATCTAATGCATACAAGTTTACAAGAAATAATTAAATCTCAATTCAGATGTCATCACATTGACAAAAGTTCATACATGCTGGCGACATGAACATGCAATACTTATATCTGTCAGTGATGGTAAACACAATTGAGTGTATGTAGAGCCTAGCGAATGGGCTATTGGGTCGGATATCTGAGGGCGTGCTGGTAATGGGAATCCATTATCATCTCTAACTGTGTTTTAGCTGAACTGATGCAAATATTCATCCGACCAACCATTCATCAAACAAACCAGCCATCCATCAAAACAACCATTTGTCCAACCAACCCGCCGTCCGTTCAACAAACCAAGCATTCTTCAAACAACCAACCATTCAAGGACACGGTCTGTTAGTGGATCGCAATGTGATGCCACACCGTGTGCAACCAAGTCCACCCTGATTTCTTCTTCGTTTTATACTGCGATGGAAATTTCAGGTTTGTGAGATACGTGCAAATTGCACTGATTGCCAAGAAGGGCAACAGTGTTGCTGTGTTGCAAGCTTGTGACCTTGCTTCTTGCCTACTACTTACTTTATATGGATAGACTGATGCTAGCAAAAATCACAAATTACGGATCCAACATCCTCATAACTATTGAGCAATAATGCCTGTCAATTCATGCACACATGAGGAAATGTGCTATATCTATGAATGTGTCCAAACCTGACCAAGACGAAGAACTGGTATTTAACTTCCATGAGGCAACACAGAGAGGTTCTTTAAACTGCTTTAAACTACCATGTGTAAAATCTTCTACCTACTATAAATGTAAAATCATTTGTTTGAGCAATTTACTTTACAATATGATTGTAGTGATGATAATCTATATAAAAACACATGAAACCGCCTGAAATTATTGTTACAAACTTGGTAATTCTTGAGTATGCTAGCTGTCATTCAAACATAAGTATTCAAACACACATATTGTCATGAAATTTGGTTATGAAGACAACCAAACGGCTACACATATTCACTACTGTCGAAGTGTTTTCCTGCGACACTTCCCCCAGTCTGCCTGAGCAGCCCGTGGAGGTTCTTTTTTCGGAGGGGCTAGTGGATCTCGAAGGTCGGAGCACAATGGCGAGGAAAGACATGATGATTTATGTGGTTCGGTCCGCCGGAGTGTAATACCCTACGTCTACGAGAGTGTTGGTTGTATTGCTTGTGTATGAGTGTGTGAGTCGGCTAGGTTGCGAACCCTTTGCCCGGAGTCTACCCCGGTCCTTTTATAGCCCAAGGCCGGGGCAGTTACAAGGTGGCCCGAGGCCCGACAGGTGCCCCCGTGGCTATCTGCATCCTATACATAAGCTATAGGCATTTACAGCTATATACATTATCACTGTTGGTGGAGTTAAGGCATGCCGCCTGTCACGTCGGGCGCCTCTGACTGGACGGTCGGTGATGATGAAGTTCCCGTCTTGTCGCCACGTCTTCTCACTCTGCCGGGCGGCTCAGCGCCGTTGGGTGTTACTGTTACGCCATCACGCCTCGCCGCCCTGTCTTTCACCGCAATGGCGAACAGACGGAGGACGGAGGCGTGCGCCACGCACCATGCTTTTGGGGGAGGCGCAAACCTTGAATGCATGGTCTGACAGCGTACCTTCATCTTTACTCAACAGCCATCTGCCCGTTACTCGTCGGTGCAGCTCCAGGGCGGCTGGCCCCTAGGCCACGTGCCTCTGTCGGTGCTGTCTTGCGGAGTAGCGAGGGGTCCGGAGTTTTTTGACACGTGGCAGCACCGAAGCCCTCCCAAGATGGAGATCAGGACCGGGGCCATAGGACACGTGGCACCCCCGGAGCCTTTCTTGGCGGGGAAGGTACGCCTGGAGTCGTTGCCCACGTGGCAGCACCGGAGCCATCCCAAGCTAGAGGTCGGGTCCGGAGCCGTAGGACACGTGGCACCTTTGGAGATGTTCCTGGCGGGAGGGACGGCTCGGAGGTTCCGGACACGTGGCAGCGCCGGAGCGCTCCCTGGCAGGAGGTCGGGCCCAGCATTATTGGACACGTGGCAGCTCCGGAGCCATCCCTGACCGATAGCGAGGCTCAGAGCCTGAAGACACGTGGCAGCCTTGGAGCCCGCCTTAGTAGGTGGTTGGACCAAAGACTCAGGGCATGTGTCAGCTCCAGAGCCCTAGCGCACGTGGCGGCCCCAGGGCTTTCCTTGGGGCTAGGGCACGTGGCTCATGTTGGGGCCCGCCCTAGGAGGTAGGCGGGGCCCAAGCTGTCTTTCACCCACTACGTGGGGGTACCCGGTCCTGAGGGTACTGAGTATAATTGGTTTGACTTATGAGCGTTCCTTCCTTGAGTTGTTTGACTTGAAATCACAGGAACTTCAATTCCCCCATCATTGACATCTCGAACCCTTCGGTCATTATCTTTGAAAACTCATCACAAAAAGCTTTGTTAGTGGAACCAAATATAATGTCATCGACATATATTTGGCACATAAATAAATCATCGTTAAAATTCTTAGTGAAGAGTGTATAGTCAGCCTTCCCTATCCTAAAACCATTTTTAATAAGAAAGTCTCTAAGACACTCATACCAAGCTCTAGGAGCTTGTTTGAGGCCATAGAGGGCTTTCCAAAGTTTAAAGACACGGTTAGGATACTTATCATCCTCAAATCCGGGTGGTTTCTCCATGTACACTTCCTCCTTGATTGGACCGTTGAGGAAAACGCTTTTCACATCCATTTGGTATAGCTTGAAATCATGGTGAGTAGCAAAGGCAAGCAAGATACGAATTGATTCAAGCCTAGCTACGGGAGCAAAAGTTTCATCGAAATCCAAACCTTCAACTTATGCATATCCCTTTGCAACAAGTCTTTCCTTGTTTCTTGTTACAACCCCATACTCGTCTTGCTTGTTGCGGAATACCCACTTGGTTCCCACAACATTTGTGTTGGGTCGCTTCACGAGTTCCCATACTTGATTTCTTTCAAAACTGTTGAGTTCCTCTTGCATGGCCACCACCCAATCCAGATCTTGAAGTGCTTCTTCTACCTTGCGAGGCTCCAAAGAGGAAACAAAAGAGTAATGTTCACAAAAGTTAGCCATTCGAGAACGAGTGGTTACCCCTTTGGAGATGTCTCCTAGTATGTTGTCGATGGGATGATCCCGTTGAACACTTTGGTGCACTCTTGGATGAGGTGGTTGGACTCTTTGATCTTCATCTACATCGTCGTTCATTTCTTCGTCCCCCCCTTGATCCAATCCTCCTTCTTGACTTTGATTGTTTTGATCTTGTTTAGGTTGGCCTTGCTCATCTTGAGCTTGATCGTGGGAAGGAGACGTATCTTTGTTTGTTGGATGATCATTTGAGTATTGAGGATGTTCTTGAGGGAAAATGTCTCCAAGTGCCATCCTTTTAAGTGCTTCTTGTGGAGCCTCTTCTCTATCTAGCACACTTTGATCAACTTGCTCCACTTGGGAGCCATTAGTCTCATTAAACACTACGTCTCTCGCTATTTCAACAATTCTAGAAGATTTGTTGAAAACATGATAGGCGTAGGTGTTTGAGTCATAACCAAGCAAGAAACCTTCATTGGACTTTGAAGCAAACTTCGAAGTCCTAGGCTTCTTGTTGAGAATATAACACTTGCTCCCAAAGACACAAAAATAAGAGATGTTGGGTTTGTTACCGGTTAGAAGTTCGTAAGACGTCTTCTTCAAAAGTCGATGAAGGTAGAACCGGTTTATGGCATGGCACCGGTGTTAACCGCTTCCGCCCAAAACCGGTCTGACGTCTTGTACTCATCAAGCATGGTTCTTGCCATCTCAATGAGAGTCCTACTCTTCCTTTCAGCCACCCCGTTTTGTTGGGGGGAGTAGGGGGCTGAAAACTCATGCTTGATGCCTTCTTCATCCAAGTATTCTTCCACTTGAATGTTCTTGAACTCGGTGCCATTATCGCTCCTTATGTTCTTGATTTTTAAGGAGAACTCGTTTTGAGCTCTCCTCAAGAATTTCTTGAGCATACCTTGAGTTTCGCCTTTGTCATACAAAAGAACACCCAAGTGAAGCGATAATAATCGTCTACAACTACAACACCATATTTGTTACCGCCGATGCTTATGTAGGCGATTGGACCGAAGAGGTCCATGTGATGTAGCTCCAAAGGTCTTGTAGTCGTAATGACATTTTTGGATGGATGTTGAGCTCCAACTTGCTTTCCAGCTTGACAAGCACTACATGGCCTGTCCTTATCAAAAACAACATTTTTCAAGCCTCGAACGTGTTCTCCCTTAAGAAGTTTTTGCAAATTTCTCATCCCAACATGGGCTAGCCGTCTATTCCAAAGCCATCCCACGTTGGTCTTTGCCATTGAGCATGTGTCAAGTTGGGCTTTATCCGTGGTGAAATCCACAAGGTAAAGCTTTCCCTTGAGCACGCCCTTAAAGGCAATTGAGTCATTGCTTCTTTTTAAGACAGTCACACCCTCGTTAGTGAAAATACAATTATAACCTTTATAACATAGTTGAGATATGGATAGAAGGTTATAATCAAGGGGGTCAACATGCAAAACATTGGAAAGAGTATGATGGGGAGAAATAGCAATTTTACCGGTGCCAAGGATTTTCCCTTGGCTATTGTCCCCAAAGTATATTCCTTCACTTGGATCTTCATTTTCCTCATACTCCACAAACATCCTTCTCTCTCCGGTCATATGATTTTTGCATCCATTGTCGAGCACCTATTTTAATCCACCGGAGGAGTATGCCTACAAAATAGAGTTATGTTTTTCCTTTAGGTACCCAAACAGAGTTGGGTCCTTTCATGTTAGTCAAGAGGCACTTGGGTACCCACACACAAGGTTTTGGACTCTTGTGGAGTGGTCCAACATACCTAGCATATATCTTTCCAAATTTGTTCCTCAATACAACATATGAAGCATCAAAGTCATGAAACAAAGGATGAGGTTCATTTTTAGGCATGTTAGATAAGTTTGCAATGTTCTTTCCATTTTCTTTGTTGGATGAACCCTCCTTGACAAAAACAATCAAGTCTTTCCCATTCTTGGGAGTTTTATCATGTTGCTTCCACTCCCGAGAATAGCCAAGACCATTTTTGACATGTGGAGGTCTTACATTGGTATATGCACTTCATGCATATGCCAATTTTTCCTTGTCAAAGATCCCACCTTTTGGTGATTGCTTGTTTTGGGCCAACTTGAGTTCATTCTTAAGTTTTTAGGATTAAGTTTGAGCACTTGCAAGTTTGAGTTGCTTCGGAAGATTTCTTTGAGGAGGGTGGAATCATAGAGGAAGAAGGTGCATTGATCTTGAGAGACTCAACTTGTGTTTCAAGGATCTTGTTAGCTTTTGTCAAGTTAACAATTTCATCCTTGAGCACAATAGTTGTGTCCTCAAGATTTGAGCAAGTTTCCTTGCTGAAAGCGAGTTCACGCTCAAGTGCCTTGCTTCTTTCCCTTTCAACCTCAAGGAGCTCTTCAAGCTCATGACATCTCTCCTTTTCAAGGATGAGCATGTCTTCTTGACGGTTGATGAGTTCCTCCTTATCAAAGATTTCTTCCGACAACAATCGCATCTATTTCGAGGTGCTCCTACTTAGATCCTTAAGCATGGATTCATTTTCACTACTACTATCAAATATATCAAGTGAAGAAGTAGAGGAGGATGGTTTAGATTTAACCTTTCTTCTTCCCTCCTTAGCCATGAGACATGTAGACTTGAAGTCTTCAAGATTGGGGAAGAGCTTGCTCCTTCCAATGGCAAGGGTTGCCACTTTCTCTTCATCCTCGGAGGATGAGTCTTCGTTTGAGTCCCATTCCTTCCCAAGGTGAGCATGTCCCGATGGCATCTTCTTCTTGAAGAACTTCTTCTCTTGAGACTTGCCATCTTTCTTCTTCTTGCTTTCTTCATATGGACAATCCACAATGAAGTGTCCATATTCACCACAGTTATAGCATGCTCTTTTTGTCTTGTGCTTGGACCTTTCCTTGTTCTTGTTCTCATAGTGGTTGCTTCCCTTCCTCCTTCTCATCATCCTCTTGAATTTGTTGATGAAGAGCGCCTCTTCTTCAGCAGTGTCGAGACTCTCATCATCACTTGCTTCGAAGTCTTGTGATGAGGATGTTGCTTTGAAAGCAACATCTTTCTTCTTGTAGGAGGCGAGCCTTTGGAGGTCGTTGTAGAACATGGCTTCCTTCTCCATCATCTCATTGTTGATGATTCTTCCAAGCACTTCCTCCGAGGTCATTTGAGCATATCCCGGACTCTCACGGATCAAGGAGCGAAGAGCAATGTTTCGAGGCATGAATGCCCGAATCATCCTCTTCACCACCTCATAATCCGTCCACCGGGTGCATCCATAAGATCGAATCTTGTAGACGAGGAATTTGAGACGGTTGTACATGTCTTGAGGAGACTCACCATCCATGATGGTGAACCTCCCAAGCTCTCCTTCGATCATCTTGATCTTGGCCTCCCTAATGACTTGGTTGCCTTCATGCGCCGTCTTGAGTGTGTCCCATATGTGTTTGGCCACCTCCAATCCATCGACTCGGTTGAACTCATCTCAAGTCAAGGATGAGGTGATGACCCCAACTGCTTGAGCATTGCGATGAAGTAGGATGGCTTGCTCCGGGGTAACGTCTTCTTCATTCCTTGAAAGATGGACACCTGTTAGAACAATGTGCCACAAGCTAGGATTTAAGGAGATTAGATGCATCTTCATATTATGCTTCCACATGGAGTAATCATTTCCATCGAATTGAGGAGGTTTGCCAAGAGGAATAGACAAGTAATGGCTGTTAGAAGTTAATCGCTCATAGTTGAAAGGATATTGGGAGTAGTCCGGTTGACCACTCCTTTCTTGATCCTTCGTCTTCTTCTTCTCCTCTTTACTTGAGTAATCTAGCTTCTCATGAAGTCACGCCTTAAGCTGGCAAACTTCTTCATCGTCACTTGAATGGTCTTGCAGCACATCCGCATTCTTCTTCTTGTCATGTGTGTTGTCTCCTTGCGACATTGGCGGAATCTCGTATCCCTCCACTCCAGCCATCTTCTCTCCGAGTGGTTAGACTCTTGATGGATAGACCTGCTCTGATACCAATTGAAAGTTTCCTAGAGGAGGGTGAATAGGCTAAAATACCTGAAATGACTTAATTAAACGAGATTAGAACACAGGGGTCGGACTAGTCTGGCTCAAGGGCGGACTAGTCCGGTCAGCCTGCTGGAAAAACCTAAAACTTGATTTTTATGGGTTTTTTTCCTTCAGATTTTAGCCTAACAAAATGCGGATAAAATAACTAGCAATCTAATATGACAGGTATGATGGAATATTGAAATGGATTGCAAGATTGTAATGAGGAACACTATTTGATCAAAATAGACAAAGTGGACCCTAAGCAATTTAGCGATCGATGAATTGTAAATGCAAGAAAAGACACGAAGATTTTTGCCCAAGGTTCGATTCCACTCAGGAATCTACGTCCCCGTTGAGGAGTCACAAAGGACCGGGTTTAACAACCCTTTCCTCACCAAGTCGCCACTAAGGTCAACCCGGTTCCTCCACTATCTCAAGGGTGAACTTACAAGATTTTGGGGCTGCTCACAATCTAAGGCTCCCACTTGGTCACGTCCTCAAAACTTCACAAATATCACAAGCCACATATCATAAAGACTCACACCAAGTGCACGAGATCACTCCAAGAGGCAAAATATGAAGTTCTTCCTTCTCCTCTCCTCACACACCCAAATCCACTCAAGAATTGGTTCTAGAGGGTGAGTAGGCAAGAGAGAAGGCTTAGAGGGGCTCTAGGATGGCTGTGGCGGCGCTTACGGGTTCTAGGGGTGTCTAAATGAAGTTGGGGCATCTCCTTTTATAGAAGTCTCGACGGCCAACCGTTGCCACCCACTAAAGTCTGGACTAGTCCGGTCAGGACCCCGGACTAGTCCGGTCTGCGGGGACCAATGACGTCACATAGCCACCTACTCCCCAACGTTCAAATTTCAAACATTCACAAATCTCTGGACTAGTTCGCCACACAACGGATTAGTCCGATCTCACACAGGAACTCTTTGTCCGGGTGAGAACGGACAAGTCTGGAGGACCCGGACTAGTTCGGCCACTAAGGCGGACAAGTCCCCGGTCCACCAAGACTTAACCGTGGGAGCTCTCATCCCACAACCATACGGACTAGTCTGCCTCAGAACGGACTAGCCCAAACTCACACAGGGACTCTTTGTCCGGGTGAAAACGGACTAGTCTGACAAGCCCAGACTAGTCCGGCCACTGAGGCGGACAAGTCCAGTCTACCAGGACTTAGTCCCAAAATACTCTCACCTAGAGAGAAACGGACTAGTCCGTCCCAAAACGGACAAGTCCGAACTCAATCAGAAACTCTTAGTCTGCCCCAAGACGGACTAAGCCGTAGGACTTCCGGACTAGTCCGGCCTCTGGCCCGGACAAGTCCGACCTACCCGAGTTTAC
This sequence comes from Neostapfia colusana, assembly GCA_030760725.1. Lineage (NCBI taxonomy): Eukaryota > Viridiplantae > Streptophyta > Magnoliopsida > Poales > Poaceae > Neostapfia > Neostapfia colusana. The sequence goes on along the minus strand of JASWHV010000006.1, from coordinate 23,396,289 downwards.
CTCACTAGCACTCTCCACTAAGGATTCGGCACTTCTAACGCTTTGAGCTCTCTTCTATGATCTCAATGCACTTGACACACACACTCTCACTCTTACACGGCTAGCCTACTAAAGACTCAAATGAAACCCTAATTTCTACTCTTCGAGTTTTCGACGCCGTTCTTCATCCTTTTCCTTTTTGGAGTTTAGGTGTCCACCTTGGAAATATCTTGTGCTTATGATCATCTCAACTCATTAGTCTCTTAATTATTGTCATCAATCATCCAAAACCCGCGGGGATACCTAGATGCACTTACACTAGTAAGAAACGTCCGTGGGTTGGACAATTTCTTGATGCTAAAATAGACATGAGTCGTGAGAGTTATAGTCTTCCGCTGTAGTTTATTTTGAGATAAGTATTTGTAATGTACTCTTTGTACGCTTCCGCAAATGATTTATGTAATATGTTTGTTCTTTGCCCATGTGCTGTTGGGTACCGCATCGCACGGCACCACCCAATGCGGTCCCCGGGCTCCGACAATCCCCGAGTTCACACTTGCCTATCCCGCTAGTGCCTATCCGGTGGGCCTGGGCCCTACCTGCCATTGGCGAGTGCTAGGGCGGCATGCTTGAGGGATTGCCTCGGGTTATTTACTACAGCAACAAATGAGTTGGTCGCACCGCTCTCCTCGGGAACCGTTGGACGTTCCTGAGGGGTTACCCTCCCGACCCCAGTGGCTGACGGGTCGATCTGGGTCCAACCCATCGCTAGGGGAGGCGAATAGTCCATGGCGTGCAGTAGTGGGGACCCAATCGTCGCACCTGTTGCGCTGCCGAAGCCGTGCTTCCCCCTGAGATCGCCATGGGGGTCCCCCCGTGTCCGGCGTACGACGAAGCCACGCATGACCCGCTCTGCGTGAAGACAGGCGCTCCGACGCCACCCCAGTAAGTTCACCATGCTTACTTAGGTGTTTATTTGAAGTACGCATTAATTTATATGAACACCTCCCCACGCTCTAGACAGTGTGCGTCCATTGTACACTCGGTTCCTCTTTCCTGCTCTCATGCATAGTCGATATTTGTCGTCCTGCCGAAGGCGGTAGTGCTTGGGGTACCTGCCAGAGGCCCGGTGGCCTTCTGGATCTCCCCCTGTAAGGGTGCTGTACCGCCAGTTGGTCTCCTCCGAGAAAAGACCTACGCTAGACCGGGGGGTCAGGAGGCTTGCTTTGCCCGGTCTTGCACCCAAAGCATGCGCACTCTGCCCCCCGGCGCTACGGTCTGAGTACCAGGGGGCCGGACGGTTACACCCTGACTAGGGCTGGGGCCAGACCTCTGGGACCAAGTGCACTGAATTACCCAAGCCCCGTATTCCGGCCTGGGACAGTAAGCCAAACGAGACTAAGGGACAGGAAAGGGGGGACCACTGAGCAGTTCCGGACCTCCGCCCCCACAGCTGGGCCGAGCTCCGGGTCCAGCCCTCGCCCTCTTTTCAGAGGCGAGCGCTGATGCCGGACCTCACGCCCTTCGTTGGCCTGAGCTCCGATGACTTCCGGACTCCGCCTCCACAGCCAGGCCGAGCTCCGAGGCCAGCCCTCGCCCTCCTTTCAGAGGCGAGCACTGATGCCGGACCTCACGCCCTTCGCTGGCATGAGCTCCGATGACTTCCGGACCTCCGCCCCCGCAGCTGGGCCGAGCTCCGAGGTCAGCCCTCGCCCTCCTTTCAGAGGCGGGCACTGATGCCAGACCTCACGCCCTTCGCTGGCCTGAGCTCCGATGACTTCCGGACCTCCGCCCCCGCAGCTGGGCCGAGCTCCGATGCCAGCCCTCGCCCTCCTTTTAGAGGCGAGCCCTGATGCCGGACCTCACGCCCTTCGTGGACCTGTGCTCCAATGACTTCCGGACCTCCGCCCCCACAGCCGGGCCGAGCTCCGATGCCAGGCTTCACCCTCTCCTAAGAGGCTGAACTCTGAAGCCGTCAAGACCCTGCCAGCACAGGGAGTACTCAAGACAAGAAAGTGCACGAGTAGGAGAAGGCCTCACCTCGGGCTCGTTACCTCCCCCGAGATGAGCCCGGGGGCCACTGTCGGTACCCGCGATATGGGGTACCCCCGCACACAGGGGAAAATGCCTAAGGATCTCGCCCTTCTCCGCAGGGAAAGCTCCGAAGGCGCCACGTGTCTAGTGGGGCTGGACCTCCCTCCCCTCATAGGAGAGCTCCGGGCTCACCACGTGGCCTACAGAACCCAGACCTCCCCCTCCGTGGGGAGAGCTCCGAAGGTGCCACATGTCCCGCGGGGCCGGACCCCCCCTCCTTAGAGGAGAGCTCCGGACCCGCCACGTGGCCGACAGAAGCCGGACCTCCCCCCTCCGCGGGGGAGAGGTACGAAGGCTCCACGTGTCCTGCGGGGCCGGACCTCCCCCTCCTCAGAGGAGAGCTCCGGGCCCGCCACGTGTCCAGCAGAACATCGCTGCCTGCCCCCGAGCGGTAGGCAGCGGGCGTAAAGACGCCCCATACCTTGCCCGTACAAGGTATTCAAGGCCCGCGCCTTCCCAAGACGCGGAGACGCGGAGCACACCTCTGTCAGGTGCCGTTGCGCCCAGTCGCATCACAGACTGGCGCGCGGTGTCAGAGCCTGCCAGCCAATAAACGCAGCGACAAGACATCCCATGCCGCCCCCGCCGTCATCATCCACTACGACTAGCATGTGGCATGGGCAGGGCTGCAAGACAAAGACTCAGAATCCTTCGCCAGAGACAACCACCGGCATAACTGCAGATATGGTAGATGTCAGACAATCTCCCCGGGACCACATGTCGGGTCCCGGGCCCCCCTTGTAAGCCACCCGAGCCTTGGACTATAAAAGGCTCGGGTAGGCAACGTTAGCAAGGGTTCGAACCCTGTTGGTTCGCACTCTGCAACTCATACGCTAGCCATACACTCCCAAGCTGTAACTCACCCCCAAGCTCAGGACTCCGGCCCTGAGCAGCAAGCAATACAGCGAGCTCCATAGCTCGCCGTGGACGTAGGGTTTTACGCTCTGGCAGCCTGAACCACGTAAAACTCACCGCGTCAAGCTCTTACAAACTCGTCCATCCGCGCAAGCTCTCCGCAAGGGACTAGCCCCACCGAAAAAAGAACCTCCGCGGGCTGCCCAGTGCAGGCCCGGGGGAAGTGTCGACCGAACACTTCGACAAGTCCGGTCTACGAGCAGACTAGTCCGGTGCAAGGTGAATGGCCGGTTCCAGAGAGTTGAACGAACTAGTCCGGTGCGTGAGCAGACTAGTCCGGTTCCTTGTGTTAAGTCGGTTCCAGAGAGTTGAACGGACTAGTCCGGTCCACGAGCGGACTAGTCCGGTGCATTGTGTAAAAGTGGTTCCAGAGAGTTGAATGGACTAGTCCGGTCCACGAGCGGACTAGTCCGGTGCATAGTGTTGTGAAGCAATAGAGAGTTGAACGGACTATTTCCGGTTTCTGAGCAGACTAGTCCGGTGCACAGTGAGTGAAAGAACAGAGAGTTGAGCGGACTAGTCCGGTGCACACTGAGTGATTAGGATATGTTTTAAGCCCTTACCCCTACGCAAAGATTTTGAGCTCTTGGGATGTGTCTCTCACACACATCCTATACAAGTAAGTCTACATTGCGCTTTGTTCATGGATCGGTCCTTTTCATTTTTCTTCATCACTTCATTTTTCACTTTTTGAGTGCACCAATCTTACCTTGCACGAGTTAATCTGCATTCATCTCAACAAGTTCATTAGGATCTCAATTCGTTTGTCATTAATCGTCCAAAGCCCACAAGGAAATGCCTAGATGCACTTTCAATCTCCCCCTTTTTGGTGATTGATGACAACCAACTGCGATTACATAATTAATAATAAAATTTGATTTTCATAAAGTGTGCATATATGAGAGTGACAAATGAGTAACAGGAACTTCTCACATATATGCACCCTTTATGGTGGGATGCCTAAAGAGTGTTTTATAAAAGAATGTGACATGCTAGAATATAAGAACATATCAATAATAAAGGTAATCATCATATCAATATCGATTAAGCATCACACATCCAAAGGAGTTTGAAATAAAAAGTACATGAAACTTAAAATACATGTCCATGATCACTAGTCCTTAAGGCTCACAAGAAAATAAAGCAAATAAGACTAATATCAATCTCTCCCCCTTTGGCATCAAGGCACCAAAAAAGGGAAAAATTGAGTGGAATCACTTATCGCCAATCCCTCCCTTCAATGTCTTTGAGTACATCTTCATGACCTTGCTGAGGAGGAGGAGGAGCGGAGACACCTGCAAGCCCAAAAGAACTAAACTATTGTTTAGTGAGTGGAGCCATCTCAGTGAAGTTTTCTTCAGAGTCTTCTAAAATCTGTGGTGATTCAACTGGCTCCATATCTAGCTTCTCACAGATGGCTTTGATGTTGGCCTTCATATATCTTTGATGTCTTTTCCGAGCCAAGCTCTCCTTGTGTTGCTTAACTTCAATTTTGCGACAGCAGCCAAAGATAGAGTAGAGCATCTTGAGCACACCACTGGAGGACTCTCTAGAGGTTGGAGGAACGGGAGTAGGTGTAGCATCCGATGCCCTTGAGACTTCATGAGTAGAGGGAACAGTGTAGACTATAGGCTTCTTGGGCTTGAGACTCGTGTTAGAGACATCTTTGACAAACTCAAGTCTTGTCACCTTCTCAATCATGTACATGATATAAGGTGCATAGACACATGACCTATTGGGAGTGATAGAGATGTTCACAATGTCATTGTAGATGTACTCAAAGACATTGAAGGTCCTTTTCTTGCTTATCACTTTCATCAAAGGCCTTAGGGTCCCTTGGATTGTCCCTGCATCTCCATCCTTTAGAGCTATGGTCTTTCTCAAAATCCTGTTGAGCACGACAAATAATGGCTTAAAGTACTTGGTAGTAGGAAGTACATATGGCATTCTTGTATCATACAAGAATTCTAGCTCATTCTTCTCCAAAGGCTTCAAGTTGTAAATGACAAGCTCATTTTCCAAGGTATGTTCAAGGTGAAGTATCTTGGCAAATTGCTCATAGGTGACACTGTATTTGGATCCATGTGTCATCCAAGTCATCTCGTCCCCAACATCGCGGGCAAAGTAAAGAGTTGAGTAGAATTGAGTGATGACCTCATTGTTCTAGTCATATTGAAAGGATAGAAGATCCTTCAAGCCATGCCTCTCTAATGCCTCTAGTACCTCATGATAGGCCTGGCATCTCTTAGACTGCAAGTAAACAATGTTGAGCCACTGACTCTCAACAACAGGATTCTTCATCTTCATGTACACATGCTCATAGTAGTCAGCATGGAAGTTGCTCCAAAATATTGGGTCAGCACATTGCTTTGGCTGCTCATAAACTTGAATTTTTCTGAACTTGACAGCAAGTTCACTTCCCCTTCCAGTAAAGTCATCACTTGATGGCTGCCTGTTGCGGTGAATGGGGGCCTTCTTCTTCAATGGACCAATAGGACCACTAGCAAGTCCTTTGCCAATGCCAACACTTCTTCTAGGAGCCGTTGAGCTTCCAACAATATCTTTGCTTTGTGTTGTCTTAACAACCACTCTCCTCCTTTTAGGAAGAGAATCATCGGGAGGAGAGGATTCAGCAATGTGGTCATGTCTCTTCTTCATGACCTCAGAGGCTGACGACATCGTGCCTGACAGGAAAATCAAGGATTGATTGATGAGATGGATTGTAGATTTTGTGGAAATAATAAGTTAGAGGTTCAATTGGCAGGTAACCGGACTTGTCTGTTTTCAGAGTGCGGACTTGTCCGCACCCGATACCGGACTAGTCCGGACCTGCTGAAGAACCCTAATTTCCTATTTTCAATAAATCTAGCACAAATTGATGCAAAACAAGGAGGGATACACTAGGAATGCATCGAGAAAGGTAATGTATGCCCTAGGAATCAGGAAAATTAAGCAAAAGTAGAGGAAAGATGAAAACTCGAGTTGAGAGAGATTTTACCGAAAAAGTGAAGATTTGAGTCGAAACACGAAGGTTGATCCGGATGAGTCCGGAGAGAGGAATCCACGCGTTGAGGAGAAGATTTCCCGTGGAGAGGATTTCGATTTCGTTGGCCAAAATCGAAAATCACCTTGGGGACTAGGGTTTGAGGAGTGACAAGCCAAAAGTGATTGTGAGCGGAAGAGAGCTTTGGTTGGCGCGGGTATGGACTTTTAAACCTGCACATACGGACTAGTCCGATGTAGAACCGGACAAGTCTAGTTTGGCAGATCTGTCCGGACTAGTCTGAGGGAGCGGACTAGTCCGGTGTTGACACTGGACTAGTCCGGGTCAACTGGACAGATAAGAGTAGAAATTAGGGAAATATTTGGAATTTGATCTAATAGTGATATAAGGGCATAATTTTCACAAATAATCTTGATGAACATGCCCAGTAAGCAATCAACAATCAGACAATGGTTATATTCATCAAGATTCACTAATTTAAATAGTTTTCAAGAGAAAATTAAGATAAGGGATAGTTTTTCGCAAAGTAAGTAAGATTTTGAGGATTCAAGCAGGTATGCAGTGTTTCAAGCCACGTTCCGAGAGTCAAGTATATTTAGTTCATTCCTAAGCTCACAAAAGCGTTTTTCATCAAGTGACTTGGTGAAGATATCGTCTAGTTTTTTCTCGGTTTTGACATGGGAAATGGCTATGTCTCCTTTGATTGAATGGTCTCTCAAAAATGATGTCGGATATCAATATGTTTGGTCCTAGAGTGCTCAATTGGGTTATGTGCAATCTTAATCGCACTCTCATTGTCACAAAGGAGCGGAATACGATTCATATTGTAACCGTAGTCCCTTAGAGTTTGTCGCATCCAAAGGAGTTGTGCACAACAACTCCCGGCTGCAACATACTCCGCTTCGGTTGTGGACAAGGCAATGGAGTTTTTCTTCTTGGAGGACAAGGAAACTATGGACCTACCCAAGAAAAGGCAAGTCCCGGAGGTACTTTTTCTATCCACTTTGCATCCGGCCTAATCTGCATCGGTGTATGAACTAAATATCGCAAGATCCTCTTTACGGCTGTCAAATGACATTCCTTAGAATTGACTTGAAGCCTTGCACACATACAAACACTCAACATAATATCAGGCCTAGATGCACAAAGATAAAGTAGAGAGCCAATCATGGAACGGTATACCTTTTGATCCACGTTAGGTCCATCTTCATTAAGGTCTAAATGTCCATTTGTTGCCATGGGAGTCTTTATAGGCTTCGCTTTGTCCATGCCAAATTTGATGAGAATGTCTTGGGTGTACTTTGTTTGGCTTATGAACGTTCCTTCCTTTAGTTGTTTCACTTAGAATCCTAAAAAGTCTCTCATTATGGACATCTCGAATCTATCTATCATGATTTTACTAAACTCTTGACAAAAAGATTTGTTAGTTGAACCGAATATGATATCATCAACATAGATTTGACAAATGAATAGATCATCATTAAAGTGCTTGGTAAACAAGGTGTAGTCAACTTTACCAATTTTTAAGCCATTTTCAATTAGGAAATCTCTAAGGCACTCATACCAAGCTCTAGGAGCTTGTTTGAAGCCATAGAGAGCCTTACGTAGTTTGAACACATGGTCGGGGTAATCTTGGTCCTCAAACCCAAGGGGTTGCTCCATGTACACCTCCTCCCTGATAGGTCCGTTGAGGAAGGCGCTTTTGACGTCCATTTGATACAGCTTGAAATCATGGTGAGTAGCATATGCAAGTAATATACGAATTGATTCAAGCCTAGCTACAGGAGTAAAAGTCTCGTCAAAATCCAAACCTTTGACTTGTGAGTAACCTTTAGCCACAAGTCGTGCCTTGTCTCTTGTTACCACTCCGTGTCCATCTTGCTTGTTGCGAAAGACCCATTTAGTGCCGACGATGTTGGACTTTGGTCTTTCAACAAGTTCCCATACTTCGTTCCTCTGAAGTTGTTCAATTCTTCTTACATCGCCATCACCCAGTCCAAATATCTTAGTGCATATTCAACCTTGTATGGTTCTAAAGAGGATACAAAGGAATAGTATTCACAAAAATTAGCTATACGTGATCGAGTTGTCACTCCCTTTTGAATATCACCAATTATGTTGTTGACGGGGTGATCTCTTTGTACACTTTGGTGTACTCTTGGATGTGGCACTTGTGGTGTTGTGTTCTCATAATCATCATCATCTTCGGCTCCCCGTGGATCGTTGTCGTCATTAACACTTTGATCATCTTGTTGATCTTCATGATCTTGATTTTGTGCATGGGCTCCCCCTTGATCATAACTCTCTTGTTGAGGTTCATCTTGAGCACTTGATTCTTGTAATTGTTCTTGAGATCGAATATCACCAAGTACCATTCTCCTCAATGCTTGACATGGGGCTTCTTCTTGATCTAGCACACACTTATCAACTTGCTCCGTTTGGGAGCCATTAGATTCGTCGAACACTACGTCACGTGCTACTTCAACAAGTCCAGAGACCTTGTTGAAGACATTATAAGCGTAGGAGTTTGAATCATAGCCGAGCAAGAAACCCTCATCGGACTTCGAAGCGAACTTCGAGATCCTATGCTTCTTGTTTAGAATATAACATTTTGAACCAAAAACTCGAAAGTATGAAATATTTGGTTTGCTACCGGTGAGTAGTTCATATGAAGTTTTCTTGAATAGGTGGTGAAGGTACAGTCGGTTTGTTGCATGACAAGCAGTGTTGATAGCTTCAGCCCAAAATCAGTTAGAGGTCTTGTATTCGTCAAGCATTGTCCTTGCCACCACAATGAGCGTTCGGTTCTTCCTTTCGGCTACCCCGTTTTGTTGTGGGGAGTAGGGTGTCGAAAGTTCATATTTTATTCCTTCTTCATCTATATATTCATCGACTTGTGTATTCTTAAATTCTGTTCCATTGTCGCTTCTTATGTTCTTGATCATCAATGATAATTTATTTTGGGCTCGCCTGAGAAACTTCTTGAGTGTTCCTTGAGTTTCTCACTTATCATGCAAAAAGAAAACCCAGGTGAAGCGTGAAAAATCATCGACAATGACTAAACCATATTTACTACCGCCGATGCTTATATAAGCAATTGGACCAAATAGGTCCATGGGCAGGAGCTCGAGTGGTGTTGTTGTAGTCATGACATTATTCGCAGGATGGGGTGCTCCTACTTGCTTCCCGGATTGGCACACGCTACATGGCCTGTCTTTCTCAAAAACAACATCCTTCAGACTTCGGATGTGATCGCCCTTTAGAAGTTTTTGTAGATTCCTCATACCAACATGTGCTAGCCGTCTATGCCAAAGCCAACCCATGTTGGTCTTTGCAATCAAGCATGTGTCAAGTTCGGGTTTATCTTTGTTGAAATTAACTAGATAAAGTTTTCCCTTTAACACACCCTTGAAAGCAATAGAGTTATCACTCCTTCTAGAGACAGTCACACCCTCATTAGTGAATAAACAGTTGTAACCTTTGTCACATAGTTGAGATATGGACAAGAGGTTTATAATCTAAGTAATCAACATGTAAAACATGAGAAAGTGTGTGTTGTGATGAAATAGCTATTTTACCTGTACCTAGCACATTTCCTTGACCATTATCACCAAAACAGATGCCTTCGCTTGAGTCTTCATTTTGTTCGTACTCCACGAACATTTTTCTTTCTCCGGTCATGTGATTGGTGCATCCACTATCTAGCACCTATTTTGTTCCACCGGATGCATATGCCTACAAGAAAGAAACTATGCTTTGGTCTTAGGTACCCAAACTTGCTTGGGTTCTTTTGTAAAAGCCCAAGAAAAGGGACTTGCAAAAACTTTTCTTCACCTCACAACACCACAGTTTTTATTGTGGACACCTTAGGAAGTGTTGTGAAGAGCAAGTAACCTCCATCAAAAGAGTGATTAGAGGGGAAAGCCTTCACTTTCACAAAGTAGGGTTTCTACACATGAACATGAGAGGTTGAGCTCACCCCTAGAATTTAAAAAGTCTTGGGAAGGTTCAGTCCAAAGTTCATGCAAATTCAACATTTTTTAGGCATTTTTGGGTTATTTCAAAAAGAGGCCAATTTGAATGTAAATTCAAATTGCAGCAACTTTCATCACCCAAATTCAAAAGTTAGCTTCATATCTACACTCAGCACATTTTTCTGAGTAAACCCACCAATTTTCATCCCCATTGGAGTTCATCTTGTCAAGAGCTAAATTTGCAAGAATTCAAAACTGAATTTGAATTTCAGTTTAAATATGAAGCAAATCTAACCAAACAAAGTTTGAATTTGAGAATTCAAATTCAAACAGAGACTTGGTGACTAAGTCTCACATTAAATTGTGAGTAGCTGGAGATAATTGAGTGCCAACAGAAATAAAAAGAATTGGAAAGGGGATTAGCGGGGAGAGGGACCCACAGGTCAGTGGGGGGAATTGGTTTCAGCTGAACGGGTTCGGCTTCTCACCGAAGCAAACGCTCCCGGCATGCCACCGAGCCGATCCTTCGGACGCCCCGCGTGAGGCGACGCAGCCAGCTCCTGCTTCCTCCCTCGCGCTGGCCAGCTCCTTCCGCCGATCATCACGCACCTACACCGCTGAACAGAGGCGCCGTGTTCTGTTGCCCAAGAAACGACCGAGCGCACGCCGCCGTCTTCGTTCGATCGAAACCCAGAAATTCACCGCGAGCAGCGCCTCCCCTAGCCACAAAACCACACCAGCTGCTCGTCCTCTACCTCCTCGGCACGAGAGCAGTCGAGTTCGGCCCTTCCCCAGCCTTAGCTCCACGCTTCCGAGCAACACCCGAGAAACCGCCACCACTCGGCTCACGGTGACAGCCCAACAGAGGGCCTTTCACGGCTGAGCAAGGACAGTCTCGGACGTGCCGGTGAGCACTGCTGCTCCCACCCAAACCACAGGACCAACCGTGAACCGCGGAGCAAGAATTTGGAGAAACTCCGCCGGCGACCACAGAACAACGTTCCGGTATGAGACCTCCGAATTCCCACTCCCTTATCGTCATCAGTTCACTAAACTGTGCACACAGGAGCTAGACTTGACGGCGCCCAAGTTTGCTTCGCAACCCTAGCTTAATTTTGGCTGTAGCCGGCGTATTTCCCGGTTTTCCAGCCGCGATTATGGCGGGAAAGGTCGGGCTCACGATGAGACCTAGGATAGAGCCCTCTCCGGGCAGTTTCACCACCATGACGAGCTTCCCTAGCACCCACTGGTGCTATAGCGCCGATCCACCGATGTTTTGGCGGGCTAAACTGTCCGGGCGGCGTGACCGAAGGGTTGCCGAGCCGCAGCACCGTCGCCGGCTAGGTTAGGGCCATCGCCGGCCGGAGCAGGCGGTACCAGCGTGTGCAGCGCACGAAAGTAGGCCCAGGCGACGAGTTTCCGGCCGGGAGGCGGTCGGAAGACCAAGTCCGGCGAGTTTCAGAAGTGTGCCGGCGAGGGGGCAGCGCGGGAAAAAAGGGCGGGCGCGAGGAAGAAGACGAGCCGGTCGGGCCCGCTCATCAGTCCCTCGTGGCACAGGATGAGGATTTTCTGTTGCACCGGATCGGCTGTGAACACGCGGAAAACAATCCTGTGGCCCCGTGTGGCGCAGCCGAGGTGATGACACGTGGGAGCCGGGCCCGCTGTCAGAAATTTGAACTTTTCCCGGTTAATTCGAATTCCAGAAATTCCTCAAACTTTAGAGCTCCATAACTTACGCTAGGAAGCTCCAAATTTAGTGATTCAAATTGGGTTGGATTCATCTTGCCTAGCTCTGTCCAGATAAAAAAAAGGGCATACCCAGTGCTGAAAGCTCCCACACGTTGTGGGGTCTGGGGAAGGGAATTTCTAGGCAGCCTTCCCCTTGCTTATTTTGCAAGGAGGCTGATTCGAACCCAGGACCTCCTCTGTCCAGATATACAACCCAATTTGTATGAAACCCATTAATTAATTCTGGAAAATTATTTAAAGCTTTTCAGAAAAAGAATTTTAGGGGGAGTTTGGTTCATCCAAAAATCTCCAAATTTTGCCAGAAGGTTCTTTAGGACATTAGTAAACCCCTGTAAAAGTTTCAGACCATTTGGGATTGATTTGGTCGGAGCAATTCAATTTGGAAGGTGCTGTGTTCATTTGAATACAGAAACATTTTCAGAGAATTTCCAAAACTTGGAAATTCAGTTCTGGGCAATTCTTAACTCCAAAAATGCTAGGAAAATTCTTCAAACTCTATGAGCTATAATTGAAATTGTATTTCACTAAGTTGGGCATGAACAGGGGTATGACCTCAGAATTAATTCTTCTTTGCTTATTTGCTAAAAGAATTATTCTGAGCAAACCACTTAGTGAAAAGTGCTAATAATTGGTCCAGAGGGTTTCCTTGTGACAAGGAACTCACAAAAAAATTCTCAGCTCCATTAGAGCTCTGGATCACCCCTGTCATGTTTAACCACTTGAGGGATTAATATGGAAAGGGGGGGACCACTTAGCACTTAACCATGTACTTAGGTCCAGGCCCAAGCCACCCACACCCAGTTCATCTTTAAATTCTTAAACAGAGTTCCAGGTGTTAGAGACTGGTTATTAGGACTAATAACAGTAACCTTACAATAACTTGTATGCATATTAATTAACATGTAGTATTTTATAAACGTGTAGTCACTGAAGAAGAGACTCCGGAAGTGCTGGACTTCCTTCTTCCGGACGAAGACTTAACCCCTGACCAGCAGCAACAAGGCAAGCCCCGGTTTGCATTAACCTTTTATAAGTCTTACTTTGTTTACATGTGTCATATGAAGTATGTATGTGCATTAGGTATAGGATGAATGAAACCCCACTTGCATAACCAAAGGTTCCTAAAAGAGTGAGGGTAGTGTCAAGGACCTCGAGTAGATAGGCTATGCTTAATGAGTCATAGGACTTCGGTACAAGTCGAGTAGTTGGAATCTACTCGCGAGATAGGCATTGGGACACACGGGTTCGGTTGAGTGATGCGAGATCACTTTAGTAATGAAAATGAGACTAGGCAGGGGCTAGGGCGCAGCAAGAGGGAGTCTTGTGTGCGCATCCCTGCCCGGGTCGATTGAGGACCGATCCGTGTGCGGCCCTGCTGAACAAGTATTGAACGTACCGAAGGCATATCGGATATATGGGCCCCGATAAACCGATGTAGCCTAAACCTCCGGGCGTCGAGACATAGCACACCGATTTATAGGTGTAGGTTGAGGGCAGCAATGTGGAAATCTGCCAACGGGCATAGAGGGATGCTCCGTGTGGGGAACCTCCTGCTCGTTTCGGTGCAACCGGTTCGACGTTTGGGCTGTTGGGTGAAAGGTTGTCCCGTACGACATCGAGTGAGCGTGTTGTGCAGCTCCACGGGTGGGCGTACGTGACGTGCTCTTTGGGTTTCCCTGCAGGTGTATATCGAGTCGATTCGCCGTCCCTCGCGGTGACGAGTACCGCTTGTTCACTGCGTCGTAACGTAGGCAAATGTATGAAATGTGATGATTAAATCTTGCTGTTATGATATAATTGTATTGCTACATGTGTGCCACCAAATATCGCTTACTAAATTTCAGATTTTCAAACAGTTAACTTGTTGCTAAAAGATGAACTAAGGACGAACTTGTAGGCGTGTCCCTTTTCTGCAGTATTACTAACCTATGTCATTGTACACCTCATGTAGAGTTTCATGCTTAGGTGAGTCGGTTAAGCCTTGCTGAGCCTTCGTGCTCACGGTTGCTGCTTACGTGTTTTTCAGGTGAGGAGCCACCCACGGACTCGGAGTATGAGTCCACCGGCGAGGGTTACCCTCCGTCGAGGACCACGGCTGAGTGGGAGCCGTACACGCCGCGCTGAGCTGAGGAGTGCAGCTAGTGTGGGTTGCCCTAGGGCTGGGCAACCACTTTTGCTAGATAGGCGGGCGTGAGTTGTATAAAAGAAACTTCCGCTGTGTAATAAAGACCCTAGTTTGTAACTGAGAAGTGTACTACTTTGTACATTCAGTTTGTTTTTCCCATGTAATATAATATGTTCTTATGACGTGTGCTGTCGGGTGTCGCATCGCGCGGCACCACCCTCCGCGATCCTGGATGAGCGGATTCCGGTCCGCCACAGCCCGGTATCAGAGCTGCATTGGGGATAGCACAGTACTTAAGGACTGTATTACGGGAAAACTTAGGTATACGGTGAGGATTCGGTAGTTGCCCAAGTAAGGACTATATTAGCATAGTTACTTAAAGTGGCAAAGACTAACCTATGTGTTATAATTCTGAATTTCAATTATTGTAACGACGCACCTACGCTCTGGTAAGTTGGTAAGGGACGCTACCGAAAGCGGTTCAATTTCGGTTAGCTCTCCCTGACGAGGAACGTGGTTCAGGGATTTGTCTCACAGCTTGGTGTGAGACGTCAATATGAAACTCTTGGACCCTTCATGTCTCTGAGTTCATATGCAACGCTGATCCCTAGCGTGCATTAGGCAAGTAAGTGGAGACCCCATCGCGTGGTCAGTAACGCGAGAGTGTGTTCGTCTGGAAATAGCCCAGAAGGATATACGCAGCGCTTGCCATCGGCGTGCCCTGCCGGGCAGTAGGTGGTATCTGTTGGGTTGATAACATTCCCAACCGTGACGACCCGTTCATGACATACTCGGGTTCCCCGTCGTGTGGTGTTGAAACACGATCACGTACCTTGAGACGTGACCTAACTCAAGGACGGCCGTATGGAAATGATACGGGCGTATGTATTTACTTTTAAATATGGTACTGCCTGAAATGGAAACAAAACCTTTGAGTGCACCATTATTGTGTGGTCTCCTGCAGGTACTAACCACGTATGTATCCGTGTAGTAAACGTGTGCGAGAGACCGTTTAGTGCCACATTTGAGACGTATATGCCGGTATGATCCGGTTAGGATTTTCTTTTGTGAGGAACGTAGTACCGAGATATGGTAGGCATATGCATGAAAATATTGAGAACAAGGAACTAAAATCATTAGGTTCAACAATTAAGACCCTGGTTGGGTATAAGAATGGGATAGTGGACCAGGATAGCTAAAGGGCTGAAAAACAGAGTGCTCTGTTTTGGACAGCAAGTTTGCTGATCTTCAACCGGGCATAACTCACGGGTCCTTTAGCCCAGAGAGGTGTGCTATATAGTTCTATAAAGGTATTGAAGTACTCTACAACTTTGTTGTAGACTTCCAGAACTGAAACTCACCTTAAGATGGCTAAAATCTCAGAGGAATGTGAACTGTCCAGAACCAGGACAGAGTAGAACATTCTCTGAACTGTTTTGTTTTTCAATGATAACTCCCAGTAACAAAACCCAAAAATTTCATATGATACCTCTTTAGAAAGAGTAGAAGATGTGTGATATCTTTGCAATTCAAAGTTTCTGAAGTTTCAGCACAGATTTCAGTGGAAACTCGAATGGAAAACAGCAACTTCCAAGGGAGGTGCTGTTAAAAAAAATTCTTCCAGAAATTCTGCTGACTTTGAATTAGCATAACTTTTTAACCAAAGCTGATCGGAGGGCAAATGAATACTCGTTGGAAAGATACTGAAGTTAACTTTAACTTTGGTATTCAACTTGAGTCATGAAAATGCCCAGAACCAAATCAAAACTTGGAATAGGTAGGAACTGGTCATTCTGACAGAAGAATGACAGTTGAACTCATTGGAGAGGGTGTTGTACCCTAAGGGTGGTATACGTGATGACAACGCGATAGTAATGTCTCTTGGTGGCCAAACCTAGTTATGGTGAGCTTCCAAAGTGGAGGTTCATCAAGTTGGATTAAACTAGCTTGTGTTTGGTCTAGTAACGGTGTAGCTTGTGCAAAGTTATTACACTATCTACTTACGAGATGTATCGCATGTTTTTATTGTCATTATGTTTCACACCTATTTCATTTGGACTGCATGCACTCTCTTGCGGGACTGATGTTATTGTCATATGGTTGCAGATGGTTCGCACTAGGACCACGCACGAGGTTGGTGGCTCTAGCCAAGGGGGAGGCGATGACTCCCAGCCACCGGCCTACGACAGCACCCCGCAGCAGCAGCCACCACCGCCGCCTCCGCTTACTCTAGCGGATGTGATAGCGGCACTGGTGGGAGGTCGTGAGGAGCAGACCGACCTTCTCCGCACGATCGTGCAGAATACGTCCCAGGCAGGGGGGCGTCAAGAGCGAGGGCCTCGTGAGCCCCGTGAAGTGTCGTACTCGGATTTCATGAGTACGCACCCTCCAGTGTTCACCGAAGCCAAAGAACCACTGGAGGCGGACAACTGGCTGCGGACTATCGAGTCCAAGTTTGGGCTGCTCCAGTGTACGGAGCGGCAGAAGACCCTGTTCGCAGCACAGCAGCTCCACGGTGCCGCTGGTGCGTGGTGGGCGAACTATGTCGCCTCACATCCGGCTGGCCATGCCGTGGAATGGCAAGAGTTCCAGGAGGCGTTCCGCGCCTACCACATTCCTTCCGGAATAATGAAGAGGAAGTTCCAAGAATTCTTGGAGCTGAAGCAGGGCGGGAGGAGTGCCCACGACTGCTCCCGTGCCTTCAACCATCTGGCGCAGTATGCGTCAGACTATATCTCCACGGAGAAGAAGAAGAGGGAGCATTTCTATCGGGGGTTACACCCCGAAATGAAGACGCACCTCGTTCAGTGGAATCGCGGCACATTCAACGACTTAGTCAATGCCGCGATTATGCAAGAGGACGCTCAGCGGGAGTTGGCAGCTGAGCAGAGGAAGCGCAGCGCTCCACCTAGCAGCGGTGGTGGCGCGCCTCAGAAGTACCGTATGGTGTATCGGACACCATCCGGGCAGCAGTGGCGTCCACCGGCGCGACCTCAACAGTTCGGGGGACGTTCGTTCCAAGCACCCCCGTTCCGTCCGCCGATGCCACCACCAAGACAGCAACAGCAACAGCAGCAGCAGACGGTACCCCAGGCGTTTCCACCGCCACAACGCGCCCCGGGATTCCGTCCACCGATCAGCGGGGGACCGCCCCGTTTCACCTGCTTCACGTGTGGCCAGGCGGGCCACTTCGCGAAGGACTGTCCCCATGGGCAGCAGAGCAGCGGGCAATTCCAGTTTCAGGGCGGTGCTCGAGGCCGACCTCCTGTGAAGAAGGTTGGTCAGCGGACTGGAGGCGTCTGCAACCTCGACAATGAGGACGCCCCAGAGGGAGACAACGTGCTGGCGGGTACGTTTACTCTCAACCATCAAGCCATCGTCATATTGTTTGATTCTGGTGCAACCCACAGATTTATAAGTGCATCTTATGTGGCTAAGCATAAAATGCAAGTCTTCCCAACCGACTGCACTTATATGATTTGCTCACCGGGAGGGAAGATTTCAGCTAATATGATGATTCCAAAGGCACCTCTGTGCTTAGGTGGGAAACTATATCCCACCACCTTGATAATCCTTATGGGACAGAAGATTGATGCAATCTTAGGGATGTCATGGCTACAATACCATGGCGCTGTCCTAGAGACTCGGACACGGATGGTTCACTTAAATTCTCCATTCCACCGTACGCATTCCATGGTGTTAGACACGCCAGTCCGAGAAGTTTTAGCAATTAATAATGTTGAAGCTCTCAAGTTAGAAGACATCCCCGTAGTCCGGGAGTATCCTGATGTGTTCCCGGATGATCTTCCGGGCATGCCACCTGAGCGGGATGTCGAGTTCAAGATTGAACTTGCACCCGGGACTACGCCCATATCACGGAGACCATACAAGATGGCTCCAAATGAGCTGGCGGAACTGAAAGAACAGCTCAATGATCTGTTGAGCAAGGGTTTCATTAGGCCGAGTTCCTCGCCTTGGGGATGCTCGGCGCTACTCGTGAAGAAGAAGGATGAGACCCTGAGGCTATGTGTGGATTACCGGCCGCTCAACGCCGTCACCATCAAGAATAAGTACCCACTGCCCCGCATCGACATATTGTTTGATCAACTTGTGGGTGCCAGTGTGTTATCCAAGATGGACCTTCGCTCTGGATATCACCAGATAAAAATCTGGGCGGAGGATATTCCGAAGACGGCATTCTCGACGAGATATGGACTATATGAATATCTCGTCATGTCATTTGGTCTCACAAATGCTCCAGCCCATTTCATGTATCTCATGAACTCGGTGTTCATGCCGGAGCTGGACAAGTTCGTGGTAGTGTTCATCGACGATATCTTGGTTTACTCCAAGACAGAAGCCGAACATGCCGAACACTTGTGGATCGTTCTTCAACGATTGCGAGACCACAAGCTTTACGCCAAGTTCAGTAAATGCGAGTTTTGGAGCAGCCAAGTGCCATTCTTTGGACATATCATCTCAGCAGAAGGCATTGCGGTTGACCCAAGCAAGATAGAGCAAGTGCTGAAATGGAAAGCTCCCACTTCAGTTCATGAAGTCAGAAGCTTCCTCGGGTTAGCGGGATACTATAGGAGATTCATTCCAAGCTTCTCCAAGCTCGCTAAGCCGATGACAGAGTTGCTGAAGAAAGGGACGAAATATGTTTGGAACACGGCGTGTGAAGGAGCATTCCAAACATTGTTGAAACATCTCACCACAGCCCCGGTCTTAGCTCAGCCGAATACAACAAAGCCCTTCGACGTGTATTGTGACGCGTCGGGTATTGGGCTTGGCTGCGTGTTGTTGTAGGAAGGACGTGTGGTCGCCTATGGCTCACGCCAACTTCGGAACCATGAGCAGCATTATCCCACTCATGACCTTGAGCTTGCTGCAGTGGTTTTGGCGCTGAAAATGTGGAGGCACTATCTCCTGGGGAATCTGGTGCATCTCTATACCGACCACAAGAGCTTGAAATATATTTTCACCCAAAAGGAGCTGAACATGAGGCAAAGGAGGTGGTTAGAACTGATCAAAGATTATGAGATTGAGATCCATTACCTCCCCGGCAAGGCGAATGTGGTTGCCGACGTGCTGAGTCAGAAATCACATGTCCATCACCTCACCATTACACCGGTGGAGGAGGAAGAGCCAAGTTTATACTTGGTTCCTTATGGATCGCTGTACAACCTTGCCCTCATCCCTACTATTAGGGAGGACATCATTGCAGCTCAGAAGACGGATAGAGGCATGGCACATCTCCGGAGACGGATAGACAATGGAGAGATTAAATGTTTCTGGAAGGATGATGAGGGGACGCTATGGTTCAACGACCGCATAGTCGTACCCCGGGACATGGAACTGAGGAAGAAAATCCTCGACGAAGCCCACTTGTCTAAATACTCCATTCATCCGGGCAGCAACAAAATGTACCAAGATTTGAAAAAGAAATTTTGGTGGACACGGATGAAGCAGGAGGTAGCGAAGTACGTATCCGAGTGTGATACGTGCCGATGAGTGAAGGCTGATCACATGAAGAAATCAGGGCTGTTGCAACCCCTGAAGATTCCGGCATGGAAATGGGAAGAGGTGAGCATGGATTTCATTGTGGGATTACCCCTAACATCCAACAAGCATGATTCCATATGGGTAATCGTTGATCGGTTAACCAAGACGGCTCACTTCATTCCGGTGAATACACGTTACAATGCCGGCAAATATGTGGAGCTATACATAGCGAAGATTCTATGCCTATACGGGGTACCCAAGACCATTGTCTCAGATCGAGGTGCATTATTTGTATCTCGCTTTTGGGAGCAGCTACACGCTGCATTGGGTACTAAGTTGATCAGGAGCTCCGCCTATCACCCTCAGACAGATGGCCAGACAGAGAGGGTGAATCAAGTTCTGGAAGACATGTTGAGAGCATGTGCCATCCACCATGGTAGGAACTGGGATGATCACCTACCATTGGCGGAATTCTCGTACAACAATGGCTATCAGGCGAGTATCAAGATGGCACCCTACGAAGCTCTCTACGGTCGCAAATGCCGCACCCCATTAAATTGATGCGAGTCCGGGGAAAGGGTCACATTCGGGGTTGATGTGGTGAACGACGCCGAAGAGCGCGTTCGGGCGATTCAAGCTAACTTGAAGGCCGCTCAATCCCTGCAGAAGAGCTACGCTGATAAGAGGCGTAGACCGTTGCACTTTGACGTTGGGGAACACGTGTACCTCCGCGTGTCTCTGATGAAGGGCGTGCACCAGTTCGGTGTGAAGGGGAAGCTCGCTCCCCGTTTCATTGGACCCTACGCTATCACCGAGAAGTGTGGACCAGCGGCGTATCGATTGGAACTACCGGCATCTCTGGCTGGTGTCCATGATGTTTTCCATATTTCGCAACTGCGAAAATGCTTGAAGCATACAACTGCTGTTCCTACCGAAGACATCGGCGAGCTGAAACCGGATTTAACATATGAGGAGTATCCGGTGAGAATTCTTGATGAGAAAGCCCGAACCACGTGTAGCAGAACGTTGTGGTTCTACAAAATACTCTGGAGCAACCACACCGCCGAAGAAGCGGCGTGGGAGAGCGAGGAGTTCCTTTGCTCAAAGTACCCGGAGTTCATGGCTTCTCAACACAGGTAAGTCCCTATTACATCGCTATCTCTTCTTTTATAATCTCGGGACAAGATTCTTTTAAGGGGGGAGGGATGTAAAAGCCCAAGAAAAGGGACTTGCAAAAACTTTTCTTCACCTCACAACACCACAGTTTTTATTGTGTACACCTTAGGAAGTGTTGTGAAGAGCAAGTAACCTCCATCAAAAGAGTGATTAGAGGGGAAAGCCTTCACTTTCACAAAGTAGGGTTTCTACACATGAACATGAGAGGTTGAGCTCACCCCTAGAATTTAAAAAGTCTTGGGAAGGTTCAGTCTAAAGTTCATGCAAATTCAACATTTTTTTAGGCACTTTTGGGTTATTTCAAAAAGAGGCCAATTTGAATGTAAATTCAAATTGCAGCAACTTTCATCACCCAAATTCAAAAGTTAGCTTCATATCTACACTCAGCACATTTTTCTGAGTAAACCCACCAATTTTCATCCCCATTGGAGTTCATCTTGTCAAGAGCTAAATTTGCAAGAATTCAAAACTGAATTTGAATTTCAGTTTAAATATGAAGCAAATTTAACCAAAAAAAGTTTGAATTTGAGAATTCAAATTCAAACAGAGACTTGGTGACTAAGTCTCACATTAAATTGTGAGTAGCTGGAGATAATTGAGTGCCAACAGAAATAAAAAGAATTGGAAAGGGGATTAGAGGGGAGAGGGACCCACAGGTCAGTGGGGGAAATTGGTTTCAGCTGAACGGGTTCGGCTTCTCACCGAAGCAAACGCTCCCGGCGTGCCACCGAGCCGATCCTTCGGACGCCCCCGCGTGAGGCGACGCAGCCAGCTCCTGCTTCCTCCCTCGCGCTGGCCAGCTGCTTCCGCCGATCATCACGCACCTACACCACTGAACAGAGGCGCCGTGTTCTGTTGCCCAAGAAACGACCGAGCGCACGCTGCCGTTTTCGTTCGATTGAAACCCGGAAATTCACCACGAGCAGCGCCTCCCCTAGCCACAAAACCACACCAGCTGCTCGTCCTCTACCTCCTCGGCACGAGAGCAGTCGAGTTCGGCCCTTCCCCAGCCTTAGCTCCACGTTTCCGAGCAACACCCGAGAAACCGCCACCACTCGGCTCACGGTGACAGCCCAACAGAGGGCCTTTCACGGCTGAGCAAGGACAGTCTCGGACGCGCCGGTGAGCACTGCTGCTCCCACCCAAACCACAGGACCAACCGTGAACCGCGGAGCAAGAATTTGGAGAAACTCCGCCGGCGACCACAGAACAACATTCCGGTATGAGACCTCCGAATTCCCACTCCCTTATCGTCATCAGTTCACTAAACTGTGCACACAGGAGCTAGACTTGACGGCGCCCAAGTTTGCTTCGCAACCCTAGCTTAATTTTGGCTGTAGCCGGCGTATTTCCCGGTTTTCCAGCCGCGATTATGGCGGGAAAGGTCAGGCTCACGATGAGACCTAGGATAGAGCCCTCTCCGGGCAGTTTCACCACCATGACGAGCTTCCCTAGCACCCACTGGTGCTATAGCGCCGATCCACCGATGTTTTGGCGGGCTAAACTGTCCGGGCGGCGTGACCGAAGGGTTGCCGAGCCGCAGCACCGTCGCCGGCTAGGTTAGGGCCATCGCCGGCCGGAGCAGGCGGTACCAGCGTGTGCAGCGCGCGAAAGTAGGCCCAGGCGGCGAGTTTCCGGCCGGGAGGCGGTCGGAAGACCAAGTCCGGCGAGTTTCAGAAGTGTTCCGGCGAGGGGGCGGCGCGGGAAAAAAGGGCGGGTACGAGGAAGAAGACGAGCCGGCCGGGCCCGCTCATCAGTCCCTCGTGGCACAGGATGAGGATTTTCTGTTGCACCGGATCGGCTGTGAACACGCGGAAAACAATCCTGTGGCCCCGTGTGGCGCAGCCGAGGTGATGACACGTGGGAGCCGGGCCCGCTGTCAGAAATTTGAACTTTTCCCGGTTAATTCGAATTCCAGAAATTCCTCAAACTTTAGAGCTCCATAACTTTCGCTAGGAAGTTCCAAATTTCGTGATTCAAATTGGGTTGGATTCATCTTGCCTAGCTCTGTCCAGATATACAACCCAATTTGTATGAAACCCATTAATTAATTCTGGAAATTATTTAAAGCTTTTCAGCAAAAGAATTTTAGGGGGAGTTTGGTTCATCCAAAAATCCCCAAATTTTGCCAGAAGGTTCTTTAGGACATTAGTAAACCCCTGTAAAAGTTTCATACCATTTGGGGTTGATTTGGTCGGAGAAATTCAATTTGGAAGGTGCTGTGTTCATTTGAATACAGAAACATTTTCAGAGAATTTCCAAAACTTGGAAATTCAGTTCTGGGCAATTATTAACTCCAAAAATGCTAGGAAAATTCATGCAAACTCTATGAGCTATAATTGAAATTGTAGTTCACTAAGTTGGGCAAGAACAGGGGTATGACCTCAGAATTAATTCTTCTTTGCTTATTTGCTAAAAGAATTATTCTGAGCAAACCACTCAGTGAAAAGTGCTAATATTTGGTCCAGAGGGTTTCCTTGTGACAAGGAACTCACACAAAAATTCTCAGCTACATTAGAGCTCTGGATCACCCCTGTCCTGTTTAACCACTTGAGAGATTAATATGGAAAAGGGGGGGGCCACTTAGCACTTAACCATGTACTTAGGTCCAGGCCCAAGCCACCCACACCCAGTTCATCTTTAAATTCTTAAACAGAGTTCCAGGTGTTAGAGACTGGTTATTAGGACTAATAACGGTAACCTTACAATAACTTGTATGCATATTAATTAACATGTAGTATTTTATAAACGTGTAGTCACTGAAGAAGAGACTCCGGAAGTGCTGGACTTCCTTCTTCCGGACGAAGACTTAACCCCTGACCAGCAGCAACAAGGCAAGCCCCGGTTTGCATTAACCTTTTATAAGTCTTACTTTGTTTACATGTGTCATATGAAGTATGTATGTGCATTAGGTATAGGATGAATGAAACCCCACTTGCATAACCAAAGGTTCCTAAAAGAGTGAGGGTAGTGTCAAGGACCTCGAGTAGATAGGCTATGCTTAATGAGTCATAGGACTTCGGTACAAGTCGAGTAGTTGGAATCTACTCGCGAGATAGGCATTGGGACACACGGGTTTGGTTGAGTGACGCGAGATCACTTTAGTAATGAAAATGAGACTAGGCAGGGGCTAGAGCGCAGCAAGAGGGAGTCTTGTGTGCGCATCCCTGCCCGGGTCGATTGAGGACCGATCCGTGTGCGGCCCTGCTGAACAAGTATTGAACGTACCGAAGGCATATCGGATATATGGGCCCCGATAAACCGATGTAGCCTAAACCTCCGGGCGTCGAGGCATAGCACACCGATTTATAGGTGTAGGTTGAGGGCAGAAAGGTGGAAATCTGCCAACGGGCATAGAGGGATGCTCCGTGTGGGGAACCTCCTGCTCGTTTCGGTGCGACCGGTTCGATGTTTGGGCTGTTGGGTAAAAGGTTGTCCCGTACGACATCGAGTGAGCGTTTTGTGCAGCTCCATGGGTGGACGTACGTGACGTGCTCTTTGGGTTTCCCTGCAGGTGTATATCGAGTCGATTCGCCGTCCCTCGCGGTGACGAGTACCGCTTGTTCACTGCGTCGTAACGTAGGCAAATGTATGAAATGTGATGATTAAATCTTGCTGTTATGATATAATTGTATTGCTACATGTGTGCCACCAAATATCGCTTACTAAATTTCAGATTTTCAAACAGTTAACTTGTTGCTAAAAGATGAACTAAGGATGAACTTGTAGGCGTGTCCCTTTTCTGCAGTATTACTAACCTATGTCATTGTACACCTCATGTAGAGTTTCATGCTTAGGTGAGTCGGTTAAGTCTTGCTGAGCCTTCATGCTCACGGTTGCTGCTTAAGTGTTTTTCAGGTGAGGAGCCACCCACGGACTCGGAGTACGAGTCCACCGGCGAGGGTTACCCTCCGTCGGGGACCACGGCTGAGTGGGAGCCGTACACGCCGCGCTGAGCTGAGGAGTGCAGCTAGTGTGGGTTGCCCTAGGGCTGGGCAACCACTTTTGCTAGATAGGCGGGCGTGAGTTGTATAAAAGAAACTTCCGCTGTGTAATAAAGACCCTAGTTTGTAACTGAGAAGTGTACTACTTTGTACATTCAGTTTGTTTTTCCCATGTAATATAATGTGTTCTTATGACGTGTGCTGTCGGGTGTCGCATCGCGCGGCACCACCCTCTGCGATCCTGGATGAGCGGATTCCGGTCCGCCACATCTTTGAGGTTAGTGACAAGTGACTTGGGCACCCACACACGAGACTTGGTGTTCTCATGGCGTGGCCCAACATATTTGGCATGAACTTTTTCAAGACTATTTTTCATAAGCACATATGAAGCATCAAAGGTTCTAAACAAGATTTGTTGTTCATATGAGTTTTCAATGTTAATTTTATAAACATTATTATGTTTTCCAACTTGGGGAGAGTTTCCCTTGACAAAAACAATGTGTTTCTTGTCATTCTTGTGGCTTCTAGCGTTTTGCCTTTCACCATAAGAATACCCAATGCCATGTTTAACATTAGGAGGTCTTGTGACCAAGTATACTTGACTTTTTCCTTGTCAAATATGCCACTTTGGGAGGGATGCTTGTCTTTTATCGAGTTTGACTTTTCTTTCAAGTTGGTGTTATTTTAAGTACATGTACAAGTTATGAGAGTTTTGGATTCAACATGTTGAGAAGGTGAGCTTAAAGAGGATGAAGAACCACTTTGCTTGAGTGACTCAACTTGCGCCTCAAGAATATTGTTAACCTTGGTTAAGTTAGCAAGTTCATCCTTGAGTGCAATGTTTGAGTCTTTTAGCTTCAAACAAGTCTCCTTGCTTGAAGTTAACTCCAGCTCAAGTGATTTGCTTCACTCCTTTTCAATCTTAAGAAGCCCTTCAATCTCAAGATATTTCTCCTTTTGGAGAATGATCATATCTTCTTGGTGATTGACTAGCTCCTCCTTATCAATAACCTCATCCATTAAAATTTTCATTTTAGCTATAGTATTTTTATCTAAACCTCTAAGCATGTATTCATCATCACTAGAATTATTAATATCACTAGTAAAGTAATGCAAGGTGGAAGATTTAGTTTTAACCTTTCTTTTTCCTTCCTTGGCCATTAGGCATGTGTGGTTGGTGTCCTTCCATGCTCCCATGGTTGGGAAGAGAGTGGACTTCATGGTAGGCTTCTTGATAGCTATAGTGGCCATCTCTTCTTCTTCTTCAGATGAGGACTCATCATTGGAGTCCCATTCCTTCCCTAGATGTGCTTTGCCATATTGCTTCCTTTTCTTGAATATTTTCTTTTGTTGAGGCTTGTTGTCTTTACTCTTCCTCTTATTGTCTTCATGTGGACAATCCACCATGAAATGATCATATTCTCCACAATTGTAGCATGCACGCCTCATCTTGGATCTTTGTTTGTCCTTATATTTTCCTTCATTTGAGTTGCCACCCTTTCTTCTTTTCATCATTTTCTTGAAGTTTTTGATGAACAGGATCATGTCTTCATCATCGATGTCAGTGCTTTTATCATCATCCTCAGAAGATTGTCGAGTTTCTTTTGATGCTGGCTTGCATGTTGCCTTTAGTGCAACTCCTCTCTTCTTTACCGAGGTAAGGTCGGCAAGTTCCTTGACATGCTTGGCTTCCTTCTCCATCATTTCAAAGTTGATGATCTTGCCAAGAATCTCGTCCGGGGTCATTTTGTGAAACTCGGCACTTTCTCTAATCATGGAGCAGAGTGTCAAGTTTCGAGGCATAAATGCTCTAAGAATCAATTTGACCACATCATGATCTGTCCACTTCTTGCTACCATAGGCTCGGACCTTATTGATGAGAGATTTTAGTCGATTGTACATCTCTTGGGGTGATTCACCTTCTTCGATAGCAAACCTTCCCAATTCACCTTCTATCATTTCGATCTTAGCTTCACGCACATAAAGATCACCTTCATGTGCGGTTTTGAGAGTGTCCCAGATTTCCTTAGCAATTTTGAGCCCATCCACTTTGGTGAACTCGTCTCGGCTCAATGATGAGGTGATTACTGTTGCGGCTTGAGCATTCCGGTGAATAGCTTGTTCTTGATCCAGGGTTAGCTCTTCATCATCATCAGGTATATCTAGACCTGTACACACTATATGCCAAAGACTTGGGTTAAGATATATAAGGTGCATTTTCATGTTTTGTTTCCACATTATATAATTATTTCCATAAAAGTAAGGTGGTTTGCCTAATGGAATTGACAAGTAATGATTATTTGAATTTAAACGCTCATTGTAAAGGCCTCAGTTTTTGACACATGTTTAAAGTGTTCATCACCACACAACACACCTCATTTGAAGAAAGTTGATGAACACATTTGAAGAGCAAGTAACCATTATCAACATGCTCATTAGAGAATAAACTCACAAGATGCAAAAGTGGTAGTTCCCACATGCATCATCTAGGGGCTGGACATTTTGAAAACTCCTACACATTGCTAGGAATGTCCATGCCAAGTTTCACCCAAATTCAAAACCTTTTTGAGGTACTTTTGGATATAGCTAGGAAGAGGGTAGTTTGAACCCAAATTCAAATTCAAACTGTTTTTATTCCATGGATTCAAAAGTGGGAGGCATATTCTTACTCAGCACATTTTTGTGAGCTCACACACCAATTTTCACTCCATTTGGAGGTGATCTTGACATAAGCTAAGTGTAGCAAATTCAAACTTTATTTGAATTTCAAACTGAACATGTGCTGAAATTTAGTCAAACCAAACCCAATTTGAATTCTAACCAATTCAAATGGCTCAGGGGTGATAATTCAAATCACCATGGGCATTTTAGGGCCTACTGTTTACAACAGTGAAATGGAGTTAAGTTCAGGGATTAAAATTGAAAGTGGGACCCACATGTCAGCCACTGATTCAAATCAAACCGACTAAAACACAGAGCACTCGGTTCTCAGGTGCAGCCCGAGCGCGCCACTGAGGGGCCGGCCGGCGCCAGCTCCTGCTGCGTTCCCTGAGCTGGAGACCAGCCGCCCGGGCTTCTTACCCCCCCCCCCCCCGGCGTGCTCCCATTGAATATCTTCTGAGCCCCAGTGCGATCAGTCAGTTTCCACCCGAGCGCCACCGCAACCAGCCGCCTCTCGATCCTGCACGTGATCAGTCCGATCACTCGCGAGCCCAGCCTCCTCCGCAGCAAAACGGCACCAGGAGATCGTGAGCAACATCCTAGACCCCGTGTTGGCCAGTGAGCAGGCGCCCTCGAGCTACACCGGACAGCTTCTCCGGCAGACCAAACGTCGCCGCCGTTCGGGCTCTCGTGGGCAGCTCGGCACGGCCGTTGTCACGTCCACTTCTCTATACTAGAAAGGTACGTGATTGTATGCAGATGGAGTAGCCGAAAGCCGTTTGGCAATTGATCAACCATCGGTCAAGAATTTCCAAGTTTACTCTCGGCCAGTTCATAGGAGTCGAGTTCACCTCCGAGTGGAATTCGTACTCCACACGCTAGGGTTGGTCAAGCCCTTTATCCAGTAGATTCTACACATGTTAGCGCACACGCTCGAACAGGAAGCAAAGAAAACCATCGAGAATCGGCCGTGATATGGCCGTTTTCCTCGCCGCCGTGGCTAAGTACCTCGGCTCACCGTCGAGAGTATAGTTGCCGGTGTTTCTAGCTTCCACCCAGCCCTGGTTCATGTTCCCCGTGCTCCACTAATGCTCTCCGAACGATTTCCGATCGATTTGGTGCACGGAAGAGCAAAACCGACCTCACCGGAACCCTAGCAGGTGCTGTCACCGGTGCGCACGGGTTTCCGACCATCGCCGGCGGCTGGCGAGCCCACAATCGAGTCCAGGAGGTCAGGAAAGGGGCAGGCGGCGAGTTCCGGGCCGGGGGGTGGCCGGGAGCTCGATTCTGGCGAGTGTCGCCGGAGACCGCCGCCGCCGAGCATTTGGCGCGAGGAGGGAGACGAAGCACTGTATGCGGGGCCCACGGGCAGAAGTTTAAACTTTTTCTCGATTTTCAGTTTTAGTTCAAATTTCAAACCAACATAACTTTGGCTAGGAAGCTCCAAATCGAGTGAACCAAATTTTGTTGGATTCAGCTCTCTGGGTACTTTCCAGCAAATAAAGTTTCACTTCATGAAAATCCTTATTTCTCCCGAATTAATTCCTCAAAGTTTAAACTGTTTAGAATTTTGACTGGAGAATCCTTTGGAGGAAAATTCTGAAATTTTGCTGGGATGTTCACCAAAATATCTATGAACTACCATAAAATTTCGGATCCATTTGAGCTCATTTGATCCACCTAATGGTGTGATTAATAAAACTGTTCCAGAGAAATTAGAAAATGTTCAGAAACATTTTCAGAAATTCTCTGAAATTGTTTAGCTCATATCTGTAGCTTGGAACCTTCAAATTAAGTGAGACCAACTCCATTAGAACCCTCTGAAAATCTAGTTTTCAGAAAGTCATGGCTTGCCCCATGAAAATCCCTAGAACACCCTAAGAGTTCCAATTAAGGTCAAGGACATAATTAGTTGTGGAGAGCTCAAATGAGCTTTGCTGCAACTAAAACTTGACCAAGTCTCTGTTTAGGCTGTAACCAAGCCATAGTAAAAATTTCAGAGTCATTGGGTCTGTCTAGTAAGACTTACAACCTTCACAAGTTTAAATTCAATTCAAATGCATTTAAATTAATACATGTACTTGTTATATCATGTAGTCGCTAAGGTCGAGGAGGAACCCGAAGTCCTAGACTTTGTTACTCCGGAAGAGCAGCTAGCGTACGACCAAGAGCAGCAAGGCAAGCTCCGGTTTGAATTAACCTTTTTACAAGTTTTTTTAAGAACTACTTTGAGTATAATTAATTCTTGCATTAGAGTCTTGTTTGAAAACCCAAATGCATAGCCAAGAAAACCATGGGTTGGGTTTAGGATTGCAAACCCCGTTAGCTACTGCAAAGCTAAGTTAGGGTAGTATTCGGTACAAGTCGAGTAGTTGGAACTACTCGCGAGCATAGGCTAGAGGCACTCGACTCGGGTAGAGATAGCACATCATACACATGGCATGAAAAATGAGACCGAGCGGGGAGTAAGGGCAGCAGGGCTTTGGGGCCTATGTGCTGTAGCTCCGCTTGTGTCGATTGAGGACCGAGCCATGTGCGGGCCTGTTGAACAAGCTAGAACAGTACCGAAGACCTACCGGCTATATGGGAACCGGTAAACCGATGTAACTCGGGTAGCTGGGTGTTGAGGCATAGCTGGTCGTTCAGAGGGTAGGTTGAGAGCTCGAGGTGTAAATCGGCTGGCGGCACTGAGATGCGCGTGCAGAGACCTCTTGCTTGGGACGATTGGACCGGTTCAACATTTGGCTGACGGGTGAAAGGTGGTTGCGTACGACGTCCGTGATGGTTGTTGTAGGCAACATCGAGTACGGGCGTACGTGACGGGTTGTTCGGGTAACCCTGCAGGTGTAAATCAATTATAATCGCCGTCCCTCACGCTCAGTGAGTACCACTTGTTCACTGTACCGTGACGTAGAAAGAACAGGCTAGTTACATATTAAAATGTTGCTGATTGAAAGATGAACCTTGATTGTTAATGAGTTGTTGTAGTTTAGAGCTAACTAAAGTTCTTTTCCACTTTGGGCAAAGTACATGAGAGAAATGCGTTTCTTGTTTGATTGCGGCTCTCTCATGTGCCTTAGCGTAAAGTCTCCACAACCTGCTGCTAAAACTTGAAAGTAAGGTTCCACTAAGTAGGCGAATCCTTTGCAAGTTACTTTACCTCATGCATCTATCGCCCCTCATGTAGAAGTTTCATGTTTAGAAGAGACGGGTCAGTCTTGCTGAGCCTTCGTGCTCACTGCTTGTGTTTGAAGCTTTTGCAGGGTTCTATGAGGAAGGGACTCCCGAGGAGGAGACAGAACCCCAGGAGGAGAACCCCGTCGAGTGGGAGTCGTGCACGCCACCGTGTTAGTGTGCGTGCCTTCTAGCAAGGACACGTTCACGGGCTGAACGTGAACTTGACGCGTAGTCTATGCCCGTGAGTGTAGACTGGACATATTTTGATGTAAAAATGTTCATAAACCACTTTATGTAATAAAATTTTGCTTCCGCTTTGTACCTTTGATGTGTGTTATCCGGTGTTGTGCAACGCAGCACCCCTCAGCGTGATCCTGGCTCGACAAGACCGTGGCTCGTGTTAGTGTTGGTATCAGAGCTCGCTTGAGGCTTAACGCACTAAAAAGGTCATTTTTTCAAAAATTCAGTGAGGAACGAGTTAGTAGCCCATATAAGGATGTTATTAGTGTATAGAAAGTGGCATACTAACCTATTTGCTTATGTCGGAAAATCGTGCATCTCGGTACGCTTTATGTCTTGGGGGTGCACGTAAGCGCTGTCCACCAGTGCGCACAAGCTGAAGGGTGGAGCCCCACGGGTGGCAGGTAACCCGACCCGCTTTAATATCCTCTACGACTCTTCATGTCGTTTCGGGTATTCGAGCAATGTTTGTCCCTGGCGTGCGTGGTGCAATTTGGGAGACCCCGTCACGTGGTCAGTAACGTGAACACGTAGCTCAAGGCGTGTTTGGCTTGAGAACATCCGGGCGAGTGATGACGGTCGGGTGTACGAACTGTATGGATACCAGACTCGGTGTGCAGCCGAGTCTGACGATTGCTTGAGTTATTTGCAGGTAGTCTAACCACGAAACGGTAGACGTGTAGTGTTCGTGTGCAAGAGACGTTTAGTGCCACTGAACTAACGAAGCTGGCTAAGTCCGGTATAGGTTTTTCTTTGTGAGGACGTAGTACCGACATGATCTGATGACGCATCGACGTCACACCCCACTAAATGAACAACTTCATGGTAAAACTTGAAAGTGTTGATCCGGAGCACTAAAACTTGATGTAACTCCTTTCCTTAATCAGGATATTCAAAGTTAATAAGTTTTCAACTTATAGGATACTAAGGACAGAGTCCCCTGTTTTCAGCTGAATTAAGGCTGAAGTTAATCAGAGGTTAGAGGTTGAGTTCTTTCGAGGTTGGGGTCATATGATACATTTATGGAAAGCATTGGAAGAGCTTTATAACTTTTCTGTTGAGGTCCAGAGGTGTTTCATCCCTTAACCAATCGAAAAATGCAGTAGAGTTGAAACTGTCCAAAAATAGAACATGAGGTAGTTCTGGAAAGCTTATGAGATGGGTTACAACTTTGTAACAGAAAGTTTTGTCAGATTGGGAGCAGAATTAACGGGAATTCTTGGATCAAATCAGTACCTAAAGCAGGGGGGTGCTGTCCAATTTTCTCCAGAAATTCTGTTAATTTTGACATCTCATAACTCTTGAACCAGGACAGATATTAGGCCAAGCAAATACTTTCTGGAAAGCTATTGAAGTTAGCTTTAACTTTGGTGTTGAGCTCCAGAATTGGTTTTGCTTCTAGCATGGCCTAAATCAGGTTGAAATGGAAACTTGTCAGGGCTGTCATTTTGGACTGCAGATCAGCAGTCAAATTTGTGTAAATTGGAACTATGTTTCCAAGTTTTATGGGTTCAATAACATGTTTTGTGTTATAACTCAATGGTTTACTGTTCAAATAAATATTTGATATTTCTCAAATATATTTTTACAGATGACAGCGGATAAACAGTTCGAGAACGGGTGGGTGGAATCTCACTGTTCTCACCACAGCGGCTATCCGGAAGCATTGAGGCAGATGCTTCAATATTTCGGGTACAACGAGATGCCGCAGTACTTCGCCAAGGAAGAAGGAGAGGAGGGGAACAAGACGTGGACAATCCATGTTGAGGTTCCTGCAGGACCTACGCCACCCGGGTGGGCGCCATTCACCGTCACGGTGAGAGGTAGACAACCCGAGGGAATGTGGCAAGTGGCAGCCCGTGACACCATGTCACATTTCTGCCAGCTACACGTGAGAGCGATGAAGGGCACTCCATATGCGCTCGTTCCAGTGGAGGGACGGGCTCATCATGTGTGGGAAGGGAGGTACCGGGAGGCAACCGATCCGGGTTGCCCAAGGTACAACCCCGCGGAGGCAAGCCTCAGCCTCCAGATGAGGGCGGGAAATGCCATGATGGACAGCCAAGCTGTTCATACGGAGCATCTCACCGCAAAGCTCAAGGAAAGCATCAGCCGCGGAGACCATTTTGAGAGTGCTCACAGTGCACTCCACAATGTGCTCCTTCCGACGATCATGCGACTGAACGAACAGCATAATCAGTTGCATCGTCTGAAGAAGGCGAAAAAGAAAATCCGTGTTGACATCGCGGCGCTGCAAGAACAGGTGCAGGCTCTGACCCAGCAGAATGAGGTCCTTACTCAAGAGCGGGACGACGCTATTGAGGAAGGGCAAGGCTGGGAAGAAGACTACAATCAAGCCATGGACGAGGTGCATGCATTGCAGGACCTCGTACCTCCGGTATTGGGCATACCCGGTGGTCTTGGGTCTTCCGGCAATGGGAGAACCCGAGATGGGAGAAGAGGCGGTAGATCCGGAGCCACCAGCAGAGGTACCGGAGGAGGACGACCCACAGGAGGTCGAGTTCTACTCCGAGTAGGGGGTTACGGTTGCCAAGTAGGGCAGCTAGGGTAGTGTAACCCAAACTTTTGTAATCGGTGACATGTCGTGTAGGCAGTAGGGTATGTATAGATAGTGACGACATGAGCACGACTTCTTGGAGGCCCGAGAATAATGTATCTTGTATAAAGTTTATGCTCTATCAATATATGTGAATGTTGTGCAAATTATTCATGCGCCACTTCAATACCTACTGTTGCATATGGAATTTTAAGTATGACATGTACTGATCGCTGCTGTTTTGAATTTCAGAATGACTCGTACTCGTGCCAACCCGGACGTTGGGGGTTCTAGTCAAGGGGGAGAAACCTCCCAACAGCCTCCCGAGGACTCCTCGGGACAGCAGCAGCAACAGCAGCATCAGCAACAGCAAACACCGCCACCGCCACCGCCAACGGTTACATTGGCCGACATCGTTGTGGCAATGGCGGGTTCTCATCAGCAGCACACGGAGTTGCTGCAAACTCTTATTGTCAATACGTCTCGACCAGAGAGGTGTCAAGATCGTGAGGAACGCCAACAGAGCTCCTACTCCGACTTCCTAGCAACTCATCCCCCGGTATTCTCAAGGGTGGATGAACCCCTCGATGCGGACAACTGGCTCCGCACGATAGAGATGAAGTTCGGGCTGCTCCAAATAAGTGAGCAGCGCAAGACTCAGTTCGCAGTCCAGCAGCTCCAGGGATCCGCGAGCGCGTGGTGGGCAAACTTCTGTGCTTCACAGCCCACCGACCGAGTTTTGACCTGGGCGGAGTGTCGGACGGCCTTCAGGGCCTATCACATACTGCCGGGTCTGATGAAGAGGAAGACGCAGGAATTCTTACACCTGCAGCAAGGGAGCCGGAACGCGCTGGAATATTCCAGAGCGTTCAACGATCTCGTGCTCTACGCGTCGTATCACGCTGATACTGACGAGAAGCGGTGGGACCACTTCTACCAGGGGCTTAACCCACTCCTGAAGGACAAGTTGGCGATGTTCAATCGTGGCAGCCTCAACGATATAATTGATGCTGCGATTGTTCAGGAGGACTCCGGTAAGGAGTTAGCGGCGGTGGAGAGAAAGCGAAGCGCACCGCAAAGCAGCGGAGAAGGAGGCGGTCCTTCTCAGAAATTTTGGATGGTGAATCGCCCACCATCAGGTTCACGCTGGCAGCCACCACAAAGGCCGATGCCATTCCACAGTCGGACGTATTCTTCACCAGCATTCAGGCCGGCACTACCAGCACCACCTCGGCCACAACAACAGCAGCAGCGGGCGATGCCGCGTGCGTATGCACCTCAGCAGCGCATGCCGGGCTTTCGTCCCCCAAGCACCGGACAAGCAGCGGTCACATGCTACAAATGTGGTTGCCCAGGACACTTCGCCAGCAGTTGTCCGGAGAGACAAGGCGGTGGAGTTGCACCGCAACTTCCGGGGAGGAATCAGCCCCGGAACCCTATTAATGCGCGGCAGGCAAACCCGAGGCCCGGCACTGTCCACCAACTTGCCATAGAGGACGTGCCGGAGGGTGAGCCAATCCTTGCGGGTATGTTCCAACTCCACCAGCATCCAGCCATAGTGTTGTTTGATTCAGGCGCCACGCATAGCTTCATTAGCCAAGCTTTCATTGGTAGATATAGCTTGCAAATACTACCCACCGATAGTTTTTATGTGATCTGTTCACCGGGTGGGAAAATTTCAGCAAGCATGATGGTTCCAAAAGCACCATTATGCTTAGCGGGTAGAGTGTACCCTACGTCTCTCATAATTTTAGAGGGACAAAAGGTCGATGTCATCTTAGGGATGTCGTGGTTAACCCGCGACGGCGCTGTTTTAGACACCTTCCTCCGAATTGTGCACTTGAACTCAGAAGTGCACGAATCTCATTCTTTGTTTCTGGACAGTCCAGAAATAAAACTTCCAAGTGTCTATCAATCCACAACCATCAGATTGGAAGATATTCCAGTGGTCCAAGAGTTCCCTGACGTGTTCCCGGATGATTTACCGGGGATGCCGCCCGATAGAGAGGTGGAGTTCAAGATTGAACTTGCACCGGGAACCATGCCAATATCCCGAAGGCCGTACAAGATGGCGCCCAAGGAGTTGGCTGAACTGAAGGCCCAGCTACCGGACCTGCTGGAGAAGGGTTTTATTAGGCCGAGCTCCTCACCATGGGGCTGTTCGGCATTATTTGTGAAGAAGAAGGATGAGACGTTGCGGCTTTGCGTGGACTATCGTCCATTAAACGCCGTAACCATCAAGAACAAGTACCCATTGCCACGGATCGACATGTTGTTTGATCAGTTGGTCGAATCAAAGATCTTTTCTAAGATGGATTTAAGATCCGGGTACCACCAGATTAAAATACGGGCTGAGGACATTCCGAAGACGGCTTTCTCGACGAGGTACGGACTTTATGAGTACCTGGTCATGTCTTTTGGCCTCACCAATGCTCCAGCTCACTTCATGTATTTGATGAACTCGGTATTCATGCCGAAGCTGGACAAGTTTGTCGTGGTCTTCATCGACGACATCCTGGTATATTCCAAGTCGGAGGAAGATCACAAGAAGCATCTGTGTATAGTCTTGCAACGGCTGCGGGATCACAAGCTATACGCGAAATTCAGCAAATGCGAATTCTGGATATCGCAAGTGCCTTTTCTCGGGCATATCATCTCAGCGGAGGGTATCGCTGTAGACCCGAGCAAGATCACACAAGTGCTGAATTGGAAGTCCCCGAGAACTGTTCACGAGGTACGGAGTTTCCTCGGGCTCGCGGGATATTATCGGAGGTTCATCCCGAACTTCTCAAAGATTGCCAAGCCTATGACAGAACTTCTGAAGAAGGCTACCAAATATGTTTGGAGTCCAGCATGTGAAGCAGCATTCAAGGCTTTAGTCAAGCACCTGACATCAGCACCGGTTTTGGCACAGCCAGACACAACAAAACCGTTTGATATGTACTGCGATGCATCCGGCATTGGGCTCGGATGTGTGCTGATGCAAGACCGAAGAGTGGTCGCGTATGGGTCACGGCAGCTTAGAAACCATGAACAGAATTATCCAACTCACGACTTGGAGCTCGCTGCCGTGGTACTTGCACTGAAAATGTGGAGGCACTACCTACTCGGTAACCTCGTACATTTATATACCGACCACAAAAGCCTCAAGTACATATTCACTCAGAAGGAGCTGAACATGAGGCAGCGAAGATGGTTAGAGTTGATAAAGGATTACGAAATAGAGATCCATTATCACCCCGGCAAGGCAAACGTAGTGGCGGATGCGCTGAGTCGCAAGTCACACGTCAACAACCTGACCATCACACCGTTGGAAGAGAGCGAACCACCACTGCATGTGATTCCACATGGAGCTCTCTACAACTTAGCTTTGATCCTCACTATCCGTGAAGAGATAGCGGCAGCCCAGAAGAATGACAAGGGCATGTCACATTTGCGGAGACGTGTAGATAGTGGGGAGCTGAAATTTTTCCGGAAGGAAGGAGACGGCGTCCTATGGTTCAAGGACCGGATCATCGTACCCCGTAACCCGGAGTTACGGAAGAAAATTTTTGATGAGGCTCACTTATCAAAATTTTCTATTCACCCCGGCAGCAACAAAATGTAGCAAGAACTCAGAAGCAAGTTTTGGTGGATATGGATGAAGCGGGAGATCGCCAAGTACGTGTCTGAGTGTGATACATGTCGAAGGGTGAAGGCAGATCATATGCGGAAACAGGGACTGCTACAACCACTGGGTGTTCCTTCCTGGAAGTGGGAGGATGTGAGCATGGACTTCATCGTCGGTTTACCCACCAGCTGTCAGAAACATGATTCTGTGTGGGTGATCGTCGACCGGCTCACCAAAGTTGCCCATTTCATCCCGGTCAACACCAACTACAACGCCAAGAAGTATGCTGAACTGTACATCTCACGGATCCTATGCTTGTACGGCGTACCCGTACCATCATATCGGATCGGGGCACTTTATTTGTGTCCCGTTTTTGGGAACAGCTACACGCTGCATTGGGGACGAAGCTGATCCGTAGTTCAGCATACCACCCGCAAATGGATGGGCAAATCGAGCGGGTAAATCAGATCCTAGAAGACATGCTACGAGCTTGCGCTATCAACCACGGCAAGAATTGGGATGATCACTTGCCGTTAGCCGAGTTCTCGTACAACAATGGGTACAAAGCCAGCATCAAGATGGCGCCTTATGAGGCGCTATACGGAATAAAATGCCGCACACCATTGAATTGGTGTGAGTCTAGCGAAAGGGTTACCTTCGGGATTGACCTTGTCAACAATGCGGAAGAAAAGGTTCGTCTGATTAAAGCGAACCTAAAAGGCACCCAATCCCGGCAGAAACAGTATGCGGACCGGAGAAGGCGCCGACAACAATTCGAAGTCGGGGATCACGTATACTTACATATGTCTCCAATGAAGGGCGTAAACAGATTCGGGGTGAGAGGAAAGTTGGCACCCCGATTCATCGGCCCATTCCAGATTACCGAAAGATGTGGATCAGTAGCATACCGGCTGAAATTACCAGAAGCACTCTCCGGTGTGCACGACGTCTTTCATATTTCCCAGCTGAGGTAATGTCTTAAGCTATCAACTACCATTCGGCTGGAGGACATAGAAGAACTGAAACCGGATCTCACCTATCGCGAGGAACCGGTTCAGATCATTGACGAGAAGACCCGAACCACATGCAACCGTACATCGTGGTTCTACAAAGTTCTATAGAGTAATCACTCCGTGGACAAAGCGACATGGGAGAGCAAAGGATTCCTTCACGCTAACTACCCCGACTTTTTCACGTCGCATATCCGGTAACTTTCGACGGTCCTCTCTCTCATTTTCACCTTATAATCTCGGGACGAGATTCTCTTAAGGGGGGAGGAATGTAAAGGCCTCAGTTTTTGACACATGTTTAAAGTGTTCATCACCACACAACACACCTCATTTGAAGAAAGTTGATGAACACATTTGAAGAACAAGTAACCATTATCAACATGCTCATTAGAGAATAAACTCACAAGATGCAAAAGTGGTAGTTCCCACATTCATCATCTAGGGGCTGGACATTTTGAAAACTCCTACACATTGCTAGGAATGTCCATGCCAAGTTTCACCCAAATTCAAAACCTTTCTGAGGTACTTTTGGGTATAGCTAGGAAGAGGGTAGTTTGAACCCAAATTCAAATTCAAACTGTTTTTATTCCATGGATTCAAAAGTGGGAGGCATATTCTTACTGAGCACATTTTTGTGAGCTCAC
Source organism: Neostapfia colusana (assembly GCA_030760725.1). Lineage (NCBI taxonomy): Eukaryota > Viridiplantae > Streptophyta > Magnoliopsida > Poales > Poaceae > Neostapfia > Neostapfia colusana. Next base: position 23,357,925 of record JASWHV010000006.1, on the reverse strand, counting down.
ACACCAATTTTCACTCCATTTGGAGGTGATCTTGGCATAAGCTAAGTGTAGCAAATTTAAACTTTATTTGAATTTCAAACTGAACATGTGCTGAAATTTAGTCAAACCAAACCCGATTTGAATTCTAACCAATTCAAATGGCTCAGGGGTGAATAATTCAAATCACCATGGGCAGTTTAGGGCCTACTATTTACAACACTGAAATGGAGTTAAGTTCAGGGGTTAAAATTGAAAGTGGGACCCACATGTCAGCCACTGATTCAAATCAAACCGACTGAAACACAGAGCACTCGGTTCTCGGGTGCAGCCCGAGCGCGCCACCGAGGGGCCGGCCGGCGCCAGCTCCTGCTGCATTCCCTGAGCTGGAGACCAGCCGCCCGGGCTTCTTATCCCCCCCCCCCGGCGTGCTCCCGTTGAATATCTCCTGAGCCCCGGTGCGATTAGTCGGTTTCCACCCGAGCGCCACCGCAACCAGCCGCCTCTCGATCCTGCACGTGATCAGTCCGATCACTCGCGTGCCCAGCCTCCTCTGCAGCAAAATGGCACCGGGAGATCGTGAGCAACATCCTAAACCCCGTGTTGGCCAGTGAGCAGGCGCCCTCGAGCTACACCGGACAGCTTCTCCGGCGGACCAAACGTCGCCGCCGTTTGGGCTCTCGTAGGCAGCTCGGCACGGCCGTTGTCACGTCCACTTCTATACACGAGAAAGGTGTGTGATTGTATGCAGATGGAGTAGCCGAAATCCGTTTGGCAATTGATCAACCATCGGTCAAGAATTTCCATGTTTACTCTCGGCCAGTTCATAGGAGCCGAGTTCACCTCCGAGTGCAATTCGTACTCCACGCGCGAGGAGGGAGACGAAGCACTGTATGCGGGGCCCACGGGCAGAAGTTTAAACTTTTTCTCAATTTTCAGTTTTACTTCAAACTTCAAACCCACAAAACTTTGGCTAGGGAGCTCCAAATCGAGTGAACCAAATTTTGTTGAATTCAGCTCTTTGAGTACTTTCCAGCAAATCAATTTTCACTTCATGAAAATCCATATTTCTCCAGAATTAATTCCTCAAAGTTTAAACTGTTTAGAATTTTAACTGGAGAATCCTTTGGAGGAAAATTCTGAAATTTTGCTGGGATATTCAACAAAATATCCCTGAACTACCATTAAAATTTCAGATCCATTTGAGCTCATTTGATCCACCTAATGGTGTGATTAACAAAACTGTTCCAGAGAAATTAGAAAATGTTCAGAAACATTTTCAGAAATTCTCTGAAATTTTTTAGCTCATATCTTTAGCTAGGAACCTTCAAATTAAGTGAGACCAACTCCATTAGAACCCTCTGAAAATCTAGTTTTCAGAAAGTCATGGCTTGCCCCATGAAAATCCCTAGAACACCCTAAGAGTTCCAATTAAGGTCAAGGACATAATTAATTGTGGAGAGCTCAAATGAGCTTTGCTGCAACTAAAACTTGACCAAGTCTATGTTTGGGTTGTAACCAAGTCATAGTAAAAATTTCAGAGTCATTGGGTCTGTCTAGTAAGACTTACAATTTTCACAAGTTTAAATTCAATTCAAATGCATTTAAGTTAATACATGTACTTGTTATATCATGTAGTCGCTAAGGTCGAGGAGGAACTCGAAGTCCTAGACTTCGTTACTCCGGAAGAGCAGCTAGCCTACGACCAAGAGCAGCAAGGCAAGCTCCGGTTTGCATTAACCTTTTTTACAAGTTTTTTTAAGAACTACTTTGAGAATCATTAATTCTTGCATTAGAGTCTTGTTTGAAAACCCAAATGCATAGCCAAGAAAACCATGGGTTGGGTTTAGGATTGCAAACCCCGTTAGCTACTGCAAAGCTAAGTTAGGGTAGGATTCGGTACAAGTCGAGTAGTTGGAACTACTCGCGAGCATAGGCTAGAGGCACTCGACTCGGGTAGAGATAGCACATCATACACATGGCATGAAAAATGAGACCGAGCCGGGAGTAAGGGCAGCAGGACTCGGGTAGAGATAGCACATCATACACATCGTCTCATCAAGTGGTGATTCTCTTTTGAATAGTTAGGCTCTGATACCAATTGAATTTAGCCTAGAGGGGGTGAATAGGCTCTTTGAATTTTTAATGATTCATTGAAAACACTTAGCGAACAGATCAAATCCACGTAGGCCGAACTAGTCCGTTATGAGCGTAATTAAAAAGTTAACTTAAGATTTATTCTTACTTCAAGTATTTATGCAGCGGAAAGTAAGTGACAACTCGAGTGTAATATGATAATGAAGTAATAAACAACAACTATCATGTTTAACACAAGATATCGATGTAAATCAATTGAGTACTAGCAAACCCTAACTGATAATTGAAAGAAGAATAAGAAGACACGAGACAAGGTTTTTATCCCGAGGTTCGATTCCACCCAAGAATCTATGTCCTCGTTGAGGAGTCCACCAAGGACCGGGTCTTCACCAACCCTTCCCTGGTTGAATCGCCACAAAGGCCGATTCGAATCACTAACCACACACAGGGGTAAATAAGCATACGTGGAGCGTTAACACAATTTGAGTGCTCCCACGAGATTACAATGAGTAACACTGTCTCCCACATACACATAGAGAACAATGATCAGTAGTTGTGTGAGAGAAAACAAACCAAGAGCTCAATGTTGATAAGGACAATTCTCTCCTCGATCCAATCCCTAATCGTCAAAGATTTGATCTTTTTAGGCTTAGAATGAGTGGAGATAAGTGTTTTTGTGCTCTTGGAACGTGTGACAGCGCTAGGGTTCATCTTCTTAAATGTGTGGCCGTGCACCTCTATTTGTACAAAGTTTCCAAAAGTTACCGTTAAAGTTTCCTGGCGGCCGGACTAGTCCGCTCTGTTGACCGGACTAGTCCGCTCTGTTGACCGGACTAGTCCGGTGTGCTGTGTACAATTCACGTGAGGCATGCGGCACAGTGGAAAAACTAATTTAAAGTGGTTACAGAAAGTTGAACGACTAGTCCGGTCCACGAGCGGACTAGTCCGGTGCAAGGTGAATGGTCGGTTCCAGAGAGTTGAACGGACTAGTCCGGTCCGTGAGCGGACTAGTTTGGTTCCTTGTGTTAAGCCGGTTCCAGAGAGTTGAAAGGACTAGTCTGATCCATGAGCGGACTAGTACGGTGCACTGTGTAAAAGCGGTTCTAGAGAGTTGAACGGACTAGTCCGGTTTCTGAGCGGAATAGTCCAGTTCATAGTGAGTGAAGCAACAGAGAGTTGAACGGACTAGTCCGGTTTCTGAGCGGACTAGTCCAGTGCACAGTGAGTGATTAGGATATGTTTTAAGCCCTTACCCCTACGCAAAGATTTTGAGCTCTTGGGATGTGTCTCTTAGACACATCCTATACAAGAAAGTCTACATTGCGCTTTGTTCATGGATCGGTCCTTTTCCTTTTTCTTCATCACTTCATTTTTTACTTTTTGAGTGCACCAATCATACCTTACATGAGTTAATCTGCATTCATCTCAACAAGTTTGTTAGGATCTCAATTAATTTGTCATCAATCGTCCAAAACCCACAAGGAAATGCCTAGATGCACTTTCAGCTGGTAGCTGTCTTCGTCCACTTCTGCGAGATATTCGTATGGATGCGGCCTCCGATGAGGGTCTTTGATGTATCCCTCTCCTTGACGGCCTCGAATAGAGGCACAAGCCACCCTAACAGTGTGTCGGTGGTCGGCGAGGCCGTCGGGGACAAGGTCCCTGACCTGCAGTGAGCCCCTACACCAGTGTCGGGTGGAGCACGTCCTCTAGGCGCTTTGCCGCAGGAGGGCTGCCCGCTAGTACCAGAGGAAGGCTAAGTCCAAAGAGATCAAGCCTTCCTCCAGGTATTGTGGTAGGCAACAAAATCTGCCATAGATGGCGATTTTGCCCACTCGGCACTGGATGTCACTTTTGCCTTAGTCCAGCATGCATCGCCTGAAATGACACTAGATGTCATCGTTGTCTCAGTGCAGCGTGCATTGCTGCTGACCTCGGTCTAATAGTAGGTGACCGTCTTAATGCACAGAGATCGACTCGGGGGACAACCAAGCAGGCCACGGAGCACAAGACTACCCGACCTGTAGCTTGCTGAGTTCCTTAGTTCTCTTGTATCCCCTATTGTACACCAGAACTCCAATACCAATGAAAGTATCTTTGTCTCAACTCTTTCATTGTCTTTGTCTTGTATTTTTGTGTTGATGAATGAAAAAACTCTTCTGTTGATCTTCCATCCATCTGCCACTTGGCAGTAAGGACCGCTTTTAACTTTCGTGAGATCCCCCGATCCTTTATGCCGCAGGGGACGGGGGCTCTTTGAGTTGCCAAAGTGGTTGGTGTTCCCTGTTGCCTTCCGTTGATGTGCAACCGCTTCCTCTTGGGTGCTGCCGGGGTCCGGCCATCTTGCTTGGTTTGACCAGTCGTGATGGCCCCTCGGCAAACGAGCAACAGCGCAACTCATAAGCTCGAGAGCCTTCAGAAGGCGCCAGCTTTGGAGGTCCGAGAGTGGCCCCCCTGGGAGAGTTGGGGTTTCGGCCCCATGGACTGGAGCCTTGTGGCTTGCACAGACACTAAAAGAAAGGGATAACCGTGCTGTGTAGTTGTGTTTTCTCTGCTCAATGTCCCCATTATGGCTTGTGGTCCTCTGCTAAGCTGCGGAACCTAGGCAATTCAGTGTGGTAGTGTTTGGACCCTGGTTACCATCCTTCTCCTGGCAGTACGCCATCCAGACCCCCACACATGGGTGCTGCGCTGGGAGAGGCAAGATGCGCACGCTTTAGGGCGCAGGGCTAGCCAAGAAGGCTACACACCTTGGACCTCTCGCTAGCCAGACACTCCGAAGAAGGAGGCGTCCTTCTAGCGCCACCGAACCCATGCAGGAAGATAACCAGAGGATCTTGAGACAACACAGGTGCCTCGGGTATTTCCGCCTTGTAGCTGGACAACATAACTTTGGGCAAAAGTGAGATAGAGAAACATAGGTACGTACATGTCGAGGGGTGCGCAAAATTGTATGCAAGCTTGAAAGGAAAGGACTTAGCTGATTGGGTAGCACTTTGCCAATGTCCCAAGCTTTTTTCTCCGGGCCCTTAGCGGCATAAGGACCTAGGGCATCCTGGCAGTGTGGCTACCGCTCCTTCCGAATCCCTGGTAATGCAAGGACCCGAGGGGAGTTCGACCCTTGTCTTCAGCTTGTCGTAGCCTGTACTCCGAGTCTTCTGCTCGTTGCTGGAGAGGTCCGATGCCCTGCTTGTGTGGTTCACCGTGATGGCCCCTTGGTAGGTGTGTCCACTTAGTGGGGCCACTCCTACCAAGTAGACTGGATGAGGCAGGGTGTTAGCATCGGACCTCCTGGGGGATCTGGGACGCTACGGACCTATTAAGACGGTCCGGGCTTGGGTGATGTGGTTGAGACCTTGCTCAGGGGCATGAGCCGCTTGGTTCCCTGGCACTGAGTCATAGCTCTAGGATGCCCAACCATCATTCCACGAATGGTCATGAGGGTGGGATCATCTACAGCATCTACGTCGGTGTGTGGATTTTCTTGGCATGGGACTGGTACGCCTTGCATCTCTTGACCAGCTCGACGGCGTCCAGGAGGGCTATCGGCCAATAGAAGCCATGCTGAAAGGCTTTACCGGCCAGCGTGCGGAACGAAGTGTGGTTGCCGCACTCGCCCCCATGGACCTCAGCGAATAGCTCGCAACCCTCCTCCCGGGTTATGCACCGCAATAGAACGCTGTCGGAGCCACGCCGGTAGAGATCTGTCTCCCAGTGTCTATCTCTTAGCCATACAAACGATCGGTTCAGCGTTTACATGTTCATCAGGAAGGGTGCTGTCCTTCAAGTAGGCCCAGACCTCCGTGATCCATGCATCAGGACCTACTTGAGCTTCTGGATCTTGGGCGCCGGGATGCACGGAGTCCCCGGTGACGCATACGATCCTTGGCAAGTGCCATGGTTGCAGGGCCACCGGGACTGCCAGCTTCGAGGTGCTGGGCTCGCTCCCTTCGCCTGGTTTGGCAGGCCAGGCTGTGTGACACAGTAGCTTCCTTTCAAAGGTGCCTTTGGGGACCAGAGCCCATGCAGAGGCTTTTACTGGAATGTTGTCCACCAATGCATTGTTGGTGCGGGAGAAATGGCGCTACTCCAAAGCATGAAATTCCTTCTCTATCTCTTGCACACGCATAAAGTTGGCAGCTAGCTAAGGACCATTGTAGGAGTACTCACGCTCGACTTGTTTGATGGAGAGTTGGAGGTTTCCTTTAACTAGCATCTGCCGCATGCCTAGAGAAAGGGCAGTACTCAAGCCAAATACGAGGGCTACGTACTCTGCCATGCTGTTAGTAGCCTTGAAGTCAAGGTGCACCATGTACTTGAGCTTCTCTCCTACCTTTGAGATGAGCGGGACCCCCTCTCCGACACCTTATTTCCGCGAGGAGCCATCGAAGTAGTGTCTAGTGGGGTCCGGTGAACACTGGGGCTCTGAGCATCGGGTCGCCGTCGTCTTGGACCCCTGGGTGGCATAGAGATGGAGTCCATTCTGCCACAAATGTGTAGGACTAGTGTGTAGGTCGGGTTCCACACATGCTATTTATAGTTGGTATGCATGAGCCAACATAAACTATAATGGAGTGCACAAGACCTGATATATTTTTTCTTATTTCTGGCTTCCTTCGGGCAATAGGAGGCAACTAGCTGTGTAAGAAGGCGGCGACTCGCCCCGGATACCAAGAGTGACTAGACCCTTCCGAGGCTTTAGCTGTTCTAAGCTCTGTTCCTAGTCTCTATGTTACCCTTACAGGAAAGAGAAAAAGAAAAAACATTCTACCACTACCTTAAGGGTAGAACATATAGAGGTGTCCTATGACCTGTGGTCTCGGTAGAGGTACCCATCCCCTGCAGCAAGGCGGACGCACTTGGAGCGGCATGCTCATACTGGTCAGGAGGCGCCCTCCCTGCTGGGGGGAAGGCTTGTCACTCTTCCTTGAGAAAGCATTGGCCAAGGCACCAGGTAGCCCTCCCTTGAGCTGTCTGCTCTTCATCGTATGTCTGGCCGTCGGGTGAGCCCTTGTCGCACGGCAAAGTGGGGAACGCCTGGTTAGGCGTGGAGCGTCTTGCGAAGCTCACTGTGGTCAGAGTTAGGGCTCTCACCTTGGTCATAGATGACCTTTAACGCCCGCTTGGCATCTTGGAACTCCATCTCCTGGTCTGTGCAAACCTCCGGTTTAGCCTTTTGCTTGCCCTCCCGCTGGCGGAAGGGTGTACCATCCTGGCGCTGCTGTCGGAGCTCACGGGAGTGCTCCGCCAGCCTCTGGATTTCCTGGCACTCGCTGGCGCTGTGACAGTTGGTGTCCTGGACCGGGCACCTCTAGTCACTGTCGTCGCTGCCGGACAGCTATCGTGGATGCTTGTCGGTACGCGCCCCTAGCCACCTACGGCCGCTAATGCAGCTGCAGTGTGGGCTCTGGCCAGTGGCTTGTCCTTGACGCCGACCTTCTTCTTCTTGCCACCAGAGCTCTCCCTGGCAAGATCACCCCCCTTGCTGGGCAGTGTGTGCCAGTTACGTCCCTCCGCAGCCCTGGCACACTTGTCCGCCAAGATGAAGAGCTCAGTGACGTCCTGCACGTCGTGCGTGGCCAACTTCTCGAGCATCTTCTTGTCGCGGACGCCATGTCGAAAGGCGAGGAGGACGGAGGCATTGGAGATGTGAGGGATGGTGTTCCTAACCACTGAGAAACGCTGGATGAAGGAGCGCAGCGACTCTCCCGGTTGCAGGGCGTGGAGGTCAGCCTCCGAGCCCGGTCGGATGTAGGAACTCCCGAAGTTGGCCGTGAACTGACGGCACAACTCTTCCCAGGAGGTTACAGACTCCTGGGGCAAGTTCATGAGCCATGATCGGGCTTACCTGGTCAAGGCCACAGGGAAGTAGTTGGCCATGATGGCCTCATCCCCTCCTGCAGCTAGGATGGCGGTGGAGTAGATCTACAGGAACTCGACGGGGTTGACCGTCCCATCGATCTTCTCCGGCAAGTGCAACCGGAAATTGCACGGCCACACTGTCATATGAAGGTGTGGAGTCAGAGCCATGCAGCCTCCCACTGAGCCTGGGGAGATGGAGTTCTGGCCCGCATAGATGGGGCGCATGGTACCCAGGGTACCATACTCCTCCCCGAGGCTACAACGCCACTCGCGTTGTCGCTCAATGGTGACGCGGCCATCTTCTTTGTGATGGCGGAAGTGATCCAGCTCGCCCCTGAGGTCTGTGGTGGGGATCTTGGACGTCGCCGTCGAGTGGGTCGTCGCTGCCCTGTAATCCCTTGTTAGGGCACGGGGCGGCAGCTGCACCATTTTTTTGCCACCGTCTCCGGTGGCACGGCGAGTTAAGCGCAGCGACGACTAGGTGGTCGACGTTGTTGTGCCACTGCTCAGCAGCAGACGGGGAAGCCCCGTGCTCAGGGGTTGTGAAGGAGTGCGCGGGCTGTCAACAACACACTCTCCAGGCTGGCCTCAGTCGGCGCTTGTGACGCCATCGCCGTCGCCACCAAAGGCTGCCAAGAGGCAACGGGCACCGTCGCTGTAGGGACTAGTGCTGCCGCAGGCGGTCCCGCTCTAGGACTAGAAGACACTTCCTGCTCACTCTACCGCTGGCGGCGCGAGGGGTAGGAAGAACCTCTGAAAGATTGGATGTTCACCTTTGTGGGCTTCACAAACAGCTTCGAGAACCAAAAGCCCCCTTCCTGGCGCGCCAAATGTCGAAGTGTCTTCCTGCGACACTTCCCCCGGCCTGCCTGAGCAGCCCATGAAGGTTCTTTTTTCGGAGGGGCTAGTGGATCTCGAAGGTCGGAGCAAAATGGCGAGGAAAGACATGAGGATTTACGTGGTTCGGGCCGCCAGAGCGTAATACCCTACGTCCACGGGAGTGTTTGTTGTATTGCTTGCGTATGAGTGTGTGAATCGGCTGGGTTGTGAACCCTTTGCCCGGAGGCTATCCCGGTCCTTTTACAGCCCAAGGCCGGGGTAGTTACAAGGTGGCCCGGGGCCCGACAGGTGGCTCTGTGGCTACCTGCATCCTATACATAAGCTATAGGCATTTACATCTATATGCATTGTCACTGTTGATGGAGTTAAGGTGTGCCACCTGTCACGTCGGGCGCCTCTGACCGGGCGGCCTGTGATGATGAAGTTCCCGTCTTGTCGCTGCGTCTCCTCGCTCTGTCAGGCGGCTCAGCGCCGTTGGGCGGCACTGTTACGCCATCACGCTTTCCCGCCCTATCTTTCACTGCAATGGCGAATAGATGGAGGAAGGAGGCGTACACCGCGTGCCATGCTTTTGGGGAAGGCGCGAACCTTGAATGCACGATCTGACAGTGTACCTTCCTCTTTACTCAATGGTCGTCTGCGCGTTACTCGTTAGTGCGGCTCCTGGGAGCCTCTGACCGGGTGGCCCGTGATGATGAAGTTCCCATCATGTCACTGCGTCTCCTCGCTCTGCCGGGCAGCTCAGCGCCATTGGGCGGCACTGTTACACCATCACGCCTCGCCGCCCTGTCTTTCACCGCAATGGCGAACAGACGGAGGACGGAGGCGTGCGCCGCGTGCCATGCTTCTGGGGAAGGCGCGAACCTTGAATGCACGATCTGACAGCGTACCTTCCTCTTTACTCAACGGTCATCTGCCCGTTACTCGTCAGTGCAGCTCCCAGGCGACTGGCCCCCGGGCCACGCGCCTTTGTCGGTGTTGTCTTGCGGAGTAGCGAGGGGTCCGGTGTTATTTGACACGTGGCAGCACCAGAGCCCTCCCAAGCTGGAGATCGGGCCCGGGGCCATAGGACATGTGGCACCCCCCGGAGCCTTTCTTGGCAGGGAAGGTCTGCCTAGAGTTCTTGCCCACGTGGCAACACCGAAGCCCTCCCAAGCTAGAGGTTGGGTCCGGAGCCGTAGGACACGTGGCACCTTCAGAGCTGTTCCTAGCGGGAGGGACGGCTCGGAGGTTCTTGACACATGGCAGCCCCAGAGCCCTCCCTGGCAGGAGGTCGGGCCCGGCATGATTGGACACGTGGCGGTTCTGGAGCCATCCCTGACCGGTAGCGAGGCTTAGAGCCTGAAGACACGTGGCAGCCTTGGAGCCCTACTTAGCAGGTGGTTGGACCCGAGACTCAGGGCACGTGTCAACTCTAGAGCCCTAGCACACGTGGCGGCCCCAGGGTTGTCCTTGGGGCCAGGTCATGTGGCTCATGTTAGGGCCCACCCCAGGAGGTAGGCGGGGTCCAGGCTGTCTTTCACCCACTACGCGGGGTACCCGGTCCTGAGGGTACCGACAACTACATAGTTACATAAAATACTCCTTGCAAAATTCTACAATTGAAGCTTATGCTTCTGAATGAACAGACGTATCATCAGATATTACACGCTAATAAATGAGCAAATTCTATGTTCTCGGGATAACCTGGATAAAACAGAAGCAGAGTGCTTGGTGGGCAACAGGCTTCCAAATTCAGATATCACAACTGACAACTCTGTGTGCCAACAATGTTTTCTGTGAAACAATGACATTATACCCACAGCTACCAATGGATCAGATCATGCACATAGTCCAGAAGAAACTATGAAGGAAATGGTGATTATTCAATCACAAGATACTAATGGCCCGTGTAGGACATCGAATATTGTTTGAAGTCTGAACCCGAACTCAACTAGAAGATGTAGCATGTGAGGGGAAATTTGCCCTCTGAGAATTATGTGCCGCAGCCTCGCTGCTTTTCTGCGCTCTCATGGTTTGGACTAGCCGTAGGAGAACCAGGTTGATTTTAGAATCAGGCGTTACAGGTTTGTTGCGGGAGAGAGAATCATCATGACACGTAGGAGTCAAAACGGTCAGAAACAGTTAAAAAAATAGGTAAATTATTTTTATTTTCATATATAATTTTCAGAAACGGAATAAAAAATGGTACCATCGGAAAAAGATATGATATCGGAAAATTCATAAATATTAGAAACAAATATATTGGAACGAAAACATGTCGATATCGGATGGTTTTGATTTTTTTTTGAAAACAACACCCCAAAGGATGAAGTGTTGTAATCATTATTCAAAATGACATAAGTAAATCATGATCATAACTTCCCACTAATAACAATAATAAATTAATGACAAGCAATGCAAAGTGGCGGAGTGGCCGACTGGGATTGGGAATTTGGGATGGGATTAGGGTTCAATGCTCCTGTAGGCTGCCTCTCGGGCTCTCGGCCTATTGGTCCATTAAGTATTGGGCCAAGGCCCCTTGCTGATTAATGAAATCAAAGCGGAAATTGTTCTGAAATTTTCAAATAAATACAGAATTCCAAGTATTCGGTCGGAAATCTGGCCGAATCGTTTCTGTTCCGATTACCGAATTTCCATTTCCTATTTCTGACCAATTTCAGAACAATTCCAATAAAAACAAAAAACAGTTCAAAATGTTTCAAAATCGGTATCGGTTGATCCGGAAAATTTCTGTCCGTATTTCACCCCTAATGACACGGGCTCTTGGGTGCTTCAGTTTCACCTCCATTGTCCCTATTATAAGTACCTCGTGCCATAAACTCAGATGTAGGTGTTGGAGTTGATGGCTCAGCCCACTCAGAGTCGGGAAATTGTTCATTTGATAAAACCGTGACAGAAGTACCTGCAACAGGCGTTTCGCGTTTCACACTAGTAGGATGCTGCTGCTCTTCAATGATCTTTTGGAGTACTTGCCCTGAGCTTGAATTCGCAACTGTAACACTTCATGTTTCAAGAAGCCGAACTCTGAAAATACCGAGAAGAGTAAAAATTCTGAAGTCCAAATCTGAATCTAAATCAAGTCGAATGGAGCGCGTCCAAATTTGATCCAATCATGTAAAATAAACCATCCAACTATATGTGTGTCAAACCAGGAATTCATAACAAGTTCCTACGGATTATTGCATTGTTTTGTATATTTGTTAATTAAATCAACTACTTAAAAGGGGAAATTGTAATTTTAATTTTTCAAATGTAAATACAATCTTAACTTCACCAAGATGAAGGTTTTAATATGGAGAACCTCTCGGTCAATTTATGTCATAGTGTGAGCTGCGACACTCCTCCCAGCCTGCTCGGAAGCAGCCCGCGAGGTTCCTTTTTTCCGGATGAGGTTTTGCGCCCTACGCGACCTGGGCTCGAGATAGCGGATGAACACTGATATTTACATGGTTCGGGCCACCGAAGCGTAATACCCTATGTCCACGGGGGTGCTTGTTCTGCTTGTGATTGCTTGTGCGTTGTGGGATGCGAAAATCGGGGAACCTCTACCAGGTGGTCACACCGGTTCTTTTATAGGTCAAGGACGGGGTGTTTACAATGTGGCCTAGGGCCTGATAGGTGGCCCCAGAGCTAAGTGAACCCTATACAACCTAGAGCTTCGTTCTCTGAGCGGAGTGGACGACGAGAGAGTTAAGTCCCGCCGCCCGGCGCGCTGAGCGCCCCTGACCGCGTGTCAGGTGATGATGAAGATACTGTCTTGTCTTCGCGTCTCCTCGCCCTGCTTGGGCGGCTTCGTGCCGTTGGGCGGCACTGTACTGCTGTCACACCTTGCCGTCCTCTCTTGTCACCGTAATGGCAATCGAGCAAGGGACATAGGTGTGTGTAGTGCGCCATGCTTCTGGGAAAGGCGCAAGCCTCGAATGTGAAGCCTGACAGCACACTTCCTTCTTGACTTCATCGACCCACAGCCCACGAAGGATCGTGGGGCACGTGGCGGCTCGGGAGCTCTTATTGACAGGCTCGGTGTCTGGGCACACGTGGCAGCTCCGGACCTTACCTCGGCGGGGAGGATCAGGCCGGAGCGCAGGGCATGTGTCCGCACAGGAGCTGTCCTAAACGCGGAGGCGGCTCGGAGCCTGGGGACACGTGGCAGCTACGGACCTCACCTCAGCGGGGAGGCTTAGGCCGGAGCCCAGGACACGTGCCAACCCCAGTGCTGTCCTCTTCGGGAAGGTGGCTTGGAGCCAAGGACACGTGGCAGCTCTGGATGTCACCTCAGCGGGGAGGCTCAGACCGGAGCCCAGGGCATGTGTCAGCTCCGGAGCTCAAGCACATGTGGTAGCCCCAGGGCTGACCATGGGGCCAAGGGCACGTAGCTCACGCTGGAGCCCATCTCAGCAGGGAGGCGAGGCCGATGCTGTCTTTTACCCACTACGTGGGGGTACCCGGTCTGCAGGATAACGACAGTGGCCCCTGGGCCCATCTAGAGGGAGGCCTCGAGCCCGCAGGTGGGGCCCCATCTCTCCAACGTGGAGGTTTTGAACCCGTGCTTTGAAAACCTAAGCGGCGGCGAGATTTTCATAGTGGACGAGTGGTTGTACATGGGAGACGAAAAGGTTGCACGTCCTTGGCGTAGTGGGCGCATTGAGTCAAAGCAGCAGCGCGTCGTCGTGTTTACTCCTGATTTGACGGGACACGACGATGCACTTGAAGGGTTGCCTTGGGGTAATTCTTGCGACAGCCCATGGGCCGCAAGAATACCACGATTCTTCCCTCGGGAACTGCTGGATGTTCCCGAGTTTTTACTTGCCTGTCCCCCCAGTGCCTGACCAGTGGACCTCGATCCTACCTTTCATTGGTGGGGGTGAATGCTAAGGCGACGTGCTCGAGGAGTTGCCTTGGGGCACTTACTGCGGAAACCAACTGGTAAGTTGTTGCAGCTCCACCGCGCCTCTTTTCTCGTGGACCACCGGACGTCCCCAAGATGTTACTCACCTGACCCCTAGTGTCTAACGGGTGGACCTGGGTCCTACCCATCAACGAGGGAGGTGAGCGTCGAGGCGTCATGCCCGAGGGGTTGCCTCGGGTTACTTACTGCGGCAACCGATGACTTGGTCGCACCGCTCTCCTCGAGAACCGCCGGACGTTCCAGAAAGGTTATCCTCCCAGGCCCCAGTGTCTGACGGGTGGACCTGGATCCTACCCATCATCGGGGGAGGCGAATAACCCACAGCGTGCAGGGGTGGAAACCCATTCGTCGCGTCTGTTGCCCTGCAGGGGTCCTAGATGAGTATAAAAGCAGGCCTTCCAATTCTGGATGGCACCCTCCCTCACCATGTGGCCTTTGTTCTCCTCTTGCGTGCTAGAAGTCTCTGCTTCCCGGCATTCTCGCCCACCAGATGCTCTCATACTGGTTGTCGTCTTCGTCCACTTTTGTGATATGTTAGGGTGTGTGCTGCCCTCGGTGAAGCCCTCTAGGGCGTCCCTCTTCTTGACGGTCCCAGATAGAAGCACAAGCCATTCTGATGGCTGGCCGATGGAAAGGGAGGCCGTCAGGGACATGATCCTTGACTCGCAGAGAGTCCCTACACCAGTGCCGTGTGGGACATGTCCTCTAGGCGCCTCGCCGAAGAAGGGCTACCTGCCGGCACCGGAGGAAGGTTAAGTCCAGAGTGATCAAGCTTTCCTCCAGGTAATGTTGTGGATAACCAAATCTTCCATAGATGGTGTTTGGCCCACACGACACTGGATGTCACTGTTGCCTCGGTCCAGCATGTGTTGCTGCCGTCCTCGGTCTTAGTAGGTGACCGTCTCTCTACACAGAGATCGGTTTAGGAAACAAACAAGCAGGCCACGGAGCAGGAGATTGCTCGACTTGTAGCTGTTGAGTTCCTTAGTTGTCTTATATTTCCTTTTGTATGCCAGAAATGTATTATTAATGAAAGCTTCTTTGTCTCAAGCCTTTCATTGTCCCGTGTTTCCAATGTAGACCTCGAGCCCTTAGTAGCACAAGGGTCCAGGATGACTTAGCCGATGTGGATAGTCTCCCGCCGATGTCTCGAGCTCGTTCCTCTGGATCCTTAGCAGCGTAAGGATTCTGGGCGCTTCGGCGGCGTGGCTACCCCTCCTTCCAGGTCCTCGACAGTGCAAGGATTTGAAGGAAGTTTGGCCCTCTTCTTTAGCTTCCCCTAGGGAGACACATGGGAGCTCTGGAATTTTCCTTAGAGAGAAAACTCAGCCCGGAGCCCAGGGCACGTATCAACACCGGAGTCGTCCTCAGCGGGGAGGCGGCTTGGTGCCTGGGGACACGTGGTAGCTCTGGACTTCTCTCAGCAGGGAGGCTCGGACCGGAGCTCAAGGCACGTGTCAGCGTCGGAGCTATCCTCAGCGGGGATGTGGCTCGGAGCCAGGTGATGCATGGTAGCTCCGGGTTCCACCTCAGCAGGGAGGCTTTGGACCGGAGCCCAAGGTATGTGTGAGCTCTGGAGCTATCCTCAGCGGGGAGGAGGCTCTGAGCCAGGTGACACGTGGCATCTCCGGATTCTACCTCAGCAGGGAGGCTTCAGACCGGAGCCCATGGCCCGCGTCATCTCCAGAACTTAAGCGCACGTGGCAGCCCCAGGGCTGACCTTAGGGCCAAGGACACGTGGCTTTGACTGTTTGCAGTTGATGTGCTTGAGGAAGCGCAAACTGTAAAGGGAGAATGCGCAAGACAAGGCAAAATTTTCTCACTTTAGGCTCTTCTTCATAGGAGGAAACAGACCGTACTAGAAGGCAGCGACACATCCCAGATGTTGAGAGTGGCAGGACTCCTCCGGGACTTAGCTGTTCTAAGTGCTGCTCTTGGACACTATGACACCCTTTTAGAGAAAATAGAACCCTACCACTGCGCTATGATAGAACTTACGGAGATGTTCTATGTTCCATGGATTGGGTAGAGGTGCCCCATCCTTTGTGGCTAGGCGCACGCACCCGGGGCGACATACTTGTGTCACTCAGAAAGGTCCCTCCCAGCTGGGGGAGATTTTGTCCCCCCCTTCTCGAGAAACTATCCGTATTTTCACCAGGTCACCCACCTCGAGCAGTCTACTCCGCACGAACCGCTGTTGATAACGCCGGAGCACTTGACTGTATTGAGCGTTTCGGACAGCTGCTTGCCACCTTCACTCATCGACAAGGTCGATATCTTCACGTCGGAGCTGGTCCTGCGTGTCTTCGTCGTACACTCGGACACAGGAAGAGCCCATGGTGATTTCTGGGGGGAGGATGGCCTCAGCCCCATACACCAGGAAGAAGGGTGTTTCCCCCATCGAGCGATTGAGGGACGTCCGGCTAGCCCACAGTGTACACGAAAGCTGTTCAACCCAATTGGCACTGTGCTTGTTCAAGCGTTGGCTCTTTCGGCTTGACTGTTACTCTCTGGGTGGGCAACGGAAGCATAGCAAACTTGGATGTCGAGGTCTTCACAACAGCCTTGGAATACTGCACTGGTGAACTGGGTCCCGTTGTTGGTGATGATTCTGTTCGGGAACCCCGAACCGGCAAACGATTGACTTGATGAACTTGACTGCTGACTACAAGTTGATGGTTACTACAAGGGTAGCTTCCAGCCACTTGGTGAACTTGTCTAAGGCAACATAGAGGTACCGGTACCCTCCAACGGATCTAGGAAATGGTCCCAGGATGTCCAACCCCCACACAGCGAAAGGCCATGAGGGTGGGATCATCTGCAACGTCTGCGCTGGTGTGTGGATCTGCTTAGCGTGGAACTGGCATGCCTTGCATCTCTTGACCAGGTAGACGGTGTCCTGGAGAGCTGTCGGCCAGTAAAAGCCATGCCAGAAGGCCTTACGACCAACGTGTCGGAACATGCATGGTTCCCACACTCGCCTCCATGGATCTCTGCAAGCAGGTTGTAGCACTCCTCCCGGGTTATGCACCGCAATAGGAAGCCATTAGAGCCACGCCGGTAGAGATCGCTTTCTACCAGCGTGTATCTCTTAGCCAATCGAGTGATCCATGCAGCGGATACATGTTTATCAGGAAAAAATTGTCTTTCAAGTATTCCTGGATCTCCGTGATCCATGCATCAGGACCTACTTGAGCATTTGGATGTTGATCGCCGGGTCGCACGGTGCCCCCGGTGACGCTTATGATCCTTGGCGGACGACATGTTAACAGGGCCGTCGGGACTACCAGTTTCAAGGTGCTGGTCCCACCTTCTTCGTCTGGTTCATCCGGCCAGACGGTAGGTCGCAGAAACTTCCTTTCAAAGACCCCCTCAGGCACCGAAGCCCAAGTGGAAGCCTTAGTCACAGGTCGTCGGCTATTGTGTTATTGGCACGAGGAACATGGCACAAGTCCAAGGATAAGAAGTCCTTCTCCAACTTATGTACTTGGAGGAGATAAGATGCAAACTGTGGGTCATTGCAGCTACACTCTCCCTTGACTTGCTTGATGATCAGCTGAGAATCACCCTTGACCAACAACTACTAGACGCCGAGGCGCAGCGCGGTTTTTAACCCAAAGATGAGAGCCTCATACCCTGCCATGTTGTTGGTCGCCTTGAAGTCAAGTCGCACCATGTATTTGAACTGCTCTCCGGTTGGTGTAATGAGCAGAACCCCCGCTCGGGCACATTGCTTCCACGAGGATCCATCGAAGAAGAGAGTCCAGTAGGGCCTAGTGAAGACCGGAGCTCTGGGCTCTGGTTCACCGATGTCCTGGCCCCTTGGCTGGCGTGGTGGTGGGGTCCACTCTGCCACAAAGTCAGCTAATGCCTAGCTTTTCACCGCATGGCGTGGTAAGAAGTCCAGATCGAACTCCGCCAACTCTGCAGCCCATTTAGCCATATTTCCAGTGGCGTTGGGGCTGTAGAGGACAGTTCTCAGTGGGTATGAGGTAACCACCGAGATCATGTGAGCTTGGAAGTAATGGCGCAACTTCCTTGATGCAACGAGCACTACATAGAGCAGTTTATACACCCCCAGATATCTTGTTTTGGTATCGTGGAGGACCTCGCTGATGAAGTAGACCGGACGTTGGGTGGTCCGGACTCTCCCGGAGGGGACCTAGGTGCCTTCTTGTAGAGGTTCGAACTGCACTCTGGGAGCTCGGACCCAGGTGCACTCCAGTTGTCAAGTCTAAATAGCTGAGACCCAACCAGTTCTTCTTGGAGAGGTCCGGGACTCGGGGGGCCTCGGCCCCCGGGCCCGAAACTGCACTCCGGGAGCTCGGACCCAGGTGCATGCTAGTTGCCGGGTATAGATGGCTGAGACCCGACTAGTTCTTCTTGGGGTGGTCCAGGACTCGGGGCCCCCATGACCCCAGGTCCAGGACCGCATTCCGAGAGCATGGACCCAGATATGCTTTGATCATCAGGTCCGCCTGCTCGGGACCCGACTACTTCCCCATCCCAAGGGTTTCCTGCGGGGTCTCAGCCCTGGGCTTTAGACCAACGGTAGCAGGAGCATTTTCTAGGACTTGAAGTCGATGGAGTTCTGGCCGCTCCGTGCCCAAAACCATGCTCACGACCTCGGTTGTGGCAGAAATGTAGAGGAGTAGTGGCTCGCCTTGTTCAGGGGCCACCATGATTGGCAGCGTTGTGAGGAACTTCTTTAGCTCCTGGAATGCCACATCCGCCTCCTTGGTCCATACAAATGGACCAGCTTTACGCAGAAGCTTGAAGAATGGAAGAGCCCGCTCGGCCATTCTGGAGATAAACCGGTTGAGCACAGTCAAGCATCCGGTAAGCTTCTGCACATCCTTGATGCGGGCAGGGGGCCGCATCAGCTCTATCGCCTTAATCTTCTCTGGGTTAGCTTCGATCCCTCGGTGTGAGACCAAGAAACCGAGCAACTTCCCAACAGAGACTCCGAAGACACATTTGTCAGGGTTCAACTTCGTGCGTGTGGAATGCAGTCTGTTGAAGACTAGGCTAGGTTGTCGAGCAGAGATGCTTGTGACTTAACCTTTACTACGATGTCATTGACATAAACCTCGACCAGATCCCGAATGAGGTTCCCAAACGTCTTGTGCATTGCACCCACAAAAGTGGGAAGTGCATTCTTAAGACCATAAGGCATGGACACATAGCAGTATAAACCGTCTTCTGTAATGAAGGCAGTGTGCTCTTCATCTTCCCTAGACATAGGTATTTGGTGGAAACCTGAATATGCGTCTAGGAAACACATTAGATCACAGCCAGGCATAGAGTCGACTATTTGGTCCATACGGGGGAGAGGGAACGGATCCTTCGGACATGCCTTATTGAGGGTGGTGTAGTCAATGCACATACGTAGCTTCCAGCCAGCCTTGGGGAAAACAACAGGGTTGGCCGACCATCGTGGATGGTGGACCTCTCGGATGAAGGCGGCATCGAGCAGCTTCTTAATTTCTTCATGGATGAAGTCTTGCCGCTCGAAGGATTGTTTCCAAGGCTTCTGTTGGACCGGCCTGGCGTCGGGGTGGATCTTTAGTTGGTGCGCAATCACCTCCCTAGGGATCCTGGGCATTTTCGACGGTTGCCAGGCAAACACGTCGACATTGGCCCGGAGGAAGGTGACGAGCGCATCTTCCTATTTGCCTCCCAGGCCCCCGGCGATTCGGGTGGTCTGGGCAACATCAAGACCAACTTGGACGACCTTGACTGGTACGTCTTCGCCGTCCGAGGGCTGCACACGGGGTGCAGATGTCACCCCTCGTTGACGCATGCTTGGAGGCAGCCGGCTAGCTTCAACGTGACCGAAGACGGCCTCGTGTGCTGCTGCCAATGCTCAGACAGCCGCAGTGCAGTCATCACGAATCTTGAGGAAACCACTCGGAGTTGGCATCTTCAAGACCAAGTAGCTGTAGTGGGCCACTGGCATGAACCGGTAAAGAGCTGGTCTGCCGATTATGGCGTTGAAGGGGAGGCTAACCTCCGCGACGTCAAAGACGACGCTCTTTGTACGGTAGCTCTCAGGCGTCCTGAATTTCACTGGGAGGAAGATACTACCGCATGGGAAGATGGGATCACGACCTACCCCAAGAATGGTCTCGAGGGGGTAAGCTGGTACATAGGGATCTGCAGCTTCTTGAAAGCTGGGGGACTGATAACGCTGAGGGCCGCCCCACCATCAATCAACATGTGGTAGAGCTTCACGTTGGAGATGGTCGGGGCAACGAGGAGAGGCACCTGCTCGGCGCCTGCCATGTTCTTGGTGTAGCTGGAGGCGTCGAAGTTGATCGGCGTCTCCATCCATTTGCGATGTGGCGTCGGCCCCGGGACTGGTGCAACGGCCACCACTTCTCGACGGAGGGTCTTGATGGCTCGTCTGGACGAGACATCGGAAGAACCCCCGTACACCACACAGAGTGCACCGGTCATTTGGCTGCCGGCTTGGCCAGACCTGCCCGCTCTGGAGCGGGGTGACCTCATCGTCTCCCGCCTAGAGACGATGGCGAGTTGGGTGAGGAGGCTCGCCATGAGAAGTGATGTTCACCATGGTCGTGTGGAGAACACGGAAAGCCCTCCGACCTGGCGTGCCAAATGTCGGAGAGTGAGTTGTGACACTCCTCCCGGCCTGCTCAAAAGTAGCCCACGAGGTTCTTTTTTCTGGAGGGGGCTTGGCGCCCTACGCGACCTGGGCTCGAGAGAGCGGATGAACACTGAGATTTACATGGTTCGGGCTGCTGGAGCGTACTACCCTACGTCCACGGGAGTGCTTGTTCTATTGCTTGTGAGTGCTTGTGCGTTTTGGGATGCGAAATCGGGGAACCTCTACCGGGTGGTCACCCTGGTCCTTTTATACGTCAAGGCCGGGGTGGTTACAATGTGTCCTAGGGCCCGATAGGTGGCCCTAGAGCTAAGTAAACCCTATACAATCTAGGGCTTCACCCTCTGAGCAGAGTGGACAGCGGGAGAGTTAAGTCTCGCCACCCGGCGCGCTGAGCGCCCCTGACCGCGTGTGGGGTGATGATGAAGACGCTGTCTTGTCACCGCGTTTCCTTGCCCTGGCTGGGCGGCTTCGTGCCATTGGGCAGCACTATACTGCTGTCATGCCCTACCGTCCTGTCTTGTCACCGTAATGGCGAACGGGCAAGGGACAGAGGCGTGCGTAGTGCACCATGCTTCAAGGGAAGGCGCGAGCCTTGAATGCGAATCCTGGCAGCGTACTTCCTTCTTGACTTTGTTGAACCACGGCCCACAAAGGATCATGGGGCACGTGGCGGCTCGGGAGCTCTTATCTACGGGTTTGGTGTCTGGGGACACGTGGCAGCTCTGGATCTTACCTCAGTGGGGAGGCTCAGGCCGGAACCTAGGGCACATGTCCGCACCGGAGCTGTCCTCAGCGGGGAGGCGACTCGGAGCCTGGGGACATGTGGCAGCTCCAGCCCTCACCTTAGCAGGGAGGCTTAGGCCAGAGCCCAGGACACATGTCAGCTCCGGTGCTGTCCTCTTCAGGGAGGTGGCTCAGAGCTAGGGGATACGTGGCAGCTCCGGACCTCACCTTAGCGGGGAGGCTGAAACCGGAGCCTAGGGCACGTGTCAGCTTCGGAGCTCAAGCGCATGTGGTAACCCCAGGGCTGACTAGGGGCCAAGGGCACGTGGCTCATGCTGGGGCTCGCCTCAGCAAAGAGGCGGGGCCCAGGCTGTCTTTTACCCACTACGTGGGGGTACCCGGTCTGCAGGATACCGACAACGCTATTTTAGGCGACCTCTAGCTATTTGTTTTTGAATTAAGAAAGAGGGAGCGGAATAAATTCAGAATAAATGAAAAAAAAAGTTGTGGTCTCACCTGTGAGACACCTATCTCTCCTTACTGAGCAGCTGCAGCTGTGCATGACTACCATGAATGCAGCAGCATAGCCGCAAGCAACGCCACTCACTCAGCGACGTCAACTCTTTCGGCAGCCCCGCATCGCCCTCGGACATTCTGCCTTTCTCCCGCTGTTTTCTCCTCCAAAGCCCGACACCAAACTGACGCTTACTAGTTAGCTGCATTCCATGTCCACGAATAAAAACTCAATTCCTTTCACGCATAACTCCCCCACCCTCCTGCCAATTCATCAGATAAAACTTTTGGCAGGGGAACCAGCTTGTGCGTCGGATTTTGGAGCTTTCTTGCTGCCGGCTGTGAGCCAAGAGCCGTCCCTCACAATGTGCCCTAATTTTCAGTCACCTTTTTTACCAGCCGACCACACGGGACACCACAAGGTCTCAAATACTAGCCTTCCAACACCTTTATATTCGATAACTAGGCTAACAGAGGTAACAAACGCATCAAGCCCAACGATACCTTGTTCTAGCAATACCCATCAAGCTAGCGGATTGCTCAGAAGCCGCCCAGGGCGAACCTGAGTGAGAGGCAAGTGACGCAAAGCAGTCCACGGAAAAGACAATTTCGGGTGGGATGAATCCACCCGATGCTTCTAAGCTTGTAGCCGAGCCCCAACACCGCAAGCCCTGAGGTAGTCCCCCGAAGAGTCGACAGAGAGCCGCCCGAGATAACAAAGAGCTCGAGAACCACACGCAACCTCGAGGTGGGAATCAATGAAACATGGTACCGAAGCCTCGACCAGAAAGCCCTCGGCGTGAAGCAGGGCCGATGGTTCCAACCGTCCAAAACGAACGAGGCGAGTGGGTTTCACTCGGCTCCACCTATTAGGCAACTCACTGGGCTTGAGGGCTCGGCCATCGAGGCAAGCCTCGATCGACCCGACCCCTCCGAGACACAAACGGGGGATGAGGCAAACTCGCCATACATGACAACCCGGTCGCTCGAATGAGAGACCCAGGGGCTCTCCGCGGGACCCCAACGGGGACGACCCAAGGTCGTAACCGACCGCTAGAGGTTCACACGTCGTGGCTATCTAGTTAAGTCGAGTACTAATGACCTTTCTTGTTCCTCTGTTATGCAAGTGCGAGGCCGGTTGGAGTTCACCCCTCGACCGACCATCGAGGTCGGTCAGGGGCTCGGGGGCTACTGACGGGGTTCTAGGCCCTGAACCCCGAGGAAGTGGCGATGGAGTGTCCCACGAGGGATGATGGAGCAGGACCGAGCCCGGACTCAGGAGGAGGCGCGACGAGGAGCTCAGGGTCGACCCTTAGGTAGGACACAAGACTTATTCCCAAGGCGACCCGAACAAGAAAGTCTAAGCCCTCGTGGGAGAACCCGAGCCCGACCTGGGATAGGAGAGAAGCAGGTGGCCATCAATGTGGGGCAGACGCTGCTTCAGTCGAGTGGAAGGGTCATCGAGTACCCCCTACCCCTAGCATTGAATGCCCGTCACTTTCGACGGGACCGAAGAGGAGCGGAGCAGGGGAGCGCGTGCGCCTTGGTATGGGCCACTCCCTAGCGACGGGACGGGAGCAGGAGCGACAACAGACCATGAGTGCGGCGGCACCATCAAGTGCCATGCCAAACGTATGAAAAGACAAGCCATCATGTGTCCACGATTGGCCTGTCCCACGGCAACACGGAGGAGGGACGAGGAAGAGATAGGACGAAGGAGAGAGAGAGAATAAATAGAGAGACCTGCCGGTTCAAGAGGGCAGGCTCTCGCATTTGTAAGAACAATCCTCATTCTTGAGTAAGAACAAGCGAGACACCCCGGCTGGACGTAGGGCATTTTGCCCAAACCAGGATAATCCTTCTTGTTTTCTTAGCTAGGCCACCTCAAGTAGAACGCGCGGTACATTCAATTACTAGTCGAAATCTGAAACACCGACACTTACCTGTATATTATTTCATCTTATATGTGTAGGTGAGTACTATGTAGATGTAAGCTACCTTAACAACCCGATATACCTAGCTCCACACAAAGACGAAAGATATTAGTTACCTGAGTAACATAGCGGTATGAAGCTTAATACTCCAAAAGAAGTTCCTAATATTACATCATTTAGACATTGAAAGGGAAACGACTAGAATGCAAACAGTCATTTGGTGCAATCGTGCAAAAATCCCTTCTAAACCACACGATCTACATTCTGCGGTGAGTGTATTTTTACACTTAAACCCTCCCACCTGGCAATATAAGTTGAAAGAATTGAAGTGTGCAGATGGAAAGGTCTAGATGTAAAAATACAATCACCATAGGATGAAAATCGTGTGGTCTAAGAGGGATTTTTGCATGATTGCACCAAATGTCTGTTTGCATTCTAGATGTTCCCCATTGAAAGATGAATTGACACATCCTATATAAGATACCTAAATATTTAATGCTCACAGAAAAAAAGATTGTTGCTGCCATCATGGTTCTCTACAATTTCATTAGTGAGCATTCAAATGGCCATGTGGACTTTGCTAATTTTGATGGAGACCCTCACTTTGTACCTATAATTTTAGATAGATACAACAAATATGCAGTGTCACCACATGTCTCCGATGATTTAAATTTTGAATCCAATTTTATTATAATGGATGTATTCTTTGATAATATGACAATATCTATCTCTTACATGGAATTAGTATCAAATGCTTATGTGCTATTTTGTGATAACAAAACCATTTGTAGTGATATAACCATATAATATGTTAGTACTTATCATTATTACATGATTGAATATTTTCATTTTCTCCGAGAAATTATAGTTCATGACAAAAATAGTTAAATGCACTACATTATCCTCAATAAACATACAGCCAATCTTACTAAGAGAAAGAATATCATTGCACCTTTACAAACCTTTTTTCTAGAGCTGGGACAACCTCCTAGCAAAACAACACCGTAGATAGCTCTAACTTCGTAATAGAGCAACTCCGTACTAGAGTTTTAGAGCAGGGCTGCTATGCTATAGAGCAAAGTCACATTAAACATATTTTAAATAAAAAAATATTAGTCTAATATAAATGGATACTGATTCATCAAATTAGAATGTTAGGTTAACAAAGTAATACTTTGAATCACAATGTCAAATTATTTAGTCAATAAATAAAATCTTTGGTTAGCATTTAGAAATATTAACTTAAAGTAATAAGTTGAAAAATCATTTTAGGAAATAGAAATATTATATTAAAAATAATATGTTCACCAAAACTGATATAAAAAATTTCAAGACGAAAAAGATGTATACAATATATAAAGTAAATAACAAATATTAGATTAGTTAAATAATATGTTGCTTCAACATTAGCCAAATGAAAAATTCTGAAAAGGAAACATACCCGAAGTAAAACATTTCGAAAAATCAAACCAGCCTAAAAATTGATTACTGTAGCGGTTCACCGCTAAACAGTGAAACGCTAGCCGCCTCGTCTTGCAATCCGGCGACGCGTGCTTGTGTGGCTGGAATCGGCTTCCATCCCTAAATCCCAGTAAGTTCCGCTTCGTCCTCCACTGCACTGACACAAAACCTTAGCTTCTCTCGCACAAATGGCTCAGCTCCCTGCCTGAATCCCTGCTCCTCCCACGGTTTTGCGAGCGTGGAGACTCCCCCTGGCGAGGGCCGAATTCTTTCAGTGTACGCGTTGATAAGTAGTCCTTGGTTTCTTGCCTGGATTCCGTTGCGCGTTGCGTTGGTTTATAGTCGGACCTTCCAAAACGGTAAGTCCTTCACCCTCTCTCCCTTGCCAATTTCAGCTAGGTGTAGATTGATATTTTGCGCGCTGTTCTGCGAATCCGATGTGCTCTTCTTCACTTTAACACTTCCAGGCACCTAATTAAGGTGCGGCAGCAGCTTGTTTTCCAAAAATTTTGGAGCCGTACAACTGAAACCAATGCTCCAACGTTGGGACTGTTTCATTTTCTTTTGTGCTGTAAAATAAATTGAAGGGATGTTTCCTCAGCCAAAGGGGTGTTTGGAGAGTCTTGGGGTAGTATTGCAACAGCGAACAGTGTGGGAATCCATCATGGATTCCAGATAAAAAGGGGGTATAAACGGATTGTTTGATTAAGATTCACGACAACATAAGCAATCTGTTTTGTTCAAGCAATTGTACTAATAACTGAGCACAGTTATGTGAATATCTCTAAAGTGGACCGTAGATGAAATAGCGTTATTGCTCCATTTTGTCAGCAAATGCACTGCATAGTTTCAGAGATAAGCTTGAATGACTCAGCATAGCAGTTTTTGGCTGTTAGGCTATTTGCGCTCGTGGACCTCTAAAGAAATGTTTTTAGTTCAACTTCAAAAGATTTCTAACTTTACAGTTTAGTTCTGTGCACTCGTTCATCTCTAAATCAGATCTCTATATCAACTATCACGTATCTTATATTAGATAATACAACTATCTCATATTTTATATAACTATTTTTATATAAATAATATTCTATTTACAACTTATAAAATCACCAAATTAATTTTCGTTTGCCTTTTCCTCTCTTTCTTATTATTTTTCCCTTTTCCCTTTCCCTCTTTTTTCTTTCTTCTCTCCCCTTTCCCTCCTTTCTTCCTTTTTCCCTTTCCCTTTTTCCTTCTCTTCTTTCTTTTCCCTATCTTCTTTCTTTCTCTGTACAGGCGCGACAGAAACTCTTCACATCTAGCGGCTGCCTGTAGCAGCCGCTAGCTCCCCGTCGCCGTTATCGCTCGCGCTGTAGAGGACCGGTACCGCCCTGACCTGGAATTACACGGCCTGGCGGCTTTAGCGGTTGCCACTGCAACCAGTCTTAGATTGTTATAAATGCCAACCTGTGTCAATTCTACCGAACTTTAACCAGTGACCTTTATTGTAATAGACTTTCCAATTTTGGCAGAACATTTTTCCTTGGTATAGAAAACATTTTTGTAATGCTAGTGCAATATTTGAAGTGCTGTAACTTATGAACACTCTGCCGTCTGTCTGATTATTTTTTAAAGAACCATATGGGACCTGTTATGCTGTTATATATTAATGATAGCCCATTCATACACACTGTATAATTCTCTACAACACATGTTTAGTTCACACAACGAAATTGTGCTCTGTGCAGCTTCAATTGAGGTATTCTCTAAACTGTGTTGCTCCTTCCCTTATTTAATTATATGTAATATAAAAAATTAGTTGATGAGGAAATCAAGTATTGACATGGAAAAGATGCCTTAAGTTTAGATCGTTTTTCCTTTATGACAGGAATTGTTGGTCTCCTTTCATGCCTACATATTTTATGACGAGACAGTTAATAAGTTAACACGTAAATGAAACGGCAAGAGGCCTCTAGGTTTCACTATCTCTAGCATAACATGACTTTAATCTGAAAATTTGATCATACACTAGAATTATCAAATAGTGCAAGGCATGGCTTCTTGTCAAAAACCTTTACAATTACTTCTTTTATTAATATACTTGTTGATTCATGCAATGTTAATTTGCCACATATGAGGTGCTATAAGGATAGTGCTCCTAAGTTGTAAGTTCGATTCATGGCAAAGGCTAAATGAAAATAAGTCTTATGGTGAAAATCAAGTTCCAGTTCGTGATTGCTTTTATTTAGAACACAATAGTGGCTCCTTTAATCTTGAATCTTTTTTTAGAGAAAGGGCAGATGGTCAGTTTCGGAAAGTGGTTCTACCAAACAACATCATTAGAATCCATGGCAATGACAAATGGGGCCCGAGTATATGAAATGAATTTATCTGAAATTGGAGACAAACAAACCTTTTCATTGGAATATCTTAGCATATGTGTGATACATTTATAGACTGCAATAAAGGGAGAAACCTTTGTCGTATGCATGGAATCATGTAATGCCTACAATGCTCAAGTTAAATTTTCAAATGACCTTTAATAGATAGTGGTGCTGCTTTTAAAAGCTTGTGGTCCTAGAGGGGATTGACGAGGCATGTTTATTTTCATACTTGTCCGTTTGTGTCATTGAGTAGATGGAGACCAAGCTTTCAAATTGGCGCCAGGCGCCTGGACGCCCAAGTACCTGCCTAGGCGGCCGACCAGGCGAGCGGCGGGCGCAGTGGCGGCGGCGAGGGGAGGCGAAGGGTGGAGGCAGAGGCAGAGGCCGGTGTCGGGCAAGGGTGGCAGGATGAGCCGGGCTATTCTACATGAACTGTCGGATTAGATCTGACAGTCATTATCGGTACCCTCAAAACTGAGTACTCCCGCATAGTGGGTGAAAGATAGCCTGGGCCCCGTTTTCCTACTAGGGCAGGCCCCAGCATGAGCCACGTGCCCTGGTCCCATGAACAGCCCTGGGGCTGCCACGTGCATTAGGGCTATAGAGCTGACGCGTGCACTGAGTCTCAGGTCCGACCACCTGCTAAGGAGGGCTCCGAGGCTGCCACGGGTCTACAGGCTCTGAGCCTCACTACCGGCCGAGAATGGCTCCGGAACCGCCACGTGTACAATAGTGTCGGGCCCGATCTCCTGCCAGGGAAGGCCCCAACGCTGCCACGTGTTCGGAATCTCCGAGCCGTCCCTCCCGTCAAGAATAACTCCGGAGGTGCCACGTGCCCTAACGGTTCCGGGCCCGACCCCCAGCTTGGGAGGGCTCCGGTGCTGCCACGTGGGCAACGACTCCAGGCGTACCATCCCTATCAAGAAAGGCTCCGGGGTTGCCACGTGTCCTATGGCCTCGGGCCTGATCTCCAGCTTGGGAGGGCTCCGGTGCTGCCACGTGTCAAACAACTCCGGACCCCTCGCTGCTCTGCAAGACAACTTCGGCAGAGGCGCGTGGCCTGGGGTCCAGCCGCCTGGGTGCCGCACCGACGAGTAACGAGCAGATGGCCGAGGAATAAAGAGGAAGGTACGCTATCAGACCATGCATTCAAGGTTCGCGCCTTCCCCAGAAGCATGGCGCAGGGCGCACGCCTCCGTCCTCTGTCTGTTCGCCATTACGGTGAAAGACAGGGTGGCGAGGCGTGATGGCGCAACAGCGCATCCCAACGGCGCTGAGCCGCCCTGCAGAGGAAGGGGACGCAACGATAAGACGAGTACTTCATCATCACCTGCTACCCGGGCAGAGGCGCCCGACGGGACAGACGGCACACCGTAACTCCACTGACAGTGACAATACATATAGCTGTAAATGGCTATAGCTCGTGTATAGGATGCATATAGCCGCGGGGCCACCTGTCGGGCCCTGGACCACTTTGTAACTGCCCCGACCTTGGGCTATAAAAGGAATGGGGTAGCCTTCGGGCAAAGGGTTCACAACCCAGCCAACTCATTCTCTCACACGCGCAAGCAATTCAACAAACACTCCCGTGGACGTAGGGTTTTACACTCCGGTGGCGGAACCACGTAAATCCTCGTGTCCCCCTCGCCATTGTGCTCTGACCTTCGAGATCCACTAGCCCGCGCACTCCTTCACAACCCCCTGAGCGCGGGGACTTCCCCTTCTGCTGCCGAGTAGTGGCGCAACGACGTCGACCACGTGGTGGTCGTCGCGCTTAACTCGCCGTGCCACCGGAGACGGCGGCCAGAAACGGTGCGGCTGCCGCCCCGTGCCCTAACAAAGAATTACAGGACGGCGACAACCCACTTGACGGCGACGTCCAGGCTCCCCACCACAGGCCTCAGGGGCGAGCTGTACCGCCGTCGCCGTCAGAAAGAAGATGGCCGCGTCACCATCGAGCGACAATGCGTGTGGCGTCGTAGCCTCGGGGAATGGTACCGCGTGTTGGAATGTGTATATGTGAAGTGTAGTGCTATATGTACTCTGAATACTCTATTGGAAACCCTAATTGAAAAAAAACCTTCCAATTTGGTATCAGCCAACTCTCTCTCTCTCTCTCCTCTCTCTCTCTCTCTCTCCTCTCTCTCTCTCTCTCCCGAGATGTGCCCGAGTGGGCCGCTGCCGCCAGCCACAAGCGCGCCGCCACCGCCAGCGCGCCGCCGCCCCGCCCTCGGGGCCATTCGCCGCCGGCTCAGCAGCGCCGCCTCCCCAGCGCCGCCTGAGGCCGCCCCGCCCTCAGGGTCGCCCGCCACTGGCTGGGTCGCGTCGCCCTGGGCCGCCGCCACTTCGCCAGTGCCGCGCGGGGCCGCCCCGCCCTCGAGGTTGGTCGCTGCCGGCTCGGCAGCGCCGCCCTGGGCCGCTGGCACCTCACCAGCGCCGCCCTGGGCCGCTGGCACCTCACCAACGCCGCCCCGGGCCGCCGCTGCCTCACCAGCGCCGCCTCGGGCCGCCGCCGCCTCACCAGCGCCGCCCCGGGCCACCGCCGCCTCACCAGCGCCGCCCCGGGCCGCCGTCGCCTCACCAGCGCCACTCTGGGCCCCAGCTGCCTCGTCTGCACCGCCCTAGGCCGCCCCGCCCTCGGGGTCGGCTGTCGCCGGCTCGGCCGCGCCGCCTTGGGCCGCCGCCGCCTCGTCTGCGCCGCTGCCGGTCATCTCCAGCCGCCGCCCCCTGGCTTCTTCCCGCCGTCGCCGCCGGGCGCTCAGCCGCCACCGGCACCTAGTCAGCCGTAGCCGCCGGCCCCTGATGTGTGGCCGCTACCAGCCTCTCATGTGTGGCCACCGCCGACTGCCTCGTTGCCTCTGCCGTCGGTGGCCGTCTTCGCTACCCTCGTCGATCCAGTGGCTCCCGCCGGTGGTACTGGTCAGCCGTCTGAGACCCTCTGGCGTTGTCGCTGCTCTGGCGTCTGCTCGCGAGCATGAGCAGACTCTCGTTCGTGCCTTGGAGCAGCAGCGAGCGTCCATGTCGGCTCACTCACCAGCTCGAGGAGGCCACGCATCCGCAGTGGAGTGCCACCCGTGAGCCCTCCCCAGGCGACGGAGCTGCCTACAGCACCTACGCGGCTTCCCTTGTTGCCGCTCTCCACGCTCAGGCGACTGGTGTCCAGAACATCCGGGTGCCTGTCCCGGTTGTCCTCAGCACCGACTCCACCTCGTACGCCCGGTGGCGTCACCTCTTTCTCTTCACGTTGAGGCGTTCTCGCCTTGACGATCACGTCCTCCGGGACGACTCCCCGTTGGACGATTCCTGGATCAACATGGACAGCCTAGTCCTTGTCTGGATCCTCGGTTCCCTCTCTGAGGAGCTGCAGGATATTGTCGGGCAGCGTGGTGGTGGCACTGCTCGTCAGGCGTGGCTCATCCTCGAGCAGCGCTTCCAGGGGAACCGCGCGACCCAAGCTCTTCACATCCGGGTGCGGTTCAGGGCTGATGTCCAGGGGGACCTGTCGGTCTCCGCCTACTGTCGGCAGATGAAGGGTATGGCGAATGCTCTTCATGACCTTGGTGACCACGTTCCGGAGACTTCTCTTGTTCTTCAGGTCCTGTAGGGTCTGAACAAGCGTTACTCCCACCTCCGGACTGTGATTCTTCGCGAGGAGCCGCTTCCGACCTTCGTGAAAGTCTGGTCTGATCTCGAGCTCGAGGAGATCACTTCTGGAGGTCCTGTCGTCTCCTCGACTGCCACCGCCTTCTACGGCTCTGGGCAGCCCTACCGACCTCCTCCACCTGCTGCTCCTTCAAGGGGGCAGCCGCCGCGTGCGCCTACCACTCCAGGGGCCCCTGCCAGCCCTGGTAGTGGTAATCGTCATCGGGGTGGTCGTAAGCGCGCTGGCTGTGGAGGTTTTTTAGGAGGAGGTGGTACTACTGTCGGTGGTGGCGTAGGTGCTCTGCCACCCTGGCCCACTCTCTACAACTCGTGGACCGGCCAGATTTCCATGTGGCCTGAGCCATCTCCGGGTCTCCCGCCAGCTCGACCTTCACGACCTCAGGCGGCCTACGTGGCCACTCCTACCCACGGCGGGGCTAGCTACTCACCTGGCGGACAGTGGACTCCGACCTCTGGTGGGCCGTCCACCCACTGGGGCTCGGGTGCTGAGTCCTCGGCGCAGTACACCACTCCTGACGGGTGGGACCGTCAGTCGCTGGCTTCCTCCTTCAGCACGATGACTCTCACTCCACCTGCTCCTGTCTGGGTTGCTGATTCTGGCGCATCGTACCACACTACTCTTGATGCTGGTATACTCTCTTCTACCCACCCTTCCTACCCTTCTCATCCTTCATCTATCGTTGTTGGGAATGGGTCTGTTCTTCCTGTCACCTCAGTAGGTGACTTAGGTTCTTCGGTTCTTTCCAGCTCAGAGATGTTCTCGTTGCTCCTAACATTATTCAAAATCTTCTTTTTGTTCGTCGTTTTACCACTGACAACCATGTTTCTATTGAGTTTGATCCTTTTGGTTTACCTGTGAAGGATCTTACTACCTGACGTCTTCTTCACCGCTGCGAGAGTTCGAGGCCCCTGTACACGTTTCGTCTTCCTGCTTCCGCTTCAACTTTGGCTTTTGCCCTGGCTACGACAGCTTCTTCCACGACTTGGCATCGTCGGCTCGGCTACCCTAGTGTTGATGTCTTGTCTAAGTTGTCTAGTAGTTCAGTGATTTCGTGTACTAAGGGCACTCATGAGTCTGTGTATCATGGTTGTCAGCTTGGTCGCCATGTTCGGCTTCCATTCCCGCATTCTGTTACTCATGTTGAGCAGCCTTTTGATCTGATTCACTGTGATCTTTGGACTTCTCCTATTGTCAGTGTTTCGGGTTATAAATATTACTTGGTGATCCTCGATGATTTTTCACATTATTCGTGGTCTTTTCCTTTGCGACAGAAGTCTGATACGTTCGTCACTCTTTCTCACTTCTTCGCTTGGGTGTCCACCCAGTTTGGGTGTATTAGTCGAGCCGTCCAGTGGGATAACGGGCGTGAGTTCGATAACTCTGCGTTCCGTGACTTCCTTCTCTCTCGCGGTGTTCAGTTGCGCATGCTTGCCCGTACACTTCCCCTCAGAACGGCAAGGCCGAACGCATGATTCGTACCACTAACAATGTCATGCGTTCCATGATGTTTCAGGCCTCCATTCCTGCTCGGTACTGGGCGGAGACTCTTCACACCGTCACTTTCCTCATTAATTGCCTTCCTACTAAGGCGATTAGTGCCCCCACCCCTCATTTTGCTCTTTTTGGCACCACTCCTCTCTACGACCACCTTCGAGTCTTCGGGTGCGCATGCTACCCTAACCTGTCCGTCACGGCTCCTCATAAGCTTGCGCCTCGTTCGACTCGGTGTGTTCTCCTCGGGTACTCCCCTGATCATAAGGGGTACCGGTGCCTTGACCTTGCTTCCCGTCGTATCTTGGTCTCCCGACACGTCGTCTTCGACGAGTCTTCCTTTCTCTTTTCCACTTCATCCTCTGAGTCTGTCGCTGAGTTGGATTCCCTTTTTTCTACTGACCCCGAGGCCGCTCCTATCCAACGACCTTGGTCTTTACCCTTTGCAGGTTATTCACCCGTTGCGCCCCACGCGGCCCGGACGTCGCCTGCTACGCCACGCGCGGCCCCGACGTCTCCCGCTGCGCCACGTGCGGCCCTGGCGTCCCTGCCGTCGCCTGCTGCGCCACGCGTGGCCACGGCGTCCCAGACGCCGCCCGCTGCGCCACGCGCGGCCCCGGCGTCCCCGACGTCGCCCGCTACGCCACGCGTGGCCCCAACGTCCCCGACGTCGCCCGCTACGCCACGCGTGGCCCCGACGTCCCCGACGTCGCCCGCTGCGCCACGCGCGGCCCCGGCGTCCCCGACGTCGACTACTGCGCTCCGTGCGGCCTCGGCGTCGCGGTACGCTGACCCCGCTCTTGTCTATCAGCGACGAGCGCGGGTTGGTGCACCGACCTCTTCCCGCCCCGAGTCTCTAGTGTGCCACCCCGCACTGCTCCATCGGGACCCCAGTCACGTCCACCCGATGGTGACCCGACGGGCGGCTGGGGTTCTCCGTCCGGTGGAGCGGTTTTCTGGGGTCGTCCTCTCCTCGACGACGTCCCCACCGCCTGCCTCTTCACCCATCTCGCCTATCCCCTCTTCTGTCCGTAGTGCCCTCGCCGATCCCAACTGGCGTTCGGCTATGGAAGAAGAGTATGCGGCCCTGCTTGCCAACCAGACCTGGGACTTGGTTCCCCATCCTGGTTGTGGCAATGTTGTCACTGGCAAGTGGGTATTCACGCATAAGCGGAAGGCGGATGGGTCCTTGGAGAGGTACAAGGCTCGGTGGGTCCTTCAGGGCTTCACTCAACGCCCTGGTGTCGACTACGATGAGACCTTCAGCCCGGTGGTGAAGTCGACGACGGTTCGGACCGTTCTGTCGTTGGCTCTCTCGCGTTCTTGGCCTGTCCACCAGTTGGACGTCAAGAACGCCTTCCTCCACGGCACGCTGACAGAGACGGTGTACTGCAGTCAGCTGACAGGGTTCGTTGATTCAACTCGTCCAGACATGGTCTGCCGGCTGAACAAGTCCCTATACGGCCTGAAGCAGGCGCCTCGGGCTTGGTACAACCGGTTTGCCTCCTTCCTGGCCCCGCTCGGTTTCGTCGAGGCTCGGACACCTCGCTCTTCGTCTACGGCCGTGAGGAGGACACTGTGTTCCTCCTCCTGTACGTCGATGACATCGTCCTCACGGCGTCCAGCTCGACGCTCCTTCAGCGCACGATCTCTGCCCTGCAGTAGGAGTTCGCGATGAATGACTTGGGCCAGCTTCACCACTTCCTGGACGTGATGGTCAAGCACCGATCAGGCGGCCTGTTTCTTCACCAGCGACACAACTGCTTGGACATCCTCCAGCGAGTGGGCATGGCTGACTGCAAGCCATGCTCTACTTCGGTGGACACCCAGACGAAGGTCTCCTCCGCCGGCGGCGCTCCTGTTGCTGAGCCCACTATTTACAGAAGTCTTGCAGGTGCTCTCCAGTATCTCACCTTCACCACTCCGGATATCTCCTATGCAGTTCAGCAGGTGTGCCTCCACATGCATGATCCAAAGCCGCATTTCACTGCTGTGAAGCGGATACTTCGCTACCTGCGCGACACCCTCGACTACGGCCTCCTCCTTTGGGATGACTCGGCTTCTGAGCTGGTCGTCTACACCGACGCTAACTGGGCGGGCTGCCCGGACACCCGATGGTCCACCTGTGGCTACGCCGTCTTCCTGGGTGGCAACCTCGTCTCCTGGTCCTCAAAGCGGCAGCCCGTGATGTCACGCTCGAGCGCCAAGGCAGAGTACCGCGCCGTAGCCAATGGCGTGACTGAGACTTCCTGGCTCTAGCAGCTGCTTCAGGAGCTCGACTCCCCCGTCGCCCGGAGCACGTTGGTCTACTGCGACAACGTCAGTGCCGTCTACCTCTCCACCAAACCAGTCCAGCATCAGCGCACAAAGCATGTGGAGATTGATCTTCACTTTGTTCGTGAGCGGGTTGCCCGTGGCGAGGTCCGAGTCCTCCACATCCAGACGACGTCGCAGTTCGCCAACATCTTCACGAAGGGTCTCCCTTTGTCGTTGTTCTTCGAGTTTCGGTCCAGTCTCAACATCTGCCGTGGTTAGATGTTAGGACTGCGGGGGAGGGAGGGGGGTGTTGGAATGTGTATATGTGAAGTGTAGGGCTATATGTACTATGAATACTCTATTGGAAACCCTAATTGAAAAAAACCCTTCCAATTCCCCGGGTACCATGCTCCTCATTTACGCGGGTTAGAGCCCCGTCTCCCCAGGCTCAGTGGGAGGCTGCATGGCTCTGGCCCCACACCTTCGTATGGCGGTGTGGCCGCGCATGTTCTGGCCGCACTTGCCGGATAAGTTCGACGGGACAATCAACCCCGTCGAGTTCCTGTAGATCTACTCCACCGCTTCTACACCACTGCTATCCTAGCTGCAGGAGGGGATGAGGCCATCATGGCCAACTACTTCCCCGTAGCCTTGACCAGGTCAACCCGGTCATGGCTCTTGAACTTGCCCCAGTAGTCTGTAACCTCCTGGGAAGAGTTTTGCCGTCAGTTCACGGCCAACTTCAGGAGTTCCTACATCTGACCAGGCTCAGAGGCCGACCTCCATGCCCTGCAACAACAACCGGGAGAGTCGCTGCGCTCCTTCATCCAACGTTTCTTCCAGGTTAGGAACACCATCCCCGCATCTCCAACGCCTCCTTCGTCCTCGCCTTTGAACAGGGCGTCCGCGACAAGATGCTCGAGAAGTTGGCCATGCATGATGTGCAGGACGTCTTCGAGCTCTTCAGCATAGCGTACATGTGTGCCAGGGCCGTAAGTGGCACACACCATCCAACAAAGGGGGAGAGCCCGCCAGGGAGGGCCCTGGTGGCAGGAAGAA
Organism: Neostapfia colusana; assembly: GCA_030760725.1. Taxonomy (NCBI): domain Eukaryota; kingdom Viridiplantae; phylum Streptophyta; class Magnoliopsida; order Poales; family Poaceae; genus Neostapfia; species Neostapfia colusana. The sequence continues at coordinate 23,322,146 of JASWHV010000006.1, read as the reverse complement.
GGCTGGCGGCAAGGACAAGCCGCTGGCCGGAGCCCACACTGCAGCAGCAGTAGCGGCCGCAGGGGGCCGAGGGCCACACGCCGACGAGCGCCCGCGACAGCCGTTCGGTAGCGACGAAGGCGACCAGAGGTGCCCGGTCCACGGCACCAACCGACACAGCGCCAGCGAGTGCCGAGAAATCCAGAGGCTGGCGGAGCGCTTCTGTGAGCTCTGACAGTAGCGCCAGGATGGTGCGCCCTTCCGCCAGCGGGAGGGCAAGCAAAAGGCTAACCTAGAGGTCAGCACAGACTAGGAGATGGAGCTCCAAGACGCCAAGCGGGCGTTAAAGGTCATCTATGACCAAGATGAGAGCTCCGACCCCGACCACAGTGAGTGACGCAAGACGCTCCACGCCTGACCAGGCGTTCCCCCACTTCACGTGCGACAAGGGCTTACTTGACGCCCAGGCACACGGTGAGTAGTAGGCAACTCAAGGGAGGGTTGCCTGGTGCCTCGACCAGTGCTTTCTCGAGGAGGAGAGGCAAGCCTTCCCCCCGACCAGTACGAGCATGCCGCTCCAGGTGCGTCCACCTTGCTGCAGGGATGGGTACCTCTACCCAGACCACGGGTCATAGGATAGACCTGTAAGTTCTACCCTAAGGTAGTTGTAGAATATTTTTTCTTTTTCTCTTTCTTGTAAGGGTAACATAGAAACTAGAAACAGAGCTTAGAACAGCTAAAGTCCTCGAAGGGTCCAGTCACTCTTGGTACCCGGGGCGAGTCGCTGCCTTCTTATATCACCTGTTGCCCCTATTGCTCGAAAGAAGCCATAAATAGGAAAAAATGTATCCTGTCTTGTGCACACCATTATAGTTTATGATTGGCTCATGCATAGCAACTATAAATGGCATACCCGGAGCCCGTCCTACACACTAGTCCTACACATTTGTGGCGGAATGGACTTCGTCTCCCTGCCACCCAGGGGGCCAAGACGACGGCGAGCTGGAGCCCATAGCCCCGGTTTTCAACGGACCCCACTAGACACTCTACTTTGATGGTTCCACACGCAAGCAAGGTGCAGGTGCGGGGGCCCTGCTCATCTCTCAGGCAGGAGAGTAGTTCAAGTACATGGTGCACCTTGACTTCAAGGCTACCAACAGCATGGCAGAGTACGAAAGCCCTCCTATTTGGCTTGAGTACTGCCCTTTCTCTAAGCACGTGGCAGATGCTAGCTGCCTACCTTATCCGTGTGCAAAAGGTGGAGAAGGAATTTCATACTTTGGAATAGCGCTATATCCCCCGCGCCAACAACGCGGTGGTAGACAACCTTTCAATAAAAGCCTCTGCATGGGCTCCAGTCCCCGAAGGTACCTTTTAAAGGAAGCTACTACGTCATATAGCTTGGCCTGCTGAACCAGGCGAAGGGGGCGACCCAGCACCTCAAAGCTGGCAGTCTCGGCGGACCTGCAACCATGGCGCTCGCCAAGGATCGTATGCGTCACCGGGGACTCCATGCAACCCGACGCCCAAGATCCAGAAGCTCAAGTAGGTTCTGATGCATGGATCACAGAGGTCCGGACCTACTCGAAGGACAATATCCTTTCCGATGAATATTTAACAGCTGAACCGATCATTCGTATGGCTAAGAGATACACACTGGTAGACGGAGATCTCTACCGGCATGGCGCCGACAGTGTTCTATTGCGGTTCATAACCCGGGAGGAGGGCTGCGAACTATTCGCAGAGGTCCATGAGGGCGAGTGCAGCAACCACACTTCGTTCCGCACACTGGCCGGTAAAATCTTCCGGCATCGCTCCTATTAGAGGGCTAATGGTGGCTGTATTAGATGGATGATAATGCAGAGGTACGGGGCTGATTATATAGAGGGATTAGGAGGGGGAAAATGACTAAACTACCCCTAACCCTAATCCCTCTCTAATGACTAATATGCCCCTGTGACACACACTTAATTACAGTGTCTAACACCCCCCCCCCCCCCGCAGTCACAACATGTAGCCACTGCAGATGTTGAGACTGGACCGAAGCTCGGAGAACAACGACGACGGGAGGCCCTTCATGAAGATGTCGGCGAATTGCGTCGTCGTCGTGACATGGTGTACCCAAACCTCGCCGCGTGCAACCCGCTCACGAACAAAATGGAGGTCGATCTCCACATGCTTCGTGCGCTGATGCTGGACCGGGTTGGTGGAGAGGTACACGGCGCTGACATTGTCGCAGTAGATGAGGTTGCTCCTAGCGACGGGAGTGTGGAGCTCCTGAAGTAGCTGCTGAAGCCAGGAGGCCTCAGCCATGCCGTTAGCCACGGCGCGATACTCCGCCTCAGCACTCGAGCGCGACACCACGGGCTGTCACTTCGAGGACCAGGAGACGAGGTTGCCGCCCAGGAAGACGGCATACCCAGAAGTAGAACGTCGTGTGTCCGGGCAGCCTGCCCAGTCAGCGTCAGTGTACACGACCAGCTCAGAGGTCGTGTCACGCCGAAGGAGGAGGCCGTAGTCGAGGGTACCTCGTAGATACCGAAGAATCCACTTCACAGCGGTGAGGTGCGGCTCCCTCGGGTCATGCATGTGGAGGCACACCTGCTGAACCACATACGAGATATCCGGCCTGGTGAAGGTGAGGTACTGAAGAGCACCTGCAAGACTCCTGTAAGAAGTGGGGTCAGAGACAGGTGTCCCATCGGTAGAGGAGAGCTTCGCCTGAGTATCCACTGGAGTGGAGCACGGCTTGCACTCAGCCATGCCCGCTCGCTGGAGGATATCTAGGCAATACTGTCGCTGGTGAAGGAATAGGCTGCCTGGTCGGTCCTCGACCGTAATACCTAGGAAGTGGTGGAGACGGCCCAGGTCCTTCATAGAGAACTCCTGCTGCAAAGCAGAAATGGTTCGCCGAACAGAGCCGGACTAGACGTTGTCAGTACAATGTCATCGACGTATAGTAGGAGGTAAGCAATGTCACTGCCCCGTCGATAGACAAACAGCGAAGTGTCCGACTTAGCTTCGACAAACCCCTTTGAGACCAAGAAGAAGGCGAACCGGCTATACCAGGCTCGCGGTGCCTGCTTCAGTCCGTACAGGGATTTGTTCAGCTTACAGACCATGTCTGGGTGAGCTGAATCTACAAACCCTGCCGGCTGACTGCAGTATACCGTCTCGGTCAGTGTATCGTGGAGGAAGGCGTTCTTGATGTCCAACTGGTGGACAGGCCAAGAACGCGAGAGAGCCAGCGACAGTACTGTACGAACTGTCGTCGGCTTCACCACCGGTTTGAAAGTCTCGTCGTAGTCGACTCCAGGATGCTGAGTGAAACCCCAGAGTACCCAACGAGCCTTGTACCTCTCTAAGGTACTGTCCGCCTTCTTCTTATGCGTGAATACCCACTTGCCCGTGACAACATTGCCACGACCGGGACGGGGAACCAGGTCCCAGGTCCGGTTGGCAAGCAGGGCCTCATACTCTTCCTCCATAGCGCGGCGCCAGTGAGGTTCGGCGAGGGCGCTACGCACGGAAGTTGGTATGGTGAGATCGAAGAAGGCTCGGTCGATGGAGATGTCGTCGACGAGAAAGCGGTCCCGTTGAATCGCTCAACTGGCCGAAGACTCCCGGACGCACGTCGAGTCACCATAGAGGCTACTAGATGTATGGACTCACTAAGGTTTCATCAGCAGGCTCGAATCACCATTCTCCCACCTACGGGCCCCCTCTTGTGCCATGCGGTTCTCAGGGCAGTTCTCTCTCGACTCTCATTCCCCGCGCCTTCCACGGTCCATAACAATCTAGCAACTTACCTAATTAGTCAGCTAAGCCGCACCCATATTTGGCCTTGTGGTGGCACTGTTTTCCTGTCATGTGTTGGCATGAACGGTCCTTAGATCTACGGCAAGTAAACCACCATCTGATTCTACCACATCCACGAACCAAGTTTGCCTAGATCTCCCCCGATTCATGTTCATTATCAACATCAAGTTTTTATTACCATTGTTCATATGAGTGCAGTAGCTAGACACAATCTATCTCGCTTCCCATATCCCGTGGACTCAGCGAAGCAAAAAGCAAAAACGACCATACCCGACTCATCAACTTTCCCGGCTACAAGGGTGGTTAACAAAACTAGTAAACTCCTATGAAAGGGTGTCCCATCAAGTTGACTCAAGCACACACACGTTTTCGCAAACAAAACAGTTCCAAAAACATGGGATCAATATGGTCAAGAGGCACTTGCCTTGTTCCTGTGGCTTTTGTTGCTCACGTGTCTCGAAGTCTTGGTGCTGTAGTCCTTCGTAGATAGCTTCCTGAGCTTGTACTTCTACTCACGACCACGCACATACAAAATTATAGCAATCAAACATCATGCACAAACTTTACTCAAGATGCAATGGTGTAGATGCATGCTAATCCTATGATGTAGTTTCATTAATACCAGTTTGTACGTGTTCTTGCATGTTTTAATGGCTTTGCATGGGATTTTAAGATGAACAAGGGTGTAGGGATCAAGTGTGGACGTGGTGATGATCTTGACTCAAGATCTAGATCAATTCCATCGTCAAAAACCGATCAACACGTGATCTGTCCACACGAAAAAGATTCTGTTCGAAGAAACAGATACGTAGAAACCGCGATGATGTCGTAAGGTGGTAACGAAGACCTACCTCGGCCTTCCTCCTAGCAATGGCAGCAGGACGGATCGCCGACTCTCTTCTGGCGACGGCGAGTGTGATAGGGCTCGTCAGTGGTCTCACCGGTGGCTGAACTCCGGCGAAGGGCGTTAACTCGGCGAGTTGGGAGTTAGGACCTCCAAGTCGCCGACTCGGGAGGTAGAAAAAGAATACGTGGGTTGCGGCCAGAGGTTTTGGGTTCTATTTATAAGGGGTGAAAGAAGAGTCCTACTCTGATTGGATTTCAAATAAGAGTCCTATTCAACTTGTTTTTGGATTTTAACAACTTATCTCCAATTGATTTAGGTGCGATAGCGGCGTGGAAGAAATCGTGTCGGTTTCCTCAGTACCGGGTGCTCGCGTACAGGGAAAAAACCGCTTAGGAATCTCGTCCTTCCGCAGGGATAAGCTTCGGAGGCTCCACGTGTCCAGCGGGGGCCTGATCTCCCTTTTCCGCAGAGACAAGCTCCGGGTGCGCCACGTGTCTGGCGGGCGGGACCTCCATCTCCCTCAGAGGCGAGCTCCGTGTGTGCCACGTGTCTGGCGGGCGGGACCTCCCTCTCCCTCAGAGGCGAGCTTCGCGTGCGCCACGTGTCTGGCAGGTCGGGCCTCCCCTCTCTACAGAGGCAAGCTTTGGGGGCACCACCTGTCAGTTACGGACCTCCCCTCTCCTCAGATGCGAGCTCCGAAAGTGCCATGTGTCAGTTCCGGACCTCCTCTCTCCTTAGAGGCAAGCTCCGAGAGTGCCACGTGTCCAGCAGCGCCAAACTTCCTTTCTCCTCAGAGACGAGCTCCGAGGTCGACACATGTCCAACAGCGTCGGACCTCCCTTCTCCTCGGAGGTGAGCTCCGAGGACGACACGTGTCCCGTAGTGTCGGACCTCCCTTCTCGGAGGTGAGCTTCGAGGATGACACGTGTCCCGTCGTGCGTATCCAGGGGAAGGGTACGGTCCTATTTGCCGCCAAGACGGGTGAGCACAGGAGGCTCACCAGCGTCTACCTCATCCCGCGCCTCACCACCAACCTTATCAACGTCGGCCAGCTGGATGAGGATGACTACAACATCACGGTGCATGGAGGAGTGATGCACATACAGGATGAGCAGCAGCGTCTCCTCACACGGGTTTAGCGCGACGACAACAAGCTGTACTCCATTCGGCTCAACATCACACGTCCGGTTTGTCTAACCGCGAGGCGTGATGATATTGCGTGGCGTTGGCATGAACGCTACAGACACGCCGGCTTCCAGACGCTTCGGAAGTTGGCATGAGAGGAGATGGTGCCCGGGCTTCCGCAAATTGATCGCATCGATCAATTGTGCGAAGCTTGCTTGGTCGGGAAGCAGAGGCGCTCTAGCTTCACCAAACAAGCTCGGCGGCGCGCGGAGGGCGCGCTCGACCTCGTCCACTACGACATCAGCGGGCCTATCACGCCGACGACTCCAGGCGGCAAGAAGATGTTCTTGTTGCTAGTGGATGGCATGAGCTGCTATATGTGGCTCTATCTTCTAGCAACCAAGGACCAGGCGCCCGACTTAATTAAACAATTCTAGACGACAACTGAATTAGAGTCCGGGAGGAGGCTGAATCTACTCCGTACTGATCGCGGAAGGGAGTTCACCTCACAGGAGTTCGGCGAGTACTGCGCTCAGCACGAAGTACAACATCAACTCACAGCCCCAGATACGCCGCAACATAACGTGGTTGTATAGCGGCGCAACCAGACGGTGGTCGGCATGGCGAGGAGTAGTCGAAATTTTTTTTGGGATGAGACAGTTATCACGGCTGTCTACATCTTAAATCGATCCCCCACCCGTGGCCTCGACAAGAAGACGCCATATGAATCTTGGCATGGAGAGCGACCAACCATCAACTACTTCTGAACTTTTGGGTGCGTGGGGCATGTCAAGAACACGCGCCCCCACCTGAAAAAGTTGGAAGGCCAGAGTACTCCGATGATTTTCCTTGGCTATGTTGCAGGGACGAAGGGCTATCGGATGTATAATCCGGCTGATGGGCGCACACACATATCACATGACGTGATATTCGATGAGGCGGCCAAGTGGGACTGGAGGGAAGGACCAGGAGAAGAGGACTACACCGCCTTCCACGTTGACTCCTTAGGTCCAGCACCTGCTAGACCTGCTGTTCCAGCACCTGGAGAGGTGCTGCAGGGTCCGGAGGGGCCAAACAGCATCCCTGTAGTACCTAGGAGTTCCTACGCCAACCTCCAGACCTGCTGGAGGGGATCCAGTACCCACGGCGTCGCCCCAAAGGCTCCTGCAGGGACTGTCCAGCGCAGATCAGGGCTGGAACAGTCCTGCACGGGAGTCAGCAGCAGCGGGGGGTTCCGGACTTGAAGATTCCAACACCTTCGTCATGCCCCGAAATACTCCACGGCCCATCCGCTTCGCCACACCGCTGTCAGACCCCGGCAGCAACATCGTTGACGCCTACTACGACGGCGGTGCGAAACTACAGTTTCGAACGATGCGCAACGTGCTTGGAACCCCCACCCCTCTTGGTCGGGCCGAGCGACCACCAAGCTTGGAGGTGGGGGAGCTCATGTTCACCACCGCGGAGGAGCCCACGTCCTTCGTCGATGCTGAGGAACACCTGTGCTGGAGACGGGCCATGCTCGAAGAGATGGAGTCCATAGAAGAAAACAAGACTTGACAACTTGTTGATCTTCTTACAGGACACAAGCCCATAGGCCTCAAATGGGTGTTCAAGTTGAAAAGGGACGAGCATGGGGAGGTGGTGAAGCACAAGGGTCGGTTGGTGGCAAAAGGCTATGTCCAGCGGCAAGGAATAGATTTTGACGAGGTATTTGCTCCAGTAGCTTGTCTCGAATCTGTTCGCTTGCTCCTTGCAGTTGTTGCGTACAAGGGGTGGGAGGTACACCACATGGATGTGAAGAGCGCCTTCCTGAACGGTGACTTGATAGAGGAGGTGTACGTCTCCCAACCCGCTGGCTTCATCATCGACGGAGCCGAACACAAGGTGCATCGGCTCAAGAAGGAACTATATGGACTTTGTCAGGCACCCAGGGCCTGGAATGCCAAGCTCAACGATAACTTGCTATCGCTTGGTTTCCAGAAGAGTACGAGCGAGCACGGGATCTATTTCCGTGGAGCTGAAGATGAGAAGATCAACGTTAGCGTGTACGTCGATGATCTTGTGATCACAAGAGGAGGCGACCTCAAGAAGTTCAAGGGGGAGATGATGAAGAGGTTCAAGATGAGCGACTTGGGGCTCTTGTCATATTATCTTGTCCTGGAGGTGCGGCAAGCTGATACAGAGATAAGCGTTGGGTAGGCGGCCTACGCTTTCAAACTTGTCTCTAGAGTTGGCCGGGAGGGATGCAACCCCTGTGCATTCCCCATGGAGCAAGGCCTAATGCTTTACAAGACAAGTGATAGTCCGTTGGTGCATGCAACAGACTATAGGAGCTTTGTGGGAGGACTGCGATACTTGGTGAACACACGTCCCGATCTCGCCTACTCGGTCGGGTACGTGAGTCGGTTTCTGGAGGAGACTAAGGAGGATCAGTTTGCTGCAGTCAAGCGTATTGTACACTACATAGCGGGTACAATCAACTATGGAGTCTTCTATGCAAGAGGAGGAGACATGGAGCTTATTGGGTACTCGGGTAGTGACTATGCGGGAGACGTGGAGGACCGCAAGAGCACAAGCGGGGTGCTGTTTTGTCTTGGAAACATCCCCGTTTCATGGCAGTCCTGCAAGCAGAAGGTGGTGGCCTTGTCCTCATGTGAAGCAGAATATATCACAACAGCTCAAGGGACATGTCAAGGTGTATGGATGACACGGCTGGTGGAGGACTTAGCTAAAAAATCAAAGGCGTCGGTGTTGCAGGTCGACAACAAGTCAGCTGTAGACTTGAGCGAGAACCCGGTACACCATGATAGAAGCAATCACATCGATGTCAAGTACCACTACATACGGGAGTGTGTGGACAGTGGTACTATTGTGCTTGAGCAGATCTCCACCCAGGACCACACGGCGGACATCTTGACCAAGGCTCTTGGAAGATAGAAGTTCGTGGAGATGAGAAGAAGGATCGGGATCCTAGACGTGGGCCAGCGTCAGAATCAGGAGGAGAATGTGGGGGTGATCTGCCCGCTGGCCCTTGGGCGGCCAAAACTGGGCCGGATCCTCCTTCTAGAAGAGATTAGAGTTTAGTTTTCTTAGAGATAGAATTAAAGATAGAATAAAAGATTGAGTTGTAATATATCAGGACTCTTGTAAGGGGGGTTATATAAAGAAGTCAAAACACCCCAGTTTTAGATGAGATCAATACAGAAATTATTCCTCCACTTTTCTGCCCTAGCCGCTGCCTCTCCCTCTAGCCGCCGCCGCCCAGGCTAGCAACCCTAGCTGCCGCCCCCTGCCTCTCCCCTGTTCTGATCTCTCTGAACCAAGAATAGGACGGCGGCTTCCTGATCTCCCCTGTTCTGTTCTACTAGAACAGAACCTGGCGTGACTCTCTCTCTCTCTGTTCTGCTCTGTCCAGCGTAGGAGCAGAAGCAGAATCAAGCTTGTGGCTGTTCTGTTCCCCCAAAGAACAGACCAGATCTCTCTACTCTCTCATAGTTTTCCTAATTCAGCAAGAACAGCACCTAGACGGGGTGCTGAACTGACTGGAATAGGGCAGTTTTTGGTGTGATCAGCACCGGAATTGCAACACATTATATAGAGAGATTAGGTAGGGGGAAAAGACTAAACTGCCCCTAACCCTAATCTCATACAAATGACTAAACTACCTCTGATTAATCCACATAATTACACATTCTAACAGCAATTCATGTGCTAGAATTTTTTTTGTTACTCTTATATCTCTTCCTCTCTTTTACTTCATTTAAAAAAATTAAATAAAATAAAAATTGTTGGGTTTCATGTCTAGCCGACCACAACGTGCTTGGGAGAAAGGCTTTGTTGTTGTATGTTAGTGCAAACTTGAATTGTCTTTTCGAGCACCATAATAGAAAAAGAATTGTGCTATTTTATGATCACTCCGCTTTACAGGCCAAAACTTAATGTCCTAGCTGGAAAGGTACAGTTATCAATCATAGATTTTCAAAGAAAATATCTCGAAAGAATACCAGCGTCACCACTTTATGGGATAGTTGATGTGATTCACTGACCATCTTGCAGCTCTCAACCTTATTTCCTAAAGGTCAAGGTCCATTCTAACGAAGTTAAACTTGCAGAACTGTAGCTGTCCAAAACTAGATGAACACCTGCAGGGTTAGTTGGAGAGAAGACTTGAGGCAGCCCTAAGAACAGGGCCAGATTTGTCCAGGCTGGAAGGCCATTTTTGATAGTCTTCTAAACTAATTGAGTAAATGTTCCATCTCACTCACTTCTGATGTGTTTGCAGGAAAGCTTATTAGCACGAGTCCAACATCGGCAGGCACAAAATTAAATACCTCTCAGCAGTATGGTTTTGCCTTCATCAAGCGCAAGAGCCTCATCCTCCACGGTTTACCCTGGTTTTCTCAGCAGCCTTCACCAGCACTCAAACAACCACCGTGCTTGTTTTCCTCCCTCAAAACCAAACCATGAAAATACCCAGAAATGCATCAAATCTTCCAAAATTCCAAGGCGGCCTCTCATCTTCCTCCCTGCCTCCTTTCTTCTCCTCCCCACTCCCTCCTCCTTTGCAATAGATGATTTAAATACTGCATCCACCTCTACATCTGACACCACGATTACAGATCGTGTCTACATGGACTTCAGTGTCTGCCCAAGCTACTTCCGCTCTGACCGCTCACTTGGTGCCGAGCTTTCATCATGCCCTGATTCTGAGCCACTTGGCCGTATAGTATTTGGTCTCTATGGTCGGCTTCTCCCTGTTACTACTGCCAATTTCAAAGCTACTTGCACTTCAGCTGCATATCGGGGCACACTTGTCCACAAGCTCCTTCAAGGACAGTTCTTTGCTGCTGGCCGCCAAGGTTCACTGCATGACAAGGGTGACGTCCAGCCTCCCTCAGGCCTTGTTAGAAATTCAGAAACTGTTGATCCCAAAGCGTTTGAACTGAGGCATACAAGGCCTGGAACCCTCTCCTTGTGCCTTGGACAGAATGATGATGACGATGACATCAAGCTCAACCCTGATTATCACAATGTTGAATTCTTGGTTACTACAGGGCCAGGACCCTGCCCAGAGCTTGATGGCCAGAACATTGTCTTTGGGACAGTATTGGAAGGTGAGTTTTACTTTCGTATTCCAGTTAATAGTTCTTTTTTGTATTATCACTCTTTCAACCCCATATTGTTGGGTGCCATTTCATTATTCCATTGATTGGTTGAGAAACAATGATGTAGATGTACATTGAAGACCGATATTTTTTATGTTGTCCTAACATAGCCGATCACAAGCTCAGGTAAAAAAGCAGCAGGGGTTGTGATAAGCTTGTTGAGTCAGTGACTATAAATAGTTAGATGAAACCCAATAAAAGTTTGTGGGGCACAACCCTTTTAGCAACACGCCATATCGAAACCTAATTGTGGTGTTAAGTAAGCAAGGGCCAGACAGCCACAATCTTAGTGGCACTGCATCATCGTCCAGATATAGTGATAAGTGAGTAAGAGTCTTTGCATCTCACTCGACGAATGCAAAGGGTAAGGAAGCTACCCGAGAAAAATAGGTTTGGTTGGATAGTTGGAATGTAGGATCCTTGACTGGAAGCTATGAGAGTGTTATGAACCTTGCTTTGGGGGTACGGAAGAGTAAAAGTATAGCTAGGACTGTGGGAGTCACCGGGGCTGACTTGATTGCCAGCCACAGTGACCAAAGGAGGTAGCGCCCACCAGGGGAGAACTTCCTTCTTTGATGATCCCTAGTACAAGCTATGGCTGCCCCTTTATAGAGAAGTGGGCGTCTGATTTATTGGCCGAACAACCCTATCTTCATATCTAAACAGACCCTATCCTTTATCTAAACCAGCTAACAGAACTTATCTTTTATTTAAAGCAGCTAACAGTCTCTCTAATCCTTATCTTATTTTGTTGGGGTCACCCTGGTGGGTCATGTTACTGTTCACACGATACAGTAAATGCGTGAACAGTATAGCCCTACCCATGACATTGCACCGCCCCTCCAAGACAGCTCGTCCTCGAGCTGTTATTGTTGCTGTAGCTGTTGACATAGTGATCGTCTTGAATAATCTGTTGATAGCACATACGCCTCCTGGTTGCCACGGAAACAAGTTGTACATGTTTCCTTCCTTTACTGTCAATGGTGGCCTGAAATAGATTGATGGAGATATGGAGCTGCAGACAAAATACATCTCGATTTCCTCCTTAGGCTTCTGGATTGAGAGAGAGGGAGGTGCATTATATGTTCCTCCACCCATGGCCAGAGTTGATATTGGAAAGCACGTCATCTTGATGGCGTCAACCGAGAGACTGTTGTTGAGGGTCACCTTAAGCAACTCAGGTGACCACGTAGTTGCCGTAGCTAGTGCCTTAACTGGAGAACACACCAGCGATATCAGATCCATTGGCAGAATATGAGGTGGTATGAGTGTGTCCTCTACAACCACTAAGGGCAAAGCTGGCTGCAACGATGTTGGTGTTGTATCAACTGCTACTGGTGCTGGTGAAAGCGGAGGCAGCGACAACTTCTTCTCTACCGCCGTGATGCGAGCCTCATCCTCGTTGAGACGGTTGTTAATGCGCCTCATGAGAAGCTCGACTTGAGTGAAGATCTTATCGATCTTGGAAGACATGGTGGAGGTGTTCACGGGATCTTTAGCACCGTCCATGATCACGGACTTGTTCGCAAGTTTGTGGCTGGTGGGAATCGATGAAAACAGGGAGGGTGGGATGGGATTTGAATTTTAATGGCAGCGGCGACGTGGATGGGTTGGCTCTGAATACCAAATTATTATGAACCTTGCTTTGGGGGTACGGAAGAGTAAAAGTATAGCTAGGACTGTGGGAGTCACCGGGGCTGACTTGATTGCCAACCACAGTGACCAAAGGAGGTAGCGCCTACCAGGGGAGAACTTCCTTCTTTGATGATCCCTAGTACAATCTATGGCTGCCTCTTTATAGAGAAGTGGGCGTCTGATTTATTGGCCTAACAACCCTATCTTCTTATCTAAACAAACCCTATCCTTTATCTAAATCAGCTAACAGAACTTATCTTTTATTTAAAGCAGCTAACAGTATCTCTAATCCTTATCTTATTTTGTTGGGGTCACCCTGGTGGGTCCTGTTACTGTTCACACTATTAGAGGGCTAATGGTGGGTGTATTAGATGGATAATAGTACTGAGGTATAGGTCTGATTATATAGAGGGATTAGGAGGGGGAAAAGGACTAAACTACCCCTAACCCTAATCCCTCACTAATGACTAATATGCCCCTGTGACACACACATAATCACAGTGTCTAACACCCCCCCGCAGTCACAACATCTAGCCACTGCAGATGTTGAGACTGGACCGAAACTCGGAGAACAGCGACGACGGGAGGCCCTTCGTGAAGATGTCGGCGAACTGCGTCGTCGTTGGGACATGGTGTACCCGAATCTCGCCGCGTGCAACCCGCTCACGGACAAAGTGGAGGTCGATCTCCACATGTTTCGTGCGCTGATGCTGGACCGGGTTGGTGGAGAGGTACACGGCGCTGACGTTGTCGCAGTAGATGAGGGTGCTCCTGGCGACGGAAGTGTGGAGCTCCTGAAGCAACTGCTGGAGCCAGGAGGCCTCAGCTACGCCGTTAGCCACGGCGCGATACTCCGCCTCAGCACTCGAACGCGACACCACGGGCTGTCGCTTCGAGGACCAGGAGACGAGGTTACCACCCAGGAAGACGGCGTACCCAGAAGTAGAACGTCGTGTGTCCGGGCAGCCAGCCCAGTCAGCATCGGTGTACACGACCAGCTCGGAGGCCGTGTCACGTCGAAGGAGGAGGCCGTAGTCGAGAGTACCTCGTAGGTACCGAAGAATCCGCTTCACAGCGGTGAGGTGCGGCTCCCTCGGGTCATGCATGTGGAGGCACACCTGCTGAACTGCATACGAGATATCCGGCCTGGTGAAGGTGAGGTACTGAAGAGCACCTGCAAGACTCCTGTAAGTAGTGGGGTCAGAGACTGGTGTCCCGCCGGTAGCGGAGAGCTTCGCCTGAGTATCCACTGGAGTGGAGCAAGGCTTGCACTCGGTCATGCCCGCTCGCTGGAGGATATCCAGGCAGTACTGTCGCTGGTGAAGGAATAAGCCGCCTGGTCGGTCCTCGACCGCAATGCCCAGGAAGTGGTGAAGACGGCCCAGGTCCTTCATAGCGAACTCCTGCTGTAAAGCAGAAATGGTGCGCCGAAGCAGAGCCGGACTAGACGCTGTTAGTACAATGTCATCGACGTACAGTAGGAGGTAGGCAGTGTCACTGCCACGTCGATAGACAAACAGCGAAGTGTCCGACTTAGCTTCGACGAACCCCTGTGAGACCAAGAAGGAGGCGAACCGGCTATACCAGGCTCGTGGTGCCTGCTTCAGTCCGTATAGGGATTTGTTCAGCTTACAGACCATGTCTGCGTGAGCTGAATCAACAAACCCTGCCGGCTGACTGCAGTACACCGTCTCGGTCAGTGTACCGTGGAGGAAGGCATTCTTGACGTCCAACTGGTGGACAGGCCAAGAACGTGAGAGAGCTAGCGACAAAACGGTACGAACCGTCGCCGGCTTTACCACCGGGCTGAAGGTCTCGTCGTAGTCGACTCCAGGGCGCTGAGTGAAACCCCGGAGTACCCACCGAGCCTTGTACCTCTCCAAGGTACCGTCTGCCTTCTTCTTGTGCGTGAAAACCCACTTGCCCGTGACAACATTGCCACGACCAGGACGGGGAACCAGGTCCCAGGTCCGGTTGGCAAGCAGAGCCTCATACTCTTCCTCCATAGCGCGGCGCCAGTGAGGGTCGGCGAGGGCGCTACGCACGGAAGTAGGTATGGGTGATATCGAAGAAGAGTCGGTCGGTGGAGAAGTCGTCGACGAGAAGGCAGCTCCGGTGAAGCGCTCAATTGGACGAAGACTCCCGGATGCACGTCGAGTCACCATCGGGTGGACGTGACCAGGATCTCTGTGGAGAAGAGGAGGGTTGTACACCGGGCGCTCGGGTACAACGACCTTCTCTCGTCTCGGGGCCACACGTGGTGCAGCTGGAGTAGGGCCGCCCCCCCGTACTCGTCGCTGGTAGGCAAGTACGGGGTCGGCGAAGCGAGAAGTCATCGTCGGTGCTGCTCCTGGTGCGCTTGGTGACGTCGGGCTTGCTACAGGTGATGTCGGGGAAGCTGAGGCCGTGTGTGGCGCAGTAGTCGACGTCGGGGATGCAGAGGCCGCGCTTGGCGCAGCAGGCGTCGTCGGGGACACCGGGGCCGCGCGTGGTGCAGTGGGTGACGTCGGGGGCGCCGAGGCCGCGCGTGGCGCAGCCGGTGGCGTCAGGGACGTCGGTGCCGCGCGTGGCGCAGCCGGTGGCGTCAGGGACGCCGGTGCCGCGCGTGGCGCAGCAAGTGGCGTCAGGGACGCCGGGGCCACGTAAGGCACAACAGGTGGCGTGGAAGACGCCGAAGTCGTGCGTGGCGTAGCGGGTGGGTAACCTGCAAGAGGTAACCGACAAGGTCGCTGTACAGGAGCGGCCTCGGGGTCAGTAGAGAAGAGGGAATCCAACTCAGCGACGGGGCCATAGGACGGGGTGGAAAAGGGAAAGGAAGACTCGTCGAAGACGACGTGTCGGGAGATCAAGATACGACGGGTGGTGGGGTCAAGGCACCTGTACCCCTTATGGTCAGGGGAGTACCCAAGGAAAACACACTGAGTCGAGCGAGGCGCAAGCTTATGGGGAGCTGTGGCAGAGAGGTTAGGGTAGCAAGCGCACCCGAAGACCCGAAGATGGTCGTAAAGAGGGTGGGTGCCGAACAAAGCGAAGTGAGGGGTGGGAGCAGTAATCGCCTTAGTAGGAAGGCGATTAATGAGGTAGGTGGCAGTGTGAAGCGCCTCCGCCCAGTAGCGAGCAGGGGTAGAAGCCTGAAACATCAGGGAGCGCATGACATCGTTGGTGGTCCGAATCATGCGCTCAGCCTTGCCGTTCTGGGGGGAAGTGTACGGACATGACATGCGTAACTGAACACCGCGAGAAAGCAGAAAGTCACGGAACGTAGAGTTGTCAAACTCGCGCCCGTTGTCGCACTGGACCGCACGAATCGTGCGCCCAAACTGGGTGGACACCCAAGCGAAGAAGTGAGAAAGAGTACCGAAAGTATCAGACTTCTGTCGCAAGGAAAAAGTCCACGAATAGTGCGAAAAATCATCCACGACCACCAAGTAATACTTGCATCCAGAGACACTAAGAACAGGTGAAGTCCAAAGATCACAATGAATCAAATCAAATGTGTGCTCGACACGAGTGACAGAGTGTGGAAAAGGAAGTCGAACATGGCGACCCAACTGACAAGCATGGCAAAGAGACTCATGAGTACCCCGAGTACACGAGATCGCTGAACTACCAGACAACTTCGACATAGCATCAACACCGGGGTGGCCAAGCCGACGATGCCAAATGGTCGAAGATGCTGTCGTAGTCAGGGCAAGAGGCGGAGCGGAAGCAGGAAGACGCATCGTGTACAGGGGACCCGTACTATCACAACGAAAAAGAAAGCGTCGAGTAGTAAGATCCTTCACAGTTACACCATAAGGATCAAACTCAAGGGAAACATGATTGTCAGTAGTAAAACGACGAACGGAAAGAAGATGCTGAATGATGTCAGGGGCAACAAGAACATCACGTAGCTGAAACGAATCCGGCGAACCCGAGTCACCTACTGAGGTGACTGGAAGAGTCGACCCATTCCCAACAACGATAGATGAAGGATCAGAGGGACGGGAAGGGCGGGTAGAGGAGAGGATACCGACGTCAGGGGTGGTGTGGTACGAGGCACCGGAGTCCACCACCCAGTCAGGGCCACACGGCGTGAGACCCTGCCGGTAGATCGACGGTGTAGAACGGGTCGCGACATGCCCCGGCGGTGGCGGCGCCGGGAAGGAAGACAACGCGCTCGGACCCTCGATGGTGGTGCCAACAGAGTAGGCAATAGCCGATCCAGGTACATCAGCCGATGGCGGCCGAGAGGCACTTCCCAGGGCGGCAGCAGGCCAGGCGGCGCCGTCGTGGGGGACTGCAGGACCGGCAGCCCAAGGGGCGGCTGCAGCTGCTGCGGGCCAGGCAGCGGCACCGTCGTGGGGCACCGCAGAGGCAACAGCGGCCCACTGGGCGGCTGCAGCTACTGCGGGCCAGGTAGCGGCGCCATCGTGGGGCGCTGCAGAGGTGACGACGGCGGGCCAGGCAGCAGCGATTCGAGGGGTGGCAGTGCTGGGGGCTGCAGGAGCGCCGACGGCGGCCCAGGGTGGCAGTGCGGCGGCGGCCAAGGGTGGCGGCGCGGCGGTGGCAGCAGAGGCGGCGGCCCTATCAAACGGCGCAGCGGCGTGGCTGGGGTGCACACCAGCAACCCCAGCGAACCCGAATCCGGGCGCGCGCCGGCTCTGCCCGAGATCGGGCAGCCCGGGCGCGGATCCGGCGGCGGCGCCCCAGGGCACAGTGGCGCGGGCTGGGGGTGCGCCTGCGGCAGAGGCGGCGGCCCCATTAGATGGTGCGGCGGCGTGGCCGGGCTGCGCACCAGCGGCAGCAACAGCAGCAGGCGGCGCGGCAGCGCAGGCCTGCATTGCCTCAGCGGCGGCGGCGGCGGCGAGGCCTGCAGCGCAGGCACGCGGGGCGGCGGCGGCGCAGGCGCGCGTTGCCTCAGCGGCGGCGGCTCCGGCGGCTGGCGCGCCGGCGAGGCCTGCTGCGCAGGCACGCGGGGCGGCGGCGGCGCAGAGCCGCTGCAGCGGCGGCGGCTGGGCCTGGGTCATTAGGATTAGGGTTAGGCCCTAATCCTAATTAGTTCCTAGCTGATACCATATTAGAGGGCTAATGGTGGCTGTATTAGATGGATAATAGTACTGAGGTACAGGTCTGATTATATAGAGGGATTAGGAGGGGGAAAAGGACTAAACTACCCCTAACCCTAATCCCTCACTAATGACTAATATGCCCCTGTGACACACACATAATCACAGTGTCTAACACACACGATACAGTAAATGCGTGAACAGTACAGCCCTACCCATAACAGAGAGTTAGTGGATATTGTGATTAGGAGGCGTGTAAATATCCTTCGTGTACAGGAGATTTGATGAGCGTGTTAGGCGATGAAAGTCAAGAATACCAATTTTAAGATTTGGTATTTTGGCTCGGCTAGTACTAGAAATTGCGTAGGCGTCCTAATATATAAGATCCTAAGGAATGGAGTAGTGTATGTTCGAAGATTAGGGGATATAGCCATCCTAGTAAAGATAGTATTAGGTACCTTGTCTTGAACGTTATTAGTTTTTATGTCCCACAAGTTGGGCTCGACATGAGCGCTATGAAACGATTTTGTGAGAACTTGGTGGATATGGTTTGTAGTGTACTGGTAACCGAGAAATTGCTTATAAGAGAAGATCTCAATAATCATGTAGGTACAACTAACATAGAATTTGAGTGATACATGGAGGCTTCGGGTGTGTCGTCAGAAAACAGGAGCGTAAGAACATCATAGACTTTATCATAGCCTATGACACATTAGTAGCTAACAATGTTAAAAAAAAGCGGTACAGAAAAGCAAGCAGAGAAACTCTGCCTAACGCCTAGGCGGCGCCTAGGCGTTTCGCAAAAAGCGGAATTAAATTTTATATAATATATTATATATGAATTAGAAAGGGGGCCTTGGCGCAGCGGTAAAGCTGTTGCCTTGTGACCATGAGGTCACGGGTTCGAGTCCTGGAAACAGTCTCTTGCAGAAATGCAGGGAAAGGCTGCGTACAAAAGACCCAAATGGGTCGGACCCTTCCCCGGACCCTGCGCAAGCGGGAGCTACATGCACCGAGCTGCCCTTTCTTTATATTATATATGAATTAGATTAGAGAAAAAGTGATTAGTTGATTAACAGCCTATCAAGGAGATACATATATAGAGGGACAGCTTAAGGGCTAAGCAACCCTAATACAAAGGACTAAAATGCCCCTGCCCCCTAATACACGTACAGTCCAACACCCCCCCGCAGTCCCAACATCTAGCCACGGCAGATGTTGAGACTGGACCGAAACTCGGTGAACACCGTCGAAGGGAGTCCCTTGGTGAAGTTGTCGGCGAACTGCGACGATGTCGGAACGTGCAGGACTCGCACCTCCCCGAGAGCCACCCGCTCACGAATAAATTGAAGGTCGATCTCTACGTGCTTCGTGCGCTGATGCTGTACCGGGTTGGTAGAGAGGTAGACAGCGCTGACGTTGTCGCAGTAGACCAACGTACTCCGGGCGAGGAGAGAGTGGAGCTCCTGAAGCAGCTGCTGAAGCCAGGAGGACTCGGCCACGCCGTTGGCCACGGCGCGGTATTCCGCCTCGGCACTCGAGCGGGACACCACGTGCTGCCCCTTCGAGGACCAGGAGACGAGGTTGCCGTCCAGGAAGACGACGTAGCCGGAGGTGGACCAACGGGTGTCCGGGCAGCCCGCCCAGTCAGCATCGGTGTAGACGACCAGCTCGGAGGCAGAGTCGCGCCGCAGAAGAAGGTCGTAGTCGTGAGTGCCACGTAGGTACCGAAGGATCCGCTCCACCGCCTTGAGATGTGGCTCCCGCGGATCATGCATGTGGAGACACACCTACTGAACCGCGTAGGAGATGTCCGACCTGGTGAAGGTGAGGTACTGCAGTGCACCTGCAAGACTCCTGTAAGTGGTGGGGTCGGTGACCGGGGCGCCGTCGGCCGAAGACACCTTTGCCTGGGTGTCCACGGGAGTGGAGCACGGCTTACAATCAGCCATGCCCGCTCGCTCGAGGATATCCAGACAGTACTGGCGCTGGTGGAGGAACGGAGCACCCGGGCGGTGCTCGACCGCAATGCCCGGGAAGTGGTGGAGCTGGCCGAGATCCTTCATCGCAAACTCGCGCTGCAGGGCGGAGATCGTGCGCTGAAGAAGAGCCGGGCTGGACGCCGTGAGGACAGTATCGTCCACGTACAAGAGGAGGTAGACAGTGTTACCCTCACGCCTGTAGATGAAGAGCGAAGTGTCCGACTTGGCCTCGACGAAGCCGAGCGAGGCCAGGAAGGAGGCGAATCGGCTGTACCAAGCCCGAGGCGCCTGCTTCAGCCCGTACAGAGACTTGTTCAGCCGGCAGACCATGTCTGGACGGGCTGAATCAACAAACCCTGTCGGCTGACTACAGTACACCGTCTCTGTCAACGTCCCATGGAGAAAGGCGTTCTTGACGTCCAGCTGGTGGACAGGCCAAGAACGCGACAGAGCCAGCGACAGAACGGTACAAACTGTCGCTGGCTTCACCACCGGGCTGAAGGTCTCGTCGTAGTCGAGGCCAGGATGCTGCGTGAAACCGCGAAGCACCCACCGTGCCTTGTACCTCTCTAGAGACCCATCTGCGCTCCTCGTATGCGTGAACACCCACTTGCCCGTGACAACATTGCCACGACTAGGACGGGGAACCAGGTCCCCGGTCCGGTTGGCAAGTAGGGCCGCATACTCTTCTTCCATAGCCTGACACCAATGAGGATCGGCGAGGGCGCTACGGACAGAAGAGGGGATAGGAGAGATGGGTGACGAGGCAGGCTCCGGGGGGGTCAAGGACGAGAGAACGACCCCGGAGAAGCGCTCCACAGGACGAAGGACGCCGGTGGCCCGTCGAGTCACCATCGGGTGAACGTGACAAAGGTCCCGGTGAAGCAGCGGAGGGTGATATACCAGATCCTCAGGGCGCGAAGAGGATGATCCACCATCCCACGCTCGTCGCTGATAGACAAGAGTGGGGTCGGCGTACCGCGCTGCAGGAGCCGCGCGTGGTGCAATAGTCGAAGTCGGGGACGTCGAGGCCGCGCACGGCGCGACTGCTGGTGTCGGGGACGCCGAGGCCGCGCTCGGCGCAGCAGGCGTCGGCAGGGACGCCGGAGCTACGCTCGGCGCAGCAGGTGTCGTCCGGGCCGCGCGTGGCGTAGCAGGTGTTGTCGGAGCCGTGCGTGGCACAGCAGGTGTCGTCGGGGACGCGCGTGGCGCAGCAGGCGACGCCGGGGACACTGGTACCGCGCGTGGCGCAGCAGGTGTCGTCGGGGCCGCGCGTGGCGCAGCGGGCGACGCCGGGGACACTGGGGCCGCGCGTGGCGCAGCTGGCGGCGTCAGAGACGTCGGTGCCGCGCGTGGTGCAACAGATGGCGTCAGGGACGCCGAGGCCGCGCGTGGCGCAGCAGGTGGCGTCAGGGACGCCGGGGCCGCGCGTGGCGCAGCAGGTGGCGTCAGGGACGCCGAAGCTGCGCGTGGCGCAGCAGGAGGGTAACCTGCAAGAGGTAAAAGACAAGGTCGCGGTTCAGGAGCGGCCTCGTGGTCAGTGGAGAAGAGGGAATCCAACTCAGCGATGGAGTCAGAAGACGGGGTGGAAAAAGGAAAGGAAGACTCGTCGAAGATGACGTGTCGGGAGATCAAGATACGACGGGTGGTAGGATCAAGGCACCGGTACCCCTTGTGGTCTGGGGAGTACCCAAGGAAAACACACCGAGTCGAGCGAGGCGCAAGCTTATGGGAAGCTGTGGCGGAGAGGTTAGGGTAGCAAGTGCACCCGAACACTCGAAGGTGGTCGTAGAGAGGAGGGATGCCGAACAAAGCGAAGTGAGGGGTGGGAGCACTAATCGCCTTAGTAGGAAGGTGATTAATGAGGTAGGTGGCGGTGTGAAACGCCTCTGCCCAGTAACGAGCAGGGATAGAAGCCTGAAACATCAGAGAGCGCATGCCATCGTTGGTGGTCCGAATCATGCGCTCAGCCTTGCCGTTCTGGGGGGAAGTGTACGGGCAAGACATGCGCAACTGAACGCCGCGAGAAAGCAGAAAGTCACGGAACGCAGAGTTGTCAAACTCGCGCCCGTTATCGCACTGGACCGCACGGATCGTGCGCTCAAACTGGGTGGACACCCAAGTGAAGAAGTGAGAAAGAGTGCCAAACGTATCAGACTTCTGTCGCAAGGGAAAAGTCCACGAATAGTGTGAAAAATCATCAACGACCACCAAGTAATACTTATATCCAGAAACACTGAGAACAGGTGAAGTCCAAAGATCACAATGAATCAAATCAAAGGTGCGCTCGACACGAGTGACAGAATGCGGAAAGGGAAGTCGAACGTGGCGACCAAACTGACAAGCATGGCAAAGAGACTCATGAGTACGCCGAGTACACGGAATCGCTGAACTACCAGACAACTTCGACATAGCATCAACACCAGGGTGGCCAAGCCGACGATGCCAAATAGTCGAAGAAGCTGTCGTAGTCAGGGCAAGAGGCGGAGCGGAAGCAGGAAGACACATCGTATACAGGGGACCTGTACTATCACAACGAAAGAGAACGCGTCGAGTAGTGAGATCCTTCACAGTTACACTATAAGGATCAAACTCAAGGGAAACATGGTCGTCAGTAGTAAAACGACGAACGGAAAGAAGGTGCTGAATGATGTTAGGAGCAACAAGAACATCACGTAGCTGAAACGAATCCGGCGAACCCAAATTACCTACTGAGGTGACTGGAAGAGTCGTCCCATTCCCAACAACGATAGATGAAGGATCAGAGATACGGGGAGGGCGGGTAGAAGAGAGGATACCGACGTCAAGGGTGGTGTGGTACGAAGCACCGGAGTCCACCACCCAGTTAGGGCCAGACGGCGTAAGACCCCGTAGGTATACCTATTAGAGGGATAAATCTGGACTGAATGGGATGGTTACATCATGAGGGTACATGGTCCATTATATAGAGGGATTAGGTGAGGGGAAATGACTAAACCACCCCTAACCCTAATCCCTTACTAATGACTAATATACCCCTGTGACATACACATAATCACAGTGTCTAACACCCCCCCCCCCCCCCGCAGTCACAACATCTAGCCACTGCAGATGTTGAGACTGGACCGAAACTCAGAGAACAGCGACGACGGGAGGCCCTTCGTGAAGATGTCGGCGAACTGCGTCGTCGTCGGGACATGGTCTACCCGAATCTCGCCGCGTGCAACCCGCTCACGAACAAAATGGAGGTCGATCTTCACATGTTTCGTGCGCTGATGCTGGACCGGGTTGGTGGAGAGGTACACGGCGCTGACGTTGTCGCAGTAGATGAGGGTGCTCCTGGCGACGGAAGTGTGGAGCTCCTAAAGCAACTGCTGGAGCCAGGAGGCCTCAGCTACGCCGTTAGCCACGACGCGATACTCCGCCTCAGCACTCGAACGCGACACCACGGGCTGTCGCTTCGAGGACCAGGAGACGAGGTTACCGCCCAGGAAGACGACATACCCAGAAGTAGAACGTCGTGTGTCCGGGCAGCCTGCCCAGTCAGCATTGGTGTACACGACCAGCTCGGAGGCCGTGTCATGTCGAAGGAGGAGGCCGTAGTCGAGAGTACCTCGTAGCTACCGAAGAATCCGCTTTACAGCGGTGAGGTGCGGCTCCCTCGGGTCATGCATGTGGAGGCACACCTGCTGAACTGCATACGAGATATCCGGCCTGGTGAAGGTGAGGTACTGAAGAGCACCTGCAAGACTCCTGTAAGTAGTGGGGTCAGAGACGGGTGTCCCGTCGGTAGCGGAGAGCTTCGCCTGAGTATCCACTGGAGTGGAGCAAGGCTTGCACTCGGTCATGCCCGCTCGCCGGAGGATATCCAGGCAGTACTGTCGCAGGTGAAGGAATAAGCCGCCTGGTCGGTCCTCGACCGCAATGCCCAGGAAGTGGTGAAGACGGCCCAGGTCCTTCATAGCGAACTCCTGCTGTAAAGCAGAAATGGTGCGCCGAAGCAGAGCCGGACTAGACACTGTTAGTACAATGTCATCGACGTACAGTAGGAGGTAGGCAGTGTCACTGCCACGTCGATAGACAAACAGCGAAGTGTCCGACTTAGCTTCGATGAACCCCTGTGAGACCAAGAAGGAGGCGAACCGGCTATACCAGGCTCGCGGTGCCTGCTTCAGTCCGTATAGGGATTTGTTCAGCTTACAGACCATGTCTGGGTGAGCTGGATCAACAAACCCTGCCGGCTGACTGCAGTACACCGTCTCGGTCAGTGTACCGTGGAGGAAGGCATTCTTGACGTCCAACTGGTGGACAGGCCAAGAACGTGAGAGAGCCAGCGACAGAACGGTACGAACCGTCGTCGGCTTTACCACCGGGCTGAAGGTCTCGTCGTAGTCGACTCCAGGGCGCTGAGTGAAACCCTGGAGTACCCACCGAGCCTTGTACCTCTCCAAGGTACCGTCCGCCTTCTTCTTGTGCGTGAACACCCACTTGCCCGTGACAACATTGCCACGACCAGGACGGGGAACCAGGTCCCAGGTCCGGTTGGCAAGCAGAACCTCATACTCTTCCTCCATAGCGCGGCGCCAGTGAGGATCGGCGAGGGCGCTACGCACGGAAGTAAGTATGGGTGATATCGAAGAAGAGTCGGTTGGTGGAGAAGTCATCGACGAGAAGGCAGCTCCGGTGAAGCGCTCAACTGGACGAAGACACCCGGATGCACGTCGAGTCACCATCGGGTGGACGTGACCAGGATCCCTGTGGAGAAGTGGAGGGTTGTACACCGGGCGCTCGGGTACAATGACCTTCTCTCGTCTCGGGGCCACACGTGGTGCAGCTGGGGTAGGACCGCCCCCCCGTGCTCGTCGCTGGTAGACAAGTACGGGGTCGGCGAAACGAGAAGTCGTCGTCGGTGCTGCTCCTGGTGCGTCTGGTGACGTCGGGCTTGCTGCAGGTGATGTCGGGGAAGCTGAGGCCATGCGTGGCGCAGTAGTCGACGTCGGGGACGTAGAGGTCGCGCTTGGCGCAGCAGGCGTCGTCGGGGACACCGTGGCCGCGCGTGCTGCAGTGGGTGACATCGGGGGCGCCGAGGCCGCGCGTGGCGCAGCCGGTGGCGTCAGGGACGCCGGTGCCGCGCGTGGCGCAGCAAGTGGCGTCAGGGACGCCGGGGCCACGTAAGGCACAACAGGTGGCGTGGAAGACGCCGAAGTCGTGCGTGGCGTAGCGGGTGGGTAACCTGCAAGAGGTAACCGACAAGGTCGCTGTACAGGAGCGGCCTCGGGGTCAGTAGAGAAGAGGGAATCCAACTCAGTGACAGAGTCAGAGGACGGGGTGGAAAAGGGAAAGGAAGACTCGTCGAAGACGACGTGTCGGGAGATCAAGATACGACGGGTGGTGGGGTCAAGGCACCTGTATCCCTTATGGTCAGGGGAGTACCCAAGTAAAACACACTAAGTCGAACGAGGTGCAAGCTTATGGGAAGCTGTGGCAGAGAGGTTCGGGTAGCAAGCGCACCCGAAGACCCGAAGATGGTCGTAAAGAGGGTGGGTGCCGAACAAAGCGAAGTGAGGGGTGGGAGCACTTATCGCCTTAGTAGGAAGGCGATTAATGAGGTAGGTGGCAGTGTGAAGCGCCTCCGCCCAGTAGCGAGCAGGGGTAGAAGCCTGAAACATCAGGGAGCGCATGACATCGTTGGTGGTCCGAATCATGCGCTCAGCCTTGCCGTTCTGGGGGGAAGTGTACGGACATGACATGCGTAACTGAACACCACGAGAAAGCAGAAAGTCACGGAACGTAGAGTTGTCAAACTCGCGCCCGTTGTCGCACTGGACCGCACGAATGGTGCGCCCAAACTGGGTGGACACCCAAGCGAAGAAGTGAGAAAGAGTACCGAAAGTATCAGACTTCTGTCGCAAGGAAAAAGTCCACGAATAGTGCGAAAAATCATCCACGACCACCAAGTAATACTTGCATCCAGAGACACTAAGAACAGGTGAAGTCCAAAGATCACAATGAATCAAATCAAATGTGTGCTCGACATGAGTGACAGAGTGCGGAAAAGGAAGTCGAACATGGCGACCCAACTGACAAGCATGGCAAAGAGACTCATGAGTACCCCGAGTACACGAAATCATTGAACCACCAGACAACTTCGACATAGCATCAACACCGGGGTGGCCAAGCCGACGATGCCAAATGGTCGAAGATGCTGTCGTAGTCAGGGCAAGAGGCGGAGCGGAAGCAAGAAGACGCATCGTGTACAGGGGACCCGTACTATCACAACGAAAAAGAAAGCGCCGAGTAGTAAGATCCTTCACAGTTACACCATAAGGATCAAACTCAAGGGAAACATGGTTGTCAGTAGTAAAACGACGAACGGAAAGAAGATGTTGAATGATGTCAGGGGCAACAAGAACATCACGTAGCTGAAACGAATCCGGCGAACCCGAGTCACCTACTGAGGTGACTGGGAGAGTCGACCCATTCCCAACAACGATAGATGAAGGATCAGAGGGACGGGAAGGGCGGGTAGAGGACAGGATACCGACGTCAGGGGTGGTGTGGTACGAGGCACCGGAGTCTACCACCCAGTCAGGACCAGACGGCGTGAGACCCCGCAGGTAGACCGACGGTGTTGAACGGGTCGCGACATGTCCTGGCGGTGGTGGCGCCGGGAAGGAAGACAACACGCGTGGACCCTCGACGGTCGTGCCAAGCGAGTAGGCAACAACCGATCCAGATACATCAACGGCTGTGGGCCAGGGGCCGGCGGCGGCTGCGGGCCAGGCGGCGTCGTTGTGGGGGGCTGCAGGGCCGGCGGCCCAAGGGCCGACTGCAGCTGCTGCGGGCCAAGCGGCGACGCTGTCGTGGGGTGCTGCAGAGGTGACGGCGGCGGGCCAAACGGCAGCAGCGAGCCCGGCTCGAGGGGTGGCAGCGCTGGGGGCTGGATGGGCGGCCAGAGGTAGGGGCGCGGTGCAGGAAGCGGAAGCAGCGGCCAGGGGTTGGAGCGTGGCGGCAGGGCCGCTGGCCAGAGGCGGCGGGAGAGAGCCGAGCGCGGCGCAGGAAGCGGAGGCGGCGCCAGGCAAGAGGGGGGTCGCGAGGAAGGGGCCGCCAGCCAGAAGCGGCGGGGGAGCCTGAGGAGGAGCGGCCGCGGTGACGCAGCCGGCGGCCAGAGGTGTCGAGGGAGCGCCGGCCTGAGGAGGCGCAACCGCGGTAGAGCTGCCGTCGGCTAGAGGCGGCGAGGGAGCGCCGGACGCCAGCGGCGAGTGGGCGCCGGCGGGCGGCGGCTGCGGCGCAGCCATCAGGGGAGGGGGATTAGGGTTAAGCCCTAATCCTTGATTACCTAGCTGATACCATATTAGAGGGATAAATCTGGACTGAATGGGATGATTACATCATGAGGGTACAGGGTCCATTATATAGAGGGATTAGGTGAGGGGAAATGACTAAACCACCCCTAACCCTAATCCCTTACTAATGACTAATATACCCCTGTGACATACACATAATCACAGTGTCTAACAATACCGACGGTGTAGAACGAGTCGCGACATGCCCCGGCGGTGGTGGCGCAGTCCACGCGGCCCAGACGAAAGGCGGCGACACAGCTGGTGGGGCAGCGGTGGCCCAGGGCAGCGCTGGTGAGGTGGTAACGGCCCAGGGTGGCGCTGCCGAGCCGGCGGCGGGACGAACTCCAACATCAGTCCTCCGAAAGTGGGCGTCCTTGCTGTACTGGCCGCCGAGACACGGGCTGACAGACATCGCGGCAGCCGAAGGGGACGGGAAGCGGGAGGAGAAGTCGAAGTCGAGGTCGAGGCAGCCGACGTAGGTGGGGCTGCCCGGGGCGCTGGCGAAGCGGAGGTCGCGCGCGACAGGGAGCGACCACCCGCCGTGGTAGTCCTGCAGCGGGACAAGCACCTCGAGAGCGAGGTCGAGGACCTGCTGGAGGTCCACCGTGGCCCGCAGGTAGTCGACGATCTCAGCCGCGGCGCCGAGGGACTCGATCCCGTCGATGACGTGGCCGGTGCGTGAGGCGGCGGCGCCCGCGAGGCGGAGGGCGCGCGCAGCGGCCGGGAGGGCGCGGTCGGGAGGACGCGGCGGCCGGGGGAACGCGCGCAGCGGCCGGGAGGGCGCCGCGGCCGGGAGGACGCGGCCGGGAAGTCGCGGCGGCCGGGGGGACGCGCGCAGCGACCGGGATGGAGCGACCGGGAGGGCGCCCGCGAGGCGGAGGGCGCGCGCAGCGGCCGGGATGGAGCGACCGGGAGGGCGCCCGCAACGGCCGGGAGGGCGCGACGGCTGGGAGGGCGCGGCGGCCGGGAGGGCGTGGCCGGGAGGACGCAGCCGCTGGGAGGGCGCGGCCGGGAAGACGCGGCGGCCGGGGGGACGCGCGCCGCGGTCGGGAGGGCGCGCGCAGCGGCCGGGATGGAGCGGCCGGGAGGGCGCGACAGCCGGGAGAGCGCGCGCGCGGCGGCCGGCGAGGAGAGAGAAGGGCAATCTGATACCAAATTAGATTAGGGAAAAAGTGATTAGTTGATTAACAGCCTGTCAAGGAGATACATATATAGGGGGACAGCTTAAGTGCTAAGCAACCCTAATACAAAGGACTAAAATGCCCCTGCCCCCTAATACACGTACAGTCTAACAATATATAATTTTTAAAATTTGGAAATATTCAAGCAATGAGATGAGTTATTTAAATACGGTTTCCATATATCTCCCTCACCCATTCTTCTTCCTTCTCATCCTCTTGCCACTCTTGTCCTGCAAAATATAATGCAAGAATCAGCTTTTCAGCCATGGATATAAATATAATGGTTGACAATAGAGGCAAGCAGCCCCCAAACAAAGTCTGAGATCAGATTTTCAGCAGTAAAAGTTACAAGTTACATCAGATTTATAGCAGTCAACACAAATTTAAAGCATTTGGCAGTTGACACACGACAGGCGACAGAACATAATTGTCATAACAAGTTAACATGAGTAAACAGGTCTAAAATAAAATAGACATAATGACACAAGTCTGGAGCACTATAATAAAACTTAGAAGTACTAAGGTGCATCCTGATCTCCAAAATCATCCAATGATGGATCCACTCCCAGCGCTTCGTCTTCATCCTCCTCCTCATACTCAATATCCTCATCATCCATATCTATTTCTCCTTCTGAATCAGATTTGAAATCATCTTCATAGAGCTCTCTCACTCGAACACTCCGACGAGGCTGTGCAGTTTCAGTAGCTCCCATTGCTTCATCCACCATTGACCATGTGAGGCCCGTTTGAACATCTATGATGTCGTCACCATCCTCAGCATTTGGAGGATGTTCTGGACCATATGCTTCCTCAATTAGCCAATCTTGAACATGAATAGAATTATTAGCAACAAGAACATCAATCTTCGTCCCTTTCTCTTTATTCTTCTCTTGTCTTTCTATCAACCTTGCATTGAACTGAACATGCACTAGATTTTCGAGGCGGCTCACATCTAGCCTGTTTCTTTTCTTTGTATGAATCTACAAAATGACAATAAGGAACCAAATTTCAGAAATATATAATATAGTTTAGGCAGTAGTATAATCTAGAAATGAGCTAAAGGGGGCAGACACCCTCAAAAGAGCTCCATTTTCTCTCTCAATCAGATGCTAATGATAGAATTCTTATAGCCATTCTTTGTAAAGTGGGTGTGTGACATCCATAAGTAGCCCACCATCCAGCTGCATGTTAGGATTTGGGAAGATCATTGTTTTACATGAACAAATGAAATTTAAAAGACTAAGAGAGACATATCATGATTCATGCTACATACCTGGACTGAAATTAATGTCTTTACAGCCATGTTTTGCAGCAAATTTTCCAAAAAAAGCTTCTTGTTTCTTGAACTTTTCAAAGTCCATGTTGATCACATGGGATTACTTCTTACCATCACAATGGTAAAAGGTTTCAACAGCAGTAAAAACCCATCCATGAGTCCATGACAATTTCATCAACAAATATGCTCCAATCTGCATATGAGTAATATGGATTAAGGAGGTAAGCTGTCAAGTGCAATGGTGCATCAAGCCTATTATTCATTTTTTATGCATTGACCTCTTTCTTACACCTTTTGCACGTTACTGCATTTTGGTTATTTGGATCGGCCAGATATACATACTTCCATCCAACATCATCCTGGCTTCCTCTTCAAATATAATGGACCACTCACCTCCGGCGTCAAAGCAGCGGAAGACATGCTAGTTCAAATTGGAAATAAACAGTTCTGAACTTCTATGCATACTGCAGGAACAAAAACACATGAAAATGCTTCGAAATCAAAACAACTCACAACAAGAGATCGGATTCAACTCACAACAAAACTCAGCAGCAAGGGACGGCGGTGGACGACCTCCAGTGGGCTCGATCTACAAGGTCGCGGCTGAGATTGCGGACGGAGAAGCCAAAATCGGGAAGGGACTGACGAGATCAGAGATGGAGCAGCCAAAATCAGAGAGGGAGTGGTGAGATCAGGTTCGGAACAGGCAAAATCGGGGAGGGAGTCGAGTTCGGGAGGGAGCTGCGCACCTGAACAGGCAGCAGCCAAGGGTTGGGTGATCCCTAGAGGCTACCTTGGCGGCCTTCACTTTTGCACTCCCAATAGGATGGTGAGGTGATTTTATAGGGAGCAAAATAAAAACCTATATGTGGTTTTCATTGACTTGAAAAGACATATTGTTGATGTCTGTTATTCATATGTGGGGGATCTGTAGGATCACAACTTGGAAGTTCAGCGAGGGGATGTAGCAGAGTGTTAGAGGATTAACATGGATGAGAAAGTCAAAGGGGGGGGGGCTCTCACGGTGGAGGGCCAGTGAGGCAACAATAAATGAGGTCGTTGACCTGTCTATTCATGGATGAGAAAGTCAAGGGGGGCTCTCACGGTGGAGGGCCGGTGAGGCAACAATAAATGAGGTAGTTGACCTGTCTATTCAAGGTTGGGCTGTTTTCAATGGCTTGGTGTCTCCCTGTCGCATCCCGCCTCGTGCAGGACGACTTTCCGCACACGTAGGTGCACCCATCGCCTCCATATTGAAGGCACAGAGAGGAAAGTGAGGGCCCTCGGCGGGCCTCGCGATTTGACCCTATGCTTACATCCGTAGTGTGGTTCATCGGTTCCTCAAGCGTCGGTGGGAGTGGGAGCGTATCTTCCCATCAATTGTCTCGTTTCGACCTCTACGCAAGAGTATGACAGGGCGGTGACTTCACTCCAACGGTCATACCGAGCTTCTGCCTGAGGGTGTGCCATTGTCGCTTGACACCACCTGTTCCTTTTTGAGTGTTTTCCTCCCGACCGAACGCTTGATGCTCGATCGTGGCTTGGGACAGAGTCAGGTGGGCATTAGATCCGACCTAGCCAGGTCAGGGTTAGCGAACACTCACGGAGGCATGCCGTGCCGCGACACCGGTAGGTGACGTCGCCTCAGACCCGACCTGGTGACGTCACCTACTGGCGTCACGGCACAACACGCTTCCGCGACCCCCGACCCGACCCCTTCCGTTGCAGCTTGATCATCTGATTTGAGTCTTCCTTTGTCTCGGCCTGTGGGCTGCATATTTTTCTTGGGGCTTCATGGTAGTGGGGCCCATGCATCGTCGTCACTAATTTTGGTTAGTGAGAACTCCCGTTTCCAATACATCGACTCATATGACAAGATACAAAAAACAGTCCTGTGGGAGACAATAACGAAACATAAAATTCTAACAACATATGTTACCCTTATTAGATATATGTATGATAATATTGTGACAAAATGTTCTCGTAAGTGATAGTGACAACAATGCCTTTCAAATCAGAATAGGATACACAAAAGGTCGGTGTTGAGCCCATATATTTTTCTTAGTGATGGATGAGGTGTCAAATGATATAAAAGAAGATATTTTTCATTGTTGATGTAGTGTTGGTAGATGAAACTAGAGATGATGTCAATAATATATTAGAGCTATGGAGACAAACCTTAATCCAAGTGATTTGGACTTATTAGGACTAAGACCGAGTATATTAGGTGTCACTTTAGTGGTGTTAGATGCTGTTACGTAGCTTCCTCTTGGGAGTGCGCAGGGGAGAGTATAGGTGCTGGTGGGATTGAGAGTTGGATCTGAGAGGATATCTGGGGGAAGAGGAGGGCGCCGGAGTCGCCCCGGCTGGAAGACAGTCCAGCCACGGCGCATTCAGAAACCCTAAGGTAGGGATTCTTATTTTCTTCCTTCTTGATCCTAATACAAACTAGCCGGCTGCCTTTATAGAACAGACGCCTGATTATTCTGATTCTGTTACAACAGAATCCTATCTCCTATTTATTCTCTTAACAACTTAACAGACTTATCTATCTTTTAGCTTTATCTCTATTCTTGCGCCTGACGCTTTTTATTCTTGCGCCTAGCATATGTATGACCATAAAAAGAGTCCATAACACTTCCCCCTCCCCAACAAACAGCTTGTCCTCAAGCTGAAAGGTTGGGTACTTTTCTCTGAAATTCTGTAGGGATTCCCAACTTGCTTCTGAAGCTCCACTGCTAGTCCATTGCACTAGAAGTTCCCATGTGCCTCTATTTAAACGGGCCCTAATTATTCTTTCAGGCGATGGAATAACCCTTCCATGCAAAAAATCTAGAACTTGAGTAAGTTCTTTAGGAGGCAGTCCCTCATACTTCTTTAGCAGAGACACATGAAATACATCATGGATTTTCGCCCTTGGTGGTAGCTGCAATTTATAAGACACATTCCCAATTCTTTCCACAATCTTAAATGGACCATAAAATTTTGGCCGCAACTTTGATGATGACTCTGAGGCAATACTAGTACCTTGTCTATGGTGAAATTTAACCCAGACCCAATCTCCAGAATTATAAACCACCCAGCGCTTCTTTTAATCAGAAAACCTTTTTATTGTATCTTGAGATTGCAACAGTATTTTCTTTATTTCCTTCAAAAATTCATCTCTGTCCAGCAGTTGTTTTTCTACGGCGGCCACTTTTGCTTTGCTTGGAACATAAGACAATATTGTTGGAGGGTCTCTGCCATAGACTACTTTAAATGGTGTAGTATGCAAAGCTGTTTTATAAGAAGAATTATAACAATATTCTGCCCAGGGAAGCCACTGCAGCCAAGTCCTTGGTCTATCCCCTGCCAAACATCTCAAATACATTGTGATAATCCGGTTTACTACTTCTGACTGACCATCAGTTTAGGGATGAAATGCTGAACTTATTTTTAAAGTAACCCCAACAATCTGAAACAATTCTTTCCAGAAGATACTTGTAAATATTGTGTCACAGTCACTCACTATGGAGCAGGGAAAACCATGTAGCTTAACAATATTCTCAAAGAAAACTCTTGCCATTAATGCTGCAGAATATGGGTGACTTAAAGGAATAAAATGGGCATATTTAAAAAACCGATCAACAATGGTTAAAACAATAGATTTTGCACCCACTTTAGGAAAACCTTCAATGAAATCCATTGATATATCACTCTAGATTTCAGAAGGAACTGGAAGAGGTTGTAGCAAACCAGCTGGGTGCAAATGTTCTGTTTTGTTTCTTTGACATACAGTGTAACTTTTCACAAAATCCTTCACTCTCCTATGGGCAATAGGACTGTAAAATGTAGATCTAAATCTGTGCAAGGTTTTCTGCACTCTCTCATGTCCATTATGAACTGTGATCAGTATTTGTGGCCATAATTCAGAGTTATCTGGAAGAAATACCTTTCCGTTAAATATCAACAATTCATCTAATAATTTCCAACCTTCTGGTGCAGTTTTATTCTGAACTTGTTGTCTCAGTTGGATTGCTGAAGAATCTGTAAGCATTTCCATACGCAGATCATCAAAAATTGAAAACAGAGGCCTAGATAGTACTTGCAGCACTGTTTCTTCCATATTTTGGCGTGAAAATGCATCTGCCGCCCCATTTTGCTTTTCCTGGCCTGTACTCAACTGTCAGATCAAATTCAAACAGTTTACTAACCTATGTGTGTTGGGGGATAGTAGTGAGCCTCTGATCCAATAAAAATTTTAGACTATAATGGTCAGTCCGAACTGTAAATAATCTGCCCCACAAGTATGGTCTTCAGTGTCGAACAACTTTGACTAACCCAATTAATTCTCTTTCATACGCTGGCAATTTAGCATGCTGGGGTGCCACTGGCCGGCTGATAAAGGCAATAGCCCCCTCACCATGATGCAAAACTGCTCCAAAACCGGACCCTGATGCATCACAATCCACATAGAATTTTTTCTGAAAATCAAGAAGGTGAAGAATTGGTGCTGATGTTAAGACACTTTTGAGACTACAAAAAGCGTCTGTAGCCTCTGCTGACCATGAAAAAGAGTCCTTCTTCAGCAGCGCTGTTAATGGCCGAGCAATTTCTCCATAGCCAGCTATGAACTTTCGATAGTATCTGGCCAGACCTAAAAACCCACGAAGGGCCTTGATATTCTTTGGTACCGGCCATCCATCCACTGCTGTCACTTTTGATGGATCCATAGACACTCTGCCATTAGAAATAATATGGCCTAAATAGGTGACCGATTTTTGGCCAAAGAAACACTTGGATTTCTTCAGCACTAATTTATTTTCCATCAAGACTTGAAATACTGACTTAACATGCTGCAAGTGTGCTACCTATGATGAGCTAAAAATTAAAATATCATCAAAGAATACCAGGACTGATTTCCTAAGAAATGGTTTGAGCACCTCATTCATAAGTGATTGAAATGCTGAGGGGGCATTTGTCAATCCAAACGGCATGACAAAAACTCAAAATGTCCATGATGAGTTCTAAAGGCTGTTTATTCAATATTGGTGCTGTTCATGCGAACTTGATGATACCCACTTCTTAGGTCCAATTTCGTAAAAAACCTTGCAGTTTTTAATTCATCTAACAGTTCATCAATTATCGGGATAGGAAATCTGTCATTAACTGTCTGCTCATTTAGAACTCGATAGTCCACATAGAAACGCCATGTGCCATCA
This sequence comes from Neostapfia colusana, assembly GCA_030760725.1. Taxonomy (NCBI): domain Eukaryota; kingdom Viridiplantae; phylum Streptophyta; class Magnoliopsida; order Poales; family Poaceae; genus Neostapfia; species Neostapfia colusana. Next base: position 23,287,560 of record JASWHV010000006.1, on the reverse strand, counting down.
GCTTTTTTAACCAATAAAACCGTTGAAGAGAAAGCTGAAGTGCTTGGCCTAATAATTCCTTGTTGTAACATGTCGTCACATTGCCTTTCAATTTCATCTTTTAACAACTGTGGGTATCTATATGGGCGAACAACAATGGAGGAGGCTCCAGGCAGAAGATGGATACGATGATCTTGCCTCCTTGGGGGTGGCAACCTTGTGGTGTTCTGAATAGGTCATCAAATTCTTGAAGAAGAACCTCCAACAATTCTCTTTCTGTTATAGACTGAAGTGCAGTATGTGCAGGACCTCCCATGCCCTTCCATTCAATTTTCCTTCCATCTTTCCAAAAAGTCATTGTGAGAGCAGCAAAATTCTACAATATGGGCCCCAATGTTTTCAGCCACTTGACACCCAATACAATATCAAATCCCTGTATTGACAACAACAACAACAACCAAGCCTTTATCCCAAGCCTGTTGGGGTCGGCTAGACATGAAACCCAATATCAATGAAGTAAAAGAGAGGAAGAGATATAAGAACAAGAAAAAAGAAAAAAAGGAAAAAAAGAAAAAATAAAAAAGGAAAAGAGAAAAGAGAAAAGAAAAAAGAAAAAGAAAGAGAGCAAAGAAAAAAGAAAAAAAAACAAGACTACGATTCTGGCACATGAATTGCTACTTTCCATGCGGTCCTATCATGAGCTAAGTCTCTGGATACATTCCAATCTCTCAAATCTCGTTTTACCGCCCCCTCCCAGGTCAACCTTGGTCGTCCTCTACCCCTCCTAATATTTTCTCTACCTCTTAAAATCCCACTGTTAACCGGTGCTTCTGGAGGTCTCCGTTGGATATGTCCAAACCACCTAAGTCGATGTTGGACTAACTTCTCTTCAATCGGCGCCACCCCTACCTTATCACGAATCGCCTCATTCCTTATTCGGTCTCTTCTTGTGTGCCCGCACATCCACCATAGCATGCGCATCTCTGCGACACTCATTTGTTGGACATGTTGCCGTTTAGTTGGCCAACATTTCGCCCCATAGAGCATCGCGGGTCTGAGCACCGTCCTATAGAACTTCCCTTTTAGCTTTTGTGGGGCTTTCCTATCACATAGGATTCCAGAGGCTTGTCGCCATTTCATCCACCCTACCTTGATCCTGTAGCAAACATCCTCATCAATATCGCCATTGCTTTATAACATTGATCCTAAGTATCGGAAAGAGTCCCTTCTAGATACTATTTGTCCTTGTAGACTAACATTTCCCTCTTCACGACCAACACCACTAAAGTCACACCTCATATACTCGGTTTTGGTCCTACTAAGTCTAAACCCCTTGGACTCTAAGGTTTGTCTCCATAACTCTAATTTCTTATCAACACCATCTCTAGTTTCATCTACCAGCACTACATCATCAGCAAAGAGCATGCACCAAGGGATATCCCCTTGTATATCCTTCGACACCTCATCCATCACCAAGGAAAAGATGTATGGGCTCAAAGCTGATCCTTGATGTAGTCCTACCGTGATAGGAAATTTATCACAAAGGATTCCCCTTCAATAACTATGGCTGTATTAGCACAAACCCCCTCACTAGTCATTTTGTCACCATTTGCTACTGGCACTGATAGACCCGGTCTCTTCACTATTATTAAATTCAGTTTCTGAGCCAAAGCCTCACTGATGAATGTATGGATTGAGCCTGAGTCCACCAATGCTTTTACTGTTTGAGTTCCTATTTTTACTGCTAGCTGCATGGTGTTTGCCACTCCTATCCCTGTTAATGCATGTAGAGAAATTCCCAAATTCTCAACCACAGATTCCAACTCCTCCTCTTCTAATTCCAGTAAAAAAACAGCTTTGTTGCTGCATTTATGGTCCTGAGAAAATTTTTCAGAGCAGTTATAACATTCTCCATTCAAACGCTTAATTGCCATCTCTTCTGGTGTTAGCTTCCTAAATCTAGGTGTGGATGATGCAGTCGATCCCTGATATGAAGGTGATTTATTTGGTATAGAGACCTGAGGTGTAGACTGCCTTTGGCTGCTTCGTGGGGTCATCTTGGATACCCATGCTTTCTCCTCATGGACCGACAACATACGCTGTTAATATGCCCTAGCCAAACTCATGGCTGTCTGCAGATTGGCAGATGCTTGGAGTTCCACATCAGTTCTCAAGGGTTGGTCTAACCCAGCTGTGAATAAATTGATCTGGTGAGATACTGATAAATCATCACATCGGCAAAGCAAAGCACGGAATTGTCGTTGATATTCTTCAACTGATCCAGTCCTGTGGAGGGCCTTCAATTCTGCTAAGCCATTAGCACGGATTGGGGGACCAAACCGCAGATTAACAAAATCTGCAAAGCGTGACCATAATAAAATCTCATGATTACGTTCTAGTGCATAATACCACTGAGCTACGATGCCATCTAGGTGGAGGGATGCCAGCCAAACTTTGTCTTCATTCATAGTTCTCATCCCCTGAAAATATGACTCACACTTGGTGAGCCATGTGAGCGGGTCTGATTCACCATCATAGCTAGGAAAATTAATTTTTGGAAACTGATGAAAGTGGCGGCGATCCTCACCTGGGCTTGTTCTGCTAGCACCGTCATCTTCTAATCGCCTCTGACCTCTTTGATCTCCTCCACTAATGATGCTTTGTGCTTCTGCGCGAGCAATTCGCATATCATGGGAATCCAGTCTTGCATTCATCGTCGCCATCTGAGTAAGAAGGCGATCGAACTTCTGGGAATCAGTGAGGATTACAGGATCGTTCTCAGCACCGGCCATGGTGGCAAGGTGCTGATCAGTCCCTGATACCAATCTGTTACGTAGCTTCCTCTTGGGAGTGCACAGGGGAGAGTATAGGTGCTGGTGCGATTGAGAGTTGGATCTGAGAGGATATCTGGGGGAAGAGGAGGGCGCCGGAGTCGCCCCGGCAGGAAAACAGTCCAGCCACGGCGCCTCCAGAAACCCTAAGGTAGGTGTTAGACACTGTAATTAGGGGTGCGACACAGGGGTATATTAGTCATTAGAGAGGGATTATGGTTAGGGGTAGTTTAGTCTTTTCTCCCCTCCTAATCCCTCTATATAATCACACCTGTACTCCAGCTTTTCCATCATCTCAATACAATCATCATTAGCCCTCTTTCATGGTATCATTAGCTAGGAATAATCAGGATTAGGGCTAACCCTAATCCTAATGCGCCAGCCGCAGCCCTGGGCGCACGCCGCCGCCACCCCACCCTGGGCCAGAACCACCGCCGCACCTGAGCAGCCGCCCGCCGCCGCCCCTGGTGCGCCGCCCGCCGCCGCCAGGGCGCCGCCAGCCGCCGGATCTGGGCTGCGCAGGCAGGGGAGGGGGCGCCGCCTCCTCTGGAGGACAGCGCGCGGAGGCCGGAGCCGCCGCCACCCCACCCTGGGCGTAGGGAGGGGCCGCCGCCACCTCCGGATCCGGGACCGCCGCGCCCTGGATTGGGGCGGCTCCGCCCGGATTCGGGCCGCCCCCACACGGATTGGGGCCGTGCACGCACGGGGGGGGGGGGGGGGGGGGGGGGGGGTCACCGCCCCTGTCTGGGCCGCCGCCGCCCCTGGGTGCTCCGCCCCTGGGGGGTCCGCCGGCCCCCCTGGAGGGAGCGCCGCCCCCTGGCCTGCCGGGGCCGCCGCCGCCCCTGGGGGCTCTGCATCCGCCCCTTGGGGGTCCTCCAGCCCCACTGGAGGGGGCGCCACCCTCTGGACTGCTGAAACTGGAGGAATAGCAGCCTCTGGAGGGGGTGCCGCCTTCTTAGGAGGAGCCACAGCCCCCAGGCCCCTCGCTGCTGGTGCTGCAGCCGCCCCCTCCTTCTGGAGAACCGGTCCTGCCACCGGTGAACCCCTCGTCGGTACCTCCAGAAACCCCGCCACTGCTGTTACCTTCATGGCAGGTACCTCCGCGCTACGGGACGCCACCGGCCTCGACATCGACGGGAGCACCACGGCGATCCCGCCGATTCCGTTCCCAGCCGCCGGTAAACTGTGGAGAACACAACTTCTTCCTACGGCACCGACACTGCGGAGACATCTGACATCGCCGCAGCACTGGCCGCCTCTCGCGAGCGCGAGCGGGCACTCGCCCTTGCCCTAGAGCAGGAGCGTGCCTCCGTGGCATCACTATCCCACCAACTTGAGGAGAGTGCTCGCCGATCAACGAGTGCTGTCCATGAGCCTCCCTCGGACGCTGGTACGTACTCGACTTCGCTTGTGGCCGCTCTTCATGCACATGCCGCAGGGATTCAGAACATCCGGACGCTCGTGCCGGTTATTCTCAGTTCCGAGTCCACCTCATATGCCCGGTGGCGTGATATGGTGCTCCTCACGCTGAGGCGCTACTGCCTCGATGACCACGTCCTCCAGGATGAGTCTTCAGTACAGGTGTCCTGGATCAGCATGGACAACCTGGTACTATCCTGGATCCTTGGCTCCCTGACAGAGGAGCTACAGGACATCGTCAGGCAGCGCGGTGGCGGTACTGCTCGACAGGCCTGGCTAGTCCTCGAGCAACGGTTTCTAGGGAACCGTGCGACTCGAGCCCTCCACATAAGCACTCGGTTCCAGAACACCGTCCAGGGTGATCGTTCCATCTCCACCTATTGTCGGGAGATGAAGGGCATGGCGGATGCCCTACGTGACCTTGGTGAGCCGGTCACCGACAGCGCTCTTGTCCTTCGGGTCCTTCAGGGCCTGAACGAGCGCTATTGTCACCTACGGACATGGCTACTTCGACTGGAGCCACTACCTACCTTTGAGAAGGTATGGTCTGATCTTGAACTTGAAGAGATCACTGCAGGAGGCTCTACTGGCTCTGGATCTGCCACAACTTTCTATGGCTCCGGGCAGTCCCCTCGTCCACCCTTACCAGCAGCTGGTGGACCGCCGTCACGTCCACCTTCTACTCCTACGAGTACAGGAGGTGGAAACCGTCGTCGCCGAGGAAAGAACGGCGGTCGTGGTGGCAGCAGTGCAGGCAGCACCCCCACGGCTTCGACTACTGGAAGTAGTGGTGGTACCGGCCAGGGAGGTGCACCCTGGCCCACACCCTACAACCCGTGGACTGGCCAGATCTACATGTGGCCTGGACCGTCCCCAGGTTCTCAGCCTCCACGACCACCGCGTCCTCAGCCGGCGTTCACGGCTACCCTCGGCTACAGCGGACCAACCCACAGTGCTGGTAGGCCGACAGCTCAGGCCTATAGTGGGCCTGGATACTCTTCAGGCGGGCAGTCAGCCCCGACCTACGGAGGCACTGACTACCCTGGTGGGAACTCGGAGCCATCGGCACCCCTTCAGGAGCCACCGTCGACGTGGGATCGACAGTCACTTGCTTCCTCTTTCAGCACCATGCACCTTACACCACCTGGTGCCGACTGGATAGTTGATTCCGGAGCATCACACCATACCACTCCTAATTCCGGTATACTCTCTTCCACCCATCCTCCCAATCCCTCTTTTCCTTCATTTATCGTTGTTGGAAATGGGTCTGTTCTTCCGGTCACCTCAGTAGGTGATTCCGGTCTTCCGGGTACTTTCCAGCTTAAAAACATTCTTGTTGCTCCGCAGAACTTACTTTCTGTTCGCCGTTTTACCACTGACAACAATGTTTCCATTGAATTTGATCCTTTTGGTTTGTTTGTGAAGGACCTTTCCACCCGGCGACCTCTTTTCCGATGTGATAGCTCAGGGCCCCTATACACACTTCAGCTTCCTACTTCCGCTGCATCACCGCCATTTGCTTTGACTACGACAGCTTCATCTACCATCTGGCATCGCCAGCTTGGCCACCCTGGTGCAGATGCTATGTCGAAGCTGTCCAGTAGCTCAGTTATCTCGTGTTTTAGGGGTACACATGACTCCCTATGTCATGCCTGTCAACTTGGTCGCCATATTCGCCTCCCTTTTCCCACATCTGTGACTCATGTTGAGCACTCATTCGATCTTATACATTGTGATTTGTGGACATCTCCCATCTCCAGTATATCGGGCTTTAATTACTATTTGGTGATAATTGATGATTTTTCTCACTTCTCCTGGACTTTTCCATTACGATTGAAGTCTGAAACTTTCGTCACTCTTTCTCACTTCTTCGTTTGGATTTCTACTCAATTCGAGCGTACCATTCGAGTTGTCCAGTGCGATAACGGACGAGAGTTTGATAACTCTGCGTTTCGTAATTTTCTCTCCGCACATGGGGTACAGCTACGCATGTCTTGTCCGTATACCTCTCCTCAAAACGGCAAGGCAGAGCGCATGATTCGCACCATTAATGATGTCATACGCTCCATGATGTTCCAGGCATCTATTCCAGCTCGATACTGGGTGGAGGCTCTTCATACCGCCACACTTCTGATCAATCGTCTTCCCACCAAAGCGATTCGTGCCTCCACCCCCTACTTTGCTCTATATGGCACTAATCCTCTTTATGATCGCCTTCGAGTTTTCGGATGCGCTTGCTACCCTAATCTTTCCGCCACCGCCTCACATAAGCTTGCGCCCCGCTCGACACGGTGTGTTTTTCTCGGGTATTCCCTTGATCATAAGGGTTACCGATGCTTAGATCTCACTACCCACCGTCTTTTGATCTCTCGGCACGTCGTCTTCGACGAGTCATCTTTTCCTTTTCCACCACCTCTTCTGATTCCACCACAGAGCTGGACTCCCTTTTCCTACTGACCCCGAGGCTGCCTCCCAGTTGCCTTGGCCTATTTCTTCTGCAGGATCGACACGAGCTATGTCCCAGACGCCCTTGACACCGATTGCTGCACCTCGTGTGGCATCGATGTCTCAGGCGTCACCCGCTGCACCCCGTGTGGCATCGACGCCTCCGACGTCACCTGCTGCGCCACGCGCGGCCTCGGCTTCCCTGACACCATCTACTGTACCCCAGGTGCCCTCGGCGTCTCCAGCTGTACCACGTACGGCACCAGCGACATCACCAGCTACCTCCCCGACGTCACCTACAGCGAGTACGACGCCACCAGCCGCGCCACGCGTGGCACCGACGACGTCTTTTCGTTTTGCTGACCCCGCACTTGTCTACCAGCGACGAGCGCGGGGAGAGACTCCTGCTCCGACGACGCCACGCGCGGCATCGAGACCCACTCTCGTCTATCCACGACGAGAGAAGATGGTTATACCCGACCGACCGGTGTACAACCCGCCTCTACTTCACAGGGATCCTGGTCACGTCCACCCGATGGTGACTCGACGTGCGTCCGGGAGTCTTCGACCAATGGAGCGGTTCGATAGTACCGCTTTCTCGTCGACGACAACTCTACCGACCGAGCCTTCTTCGATCTCGCCCATACCTACTTCCGTGCGTAGCGCCCTCGCCGACCCTAACTGGCGCCGCGCTATGGAGGAAGAGTATGAGGCCTTGCTTGCCAACCGGACCTGGGACCTAGTTCCCCGTCCTGGTCGTGGCAATGTTGTCACAGGCAAGTGGATATTCACACATAAGAAGAAGGCGGATGGCACCTTGGAGAGATACAAGGCTCGTTGGGTACTCCGAGGCTTCACTCCGCGCCCTGGAGTTGACTACGACGAGACTTTCAGCCCGGTGGTGAAGCCTGCGACAGTTCGTACCGTACTGTCGCTAGCTCTCTCACGTTCTTGGCCTGTCCACCAGTTGGAAGTCAAGAACGCCTTCCTCCACGGTACACTGACCGAGACGGTGTACTGCAGTCAACCGGTAGGATTTGTAGATTCAGCTCACCCAGACATGGTCTGTAAGCTGAACAAATCCCTGTACAGACTGAAGCAGGCACCACGAGCCTGGTACAGCTGGTTCGCCTCTTTCTTGGTCTCACTGGGGTTTGTTGAAGGTAAGTCGGACACTTCGCTGTTTGTCTATCGACGGGGCAGTGACACAGCTTACCTCTTACTGTACGTCGATGACATTGTACTAACAGCATCTAGTCCGACTCTGCTTCAGCGAACCATTTCTGCCTTACAGCAGGAGTTCGCTATGAAGGACCTGGGCCGTCTCCACCACTTCCTGGGTATTACGGTCGAGGACCGACCAGTCGGCCTATTCCTTCACCAGCGACAATACTGTCTAGATATCCTCCAGCGGGCGAGCATGGCTGATTGCAAGCCGTGCTCCACTCCAGTGGATACTCAGGCGAAGCTCTCCGCCACCGACGGGACACCCGTCTCTGACCCCACTTCTTACAGGAGTCTTGCAGGTGCTCTCCAGTACCTAACCTTCACCAGGCCGGATATCTCATATGTGGTTCAACAGGTATGCCTCCACATGCATGACCCGAGGGAACCGCATCTCACCGCTGTCAAGCGGATTCTTCGGTACCTACGAGGCACCCTCGACTACGGCCTCCTTCTTCGGCGTGACACGGCCTCCGAGCTGGTCGTGTACACAGGCGCTGACTGGGCAGGCTGCCCGGACACACGACGCTCTACTTCTGGGTACGCCGTCTTCCTGGGCGGCAACCTTGTCTCCTAGTCCTCGAAGCGACAGCCCGTAGTGTCGCGCTCGAGTGCAGAGGCGGAGTATCGCGCCGTGGCTAACGGCGTAGCTGAGGCCTCCTGGCTTCAGCAGCTACTTCAGGAGCTCCACACCCCCGTCATCAAAAGCACCCTCATCTACTGCGACAACGTCAGCGCCATGTACCTCTCCACCAACCCGGTCCAGCATCAGCGCACGAAGCATGTGGAGATTGACCTTCATTTTGTTCGTGAGCGGGTAGCACGGGACGAGGTTCAGGTACACCATGTCCCGACGACGACGCAGTTCGCCGACATCTTCACGAAGGGCCTCCCGTCGTCGCTGTTCTCCGAGTTTCGGTCCAGTCTCAACATCTGCAGCGGCTAGATGTTGTGACTACGGGGGGGGGGGTGTTAGACACTGTAATTAGGGGTGTGACACAGGGGTATATTAGTCATTAGAGAGAGATTAGGGTTAGGGGTAGTTTAGTCTTTTCTCCCCTCCTAATCCCTCTATATAATCACACCTGTACTCCAGCTTTTCCATCATCTCAATACAATCATCATTAGCCCTCTTTCAGTAGGGATTCTTATTTTCTTCCTTCTTGATCCTAATACAAACTAGCCGACTGCCTTTATAGAACATGCGCCTGATTATTCTGATTCTGTTACAACAGAATCCTATCTCCTATTTATTCTCTTAACAACTTAACATACTTATCTATCTTTTAGCTTTATCTCTATTCTTGCGTCTGACTCTTTTTATTCTTGCGCCTAGCATATTTATGCCCATAAAAAGAGTCCGTAACAGATGCAAAAAAAGAAATAATAGTTTGCAAGGACAAATAATACCTATAAATGACTCATTTTGATACTTGGGATCAATATTGCAAAACAATGGCGATATGGACAAAGATATTTACTACAATATCAAGGTGAAGTGGCAGCAAACATCTCTAATCATATGTGAAGAGGGCCTCACAAAAGCTAAATGTGAGCTCTATAGGACGATCACATCTGCGATGCTATATGGGGTGGAATGTTAGCCGACTAAAAAATGGTCTAACAATTGAGTGTTGCAGAGATGCACATGCTACAATAGATGTGCATTGTGCAATCGTATAGGAAAAGACTGATTTAGGAATGAGGTAATACATAATAAGGTAGGGGGTTACTCCTATTGAAGAGAAACTAGTCCATTCACCAACTAAAGTGGTCTGGGCATATCCAGTGGAGACTTTCAAAAGCACCGGTTAGTTATAAGATTCCAAAGGATGGAGAAAATATTACGAGACGCAAAAGATGACTAAGGTTGATATGGGAGGAGAATGTAAAACGAGACTTGATGGATTAGAATGTAAGTAGAGATTCGGCTCTTCATAGGACTGCATGTAAATCAACAATTCATGTGTCACTCTTACTTTACTCGTATTTTATTTGTTATTCTCTCTATCCTTCTTTTTACTTAAAAAAACAATTTTAAATTGTTGGATTTCATATCTAGCCTAACCCAATGTGCTGGAGATAAAGGCCTTGTTTTTGTTGCATAACTCTTGAAGTGCCATATTTGTCACATGAGATAATATGTATATATATATATATATATATATATATTATCGTCATATATTTTGATCCCATATACAATGAAAAACATTAGAAAAGCTATTACTGACATTATTGGTTCTTGAATGATCTTGTTTTCTTTAACTCATGTTAACTGTGGTTAAAGTTAGATATGCATCTCCGACATGTGGCGTAATTTATGAGTAGAATATTTTAGTCATGATGGTCCTAGTGGAAATTAAATTTATATTGTAAATTTTCATGTGGGTCTAAAATTCTCTAGTAAATTTTTACTGTCTGTACTACCAAGGACACTATCTGAAATATTTTTTTTGTCTTCTGTGGGACTTTGAAGTTAATATGTCGCCGGAGATGTTACTGCAGTATGTTCCTGTAGGACACACATATTAATCCTACCACAGATTTGACTTCTTGAGTATACCTACTAGTTATAGCAGCCCTTCTTTATACACCTAGACATGCAATCCTTCCAATTCGCATACCGTCTTTAAAGTGCCTCAGTCCCTCATTCCCACAGTCCGTGTTTTGTCCTGATATGATTGGATATTGTGGTACATTTAGCTAATTCAAAACAAGAATGCATGAGTATTTGATTCTATCAAGATTATTTTCATATATGTTGACGCTATTCCTTATCCAGGAATGGATATTATCACTAGCATCGCTGCCATACCAACCTACAAACCAGCCGAAAGGATCCGCCTCTTCAACGACTTTGCACAGTTTATTGGCGATGAAAGAGCTCAAACTGCTCGGGCTATGTGGAATCGCCCTCTTAAAACTGTATATATCAGCGACTGCGGCGAGCTGAAACGACCTCTTTCCCCTCCAAGCTTGCCATAACGTACTGCACATAGTAATTTTGTATGTATGTTTCTTTACTCGGTTCATCTCCCTGTATTCTATGATGTTGTATGTACTCCTGCTTTTAACTGATACATGTGTATTTGTTAGACTCTGTAATTGTATGTGGGGCATAGGGGTATATTAGTAATTAGTGAGGGATTAGGGTTAGGGATAGTTTAGTCTTCTCCCCTCACCTAATCCCTCTATATAATCATCCCTGTACCCTCATTATCTCAATCATCTAATACAGCCAAGCCTTCTATTATGATATCATTAGCTAGGAATTGATTAGGATTAGCGCTTAACCCTAACCCTAATGGCCCAGCCGCCGCCGCACTGGCTTGCGCCGCCGCCGCTCACCGGAGCCGCCGTCGCCCTCGCCGGTGCGCCGCTCGCCGAAGCCGCAGCCGCCCCCGCTGTCGCGCCGCCCGCCCACGCCGTCGCGCCCCCCACCCACGCCACCGCGCCTAGGGCCACCGCGCCTCACGCCACCGCCGTCGCGCCTTGGGCCGCACCCACTGGTGCTGCCGCTGCTAGGTACCACGCCGTCGCGCCCTGGGCCGCCGCGGCCGCCGCTGGACCTGCCCCGCCGCGGCCGCCCGGTTTCGGGCCGGATTGGCGCGCGCACGGGGGAGCCGCCGCCGCCTCTAGAGGGGCTAGCGCGGTCGCCACTGCCCCCTAGCCCACCGCCCCTGGCCTGCAGCCACCGGCGCCGCCTTTGGAGGGGCTGGCGCGCGACCCACTCTCGTCTACTCACGACGAGAGAAGGTTGTGGTACCCGAGCGCCCGGTGTATAACCCTCCCCTCCTCTTCTCCACAGGAATCCTGGTCACGTCCACCCGATGGTGACTCGACGTGCGTCCGGGAGTCTCCGGCCAGTTGAGCGCTTCGCCGGAGCTGCCTTCTCGTCGACGACATCTCCACCGACCGATTCTTCTTTGATCTCACCCATACCTACTTCCGTGCGTAGCGCTCTCACCGACCCTCACTGGCGCCGCGCTATGGAGGAGGAGTATCAGGCCCTACTTGCCAACCGGATCTGGGACCTGGTTCCCCGCTGTGGTCGTGGCAATGTTGTCACGGGCAAGTGGGTGTTCACACATAAGAAGAAGGCGGACAGTACCTTGGAGAGGTACAAGGCTCGGTGGGTACTTCGGGGTTTCACTCAGCGCCCTGGAGTCGACTACGACGAGACCTTCAGCCCGGTGGTTAAGCCGACGATGGTCCGTACCGTTCTGTCGCTGGCTCTCTCGTGTTCTTGGCCTGTCCACCAGTTGGACGTCAAGAATGCCTTCCTCCACGGTACACTGACCGAGACAGTGTACTGCAGTCAGCCTATAGGATTTGTTGATTCAGCTCATCCCGATATGGTCTGTAAGCTGAACAAATCACTGTACGGTCTGAAGCAGGCACCGCGAGCCTGGTATAGCCGTTCACCTCCTTCTTGGTCTCACAGGGGTTCGTTGAAGCTAAGTCAGACACTTCGCTGTTTGTCTATCGATGTGGCAGTGACACTGCTTACCTTGTACTGTATGTTAATGACATTGTACTGACATCATCTAGTCCGGCTCTACCTCGGCGCACCATTTCTGCTTTACAGCAGGAGTTCGCTATGAAGGACCTGGGCCGCCTTCACCACTTCCTGGGTATTGCGGTTGAGGACCGACCAGGCGGCTTGTTCCTTCACCAGCGACAGTATTGCCTGGATATCCTCCAGCAAGCAGGCATGGCTGAGTGCATGCCGTGCTCCACTCTAGTGGATACTCAGGCGAAGCTCTCAGCTACCGACGGGACACCCGTCACTGACCCCACTGCTTACAGGAGTCTTGCAGGTGCTCTTCAGTACCTCACCTTCACCAGGCCGGATATTTCCTATGCGGTTCGCCAGATGTGCCTCCACATCCATAATCCGAGGGAGCCGCATCTCACCGCTGTGAAGCGGATTCTTCGGTACCTACGAGGCACCCTCGACTACGACCTCCTCCTTCGACGTGACGAGGCCTCCGAGCTGGTCGTGTATACCGACGCTGACTGGGCAGGCCGCCCAGACACGCCGGTCTCTCTCTGGGTACGCCGTCTTCCTGGACGGTAACCTCATCTCCTGGTCCTCGAAGCGACAACCCGTGGTGTCGCGCTCGAGTGCTGAGGCGGAGTATCGCGCCGTGGCTAATGGCGTGGCTGAGCCTTCCTTGCTTCAGCAGCTGCTTCAGGAGCTCTACACTCCTGTCACCAGGAGCACCCTGATCTACTGCGACAATGTCAGCGCCGTGTACCTCTCCACCAACCCGGTTCAGCATCAGCGCACAAAGCATGTGGAGATCGACCTCCACTTTGTTCGTGAGCGGGTTGCACGTGGCGAGGTTCGGGTACACCATGTCCCGACGACGACGCAGTTCGCCGACATCTTCACGAAGGCCCTCCCCTCGTCGCTGTTCTCCGAGTTTCGGTTCAGTCTCAACATCTACAGTGGCTAGATATTGTGACTACGGGGGGTGTTAGACTCTGTAATTGTGTGTGGGGCACAGGGGTATATCAGTCATTAGTAAGGGATTAGGGTTAGGGGTAGTTTAGTCTTTTCCCCTCACCTAATCTCTCTATATAATCATCCCTGTACCCTCATTATCTCAATCATCTAATACAGCCACAATTAGCCTTTTATTAGTATTCTCTTTCTGGCAACATAACTTAATATACTCAGAGTGAAGTAAAAATATCGCTTCTTGATACATTATTCTGTAATCCTAGGAACTGTGATGCTAACGGGTATAATGACTAACTGTACCAACTGTCCATGTGGAAGACATTTCTTTTCTGCTGATACAGTTTCGGGCTTTGGTTAAGTCATCCCATTTGTGTTGAGGTCTGGGTTCGACGCATCCTGTCTGTATTGCATATTGCAGAGGTAGGATTTGCCTCTATAATCCTTCCTCATACCTTCCTTACCTTATACGGAGCTTGCAGTAATGGGTTTGTCTTTTAATACTGTTTTGGATCTCATCATCCCTGGATGGAGAAGCTTTTGGTTTTTACTTTTTAAGTAACTGTTATTGTGTCGGGGACATGTTCTGTCAGTACAGAAATTAGCTTGTACATGCTGGCCCACCTTGCTAGACTTGATTGCTAAGCTGATTTGTTTTTGTAGACTCCTATCAGGCTAGCAAATAAAACCCTTGTCGTGCGGAATAAAGGCTTAGACGTCAAGTTGCAATTTACTGTTGTAAGTTTTTTTTTCAAATTGTGTGATTTTAACCTCTGGTGTCAGTGTATCACGCAACGTAAATATATAAATTTCTCAAGTTGTCAATATCAACGCGAGGAGCTAATCCCAAATCTTCTACGGACTACATATGGGATGCAGTTCTTTTTTTTTTCCTTTTTGCTGAGGAACGGATAAATGCAAATTCGTACGGATGAATACAAGCAAACAAGTATACAATGGCACATTAAAGCCAGAGTGAAGTGCCTATTGTCATCAGAGCCTCAAATTGCATACTGTTTATCAGCATGTATGCTGCAAACGTATGTATGCAGAATATTGCTTGCGTATTGACAATGTTTCAGTTGAAATAGTTCTTATGGTATTCACAGTAATTTAGGAAAGGGTTCAATTCTCGGCCTCTAACGATGACATTTATTTCTTAACCATCAGCTTCAGCATCAGAACTTTTCACCTTCAACTGTGTTTTCTAATTTAGGCAGTATATCAATGGTTAGATAGACAGGAAGTCATGAAATTTGTTGTCATCCGGACATTAAAGTACTACATGTACAATTATTGGACAGTTTCTTCATCATTGATATACTCCCTCCGTTTCATATTAATTGACGCTGGTTAGTTCAACGGAGGGAATAATACCCATGGCATATATATTCTATGCTAGAAACACCATCTTATTGAAATATAAACAAGTATGGTACAAACTACAGAGGACTTTATCCAAAGAGATTTTTTTTTGGATGGACAGCTTTGGAGTCACTGTAAGATACGGCATCCACAATATAATATGATGCATTTTACGGCGACCTATTCATTCAACAATCAGTTGAGACGTTTGAATATTTTCATCACTGTACAAACAACTAGTTTTCGAGAGATCATCTTTATATAGTCATCTCAGCGCCCTTGGGGTAAGTCCTTGGTCAAGTTTTCTAAAATGGAAGGATATAAGATCAGCTATCAGAGGAGATGAATGGTAGATAAAACAAAAATTAGCGGAAGACTTAATTCCTCAATAAAAAACCGAACTACTGCAAAAACAAGCTTGTGCGTGTACGATATGTGACGAACAACGTGACCAAAACTCTATAGGTGATAGAGAATCAATATAGAAAACCAACACAACAAGAATCACCTCAATTGATGGACTCAAACTCAAGTTATGATAAAAATATGAACAAAGGCCAGTCTGATCTACGCGAGCGAATAGCTAATCTGATATGTTGCACAAACTCATGTGTGATATGCAAACCATAACACAATCTTCACGGATTATAATTAATCAAGTTATGAAGCCAACATAAAAAGAATCACATCAGTTGGATATGTAGAATGAATATATGGTGGAAAACGTGGTCCAACGTCAACTGAAATTAAATGGACACAAGAAACAGAATACATATGAAGAAAAACTGCGTCCGAACGGCCAAATGGAAGTTTCAGATCACAATGCAAAAGTTTGGCACAAATGACAACTATTACTTCAAAAACATATGGAAGTCAGCTGTAAGAGATGCCTCCAACATAGCCAAGTCCTCTCTATTTGTATCTACAACCCATAGTCAACCGCAACTAAATAGTACACCTTCAAAGTAGTCATGTTCAAATAAAACACCTCACTCTATTGGTTAGCACAATGATCAGAATACTAACCTTCCAAAACTTTTTGGACGCATCCACAAGAGTTATGGACACAAGCAACTCGAAATCCGATCCTAACTTGTACTCTCTAGCCCGAACTGGCAACCAACTCGGAATCAACTATTTTTTGGCCAAAACAGGCTGATTTCCTAACAAAACTCATGTCTAAACCCATCCGATTTGTGAAATCTCACAACATTCAACAAGTTTAGGGCAGTTCAAAATGGGGGAATTAAAAATTTCAAATCAAATGGGTGTGACATCAAGTTAAATCTGAAATTCAAACATAGCATATTACAAATCACAATCTGATCTCACATTTGAACTCCTCATCTCTTAGTTAGGCAGACTACCAAATTTCACAAAGTTTGGAACTCAATTGCTATTATAATTAAAGAATAAATAAATTGAAATTCAAATTCAAACTTAAGTTCCAAATTCAACTTGGCCAATTTTCAAATCTGAGTGCACCTTTGGGTTCAAACACATTCCATTTAGTCTACCTACAAATTTCCAGCACTCATGGACCAACTTTGCTATTTTATTTGGAAGGTTGAAGATAAGGGAGGGGGGAATGGATCCCACCTGTCAGCTTGGACTTGAGCAAAGCAAATCCAATTCTCTTCTTCTCTCCAGGGCGCCAGCAGCATGTAGGCACGTCACCAGCTCTTGCTTCCATGGATAAAGAGGGGGGACTGTTGGTCCCACCTATCACCCACAAGCTCACAAAACCGATTTTTGTTCTTCTATCCCAGGGTGCCAGCACATTGGGCAGACAGGCAAGCAACTTGACACCATCTTCTCTCCTAGGGTGCTGACACATTGAGCAAGCAGGCAAACAGCTTGACACATAGCTGTTTTCTTCTCCCTATATATAGTCCACCATTGCTAAGCCATATGGATCCTCAGCAAAGTGGATAAAGCTTTGCTTCTCTCTATCTTCCTCTCTCCTGTTTCCTCTCCCGCAGAAACAAAGCAGCACTGCCATTCTCAATTTTTTCCGTCGCGCTGGAAGACCAATCACCTCCTCGCGGCGCTTCCAACAAATAAAAGGTGCGCCTGCACCTCCTCTACGTACTCCTCCTTTTGGTTCATCGAGTTGTTCATCGTAGTGGACGTATTTCCATTTTTCTCCATGGGGATATATAGCTTCTTCTCTAGTTACAGAGCAAACCCTGCTGGATTTTCTTGCGGCCGTCAAACACTAGACTTCTTTGTCGCCCGACTCTTTGCTGCATATCAGCCCTGGCAGAGGCCACCGAGCCAAGCGTGAGCATCTACCTCAACTCCTCGACGCAAGTCAACGAGTTTTCCCTGCATCGTTCACAGCACTGAGGGAATTTTTCTTCATTGTCTCCATTTGGATCGCCCGCAGCGCCTCAACGTCACCCGACGCCATCAAGATTTCTCCCGCCCAACCGTGCTGCCAAAAAGGTTGGCTCTATTTGACGGGGTTCCAGACTCCGGCCAACAAGGAAGAAGCGGGAAGACGTCCTACGAAGGACGACTGAGCGGACCTGAGCCCGAGCTTGGGAGGAGGCAGGACGAGGAGCCTGGGGCCGACCCGTGGGCAGGACACAAGACCCACACTCAAGGCGATCCAGAAGTAAGTAAGAGCCTCGAACAGAGAGCCCGAGCCCGACCTCGGGTAGGAGAGAAGCAGATGTCCTTCAATGCGAAGCAGGCACCACCGCAGCCAAGTGGGAGGGCACTTGAGTACCCCCAGGCCTTCGCATTGAATGCCCATCACCTCTGAAGGAACCAAAGAGGAGCGGAACACGGGGCGCGCGTGCGCCTCGGTACGGACTACTCCCTAACGACGGGACGGGAGCAGGTGTCGCAGCGGGCTACAAATACTGCGGCTCCATCAAGTACCCTGTCGAGCGTATGACAGGACAAGCTACCCCTACACCCACGACTCATCTCCCCATTACAGTATGGAGGGAGACAAGAGAGAGAGAGTGAGTGAGAGAGAGAGAGAGAGTAAATAGAGGGACCTGTCGACCCGAAGAACCATCCCCATTCTTGAGTAAGAACAAGCGAGATACCCCGACTGGACGTAGGGCATTTTCCCGAACTAGGATAAAATCTTCGTGAGCTTTTAGCTAGGCCACCTCGAGGTAAAAAGCGCGGTACAATCGATTACTAGTCGGATATCCGAACGTCGACAGTTGGCACGCCAGGTAGGAGGAACTGCCTCACGTTCTGTTCTTTCAACAACCTTGATGGCTTCCCAACGATCAACTGTCGCACTCGGCGCAACGATGTCCTTCAGTGACTTCGAGTTCACCACAACCTCAGGCAAAGAGTAGGGGTCCTACTTTGCTCTCATCCACCAGACCTCCAGTTCGAAAGTCTGTACTTCTTCACCAAAAGCATCGACACGCTTCGGATCTTCACCGGCACAGACGCTTTGTACGATGCACCGACGTCGGTATTCGTGGGGGGACAACTTGCGAGTCCCCCGTATATAAGCTTGGCTGCATCAAGCAAAGAAACACGAGGGACCTCCTCGACATCGCCATGAACCACGCCTCCAGCGAGGAGGCGATCGGGGCCATCTTCGACAAGCGAAAGTCAAAGAACCTCGACTGGGGGGGAGCAAAGAGCTACCCCACAAGGGCGACAAGAGGAGCGAACGAACGACGGCAGGCGCCCATACCCGACCAACAGCGGTTCGGACCTCGTCGCGGCCGTCGAACGCCGCAAAGGCAAGATACTGGACACGGGGCAGAACGACTACTTCGAGAAGCTCCTCGAGAAGCCGTGCACCAACCACGCCTACCTGGTAAGGCATGCCCTCAAACACTGTGCCTTGCTGAAATGTTTTGTCAGCGTGGAGACAGATGCAGCGGGAGACAACGGCAAGGGGCCCGCTGAGACAAGTCCTGAGCCCTACGAGCCGAGCCTCCCCATGCCAGAGGGCTGCCTCATGATCTTTGGGGGGAGTCAAGCCTACGAGAGCCGCCTTAGGCAGAAGCTGACAACCCGTGAGGTCAGTATCGTGTCTCCCGCCATCCCGACCTTCTTATGGTGGTCTGAAGTGGCGGTCGATTTTGATCGATTGGATCACCCCGACCTAATTCCATAACCCAAGCGCTTTCCCCTGGTTGTGGACCCGGTCATAGGCCCAAAACGCCAGACCGGGGTTCTGATGGATGGAGGAAGTGGCGTCAACATACTTTATGTTAGGACCCTCGACGCAATGGGGATCCCGCGCACGAGCCTCCGTCCGACCCAATCCCCCTTCCATGGGATCGTCCCCGGCCAACAGGCGGTACCGTGAGGGAAGATCGACCTCCCGATCACTTTCCGGGACGAGTCCAACTTTCACACGGAGACCCTCACCTTTGAGGTCCCCAATTTCGATGGTACTTATCACGCCATCCTGGAATGGCCAGCTTACGCAAAGTTTCTGGCCATCACAAATTACACATACCTCAAGTTGAAGATGACCGACCCTAGGGGAATCATCACAGTGGAGGCAAAATTCTTGCATGCCCTGCTCTGCAAGCAATGTTGTTGCAAACATGCCGCCGCAACAGCACTCGGCTTGGCTCATCGAGCAACGGCAAGGACCCCTCCCGACCAATCCTCAATAGGTCCCCCGAAGGACACGAGGATGGTCGACGTCCACCCCAGGGGCTCGGCAAAGGCGGCACGGACGACATCCACACTACCCGACGACTAAAGAGGGGTGTCGTCACCTTGGAGCATAATCTAGGCACCACAAAATTATATTTGTAACCCCCATGTTGGACAGAGTTAATATATAGACGTCGGGGCTTATCTATCTTTTGCATTTCGAGCTCTTTGTGATCCAATGTCTTTCTCGCTAATCACGAAGCCAGACCCAACCTCTGGCATCACCCGACCCCCTCGCGCGAGGCCTCGGAAGCTTGCATAGGGGACAACCGGTTCCCCTCAAGTTGTGCGACCCACGGCTAAGGGATGACGAAAACCTTGAACGAAGCCACGGTCCAAACGAGACAAAGGGGCATTATTTTTTTGGAAAAAGATGTGCAAGACCCGAAGACTTGTGCTAGGAGACCCGATCGGATCAAGTTCGGAGCAGCGCAACCCATGGCAATGGGACAACGACAACCCAGAGCATAGCCATGGCCCGAACGAGACATAACGGACAAAGCGCCTAGGCCGCTTCCCACCGAGCCACATGACCCAAGGCTATGGGACAACAAAAACCTTGAACGAAGCCACAATCCAAATGAGACAAAGGGGGCGATTCTTTCCTCAAATCGCGCGAGCCCCGAAAGCTCGCACTAGAGGACCCTACCCTATCAAGTCTGGAGCCGCGTGACCCATGCCCAAGGGACAAGACAACCCAGAGCGTAGCAGTGGTCCGAACGAGGCATAATGGACAAAGCGCCCCGGACACTTTCTTCCCAAACCATGTCGCGTGACCTATGGACAATGGGCAATGATAACCCAGAGGGTAGCCATGATCCAAACGAGGCGTGGCCCGAGCCACCGGCACGAACCGCCAGCAAAACCCTTCCTAACAGCCACAAGGTTGACCCTAGAGTTAGTGCGATAGCACCACGCCTAAGACCATCCGATCCTCGTAGGTAACTTCGGCACCCCCGTTAGATGACAATGGGTCGACCAGCCGATCCCTGACAGAAAAGAAATATACATATGAAGAAGCACCACGCGACAGGAGGAGGGAACCAACCCTCACACGGTGCTCAACGGCTATCCATCCACTAGGGATCCAAACACAGCCAAGAAGGAATCCTAACTACGAAGAGGGACTACTCCTCCTCCGCTTCCTGTCCGCCTCTTTCTTGATCGCCTCTTCCTGGACGAGCTCGGCCAAGGATAGCGCAGCTGGAATTACCGCATCCCTGGCCCCCTCACGATCTATCGTGGTCACCCCTTTCCGGGATCGCACGCTGTCCCGGGAATCGCATTGGGTTGTGTGGTGCGATGCGTCACCCAACAGCACACATATAAGGAACTCATATTACATAAATGAAATGCGGAAGCTTACATGTTTAGTTTGTAAATAATTTACATCAAATAAATTACTGCGGAAGACTAGTTCATCTCACGTTTCATATTTAACTAAGCATTCAAGATGATGTCCAGCCTGCGGACTCTTTTCGCTAGCAAAACAAAGACATACGGCAGCGACAGGGGTTTCCATGAGTTAACGACTCGGATGATTCCGAGTCTCACAGAACAACCTCTTCATAAGCGTAGATGTTAATCTGCAAAACCACTCATATAGCAAGCGTGAGCACATAGGCTCAGCAAGACTGATCTGTATCCTCTAAACTGAAACTCTACATGCACGAAAGATTGAAAATGGAAGCTAAATTTGCATAAAGGACTCGCCTACAATTGATCCTTAACTTTGATATTCTAAAGACTCATTTTAAAGCCTTGAACCGAACAGTATCGCAACTCCACAATCAAACAAGAAACACTTTGTTACGATGCTTCTTGCACAAGGTGAAATAAACTTAATTTGCACTATCTCTAAGTCATACATGGTTGCAATACAATTTAAACCACAAGCCTTATCAGTTCATAGTAATTCACTTCACTTCTTACTACGTCAAGACTCAGCGTCCAAGTATGTTCATATAACCGCGAGCAACGGTGATTTGAACCAAGACACGCCCGGGCTGCATGACACGTACACCCATCTCCGAGTTGCCGGCAGCATTCTGACCGATGTTGCACGCAGCAACCTTTCCCAAGTTCATCCACACCGGACGTGGTCCCATCAACACGAACAGCAAGCTCCCTCAAGGTACATACCTGCAGTGATATATTCTTGAGTGAGTTACCTCCTTCTGTACTAACGCCGAAAGACTAAGTCGATTGGAAAAGTTCCAATATGGATCTCACGAGGTACATCGGTTTCCTAGGTCCCATATAGCCTGTATGCGCCCGGTACACAACTCAAACTTGTCCAACAAGGCCAAGTATGGACGGGCCTTAACCGACACAGGCCAGGGCCATGCACGCACAGACCTCGTCCTGCTGCATCTCTATCTCCCTGCCCGGTCTCAACTTTTCCTTTGTGAATTTTCCTCAAGTTTCTAATCCGAAATCCTTGCCAAATTGATCCCAAGCCCTAAGTTCAAGAGTAGATTCCGACTACTTGACTTTTACCGGTCCTTCCAAATGAACATTAAGCGTAGCCTAATTTCCTCGATGGGGTGCTATTCTACCCATTTTCTCAAGGTAATTCTGGTCATGCAATTGGATATTCAATATCATCTAGACCTAATGCACATCATCATAGCATACCTATAGTACCTTGTGACACCCGGCCCCGAACAACACAGAACCGAGCTAAATATGTGCCCAGGATGTTCATCACACATACACATATAATCCACAAACTGAATTTAAAATATAACCATGAATAAATAGTGTTTAGGTACTTTATTACATCGACTCATTGTCTTATTCATGAATCTATCTTATTCTTGCAGTGGAAGTCTCTAAACGATAGCGGAAGCAACTAAACAGCAGCGAACTTCATCTCCATCTCTACAGGCATGTTGACGGTAGTCCGCACGCCTAGTACTCCACATGATCTTCGAAGTACTCTTCTCCTGTTGCTGATGTTTATGTGCTAATGCAAGGGTGAGTACATCTCGTACTCAGCAAGTGTGGGAAAAGTATGACATGTAGCTTACAACAAGGTAGGAATAAAAAGGCTCATTGCAGCAAGCAAAATTTATTTCACAAAACTCGATAAAAACAACGACTATTTCTAAGTGAGTTCAATCCCATCATAACCATGTTATAACAGCAAGACACCTCCATTATAATTCACTGCTCATCATGTCTCAACCAGTCATTAATCTTTCTCAACTTTCATCTCATGCTCATAATATCCATAACCATCTCATATTCATATCACCAAACCAAACTCATTGTCAAGACTCAACAGTCTAAAAAACAGTCCCAATGACCATACCATAACCATACCGAACATCCATCCAAAGTTTTCCCTTCTAATCATGTGAGTTGTCCATGCGCTTGGGACCGTAAGCATGGCTACCATGATAGTTTTACACTCTGCAGAGGTGGCACCACTTTACCCACAAGTTTGTGATTTTGTCACCCGTCAGCGACTGCAGAACCTCCATTATACCAGTACACAACCATCGGTGTATGGCCAAGAGATCACAAAATAGCCTTTACAAAGGGGCTACTAGATGTATGGACTCACTAAGGTTTCACCAGCAGGCTTGAATCACCATTCTCCCACACGCGGGCCCCCTCTTGTGCCATGCAGTTCTCAGGGCAGTCCTCTTTCGACTCCCATTCCCCGCGCCTTCCACGGTCCATAAAAAACTAGCAACACACATAATTAGTCAGCTAAGCCACACCCATATTTGGCCTTGTGGTGGCACTGTTTTTCCTGGCATGGCTGGCATGAACCGGTCCTTAGATCTACGGCAAGTAAACCACCATCTCATTCAGCAACATCCATGAACCAAGCTTGCCTAGATCTCCTCCGATTCCATGCTCATCATCATTATCAATTTCTCATTATCATTATTCATATGAGTGCAGTAGCTAACCATGTTTTAACTCAGCTTCCCATATCCCGTGGTTTAAGCGAAGCAAAAAGGAAAAACAACCATACCCGACTCATCAACTTTCCCGGCGACAAGGGTGGTTAACAAAACTAGTAAACTCCTATAAAAGGGTGTCCCATCAAGTTGACTCAAGCATACACGTTTTCGCAAATAAAACAGTTTCAAAACATGGGATCAATATGGTCAAGGGGCACTTGCCTTGCTCCTGTGGCTTTGGTTGTTCAAGCGTCTCGAAGTCTTGGTGCTGTAGTCCTTCGTAGATGGCTTCCTGAGCTTGTCCTTCTACTCATGACCACACACATACAAAGTTTACAGCAATCAATCATCATGCACAAACTTACTCAAGATGCAATGGGGTAGATGGATACAAATCCTATGGTGCTGTTTTATTAAACTAGTTTGTACGTGTTCTTGCATGTTTTAATGGCTTTCATGGGGTTTTATGATGATCAAGGGTGTAGAGATCAAGTGTGGACGTGGTGATGATCTTGACTCAAGATCTAGATCAACTCCACCGTCAAAAACCGATCAAAACACGGTCTGTCCACATGTAAAAGTTTCTGCTCGAAGGGAGATGCGTAGAAACAGCGACGGCATCGTAAGATGGGTAATGAAGACCTACCTCACTTTCCTTCGATGACAGGGTCTTCCTCCTAGCAATGGCAGCAGCGGGGGCTCACTGGCGACTGAACTCCGGCGAGGTTTCAACTCGGCGAGTTGGGGGCTAGAGCTTCCAAGTCGTCGACTTGGGAGGGGAAAGAAAAAGGTTCCGGACAAGGGAGGGGTTTTCGGGTTCTATTTATAAGGGGAAAAAGAGGAGTCCTACTCCAAATGGAGCTCAAATAAGAGTCCTATTCAATTTGTTTTAGATCTTAACAAACTTATCTTCAATTGATTTGGTGCGGCAGCAACGTGGGGGAAATTGTGTCGGTATCCTCAGTACCTGGTACTCCCGCACACAGAAGAAAAACCAGTCTAAGGACCTCGCCTCCTTCCGCAGAGGTGAGCTCCGGAGGTGCCACGCGTCCAGCGGGGGCCGGGCCTCCCCTCTCCTCAGAGGCAAGCTCCGAGCCTGCCACGTGTCCAGCAGTGCCGGACCTCGCTTCTCCTTAGAGGCGAGCTCCGAGCCTGCCACGTGTCCAGCAGTGCCGGACCTCCTTTCGTCTCAGACGCGAGCTCCGAGCCTGCCACGTGTCCAGCGAGGCCGGGCCTCGCTCCGGGTACGACACGTGTCCAGCGTGGCTGGGCCTCGCCTCTCCTCCGAGGCGAGCTCCGAGGACGACACGTGTCCAACGGGCCGGACCTCACCCCCTCCGCGGAGGTGAGCTCCGAGAGCGCCACGTGTCTGGTGGGGCCGGACCTCACCCCCCTCCGCGGAGGTGAGCTCCGAGAGCGACATGTGTCTAGTGGTGCCGGACCTCACCCTCTCTGCGGAGGTGAGCTCCAAAGGCGACACGTGTCCAGCGGTGCTAGACCTCACCCCCTCCGCGGAGGTGATCTCCGAGGGCGACACATGTCTCACGATGCCGGACCTCACCCCTTCCGCAGGGTGAGCTCCGAAGGCGCCACGTGTCCTGCGGGCCCGGACCTCTTCCCTTCCGCAGGGATAAGCTCCGAAGGAGCCATGTGTCCCGCGGGGCCGGACCTCTTCCCTTCCGCAGGGATGAGCTCCGCAGGCGCCACGTGTCGACAGCACACTTCGGCAAATTGGAATTGGCTCATCTCAGCTATCTTTCTCCCATTCCCACCATTTTTATGATTCTTTCTCCAGTTCTACTTCTTTCATACTATTTCTCTATATGAAAAATGTATGCATGCATGGAAGTGAATTTGAGGGTGTTACAAACCTACCCCCCTTAAACTGAATCTCGCCCTCGAGATTCGATAAAGTAGAGAATAGATGAGGGAATTCTGCCTTGAGGTCTTTCTCACGCTCCCATGTAACCTCGGCTTCCGTGTGATGGCTCTACTGTACCTTAGACCAACGGATCACTTTGTTCCTCATGACCCTTTCCTTCACGTCCAAAATTTGGACGGGGCGCTCCACATAGGTCCGATCCTCTTGATGCTCGAGCTCATTCATCGGTACTTGTTCTTCTGGTACTCTCAAGCACTTCTTGAGTTGGGATACGTGAAACACGTCGTGTAAATCGGAGAGGTGCATTGGCAGCTCTAGTTGATAGGCTACTTCTCCTCACTTGCCCAAAATCTTGAATGGCTTGATGTAGCGAGGTGCTAATTTGCCTTTGACGTTGAACCGTCGTTGGCCTCAGATAGGCGATACCTTAAGGTACACGAAGTCTCCAACTTCGAAGGTCAATCTTCTTCGCCTATTGTCCGCATAACCCTTTTGTCGTGACTGAGCAGCCTTCAAAATTTCTCGTATCGTTTGGACTTTCTTCTCGGCTTCTTGTAGCACTTCGGGTCCAAACACTTGGCTCTCTCCGGTCTCATTCCAGAACAGTGGCGTTCTACACCATCTACCATACAATGCTTCGAAAGGTGACATCTTCAAGCTGGCTTGATAGCTGTTGTTGTATGAGAATTCAGCATACAGCAAGCTCCTTCCCAACTACGTCAATGTTTCAAGGCGCAAGCTCTCAACATGTCTTCCAAAATTTGGTTTGTCCTCTCAGTTTGCCCGTCGGTTTGCGGGTGAAAAGCGAAGCTGAAATCCAGTTGTGTACCCATGGATTCGTGCAAATTTTTCCAGAACCTAGAGGTAAATTGGGTACCCCAATCTGAAACTATCCTCTTTGGAACTCCATGGTGACACACGATTTGCTCCATGTACAGCTTGGCTAGTTCTGCCACATGGTACGTGGTTCTAACAGGAAGGAAATGGGCTGTTTTCGTCAATCAGTCCATAATAACCCAAATGGAGTCGTAACCCGATTGAGTACGTGGCAATCTGACGATGAAATCCATGCTGATGTCCTCCCACTTCCACTCGGGTAATTTCAATGGCTGCAATTGTCCAGCGGGTTTTTGATGTTCGGCCTTCACCCGTTGGCAGGTGTCGCATAAGGCAACATATTCAGCTATGTCCCTTTTCATACCATCCCACCAATAGCAAGTTTTCAGGTCCCTGTACATCTTTGTACAGCCGGGGTGTATGGAATAAGGTGAGTCATGTGCCTCCTTTAATATCGTGTCGCGGATATGCTTCACGTTAGGCACACAAATCCTTTTCCCTAACCAAAGCGTACCCTTCTCGTCTTCCTTGAAATCCTTTTCTATTCCTTGTCGGATTCTTTCCTTGATTTCCTTATCTGTTGCTTGGCCATCTCGTTTCTCTTGTTCCAGCGAAGAGTTGAGTTCTATCACTTCCATCTCGTTCAAGAACCCGAGATGTAACCATTCGAACTCCTTGCGCAGCTTGGGCGGTATCTCCCGAACCGTGAGTTGGTGACATGCTCCCTTTTGGCTCAATGCATCAGCTACCACATTGGCCTTCTTGCATGAGCACACATCCAAGCCCTTGTCTTGATGCGTCACAGTATATATCGAAACTCTTGCTCACGTCCGGCAATACCAAAACTGGCACTTTGATTAGCCTTTTCTTGAGCTCCTCAAAGATTTCTCAACACGCTGGTGTCCACTTAAATGCTTTTCCCTTCATTAGCAATTCAATCATAGGCTTTGCTATTTTGGAGAAATCCTTGATGAACCGTAGATAGTATCCAGCCATCCCAAGGAAACTCCGAATATCTCTCACATTCTATGGTTGGTTCCACTTCAGAACATCTCCCACTTTTCCAGGATCAACCGATACTCCTCTCGCGGAGATGATGTGGCCTAGGAACGATATTTCCTTTAGCCAAAATTGACACTTGCTGAACTTGACATACAATTGATGCTCTCGCAGTTTCTGCAAGGTCAATCTCAAATGTTCTTCATGTTCTTCCTCGCTTTTTGAATACACCATGATATCGTCGATGAAAACCATGACGAACTTGTCCAAGTACTCCATGAAGACCTTATTTATGAGGTACATGAAATATGCGGGTGCATTCGTTAACCCAAAAGACATCACGGTATATTCATATGAACCGTACCGTGTTCGGAATGCAGTCTTGTGTATGTCGGAGGGCTTAATCTTTAGTTGGAAGTATCCCAATCGAAGATCAATCTTGGAGAAAACTCGGGCACCTTTCATCTGGTCGAACAGGTCCTCTATACGAGGCAGCAGGTATTTATTCTTGATCGTCACCTCATTGAGAGACCTATAATCCATACATCCTTTGGTCCCATCCTTCTTATCTATGAAGAGCACGGGGCCTCCCCACGGTGACGAGCTTGGGCGTATAAAACCCTTTTCTAGCTACTCCTGAATTTGCTTCTTAAGTTCCACTAGTTCATTAACGGGCATCCTATATGGCCTTTTTGCTATAGGTGCAGTTCCAGGTACTAAATCAATGGCAAATTCAATGTCCCGGTCAGGTGGCATACCAGGAAGTTCTTCCGGGAACACATCCAAAAATTCTTGAACCACCGGAATGCTTTCCAATGTTGCTTCTTCGACGTGATTCAACACTGCCTTCTCGGTTGCCAGTTGGGCTGACTCAAACTCAATACGAGTACCGTGCTCATTTGTCAACTGCACGCTCCTCTGAGCACATTGAATTACTCTGTTGTGCTTGCTTAACCAATCCATTCCAAGTAATATATCAATCCCTTAGGAGTCCAAGACAATAAGGTTGGCAAGAAAGTCTACCCCCCTTATTCTAAGGTTTACTTTCGGACATACTATATTAGTCCTCATCTCTCCACCGGGAGAGTTAACCAACATAGTATATTTCATGTGTGATATGGGCAGATTATACTTGGCAACATACTTGGATGATATGAATGAATGCGATGCTCCGGAATCAAATAAAACAGTGGCTGGGTTATAGTTGGCAAGGAACATACCAATCACGACGTCCTCAGCTTGTTGTGCCTCCTCAGCGGAGACATGATTCACGTTGCCACGAGCGTAGTTCTGCTGCCCACGGTTACCTTGCGTAGCTCCTCCATCCGGCCGTGGGTTCTGCTTGGGCGCGCTGCTTGGCTGTCCAAGGCCTTTCTTCGGGCACTGACTTGCAAAGTGTCCCGCCTCTCCGCATGCAAAGCACGCCTTGTTGTCCAAGACAGCAGGAACGTTGGGGCGAGGGTGGTTTTGAGCATAGGCGCCCATGTTGGGACGGGACACAGAAGGCAAAGGCATACGAGGTGGTTGCATAGGACGTTGCTGCGGTGGTTGATTAGGGCAAGGTGGGTTTGCAGGGCGGAAAGTAGAAGTGGATGAGCCATACTGTGGTGCAACTAGGGGCATGAAACGGGGACGTACACTGCTCCCCTGTGGCTGGTATGACATCTTCCTTTTGCCTTCTTGCTCGATCTCAGGGATCTTGCTCTCAACCACTATAGCTTTGTCAACGAGCTTCTGGAAGTTTGTATAATCGTTGTTGAGCAGCTGAACTTGGATCTCATTGTTCAATCCTCTCATGAACAAGTATTGCTTCCTTTGATCCGAGTTGACGTCTTCGGGAGCATACCTCGACAGCTGCGTGAACTTGTTGAGGTACTCATTCACACTCTTCCTTCCTTGGCGGAGACCTTCAAACTCTTGCCTTTTAGCATCATGACTCCAGCATGGACATAATGAGAGCGGAAACTCTCCTTGAACTCAGCCCAAGTGATAGTCTCCTGGTTGACATGAGCATTGCAAAGAGCGTCCCACCAGTCAGCGGCTGCTCCCATAAGTTAGTGCGATGCAAAGAGAACTTTCTCCCGATCATCGCACTGAACGATAGCAAGCTTCTTTTCCATGGATTTTAACCAATCATAAGCCTCCATGGGATCATTAGCTTGTGCAAAAGTAGGCGTTCGAATCCTCATGAACTCTCCCAACCTGTTGTGAGCCCGCGGTGGTGGTGGTGGCGGTGGTGGTGCAGGAACGGGGTAAAGATTGTTGTTGTTGGCTTGCAGCTGTCCCAAAGTTTGTATCATAGTTTACATGAGCTGGTTCTGCATAGCCATCAACCGTTCAAAGTTGTTTGCACCATCCCCGGGGTTGACATTCTCAGGAACCTCAACGGTGCCATCCTCTTGTGGTTCAGGGTGGCCACGGACGTTCCTCCTTTGGCGGCTGGCGTTTTCCCTCACCATCTGTGAGAGAGAGTTGAGTAGAATAGAGAATAGAAGTTTCGATTGATCCCCCTAACTATATGCATCAAGGGGTATGAACTAATATCCTCTTTTATTAATTTTAGACTATATGAGGATGTGAACACATGCCGAAGCACCTCACATCTCTCTACTATACTATGTGTGGATATGGACATTCACCGAAGCATGCCATAACTCACACCAAGCACACAAACACAAGCAATCATCACACAAGTTCAACACACCACTCCTATTCACGCTACTACGATCTTAACGTTCCTATTACCACTTATTCAATGAGAATCCTAAACTTAATCATGTGAACTGCTATTCCCGCCGTGTGACGGGGGTGGTCACCTCAATGGGGTTAAGTGCACTCCTACGTGGTGGTGAACGAGTACTTATGCGTGTCGTGCTCTAGATCACCGGCATCTATAAATAGGACATTAGAAACTTTAGAGAAGAAAGAAAATACTTCAAAACTTCAGAAGTTATGGAGCAAGAAAGCAAAGGTGTTGCTGTCCAAAAGAATAAAAAAGGAGGGGTTGAAAATAGCCATTTGCGGTG
Organism: Neostapfia colusana; assembly: GCA_030760725.1. Taxonomy (NCBI): domain Eukaryota; kingdom Viridiplantae; phylum Streptophyta; class Magnoliopsida; order Poales; family Poaceae; genus Neostapfia; species Neostapfia colusana. Next base: position 23,257,507 of record JASWHV010000006.1, on the reverse strand, counting down.
GCTGACTTGACAAGGAAAGTGCAGCAGCAAGAAATTTTCGAAAATAGCAGTTTAGAGGGTTGTTCCTATGTGTTTTAGAGTGTCCATTCTACCTAGTCTTGCGTCCTACGGTCAACGTGGCTCTGATACCAATCTGTGACACCCGGCCCGGAACAACACAAAACCGAGCTAGTGCATATGTGTGCCCAGGATGTTCATCACACATACACATATAATCCACAAACTGAATTCAGAATATAACCACGAATAAATAGTGTTTAGGTACTTTATTACATCGACTCATTGTCTTATTCATGAATCTATCTTATTCTTGCAGCGGAAGTCTCTAAACGATAGCGGAAGCAACTAAACAGCAGCGGGCTTTATCTCCATCTCCACAGGCATGTTGACGGTAGTCTGCACGCCTAGTACTCCACATGATCTTCGAACTACTCTTCTCCTGTTGCTGATATTTATGTGATAATGCAAGGGTGAGTACATGTCGTACTCAGCAAGTGCGGGAAAAGTATGACATGTAGCTTACAACAAGGTAGGAATATAAAGGCTCATTGCAGCAAGCAAAATTTATCACAAAACTCGATAAAAACAGCGACTATTTCTAAGTGAGTTCAATCCCATCATAACCATGTTATAACAGCAACATACCTCCATTATAATTCACTGCTCATCATGTCTCAACCAGCCATTAATCTTTCTCAACTTTCATCTCATGCTCATAATATCCATAACATTCTCATATTCATATCACCGAACCAAACTCATTGTCAAGACTCAACAGTCCCGAAACAAATCCCAATGACCATACCATAACCATACCGAACATCCATCCCAAGTTTTCCCTTCTAATCATGTGAGTTGTCCAGGTGCTTGTGACCGTAAGCACGGCTATCATGATAGTTTTACACTCTGCAGAGGTGGCACCACTTTACCCACAAGTTTGTCATTTCGTCACCCGTCGGCGACTGCAGAACCTCTATTATACCAGTACACAACCGTCGGTGTATGGCCAAAAGATCACAAAATAGCCTTTACAAAAGGGCTACTAGATGTATGGACTCAATAAGGTTTCACCAGCAGGCTCGAATCACCATTCTCCCATCCGTGGGCCCCCTCTTGTGCCATGCAGTTCTCACGGCAGTCCTCTCTCGACATCCATTCCCCGCGCCTTCCACGGTCCATAACAAACTAGCAACACATCTAATTAGTCAGCTAAGTCGCACCCATATTTGGCCTTGTGGTGGCACTGTTTTTCCTGGCATGGCTAGCATGAACCGGTCCTTAGATCTACGGCAAGTAAACCACCATCTCATTCAGCAACATCCACGAACCAAACTTTCCTAGATCTCCTCCGATTCCATGCTCATCATCATTATCAAGTTCTCATTATCATTATTCATATGAGTACAGTAGCTAACCATATTTTAACTCAGCTTCCCATATCCCGTGGTTTAAGCGAAGCAAAAAGGAAAAACAACCATACCCGACTCATCAACTTTCCCGGCGACAAGGGTGGTTAACAAAACTAGTAAACTCCTATAAAAGGGTGTCCCATCAAGTTGACTCAAGCATACATGTTTTCGCAAATAAAACAGTTTCAAAACATGGGATCAATATGGTCAAGGGGCACTTGCCTTGCTCCTATGGCATTTGTTGTTCAAGCGTCTCGAAGTCTTGGTGCTGTAGTCCTTCGTAGATGGCTTCCTGAGCTTGTCCTTCTACTCATGACCATGCACATACAAAGTTTACAGCAATCAATCATCATGCACAAACTTACTCAAGATGCAATGGGATAGATGGATGCAAATCCTATGGTGATGTTTTATTAAACCAGTTTGTACGTGTTCTTGCATGTTTTAATGGCTTTCATGGGGTTTTATGATGATCAAAGGTGTAGAGATCAAGTGTGGACGTGGTGATGATCTTGACTCAAGATCTAGATCAACTCCACCGTCAAAAACAGATCAAAACACGGTCTGTCCACACGTAAAAGTTTCTGCTCGAAGGGAGATGCGTAGAAACAGCGACGGCATCGTAAGATGGGTAATGAAGACCTACATCACTTTCCTTCGATGACAGGGTCTTCCTCCTAGCAATGGCAGCAGCGGGGGCTCACTGGCGACTGAACTCCGGCGAGGTTTCAACTCGGCGAGTTGGGGGCTAGAGCTTCCAAGTCGTCGACTTGGGAGGGGAAAGAAAAAGGTTCCGGACAAGGGAGGGGTTTTTGGGTTCTATTTATAAGGGGAAAAAGAGGAGTCCTACTCCAAATGGAGCTCAAATAAGAGTCCTTTCAATTAGTTTTAGATCTTAACAAACTTATCTTCAATTGATTTGGTGCGGCGGCAACGTGGGGGAAATTGTGTCGGTATCCTCAGTACCGGGTACTCCCGCGCACAGAAGAAAAACCCGTCTAAGGACCTCGCCTCCTTCCGCAGAGGTGAGCTCCGGAGGCGCCACGCGTCCAGCGGGGGCCGGGCCTCCCCTCTCCTCAGAGGCGAGCTCCGGGCCTGCCACGTGTCCAGCAGTGCCGGACCTCCCTTCTCCTCAGAGGTGAGCTCTGAGCCTGCCACGTGTCCAACAGTGCCGGACCTCCCTTCTCCTCAGAGGCGAGCTCCGAGCCTGCCACGTGTCCAGCGAGGCCGGGCCTCGCTCCGCGGACGACACGTGTCCAGCGGGGTTGGGCCTCGTCTCTCCTCCGAGGTGAGCTCCGAGGACGACACGTGTCCAGCGGGCCGGACCTCACCCCCTCCGCAGAGGTGAGCTCCGAGAGCGCCATGTGTCCGGCGGGGCTGGACCTCACCCCCCTCCGCGGTGGTGAGCTCCGAGAGCGACACGTGTCCAGTGGTGCCGGACCTCACCCCCTCTGTGGAGGTGAGCTCCAAAGGCGACACGTGTCCAGCGGTGCTGGACCTCACCCCATCCGCGGAGGTGAGCTCTGAGGGCAACTCGTGTCCCGCGATGCCGGACCTCACCCCTTCCGTAGGGTGAGCTCCGAAGGCGCCACGTGTCCCGCGAGGCCGGACCTCTTCCCTTCCGCAGGGATGAGCTCCGCGGGCGCCACGTGTCGACAGCTCACTTCGGCAAATTGGAATTGGCCCATCTCAGCTATCTTTCTCCCATTCCCGCCATTTTTATGATTCTTTCTCCAGTTCTATATCTTTCATACTGTTTCTCTATATGAAAAATGTATGCATGCATGGAAGTGAATTTGAGGGTGTTACATATCTATAAATGAAAAACTTTATAAAAACTTGCTTGAATGCAAACCGGGGCTTACCTGTTTTGCAGGTGAATAAGTATATAATTCAGTTAGTGTTGTCGATCACTTGAGGCTTGATTACTTGATCACCTTACTCCTGGATCCAAGCTTCACTTTGCTTCACAATTCTTCACGTTGACAACTACACGTCATGAAGATGCACATGCACTTTATTGTAAATATTTTGCTATCAATGCCTAATGACAAGTTAAAAACAGTATTCTGTTTAATAATTTGAAATTGGACTGATCCTAGTGGATGGAGTTGGGTTTAGCAAATGTGATCAAGTGCTAAGTGTTTTTTTCCTAATTGTGATATATTCACCTAAGCATAGTGTACTAAAAATTACTGATCCAGAGCTGAACTTTAGCTGAAAATTTTTAGGTGAGTTACTTGTCGCAAGAAAGGATTCTGGACCAAAAATTAGAACTTTTCATTTAGTAGTTTCTCCAGAACAATTCCCTAAGCATTTAGGCAAAAAGGAATTAATTCTGAAGTAACTTACATGTTAATGCAAAACTTAGTGAACTACAATTTCAAGTATAGTTCATAGAGTATGCATGAATTGTCCTACGATTTTTGGAGCTAATAATTTCTCAGAAATGATTTTACAAAGCTGGGACTTATTCTGAAAAAGTTTCTGTATTCATTTGAATACAGCAGTATGTATTCTAAATTTTTCTACACAAATCAACTTAAATGTAAGGGCCTAAGTTTTGGCACATGTTCAAAGTGTTCATCACCATACGCACCCTTTATTTGAAGAAACTTGATGAACACATTTGAAGAGCAAGTAACCACCATCAACATGCTCATTAGAGAACAAACTCACAAAATGCAAAAGTGGCATTTCCCACATGCATCATATAGGGGCTGGGCATATGAAAAAGTCCTACACTTTGCTAGGAATGTCCATGCCAAATTTCACCCAAATCCAAAACCTTTTGAGGTCTTTTTAGGTATAACAAGAAAGAGGGTGGTTTGAACTCAAATTCAAATTCAAACTATTTCCATCCCATGAATTCAAAAGTGGAAGGTATATTATTACTCAGCACATTTTTGTGAGCTCACCCACCAATTTTCACTCCATTTGGAGTTGATCTTGACATGAGCTAAGTTTAGCAAATTCAAACTTTATTTGAATTTCAAACTGCATATGTGCTGAAATTTAGTCAAACACTTCACAATTTGAATTCTACCAATTCCAAATGGGCATGTGGTAGATAATTCAAATGACCAAGGGTATTAGAGGGATTACTGTTTGTAGCAGTGAGAGGAAGTTAATTTCAGAGGTTAAAAGGGGGGTGGGACCCACATGTCAGCCTTTACTGCAAATCCAACCAACTGAAAATTCAACACTTGGTTTCTCGGGCTTCCTCCGAGGGCGCCACCGAGCTGGTCGCCGGGACAGCTCCTGCTCGGGCTGGCAGCACCAACCGACATCACCTCTCCCTCTTATCCCCTCAGCCGACCCGATCGAAGGCAGAACCGATCACTTCTCGGCTCCCCCGCGCAAGAAACTGATCAGAGCAGCCGCTGCTCCTCCGATCGTCGGCCATCCACCAATCTCGCGCACAAGCCTCCGCTGAGCAGCAAAACGGCACCACAGCACTCTCCACTACCCCCTCAAACCATCATCCAGTGATCTCATGCTCTCTACCCCGAGAATCACACCGATCCGCGGCAGTCGCCACCAAGCCGAGAAGAGCTGCTCTCGTGGGCAGCCTCATCCTGGGCTTTTCACGATCAAGCCAAGCTATTTTCGGACGCGCACGCACCTACTGCAACTCATCTCCGAAGCCTGAGCCAAGAGGTTGAGCGTCGACAGCGAATTTTGTAGTTTGCTTCCAGCCGGTGCAAAGTCACCTTCGGGTAAGAAATGTTGAAATTCCCGTTTGATTCTTGTTTAAATCCCATCAAACTTCACACATAGGATCTAGACTTAGGGGCGCACAAGTTGGCTTCACAACACATAGCGTGAGAACCCTTGTACATGGCGAAATTCCGAGCTTGCCAACGGCGGCTTATTCGGGCAGCATGGGGCGCACGGTGAGACCCACTTTGGAGCTCTCCCCAAGCCTGCCCATCGCCATGTCGAGCTTCCCGAGCCACCACTGGTGCTGTAGAGCCGCTTCGCCAGGCGTTTGGCAGGCTAGTACGCCGGAGCGACATCACCGGACTCTTCCCGAGCCGCTGCGCCGTCGCGAGCTCGGTTAGAGCCAACGTCGATGAGGGGAAACCCTCCCAACGTGTTCAGCACACCAAATTAGGGGCTAGCAGCGAGTTGGAGCTCGGGAGCTGACTGGACAATCGAGTTCGGCGGTGCTCCGGCGACCTCGGCGGCGCTACCGCGCGGGAGGCGCGAGGTTGAAGATGACCGAGCCGGGCCCGCTGTCAGTGGAAGGAAACCGGGTGGTTTGATCTTCTGTGAGCACGGATTGACTGTGGCAGCACGGGAATTAAACCTGTAGCCCAGTGTGCCGTCGCCTCGGCGCCCGACACGTGTATCCGTGGACCCACCGGCAGATTTAAACATTTCCCCGATTTTCAGATTTAGTTCAAACTTCAAACCCACATAACTTTTGCTAGGAAACTCCAAAATCAATTGAACCAAATTTTGTTGGATTCAGCTCTCTGAGTACTTTCCAGCAAAACAAAGTGTCACTTCATGAAAATCCTTATTTCTCCAGGATTAATTCTTCAAATTTCAAACTGGTTAGAATTTTAACTGGAGAACCCTTTGGAGGAAAATTCTGAAATTTTGCTGGGATGTTCACAAAAATATCCCTGAGCTACCATAGAAATTTGAGATCCATTTGACCTCATTTGATTAACCTAATGGTGTGATTAATAAAACTGTTCCAGAGAAAATAGAAAAATGTCTAGAAACATTTTTCAGAATTCCTCTGAAATTGTTTAGCTCATATCTTTAACTAGGGGCCTCCAAATTAAGTGTAACAAACTCCATTAGAACCCTCTGAAAATCTAGTTTTCATAAAGTAATGGCTTGCTCCATGAAAATCCCTAGAACATCCTAAGAGCTCCAATTACTGTCAAGTACATAATTATTTGTGGAGAGCCCAAATGAGCTTTGCTGCAAATAAAACTTGGCCAAGTCTCTGTTTAGGTTGTATCCAAACCACAGTAAAAATTTCAGAGTCATTGGGTCTGTCTAGTAGGACTTATAGTCTTCACGAGTTTAAATTCAATTCAATTGCATTTAAATTGATACATATACTTGTTACCTCATGTAGTCGCTAAGGTTGAGGAGGAACCCGAAGTCTTAGACTTCGTCACTTGGAAGAGCAGCTAGCCTACGACCAAGAGCAGCATGGAAAGCTCCGGTTTGCATTAACCTTTTTACGAATTTTTATTGTTTTGAGCACTTCCTTTGAGTACCACTTATCTCTTGCATTAGAGTCTTGTTTGAAACCCAAATGCATAGCCAAGAAAACCATGGGATGGGATTAGGATTGAAAACCTTGTTAGCCACTGCAATGCTAAGATAGAGTAGGATTCGGTACAAGTCAAGTAGTTGGAACTACTCGCGAGAATAGGCTAGAGGCACATCGCTCGGGTAGAATATGCAAATGAAACACATGACAAGAAAAAAGAGACCGAGCGGAGAGTAAGGGCAGCAGGACTTTGGAGCCTGTGTGCTATAGCTCCGCTTGTGTCAATTGAGGACCGAGCCGTGTGCGGTCCTGTTGAACAAGCTAGAACAGTACCGAAGACCTACCGGCTATATGGGAATCGGGAAACCGATGTAACTCGGGTAGCTGGATGTTGAGGCATAGCTGGTCGTTCAGAGGGTAGGTTGAGAGCTCGAGGTGTAAATCAGCTGGCGGCACTGAGATGCGCGTGCACAGACCTCTTGCTCGGGACGATTGGACCGGTTCAACATTTGGCTAACGGGTGAAAGGTGGTTGCGTACGACGTCCGGTGATGGTTGCTGTAGGCAACATCGAGTACGGGCGTACGTGACGGGTTATTTGGGTAACCCTGCAGGTGTAATCGATTATAATAGCCGTCCCTCGCGGTCAGTGAGTACCACTTGTTGACTGTACCATGACGTAGAAAGAACAGGCTAGATACATGTAAAAATGTTGCTGATTGAAAGATAGACTTTGATTGGTAATGATTTGTTGTAGTTTAGAGCTAACTAAAGTTCTTTTTAACTTTGGGCAAAGTATATGAGAGAAATGCGTTTCTTGTTTGATTGCGGCTCTCTCATGTGGCTTAGCGTAAGGTTCTCTACAACCTGCTGCTAAAACTTGAAAGTAAGGTTCCACTAATTAGGCGAGTCCTTTGCAACTTGTTTTACCTCATGTACCTATCATCCCTCATATAGAAGTTTCATGTTTAGGAGAGACGGGTCAGTCTTGCTGAGCCTTCGTGCTCACTGCTTGTGTTTGAAGCTTTTGCAGGGTTCTATGAGGAAGGGACTCCCGAGGAGGAGACGGAACCTCAGGAGGGGAACCCCGTCGAGTGGGAGTCGTGCACGCCGCCGTGTTAGTGTGTGTGCGTGCTAGCGGGGACACGTTCATGGGCTGAACGTGAACTCGATGCGTAGTCTACGCCCGTGAGTGCAGGCTGACCGTATGTTGTTGTAAAAATGTTCATAACTGTTTATGTAATAAACTTTGCTTCCGCTTTGTACCTTTGATGTGTGTTATCCGGTGCTGTGCAACGCAGCACCCCTCAGCGTGATCCTGGCTCGACAAGACCCCGGGGATCGTGTCACTGCAATGCTAAGATAGAGTAGGATTCGATACAAGTCGAGTAGTTGGAACTACTCGCGAGAATAGGCTAGAGGCACATCGCTTGGGTAGAATATGCAAATGAAACACATGGCAAGAAAAATGAGACCGAGCGGAGAGTAAGGGCAGCAGGACTTTGGGGCCTGGGTGCTATAGCCCCGCTTGTGTCGATTGAGGACCAAGCCGTGTGCGGGCCTGTTGAACAAGCTAGAACAGTACCAGAGACCTACCGGCTATATGGGAACCGGGAAACCGATGTAACTCGGGTAGCTGGGTATTGAGGCATTGCTTGTCGTTCAGAGGGTAGGTTGAGAGCTCGAGGTGTAAATCGGCTGGCGGCACTGTGGATGCGTGCGCAGAGACCTCTTGCTCGGGACGATAGGACCGGTTCAATATTTGGCTGACGGGTGAAAGGTGGTTGCGTACGACGTCCGTGATGGTTGCTGTAGGCAACATCGAGTACGGGTGTACGTGACAGGTTATTCGGGTAACGCTGCAGGTGTAAATCGATTATAATCGCTGTCCCTCGCGGTCAGTGAGTACCACTTGTTCACTGTACCCTGACGCAGAAAGAACAGGCTAGATGTGACACCCTCATTTTTTGATTTCTGCACATATTCATGTTTCATAAACATTTTTATAAGATTGAAATGGAGAAGAATCAAAAGATAGCCAAAAGGAGCCAATTTCAGTTCACGTGGAGCGCCGTAGACATTTTCCGCGGGCCGCTGGCCACGTGGCGTGTCCGGAACTCATCCCCGCAAATGGAGAAAGGTCTGACCTGGTGGGACATGTGTTGCCCTTGAGTTAGCCTCTGCGGAAAAGTGAGGCCAGTACCGTAGGACACGTGTCGACTGCGGAGCTAGTCACCACGGAAAAGAGAGGACCAGCCGCACGGGACACGTGTAGCTCTCGGAGCTCACCTCTGGGAGGTCCGTCACTATTGGATACGTGTCAACCTCGGAGCCTGTCTCTTAGGAGAAAGGAAGTCTGGAGCAGCTAGGACATGTGGCAATATCGGAGCTCACCTATGAAGAGAAGGGAGGTCCGGAAACTGACACTGGCGTTCGCGGAGCTCGCCTCTGTTGAGAAGGGAGGTCCCGACCCACCAGACACGTGGTGCACACGGAGCTCACCTCTAAAGAAGAGGGAGGTCTCGTCCGCCTGACACGCGGCACAACCGGAGCTCGTCTCTGCGGAAAAAGGGAGCCCGGGTTCCCGCAGGACACGTGGAGCTTCCGGAGCTCATCACCGCAGAGGTAACGAGTTCTGGAGCGGTTTTTGCTTCTGTACGCGTGGGAATACCGGTACGGGAGGAAACAGACATGAATTCCACAATGTTACTATACCAAATCAACTAAAGGTAAGTTGTTAAGATTCAAAAACAGTTTGGATGGGACTCTTATTCAAAGTCCAATCAGATTAGAACCCTTTCCTCCCGATTATAAATAGAACCCAGAACCTTTGGCCGAAACCACGAACTTCTTTTCCACCTCCTGAGCCGACAACTTAGAGCCCTAGCCCCAGCTCGCCGAGTAAACCCTTCGCCAGAGTTCGGTCGAGGGAGATCACCGGAAGAGACCCCCAACGATCTGTCTTGATAGGAGAAAGGACCCCGAGACCAAGAAGAACGTAAGGTAGGCCTCCAATACCACCTTACGACATCATCGCATTTTCTTTGCATCTGTTCTTCTATTTCCTTTCGAACAGAAGCTTTTTCGTGGACAGATCACTTGCTGATCGGTTTGAACTAAGTTAAGATCATCGCCACGACCACAATTGATCTCTACAACTCTGTTCATCATAAAACCCATGCAAACATACAAGGACACGTACAACCGATCTAATAAGAACTATATCATAGGAATTGCATACATATGCATCATCACATCTAGTTAAAGTTTGTGGATGATATTGATTGTTGTGAATCTTGTATGGGCGTGATCATGTATAGAAGGACAACCTCAGGGAGCTACCTACGACGGACTACAACAACAAGATTTTGAGCAACCGGAACAGCCAGAACAAGGCAAGTGCCCCTTGACCATATTGACCCTATGTTTTGGAAAACTGTTTTGTTTGCGAAAAGGTGTGGGTGCTGAGTCAAACATGATGGGAAACCCTTTCATAGGAGTTTACTAGTTTTGTTAGCCACCCTTGTCACCAGGAAAGTTATTGAGTCGGGTATGGTTTTTGCTTTTATGCTTCCCTGAGTCCATGGGATATGGAAACGAGATAGATGTGTCTAGCTAGCTGCACTCGTATGAATAATGAGAAAACTGATGTTGTGAATAAACATGAATCGGATGGAGATCTAGGCTAGCCTGGGTTTGTGAATGAGGTAGAATGAGATGGTGGTTTACTTGTCGTAGATCTAAGGACCAGTTCATGCGAGCACATGCCAGGATAACAGTGCCACCACAAGGCCAAGTATGGGTGCGGCTTAGCTGAGTAATTAGGTAAGTTGCTAGATTGTTATGGACCGTGGAAGGTGCGGGGAATGGGAGTAGAGTGAGGACTGCCCTTGGAACTGCATGGCACAAGAGGGGGCCCGTAGGTGGGAGAATTGGAGATTTTAGCCTACCGGTGAAACCTTAGTGAGTCCATACATCTAGTAACCCCTCTGTAAAGGCTATTTTGTGATCTCTTGGCCATACACCGACGGTTATGTATTGGTATAATGGAGGTTCTGCAGTCGCCGACGGGTGACGAAATCACAAACTTGTGGGTAAAGTGGTACAAACTCTACAGAGTCTAAAACTATCATGGTAGCCGAACTTACGGTCACGAGCGCCTGGCTAACTTCCATGATTAGTTGGATGGTTATTTTGGGATGGTTTTGGATGGTTTTGGTTATGGTTTGATTTTGGTTTGGTTTTCAGGACTGTTGAGTCCGGGTGATAAGATTGGTTGCATGACTGTTGAGTCATAGCAACGAGATTGGTCTCAGAGCGAGATGGAATTGTTTTTGAGATGAAATGGTAGCGAATACGAGATGATATTCAAGAGGTGGTAGCGAATACGAGAAGATATTCGTGAGCAAGAATGGAGTTGATTAATGTCTGGTTGGACATGGAAAGTGATGAACATAATGGAGGTATGATTGGTATTTTAATACATGTTGGGATTACGTTCAGTTAAGTTGCTGTTTTATCGTGGTTTTGATAAATAACTTGGCTTTCTGCAAATGAGTCTTTTTATACTTACCTTGTTGCGAGCTACATATCATATTTTCCGCACTTGCTGAGTACATCATTGTACTCAAACTTGCATTATTACTTCATCATCAGCTACAGGGGAAGATTATTATGAAGACCAAGTGGAGCCTTAGGCGTGTAATCTGTCCTCAACCTTTCCTGTGGGGGATGGAGCAGAGATGGAGCTGCTGCTGCTGCTTAGATTGCTTCTGCATTAGTTAGAAGACTCCCGCTGTTAGATTAAGTCTTCCGCTGTTAGCATGAGTCCAAGACTCATGAAATATTGTAATAAATTCTATTATTCGTGGTTATATATATTCTGAAATTCAGTTTGTGGATGAGGTGTATATGTGTGATGAACATCCTGGGCACACATATGCATCAGTTCTCGGTTCTGTGGTTTTTTCACGAAATTGAGGGAGGCACAGATTGGTATTAGAGCCATGGGTTGACGGTAGGTTAAATGCTTAGATAGAAGTCACAAGTTGGTATCAGACACAGATTGGTATCAACCTGCCATGGGTTGATCGTAGATCACACAACCTAGAAAGGTCACAAATTGATATTGAAGCCGCCATGCCTAGTCACAGATTGGTGCAATCCACAGATTGGTATCAAGCTACCATGGTTGATTGTAGGTCACATGCCTAGAATGATCACAGATTGGTAGCCGAGCCACGTTGACTGTAGGACGCACCCTAGTAACAGCTTGGTATTAGAAGCCACGCTGACCATAGGTTGCAATCCTAGGATGCATGGATTGGCATTGGAACTACCTTAACATAGGATACAAGCCTAGGAGAAACCATAGTTGGATCACAGATTGGCATCACCCTAAGCCATATAGGACCCCATAGTTGGATCACAGATTGGCATCACCCTAAGCCATATAGAACCCCCATTAAATAAAAGCCTTGAATAGGAGTTGTGTGAGCCCTTTTGATGATTGTTGTGATTGTGTGTGAGTTGTGGGACGTCTCAAGCGTTGTCCGTACCCACACATAAGTAGAAAGGAGGTGAGAGATGCCTCGGCACTTGTTCACATCCTCATATGGGCTAATACATATAGTCCAGTCCACCTTGATGCATATAGTTAGGGAGATCCATCTAATCTTCTAACCTCTATTCTATTTCGTTCTCTCTCATAGATGGTGAGAGGAAACGCCGGCCGCCAAGGAAGGAACATCCGTGGCAACCAAGAGGATGGCCACGATGAAGTTCCTGTTAACCCCGGAGCTGGTGAGAACAACTTGGAACGATTGATGGCCATGCAGAATCAACTTATGCAAACCATGATCCAAACTTTGGGTCAGTTGCAGGCCAACGACAACAACCCCGTTCCGGCACCACCGCCGGCTCATAACAGACTGGAGAGTTCATGAGGACTCGACCACCCACCTTTGCTCAAGCTAACGACCCCATGGAGGCCGACGACTAGTTGAAATCCATGGAGAAGAACCTTGCCATAGTGCAGTGCAATGACCGAGAGAAGGTTCTTTTTGCGTCGAAACAACTCATGGGAGCTGCCGCTGACTGGTGGGATGCCCGATGCAACGCTCATGTCGACCCGGAGACGATCACTTGGACTGAGTTCAAGGAGAGTTTCCGCTCTCATTACATCCCTGCCGGTGTAATGATGCTCAAGAGATAGGAGTTCGAAGGTCTCTGCCAAGGACAGAGAAGCGTGAATGAGTATCTCAACAAGTTCACGCAACTGTCCCGGTACGCCCCCGAAGATGTCAACTCAGACTAACGGAAGCAGTACCTGTTCATAAGAGGGTTGAACAATGAGATCCAGGTTCAGCTCCTCAACAATGACCACGCGAGCTTCCAGAAGCTGGTTGACAAGGCTATTGTCACACCCGGTTTTTCCGAAGAACAACCAAGTGAATATCACATGTATGCCAGGATCATTTTCTCATACATGTGATGACAAATAGTGAAGCATCATTTATTACAAGCCAGGTGTCGAATATAAATAAGTCTTACATCACAAATGTCTCAATGAACACTAATGCTTCATCACAAGTAAATAAACTAGCAGCGGAATATTATTCTTTAGGGCTCCATCACAGGTGTTGCCCGGGGGTCTTCATGAACCTAAAAACCTTCTTCGGGTCCAAAGTCTTGGTCATTATACACCACCTCATTATCTTGACCTGAGCAGCAATATAAACCAACAAATATGCAAGGTTGAGTACCAATGGTACTCAGCAAGTGTGGGAAAAATTATATCATGCATGGCTAGAACAAGGAGAGGTTGAACTCATGGTTAAAGCACTACGCAATTAATACCTATCACCTTAGCTTATTAAGCACCTACATTACTACACAGGTGAAATGATCCCATTCTCCCATCCCATCATTGTAATCCAATAACCATAACATCATTACCAATGTTAAGCTCCCCGCTTAACTTCCAAAACCATCAATCCTCTAATCATGAATAAGTCCAGGCCGCTCTTAACCGTGAGCACGGCTATCAAGACAGTTTTGACTCTGCAGAGTTTGTACCACTGTACCCACAAGTAGTGATTTCATCCCCCGTTGCCGGGTGGACTAAAAGAACCTCCATTATGCCAGTGGCTACGAACCACATTCACACTTCCCAGGTGTGTGGCCAAGAGATCACTACGAAGCCTTTACAAAGGGATTCCCGACGAGCGTGGGCCCACTGAGGTTTCACCCCTAACAGCATACAAGAGGCTCCAACCCCGCTGCAGTGGCCCCCTCTTGAGCCTTGCGGTTCATATGGTAGTCCAGCTGACACCTATTCACCGCACCATCCAACACACCCATACTACGCCGGGGATACACCTAATTAATTGGCTAAGCTGCCCCATCTCAGCATGTGGTTGGCACTGTAAAGCCGGGTTACATGCTCCATGAACCGGTCCTTAGGATCCAGGCAAGTACTAAACACAAACCCAAGTCTCGTGCACCCAGCACACAACCAAAACATCCAACTTGCCTTGATCCCTACCTCTACATAACTCACAATATCTCATTCAAGAGTATGGTAATATAAACTGATGATCTCATGTTCCAAATATCCCATTCTAAGCATGGCTAAGCAAATGCATGTAAATAAATGACATGGTAAAATAAATCCCAACCCAAGCTTCAAGGAAACAAGGTAATGCAATTCTAGGGAAACTTCCTAGCATGGGCTTCATATTTAAATTGACAATGCAATTAAGTCTAGCTACACATCCTAGCATAGGATCAAAGTGGTCAAGGACACTTGCCTCCTTCTTGCTGCTCTTGAAATGGGTAGTCCTGATCTTGGAAACTGATAGCTTGCTCTTGAACAGGTTCTACTTCATACCATCACACATAGCAAAAGAAAAACAACAATCATAAGACATAGTTCACACTTCTACTTCATACAAACCACACATTCACATTTATGAAAGTTTCTTTACCATTTTATGTGTTGTGGATACTCTATGTGTGTTGATTTGGGGCTTGCATACACTTTTATTTACATGTGTATGATTCCTACTTTGGTGTTCATATTTATACTCACATACTATATATATATATATACATGTATATATGTGTGTTTCAGTTTTAAATAAATTCCTTATATATTAAACTACCAAGTATGTATGAAAAGTATTTTTCTTCTCCATATGTGCCTTCATAATTTCTATCAACCCTAAACTGAATTCTTTGTATTTTAGAAACTCCATTTATCATTTACTAGTTTCTCTATTTTCAGATTTATATTCTTATGCATAATTGTGCATTTTATTATTAAATTAGTAATACACACTACCTAAACAGATTAGGTTCTGGTCCTAAATAATTTAAGATCATATTTTGACCTTGGCTTCTGATGTATACTATTTCATAATTATTTTCCCTATTTTTCTTTAACTATTCTTTACTTAAAAATGTGTCCCTATACTATTAAATGTGAATAATAGATGAAACATATTTATTTTAGCCCAAAACTATATTTTTATCTCACTCCAAAGTTTTCTAAGTACTGAGAAAGTTTTTAATAATTTTGACAATTATGTTTGTCCCCCTTTTTAATATTTAAACACTAGTTACATATTCAATTTTCTAAATTAAATACTAAACAGGGCTAAAATAATGAATTCACCCCATTACAGGGTCTATAATATTATTTTCATAATTTCCAGGGGTCTAGCTACACTTTTCAGAGGTGTTTTTCTTAATTTCTATTAAGTCTAGGGGTTAAAACTGATTTTTAAATGAATTTACATGATTTTCTGGAGTTCCAGGGGCTAGATCTGAAGTTTCCGGGGCTAGCTCTCAATTCCAGAGAACCCCAGGGGGTAGCACGTAAGAATTCCAGTCTTTATAACGCGGGGCTGACGTGGACCGTCTGATTTTAAACCGACGGCTGAGATTATAACATCGAACCGGTACGCGGGGTTTTAAAGTCTACCGTGCGATTTAAAATAAACGGCGCACAAGCGGCCACGTCGCTCTGATCGAGCGCGGGCGGCGCTGCCGGCGGCGCACGGCGGCGGGAAGCGGCGATCTCGCCGGAAACTTTCGGATCCTCGAGAATTCTGCCTAGAACTGTGATCTTATGGCCTAGATCGGTAGAGGGGAGGTCAGGGATCTCACCTCGGGGGTTTTCTCGAGCTCGGGGGTCCTGGAAAGTGCTCGGCGGCGAGGTCCGAGGCAAAACCACGGCGAAGCTCGTCGGAGCTGGATTTGCACCGTAAGTCTTCGGGTTTTCTGCACCTGCAAAGTTCCCCGGAGGTGGTGGATCAAGGCCAACGAGTTAGATCAGAGTTTCCGAGCTTAGATCGGCCAGAATTCACCGGCGAAGTCTCGGTGCTCACCGGAGTGAAAATCGGCGATCGCGTGAGAAAAACTGATCGGATCGGTTGTTTTTATAGCCGGGGAAGGGCGGTGGTTCTGTTGTGATAGAGTTAGAGTCCTCAGGGTCCAGAATTCGGCTGCGGAACTCGGTTTCCCGATCGGTTGCGATCGCACGCGCGGGGGAGAAGTCCGGGGTCGCGGGGTTAGGGATGACAGGCGGGTCCCACCCGTCAGCGAGGGGCAGCGCGGCGCGCGCGGGGGCGGGCTGCGCGGGGGTTTGCTGGGCCGGCTGGGGTTTCGGCCCACTGGCCAGTTTTTTTCCGGTTTTCCTTTTTCTTTTTCCATTTCTTTTCTGTTTTGAGTCTAATTTGAATTCCAGTTTGAATTTGAATTTTTGCAAAACATGCAACACGTCCAAAAATTTCTAAATTCCCCTCTGAACATGGTTTATGGTTCTAAATCAAAATTTGAGTTTTGACTAAAAATTTGGGGTGTTACAGCTCTACCCCCCTTAAAAGAAATCTCGTCCTCGAGATTGGTGTTTCTAAGAAAACAATTCCGGAAATTGTGCCTTAAGCTCATCTTCCCGTTCCCAGGTGGCTTCCTCTTCTGAGTGATGCTTCCACTACACCTTGCACATCCTGATTCTCTTATTTCTGGTGAGGCGTTCCATCGTCTCCAAAATCTTGTATGGTTGCTCGGCATAAGACAAATCCTCAGCTACATCCACTTCATTCATGGGTAACACCTCCTCAGGCGTCCTCAGACATTTCTTGAGTTGCGACACATGGAACACATCGTGCACGTCCGACAGATGAACCGGCAACTCTAGTTGGTACGCCACTTCGCCTTTTCTTTCCAAAACTTGAAAGGGTCCGATGTATCGAGGTGACAACTTCCCTTTCACCTTGAACCGACGTAGTCCTCTGATAGGGGACACCTTGAGATAAACATAGTCTCCCACGTTGAAAACGAGCTCTCTTCTTCGTACATCAGCATAACTCTTCTGGCGTGTCTGTGCTATCCTCAAGTTGTTGCGAATCTCCCTCACCTTTGCCTCGGCTTCTTGTAGCACTTCGGGACCAAACACTTTACTTTCTCCTGTTTGGTTCCAAAATAGGGGAGTTCTGCATTTCCTTCCATACAAAGCTTCAAACGGTGACATCTTCATACTAGCTTGATAACTGTTGTTATAGGAAAACTCCGCATACGGTAGGTTCTTGTCCCAACTCCTATTGTTTTTGAGTGCACATGCCCTTAACATATCTTCAAGGATCTGATTGGTTCTCTCCGTCTGCCCGTCAGTTTGGGGATGATAGGCAGAGCTGAAGTTCAGATGGGTTCCCATGGTTTCATGCAACTTTTGCCAAAACCTCGAGGTGAACTGTGTCCCTCGGTCCGACACTATCTTCTTTGGCACTCCATGGTAACACACAATCCTTGACATGTACAATTCTGCCAATTTGGTTCCGCTGTAGCTTTCCTTCACCGGAATGAAATGAGCTACCTTGGTTAGCCTATCAATAATAACCCATATTGAATCATACCCGGACTGGGTCCTAGGCAATCCCACGACAAAATCCATGCTGATCTCTTCCCACTTCCATTCAGGCACTTTGAGTGGTTGCAGCAATCCCGCGGGTCGTTGATGTTCTGCTTTCACCAACTGACATGTGTCACATAGGGCAACATGTTCCGCGACATCTCGCTTCATGCCATACCACCAATACCTGCTTTTGAGGTCCTGATACATCTTCGTACTCCCAGGATGAATGGAATAGTCGGAATCGTGAGCCTCCTTCAAAATTAATTTACGAATCTCCTTTACTTCTGGCACACAGATCCTTTTCCCGTGCCACACCGTTCCTTGTTCATCCTCTCTAAAACCAGGAGCTTTATTTTCCTTGATGAGCTGTCTGATCTCTTGTATCTTCTCATCATTCTTTTGTCCCTCACGTATGTCTCGCTCAAGTGTGGAGTCCACTTCCATGGCGATGGCTTCACCACTATTTACTAGACATAGATTGAGCCTTATAACCTCGTCCTTCAATTCTGCAGGCATATCCTTCAAGCTCAACTTATTGACCTGCACTTTCCGACTCAAGGCATCGGCCACGACGTTTGCTTTCCCGGGATGATAGTTGATGCCTACATCAAAGTCATTGATTAGCTCTAACCATCTCCTTTGTCTAAGGTTGAGATCTGGCTGTGTGAATATGTACTTCAAACTCTTATGATCCGTATATATCTCTGTCCTCTTCCCCATCAAATAGTGCCGCCAAATTTTCAACGCATGTACCACTGCAGCTAGTTCTAAGTCATGTGTAGGATAGTTCTTCTCGTGCTTCCGAAGCTGTCGGGATGCATATGCCACGACATGTCCTTCTTGCATGAGAACACATCCCAACCCGTTTCCAGAGGCATCGCAGTACACTGTGAAATTCTTCTGCATATCTGGCATAACCAACACTGGGGCTGTTGTCAATCTCTTCTTCAACTCCTGAAAGCTCGTATCGCACTGTGGCGTCCAGGTGAATGTGATTCCCTTTTCCAACAGTTTGGTGAGAGGTCTCGAGATCTTGGAGAATCCCTCAATAAACCGTCGATAGTATCCAGCCAATCCCAAAAAGCTTCGAACTTCCCCGACATTTTTAGGGGTTTTCCATTTCTGGATATCTTCGATTTTGGCGGGATCTACGGAGATTCCTCCCTCCGAGATTATATGTCCTAAAAAGGGAACTCTCTTTAGCCAAAACTCACATTTGCTCAACTTGGCATATAGTTGGTGTTCTCTCAGCCTCTGTAACACCAACCTTAGATGTTTCTCATGTTCTTCTTCATCTTTGGAGAAGACGAGAATATCATCTATGAAAACCACCACAAATTTGTCCAGATATTCCATGAATACCTTGTTCATGAGGTACATGAAATATGCCGGGGCATTGGTTAGCCCGAAAGGCATGACAGTGTATTCATACAGTCCGTACCGAGATACGAAAGCTGTCTTGGGAATATCAGATTGCCTTATCTTGAGTTGGTGGTATCCCGACCTGAGATCAATTTTCGAGAACACGCAAGCTCCCCTCAACTGATCAAACAAGTCTTCAATGCGGGGTAATGGGTACTTGTTCTTGATGGTCACCTCATTCAAGGCACGGTAATCCACGCATAACCTTTGAGTTCCATCTTTCTTAGGCACAAATATTACCGGAGCTCCCCATGGTGAGGAACTAGGGCGAACATACCCCTTTTCCGTCAATTCTCTCAAATGATCCTTGAGCTCTTCTAGCTGCTTGGAGTCCATTCGATAAGGTCTCTTGTATATCGGGGCTGTTCCCGGTACTAGCTCGATTGCGAATTCCACGTCACGGTCGGGAGGCATTCCTGGCAACTCCTCCGGAAAAACATCTGGATATTCCCTGATAGTCCTGATTTCCTCAACTTTCACCTCCACTTGATTTAATTTAATGTCCCTCCTAGGCTCGTGTATCGTTATGAACTTTACTCTTGTGCCACTAGGGTGAGTTAGTTCCACCGTTCTGGTCGAACAATGGATGATTCCTTTATGTTTGGTCAACCAATCCATACCCAAAATAATATCTATCCCTTGTGAATCGATCACTATGAGGTTAGCGGTAAATACTACCCCATTAATGTCTAGGTTCACTTTGGGACACACTTGTCTTGTCCTTATTTCTCCACCTGGAGAGTTTACCGCTAGCATACGGTTCATTTGTGTGGTTGCTAGGTCATGCTTCTTAACAAACCCTTGAGCAATGAACGAATGGGTAGCACCAGAATCAAACAGCAGAGTTGCAATGTGTAAATTGGCAGGAAACTTACCAACTACCACGTCGGGTGCCTCTTGTGCTTCCTCCATAGTGACGTGGTTCACCCGTCCTCTCATTACGTTCTGCTGCTGTGGCTGCGTGGGCTTCTTCTTTGGACACTTATGGGCGTAGTGCCCCACTTCACCACAGCTGAAACATTGCACCCCAATCTTAGATGCTTGGCCCTTGTTGTCTTGGGGTTGGTTTGGGGGTCCTTGCACTGCTGGTCGAGGTGGATATGCGGGGCGAGGCTGCTGCACAAACTGACGTTGCGGCTGTGCTGGTGCTGCGGGAGGCCTGTAGTTTGGGTTGTACCCTCTTGGTGCTGAATAGGGTACCGCAGCACGGCTCGTCTGCCCCGTAGGTTGCTGCATCATACGTGGGCGGGTGTTGCTCCCTGAGGCTTGATGTGACCACCCAGCCTTCCTCTTATTCTCATTTTCCAGGGCCTTTAGCTTCCTTTCCACCACAAACGCTCTGTCCACCATCTTTTGAAAGCTTTCATACTCATTGGAGGACATTGCACACTGCATCTCTGCGGTAAGTCCTTCCACGAAACAATCTTGTTTCTGCTCATCTGTCTCTATGTCTCGTGGAGCATAACGGGATAGTTGAGTGAATTTAGTGAGGTATTCCCTCACCGTCATGTTTCCCTGCTGCAGTCCCAAAAACTCTTTCCTCTTGTTTTTGAGTTCACCTCTTGGGATGTAATGGTTGCGGAAGCTACGCTTGAACTCTTCCCAAGTGATGCTCTCCGAGTCATGATGGGCGGCCACGTAGGCGGTCCACCAATCAGCAGCAGGTCCTTGCAATTGATGAGAGGCAAACAGCACCCTCTCATACCCTTGGCATTGTATGATCCTCATCTTACTTTCAATGGTCTTCAGCCAATCATCTGCCTCCAGAGGTTCAGCAGCACTTGCAAACTTTGGAGGTTGAGTTCCTAGAAACTCACTCAACCTTGGTTGGCGTGGTGCAGCTTGTGGAGGTGGAACTTGATGCAAGTTGGCCACTACTTGAGTCAAGTTCTGGATGAGCTGATTTTGATTCTCCAGCATTTGGTGGAGAGGATCAACTTCTTCACGGCGACCACCCCGGTTCTGGCCTCTAGAAAGATGAGAGTTGCATGCCTCATCATTGTTGTTGGCGGGGTTGGCAGCACGTCCTTTTCCTCTTCCGGCCATCTGGCAGAATCAACAAATGTTAATTTGAAAGCATTTAGTATCATCTTACTACTTTCACTTGTTTGTACTTTGAAGTGTTGAAGTTTTGTTAAAATCTTACGAGGGTTTTATATCTCACACCCAATAAATGCACTATTATTTCCTGTGGGTTCACACACCAAAGCAAAACAATCTGAAGACGAGGCTGTGGACACTTGCTCATGGCTTCCACAACTCACGTCACACACCAAGCATTATCACACCATTAACTACGTAACGACTCGACTACTCGACCTCTTGCTAGCTAGGGGAAAGACTCTACACTACTCATCCTCTTGAGCTGGCTCCTCGGGATCTTCCTCCTCATTTCGGCTACCTTCTGACTCTGCTTTGGGTGGGGAGGCTGCTGGTGGAGAAGTGCGACGACGCCTGATCGCTCGGCGATCCGGGGAGTCAGGGGTCCATGGATCACTTAGGGTGACACACAGTTCATTCCCATCTCCTCTTTCTCTCGCCTTTAAGCAAGCTCGCAGCAATGCCTCCGTCTCCTTCAGGGTATCTCGGACATCCTGAAGCTCTTGTTGACACTCCTGCAGTCGAGTGCTGAGCATAGCAGCATCCTCCAAGCACAAGTCCATGTGCTCATGGGAAGTCCCTTGCTGCACCGGTGGGTACTTGTACTCCGTGGTACCACTCTCACGTTGGAGGACATACATGTACTCAGTTTTGTCCAAGTGGCGACGATAGATGTGGCTCTGGCAGGTGATGGCCTCCCAAGTGACATCTCTCTCCGCGTCAACTTGTGTTGCTCGACAGGCTGGAGAGTGGTGGATCTTAAGCAGCTGATTCTCGTGTATAATCCTCATCTCCGAACTCCATTCTTCCCTCTTCTCACGGATGGTCCTGGTGGAGTTATAGTGGATGATGAGCTTGCCCGTATTGCCGGCGGCTTCGAGCATACGTCGAAGACGGCGCAACAAATCTCCCACTGCCAATCCGTAGGAAAGGTACGTCACTGGACGACTCTCCTCTCTTTCAGCAAGGGCAACTACGGGAACTCTCCCTCCCGTGGATTTACGAGCGGTGCGAATCATGCGAACCATCTAAAACAAAAGAATTTAAAATTAGGTTAGATAAAATTTCAAACAAAAATCCTATTTTAAATGAAAGTTGGGGTAAGATGAAGAGAATGACTATTTTGATAACACTTTTTCACCCACACCTTGGAAAATAGTTTTTAAGAAAATAGGGCCCTTAAATGCGTCCATTTCTACCTAGGTCCACGTTCCTACGGGCAACCTTGGCTCTGATACCACCTCTGTCACACCCGGTTTTTCCGAAGAACAACCAAGTGAATATCACATGTATGCCAGGATCATTTTCTCATACATGTGATGACAAATAGTGAAGCATCATTTATTACAAGCCAGGTGTCGAATATAAATAAGTCTTACATCACAAATGTCTCAATGAACACTAATGCTTCATCACAAGTAAATAAACTAGCAGCGGAATATTATTCTTTAGGGCTCCATCACAGGTGTTGCCCGGGGGTCTTCATGAACCTAAAAACCTTCTTCGGGTCCAAAGTCTTGGTCATTATACACCACCTCATTATCTTGACCTGAGCAGCAATATAAACCAACAAATATGCAAGGTTGAGTACCAATGGTACTCAGCAAGTGTGGGAAAAATTATATCATGCATGGCTAGAACAAGGAGAGGTTGAACTCATGGTTAAAGCACTACGCAATTAATACCTATCACCTTAGCTTATTAAGCACCTACATTACTACACAGGTGAAATGATCCCATTCTCCCATCCCATCATTGTAATCCAATAACCATAACATCATTACCAATGTTAAGCTCCCCGCTTAACTTCCAAAACCATCAATCCTCTAATCATGAATAAGTCCAGGCCGCTCTTAACCGTGAGCACGGCTGTCAAGACAGTTTTGACTCTGCAGAGTTTGTACCACTGTACCCACAAGTAGTGATTTCATCCCCCGTTGCCGGGTGGACTAAAAGAACCTCCATTATGCCAGTGGCTACGAACCACATTCACACTTCCCAGGTGTGTGGCCAAGAGATCACTACGAAGCCTTTACAAAGGGATTCCCGACGAGCGTGGGCCCACTGAGGTTTCACCCCTAACAGCATACAAGAGGCTCCAACCCCGCTGCAGTGGCCCCCTCTTGAGCCTTGCGGTTCATATGGTAGTCCAGCTGACACCTATTCACCGCACCATCCAACACACCCATACTACGCCGGGGATACACCTAATTAATTGGCTAAGCTGCCCCATCTCAGCATGTGGTTGGCACTGTAAAGCCGGGTTACATGCTCCATGAACCGGTCCTTAGGATCCAGGCAAGTACTAAACACAAACCCAAGTCTCGTGCACCCAGCACACAACCAAAACATCCAACTTGCCTTGATCCCTACCTCTACATAACTCACAATATCTCATTCAAGAGTATGGTAATATAAACTGATGATCTCATGTTCCAAATATCCCATTCTAAGCATGGCTAAGCAAATGCATGTAAATAAATGACATGGTAAAATAAATCCCAACCCAAGCTTCAAGGAAACAAGGTAATGCAATTCTAGGGAAACTTCCTAGCATGGGCTTCATATTTAAATTGACAATGCAATTAAGTCTAGCTACACATCCTAGCATAGGATCAAAGTGGTCAAGGACACTTGCCTCCTTCTTGCTGCTCTTGAAATGGGTAGTCCTGATCTTGGAAACTGATAGCTTGCTCTTGAACAGGTTCTACTTCATACCATCACACATAGCAAAAGAAAAACAACAATCATAAGACATAGTTCACACTTCTACTTCATACAAACCACACATTCACATTTATGAAAGTTTCTTTACCATTTTATGTGTTGTGGATACTCTATGTGTGTTGATTTGGGGCTTGCATACACTTTTATTTACATGTGTATGATTCCTACTTTGGTGTTCATATTTATACTCACATACTATATATATATATATATACATGTATATATGTGTGTTTCAGTTTTAAATAAATTCCTTATATATTAAACTACCAAGTATGTATGAAAAGTATTTTTCTTCTCCATATGTGCCTTCATAATTTCTATCAACCCTAAACTGAATTCTTTGTATTTTAGAAACTCCATTTATCATTTACTAGTTTCTCTATTTTCAGATTTATATTCTTATGCATAATTGTGCATTTTATTATTAAATTAGTAATACACACTACCTAAACAGATTAGGTTCTGGTCCTAAATAATTTAAGATCATATTTTGACCTTGGCTTCTGATGTATACTATTTCATAATTATTTTCCCTATTTTTCTTTAACTATTCTTTACTTAAAAATGTGTCCCTATACTATTAAATGTGAATAATAGATGAAACAGATTTATTTTAGCCCAAAACTATATTTTTATCTCACTCCAAAGTTTTCTAAGTACTGAGAAAGTTTTTAATAATTTTGACAATTATGTTTGTCCCCCTTTTTAATATTTAAACACTAGTTACATATTCAATTTTCTAAATTAAATACTAAACAAGCCTAAAATAATGAATTCACCCCATTACAGGGTCTATAATATTATTTTCATAATTTCCAGGGGTCTAGCTACACTTTTCAGAGGTGTTTTTCTTAATTTCTATTAAGTCTAGGGGTTAAAACTGATTTTTAAATGAATTTACATGATTTTCTGGAGTTCCAGGGGCTAGATCTGAAGTTTCCGGGGCTAGCTCTCAATTCCAGAGAACCCCAGGGGGTAGCACGTAAGAATTCCAGTCTTTATAACGCGGGGCTGACGTGGACCGTCTGATTTTAAACCGACGGCTGAGATTATAACATCGAACCGGTACGCGGGGTTTTAAAGTCTACCGTGCGATTTAAAATAAACGGCGCACAAGCGGCCACGTCGCTCTGATCGAGCGCGGGCGGCGCTGCCGGCGGCGCACGGCGGCGGGAAGCGGCGATCTCGCCGGAAACTTTCGGATCCTCGAGAATTCTGCCTAGAACTGTGATCTTATGGCCTAGATCGGTAGAGGGGAGGTCAGGGATCTCACCTCGGGGGTTTTCTCGAGCTCGGGGGTCCTGGAAAGTGCTCGGCGGCGAGGTCCGAGGCAAAACCACGGCGAAGCTCGTCGGAGCTGGATTTGCACCATAAGTCTTCGGGTTTTCTGCACCTGCAAAGTTCCCCGGAGGCGGTGGATCAAGGCCAACGAGTTAGATCAGAGTTTCCGAGCTTAGATCGGCCAGAATTCACCGGCGAAGTCTCGGTGCTCACCGGAGTGAAAATCGGCGATCGCGTGAGAAAAACTGATCGGATCGGTTGTTTTTATAGCCGGGGAAGGGCGGTGGTTCTGTTGTGATCGAGTTATAGTCCTCAGGGTCCAGAATTCGGCTGCGGAACTCGGTTTCCCGATCGGTTGCGATCGCGCGCGCGGGGGGAGAAGTCCGGGGTCGCGGGGTTAGGGATGACAGGCGGGTCCCACCCGTCAGCGAGGGGCAGCGCGGCGCGCGCGGGGGCGGGCTGCGCGGGGGTTTGCTGGGCCGGCTGGGGTTTCGGCCCACTGGCCAGTTTTTTTCCGGTTTTCCTTTTTCTTTTTCCATTTCTTTTCTGTTTTGAGTCTAATTTGAATTCCAGTTTGAATTTGAATTTTTGCAAAACATGCAACACGTCCAAAAATTTCTAAATTCCCCTCTGAACATGGTTTATGGTTCTAAATCAAAATTTGAGTTTTGACTAAAAATTTGGGGTGTTACAGCTATAGTGATTGAAAGCAAGATCCGAGAGATCGAGCGAGAGTGCAAGAGGAAGATGCCATACCAGCCCCAAGGGAGCAACGTACGACCTCGGTACATGCCCCCAGCTGCACCGCATATGGATCGACCGCTCCTGCATACCACCCTAGTCAGCCACCACAGCAATGACCCGTTGCACAAACACCTCGTGTGCCTTTGCCTCCTGTGCCCGGACCCAACATGGGCGCTCCTGTTCAAAACCCCCGCCCCAACGTACCTGCTACCGTGGGCAATAGGGCATGCTTTGCATGCGGGGAAACATGACACTTCGCGAGCCAGTGCCCGAGGAGAGGTCCTGGACAGCAAGGAAACGTGCCCAAGCAGAACCCGTGACTGAACGGAGGGGACAATCAAGGAAACCGTGGACAACAGTACTATGCTCGCGGCAACGTGAACCATGTCTCTGCTGAGGAAGCACAACAGGCTGAGGACGTCGTAATTGGTATGTTCCTTGCCAATTCCAACCCAGCCACCATTTTATTTGATTCTAGAGCATCACATTCCTTCATATCATCCAAGTATGTCGCCAAGCATAATCTACCCATATCACACTTAAAATGTGCTATGTTAGTTAATTCTCCCGGTGGAGAGATGAGGACTAATATTGTATGTCCGAATGTAAGCCTTAAAATAAGGGGGGTAGACTTCCTTGCCAACCTCATTGTCTTGGATTCCCAAGGGCTTGACATAATACTCGGAATGGATTGGTTAAGCAAGCACAACGGAGTAATCCAATGTGCTGAGAGAAGCGTGCAGTTGACGAACGAGCACCGTACTCATATCGAGTTTAAGTCAGCCCAACCAACAGCCGAGAAGACAGAATCCCTCATTTATTCTCTACTATCGAATCTCGAGGGCGATATTCAATTTAAGGGGGGTAGATTTGTGACACCCTCATTTTTCGATTTCTGCACATATTCATGTTTCATAAACATTTTTATAAGATTGAAACGGAGAAGAATCAAAAGATAGCCAAAAGGAGCCAATTTCAGTTCGCCTGGAGCGCCGTAGACATTTTCCGCGGGCCGCTGGCCACGTGGCGTGTCCGGAGCTCATCCCCGCAAATGGGGAAAGGTCCGACCCCGTGCGACACGTGTTTCCCTGAGTTAGCCTCTGCGGAAAAGCGAGGCCAGTTCCGCAGGACACGTGTCGACTGCGGAGCTAGTCACCACGGAAAAGAGAGGACCAGCCGCGCGGGACACGTGTTGCTCTCGGAGCTCACCTCCGAGAGTTCCGTCACTACTGGATATGTGTCAACCTCGGAGCCTGTCTCTTAGGAGAAAGGAAGTCTGGAGCAGCTAGGACACGTGGCAATATCGGAGCTCACCTCCGAAGAGAAGGGAGGTCCGGAAACTGACACGTGGCGTTCGTGGAGCTCGCCTCTGTTGAGAGGGGAGGTCCCGACCCACCAGACACGTGGCGCACGCGGAGCTCACCTATGAAGAAGAGGGAGGTCTCGTCCGCCTAACACGCAACACAACCGGAGCTCGTCTCTGCGGAAAAAAGGGAGCCCGGGTTCCCGCAGGACACGTGGAGCTTCCGGAGCTCATCGCCGCGGAGGTAACGAGTTCTGGAGCAGCTTTTGCTTCTGTAAGCGTGGGAATACCGGTACGGGAGGAAACCGACATGAATTCCACAATGTTACCGTACCAAATCAACTAAAGATAAGTTGTTAAGATTCAAAAACAGTTTGAATGGGACTCTTATTCAAAGTCCAATCAGATTAGAACTCTTTCCTCCTGATTATAAATAGAACCCAGAACCTTTGGCTGAAACTACAAACTTCTTTTCCACCTCCTGAGCCGACAACTTAGAGCCCTAGCCCCAGCTCGCCGAGTAAACCCTTCGCCGGAGTTCGGTCGATTGAGATCGCCGGAAGAGAGCCCCAACGATCTTTCTTGATAGGAGAAAGGACCCCGAGACCAAGAAGAACGTAAGGTAGGCCTCCAATACCACCTTACGACATCATCGCGTTTTCTTTGCATCTTTTCTTTGATTTCCTTTCGAACAGAAGCTTTTTTATGGACATATCACTTTCTGATCGGTTTGCACTAAGTTAAGATCATCGCCACGACCACAATTGATCTCTACAACTCTGTTCATCATAAAACCCATGCAAACATACAAGGACACATACAACCGATCTAATAAGAACTGTATCATAGGAATTGCATACTTATGCATCATCGCATCTAGTTAAAGTTTGTGCATGATATTGATTGTTGTGAATCTTGTATGTGCGTGATCATGTATAGAAGGACAAGCTCACGGAGCTACCTACAACGGACTACAACAACAAGATTTTGAGCAACCGGAACAGCCAGAACAAGGCAAGTGCCCCTTGACCATATTGATACTATGTTTTGGAAAACTGTTTTGTTTGCGAAAAGGTGTGGGTGCTGAGTCAAACATGATGGGAAACCCTTTCATAGGAGTTTACTAGTTTTGTTAGCCACCCTTGTCACCGGGAAAGTTATTGAGTCGGGTATGGTTTTTGCTTTTATGCTTCGCTGAGTCCATGGGATATGGGAAAAGAGATAGATGTGTCTAGCTAACTGCACTCGTATGAATAATGAGAAAACTGATGTTGTGAATAAACATGAATCGGAGGGAGATCTAGGCAAGCCTGGGTTTGTGAATGAGGTAGAATGAGATGGTGGTTTACTTGCCGTAGATCTAAGGACCGGTTCATGCGAGTACATGCCAGGATAACAGTGCCACCACAAGGCCAAGTATGGGTGCGGCTTAGCTGAGTAATTAGGTAAGTTGCTAGATTGTTATGGACCGTGGAAGACGCAGGGAAAGGGAGTCGAGTGAGGACTGCCCTGGGAACTGCATGGCACAAGAGGGGGCCCGTGGGTGGGAGAATTGGAGATTCTAGCCTGCCGGTGAAACCTTAGTGAGTCCATACATCTAGTAACCCCTTTGTAAAGGCTATTTTGTGATCTCTTGGCCATACACCCACAGTTGTGTATTGGTATAATGGAGGTTCTGCAGTCGCCGACAGGTGACAAAATCACAAACTTGTGTTTAAAGTGGTACAAACTCTGCAGAGTCTAAAACTATCATGATAGCCGAGCTTACGGTCACGAGCACCTGGCCAACTTCCATGATTAGTTGGATGGTTATTCTGGGATGGTTTTGGTTATGTTTTGATTTTGGTTTGGTTTTCAGGACTGTTGAGTCCGGGTGATAAGATTGGTTGCATGACTGTTGAGTCATAGCAACGAGATTTGTCTCGGAGTGAGATGGAATTGTTTATGAGATGAAATGGTAGCGAATACGAGATGGTATTCGTGAGATGGTAGCGAATACGAGAAGGTATTCGTGAGCAAGAATGGAGTTGATTAATGTCTGGTTGGACATGGAAAGTGATGAACATAATGGAGGTATGATTGGTATTTTAATACATGTTGTGATTACGTTCAGTTAAGTTGCTGTTTTATCATGGTTTTGATAAATAACTTTGCTTTCTGCAAATGAGCCTTTTTATACTTACCTTTTGCGAGCTACATATCATATTTTCCGAACTTGCTGAGTACATCATTGTACTCAAACTTGCATTATTACTTCATCATCAGCTACAGGGGAAGATTATTATGAAGACCAAGTGGAGTCTTAGGCGTGTAATCTGTCCTCAACCTTGCCTATGGGGGATGGAGCGGAGATGGAGCTGCTGCTGCTGCTTAGATTGCTTCCGCATTAGTTAGAAGACTTCCGCTGTTAGCATGAGTCTAAGACTCATGAAACATTGTAATAAACTCTGTTATTCGTGGTTATATATATTCTAAAATTCAGTTTGTAGATGAGGTGTATATGTGTGATGAACATCCTGGGCACACATATGCATCAGTTCTCGGTTCCGTGGTTTTTCCATGAAATTGAGGGCGTCACACTAGACACATGTTAAAAGTTTGCTGATTTGAAAGACATACCTTGCTTGTTAATGGCTTGCTGTAGTTTAGAGCTAACTAAAGTTTTTTTCAACTTTGGGCAAAGTACATGAGAGAAATGCGTTTCTTGTTTGATTGCGGCTCTCTCATGTGCCTTAGCGTAAGGTTCTCTACAACCTTCTGCTAAAACTTGAAAGTAAGGCTCCACTAATTCAGCGAGTCCTTGCAACTTATTTTAGCTCATGTAACCTATAACTCTCCATGTAGAAGTTTCATGTTTAGGAGAGACGGGTCAGTCTTGCTGAACCATTGTGCTCACTGCTTGTGTTTGAATCTTTTGCAGGGTTTTATGAGGAAGGGACTCCCGAGGAGGAGACGGAACCCCAGGAGGGGAACCCCATCGAGTGGGAGTCATGCACGCCGCCTTGTTAGTGTGTGTGCGTTCTAGCGGGGACACGTTCACGGGCTGAACGTGAACTCGATGTGTAGTCTACGCCCGTGAGTGTAGACTGGACATATTTTGTTGTAAAAATGCTCATACACTGGTTTATGTAATAAAACTTTGCTTCCGCTTTGTACCTTTGATGTGTGTTATCCGGTGCTGTGCAACGCAGCACCCCTCAGCGTGATCCTGGCTCGACAAGACCGTGGGGTCGTGTCATTAAAGTGAGGTTAAATTTAATAGGAGTTCAATAATATCCTAAACAGTATCCTGGTAAAATCTGGGGATTTTTGAATGAACTAAACTCCCCCAATAATTATTTTACTGAAAATATTCAAAGAATTTTCCAGAATTTATTGCTGACTTTCATAAAAGTTAGATTGCACAATTGGATAGAGTTTTCTAAGCTGAATCTAACCCGATTTGAATCACACAATTTGGAGTTTCCTACACAAAGTTATGGGTTTCTAAAGTTTAAAGGAAATCTGGAAATTCAAACTAAACCGGGAAATGTTTAAATTCTGACACCGGGCCCAGGGCGACGTGGCGCTTCCTCAGTGCAGAACACACGGGCTACAGAGTTATTTGCGCACAGCCACACTCTGATCCGGAGCAACAGAAGATCCCAGTTTGATTCTTCCTCTCACTAACAGCGGGCCCGGCAGTCTTCTTCTGCCAGCTCCCTCGCGCCCGCGCGCCACCCTCGCTGGAGCTCGTTGACAATCAGTCTCCCAGCCACCCCCGCACCAAAATTGGCCGCTAGCCCCTAAACCCACGTGCTGAACATGATGGAGTAGTTTCACCGGGCCGGCGACGCCTCTAACCTAGCTCACGACGATGTGGCGGCTCCGTCTTACTCCGGCGGCGTCGCCCGCTCTGCCTAGCCCTCCAAACTAGTGCTTTCTTGGCTCTACAGCATCAGTGGATCTTGTATATGCTCGACGTATATGCAAACATGGTCGGGGATGGGAAAATGTGAAATAGCGCCTGTACAGCCGATCTTAAGCCATGGTTTCGATCGTGAAGGTGTGCTAGCAAGTCTAGAACCTGTGTGTGCAGTTTGAAGAGCCCTAAACGATGATGGAGCGAGAATTTGATGAATTCTTACCCGAGGGTCGGTTTACACCGGCCGGGAGAAAAAACCTGAAATTTGCCAGCGATGATCAACGGTTTTGTCTTTGGTTTTGAGAGGAGCAGCTCGAGTTCCTAGCGCGTCTAGGAGTGCTCTTGCTTGGGTATGACAAGCCTTGGGTAGAGCTGTCCACGTGCGCCTCCAACCTCGGTTGCTTTCGGCCACCACAAGAAGAATCCATTTCTCAGTGTGGGGAGGCCCGAACTCACTCGGTTTTGTGTCGAGGAGGTTGAGGGAGGATCCACGGTGCAGTTTTGCTACTGGTGGAGGCTTCATACGCACAAGAGCGATGGCTCCCGATCAAGACCGAGGCGGCGGCAGTGGTTCGGCTGAGTTCTTGCTCGAGGGAGAACAGAGCGTCGGGTTTTGGTCTTGTGTGCAAAAATGAACATGGCTTGAGGTGAAAAGATCGCCGAGCAGGTTGCCAGCGCGAGGGAATCAGCTGGGAGGTGGCTCATGGCGTGTCTCGGTGGCGCACGGTGATGGCTCGGTTGCTTCGAGTGAGAAACAGAGACAAAGACTTCGGTTGCAAGTCTAAATATCCCAATGACAGGTGGGTTCCACCGATTTCCCCCTCCTTATCTCTCTAAAATATTTCAAATTTGACCAGTGATATAATTCAAATGGGTGGAGCTCAAACCTGAAATTCATTTGGACAATTTGAGCAAATGTCATCCAAATTCAAATTTGAATTTGATTCCTATGTCATTTAAAGTCTCCCTTGAAAAGAATAGAAAATTACCTCCAAATTTTCTCAAACTTTGCCATCCCACTAATTTGGACCTGAGGAATTCAAATATGCAATCTGATTTTTAAGTTGGCCACTGCAAATATGAGTATTGATCCAACAGATTGTATTCCCTTTTTGAAATAACCACTTTTGAGTGTAAGTGAACAATGAGTTCAAAAGCTGAATTTACATCCTCCTCTTGCCCATGAGAACCTTACCCATGGTGTTTAATTCACTTTGGATTCCAAGCATTCAAATAAACCTTTGAGCTTGTGTGGTTGGACACTCTTGTGCATCATCATATGTATAAAGTTTTAGTAAGTCCCAATTTTCATAAACTTGAAACTAAATGGTATTCAAACTTCATGTTATTTCATTTACAATTTTGGGACTTTTACATCCCCCCCTTAAAATAATCTAGTCCCGAGATTACAAAAGAAGAACGAGACGGGAGGGTAATTTACAAGGTATATGGCAAAAGTTTTGGATAGTTCTTGTGGACGTAATCCTCGCTTTCACACGTTGCTTCTTCCGCGGTATGATTACCCCACAGGACTTTGTAAAATTTCAACATCCGGTTCCGGGTGATCCGGGCTTCTCATTGATAATCTGAACCGGTCGCTCAGTGTATGTGAGATCCGGTTTCAACTCATCGATGCCTTCGGTGCGGACAACAGCGGTAAACTTGAGACTCTTCCGCAGCTGTGACACGTGAAAGATGTCATGAACACCTACAAGGTTTTCCGGTAGTTCCAGCTGGTAGGCTACGGTTCTGCACTTCTTCGTGATAGCAAACGGTCTGATAAATCGGGGAGAAAGTTTCCCGTTGACACCAAAAAGATGAATTCCTTT
This sequence comes from Neostapfia colusana, assembly GCA_030760725.1. NCBI lineage: Eukaryota > Viridiplantae > Streptophyta > Magnoliopsida > Poales > Poaceae > Neostapfia > Neostapfia colusana. The sequence goes on along the minus strand of JASWHV010000006.1, from coordinate 23,224,629 downwards.
CATCGGAGACACACGAAGATAAACGTGCTCTCTGACGTCGAAATGCAGCGGTCGACTCCTCTGATCCGCGTAGCTCTTTTGACGAGATTGAGCAGCTTTCAGGTTCTCTTGTATCATCCGAACTCTGTTTTCGGCTTCGTTGACAAGATCAACTCTGAACATTACTCGTTCACCAGACTCGCAACAATTAAGTGGTGTACAGCACTTCCGGCTGTAGAGAGCCTCATATGGTGCCATTTTTATGCTCGTTTGATACCCGTTGTTGTACGAGAACTCCGCCAACAGTAAGTGATCATCCCAGTTCTTATCATGGTGGATGACACATGCTCTTAACATATCTTCGAGCATTTGATTCATCCTCTCAGTTTGCCCATCAGTTTGAGGGTGATATGCAGAGCTTCGAATCAATTTGGTTCCCAATGCTGTCTGTAGCTGCTCCAAAAAACGGGCTTTGAACAATAATCCTCTATCAGATATGATGGTCCGGGGAACCCCGTGTAAGCACAAGATCCGTGTTATGTACAACTCCACATACTTCTTCGTGTTGTAACCGATATGCACAGGGATGAAATGTGCTGATTTAGTTAATTGGTCAACTATTAGCCAAATCAAATCATGATGGTGGGAGGTCATCGGCAACCCGACGATGAAGTCCATACTCAAGTCCTCCCATTTCCATGCCGGTATTTGCAATGGTTGCAACAGGCCCAACTTCTTCATATGGTCGGCCTTAACTCTTCGACGCATATCACATTCAGAAACATATTTTGCTATTTCATGTTTCATACGTGTCCACCAAAATTTCTTCCGGATATCTTGGTACATTTTATTGCTGCCCGGATGAATAGAAAATTTGGACAAATGAGCTTCATCCAAAATTTTCTTCCGTACTCCCATATCTCGGGGTACTACTATCCGGTCGTTGAACCATAATGTATCATGTTCGTCTTTCCGGAAGCACTTCATTTCTCCGTTGTCTATTCTCCGCCATATGTGAGACATACCCTTGTCTTTTCTTTGAGATTCCATTATCTCCTCTCGTATTGTAGGGATGAGAGCAAGATTATAAAGCGCTACATATGGAATGACATGGAAACTTGGTTCTTTTCATCACCCATTTCAGCAAAGGTGAAGTTTTGGACATGCGCCTTGCGACTAAGCGCATTGGTGACCACATTCGCCTTTCCCGGATGATAATGAATCTCAAGTTTATAATCTTTAATGAGCTCTAACCATCTTCGTTGTCTCATGTTCAATTCTTTGTGAGTGAAGATGTATTTCAAGCTCTTGGGGTCGGTGTAGATTTTTGAGCAAGTAATGCCTCCACATCTTCAAAGTAAGGACCACTGCAGCTAACTCAAGATCATGAGTTGGATAGTGCCGCTCGTGTTTTCTAAGTTGACAAGATCCATATGCGACCACTCGTCCTTCATGCATCAGCATACAGCCAAGACCGATGCCAGATGCATCGCAATAAACGTCGAATGACTTTGTTGTATCTGGCTGAGCAAGAGCTGGTGCTTCTGTGAGATGCTTCACTAAAGTCTTGAAGACTTGTTCACACGCAGCACCCCAAACAAACTTAGTACTCTTCTTTAACAGCTCCGTCATTGGTTTAGTGATTTTGGAGAAGCTTGGGATGAACCTCCGGTAATATCCCGCTAAATCGAGGAAGCTTCGTATTTCATGAACAGACTTTGGTGACTCCGATTTCTGCACTTGGATAATCTTACTCGGATCTACAGCGATGCCTTCCAATGAAATAATGTGTCCGAGAAAAGGTACTTGATTTATCCGAAATTCGCACTTGCTGAATTTTGCATAGAGTTTGTGATCTCGCAATCTTTGTAACACAATATGCAAATGTTCAGCATGTTCTTCCTCTGACTTGGAGTACACCAAGATGTCGTCAATAAAAACCACGTCGAATTTATCCAACTCCGGCATGAACACTGAATTCATCAGATACATAAAGTGAACCGGAGCATTGGTCAACTCAAAAGACATGAAGAGATATTCGTATAACCCTTATCTCGTCGAGAATGCCGTCTTTGGAATATCTTCTGCCCGGATTTTTATCTGATGATATCCAGACCGAAGATCCATCTTCGAGAATACCGTAGCACCAACTAATTGATTGAATAACATATCAACGCGAGGTAGTGGATACTTGTTCTTGATGGTCACAGCATTAAGTGGATGATAGTAAACACAAAGCCTTAGTGTTTCGTCCTTCTTCTTCACAAACAACGCTGAACAACCACAATGTGAAATCCCAAAATTCTAGCAAGTGGAGCTGCAAATCACACCGAGAAAATGAGAGGGAATTTAATTTTTTTAATACAAAGGGGTGAGCTCCAAATGCTAAAGTTAACTTGCACAAAAATTCCCAAACCGGGGGATCTAAATTCACAATTTGGTTCTCCACACATCCAATAATAGCCCGGCAAATTTTCAGAGCATTTGGAAGGGATTTCCTATTTGTTGGAATTAAAACGGGAGACAATTTGAATTTAAACTTCAGTTTCGAATTCTGACTTCACCGAAATCCAAATTTGAGTGCACCATTGTGTTCCTCACATTTCTTTTGGCCTATCCTCCAAGTTTAATAAAATTTAGAGCGCATTCGCTATTTTAAATCAAATTGGGGGATAAGAGGAAGAATTGTGGCTGTGTGGACCCCACTGGACAGAGACACATTTGATGTACACGCTGTGTTCTGTTTCTCCTCGATAGAGAGCGCGCTACCTCCTGCTCGCCGGCGCCAACCGACGTTGCTTGCGCCACCTCGTGCTAAGACTGGGAAAAATACCGTGTGAAGCGATCAGCCCGAGCTTCTACCGTGAACCATTTCCCCTCGCTTCCACAGTTCTCCTCTCACACCCGAAGCAAAAACAGCCGCCGCCCGACCCTCTCTGTTCCCCGGCGCCCGAGCAACACAAACCTCCTCGTGGACGGTGTTCTACAAGAAAAAGGTCCGCCCTCAGGTGCTAAACACGACCGTGCAACTCTCTCCTCTGTTCATGCATCGATGAGGGAGAATTTCTCCGTTTATGTCTTCGGTATTCATTGAACCGAGCCCCACCAAAACCCGAAATTCATGGTGATCACTTCCCAAAGCTTGTACCGAGCTATAGACATGATCTAGACCCTCCCACGCTCCTATAGGATCAAGAACCATCAAATTTCATCGAGTTTTGGCGCTGTTATTCGAGAATTTTGAACCCGCATCGATTTTGGCCCTAGGTCGCTGATGAACTCACGTTTGCAGCCACTTTTGAGCTGATTTGAGCTCATGACTCTGATAAGGATGCCACCATGGTGCTCTAGGACAAATAACCGAAGAGTTTGAGCCATTCTAGTGTGCGCGCGACATCGCTGAAGTCATGCCGCCGCCGCCGCTCGTCGCCGACCCATTTTCGGTGGTCGGGGGCCTCGGCCGACCCCGGGGATGAGTTCCCCGTGCTCCTAAAGTTGGGGCGGCGAGTCTGGGGCCGAGGGGAGGCCGGGAAAGCACTTCCGGCGAGCCTCACCGGCGCTCACCGCCGCGCGCCGCCACCCCAGTCTCTGCTGTCGCGAGGTGGAAGAAGAGGGGTTGGCCCCACCGGCAGCAGTTTGAATTTTTTCCAATTTCGGTTCAGATTTTCCTCCAACTTCATTTGCTCATAACTTTTGATAGGATCCTCAAACAATTGTCAAATAAATTCCATTGGATTCCTCTCAGTGAGTACTATCTAGGGGTTCATCCCAATATTTATGAAAATTCCTAGATTTGTCTCATTAATTCATTTAAGGAAAATTTTGTAGGAATTATTACAGGAGATATGTTTATTGGAAAATTCCCAAATTTGGGCAGGACTTTCTTCCGAAAATCCTTAAACTCCAGTAAAAATTTTAGAGGCATTGAACCTCATTAGCTAAGCCAAATGATGATTCAATCTTGTATGTCTCTGAAAATTAGAAGAAAAAAAGCTGAATCAATTTTCCAGCTTTTAGCTCCATCTTGTAAATTCCATATCTCTGTGTAGGAAGCTCCAAAATAGTGAAACACAATCCTATGGACTCATAAGACTCCTAAGTTTCTTAAAAACCAAATTTGGAGCATGCCAGAATCGTAGTCTTGTTTTTTCTTTTTTTCTTTTCTCTTTTTCTTTTTCTTTTTTCTTATTTCTTTTCTCTTTTCTCTTTTCTCTTTTAAATTTTTCTTTTTTCCTTTTTTTTCCTTTTTTTTCCTTTTTTTCTCTTTTTTTTCTTTTTTCCTTGTTCTCATATCTCTTCCTCTGTTTTACTTCATTGATATTGGGTTTCATGTCTAGCCGACCCCAACAGGCTTGGGATAAAGGCTTGGTTGTTGTTGTTTCTTGTTGCCAAGACCCTAGAATTGCCATAGGAATTCAGAGAAGCCAATTAGTTAAGAAAATTCCTTAGGCCACATCTTACATTAACTTTGTCTGAAATTTTGCAAGCCATACATCTGTATGATCTATGGACCACTGTCAAAATTTCAGATCAAGTTGAGATCATCTTCTCCGGTTTTCGGCTGGTTCTTTCCACTACCTTTCTTATGTCCATTATATATAACTCTTCGAATTTTTCTCCAACAAACATCCACTGGCCACCTAAAGTTCTCCCCTGTTTCTGTCCATAACAGAGTTCATCTCTCACTTATAAGTTGGTCTAAACCATGATTAAGACATAAAACCCTTTTGTTTTATAATGTCTTTACTTGCAACATAAAACTGTGCATATTCATCTCGGTGGGAAAAACGACGAAGGAGCTCGACGAGGCATTCGAGTTAGAACAGAAACTTGAAGCTATACTCGTCACAAAGCTACTGACTTTAAGTTAGGATTAAACCTGCAGCAACATAAGGCAAGCCCCAGTTTGCATTTAACAGCTTTTAGTTATATTTTACTTTGTATCGCTTTTATGGGTCTAGTATGTATTGTGCATTAGGTCAATGTGATTGATACTCCAAATGCATGACCCAAAAACCCTTGGAGTTAAAGGGTAGAACAGGTTACCTTCGTGTAGTTTCTGCTTGGCTTAGGTCGTATAGGATCCGGTACAAGTCGGGTAGTTGGAAGCTACTCGCAAGGTTAGGATTTTGGTTCAATGGGTTGATTCTAGAGAATGAAATTCCTGGAATGGAAAATGAGACCAAGCAGAGAGTAGGAGCAGCAGGATGGTGGGCCTGTGTTTCCGTAGCTCTGTTTGTGTCGGTTAAGGACCGATGCGCATGCCGCCCTGCTGAGCAAGTTTGAACAGTACCGGTTGCATACTGAAATTATGGGGTCCAGGAAACCGATGTAACTCAGGTACTCTCGTGTCGAAACTTATACGACTGTCCATTGGGGGTTGGTGTAAGAGGTGTAAACCCACTAGAGGAGCAACTTCGACGTGTTCCGGATAGTGGCCCTTCTGATGGGTCGGCAGAACTGGTTCGGCATTGGAGTGATGGGTGAAATGTTGATGCATACAACGTAAGAAAAAGTTCTTGTGTGAGTATTTCGAGGTGAGTGTATGTGTTGTGTGTTCTGAGTGTGTCCTGATTCGAATCACCGCCCCTCGCGGTTATATGAGTACCACTTGTTCACTGAGTTGTGACGTAGTAATTACTTCCAGATGAAGTGAGATGAATCATTGCTGTTGTGAAATTCTTAAGTTCATTGTATTGCAAACCATGTATGCCATAGTTGTAGAGCTCACTAAGTTTATCTTCCACTTTGGGCATAACCACATCGAAGGAAAGTGTTTCTTGTTTGATTGTGGACTTCCGATGTGAGGGCTGCCTAAGGCATAGTAATCTGCTGCTATAAAACTGAAAATAAGGATTAACATGTAGGTGTGTCGTTATTGCACCATAATTGTCCTATATTATTAATTCCTGCATGTAAAGTTTCATGGTTAGGAGTGTCGGTTAAGTCTTGTTGAGCCATGCTCACGGTTGCATTATTAGTGTTTTGCAGGTTATATAAAATTTGCTACGAAGATGGTTGTTCGGTGAGCCATCAGAGACTCACCGGAGACCCTGCCACTGCACTCATCTTTGTGGAAGCTAGCAAAAAGCGTCCTGATCCAGAATTGATATGAAGGCAAACTAATACTCGTTGCAAAGATATTGAAGTTATCTAAAACTTTGATATTCAACTTGAGACATGAAACTGTCATTTTGATAACCAAATTCTGGGATTAAGGCCAAATGGTCATTCTGAACAAAGCATTGTTCATTGCCCATGTAACTTGAGACTTGTTATGGACATGAAGGTTTTTATACTTCTCTAAGTTCCATGACATATTCATTAGTTATCTTCATCATCCCTTGCTGTTGGTTTAAGTGTTTGACAAACTTGAACAATCATTGGTTATATTTCAAAATTGTCAAAAACCTTGTTTCATTTTATGTATGCTGCACTGTTGATGTGATGCTTTTGTGGTTAATAATTTTGAGTTCAAGTTGAGTACAATCTTGGATATTAACCGTAAATTGCTCGCTTTTGCAGTATGGATCATACTCATTCTGGGTATGAGGTTGGTGGTTCTAGTCGGGATGGAAATAATTCGTCGCAGCGACGATCACCGCCATCATCAACCGGACTGGCAGAGGTGTTGGGAAAAATGGCTGAGTCTCTTGAGATTTTGGTGCAGCAAGGCATCCGGCAAAAGACTTTACAGCATAATCCCACACTGAATACTTATCTAGATTTTCTAGCAAGACAACCACCGGTATTCTCGGAAGCTAAAGAAGCCTTGGAGGCAGATCATTGACTCCGGGTGATTGAATCTAAACTGGGAATGCTCCAGTTTGATGAATATGAGAAGGCTTTATTTGACGCTCAGCAACTTCATGGATACGCTGGGGCTTGGTGGTCTGAATATCTTGCTAAGATTGCTGAAGGCCATCGTGTGACGTGGACGGAGTTTCGTGATGCTTTCCGTGCACGTCATATCTGTGAGGGCATCATCCAAACTATAGTTGAAGAGTTCTATGAACTCAAGCAAGGAAGGATGAGTGTTATGGAGTACTTTACAGAATTTAACTGTTTAGTACAATATGCATCCGCTTATGTGGATAAGGAGACGATGAAGTGCCATTACTTCTTCCGAGGCCTCAACATGGAGATTCGGGCGAAAGTGGTACAATGAAATAAAGGGAACTATAGCGAGTTAGTCAATGCTGCGATGGTTCAAGAAATAGCTGAACTCGAGCATAAGGAAAGTAAGAGGAAGAGAAGATTATCACCGGCAAGTAGGGATGATTATCCTCAAGAACAACCGGTAATATATTGCTTACCATCCGGGGTGGAAATTCAGTCCTTTGACGGACCACCTCAGATCCAATTCTGTCCATATTCAACCATGGATGTTCAGCCACTGCTGCAACAGCAGCAAATGAGTATTTGTGAACCCCCACCTCAGCAAAGTGCACAAGAATATCAACCACTTCCATATGGTGAAGATCCTGAGCTCGCATCGTACGGTACTTGTAGCGATGTAGAGCATATTCCTCAGGAGAGTCATGTGACCCAGCAAAGCGGCAGTAACATGTCATCTCAAGCTGCAAAGAAATTCCATGGTCAGCCAAGGAGGACAGCACTGAAAGAGGGAAACGTAAACTATATGTCAGTTGAAGGTGTTCCCGTAGGAGAGCCCGTGTTTGCAGGTATGTTCAGCCTACGTGATCAGCCTGCATTCGTGTTGTTCGACTCGGGTGCTACACATGATTTTATCAGCAAAGATTATGTGGTTAAGCACCAAATACCATCAACCACCTTGGCCGCATCATATCAAATTAATTCACCAGGAGGTAGTAGGACAGCAGGCAGGATTGTTGCTCGATCGCCCATATGTTTGGATGGGCGGATATACCCTACTACTCTTATCATCCTGGAAGGCTTGCGGATTGACATCATCTTGGGAATGGCTTGGTTGACACATCACCAAGCTATCTTTGATATTAGTTCACGAACGGTGCAGCTGAATTCAAAGAAGCACAGGCAACACACGTTGATTCTGAGAAATGTTGCACCGGAAGTCACTTCTGTACACACCGTTGAAGCTAAGAAACTGGAGGACATCCCAGTGGTCTGGGAATATTCGGATGTGTTTCCCGATGATCTACCGGGCATGCCGCCCGAACGTGAGGTGGAGTTCAAAATTGAACTAGCACCGGGAACCACACCTATCTCTCGGAGGCCATATAAAATGGCACCGAAGGAACTCGTGGAACTGAAGGAGCAGCTGAATGATTTGCTAAGCAAAGGCTTCATTCGACCCAGTTCATCACCGTGGGGTTGTTCCGCTCTGTTCGTCAAGAAAAAGGATGAGACTTTGAGGCTATGTGTGGACTATCGTCCGCTCAATGCCATAACTATCAAGAACAAGTATCCACTACCACGTATCGATATGCTTTTCGATCAACTGGTGGGTGCTAAGATTTTCTCCAAGATGGATCTTCAGTCCGGATATCATCAGATAAAAATCCAGGCAGAAGACATACCAAAGACGGCATTCTCGACGAGATACGGGTTATATGAGTATCTCGCCATGTCATTTGGACTCACTAATGCTCCGGCCCATTTTATGTACTTGATGAATTCAGTATTCATGCCGGAGCTGGACAAGTTCGTCGTGGTCTTCATCAATGATATCTTGGTATATTCTAAATCGGATGAAGAACACGCCGAAACATCTGCATATTGTGCTCCAACGCCTACGGGATCACAAACTATATGCAAAATTCAGCAAATGTGAGTTCTAGATCAACCAAGTGCCATTTCTTGGGCACATTATTTCTGCAGAGGGCATTGCGGTTGATCCGAGCAAAATCGTCCAAGTGTTGAATTGGAGTTCACCAAAGCCAGTCCACGAAGTCCGTAGTTTTCTTGGTTTAGCGGGTTACTACCGGAGATTCATTCCGAATTTCTCCAAGGTCTCTAAACCGATGACGGAACTTCTGAAGAAAGGCAAGAAATATGTGTGGAGTGAAGCATGTGAGGAGGCGTTCAAAGCATTGGTAAAGCACCTCACAACAGCCCCAGTCTTAGCGCAGCCCGATACAACTAAGGCTTTTGATGTTTATTGCGATGCATCCGGCATCGGCCTTGGCTGCGTGCTTATGCAAGAAGGGTGAGTGGTCGCATATGGATCCAGACAGCTTCGGAATCATGAGCAGAATTATCTGACACATGATCTTGAGCTAGCTGCTGTGGTCCTTGCTCTAAAAATGTGGAGGCACTATTACTTGGGAACTTAGTTCACCTCTACGCCGACCACAAAAGTTTAAAATATATCTTCACACAAAAGGAATTAAATATGAGGCAGAGAAGATGGTTAGATTTTATCAAAGACTATGAGCTAGAGTTATATTACCATCCTGGAAAAGCGAATGTGGTTGCCGACGCACTTAGTCGGAAATCACATGTTCATAACCTAACCATGGCTGTAATAGAAGAGGAAGAACCGAGCCTGCGCTTGGTTCCTTATGGGTCGCTATTTAATCTTGCCTTCATTCTTACAATTCGAGATGAAATTGTAGAGACTCAAAAGAAAGATAAGGGCATGTCCCATATCCGGAAGAGAATAGACAAAGGAGAAGTTAAGTGCTTCCGGAAAGATGAGAATGGTACGCTATAGTTCAAGAACTGTATAGTCGTACCGAGGGACATGAAGCTTCGTAAGAAAATATTAGATGAAGCACATTTATCAAAATTTTCCATTCATCCGGGCAGCAACAAGATGTACCAAGATTTGAGAAACAAGTTTTGGTGGACAGGGATGAAGCGGGAAATAGCTAAATACGTATCCGAGTGTGATACGTGTCGGAGGGTGAAAGCCAATCACATGAAGAAACCTGGTTTGCTACAGCCCCTTAATATACCGGCATGGAAGTGGCAAGATGTGAGTATGGATTTCATTGTCGGATTACCGCTCACATCTCGGAAGCATGATTCGGTTTGGGTAATCGTTGACCGATTAACCAAATCGGCACACTTAATACCGGTAAATGTGGGATTTAATGCCAAGAAATATGTGGAGTTATACATTAAACAGATCTTTTGCCAGCATGGAGTCCCAAGAACAATAGTTTCAGATCGTGGTGCACTATTTGTTTCTCATTTCTGGGAACAGCTGCACGCATCTTTGGAAACAAAATTGCTTAGAAGATCCGCACATCACCCTCAAATCGATGGACAAACCGAGAGGGTGAATCAAGTCTTGGAAGATATGTTGAGAGTGTGTGCCATCCACCACGGTAAGAATTAGGATGGTTATCTACCGTTGGCAGAATTCTCGTACAACAACAGCTATCAAACGAGTATCAAGATGGCACTGTATGAGGCTCTCTACGGCCGGAGATGTCGCACATCGCTGAATTGGTGCGAATCCAGTGAAAGGGTAACATTCGGGATTGACCTTGTCAATTACGCCGAAGAACGAGTTCGGATCATACAAGCCAATTTAAAGGCTGCTCAATCTCGACAGAAGAGTTATGCAGACCAACGACGTCGATCACTGAACTTCAACGTCGGAGAGTACGTATATCTCCGCGTATCTCCAATGAAGGGAGTTCATTGATTCGGTGTAAAAGGAAAGCTCACTCCCCAGTTTATCAGTCCATTCACTATCACAGAAAAATGTGGACCCGTAGCCTACCGGCTTGAGCTACCAACAAATCTCACTGGTGTGCATGACATATTTCACATCTCCCAACTTCGGAAATGTCTCAAGAACACCATTGCTGTCCGCACTGAAGATCTCGATACATTGCAACCGGGTATCTCCTATACCGAGCATCCAATCCGGATTATTGATGAAAAGTCTCAGCCAACCAGGAATCGGACGCTCCTATTTTATAAGGTGCTATGGAGCAATCATACCACGGAGGAAGCAACATGGGAAGTGAAGAATACCTCCGTTCAAACTATCCGGACTTGCTGTCCACTTATACCCGGTAATTCCTTCTCTACCGCTATATCTCTTCTTTATGAATCTCGGGATGAGATTCTTTTTAAGGGGGGGAGGGATGTGAAATCCCAAAATTCTAGCAAGTGGAGCTGCAAATCATACCAAGAAAATGAGAGGGAATTTAAATTTTTGAATACAAAGGGGTGAGCTCCAAATGCTAAAGTGAACTTGCACGAAAATTTCCAAACCGGGGGATCTAAATTCACAATTTGGTTCTCCACACATCCAATAATAGTCCGGCAAATTTCCAGAGCATTTGGAAGGGATTTCCTATTTGTTGGAATTAAAATGGGAGACAATTTGAATTTGAATTTAAACTTCAGTTTCAAATTCTGACTTCACCAAATCCAAATTTGAGTGCACCATTGTGTTCCTCACATTTATTTTGGCCTATCCCCCAAGTTTGATCAAATTTAGAGCGCATTTGCTATTTTAAATCGAATTGGGGGAAAAGAGGAAGAATTGTGGCTGTGTGGACCCCACTAGACAGAGACACATTTGAAGTACATGCCGTGCTCTGTTTCTCCTCGACAGAGAGCGCGCTACCTCCTGCTCGCCGGCGCCAACCGATGTTGCTCTCGCCACCTCGTGCTAAGACCGGGAAAATACCGTGTGAAGCGATCAGCCCGAGCTTCTGCCGTGAACCATTTCCCCTCGCTTCCACAGTTCTCCTCGCACACTCGAAGCAAAAACAGCCGCCGCCCGACCCTCTCTGTTCCCCGGCGCCCGAGCGACACAAATCTCCTCGTGGCCGACATTCTACACGAAAAAGGTCCGCCCTCAGGTGATAAACACGACTGTGCAACTCTCTCCTCTGCTCATGCATCGACGAGCGAGAATTTCTCCGTTTATTTCTTCGGTATTCATTGAACCGAGCCGCACTAAAACCAAAAATTCGTGGTGATCACTTCCCCAAAGCTTGTACCAAGCTATAGACATGATTTAGACCCTCCAACGCTCCTATGGGATCAAGAACCATCAAGTTTTGGTGCTGTTCTTCGAGAATTTTGAACCGGCACCGATTTTGTCCCTAGATCGCCGATGAACTCACGTTTGCAGCCACTTTTGAGCTGATTTGAGCTCATGACGGTGATGAGGGTGCCACCACGGTGCTCTAGGAAGAAGAACTGAAGAGTTTGAGCCATTCTAGTGTGCACGCAATGTTGCCGAAGTTGAGCCGCCGCCGCGGCTCGTCGCCGACCCATTTCCGGTGGTCGGGGGCCTCGACCGACCTCGGGGATGAGTTCCCCGTGCTCCTAAAGTTAGGGGCGGTGAGTTTGGGGCCGAGGGGAGGCCGGGAAGGCACTTCTGGCGAGCCTCACCGGCGCTCACCACCGTGTGCCGCCACCCCAGTCTCTGCTGTCGTGAGGTGGAAGAAGAGGGGTGCGCCCCACCGGCAGCAGTTTGAATTTTTTCCAATTTCGGTTCAGATTTTCCTCCAACTTTTTTTGCCCATAAATTTTGATTGGAACCTCCAAAAATTGTCAAATAACATTGGATTCCTCTCAGTGAGTACTATCTAGGGGGGCATCCCAATTTTTATGAAAATCCCTAGATTTGTCTCATTAATTTATTTAAAGAAACCCTTGTAGGAATTATTACAGTAGTTCTATTTATTGGAAAATTCCCAAATTTGGGAAGGACATTCTTCCAAAAATCCTTGAGCTCCAGTAAATGTTTCAGAGGCATTGGACCTCATTTGCTTGGCCAAATGATGATTCAATCTTGTATGTCTCTGAAAAATTAGAAAACAAAAATAACAGAATCAATTTTCCAGCTTTTAGCTCCATCTTGTAAATTCAATATCTCTGTGTAGGAAGCTCCAAAAATAGTGAAACCCAATCCTATGGACTCATAAGACTCCCAAGTTTCTAAAAAACCAAATTTGGAGCATGCCAAGACCTAGAATTGCCATAGGAATTCAGAGAAGCCAATTAGCTAAGAAAAATCCTTAGGCCACATCTTACATCAACTTTGTCTGAAATTTTGCAAGCCATACGTCTGTATGATCTATGGACCACTGTAAAAATTTCAGAGCAAGTTGAGATAATCTTTTCCAGTTTTCTGATGGTTCTTTCCACTACCTTTCTCATGTCCATTATATATAACTCTTTGAATTTTTCTCCAACAAACATCGACTGGCCACCTAAAGTTCTCCTCTGTTTCTGTCCATAACGGAGTTCATCTCTCACTTATAAGTTTGTCTAAACCATGATTAAGACATAAAACCCTTTTGTTTTATAATGTCTTTACTTGCAACATAAAACTGTGCATATTCATCTCGGTAGGAAAAACGACGAAGGAGCTCGACGAGGCATTCGACTCAGAACAGCAACTTGAAGCTATACTCGTCGCAAAGCTACTGACTTTAAGTTAGGATTAAACCTGCAGCAACATAAGGCAAGCCCCGGTTTGCATTTAACAGCTTTTAGTTATACTTTACTTTGTATCGCTTTTATGGGTCTAGTATGTATTGTGCATTAGGTCAAGGTGATTGATACTCCAAATGCATGACCCACAAACTGTAAAAGCCCAAGAAAAGGGACTTGCAAAATTTTTTCATCACCTCACAACACCACAGCTTTTGTTGTGGATATCTTGTGAAGACTTGTGAAGAGCAAGTAACCTCCATCAAAAGGGTGATTAGAGGGGAGGGCCCTAACTTTTACAAAGTAGGATTTGTACACATGAACATGAGAGTTTGAGCTCACCCCTAGAACCTAAATAGCCTTGGGAAGTTTCAGACCAAATTTCATGTAAATCCAACACTTTGTGAGGCACTTTTGGAGGCATTTAAAAAATAGGCCAATTTGAATGCAAATTCAAATTGCAGCAACTTTCATCACTTGGATTCAAAAGTTGGCTTCATATTCAAACTCAGCACATTTTTCTGAGTTAGCCCACTAATTTTCATCCCCATTGGAGTTTATCTTGTCGGGAGCTAAATTTGCAATAATTCAAAACTGAATTTGAATTTCAGTCAAATATGAGGCAAATTTAGCCAAACAAATTTCAAATTTGGGAAACCAAATTCAAACTGTGACTTGGTGATTAAGTCTCACATTCAATTGTGAGTAGCTGGGGATATTTTAGTACAAACAGAAATGAAAAATTTGCAAAAGGAATTAGAGGGGAGGCCCCACTTGTCAGCAGCCTTAACAGAGAAGCTTCCTCAGTGATTTTTCTCCCTCAGCCGAGAGAACGCGCCAGCGCACGGCAGGCGTCGGCGCCCGACCGCCTCACCCCTGCCACCTCATGCTCGGTGACCGAAGGCGCCGGGTGCAACACGTGGTTAAACCGACCGCCCGAGTGAAGCGGCCACCTCCCTTCCGCTCGGCCCGCACATAGCCGAAAAGAAAAAACTTCACCGGCCGCCCTTCTCAGGTCCTCGTCGCGCCGCTGATCCAGGCGTCCTTGCGACCGAAGATCAACAGCGAAGAGACGCGTCGGAAACTGCTCTAACTCGCGGTGAAAACCCTACCTCCTTTCGTGCCCTGTAGAGAGAGTATTTCCACAGTTAGTTCTCGGTGTTCAAAGAACCGAGCTAGCGAAGAATACAAAATTCGTGGTTATCGGTCCAACACTGCGCAAACCTAGCCAAGCACATGTTCTACATGTTCCCACGGCTACCTAGGATCAAAGACCATCGAAAACCATCAAGTCTTGGCGCTGCTATTCAAGTTTTTCGAACATCCGCCATTTTAGCCCTAGGTCGACGGTGAGGTCCTAGCTCTGGCCGTCTCCATGGCCAACCGAGCTCAGTTTCATGCTCAGCAAGCCACCGCGGAGCTGTAGGAGAAAACCGTTTGGGAAATAAGGCCCTGAGTAGCTCGGATGACATCGTCAGAGTAGAGAGGGCCGCTGTCACCGTCGCGGGCGTGGTTATGGCCCTTCGCCAAACTTCGGTGAGGGCACTAGTGTGTTCTCCGAGCCAAGTTAGGCCCAGGCGGTGAGACCCGTCGAAGGTCGTGCAGTGAAATGGCCGGCGGCGAGAACTCCGGCGAGGCACCGCCGCGGGAGTCGCGGGATGGCGCGAGGTAGACGCAGGCGGGTCGGGTCCACAGGTCAGCCTCTGTTCTCGCGCGGGGATCCAGTTGCGGCCGGGATTCAGTGCGGCAGCGCGGGTAAAACCCCGTGGGCCGTGGTGTGGCCGCATTCTCAGTGGGCCGGTTTAGAGAGTGGGCCCCACCCACAGAGTTTAAACATTTTGGGGATTTTCCAGTTTAGTTCAAACTTCAAATGCATAGAAGTTTTGCTAGGAAGCTCCAAATTCAGTGAACCAAATTTTGCTGAACTCAGAATTTTGAGTACTTTCCAGAAATACCAATTTCAGCTCAAGAAACTTCATAGTTTTCCAGAATTCAATCCCTAAATTTCAAATTGTTAGGAATTTTATCTGGAGATTACTTTATGAAAAATTCTGAAATTTGGCTGGAAGGTTCATTGGAAAATCCTAGAGTCACAGTAAAATTTTCAGACCCATCCAAGTTCATTTAGTCCCCCTAATGGGGTGATTAAGAGAACTGCCCTGAGAAAATAGGAAAAATGCACAGAAACATTTTTCAGATTTTCTCAAATTTTGTTTAAGGCATAACTTCCTCTAGAATTCTTCAGATGACATGAGACCAAGTCCATTATAACCATCTTAAATTCTAGTCTCCAGAAAGTAATGGTTGGAGCAATGAAAACCCCTGGAATTACTTAGAGGCTCAAATATTGACCAAATAGGCTTTTATTTGTACAAAGCTCAAATGAACTTTGTTTCAAATGAAACTTGGTCAAGACTCTGGTTAGGATCATACCAAGCCGCCATGAAAATTTCAGAGCCAAAGGGGAGGGCTATCTAGAGTTATAGTAATTATTTATTCAAGTTTACACATTACATTTGAATTGACATGTAGTGTCTCATTAATGTGTAATCGCTGAAGGCGAGGAGACTCCGGAAGTGCTCGACTTCCTTCTTCCGGACCAAGACCTAACCACTGACCAGCAGCAACAAGGCAAGCCCCGGTTTGCATTAACCCTTTTATAAAGTTTTGCTTTGTTTACATGTCTAGTGTGAAGTATGAATGTGCATTTAGGTGTAGGATGGATGGAACCCCACTTGCATAACCAAAATTTTCCTATAAGAGTGAGGGTAGTGTCTAAGACCTAGAGTAGACAGGCTATGCTTAATGATTCATAGAACTTCGGTACAAGTCGAGTAGTTAGAATCTACTCGCGAGTTAGGCTTGGGACACACGGGATTGGTTCGAGTGAGGTGAGATCACTTTATAAAGGAAAATGAGACTAAGCAGGGGCTAGGGCACAGCAAGAGGAAGTCTTGTGTGCGCAGCCTGTCCGTGTCAATTGAGGACCGATCCGTGTGCGGCCCTGCTGAGCAAGTATTGAACGTACCGAAAGCATATCGGATATATGGGCCCCGATAAACCGATGTAATCTAAACCTCCGGGCGTCGAGGCATAGCACATCGATTTATCGGTGTAGGTTGAGGACAGCAAGGTGGAAATCTGCTAACGGGCATAGAGAGATGCTCCGTGTAGGGAACCTCCTGTCTGTTTTGGTGCGACCGGTTCGACGTTTGGGCTGTTGGGTGAAAGGTTGTCCTGTACGACATCGAGTGAGCGTGCTGTGCAGCTCCACGGGTGGGCGTACGTGGCGTTCTCTTTGGGTATCCCTGCAGGTGTATATCGAGTTGATTCGCCGTCCCTCACGGTGACGAGTACCGCTTGTTCACTGCATCGTAACGTAGATAATTTATGGAATGTTATGATTAAATTCTGCTGTATGATATAATTGTATTGTTACATGTGTGCCACTAAAAAAATTGCTTATTAAATTACAGATTCATGAACTGTTAACTGTGGCTAAAAGATAATTAAGGATGAACTTGTAGGCGTGTCCCTTTGCTAAAAATGTACCACCCCATGTTTGTTGTACATTACATGTAGAGTTTCATGCCTAGGTGAGTCGGTTAAGTCTTGTTGAGCCATCGTGCTCACGGTTGCTGCTTAAGTGTTTTTCAGGTGAGGAGCCACCCACGGACTCAGGTTACGAGTCCACCGGTGAGGGTTACCCTCCGTCGGGGACCACGGCTGAGTGGGAGCCGTACACGCCGCGCTGAGCTGAGGAGTGCAGCTAGTGTGGGTTGCCCTAGGGCTGGGCAACCGACTTTTGCTAGATAAGCGGGCGTGAGTTGTACAAATTAAACTTCTGCTGTGTAATGTATACCGTAGTTTGTAACTGAACAGTGTACTACTTTGTACAGTTTCAGTTTGTTTTCTATGTAATACAACGTACCCTTATGATGTGTGCTGTCGGGTATCACATCGTGCGGCACCACCCTATGCGAT
Organism: Neostapfia colusana; assembly: GCA_030760725.1. Classification (NCBI taxonomy): domain Eukaryota; kingdom Viridiplantae; phylum Streptophyta; class Magnoliopsida; order Poales; family Poaceae; genus Neostapfia; species Neostapfia colusana. The sequence continues at coordinate 23,207,307 of JASWHV010000006.1, read as the reverse complement.
CCTGGATGAGCGGATCCCGGTCCACCACACAAACCCTTGGAGTTAAAGGGTAGAACAGGTTACCTTCGTGTAGTTTCTGCTAGGCTTAAGTCGTATAGGATCCGGTACAAGTCGGGTAGTTGGAAGCTATCCGCGAGGTTAGGATTTTGGTTCAACGGGGTTGATTCTAGAGAATGAAATTCCTGGAATGGAAAATGAGACTGAGCAGAGAGTAGGAGCAGCAGGACGGTGGGCCTGTGTTGCCGTAGCTCTGTCTGTGTCGGTTAAGGACCGATGCGTATGCCGCCCTACTGAGGAAGTTTGAACAGTACCGGATGCATACTGGAATTATGGGGTCCAGGAAACCAATGTAACTCGGGTACTCTCGTGTCGAAACCTATATGGCCATCCTTTGGGGGTTGGTGTCAGAGGTGTAAACCCACTAGCGGAGCAACTTCGACGTGTTCCGGGTAGTGGCCCTTCTGATGGGTCGGCAGAACTGGTTCGGCATTGGAGTGACGGGTGAAAGGTTGCTGCATACAACATAAGAAAGAGCTCTTGTCTGAGTCTTTCGAGGCGGGTGTATGTGTCATGTGTTCCGGGTGTGTCCTGATTCGAATCACCATCCCTCGCAGTTATATGAGTACCACTTGTTCACTGAGTTGTGACGTAGTAATTACTTCCAGATGAAGTGAGATGAATTGTTGCTGTTGTGAAGTTCTTAAGTTCATTGTATTGCAAACCATGTATGCTATAGTTATAGAGCTCACTAAGTTTATCTTCCACTTTGGGCATAACCACATCGGAGGAAAGCGTTTCTTATTTGATTGTGGACTTCCGATGTGAGGGCTGCCTAAGGCATAGTAATATGCTGCTATAAAACTGAAAGTAAGGTTTAACATGTAGGCGTGTTGTTATTGCACCATAATTGTCCTATATTATTAATACCTGCATGTAGAGTTTCATGGTTAGAAGTGTCGGTTAAGTCTTGCTGAGCCATCGTGCTCATGGTTGCATTATTAGTGTTTTGCAGGTTATATAAAATTTGTAATGAAGATGGTTGTTCGGTGAGCCATCAGAGACTCACCGGAAACCCTGCCGCTGCACTCATCTTTGTGGAAGCTAGTAAGAAGCGTCCGCGGGCTGGACATCTTCTCTTTTGCATAGTTAGGACCGAGAATAAGTGTGTATGTATATTCTGCTGCGTGTACCCTCGTGGTACATTATTTTGTAAATGACACTATGTTGATAAATAAAAGACTTTGTACATTTATGGTTCTTTACGTGTATGCTGTTGGGTGCCGCATCGCACGGCACCACCCAATGTGTATCCTGGAGTGTGGATCCCGGAAAGGGTTCTCCACACCCAAGGTAACGAAATCGGTCGTATAAAACCTTTGCTCATGAGGTCATTTAGCTGTTTCTTCAACTCTGCTAACTCATTGGGTGCCATTTTTTGCGGCCTTCGTGAAATTGGTGTTGTTGCCGGCGCAAGTTCAATCTTGAACTCGACCACCCGTTCGGGCAGCATGCCCGGTAGATCATCAGGGAACACATCTGGATATTCACAGACCATCGGAATGTCTTCTAGCTTCACTGTTTCTGTGTGGTTCAATGCTGCAAAGTGCGTACTGGCACCCAAAAATATTGTATGAAGGCCATGCTGTGGGGAGTTGAGCTCAATGGTTTGGGAACTGATGTTGAGAACTGCATTGTGGTTATTCAACCATGACATCCCCAAGATTATGTCGATCTTCACACCCCCCGAGAATGATGATGGTGGTGGGGTATATTCTACCCCCCAAACAAAGAGGTGCTCGGGAGACAACATCGCTTTCGGTAATTCTTCCCCCGGGTGAAGATATGAGGTATTGGCTATTTGTGTATGTAGTTTAGTGCTGATGTTGAGCCACAAAAGATTGGCAAATGAAGTTATGTGTGGCACCAGAATCAAAGAAAATTAACACCGGTAGATGATTGATAGAAAACATCCATGCTAACACGGCTTCTCCTTCCGGAACATCACCAATCACTTTGTAGTGAATGCTGCCCCTTGTCGGCCCTTGTCACGCCCGGTTTTATATAAAGTAAAACCGATCGAAATCTACATGTATGCTAGGATCGGTTTAATCATACATGTAGGACAAATAGTGATAAACAGTTTTATATCGAATATAAACAACATTTCTACCTTAAATAAGTTTTAAATAGCAGCGGAAGAGGAAAAATCCTATAGAGCCGTCCACAGGATAAATCAACTAGCAGCAACATGACCTTCACACCATCTTCATTTGATCTTCTTTTCACTGAGCAACATTTATGATAAAGGAAAAAAGGAAAACGCATGGGTACATAAAGTACTCAGCAAGTGTGGGAAATTGATGACATGCACACCACAAAGAGGTTAGGCTGGCGCGGGTGCACAAATCAAAAAGACGAAAAAGAAGAAAGAACCAACCCGCAATTTGGTCCCTCGTCTTCTCCACAACGACCAGGGCTTCCTGGATCTCTCGGCTGTGGACCGCCAGGTCCTCCGCAGCTCGAGCCATGCCCCCTCGCACGGTCTTGGCAACCGCATGAAGGCGGGCGAGCTCTGCGGATGACGATGCCGCCCCATCGATCGCAGTCGCCACTTCCTGAGCCGCTCCCTACGCAATGGCATGGGCCCTCTCGAGCTCCGCCCACACCTCTGCCAGCTCGGCTTCTGCACGGCGAAGATGATCCTTGCTCTCGCAAAGATGCCGGGAGTCTTCAGCAGCTCGGTGGGCCAGCTCCTGCCGACAATGGACAAACCCTACGTCGAAACCCAAGAATCCGTGATGATAAGAAGAGAAAAAGGATCACTAGACTACTCGAAGCCAGTTCCCGCAATTGCCCAAGCACGGCGTCCAGACAACCGCACTCCGCCGAGAGACTCGACTAGACGTTAACGAGTTGGGAGCACATGGAACCCAGGTCTCCTTCTCACCTCCGCTCATCCAGCCCAAATTAACTACTGGCTTCGGCCCCGACAATCCTCGCACCCAGGGTCGGCAGGCGCTCTGGCATCGGAAGTGGGAAATGATGCCTACGGCCACCACTTCACTTCAGGCAACAGAGGGACCCGAAACAGCCACCAGACCGGAGGCTGGGGCAGGTTTCTCTCTCGCCAATTCAATCGCCGGCAAGGAAGGCCTCCTTTCCGGCGGATCAGAAATCCTAATTGAGAAGAAGACAACACAGCAGGAGAGAAAGGAAAGTACCCCTCCCACTGTCGAAGAATTGCGCACAACGAGTACGCACTATCGGGGGAACGGGGAGTGGCGGGTGGCGGAATGAAGGCCGGAATCGCCACCTTTGGCCTTCGAGCATCCAAGGACGTGGAGCCATGCTCAATGAGAGCCATCGGATCAGGCTCAACGCCTAATTGACCTCCCTCCAACGCTCCACCGCCCATCCACCACGATCCCTCGCCGAAGGGCAAGGGTGCCCCAAAGATCCGAGCACCCGACGCAGGGGCTCCCAAAAGGATGGCCTCAGGCCCCATGTAGGGATGCTCAGCGGGGACAGAATTTCCCTCCCCTTCATCCCCCGATCACGAGCAGGCTCGGACCCCTGCTCCGCCACCGCTTGAGCAGCAGGGGTCTGAGCCTCAACCGGGCTACCCCTACTCTCCTCTGACCTAGTGTCGTCCTCCGATGATGACTCGGGGGTAGACTCACCGGCCGCCCATGCCGCACGCCTCCGCTTCTCGTGTTGGATCTGCCGAGCTTTGTCCTCATCTCCCTTCCACTTCATGGCGGCCTCCAAGGCGTCCTGTGATGCCCGCTTCCCCCGGTCTTCAGGAACCTTGGGTAGGCTGACAATGCCCCATAGCCCACGAAGGTTCAGAGAAGCAGCGGTGAGAGGAGCCGGACAGGGGGAACAGGACTCGCTAGCGCCCGGCCCTAGAATAACACGAAAACGACGAGACATCTCCTCCTGGGAAAGCTCCTCACCCGACTCCCGGCACGGGTCACTCGGCCCCCTGTAGAAATTCAAGGCATGGGGCCGGACACGGATGGGCAGCACTTTCCACCAAAGCAAGGTCTAAAAATAATGGGACTCAAAAGGCCACTTTTCCTCAGATCCTGGACATGTTTAAGGATCGGGTCAAGCTTCCTCATCTCCCTCCTAAGCGTCCCCCAAGTCCAGGAGTCTTGCTCCCGAGGAGACCTTCCCGAGAAACGCGGAAGGGCGAGAGCGTCGATCTTGATGTAGAACCACTGAAACTCCCACCTGATTGGGGGAGGCAGGCTCGTGCTGACAAAGTTCGATCGCCCACGGTGCAGCTCGATGATGGCGCCCCCCATGGACGGAAGCGGGACCTGATCGGATGATGGCCACACGCGGAAGAAGTACCTCCACAGCCCGATGGTGGGGAGCAATCCCCAAGTAGGATTTGCAAAAGAAGATGAACAGTGACACATGGAGCATGCCGTCCAGAGTCAGGTGATGAAGCTCCAGCCCATACTCATGCAGCAAGCCACGGAAGTAGTGCTGCCCCGGCAGACCGAGCCCACGCAGGTGAAACGTGCCCAGAGACACAACTTTGCCATCCTGCGGAATGGGAAACTGCCCCTGAGCAGGGACGCGGATGCCGTGAGCATCACGCTGCGACAACATCCCCATCTCCTGAAGAGCGGTGATGCGGCCCTGCCGGAATTCTGATTTTGACCATGAAGACATCACCAAGCAAGACGAGAGAGGCAAGAAGAAGATGGGAGCACTGCACGAGACAAAAAAGCGAAACGGAGAAGCGGGCGAGTGGGAAGAAGGCGAGTGAGAAAGGAAATCCGGGAGGACAGAAAATATAAAGTGGGCAAAACAGTGACCGTGGGCTGACAACTGTCAGGTGGAAAGCGGCCCCTTCTGACCATCCCAGCCTCACGGAAACCATAGCCATAACATCAGACAACTCCTCACTGGATTAAAACCGGATAGGTTGCTTGGGAACCGAGTCAAGAGGCGCATCCTCGGTTTCCCCATGGCGAAACCAGCCATAAAGGTACGGAGTGCCCTCTGGGCCGTGACCATTTGGCTCCGCAGCGCGAAATCACAAATGCGGCACGGGGGTTGAGTTGAGCGGCGCCTCCTCAACTTCCGCAGACTCGTAGGATATGGAGGGCGACACGACTGCAGAAGGAAGGTAAGTCTCGAGCCCACATTATGGGCTCGAAAGTCCCGGGTTCGTAGGCCGGCCAGCGGATGGCTCAGGAGCCACCCGGGACTACACTCAGCGAGGGGCAAGCGATGTGGGTTCGTCCGCGATAAAGACAACTTCAGGTAGGATTAATCCTCCCGACACCCCTAAGCTTGTAGCCGAGTCCCAGCACCGCGAGCGCCGAGGTAACCCCCTGAAGGGTCGGCAGTGAGCCGCCCGAGCCAGTGACGATATTAGGAACCACGTGCACGCCACGAGCAGGGATTCAATGAAATGTGGGCACCGAGCCTAGACCAGAAAGCCCCTTGGCGTGAAGCAGGGACGATGGTTCCGACCGTCAAACGAATAGGACGAATGGTTTTCACCTAGCTCCACCTGTTAGGCAGCTCACTGGGCTCGGGTGCTCGACCATCGAGGAAAGCCCCCAATCGAACTGACCCCTCTGAGTCAGGAACGGCTCGCGGATGGGACGTGAGTAAAACTCACCATAAACGACAACCCCGGTCCTCGAAAGAGGAACCCGGGGACTAGCCGCAAGGACCCAGCGGGGACGACCAAGAGTCGTGACCGGTCGCTGGAGGTCCAGTCATCAAGACTACTTAAATAAGCTATGTACTAATGACCTTTATCTTGTTTTTTAGTTGTGTAGGATTGAAGCCGATTGGTGTTCACCCCCTGACTGATCGGTGAGATCGATCAGAGGCTCAGGGGCTACTAACGGAGTTCTGAACTGCAGCCGACAGGGAAAAGCGGGAAGACATCCTACGAGAGATGACTGAGCGGACCTGAGCCTGAGCTCGGGAGGAGGCCGGACGAGGAGCCCGGGGACGACCCCCTGGGCAGGATGAAAAACCCACCCTCAAGGCGATCAAGAAGGAAGTAAGAGCCTTGAAGAGATGGGTGAAGCCCAACCTTGGGTAGGAGAGAAGCAGATGGCCTTCAATGCGGAGCAGGCGCCACCTCAGCCAAGTGGGAGGGCACTCAAGTACCCTCAGACCTCGGTACTGAATGCCCGTCACCTCCGACGGAACCAAAGAGTAGCAGAACGCGGGGCGTACGTGCGCCTCGGTATGGACTACTCCCTAACGACGGGACAGGAGCAGGTGTGGCAGAGGGCTACAAGTACGGCATCTCCATCGAGTACCCTGTTGAGCGTACGACATGACAAGCTACCCCTTGTCGATGCTTCAGACTTCTGACTAGTAATCGAATGTAACGCACGTTATACCTCGAGGTGGCCTAGCTAAGAACACAAGAAGGATTATCCTGGTTCAGGCAAGAATGCCCTACGTCCAGCCTGGGTGTCTCGCTTGTTCTTACTCAAGAATGGGGGTTGTCCTTACAAGTGTGAGAGCCTGCCCTCTCAAATCTGCAGGCCTCTCTTATTTATAATCTCTTTCTCTGTTTCTCCGTATCGTGGTGGGGAGGCAAGTTGTGGGCACAGGAGTGGCTTGTCCCAGCGTACATTCAATAGGGTACTCGATGGAGTCGCCGTATTTGTAGCCTCCTTCTGCACGTGCTCCCGTCTCATCATCTGGGGGTAGTCCATACCGAGGCGCACGCTCGCCCCACATTCCTGTGATGGACCGAAATCCGTACATCCCAGGATCTCAGAGGGTGGTGCCGCACAATGCGACACCCGACAGCACACATCATAAGGAAACCATAGTATTACATTGAAAACCAGGTGAACATGTACAAAAGTAGTACACTCTTCAGTTACAACTCTTGTACAGAGTTTTACTACCGCGGAAGATTTTTATACAACTCACGCCAACCCCTAACTAGCAAAAGTTGGTTGTCCGGCCCTACGAACAACCCACACTAGCTGCACTCATCCTCAGCATGGCGTGTACGGCTCCCACTCGGCCATAGTCCCCGGCGGAGGGGAGCCCTCGCCGGTGGACTCGTACTCCGATTCCGTGGGGTACTCCTCACCTGCAAACACTCATAGCAGCAACCGTGAGCACGATGGCTCAGCAAGGCTTAACCGATGCTCCTACACAGGAAACTCTACATGCAAGTCATAACAAAGGTAGGATGGAAATTTGCAGTAAAGGACTCGCCTACAAGTTTATCCTTAATTAATCTTTTAGCCACAAGTTAACGGTTCATGAAACTGAAATTTAGTGAGCAATATTTGGTGGAACACATGTAACAATACAAGTTAATCATATCAGCAATATTGAATCATAACATTCCATATATTAACCTACGTCACGACACAGTGAACAAGCGGTACTCATAACCACGATGGACGGTGAATCGACTCGTTGTACACCTACAGGGATACCCGAATAGCACGTCACGTACGCCCACCCGTGGAGCTGCACAGCACGCTCACTCGATGTCGTATGGGACAACCTTTCACCCAACAGCCCAAACGTCAAACCGGTCGCACCGAAATGAGCAGGAGGTTCCCTACACGGATCATCTCTCTATTCTCATTAGCAGATTTCCACCTGGCTGCCCTCAACCTACACCTATAAATCGGTGTGCTATGCCTCGACGCCCGGAGGTTTAGGTTACATCAGTTTATTGGAGCCCATATATCCGATATGCCTTTGGTACATTCAAACTTGTTTAGCGGGGCCGCACACGGATCTGTCCTCAATCGACACGGACAGGGATGCGCCCACAAGACTTCCTATTGCTGCGCCCTAGCCCCTGCCTAGTCTCAATTTCTTACTAAAGTGATCTCACATCACTGGAACAAATCCCGTATGACCAACCCTATACTCGCGAGTAGATTCCAACTACTCGACTTTTACCGAAGCCTATAAACATTAAGCACAGCATGAAATACTCGAGGATATAGACACTACCCTCACTCCTTTTGGAAATAATCTGGTTATGCATTTGGGGTTTCATCCATCCTACACCTAATGCACATTCATACTCCAAGCTAAGTGAAGATAAAACAAAACTTTATAGAACTTGTTAAATGCAAACAAGGGCTTGCCTTGTTGCTGCTGGTCAGAATATATAATACAGTTAGAGTATGCTTTACCTTGAGGCTTGATCAACTGATTCACTTCAATGAACACACTCCGTCGAACTCCGTAGTCGACCGCCTTCGTTGTAAGCACTATAGACATGTATATGTATAGTTTTCATAATGCAAACTATATATTTGAAACTTAAACATGTTAAGAACAGAGGATGGTGTGGGAGTGCTAAGAAGGGATGTTTTGCCTCTATTGTGCAGAGAAAATAAGGAGAGAAACCATTCTACACTTAGGAGTTCAGTTCTAACATGTGCTATGTTTTCTGGTGGACATATGAGATGACTGAACATATTTGGAAGAAACTAAAGATCCTGAACTCTAATGGCTTTGAAATTTTAACAGAACTTCCTACCTTACACAGGGACTTAGCCTTCCAAATTGCAGCTCAATTGGAAGGAAATTGTGTCACTCATAATTCCCACAAGATTTCCTATGTACTTCTCATATACATAAGAATGGAAACCCAATACAGGGAGTTCTACGGCTCAACTTGAGCTGAAACTTTACCTGTGAGTTTATGGTCACAAGAAAGTACTTTGGTCCAAAATTCAGGACTTTTCATAGAGTAGTTCCTCCAGAATAATTCTATAAGCAGTTATGCTACAAGGAATTAATTTTGAAGTAATGTGCATTTTCATGCCCAATAAAGTAAACTACCCTTTCAAGTATGGATCATAGAGCATGTCTGAATTTCCTATGATTTTTGGAGCTAAGGATTGCCCAGAACTGATTTTACAAAGGAAGATCCTTTTCTGAAAAGTTTCTGGATAATTTTGAGCACAGCAGATTTCACTCTGGAAATTCCTACTCAAATCAACTCCAAATGAGCTGAAACTTTGCCGAAAGTTCAACAATATCCTAAATAATATCCTGGAAAAATTTGGGGATTTTTGGCTTACCCAAACTCCCTCTATAATTCTTTTACAGAAAATTTTAAAAGAATTATCCAGAATTTCTTATTGACTTTCATACAAATTGGGGTTCATATTTGGATAGATCTTTACAAAATGAATCCAACCATATTAGAGTCACCCAATTTGGAGGTTCCTACACAAAGATATGATTTTCCAAAGTTGTGGCTAAATCTGGAATTATTTTCCCCACTGAAAATGGAGCTGGTCCCACTGTTTAAGTCCCAACCAGTGAGGCGCGAGAACACACGGGGCCACTGGGTTCTAACTGTGTAGTCACAAAGGATCCCTAGCCACAACCGATCCTGGTTTTAGAATACACCCGCTGACAGGTGGGCCAGCCCCACCCTTCTTCAACCTCCGGCGTTTCTTCCCGCGCACGCCCTCCTCGCCAGACTGAGGCGGCGCCTCGCCGGAGTGAGGTTCCCGGCCGTCTCCCAGCTGGAGACTCGCCCCCCAGGGGTTTTCGGGGTCGGGGAACTCGGTTGTGGGGTCGGTGTAGGCGCTACGGGATCGGAAATGTGCCGGCAACATGTGGCGGCCTCGGGAGAGGTTCGGCGCCGTCGGCGGGTGGTCCTAGCCCGCCAAAAGCTCTAGTGATTGGCTCTAAAGCATCCATGGATGCTAGGGAAGCTCAGAAAAGACGCAAACAAGCCCGGGAACGGCGGCTACCCTGCTTTCACCGTGCGCCCGAGAGGTGCGGCGACGTTCGGGCTCAGGAAAACATGAAATAGCTCGCACACCATCGGTTTCTAGCTAGGGTTGTGAAGGAAACTCGACCGCTAGCCAACCTAGTTCACGTGTGCACGATTTGGTAGCCTAAAAACAAGCATTGTGATCGAATTTTGATGAATTCTCACCCGGGTCAGTTTGCACACGCCGAGAGTAAATCACCAAATTCTCGCTCGGGAGATCACGGCTTGAGCTGAGGTTTGGCGAGGAGTAGCGGGGAGTTCCGACGCTCCTCTGGGTGTCCTTGCTTGGGCGTGAAAGCCCCTCGGTTGGGCTGTCCTCGTGAGTCCGTTCGTTGGTAGTTCTCGGGTCACCTCAAGCAACACTGTTCTTGGTTGGGGCAGCCGGAAACCTCTCGGTTTTGTGCCAAGGAGGTAAAGGGAAGATCCCCAGTGCCGTTTTTCAGCTGGGAGGGAAAGTGTGCGCACGAGTTCATCGTCTCACGATCAAACCCGAGGTGGCGGCGGCGGTCTCTGCTCAGTACAGCGCGAGGGAGCAGTGAAGCCTTGGTGTGGCGGTTGGTGAGCGAAAAGATCACCTCGTGAGCAGATGAGGCTGCAAGCAGGTCTCCAGCGCGATGAAGCCATGAGAGGAGGTGGCGCTTGGAGAGTATTCAGTCTGAGTTCCTGTCTGAACAGAGAAACATAGCTTAATGACTTCAGTTGCAAGTCTAAATGGCTCGCTGACAGGTGGGGTCCACCCCTCTTTTCCCTCTTCTTATCCCCCCAAAATCCTCACAAATATCTCCTTATTTTGGAAGTTGATAAATTTTAATTTGTAGAGCTCAAAGTTGGGACTTCATTTGGACATATGGCAAAGTTTCATCCAAGTTCAAATCAGAATTTGAATTCACATGCCATTTCACGACCTCTTGCAAATACTTAGTCACCCACCTCTAAATTTGGTAAAAATTTGTATTCCTACAAATTTGGAGCTGAGGATTTCAAATGTGACATCAGATTTTAATTTGGATGCTTCACATATAAAATTTGCACCAACAGTTTGAAAGCCTCCTTTGTGATGACCCATTTGAATTTGAGTGAAAAATTTGGTTTGCTCACAGCCCATGCTTGATCACTCTTGGTCCTAATATGAACCTTACAAGTTCAGTTTGTATTTTCCTTTCAACTTTGAATTAAGCACAAATTCTCAAATGATCTTAATTAACTCCTTTTTAGCTCACTCTAAAATCAGAAGGTTGCCACCAGATATTTCCTCACTTTCAAATATATGAGGTTCCATGCGTATTCAAAAATTTGGCAGCAACTTGAGGTAAGTCTTTGAGTCTAAAGATCTGCTTTTTATTCTTTCTCATACACATGTATGATTTACACATGAATTTAACTTAACCTTGGTCCAACACATTCAAATGAATCCTTGAACACATGTTGTTGAACCCCATGTACACCATCCCGTGCAAGAAAGTTTTTGTAAGTCCCGTTTTTCATGAACCAGAAACACAATGATGTTCAAACATCCATTTCTTTCCATTCATATTTTTGAGACTTTTACAATTCCACTCCTCTTCAGTCCCGTCAGAGGTGACGGGCATTCAATATCGGAGCCAGGGGGTACTCGATTACCCTTCCACTCGACCGAGGCGGCACCTGCTCCGCGTTGAAGGCCACCTGCCTCCTACCTGAGGTCGGGCTCAGGTCCTCTCTTTGGGGCTTGGACTCCCTTCGGGGCCACCTTGAAGGTGGGTCATGCGTCCTATCCAAGGGTCGGCCCCAGCCTCCTTGTCCCGCCTTCTCCCGAGCTTGGGCTCAGGCCTGCTCTATTGTTCTTCGTAGGATACCCTCGTGCATTTTTCTCGGGGGTCTGAATGCAAAACCCGGTCAGTAGCCCCCGAGCCCCTAACCGACCTTGGTGTTTGACCAGGAGATAAACCTCAATTGGCCTTGCTCCTGCACAAGAAAAACAAAAAAACAAACAAAAATATTCAGTAGTACCTGACTTATTTAAATAGCTGGGACGTGTGAACCTCCAGCGGTCGGTCATGTCCGTTGGTCGTCCCTGCTGTGACACTGCGGCGAGCCCTCGGGTCCCTCTTTCAAGAGGCCGGGTTGTCATTCATGGCAAGTTCGCCTTGCCGCCCATCCGCGAGCCGTTTGTGGTTCAGAGGGGTCAGGTCAATCAGGGGCTTGCCTCGATGGTCGAGACCCCGAGCCCAGTGAGCTGACTAACGGGTGGAGCCGAGTGAAACCCATTATTCCTGTTCGTTTTGATGGCCAGAACCATTGGCACTGCTCCGCGCCGAGGGGCTTTCTGGTTGAGGCCTCGTTGCCCACGTTTCATTGATTTCCAGCTCAAGGCATGCGCGTGGTTCCCGAGCTCTTCGTTGGCTCGGGCGGCTCGCTGCCGACCCCTCGGGAGGCTACCTCGATGCTTGTGGTGCTGGGGCTCAGCTAAAAGCTTAGAAGCGTCAGGGGATTCATCCCACCCAAAATTGTCATTTTGTTATCTGCTTCACGTCGCTTGCCCCTCAATTGGGATCGCCCCGGGACTCTTGAGCCATCCGCTGGTCAGCCTTCGAACCCTGAACTTTCAAGCCCATTAATGTGGCCTGGATACTTACCTTCCTTCCGCGGCCGTGTCACCTTTTGTGTCCTCCGATTTTGCCGGGGTTGAGGTGGGGCTGCTCAACTCAAACCCCGTGCCATGTTCGTGGTTTCGTGTCATAGAGCCAAATGATTACGCCCTCGTGGGCTCTTTGCGCCTTTTAGGCTGGTTTCACCACGGGGAAACCGAGGAGGTGCCACTCGACTCAGTTCCCTAGCGACCAGTTTTGTTTTAATCCGGGGGACGATTGATGTTATGGCGGCAGTTCCCTCGAGGCTGTGATGGCCATGAGGGGCCACCGGCCGCCTGACGGTCGCCAGTCTACGGACACTTTTCAGCCCACATTATATTTTTTGCACCCCCCGGGTTTCTCTCCGCGCTCGCCTGTTTTGTGTTTGCTAACTTTTCCCCTTCGCCTTTTTGTCTTGTGCAGTGCTCCGTCTTCTTCCTACCTCTTTCGTCTATGCCCCGCCGTTGCTACTTCCTCTTGGTGTCTCTTCCGTAAGGGAAAGGGAAAGTTCTACTCGCTCTTGCACGGCACACTCTCCCATCTCGCCTAGCAATGGCTTCGTGGTTAAAGTCAGAGTTCCGGCCGGGCCACATCACTGCTCTCTAGGAGATGGGGCTGCTGTCGGAGCGTCATGCCCGCGGCGTCTGCGTCCCCGAGGAGGAGCAATTTTCCATTCCGCTGGCTGGTGAGGTTGTGATGCTGGGGGCGTTTCACCTGCGCGGACTGGGTTTGCTGGTGCAGCATTTCTTTCATGGCGTGATGCATGAGTACGGGCTGGAGCTCCATCATTTGATGCCGGACGAGTGTTCTTCAGGCGTCGCTCTTCATCGTCTTGTGCGAAGTGTACTTGGGAATGGCTCCTCACTTCGGATTGTGAAGATTCTTCTTTCGTGTGCGAACATCGTCTGATCAAGCCCCACTCCCTTTCATGGGCGGCGTTGTCATCGAGCCGCACCGTGGGCAATCGGACTTCGTCTACGTGCACCTGCCAACTCCCCCGATCAGATGGAAGCACCATTGGTTCTACATAAAGAACGGCGCTCCCTCCCTTCCGCCTTTCTAGGGCAGGTCTCCTCGGGAGCAAGATTCTTGGAAGTGTGGGACCCTGAGGAGGGAGATGGGGAGACTCGACTTGATTGTTCAAAAAGTCTGGGAGCTGAGGAAGAGGGGCCTTTTGGGCGCCCATCTCGTTCAGACCTTCATTCGACAGAGAGTGCTGCCTATCCGCGTCCGCCCGTGTACTCTGAACTTCTACAGGGGGACGGACAATCTGTCCTGAAAGTTGGTCGAGGAGCTTTCTCTGGAGGAGATGTCTCGCCGCTTTTAAGTGATATTGGCATCGAGCGCCAATGAGCCCTGTTCCCCCGGGCCACCTCCTCTCAGCGGCTTCTCCGAATCCTTACGGGCTATGCGGCGTCATCAGCCTGCCCATGTCCGCGAAGACCATAGGAAGCGGGCGTTGCGGGCAGCCTTGGAGGCTATCAAGAAGCGGAAGAGGGATGAGGCCAAAGCTCACCGGATTCAACGCGAGAAGAGGAGGCGTGGGGCGCGTGTGGCCAGTGAGTCCACCCCGAGTCATCATAGAAGGACGACACCAGGTCAACGAGGGCGGGGGTAGCCCGGCTGAGGCTCCGGCTCCTGCCGCTCAGGTAGTTTCCGAGCTGAACCGAGCCTCCCACTGCTGTTCTTCGTTTTCCTCTCACCAACTCTTCGCCGCTCCCTCTGCTCACCGGCGACCGGCGGATCCCGGCAGTTTCATGCCCCGCAACCGAAGAAGAAAAGGTGCGCCTGGTCATGCTGAAGCTGTAGGAGAAATCCGTTTGCCATTTCATGCGACGTAGAGCGAGTATTGCTAGTTTCTTTCCATGGTGTGTGTGTTAGGGTTAGAGTTCGTTCACCCTCAAAATTCGTTGCACACAGGAAACCGCCACTCTAGATGCACACCAGACATACTCTAGAACCTCTAGCGTACCTCCTCGCTCAAGTAGCACTATGTTTCATGCACTAGAACCCTAGTTCCGCGAGTTTCTTGTGCCGGCGGCTCAAAACAGGGCACCTCGCCGGTGAGGACCTAGTTGCGGCTGTTCTCACGAGGATCAGGGTTCATATTTGTGATCAGCAAGTCCCCACGAAGCTCTCAGACAGAACCGCGTCAAAAAAGGTGTAGAGAACACCGAGTTCGACGTAGCCGATGAGCTCCCGGCCGCTGTCACCGCGCGAGCCCTGTTTCGGCCATCGCCAAGCTCCAGTGAGTGCACCAGCGTGTTCCTCGTGCGAAGTTTTGCACAGGCGGCGAGTTTCGTCGAAGATCATGCAGTAGAACGGCCGGCGGCGAGCTCTCCGGCGAGGCACCGCCGCGGGTGCCGCGAGAAAGAAGAAGGGGTGTGGGCCCCGCGTGGCAGTGAGAGAAAACCGGGGTCCGGGATCAGATGTGGCGCTGGGACTTTGTGTGGACCAATGTGTGGCTTCGTTGTCGGGCTGACATGTAGCCCTGGGGCCCACCAGCCCGGTTTAAACCTTCTGAATTCCGATTTGATTTTCCAGATTTTTGCCAAACTTTAGAAGCCCATAACGTTTACTAGGATTGTCCAAATTTAGTGAACCAAATTTTGTTGGATTCAGCTCTCCGAGTAATTTCCAGAAAAATAGGTTTAAGTGCATGAAACTCAATATTTTCCAGAATTAATTCCCCAAAATTTAAACTGTTGGGAATTTTAACTGGAGATTTCCTTTATAGAAAATTATGAACTTTGGCTACGATGTTCATTTGAATATCCTTGAGTCACATAAAAAATTTCATATCCATCCGAGTTCATTTAATCCACCTAATGGTGTGATTAAGTGAACTGTCCTGGGAATATAGAAAAATGTACAGAAACATTTTTCAGAATTTTCTCAATATTGATTAGATCATAAATATCTCTAGGATTCTTCAAATTACATGAAACCAACTCCATTAGAACCATCACAAGCTCTACTTTCCAGAAAGTAATGGCTTGCTCCATGAAAATCCCTGGAAATCCTTAAAAGCTCTAGTAATGGCTATTTAGACATTTATTTGCGCAGGGCTCAAATGAGCTTTGCTTCAAATGAAAATTTGCCAAGTCTCTGGTTAGGTTATCACCAAGCCACAGTAAACATTTAGAGCCAAAAGAGATGTCTAGATATAGTTAGGGCCTTCATATGTTTAAATCGACACATTTGCATTGAATGTGACACATATCATTAATGTGATTACGTGTAGTCGTTGAAGGCGAGGAAGCCCTGGAGATCTTGGACTTTATACCTCCGGAGGAGACTCTAACCACTGACCAGCAGCAACAAGGCAAGCACCGATTTGCATGTAACAATTTTTATCAAGTTTTTGCTTTATATTCACTTAGCTTGAGGTATGTATGTGCATTAGGTGTAGGATGATTGAAACTCTAATTGCATAACCAGATTATCCTAAATAGAGTGACGGTAGTGTCTAACTCCTCGCGTATCATATGCCTTGCTTAATGTCTTATAGGCTTCGGTACAAGTCGAGTAGTTGGAATCTACTCGCGAGTATAGGATTCGTCACATACGTTATTGGTTCGAGATGGGAGATAACTTTAGTAAGAAAAATGAGACTAGGTAGGGTCGTAGGACATAGCAAGAGGAAGTCTTGTGTGCATAGCCCTGCCCGTGTCGATTGAGGACCGATCTGTGTGCGGCCCTGCTGAACAAGTTTGAAAGTACCGAAGGCATATCGGATATATGGGGTCCGATAAACTGTTGTAACCTATACCTTTGGGCGTCAAGGCATAACGCGCTGATTTATAGGTGTAGGTTGAGGGCAGCAAGGTGGAAATATGCTAACGGGCATAGAGAGATGCTCCGTGTAGGGAACCTTCTGCTCGTTTGGGTGCGACCGGTTCAACGTTTGGGCTGTTTGGTGAAAGGTTGTCCCGTACGACATCGGTTGAGCTCCAATGCACGGAGCAGCAGAAGACTCTTTTCGTGGCGCAGCAACTTCACGGTGCCACCGGTGCTTGGTGGGCAAATTATCTTGCTTCACTACCTGCTGGCCACGTCGTTGAATGGCAAAGTCCAGGCAGGCATTCAGCGCCTGTCACATACCTCCCGGTATGATGAAGAGGAAGTTCCAAGAATTCTCGAAGCTGAAACAAGGCGGGAGGAGTGCCCATGACTACTCTCGCGTCTTCAACCATCTGGCGCAGTACGCGTCAGATCTCCACAGAGGATATACAGCGCGAGCAATATTATCGGTGTCTGAATCCCGAGATGAAGACTCATCTCACGCAATGCAATCACGGAACCTTCAATGACCTCGTCAATGCCGCGATTCTTCAAGAAGATGCTCAGTGCGAGTTCGCTGCTGAGCAGAGGAAGCGCAGCGCTCCACAGAGCAGCGGGGATGGAGCTCCCCAAAAATAACGAATGGTGCATCGAACACCATCCGGCCAACAGTGGCATCCACCGGCACGACCACAACAGTTTGGGGGTCATCCATATCAACCCTCCTCATTTCGACCGCCGATGCCACCACCGCGACCGCAACAGCAGCAGCAGCAGCAGATGGTACTCCAGATGTTTCCACAGCAACAACGTGTCACGGGATTCCGTCCACCGGTCAGTGGAGGACCGCCTCGCTACACATGCTTCATGTGTGGCCAGGCCGGCCATTTCTCCAAGGACTGCCCATGAGGGCAGCAAAGCAGCGGGCAAGCCCAATATCACGGTGGTGCTCGAGGCCGACCACCAGCCAAGAAGGTGGTCAGCGACCCAGGAGCGTTCACTACCTTGACAATGAGAACGTCCCGGAAGGAGAGACCGTGCTGGCGGGTGCGTTCGCTCTCAACGATCGCGCAATCATCATTCTATTTGATTCTGGTGCAACCCACAACTTCATAAGTGTGTCATACGTGGCTAAACATCAATTGCAAGTCTTTTCAACAGAGTGCTCATATATGATTTGCTCACCAGGAGGGAAGATTTCAGCAAATATGATGATTCCAAAAGAACCACTGTGCTTGGGTGGGAGGATATATCCCACTACTATGATTATCCTGGAGGGACAGAAGATTGATGCAATCTTATAAATGTCATGGCTAAGTTACTACGGCGCTGTCCTGGAAAATTTATCATGGACAGTTCACCTCAACTCTCCACTTTACCGTCCACATTCACTCGTATTAGACAGCCCGGTCCCGGAAGTTTCAGCCGCCTATCATACTGAAGCTCCCAAGTTGGAGGACATCCCCGTAGTCTAAGAATACCCCGATGTGTTCCCGGATGATCTCCCGGGCATGCCACCAAAACGAGATATGAGTTCAAGATTGAATTTGCACCCGGGACAACACCAATATCAAGGAGACCGTATAAGACAGCTCCCAATGAGCTGGCTGAGTTGAAGGAACAGCTCAATGACTTGTTGAGTAAAGGTTTCATTTGACCGAGTTCCTCACCCTGGGGATGCTCGGCGCAGTTCATAAAGAAGAAAGATGAAACCTTGAGGTTTTGTGTGGACTACCGACCACTCAATGCCATCACCATCAAAAACAAATATCCACTGCCCCGTATTGATATC
This sequence comes from Neostapfia colusana, assembly GCA_030760725.1. Classification (NCBI taxonomy): domain Eukaryota; kingdom Viridiplantae; phylum Streptophyta; class Magnoliopsida; order Poales; family Poaceae; genus Neostapfia; species Neostapfia colusana. The sequence continues at coordinate 23,189,348 of JASWHV010000006.1, read as the reverse complement.
CCGTTCGATCAACTTATGGGTGCAAGTGTGTTTTCAAAGATGGACCTCCGCTCCGGGTATCATCAAATAAAGATCCGGGCGGAGGATATCCTGAAGACGGCATTCTCAACAAGATATGGACTATATTAATATCTCGTCATTTCTTTTGGTCTCACCAACGCCCCGGCACATTTCATGTACCTCATGAACTCAGTGTTCATGCCGGAGTTAGACAAGTTTGTGCTGGTGTTCATAGATGATGTCTTGGTTTACTCCAAGTCGAAAGAAGAACATGCCAAACACTTGCGTATCGTCCTTCAACGATTGCGGGACCATAAGCTCTATGCCAAATTCAGCAAATGCGAGTTTTGGATCAGCCAGGTTCTATTTTTGGTATATATCATCTCAGAGGAAGGCATTGCTGCGAGGACCACACGGTCTCGACTAGCCTGGATCACGCTGAGGGGTGCTCCGTTGCACAGCACCGGATAACACACATAAAAGGTACAAAGCGGAAGCAAAAGTTTTATTACAATAAACCATTTTGAACATGTTTACAACAAAATACTTCGAGTCTACACACACAAGCGTAGACTAAGCAAAAGAGTTCACGTTCAGCCAGTGAACGTGTTCCCACTAGCACGCACACACACTAACACGGCGGCGTGCACGACTCCTACTTGACGGGGTTGCCCTCTTGGGGGTCCGTCTCCTCCTTGGGAGCCTCCTCCTCATAGTACCCTGCAAACGCTTCAAACACAAGCAGTGAGCACGATGGCTCAGCAAGACTCACCCGTCTTACCTATACATGAAACTCTACATGCTGGGTTTGCAGGGTGTAATGGAATGAAAGTTGCAAAGGACACGACTAAATAGTTGTACCTTACTTTCAAGTTTTAGCACAAGTTGTGGAAGAACCTCATGCTAAGGCACATAAGAGAGCCGCAATCAAGCAAGAAACACATTTCTCTCATGTGCTTTGCCCAACGTTAAAAGGAACTTTAATTAGCTCTAAACTACAACATATCATTAGCAACCAAAGTATATCTTTCAATCAGCAACTTTTTAACATTACTCTAACCTGTTCTTTCTATGTCACAGTACAGTGAACAAGTGGTACTCACTGACCGCGAGGGACGGTGATTACAATCGATTTACACCTGCAGGGTTACCCGAATAACCCGTCACGTACGCCCGTACTCGATGTTGCCTACAGCAACCATCACGGACGTCGTACGCAACAACCTTTCATCCGTCAGCCAAATGTTGAACCGGTCCTATCGTCCCGAGCAAGAGGTCTCTGCGCGCACATCTGCAGTGCTGCCAGCCGATTTACATCTCAAGCTCTCAACCTACCCTCTGAATGACAAGCAATGCCTCAACAACTAGCTACCCGAATTACATCGGTTTCCCAGTTCCCATATATCTGGTAGGTCTTCGGTACTGTTCTATCTTGTTCAACAGGTCCGCACACGGCTCAGTCCTCAATCGACACAAGCGGAGCTATGGTACCCAGGCCCAACGTTCTGCTGCCCTTACTCTTTGCTCGGTCTCATTTTTCTTGCCATGTATTTCATTTGCTATGTCTAACCGAGTGGTGTGCCTCTAACCTATTCTCACGAGCTGTTCCAACTACTCGACTTGTACCGAATCCTACACTATCTTAGCATTGCAGTGGCTACTCGAGGTTTAAAACATGAGCCCAAAACCAGGGTTTTCTTGGCTATGCATTTGGGTGTTCAAACAAGACTCTAATGCATAATCGAAGTGGATACTCAAAATAAGTTCTCAAAACAATAAAATTTATAAAACGGCTAATGCAAACCGGAGCTTTCCTTGCTGCTGCTGGTCGTATGCTAGCTGGTCCTCCGGGGTGATGAAATCCAACACATCCGGCTCCTTTTCAACCTTAGCGACTACACAATATAAATATGTATGCGTGTCAATTTAAATGCATTTGAATTTGAAGATGATATTGTGAAGTCTATAACTATAGCTAGACAGTTCTAATGACTCTGAAATTTTTAATGTGGTTTGGATACAAGCTACACAGAATCTTGGCCAAATTTCATTTGCAGCTAAGCTCATTTGAGTCCTCCACAAATAAATGTGTATTCGGCCTTAATTGGAGCTCATAGGGTGTTCTAAGAATTTTCATGGAGAAAGCCATGACTTTCTAGAAACTAGATTTTCATAGGGTTCTAATGGAATTAGTTTCAACTAATTTAAAGATTCCTATCAAAAGATATGCAGGGAGCCGACCCGTGTCACAAGGTCGTGCCGCTCGCCTGGGAATCGCATTGGGTGGTGCCGTGTTATGCGGCACCCAACAGCACACATATAAGGAAAACTGTATTACATAAATCAAAAGCGGAAGCTTACAAGTGTTCTTTGTAAATAATTTACATCAATCTACAGCAGAAGACTACAACCAACTCATGTCGAATAACTAATGAGCACTCGAGAAAAGGTCCAGCCCGCGGACTCCTCTCGCTAGCAACACGAAGCATTGCAGCGGCTGGGTTCTCCATGTGTTACCTGACTCGGAAGTCTCTGAGTCTCACCGGACAACCTTCTTTATAAGCGTCGATGTTAACCTGCAAACCACTCATATAGCAAGAGTGAGCACAAAGGCTCAGCAAGACTTAACCGTCTCTCCTAAAGCATGCACATCTACATGAAGGTAACTTAAGACAGTAAACAATTAAGTTGCATAAAGACTCGCCTACACGTTCATACTTAACTTTCAGATTTTAGCCATCACAGTAGTGACCTTGCGCCGAGCAACATTGGAACTCCACAATCAAACAAGAAATGCTTCATTCCAACGTTACTTGTCCCAAGGTGGAAATTAACTTTAATTTGATCTATCACTACTTCATACATGGTTTTCATGCAATTCCAATTATCATAGCAGCAATTAAAACTTGCAAACTGTTCTTGCACAACTTGATTATTATGTCACAGCGCAGTGAGCAAGCGATACTCATATCCGCGAGGGATGGTGATTCGAATCAAACACTGCCCGGATAAATCGACACATATGCACGCCTATGAAGACCCAAATCTGGCATCCTTCATTACGTCATATGTGGCAACCTTTCGCAGGACACCTGACTGTAGAACCGGTCGCGCCGTCTCGGGCTCATAGGTCTAACGAGACGATGTGGTATGCCTCTACAAACCAGTTAACCTGGTACATGGTTTCTTGGGTCCCATATAGCAGTAAGCATCCGGTACACAGCTCAATACTTGCTCCCAGGGCCACACACGGCTCGGTCCTTAACTGGCATAGGCAGAGCTACTCGACCAAGACCTCATCTTGTCGCTTCCTAACCCTCCTGCCCGGTCTCATCTTTGGAAATATAAACTTTAGTTTGCCTCATTCAATCATACCCGTGTGATCCTGAACTATAGCTCGAGAGTAGATTCCAACTACTCGACTTCTACCGGATGTCATAACCTAATTAGCATGGCATTATTCTACAGCGGGGATATGACTTCTACCCTTGACTCGAGGGTTTATTTGGTCATGCAGTTGGAGTATAAATCAGTCCTAACTTAATGCACATACAAACTCTAACCCATAATAGTGAACAAAGTAAAACTTTATAAAACAACTAGATGCAAACCGGAGCTTGCCTTGATTTTGCAGGTGAGTTGTATATAATGTTCAGTTAGTGAAGACCACTTGAGGCTTGATCACTTGATCACCTTGTCTTCGAAATCCTGCTTCACATCCTTCATAAGTCTCAACGTAGACGACTACACGATATGAATATGCATATGTGTTTAATTGTAAAGGTTTTGCTAATAATATCTAATGACAAGTTTAAAAACCAGAACTCTGTTTAAGAATTTAAAATGAAACTGGTGCTAAGGTTTGGTCTTGGGTTAATCACCATGATCAAGTGCTAAGTGCTTTCTTCACTTGTATTTTGATCACCCAAATAGGTTGAACAGAACAGTGGTGCTCCATAGCTCCAATGGAGCTGAAAACTTTCTTGTGAGGCCCTTGTCACAAGAAAGTCATCTGGACTAAAAATTAGCACTTTTCATTGAGTGGTTTGTTCAGAACAGTTCTCTAAGCAATTAACCAAAAAGAAATTAATTCTGAATAAATTTGCACTTCCATACAAATTCAAGTGAATCAAAATTTCAAACATACCTAAGGCAGCACGCATGAATTTTCCTAGGAATTGTGGAACTAGAAATTGTCCAGAACTGAATTTCCAAGGTTTTGGAAATTCTCTGAAAATGTTTCTGTATTTATTTGAACACAGCAACATGAAATCAGAATTCTCCTAACCAAAACAACTACAAATGATCTGAAATGTTTATAGGGGTTCACTAACATCCTAAAGGATATTCTGGCAAAATTTAAGGATTTTTGGATGAACCAAACTCCATCTAAAATTCTTTTTCTAAAAAGCTTTAAAGAATTTACCAGAATTAATTAATGACTTTAATACAAATTGGCTTTGTATATTTTGATAGAGTTTTTCAATCTGAATCCAACCCAATTTGAATCACTAAATTTGGAGCTTCCTAGCAAAAGTTATGAGTTTCTAAAGTTTGGGGAAAATCTGGAATTCAAATCACCCGGGAAAATTTAAATCTCAGACTGTGGGGCAGGGCTACGTGTCACTCCCTCGTGCAAACCACACGGGGCCACAGGGCTTATTTCTGCACAGCCACAGACTGATCCGGTGCAACAGAAAATCTCGGTTTCACGAAACAGATGCTGACGTGTGGATCCTCCCCCTCTTTGTCTACCTCCACCCCCCCCCCCCCCCCCCCCCGCGCCGGGCCGCCGCCGAGCTTGCCGGAGAGCTTGCCGGGAGGGGTTTCTGGTGCTCCAAACTTGCTAACTTTCGCTGCCTCTACGTAGTTTCATGAGGGGAACACGTTGCCAGCCTTTCCTCGGGCCGAAGATGGCCGGAAACCTACGCGCGACGGCGACCATGGCTGCGGCAAGTCCGGCGACGTAGCTAGGGCGCTGTGATGCACCAAACACTTTGCCGTTAGCTCGTACAGCACCACTGTACCGAGGAGAACATGGATCAACCTGACAATCTCGCTGAAACTCACTGGAAGTACGACCTCACCGTCGGGATAGGTCAAAAATCCGGCGAAATTCGAAAAACTCGATGAACAGCGGCTCTGCTCAACGGTCTCAGTGGTTTTTGTTCCTATGAACTTGCACAGAGGTATATAAGGTGTATTCTAGGTTGTTTGTGGTTTGGTTGACAGTGCGGGGCGAATTTTTGATCGAAGCAGCTTCTGTGTCCATCGCATGCCGATGGCAAAACAGAGAAATTCCGGCAAGAAACGTCATGGCATGCTGCTGGAGTTGGGGGAATAGTAGAAGGTTTCTAGACGGACCTTTAGGCGCTTAAAGTTCGGCGGGAGAACGCTTCTTGCGGCTGGGCGACGTGTTCTTCTCGTGGCGGCTTGACATGGCGCCTGGGAGAAACTTTATGCTCGGTTCTGGGGTTTCCAGTGGTGTGGCACCTTGCTCTCCCTTTGGGCACGTCGAGGGAGATTCGGCGACGCCGTGGATGAGCTCAGCTCGGCGTGCAACCCGTCAGGCTGGCCGGGCACCGGTGGACCGAAAATTTAACTCCTTGCGGCGAGAGCTCCGCGAGGAGAGCGCGTGATAACGATGGCAGCTGTGGTGAGGCGGTTTGTGAGGCGATGTGCACCTGGTTGGAGCCGATAAGGGCAAGGTAACGGGTTGTGTTTTGCTCGGGAGGTGGCGGCAGCGTCACCTGCGAGAACCGGGAGGTGGCGCGCGTGCTGTTCAGTAACTTCGAGCGATAAACAGAGGACCCCGTGTGACTTCAGTAGCAAGTCTACTCCTCACTGATCACTGGGCCCCACCGCTTTTCCCTCTCGAAATATCTTCAATTTTTTGCACATTGCAACTTCAGTTATGAGGAGCTCAAATTTGAAAACCATTTGGCAAATTGACAAAGTTTACCTCTGTTTTGAATTTGAATTCAAATTCCAAATAAATTCAAAGCCCCTTTGACATACATATCAAAGAAACTCCAAACTTTCTCAAAATTTGCATTCCCACTATTTCGAACCTGAAGAATTTGAATATAATCTGATTTTTGAGTTTACCACTGCAAATAAGAATTTTGAATCAACAGTTTGGAACTCCCTTTTTGAAATGGACACCTTATGATTGAAGTGAACAATTTAGTTCAAAGATTGAATTTAAACTCCTTTTGCACATGACAACATTCACATGTTTATAAAAGTTTTTGCAAGTCCCATTTCTTGAAATTGAACTCAACTTTATTCACAACTCAAGTTTTCCATTTACAAGTTTGTGGGACTTTTACATTCCCCCCCCCCCCCCCCTAAAAAAGAATCTCGTCTCTAGATTCATAATTAAGAACAATGTGGGGAGGACGACTATCGAACATAAGCCTCTAATAACTCCGGATGATTGTGTTGTAAATACTCCTCAGTTTCCCATGTAGCTTCATCGGACGTGTGATTCTCCCATAACACTTTGATAAATCATAGCGTCCGATTTCTGGTCTCACGAGTCTTTTCATCAATTATCCGGGTTGGATGCTCAACATAAGTGAGGTCTGGCTTCAAATCTGCTATGCCTCCCGTGAGAATATCTGTTGGAACTTTTAAACACTTCCGCAACTGAGATATGTGGAAGACGTTATGAACTCCGTCTAAGGCTGCCGGTAACTCCAGACGGTATGCTACGTGTCCACATCTTTCGATGACAGCGAAGGGACCGATAAAACGCGGAGCTAATTTTCCTTTTACTCTAAATCGGTGAATTCCCTTCATAGGAGATACGCGGAGATATACATGTCTCCAACTTGGAAGTTCAGAGGACGACGTCTCTTATCCGCATAGCTCTTTTGTCCAGACTGAGCGGCTTTAAGATTTGCATGAATAAGCCTTACCCGCTCTTCTGCTTCATTTACGAGATCAACCCCGTAAATAACTCTCTCACCAGATTCACACCAGTTCAGGGGTGTGCGGCACTTCCGGCCGTAGAGAGCTTCATAAGGTGCCATTTTATGCTCGTTTGGTAACCGTTGTTATACGAGAACTCCGCCAACGGTAAGTGTTCATCCCAGCTCTTACCGTGGTGGATGGCACACGCTCTTAGCATATCTTCAAGTATTTGATTCACCCTCTCAGTTTGCCCATCGATTTGAGGGTGATATGCGGAGCTTCGAATCAATTTGGTTCCCAAGGATGCGTGTAGCTGCTCCCAGAAATGAGGTACGAACAGCGATCCTCTGTCGGACACAATGGTACGGGGAACTCCATGTAAGCACAAGATTCGTGCTATGTACAACTCCGCTTACTGCTTTGCGTTGTATTTGAATGCACAGGGATGAAGCGTACTGATTTGGTTAAGCGGTCAACGATTACCCAAATCGAATCATGGTGGTGGGAGGTCATCGGCAACCTAACGATGAAATCCATACTCAAGTATTCCCACTTCGATGCCTGTATTTGCAGTGGTTGCAGCAGGCCCGACTTCTTCACATGGTCGGCCTTAACTCTTTGACACGTATCACATTCCGAAACGTACTTTGCAACTTTTTTTCCGGAGGTCTTGGCACATTTTTATTGCTGCCCGGATGAATGGAAAATTTGGACAAATGAGCTTCATCCAAAATTTTCTTCCGCAGCCTCATATCACGGGGTACGACTGTCCGGTCCTTGGACCATAAGGTATCTTCATCATCTAACCGGAAACATTTCATTTCCCCGTTCTTCAACCTCCTTTTAATATGTGCCATGCCCTTGTCTCGCTTTTGAGCTTTCATAACCTCCTCTTTTAATGTGGGTATGAGAGCTAGATTATGTAGATCTCTATATGGAACCAAGTAGAGACTCGGTTCTTCCTCTTCTATCGGCGTAATGGTCAGATTATGAATATGATATTTCCGGCTGAGTGCATCAGAAACCACATTTGCTTTGCCCGGATGATAATGAATTTGAATCTCATAGTCTTTAATCAGTTCCAACCATCGCCGTTGTCGCATATTCAACTCTTTTTGAGTGAATATGTACTTCAAGCTTTTGTGGTCGGTGTAGAGATGAACTAGATTTCCCAATAAGTAGTGTCTCCACATCTTCAAAGCTAGTACCACGACAGCAAGCTCGAGATCATGAGTTGGATAATGTTGTTCATGATTCCATAATTTCTTTGATCCATATGCGACCACACGTCCTCCTTGCATGAGTACGCAACCAAGTTCGATGCCGGACGCATCACAATAAACATCAAAGGGCTTGGTTGTATCCGGTTAAGCTAAAACCGTGGCTGTTGTGAGGTGTTTCACCAACGCTTGAAAAGCTTCCTCACATGGCTTGCTCCAATCATATTTGATGCTCTTTTTCAGTAGTTCCATCATATGTTTAGATATTTTTGAGAAGCTCAGGATGAACCTCCGATAATATCCCGCCAAACCTAAGAAGCTACGAACTTCATGGACTGATGTTGGAGACTTCCATTTCAGCACTTGTTCAATCTTGCCCGGATCAACAGCAATGCCTTCCGCTGAAATAATATGTCCAAGAAATGGCACTTGGTTGCTCCAGAATTCACATTTACTAAACTTTGCATAGAGCTTGTGATCTCTCAGTCGTTGGAGCACAATATGCAAATGTTTAACGTGTTCCTCCTCTGATTTGGAATAGACCAAGATATCATCGATGAATACCACAACGAACTGATCCAACTCCGGCATGAACACCGAGTTCATAAGATACATAAAGTAAGCCGGAGCATTGGTCAACCCAAATGACATGACAAGATACTCATGGAGTCCATATCTTGTCGAAAATGCTGTTTTCGGGATATCCTCCGCTCGAATCTTGATTTGATGATATCCCGACCTTAAGTCCATCTTGGAGAAGACTTTAGCACCCACTAGCTGATCGAAGAGAATATCAATTCTTGGTAGTGGATACTTGTTCTTTATCGTCACAACGTTTAACGGACGATAATCGACGCATAGCCTCAGCGTCTCATCCTTCTTCTTCACAAATAAAGAAGAGCAACCCCATGGTGATGAACTTGGACGAAGAAACCCATTGTCCATCAGATCCTTGAGTTGCTCCTTCAGTTCAGCTAAATCATTCAGAGCCATTTTGTATGGTCTCCGAGAGATTGGCGTGGTTCTCGGTATCAATTCTATTTTGAATTCCACCTCACGCTCAGGTGGAAAGCCTAGAAGATTTTTGGGAAAGACGTCCGGATATTCATGGACTACCGGAATGTCTTCTAACTTGCAAGCTTCGGCATTACATACTTACGGGACATTGGAAACAGCTTTGCCGAGATACAACGTATGACGCCCGTGAAGTGGATATTCCAAATGAACACTCCTATTCTCGATGTACATAACAGCCCTATGGAAAGTTTACCATGATATTCCCAATATGGCATCGATTCCTTGATCTTCGAGAATAATGAGGGTGGTAGGATAAAATTTTCCACCTAAACAAAGTTGTGCTTTAGGAACGACTTCATTAGTCGATATGTCTCCACCTGGCGAATGAATAAGGTAAGAATCTTTTGTGATAATTGTGGAAATCTGATCCCGAAACACTGTCACCTTGCTAATGAAGTTATGTGTTGCACCAGAGTCGAATAGAATGACAACCGTCTTGTTAGTTAAGGTGAACCTGCCCGCAAGAACTGGTCCTCTCTTGGGCAGATCATCGACTGACACATAATTAACAGTTCCCACCTTGGACATGGCTTTTCCATGCTGTCCAAGATTATTCTTTGGAACTGGACCCACAGACATCATGTTGCTGCTCGGTTCAGTTGCTTTATTGACGGTGTGTTCATTGTCAATTTGAAGTGGGATACCACTCGGTTCAGCTGAGAAATCACCTTGATCATCTTCAACCTCTTGAGGGGAATAATATTCTGGTGCACACAGTTGGTACTGAGGTGCACGAGAAATAAATTGTTGCTGCAGTGGAGGTAAATAAAACCTCTGTGGAGTATAAGAGTCATCATACTCCAAGAATGATTGCTCCTTTTGTGGAACCTCTCGACCGGAAGGTGAATGGATTACCCACCGAAACTTTTGAGGTAGATGATTGCATTCATCCTGTGATGAGTCCCTCTCCCTCTTTTCATTAAGGTAGAGATTGGAATAATATTCCTGAGTGGTAGCACAGCTAACAAACTCATCAAAATTCTTTTGGCTTCACATAACAGCCTAGCAGTTAGCCCTCGATAAAAATGATAACTCTTCATGGCTGGTGATTTCACATAATTCGGTACATACTGAGCTAAGCGATTGAATTCCTTCACATACTCAATAACACTCATTTCTCCTTATTTTAGATTCCAGAATTCATCACGACTTGTTTGCATTATGCCCGCAGGAATGAAACGAGCACGAAATGCATCCTGGAACTCCGTCCATGTGACACGATGCCCTTCTGGTTGGATAGCAAGGTATTCTGCCCACCAGGCTCCAGCAAAGATGTGAAGCTGCTGAGCAGCAAATAGAGTCTTCTGGAAGTCATCACATTGAATCAACCCAAACTTGGTCTCAATGACACGCAACCAGTGATTTGCTTCACAATGGCCAGCCGCTTCGGAAAATACCGGCGGTTGTGTCGCCAAGAAATCCAGATAAGTGCTCAGGGTTGGCATGTGATGTTGAGCTTCTCTATTCATTCCTTGTTGAACAAGAGTTTGGAATGTTTCATTCATCTTCGCCATAATCTCCGCCAATCCGATTGGCGATGGCTCTTGTGATGAAGTTGAGTCATTCCCACCTCGACTCGAACCTCCAAGCTCCATTTGAGAATGTGCGTGTACCATACTGTACGAAACAAATTTTGAGTCAATCAAAATTCTACCCCAGCAGTAAGTAAAGATAAATAAAACATGAACATGTCATGAACTTTATGAAAGCATAACCACATTCATGTTTAGACAAATCTTAAGCACGCTAAACTAATCAGCTTGACTACCCTGACCAGTTTACACAAACTTCAATATTTACTCAAGTTAACTACAGATTATTGACTTGAGTTCAATACCAAAGTTTTAGTAAACTCCAGTATCTCTCCAATTCTTATTCATATGCCTCTAGATCATTTCTATATCAAAAGTTATGATTTTACAAAGTTGACAGAATTCCTGGATAAAATTTGCCAGCATCTCCTTTGTATGTGCCTATCTTTATCACAGTTGTATATGCAAATACTATAATAATATGAGCAAGATTTGAACTACAACAATGTTGCACATTTCATAACCTTTCCAACGGTGTATCATAGGATCCTTAGGGATTTTCCTACAGAAAATTATGGCTTAAAAACAGAAAGATCCAGAGAGGTTTTTCTGCTGTCCTGGTTCTGGACAGTTTGCCTTCAACTGGACCTTTCACCAAATTAACGTGTGATTTTGCTCTGTAGGTCTACAGAGAAGTTGTAGAGAACATGAAAATCCTTCCAGAACTGTATCATACACATTAATTTGGTAAAGCTACTCAGAGTAATGCTCTGTAAAGTCCAGCATGAATTCCTGCCAGAAACAGAGCACTCTGTTTTTGAAAGCTTTGAAGCCTAGTCATTCTGTCATTTGAATCTTAGCTCAAAATAAGAGTTCAGTAACTAATATTTGTTTCAAACTTTCATTTTTAGTTGAAAGTTGGTTCATGAATCATTTCTTCATAGGGAAGAGGTTATTAAGTGTAGTACGGTGTCGATGCACCGTAAGAAACATGTCGGTACTACGCAGCCTCACCAAAAGAAAATCCTAACCAGATTATACTGGCATATCCGTATTATCGGTGGCACTAAGACGGTCACTCGCAAATGTGTACTGCTCTTTCTACGGTTTCATGGTTAAACCTGCATAAATCACAAACAATCATCAGGTTCGGCTGCACACCGAACCCCGTCCCAATACAGTTCGTACACCCGTCCATCATCACTCGCACAGGTATTCTCAAGCCAAACACGCCTTAAGCTACGTGTTCACGTTACTAACCACGTGACGGGGTCTCCCATACTTGCCCGTAGCACACCAGGGAAGGGCGATGCTCGAATACCCCAAACGACATGAAGAGTCGTAGAGGATACCAAAGCTGGCCAGGTTACATGCCACCTGTGAGGCTTCACCCTTCATCTTGTGCGCACTGGTGGACAGCGCTTACGTGCACCCCCAAGACATATGAAGTCCCGAGATGCACGATTTTCCGACATAAGCAAGTAAGTTAGGTTGCCACCTTCATTATATGCTAATATAGTAGTCCTTATGCGGGCCTAGTACCATTTCCTCACCGTATCCTAAGTTTTTGTCGTAATACGATCCTTATTCCGTGCACTATTACCAATGCGGCTCTGATACCACGCTGCGAAGGACCCGACCCGTGTAACGGGGCGGTGCCGCTCGCCCGGGAATCGCATTGGGTGGTGCCGTGTTATGCGGCACCCAACAGCACACATATAAGGAAAACTGTATTATATAAATCAAAAGCGGAAGCTTACAAGTGTTCTTTGTAAATACTTTACATCAAATAGCTACAGCGGAAGACTACAACCAACTCACATCGAATAACTAATGAGCACTTGAGAAGAGGTCCAGCCCGTGGACTCCTCTCGCTAGCAACACGAAGGCATTACAGCGGCTGGGTTCTCCATGTGTTACCTAACTCGGAAGTCTCCGAGTCTCACCAGACAACCTTCTTTATAAGCGTCGATGGTAACCTGCAAAACCTCTCATATAGCAAGAGTGAGCACAAAGACTCAGCAAGACTTAACCGTATCTCCTAAAGCTTGCAACTCTACATGAAGGTAACTTAAGACAGTAAACAATTAAGTTGCATAAAGACTCGCCTACACGTTCATCCTTAACTTTCAGATTTTAGCCATCACATTAGTGACTTTGTGCTGAGCAACATTGGAACTCCACAATCAAACAAGAAACGGTTCATTCCAATGTTACTTGTCCCAAGATGGAAATTAACTTTAATTTGCTCTATCACTACTTCGTACATGGTTTTCATGCAATTCCAATTATCATAGCAGCAATTAAAACTTGCAAACTGTTCTCGCACTTGATTATTACGTCACAGCGCAGTGATCAAGCGGTACTCATATCCACGAGGGATGGTGATTCGAATCAAACACTGTCCGGATAACTCGACACATACGCCCGCCTATGAAGACCCAAATCTGGCGTCCTTCATTACGTCATATGCGGCAACCTTTCGCAGGACACCCGACTGTAGAACCGATCACGCCATCTCGGGCTCATAGGTCTAACGAGACGATGTGGTATGCCTCTACAATCCAGTTAACCTGGTACATCGGTTTCTTGGGTCCCATATAGCAGTAAGCATCTGGTACACAACTTAATACTTGCTCCCAGGGCCACACACGGCTCGGTCCTTAACCGACACAGGCAGAGCTACTTGACCAAGACCTTGTCTTGTTGCTTCTAACCCTCCTGTCAGGTCTCATCTTTGGAAATATAAACTTTAGTTTGCCTCATTCAACCATACCCGTGTGATCCTGAACTATAGCTCGCGAGTAGATTCCAACTACTCGACTTCTACCAGATGTCATAACCTAATTAGCATGGCATTACCTACAGCGGGGATACGACTTCTACCCTTGACTCAAGGGTTTATTTGGTCATGCAGTTGGAGTATAAATCAGTCCTAACTTAATGCACATACAAACTCTAACCCATAATAGTGAACAAAGTAAAACTTTATAAAACAACTAGATGCAAACCAGAGCTTGCCTTGGTTTTGCAGGTAACTAGTATATAATATTCAGTTAGTGAAGACCACTTGAGGCTTGATCACTTGATCACCTTGTATTCAAAATCCCGCTTCACTTCCTTCACAAGTCCTCACGTAGACGACTCACGATATGAATATGCATATGTGTTTAATTGTAAAGCTTTTGCTAATAAGCTCTAATGACAAGTTTAAAAACTAGAACTCTGTTTAAGAATTTAAAATGAAACTGGTGCTAAGGTTTGGTATTGGGTTAATCACCATGATCAAGTGCTAAGTGCTTTCTCCACTTGTATTTTGATCACCCAAATAGGTTGAACAGAACAGTGGTGATCAAGATCTCCAATGGAGCTGAAAATTTTCTTGTGAGTCCCTTGTCACAAGAAAGTCATCTGGACCAACAATTAGCACTTTTCATTGAGTGGTTTGTTCAGAACAGTTCTCTAAGCAATTAAGAAAAAAGGAATTAATTCTGAATAAATTTGCACTTTCATGCAAATTCAAGTGAACCAAAATTTCAAACATAGATCAGGGAGCATGCATGAATTTTACTAGGAATTTTGGAACTAGGAATTGCCCAGAACTGAATTTCCAAGTTTTTGGAAATTCTCTGAAAATGTTTCTGTATTCATTTGAACACAGCAACATGAAATCAGAATTCTCCTAACCAAATCAACTCCAAATGAGATGAAATGTTTACAGGGGTTCACTAACATCCTAAAGGATATTCTAGCAAAATTTGAGGACTTTTGGATGAACCAAACTCCCTCTAAAATGCTTTTGCTGAAAATATTTAAAGAATTTTCTAGATTTAATTAATGACTTTCATACAAATTGGGTTGTATATTTGGATAGAGTTTTTAAATCTGAATCCAACCCAATTTGAATCACTAAATTTGGAGCTTCCTAGCAAAAGTTATGAAGTTCTAAAGTTTGGGGAAAATCTGGAATTCAAATCACCCGGGAAAATTTAAATCTCTGACTGTGGGGCCAGGGCTACGTGTCACTCCCTCGGGCAAACTACACAGGCCAACAGGGTTTATTCCTGCAGGCCACAAACTGATCCGGTGCAACAGAAAATCCCGGTTTCCCGAAACAGACGCTGACGCGTGGGTCCTCCCCCTCTTCGTCTACCTCCGCCCCCCCCCACCCACGCCGGGCTGCCCCCGAGCTCACTGGAGAGCTCGCCGGGAGGGGTTTCCGGCGCTCCGAACTTGCTAACTTTCGCCACCTCTACATAGTTTCATGCGGGGAACACGTTGCCGGCCTTTCCTCGGACCGAAGATGGCCGGAAACCTACGCGCAACGGCGACCGTGGCTGTGGCAAGTCCGGCGACGTAGCTAGGGCGCTGTGATGCACCAAACACTTTGCCTTTAGCTCGTACAGCACCACTGCACCGAGGAGAACACAGATCCAACCGCCGATCTCGCTGAAACTCACCGAAGGTACGACCTCACTGTCAGGCTAGGTCAAAAATCCGGCAAAATTCGAAAAACTCGATGAACAGCGGCTCTGCTCGACTGTTCTCGGTGGTTTTTGATCCTATGAACTCGCACAGAGGTATAGAAGGTGTATTCTAGGTTGTGTGTGGTTTGGTTGACCGTGCGGCGTGAATTTTTGATCGAAGCAGCTTCGGTGTCCATCGCATGCCGATGGGAAAACAGAGAAATTCCGGCAAGACACGCCATGGCATGCTGCCGGAGTTGGGGGGATAGTAGAAGGTTTCTAGACGGACTTTAGGAGCTAAAGTTCGGCAGGAGAACGCATCTTGCGGCTGGGCGACGAGTTCTTCTCGCGATGGCTTACACAGCGCTGGGGATAAACTTTACGCTCGGTTCCGGGGTTTCCAGTGGTGTGCCACCTTGCTCTCCCTTTGGGCACGTCGAGGGAGCTTTGGCGACGCCGTGGATGGGCTCAGCTCGGCGTGCAACCCATCGGGCTAGCCGGGCACCGGTGGACCAAAAATTTAACTCTGTGCGGCGAGAGCTCGGCGAGGAGAGCGCGTGATAACGACGGAAGCTGTGATGAGGCGGTTTGTGAGGCGATGTGCGCCCGGTTGGAGCCGATAAGGGAAAGGTAACAGGTTGTGTTTCGTTCGGGAGGTGGCGGCAGCGTCGCCTGCGAGGACCGGGAGGTGGCGCGCGTGCTGTTCAGTAACTTCGAGCGATAAACAGAGGACCCCGTGTGACTTCAGTAGCAAGTCTACTCCTCACTGATCACTGGGCCCCACCGCTTTTCCCTCTCCAAATATCTCCAATTTGTGGCACATTGCAACTTCAGTTATGAGGGGCTCAAATTTGAAAACCATTTGGCAAATTGACAAAGTTTACCTCAGTTTCAAATTTGAATTCAAATTCCAAATAAATTCAAAGCCCCTTTGACATACATATCAAAGCAACTCCAAACATTCTCAAAATTTGCATTCCCACTATTTTGAACCTGAAGAATTTGAATACGCCATCTGATTTTTGAGTTGGACACTGCAAATAAGAATTTTGAATCAACAGTTTGGAACTCCCTTTTTGAAATGGCCACCTTATGGTTGAAGTGAACAATTTAGTTCAAAGATTGAATTTAAACTCCTTTTGCACATGACAACATTCACATGTTTATAAAAGTTTTTGCAAGTCCCATTTCTTGAAATTGAACTCAACTTTATTCACAACTCAAGTTTTCCATTTACATGTTTATGGGACTTCTACAAGATACGAGCTAAACAAGTTCAGAGAAAATCTGAAAAATGTTTCTGGACATTTTTCATTTTCCCTGGAACAGTTTCATTAATCATGCCTTTAGGTGGATCAAATGAGCTCAAATAGATCTAAAGTTTTTATGGTATCTCAGGGATATTATGATGAACATCCTGGCCAAATTTCAGAGTTTTCCACCAAAGGGTTTTTCCAGTTAAAATTCTAAACAGTTTAAATTTTGAAGAATTAATTCTTGATAAATAAGAGTTTTCATGAGGTTAAACTTGATTTGATGGAAAGTACTCATAGAGCTTAATCCAACAAAATTTGGTTCACTCGATTTGGATTTTCCTAGCCAAAGTTATGTGGGTTTGAAGTTTGAACTAGAAACGAAAAATCGGGAAATGTTTAAACGGCTGACAACCGGGCCCACTGCACAGCGTCGTCTTCAACCTCCCGCCGACGCCCGAGTGCGTGATGAACAGTGGCCATGGCGCGGTCCCTTCTCCGGCTACGGTGGACCAATTCCAGTGATCTCTCGCGCTACACGCTCCTCAGACCGCCCTAGCGGCCGGACAAGGTTGTGCAGCGCGCCATCGACGGAAAACCGGTCGGCATCGACGGCGGCGATCGGTGGTGTGGCGCCAACGATGACCAATGCATCCCACGCTTATCTCGATGCCCGAAGCAGCTATAAAGCACCACTGGAGCTCGAAGGTGATGGTGTACTCAAACCCCAAGGAAAACGACCGGAGATATGAGCTCAATGGCGACCAGAGCCATTTCGGCCGGCGGCGGCGAGTTTGCATTGCTCAGCCCGTTGGATGGATGTTTCTTCGTGGTTTTTGTCAGGGTGGTCGTGAAGGACTCTGGTTGCTATAGCTGGACCAGTTTTGGGCATGATCAACCATGCGAAAGGAATTTCAAGTTTTGGTGGGCTTCGGTTATATACGACCATCCTCGGAAAACCTAAAATTCGGGCTAGCCAGTGCTAAGAGGGAGATAGGGAGTTCGGGAGGAGCTACTAGACCACGACGCTAACCTGAGAGAGCAGTTGGTTGCGCCAGAGAAGCTCGGAGCTGTCCAGGCGACGGTGTTAAGTCGGAGGCGCTTCAGGGTGAACAGGGGAGTGGAAAATCGGCTAGGGAAAGCTCGAGGGGAGCTGATCACGAGTATCTGAGGTCTGAAGCACGTCGAGTGAAGGTCGGCGGTGCCGTTTATGGCCTTAGCTCGAGGTGAAAAGGTCGGTTTTGGCATGTCGACAGTGAGAGTGGGAATTTCGGGTGTGCGGCGACGTGCGGCGCGCTTTCTGTGCGGGAGATGGATGAAGCAGTGGTGAAGTGGGTTTTGGAAGTCCCGGGGGCGAAGATAACGCGGCTGGCGCGAGTGCGCGATGTCCGGGACTCAAGAACAGGAGGTGGCAGTGCCTCTCGCCGCGGCGTTCACGTTAGCGTGCGCAAGGAACCGAGTGAGCAGCGGTGGAGTCGGTTCACTCGGTTATTACACTGACACTGGGTCCCACTTTTCCATTTTTGTCCCACAAAATTGAATTTCTCCACTGCTCTAAACAGTAGGGACCCTAATACCCTTGGCCATTTGATCGATCACCAAATTGGGATTTGGTTTGTAAAGTGATAAAATTGTGGAATTGGTTTGATTGAATTTGCAGCAAATGTGAACTGAAATTCAAATTTGAATTGAATTTAGCCAAAATAGCTCATGTCAAGATCAACTCCAAATGGAGTGAAAATTTGTGTGTGAGCTCATAAAAATGTGGTGAGTGTGAATATGAATCCCACTTTTGAATTCATGGGGTGAAACGAGTTTGAATTTGAACTTAAGTTCAAACTAGCCTTTTTCTATTTGTACCCGAAAATACCTCAAAAGGTTTTGGATTTGGGTGAAATTTGGCATGAGCATTCCTAACCAAGTTTTTGAGTTAGACCTGTGCGCAGCCCCTATGTGATGCATGTGGGAAATACCACTTTTGCATTTTGTGAGTTTCTCCTATAATGACTTTCTTGATGGTGTTTACTTGCTCTTCAAAAATGTTCATCAGATCTCCTCAAATGAGGTGTGTGTGTGGTGTGATGAACACTTCTAGAAAATGAAAAACTTGGGCCCTTACAATTGCGGGGTATCCGAGCAAGATTGAACAGGTGCTGAAATGGAAAGCCCCCACTTCTGTCCATGAAGTCAGAAGCTTCCTTGGTTTAGCAGGATATTACCGGAGGTTCATCCCGATATTCTCCAAGCTTTCTAAGCCGATGATTGGAGACAAAATATATTTGGAACTCAGCATGTGAAGGAGCATTCCAAGCATTGGTGAAGTATCTCACAACAGCCCCGGTCTTAGCTCAACCGGATACAACCAAGCCTTTCAACGTATACTGTGATGCGTCCGGTATCGGGCTTGGCTGCGTTGCTATCATCCCTATTATTAGGGATGATATTATTGCAACTCAGAGAATTGACAAAGGAATGGCACATCTCTGGAAGCAAATAGACAGCGGTGATATTAAATAATTCCAGAAGGATGAAAAGGGGACGCTATGGTTCAATGACCGCATAGTCGTGCCCCGGAATATGGAGTTGAGAAAGAAGATTCTAGATGAAGCTCACTTGTCTAAGTTTTCCATTCATCTGGGAAGCAACAAAATGTACCAAGATTTGAAGAGTAAATTTTGGTGTACACGGATGAAGCGGAAAATTGCAAAATACGTATCCGTATGTGATACGTGTAGGCGAGTGAAGGCTGACCATATGAGGAAATAAGAGCTGCTCCAACCCCTGAAAACTCCAACATGGAAATGGGAAGACGTGAGCATGGATTTCATTGTGGGGTTACCCATGACTTTTCACAAGCATGATTTCATTTTGGTAATCGTTGACCGGTTAACCAAGTCGGCTCACTTCATTCCCATGCATACGCATTTCCATGCCAGCAAGTATGCGGAATGGTACATTGCAAAAATCTTATGCTTGCACGGAGTACCCACGACAATAATCTCATATCAAGATGCACTGTTCGTGGCTCGTTTCTGGGAGCAGTTACACCCTTCTTTGGGTACCAAGCGGATTAGAAGCTCTGCATATCACCCTCAGACAGATGGGCAAACTGAGAGGGTGAATCAAGTGTTAGAAGACATGCTGATAGTGTGTGCCATCCACCATGGTAATAATTGGAATGATCATCTACCATTGGAGGAATTCTCGTATAACAACGGCTATCAAGCGAGTATCAAGATGGCACCCTATGAGGCTCTCTATGGTCGCAAATGCCGAACCCCCTTAAATTGGTGCGAATCCGGTGAATGGGTCATGTTCGGGATTGATCAAGTGAACAATGCCGAAGAGCAAGTTCGGGTGATTCAAGCAAACTTGAAAGTCACCCAATCCCGATAGAAGAGTTACGCTGATAAGAGGCGTAGGCCGCTGCATTTCAACGTCGGAGAATACGTTTATCTCCGTGTGTCTCTGATGAAGGGCGTGCACTGATTCGGCGTGAAGGGGAAACTCGCTCCCTGATTTATCGGACCCTATGCCGTCACCGAGAAATGTGGGACAGTGGCGTATAGACTGGAACTACCGGCGTCTCTCGCTGGTGTTCATGAAGTTTTCCATATCTCACAATTCCGAAAATGTCTGAAGTATACTGCTGCTGTTCCCACTGAAGACATTGGCGAGTTGCAACCGGATTTAACCTACACTGAATATCCGGTTGAAATTATTGATGTGAAGACTAGGACCATGCGTAGCAGAACACTGTGGTTCTACAAGATCTTGTGGAGCAACCACACCGCTGAGGAAGCGACGTGGGAGAGCGAAGATTTTCTTCGCTCAATTTATCCACATTTCCTGTCATCTCATCTCGGGTAATTATCCAGATTTTCCTCGCTCAAATTATCTAGATTTCCTGGCATCTCATCTCGAGTAATCTCATCTCGTCTCTTCTTTTTGTAATCTTGGAACGGGATTCTTTTAAGGGGGAGGGATGTAAAGGCCCAAGATTTCAATTGCTAAAGTGTTCATCACATCACACACACCATATCTCATTTTGTGGAGATCTCATAAACACATGTGAAGAGCAATTAACCACCATCAATAGGATGAGTAAAGGAAAAACTCACAAATCCAAAAGTAGGATTTCTCAGACGTAAACATGAGAGGATGAGCTCACAATTAGGTCCTAAACATTCTTAGGAATGCTCATGTCAAGTTTCATGCAAATCCAAACACCTTTGAGGCACTTTTGGATACAATTATCAAAAGGGCTAGTTTGAATGTAAATTCAAATTCCAGCTACTTTCATCACCTGAATTCAAAAGGTGGATTCATATTCAAACCTAGCACATTTTTTCTGAGTTACTCCACCAATTCTCATCTCCATTGCAGTTGATCTTGTCGGTATCTACATTTGAACTAATTCAAAACTGATTTGAAATTCAAATTCAAGTGTGAATCAAATTTAGCTGAACCAGCTCAAATTTGAGGAATTCAAATTCAGCTCATGACTTGATGGTGAAGTCTAACATTTAACTGTGAGTAGATGAGGGAAATATCAGCTAAGAATTGAAAAGAATGAGAGGGGAAGAGGGCCCTACTGGTCAGTGACTGAAAACAAAGTGAACCGACTCACTCGAG
Organism: Neostapfia colusana; assembly: GCA_030760725.1. Taxonomy (NCBI): domain Eukaryota; kingdom Viridiplantae; phylum Streptophyta; class Magnoliopsida; order Poales; family Poaceae; genus Neostapfia; species Neostapfia colusana. Next base: position 23,168,247 of record JASWHV010000006.1, on the reverse strand, counting down.
TGCTGTCTCGCGGGCGACTGCCGCGCGGCCATGTCTGACCAGCGCACGCCCCGAACCCTCCATCTCATGGTGATTTTGTCGTGGTAATGTCCAGCACGACGCACAGCTGCGCTGTTCTCACCGTTTCCGAGCTGAACCGAGCCTCCCACGAGCTGTTCTTCGTTTTCCACTCGCCAACTCTTCGCGGGTCCGTGCAGTTTCACGCCCCGCAACCGAAGAATAAAAGGTGCGCCTGGTCGTGCTGAAGCTGTACGGGAAGGCTGTTGCCGTTTCATGCGACGTAGAGCGAGTATTGCTCGTTTCTTTCCACAGTGTGCGTTAGGGTTAGAGTTCGGTTGCCGGCGAAATTTGTTGCACACAGGCAACCGCCGCTCGAGCTGCACACCAGACATACTCAAGAACCTCTAGCGTACCTCCTCGCTCAAGTAGCACTAAGATTCAAGCACTATAACCCTAGTTCCGCGAGTTTCTTGTGCCGGCGGATGAAAACAAGGCACCTCGCCGCTGAGGTCCTAGTTGCGGCCGTTTTCACGAGGATCAGGGTTCATATTCGTGATCAGCAAGTTCCCATGGAGCTCTCAGACGAAACCGCATGGAAAAAGGTGCAGAGAACACCGAGTTCGACGTTGCCGATGAGCTCCTGGCCGCTGTCACCGTCGCGAGCCCTGTTCCGGCCATCGCTGAGCTCCGGTGAGTGCACCAGCATGTTCCTCGTGCGAAGTTATGCACAGGCGGAGAGTTTTGTCGAAGGTCATGCAGTGGAATGGCCGGCGGCGAGCTCTCCGGCGAGGCACCGCTGCGGGTGCCGTGAGGAAGAAGGGGTGCCGGCCCCCCCGTGACAGTAAGAGAAAACCGGGGCCCGGGGTCAGCTGTGGCGCCAGGATTTCATGCGGCTACGCGGGAAATTGTGTGGACCAACATGTGGCTTCGTTGTCAGGCTGACACGTAGCCCTGGGGCCCACCAGCCCGGTTCAAACCTTCTGAATTTCGATTTAATTTTCCAGATTTTTGCCAAACTTTAGAAGCCCATAACATTTGCTAGGATTGTCCAAATTTAGTGAATCAAATTTTGTTGGATTCAGATCTCCGAGTACTTTCCATCAAAATAACTTTCAGTCCACGAAACTCATTATTTTTTAAGAATTAATTCCCCAAAATTTAAACTGTTGGGAATTTTAAATGCATATTTCCTTTATAGAAGATTCTGAAATTTGGCTAGGATGTTCACTTGAATGTCATTGAGTCACATGAAAAATTTCAGATCCATCTGAGTTAATTTAATCCCCCAATGGTGTGATTAGGTGAACTGTCCTGGGAAAATAGAAAAATGTACAGAAACATGTTTCAGAATTTTCTCAATCTTGATTAGCTCATAACTTTCTCTAGGATTCCTCAAATTACATGAAACCAAATCCATTATAACCGTATAAAGCTATAGTTTCCATAAAGTAATAGCTTGCTCAATGAAAATCCATGGAAATCCTTAGAATCTCTAGTAATTGCCATTTAGACATTTATTTGTGCAGGGCCCAATAGAGCTTTGATTCAAATGAAATTTGGCTAAGTCTCTGGTTAGGTTCTCAACAAGCTACAGTAAAAATTTCAGAGACAAAACATAGTTCTAGATATAGTTAGGGTCTTCATATGTTTAAATCAACACATTTGCATTGAATGTGACACATATCGTTAATTTGATTACGTGTAGTCGTTGAAGGTGAGTAAACCCCAGAGATCTTAGACTTTATACCTCTGGAAGAGACTCTAACCACTGACCAGCATCAACAAGGCAAGCCCCGGTTTGCATGTAACAATTTTTATCATGTTTTTGCTTTATATTCCCTTAGCTTGAGGTATGTATATGCATTAGGTGTAGGATGATTGAAACTCTAATTGCATAACCAGATTATCCTAAATAGAGTGACGGTAGTGTCTAACTCCTCGCGTAGCATATGCCTTGCTTAATGTCTTATAGGCTTCAGTACAAGTCGAGTAGTTGGAATCTACTCGCGAGTATAGGATTCGCCACATACGAGATTGGTTCAAGATGGGAGATAACTTTAGTAAGAAAAATGAGACTAGGCAGAGGCGTAGGATGCAACAAGAGGAAGTCTTGTGTGCGTAGCCCTGCCCGTGTCGATTGAGGACCGATCCATGTGCGGCCCAGCTGAAAAAGTTTGAATGTACCGAAGGCATATCGGATATATGGGGTCCGATAAACTGATGTAACCTATACCTCCGGGCGTCGAGGCATAACGCACTGATTTATAGGTGTAGGTTGAGGGAAGCAAGGTGGAAATCCGCTGACGGTCATAGAGAGATGCTCTGTGTAGGGAACCTCCTGGCCGTTTGGGTTCGACCGGTTCGACGTTTGGGCTGTTTTGTGAAAGGTTGTCCCGTACAACATCGGTTGAGCGTGCCGTTGCAGCTTCGAGGATGGGCGTACGCGACGTGCTATTCGGGTATTCTTGCAGGTGTATATTGAGTCGATTCGCCGTCCCTCACGGTAATGAGTACTGCTTGTTCACTGAGTCGTGACATTGTAAATATATGAAATAATTGTCATGCATTACTGCTGTTATGAATAAATTGTATTGCAACATGTGTGTCACCAAATATTGCTCACTAAATTTTAGATTTATGAACCTATAACTTGTGGCTAAAAATATGAACTAAGGATGAACTTGTAGGCGTGTCCATTGCCGCAAAATGACATCCTATTTTTGAGTATGACTTGCATGTAGAGTTTCTTATATAGAGAGTCGGATAAGACTTGCTGATCCATCGTGCTTACGGTTGCTGCTATGAGTGTCTGCAGGTGAGGAGTACCCCACTGACTTGGAGTACGGGTTCACCGGCGAGGGCTATCCTCCACCCGGAACGACGGCTGTGTGGGAGCCGTGCACATCACCCTGAAGCTAGGATGTAGCTAGTTTTGGTTGTCCATAGGGCTGGACAACCGACTTTATCTAGTTAGTATTAGGCGTGAGTTGTATAAAAAAATTTCCGCTGCAGAAAACTCTATAAAGTAGATGTAAACAGAAGGTTTGTACTACTTTTGTACAAATTCAGTAAGTTTGAATGTAATACTATGTCTTCCTTATCGTGTGTGCTGTTGGGTGTCGCATCATGCGCCATCACCCTCTGTGATCCTAGATTGTACGGATTTTGGTACGTCAGAGGCTTGCATCAGAGCTGCTTACGGGATAACACACTAAATGAGGACAATATTACGGGAAAACTTAGGACGAGATTCCAAAAGAAGAACGAGACGGGAGAGGTAATTCCAAGCGGTACGATGATAAAAGTTCCGGATAGTTCATGCAGAGGTAATCTTCGCTTTCCATGTTGTTTCTTCCGTGGTATGATTACTCCACAGAACCTTGTAAAATCTTAATGTCCAGTTCCAGGTGTTCCGGATCCTTTCATCGATAGTCTGAATTGGTCACTCGGTGTAGGCAATATCCGGCTTCAACTCGTCGATTTCTTCGGTGCTGACAGCAGCAGTAAATTTGAGGCACTTCCGCAGTTGTGACACGTGAAATATGTCGTGAACACCCCAAGACTTGCCGGTAGTTCCAGACGGTAGGCTACGGGTCCGCACTTCCCCATGATAGCAAATGGATCTAATGCTCGGGGAGCAAAATCTCCCCTTTACATCGAATCGGTGAATTCCTTTCATCGGAGACGCACGAAGATAAACGTGTTCTCCGCCGTCGAAATGAAATGATCTACGCCTTTGATCATCGTAGCTTTTCTATTGGGATTATGCATCCTTCAAGTTCTCTTGTATTAACCTAACTCGGTCGTCGACTTTGTTGACTAAATCAACCCCGAGCAGTACTCTTTCGCCGTACTCACACCAACTCAGCGGTGTGTGACATTTCCGGCCATAAAGCTTCATATTATGAGGTATAACTATACGGTATTTGAACCATAGAGTACCCTAATTGTCCTTCCTGAAACACCTCATCTCTCCGTTGTCTATTCTTCTCCGTATGTGAGTCATACCCTTGTCTCTCCTTTGAGTCTCAACAATCTCCTCTCGGATTGTTGGAATGAGAGCAATATTTTAAAGTGCTTCATACGGAATAACACGGAGACTCGGTTCTTCTTCTTCCAACTCAGCAATCGCCAAGTTGTGAACGTGGGCTTTCTGACTAACATGTCGGCAACCACTTTCGCTTTTCCCGGATTGTGGTGGATCTCGATTATATCATCTCTTATGAGCTCCGACCATCTTTGAGAATACCCTTGCACCAACTAGTTGATCAAATAAACTATCAATGCGGGGCAGGGTACTTGTTCTTTATAGTGACAGCATTGAGTGAACGATAATCAACACCAAATCTCAGTGTCTCGTCATTCTTCTTAACAAACAGTGTAGAGCAACCCCAAGGTTATGAGCTTGGTCATATAAAACCTTTGCTCATGAGTTCCCTTAGTTGCTCCTTCAACTCCGCTAGTTCATTGGGTGCCATCTTGTACGGCCTCTGTGAAATCGGTGTTGTTTCCGGCGCCAGCTCAATCTTGAACTTGACGTTCCGTTGGCCGGCATGCCCGGTAACTCGTCGTGGAAACACATCAGTATTCACGTACCACCGGAATATCCTCGAGTTTAATCCCTTCCGTGTGGTAGGCCTAACCAGTCCTCTTTGCTGTACAGAATAGAATCTTCTGTCCTAAACAGAATTTTAATCCGTTTAACAGCATTTTCATAACTCATGTTGAATACCAAAGTTAAAGTTAACTTCAGCATATTTCCAACGAGCATTTATTTGCCCCAGGATAAGCTCTGGTTACAAAATTATGATAATTCAAAGTCAACAGAATTTCTGGAAGAATTTCAACAGCACCTCCTTTGAAAGTTGCTGTTTTCAACTCCAAATTCCACTGAATTCCGTGCTGCGACTGCAAAAACTTTGAATTACAAAGATGTAACACATCTCCTAACGTTTCCAAAAATGTACCCTATGATTTCTTTAGATTTCTCTACAGACAGTTATGCTTGAAAAACAAAACAGTCCAGAGAGTGTTTTGAGTCTGTCCTGGTTCTGGACAGTTTACAATCATCTGGAATTTCAACCCGTTGGATGTGTGATTCTGTTATGGAAGTCTACAACAAAGTTGTAAAGTACTTAAACCCCTTTCCAGAACTATATCCCAAATCTCCATTGGTTAAGTAACCTGTGAGTTATGATCTGTTAAAGTTCAGCAACTTGCTGCCCAAAAACAGAGCACTCTGTTTTTCAAGTCCTTTGAGCTGAACTAATCCACTTTTGAATTTTTCTACGAGACCAGAGTCCTAACTATTTACACTTGGTTACCTTAGTTCCTTTTCAATATTGTTTTTAATGCAAATAATTATTACATGTCGGTACTACGTTCCTTACAAAATGGAAAATCCTGACCGGATTATACCAGCATATACGTCTCAACTGTGGCACTAAAAACGGCCTCTCGCAAACGTGTACTACACGGGATACGTACGTGCTTAGCACCTGCAGAAGAACACTCAATAATGGTGCACTAAAAGGTTGTTGTCATTTCAGGCAGGTCCATATTTGAAAGTAAATGCATATGCCCGTATCATTGCCATATGGCGGTCCTTGAGTGAAGTCACGTCTCAAGGTACATGGTCGTGTTTTTACACAACATGATGGGGAACCCGAGTAGAGCGTGAACGGGTCGTCACGGTTGGGAATTTTATCAACCCAACGGATACCACCTACTGTCCTGCAGGGCACACCGATGGCAAGCGCTGCATATGTCCTCCTAGGTTATTTCCAGAAGAACACACTATCGCGTTACCGACCACAGGATGGGGTTTCCACTTTCTTGCCTAATGCATGCCATGGACCAGCGTTTCATATGAACTCAGGAACATGAAGAGTTCAAGAGTTTCATATTGACGTCTCACACCAAGCTGTGAGACCTATACCCTGAACCGCTTTCCTCGTCAGGGGAGCTAACCGAAATTGAACCGCTTTCGGTGGCGTTCCTTACCATGCTTACCTGATCGTAGCTGCGTTGTTACATAATCAAAATTCAGAATTATAACAAGTAGGTTAGTCTGCCACTTTAAGTAACTATACTAGTATAGTCCTTGTTTGGGCCTACTAGCGATTCCTCCCGTAATCCTACGTTTTCCCGTAATACAATCCTTATTTAGTGTGCTATCCCCTGAGCAGCTCTGATGCCAGCCTGTGACACACCGAAATCCGTACATCCCAGGATCTCAGAGGGTGGTGCCGCAAGATGCGACACCCGGCAACACACATCATAAGGAAACCATAGTATTACATTGAAAACATTCTGAATATGTAAAAAAGTAGTACACTCTTCAGTTACAACTCCTGTACAGAGTCTACTATAGCGGAAGATAATTATACAACTCACGCACACACCTAACTAGCAAAAGTTGGTTGTCCGACCCTACGGACAACCCACACTAGCTGCACTCAGCCTCAGCGCAGTGTGTACGGCTTCCACTCAGCCGTGGGAGCTAGGGGCTGGGATTTCATTATTTATTTCCCACCAATGGCTGAGATTAATTGAGAAAATAAAAGCCCACAAAAAAGAAAAAAGGGGTGGGCGGCTAGGGTTCCCCCCTATGGGCTGTGGCCATGTGGGTAGGGCCCATAGGGGTTCCCCCCCAAGTGGGGCGGCCAAATTTGGGGGAAATCTCCCCCAAATGCGGGTAAAACTCCCCTAGGGGAATTTTAGGGAATTTGGGGAAAATCAGTAAAATTAGGGAAATTAGGGAAGAGGGGAATTTGGGGGAAATTGGGGAAATTTTTGGAAAAATTGAAGGTGGCCCAATTTGGCTATTTTATTTACTTTTTACTTTTTATTTTTTTCCTTTTCTATTTATTTTCCTTATTTTCCATTTTTATTTCCTTTTATTATTTTATTTGCTTCTATATTCCTTTCTTTATTTTCTTCTTCATTCTAAATGCTTCTCTATGAAAAATGTATGCAATGCATGGTAGAAATATCGAGGATGTTACATTTTGATAGGAAATCATGCTGTTTTTTCTCGGAAAAGAGTTGATTCCGAGTTAGTTGCTTGTTCAGGCTAGAGACTACAAGTTAGGGTCGGATTTTGAGTTGTTTGTGTACATAACTCTTGTGGATACATCCAGAGAGTTTTGAAAGGTTAGAATTCTGATCTATGTGCCAATAGATAGTCTAAATAGGATTAGGATGTGTCTTATTTGAACAGAACTACTTTAGAGGTGTCATAGTTCATTACGGTTGTTTGATGGTTGTGGATATAAATAAGGAGGACCGGCTTCTTGGGAGACATCCCTTGCAGGTGTATTTCATGTGTTCTGGAGTCAAGTCGTTGTTTGTGCCACACTTTTGTACCGTCATCTGAAAACCTTGTTTGGCATTCGGACACTGTTTTTCTTCATACATATTCTCTTTCTCGCGCCCGTATAATTTCAGCCGCTCATCATCCAAAGGATTAAATGGTTGATGGCCTGCCCCAGAGTCGTGATCCCCTCAGGTGTGATGTGTTCTATTTGATAATCTTCATAATCATTGTCAATGATATGAAGAACTTGCACCACAGCATAATACAACGGAAGTGAATTGCCATTGAAGACACGGCGGCTTTGCCATAGCAGTGGCAATTTGTTTTGTTTTGTCCCTGCTCTGCCGATCGGGACAAGAAGAATACAAGATGTGTTCTTAACAGTATCATCGACAGAGAACTTATGGCTTGACCCTGAGCCTGCACTACAGGAATCCCGCAAAGAAATGTCGGCTCTATAGCCGTCCGTAAGGTACTATAACCGACGACCATAGAGTAAAGCCGTCGGTTTACCGACGGTCATAGCTGTCGACTCTTGTTCGACGTTCTTAAGGACTTATAGCCGTCGGCCCCGACGAACTTAGACATTAAAGCCATCGGTAAACAGAAACCGACGTATTTACTTTGAAAACCAACTAAGACCGTCGGTCTGTCCAAACCGACGGCCATAACACCATAAAGGTGTTGGCCCGCTGGTCCCGACGTCTTTATTGGGCTTTCAAGCGTAGGACACGTGTGCGCGCCTGGGTCATATAGCCGTCGGTTTGGGCCCCAAACCGACGGTCATACGGCAGTTATGACCGTCGGCTTGTCCCACACCGACGGCCTTACTGGCTTTTTTTTAAAAAAACGCGCCTGCTTTCGCTGCCTCCCCGGGTGGGGTGCCTCCCGGCCATACAGGCCACAATCAACACATTGCATCATTCATCAATAAAACACATTGCATAGAAGCCATAGTCATAAGCAAAACACAATAAAACAACGAGTTCACATAGTCATACAACAACTAACTTTGATATAACAACGAGTTCACATCCAAATTACTCCAAAGGACCATTGTGAAGATTAATTCGCTTCCATGTCATTGTTTGAACCTCCACCACTTGCACCTCCGGCGTTCAAATTGAGGAAATCATCGCAACTATGAGGCGTTACATGACCGGAACCCTACAAGAAACAAATAAAAGTTAACATGCATTAATAGTTACAATTCATATTTCTCAATCTTTCTAAAATTCACAAATGGCCAACTCACATTTGTAATTAACTTAAAGGTATTACCAACTATGTAATTGAATAAGTCACTAAGTATTGTTCAAATTAGGCTACGCTTTCATTAGAGCTAATGATTTAGTAATCATACCGTTGCGGCACCCGGAGGTGTTTGATGGTTGACTATGCCCCGAAGCGAAGGGCAACGATGGGAGAACACCTGGGTAAGGCTGCAATCCAGGGGCCAACATTGACATGTAGCGAAGTTGTATGATTGGTACTTTTGTAGTTATTCGTTCTCCATCATCACTCAGGACATCCACATATCTAGATTTCTTACAATGCATACAATGAGTATCGTTCTTGTGTTCTTTCCAAAACAGCATGCAATTATTCTCACACGCATCAATCTTCTCATAATTCATGCCCAGACCAGACAAAATTTTCTTAGATTGATATAGATCTCACGGCATATGATGACTTGACGGAAGGAGATCAATAATCAACTTAATGATACTATTGTAGCAATTGTTCATGAAATTGAACTTCGAATTCATCGCCATAAGTCGTGTGACCGCCTGCAAAACAGTCACATTGGTGCCCTCATACACTTTTCAATCTGCGGCGGCAAGAAGCTCATAAAACTCCTTCACCTCCTTCGGTTCTGACCGATCTTCGTACTCTTTACCAATGTCTGCTATCATCTCATCCATCCGATCTTCATCCTCATATCCGTCCGACTCATCATCATGCTCTATCTCCCCATGCTCGCGCCACACCAGATAGTCAGGCATAAATGCGTGCTTGCAAAGATGCAACTCCACTTCAGACTTATCCAGATGTCGACGATTCCGACACTTCATACACGGACATTTCGCAACAAGAGCATCACCAGCAAATGCAAGGCTCAAGAAAGCATTTGCGATAACACCCCATTCATTAGTGTGCGCACCAGTTTTACTCCATCCATCATACATCAGCTTACGTTCATCACCCATTTTAAAACTACAACAAATAAATATATGTTAATGAACATACATGGTTACTTTATAATTTGTTTAATGTCACGGCCCTACATCTATTGTACAGGATAGGTCCTAAAATTTCGACAGAATAACGCCCCCTATTTAACACTACACCCCCTATCCGGTGCAGTTATTCAAGTAAAAAGGGAACGACTATACAATTATAGCCGTTGCGAGTCATACATCGTTCGCACCGTTGTTGTTCACCTTCGTACCCGTTTAGATGCATACTTTAACTTCCAACTAAATGGGTCTTGTCGGGTCCTGAATGGGTGGTTGTGTCGGTTCTATCCGGCACGGAACCCGTTTATATATACATATAGTACATAAACACTAAAAAAATTCAAATAAACATAATTGAATAATGAAGTTCACATACACATATATGGATAAAACACAATGTAAAATTGCATAATTAATGATATTGCAATGCATAGATTAATGGTGTGTAAAATTTAGATCGATCATCCAATCCAATTCTCATCCAACAATAGTTTAGATCATCCAATCCATTTCTCATCCAACACCTACGAAATAATAATTGGACCATCCAATCCATTAAGCAAACATCGACTTGGATGATCCAAGACAAAAAAATATGGATCATCCATTCATCCTATCTAATCTAACATTGACGTCAAACAAAACACACCCTAATCAATCCATAAAATTACGTACTACCATACTAGTGCATAAGTAATGATATAACAATGCGTAAATACTAATCAATTTTATAATATAAAACACAATATATTGCAATTTAGACGTTTAAATTTAAACCTTGTTGTCGGAAGGGTCGAGGCGCGTGGGGGAGTGTCGACGGCGCAGGTGAGCGCGGAGAGGCGGCGGCACGCGGGAGCGGAGGCGCGGGGCGTGGAGCGCCGCGGCATGGGAAGCGGTGGGAGCGGCGGCGCAGGTGAAGCGGGAAGCGGCGGCGCGGGCGAAGCGGGGAGTGACGGGAGCGGCGGCGCGGGCGGAGCATAGGCACAAGCGCGGGATAGATAGGGTTTATGGGGAGGAGCTTAGCTTACGTGGCAAATAAAGTTATGGTCGTCGGCCTAGCCCCGACGAATTTAATTTACTGAGTGGGCCCCACGTTAAGGCCGTCGGCCTAGCCGACACTTTTACGTTAAGGCCGTCGGTCTGCTGACCTGGCCGACGCCTATAACTTTTGATCGGGAGAGTCACATTCGGAGCCCGCCGGACCCAGCTTATATCCGTCGGCCACGTTGCTGAAACCGACGGCCATGCCTATGAACGTCGGTGTACCACACCTGACCGACGCCCATAATTTATGTCGTCGGCCGGCCGACGATTTTAATTTTATTGATGTCGGTTACAAAAGACCGACGCTTTTAGGCCACCTAAAGTCGACGGCCCCGACGATTTTAATCTAGCCGACATTTGTTTGCCCGATTCTTGTAGTGCTAGCACAGAACCTACGCTGCTAGGGTAGGATGTTGGAGATATAAAATGCTCCCTTGCCACGGGAATCCTCGCTCTATTCTGTGGTGTTAATTGTCCTGATTTTATAAGTTCATCTATTCTTTCTTTCACATATGTCTTGACCTTTTGATCAATCGTATCTTCAATTGTCTTCTTGAACTTGTCACGTCTTCTATATAACTCTTTTATCATTCGGGAAACCATCTCTCTAGGACATCTGAGAAGAGATTGCTCGAACCCGTCCACCGTGTTAAGTGTTTCCTAGTATAGAGGTAAGTTGGTCATTCTCCCTCTTCGACTTGAAGAGACCCTTCTGTTGCTTTTCAATTACTTCTTTCATTTTCTGCTCTACTTGGTTCACAGAGTCAGGCTTTTCAAGTTTGCCCTCGCTGGTCAAACATGACCGAGCTAAGACCCAGCGCTTAGTTCTCTCATCACAGCCTTGTAGCGGGTCAGGATCGCCCTTACTGACAGTTTCCTCTAATATTTTATTCCATTTCTCAACTTTGGGGGCATATCCGACAGACCCCAAGCGATGATGGTATTTGTTCTTTTTGGCAAGCTCTAACCTGGATTCACTTAGGGCTTTAGCCTTAGGTGTGGTATTTTGACTAACAAATTCTTGCCACTGAGCTTGTGTGATTTTTTCCATCTTCTTTGGGCTAGGGACCTTATTGTCCTTAACCTAAGCATTCATTTCACTCTTCCAGCCACGAAACTTCCTGCCACAAGAGACCAATGTTACTTTCTTTACAGCTTCTTCCGTGCCTTTTGGGAACTTGAATTGTTTCTTTAACTCCTTTCCTTTTTTGTACAAGACAATGTAAGAAAAAGTCTCAATGAGTTGACTCCATTCAGCATGTCTTTTGTTCAATTTTATTTGAAACTTAAGATGTTTCAAACATTCATGATCTGCATCAATCACAAAAATTTAGACAAATGATAGAGCTGTAAAGTTTCCAAATACCCCACAAGAGCATACAATTGTTCATCATAAGAAAAACAATTTGGAGTTGGACCACTTACCTTTTCACTGAAGTATGCAGTTGAATAACCTTCTTGCATAAGCACTCCTTCGATCCCTAACTCACTTGCATCACAAAATGTCTTACCAAAATCTGAAAATGCAAGGAGTTGGGCTGTTGCCAACTTTATTTTAAGCTCTTCAAGTGCTTTTTCTTTTGGTTTTAGTGAAGAAAAATGTGCATCCTTCTTTATCAACTCCTTGGTTGGGACAGCGGCACTTGAAAATTGGGGCAGCAACAATAACTCATAAACAACTGTTATTATTTTTTCGTTGACCTCTATGCCGTGAGCTGAAACAACAAACCAAAGAAAAACTACCTTGTCGATGCAAAAGGTGCGCTTGGCAAGGTTAGCATAAAATTCAATGTGTTTGACTACATCTACAACGACATCTTCAACATATCCCACACCCCCAATCGCTCATGTGGTTATGCTCCTATTATCATGTGCCTCATTGAGAAGGTGTCGGGACTGAAGTTTGTGAAGGATGTCAAGCATCAACCCCTTCACCCTCAAATTCCTCCTCTTGTGCCAAAGATTGGCGGAGCTTCTTGGAGGAGTGCCCCTGATGCACCTCCTTCTCCAGCCGCTCCTGCCTCTTCCTCTTCCAGAGACTCCTCCAGTGCCATCTTTAAATTCTTGAAGTCTATCTTCACATCTTGCCGCAAAGTGGAAGTCAAAATGTAGAAAATGGCTAAAAGGCAAGAAAAGTAGTTGAAGAAGCTCTGTGAGAAGGCGGACATTGCTATGTCTCCAGAGGCTTCCGACGATGAGGAGATGACACCCTTCCCAGATCTCACGGCAGCTGAGACTGCATTCCTTGGGGGTGGTTCCTCTAGTGCTGCTCCCGCCGTCGAGAGAAGAAGAGGAAGACCAAGATGATGAGGATGATGATGAAGCAACCCAAAGCGACGAAGATCGCGAGGAGGAGAGTGAGAGCGATGACGACTAGACTTAGGCTCTATTCTTTTAATTTTTGGTGTCTTGATGTCAAAGGGGGAGAGATTGAGGGGGGGAGTAATGAGTATCTATGTCACTCTCTTAAGTTGTAATGTTGCTACACTTTCATATTTTGCTATACTTTCATATTTGATAGGGTGAAACCTGGGGGTGGCCCGATCTTCACGGCAGTAGGTACGACGAAGGGCGAATGGAGAGATTGGACAGCGGAATGAACAATGGTAGCAAGCTGAAAACAACGGGGTAACTAGCTTTATACCTACCAAGGTTGGATGCGACCAAGTGATGGGGAGAGAGGCACCCGCCGCGGAGCGCGCGAGGAGGAAGACGCCCAGGTGGGACCCACCGGTCAGCCTCTGCTTTTCCAGCGGGGATCGGTTTGTGGCTAAGATCTGGTGCGGCTGCATGGGTGGAACCCCGTGGGTTGCGGTGTGGCCGTGAGTTCAGTGGCCCGGTTCAATTACTGGGGCCCACAACAAGAGTTTAAACTTTTCCCCCAATTTCAGATTTAGGTCAAACTTTGAAACCCCATAACTTTCAGTACGAAGGTCCAAAATTTGTGAAAAAAATTTGTTGGATTCCTCTCAATCAGTACTTTGCATAAATAAAAAATAATTTGGTCTTAAGAACCCTGGGATTTTCTCAAAAATTCAACAAATTTAAATTTTGGGAATTAATTCCAGGAGATTCCTGTTATGGAATTTTCTCAAATTTGGCCAGAAGATCCTTCCTAACATTAGTGATCTGCTGTAAAAATTTGAGCCTCATTGGAATTCATTTGTTAGGCTAAATTGTCTTCCCAAATTCGGCCTTCATTTGAAAAATTCAAACCAAACAGAAACTTTTTCAGAAATGTTCACCAAATTCAAAAATTCATTTCTCCCTGTAGGTAACTCAAAAAATTGTGAAACAAATTTTGTTAGAACCAGGGAGACTGGCTCTAATTACATCTTCCACTGTTAGCCAGGTCGAAACTTCATATTTGGGATCAAAATTCAGAGAAACCTTGTACTTGTGAGAATTTTGGAGACCACAAGCTTCGATGAAACTTCGCCAAATTTTGCTCAGATCATCCTTATAGAGTCTAGTATCCAATAGAAAAATCCTAAAGCCAATTAAGAAACCTTAATAGCAGTAGCTAGTAATAGAAGTTTATTTCTTATAATTCATTAGCACTTATACACATATTTTGTTGCATATCATATAGTGACCGAAGTTGAGGACACTGTGGAGCCGTTGGAGGTCCTTCCCACAGAAGCTAACTTTCCGTTTAACTCACAACCAGGCAAGCCCTGGTTTGCATTTAATTATCTTTTGCAAATTTTTCATTTGTATCACTTATGCGACGGACCAAAATCCGAACATTCCAGGATCACAGAGGGTGGTGCCGCACAATGCGACACTCGACAGCACACACGATAAGCAACATTGTATTACATTGAAACTTATTGAATTTGTACGAAGTAGTACACTCTTCAGTTCCAACTCCTGTACAGAGTCTACTACAGCGGAAGCTATTACAACTCACACCAGCATCTAACTAGCAAAAAGTGGTTGTCCGGCCCTACGGACAACCCACCCTAGCTGCACTAAATCTCAACGCGGCATGTACGGCTCCCACACAGCCGTAGTCCCCGACGGAGGGTAGCCCTCATCATTGGACTCGTACTCTGAGTCCATGGGGTACTCCTCACCTGCAAACACTCATAGCAGCAACCGTGAGCATGATGGCTCAGCAAGTCTTAACCCACTCATTTGATCCACCTAATGGTGTGATTAATGAAACTGTTCCAGAGAAAATGAAAAACGTCTAGAAATATTTTTCAGATTTTCTCTTAACTTGTTTAGCTCATATCTTTTGCTAGCAATCTTTAAATTAGATGAAACCAATTCCATTAGAACCCTCTGAAAATTTAGTTTCCTGGCTTGCTCCATGAAAATCCTTAGAACACCCTAAGAGCTATAATTAAGGCAAAATACACAATTATTTATGAAGGGCTCAAATGAGCTTTGTTTCAAATGAAATTTGGCCAAGTCTCTGTGATCCTCTCCGTAACCAACAAAATATCCAGGACGACCTTCATCTGCCACTAAGTTGTTCAACTGTTCAGCAATCTCCGACCCGTTGAGAGGTTGCCGTGGTCCTTTTTTGACAACGGTGTCCTTCCTGAAGGCATTTTTCTGTTGCCTAAATACGTGATTAGGCGGTAACCAACGTCTGCGGCAATCGAAGTAGCAAACCTTGCCACCATGATTTAAACAAAAACATTCCATGTACGGAGCACATATCGTACATGTCAAATGACCATGAGTGCTCTAGCACTACAGGAAACAGGGCAACATACGACAACAAGTATAACATACGACGGCTAGCTGTTGTATATAAACTTACATACGATGGTCAGCCGAGGCCGTCGTATATAAGTTTATAAATGACAGTACAGCCAACCCTAGGCTGTCGTATATAGCAGTTATATACGACAACCAACCCTAGGCTTTCGTATATAGCAGTTATATACGACAGCCACACCGAGGCTGTCGTAAATAAGGCTTATTTACGACGGCCCATGGTGTGGCCGTCTTAAATAAGGCTTATATACCCGCGGGGGCTCGGGTCGGCGCGGGCATTCACGCCCGCGCCGACCCGAGCCCGAGCAGCCCTAAGCGCCCCGGCCGCCGCCCGCCCGCCGCCGCCAGCCGCCGCCCGCCCGCCGCCGCCAGCCGCCGCCCGCCCGCCGCCGCCAGCCGCCGCCCCGGCCGCCGCCCGCCAGGCGCCGCTCGGCCACCCCCCCCGGCCGCCGCCCTGGCAGCCCCCCCCGGCCGCCCCAGCGGCCGCAGCCCCGGCCGCCACCCCGGCCGCCCCCGCCAGCCGGCGCCCCAGCGGCCGAAGCCCCGGCCGCCGCCCCGGCCGCCCCCCGCCCGCCGCCGCCAGCCGCCGCCCCGGCCGCCCCCGCCAGCCGGCGCCCTAGCGGCCGAAGCCCCGGCTGCCGCCCCGGCCGCCCCCCGCCCGCCAGCCGGCGCCCCGGCCGCCACCCGCCGCCCGCTCGCCGCCGCCAGCCGCCGCCCCGGCCGCCCCCGCCAGCCGGCGCCCTGGCCGCCACCCGCCCGACAGCCGCCGCCGCTGCCCCGGAGGTCCCCGCCCCAGCCTCCACCCCGCGCTGTGCGCCGCCGCACCGTGCCGGTCCGCCTCCACACGCCGTCAGCCGCACCGTGCCGCGCCGCCTCCACCGTGAGGTAAGTCGCCCGCCTCCCTCCCCATCTAGATAGTTTGGTTTTTTTAATTACCAATTGTTTATATTATGCTTGTTTGTTTTTTATTGTTTAGTGGATAATTTCTTAGATTTAGATGAATTGATATGCTTAGGTTTAATTATTGCCTAGGTTTATTTGAATTGCTAGCTAGGTGTTTTTTTAATTGCTTAGAATTGATAAGCTTGTTAACTACGGTAATTATGTTTGTTTAGATGAGTTGTTAATTGCTTATATGATTAATGCATATGAGTTAATAGTTTAATTGATTATTGTTTCAATTGTTTGAGTGTTTAAAAGTACTATATGTACATAAATGGGCTTAGGGCCCGATACGACCCATTTAGTGGTAACGTATACGTCTACAAAAGCACGATGTGAACAACCTAGGCCGCCTCGCCCTACCCCCCACCCCCTCCCCCCCACCCCTGCGGCGTTCGGCCTCCGATCCCCCATCCGCCCCCCCCCCCCCCCCCCCCCCGCGGCTTAGCCAGCGCTCGGCCTCCGACACTCTGCCGCAGAACTGCCAATCCTTCGGTGCTCGGCCTCCTCCGCCGCTGGACTGTCGATCTGCCGGCACTCGTCGGCCTCCATTGACCAGCTGCCGCGGATCTGCCGGCGCTCAACCTCATACGAACGCAAGATCCTGTGCGCGGGCGCCGCCGCCGCCTCCCTTGTGTGCAAGCGCCGCCGCCGTATTCACCTGCCTTACGCCGGGATCTAAGGCGATGGGATGCCTTACGATCCCCAGGCGCCTTACCGCTTAAGCGACGCTTAAGCGATGCCTTAACAACTATGGTTCTTTCCTTCTCTCTATTGTTCTTTCCTCTCTTTCTTTGAAATCACTCAAAAATGAAAGATTGACGTAAATCTTTACAATATGCGTCACCCGTTCGAACCAGCCCGTCTCACACGTGTTATGCATGTGAGGCGTGTAGGTTCGGAATTGTCCCTTTTTGGGCAGCCTAGGAGTGACCGAGAGGGCGTGCTTATAATGAGACGCGGGGTTTAGATTTGGACGTAGTTTCGACAGCGTAACCCTAATGTTCTCCGCTGCTCCATTTTTGGACGTGCAGTTGGAGAACAGCGGGGTTATGCTGCCGAAATTTCGTCTGAATCTAGACCTCGTGTCTTGTTATAAGCATGTTCGTCTCGGTCACTCTTGGGTGGGTTTAGGACCTATCCTTTCCAATAGATATAGGTCCGTAATATAAATAAATAATAAACTAACTATAAATTCTTTGACTTAAAACTGCAGAGTTAAACATGAGTGAAGACCGTAGTTGGATGTATACCGGTTGGAACAAGGCAACTGGTCACTCAGATGAGTGGTATGCCGGGACAGACGACTTTATTGATCGAGTGTTCTCGTTGTCTACGACCGATAAAGTTCGTTGTCCATGTGCGAAATGCCGGAATACTAAGTTTTTGGACAAAACGACATTGTCATTACACTTGTGCAAAAACGGTTACATGCCATATTATGAGGTCTGGAGTTTCCACGACGAGTCTGCTCCTCGAGCCGTTCATGTAGATGATGATGATTGTCCGGGTGTTGACAGGATCGATGAGATGTTACAAGATATACAAACGGAGGATCCGCCCACAAATGAGGCAGACACATTCTTTAATCTCTTGAAAGCTTCTGAAGAGGTATTGCATGATCATACTGAAATGACTCTTCTTACTTTCATGACCATATTTATGGCAATCAAATCTAATTATTTCTTCTCTAATAATTGCTACAATGATATGATGAAACTTATCAGCGATGCTCTTCCACAACCTCATAAACTGCCCAAAGATATGTATCACTCAAAGAAATTACTATCTGGACTGGGTATGAAATATGAAAAAATTGACGTGTGTCCAGATAACTGCATGCTATTTTGGAAAGAGCATGACAAACAGAAGAATTGTTTAAAGTGTGGAAAATCGAGGTTTGTCGAAGTTGTCAATGACGATGGTGATAAAGTAATGACAGAAGTTGCACATAAGCAATTGCGTTACTTGCCTGTGACACCTCGATTGAAGCGGCTGTTTCTTTCTAAAAGATCTGCCAGACACATGAGATGGCACAAAGAAGGTGTGCGTGAGAACAAAGATGTGTTGACTCATCCGTCGGACGGTGATGCATGGAAGTCTTTGGACTCTTTTGATCCTGCTTTTGCTAGTGATGCGAGAAATGTTCGCATCGGGTTAGCGACGGAAGGTTTTTCACCTTTCAGTACAAATGCCACACCATACTCCTGTTGGCCCGTCTTTGTTATTCCATACAACCTACCACCTTCTCTTTGTATGAAGTACGAGTTTATGTTTCTTAGCCTCATTATACCAGGACCAGATCATCCCGGATCACGTATCAATGTGATGTTGAAACCATTGATTGAAGAATTGAAAACGTTGTGGATTGGAGTTGAAGCGTATGACTGTTACAAGAAGCAGAAATTCAACCTTCGAGCTGCTTATTTGTGGTCTGTCCATGATTTCCCTGCGTACGGCATGTTTTCTGGATGGAGCACACATGGTCGTTTGTCGTGTGCCATATGTGCGTCTGACACAGAGTGTTTTCGACTTACATACGGTGGCAAGATAAGCTACTTTGATTGTCATAGGCGTTGGCTTCCTCGAAACCACCCATTCAGGCAACAGAGGAATGTCTTCAGAAAAGATACTGTTGTCACTAAGGAACCACCTAAACGCCTAAGCGGGTGTGAAGTATCCGATGTGTTGGATTCACTAGTTCCTGATGAAGCTCACCCTGGATTCTTTGTAGGTTACGGAAATGTTCACAACTGGACTCATGTATGTGGAGTTTGGGAGATACCATATGTGAAGTTATTGATACTGATGCATAATATTGATGTAATGCATCAGGAGCGTAACATGGCCGGATGTATCATAAGCACGTGCATGGATATCACGGGCAAAACGAAAGACAACTTAAAGGCTCCAAAGGATTTGGCCGAGATTTGTAATCGACCTACTCTTGAGCTCTCTAAAAGCGATGGTAAGCCACGTGCTTCTTTCATGCTTCGACCTAATGAAAAGAAACAAGTTATGGAATGGTTGAAAACTTTGAAATTCCTAGATGGTTATGCTGCTAGTCTGAGACGAGCTGTGAATGTTAAAACGGGAAAGCTCACTGGGTTGAAGAGTCATGACTATCATATAATAATGGAAAGACTCTTACCTGTTATGTTTCTGGGATATCTGGATGATGCGGTGTGGAAGATGTTAGCTGAGCTATCATTATTCTATAGGCAGTTCTGTGTCAAAGAAATAACGAAAGACATGATGGAGAAGTTAGAGAAGGAGATACCTGTACTTTTATGTAAGATGGAAAAAAATATTTCCTCCTGGTTTCTTCAATCCAATGCAGCATCTTCTTATACATCTTCCATTCGAAGCAAAAGTTGGTGGTCCTGTGCAATATAGATGGATGTACCATATTGAAAGAGCATTGAGATATTTGCAAACTATGGTTGGCAACAGAGCAAGGGTTGAAGGGTGCATTGCCGAAGCATTTACTCTAAAGGAAGTAGGTTACTTTTCTAGTTTCTACTTTGCAGAGGAAAACAATGTCAATACTTCGGCAATGCGATACAATGTAGATGACGAACCACCAGTTAGTGATCTCTCTATATTTGAATCGAGGGGAACTACTGTTGGCAGCAGCACATCATACAATTTTACTGAAGGAGAAAGGACTGCTGCTTTACTCTACATGTATGCTAATATCGATGGCATGGAGAAATATTTCGAGTAAGTGTTTCTCTTACATTTATGATGATTATTGTATTTACCAATACATGTATGCTAATGTCGATGGCATGTGTTTTGTGTGTACAGTGAGTTCCACAACCAAAACTGGAAACATAAGCATCAACCAACGAGAAAGCAAGTAGAAACGATGCGACGGGCTGGAATTAATGGAGGACCTAATTTATTATCCTGGTTTCGAGCTTATGTATTAGCGAACACAGACATCCATCAAGATTTATGACAACTATCTTATGGATTAGTGAAAGTTAGAAGCTATGGTCGCTATGACGTAAATGGCTTCCGATTCCGTACAACTCAATTCGAAACTCTTCGTCTTCTCGCAGCAACATCAAATTGCGGAGTTGTGACGAGAGCAATCGACTCATAATGGAAAGAAACCAATTACTATGGAATCATTAACAAAATTCTGGAATTTACTTTCGCTGACAATAAAGAACTTCGAGTGGTGTTCTTTGATTGTGATTGGTTTGATAACAATCATGGAACTCGAGAAAATCAATTTGGCATGGTGGAAGTGAATCACAACGAACGTTACGAGGTTTAGATACATTCGTTCTTGCACATCAAGTGGAACAAGTGTATTATCTACCTTATCCATGTAAGAAGCTTAGCACTTGGTGGGTGGTATATAAAGTGAATCCTCGTGAGCGCTTGTATACTCCTGGAGATGATGGTTATCATGATAGTGGAGACACTGAAGAAGTTTACCAAGACGAAGAGTTGCCAGACTCTTTTATCGTCGAGTCTGATGCAGGACTCGATAACTTAGTAGGATACGTTGCAGATGTAGAGACATCTACAATGCGAAAGCGGAAATGTAAACAGCTCAAGACGACAGATCGTGATGTTGATGATAATGATGTTGATGAATTTTGAAACTGATTACGAGTAATGTTCTTTTAAATGAAAGTGACATTAATTATCACTTACATTACTTTTGAAACTGATTAGGAGTAATTACTTTTTAAACTGATTAGGATGTCGTCAAGCAAGGGTTCAAAGGGGAAGAAGGCGCCGAGTGTGAGGGGTTTCCTCCCCTCGCAGGAGAGAGACGACTACTTCTACGGTTCCACTTACAGCGGGAGTAGACGCACTCAGCTGTTAAGTGCGTGTCCAGAGTTGCGGGACAGGGTTGTCAGCTTGCAGCGTACAGAGGTAAATTTTTCTACAATGCACAAAATTATTAAAATCACTTTTTTAATTTAGCTTACTTACTTTACCATTGTAGTCTGATTCAGACTATGAGTCTGAGGCCAGAGCGGCACCTCAGGAGACGGGTACGCAGCGCAGCGTGCCCTCGGGCAGCGAGCCCTCTGGTAGCCAGCCCTCCGGCAGCCACCCCCAGGGTAGTCTGCCTAGCGAGCCCGAGGGCACCCAGCCTGAGGACACGTCCGGTGACCAGCCTTCTGGGTCACCAGACGTGGTGCCGCAGCAGAGGAGAGGCACGAGGAGGAGTAACTTTGTTGGTCCTCCACCTATTCCTAGAGAGCCGGTAATTATTCGTCCGGTTGGAGACAGGTAACACATTAATAAAGTATTTATTTCTATTTGTTCTCAAAGACTATGATCTTACTTAATGACTTAACGAACGACTTTTTAGTTTTTGGGAGGACCTCTCGTACGACGGGCAGAAACACCACAGGACGGTGAACGGTTGCAGCGGGAACTTAGTGCGTCTGCACTACCCCGGTGCGATTGATGGACGTGCAGTTACGACGTGGGACGACTACGCGCGCGTTCCTCACCCGAAGAACGACAACCTACACGGAGTCGTGTGAGCAGATTTTTGGGTAAGTAACTTTCATAAATATTTGAAGTTTCAATTCTTTATGTTCCTTCAAATATTAATGTGCGTATATGTCGAACTGTGTTGGCTTCCTACAGCTCAGGTACCGCCTTGAGGACCCGGCTGAGTAGATGGATCACGCCCGCTCCGTGTTCGAAGTGAACGCTCGGAAGCTTGTTATGCAAATGCTTTCAAACGCTCGGAGTCAAGTAGTTAATGACTACTTAAAGCTCCACGACCACGAGGTTGGGTCGTTCAGAGACGCCTCCGACACGTACTTGATGGAGGAGCAATACGTAGAGGTAGGTTGCGTAATCTTTAAATTGTTCATATTAATATTGCTAAGTAACACCTAATGAATTACACATGTGTGCAGGTTAGTGTCCCTTGGTTACAGGGACGAACTGAAGATTACCGAGCCCTTTGCAGGTATTGGGCTAGCGATGAGTTCATCGCTAAGTCCAAGAAGGCTCGAGATGCCAGAGGGAGCTCAGGGAAGCACGGTATGGGCATCCAAGGTTTTATGTGAATGGCTAAACGGATGGTAAGTTTCTTGGTAGTTTTTATTATATTCATAATGTAGTATTGTTCGTACTAACATATGTTCATAGGAAAAGGAGACCGGCATGCGACCGAGTGCTACTGCGATCTATAGGAGAGGTCACGCTGACCCTTCTCAGCCGGAGCAGTGTAGTCAGTACGCAGCGGAGCGCCCGGTAAGTTTCATGACCTCTGAAATTATTTGACACTATATATGTTGTTCAACTTACACAATTTCATTGTTTTTCAGACTAGGTATGGGCAAGAGGCTGTGAGGATACACGGCGAAGGGTTCGATTGGAAAAACTGCCCGAACATCGACCCTCAAGCCGCGTATGCAAGCGGAGGTGGAAAAGCACACGGAAGGTGAATTCATTTACTTTCATTGTTTTCAATTCAAGATTATTTAATTTTACCTTGAATTGATTCATTTTTTTAGGCTTGCCATATTCTCTGGAGTCGTCAACTCTAGGGAGGCACGACCTGTGAGAGGCAGCTCCTCGCAGTCTTTGGCTGCAGGCTCCTCCAGCCGCCGTGTCACCGAGAGAGATCTCAAAGTCATGGCGCTTCGGGAGAGCTTGGCTCGGCAGGAGGAGGCCTTGGCGAGAGAGCAAGAGAACAACAGGGCTGCCATGGCGTACCATGCGTCCTATATATATGGCACAGATGCAAGCGGCAATGGAAGTAAGAAACATACAATTATAGTTTAATTACATTGCATTTCAATTAGTTTTGTAAATTGTAGTGTTTGAAATGGCAGACACTAGCTCGACAGCAAGGGCAGCAAATCCAGATACCGTTGTGGCAGCCACCTCCGTTCGTGTTGGAGCCGTCACCACCACAGGAGCAGTTTCCTGGAGTACAGGTATAAAAAGAAAGTTACATTAAGTGGAAGCCCCAACCGATAAGAATCCTAATGAACCTAGAAAAACAATTGTAAACTTGTACATATGTCACTTTGTTTCGCAGGGATCAGGGACGGAGGCTTAGACTCCATCGCCACAGCTAAGGGCGCCAGGTTCGCCGCGGCAGGATGACTTCTTCGCTCCCGGAGGTAGTGGAGGGGCTAGTAATCAATAGACTTGTGATTTTGTTTTTATTTGTGTGGATGTCAGACTTTGTGATTGTCGATGTGTACTATTGCACTTTGTTGTGAATTTATATATCAAACTGTTTTGTTGTTGTCTTTGGATGTGTAGCTGGCCATCGAGCCAGGTTAGCCATTTTCTATTTTTTTAAAAAAAATGGAAAAGCTTATATACGACGACCTGTATAGTTTATATACAACGGCCGCTATACAGGGCCGTCATATATAAGCCTAAATTATATACGACGGCTGGGCCTGGCTGTCGTATATAAGGGCTTATATACGACATCCACGGTCCAGCGGCTGTCGTATATAAGCCCTTATATACGAAAGCCAGGGCCCAGCGGCTGTCGTATATAAGGCCTTATATACGACAGCCAGGGCCCAGCCGTCATATATAAAGGCCCTGGCCCACTGGGCCAAGTCCACAAAACGGGCGGTTGTATATAAGCGGCCGTCGTATATATACTGTTATATACGACGGCGCCGTCGTATATAACTATATATACGACAAAATATATACGACGGCCACAAACCGTCGTATATAAACAACTGCCGTCGTATATAAACTATATACGACGGCTTCTGCTTTATATACGACGGTTTTAGCCGTCGTATGTTGACGGGAATCCTGTAGTGTAGCCAGAAACCATCCCGTAAGCTGGGAAATCATGGACAGACCACAAGTATGCAGCTCGAAGGTTGAATTTCTGTTTTTTGTAATAATCGTACACTTTGATTCCTGTCCATAACATTTTCAAATCTTCAATCAAAGGCTTCAGCATCGCATTCAATCGTGAACCATGATGATCCGGTCCAGGTACAATAAGGCAAAGGAACATGAACTCGTACTTCATACAAAGAGATGGTGCTAAGTTGTACGAGATAGCGAACACAGGCCAACAAGAATACGGTGTTGCGTTTGTACTGAACGGTGAGAAGCCATCTGTCGCCAACCCGATGCGAATATTTCTCGCGTCATTGGCAAAATCTGGATCGAAGTGGTCAAGCACATTCCATGCCTCACCGTCGGACGGGTGCACCATCATTCCGTCGTTCTCACGTAGACCTTCTTTGTGCCACCTCATATGTCTGATTGTTTTTTCTAGAGAAACAAGCGCTTCAACCTTGGTGTGACAAGCCAGTAGCGAAGCTGCTTCTGTGCAACGGTCGCCCCTGCTCCCCCGCCGACAAACTCCCACCCCTGCGCCCTGCTGGCTGCCGCTGCTGCCCCTGTGTCCCCGCCAGCCATTGCCTCCCCTGCGTGCCATGCCACCGGCCGCCGCCCAATGTTTTCAAGTCATCACCGTGCTTGGACGCCGTCGTCGCTGCTGCACTTGGACGCCATCACCGTTGTCGTGCCTAGGCATCGCCGCCACTGCCTCGTGCCTGGCCGCCGCCGCCGTAATAGAGGAGTGAGAAGTTTAGGGTTAGGGTAAAGTCAGGGTGTGATTTTATGTAGCTGATCTAGAATGTGGGCTGTCGGATCTCATCCGACGGTTCACATAAATCAGGCTTCAAGTGGCCCAGGCCAACCCAATGGTGGTTCGCTTGACTCAACTCAAGACGCCTGCAAGGACATCGACGGAGTAGGAGACTTGATCGCCGAAGCTCGGCGGCAGACGTCGTTTTGATCTCACGCACGGCCACGGGGCGTCACAACTCCGTGGCTGCCCCCACCGCGCGTGTCCGCCCCCACCCCACCGTGGCTGCCCCCCACCGTGGCTGCTCCATCCCCGCCGTAGCCTAACACTTTGATTAGCAATGTTTATTAGAGATTAATGTTTGATTAGAAATGTTTATCAGAGTTTATTAGCACTTTGATTAGCACCATTTTTGCTTTATTCATGTTCTATAGTTGATTTATTCATGTTCTATAGCACCATTCTTTTAATTATTCATGTTCTATAGTTGATGAGGACCATTTTTGCTTTATTAGTAATTTGATAGCCATTTTTGCTCTATAGTTGATTTTTGCATGTATGAGGAACAATGGGCTTAATTAGCCATTATGATATATATGAGATTTACATTTTTGCTTTATTATAACTGTTTAATATTTATAATTATTTATTAGTTAGTTATTTTATTAATATGTAAAAAATGGGTTTTTGGTCGGCCCGGTCTGACCCGACCCGACACGACACGCAATAAATACGTTCGTGCCGTATAGACAGTTGTAGTCGTAACGTAAGCGTGGAGACGACACGGAAGCGAACGGCGATGGTGAGGACGTCAATCACCCGTGATTGCGTGGACGGTGGATTCGTACGTGGAATTGTCATCTAAGACCAACTTTCCTTTTTGTCTTTCTCTCGTAAATGACTTAAAAATGAAAATGAGTAACGTAACCTATATTGCGTCACCCATTTCGGATCGGCACGTCTGACATGCTATTGGTATTTGAGATGTGAAGGTTCAGAATTATCCCTTTTTCGACATCCTGAGAGTGACCGATGGGGCGTGACTTGTGATGAGACGCGGGTCTGGATCTAGACAAAATTTAGACGGCAGTGGAGAACAACGGGGTTATGCTACCGAAATTTCGTCCGGATCCGGACCGCACGTCTCGTCATGAGCCTGCTTGGTCACTCTTGGGTGGGTTTAGTACCCATCTGTCTAGTTGTAGGGCCGTGATGTGACATAACAATGAAACTAATAATAATTTGTCTGCTTTGAAGGTATACCCTCAAACATGGCTGAAGACCGCACTTGGATGTATACTGGTAAGAAAAAGGATGGGAGACACTCAGAGGAGTGGTTCACCAAGACGAATGCTTTCATAGAACGATCTTTCTCGTTGTCAAACAACAGAAAGGTGTGGTGACCATGTATCAAATATCAGAATGCAAAGTGTTTCGACAAAGTGACTTTGACGTATCACTTGTGTGGAAACGGTTGTAAAAGTCCCAAAAATGCAAAGTCAATAGAGTGAATGTTGATTCCCATTTGTGTTGGAATGCATGAAAATGGGACTTACAAAATTTTTTGTGTACGTGATGATGCACATGGGTGTCCAACCAAACGAGCTCTTACATTCATTTGAAGGTGTTTAGCCAAGGTTGGATTAAACACCATGTGTAAAGTTCTCACATGTAAGGGGAGTTTAAATTCAGATTTTGATCTCAATGGTTCCCCTCAAGTTGCTGCCAAAAATTTGGAGCATACAGGTATCCTCACATCTTTGAATTCGAGGAAATTCATGGTGGCCACATCCTGATTTCAGGGTGGGCTAAAAAGGAGTCAAAATATGACCA
The DNA here is from genome assembly GCA_030760725.1 of Neostapfia colusana. Classification (NCBI taxonomy): domain Eukaryota; kingdom Viridiplantae; phylum Streptophyta; class Magnoliopsida; order Poales; family Poaceae; genus Neostapfia; species Neostapfia colusana. The sequence goes on along the minus strand of JASWHV010000006.1, from coordinate 23,141,555 downwards.
TTTCCAAATGTGAGCTGAATTCAAAGTTGAAAGTGAACTTCACACTGAATTCGGTTTATTCAAACTTCAGTCCACGTTTAAACCCCCGAAATATCAGATTGAGGGGATTTACTTGAATGAAGACCTTTTGGAAACATTTGGAGGATAAGAAGAGGAGTAAGGGGGTAGACCCCACCTGTAATTGGGCCGCTTTAACTTGCTCCCGAAGACTTCCTCTGTTCGGTGTCGAACACCACCCGAGCCTCCTCCGAGCGCCAACGAGGGCAGCCACCTCCAGCTTCTTGCATCGAGCTGGCGACCTGCTCGTGGCTTCAACACCCCATGGCATGATCCTCTCACTCACCAACTGAGCTGCAAGCGGAGGCCACCTCTTCGCTGCTTCCGTCGTGCTGGCGACCAGCTCGTGCATTGAGTACCTCTCGGCATGATCTTTTGCTCACCCAAAAACAGTAACCCCGGGCGTTATTTTCCCTCGCACAGGAACTGAACCGAGGTGCCGAATTTAAAATTTTGAATACAACAGAGGGTTAACTCCACAGTAATAAAATTTGGTTTGTAGAAATTGCTGCGAACTTCTGAATTTGATGTATGGAGCCACTGTTGTTTGAGAGGGGGAAAAACTTCGGCGGGACCCGCAGGTCAGTGACAAGAGGCAACACCCGAATTGTCTTCTGTGTGCGCTCGACACCGAGCGTGCAGACGCCACCGAGCTGTGTGTGCTGTGCTCCCAGAGTTGGTTCCTTTGACGGTTCATCAGCTGATCCCTAAAGATCGTGAGGCACCAGCAAATATCCCTGTGCACACGTTCACCCGACACCCACCTCCTCTGCTCGAGCACTCACAGAGAAACACACCGTGCGCTCTCTGCTCCTCACCCCGATCAACCTCCAGCACTGTGGCGCCCAGCTGAGCTGACTCGGAGGTGCGCCGGCCTCCACTGGACGTCATATGCGCCTCCGCAGCTCGTGTTCGTCGTCCTCCAGTCGGTGCCACCCAGTTTCTGCTCCGGCAAAACAGAGCCGACGCTGCCGTCACTGTTCATCACCTTCCGGCCATTCCAGCGCCTCTCCCGCACGACCAACACCTCCCTAAGATGTGCCAAGGTGTGTAGATAATGCTACCGCAGTCTCCTTGCCCTTCCCCATCGCCGGCTCGCCGGAATTTGGATTTTGGCGCCAGTACACGTGAAGAACTGATCAGAATCAAAACTGGAAATTCGTCCAACACGCATGATCATTTGTTCTTCGGTTCAAGCCATAGCATCACACCATCCTAGCGCCATACCACGCCAAATACATCAGCAAACTATCCACCACACGCCCCGGGCGACGAGAAATTGCCGGCGGCGGCAAAAACGGATCGGTCCTCCGGTGAACCCCATTTTCTGGCCATTTTCTGCAAGGTTTGGCATGCGTTCCATGTTCCCCGACCACTGGTGATGCTTTAGGGCAATGTAGCTCACCGGGAGAAGCTTCCGACATGCCAGAACGCGTTGATGCCGAGCTCCCAAGCCACCCCGCCAGTGCCGACCTGTTTTCGGCCGTTTTCATGCAAGGAAACCTTGCCTGACAGGTGAGCCATGTTCCAAGGATCGTGTAGGGCGAAACCGGAGCTAATTTGGTGGAGAAATGAGGGAGAACGAGCCACGCCACGATCTGTGCTGGTGTGCACACGCGTTCTCTGGCGGGAGGTTGAAGAAAGATCTGACGAGTGGGCCCCACATTGAGTGCTCTGTAAAATTCAAACAGAAAGTTAGTGAAACTTGAAAAATCCATATCTTTGGGTAGAAAGCTCCAAAATTAGTGAGACAAATTTTTCTGGAATCCTCATAAGCAGTACTTCACAGAGGAACAAATTTCTTGCTATGAAAATGCCCAGGAATTTCTGTAGAATTGGTTTTAGTAAATATGTTAGAGATTTATTACAGGAGCAATTCTTTATGAAACATTCCCATATTTGGGCAGCAAATCCTTTTCATAGTAACTGATCTCCAGTAACAATTTGAGCTTCATTGGAGTTAAATTGCTAGGATAAATTGCCTTCCAAAGTTCAGTCTTATTTGGAAATTCAAATTTAAACAGAAACTGTTTCAGGACTTCTATCCAACTTCAAAAATTCATACTCTCTGTTAGTAGCTCCAAAAATGGTGAAACAAATTTTTTTTAGAACCATGGAGACTTACCCTAATCATATCTTCCACTGTTAGCTATGTCAAAGCTCCTGATTTGCGATCAAAATTCAGAGAGGCCTTGTGCTTGTGGGAATTTTGGAGACCACAAGGTGCAATGGAAATTCTCCAAATTTTGCTCAGATCATCCATAGAGAGTCTAGTATTCACTGTAAAAATCCCAAAGCCAATTAAGGATCCTAAATAGCAGTAGCTATGAATAGAAGTTCAATTCTTATAAATCCTTAATACTTATACATATATTTTGCTACATGTCATTTAGTGACCGAAGTTGAGGACGCACCGGAGCCCTTGGACGTCCTCCCACCGGAAGCTGACTTCCCATTTAACTCGCAACCAGGCAAGCCCCGGTTTGCACTTAAGTAACTTTTATGAAGTTTTTCATTTGTATCACTTATGTCTAGGTTGAAATGTATGCATTAGAGTTAGGGTGATTAAAACACCACTTGCATAGCCTTTTAAATCCTATGAAGGATTGGGTAGTTTACAAACTCGACGAGTAGAGAATGCCATGCTAATGTTTAGGATCTCGGTAGAAGTCGAGTGGTTGGAAGCTACTCGCGAGATAGTACTTATCGCACGGAATGAGGAGAGGTAGAAAATGGCTTGAGTTGTGAAACTGAGACCCAGCAGGGGGGATAGGATGCAGTGAGCAGAGGTCTCACATGTGTAGCCCTGTTGGCGTTGGTTGAGGACCGACCGTGTGCGGCCCTGCTGGACAAGTATCAGACAGTACCGGGTGCATACTGGCATATGGGAACCAGGAAACCGATGTAATTGGTTAACCTGGGTGCCGAGGCTTACCCAACCGTAAATAGGAGTGGGTTGAGGGTAGCAAGGTGTAAATCTGCCAGTGGTTACAGTCACGCTCCATGCGGGGACCTCCTGCCCGTTACGGATGGACTGGCTCGGCATTTGGGTTGCCTTTGAAAGGTTGTTGCATACAACAGCGTAGGAAGGGGTGTGGAATCACGCTTATGAAAGTGGGTGTATGCAACGTGTTATCCGGGTGTGTCTTGATTGCAATCACCGTCCCTCGCGGTTATTTGAGTACCCGCTTGTTCACTGTGCTGTGATGTAGTAAGAAGTGAAATAAGCCAACTGAATATGCTGTATTGAACTATGAATGTCTTGAAACCTTGTATGCTGTAGTTATAGAGCTAATTAAGTTTATATTCCACTTTGGGCATCACCTCATTGGAGGAAAGCGTTTCTTGTTTGATTGTGGACTTCCGATGTGAGGGCTGCCTAAGGCTCAATAAACTGTTGCTATAAAACTGAAAGTAAGGATCAACATGTAGGCGTGTCTTTATTGCAAAGTCCTTTCCTATATTACACATCTTTGCATGTAGAGTTTCATGCCTAGGGTTGTCGGTTAAGACTTGCTGAGCCATCATGCTCACGGTTGCAGTATTTTGAGCTGTGTGCAGGTGAGAGTTATGAGGAAGGTTCCGAGGATGAGGCGATGCCCCCGTTGGGGTACACGGCCGAGCTGGAGCCCTGCACACCGCCGCGATCTCCGGTTACTTGCTGCTAGTGTGTAGCGTCCCTGGGCTGGACGGCTGCGCTTTTGCATAGTTAGGATGAGAGGCCATCTATGTATAATACTTCCGTTGTTAATTAAGTTTTGTAAAAGACTTCCGTTGTTTTACATCAAATAAAAGTTTGCATGTTGTTCTTAAATTCTTTTCGTGTGTGCTGTTGGGTGCCACATCGCACGGAACCACCCTATGCGATCCTGGAGTGGGTGAACCACGGGGTGGTCCCCACAACGGTTTTGTGCAACGTTATGAGTTGTGGACATTTCACGGCGAGACACCTTCTCAAGTCATAGATTGAGATGAAGATGACAGCACTTGGGTCGATATGATGGACGAGATGCTCGAAGCCATAAATGCTGAATTGACATAGGATCCTCCTACAACGGAGGTTAAAACGTTCTTCAAGCTTGTCGAAGCTTCTGAACAGCCGTTGCATGAACACACCAAAGTGTTGATCCTCAATTTCATAACTAGATTTATGGAAATTAAGTCTAAGTACTCCTTATATAATAACTGCTACAATGATCTCATCAAATTATCAGTGATGTCCTTCCACAGCCTCATAAATTGCCTAAAGATATGTATCAGTCTAAGAAAATGATTTCTGGGCTTGGTACGGACTATGAGAAGATTGATATGTGCCCAGACAACTGTGTGATCTGGCCATTGAGCCAGGGCTGACCTCGAAGCCAGGGCAGCAATTTCATTTTTTTTAAAAAACTGCAAACCTTATCTATGACGGTTCTCTGGCGGCCGTCGTCGATACTGGACAGTTATCGTCGACGATGTCCGAAAGACCGTCGATGATAACTGTCCAGTATCAACGACGGTACCCTATAAACTGGCGTCTATAAGATATATTATAGACGATGGTCTGGTCTACCTTCGTCGATAAGTTCGCCCGCTGCCACGTGGAAGGAGTCACTTATTGACGACAGCTAAATCTGGCCGTCGTCAATTAATTTATAGATGACGGTAACCAAAATCAATAAGCTTATAGATGACAAAAAATGTAGACAGCCGGAAACCCACATCCTCAAAGCAAGGACCACAACAGCTAACTCAAGATCATGAGTTGGATAATGCTGCTTATGGTATCAGAGTTGACGAGATTCATAAGCGATCACTCGTACTTCTTGCATCAGCACGCAGCCAAGACCGATGCCAGATGCATTGCAATAGACATCGAATGGATTCGTCGTATCCGGCTGAGAAAGAACAGGCGCTGTTGTGAGATGCCTCACTAGAGTCTTGAAGGATTGTTCACACGCAGCACCCCACACAAATCTGGTACTCTTTTTCAATAATTCTGTCATCGGTTTAGCGATTTTTGAGAAGCCCGGAATGAACCCCCGGTAGTAACCCGCTAAACCGAGGAAGCTTTGGATTTAATGCACGGACTTTGGTGACTCCCATTTCTGCACTTGGATAATCTTACTCGGATCAACAGCGATGCCCTCCGCTGAAATAATGTATCCGAGAAAAGGTACTTGATTAATCCAGAATTCACATTTGCTGAATTTTGCATAGAGCTGGTGACCTCACAATCTTTGTAGCACAATATGCAGATGCTCAACATGTTCTTATTTTGACTTGGGGTACACCAAGATATCATCGATGAAGACCACGATGAATTTATCCAACTCCGGCATGAACACTGAATTCATCAGGTACATAAAGTGTGCCGGGGCGTTGGTCAACCCAAAATACATAACGAGATACTCATATAACCCGTATCTTGTTGAAAATGCCGTCTTCGAAATATATTCTGCCCGGATTTTAATCTGATGATGTCTGGACCGAAGATCCATCTTCGAGAATACTTTAGCACCCAATAATTGATCAAAGAGCATATCAATGCGAGGTAGTGGATACATGTTCTTGATGGTAACGGTGTTAAGAGGACGATAATCAACACAAAGCCGTAGTGTTTCGTCCTTCTTCTTGACAAACAACGCTGAACAACCCCAAGGTGATGAACTCGATCGTATAAAGCCCTTGCTCATTAGGTCATTCAGCCGTGTCTTCAATTCTGCCATTTCATTGGGTGCCATCTTGTACGTCCTTCATGAAATCGGTGTTGTTCCTGGCGCAAGTTCAATCTTGATCTCTACGTCCCACTCAGGCGGCATGCCCGGTAAATCATCGGGAAACACATCTGGATATTCACGTACCACCGAAATGTCCTCTATATTCACAGTTTCCGTGTGGTTCAATGTTGCAATCTGTTGCGGACTGGTGCCCAGAAATAAGATATGAAGACCGTGCTGTGGGGAGTTGAGCTCAACGGTCCTAGACCTGATGTTGAGAACCACATTGTGGTAATTCAAACACGACATCCCTAAAATAATGTCGATCTTCAGACCCTCAAGAATAATGAGAGTTGTGGGTATATTCTACCCCCCAAACAAAGAGGTGCTCGGGAGACAATCTCACTTGTGGTACTGCTGCCCCTGGGCGAAGATATGAGGTTTGGCTCTTTTTAAAAGTGGTTTGGAGCTGATGTTGAGCCACAAAAAATTGGCTAATGAAGTTGTGTGTGGCACCGGAATCGAAGAGAATTAATACTGGTAGCTGATTCAGAGAAAACATCCCTGCTATTGTGGCTTCTCCTTCCGGAACATCATCAACCACTGTATAGTGAATGCTGCCCTTTGTCTGCCCTCTTTTCTGCAGATTTAGGTACGGGTATGAATATTGCAAATATGATGACCCGCAGCCTTGAATTCCCTCTGGATAATACCTAGCATAATGGCCCATATGCCGACAAGTGAAACACGGATATCTCTCCGTTTTTTTGCTGACTTGCGTTTGGATGCTAGATACACATGGCTGCAGCGATGGAGCACAAACCACCGTCTGATGCTGCTGCTGTGGAAGTGGTGCAAGTCGTGGTACTTTACCAGCAATCAACCTCTGAGGAGTTGATCGAACAGGTGGCCTCCATCTTTCAAGGGATGGCGTTCGATACACCAAACGATATTTTTGAGGCACATAACTTGTCCTGGTCTGCTCGATCTCACTCATCTTTCTTTTCTCTGATTGCCACTCGAGTGTCGTCTTTTCTTGGATGAGAGCCGCATCAACCATGTCGGCGTAATTACCTTTGTTGAACACAGCCAACTTCTCCTGTAATATGACACTCAGGCCATGGAAGAATAAATCACATCGTGCCTCTTCTATCGCCACATATTCGGGAGCATATTGAGCCAAATGATTAAACCTTTTGACATACTCAAGGACACTCATGTCCCCTTGCTTCAACATCATAATTTCCTCCCGCTTTGTCTTTATAATACCTACCGGTATGTGACGAGTACGAAAGGCTTCACAAAATTCCGTCCATGTTACTTGATGGCCTTCCGGAATGGTGGCGAGATGTTCAACCCACCAGTTTCCGACGGCTCCATGGAGTTTTTGAGCGGCAAAAATTGTCCTCTGAACTTCATCACACTCGAATACTCCAAATTTAGATTCCATGACACAAACCCACTGATCCACTTCCACGAGTTCGGTAGCTTCTGTAAAGATTGGCGGTTGAGTCGCCAAGAAATCCAGATAAGCGTTCCGAGGTGAAACGACTTGTTGCGTGTTCTGGAGTACGCCTTGCTGTACCAAAGCTTGGAGTAAGCGTGTATTCTATTGAGTTGCTTCTTGGAGTAGCCTGGTGATCTCTTGGTTAGGCTCGACAACTCGAGTCATGAGATCCATCCATCCCGCAGATGTAGATCCTGCATCGGTAAGAACTCCCGGCCTTACTCGAGGAAAGCATACGAACCATACTTTATGCACTAAGTCCAGATTTTGATCCAGTTAACAGCATTTCAGAACTCAAGTTTCATACCAAAGTTAAATTTAACTTCAATATCTTTCCAACGAGTATTCATATTCCTTCAGATCATCTCTGGATCCAAAGTTCACAGAATTCCTGGATAAAATTTGCCAGCATCTCCTTTGTATGTGGCTATTTTTATCACAGTTGTATATGCAAAAACAATAAGAAGTTGAACAAACTTGAACTAGAACAATGCTGAAAATTTCATAACCTTTCCAACGGTGTATCATAGGCTTCTTAGGGATTTTTCTACAGAGAGTTATGGCTTAAAAACAGAAATATCCAGAGAGGTTTTGCTGCTGTCCTGGTTTTGGACAGTTTGCCTTCAACTGGACTTTTCACCAATTTGGAGTGTGATTTTGCTCTGGAGGTCTACAAAGAAGTTGTAGAGGACTTAGAAATCTTTTCAGAACTGTATCATACACCCTAATTGGTTAAATATATTCAGAGTTATGCTCTGTGCAATCCAGCAAGAATTTCAGCCAGAAACAGAGCACTATGTTTTTTTTGAAATCATTGAAGCCTAATCACCCTCTCATTTGAATCTTAGCTCAAAATAAGAGTTCAGTAACTAATATTTGTTTCAAACTTCCAATTTTTAGTTGAAAGTTAGTTCATTGATCATTTCTTCATAGGGAAGAGGATTATTAAGTTTAGTACGGCATCGATGCACCGTAAGAATCAAGTCAGTACTACGTAGACTCAGCAAAAGAAAATCCTAACTGGATTATACCGGCATATCTGTATCATAGGTGGCACTAAAACGGTCACTTGCAAACGTGTGTTAGTCATACTACAGTTTCATGGTTAAGCCTGCATAAATCACACAAAATCGTCCGTCCGTCATCACTCGCACGGGTGTTCTCAAGCCAAAGACGCCTTGAGCTATGTGTTCACGTTGACAGCAGTCAAGTTCATCAAGTAAATCATCTGCCGGTTCAGGGTCCCAAATAGAATCATCACTGACAACGGGATCCAGTTCACCAGTGCAGTATTCCAAGATTGGTGTGAAGACGTCGGTATCCATGTTTGCTATGCTTTTGTTGCTCACCTAAAGAGTAACGGTCAAGCTGAAAGAGCAAACGCCGAGATTCTCAGTGGACTCAAGATGCACACCTACAACAGCTTGAAGAATCATGGTGCCAATTGGGTTGAAGAGCTTCCATGTACACTACGGGCTAGCCGGACGTCCCTCAATCGCTCGACAAGGGAATGCCCTTCTTCCTGGTGTATGGGGCTGAGGCCGTCCTCCGCCCCGGAAATCACCATGGGCTCGTCCCGTGTCCAAGCGTACGACGAAGCCACGCAGGACCAGCTCCGGCGTGAAGATATCGACCTTGTCGATGAGAGAAGGTGGCAAACAGCTGTCTGAAACGTGCGATACCGTCAAGCGCTCTGGCGTTATCAGCAGCGGTTCGTGCGGAGTAGACAGCTCGAGGTGGGCGACCTGGTGCTACGGCGAATACTTTCTCGAAAAGGAGGGAACAAACTCTCCCCCCAGCTGGGAGGGCCCCTTCCGAGTGACGCAAGTATGCCGCCCCGGGTGCGTGCGCCTAGCCACAGAGGATGGGGTACCTCTACTCAATCCATGGAACATAGAACACCTCCGTAAGTTCTATCCTTAGTGCAGCGGTAGTGTTTACTTTCTCTGAAAGGGTGTCATAGTGCCTAGGAGCAGCGCTTAGAACAGCTAAGTCCTGGTGGACAGCGCTTAAATGCACCCACCAAGACATGGAATGTCCTGAGATGCATGATTTTCTGACATAAGCAAATAAGTTAGGTTGCCACCTTCATATTAGGCTAATATAATAATCCTTATGTGGGCCTAGTACCGTTTTCTCACTGTATCCTAAGTTTTTGTCATAATATGATCATTATTCCTTGCGCTATTCCCAATGCAGCTCTGATACCACGCTGTCATGGCCGCCCGACCCGATCACGGGGTCATGCCGCTCGCCCGGGGATCGCATGGGGTGGTGCCGTGCGATGCGGCACCCAACAGCACACACATAAGGAAAACTGTATCTCATAAATCAAAAGTGGAAGCTTACAAGTTTCAGTTTGTAAATAATTTACATCAAATAAACTACAGCGGAAGACTAATTTATCTCACGTTTAATTCTACTAAGCACTCGAGAAGATATCCAACCCGCGGACTCTTCTCGCTAGCCACACGAAGTCATATGGCAGCGGCCAGGTTCTCCATGTGTTAAACGACTCGGAAGTCTCTGAGTCTCACCGGACAACCTCCTTATAGCATCGATGTTAACCTGCAAAACCACTCATATATCAAGCGTGAGCACATCAGCTCAGCAAGACTGATCCGTCTCCTCTAAACAAGAAACTCTACATGCACGACGAATTGAAACATGGTAGCTGAATTTGCATAAAGGACTCGCCTACAGTTGATCCTTAACTTTCAGATTTTAAAGCTGTATTTTCAAGACCTTGAGCCGAACAGCATCGCAACTCCACAATCAAACAAGAAACGCTTTGTTGTGATGCTTCTTGCACAAGGTGAAGTGAACTTAATTTGCACTATCTCTAACTCAAACATGGCTGCAATACAAGTTAGCTCACAATCCTTATCATTTCAAAGTAATTCACTTCAGTTGCAGTGGCCAAGTATGCTCATATAACCGCGAGCGACGGTGATTCGAACCAGGACACGCCCGGACTGCACGACACGTACACCCATCTCCGAGTTGCCTGCAGCGAACTCGACCGATGTCATACGCAGCCACCTTTCCCATGTTCACCCACATCAGACGTGGTCCCATCGACCCGAACAGCAAGCTCCCTCAAGGTACATACCCGCAGTGATATGTTCTTGAGCAAGTTACCTCCTTCTGTACTGACATCGAGATCCTAAGCCGATCGGAAAAGTTCCCATGTGGATCTCACGAGGTACATTGGTTTCCTAGGTCTCATAAAGCCAGTATGTGCCCGGTACACAACTCAAACTTGTCCAACAGGGCCAACTACGGACAGGCCTTAACCGACACAGACAGGGCTATGCATGCACGGTCCGCAGCCTGCTGCATCTCTATCTCCCTGCCCAGTCTCAATTTCTCACTTGTGAATATTCCTCACTGATTCTATTCATAACCCGTTCCGATGTTTCAAGCTCTAAACTCGCGAGTAGATTCCAACTACTTGACTTCTACCGGTCCTTCCAAAATAACATTTGTCTTAGACTAAATCCACTTGACGGAGGTGCTAATCTACCCTTTCTCTCTTGGGTTAAATCTGGTCATGCAATTGGGTTTTAAATATCATCTAGACCTAATGCAATCATAATCTCATAGCTATGATCTCTATAAATGAAAGACTTTATAAAAAGAGCTTGTATGCAAACCGGGGCTTGCCTGTTTTGCAGGTGACTAAGAACAGAAAATCAGTTAGTGTAGTCGACCACTTGAAGCTCGAACACTTGCTCTCCTTGCTCCTTGATTCCCACTTCACTTGCTTCTCACTTCGTCATGTCGATGACTATACGATATGAAATGCGTATGTATTAATTGTAAAGCTTTTGCTATCAAGCGTAATGATAAGTTTAAAACCAGAACTCTGTTTAAGAATTTAAAATGAAACTGGTGCTAGTGGTTGGAGTTGGGTTAAGCCATTGTGATTAAGTGCTAAGTGCTTTTTTCTAATGAGAGTATTTCTACCTAAGCAAAGTGTATTGGAAAGTACTGATCCATAGCTCAAATTTAGCTGAAATTTTTCATGTGAGTTCCTTATCACAAGAAAGTATTCTGGACCAAAAATTAGCACTTTTCACTGAGTAGTTTACTCATAACAATTCCCTAAGAATTTTGGCTAAAAGGAATCAATTCTGAAATAACTCACATGTTCATGCCAAACTTAGTGAACTAAAATTTCAATTATAGTTCAGAGAGCATGTATGAATTTTCCTAGGACTTTTGGAAATAAGGGTTGCCCAGAACTGAATTATCAAGTTTGGGAATTTTCTGAAAAAGTTTCTGTATACATTTGAATTCAGTATTTTGCAATCTGAATTCTCTTAATCAAATTAACTCTAAATGATCTTAAACTTTTAAAGGAGTTCAATAATATCCTATGGAATATTCTTGCAAAATTATAAGATTTTTGGATGAACCAAACTCCCTCAAAAATTCTTTTACTGAAAAGCTAGAATTTTCCAGAATTTATTAATGACTTTCATACAAAATGCGTTGAACATTTGGATAGAGTTTTGCAATATGAATCTAACCCAGTTTGAATCACTAAATTTGGAGTTTCCTAGCAAAAGTTATGCTCTTCTAAACATTGATGGGAATCTGCAATTCAAATTAATTCGGGGAAATTTCAAAACTCCGACAGCAGGGCCCGGTGCTACGTGGCGCCTTCTCATATACGCTACACGGAGCTACTGAGTCTTCCCCGTATGGACACAAATCGATCCGATGCCACAGAGGATCCGGCCCCTTTTAACACTGAGGCTGACGTGTGGGGCCGGGCCCTTCTTCAACCTCCCGCAGCTCCCACGCGAGCCCGCGCCGCCTCTCACCGGAGCTCGCCGGACTTCAGCCTCCTGGCCTTCCCCCGCGCTCATGCTCACTGCCAGGGGGTTTTGTGGGTCGAGAAACTCATTTCTGGGGTCCTCTCGGGCTGCTGGTGGCCGGAAACCGGTCGGCGGCATGCGGCGTCCTCGGTTGCACTCCGGTGGCGTCAGCCCGATGCCCTAATCATCCAAACACGAATCTTCTTGGTTCTACAGAACCAGTGGATCACCGTGATGCTCTACATGAACTCACAAAGGTTTGGGAATGGCTCTAAAGTGGTCATCACCATGCGCCCGAGGTGAACACGACGGTGCGCTATCGGAAAACCTCCAAATAGGACAGCTACACGTGATTTCATGCTAGGGTTGTGAAGAAGAAAGGTCGGCTACCTAGTCTAGCTCATACGTGCCCAGTTTGGTGAATCAAAACCGAAAGTCAAGTGCGAATTTTGCAATTCCTTATCTGTGGGTCGGTTTGCACCGATTGGAAGATAAATGGAAAATCCGCCGGCGATGATCGACGGTTCGGCTTGAGCTTTGGAGGTGAGCAGCGTGAAGTCTTGGCGCGTTCAAGGGTACTCTTGCTCAGCCATGAAGGTTTCCGGTTTGATCTGTCCACGGGAGCCTCCTCCTTAGGTTGCTCTCGGCCGCCGCAAGAAGAACTTGTTCCCGCATGAGGGAGGCCATGAACCGGTCGGCTATGGTCCGAGGAGGTTGTGGAGGGATCCATGGTGCCGTTTTGCTACTACTTGAGGCTTTGTACGCACAGGAACGAGGGTTCCCAATCAAGACTGAAGTGGCAGCGAGGCAGTGCTCTGTTTAGTACGTGCGTGAGGAAGAACAGAGGTCAGTTCTCAGTTTTATGAGCAAAACGAGCACGGCATGAGGTGATAAGGCTGGGAAGCAGCTCGCCAGCACCAGTGAGGCCGCGAGGAGGTGTCCTCGGTGTGTCTCGTTGTCGCCTGGGGAGCTTCAGTCCGGCGAGGAGGGCGCGTGCGCGGGAGGAAAGAGCGGGAGATTGAAGAAGGGTGGGGGCTGGCCCACCGGTCCGCGAGTGTAGTGTAAAAATAATGATTTGCTGTGGCTCTCGGATGTCTGTGTAATAGCCCTAACTGTGACACCCGGTTCCGAAAATAGAACCAAGTGAATGCATATGTGTGCCCAGGATGTTCATCACACATACACATGTATTCCACAAACTGAATTCAGAGTATAACCACGAATAAATAGGGTTTAAGTACTTTATTACAATGACTCAATGTCTGACTCATGAATCTCTAACTTATTATTGCAGCGGAAGTCTCTAAACGACAGCGGAAATAACTAAACAGCAGGCTCCAATCTTCAACTCCACAGGCATGTTGAAGGTAGTTCGCACGCCTAGTACTCCACATGGTCCTCGAAGTACTCATCTCCTGTAGCTGATGTTTATGTGGTAATGCAAGGGTGAGTACATGTCGTACTCAGCAAGTGCGGGAAAAGTATGACATGTAGCTTACAACAAGGTAGGAAATAAAAATGCTCATTGCAGCAAGCAAGTTTTATTTCATAAACATGGTAAAAACAGCAACTATTTCTAAGTGAAATTTATCCCAATATGACCAAGAAATTCAGCAAAATTTTCTCATCATAATTCACCACTTATCAAGTCTCATTCAGCCATTAATCTTTCTCAAGTTTATCTCATACTCATAAACATTAATAACCATCTCATATTTATATAACCGAAACTAAACTCATTATCATGACTCAAAACAGTCCCAAAAACAATCCCAATGACCATACCATAACCATACCGAATAACCATCCCAAGTTTTCCCTCTAATCGTGGAAGTTGGCCAGGTGCTTGTGACCGGAAGCACGGCTATTAATTTCAGCCTATATGAGGATGTGAACACGTGCCGAAGCGTCTCACATCTCTCCACTATATGTGGATGTGGACATTCGCCGAAACGTCCCACAACTCACATCAGCACATAAACACAAGCAATCATCACAAGAATTCAACACACCACTCTTATTCAAGCTACTATGATCTAAACGTTCCTATTACAGATTTATTCAATGGAAACTTAAACTTAATCGTGAGAATTGGTGCTGTTCTCGCCGTGTAACGGGGGTGGTCCATACATGGGGGCACACCATGGTGAGTCAACAGTCCATGTAGGGATAGATGACGCTGGTGCTCCATTTGCTCCCGCGTTGGCACGAGTCTCCTCTTGTTTCTCCAACAAACACAGCTTCTTGCGGAGGTAACGGATCTCTTCTTGTGCCCTTGCATAGCGGTTTCCTAACTCCACGAGCAACCTCTGAGACTTGTCAGCAGCTTGTGGTCTGGAAAGAGCTGTTACATGGGATCCAATGATCTCCCTTGTACCACTCTTCTGATACGGGTGCAGCTCAAAGGTAGTGTTCTGAAGCTGCTCACGGAAGGCGTAGCACAGTCCGGTGAGTGCATCCCATGCAGCATCTTCGATAGCTTCTGCCCTTATAGCTCTCCATGTGGGTGTGAAGTGCCCGGTGACAACCCTACCGTTAGATAGGATGGTTACATCAGCCTTCCACTCTTTATGTCCGAGACGAGGGACTTTCTTGAGAAGATATTCCAGGTATAGGCTGCAGCAATGCAGGAACTCTTTGAGCTCCTTAGATATGTGTCCTCCTTCAATTTCATCGGACCGAAATTCTTGAACTGAATGGTTGGCCCATTCATCACCTTCATTATTGGCCTCAGCAAGGGGTGGCTCCGCCTCGGGTTCATCTCCTTCCGACATAGCTTCATGAGGCTCAGGTGTGTACCAATGCTGTTCTTGTGAATCATCCTCCATATCGTCTTCAAATGGTTCCACCTCCTCCGGATCCTCTTGCCCATGCATATAGCTATTGACTTCCTCTTCATCATGAGGTTCCGTCTTCACTTCCTCCCATTATGGTCCATCAGACACCTCGATGGGGTTAAGAGCACTCCCACGTGATGGTGGACGAGTTCTTATGCGTGCGGGTGCTCCTGGTCACCTCCATCTATAAATAAGACATGAGAAACTTTAGAGAAGGAAGAAATTACTCCAAAATTTCAGAAGCTATGGAGCAAGAAAGCAAAAGTGTTGCTGTCCAAAAGAAGAGAAAAGAGGGGCTGAAAATAGCACTTTGCAGTGGCTGAATTGACAAGTAAAGTGCAGCAGCAAGCAATTTTCGAAAATAGTAGTTTAGAGGGGTGTTCCTATATGTTTTAGAATGTCCATTATACCTAGGCTTGCATCCTACGGTCAACGTGGCTCTGATACCAATCGGTGACACCCGGTTCCGAAAATAGAACCAAGTGAATGCATATGTGTGCCCAGGATGTTCATCACACATACACATGTATTCCACAAACTGAATTCAGAATATAACCACGAATAAATAGGGTTTAAGTACTTTATTATAATTACTCAATGTCTCACTCATGAATCTCTAACTTATTCTTGCAGCGGAAGTCTCTAAACGACAGCGGAAATAACTAAACAGCAGGCTCCAATCTTCAACTCCACAGGCATGTTGATGGTAGTTCGCACGCCTAGTACTCCACATGGTCCTCGAAGTACTCATCTCCTGTATCTGATGTTTATGAGGTAATGCAAGGGTGATTACATGTCGTACTTAGCAAGTGCGGGAAAAGTATGACATGTAGCTTACAACAAGGTAGGAAATAAAAATGCTCATTGCAGCAAGCAAGTTTTATTTCATAAACATGGTAAAAACAGCAACTATTTCTATGTGAAATTTATCCCAACATGACCAAGTAATTCAGCAACATTTTCTCATCATAATTCACCACTTATCAAGTCTCATTCAGCCATTAATCTTTCTCAAGTTTATCTCATACTCATAAACATTCGTAACCATCTCATATTCATATAACCGAAACCAAACTCATTATCATGACTCAAAACAGTCCCAAAACCAATCGCAATGACCATACCATAACCATCCCAAGTTTTCCCTATAATCATGGTAGTTGGTCAGGTGCTTGTGACTAGAAGCACGGCTATCATGATAGTTTTACACTCTGCAGAGGTGGCACCACTTTACCTACAAGTTCGTGATTTCGTCACCCATCGGCAACTGCAGAACCTCCATTATACCAGTACACAACCGTCAGTGTATGGCCAAGAGATCACAAAATAGCCTTTACAAAGTGGCTACTAGATGTACGGACTCACTGAGGTTTCACCGGCAGGCTCGAATCACCATTCTCCCACCCACGGGCCCCCTCTTGTGCCATGCAGTTCCCAGGGCAGTCCTCCTCGACTCCCATTCCCTGCGCCATCCACGGTACATAACAAGCTAGCAACACACCTAATTAATCAGCTAAGCCGCACCCATACTTGGCCTTGTGGTGGCACTGTTTTTCTGGCATATTCTCGCATGAACCAGTCCTTAGATCTACGGCAAGTACCATCATCTCATCCAGCAACATTCACAAACCAAGGTTGCCTAGATCTCCCCGATTCCATGTCCATTAACATCATTAAGATTTCATCATCATTATTCATATGAGTGCAGTAGCTAGACATGTTTTATTTCAGCTTCCCGTATCCCGTGAATTAAGCGAAGCAAAAAGGAAAAAATGACCATACCCAACTCATCAACTTTCCCAGCGACAAGGATGGTTAACAAAACTAGTGAACTCCTATAAAAGGGTGTCCCATCAAGTTGACTCAAGCATACGAGTTTTCGCAAACAAAACAGTTTCAAAACATGGGATCAATATGGTCAAGGGGCACTTGCCTTGCTCCTGTGGTTCTTGTTGTTCAAGCGTCTCGAAGTCTTGGTGCTGTAGTTCCTCGTAGATGGCCTCCTGAGCTCGTTCTTATACTCACGATCATGCACATACAAAATTCACAGCAATCAATCATCATGCACAAACTTTACTCAAGATGCAATGGGGTAGATGAATGCAAATCCTATGGTGCAGTTTTATTAATCCAGTTTGTACATGTTCTTGCATGTTTTAATGGGCTTTCATGGGGTTTTATGATGAACAAGGGTGTAGGGATCAAGTGTGGACATGGTGATGATCTTGACTCAAGATCTAGATCAATTCCACCGTCAAAAATCGATCAAAACACGATCTGTCCACACGTAAAAGTTTCTGCTCCAAGGGGGCAAAGAAAATGGATGCGTAGAAACAGCGGCGACGTTGTAAGATGGGTAATGGGGACCTACCACACTTCCATTTGGTGACAGGGCCTTCCTCCTAGCAATGGAAGCAGTTGGGAATTTTTCTATGGAAAATTTTGGTAGGACATATCGTCAGGCTTCTTCTCCGGCGACGGCGGGGCTCGACGGGGCTCGACGGCGGCCAAATTCTGGCAAGGGGAGGAACTTGGCGACTTGGCAGTAAGGAAGGGGGCTTGGCAGCAGGGGGGACGTCCAAAAGAGAGAGGATTTCGGCCAGGGGGTGGGGTTATATTTATAGGGAGGAAAAAGAGAAGTCCTAATCCAGTTGGAACTCAAACAAGAGTCCTACTCAATTTGGAGCTCAACCAACTTATCCTATCAGTTAGGTGCGGCAGCCTCGGGGATTTTATCCCCCCAAATGTGGGGAAAATTCCCCTTTTGTGGAATTGGGGAATTTGGAAATTTTGGGGGAAATTTGGGGAAATTAGGAATGGCTTATTTCAGCTATCTTTTTCCCATTCCTCACCATTTCTATGTCACTTGTTCCATTTCTACATTCCCCTCTCCATTTCTATGTCCCATTCTCCATTTCTACATTCCCCTCTCCATTTCTATGTCCCATTCTCCATTTCTACATTTCCCTTCACTATTTCTATGCCCCATTCTCCATTTTTATATTCCCTTCTCCATTTCTATGGTTTTTCCTCCACTTCTATGGTTCCTTCATCCATTTCTATGGTTCTTTCTCCATTTCTGTGGTTTTTTCTCCATTTCTATGGTTCTTTCTCCATTTCTACAGTTCTTTCTCCATTTCTAAGGTTCTTCCTCCATTTATAGTTCTTTTACAATGCTTTTCTACATGAAAAATGTATGCAATGCATGGTAATGAATTTGAGGGTGTTACACTAACTTTTGTAAAGTTTTATTTCACATTGTGAAACAAAGCTAAGGCAAAGGAAGGCTTGAGTTTGTGTCACATGAAATGATGAACACAAAATGGACATGTGAGGGAGTTAAAAAAAATTTAGCTCATACTAAACACATGTTAAACTAGGGAAAGAATTTTATTCCCTAAATGGCACTCATGTGCACATATTCCATATGTAGAGGATGGAGGAACAAATTTAAACACCATTTTGAATCTTTCCAAAGGATTCATTCAGATTGTCCAAAGGCCTATATGTGAGATCACCGATGCATTCCTCATGTATTCAAGAGCCTATGTTTCAAATTTGGTAAATTTTAGGGTTCATATACTATTTATTCTGATGAATAAAGGAGGGAGAGTTCAAATTCGAAGTTGAATTTGAAAACTGAACCAAACGTACTCAATTTTGAAATCTGAGTTTAGATTCAAATTTCTCACATCATGTTTGGTCTACCGCCCAATTTTGGTGGAATTCGGACGAAGGCGGTGCGGGAAATTTAAAGCACAGAGAGGAGAAGGTTTTAGGGACTGTGGAGCCCACCAGTAAGTGACTCGGTACAGGGCAACCAATTCCCTCACCTCTTCAGAGCGCGCCACCACGAGAGAGGTGGCCGGCGAGCTGTGTGCTTGGTTGTCCCAACCGGTTGCTTGCTCTTATCTTGCGTACACGACGGCAAAAAGAAGTTGCCTTCGCTCCCAGCTCCCACCGACCCTCTGTTCTGCACGCACGCGCGAAGAACACACCGCCGGTGCCGCCTCTGTTTTGCTCGACGCCAGCCACCAACGTAGCTCGGTTGCTCGAGCTCTCCACACGAAAAAGCTTCACACATGAGTGCTTAGCCAGCTAGCAACGTTTCGATGCGCTCAGTCGTAAGGCACATATCCACCACTTGACCATTGTTGAAATGGATGATGAAGAACCAAGTCTCCGTGCCATTCTTTATGGAGCACCATATAATGTCGCTCTCATCCCAACCATCTGAGAGGAGACCATTGCAGCTCAACGAAAAGACAAGGGTATGTCTCACAAACGGTGGAGAATTGACCAAGGTGAAATGAAGTGCTTCCGGAAGGACGAAGAAGGTACATTGTGGTTCAACGACCGGATAGTAGTACCCTGGGATATGGGACTACGGAAGAAAATTTTGGATGAAGCTCATTTGTCCAAATTTTCCATTCATCCGGGCAGCAATAAAATGTACCAAGATCTCCGAAAGAAATTTTGGTGTACACGTATGAAGCGTGAAGTTGCAAAGTACATTTCAAAATGTGATATGTGTCGAAGAGTCAAGGCCAACCATGTGAGAAGTCGGGCTTGCTGCAACCACTGCAAATACCGGCATGGAAATGGGGGTACTTGAGTATGGATTTCATCGTCGGGTTTCCGATGACCTCCCACAACCATGATTCGGTTTGGGTAATCGTTGACCGGTTAACCAAATCAGCAGATTCCATCCCTGTGCATACCAGGTACAATGCAAAGCAGTATGCGGAGTTGTACAAAGAACGGATCGTGTTCTTACATGGAGTTCCCCTTACCATTGTGTCCGACAAAGGATCACTGTTCATAGCCTATTTCTGGGAGCAGCTACACACATCCTTGGGAATCAAATTGATTCGAAGCTCTGCGTATCACCCTCAAACCGATGGGCAAACTGAGAGGGTGAATCAAAAACTTGAAGATATACTGAGAGCGTGTGCCACCCACCATGGTAAGAGCTGGGATGATCAATTACCGTTGGTGGAGTTCTCGTACAAAAACGGATATCAAACGAGCACCAAAATGGCACCGTATGATGCTTGGCCGGAAGTGTCTGTGACACCCTCATTTTTTGGTTTCTGCATGTATTCATGTTTCATGTAGAGAAAACATTTTAAAAGAAGTGGGAACAGAGAAAATATCAAAAGGATAGTCAAAAAGAGCCGAATACCAGAGAGCGACGAAGACAACTCCCGCGGTCTGCTGGCCACGTGGCGTGTTCGGAGCTCATCCCTGCGAAAGTGGGGAGAGGTCCACCGCTAAACTGGCTATGTGGCAGGCTCTGGGCTCATCTCCGCAAAGGGGGAGAGGTCCAACCCTGTGGGACACGTGTTGCCCCCAGAGCTAGCCTCTGCGGAGAAGCAAAGGCAGTTCCGCAGGACACGTGTCACCTTCGGAGCTAGTCACCACAGAAATCAGAGGACCAGTCGCGCGGGATACGTGTCGATCTCGGAGCTCACCTTCGAGAGGTCCGATTCTATTGGACACGTGTCGCCACCGGAGCTTATCTCCGGGAGGTCCAACAATGTTGGACACGTGTCAACCTCGGAGCTCGTCTATGAGCAGAAAGGGAGTCTGGCGCTGTTAGGACACGTGGCACACCCGGAGCCACCTCTGGAGAGATGAAAGGTATGGCACTGACACGTGGCGTACGCGGAGCCACCTCCAAATAGAGAGGAGGTCCCGATCGCCAGGATACGTGGCGCACGCGGAGCTCACCTCCGAAGGAGAGGGAGGTCTCGCTCGCTTGACACGCGGCACAACCGAAGCTCATCTCTGCGGAAAAGGGGAGACCAGGCCCCGATGGACACGTGGAGCTTCCGGAGCTCATTACCACGGAGGTAACGAGTTCTGGAACGGTTTTTGGATTCTGTACGCGTGGAAACATCGGTACGGAGAAGAAACCGACCTGAATTCCACAATGTTACCGAACCAAATCAACTAAAGATAAGTTGTTAAGATTCAGCGACAATTTGAATAGGACTCTTATTCGAAATACAATCAGATTAGGACTCTTCTTCTCCCGATTATAAATAGATCCAGAACCCTTGGCCGAAATCCACAAACTTCTTTCTCACCACCTGAGCCGACGACTTAGAGCCCTAGCCCCAACTCGCCGAGTAAACCCATCACCGGAGTTCAGTCGAGGGAGATCACCGGAGGAGAGTCCCAACAATCTGTCTTGCTAAGAGAAGGACTCCGAGACCCAGAAGAGTGTAAGGTAGGTCTCCAATATCACCTTACGATATTATCGTGTTTTCCTTGCATCTGTTCTTCGATTCCTTTCGAACAGAGGCTTTCTCGTGGACAGATCACTTGTTGATCGGGTTGATCTAAAGACAAGATCATCTCCACATCCACATTTGATCTGAACACCTCTGTTCATCATAAAATCCATGAAAGCCATGCAAGAACACATACAAACTAAACTGCATCATAGGATTAACATGCATAAGCATCATCGGATCTAGTTAAAGTTTGTGCATGATACTGATTGTTATAAATCTTGTATGTGCGTGATCATATATGGAAGGACAAGCTCAGGGAGCTATCTACGACGAGCTGCAACAACAAGGTTTCGAGATTCAAGAGCAACCGGAACAACCAGAACAAGGCAAGTGCCCCTTGACCATATTGATCCTATGTTTTGGGAAACTATTTTGTTTTGCGAAAAGGTGTGTGCTGAGTCAAACATGATTGGAAACCCTTTTATAGGAGTTTACTAGTTTTGGTTAAACCACCCTTGTCACCAGGGATGTTTATGAGTCGGGTATGGTTTTTGCTTTAAGCTTCGCTGAGTCCATGGGATTGGGAAGCGAGATAGATGTGTCTAACTAACTGCACTCGTAATGATAATGAGAAACTGATGTTGTTAATGAACATGGATCGGAGGGAGATCTAGGCAAGACTGGGTTTGTGAATGAGGTAGCATGAGATGGTGGTTTACTTGCCGTAGATCTAAGGACCGGTTCATGCGAGCACATGCCAGGATAACAGTGCCACCACAAGGCCAAGTACGGGTGCGGCTTAGCTGACTAATTAGGTAAGTTGCTAGATTGTTATGGACCGTGGAAGGCGCGGGGAATGGGAGTCGAGTGAGGACTTCCCTGGGAACTGCATGGCACAAGAGGGGGCCCGTGGGTGGTAGAATTGGAGATTCTAGCCTGCCGGTGAAACCTTAGTGAGTCCATACATCTAGTAACCCCTTTGTAAAGGCTATTTTGTGATCTCTTGGCCATACACCGACGGTTGTGTACTGGTATAATGGAGGTTCTGCAGTCGCCGACGGGTGACAAAATCACAAACTTGAGGGTAAAGAGGTGCGAACTCTGTAGATTCTAAAACTATCATGATAGCCGAGCTTACAGTCACGAGCGCCTGGCCAACTTCCATGATTAGATGGGATGGTTATTGGCTATGGTTATTGGGTATGGTTGTGGTTATGGTTTGGTTTTGGTTTTGTTTTCGGGACTGTTGAGTCCGGGTGATAATATGGGTTGCATGACTGTTGAGTCATGGTAACGAGATTGATCTCGGTGAGAAACGAAGTTGTTTATGAGATAAAATGGTAGTGAATACGAGATGGTATTCGTGAGATGGTAGCGAATACGAGGAGGTATTCGAAAGCAAGAATGAGGTTGATTGATGAGACATGGAAGGTAATGAAGATAATGGAGGTATGATTGTTATTTTAATACATGTTGGGATTACATTCACTTAAAGATAAGTTGATGTTTTATCATGGTTTTGATAAATAACTTTGCTTTCTGCAATGAGCCTTTTTATACCTACCTTGTTTTGAGCTACATATCATATTTTCCCGCACTTGCTGAGTACACCATTGTACTCAAACTTGCAATATTATTTCATCATCAGCAACAGGAGAAGATTACTATGAAGACCAAGTGGAGCATTAGGCGTGTAATCTGTTCTCAACCTTGCCTGTGGGGATGGAGTAGAGATGGAGCCGCTATTGCTTAGGTTGCTTCCGCACTAGTTAGAAGACTTCCGCTGCATAGAAATAAGACTTCCACTGTTAGATTAACACTTCTGCTGTGAGCATGAGTCCAAGACTCATGAGACATTGTAATAAACTCTGTTATTCATGGTTATATATATTCTGAATTCAGTTTGTGGAACATATGTGTATGTGTGATGAACATCCTGGGCACACATATGCATCAGTTCTCGGTTCCGTGGTTTTCCCACCGAATTGAGGGCATCACAGATTGGTATCAGAGCCACGGGTTGACAGTAGGTTATGCGCTTAGATAGATCACAGATTAGTATCCGATACAGATTGGTAGCTAAGCCATGCTGACCATAGGATGCAAGCCTAGGATGCATAGATTGGCCTTGAAACTGCCTTGACATAGGATAAAAGCCTAGGAAAAGCCATAGTTGGATCACAAAATTGGCAACACCCTAAGCCATATAGGACCCCCATTGAACAAGCCTTGAATAGGAGTTGTGTGAGCCCTTGTGATGATTGTTTGTGATTATGCGTTTAGTGTGAGTCGTGGGACGTCTCAAAGTGTTGTCCATATCCACACATAAGTAGAAAGAGGTGTGAGATGCCTTGGCACTTGTTCACATCCTTATATGGGCTATATATATAAGTCCAATCCACCTTGATGCATATAGTTAAAGGGATCTACCTAACCTTCTAACACCCAATTCTATTTCGTTCTCTCTCATAGATGGTGAGAGGAAACGTTGGCCGAAGGAACGTCCGTGACAACCAAGAGGATGGCCACGATGAAGTTCCTGTTAACCCCGGAGCTGGTAAGAACAACCTGGAATGGTTGATGGCCATGCAGAATCAACTTATGCAAACTATGATCCAAACTTTGGGTCAGTTGCAGGCCAACAACAACAACCCCGTTCCGGAACAACCGCCACCACCACCGCTGGCTCATAACAGACTGGGAGAGTTCATGAGGACTCGACCACCCATCTTTGCTCAAGCTAATGATCCCATGGAGGCCAACGACTGGTTGAAATTCATGGAGAAGAAGCTTGCCATAGTGCAGTGCAATGACCGAGAGAAGGTTCTTTTTGCGTCGCACCAACTTATGGGAGCTGCCGCTGACTGGTGGGATGCCCTATGTAACGCTCATGTCGACCCAGAGACGATCACTTGGACTGAGTTCAAGGAGAGTTTCTGCTCTCATTACATCCCTGCTGGTGTAATGATGCTCAAGAGACAGGAGTTTGAAGGTCTCCGCCAAGGACAGAGAAGCCTGAATGAGTATCTCAACAAGTTCACACAACTGTCCCGGTATGCCCCCGAAGATGTCAACTCAGACCAGAGGAAGCAATACCTATTCATGAGAGGGTTGAACAATGAGATCCAGATTCAGCTCCTCAACAATGACTACGCGAGCTTCCAGAAGCTGGTTGACAAGGCTATAGTGGTTGAAAGAAAGATCCGAGAGATCGAGCGACAGTGCAAGAGGAAGATGCCATGCCAGCCACAAGGGAGCAACGTACGACCTCGGTACATGCCCCCAGCTGCACCGCAGTATGGATCGACCGCTCCTGCATACCGCCCTAATCAGCCACCACAGCAACGACCCGTTGCACAAGCACCTTGTGTGCCTTTGCCTCCTGTGCCCCAACCCAACATGGGTGCTCCTGTTCAAAACCCTCGCCCCAACGTACCTGCTGCCGTAGGCAACAGGGCATGCTTTGCATGTGGCGAAACAGGACACTTCGTGAGCCAGTGCCCGAGTAGAGGCCCTGAACAGCAAGGCAACGTGCCCAAGCAGAACCCTTGACCGAACGGAGGGGACAATCAAGGAAACCGTGGACAGAAGAACTATGCTCGCGGCAATGTGAACCATGTCTCTACTGAGGAAGCACAACAGGCTGAGGACGTCGTAATTGGTATGTTCCTTGCCAACTCCAACCCAGCCACTATCTTATTTGATTCTGGATCATCACATTCCTTCATATCATCCAAGTATGTTGCCAAGCATAATCTACCCATATCACACTTAAAATGTGCTATGTTAGTTAATTCCCCGGTGGAGAGATGAGTACTAATATAGTATGTCCGAAAGTAAGCCTTAAAATAAGGGGGGGGTAGACTTCCTTGCCAACCTCATACTCGGGATGGATTGGTTAAGCAAGCACAACAGGGTAATCCAATGTGCTGAAAGGAGCGTGCAGTTGACGAACGAGCACGGTATTCGTGTCGAGTTCGAGTCAGTCCAACAAACAACCGAAAGGGCAATTTTGAACCACGTCGAAGGAGCAACATCTGACAGCATTCCAGTAGTTCAGGAATTCTCGGACGTGTTCCCGGAAGAGCTTCTAGGTATGCCACCTGACCGGGACATTGAGTTTGCCATTGATTTGGTACCCGGAACAGCACCCATAGCAAAGAGACCCTATAGGATGCCCGTCAATGAACTAGTGGAACTCAAGAAGCAAATTCAGGAGCAGTTGGAGAAGGGTTTTATACGTCCAAGCTCGTCACCATGGGGAGCCCCCGTGCTCTTCGTAGACAAGAAGGATGGGACCCAAAGGATGTGCGTGGACTATAGGTCTCTCAATGAGGTAACAATCAAGAACACCCCCTATAGAAGACCTATTCGACTAAATGAAAGGAGCCCGAGTGTTCTCCAAGATTGATCTTCGGTCAGGATATTTCCAACTGAAGATTAAGCCCTCCGATATACCCAAGACTGCCTTTCGAACACGGTATGGTTCGTATGAATATACCGTCATGTCTTTTGGGTTAACAAATGCACCCGCATACTTCATGTACCTTATGAACAAGGTTTTCATGGAGTACTTGGATAAGTTCATCATGGTTTTCATCGACAACATTATGGTGTATTCAAAAAGTGAGGATGAGCATGAAGAACATTTGAAATTGACCTTGCAAAAAATGTGTGAGCATCAACTTCGGAGCTAGTCACCGCAGAAATCAGAGGACCAGTCGCACGGGATACGTGTCGATCTCGGAGCTCACCTCCGAGAGGTCCGGTTCTATTGGACACGTGTCGCCACCGGAGCTTATCTCCGGGAGGTCCGACACTGTTGGACACGTGTCAACCTCGCAGCTCATCTATGAGCAGAAAGGGAGTCTGGCGCTGTTAGGACACGTGGCACACCTGGAGCCACCTCCGGAGAGAGGAAAGGTCCGGCACTGACACGTGGCGTGCGTGGAGCCACCTCCAAATAGAGAGTAGGTCCCGACCGCCAGGATACGTGGTGTAAAGATCCCAAAAATATGAACACAAAGAAAATTATGTTTGCACAAAGTTAGTTCATATGTAGGAAAAATGGGAATTGTTTAAACTTTTTCACATGTGATAATACACATGAAAGCTCCCTCCACACAAGTTCAATGGTTAATTGAAAACATGGAACAAAAAGGAATTTGAAACCAAGTAGGGAAGTATCCGTATGTGTGAGAGAGCTAAATTCAGATTTTGGAGCAAGTTGGTTCCACTCAAAATGCAAACGAGATTAACACAATGGTTTTCAAACTGTTGTATCAAAAATCTCATTTGCAGCAGCCAAATCAAAGATCAGAGTTCATATTTGAATTCCTCAGGTCCAAAGTAGGGGGGGGTAGGCACAGTCTCATGAACTTTTGAAGATAATTGCTACCCGTTCTTCCAAATGGACCTAAATGTACAATGAATTCAAATACCTATTTGAATTTGGATGAATTGTGCCCCGTTATCCAAAGGCAGTTCAGTTTTTGACTCCACATGATAGCACTTCCTTATTTGCAAACTGTGGAGATAATTTGGGAGAATTTGGTTTCAACTTGTAAAACAAAGTAAAGGCATGGGAATTTCTTGATCATGTATCACATGAAATAATGAACCCCAAAAATGGTCATATGAGGGGGTTGAAAATCTTCTTAGCCCATGCTTAACACAAGTTGACATGAGAAAAGAAATGCACTCCACCAATCTCATTCATGTGTACACCCTATGTGAATAGAAGGTGAGGGAGATTTAAACACAAATTTGAATCATTTAAAAGGATTCATGATCAGATTGTCTAAATGCATTCGAGTGAATTCACCAATGCAACTCAAGTGTTCAAGAGTTTAAGTTCCAAGTTTGGAGGATTTTAGAGCTAATCTACCATTTATTTGGAGGAATAATTGTGAGCACACTGCAATTCAAATTTGAATTTCGAAACTGAGCCAAATGTGCTCAATTTTGAAATCAGGTTAAATATCCAAATGTCTCACATTATGTTTGGCCTCTCCTCCAAATTTGGTGATATTTGGACAATGTTTAGGTGGGAATCTTAAAGCACAGTGAGGGAAAAATTTGGGAGATGTGGACCCCATCTGTCAGCCTCTCAACACAGGGCACCGCCTCTGTTCTCTCTCGGTCGAGCGCGCGCCCGACAGCGCGCCGGCGCCCCGCGTTGCCGCCTTTCCCCAGCGCCAGCTCCTGCTTGCCGCCCGTGCCCGACCTGATCAACTCCACCGAGGGAGCACCGAAGAAGTTCGCTTACTCCCCTTCTTTCTCGCCTCAGTAACTCGCCCCACGATCACACGACAGTCCCGGCCGCTCTCGGTACTCCCGGTCGCCAGCCACCCTCGCGCCTCAGCCGCTCGGGTTCCCAACATGGAAGAGGCACGCAAGGACTCGCACAAGCTGTTCCCTGTCGCACCTCGGAGTTGGGAGCCGCTATTCGGCGTGAATTTGAGGTTTGGCGCCAAGAACCGAAGCTCACGGCGGAACCCTGACCGGCTCACCGTGGACACCGAGCTACAAACCATTTCACCGTTCCCCCTCTACACAAGAAAGGTGTGTTATCTTCCCTAGCTCGTGTAGCTGCAAACCGTACAACGATCCATCAGCCGAGTGAGGAGAATTTCCAGTTCTGTCGAAACGTGGTGTATCCGGGTAGAACTCGGTCTACCCCGGAATTCGAGTTGCTCGGGTAACTACTGCCCTAGCAAGCTTGCAAACATCTTCCTCACATCCTAGAGCTCCCTCTCGACCAAGAATCGGGCTAAACGATCCAGAAACGGCCGAGTTCTTGCGGTTTTTCGGTCCGCCATGGAAGAACGCCTCGGGTCTCCGTGGAACCCTAGGTTGCCGGCCGTTTCACTGGTGTTAGAGTCCATGTCCAGCTTCTACCAGTCCCCCTGATGCTCTAGAGCCCGAGAGATGGTCATTTGGTGAAGAAACGATGGAACCTGACCTCGCCGAAGTTCTAATCTTCTCTGATCGGTGCGGGCTAGTTTCCGGCAAACCTCGGCCGCCGGCGACCCTCTAACTGAGTTCAGCACCGAAAGTTATGGGGGGCGGCGGACTTGAGGTCGGGAGGCGACTGGAAACTGGGTTCCGGCGAACCTCGCCGGAGGACGCCGCCGCTCGGGCCTCTGGCACGAGGTTGAACGAGAAGGCTGATGGGTGGGACCCACCGTCAGCGTTTAAACATTTTTGAGATTTTCAGTTTCCAGTTCAATCTTTGAAGAGCCATAACTTTGTGTAGGAATGTACAAAAATTGTGAAACAAATTTTGTTGGACTCCTCTCAAAGAGTACTATCCAGGGGTGCAGCCCAATATTTATGAAAATCCCTGAGTTTGGCTCATTAATTCATATAAGGAAAATATTGTAGGAATTGTTCCAGGAGTTCTGTGTATTGGACCTCCAGTAAAATTTTCAGAGGCATTGGACCTCATTTGCTTGGTCAAATGTGGTGTTAATTCCTTATGTCTCTGAAAATTGGAAAATAGAACAGAGCTCATTTTCAGATTTTTCCCAATTCATGTGAAGCTCATATCTTTGTGTAGAAACCTCCAAATTTAGTGATTCAAATTGGGCTAGATTCAGGTTGACAAACTCTATCCAAATATGCAACCCAATTTGTATAAAAGTCTTTCTTTAATTCTGAAAAATTCTTTAAAGCTTTTCAGCAAAAGAATTTTAGAGGGAGTTTGGTTTATCAAAAAATCCTCAAATTTTGCCAGAATAATCATTATGATGTTATTGAACTCCTGTAAAACGTTCAGCTCATTTGGAGTTGAATTATGTTGGAGAATTCAGATTTCAATGTACTGTATTCCAATGAATACAGAGACTTTTCAGAAATTGTCCCAGAGTTAGAAAAATCATTTCTGGGCAATTCTTAGCTCTAAAAATCCTAGGAAAATTTATGCAGCCTCTATGAACTATAAGTGAAATTTTAGTTCATTAAGTTGGGCATGAACATGTGAGTTAAATTCAGAATTAATTTCTTTGTGCTTAATTGCTTAGGGAATTATTCTGAATAAAACCCTCAATGAGAAGTGTTCATTTTTTGTCCAGAGCACTTTCATGTGACCAGGAACTCACATGCAAATTTTCATTTCGAATTCAGCCTTGATTCTCCCTGTACTTGTTCTCCATTCTAGTGGATGTGAAGAACAACATAGGGTTGGGGTGGAAATTGTGCGAGACACAATTTCTTTCCACTTTAGCTGCAATTTAGCAAGCTAAGGTAGATTTAGTCTCTTTGAGTTCTTTGCACAACAGAGGCAACCACTTCATCCTAGGATCTCTACACAGCCTCTGTTCTTAAGAAGTTTTAATCTCTAAGCCTTTAAATTACAGTATAAAATACTATGCATATACATGTCGATAGGGTTCACGATGAAGGACTTCGACGGAGCCATCCCTTGACGTGTGGATCAGTGGAGCAAGTTCAGAGAGGTCAAGGGATTGAAGATCACTAACTTCTATTATATACTACTACCCTACAAAGCAGGCAAGCTCCGGTTTGCATTAACCTTTTTACAAAGTTTTATTGTTTTGAGCACATACTTGCATACCATTATTTCCTTGCATTAGAGTCTTGTTTGGAAACCCAACTGCATAGCCAAGAAAACCATGGGTTGGGTTTAGGATTGCAAACCCCGTTAGCTACTACAATGCTAAGATAGTGTAGGATTCGGTACAAGTCGAGTAGTTGGAACTACTCGCGAGCATAGGCTAGAGGCACTCGACTCGGGTAGAGATAGCACATGATACACATGGCAAGAAAAATGAGACCGAGCGGAGAGTAAGGGCAGCAGGACTTTGGGGCCTGGGTTCTATAGCTCCGCTTGTGTCGATTGAGGACCGAGCCGTGTGCGGGCCTGTTGAACAAGCTAGAACAGTACCGAAGACCTACCGGCTATATGGGAACCGGGAAACTGATGTAACGCGGGTAGCTGGGTATTGAGGCATTGCCCGTCATTCAGAGGGTAGGTTGAGAGCTTGAGGTGTAAATCGGCTGGCGGCACTGAGATGCGCGTGCAGAGACCACTTGCTCAGGACGATGGGACCAGTTCAATATTTGGCTGACGGGTGAAAGGTGGTTGCGTACGGCGTCCGTGATGTTTGCTGTAGGCAACACCGAGTACGGGCGTACGTGACGGATTATTCAGGTAACCCTGCAGGTGTAAATCGATTATAATCACCGTCCCTCGCGGTCAGTGAGTACCACTTGTTCACTGTACCGTGACGTAGAAAGAACAGGCTAGATACATGTTAAAATGTTGCTGATTGAAATATGGACTTTGATTGTGAATGATTTGTTATAGTTTAGAGGTAACTAAAGTTCTTTTCAACTTTGGGCAAAGTACATGAGAGAAATGCGTTTCTTGTTTGATAGCGGCTCTCTCTTGTGCCTTAGCGTAAGGTTCTTCACAACCGGCTGCTAAAACTTGAAAGTAAGGCTCCACTAATTAGGCAAGTCCTTTGCAACTTGTTTTACCTCATGTACCCATCACCCCTCATGTATAAGTTCCATGTTTAGGAGAGACGGGTCTGTCTTGCTGAGCCTTCGTGCTCACTGCTTGTGTTTGGAGCTTTTGCAGGGTTCTATGAGGAAGGGACTCCCGAAGAGGAGGCGGAACCCCAGAAGGGGAATCCCGTCGAGTGGGACTCGTGCACGCCGCCGTGTTAGTGTGCATGCGTGCTAGCAAGGACACGTTCACGGGCTGAACGTAAACTTGATGCGTAGTCTACGCCCGTGAGTGTAGACTGGAACTATTTTGATATAAAAATGTTCATAAACCTCTTTATGTAATAAAACTTTGCTTCCTCTTTGTACCTTTGATGTGTGTTATCCGGTGCTGTGCAACGCAGCACCCCTCAGCGTGATCCTAGCTCAACAAGACCGTGGGGTCGTGTTAGCGTTGGTATCAGAGCTCGCTTGAGTCTTAACGCACTACAAAGGTCATCTTTTTCAAAAATCCAGTGAGGAACGAGTTAGTAGCCCATATAAGGATGTTATTAGCGTATAGAAAGTGGCATACTAACCTATTTGTCTATGTCGGAAAATCGTGCATCTCGGGACACTTTATGTCTTGGGGGGTGCACGTAAGCGCTGTCCACCAGTGCGCACAAGATGAAGGGTGGAGCCCCACGGGTGGCAAGTAACCCGACCCGCTTTGGTATCCTCTACGACTCTTCATGTCGTTTGGGGTATTCGAGCAACGTCTGTCCCTGGCGTGCGTGGTGCAATTTGGGAGACCCCGTCACGTGGTCTGAAACGTGAACACATAACTCAAGGCGTGTTTGGCTTGAGAACATCCGGGCGAGTGATGACGGTCGGGTGTACGAACTGTATGGATACCGGGCTCGGTGTGCAGCCGAGTCTGACGATTGTGTCAGTTATGTGCAGGTAGTCTAACCACAAAACGGTAGACGTGTAGCATCCATGTGCGAGTTACGTCTAGTGCCACTGAACTAACAAAGCCGGGTAAGTCCGGTGTAGGATTTTCTTTTGAGGCAACGTAGTACCGTCATATGTCTTACGGTGCATCATCACCGTACTACACTTTGTAACTTCTTACCTATGAAGAAATCATTCATGAATAACTTTAAACTAAAAATGGAAGTTGGAAAACACATATTAGTAATGAACTCCTCACTGAACTAAGCTTCAAGGTGGAGGATGGATAGGTTTCTTTGTTTCTCAAAAACAGAGTGCTCTTTTCTGGCGGAAATTTTTGCTGGACGTTGAGGGAGCATAACTCTGAAAAGATTGACCCAATGGAGGTGTATGATACAGTTCTGGAAAGGTTTTTAATTGATCTACAACTTCTTTGTAGAACTTCAGAACAACATCACACGCCAAATTGGTTGAATGTCCAGTTGAATGCAAACTGTTCAGAAAACAGAACAGATGCAAATCTCCCTGGATGTTTCTGTAAAACACTTATAACATTCTGTAGAAAAATCCTTAAGGATCATATGATACACAGTTGGAAAGGTTATGAGATAAGAAACATTGTTGTAGTTCAAAGTTTGTTCAGATTCCTATTGTATTTGCATATACAACTGTGATAAAACCAGCCACATACAAAGGAGATGCTGGCAAATTTTATCCAGGAATTCTGTCAACTTTGAAAAAATCATAACTCCTGATCCAGAAGTGATGTGGAGGCATGTGAATACTCGTTGGAAAGATATTGGAGTTAACTTTAACTTTGGTATACAACTTGAGTGATGAAAATGCTTCTAACTGGATCAAAGTGTAGATTTAGTGCATCAAGGTCTGTTCTGTAGAAAGGAGGAAAATGAGTGATATCGTGCAGGCTAGTACAAGTTATGTGCCCCAAAAGTACTGGTTGGTTTTCCGAATGCCATTCAGTGAAATGAAGGCCCCTGTACGATTAACTCCTTAGGGGTTGATTGCTGGTCAAGTACCACAACTTGCACCACCTCCAGAGCAGCAGCATCAGACGGTGGTTTGTACTCCATCGCTGCAGCTATATGTATCTGGCTTCCAACCACAAGTTAGAGAAGAGCCGGAGAGACATCCGTGCTCTAATTGTGGTCGGATGGACCATTGTGCTAGGTATTGTCTGGAGGGAATTCGAGGGTGCGGGTCATCATATTAAAAATGTTCAGACCCATACCGATATCTGCAGAGAAGAGGGCAGACAAGGGGCGACATTCACTACATAGTGAGTGAAGATGTTCCAGAAGGAGAAGCCGTGTTAGCAGAGATGTTTTCTCTGAATCGGCTACCGGTATTAATTCTCTTGGACTTAGGTGCCACACCTAGCTTTGTTAGTCAATCTTTTGTGGCTCAACATCAGCTCCAAACCACTTTTACAAAGAGGTAATGCCTCATATCTTTGCCGGGGCAGCATTACAAGAAGTGATGTTGTTTTCCGAGCATCTCTTTGTTTGCGGGTTAGACTATAACCCACGACCCTCCTTATTCTTGGGGTCTGAAGGTCGACATTATTTTGGGGATGTCGTGGTTAAATTACCACAGAGCGGTTCACAACATCAGTTTTCGAACCGTTGAGCTCAAACTTCCCACAGCACGGTCTTCATACATTAGTTTTAGGCGCCAGTCGGCAACAGATTGCAATATCGAACCACTTGGAAACTGTTTAGATAGAGGGCAGTCCGGTGGTACGTAGATTTCAGGGGTGTTTCCCAATTATTACCGGGCATACCGCCTGAACGGGACGTAGAGTTCAAGATGAACTTGCGCCGGGAACACCACCGAGTTTGCAAAGGCCGTACAAAATGGCACCCAATGGATGGGCAGAGTGGAAGACACCGCCAAATAACCCTATGAGCAAAGGTTTTATACGACTGAGTCGTTACCTTGGGGTATTCAGCATTGTTTGCAAAGGAGAAGCACGAAACACTACGACTTTGTGTAGTACTCGTCTGCTTAACAATGTGGCAATCAAGAACCAGAACCCGTTACCACAGATCGACGTATTGTTTGATCAGTTGGTCGAAGCAAAGATCTTTTCCACAATGGATTTAAGATCAGGGTACCATCAGATTAAGATGCGGGCTGAGGATATTCTAAAAGACAGCTTTTCGACGAGGTACGGTGTTTATGAGTACCTTGTCATGTTCCTTGGTTCCACCAATGCTCCAGCTCACTTCAGGTATCTAATGAACTCGGTATTCATGCCGGAGCTGGAAAAGTTTGTCGTGGCCTTCATCGACGACCTGCTAGTTTATTCCAAGTCGGAGGAAGAACACGAGAAGCACCTGTGTATAGTCTTGCAAAGGCTGCGGGATCACAAGCTATACGCGAAATTCAGCAAGTGCGAATTCTAGATATCAAAAGTATTTTTTTTCGGGCATATCATCTCAGCGAAGGGCATCGCTGTAGGCCTGAGTAAGGTCGCACAAGTGCTGCATTGAAAGTCCCTGAGAACTGTTCACGAGGTACGGAGTGTCCTCGGACTCATGGGACATTATCGGAAGTTCATCCTGAACTTCTCGAAGATTGCCAAGCCTATGACAGAGCTGCTAAAGAAGGCTACCAAATATGTTTGGAGTCCAACCTGTGAAGCAGCGTTCAAGGCATTAGTGAAGCACCTGACATCAGCACCGGTTTTGGCATAGCCAGACACAACAAAACCGTTCGATGTGTACTGCGATGCATCCGGCATTGGGCTCAGATGTGTGCTTATGCAAGACCAAAGAGTGGTCGCGTATGTATCACGGCAGTTCAGAAACCCTGAGCAGAATTATCCAACTCACGACTTGGAGTTCGCTGCCGTGGCACTTACACTTAAAATGTGGAGGCACTACCTACTCGGTAACCTCGTACACTTATATACCGACCACCAAAGCCTCAAGTACATATTCACTCAGAAAGAGCTGAATATGAGGCAGCGAAGATGGTTAGAATTGATAAAGGATTACGAAATAGACATCCATTATCGTCCGGGCAAGGCAAACATAGTGGCAAATGCGCTAAGCTGCAAGTCACACGTCAACGATCTGACCATCACGCCGTTTGGAGAGAGCGAGCCACTATTACGTGTGGTTCCCCCTAGAGCTCTCTACAATTTAGCTTTTATCCCCACCATCCGTGAAGAAAGGGTGGAAGCCCAGAAATAGGACAGGGGCATGTCACATTTGCGGAGACATATAGATAGTGGGGAGTTGAAATGTTTCCGGAAAGACGGAGACGACATCCTGTGTTTTAAGGAAAGAATTGTCGTACCCCGTAACCCGTAATTTAGAAAGTAATTTTTTTGGACGGGGTTCACTTGTCAAAGTATCTATTCACCCCGATTCATCGGTCCCTTCCAGGTTTTGGAAAGATGTGACTCCGTTGCATACCGGCTGGAATTACCAACAATATTCACCGGTGTGTATGACATCTTCCATCATTCTCAACTGAGGAAGTGTCTCAAATGTTTAACCACCACTCAGCTAGAGAACATCGAGGAACTGAAACCAGATCTCACACCTCAGGAGGGACTGGTTCAGATCATCGACATAAAGGACCGAACCACACGCCAACATACGTTGTGGTTCTATAAAGTTTTATGGAGTTGTTACTCCAAGGTTGAAGCGACATGGGAGAGCGAAGGATTTCTTCGCGCCAATCATCCCGACCTTTGACGTCACACATCCTATGATTTTCCCACCATCCTCCCTCTCATTTTACCTTATAATCTCGCGACGAGATTCTTTTAAGGGGGGGGGGGAATGTAAAGGTCCCAAAAATATGAACACAAAGAAAATTATGTTTGCACAAAGTTAGTTAATATGTAGGAAAAATGGGACTTGTTTAAAGTTTTTCACATGTGATAATACACATGAAAGCTCCCTCCACACAAGTTCAATGGTTAATTGAAAACATGGAACAAAAAGGAATTTGAAACCAAGTAGGGAAGTATCCATATGTCTGAGAGAGCTAAATTCAGATTTTGGAGCAAGTTGGTTCCACTCAAAATTCAAATGAGATTAACACAATGGTTTTCAAACTGTTGTATCAAAAAACTCATTTGCAGCAGCCAAATCAAAGATCAGAGTTCATATTTGAATTCCTCAGGTCCAAAGTAGGGGGTAGGCACAGTCTCATGAACTTTTGAAGATAATTGCTACCCGTTCTTCCAAATGGACCTAAATGTACAATGAATTCAAATACCTATTTGAATTTTGATGAATTGTGCCCCGTTATCCAAAGGCAGTTCAGTTTTTGACTCCACATAATAGCATTTCCTTATTTGCAAACTGTGGAGATAATTTGGGAGAATTTGGTTTCAACATGTAAAACAAAGTTAAGGCATGGGAATTTCTTGATCATGTATCACATGAAATAATGAACCCCAAAAACGGTAATATGAGGGGGTTGAAAATCTTCTTTAGCCCACGCTTAACACAAGTTGACATGAGAAAAGAAATGCACTCCACCAATCTCATTCATGTGTACACCCTATGTGAATAGAAGGTGAGGGAGATTTAAACACAAATTTGAATCATTTAAAAGGATTCATGATCAGATTGTCTAAATGCATTCGAGTGAATTCACCAATGCATTCCTCAAGTGTTCAAGAGTTTAAGTTCCAAGTTTGGAGGATTTTGGAGCTCATCTACCATTTATTTGGAGGAATAATTGTGAGCACATTCAAATTCAAATTTGAATTTGGAAACTGATCCAAATGTGATCAATTTTGAAATCAGGTTTCATATCCAAATGTCTCACATTATGTTTGGCCTCTCCTCCAAATTTGGTGATATTTAGACAATGTTTAGGTGGGAATCTTAAAGCACAGTGAGGGAAAAATTTGTGAGATGTGGACTCCATCTGTCAGCCTCTCAACACAGGGCACCGCCTCTGTTTTCTCTCGGTCGAGCGCGTGCCCGACAGCGCGCCGGCGCCCGGCATTGCCGCCTTTCCCCAGCGCCAGCTCCTGCTTGCTGCCTGTGCCCGACCTGATCAACTCCACCGAGGGAGCACCGAAGAAGTTCGCTTACTCCTCTTCGTTCTCGCCCTAGTAACTCGCCCCACGATCACACGACAGTCCCGGTCGCCCTCGGTACTCCCGATCGCCAGCCACCCTCGCGCCTCAGCCGCTCGGGTTTCCAACATGGAAGAGGCGTGCAAGGACTCGCACAAGCTGTTCCCCGTCGCACCTAAGAGTTGGGAGCTGCTATTCGGCGTGAATTCGAGGTTTGGCACCAAGAACCGAAGCTCACGGTGGAACCCCGACCGGCTCACAGTGGACACTGAGCTACAAACCATTTCACCGTTCCCCCTCTACACAAGAAAGGTGTGTCATCTTCCCTAGCTCGTGTAGCTGCAAACCGTACAACGATCCATCAGCCGAGTGAGGAGAATTTCCAGTTCTCCTGAAACGTGGTGTATCCGGGTAGAACTCGGTCTACCCCAGAATTTGAGTTGCTAGGGTAACTACTGCCCTAGCAAGCTTGCAAACATCTTCCTCACATCCTAGCGCTCCCTCTCGACCAAGAATCGGGCTAAACGATCCAGATACGACTGAGTTCTTGTGGTTTTTCGGGCCGCCATGGAAGAAAGCCTTGGGTCTCCGTGGAACCCTAGGTTGCCGGCCGTTTCACTGGTGTTAGAGTCCATGTCCAGCTTCTACCAGTCCCCCTGATTCTCTAGAGCCCGAGAGATGGTCATTGGACTCATTTGCTTGGTCAAATGTGGTGTTAATTCCTTATGTCTCTGAAAATTGGAAAATAGAACAGAGCTCATTTTCAGATTTTTCCCAATTCATGTGAAGCTCATATCTTTGTGTAAAAATCTCCATATTTAGTGATTCAAATTGGGTTATATTCAGGTTAACAAACTCTATCCAAATATGCAACTCAATTTGTATGAAAGTCCTTATTTAATTCTGGAAAATTCTTTAAAACTTTTCAGCAAAAGAATTTTAGAGGGAGTTTGGTTTATCCAAAAATCCTCTAATTTTGCCAGAATAATCATTAGGATGTCATTGAACTCCTGTAAAACTTTCAGCTCATTTGGAGTTGAATTATGTTGGAGCAGATTTCAATGTACTGTATTCCAATGAATACAGAGACTTTTCAGAAATTGTCCCAGAGTTAGAAAAATCATTTCTGGGCAATTCTTAGCTCTAAAAATCCTAGGAAAATTTATGCAGCCTCTATGAACTATAAGTGAAATTTTAGTTCATTAAGTTGGGCATGAACATGTGAGTTAAATTCAGAATTAATTTCTTTGTGCTTAATTGCTTAGGGAATTATTCTGAATAAAACCCTCAATGAAAAGTGTTCATTTTTGGTCCAGAGCACTTTCATGTGACCAGGAACTCACATGAAAATTTTCATTTCGAATTGAGCCTTGAGTCTCCCTGTCCTTGTTCTCCATTTTAGTGGATGTGAAGAACAACATAGGGTTGGGGTGGAAATTGTGCGAGACACAATTTCTTTCCACTTTAGCTGCAATTTAGCAAGATAAGTCCCTGTGTAGTGTATGACTTCCTGTAAAAATTTCGAAGTCATTGGAGATCAGGATCTTTAGTTATGTCCAGATCATTAGAGCTCATCTTATATGGCATTAGGAACTTAGCTAGAGATGTAATGAAACATCTAAGGTAGATTTAGTCTCTTTGAGTTCTTTGCACAACAGAGGCAACCACTTCATCCTAGGATCTCTACACAGCCTCTGTTCTTAAGAAGTTTTAATCTCTAAGCCTTTAATATACAGTATAAAATACTATGCATATACATGTCGATAGGGTTCACGATGAAGGACTTCGACGGAGCCATCCCTTGACGTGTGGATCAGTGGAGCAAGTTCAGAGAGGTCAAGGGATTGAAGATCACTAACTTCTATTATATACTACTACCCTACAAAGCAGGCAAGCTCCGGTTTGCATTAACCTTTTTACAAAGTTTTATTGTTTTGAGCACATACTTGCATACCATTATTTCCTTGCATTAGAGTCTTGTTTGGAAACCCAACTGCATAGCCAAGAAAACCATGGGTTGGGTTTAGGATTGCAAACCCCGTGAGCTACTGCAATGCTAAGATAGTGTAGGATTCAGTACAAGTCGAGTAGTTGGAACTACTCGCGAGCATAGGCTAGAGGCACTCGACTCGGGTAGAGATAGCACATGATACACATGGCAAGAAAAATGAGACCGAGCGGAGAGTAAGGGCAGCGGGACTTTGGGGCCTGGGTGCTATAGCTCCGCTTGTGTCGATTGAGGACCGAGCCGTGTGCGGGCCTGTTGAACAAGATAGAACAGTACCGAAGACCTACCGGCTATATGGGAACCGGGAAACTGATGTAACCGGGTAGCTGGGTATTGAGGCATTGCCCGTCGTTCAGAG
Source organism: Neostapfia colusana (assembly GCA_030760725.1). Lineage (NCBI taxonomy): Eukaryota > Viridiplantae > Streptophyta > Magnoliopsida > Poales > Poaceae > Neostapfia > Neostapfia colusana. The sequence goes on along the minus strand of JASWHV010000006.1, from coordinate 23,102,540 downwards.
GGTAGGTTGAGAGCTTGAAGTGTAAATCGGCTGGCGGCACTGAGATGCGCGTGCAGAGACCTCTTGCTCCGGACGATGGGACCGGTTCAATATTTGGCTAACGGGTGAAAGGTGGTTGCGTACGGCGTCCGTGATGGTTGCTATAGGCAACATCGAGTACGGGCGTACGTGACGGGTTATTCGGGTAACCCTGCAGGTGTAAAAGTGTTATAATCGCCGTCCCTCGCGGTCAGTGAGTACCACTTGTTCACTGTACCGTGACGTAGAAAGAACAGGCTAGATACATGTTAAAATGTTGCTGATTGAAAGATGGACTTTGATTGTTAATGATTTGTTGTAGTTTAGAGCTAACTAAAGTTCTTTTCAACTTTGGGCAAAGTACATGAGAGAAATGTGTTTCTTGTTTGATTGTGGCTCTCTCATGTGCCTTAGCATAAGGTTCTTCACAACCGGCTGCTAAAACTTGAAAGTAAGGCTCCACTAATTAGGCGAGTCCTTTGTAACTTGTTTTACCTCATGTACCCATCACCCCTCATGTAGAAGTTCCATGTTTAGGAGAGACGGGTCAGTCTTGCTGAGCCTTCGTGCTCACTGCTTGTGTTTGGAGCTTTTGCAGGGTTCTATGAAGAAGGGACTCCCGAAGAGGAGGCGGAACCCCAGGAGGGGAATCCCGTCAAGTCGAAGTCGTGCACGCCGCCGTGTTAGTGTGCATGCGTGCTAGCAAGGACACGTTCACGGGCTGAACGTGAACTTGATGCGTAGTCTACGCCCGTGAGTGTAGTATTTTGACGTAAAAATGTTCATAAACCTCTTTATGTAATAAAACTTTGCTTCCGCTTTGTACCTTTGATGTGTGTTATCCGGTGCTGTGCAACGCAGCACCCCTCAGTGTGATCCTGGCTCGACAAGACCGTGGGGTCGTGTCAGCGCACACGGAGCTCACCTCCGAAGGAGAGGGAGGTCTCGCTTGCTTGACACGCGGCACAACCGGAGCTCGTATCTGCGGAAAAGGGGAGACCAGGCTCCGGTGGACACGTGGAGCTTCTAGAGCTCATCACCGAGGAGGTAACGAGTTCTGGATCGGTTTTTGGATTCTGTACGCGTGGAAATATCGGTACGGAGAAGAAACCGACCTGAATTCCACAATGTTACCGCACCAAATCAACTAAATATAAGTTGTTAAGATTCAGCAACAATTTGAATAGGACTCTTATTCGAAATACAATCAGATTAGGACTCTTCTTCTCCCGGTTATAAATAGAACCCAGAACCCTTGGCCGAAATCGACGAACTTCTTTTCCACCACCTAGCCCCAACTCGCCGAGTAAACCCATTGCCGGAGTTCAGTCGAGGAAGATCGCCGGAGGAGAGTCCCAACAATCTGTCTTGCTAAGAGGACCCCGGGACCCAGAAGAGCGTAAGGTAGGTCTCCAATATCACCTTACGACATTATCGTGTTTTCATTGCATCTGTTCTTCGTTTCCTTTCGAACAGAAGCTTTCTCGTGGACATATCACTTGTTGTTCGGGTTGTTCTAAATACAAGATCATCGCCACGTCCACATTTGATCCGAACACCTCTGTTCATCATAAAATCCATGAAAGCCATGCAAGAGCACATACAAACTAAACTGCATCATAGGATTAACATGCATAAGCATCATCGCATCTAGTTAAAGTTTGTGCATGATACTGATTGTTATAAATCTTGTATGTGCGTGATCATATATGGAAGGACAAGCTCAGGGAGCTGTCTACGACGAGCTGCAACAACAAGGTTTCGAGATTCAAGAGCAACCGGAACAACCAGAACAAGGTAAGTGCCCCTTGACCATATTGATCCTATGTTTTGGTAAACTATTCTGTTTTGCGAAAAGGTGTGTGTGTGCTGAGTCATACATCATGGGAAACCCTTTTATAGGAGTTTACTAGTTTTGGTTAAACCACCCTTGTCGCCTGGGATATTTATGAGTCGGGTATGGTTTTTGCTTTAAGCTTCGCTGAGTCCATGGGATTGGGAAGTGAGATAGATGTGTCTAGCTAACTGCACTCGTAATGATAATGAGAAACTGATGTTGTTAATGAACATGGATCGGAGGGAGATCTAGGCAAGACTGGGTTTGTGAATGAGGTAGCATGAGATGGTGGTTTACTTGACGTAGATCTAAGAACCGGTTCATGCGAGCACATGCCAGAATAATAGTGCCACCACAAGGCCAAGTATGGGTGCGGCTTAACTGACTAATTAGGTAAGTTGTTAGATTGTTATGGACTGTGGAATGCACGGGGAATGGGAGTCGAGTGAGGACTGACCTGGGAACTGCATGGCACCAGACGGGGCCTGTGGGTATGAGAATTGAGATTCTTGCCTGCCGGTGAAACCTTAGTGAGTCCATACATCTAGTAAACCCTTTGTAAAGGCTATTTTGTGATCTCTTGGCCATACACCGACAGTTGTGTACTGGTATAATGGAGGTTTTGCAGTCGCCGACGGGTGACGAAATCACAAACTTGTGGGTAAAGAGGTGCAAACTCTGCAGAGTCTAAAACTATCATGATAGCCGAACTTACGGTCACGAGCGCCTGGCCAACTTCCATGATTAGTTGGGATGGTTATTGGCTATGGTTATTGGGTATGGTTTTGGTTATGGTTTGGTTTTGGTTTTGTTTTCGGGACTGTTGAGTCCGGGTGATAAGATGGGTTGCATGACTGCTGAGTCATTGCAACGAGATTGATCTCGGTGGGAAATGAAGTTGTTTATGAGATAAAATGGTAGCGAATACGAGATGGTATTCGTGAGATGGTAGCGAATACGAGGAGGTATTCGTGAGCAAGAATGAGGTTGATTGATGAGACATGGAAGGTAATGAACATAACGGAGGTATGATTGGTATTTTAATACATGTTGGGATTACATCCACTTAAAGATAAGTTGTTGTTTTATCATGGTTTTGATAAATAACTTTGCTTTCTGCAATGAGCCTTTTTATACATACCTTGTTGTGAGCTACATATCATATTTTCCCGCACATGCTGAGTACACCATTGTACTCAAACTTGCATTATTATTTCGTCATCAGCAACAGGAGAAGATTACTATGAAGACCAAGTGGAGCATTAGGCGTGTAATCTGTTCTCAACCTTGCCTGTGGGGATGGAGTAGAGATGGAGCCGCTACTGCTTAGATTGCTTCCGCACTAGTTAGAAGACTTCCGCTGCATAGAAATAAGACTTCCGCTGTTAGATTAAGACTTCCGCTGTGAGCATGAGTCCAAGACTCATGAGACATTGTAATAAACTCTGTTATTCATGGTTATATATATTCTGAATTCAGTTTGTGGAACATATGTGTATGTGTGATGAATATCTTGGGCACACATATGCATCAGTTCTCAGTTCCGTGGTTTTTCCACAGAATTGAGGGCGTCACAGTGTCATACACCATTGAATTGGTGCGAGTCCGGTGAACGAGTAACGTTCGGGATTGATCTTGTCAATGAAGCCAAAGAGGGTTCGGATAATACAAGAGAACCTCAAAGCTGCTCAATCTCGTCAGAAAAGCTTCGCGGATCAGAGGCGTCGACCGCTGCATTTCGATGTCAGAGAGCACGTGCATCTTTGTGTATCTCCGATGAAAGGAATTCATTGGTTCGGTGTCAAGGGGAAACTTGATCCCTGATTCATCGGTCCGTTTGTTATCACGGAGAAGTGTGGGACCGTAGCCTACCGGCTGGAACTACCGGCAAGCCTTTCCGGTATTCACGACATATTTCACGTGTCCCAGCTGCGTAAGTGTCTCAAGTTTACCGCTGCTGTCTACACTGAAGACATCGACGAGTTGAAGCCGGATCTCACCTACACCGAGCAGCCCATTCAGATTATCGATGAAAAGACCTGGATCACCCGAAACCGGACTTTGAAATTTTACAAAGTCCTGTGGAGTAATCATACCCCGGAAGAGGCGACGTGGAAAAGTGAAGATTATATCCACAATAACTATCCGGAACTTTTGTCATAGACTTTGTAATTACCCTCCCTTCTCGTTTATCTTTTGTAATCTCAGGACAAGATTCTTTTTAAGGGGGGAGGAATGTAAAGGTCCCAAAAATATGAATACAAAGAAACTCAAGTATACACAAACATTGGTTTCATGTGTACGAAAAATGGGACTTGTATAAACTTTTACATGTGATGATGCACATCGAGTTCTCTCTCCACAAGCTTATGTTTATTTACATGCTTGGACCCTAGGTGGATTAAAACTACATATTTGAAGTCTCATGTGCAATGGAAAGTTTAAAAATCAGATTGTGAACACCATTTGTTCAAATGCAAATTTCAAATGAGGGCAACACAAGGTGTTTCAAAATGTTGTGTTAAAAAGCTCATTTGCAGAAGCCAAATCAAAAATCAGATTCATATTTGAATACCTTAGGTCCAAATTAGTGGGTATGCAAAGTTTCATTAATTTTTGAAATATCTTGCTATCCATTTTCCAATTAGATTCATTTGCAATGAATTCAAATACACATTTGAATTTGGATGAAATTTTGCCCAAGTATCCAAATGCAGCTCAGTTTTGAACTCCAAACAATTGAATTGTTCATTTGCCAAATTTTGGAGATCTTTTAAGGGATAAGGAGGGATTGACTGTGGGACCCACATGACATTGAAGCCAGTAAAGTTTGCAAAAGATCGTCAGTCCTAATTCTCTGTTTCTCCTCTATTCTCTACTCGAAGCAACCAAAGCCACCGAGACAGAGCACAGGCCGACAATAAGACACGACGAGGACAGCTCCCGGCTGTTTTCCTTGCGCTGGCGAGCTCCCTGTGTGGTTCTCCACTCCAAGCCGTACTCAACTTTGCTACAAACCAGAGGCGGTTCTTTGCTTTCCATTCTCCCTTTCAGACAAGAACAGAGCCATCGCCGCAGCTCCGTCGAACGCTCGAGAACCCACGAGATCCCGTGCAAGCCTCGGCAAAGTAGCAAAATGGCACCAGGCCATCACCCTCTACTTCCTCAACATGCTCCCGAGTGTGCTAGGCCTCTCCTCACGCGGGAACACCTTCCATGGCGGCCGAACCACCACTTTTCCCGTGGACAGCTCAACACAGAGCCTGTCATGGCCAAGCAAGGATGCCCAGAGGAGTGCTAGGATCACGTGTTGCTCACATCCGAAGCTCAGCTCGAACCCTTGCTCATCCTCAGAGAATTTCCAGTTTTTCCTCTGGCCGGCTCAAACCGAGGTGCGGGTAAGAAAGCTTCGAATTCTTGATCAATTCTTTCTTAGAGCCCACCAAATTACACTCACACGAGCTAGAATTTCTTAGCAACAATTCTTCTTTGGAACCCTAGAGTGAAACCCTCGGTAGAGGTCCTATTTGCAGTTTTTCCATCGGTGGCCATGTCAAACCATGGCGGGTGCACGGTGCCACCCTAGGTAGAGCTTCTACCAATCGAATTTGCATGCACGTTGATGATCTACACACTCCACTGGTGCTGTAGGGCCGATGTTCATCGAGTTTGGCGGGCTAGAACGGCAGGGCAACGTCACCGAACTGTAAGGGCCTCAGTTTTTGACACTCATTTGTAGTGTTCATCACCACACCACACACCTCATTTGAGGAAGAATGATGAACACAAATGAAGAGCAAGTAACAACTATCAACATGCTCATTAGAGGACAAACTCACATATTGCAAAAGTGGTATTTCCCACATGTGATATAGATGGGCTGGACATATGAAAATTCCTACACTTTGCTAAGGATGTCCATGCCAAGTTTCACCCAAATTCAAAATCTTTTTGAGGTCATTTTTGGGTATAGTTAGGAAGAGGGCAGTTTGAAACTATATTCAAATTCAAACTATTTTCACCCACTGAATTTAAAAGTGGAAGGCATATTCTCACTCAGCACATTTTTGTGAGCTCACACACCAATTTTCACTCCATTTGGAGTTGATCTTGACATGAGCTAAGGGGGAGAAATTCAAACTTTATTTGAATTTCAAACTGAACTTGTGCTGAAATTCATTCAAACCAAACCTCATTTGAACTTTGATCAATTCAAATGGCTCTTGGGTGAATAATTTGAATTGCCAAGGGTAGAATAGGGTTCACTGTTTACCACAGCTGTTAGGAATAAATTTCAGAGGTTAAAAGAGGAGTGGGACCCACATGTCAGCCTCTGCCTCAAAGCAAACCGACTGAACCACAGTTCAGTCGGTTCCCGGCAGCTGTGCGCGCGCGCCACCGAAGGGGGGCAGCCGGCGCCAGCTCCTGCTGCGTGCCCCATGCCGGAGACCAGCCGGCCGGGCTATTTATTCCCTCCCCGGCGTGCTTCAGTCACCATTTCCCCGAGCTACCGACGTGCACGACTGCTTTTCCCACTGCCATCACCGGCGCTCGAGTTCCTGCTTGATCAAGCCGATCGCCGCTCCCTCTTTCCATCCCAAGGTCCCAGCAAGGTACTAGCGACCATCCTCCATCCTTCCCATTGATAGAAATCGATTGGAACCGAGTGATATCGGCTGTGCCGAAAGATCAAACTCGGAACTGGAAACCGCCGCGCCTCGGGCTCTCGTGGACAGCCCAACCTGGGCGTTGTCACGCCCGAGCCAAGGCACCCTTGGACGCGCAGGTGACCAGTGCTGCTCATCCCCGAGCCACAGCTCGAGTGGTTGCTCACCGGCGGCGAATTTCCACTTTTCCCCTTTCTGTGTGCAGAACGACCTTCGGGTACGATTCTGTGTAATTCGTGCTCTAGAAAGGATTGGAGGGCCTCAGGCCACTCCTACACGAGCTAGACACGGTGACGCACAAGTTGCCTTCACAACTCTGGGCCGGAGAACCTCTGTGCCCGGCGTAATTCAAGGTCTACTAATGGCGGAACGAACGGGGGGTATCGGGCGCACGGTGAGGACCTATTTCGGGCCTTCCCCGAGCTGCCCCAAGTTCATGTCGACCTTCTCTGAGGTCCACTGATGCTCCCCGACCGATTTCCCAAGTAGCTGAGGTACTAGGAGGGTTAGCCGACATGGCCGAAGTCGTTCCGATATGGCGGCTCGTCGCCGACCATGCTCCGGCCATTGTCATGAGCAGCTAACCCTAGAATCATGTTCCCCAAGTAAAAGTAAGCAGGGGCGGCCAGAATCAAGAAGTTTGGAGCTGTACAGCAGCCAGCGGCGAGCTCTCCGGCGAGATCCCTCGGCGGCGGGGCGCGGGTGTCGCGAGGTTGAAGAAGGGGGTGGACCCCAGCTGTCAGCGGCCGATATTTTGAATCGGGATCCGGCTGCGGCCGGGATCGGGTGTGCTGGCGCGCAAAAGCCTTGTGGGCCGCGGTGTGCCATCGCCTAGGCGTGCGACGCGTGTCCCCTGGGCCCACGCGCGAGTTTAAACTTTTCCCCGATTTTCAGATTTCCTTCAAACTTCAAATCCTTATAACTTTGGCTAGAAAGCTCCAAATTGAGTGAACCAAATTTTGCTGGATTCAGCTCTCTGAGTACTTTCCAGAAAATCAAGTTTCACTTCATGAAATTCCTTAACTCTCCAGAATTAAATCCTTAAAGTTTAAACTGTTGGGAATTTTAACTGGAGAATCCTTTGAAGGAAAATCCTGAAATTTCGCTGGGATGTTCACCAAAATATCCTGGAACTACCATAAAAATTTCAGATCCATTTGAGCTCATTTAGTCCACCTAAGGGTGTGATTAGTGAAACTGTTCCAGAGAAAATAGAAAATGTTCAGAAACATTTTCAGAATTTTCTCTGAAATTGTTTAGCTCATATCTTTAGTTAGAGACTTCCAAATTAAGTGAGACCAACTCCATTAGAACCCTCTGAAAATCTAGTTTTCAGAAAGTCATAGTTTGTTTCATGAAAGTCCTTAGAACACCCTAAAAGCCTTTAATTAAGGTCAAGGACATAATTAATTGTGGAGGGCTCAATTGAGCTTTGCTGCAACTAAAACTTGACCAAATCTCTGTTTAGGTGGTAACCAAGCCACAGTAAAAGTTTCACAGTCTTTAGGTCTGTCTAGCAAAGGTTATAGACTTCACAACTTCAAAGTTAATACAAATACATTTAAATTAATACATACATTGTTCTTATCATGTAGTCGCTAAGGTCGAGGAGGAACCCGAAGTCCTAGACTTCGTTACTCCGGAGGAACAGCTAGCCTACGACCAAGAGCAGCAAGGCAAGCCCCGGTTTGCATTAACCTTTTTACAAATTTTTATTGTTTTGAGCACATACTTGCTTCCCTTTGTTCATTGCATTAGAGTCTTGATTGGAAACCCAATTGCACAGCCAAGAAAACCATGGGTTGGGGTTAGGATGGAAAACCTCGTTAGCCACTGCATTGCTAGGATAGAGTAGGATTCGGTACAAGTCGAGTAGTTGGAACTACTCGCGAGAATAGGCTAGAGGCACATTGCTCGGGTAGAGATAGCACATGACACACATGGCAAGAAAATGAGACCGAGCGGAGGGTAAGGGCAGCAGGACTTTGGGGCCTGTGTGCTGTAGCTCCGCTTGTGTCGATTGAGGACCGAGCCGTGTGCGGGCCTGTTGAACAAGCTAGAACAGTACCGAAGACCTACCGGCTATATGGGAACCGGGAAACTGATGTAACTCGGGTAGCTGGGTATTGAGGCATTGCCCGTCGTTCAGAGGGTAGGTTGAGAGCTCGAGGTGTAAATCAGCTGGCGGCACAGAGATGCGCGTGCAGGGACCTCTTGCTCGGGACGATGGGACCGGTTCAATATTTGGCTAACGGGTGAAAGGTAGTCGCGTACGGCGTCCGTGATGGTTGTTGTAGGCAACATCGAGTACGGGCGTACGTGACGGGTTGTTCGGGTAATCCCTGCAGGTGTAAATCGATTATAATCGCCGTCCCTCGCAGTCAGTGAGTACCACTTGTTCACTGTACCGTGATGTAGAAAGAACAGGCTAGTTACATGTTAAAATGTTGCTGATTGAAAGATGGACATTGATTGTTAATGATATGCTGTAGCTTAGTGCTAACTAAAGTTCTTTTCAACTTTGGGCAAAGTACATGAGAGAAATGCGTTTCTTGTTTGATTGCGGCTCTCTCATGTGCCTTAGCGTAAAGTTCTCCACAACCTTCTGCTAAAACTTGAAAGTAAGGTTCTACTAATTAGGCGAGTCCTTGCAAATGATTTTTGTTCCCTCAAGCAACCCATTACCCTCATGTAGAAGTTCCATGTTTAGGTGAGACGGGTCAGACTTGCTGAGCCTTCGTGCTCACTGCTTGTGTTTGAAGCTTTTGCAGGGTACTATGAGGAAGGGACTCCCGAAGAGGAGACGGAACCCCAGGAGGGGAACCCCGTCGAGTGGGAGTCGTGCACGCCGCAGAGTTAGTGTGCGTGTGTGCTAGCAAGGACACGTTCGAGGGCTGAACGTGCACTTGATGCTTAGTCTACGCCCGCGAGTGTGGACTAAACTTATTTTGATGTAAACATGTTAATAAACTTGTTTATGTAATAAAGCTTCCGCTTCCGCTTTGTACCTTTGACGTGTGTTATACGGTGCTGTGCAACGCAGTACCCCTCAGCGTGATCCTGGCTCGACAGGACCAGTGGGGTCGTGTCAGCATGGTATCAGAGCTCGCTTGAGGTTTAACACAGTACAAAGGTCTTCTCTTTCAAAAATCCAGTGAGGAACGAGTTAGTAGCCCGTATAAGGATGTTATTAGCATATAGAAAGTGGCATATTAACCTATTTGTTATGTCGGAAAATCGTGCATCTCGGGACGTTCATGTCTTGGGGGGTGCACGTAAGCGCTGTCCACCAGTGCGCACAAGCTGAAGGGTGGAGCCCCACGGGTGGCAGGTAACCCGACCCGCTTTGATATCCTCTACGACTCTTCATGTCGTTTGGGGTATTCAAGCAACGTCTGTCCCTGGCGTGCGTGGTGCAACATGGGAGACCCCGTCACGTGGTCTGAAACGTGAACACGTAACTCAAGGCGTGTTTGGCTTGAGAACATCCGGGCGAGTGATGACGGCCGGGTGTACCAACTGTATGGATTCCGGGCTCGGTGTGCAGCCGAGCCTGATGATTGGTTGAATTTCTGCAGGTAGCCTTACCACGAAACGGTAGACGTGTAGCATTCGTGTGCGAGTGACGTTTAGTGCCACTGAACTAACGAAGCCGGCTAAGTCCGGTATAGGTTTTTCTTTGTGAGGACGTAGTACCGACATAATCTGGTGACGCATCGACGTCACACCCAACTAAATGAACAACTTCATTTAAAAACTTGAAGGTTTTGATCCAAAGAAGTAAAATTTGATGTAACTCCTTCCCTTGAACAGGATATTCAAAGCTAATGAGTTTTCAACTTATAGGATGTTAAGGACAGAGCACTCTGTTTTCAGCTGAATCAAGGCTGAAGTTAATCAGAGGCTAGAGGTCGAGTTCTTTCGAGGTTGGGGTCGTATGATACAGTTCTGGAAAGCTTTGGAGGAGCTTTACAACTTTTCTGTTGAGTTCCAGAGGTGTTTCATCCCTTAACCACTCGAAAAATGCAGCAGAGTTGAAACTGTCCAGAAAACAGGACAGAGCAAAGACTCTCTGTAGACTCTCTGTAAATTAAGCATAACTTCCTGCATAAAAATCCAAAAAATAGAAAATGAGGTAGTTCTGGAAAGCTTATGAGATGGGTTACAACTTTGTAACAGAAAGTTTTGTCAGATTAGGAACAGAATTAACTGGGATTCTTGGATCAAATCAGTACCTAAGGCAGGGAGGTGCTGTCCAATTGTTTCCAGAAATTCTGTTAACTTTGACATCTCATAATTTTTGAACCAGGACAGATCTTAGGCCAACCAAATACTTTCTGGAAATCTATTGAAGTTAACTTTAACTTTGATGTTGAGCTCCAGGACTGGTTTTGCTTTTAACCTGGCCTAAATCAGATTGATATGGAAACTGGTCAGGGCTGTCATGGTAACAGCAGATCAGCAGTCAAATTTGTTTAAAAATTTGAACTATGTTTCCAAGTATTATGGGTTCAATGACATATCTTATGTTATAACTCAATGGTTTACTGTTCAAATAAAAATTTGACATTTCTCAAATATATTTTTACAGATGGCAGCAGATAAACGGTTGGAGAACGGGTGGGTAGTCTCCCACTGCTCTGACCGTAGCGGCTACCCGGAAGCATTGTGGCAAATGCTCCAATATTTCGGGTACAACCAGATGCCGCAATACTTCGCCAAGGAAGAAGGCGAAGAGGGGAACAAGACGTGGACGATCCATGTCGAGGTTTCCGCAGGACCTACGCCACCCGGTTGGGTGCCATTCACCGTCACGGTGAGAGGAAGACAACCGGAAGGGATGTGGCAAGTGGCAGCCCGTGACACTATGTCACGTTTCTGCCAACTACACGTGCAGGCTATGGAGGGAACTCCATACGCACTCGTTCCGGTGGAGGGACGAGCTCAACATGTGTGGGAAGAGAGGTACCTGGAGGCAACAGACCCGACTTGCCCAAGGTACAACCCCGCGGAGGCAAATCTCAGCCTCCAAATGAGGGCGGGAAACGCTGTGATGAACAGCCAAGCTGTTCATACGGAGCATCTCGCCACCAAGCTCAAGGAGAGCGCAAGCCGTGGAGATCATTTCGAGGGTGCTCACAGTGCACTCCGTAATGTGCTCCTTCCGACGATCAAGCGACTGAATGAACAACACAATCAGTTGCGTCGTCTGAAGAAGGCAAAGAAGAAGAGCCGTGTTGACATCACGGCGTTACAAGAGCTGGTGCAGACCCTGACCCAGCAGAACCAGGACCTTGCTCAAGAGCGGGACGACGCTATTGAGGAAGGACAAGGCTGGGAAGAGGACTACAACCAGGCTATGGACGAGGTGCATGCATTGCAGGACCTCGTGCCCGCGGTGTTGGGCGTACCGGTAGTCTTGGGTCTTCCAGCAATGGGAGAACCCGGAATGGGAGAAGAGGTGGTAGATCCAGAGCCACCAGCCGAGGTACCGGAGGAGAACGACCCACAGGAGGTCGAGTTCTACTCCGAGTAGGGGGTTACGGTTGCCAAGTAGGGCAGCTAGGGTAGCGTAACCCAACTTTTGTAATCGATGACATGTCGAGTAGACAGTAGCTTATGTATAGGTAGTGACGACATGAGCACGACTTCTCGGAGATCCGAGAATAATGTATCTTGTATAAAGTTTATGCTTTATCAATATATGTGAATGTTGTGCAAGATAATCATGCGTCGCTTCAATACTACTGCTGTTTATGGAATTTTGAGTAAGACATGTGCTAATTGCTGCTGTGTTGAATTTCAGAATGACGCGTACTCGTGCCAACCCTGATGTTGGAGGTACTAGCCAAGGGGGAGAGACCTCCCAACCGCCTCCCGAGGACTCCTCGGGACAGCAGCAGCAACAGCAACAGCAAACACCGCCACCGCCACTGCCAACGGTTACATTGGCCGACATTGTCGCGGCAATGGCGGGTTCACATCAGCAGCACACAGAGTTGCTGCAAACTCTCATCGCCAATACGTCTCGCCCAGAGAGACGTCAAGATCGTGAGGAGCGCCAACAGAGCTCCTACTCTGACTTTCTGGCGACTCATCCCCCTGTATTCTCAAGGGCGGATGAACCACTTGACGCGGACAACTGGCTCCGCGCCATAGAGATGAAGTTCGGGCTGCTCCAAATCAGCGAGCAGCGCAAGACTCAGTTCGCGGTCCAGCAGCTCCAAGGATCCGCGAGCGCGTGGTGGGCCAACTTCTGTGCTTCACAGCCCACCGACCGAGTGATGACCTGGGCGGAGTTCCGGACGGCCTTCAGGGCCTATCATATACCGCCCGGTTTGATGAAGAGGAAGACGCAGGAGTTTCTACACCTGCAACAAGGGAACCGAAACGCGCTGGAATATTCCAGGGCGTTCAACGATCTCGCGCTCTACGCATCGTATCACGCAGATACGGACGAGAAGCGGCGGGACCACTTTTACCAGGGGCTTAACCCGCTCCTGAAGGACAAACTGGCGATGTTCAATCGCGGCAGCCTCAACGACATAATTGATGCTGCGATTGTTCAGGAGGACTCCGGCAAGGAGTTTGCGGCGGCAGAGCGAAAGCGAAGCGCGCCGCAGAGCAGCGGAGAAGGAGGCGGTCCTTCTCAGAAGTTTCGGATGGTGAATCGCCCACCATCAGGCCCGCGCTGGCAGCCACCACAGCGGTCGATGCCGTTCCGCGGTCGGCCGTATTCTTCACCGGCATTCCGGCCGGCACTGCCAGCACCACCGCAACAACAGCAGCAGCAGCGGGCGATGCCGCGTGCGTTTGCACCTCCGCAACGCATGCCGGGCTTTCGTCCACCAAGTACTCCACCAGCAGCGGCCACATGTTACAAGTGTGGTCGTCCAGGACACTTCGCGAGCAGTTGCCCGGAGAGGCAAGGCGGCGGAGTGGCACCACAGTTTCCGGGGAGGAATCAACCCCGGAACCCTACTAATGCGCGGCGGGCAAACCCTAGGCCCGGCACTGTCCACCAGCTTGCCATTGAGGACGTGCCGGAGGGCGAGCCAATCCTTGCGGGTATGTTCCAACTCCACCAGCATCCCGCTATAGTACTATTTGATTCAGGCGCCACGCATAATTTTATTAGCCAAGCTTTCATTGCTAAACACAGCTTGCCAATACTACCCACCGATAGTCCATATTTAATTTGTTCACCGGGTGGGAAGATTTCAGCAAGCGTAATGGTCTCCAAAGCACCATTATGCTTAGCGGGTAGAGTGTACCCCACGTCTCTCATTATCTTAGAGGGGCAGAAGGTCGATGTCATCCTAGGGATGTCGTGGTTAACCCGCCACGGCGCTGTTTTAGACACCGTCCTTCGAGTCGTGCACTTGAACTCAGAGGTGCACGGTTCTCACTCATTATTTCTGGACAGTCCAGAAATAAAACTCCCAAGTGTCTATCAAGCTACAACCATCAGATTGGAAGACATTCCAGTGGTTCGAGAGTTCCCTGATGTATTCCCGGACGATTTGCCGGGGATGCCACCCGATAGAGATGTGGAGTTCAAGATTGAACTTGCACCGGGAACCATGCCGATATCCCGAAGGCCGTACAAGATGGCGCCCAAGGAGTTGGTGGAACTGAAGATTCAGCTCACGGACCTTCTGGAGAAGGGTTTTATTAGGCCGAGCTCCTCGCCATGGGGCTGTTCGGCATTATTTGTCAAGAAGAAGGATGAAACGTTGCGGCTTTGCGTGGACTACCGTCCATTAAATGCCGTAACCATCAAGAACAAGTACCCGTTGCCACGGATCGACATGTTGTTTGATCAGTTGGTCGAAGCAAAGATCTTTTCCAAGATGGATTTAAGATCCGGGTACCATCAGATTAAGATAAGGGCGGAGGACATTCCAAAGACAGCTTTCTCGACAAGGTACGGACTTTATGAGTACCTGGTCATGTCCTTCGGCCTCACCAATGCTCCAGCTCACTTCATGTACTTAATGAACTCGGTGTTCATGCCGGAGCTGGACAAGTTTGTCGTGGTCTTCATCGACGACATCCTGGTATATTCCAAGTCGGAGGAAGATCACAAGAAACATCTGCGTATAGTCTTGCAACGGCTGCGGGATCACAAGTTATACGCAAAGTTCAGCAAATGCGAGTTTTGGATATCGCAAGTGCCTTTCCTCGGGCATATCATCTCAGCGGAGGGTATCGCTGTGGACCCGAGCAAGATCACGCAAGTGCTGAATTGGAAATCCCCGAGAACTGTTCACGAGGTACGGAGTTTCCTCGGACTCGCGGGATATTATCGGAGGTTCATTCCGAACTTCTCGAAGATTGCCAAGCCAATGACAGAGCTGCTAAAGAAGGCTACCACATATGTTTGGAGTCCAGCATGTGAAGCAGCATTCAAGGCTTTAGTCAAGCACCTGACATCAGCACCGGTTTTGGCGCAGCCAGACACAACAAAACCGTTCGATGTGTACTGCGATGCATCCGGCATTGGGCTCGGATGTGTGCTGATGCAAGACCGAAGAGTGGTCGCGTATGGATCACGGCAGCTTAGGAACCATGAGCAAAATTATCCAACTCACGATTTGGAGCTCGCTGCCGTGGTACTTGCACTGAAGATGTGGAGGCACTACCTACTCGGTAACCTCGTACATCTATATACCGACCACAAAAGCCTCAAGTACATATTCACTCAGAAGGAGTTGAACATGAGGCAACGAAGATGGTTGGAACTGATAAAGGATTACGAAATAGAGATCCATTATCATCCGGGCAAGGCAAACGTTGTGGCAGATGCGCTGAGCCGCAAGTCACACGTCAATAATCTGACCATCACACCGTTGGAAGAGAGCGAACCACCACTCCATGTGATTCCACACGGAGCTCTCTACAACCTAGCTTTGATCCCCACCATCCGTGAAGAGAGAGCGGCAGCCCAGAAGAATGACAAGGGCATGTCACATTTGCGGAGACGTGTAGACAGTGGGGAGTTGAAATGTTTCCGGAAGGACGGAGACGGCGTCCTATGGTTCAAGGACCGAATCGTCGTACCCCGAAACCCGGAGCTACGGAAGAAAATCTTTGATGAGGCTCACTTATCAAAGTTTTCTATTCACCCCGGCAGCAACAAAATGTATCAAGAACTCAGAAGAAGGTTTTGGTGGACACGGATGAAACGAGAGACTGCAAAGTACGTGTCCGAGTGTGATACATGTCGAAGGGTGAAGGCAGACCACATGCGGAAACCGGGACTGTTGCAACCACTGGGCATTCCTGCCTGGAAGTGGGAGGACGTGAGCATGGATTTCGTCGTCGGTTTACCCACCACCTTACAGAAACATGATTCTGTGTGGGTGATCGTCGATCGGCTCACCAAAGTTGCCCATTTCATCCCGGTCAACACCAACTACAACGCCAAGAAGTACGCTGAACTGTACATCTCACGGATCCTATGCTTATACGGCGTACCCCGTACCATTATATCGGACCGGGGCACTTCATTTGTGTCCCGTTTTTGGGAGCAGCTACACGCTGCCTTGGGGACGAAGCTGATCCGTAGTTCAGCCTACCACCCGCAGACGGATGGACAAACCGAGCGGGTAAATCAGATTCTAGAAGACATGCTACGAGCTTGCGCTATCGACCACGGCAAGAATTGGGATGATCACTTGCCGTTAGCCGAGTTCTCGTACAACAATGGGTACCAAGCCAGCATCAAGATGGCGCCCTACGAGGCGCTATACGGAAGAAAATGCCACACACCATTGAACTGGTGTGAGTCTGGCGAGAGGGTTACCTTCGGGATTGACCTTGTCAACAACGCGGAAGAAAAGGTTCGACTGATTCAAGCGAACCTAAGAGCCGCTCAATCCCGACAGAAACAGTATGCGGACCGGAGGAGGCGCCCATTACAATTCGAAGTTGGAGATTACGTATACCTACGAGTGTCTCCAATGAAGGGCGCAAACAGATTTGGGGTGAGAGGAAAGTTGGCGCCCCGATTCATCGGTCCATTCCAGATTACCGAAAGATGTGGATCAGTGGCATACCGGCTGAAATTACCAGAAGCACTTTCCGGTGTGCACGACGTCTTTCACGTTTCCCAGCTGAGGAAGTGTCTCAAGCTATCAACTACCGTTCAGCTGGAAGACATTGAAGAACTGCAACCGGATCTCACCTATCGGGAGGAACCGGTGCAGATCATAGATGAAAAGGCCCGAACCACACGCAACCGTACGTTGTGGTTCTACAAGGTTCTGTGGAGTAATCACTCCATGGACGAAGCGACATGGGAGAGCGAAGAATTCCTTCGCACTAACTACCCCGACTTTTTCACGTCGCATATCCGGTAATTATCCACCGTCCTCTCTCTCATTTTCACCTTATAATCTCGGGACGAGATTCTTTTAAGGGGGGAGGAATGTAAGGGCCTCAGTTTTTGACACTCATTTGTAGTGTTCATCACCACACCACACACCTCATTTGAGGAAGAATGATGAACACAAATGAAGAGCAAGTAACAACTATCAACATGCTCATTAGAGGACAAACTCACATATTGCAAAAGTGGTATTTCCCACATGTGATATAGATGGGCTGGACATATGAAAATTCCTACACTTTGCTAAGGATGTCCATGCCAAGTTTCACCCAAATTCAAAATCTTTTTGAGGTCATTTTGGGTATAGTTAGGAAGAGGGCAGTTTGAAACTATATTCAAATTCAAACTATTTTCACCCACTGAATTTAAAAGTGGAAGGCATATACTCACTCAGCACATTTTTGTGAGCTCACACACCAATTTTCACTCCATTTGGAGTTGATCTTGACATGAGCTAAGGGGGAGAAATTCAAACTTTATTTGAATTTCAAACTGAACTTGTGCTGAAATTCATTCAAACCAAACCTCATTTGAACTTTGATCAATTCAAATGGCTCTTGGGTGAATAATTTGAATTGCCAAGGGTAGAATAGGGTTCACTGTTTACCACAGCTGTTAGGAATAAATTTCAGAGGTTAAAAGAGGAGTGGGACCCACATGTCAGCCTCTGCCTCAAAGCAAACCGACTGAACCACAGTTCAGTCGGTTCCCGGCAGCTGTGCGCGCGCGCCACCGAAGGGGGGCAGCCGGCGCCAGCTCCTGCTGTGTGCCCCAAGCCGGAGACCAGCCGGCCGGGCTATTTATTCCCTCCCCGGCGTGCTTCAGTCACCATTTCCCCGAGCTACCGACGTGCACGACTGCTTTTCCCACTGCCATCACCGGCGCTCGAGTTCCTGCTTGATCAAGCCGATCGCCGCTCCCTCTTTCCATCCCAAGGTCCCAGCAAGGTACTAGCGACCATCCTCCATCCTTCCCATTGATAGAAATCGATTGGAACCGAGTGATATCGGCTGTGCCGAAAGATCAAACTCGGAACTGGAAACCGCCGCGCCTCGGGCTCTCGTGGACAGCCCAACCTGGGCGTTGTCACGCCCGAGCCAAGGCACCCTTGGACGCGCAGGTGACCGGTGCTGCTCATCCCCGAGCCACAGCTCGAGTGGTTGCTCACCGGCGGCGAATTTCCACTTTTCCCCTTTCTGTGTGCAGAACGACCTTCGGGTACGATTCTGTGTAATTCGTGCTCTAGAAAGGATTGGAGGGCCTCAGGCCACTCCTACACGAGCTAGACACGGTGACGCACAAGTTGCCTTCACAACTCTGGGCCGGAGAACCTCTGTGCCCGGCGTAATTCAAGGTCTACTAATGGCGGAACGAACGGGGGGTATCGGGCGCACGGTGAGGACCTATTTCAGGCCTTCCCCGAGCTGCCCCAAGTTCATGTCGACCTTCTCTGAGGTCCACTGATGCTCCCCGACCGATTTCCCAAGTAGCTGAGGTACTAGGAGGGTTAGCCGACATGGCCGAAGTCGTTCCGATATGGCGGCTCGTCGCCGACCATGCTCCGGCCATTGTCATGAGCAGCTAACCCTAGAATCATGTTCCCCAAGTAAAAGTAAGCAGGGGCGGCCAGAATCAAGAAGTTTGGAGCTGTACAGCAGCCAGCGGCGAGCTCTCCGGCGAGATCCCTCGGCGGCGGGGCGCGGGTGTCGCGAGGTTGAAGAAGGGGGTGGACCCCAGCTGTCAGCGGCCGATATTTTGAATCGGGATCCGGCTGCGGCCGGGATCGGGTGTGCTGGCGCGCAAAAGCCTTGTGGGCCGCGGTGTGCCATCGCCTAGGCGTGCGACGCGTGTCCCCTGGGCCCACGCGCGAGTTTAAACTTTTCCCCGATTTTCAGATTTCCTTCAAACTTCAAATCCTTATAACTTTGGCTAGAAAGCTCCAAATTGAGTGAACCAAATTTTGCTGGATTCAGCTCTCTGAGTACTTTCCAGAAAATCAAGTTTCACTTCATGAAATTCCTTAATTCTCCAGAATTAAATCCTTAAAGTTTAAACTGTTGGGAATTTTAACTGGAGAATCCTTTGAAGGAAAATCCTGAAATTTTGCTGGGATGTTCACCAAAATATCCTGGAACTACCATAAAAATTTCAGATCCATTTGAGCTCATTTAGTCCACCTAAGGGTGTGATTAGTGAAACTGTTCCAGAGAAAATAGAAAATGTTCAGAAACATTTTCAGAATTTTCTCTGAAATTGTTTAGCTCATATCTTTAGTTAGAGACTTCCAAATTAAGTGAGACCAACTCCATTAGAACCCTCTGAAAATCTAGTTTTCAGAAAGTCATAGTTTGTTTCATGAAAGTCCTTAGAACACCCTAAAAGCCTTTAATTAAGGTCAAGGACATAATTAATTGTGGAGGGCTCAATTGAGCTTTGCTGCAACTAAAACTTGACCAAATCTCTGTTTAGGTGGTAACCAAGCCACAGTAAAAGTTTCACAGTCTTTAGGTCTGTCTAGCAAAGGTTATAGACTTCACAACTTCAAAGTTAATACAAATACATTTAAATTAATACATACATTGTTCTTATCATGTAGTCGCTAAGGTCGAGGAGGAACCCGAAGTCCTAGACTTCGTTACTCCGGAGGAACAGCTAGCCTACGACCAAGAGCAGCAAGGCAAGCCCCGGTTTGCATTAACCTTTTTACAAATTTTTATTGTTTTGAGCACATACTTCTTCCCTTTGTTCATTGCATTAGAGTCTTGATTGGAAACCCAACTGCACAGCCAAGAAAACCATGGGTTGGGGTTAGGATGGAAAACCTCGTTAGCCACTGCATTGCTAGGATAGAGTAGGATTCGGTACAAGTCGAGTAGTTGGAACTACTCGCGAGAATAGGCTAGAGGCACATTGCTCGGGTAGAGATAGCACATGACACACATGGCAAGAAAATGAGACCGAGCGGAGGGTAAGGGCAGCAGGACTTTGGGGCCTGTGTGCTGTAGCTCCGCTTGTGTCGATTGAGGACCGAGCCGTGTGCGGGCCTGTTGAACAAGCTAGAACAGTACCGAAGACCTACCGGCTATATGGGAACCGGGAAACTGATGTAACTCGGGTAGCTGGGTATTGAGGCATTGCCCGTCGTTCAGAGGGTAGGTTGAGAGCTCGAGGTGTAAATCAGCTGGCGGCACAGAGATGCGCGTGCAGGGACCTCTTGCTCGGGACGATGGGACCGGTTCAATATTTGGCTAACGGGTGAAAGGTAGTCGCGTACGGCGTCCGTGATGGTTGTTGTAGGCAACATCGAGTACGGGCGTACGTGACGGGTTGTTCGGGTAATCCCTGCAGGTGTAAATCGATTATAATCGCCGTCCCTCGCGGTCAGTGAGTACCACTTGTTCACTGTACCGTGACGTAGAAAGAACAGGCTAGTTACATGTTAAAATGTTGCTGATTGAAAGATGGACATTGATTGTTAATGATATGCTGTAGCTTAGTGCTAACTAAAGTTCTTTTCAACTTTGGGCAAAGTACATGAGAGAAATGCGTTTCTTGTTTGATTGCGGCTCTCTCATGTGCCTTAGCGTAAAGTTCTCCACAACCTGCTGCTAAAACTTGAAAGTAAGGTTCTACTAATTAGGCGAGTCCTTGCAAATGATTTTTGTTCCCTCAAGCAACCCATTACCCTCATGTAGAAGTTCCATGTTTAGGTGAGACGGGTCAGACTTGCTGAGCCTTCGTGCTCACTGCTTGTGTTTGAAGCTTTTGCAGGGTACTATGAGGAAGGGACTCCCGAAGAGGAGACGGAACCCCAGGAGGGGAACCCCGTCGAGTGGGAGTCGTGCACGCCGCAGAGTTAGTGTGCGTGTGTGCTAGCAAGGACACGTTCGAGGGCTGAACGTGCACTTGATGCTTAGTCTACGCCCGCGAGTGTGGACTAAACTTATTTTGATGTAAACATGTTAATAAACTTGTTTATGTAATAAAGCTTCCGCTTCCGCTTTGTACCTTTGACGTGTGTTATACGGTGCTGTGCAACGCAGTACCCCTCAGCGTGATCCTGGCTCGACAGGACCAGTGGGGTCGTGTCACGAACCTTCACCAAGCCGCCGCATCGGTGCGAGCTAGGTTAGAGCCGTCGCCGGTCCAGGGAAACCCTCCCACCGTGTTCCTTGCATGATTTTAGGCACTAGCGGTGAGTTGGAGCTCGGGAGGTGGCCAGACGACCGGTTTCTGAGGAGCTCCGGCGAGCTCGGCGGCGCGGGCGCGCAGGAGCCAAAGGTTGAAGACTATGGCGCCCGGGCCTGCTGTCAGTGAGAGAGGGAGTAGAGCTGGGATTTTCTGTGGCCTCGGATCACTTTGTGACTGCACCCCGATATCCCTGTGGCCCTGTGTGTCTTCGTCTCAGGCAGTGACACGTAGCCCCGGGCCCGCTGTCAGGGATTTAAATTTTTTCAGGTTTAAATTGAATTACAGATTTTGATCAAACTTTAGAAGAGCATAACTTTTGCTAGGAAACTCCAAATTTAGTGATTCAAATTGTTTTAGATTCAGATTAAAAATCTCTATCCAAATCTGCAACCCAATTTGTATGGAAGTCATTATTTAATTCTGGAAAATTCTTTAGAGCTTTTCAGGAAAAAAATTTAGAGGGAGTTTGGTTCATATAAAATCCTAAAATTTTACCAGAATAATCCTTAGTATGGTAATGAGCTCCTGTAAAAATTTCAGCTCATTTGGAGTTGATTTGGTTAGGAGAATTCAGAGTTTAAGTTGCTGTGTTCAAATGAATACAGAAACTTTTTCAGAGAATTCCCAAAATTTAAAAAATTAGTTCTGGGCAATTCTTATTTCCAGAAATCCTAGGAAAATTCATGCAGGCTCTATGAACTATAATTGAAATTGTCACGATGGATCGTGGGGCACGTGACGGCTCTGGAGCTCTTACCGATGGGTTTGGAGCCAGGGGACACGTGGCAGCTCCGGACGTCACCTCAGCGGGGAGGCTCGGACCGGAGCCCAGGACACGTGTCAGTACCGGAGCTGTCCTCAGTGGGGAAGTGGCTTTGAGCCAGGGGACACGTTGCAGCTCTGGACCTCACCTCAGCGGGGAGGCTCGAACCGGAGCCCAGGGCACGTGTCAGCACCGGAGCTGTCCTCAGTAGGGAGGTGGCTCTGAGCCAGGGGACACGTGGCAGCTCCGGACCTCACCTAAGTGGGGAAGCTCGGACCGGAGCCCGGGGCACGTGTCAGCTCCGGAACTCAAGCGCACGTGGCAGCCCCAGGGCTGACCATGGGGCCAAGGACACGTGGCTATGCTGGGGCCCGCCTCGACATGGACGCGGGGCCCAGGCTGTCTTTTACCTGGTCTGCCGGGTACCGACACATCCTATCTAACGCTAGGGTTGTCACACGGCACATCGCACCCACATGGAGAGCCACAAGGGAAAAAGCTGTTGATGATAATGCATGGGATTCACTCACCGGACTGTGCTACGCCTTCCGTGGGCAGCTTGAAAACTCTAGCTTTGAGCTGCACCCGTACTGGATGAGTGGTACAAGGGAGATCTTTGGACCCCATGGAGGAGCTCCTTCCAACCCACAAGCTGCTGACAAGTCTTAGAAGATGCTCGTAGAGTTGGGAAACCGCTATGCAAATGCACAAGAAGAGATTTGCTACCTCCGCAAGAAGCTGTAGTTGCTGGAGAAACAAGAGGAGACTCGTGCCAATGCGGGAACAAATAGAGCATTAGCGTCACCTGCCCCTACCTGGACGGCCGACTCACCATGGCGTGTGCCCATGTATGGACTGCCCCCGCCGCACGGCCAGAACAACCCCGGTTGCGACAATTAAGTTTAGGTTCCCTATTGACTAATTTGTAATAAGGACGCTTAGATCGTAGTGGTTTGAATATGTGTGCTGTGATGAACTTTTATGATGATTTCTTATGTTTGTGTGCTGATTGTGAGTTGTGGGATGCTTCGGCGAATGTCCACATCTGCACGTAGTAGAGAGAAGTGGGATGCTTCAGCACTTGTCCGCATCCTCATACAGGCTAATATTAATAAATAAGTTGCTTAGCTTCATATACCTTGATGCATATAGTATGTCAATATTAGACCTATGTGTGCTGAATACATTGGCAATTAGAATAAAAGTGAGGATTTACATTCAAAGTTTTGAATGTTGCCAAATACCCACTTCGGAGTGTCCGAACTTTCACTCACATGAGCTGCACGTGAGTTGACACAGTTGATCTTTATAAATGTGTTTTTGGGAGGAACTGTTACTGTTTACTCAGTTTAGATTGTCGGAACATTCTCATTGCATTTCAGGAGTAACTGTCACTGCAGAGCAGCTGTTTTTATAGTGTTTAATTTTCAGACACTCTGTTTTTAACTTCCAATGTTTCGAACTTTCTTCTTGGATTATGGAATATCCATGTTTTTGATATGTTCATCGCAGTACACATTGAACGGTTTTGTTATGTCTGGCTGCACCAAAACAGGTGCTGATGTTAGGTGCTTCACTAATGCCTTGAACGCTGCTTCACATGCTGGTCTTCAAACATATTTGGTAGCCTTCTTCAGCAGCTCGGTCATAGGCTTGGCAATCTTCGAGAAGTTCAGGATGAACCTATGATAATATCCCGCGAGTCCGAGGAAACTCCGTACCTCGTGAATAGACCTCATGGACTTCTAATTCAGAACTTGTGTAATCTTGCTTGGGTCTACAGCGATGCCCTACGCTGAGATATATGCCCGAGGAAACGCACTTGAGATATCCAGAATTCACAGTTGCTGAATTTCCGCGTATAGCTTGTGACCCCGCAGCCGTTGCAAGATTATACGTAGGTGCTTCTCGTGTTCTTCCTCCGACTTGGAATAATCAAGTAGGTCGTCGATGAAGACCACAACAAACTTGTCCAGCTCCGGCATGAATACCAAGATCATAAAGTACATGAACTGAGCTGGAGCGTTGGTGAGGCCAAGGAACTTGACAAGGTACTCATAAAGCCCGTACCTCGTCGAAAAGCTGTCTTTGAAATATCCTCAGCCCGTATCTTAATCTGATGGTACCCTGATCTTAAGTCCATCTTAGAAAAGATCTTTGCTTTCACCAACTGATCAAACAATATGTCGTTCTGTGGTAACGGTACTTGTTCTTGATTGTCACTGTGTTAAGCGGAGGAACACCACACAAAGTCATAGTGTTTCGTGCTTCTTCTTTGCAAACAATGCTGAATAACCCTAAGGTTACGAACTCAGTCGTATAAAACCTTTGCTCGTAAGGTCATTCAGCGGTGTCTTCCATTCTGCCCATTCAATGGGTGCCATTTTGTACGGACTTCGTGAACTCGGTGGCGTTCCCGGCGCAAGTTCAATCTTGAACTCTATGTCCCGTTCGGGCGGTATGCCCGGTAAATAATTAGGAAACACATACGGATATTCACGTACCACCGGAATGTCCTCTATATTAACAGTTTCTGAGTGGTTCAATGTTGCAATCTGCTGCCGACTGGCGCCTAGAACTAATGTATGAAGACTGCGCTGTGGGGAGTTGAGCTTAACCGTTCGAGAACTGATGTTGAGAACCACATTGTGGTAATTCAACCACGACATCCCCAAATAATGTCGATCTTCAGAACCCCAGAATAAGGAGGGTCTTGGGTTATAGTCTAACCCCGAAACGAAGAGGTGCTCGGAAGACAACATCAATTGCTGTAATGCTGCCCCGGGAGAAGATATGAGGTATTAACTATTTGTAAAAGTGGTTTGGAGCTGATGTTGAACCACAAAAGATTGGCTAATAAAATTATGTGTGGCACCGGAGTCGAAGAGAATTAATACCGGAAGCTGATTCAGAGCAAATCTCCCTTCTAACGCGGCTTCTCCTTCCAGAACATCATCAATTACTGTGTAGTGAATGTTGCCCCTTGTCTGCCCTCTTTTCTACAGATATAGGTACGAGTCTGAATATTGAAAATATGATGACCCGCAGCTTTGAACTCCCTCCAGACAATACCTAGCATAATGGCCCATCCGACCACAAGGGAAGCACGGATGTCCCCCCGTTCTTCGCTGACATGTGGTTGAAAGCTAGGTACATATGGCTGCAGCGATGGAGCACAAACCGCCGTCTGATGATGCTGCTATGGAGATAGTGCAAGTTGTGGTACTTGACCAGCAATCAACCTCTGAGGAGTTAATCATACAGGGTCCTCCATATTTCACCGGATGGCGTTCGGAACACCGACTGGTACTTTTGGGGCACATATCTTGTGCTGGCCTGCATGCTATCACTCATTTTCCTCTTCTCTGTACAGAACAGACCTTGATGCACTGAATCCAGATTTTGATCCAGTTAAAAGCATTTTCATAACTCAAGTTGAATACCAAAGTCAAAGTTAACATCTATATCTATCCAACCAGTATTCAAATATCACTTCTGGATCAAAAGATATGATTTTCCAAATTTGACAGAATTCCTGGATAAATTTGCCAGCATCTCCTTTGTATGTGGCTGGTTTTATCACAGTTGTATAAGAAAATACAATATGAATCTGAACAAATATTGAATTGCAAAATTATTGCACCTTTCATAAACTTTCCAACGGTGTATCATATGACCCTTAGGGATTTTTCTACAGAGAGTATGGTCGAAAAACAGAAATGTCCAGAGAGGATTTCATCTGTCCTGTTTTCTGAACAGTTTGCATTCAACTGGCCATTCAACCAATTTGGCTTGTGATTTTGCTCTGGAGGTCTACAAAGAAGTTGTAGAGCACTTAAAAACCTTTCTTGAACTGTATCATACACCTCAACTGAGTCAATTTAATCAGAGTTATTCTCTGTCAAAGTCCAGCAAAAATTTCTGCCAAAACAGAGCACTCTGTTTTTGAGAAACATAGAAGCCTATCAATTCTCCGCTTTGAAGCTTAGATCAAATAGAGTTCAGTAACTAATATGTGTTTTCCAACTTCCATTTTTAGTTGAAAGTTAGTCATGAATGATTTCTTCATAGGAAAGAAGTTATAAAGTGTAGTACTGTGGCGATGCACCGTAAGACATATGACGGTACTGTGGGGAACCCCTTCCGGGATCCACACTCCAGGATACACATTGGGTGGTGCCGTGCGATGCGGCACCCAACAGCATACACGAAAAGAACCGTAAAGTACAAAGTCTTTTATTTCTCAAGATAATGTCATTTACAAAATATTGTACCACGAGGGTACACGCAGCGGAATATACATACACACTTACTCTCGGTCCTAACTATGTAAAAGAGTAGACGTCCAGCCCCCGGACGCTTCTTACTAGCTTCCACAAAGATAAGTGCAGCGGCAGGGTTTCCGGTGAGTCTCTGATGGCTCACCGAACAACCATCTTCATAGCAAATTTTATAACTTGCAAAACACTAATAATGCAACCGTGAGCAAGATGGCTCAGCAAGACTTAACCGACACTCCTAACCATGAAACTCTACATGTAGGGATTACTAACATATGAAAAGTATGATGTAATAAAGACACGCCTACATGTTAGTCCTTACTTTCAGTTTAATAGCAACAGATTATTATGCCTTAGGCAGCCCTCACATCGGAAGTCCACAATCAAACAAGAAATGCTATCCTCCGATGTGGTGATGCCCAAAGAGGAAAATAAACTTAGTGAGCACTACAACTATAGCATACATGGTTGGCAATACAATGAATTTAAGAACTTCACATCAGCAATGATTCATCTCACTTCATCTGGAAATTATTACTACATCACAACTCAGTGAGCAAGTGGTACTCATATAAACGCGAGGGACGGTGATTGCAATCAGGACACACCCAGAATACACGACACATACACCCACCTCGAAAGACTCACACAAGAGCTCTTTCTTACGTTGTATGCAGCAACCTTTCACCCGTCACTCCAATGCCGAACCAGTTCCGCCGACCCATCAGAAGGGCCACTACACGGAACACGTCGAAGTTGCTCCACTAGCGGGTTTAAACCTCTGACACCAACCCCCAAAGGATGGCCGTATAAGTTTCGACACGAGAGTACCCAAGTTACATCGGTTTCCTGGACCCCATAATTCCAGTATGCATCCGGTACTGTTCAAATTTGCTCAGCAGGGCGGCATACGCATCGGTCCTTAACTGACACAAGCATAGCTACAGCCACACAGGCCTAACGTCCTGCTGCTCCTACTCTCTGCCCGGTCTCATTTTCCATTCCAGAACTTTCATTCTCTAGAATCATACCCCGCTGAACCCACATCCTAAACTCGCGAGTATCTTCCAACTACCCAACTTGTACCGGATCCTATACAACTTAAGCCTAGCAGAATCTACACGAAGGTAACCTGTTCTACCCTGTACTCCAAGGGTTTGTGGGTCATGCATCTGGAGTATCAATCACCTTGACCTAATGCGCAATACATACTAGACCCATAAAAGTGATACAAAGTAAAATGTATCCAAAAATCTGTTAAATGCAAACTGGGGCTTGCCTTATGTTGCTGCAGGTTTGTTTCTAACTTAAAGTCAGTATCTTGGCGATGATTAATTCTTCAACTTGCTGATCCGAGTCGAGTTCCTCGTCGAACTCCTTCGTCGTGTTTCCTACCGATATGAATATGCACAGTTTTTAATATGAGTAACTGAATTATAAAACAAATGTATTTTAGGAACTAAGAATGGTTTATACGAACTCTAAAGTGAGTGAAAAGCTCTGTTATGGACAAAAACAGAGAACTTTAGCTGGGAAGTAGATGTTGGTTGGAGTAAAGTTCAAAAAGTGACATATAAGGAACATAACAAAGATAGAAAATGATCTCAACTTTCTCTGAAATTTTTACGATGGTCCATAGATCATACAGAGGTATGGCTTGCAAAAGTTCAGACAAAGTTGATGGAAGATGTGGCCTAGGGAATTTCCTTAGCTATTTGGCTTCTCTAAATTCCTATGGCAATTCTAGGGTCTTGCCATGCTCCACATGTGGTTTTCAGAAACTTGATAGTCTAATGAGTCCATAGGACTTGGTTTTACCGTTTTTTGAGCTTCCTACACAGAGCTATGGAATTTAGAAGTTGGAGCTAAAAGCTGAAAAATCTTTCTGTTATTTTTCCTAATTTTCAGAAACATACAAGATTGAATCAACATTTGGCCCAGCAAATGAAGTCCAAAGCCTCTGAAAATTTTACTGGAGTTCAAGGATTTTTAGAAGACTGTCCTGCCCTAATTTGAGAATTTTCCAATAAACAGAACTCCTGTAAAAATTCCTACAAGATGTTAATTAAATGAATTAATAAGCCAAATCCAGGGATTTTAATAAATATTGGGCTGCACCTCTGGATTGTACTCTTTTAGGGGAATCCAACAAAATTTATTTCACAATTTTTGGAGGTTCCTACACAAAGTTATGGCTCTCCAAAGTTTGAACCAAATTAGGAAAATCTGGAAAAGTTTAAACACTGCCCGTGGGTCCCACCTGTCATCCCTAACCTTCAGCCTCACGCCAAACAGGGCAGTGGCGCCTCCCTTCGCCGAGGGTCGCTGTAAATGACCTTCCCGGCCACCTCCAGTCCCCCTGATTGCCGCCCCCCCCCCCCATTTTCCCCCACGCTGAACCTGTTGGTGAGGTCGCCGGCGGCTGAAACTCGCCGGAAAACAGGGCGCACCGGCAACAGCAAACCCTAGGGCTCTGGCGAGGTCGTGCACGGTGAATTCTCCACCAAATGGTCGGTTCTTGGTCTCTAAAGCACCAGGTGATTGTGTAGAAGATCGACATGAGGTATAAACAAGCTAGGGTGCGCTCCAAACCTATCGGCACCGTGCGCCCGATATGATCCAGCGGTATACCCTCGAAAAGAACTCGGATTCCTCGCTCTATACTCAATTTCTTGGTCTAAAATCGATGGAGGAGGTGTTCTAGGCAGTTAAGATCCTGTGTGTGAAGTTTGAAACACAACCAACACGAATTGAGGACGAATTTTTCAATCCCTTACCTCGGGGTCAGTTTGTGCCGCCCGGGAGAAAATCTTGAAATTCTCCCTCTGTGATCAATGGCTAGGGCTGAGCTTCGGAGGTGAGCAACTAGGCTTGTAGGTGCACCGATGGGGTGGCTTGCTTGGGCGTGATCACTCCTGGTTTGGGCTGTCCACGGCGGCCAGTTCGGTTTCTTCGGTGTTTCTCATGGGAGCTGTACCATTTTGCTGTTTTCCGGTGCAAACGAGCTCGGGACTGTGGGGGAAAGGAGCTAGCTGGCTAGAGCACACGTTGGTGCTGCTCTTTGCTGTGGAGAGCTCGGGCAAAAATCAATTTGGTTTGTGGCTGTTGATCGGGAGAAGAACAGAGCGTGGTGCTGTTTGCTTCGGTTCTGAGCGAGGCTGTGGAGGGGAAGGGTGGCTCACGTGGTGTGTTGATCAGACCGGGTAGAGAAGCAAGCAAAGCAGGAGGTGGCACCCAAAACTTGCCCCCGAAGTCCCCTGCCGGTGTGCTGTCGGGAGCTGGAGCGGGGAAGGAAAGCAGAGGCGGTGGAAGCCTTGTGTGTACGACATGTGGGGTCCACCTCTCCCCCTTACCCCCCAATTCCGTTTAAAATAGCAAACAAGCTCCAAATTTGATCAAACTCGGAGGATAGGCCAAAAGAAATGTGAGCAACACAACGGTGCGCTCAAATTTGAATTTTTGGTGATGTCAGAATTTGAAACTGAGATTTAAATTCAAATTTGAATTTTCTCTTGTTTAAATTCCAACAAACAGGAAACCCTTTTCAAATGCTCTGAAAATTTGCCGGGCTATTATTGGATGTGTGGAGAACCAAATGATAGCTTTAGATCTCCGTGTTCGGGAATTTTTGCAAGTTCAAGTTTAGACTTGGAGCTCACACCGTTAAATTCAAAAGTTTAAATTCCCTCTCATTTTATCGGTGTGACTTGTAGCTCCACTTGCTAGAGTTTTGGGATTTCACAGGTACTACGTTGCCTCACAAAAGAAAATCCTAACCGGCTTACACCGGCACATATGTATCCTTAGGTGGCACTAAAACGATCAATCGTGAACGTATTCTACTCGGACTACAGTTTCGCGTGGTTAGCACCTTCATAAGTTACACACAATCATCAGGTTCGGCTGCACACTGAACCCGATCCCAATACAATTTCATACACCCATCCGTCATCATTTGAACGGGTGTTCTCAAGCCAAATACGCCTTGAGCTACGTGTTCAGTTACTAACCACATGACGGGGTCTCCCATACTTTCCCGTAGCACGCCAGGGAAGGGCGTTGCTCGAGTACCCCAAACGACATGAAGAGTCGTAGAGGATACTAAAGTTGGCCGGGTTACCTGCCACCCGTGAGGCTCCACCCTTAAGCTTTTGCACACTGGTGGACAACGCATACATGCACCCCCAAGACATAGAACGTCCCGAGATGCATGATTTTCCGACATAGCACATAAGTTAGGTTGCCACCTTCATATTAGGCTAATATAGTAATCCTTATGTGGGCCTAGTACCGTTTCCTCACCGTATCCTAAGTTTTTGTTGTAATATGATCCTTTTTCTGTGTGCTATTACCAATGTGTCTCTGATACCATGCTGTGAAGGCCCGGACCCGATCACGGGGCCGTGCCGCTTGCCCGGGAACCGCATTGGGTGGTGCCATGCGATGCGGCACCCAACAGCACACATATAACGAACACGTATTACATAAATCAAGTGCAGAAGCTTACAAGTATTCTTTGTAAATAATATACATCAAATAACTACAGTGGAAGACTAGTTTATCTTACGTTTCATATTTACTAAGCACTCGAGAAGATATCCAGTCCGCAGACTCTTCTCGCTAGCAATACGAAGTTATATGGCAGCGGCCGGGTTCTCCATGTGTTAAACGACTCGGAAGTCTCCGAGTCTCACCGGACAACATCCTCATAAGCACCGATGTTAACCTGCAAAACCACTCATATAGCAAGCGTGAGCACATGGGCTCAGCAAGACTGACCTGTCTCACCTAAACATGTAACTCTACATGCTAGAATTGCAGTATGTAATGGGAAAGTAAGTTGCAAAAGACACGCCTATTTAGTTGGCTCTTACTTCCAAGTTTTAGCAGCAAATGTGTGGAAAACCTCATGCTAAGACATATAAGAGGGCCGTAATCAAACAAGAAATGTATTTCTCTCATGTTCTTTGCCTAAGGTTGAAAGGAACTTTAATTAGCTCTAAACTACAGCAAATCATTAGCAACCAAAGTACATCTTTCAATCAGCAACATTTTAACATGGAACTAGCCTGTTCTTTCTACGTCACGGTAGAAGTGAACAAGTGGTACTCACTGACCGTGAGGGACGGTGATTATAGTCGGTTTACACCTGCAGGGTTACCCGAATAACCCGTCACGTGACACGACCCCATTGGTCCTGTTGAGCCAGGATCACGCTGAGGGGTGCTGCGTTGCACAGCACCGTATAACACACGTCAAAGGTACAAAGCGGAAGCGGAAATTTTATTACATAAACAAGTTATGAACATGTTTACATCAAAATAAGTTCAGTCTACACTCGCGGGCGTAGACTAAGCATCAAGTGCACGTTCAGCCCTTGAACGTGCCCTTGCTAGCACACACGCACACTAACTCTGCGGCGTGCACGACTCCCACTCGACGGGGTTCCACTCCTGGGGTTCCGTCTCCTCTTCGGGAGTCCCTTCCTCATAGAACCCTGCAAAAGCTTCAAACACAAGCAGTGAGCACGAAGGCTCAGCAAGTCTGACCCGTCTCACCTAAACATGGAACTTCTACATGAGGGTAATGGGTTACATGAGGTAAAAATCATTTGCAAGGACTCGCCTAATTAGTAGAACCTTACTTTCAAGTTTTAGCAGCAGGTTGTGGAGAACCTTATGCTAAGGTACAAGAGAGAGCCGCAATCAAACAAGAAACACATTTCTCTCATGTACTTTGCCCAAAGTTGAAATGAACTTTAGTTAGCTCTAAACTACAGCAAGTCATTAGCAATCAAGTCCATCTTTCAATCAGCAACATTTTAACATGTAACTAGCCTGTTCTTTCTACGTCACGGTACAGTGAACAAGTGGTACTCACTGACCGCGAGGGACGGCGATTATAATCGATTTACACCTGCAGGGTTACCCGAACAACCCGTCACGTACGCCCGTACTCGATGTTGCCTACAACAACCATCACGGACACCGTACGCAACTACCTTTCACCCGTCAGCCAAATATTGAACCGGTCCCATCGTCCCGAGCAAGAGGTCTCTGCACGCGCATCTCTGTGCCGCCAGCCGATTTACACCTCGAGCTCTCAACCTACCCTCTGAACGACGGGCAATGCCTCAATACCCAGCTACCCGAGTTACATCAGTTTCCCGGTTCCCATATAGCCGGTAGGTCTTCGGTACTGTTCTAGCTTGTTCAACAGGCCCGCACACGGCTTGGTCCTCAATCGACACAAGCGGAGCTATAGCACACAGGCCCCAAAGTCCTGCTGCCCTTACTCTCCGCTCGGTCTCATTTTCTTGCCATATGTATCATGTGCTATCTCTACCCGAGCAATGTGCCTCTAGCCTATTCTCGCGAGTAGTTCCAACTACTCGACTTGTACCGAATCCTACTCTATCCTAGCAATGCAGTGGCTAACGAGGTTTTCAATCCTAAACCCAACCCATGGTTTTCTTGGCTATGCAGTTGGGTTTCCAATCAAGACTCTAATGCAAAGAACAATATTCAAAGATGTGCTCAAAACAATAAACATTTGTAAAAGGGTTAATGCAAACCGGAGCTTGCCTTGCTGCTCTTGGTCGTAGGCTAGCTGTTCCTCCGGAGTAACGAAGTCTAGGACTTCGGGTTCCTCCTCGACCTTAGCGACTACATGATAAGAGTAATATATGTATCAATTTAAATGCATTGGTATTAACGTTGAAGTTGTGAAGTCTATAATCCTTTCTAGACAGACCTAATGACTGTGAAACTTTTACTGTGGCTTGGTTACAACCTAAACAGAGACTTGGTCAAGTTTTAGTTGCAGCAAAGCTCATTTGAGCCCTCCACAATTAATTATGGCCTTGACCTTAATTAGAACTCTTAGGGTGTTCTAGGAATTTTCTTGAAGCAAACTATGACTTTCTGAAAACTAGATTTTCAGAGGGTTCTAATGGATTTGGTCTCACTTAATTTGGGGGTTCCTAACTAAAGATATGAGCCAAACAATTTCAGAGAAAATTCTGAAAATTGTTTCTGAACATTTTCTATTTTCTCTGGAACAATTTCACTAATCACACCATTAGGTGGATTAAATGAGCTCAAATGGATCTGAAATTTTTATGGTAGTTCAAGTATATTTTGGTGAACATCTCAGCAAAATTTCAGGATGTTCCTCCAAAGGATTCTCCAGATAAAATTCCTAATAGTTTAAACTTTGAGGAATTAATTCTGGAGAAATAAGGAATTTCATGAAGTGAAACTTGATTTTCTGGAAAGTACTCAGAGAGCTGAATCCAGCAAACTTTGGTTCACTCAATTTGGAGCTTTCTAGCTAAAGTTATAAGGATTTGAAGTTCGAAGGAAATCTGAAAATCGGGGAAAAGTTTAAACTCGCGCGTGGGCCCAGGGGACACGCGTCGCACGCCTAGGCGATGGCACATCGCGGCCCACAAGGATTTTGCGCACCAGCACACCTGATCCCGGCCGCAGCCAGATCCTGATTCAAAATATCTCCCGCTGACAGCTGGGGTCCACCCCCTTCTTCAACCTCGCGACACCCGCGCCCCGCCGCCGAGGGATCTCGCCGGAGAGCTCGCCGCCGGCTGCTGTACAGCTCCAAACTACTCGATTCTGGCCGCCCCTGCCTACTTTTACTCAGGGAACAGGCTCCGAGGGTCAGCTGCTCATGATAATGGCCGGAGCATGGTCGGCGACGAGCTGCCACCTCGGAACAACTTCGACCATATCGGCTGACCCCTCTAGCACCTCAGCTACTTGGGAAATCGGTCGGGGAGCATCAGTGGACCTCAGATAAGGTCGACATGAGCTCGAGGCAGCTCAGGGAAGGCCCGAAATAGGTCCTCACCGTGCGCCCGATGCCGCCCGTTCGTTCCACCATTAGTAGACCTCAAATTACGCCGGGCACAGAGGTTCTCCGGCCCAGAATTGTGAAGGCAACTTGTGCGTTACCGTGTCTAGCTCGTGTGAGAGCGGCTTGAGGCCCTCTAATCCTTTCTAGAGCACGAATTTAACAGAATCGTACCCGAAGTTCGTTCTGCACACAGAAAGGGGAAAAGTGGAAATTCGCCGCCGGTGAGCAACCACTCGAGCTGTGGCTCGGGGATGAGCAGCACCGGTCAACCGCGCGTCCAAGGGTGCCTTGGCTCGGGCGTGACAACGCCCTGGT
Organism: Neostapfia colusana; assembly: GCA_030760725.1. Taxonomy (NCBI): domain Eukaryota; kingdom Viridiplantae; phylum Streptophyta; class Magnoliopsida; order Poales; family Poaceae; genus Neostapfia; species Neostapfia colusana. Next base: position 23,068,204 of record JASWHV010000006.1, on the reverse strand, counting down.
TGGGCTGTCCACGAGAGCCCGAGGTGCGGCGGTTCCAAGTCCCGAATTTGATCTTTCGGCACAGCCGATATCAATCGGTTTCAGCTGAATTCTAGCAACGGGGAGGACGGAGGAAGGTCTCTAGTACCTTGCTGGGGCTCTGGAGTGGACGGAGGGAGCTGCGATCGGCGTCCTCCGATCAAGTCCGAGCTGCGGAAGTTTTCGGCCGGCGCTGAGTTCTTGCGGGGAAGAACGGTGTGCCTCGGCCGAGGAGGGGGGCAGGCGCCTTAAGAAGGCTCTGCACCGCCTCACGCCCGCGCGTGGGCAAGCAGCTGCTGGCGTGGCGGCTGCCCTCGGTGGCGATCACCGCTGCGGCTCGGCGACCCGAGTGAAAAAGTCTCAGTCGGTTTGATCTGAGCAGTGGCTGACATGTGGGTCCCACCTCCAGTTTTAACCTCTAAAATTTACTCCTAATCACTGTTGTAAACAGTGAACCCCATACTACCCTTGGCAATTCAAATTATTCACCCATGAGCCATTTGAATTGATCAAAGTTCAAATGAGGTTTGGTTTGAATGAATTTCAGCATAAGTTCAGTTTGAAATTCAAATAAAGTTTGAATTTCTCCCCCTTAGCTCATGTCAAGATCAACTCCAAATGGAGTGAAAATTGGTGTGTGAGCTCACAAAAATGTGCTGAGTAAGAATATGCCTTCCACTTTTAAATTCATGGGATAAAAACAGTTTGAATTTGAATATGGTTTCAAACTGCCCTCTTCCTAACTATACCCAAACTGACCTCAAAAAGGTTTTGAATTTAGGTGAAACTTGGCATGGACATCCTTAGTAAAGTGTAGGAGTTTTCATATGCCCAGCCCATCTATATCACATGTGGGAAATACCACTTTTGCAATGTGTGAGTTTGTTCTCTAATGAGCATGTTGATAATTGTTACTTGCTCTTCATTTGTGTTCATCATTCTTCCTCAAATGAGGTGTGTGGTGTGGTGATGAACACTGCAAATGTGGGTCAAAAACTGAGGCCCTTACATCACGTACACCCATACTCGATGTTGCCTACAGCAACCACCACGGACGTCGTACGCAACCACCTTTCATCCGTCAGCCAAGTGTTGAACCGATCCTATCGTCCAGAGCAAGAGGTATCTGCGCGCGCATCCACAGTGCCACCAGCTGATTTACACCTCAAGCTCTCAACCTACCCTCTGGACGACAAGCGATGCCTCAACATATCGCTACTGGAATTACATCGATTTCACGGTTCCCATATATCTGGTAGGTCTTTGGTACTGTTCTAGCTTGTTCAACAGGCCCGCACATGGCTCGGTCCTCAATCGACACAAGCGGAGCTATGGCACCCAGGCCCCAAAGTCCTGCTGCCCTTACTCTCCGCTCGGTCTCATTTTCTTACCATGTGTTCCATTTGCTATCTCTAACCGAGTGGTGTGCCTTTAGCCTATTCTCGCAAGCAGTTCCAACTATTCCACTTGTACCGAATTGTAACACCCTCAAAATTCATTCCTATGCATTGCATACATTTTTCATGTAGAGAAGCATTATAAAAGAAGTAGAAATGGAGAAAGAACTATAGAAATGGAGAAAGAACCATAGAAATGGATAAAGAAACCATAGAAATGGAGAAGGGCATATAGAAGTGGAGAAATGGGACATAGAAATGGAGAGGGGAATGTAGAAATGGAGAGTGAGACATGGAAATGGAGAGGGGAATGTAGATATGGAGTAAATGACATAGAAATGTTGAGGAATGGCAAAAGATAGCTGAAATGAGCCAATTTCAATTTCCCCAAATTTTCCCCCAAATCTCCAAATTCCCCAATTCCCCAAAAAAGGGGAATTTTCTCCACATTTGGGGAATTTCCCCCACATTTCTGCCGCACCCAATTATTTGGGGAAAAGTTTGTTAGGATTTTGCTCCAATTGGAGTAGGATTCTCCCCCTTCCCCCCTTATAAATAGAACCCAAACCCCCCTTTTGGCCGCAGCCCCCTCCCCCTTCCCCCCACCAAGTCGGCGACTTGGAAGCCCTAGCTCCAACTTGCCGAGTTGCCCCCCCCCCCTCGCCGGAGTTCAGCCGCCGGTGAGCCCGGCCGGCGAGCCCCGCCGGTGAGCACCGCAGACGAGCCCCGCCGTCGAGCCCTGCCGTCGAGCCCCGCCGTCGAGCCCCGCCGTCGAGCCCCGCTGTCAAGCCCCGTCATCAAGCCCCGCCGACGAGCCCGTCACGCCTCGCCGTCGCCGGAAAAGAGCCGACAATCTGTCCTGCCCTAATCTTCCATAGAAAAATTCCCCGCTGCTACCATTGCTAGGAGGAAGGCCCTGCCACCAAAAGGAAGTGAGGTAGGTCGCCCTTTGAACAGAAACTTCTACGTGTGGACAGATCACGTTTTGATCGGTTTTTGACGGTGGAATTGATCTAGATCTTGAGTCAAGATCATCACCACGTCCACACTTCATCCCAGCACCCCTGTTCATCATAAAACCCCATGAAAGCCCATTAAAACATGAAAGAACACATACAAACTGGTTTAATAAAACTGCACCATAGGATTTGCATTCATCTACTTCATTGCATCTTGAGTAAAGTTTGTGCATGATGATTGATTGCTGTAAATTTTGTATGTGTGTGATCGTGAGTAGAAGAACAAGCTCAAGAGGCCATCTACGAGGAACTACAGCACCAAGACTTCGAGACGCTTGAGCAACAAGAACCACGGGAGCAAGGCAAGTGCCCCTTGACCATATTGATCCCCTGTTTCCAAACTGTTTTGTTCGCGAAAACTCGTATGCTTGTGTCAAATTTATGGACACCCTTTTATAGGAGTTTACTAGTTTTGTTAACCATCCTTGTCGCGGGGAAAGTTGATGAGTCGGGTATGGTCGTTTTTCCTTTTTGCTTCGCTTAGTCTACAGGATACGGGAAGCTGAAATAAAACATGTCCAGCTACTGCACTCATATGAATAATGATGATGAGAACTTGATGATGTTAATGAGCATGGAATCAGGGAGATCTAGGCAAGCTTGGTTCATGGATGTTGCTGAATGAGATGGTGGTTTACTTGCCGTAGATCTAAGGACCGGTTCATGCGAGAATATGTCAGAAAAACAGTGCCACCACAAGGCCAAGTATGGATGCGGCATAGCTGATTAATTAGGTGTGTTGCTAGCTTGTTATGGACCGTGGATGGCGTGGGGAATGGGAGTCGAGGAGGACTGCCCTGGGAACTGCATGGCACAAGAGGGGGCCCGTGGGTGGGAGAATGGTGATTCGAGCCTGCCGGTGAAACCTCAGTGAGTCCATACATCTAGTAGCCCCTTTGTAAAGGCTATTTTGTGATCTCTTGGCCATACACCGATGGTTGTGTACTGGTATAATGGAGGTTCTGCAGTCGCCCATGGGTGATGAAATCATGAACTTGTGGGTAAAGTGGTGCCACCTCTGCAGAGTGTAAAACTATCATGATAGACGTGCTTCCGGTCACAAGCACCTGGCCAACTTCCATGATTAGAGGGAAAACATGGGATGGTTATTCGGTATGGTCATTGGGATTGGTTTTGGAACTTTTTTGAGTCATGAAAATGAGTTTGGCTTCGGTTATATGAATAATGAGATGGTTATGGAAATTTATGAGTATGAGATGAACTTGAGAAAGATTATTGGCTGGTTGATACTTGATAAATGGTGAATTATGATGAAAGAATGTTGCTGATTACTTGGTTATATTAGGATTTAATTCATCTTGACTTAGTTTCTGTTTTTACCATGTTTTGTGAAATAAAATTTGCTTGCTGCAATGAGCCTTTTATTTCCTACCTTGTTGTAAGCTACATGTCATACTTTTCCCGCACTTGCTGAGTAGGACATGTACTCACCCTTGCATTATCACATAAACATAAGCAACAGGAGAAGAGTACTTCGAGAACCATGTGGAGTACTAGGCGTGCGAACTACCGTCAACATGCCTGTGGAGTTGAAGATGGAGTCTGCTGCTATTTAGTTATTTCCGCTGTCGTTTAGAGGCTTTCACTGCAAGAATAAGTTAGAGGTTCATGAGTGAGACACTGAGTCGATGTAATAAAGTACTTAAACACTATTTATTCGTGGTTATATTCTGAATTCAGTTTGTGGATTACATGTGTATGTGTGATGAACATCCTGGGCACACATATGCATTAACTTGGTTCTGTTTTTCAGAACCGGGTTTCACAGATTGGTATAAGAGCCACGTTGACTGTAGGACGCAAGCCTAGGTAGAATGGACACTAAAAAACATATAGGAACACCCCTCTAAACTGCTATTTTTGAAAATTGCTTGCTGTTGCACTTTACTTGTTAATTCAGCCACCGCAAAGTGCTATTTTCGGCCCCTCTTTTCTTCTTTTCTTGTGGGCAGCCACACTTTCTGTTTCCTTGCTTCATAGCTTCTGAAGTTTTGGAGTTAGTTCCTTCTTCTCTAAAGATTCTCACGTCTTATTTAGAGATGCCGGTCACTAGGAGCACAGCACGCATAAGGACTCGTCCACCACCACTTGGGAGTGCACTTAACCCCATTTAGGTGCCCGATGTACCATATTGGGAGGAGGTGAAGAAGGAACCTCATGATGAAGAGGAAGTCAATAGCTCTATTCATGAGGAAGAGGACCCGGAAGAGGTGGAACCATTCGAAGACGATATGGAGGATGATCCACAAGAACGGCATTGGTACGCACCTCAGGAGGAGTTTCACGCGGGCTTACACCCCGTGGAGCCTCATGAAACTATGACGGGAGGAGACGAACCCGAGGAGGAGCCACCCTTGCTGAGACCAATAATGAAGGTGATGAATGGGCCAACCATTCAGTTCAAGAATTTCAGTCCGACGGAATAGAAGGAGGACACATATCTAGGGAGCTCAAAGAATTTCTGGATTGCTGCAGCTTATATCCAGAATATCTTCTCAAGAAAGTCCCTCGTCTCGAACATGAAGAGTGGAAGGCTGATGTAACCATCCTATCTAACGGTAGGGTTGTCACTCGGCACATCACACCCACATGGAGAGCTACAAGGGCAGAAGCTATTGATGATGCTGCATGGGAAGCACTCACCGGACTGTGCTACGCCTTCCTTCGACAGCTTGAGGACACAACTTTTGAGCTGCACCCGTGTCGAAGAGTGGTACAAGGGAGATCACTGGACCCCAAGTAACAGCTCTTTCCAACCCACAAGCTGCTGACAAGTCTCGAAGGTTGCTCGTGGAGTTAGGAAACCGCTACGCAAGCGCACAAGAAGAGATCCGTTACCTCCGCAAGAAGCTGTAATTGCTGGAAAAACAGGAGGAGACTCGTGCCAACGTGGGAGCAAACAGAGCACCAGCGTCATCTATCCCTACATGGACAGCCGACTCACCATGGCGTGCGCCCATGTATGGACCACCCCCGTCACATGGCGAGAACGGCACCGGTTCTCACGATTAAGTTTAGGATTCCATTGAATAGAGCTGTAATAGGAACGTTTAGATTGTAGTATCTTGAATAAGAGTGGTGTGCTGAATTTTTGTGATGATTGCTTATGTTTGTGTGCTTGGGTGTGAGTTGTGGGATGCTTCTGTGAAAGTCCACATCCACACATAGTAGAGAGATGTGAGATGCTTCGGCCCTTGTTCACATCCTCGTATAGGCTGATATTAATAAAAGAAGTTACTTAGTTCATACACCTTGATGCATATAGTTGGGAAATCGCTTCTTTCAAATCTGAATTCTAGCTCCTACTAATATAGTATGTCCGAAAGTAAGCCTTAAAATAAGGGGGTAGACTTTCTTGCCAACCTTATTGTCTTGGATTCCGAAGGGATTGACATAATGCATGGAATGAATTGTTTAAGAAAGCACAACGGAGTGATTCAATGTGCTGAGAGGATCGTGCAGTTGGCAAGTGAGCACGGTACTCGTATTGAGTTCGAGGCAGCCCGATCGGCAACCGAGAAGGCAGCGCTGAATCACGTTGAAGAAGCGACATTGGAAAGCATTCCAGTGGTTCAAGAATATTCAGATGTGTTCCCGAAAGAACTTCCAGGTATGCCACCTGACCGGGACATTAAATTTGCCATTGATTTAGTACCCGGAACTGCACCAATAACGAAGAGGCCATATAGGATGCCGCTAATGAACTAGTGGAGCTCAAGAAGCAAATTCAGTAGCAGCTAGAAAAGGGTTTTATACGCCCAAGCTCGTCACCATGGGGAGCCCCTGTGCTCTGTGTAGACAAGAAGGATGGGACCCAAAGGATGTGTGTGGATTATAGTTCTCTCAACGAAGTGACGATCAAGAATAAATACCCGCTGCCCCGTATAGAGGACCTGTTCGACTAAATGAAAGGTGCCTGAATTTTCTCCAAGATTGATCTTCGGTCGAGATACTTCCAGCTGAAGATTAAGCCCTCTGACATACCCAAGAGTGCATTTCGAACACGATATGGTTCATATGAATATACCGTTATGTCTTCTGGATTAACGAATGCACCCGCATACTTTATGTACCTCATGAATAAGGTCTTCATGGGGTATTTGGACAAGTTTGTCGTGGTTTTCATCGATGATATCATGGTGTATTCGAAAAGCGAGGAAGAACATGAAGAACACTTGAGATTGACATTGCAGAAACTACGAGAGCATCAATTGTATGCCAAGTTCAGCAAGTGTCAATTTTGGCTAAAGGAGATATTGTTCCTAGGCCACATCATCTCCGAGGGAGGAGTACCGGTTGATCCCAGAAAAGTGGGAGACATTTTAAAGTGGAACCAACTGCAGAATGTGAGAGATATTCGGAGTTTCCTTGGGATGGCTGGATACTACCGCCGGTTCATCAAGGATTTCTCCAAAATAGCGAAGCCTATAACTGAATTTCTAATGAAGGGAAAAGCATTTCAGTGGACACCAGTGTGCCAAGAAAGCTTTGAGGAGCTCAAGAAAAGACTAACCACAGCGCCGGTTTTGGTATTGCTGGACGTGAGCAAGAGCTTCGATATATATTGTGACGCATCAACACAAGGGCTTGAATGTGTGCTCATGCAAGAAGGACAAGTGGTAGCCTATGCGTTGAGGCAACTAAAGAAACACGAGCTGAATTACCCCACACATGACTTGGAACTTGCAGCCCTGGTACATGCCTTGAAGATTTGGAGGCATTATATCCTTGGCCACCGATGTGAGATCTATACGGATCACAAAAGCCTCAAGTATATATTCACGCAAACAGATCTGAATCTGAGGCAATGTCGATGGTTGGAACTCATCAAGGACTATGATGTTGAAATCCACTATCACCCTAGAAAGGCCAATATAGTAGCTGATGCATTGAGCCGAAAGGGAGCATGTCACCAACTCACGGTTCGGGAGCTGCCACCCGAGCTGCGCAAGGAGTTCGAATGGTTACATCTCGGGTTCTTGAACGAGATGGAAGTGATAGAACTCAACTCTTCGCGGGAACAAGAGATATGAGATGGCCAAGCAACGGATGAGGAAATCAAGGAAAGAATCCTACAAGACATAGAAAAGGATTTTAAGGAAGACGAGAAAGGCACGCTTTGGTTAGGAAAAAGGATTTGCGTGCCTAACGTGAAGCACATCCGTGACACGATATTAAAGGAGGCATATGACTCACCTTATTCCATACATCCCGGCTGTACAAAGATGTACAAGGACCTGAAAACTTGCTATTGGTGGGATGGTATGAAAAGGTACATAGCTGAATAAGTTGCCTTATGCGACACGTGCCAACGGGTGAAGGCCGAACATCAAAGACCCGCTGGACTGTTGCAGCCATTGAAAGTACCTGAGTGGAAGTGGGAAGACATCAGCATGGATTTCATCGTCGGATTGCCACGTACTCAATCAGGTTACGACTCTATTTGGATTATCATGGACCGATTGACAAAAACAGCCCATTTCCTTCCTGTTAAAACCAAGTACAACGTTGCACAACTAGCCGAGCTGTATATGGAGCAAATCGTGTGTCGCCATGGAGTTCCGAAAAGGACAGTATCAGAACGCGGTACTCAATTTACCTCTAGGTTCTGGAAGATGCTGCATGAAGCTATGGGTACACAACTGGATTTCAGCTCCGCCTATCACCCGCAAATCGACGGGCAAACTGAGAGGACAAATCAAACTTTGGAAGACATGTTAAGAGCTTGCGCCTTAAAACATGGGCGTAGTTGGGATAGGAGCTTGCCGTATGCCGAATTCTCATGCAACAACAGCTACCAAGCCAGCTTGAAGATGTCACCTTTCGAAGCATTGTATGGTAGACGGTGTAGAACGTCGCTGTGTTGGAATGAGACCGGAGAGAGCCAAGTGTTTGGACCCGAAGTGCTGCAAGATGCTGAGAAGCAAGTCCAAACGATACGAGAAAATTTGAAGGCTGCTCAGTCATGACAAAAAGGTTACGCGGAAAATAGGCGAAGAAAATTGACCTTCGAAGTGGGAGACTTCGTGTATCTTAAGGTATCGCCTATTTGAGGCCAACGACGGTTTAACATCAAGGAAAAATTAGCACCTCGTTACATCAGACCATTCAAGATTTTGGGCAAGCGAGGAGAAGTAGCCTATCAACTAGAGCTGCCAACGCACCTCTCCGACGTGCACGACGTATTTCACGTATCCCAACTCAAGAAGTGCTTAAGAGTACCGGAAGAACAAGTACCGATGGATGAGCTCGAGCTTCAAGAGGATCTGACCTATGCGGAGCACCCCATCAAAATTTTGGACGTGAAGGAAAGGGTCACAAGGAACAAAGTGACCCGTTGGTGCAAGGTACAATGGAGCCATCACACGGAAGCCGAAACTACATGGGAGCGTAAGGAATATCTCAAGGCAGAATTCCCTCATCTATTCTCTACTCTATCGAATCTCGAGGGCGAGATTCAGTTTAAGGGGGGTAGATTTGTAACACCCTAAAAATTCATTCCTATGAATTGCATACATTTTTCATGTAGAGAAGCATTATAAAAGAAGTATAAATGGAGAAAGAACTATAGAAATGGAGAACAAACCATAGAAATGGAGAAAAAACTATAGAAATGGATAAAGAACCATAGAAATGGAGAAAGAAACCATAGAAATGGAGAAGGGCATATAGAAATGGAGAAATGGGACATAGAAATGGAGAGGGGAATGTAGAAATGGAGAGTGAGACATATAAATAGAGAGGGGAATGTAGAAATGGAGTAAGTGACATAGAAATGTTGAGGAATGGGAAAAAGATAGCTGAAATGAGCCAATTTCTATTTCCCCAAATTTTTCCCCAAATCTCCAAATTCCCCAATTCCCCCAAAAAGGGGAATTTTCCCCACATATGGGGAATTCCCCCCACATTGCTGCCACACCAATTTATTTGGGGAAAAGTTTATTAGGATTTTGCTCCAATTGGAGTAGGATTCTCCCCCCTCCCCCCTTATAAATAGAAACCAAACCCACCCCCCTTTTGGCCACAGCCCCCCCTCCCCCCCCAAGTTGGCGACTTGGAAGCCCTAGCTCCAACTCGCCGAGTTGCCCCCCCTCGCCGGAGTTCAGCGGCCAGTGAGACGCGCCGGTGAGCCCCGTCGGTGAGCCCCGCCGACGAACCCCGCCATCGAACCCCGCCGTCGAGCCCCGCTGGTGAGCCCCGCCATCAAGTCCCGTCGTCGAGCCCCGCCGACGAGCTCCGTCACGCCTCACCGTCGCAGGAAAAGAGCCGGCGATCTGTCCTGCCTTAATCTTAAATAGGAAAATTCCCCGATGCTGCCATTGCTAGGAGGAAGTCCCCGCCACCAAAAGGAAGTGATATAGGTCTTCGTTACCAATCTTACGACGTCATCACTGTTTCTACCCATCCGTTTTCTTCGCCCCCTTCGAACAGAAACTTCTACGTGTGGACAGATCGCGTTTTGGTTGGTTTTTAACGGTGGAATTGATCTAGATCTTGAGTCAAGATCATCACCACATCCACACTTCATCCCAGCATCCCTGTTCATCATAAAACCCCATGAAAGCCCATTAAAACATGCAAGAACACATACAAACTGGTTTAATAAAACTGCACCATAGGATTTGCATTCATCTACCCCGTTGCATCTTGAGTAAAGTTTGTGCATGATGATTGATTGCTGTAAATTTTGTATGTGTGTGATCGTGAGTAGAAGAACAAGCTCAAGAGGCCATCTACAAGGAACTACAGCACCAAGACTTCAAGACGCTTGAGCATCAAGAACCACGGGAGCAAGGCAAGTGCCCCTTGACCATATTGATCCCATGTTTCAAAACTGTTTTGTTTGCGAAAACTCGTATGCTTCAGTCAAATTGATGGGATACCCTTTTATAGGAGTTTACTATTTTTGTTAACCATCCTTGTTGCCGGAAAAGTTGATGAGTCGGGTATGGTCGTTTTTCCTTTTTGCTCCGCTTAGTCTACGGGATACGGGAAGCTGAAATAAAACATGTCCAGCTACTGCACTCATATGAATAATGATGATGAGAACTTGATGATGTTAATGAGCATGGAATCGGGGAGATGTAGGCAAGCTTGGTTCGTGGATGTTGCTGAATGAGATGGTGGTTTACTTGCCGTAGATCTAAGGACCGGTTCATGCGAGAATATGTCAGGAAAACAGTGCCACCACAAGGCCAAGTATGGGTGCGGCTTAGCTAATTAATTAGGTGTGTTGCTAGCTTGTTATGGACCGTGGATGGCGCGGGGAATGGGAGTCAAGGAGGACTGCCGTGGGAACTGCATGGCACAAGAAGGGGCCCGTGGGTGGGAGAATGGCGATTCGAGCCTGCCGGTGAAACCTTAGTGAGTCCATACGTCTAGTAGCCCCTTTGTAAAGGCTATTTTGTGATCTCTTTGCCATACACCGACGGTTGTGTACTGGTATAATGGAGGTTCTGCAGTCGCTGATGGGTGACGAAATCACGAACTTTTGGGTAAAGTGGTGCCACCTCTGCAGAGTGTAAAACTATCATGATAGCCGTGCTTCCGGTCACAAGAACCTGGCCAACTTCCATAGTTAGAGGGAAAACTTGGGATGGTTATTCGGTATGGTTGTGGTATGGTCATTGGGACTCGTTTTGGAACTGTTTTGAGTCATATAAATGAGTTGGACTTCGGTTATGTGAATAATGAGATGGTTATGAATATTTATGAGTATGAGATGAACTTGATAAAGATTATTGGCTAGTTGAGACTTGATAAATGGTGAATTACGATGAAAGAATGTTGCTGATTACTTGGTTATATTGGGATTTAATTCATCTAGACTTAGTTGCTGTTTTTACCATGTTTTGTGAAATAAAATTTGCTTGCTGCAATGAGCCTTTTATTTCCTACCTTGTTGTAAGCTACATGTCATACTTTTTCCACACTTGCTGAATACGACATGTACTCACCCTTGCATTATCACATAAACATCAGCAACAGGAGAAGAGTACTTCGAGAACCATGTGGAGTACTAGGCGTGCGAACTACCGTCAACATGCCTGTGGAGTTGAAGATAGAGTCTGCTGCTATATAGTTATTTCCGCTGTCGTTTAGAGACTTCCGCTGAAAGAATAAGTTAGAGGTTCATGAGTGAGACAATGAGTTGATGTAATAATGTACTGAAACACTATTTATTCGTGGTTATATTCTGAATTCAGTTTGTGGATTACATGTGTATGTCTGATGAACATCCTGGGCACACATATGCATTAACTTGGTTCTGTTTTCGGAACCGGGTGTCACACGAATCCCACACTATTTTAGCATTGCAGTGGCCACTCGAGGTTTAAAACCTAAGTCCAAAACCAGGGTTTTCTTGGCTATGCATCTGGGTTTTCAAACAAGACTCTAATGCACAATTGAAGTGGATACTCAATGTAAGTTCTCAAAACAATAAAGTTTATGAAATGGCTAATGCAAACCGGAGCAAACAATAAAGTTTAAACTTTGGAGGATTAATTTGGGAGAAACAAAGGTTTTCATGGAGTGAAACTTGATTTGGTGTGAAGTACTCAGAGAGCTGAATCCAACAAAATTTTCGTTCACCTTCCAGGCGAGGGGTTCCACAAAAGGGGCAGTCATTCATGGAGTATGACAACTCTAATACTCCGTAGAGGTTTTATTTACCTCAACCGCAGCAGCAAATTATTTCTCATGCAACCCAATATCAACAATGTGCACAGAATATTATTCACCGAAAGATATCGAAGGAGATTGAGGTGATTTTTCAGCAGAACCGAGTAGTATTCCACCTCAAATTGACAATGAGCACAGCGTTGATGAAGCAACTGAACCTAGCAGCAACATGACGTCTACAGGTCCAGTTCTAAATAATAATTTTGGACAGCAAAGAAAAGCCATGACCAAAGTGGGATTTGTTAACTATGTGTCAGTCAAAGATTTACCCGACGGAGGACCTATTCCCGCAGGCAGGTTTACTTTAAATGACAAGTCTGTGGTCATTTTATCCGACTCTGGTGCAACACATAATTTCATTAGCAACTCATTTGTGATCCGATATCAGATTCCCACAAATACCACAAAGGGTTCCTACCTTATTAAATCTCTAGGAGGAGGCATATCAGCTAACGAAATCATTTCTAAAGCACCATTATGTTTGGGTGAAAAATTTTATCCTACCACCCTCATTATTCTCGAAGATCAAGGAATCGATGTCATATTGGAAATGTCATGGTTAAATTTCCATAATGCTGTCAGGACATCGAGAACCTAAGTATTCATTTGGACTATCCACTTCATGGATGTCACACTTTATTTCTGGGTAAAGTTGTTCTGGAAGTTTCGGCAGTTTTTAACACTACTACAAAAACTATTATCATAGGCGCCTCATTTTTCAGACCCAGGCGGTCCCTAAAAAAACGCGCCTGTCATGTCGAATAAATTAATAGCCATCTGTGATGAATGAACATCACAGACGGCTCACAAAGGCAAACCACCCGTATAAACATATCAATTTTCACAAACGGACCGTGGAGTAGGAGTTGCCTGCAGTATTGCCCATTAATACAGGCGGCTGAAGTGACCGAGCGTGCGTGACCTGTGCGGTTACCGAGGAAAACACGCCTTTGAATTCAATTCAAAGCCACCAAATGTCGCGGCCCGGTATACATAAACCACACTTAGCATCAAACAAAAAGACAACAAACAATTCGATAATCGATAACAAACATTCACTAAAAGTTCAATTTTTACAAGCAGCAAAAGAAAACAACAGACGATCGACTAGTCCTCCGGTGGCGTAGAAACCCCACACTTGTTGGCGATCGCCTCTGTCACACACGGTTTCTCCGAAGAACAACCGAGTGAATACCACATGTATGCCAGGATCATTCTCTCATACATGTGATGACAAATAGTGAAGCATCATTTATTACAAGCCGGGTGTTGAATATAAATAAGTCTTACATAGCATACGTCTCGATGGACGATAATAAGTTCATGACATGTAAATAAAACAGCAGCGGAATATAAATCTTGTGGGCTCCATCACAGGCGTTGCCTGGGGGACTCCGTGAACCTAGAATCCTTCTTCAGGACCAAAGTCTTGGTCATTGAACACCACATCATTCTCTTGACCTGAGCAGCAATATAAAATAACAGAAAAGCAAGTTTGAGTACCGTGGGTACTCAGCAAGTGTGGGAAAGTTATGTCATGCACGGCTAGAGCAAGGAGAGGTTGAACTCATGGTTAAAGCACTACGCAATTAATACCTATCACCTTAGCTTATTAAGCACCTACATTACTACACAGGTGAAATGGTGCCAATCTCCCAACCCATCATCCAAATCAAGTAACCATAACATCATTTCCAATGTTAAGCTCCCCGCTTAACATCATCATCTTCCGAATTCATCATCCTCTAATCATGAATAAGTCCAGGTCGCTCTTGACCGTGAGCACGGCTGTCATGACAGTTTTTGACTCTGCAGAGTTTGCACCACTGTACCCACATGTAGTGATTTCATCCCCGTTGCCGGGTGGACTAAAAGAACATCCATTATGCCAGTGGCCGCGAACCACATTCACACTTCCCAGGTGTGTAGCCAGGAGATCACTACGAAGCCTTTACAAAGGGATTCCCGACGAGCGTGGGCCCACTGAGGTTTCACCCCTAACAACATACAAGAGGATCCAACCCCGCTGTAGTGGCCCCCTCTTGAGCCTTGCGGGTCATATGGTAGTCTAGCTGACACCTATTCCCCGCACCATCCAACAAACCCATACTACGCCGGGGATGCACCTAATTAATTGGCCAAGCTGCCCCATCTCAGCATGTGGTTGGCACGGTAAAGCCAGGTTACATGCTCCATGAACCGGTCCTTAGGATCCAGGCAAGTACTAAACACAAACCCGAGTCTCGTGCACCCAGCACCAACCAAATCATCCAACTTGCCTCGATCCCTACCTCTACATAACTCACAATATCTCATTCAAGAGTAAGGTAAATAAATTGATGATCTCATATCCCAATTATCCCATTCTAAGCATGGCTAATCATAAGCATATAAATAAATGACATGATAAAATAGATCCCAACCCAAGCTACCAGGAAACAAGGTAATGCAATTCTAGGGAAACTTCCTAGCATGGGTTTCATATTTCAATTGACAATGCAAATAATTCTATCTACACATCCTAGCATAGGATCAAAGTGGTCAAGGACGCTTTCCTTCTTCCTGCTGCTCTGAGAATGGAAAGTCTTGGTCTTGGAAGGGAAGAACTTGCTCTGGGGCAGGTTGTACTCATGCCAATACACATATCAAAAGAAAACAACAATCCATAAGACATAGTTCACACTTTCACTTCATGCAAACCACACATACATACCTATGAAAGTCATTCATATTTCTAAGTGTTGTGGTTACTCTACATGTGTTGATCTTTGGCCTACATGCACTTTTAAACATATGTATATGATTTCTAACTTTTGTATTCAGATTTCTGTTTGCACACTATATATGAATTTCCAATTTGAACAAATTCTTTATATTTAATTAATACACTTCTTAGCTACCAAGTTTGCATGAAAGGTAATTGCTACTCCAAATAGGTTTTCAGATCTTCTACCAAATCCTAAACTGAAGTTTTTGGATTTGGAGACTTTATTTATCATTTTCTAATTATGCATACCTATTTTCCTATATTTTTCAGATTTATTTTCTATGCCTAAAAGTGAGTTTTAATATTAAATAGTAGGACATATCGTCTAAACAGAATAGGTTCTGATATAAAATATTAAATAATATATTTTTGAACTTCTCCTCTGATGTGAACTAATTTAAATTTATTTTATCAGTTTTCAGAATTATTTCCTAGCCTAAAAAATGTGTTTCTAGAACTAATAAATATGAACAACACTTAGGCAGATTTCATTTCAGCCTAAAATCTATTTTTAACTCATTCTAAAGTTTTCCAAGTGCTAGGAGAGTTTAAATTTGAATTTGCACATGTGTTTGCCTTACCTTTTAATTTTAAATCCTAGTCACATATTCAAATTTCTGAATTTAATATCATATAGGGTCAAAAAGGTAAATCCACCCTACTGCAGGGTCTATTTACTATTTCCTAAATTTCCAGGGGTCTAACTACACATAACAGAGGGGTTTTTCATAATTTTTATTAAATCCAGGGGCTAAAACTGATTTTTAAATGAATTTACACGAATTTCTAAAGTTCTAGGGGCTAGATCAGAAGTTTCCGGGGCTAGCTCGTGTTTTCCGAGATCCCCAGGGGGTAGAGCGTAAGAATCCCGGCCTTTATAACGCGGGGCTGACGTGGACCGTCCGATTTAAAACAGACGGCTCAGATTAGATCGCTGAACCAGTACGCGAGGGTTTTATTTCTACCGTGCGATTTAAAATAGACGGCCCTCAAGGGGCCACATCGCCCTGGCCGGAGCTAGCCCGCGCGCGCGGCAGCAGGGGTGGCGATCTCGCCGGCGCAGCCTCGGTTTTTGCCGCTGTGCGTTAGAACTCTCATCTTTTTGCACAGATTGACCGCGGAGGGGTAGGGAGTGCTCACCGAAGGGTTTTCCTGCACTCGGAGGCCCTGAAAGTCGGTCGGCGGCGAGCTTCAACGGCGATGGTCTTTGGTGCACGTCGGGGTGGCCGTTGGGGCGCAAGACACGTCGTTTCTTTCACCTGCAGGGCTCCCCGGCGGCGGTGGAACGTGATCAGCATGTTAGATCAGAAAATTATAGCAAGGATCGATGGAAATCGGCTGTAGAAACTTCGGTTCTCACCAGAGAGAAAAACGTCAGGGGGGGGAATAGGGCGATTGTCGGTGTTTAAATAGGCGAGGGAGGGCGGCAGTCTGTTGAGATCATGTTGGGGGCATCCGGGACCGGAATTCGGGGCTGGGAGCGTGTGTTCCGGGGGGTTGTTTCGATCGGGCACGAAAGAATAGTCCGGGGTCAGGTGGGGCGCGCGGGAAGTGAGGGATGACACGCGGGCCCCGCGTGTCAGTGAGACGGAGAGAGGGGGGGCGCGGGTTCGGGTTGGCGCGGGGGATTGGGCCGCATGGCGGGTTTCGGCCCACTGGCCGGTTGGGTTTTTTTTCTTTTTCTGTTTTGATTTGAATTTGAATTCCAGTTTGAATTTGAATTTCTGCACCACATGCAATACGTCCAAAAATTTTAAATTCCCCTCTTTAGCAGGTTTTGGGGTGTTACAGCCTCCACCAACTTCCTGCTGCCTTCCACCACAAGCACCTAACCGACCATCTCACGCATCGCTTCAAAATGACCGGCCACTGAACTTAACGCGAAGAGGTAGTGGCCTATTGGTGCCCATTCCAGTACATTCTGGAAGGCGACCAAGACCCAGGAGCTACATGGCATCAGATGTACTGTTAAATACATCCTTCGCCATCTGCAGGCGCAACGGTGATAGGTCGTCCACCTCTTCCCTGAGGGCAACCAAACTCTGCTCTAGGAAAGCGACTTTCCAAAGCATGTACACTATCTCTTCTGCCCAGGAAGGCGGCGGAGGTGCGGTTGGATGTGAGGGCCCGGACCCAATCACGGGGCCGTGCCGCTCGCCCGGGAATCACATTGGGTGGTGCCGTGCGATGCGGCACCAAACAACACACATAATAAAGCATCATGTTACATCAATCAAGCGGAAGCTTATAAAGTGTGAATTTTACAAATACTTCTCAAAATAGTCTACAGCGGAAGACTGATACAACTCACGTCACATATCTATACTAAGCAACAGAGAAGACGTCCAGCCCGCGGACCCTTCTCACTAACAACACGATCACAATAGCAGCGGCAGGGGTTTCCATGAGTTCCCCACTCGGAGAGTTCCGAGTCTCATCGGACAACCGTATTTATCAGCGTAGTGTTATTACCTGCAAAACAACTCATGCAGTATCCGTGAGCATAAATCTCAGCAAGACTTAACTGTCAACCCTGGTCATGAAACTCTAGATGCTGAAAATATAGGGCTGAATAAAGGAATTTGCACAAACGATAAACTTGAGCTAAAGGAGAATCCTTACTTCAAGTTTTTAAGCAACTTTTATAGCTCTCGCACAATTTACATCGAGACTCCAGAATCAAACAAGAAATGCTTCATCTCGATGCCACTTGCCTGAGGAGAAAATAACTTTAGTGAGCTACCCTAGACCCATACGTACCTTGTGCCATCAACGCCGAGACTCCACAATCAAACAAGAAACGCTTTGTCTCGACGCCACTAGCCCAAGGTAGAAAGTAGATTTAATGATGGTGTTGATCATCCCTCATCTCCAATATGAGGATTACTCATGAAGCATTTTAACTTTTTCTAGTTTCTTACTACGTCACGACGCAGAGAACAAGTATGCTCACTACCACGAGCGATGGTGATTCGAATCAAAAGCATCCGTCTGACATGACACATATGCCCATCCGAGACCGGTGATCAACCGATCCCCTCAATGTCGTATGTGGCAACCTTTCACACGACACCCAAATATCGAACCGGTCACACCGACTTGGATTAAGTCTCACTACGGCAAACCCTTGTAGAGCTAACTTCTCTATCCTTTCAGCATCTGCATAAGACGGTGGGGATTGCCTCGACACCCAGGTTAACATGTTACATCGGTTTCCTGGGTCCCATGTAGCCAGTATGCATCCGGTACACAACTCAAACTTGTCCCACAGGGCCGCACACGAGAACGGGCCTTAATCGACTCGGACAGAGATTAGGTTCACAGGACCACGTCCTTGAGCCTTCCATCCATACTGCCCGGTCTCCATTCCCAACTATGAGGATCAATTCCCAACTCTTCCGATTGATCCCCCTTAATCCCGGTTCACGAGTAGGAAAACGGCCTACTTGAGTTATGCCTCTTTTAATCCACTTTTGTTAACTTGAGATCAGCAGTTATAATTAAGTACTAACCTACTCTAAATGCTACTCCAGGGTTTTTCTGGGTAATGTATGTGGAGTGTCATACAAACCTAGCCATAATGCAAAACTAATATTCTAGACAATATAAAGTGTATACAAATAAAAACTTGTAAATTTGGATGCAAACCGGGGCTTGCCTTTGTTTTGCAGGGGACTAATATATAATGTTCAGTTAGTGAATACCACTTGAGGCTTGATCACTCGCCTTCCTCCCCCTTTGATCTCCACTCCGATTGTTTCACAATCTTCACATAGATGTTACACGTTATGAATATGCACAAGTATTTAATTGTAAAGATTTTGTAACCAGTTCTAATGATAAGTTTAAAACTGGAACTCTGTTTAAGAATTTAAAATGACACTGGTGCTAAGGTTTGGGTTTGGTTAATCAACATGATCAAGTGCTAAGTGTTTTCCCCACTTGTGTTTTGAGCACCAAAAGAGGTTAAAAAGAACAGTGGCCATCCAGGACTCCAATGGAGCTGAAAATTTTCATATGAGTGCCTTGTCACAATAAAATGTTCTGGACCAAAAATTAGCACTTTTCATTGAGTGGTTTATTCAGAACAATTCTCTAAGCAATTAAGCACGAAGAAATTAATCTGAAGTAACTCACATGTTCATGTCAAACTGAGTGCACTATAATTTCAATTATAGTTCATAGAGACTTCATGAATTTTTCTATAATTTGTGGACCTAAGAATTGACCAGAACTGAATTTCCAAGTTTTGGAAATTCTCTGAAAATGTTTCTGTATTCATTTGAACACAGCAACTTGAAATCTGAATTCTCCTAACCAGCTCAACTCCAAATGACCTGAAATTTTTACAGGAGTTCACTAACATCCTAAATATTATTCTGGCAAATTTTAGGATTTTTGGATGAACCAAACACTCTCTAAAATTCTTTTTCTGAAAAGCTTTAAAGAATTTTCCAGAAATAAATAATGACTTTCATACAAATTGGGTTGCATATTTGGATAGAGTTTTTCAACCTGAATCCAACCTAATTTGAATCACTAAATATGGAGGTTCCTACACAAAGATATGATCTTTACAAGAATTGGGGAAATCTGAAAAAATGGCTCTGTTTCTATTTTTCCAATTTTCAGAGACATAAGGAATTAACACCACATTTTGACAAGCAAATGAGGTCCAATGCCTCTGAAAGTTTTACTGGAGTTAGTATACTTGGAAGGATCTCCTGCCCAAATTTAGAAATTTTCCAATACACATAACTCCTGGAAAAATTGCTACAAGATTTTCCTTATATGAATTAATGAGCCAATACAGGGATTTTCATAAATATTGGGCTGCACCCCTGGATAGTACTCTCTGAGAGAAATCCAACAAAATTTATTTGGGAATTATTGGACACCCCTACCCAAAGTTGTAGTTGTTCAAAGTTTGAACTGAAATCTGGAATTCCTAGAAATGTTTAAATGTCTGCTAGTGGGTCCCAGGTCACGTGGCGTGTTCTCAGCCGAAGACACACAGAGTCACAGAGTGAACCCGCACAGCCACAGAATGATCTGGGCCACAGAGAATCTGGTTCAGTTTAAATGTGCGGCTGACGTGTGGGGCTGACTTCTTTCTTCTTCCTCCTGACTCCTCTCGCGCGCGCGCACTGCTAGGTCGCCGGAGCTCCACTGAACTCGGGCTCCCGACCTCCTCCAGAGCCTTTGCTCGTCGCCAGGGCCTAAAATCACGTGCTGAGCATCTTGGTGAAGCTTCCCCGGGCCGGCGAGGTCCCTAACCCCTCTCGCAACGGTGCAGCGGCTCGGCTCACCTTCGGCGGCGTCGGCCGGCCGACCTAGCCCACCAAAAGCTCGATAAAACGGCGCTACAGCACCAGTGGACCTTGAGGATGATCGACGTGGCCTCAAACATGCTCGGGAATGGCTCCAACTAGGTTGCCACCGTGCACCTGAGACCTCCGCCACGTTTGAGCTTGGAAAGCCTAGAATTTGTGCGGTCTACGTGCGTTCCCATGCTAGGTTGTGAAGAGAAAATAATCGCCGACTACTTTAGGTCCCGTGTGCAAGATTTGACGGCCTAAAAACGAGAAATGAGAACAAATTTCAGAGTACCGTACCGGAAGGTCAGTTTGTGCCCGCCGGTGAAGCTTTCTCGAATTCGCGCTCAGTTGTCCATGGCTTGGCTTCAGCTTCGAAGGTGAGCATCATAGGATCCTAGCGTGTCCAAGGATGCTCTTGCTCGGGCATGAGAAGATCTCTGTAGGGTTGTCCACGTGAGCCCTCTCCGTTGGTTACTCTCGGGTTGCCGCAACACAAACTGTTCTAGGGTGGGAAACACCGGGAGCTGCTGGTTTTTGCGCTGAGAAAGTGAAGGACAACCTAGCCTTGCCGTTTTGCAGCTTTGGGAGGCGTTGCACACACGGTTTCATGGTTTTCCCGATTTCAATCGAAGCAGCGGCGGTGCTCTGTTCGGTTTTTGCTCGAGCGAGAGAGCAACGCCGAGTTGCTTCCGTGTGTGAGCTAAAGGATCACGCTGAGGGAGAAAGAGACGCAGGAGCAGCTCTCCAGCGCGAGGGAGAAAACGGGCTGTGGATCACGGCATGTCTCGGTGTCGCCCCGTGCTGTGTCTCTGTGGCCTTCGAGTGGAGAACAGAGAGCAAGACTTAGTTTGCAAGTCTACTGCCCTCCTCTCAATGACATGTAGGTCCCACCCTTCACTCCCTCTTATCCTCTAAAATATCTCCAAAATTTGGCAATTAGTGAAAATAAATTGTGGGAGTTCAAATCTGAATTGTATTTGGATAATTGGACAAATCTCATTCAAATTCAAATGTATATTTGAATCCATTGCAAATTTAAGTCCATTTGGAAAAAATGGGTAGAAAAACCTTTCAAAAATTTATGAAACTTTGCATACCCACTAATTTGGACCTAAGGAATTCAAATATGAAATATGATTTTTATGTTAGCTGCTGCAAACAAGAGTTTGAACACAACAGTTTGCAATTCATTGTCTCAACCAGCCATTAATCTTTCTCATGTTCATCTCATACCCATAAATATTCATAACCATCTCATATTCATATAATCGAAATCAAAATCATTTTCATGACTCAAAACAGTCCCAAAACCAATCCCAATGACATACCATAACCATACCCGAATAACCATCCCAAGTTTTGCCTCTAATCATGGAAGTTGGCCAGGTGCTTGTAACCGGAAGCACGACTATCATGATAGTTTTACACGCTGCAGAGGTGGCACCACTTTACCCACAAGTTTGTGATTTCGTCACCCGTCGGCGACTAAAGAAAACCTCCATTATACCAGTACACAACCGTCGGTGTATGGCCAAGAGATCACAAAATAGCCTTTAAAAAAGGGCTACTAGGATGTACAGACCCACTGAGGTTTCACCGGCAGGCTCGAATCTCCATTCTCCCACCCACGGGCTCCCCTCTTGTGCCATGCAGTTCCCAGGGCAGTCCCTCTTGACTCCCATTCCCCGCGCCATCCAACGGTCCATAACAAGCTAGCAACACAGCTAATTAGTCAGCTAAGCCGCACCCATATTTGGCCTTGTCGTGGCACTGTTTTCCTGGCATATGCTCGCATGAACCGGTCCTTAGATCTACGGCAAGTAAACCACCATCTCATTCAGCAACATCCACGAACCAAGCTTGCCTAGATCTCCCCGATTCCATGCTCATTAACATCATCAAGTTTTCATCATCATTATTCATATGAATGCAGTAGCTAACTATGTTTTATTTCAGCTTCCCGTATCCCGTAAGTTAAGCGAAGCAAAAAGGAAAAACGACCATACCCGACTCATCAACTTTCCCAGCGACAAGGATGGTTAAGAAAACTAGTAAACTCCTATAAAAAGGGTGTCCCATAAAGTTGACTCAAGCATATGAGTTTTCGCAAGCAAAACAGTTTCGAAAACATGGGATCAATATGGTCAAGGGGCACTTGCCTTGCTCCCGTGGTTCGTGTTGCTCTAGCGTCTTGAAGTCTTGGTGCTGTAGTTCCTCGTAGACGGCCTCTTGAGATTGTACTTCTACTCACGACCACGCATATATAAAATCTACAGCAATCAATTATCATGCACAAATTTTATTCAATATGCAATGGGTAGATGAATGCAAATCCTATAGTGCAGTGTTATAAAACCAGTTTGTACGTGTTCTTGCATGTTTTAATGGGCTTTCATGGTCTTTTATGATGAACAAGGGTGTAGGGATTAAGTGTGGACGTGGTGATGATCTTGACACAAGATCTAGATCAATTCCACGTCAAAAATCGATCAAAACATGATCTGTCCACACGCGAAAGTTTCTGCTCAAAGAGGGCGAAGAAAACGGATGCGTAGAAACAGCGGCGACGTCGTAAGATGGGTAATGAAGACCTACCTCACTTCCTCCTTGTAACAGCAGCAGCGGGGGATTTTCTGTGGGGAATTATGGTAGGGCAGATCATCGCGCTTCTTCTCCGGCGACGGCGAGGCGTTACGGGGCTCGATGGCGGGTCTCGACGACGGAGCTCGACGACGGGGGTCGACGGCGGAGCTCGACGGTGGGGGTCGACGGCGGGGCTCGATGGCGGGGCTCGTCGGCGGGGCTCGTCGGTGGGGCTCGTTGGCGGGGCTCATCGGTGGGGCTCACCGGCGACAAAACTCCGGCAAGGGGGGGCTCAACTCGGTGAGTTGGGTGGGCAGGGCTGCGGCCAAAGGTGTAGAGGGAGCTGGGGGTTGTATTTATAAGGGGGAAAAGGAAGAGTTCTAGTCCAATTGGGACTCAACCAAAGAATCCTAGTCAAGTTGGGACTCAACCAAAGAGTCCTAGGGCTTCCCTCCCCTCAAGGCTGCAACCAATTTGCGGGAAAATTCCCCTGAATGTAGGAGAAATTCCCCCTAGGGGAATTTGGGGAGATTTGGGGTAATTTTGGGGAAATTTGGTGGGAATTTTGGGAATTTCCATGTTTTCTTTGTAATTTAGGAAATGGCTATATAACTTCAATATAACCCCTGAACTACTAATAAATTAGGAGAATACTCTGTAAAATTCATTTAGGCCCTGGAAAAGTTGAAAATAACATATTTCAGTCCAGTTAAGTTTATAAATTCATTATTAATTCTGTAATTAACCAAATTATTGTAAATAAATTCTGGAAAATCACAAAAATTGCATAAAATATTCTGTTTACACATTTTAACACATATATATTCTGAAATTAAAAAGAATTGTTTTTTATATGTTGAAAATGCATTCTAAGTAATAAACTAATGCTGAAATTCAAATCAAAACAATATATACTTCAGAAAATTCATGGAAATCATCTAAATGCATATATAAGTTCTGAAAATATAATAATAGCAATATATACTTTAGGAACATTTATAATAAAACTTTTTAGAGCAAAACTAAATCTGAAATTATAACAACATTAGTATATATGCATATATACACTCTAAAACTATTATAAATTGTTATAAAATTAGAAATAAATGTGTTGCTAATATAAGAACTAAAAATAAGAGATATATACCATGCTATAATCATTTTTCTCACATAACAATGTAGAATAATGTATAATCATATGTTGATGAGAAACTACATAGAAACAAATGGTAAATGAATATAATTCTAAATATATACAAGTTTTATATGAATTGCTATGTTCTTATTGCATGTTTGCATTGTTTTGTGTGCATATACATGGGTAGAAATGTCACAAGAGCCATTTCTTACACTTCAAGAGCAAGATTTCGAAATAACTGAGCAGCAAATTGAAGGCAAGTGTTCCTTGACCCATTCGTCTAGGATGATTAGTTAGGATATTTGTGTGATATGTTCAATATGAAACCCAGTTTAGGATGTTTCCCTAGTTTTATTCCTTATCATTCCTTGCAAAACCATGGAGGGATTTAGCAAGAATATGTCATTGTCATTTTATATGCTTAGCCATGCTTAGAACTTTGGAAATGAATGAAACATAGTTATTACTAGTCTTTTGGAATATATGAGAGACACAAGAGTGTCTCATAGTGATAGGGATCTAGACAGACTGGTTGTTTTGGATGGTGCTTCGTGCACGAGACTTGGGTTAGTGATAGTGCCTGTATTAGATTCTAAGGAACGGTTCATGGAACAGTTAACCCAACTTTACAGTGCCACCACAAGACTGAGATGGGGCAGCTTGGCCAATTAATTAGAAGTTTGCCGGTGTAGTATGAGTGTTTGGATGGTGCGTGGAATGGATATCAATTTTTGACTACCCTGGGAACTGGAAGGCTCAAGAGGGGGCTTCTGCAGGGGAGGGTTTACTCCCATGAACTGCAGCGGTGAAACCTCAGTGTGCTTGTACTTGCCGGTAGACCCTTTTGTAAAGGTCAAGTAGTGATCTCCTAATCGCACACCAAAGGAAGTGTGTAATGTGGCTTGCAACCATGGATATCAGGGAGGTTCTTAGTCCACTTGGCAACAGGGGATGAAATCACTACTTGTTGGTAAAGTGGTACAATCTCTATAGAGAACCAAACTATCATGACAGCCGTGCTCACGGTCAACAGCGGCTTGGACTTGTCCATGATTAGAGAAACATGGATATGGATTGAAAAAGGTTGTTAGGTGGTGTAACCAAACTTTAATAACTTATTTATAAAGATGGTGGGATGGAATCACTTAGTAATATAGGTTGCTAACTAAAGCTAAGGACTAGGATTAATGCATAGTGCTTAACAGTGTCAGCCTTTCCTAGCTATTAGTCTTCATATCATCTTTTCCTACACCTGCTGAGTACCATTTTGTACTCAAACTTGCTTTTGTTGGATTTAATATGCTGCTCAGATGTAAATGAAGACTTAGACTACAACAAAGAAGACATTGATCAAGAAGAGTTATTCTAGGTTGGCGAAACCCCCAGGCAACGGCTATTGATTGGAGCACCACGTAGTTGACTTCTGTTGATTATATTATTAGTGTGTACTTGTATTTTTTTGACATATATTTGTAATATTATGTTACACGATGAACTTGTCTTAAATGATATTACACTCTTGTCGGCACATGTATGAGTCAACTAATTCTGGCATACACGTGAGAATATGCTCGGTTGTTCTTTATGGAAAACCGGGTGTGACATGAAGGAGATAAGCTACAAGCTGTGGGTCATTGCAGCTACACTCTCCCTTGACTTTCTTGATGATTAGCTGAGAGTCATCCTTGTCCAACAGCTGCTGGACGCTGATGGACAGCACAGTTTTTAACCCAAAAACAAGAGCCTCATACTCCGGCATGTTGTTGGTTGCCTTGAAGTCAAGTCGCACCATGTATTTGAACTGCTCTCCGGTTGGTGTAATGAGCAGAACCCCTGCTCCGGCACCTTGCTTCCGCGAGAAGCCGTCGAAGAAGAGAGTCCAGTAGGGCCCAGTGAAGACCGGAGCTCTAGGCTCTGGTTCACCGATGTCCTGGCCTTCTGGCTGGCATGGTGGTGGAGTCCACTCTGCCACGAAGTCAGCTAACGCCTGGCTCTTCACCGCATGGCGTGGTAAGAAGTCCAGCTCAAACTCCGCCAGCTCCGCAGCCCATTTAGCCATGTTTCCAGTAGCGTTGGGGCTGTGGAGGATGGTTCTCAGTGGGTCTGAGGTGACCACCGAGATCTTGTGAGCTTGGAAGCAATGGTGCAGCTTCCTTGATGCAACGAGGACTGCATAGAGCAGCTTGTGCACCTCCGGATATCTTGTATTGGCATCGTAGAGGACCTCGCTGATGAAGTAGACCGGACGCTGGATAGTTCGTACCCTCCCAGAGGGGTCTGAAGCATCCTCTTGTAGAGGTTTGGGACTCGGGGGGCCCTCGGGCCCGGGACTGCACTCTAGGAGCTCGGACCAAGGTGCACACCAGTTGTCCGGTCCAGGCGACTGAGGCCCAACCAGTTCTTCTTGGTGAGATCCAGGACCCGGGGGCCCCCTGGTCCAGGACTGCACTCTGGGAGTTCGGACCCAGATGCACGCCTATTGCCGGGTATAGATGGCTGAGACCCGACTGGTTCTTCTTGTGGAGGTCCGGGACTCGGGGCCCCTAGCCCCCGGGTCCGAGACTACATTCTGGGGGCTCGGACCCAGATATGCATTGATCATCAGGTCCACCTGTTTGGGACCTGATTACTTCCCCATCCCAAGGATTTTTTGCAGAGTCTGAGCCCTGGGTCTTTAGACCAATGGCAGAAGGAGCTTATCCTGGGACATGAGGGCGATAGGATTCTGGTCGTGATGCTCACGACCTTGGTTGTGGCAGCGATGTAGAGGAGCAGTGGCTCGCAATGTTCAGGGGCCACCATGACTGGTAGCGTTGTGAGGAACTTCTTCAGCTCCTGGAACGCCTCATCTGCCTCCTCGGTCCATACGAATGGACTAGACTTGCGTAGGAGCTTGAAGAACGGAAGGGCCGGCTCGGCAAGTCTAGAGATAAACCAACTAACTGCAGCCAAGCATCCGGTAAGCCTCTGCATATCTTTGATGCGGGCAGGAGCCGCATCAGTTCTATCTCCTTAATCTTCTCTGGGTTAGCTTCGACCCCTCGTGGTGAGACCAAGAAACCGAGCAACTTTCCAGCAGAGACCTCGAACACACATTTGTCTAGGTTCAACTAAGTGCGCGTGGAACGCAGTCTGTCGAAGACTAGGGCTAGGTTGTCGAGCAGAGATGCTTGCAAATTAGCCTTCACTACGATGCCATCGACATAAACCTCGAACAGGTCCCGAATGAGGTTCCCGAACGACTTGTGCATTGCATGCACAAAAGTGAGAAGGGCATTCTTAAGACCATAAGGCATGGACACATAGCAGTATATACCATCTACTGTGATGAAGGTGGTATGTTCTTCATCTTCCCTAGACATAGGTATCTGGTGGAAACCTGAGTATGCGTCTAGAAAACACAGTAGAACACAGCTGGACGTGCAATCGACTATTTGGTCTATACAGGGGAGAGGGAACAGATCCTTCAGACATTCCTTATTGAGGGCGGTGTAGTCGATGCACATGTGTAGCTTCCCACCAGCCTTGGGGACGACAACAGGGTTGGCCAACCATCGTGGATGATGGACCTCTCGGATGAGGTCAGCATCGAGCAACTTCTTGATTTCTTCATG
Source organism: Neostapfia colusana (assembly GCA_030760725.1). Taxonomy (NCBI): domain Eukaryota; kingdom Viridiplantae; phylum Streptophyta; class Magnoliopsida; order Poales; family Poaceae; genus Neostapfia; species Neostapfia colusana. Next base: position 23,040,645 of record JASWHV010000006.1, on the reverse strand, counting down.
GATGAAGTCTTGCCGCTCAATGGATTGCTTCTGAGGCTTCTGTTGGACCAGCCGGGTGTCGAGATGGATCTTCAGTTGGTGCTCAATAACCTCCCTAGGGATCCCGGGCATTTCCGACGGTCGCCAGGCAAACACGTCGACATTGGCCCGGAGGAAGGTGACGAGGGCGTCTTCCTATTTGCCTCCTAGGCCCCCAACGATTCGGGTGGTCTGGGCGACATCAGGACCGACTTGGATGACCTTGACTGGTACGTCCTCGCCATTTGAGGGCTGCACACGGGGTGCAGATGTCACCCCTTGCTGAAGCATGCTTGGAGGCGGCCGGCTAGCTTCAGCGTGACCGGAAGCGGCTTCCTGCGCTGCTGCCAGCGCTTGGAGCTTTTCCAGTGCCGAGACAGCCGCTGTGGCGACTATGGTGAACATCACTTCTCATGGCGAGCCATCTCGCCCAGCTCGCCATCGTCTCCAGGCTGGAGGCGACGAGGCTACCCCCTGCTCCAGAGCGGGCAGGTCTAGCCAAGCGGCCGGCACACTCTGTGTGATGTACGGGGGTTCTTCCAATATCTCGTCCAGACGAGCCGTCAAGACCCTCCGTCGAGCAGTGGTGGCAGCCGCCCCAGTCCCAGGGTCGACGCCACATCGCAAATGGATGGAGATGCTGATCAGGTTTGATGCCTACGACTTCCCAGAGAACATGGTAGGCGTCGGGCAGCTGCCCCTCCTCGTCACCCCGACCATATCCAACGTGAAGCTCTACCACGTGTTGATCGATGGCGGGGTGGCCCTCAGCGTTATCAGTCTTGCAGCTTTCAAGAAGCTACAAATCCCTATGTCCCAGCTTACTCCCTCAAGACCATTCTCGGGGGTAGGTCGGGACCCAATCCTCCCTTGCAGTAGCATTTCCCTCCCAGTGACATTCGGGACGCCTGAGAACTACCATACGGAGAGCGTCGTCTTCGACGTTGCGGTGGTCAGCCTCCCCTTCAACGCCATAATCGGCATACCAGCTCTGTACCAGTTCATGGCAGTAGTTCACTACGACTACTTAGTTCTTAAGATGCCAACCCAAAGTGGCGTCCTCAAGATCCGCGGTGACTGCACCGCTGCTGTCTCGGTGCTGGAAAAGCTCCAAGCGCTGGCAGCAGCGCAGGAAGCCGCTTCCGGTCGCGCTGAAGCTAGCCGGCCGCCTCCAAGCATGCGTCAGCGAGGGGTGACATCTGCACCCTGTGTGCAGCCCTAAGATGGCGAGGACGTACCAGTCAAGGTAGTCCAAGTCAGTCCTAATGTTGCCCAGACCACCCGAATCGCCGGGGCCTGGAAGGCAAATAGGAAGACGCGCTCGTGACCTTCCTCCGGGACAATGTCGATGTGTTTGCCTAGCAACTGTCGGAAATGCCTGGGATCCCCAGGGAGGTGATTGAGAACCAATTGAAGATCCAACAGAAGCCTCAGAAGCATTCCATTGAGCGGCAAGACTTCATCCGTGAAGAACTCAAGAAGCTGCTCAATGCTGGCTCATCCGAGAGGTCCATCATCCATGATGGTTGGCCAACCATGTTGTCATCCCCAAGGCTGGCGGGAAGCTACGCATATGCATCGACTACACTACCCTCAATAAGGCATGTCCGAAGGATCCATTCCCTGTCCCCCATACAGACCAAATAGTCGATTTCACGTCCAGCTGTGATATACTGTGTTTCTTAGACGCATACTCAGGTTTCCATCAGATACCTATGTCTAGGTAAGATGAAGAACATACCGCCTTCATAACAGTAGATGGTCTATACTGCTATGTTTCCATGCCTTATGGTCTTAATAATGCCCTTCCCACTTTTGTGCGTGCAATGCACAAGATGTTTGGGAACCTCATTCGGGACCTGGTCGAGGTTTATGTCGATGACATCGTAGTGAAGGATAAGTCGCAAGCATCTCTGCTTGACAACCAAGCCCTAGTCTTTGACAGACTGCATTCAACACGCACGAAGTTGAAACTAGACAAATGTGTCTTCCGGGTCTGTGCCAGGAAGCTGCTCGGTTGGTCTCACACCGAGGGATCAAAGCTAACCCACAGAAGATTAAGGTGATAGAACTGGTGCGGCCCCCTGCCCGCATCAAGAATATGCAGAAGCTTACCGAATGCTTGATTGTGCTCAGTCGGTTTATCTCTAGACTACCCGGGTGGGCTCTTCCGTTCTTCAAGCTCCTACGCAAGTCTGCAACCAAGGAGGCAGATGAGGCATTCCAGGAGCTGAAGAAGTTCCTCACAAGCTACCAGTCATGGTGGCCCCTGAACAAGGCGAGCCACTGCTCCTCTACATCGCTCCCACAATGGAGGTCGTGAGCTTGGTTCAGGCTGCAGAGTGACTAGAACTATGTCACCTTCAAGTCCCAGGAGAAGCTCCTTCTACCGTTGGTTTAAAGCCCAAGGGGTCATACTCTGCAGGAAATCCTTGGGATGGGAAAATAATCAGGTCCCAAATAGTTGGACCTGATGATCAATGCATATCTTGGTCCGAGCTCCTAGAATGCAGTCCGGGACCCGGGGGTTTGGGGGCCCTGAGTCCCGGACCTGCACAAGAAAAACCAGTCGGGTCTCAGCCATCTAGACCCAGCAACAGGCGTGCATCCGGGTCTGAGCTCCCAGAGTGCAGTGTCGGACTAGGGGGCCAGGGCCCCCTGGGTCCCAGACCTCACCAAGAAGAACTGGTTGGGCCTCAGTCGCCTAGACAGGACAACTGGTATGCATCTGGGTCCAAGCTCCCAGAGTGCAGTCACGTGCCGGGGGGCCAGGGGCCCCAGCATGGAGGTCCATGGAAGAAGCAGAAAAAGATGCTACTTGGGAGGCAATCACATGCCAAAGCTACATCAACCGTGGACGTCTTGAAGGAACTCAGTACATGTACACCAATCAGAGAGGGTTGTACAATTGTACAAATGGACGTGAGCCTTGAAGAGGGAGTTAGCCTCAACACCAGGCTACAGAATTGGCAGCAAGAACTTTAGGATGTACATGCTCTCCTGAAAAGACAGAGGCTATAATGCGTGGATTGATGAGGATGAAGGATGGAGAACAAAGTGACCTTTATGTTTCAGAAGAGGATACTTGGACTCCTGACTCTCCGGATCGTAGGGCAGTCAAACGCCCTCGTACCTCGCCGCCACCTCCTGAGCCAACCAGAGCCGAGTCAGCGGCTAGTTCTCCTGAAGGCGAAGAGCAGGACCCTCAGGAGAATGAACAAATACCAGAAGATAATTAGGATAGGTGTCCATAACTATGTCATAACTCGAGTAGTAGCGTTATTGTAATATAAAACTTAGTGTGTAATTGTTGTTTAGATTTGATGGTGTGCAACGTGAGTTGTGAAAGCCATAGGCTTATGTCCACAACCTCGTTAATATATGTACTTACCCTTAATGCATATAAATATTATGTTTGCTTCAAATATGATTTGTCCAATGATTAAGTTAAATCTTTATATCTTTTCAGGTTAATTAATTGAGATATATGCATAATATTATGGAAATAGGAGTGTACATATATACTTAGAAGATGAGTCTGAACATAGTTGTTCACATATAGATGGCAGGCAGAAGGAGACGTAATGGGGGAAACAAGAATGGTGATGTTGGAAGGTTTCCTTTACCTGAATGGCAGCCAAGAGTTGCAAGCAGAGTAGACGGAGAAGCAATGCAACAAATGATGAATATACAGAATCAACTCATTTATAACTTGACACAAGTGGTGACCAACATGAAACAACCCCCACCACCATTACAAAATGCACCACGTCAATCAAGGTTGAGTGAATTTCTCAATACTCAACCACCAAGGTTTGACAGTGCCATAGAACTTTTAGAAGCTGATGATTCAGACCCTTCTTCCACCTTGCGCCAGGACACCGTATACACCGACTCCGATTGTGGCGCACCCTGTTCTCTGCCAATTCTCGACCATTTTCCCTCCGGTTTCGTGCTACGTGTTCCTCACGCCGTCCTCTAGCAGTCGGGCAAGGTGGTGCAACATGACAATGGCCAGAAACGGGTCAGCATCGGCGGCGGCATTCTGTGGCGCGGCGCCGATGAGGCCCGGTGTGTTCTGAGCTGAAATCCACGAACAAAGCTGCTAAAAAGCATCCCTAGGGTCCGGGGAATGTGACCCTACCCTCCATTTTAGCAGGGAACGGCCGGAAAGGGTTTGTCGCCGGTGGACCGACCCGTTTTGGGCTGGTGGCAGCGATTCCTCGTTGCCCCGCTTGTAGGGTGGCCGAGATGCTTCGGTTTTTGGCATGGGAGGTCGTAGGGAGCTGTAGTTGCTATGGCTTGAACCGTAACATGGTTGATCAACTAGGTTGGGAGAATTTCCCAAATTCGGTTTCAGCAGTTCCACGTTCACCGGCGCTAAACGGCAAATTCCGGCGAGCCGGCGGTGGAAATAAGCAAGAAGGGTTCAGGAGAAGCAGCTACACCTCGTGGCGTACCTTAGGGTGGCTTTGATCAAGCCGGAGGGTCGCTGGAATGGCCGTACGTGGAGTAGCCGTCAAGTGGCTTCGTGTGGAACTGAGAAGAAGAGAAAGCTTCGTGCGCCAACCCTAGGACGCTGGAAACGGGCTGATGGTTGGTGACACACGTCCAGAACTTGCTGGCGCAGCTCCTAGACAGATCAACCGGGCGCTAGGGTGACCGGAGGCCGATCGGCGATGAGAGACTGAGGCGGCGGCACATGCCCTGTTTTTCCCGAGTGAGCGCGAGAGGGAGCGGTACTGAGGGGATTTGCTCATGCGAGGAAGAAGAGGAACCGCATTTGAGTTCGGAAGCTGGTGATTTTTACCACGTAGCAATCCACAGTGCGGGCTTCACTTCGGTGGGAAGCAGAGGCACAGCTCTGTGGCTGCCCCGGTGTGCAACTCGCACGGAAGCAACTTTGCCACTGTAGTTCATGTCTCACTTCTATGTGGGTCCCACTCCACCTAATAGCTCTGATATTTTCTTCCAAATTAAATCCTTTGCTTCCTCCCAAAGTCATGGTTTGAAATGTTGAATTCAACTGAATTCATTTGAATTCTAGTGTGGAATTTGAACTGAGTTTGGTTATTTGAATTTGAATCTTGTTTTTGAATCCTCCCTCTCCCATTGATTCAAACCACTAGCAAACTAAGCGTAAATAATCTGAATTTTGGCGTGGATGCTAATTCAAATGTGGGGAACACATTTGTGAATTCAATTTGCCACTTCGGAGGATTTTGCATTTGGAACTGAAATCCGAATTCAAGTTTGAGGGCTTCCTCTCTTAATCCTAATCAAATAGTAGAACCCCTCAAAATGAGCTGAAATTTTGAGAGGCCTAATATTTGGATTATGAAGACCCAAGTTATGAATTTAGTTCTCCATGTTTAGAAGTTTTCAGAAAGTTTGAATCATCAATTTGAACTCACACCGTTATATTTTGAAGTTTTAATTCCCCTCATTTTTCCTAAGTGTAAATGTGCTGGATTTCTTGCTACCACTTTTGGGAATTCTACAAATAGCCTTTATAAAGGGGCTACTAGGATGTACGGACCCACTGAGGTTTCACCGGCAGGCTCGAATCTCCATTCTCCCACCCAGGGGCCCCCTCTTGTGCCATGCAGTTCCCAGGGCAGTTATCATGGGCTCCCATTCCCCGTGCCATCCAATGGTCCATAACAAGCTAGGAACACACCTAATTAGTCAGCTAAGCCACACCCATATTTGGTCTTGTGGTGGCACTGTTTTCCTACTATGTGCTCGCGTGAACCGGTCCTTAGATCTACGGCAAGCAAACCACCATCTCATTCAGCAACATCCATGAACCAAGGTTGCCTAGATCTCCCCGATTCCATGCAAATTAACATCATCAAGTTATCATCATCATTATTCATATGAGTGCAGTAGGTAACAAGTTTTATTTCAGCTTCCCGTATCCTGTAAGTTGAGCGAAGCAAAAAGGAAAAATGACCATACCTGACTCTTCAACTTTCTCGGCGACAAGGATGGTTAACAAAACTAGTAAACTCCTATAAAAGGGTGTCCCATCAAGTTGACACAAGCATACAAGTTTTCGCAAGAAAAACAATTTCAAAAACATGGGATCAATATGGTAAGGGGGCACTTTCCTTGATCCCGCGGTTCATGTTGCTCAAGCGTCTCGAAGCCTTGGTGATGTAGTTCCTCGTAGACGGTCTCTTGAGTGTGTCCTTCTACTCACGACCATGCACATACCAATATTACAGCAATCAATTATCATGCACAAACTTTACTCAGGATGCAATGAGCTGGATGGATGCAATTCCTATGGTGCAGTTTCTTAAAATCAGTTTGTACATGTTCTTACATGTTTTAGTAGGCTTCCATGGGGTTTTATGATGAACAAGACTGCTGGGATCAAGTGTGGACGTGGTTATGATCTTGACACACTTTGTAGATCAATTCCACCGTCAAAATTCGACCAAAACATGTTTTGTCCACACGCAGAAATTTCTGCTCGCAGGGGGTGGAGAAAACGGGTGCGTAGAAACAGCGGCGATGTGGTAAGAGGGCTAACGACGACCTACCTCACTTCTTCCTCCTTTCTTCCTTATGGCAGAACCTCCTTCCTTGCAATGGCAGCAGCGGGAGAATTACTGAATAAGAAAAAGCTGTCATTTTATTATATAAAGGATAAGATCAATTCGGAAGTTATTATTTTAGCAGACGGAATTGCTCTTGTCTAATTTAGGACTTTCCAATAAATTTTATCTTACCTAATTTTCTCTAGGGCGGGGAATAAAATCGAAAAGGAATAATCCTTTTTGTCTGATCATAGAGGGGCCGTATGAAGCTAATGTTTCATGTACGGTTTTGGAATAGCGGTGGGAACTGTGATGTTATCATCGACTATGATTATCTAACAGTTCAAGTACGGTTGATACAGTTGAAGCACAGTCAAAATATGGTTTTTTTTGGATGGAATATCTTTGGCGTCAGCCTATAGGTTTTCTATTTTTTCTAATTTCTTCTTTGGCAGAATGTGAAAGATTACCCTTTGATTTACCAGAAGCAGAGGAAGAATTAGTAGCGGGTTATCAATCCGAATATTCCTATATAAAATATGGTTTATTTTATCCTGCTTCTTACCTAAATTTATTAGTTTCTTCTTTATTTGTAAATATTCTCTACTTAGGTGGATGGAATTTTTCTATTCCCTATATATCCTTTTTTGGATTTTTTTCCAAATGAATAAAATTGTCGGAATTTTGGAAATAATAATGATTATCCTTATTACATTAACTGAAGTTTTTTTATTTCTCTTCGTTTCTATCAAAATAAGATGGACTTTACCTAGGATAAGAATGGATCAGTTATTAAATCTTGGATGGAAATTTCTTTTACCTATTTCTCTGGGCAACCTCTTATTAGCAAATTCTTCTCAACTAGTTTCACTATAAATAAGATAATACAATAACAGTAAGAATATCTTCAACACAAAAGTTCTCTCAAACAAGAGAAAGAAACATACGTTTTTCATACATATTTAGAATATGTTCCCTATGATAACTGAGTTCATTAGTTATGGTCAACAAACAATACGTGCCGCAAGATACATTGGTCAAGGTTTCATAATTACCTTATCCCACACAAATCATTTACCTGTAATGATTCACTATTCTTATGAAAAATCAATGGCATCAGAGCGTTTCCGTGGGCGAATACACTTTGAATTTGATAAATGTATTGCTTGTGAAGTATGTATTCGTGTATGCCAATAGATATACCGCTTGTGGATTGGAAATTTGAAAAGGATATTAAAAAGAACAATTGCTTAATTATAGTATTAATTTTGGAGTTTGTATATTTTGTGGTAACTCTATTGAATATTGTCTGACAAGACTGAGGAATATGAACTTTCTACTTATGATCGTCATGAATTGAATTACAATCAAATTGCTTTGAGTTGGTTACCAGTCTCCATATCAGGAGATTATACAATTCAAACAATTAGGAATTCGCCTCAAAGTAAAATGGATGAAGAAAAATCTTGGAATTCAAGAATGATTACTGATTACTAGGTACTAGGATTTTTTCGTTAGAAAAAATCAAATAGTTTTTTACTAACTATAAAGAAAAAAGAATAACTACTGCTTATTAAAAATTATTCATGATTTAAAATTAGAGTAAATTTTCCTGATGTGATTTCTAACTATACAATTTTATGTAGAAATATCTTAACCCCTTTTTCTTTCCTTGAATCTTTTAGTTTTAGTTAGTTCATGAAAAATTTTATACTATTAATTTATTCTTATCCATAATGGAAAACCCTTCCCATCCATTGAAGTTTATGTTGCAGGAGAAAAGGAGTTACTTATACATAAGTAGAAAAATAGTGTACCTAAAAGAGAGGAAAGTGTTTTCTGGCCAAATTTCATTTGAAGCAAAGCTCATTTGAGCCTTGCATAATTAAATGTGTATTTGGCCATAATTAGAGCTCTTACGGCCTTGTAGAGATTTTCATGGATCAAGCCATGACTTTTTGCAAACTATATTTCAATATGGTTCTAATGGAATCTGTTTCGCCTAATTTGAAGAATTCTAGCAAAAGATATGACCTAAAGAAGTTCAGAGAAATTCTGAGAAATGTTTCTGGACATTTTTCTTTTTCTTTGGACCAGTTTATTTAATCACACCATTAGGTGGATTAAATTAGCTCGGATGGATCTGAAATTTTTCATGTGAATCAGGGATATTACAGTTAACACCGTAGCCAAATTTCAGATTTTTTCATAAAAGGAATCTCCAGTTAAATTTCCAACAGTTTAAATTTTGGAGAATTAATTCTGGAGAAATAAGGGATTTCATTGAGTGAAACTTATTTTCCTGGAAAGTACTCAGAGAGATAAATCCAACAAAATTTTGTTCACTCTATTTGGACACTCCTAGTAAAAGTTATGTGTGTCTGAAGTTTGGGAAAAAATCTGAAAATTGGAAAACCCGATAAATGTTTAAATGTCTGACTGTGGGGTCCACAGGCGATGTGTCACTTCCTGCAACGACACACGGGGCCACAGGGTTAACCGTGAGTTGTCACAAACTGATCCTGAGCCACAGAAGATCTGGCGCACGGAAAACCTAGGCTGACCCGCAGGGCCCGCGGCTTGTCTTCAACCTCGCACTCCTGCGCTCGGCCGCCGCCCCCCTCACGGGAGTGCTCGCTGGAGGGGTGTTACAGTGCACCAAACTTCGTGATTCTCTCCGCCTGGGGATTTTGAGACACGGGGAATCCATTTGTGGCATGAACTTGGGCCGCCGATGACCGGACCATGACTGGCGACGTGCGGCGGCTTCGGGACAACTTCGGCTATGTCGGCCGATCTCCGTAGCACCCCAAAAGCTCGAGAAAACGGTCCTAAAGCATCAGTTGACTATGGGAAAGCTCGACATGAAAATAAACTAGCTCGGGAGAAGATCTAAGTAGCCGGTCACCGTGCAACCTAGGTTAAAATCATGGAAAAGGGGAAAACTCGGAGAACAGAAAGTTTACTCTATGATTCTTCGAGGTTTTCGATCCTATGAACTCGCACGGACCTCTAAAAGGGGTTTGCTAAGTTTGGTGATGAGTGGTGCAACGTGTAGAACGAATTTTGAATAGTCGGCCCGCGGTTCATATTGCACACCGGCGCAAAGAATTGAAATTCCAGTGAGCACAGCCCATGGCATGCGGCCGGGGTTTACGGTGAATAAGGAGAAGACCTAGGCTAACCTTTTTGTTGTTTACAGCTCAGGGAAAGAAGGGCTGTGGTGGCCGGGTTGTTCTCATGGCGGAGGCTTGGGTTGAACCGAGGAAGAAGAAGAGGCTCGTGTTGGCCGGGGAAAGCTGATCACGAGCTGCTGAGGGCTGGAACACGTCGAGTGAAGTCCGGCGGTTCCATTTCTGGCCTCAGCTTGAGGTGAAAGCCTCGGACTCAGTCAGTCGACAGTGGAGCAGAAAACTTGGCCGAGCGGCGCTGTTCTTTCGCGCGAGAGCGAAGCAACAGGCGCTGTGAGCGATGAAATGGCTCGGAGAGAAGTCGGGCGCGAGGATAAGGAGCTGGCGGCGTCGCTCGGTTGCAAAAGTCGTCGAGCAGAAGGTGGTGCTGGATGTTCAGCTCGGTGGCGCGCGCTGCTTCGGCCAGGAGAACAGAGCAACCGAGCTCAGTCGGTTTGGAACACCAGCGTAACTGACAGGAGGGCCCCACCTCTCCAAATTTGTCTCAATAAATTGAATTCTTACTGCTCCTAATATTGGGGACTCTAATACCCTTTTTGATTTGATCAAATCATCCAATGCACATTTGAATTTTGATAATTCAAAGTGTGAAATAGTTTGGATTAATTTGCAGCACATGTGAAGTTGAAATTCAAATTTGGTTTGAATTTGCTCAAAATAGCTCATGTCAATATCATCTCCAAGTGGAGTGAAAATTGGTGTGTGAGCTCATAAAAGTGTGCTGAGTGTGAATACGAACCCCTATTTTGAATTCATGTGGCGAAAAGAGTTTGAATTTGAATTTACATTCAAACTAGCCTTTTAATATTTGTATCCAAAAGTACCTCAAATGGTTTTGGATTTTTTTGAAATTTGGCATAAGAATTTCTAACAAAGTTTAGGAGTTGATAGTGTGCGCTCAGCCCCTATATGATGCATGTGGGAAATACCACTTTTGCATTTTGTGAGTTCATCTTCTAATTATCTATTGATGGTAGTTACTTGCTCTTCAAATGTGTTCATAAGTTTACCACAAATGAAGTGAGGTGTGTGGGTGATGAACACTTTTAGCAAGTGAAAACTTTGTTCCTTACATCCCCCCCTTAAAATAATCTCGTCCCGAGATTATAAGGTAAAAATGAGATAGAGGACGGTGGAAAATTACCGGATGTGGGACGTTAAAAATTCCATATAATTAGTGCGACGAAACCCTTTGCTCTCCCATGTCGCTTCATCCTCAGAGTGATTACCCCATAAAACTTTATAGAACCACAACATTCGTTTGCGTGTGGTTCGGGCCTTCTCGTCGATGATCTTAACCGGCTCATCCCGATATGTGAGATCTGGTTTCAGTTCCTCGATATCTCCCAGCTGAACGGTGGTTGAAAACTTGAGGCACTTCAACAGCTGAGAAATGTGGAAGATGTCGTAGACACAGGAGAGCGTCACTGGTAATTCCAGCCGGTATGCAACGGATCCACACCTTTCCAGAACCTGGAATGGATCGATGAATCAGGGTGCCAACTTTCCTCTGATCCCGAATCTGTTAACACCCTTCATCAGAGACACATGCAGATACACGTGATCCCCAACCTCAAATTGCATAGGCCATCGTCTCTGGTCCGCATATTGCTTTTGTCGGGATTGGGCGGCTTTCAAGTTCGCTCCAATAAGCCGAGCTTTTTCTTCCACTTTGTTGACAAGATCAATCCCGAAGGTGACACTTTTGCTGGACTCACACCAATTCAGCGGTGTGCGGCATTTTCTTCCGTATAGCGCCTCGTAGGGTGCCATCTTAATGCTGGCCTGGTACCCGTTGTTGTATGAAAACTCATCTAACGGTAAGTGATCATCCCAATTCTTACCATGGTTGATAGCACAAGCTCGTAACATGTCTTCCAGTATTTGACTACCCACTCGGTTTGCCCATCCATCTGCGGGTGGTACGCAGAACTACGGATCAGTTTTGTACCCAAGGTTGCATGCAGCTGCTCCCAAAAACGAGACACAAATTAAGTGCCCCGATCCGAGATAATAATGCGGGGTATGACGCATAAGCATAGAATCCGTGGGATGTACAGCTCAGCATACTTCTTGGCATTGTAGTTTGTATTGACCAGGATAAAATGGGCAGACTTCATGAGCCGGTCGATGATCACCCACAATGAATCATGTTTCTGAAATGTGGTGGGTAAACCGACGATGAAATCCATGCTTACGTCCTTCCACTTCCAGGTATAATGTCTAATGGTTGCAACAGTCCCGGTTTCTTCATGTGGTCAGCCTTCACCCTACTATATGTATCACACTCGGACACATATTTCCCGATCTCCACATTTTTGGGACTTTTACATTCGTCCCCCCTTAAAAAGAATCTCGTCCCAAGATTCCAAAAGAAGAACGAGACGGAAGAGGTAATTCCAAGCTGTACGATGATAAAAGTTCCGGATTGTTCATGCGGAGGTAATCTTCACATTCAACGTTGTTTCTTCCATGGTACTATTACTCCACAGCACCTTGTAAAATCTTAATGTCGGGTTCTAGGTGCTCCGGATCCTTTTATCGATTGTCTGAACCAGTCGCTCGGCGTAGGCAAGATCTGGCTTCAACTCGTCGATTTCTTCGGTGTGGACAGAAGCGGAAAATTTGAGGCACTTCCGCAGCTGTGACACATGAAATATGTCGTGACCCCCAGCATAGTTTGCCGGTAGCTCCAGCCGGTAGGCTATGTGTCCGCACTTCTCCGTGATAGCCAGTGGACCTAAAGCTCGGGTAGCAAATTTCCCCTTTACATCGAACCGGTGAATTTCTTTCATCGAAGACACACGAAGATAAACGTGTTCTCTGACATAAAAATGCAACGGTCCACGCCTTTGATCAGCGTAGCTTTTCTGTTGGGATGGTGCCACCTTCAAGTCCGCTTGTATTAACCGAACTCGGTTGTTGGTTTTGTTGACTAAATCCACCCTGAACAGTACTCTTTCGCCGTACTCACACCACTTCAGCAGTGTGCAACATTTCTGGCCGTAGAGAGATTCATATTACAAGGTATAACTATAAGGTCTTTAAACCATAGAGTACCTTCGTTGTCCTTCTAGAAACTCCTTATCTCTCCGTTGTCTATTCTTCTCCGTATGTGAGACATACCCTTGTCTCTCCTTTGAACATCAGCAATCTTTCCTCAGATTGTTGGAATGAGAGCAATGACTCGAAGACTTGGTTCCTCTGCTGCCAACTCAGCAATAGTCCAGTTGTGAACATGGGCTTTCCGACTAAGCGCGTCGGCAACCATGTTCGCTTTTCATGGATGGTAGTGGATCTTGATGTCATAATCTTTTATGAGCTCCAACCATCTTCGAGAGTATCCTTGCACCAACCAGTTGAGCGACTAAAATATCGATGTGGGGCAGGGGTACTTGTTCTTTATAATGACGGCACTGGGCAAACGATAATCAACACCTAATTTCAGTGTCTCATCGTTATTCTTAATGAACAGCGCAGAGCAACTCAAAGGTAATGAGATTGGTCATATAAAACCTTTGCTCATGAGTTCACTTAGTTGCTACCTCAACTCCCCTAGTTCATTGGGTGCAATCTTATACGGCCTCTGTGAAATCGGTGTTGTTTCCGGTGCCAGTTCAATCTTGAACTCGACGTCCCATTGGCCAGCATGCCCGGTAACTCATCAGAAACACATAGGATATGCACGTCCCACCAGAATGTCCTCGAGTTTAATCACTTCCGTGTGGTAGGCCTAACCAGTCCTCTTTGTGGTACAGAACAGACTCTTCTGTCCTAACCCAGATTTTGATCTGTTTAAAAGCATTTTAATAACTCATGTTGCATACCAGAGTTAAATATAACTTCAGCATCTTTCCAATGAGTATTTATTTGTCCCCAGATCAGCTATGGTTAGAAAGTTGTGATAATTCAAAGTCAACAGAATTTCTGGAAGAATTTCAACAGCACCTCCTTTGAAAGTTGCTGTTTTCAACTCACAATTCCACTGAATTCCGTGCTGCAACTGCAAAATCTTTGAATTACAAAGATGTAAAACATCTCCTAACCTTTCCAAAACTGTATCCTATGATTATTTTAGATTTCTCTACAGAGAGTTATGCTTGAAAAACAGAACACTCCAGAGAGTGTTTTAAATCTGTCCTGGTTCCGGACAGTTTACCATCATCTGGATTTCAACGAGTTTGATGTGTGATTATGATCTCGAAGTCTACAACAAAGTTGTAGAGCACTTAAACCTATTTCAAGAACCCTATCCCACACCTCCATTGGATAAATAACCTGTAAGTTAGGGTCTGTTAAAGTTCAGCAAACTTGCTGCCAAAACAGAGCACTCTGTTTTTCCAGTCCTTTGAGCTGAACTAATTAACTTTTGAATTTTTCTTCAAAACCAAAGTCCTAAAGATTAAAACTTGGTTATCTTAGATCCTTTTAAACATTGTTTTTAATGCATTCATGATTAGTACATGTTTGTACTATGTTCCTCACAAAATGGAAAATCCTAACCGAATTATACCAACATATACGTTTCAACTGTGGCTCTAAAAAAGGTCCCTCGCAAACGTGTACTACGCGGGATACGTACATGGTTAGTACCTGCAGAAGAACACTCAATAATGGTGCACTCACAGGTTGTTGTCATTTCACGCAGGTCCATATCATAGTAAAAACATACGCCCATATCATTGCCATACGGCCGTCCTTGAGTGAAGCCACGTCTCAAGGTACATGGTCACGTTTTCACACCACACGATGGGGAACCCGAGTAGAGCGCGAACGAGTTGTCACGGTTGGGAATTTTATCACCCCAACACATACCACCTACTGCCCTGCAGGGCACACCAATGGCAAGCGCTGCGTATGTCCTCCTAGGCTATTTCCAAAAGAACACACTATCGTGTTACCGACCACACGATGGGGTTTCCACTTTCTTGCCCAATGCACGCTAGGGACCAGCGTTTCATATGAACTCAGAAACATGAAGAGTTCAAGAGTTTCATATTGATGTCTCACACCAAGTTGTGAGACTTATACCCTGAACCACTTTCCTCGTCAGGAGAGCTAATCAAAATTGATCCGCTTTCAGTGGCGTTCCTTACCATGCTTACCTGAGCATAGGTGCATCGTTACATAATCAAAATTCAGAAGTATAACAAGTAGGTTAGTCATGCCACTTTAAATAACTATACTAATCTAGTCCTTATTCGGGCATACTAGCGATTCCTCACCGTAATCCTAAGTTTTCCCGTAATACTGTCCTTATTTAGTGTGCTATCCCCTAAGCAGCTTTGATGCCAGCCCGCGAAGGACCGAAATCCATACATTCTAGGATCACAGAGGGTGGTGCCGCACGATGCGACACCTGACAGCACACAATAAGCAACATAGTATTACATTGAAACTTACTGGATTTGTACAAAAGTAGTACACTCTTCAGTTACAACTCATGTATAGAGTCTACTACAGCGGAAGCTATTGATACAACTCACGCCAACACCTAACTAGCAAAAAGTGGTTGTCCGGCCCTACGGACAACCCACCCTAGCTGCACTCAGGCTCAACGCGGCGTGTACGGATCCCACACAACCGTAGTCCCTGACAGAGGGCAGCGCTCGCCTTGGACTCACACTCCGAGTCCGTGGGGTACCCCTCACCTGCAAACACTCATAGAAGCAACCGTGAGCACGATGGCTCAGCAAGTCTTAACCGACTCTCCTACACATGAAACTCTACATGCAGGTCATGACAAAGGTAGGATAGTAATTTGCAGCAAAGGACACGCCTACAAGTTCATCCTTAGTTCATCTTTTAGCAACAAGTTAACGGTTCATGAATCTGAAATTTAGTGAGCAATATTTGATGGCACACATGTAGCAATAAAAGTTATTCATATCAGCAGTAATGCATATCATCCATTTCATATAATTAACCTACGTCATGACTCACTGACCAAGTGGTACCCATTACTGCGAGGGACGACAAATTGACTCCATATACACCTGCAGGGATACCCAAATAGCAGGTCCCGTACGCCCATCCGTGGAGCTGCACAGCATGCTCACTCGATGTCGTACGGAACAACCTTTCACCAAACAGCCCAAACGTCGAACCGGTCGCACCCAAACAGACAGGAGGTTCCCTACACGGAGCATCTCTCTATGCCCGTTAGTGGATTTCCACCTTGCTGCCCTCAACCTACACCTATAAATTGGTGCGTTATGCCTTGATGCCCAGAGGTATAGGTTACAAAAGGTTAATCGGACACTATATATCCGATATGCCTTCGGTACATTTAAACTTGATCAGCGTTGGCCGCACATGGATCAGTCCTTGTCAAGGGCAGCGATCCCGAGGGACGGAGGACCTCGGCTACGTAGTTCGTAGCCGCTATCCGTGATGGCTGGCCGGGTTATACCCCCTGGTCGCCGTTCTTCGCCGGAGGGTTATGCCCCCTGCCGCCGGCTGGGTAGAAGAGGAGAGGGAATAGATGGTAATATCTTTCTTATTTTTCAAGTGTTTGATTACCTGCCTATCTATAGCCTCCTGGCTCAACCAAAAGGAGTAACAAACTCCACTAATTATTGATTACCAAAAATAGATAGAGTATCTTCTACTTTCCCTCCTGGCCACGGTTGGAGATCGTGGCCTGCATGCTTGCCGCGCGCGCATCAGCGCGTTCGTTGGCTCGGCGCACGTCACGGGTCATATGGCGCCTGGTGTAAACTTGTTTGAACATGACATCTCCCTCCCCGTCGAGGGCCAGCTTGTCCTCGAGCTGGAATTGGGGAAACATGGCACGGAAAGGCGCGACGTCTTCCCAGGTCGCTGATGTACGCCGCGAGCCAGTTGGTACCGCACCGCGCGTTCAGGTTCTGGGCTAATGGCGCCATGATGCATGAGCGGCAATGGTGGAGGCGCTGTTGGTGGCGACCCATGGAACTTCTTGAGTAGTCCCACATGGAACACATTGTGGATGCGGGCGCGGGGTGGAAGCTCCAGCCGGATGGCGACCTCGTTGATGAGTTCGACGATGCGGTACGGCCCGACGAAGCGTGGCTTCAGTTTGCTGCCCACAGCCTGAGGAAGAGATGACGCCGCGCGCTGCCGTAGTCGAAGCAGCGCCCAATCACCGACCTGATAGGTGACCGCGCAGTGCGTACGGTCGTAGTGGCGCTTCTGGTACTCCTGTGCCTGCTCCAGGTGGTGACGGATGTCGGCCAGGAACTCCGCGTGCTCCTCCATGCTCTTGGTGACGGCCGGCACCCTGGTGTCCCCGGGTTCATAGGACCGGATGGAGGGAGGATCACGCCCATAGACCACGCGGAAGGGGGTGTCCCGTAGGGACGTCTGGTACGCCGTGTTGAAGAGGAACTCCGCCCAGGGAAGCCACCGGAGCCACTCGCGCGGCCTGTCTCCTGTCAAGCACCACAGATACATGAGGATGACGTGGTTGGCCGACTCGGACTGCCCGTCGGACTGGGGGTGAAACGCCGTGGTCATCTGCAGCTTGGTCCCCATCAGCCGCATCAACTCCTGCCAGAACGTCGACGTGAACACCGTGTCCCGGTCGGAGACCATGGACTGTGGAACCCCGTGGAGGTGGACAATGTCGTTGAAGAAGGCCTGAGCGACAGATTCAGCGGAGTACGGGTGTGCCAGTGGGATGAAATGGCAGTACTTGCTGAACCGATCCACCACAGTGAGGATCACTGACTTTCCGCGGACCCGTGGTAGCGCCTCCACAAAGTCTAGCGTGACATCAGTCCACACGCCCTGGGGCATCGGCAGCGGAAGAAGGAGACCCGCCGGGTGCAGGTGCTCGGACTTGTAGCGTTGGCAGACTTCACACGTACGCACGTGTTCCTGCACAACTTGTTTCATTTTATGAAAATGGAAGTCACGGCGCAGCCTGTGGAGCGTCTACTGGACGCCTTCGTGTCCGTCCTCATGGATGGCCCCTACGATCTCTTGGAGCAGCGGGGAGTCGGCTGGAATGTACAGCCGCCCGGAAAATTGCACCAGGCCGTCCACCAGCGCCCAGGGAGCCAGTCGGGTGCCCGCCGTGATCTCACCTCGGAGTGCGACAAGGGCTGGGTGGTCCAGCTGGGCCTGCCGGAGCTTGTCGATGAAGTCGAAGCGCGGAGCAGAGAGGGCAAGGAGCTCTCCCTCCATGGTGTCGCGCCGGGATAGCGCGTCAGCGACGGTGTTCGTCGCGCCCGGCTTGTACTCAAGGAGAAGTCGAAGCCCAGCAACTTGCCAACCCAGTGGTGCTGTGGAATGGTGGCCAAGCGCTGGTCCAGCAGATACTTCAAGCTGTAGTGATCCGTCTTCACGGTGAAGCAGCGCCCCCAGAGGTATGGCCGCCAGTGGCGCACCGCCTGGACCAAGCCAATGAGCTCACGCTCGTAGGCTGCCAGGGCGTGATGTCGAGGCGCCACCGGCCGACTGAAGAAGGCGATCGGATGCCCCTCCTGGATGAGGACAGCACCAAACCCATGGGACGACGCGTCGCACTCGACGACAAAGGGCTTGTTCAAATCCGGCATAGCGAGCACCGGCGCCGAGGTGACCGCCTCCTTGAGGGCGAGGAAAGCCGAGGCAGCCTCAGGACCCAACGCGAAGCCCTCCTTCTTGAGCAGCGCGGTGAGTGGCGCGGCGATGGAGCCGTAGTTGTGGATGAACTTGCGGTAGTATCCCGCGAGCCCGAGGAAGCCACACACCACCCGCGCCGAGCGAGGTTCCGGCCAGTCGTGAATGGCCTGCACCTTGGCGGAGTCCATGGCCACCCCTGCCTCCGAGATTGTGTGGCCGAGGTAGGCGACTGAGGAGACCCCGAACGCGCACTTGGAGCGCTTGACGAAGAGGGTGTGTCGACGAAGCTCGCTAAGGACAGCTCGAAGGTGACGCAGGTGGTCGGCCCATGACTCGCTGTAGATCAAGATGTCGTCAAAGAAAACAAGTACAAACCGGCGAAGGAACGGGCGCAAGACGTCGTTCATGAGCGCCTGAAATGTGGCCGGGGCATTGCAGAGTCCGAACGGCATCACCAGGAATTCATAGAGGCCGTCGTGTGTACGGAACGCCGTCTCGTGAACATCCTCCGGCCTCATGCGCACTTGGTGGTACCCCGAGCGCAAGTCCAGTTTGGTGGAGTACTTGGCGCCATGGAGCTCATCCAAGAGCTCATCGACGACGGGGATCGGGAACGCGTCCTTGACCGTCACCGCGTTGAGGGCGCGGTAGTCGACGCAGAAATGCCACGAGGCATCCGGCTTCTTGACGAGAAGGACCGGCGAGGAGAATGCGGAGTCGCTGCGCCGGACGATGCCATTCGCGAGCATGTTCTCGCACTGCTTCTCCAGCTCCGTCTTGTGGGCGGCCGGATATCTGTAGGGCCGCACTGCCACCGGCGCAGTGTCCGGCTTCAGGATGATGCGGTGCGTCCGACCACGCACAGGCGGCAGGCCCGTCGGCTCGGCGAACACGTCGGTGAAGGATGCAAGCAGCTCGTCAAGGAGGGGTTCTGTCACCGAGGCAGAGTGGATGCGCGGTGGTGTCGGTGACGCGACGCTGCGCCAGCAGACCTGCTGGTCCTCCATCGTGAACTCCATGGTCCCGGCGGCCACGTTCCAGATAACCTTACCCAATGTAGCCAGCCATCGTGTGCCGAGCACCAGGTCATAGCCGGCCAGTTGCATGATGTACAAGTCAACCATGAACCGCCGGTTGTCGATGACGACGGGTGCCTGGCACAGAACGCCTGGGCAGGTGATCCGTTCGCCGTTGGCCACTGTCGCTGTTAGTCGAGGCCGAGGCGCGACGGGCAAGCCGGCCCGCTGTGCTGCCGCCTCGCCGATGAAGCAGTGGGTGGAGCCCGTGTCGATGAGGGCGATCAACGTGGCCGCGCCCACCTGTACCTCAAGTTGGAGAGTACCGCACACTTGAATGCCGGCGACGGCGTGGAGGGAATAGACGGGTGCCTCCTCCACGGGCTCGTCCTCGGCCAGTTCGACGCCGGCGATGTAGAAGATGCGGCGGCAGACTCTGTTGTGGCCGCGTGAGTATGGCTCGTTGCAATTATAGCAGAGGCCGAGGCGGCGCCGTTCCGCCTGCTCCTTTGTCGAGAGGCGCTTGCGCCCGCCGCGTTGTGGTGGTGGCGCCGGCAGTGCCAGGGGCGGCGCCTGGGGTGCGGGCAGCGTCTGAATCGCAGGCGCCGGTTGAGCGGTTGTAGGGAGGACCGCCAGGACGCCTGGACGCGGCATGAGCGGTGGTCCGAGTGCGCGCGGCGCAGCCCTGCCGTTGGCGGAGTTGAGACGGTCCAGCTCGACCAGTTCCAACGCCCAATGCCAGGCTCATGGCTGCCACGAGGGACTCCGGCCCGTGGATGCGTACTTGGTGGCTGAGCGGTGGCAACAACCCGCCGGTGTAGATTTGCATCCGTTGGCCTTCCTGGAGCCGGCCAGCGCGAGGAAGAAGCACCTGGAAGCGGTTGGAGTATTCCTCGACCATCCCCGTGCGGCGGCATTCGGTGAGCTCGAACAGGGGGGCTGATCGCAGCGCCGGACCGAAACGCAGGTTCAGAAGTTCCTTGAAATGCCCCCATGGCGGCATGCCCTCGTCCTCCTGGAGCTGGACGAACCAGAGTTGAGCCACATCTTCCAGGTTGTACGACGCCATCCACACTTTCTCCTCCGGCATTGTGCGTTGCTGGCGGAAATACGATTCGCACCGATTGATGAAAATCAGTGGGTCGGACTTGCCATCGTAGCGTGGAAGGTCCATCTTCTGGAACCGTGGGGGGTGATCCGTGTGCTGTTGGCCATCGTGGTTGGTGCTGGAGTCGGTCGACGAGCCGACCTTTTCCTTCATGCCCGCCATGTCGGTCTGCATCTTTGACATCTCGGTGGTTAGGGACTTGAGCATCTTCATCACATCGGCCATGGTGGGTTAATCGTCATCGCCCATGATTGACGGTGCGGGCGTTGTCGTGGCCGTCGAGGGGGGAATGGAGGTGGCGGCTGGGATGGTGGTGGGGCTGCGGTGGAAGTCTGGATGGAGGTGGTAGAAGAGGATCGACGAGACTGAGATACTAGGTTGTCAAGGGCAGCGATCCCGAGGGACGGAGGACCTCAGCTACGTAGTTCGTACCTGCTATCCGTGATGGCTGGCCGGGTTATACCCCCTGGTTGCCGTTCTTCGCCGGAGGGTTATATCCCCTGCCGCCGGCTGGGTAGAAGAGGAGAGGGAATAGATGGTAATATCTTTCTTATTTTTCAAGTGTTTGATTACCTGCCTATCTATAGCCTCCTGGCTCAACCAAAAGGAGTAACAAACTCCACTAATTATTGATTACCAAAAATAGCTAGAGTATCTTCTACTTTCCCTCCTGCCGGTTGGATATCGTGGCCTGCGTGCTTGCCACACGCGCATCAGCGCGTTCATTGGCTCGGCGCACGTCACGGGCCCTATGGCGCCTGGTGTAAACTTGTTTGAACATGACAGTCCTCAATCGACACGGACAGGGCTACGCACACAATACTTCCTCTTGTTGCATCCTAGCCTCTGCCTAGTCTCATTTTTCTTACTAAAGTTGTCTCACATCTCTAACCAATCCCGTGTGACAAACCCTATACTCGCGAGTAGATTCCAACTACTCGACTTGTACCGAAGTCTATAACCATTAAGCAAAGCATGATCTACTCGAGGACTTAGACACTACCCTCACTCTATTTAGAATAATCTGGTTATGCATGTGGAGTGTCAATCATCCTACACCTAATGCACATACGTACTTCAAACTAAGTGAATATAAATCAAAACTTGATAAACTTTGTTAAATGCAAACCAGGGCTTGCCTTGTTGCTGCTGGGTCTAATAGTATATAATCCAGTTGGAGTCTTCTCTCACTTGAAGCTTGATCAAATGATTCACTTCAATGAATTAACTCCGTTGAACTCCGTCGTCGACTGCCTTTGTTGTAAGCACTATCGACATGTATATGCACAAGTTTCATAATGCAATTCATATAATTGAAGACTGGAATTTGTGAAGAACAGAGGAATGTGTGGAAGTGCTAAAAAGGAATGTGTTGCCTCTGTTGTGCAGAGATATTAAAAAGAGAACCCAATCTGCACATAGTGTTTCAGTTATAACATGTGCTATGGTTTCTAAGGAAATTATGCGATGGCTGAATTGATTTGGGTGTAATTAAAGAACCTCAACTCTAACGACTTTGAAATTTTTACATAACTTCCTATCTTACACAGGGACTTAGCTTGCCAAATTGCAGCTAAAGTGGATGAAAAATGTGTCTCCATTAATTCCCACAATAATCCATATGCTTTTCTCCTATACCTAAGCATGGAGAACAAGGACAGGAAGATCTAAGGCTCAACCTAAGCTGAAACTTTGCATGTGAGTTCCTGGTCACAAGAAAGTAGTTTGGTCCAAAATTAAGGACTTTTCATTGAGTAGTTCCCCAGAATAATTCTCTAAGCAGTTATGCAAAAAGGAACTAATTCTGAAGTAATTTGCATTTTCATGCTAAATAAAGTGAACTACAATTTCAAACATAACTCCTAGAGCATGCCTGAACGTTCCTAGGAGTTTTGGAGCTAAGGATTGCCTAGAATGAATTTACAAAGATGAAACTTTTTCTGAAAAAGTTTCTGAACCACTTTGAACACAGCTGTTTGTATTTAGCAAATTCCTATACAAATCATTTTCAAATGAGCTGAACATTTTCTAGAAGGTCAATAATATCTTAAAGAATATTCTGGCAAAATTTATGGATTTTTGGATGAACCAAACTCTCTCAATAATTCTTTTTCTGAAAAGCTTTAAAGAATTTTCCAGAATTTGTTATTGACTTTCAGAAAAATTGGGGTTCATATTTGGATATATATTTGCAAAATGAATACAACCCAATTTGAATCACCCAATTTGGAGTTTCCTACATAAAGTTATGAATTTTCAAAGTTTGAACATTTTCTGGAACCTAATACTGGCTGACAGTGGGGTCCACAGGTCAGACCGTTCTTCTACCTCGGACAGAGCCCGCGCGCACGCCGGAACAGAGGGATGGCGCGCCGCGTTCTCCCTCATTTCTCCCCCCATTTTTTCTCCGGTTTCGCCCTACACGACCGTTGGAACGTGGCGCAGCTGCCGGGCAAGGTCTCACCGCTAGAAAACGGCCGGAAACGGGTCAGCACCAACGGCGGCGCTTGGCAGCGTGGCCTTAACGTGTTCCGGCGTGTCCCTAGCCGATTTCAACAGTTCAAGCTGCCGTACAGCACCCCTAGAGGTCATAGAACATGGAACGCAAACCAATTGTTGCAGCAAACGGCGGGAAGAGAGCAGTCACCGGAGGACCGGCCTGTTTTTGCCGCCGGCGGCGAATTCTTGTTGCGCAGGGCGTGGGATGGAGGGTTTGATGCGGGATTTGGTCTGGAGGGGCACTAGGGTGCGTGGTTTCTATGGTTTGAACCGAAGGAAGAATGATCAACCACGTTTGGAGAATTTCCCGACTTAGGTATCGGCGGGTCTTCACGTACACCGGCACTAAACCTCAAATTCCAGTGTGCCGGCAGTGGGAACAAGCAAGGGGACTATGTAAGCACGATCTAGACATCATGGCACACCATAGGGTGGTGTTGGTTCTGCGGGATAGGCGCTGGACTGGCCGGAAGACGAGGAACCGCGGTGGCGACTTCGTGCTCAACCGAGAGAGAGAAATTTGCTTGGCACCGGCCGGAGGACGACGGACACGAGCTGTGGAGGTGCGGATGATGTCCAGTGAGGCCGGCGCATCTCCTAGTCAACTCATCTGGGCACCACAATCCTCATAAGGTGATCGGCGATCCGAGCGGAGAGGAGGGGGCAACGTTTCTTTCGGGTGAGCGCGCGTGAGTGAGTCGCTATGCTTTGGAGCGGCCGAGCAGGGAAACAATGAACCGTCTGTGCACTGATGTCTACCGGCAGCTGAAGGAAGGAACGAACCGCCTCGGAAGCAAGGACAAAGGGAGCTCCGTGCTTGCCTTGGTGGTGCATGCCTCCCTCGGTGTCGAGCGCACACAGAAAAGAAACGTCGAGGGTTGTCTCTGTTTCACTGCCATGCGGGTCACACTGAAGTCCCTCCCTACAAACAACAGTGGCTCCTCAATTCAACTTCAAAATTTGCAGCATTTTTCCGCAAACTGAATTTTGGTTACCAGGAGTTAACCATCTGTTGGGTTCAAATATTTAAATTCCATGCTCTTGGTTCAGTTCTTGGGTGGGGGAAATAACGCACGGGGTTGCTGTTTTGTGAGCAAAAGATCACGCCGGAAGCTACTCAATCCCACGAGCTGGTCGCCAGCGCGATGAAAAACAGCGAGGAGGTGGCCTCCGCTTGTAGTTCAGTTGGTGAGTGAGAGGATCACGCCGTGAGTTGTTGAAGCCACGAGCAGGTCGCCAGCTCGATGCAAGAAGCTGGAGGTGGCTGCCCTTGGTGGCGCTCTGAGGAGGTTCGGATGGTGTTCGACACTGAACAGAAGAAAGTCTTCGGGAGCAAGTTAAAGTGGCCCAATGACATGTAGGGTACACCCCCTTTCCTCTTCTTATCCTCCAAATGTTTCCAAAAAATATTTATTCAAGTAAATCCCCTCAATCTGATGTTTCGGGAGTTTAAATGTGGGCTGAAGTTTGAATTAACAAAATCCAGTGTGAATTTCACTTTCAAGTTTGAGTTCAACTCAAGTTTGGCACTGATCATGTTTAACTCCTTTTTAGCTCACCCTAAACTCAGAAGGTTGCCACCATATATTTCCTCAATTTCAAATGTATGAGGTTCCATGTGTATTAAAAAATTTAGCGGCAATTTGAGGTGAGCCTTTGAGTCTAAAGATCTGCTTTTTATTCTTTCTCATACACATGAGAACTTTACACATGGTGTTTAACTCCACATTGGTGCAACACATTCAAATGAATCCTTGAACCCATGTTGTTAAACCCCATGTACACCATCCCGTGTAAGAAAGTTTTGTTAAGTCCCATTTTTCATGAACCAGAAACACAATTATGCTCAAACATCCGTTTCTTCAAATTTTTGGGACTTTTACAACTTATTTCTATGGTGAAATGCTTGCATTAGATATGGTGATTGAAACCCCACTTGCATCACATTAAATCCTATGGAGGGTTGGGTAGTTTACAACTCAACGAGTAGAGAATGCCATGCTAATGTTCTTAGGATTTTGGTAGATGTCGAGTAGTTGGAATCTACTCGCGAGATACGATTTTAACACATGGGATGGAAAGAAGTAGAGAATGGCTTAAGAATGTGAAACTGAGACCCAAAAGGGGGGGTAGGATGCAGTGAGCGGAGTTCTAACGTGCATAGCCCTGTTGGTGTCGGTTGAGGACCGATCCGTGTGCGGCCCTGCTGGACAAGTTTGAACAGTACCGGATGCATACTGGCATATGGGAACCAGGAAACCGATGTATTTGCTTAATCTGGGTGCCGAGGCTTATCCAACCGTTTTATAGGAGTGGGTTGAGGGTAGCAAGGTGTAAATCTGCCGATGGACACAGACACGCTCCACGCGGGAACCTCCTGCCCGTTACGGATGGACCGGTTCGACATTTGGGTTTCCTTTGAAAGGTTGCTGCATACAACAGAGTAGGAAGGTGTGAAGCACCACACTTCCCGTAATTGGTGTATGTGACGTGTTATCCGGGTGTCTATTGATTGCAATCACCGTTCCTCACGGTTATTTGAGTACCACTTGTTCACCGCGCTGTGACGTAGTAATAATTGAAAGAAGCCAGAAGAATATGATGCATTGATCTATTGTAGTCTTGAAAGCATGTATGCTGTAGATGTAGAGCTCATTAAGTTTATCTTCCACTTTGGGTATAACCACATCGGAGGAAAGTGTTTCTTGTTTGATTGTAGACTTCCGATGTGAGGGCTGCCTAAGGCACATTAAACTGCTGCTAAAAAACTGAAAGTAAGGATTAACATGTAGGCGTGTCTTTATCGCAATGTCTTTTTTCTATCTTAATATCCCTGCATGTATAGTTTCATGTTTAGAAGTGTCGGTTAAGTCTTGCTGAGCCATCGTGCTCACGGTTGCAATATTTGAGCTGTTGCAGGTGAGGATTATGGGGAAAGGTCCAAGGACGAGGCGATGCCCCCGTCGGGGTACACGGCCGAGTTGGAGCCTGCACGACGCCGTGATCTCCAGTTGTGTGTTGCTAGTGTGTAGCGTCCCCGGGCTGGACGGCTGCACTTTTGCATAGTTAGGATGACAGTGTAGTTATGAATAATACTTCCGCTGTTTAATAAGTATTGTAAAAGACTTCCGCTGTTTTATGTAAAATAAAAGTTGTTATGTTGTACTTAATATTTTCATGTGTGCTGTTGGGTGCCGCATCGCATGGCACCACCCTCTGTGATCCCAGAGTGGGAGGACCACGGGGTGGCTCCCCACAGACGTGGTATTAGAGCCGCATTGGGAATAGCACGCTACAAAAGAGCCTATTTTGAAAATTTAGAAGTAGTCATGTGAGGATTAGTCACTATGCCGACATAAGGTCTATTATAGTAGTAGTTACTAAGGTGGAAATGCTAACATACTTGTTATTAATTTGTAACGACGCTCTGACGTCAGGTAAGAGGTAAGGTACGCCACCGCAGGCGGATCAATTGCGGTAAGCTCGCCATACGAGAAATGGTATGGAATGACTTACCGTGGCTTGGCATGGTAGTGAATATGAGTCTCTGAACCTTCTCATGGTTCTGAGAGCATATGAAAACGCTGATCTCCAGCGTGCTTTAGGCAAAAGCGAGAATACACCATCGTGTGGTAAGCAACACGATAGTATGCAACTCTTGAACGTTCAATGTTCAAAAGGCCATACGCAGCGCTCGCCATCGGTGTGCCTCAACGGTCATGAGGCAGTAGGTGGTATCTGTTGGGTTGATGAAATTCCCAACCATGATGACCTGTTCACGCTCTACTCAGGTTCCCCGTCGTGTGGTGTGAAACCGCGACCATGTACCTTGGGACGTGGCATGATTCAAGGACGATCCGTATTGCAATGATACAGACCGTATGTTTTTACTATGATACGGACCTGCCTGAAATGTTAAACCCTTGCGTGCACCATTATCGTGTGGTCTTCTGCAGGTACATTAACCAGGTTAGAGCATGATGTTTATAAATCATTTGTGAGTGACGTTCTTAGTTCCGCCATTTGACACGTATATGCCGGAATACTGGCTTAGGATTTTTCTTTGGTGAGGAAACGTAGTACCAAGATGAGTTCTTAATTGCATAAAAAAGGATATTTTTCAAAGAAAAGAGTCAATTTGGAGTTTAGGATTCAATTTAGGGGTTATTGAACTCCCATATTGAGCTAAGAGTCAATTGGGAGTATAGATTCATTTCCAAAGACTTAGGAATAACCTCCCCTGTTTTCGGCAGAATTTTTGCTGAACTTAAACAGATCATAGATTTTGATTGGTTGAACCAATGGAGGTGTGTGATACTGTTCTAAAAAGTTTTTGAAGTCTTCTACAACTTTTCTGTAGAACTCCAGAACTAAATCTCCCTCCAAATGGATGAAATCTCAGATGAGTATGCACTGTCCAGAAACAGGGCAGACCAAAAATGCTCTGGATTTTTCTGTATTTCGACCATAGATTCTTGTAGAAAAATTTCTAAGGGTCAGGTAAGACACCGTTGGAAAGTGTAGGAAATGTGCTACAAATTTGTAGTTCATTGTTTTCCATGATTGGGTGCAGAAAGAGTTGGAATTTTGTGAACATAACAGCCACTTGCAAAGGAGGTGCTGTCAAAAATTCCTGAGAAAATACTGTTAATTTGTAAAAATCATAACTCCTAAATTTGAAAAGCTATGGAGGCAAATAAATACAATCTGGATTCCATTTTTAGTCTACTACAACCTTGTTGTTGAACTCCAGTCCAGGTTTTCCTTCCAAAGTGGTCAAAACAGTTGAATTCTCAAGACTAGTCAGCTGGACCAGAATCTGGACAGGGAAACCAGGTTTGATGTTTTTAATTCAAATCATTTGGTTTCACATTTCGATATCCAGAGGCTGTTGTAAAACAGTGGGTTGGATTCGAAAATATTATGCATCCAACATATCTTTTTAAGCGAGGGCATGTTTGGGTCTTGTACAATAGAGAGGATTTACGCATGCTAACACACTTAACATCCCATGGCGACCCACGATGGTCGAAATGGACTTTTAATCCATGAAGTTCATTGGTTTGGAACTCAATTGTGGTGACATGGTCCAGGGACGTATATGTTGTATAAAGTTTACACTTTATCCATATGTGTGAATGTTATGCGTATCATTTGTTCTATTCTCGCACTACCATTGTATAGACTGGATGAAGTAAACAAACATGTGCTGATCGTTTGAATCATATGAACGCAGAATGGTGCATACATGTTCGACGCACAAGGAGGGAGGCCCAATTCAGGGTCCTGGTGATGAGTCTCCACCCCCAGAGCAAACCACGACGCAGCAACAACCACCTCCTCCACCACCAGAACTTCCAAGAAATCTTGCGGAGGTTCTCGCTGCAGTACTCGGCTCACGCGACGAGCAAACCGAGTTGCTGCGGATGCTGGTGCAGCAGAATGCATCCCGTGAGGGAGAACGCCAAGATAATGGGCAACGCCAGCCCCAACAGAGTTCATACCCAGACTTCTTGGTGACCCATCCACCAGTCTTTACGGAGGCCGAAGAGCCTTTGGAGGCGGAAAGCTTCATCCACACCCTCGAGGCGAAGTTCGGTCTACTTCGGTGCACCGACACCAGAAGGCGCTGTTTGCAGTGCAACAGCTTCAAGGGGAAGCCTGTACATGGTGGGCGAACTACATCGCCTCATTACCGGTTGGACATGCTGTCACTTGGGCGGAGTTCCGGGAGGCGTTCCACACCTATCATATACCTCCCGGGGTTATGCAGAGGAAGCTCCAGGATGAATGTAGCCTAGAGGGGGGGTGAATAGGCTTTTTGATGTTTTATTGAAACCTGAAACACTTAGTAGGTTTATCAAATACACCGAAATCGGACTAGTCCGGTAGAGTGCGGACTAGTCCGTTTTCTAAATAGAGAAAAATCGGACTAGTCCGGTACCGTGCGGATTAGTCCGGTATTCGTGGACTAGAGAGATAAAGATTGATCAATGTTCACTTCTAGTACTCTATACAGCGGAAATAAATTGATAACTTAGATGTATTGCAACAGTGATACAGTGAATGACAAGAATCAACTTTGATTCTAATGTTTGAACGTGAATTTCAAAGGATTGATTATACACTAGAAAATGATGAATAATTAATAAACAAGAGTAGGAGAGAAGTGTTTATCCCGAGGTTCGATTCCACGAAGGAAATCTACGTCCCCGTTGAGGAGTCCACTAAGGACCGGGTCTTCACCAACCCTATCCTCGTCAAATCACCACAAAAGCCGATTCTCTTCCGCTAATCACAAGGGGGAATAAATCGTTCAAGGGGCCTTCTCACAAGTTGAGGGCTCCCCAAGAATTACAATGAATTATCACAACCAAACACACTCAACAGATGAACAATTAACAAACAAGAGTGTGCGAGAGATCAAACCCAAGAGCTCAAGATGTGTAGAACAATTCTCTTCTTTGATCAATTGCTAATCCCCAAAGGATTGATCCTTCTAGGGTTAGAATGTGTGGAGAGATGTGAATTTTGGGCTCTTGGGAGGTGTGACGGCGCAGGGGATTGAAGAGATATGGTGGTATGGCCGTACACCTCTTTTATAGTAGGGTTTCCAATGGTTACGTTAGGGTTTGCGATGTCTGGACTAGTCCTTGGTTGACACCGGACTAGTCCGGTGTGCGGTGTGTAGAAAATACTAAGTGTTGTGATATATCGGACTAGTCCGTAGTGGTGCGGACTAGTCCATTTTCTATCCAGAGACAAAATCAGACTTGTCCGGCTGATATCGGACTAGTCCGTTTTCTGGTCAGAAAGAAAATCGGATGGTGAATCGCCCACCATCAAGTCCACGCTGGCAGCCACCACAGAAGTCGATGCCGTTCCGCAGTCGGCCATATTCTTCACCGGCATTCAGGCCGGCACTGCCAGTACCATCTCCGCAACAACAACAGCAACAGCGGGCGATGCTTCATGCGTATGCACCTTAGCAGCGCATGCCGGTCTTTCGTCCTCCAAGCACCGGACAAGCAGTGGCCACATGCTACAAATGTGGTCGGCCAGGACACTTCGCCAGCAGTTTTCCGGAGGGGCAAGGCGGCGGAGTTGCACCACAACTTCTGGGGAGGAATCAACCCTGGAACCCCACTAATGCGCGGCGGGCGAACCCTAGGCCCGGCACTGTCCACCAACTTGCCATAGAGGACATGCCGGAGGGAGAGCCGATCCTTGCGGGTATGTTCCAACTCCACCAGCATCCCGCCATAGTATTATTTGATTCAGGCGCCCCGTATAGCTTTATTAGCCAAGCTTTCATTGCTAAATACAGCTTGCCAATACTACCCACCGATAGTCCATATTTGATTTGTTCACCGGGTGGGAAAATTTCAGCAAGCATGATGGTTCCAAAAGCGCCATTATGCTTAGAGGGTAGAGTATACCCTACATCTCTCATAATTTTAGAGGGATAGAAGGTCGATGACATCTTAGAGATGTTGTGGTTAACCCGCCACGGCGCTGTTTTTAACACCGTCCTCCGAATTGTGCACTTGAACTCAGAAGTGTACGAATCTCATTCCTTATTTCTGGACAGTCCAGAAATAAAACTTCCAAGTATCTATCAATCCACAACCATCAGATTGGAAGATATTCCAGTGGTCCGAGAGTTCCCAGACGTGTTCACGGATGATTTACCGGGGATGCCGCCCGATAGAGAGGTGGAGTTCAAGATTGAACTTGCACTGGGAACCATGCCAATATCTCGAAGGCCGTACAATATGGTGCCCAAGGAATTGGCTGAACTGAAGACTCAGCTAACGGATTTGCTAGAGAAGGGTTTTATTAGGCCGAGCTCCTCGCCATGGGGCTGTTCGGCATTATTTGTGAAGAACAAGGATGAGATATTGCGGCTTTGCAATCGTCCATTAAACGCCGTAACCATGAAGAACAAGTACCCGTTGCCACGGATCGACATGTTGTTTGATCAGTTGGTCGAAGCAAAGATCTTTTCCAAGATGGACTTAAGATCTGGGTACCATCAAATTAAGATATGGGCCAAGGATATTCCGAAGACGGCTTTCTCAACGAGGTAGGGGCTTTATGAGTACCTGGTTATGTCCTTCGGCCTCACCAAAGCTCCAGCTCACTAGATGTACTTGATGAACTCGGTATTCATGCCGGAGCTGGACAAGTTTGTCGTGGTCTTCAACGACGACATATTGGTATATTCCAAGTCGGAGGAAGATCACAAGAAGCATCTGCGTATAGTCTTGCAACGGCTGCGGGATCACAAGCTATACGCGAAATTCAGCAAATGCGAATTCTGGATATAGCAAGTGCCTTTTCTCGGGCATATCATCTCAGCGGAGGGTATCTCGGTAGACCCGAGCAAAATCACACAAGTGCTGAATTGGAAGTCCCCGAGGACTGTTCATGAGGTACGGAGTTTCCTCGAACTCGCGGGATATTATCGGAGGTTCATCCCGAACTTCTCGAAGATTGCCAAGCCTATGACGGAACTGCTGAAGAAGGCTACCAAATATGTTTGGAGTCCAGCATGTGAAGCAACATTCAAGGCTTTAGTCAAGCACCTAACATCAGCACCGGTTTTGGCGCAGCCAGACACAACAAAGCCATTCGATGTGTACTGCGATGCATACGGCATTGGGCTCGGATGTGTGCTGATGCAAGACCGAAGAGTGGTCGCGTATGGGTCACGGCAGATTAGAAACCATGAGCAGAATTATCCAACTCACGACTTAGAGCTCGCTGCCTTGGTACTTGCACTTAAAATGTGAAGGCACTACCTACTCGGTAACCTCGTATATTTATATACCGACCACAAGAGCCTCAAGTACATATTCACTCAGAAGGAGCTGAACATGAGGCAGCGAAGATGGATAGAATTTATAAAGGATTACGAAATAGAGATCCATTATCACCCCGGCAAGGCAAACGTAGTGGCGGATGCACTGAGTCGCAAGTCACACGTCAACAATCTGACCATCACACCGTTGGAAGAGAGTGAACCACCACTGCCTGTGATTCCACATGGAGCTCTCTACAACTTAGCTTTGATCCCCACCATCCATGAAGAGATAGCGGTAGCTCAGAAACATGACAGTGGGAGCTGAAATGTTTCCGGAAAGACGGAGGCAGCGTCCTATGGTTCAAGGACCGTATCGTCGTACCCCGTAACCCGGAGTTACGGAAGAAAATTTTTGATGAGGCTCACTTGTCAAAATTTTCTATTCACCCCGGCAGCAACAAAATGTATCAAGAACTCAGAAGCAAGTTTTGATGGACACGGATGAAGCGGGAGATCGCAAAGTACATGTCCGAGTGCGATACATGTCGAAGGGTGAAGGCAGATCATATGCGGAAACCGGGACTGCTGCAACCACTAGGCGTTCCTGCCTGGAAGTGGGAGGATGTGAGCATGGACTTCATCGTCGGTTTACCCACCACTTTTCAGAAGCATGATTCTGTGTGGGTGATCGTCGACCGGCTCACCAAAGTTGCCCATTTCATCCCGGTCAACACCAACTACAACGCCAAGAAGTACGCTGAACTGTACATCTCACGGATCCTATGCTTATACCGCGTACCCCGTACCATCATATCGGATCGGGGCACTTTATTTGTGTCCCATTTTTGGGAGCAGCTACACGCTGCATTGGGGACGAAGCTGATCCGTAGTTCAGCATACCACCCGCAGACGGATGGGCAGACCGAGCGGGTAAATTAGATTCTAGAAGATATGCTACGAGCTTGCGCTATCAACCATGGAAAGAATTGGGATGATCACTTGCCGTTAGCCGAGTTCTCGTACAACAATGGGTACCAAGCCAGCATCAAGATGGCGCCTTACGAGGTGCTATACGGGAGGAAATGCTGCACACCACTAAATTGGTGTGAGTCTGGCAAAAGGGTTACCTTTGGGATTGACCTTGTCAGTAACGCGGAGGAAAAGGTTCGGCTGATTCAAGCGAACCTAAAAGCCACCCAATCCCGACAGAAGCAATATGCGGACTGGAGAAGGCGCCCACTACAATTCAAAGTTGGGGATCACGTATACTTACGTGTATCTCAAGTGAAGGGCGTAAACAGATTCGGGGTGAGAGGAAAGTTGGCACCCCGATTCATCGGTCCATTTCAGATTACCGAAAGATGTGGATCAGTAGCACACCGGCTGAAATTACCAGAAGCACTTTCCGGTGTGCACGACATCTTTCACATTTCCGAGCTGAGGAAGTGTATTAAGCTACCAACTACCATTCAGCTGGAGGACATAGAAGAACTGAAACCGGATCTCACGTATCGGGAGGAACCGGTTCAGATTATAGATGAAATGGCCCGAACCACACGCAACTGTACATTGTGGTTCTACAAAGTTCTGTGGAGTAACCACTCCATGGACGAGGCGACATGGGAGAGCAAAGAATTTCTTCGCGCGAACTACCCCAACTTTTTCACGTCGCATATCCGGTAATTTTCCACCGTCCCACCTCTCATTTTTACCTTATAATCTCGGGACCAGATTCTTTTAAGAGGGGAGGATTGTAAGGGCCTAAGTTTTTGGCACATACTTAAAGTGTTCATCACCACACACCCACCTCATTTGAAGAAAGTTGATGAACACATTTGAAGAGCAAGTAACCACCATCAACATGCTCATTAGAGAATAAACTCACAAAATGCAAAAGTGGAATTTCCCACATGCATCATCTAGGGGCTGGGCATATGAAAACTCCTACACCTTGCTAGGAATGTCCATGCCAAGTTTCACCCAAATTCAAAACCTTTTTGAGGTTCTTTTGGGTATAGCTAGAAAGAGGGTGGTTTGAACTCAATTTCAAATTCAAACTGTTTTTATCCCATGAATTCAAAAGAGGGAGGCATATTCTTACTCAGCACATTTTTGTGAGCTGACACACCAATTTTCACTCCATTTGGAGTTGATCTTGACATGAGCTAAGATTAGCAAATTCAAACTTGATTTGAATTACAAACTGAATATGTGCTGAAAATTTAGTCAAACCAAACCCAATTTGAATTCCAAACCCAATTCAAATGGCTCAGGGGTAGATAATTCAAATCACCATGGGCATTGTGGGGATTACTGTTTACAACAGTAATAGAGAGTTAAGTTCAGAGGTTAAAAAGGGAAGGGGACCCACATGTCAGCCACTGAGGAGAATTCAGCCGACTGAAGACTGCACTCGGGTTCTTGCGCTGGACCGAGCTGACGCCACACTTAGGAAAGCAGCTGCTTGCCGCCCTCGGCCGCTGAACCGACTCTCGGGGCCTTTATCTACGCGCCCGAGCGGTCCCCAGTGCATCTCACCGCTGCCCCGTCGCGTTCCCACCCAGAAAATCGGAAGCTCTCGCCGCTCGGTTGAACCCTCAGTTCCTCGTCGCCCGGCCAACCCTGAGGCTTCCACGGCGATCAGAGACCAGCACCAGGTGCGCCAAGCCATCCTTGACGCCCTCACGCCGGTTCCAGGCCCGGAGCAGTCCTTCCCAAGCTCCACCGGGACGATTTTTCCTCTGCCGGTTCAGCTCGAGCCACCATCGCGGGAACGATCCGTCCGGCCACCACAGCCTGCCGTGAACAGCAAAAAGGTTCGCCTTCAGTCCCTCTTCCATTCCCGCAAGCTCCGGCGGCGTGACATAGACTACTCACGCCGGAATTTCATGATTTCGCGACGGTGTGCAAAAAGGGAGTCCGAACCGATTCGCGAAATTCGTAGTCTACACCACACCACTCATCTTCTCGTGGAGGGGATCACTTCTAGGTGCCCGTACGAGTCCATGGGAACAGAAACCATGAAGAACCGTTGAGGGAAACCGCTGTTCTTTGAGTTTTAGGAAAAATCCCGATTTCTGGCCTAGGTCGCACGATGACAGCCCAACACAATCCTTCCCGAGCTCCGTGGAGCTCATGTCGACCTTTCCTAGGATCCACTGGTGCTCGACGACCCTTAGCTCGATCGGTTGGGGTGCTAGGGAGGTCGGTCGACACGGCTGAAGTTCTCCTGAAGCTGCCGCTCGTCGCCGACCATGTGCCGACCATTTTCATGACGAACTAAGCCCAGAATCATGTTCCCCGAGTGGACTTAGGCAGGGGCGGCCAGAATCATGAAGTTTGGAGCACCACAGAGGCTGCCGGCGAGCAACCTGGCGAGGTGTCGCGGCGGCCGAACGCGGGCATCGGGAGGTAGACGAAGACGGGTGGCCCACGTGTCAGCGGCTCGGATTTAAAATTGGGATCGGTCTGCGGCCCAGATCCGGTGTGCTGGCGCGCAAAAACTCCGTGGACTCCGGTGTGCCGTCACCCCAGCGCCCAACACGTGTCCCCGTGGACCCACCGGCAGATTTGAACTTTTCCCGATTTTCAAATTTCATTCAAACTTCAAATCCTCATAACTTTGGATAAGAACATCCAAATCGAGTGAACCAAAATTTGTTGGATTCAGCTCTCTGAGTACTTTCCAGAAAATCAAGTTTCACTTCATGAAAATCCTTATTTCTCTAGAATTAATTCTTCAAAATTTAAACTGTTTAGAATTTTAACTGGAGAATCCTTTGGAGGACAGTTCTGAAATTTTGCTGGGATGTTCATCAAAATATCACTGAGCTACCATAAACGTTTCAGATCCATTTGAGCTCATTTGATCCACCTAATGGTGTGATTAATAAAACTGTTCCAGAGAAAATGGAAAATGTTCAGAAACATTTTCAGAATTTCTCTGAAATTGTTTAGCTCATATCTCTAGCTAGGAACCTTCAAATTAAGTTATACCAACTCCATTAGAACCCTCTGAAAAATCTAGTTTTCAGAAAGTCATGGCTTGCTCCATGAAAATCCCTAGAACACCCTAAAGAGTTCCAATTAAGGTCAAGGACATAATTATTTGTGGATAGCTCAAATGAGCTTTGCTGCAACTAAAACTTGACCAAGTCTCTGTTTAGGTGGTAACCAAGCAACAATAAAAATTTCAGAGTCATTGAGTATGTCTAGTGAGAGTTATAAACTTCACAAGTTTAAAATTCAATCAAATGCATTTAAATTAATACATGTACTTGTATCTCATGTAGTCGCTAAGGTAGAGGAGGAACCCGAAGTCTTAGACTTCGTTACTCCGGAGGAGCAGCTAGCCTACGACCAAGAGAAGCAAGGCAAGCTCCGGTTTGCATTAACCTTTTTACAAATTTTTATTGTTTTGAGAACTTACTTGAGTACCATTTCTTCATGCATTCGAGTCTTGTTTGAAAACCCAAATGCATAGCCAAGAAAACCATGGGCTGGGGTTAGGATTGAAAACCTCGTTAGCCACTGCAATGCTAAGATAGAGTAGGTTTCGGTACAAGTCGAGTAGTTGGAACTACTCGCGAGAATAGGCTAGAGGCACATCGCTCGGGTAAGAAAAGCAAATGAAACATATGGCAAGAAAAATGAGACCGAGCGGAGAGTAAGGGCAGCAGGACTTTGGGGCCTGTGTGCTATAGCTCTGCTTGTGTCGATCGAGGATCGAGCCGTGTGGGGGCCTGTTGAACAAGCTAGAACAGTACCGAAGACCTACCGGCTATATGGGAACCGGGAAACGGATGTAACTCGGGTAGCTGGGTGTTGAGGCATAACTGGTCGTTCAGAGGGTAGGTTGAGACCTTGAGGTGTAAATCGGCTGGCGGCACTGAGATGCGCGTGCAGAGACCTCTTGCTCGGGACGATTGGAACGGATCAACATTTGGCTGACGGGTGAAAGGTAGTTGCGTACGACGTCCGTGATGGATGTTGTAGGCAACATCGAGTACGGGCGTACCTGACGGGTTATTCGGGTAACCCTGCTGGTGTAAATCGATTATAATCGCCGTCCCTCGCGGTCAGTGAGTACCACTTGTTCACTGTACCGTGACGTAGAAAGAACAGGCTAGTTACATGTTAAAATGTTGCTGATTGAAAGATGGACTTTGACTGTTAATGATTTGCTGTAGTTTAGAGCTAATTAAAGTTCCTTTCATTTTTGGGCAAAGTACATGAGAGAAATGTGTTTCTTGTTTGATTGCGGCTCTCTCATGTGCCTTAGCGTAAGGTTCTCCACAACCTGCTGGTAAAACTTGAAAGTAAGGCTCCACTAATTAGGCGAGTCCTTGCAACTTATTTTGCCTCATGTAACCCATGACCCTCCATGTAGAAGTTTCATGTTTAGGAGAGACGGGTCAGTCTTGCTGAGCCTTCATGCTCACTGCTTGTGTTTGAAGCTTTTACAGGGTTCTATGAGGAAGGGACTCCCGAGGAGGAGACGGAACCCCAGGAGGGGAACCCCGTCGAGTGGGAGTCGTGCACGCCGCCGTGTTAGTGTGAGTGCATGCTAGCAAGGACACGTTCACGGGCTGAACGTGAACTTGATGCGTAGTCTACGCCCGTGAGTGTAGACTGAACATATTTTGTTGTAAAAATGTTCATAAACCTGTTTATGTAATAAAACTTTGCTTCCGCTTTGTACCTTTGATGTGTGTTATCCGGTGCTGTGCAATGCAGCACCCCTCAGCGTGATCCTGGCTCGACAAGACCGTGGTGTCGTGTCAAGAAGTGTACAAAACATATATATGTATGTATTCAAATGTTCCTATTAAGTGATAAGGGGCAAAGGTACACAGAAATTCTTGATGAATATGATCAGTAAACATACAACAATCAAGCTATGACTATGATTCACCAAGATCAAGTAACTAACATAGTTTTTAGGAGGAAAAATAGAGAGAGATGATTTTTCAACATAATTAACATGATTTTGAGGATGGCATACATATATGCAAGTTTTCAAGCCACGTTTCGAGCATCAAGGATATTTAGTTCATTTCGGAGCTCACAAAAAACGTTTTTCATCAAGTGGCTTGGTAAAGATATCAGGTAGTTGTTTTTGAGTGTTGACATGGGAATTGACTATGTCTCCTTTCGTTGAGTGATCTCTCAAAAAATGATGCCGGATATCTATGTGTTTAGTTCTGGAGTGCTCAACAGGGTTATGGGCAATTTTAATAGCACTCTTATTGTCACAAAGGAGTGGAATACGGCTCATATTGTAACCGTAATCCCTTAGAGTTTGTCGCATCCAAAGGAGTTGTGCACAACAACTCCCGGCCGCAACATACTCTGCTTCAGCTGTGGATAGAGCAATTGAATTTTGTTTCTTGGAGGACCAATAAACTAGGGATCTACCTAGAAATTGGAAAGTACCAGAAGTACTTTTTCTATCTACCTTGCATCCGGCATAATCTGCATCAGAGTATACAATGAGATTGAATTTTGAACCTTTGGGATACCAAAGGCCTAGATTGGGTGTATGAACTAAATATCTCAAGATCCTTTTAACGGTTGTCATATGACATTCCTTAGGATTGGCTTGAAATCTTGCACACAAACATACACTTAACATGATATCAGGCCTAGATGCACATAAATAGAGTAGGGAGCCAATCATGGAATAATATACCTTTTGATCCATGTTTGGTCCGTCTTCATTGAGATTCAAGTGTCCATTTGTTGCCATGGGAGTCTTTATTGGCTTTGCTTTGTCCATTCCAAACTTCTTGAGAATGTCTTGAGTGTACTTTGTTTGGCTTATGAACGTCCCGTCCTTTTGTTGCTTCACTTGGAATCCCAAGAAGTACCTCAACTCTCCCATCATGGACATCTCAAATCTGTCTGTCATAATCTTGCTAAATTCTTGACAAAAGGATTTGTTAGTTGAACCAGATATAATATCGTCAACATAGATTTGGCAAATGAAGAGATCATCATCAATGTGTATAGTAAACAAGGTGTAGTCAGCTTTTACGATCTTGAAGTCATTTTCAATCAAAAAATCTCTAAGGCACTCATACCAAGCTCTAAGAGCTTGTTTGAGGCCATAGAGAGCCTTACGCAGTTTGAACACATAGTCGGGGTGCTCTTGATCTTCAAAACCGGGTGGTTGCTCCACGTACATCTCCTCCTTGATCGGTTCGTTGAGAAAGGCACTTTTCACGTCCATTTGATAAAGCTTGAAATCATGGTGAAAGCATATGCATGTAATATACGAATCGATTCAAGCCTAGCTACGGGAGCAAAAGTCTCATCGAAATCCAAACCTTCGACTTGTGAGTACCCTTTTGCTACAAGTCGTGCCTTGTTCCTTGTCACCACTCCATGTTCATCTTGCTTGTTGCGGAAGACCCATTTAGTGCCGACGACGTTGGACTTGGGTCTTTCAACCAGCTCCCACACTTCGTTCCTTTTGAAGTTGTTCAATTCTTCTTGCATCGCCATCACACAGTTCGGATCTTTTAATGCATCCTCAACCCTGTATGGTTCCAAAGAAGATACAAAAGAATAGTGTTCACAAAAATTAGCTATGCGAGATCAAGTTATTACTCCCTTTCAGATGTCACCGAGTATGTTGTCAACGGCGTGATCTCTTTGGATGCTTTGGTGTACTCTTGGATGTGGCACTTGTGGTCTTGAATCTTCATCATGATCTTCTTCTCCCCCTGGATAGTTGCTTTCATTGATGTTTTGGTCTTCTTGATTTTCTTGAGGTTGATCTTGTATGGAAGCTCCCCCTTGATCATTTTCCTCCATTTGTGGTTCATTTACTTCATTCGCATTTGAAGTCGGCACTTGTGGTCGAACATCACCCAATGCCATTCTTCTCAATGCTTTACATGGAGCTTCTTGATCTAGCACACACTGATCAACTTGCTCTTCTTGAGAGTTGTTAGTTTCATCGAACACTACGTCACGTGCGACTTCAACAAGTCCGGAGGTTTTGTTAAAGACATGATAAGCGTAGGAGTTCGAATCATAGCCAAGTAAGAAACCTTCATCGGACTTCGAAGCAAACTTCGAGGCCCTTGGCTTCTTATTTAAAATATAACATATTGAACCAAAAACTCGAAAATATGAAATGTTTGGCTTGTTACCCGTGAGTAATTCATAAGAGGTTTTCTTGAGCAACCGATGAAGATATAGTCAATTTATGGCGTGACAAGCGGTGTTAACAGCTTCAGCCCAAAACCTGTCCAAAGTCTTGTATTCATCGAGCATTGTCCTTGACATCTCAATGAGAGTTTGGTTCTTCTTTTCGGCTACTCCATTTTGTTGAGGAGTATATGGTGCTGAATCGTGCTTTATCCCTTCTTCATCTAGATACTCCTAAACTTGGGTGTTCTTGAATTCTGTCCCATTATCGCTTTGTATGTTCTTGATCTTCAATGAGAATTCATTTTGGGCACACTTGATGAACTTCTTGAGGGTTCCTTGAGTTTCTGTCTTATCATGCAAAAAGGAAACCCACGTGAAACGTGAAAAATCATCAACAATGACTAGACCGTATTTATTACCGCCGATGCTTATGTAGGCAACTGGACCAAATATATCCATGTGAAGGAGCTAAAGCACTCTTCTTGTAGTCATGACATTCTTCACGGGATGGGATGCTCCTACTTGCTTCCCTGCTTGACACGCTCTACACGACCTGTCTTTCTCAAAAACAACATCCTTTAAACCTCGGATGTGATTGCCTTTGAGGAGTTTTTGAAGATTCCTCATACCAACATGTGCTAGCCGTCTATGCCACAGCCAACCCATGTTGGTCTTTGCAATCAAGCATGTGTCAAGTTCGGCTTTATCTTTGTTGAGGATAAAGTTTTCCCTTCAACACACCCTTGAATGCAATTGAGTTATCACTCCTTCTAGAGACAGTCACACCCTCATTGGTGAATAAGCAATTATAACCCTTGTCACATAATTGAGATATGGACAAAAAATTATAATCCAAGGAGTCGACATGTAAAACATGAGAGAGAGAGTATGTTGTGATGAAATTGCAATTTTACCGGTACCAAGCACTTTTCCTTGACTATTATCACCAAAGTAAATGCCTTCGCTTGGATTTTCATTTTCTTCATATTCCATGAACATTCTTCTTCCTCCG
This sequence comes from Neostapfia colusana, assembly GCA_030760725.1. NCBI lineage: Eukaryota > Viridiplantae > Streptophyta > Magnoliopsida > Poales > Poaceae > Neostapfia > Neostapfia colusana. The sequence goes on along the minus strand of JASWHV010000006.1, from coordinate 22,999,698 downwards.
GTCATGTGATTGGTGCATCCACTATCTAGCACCCATTTTGCTCCACCGGATGAGTAAGTCTGCAAAAACAATTTATGCCTTGGTCTTAGGTACCCAAGCTTGCTTGGGTCCTTTGAGGTTAGTCACAAGTGATTTGGGCACCCACACATGAGACTTGGTATTCCCATGGCGTGGCCCAACATATTTAGCATAAACTCTTCCAAGATTACTTTTCGTAAGTACATATGAAGCATCAAAGGTTCTAAATAGAAGTTGTTGTTCATATGTGTTCACATTGTTAAATTTATCAACATTACTAAGCTTTGTAGATTGAGAAGAGTTTCCCTTGACAAAGGCAATGCAACCCTTGTTATTCTTGTGGCTTCCAGCGTTTTGCTTTTCACCATTAGAATATCCAATGCCATATTTGACATTTGGAGGTCTTGTGACCGAGTATGCACTGCGTGCATACTTGATCTTCACCTTGTCAAATATGCCACTTTTAGAAGATTGCTTGTCCTTTGTCAAGTTTGGCTTTTTCTTCATGTTAGTGTCACTTTTGACACAGGGGCAAGTAATACTAGTTTTAGACTTTGTGTGTTGAGAAGGTGAGCTAGAAGTTGATGAAGAATCACTTTGCTTGAGTGACTCATCTTGTCCCTCAAGGATCTTGTTAACTTTGGTTAAGTTAGCAAGTTCATCCTTGATGGTGGTGTTTGAGTCTTTTAACTTCAAGCAAGCTTCCTTGCTTGAAGCTAATTCAAGCTCTAGTGATTTATTTTGTTCCTTTTCAAGTTCAAGAAGCTTTTCATTCTCAAGGTATTCCTCCTTTTGGGAGATGATCATATCTTCCTGACGATTGACTAACTTCTCCATATCAACAAGCTTATCAAGTAGAAATTTCATTTTAGCAGCTGTCTTTTTGTCTAAACCCCTAAGCATATATTCATCTTCATCACTGCTATCATCCTCTCTAGAATTATCACTATCACTAGTAAAAGAATGCGAGAAGGAAGATTTAGTTGGTACTTTTCGTTTACCTTCCTTTTCCATTAGACAAGTGTTGTCGGTGTCCTTCCGTGCGCCCATGGTTGGGAAGAGAGTGGATTTCTTGGTAGTCTTCTTTATGGCTATGGTGGCCATCTCCTCTTCTTCTTCGAATGAAGATAAATCATTGGAGTCCCACTCCTTCCCTAGATGCGCTTGACCATATTGCTTCTTCTTCTTGAACATTTTCTTTGGTTGAGGCTTGTTGTCTTTTGTCTTCTTCTTGTTTTCATCATGTGGACAATCTACTACGAAGTGATCGTATTCTCCGCAGTTATAGCACGCCCGTCTCATCTTGGGTCTTTGGTTGTCCCTTTGTCTTCCTTCATTTGAGCTGCTACCCTTTCTTCTTCTCATCATTTTCTTGAACTTATTCATGAACAGGATCATGTCTTCTTCATCGATATCACAACTTTCATCATCGCTGTCGTCTTCTCCATAAGCTTCTCGAGCTTCCTTTGATATGGGTTTACAAGTTGACTTCAAAGTAACTTCTTTCTTCTTTGCCGAGGTGAGATCGGCAATTTCCTTAACATGCTTGGATTGCTTCTCCATCATCTCAAAGTTGATGATCTTGCCAAGAAGTTCGTCTGGGGTCATCTTCTGGTACCCGGGGCTTTCTCTAATTATAGAGCAAAGAGTTACGTTGCGAGGCATGAATGCTCTGAGAATCAACTTCACAACCTCATGATCATTCCACTTCTTGCTGCCATAAGCTCGGACTTTGTTGATAAGATTCTTCAGTCGATTGTACATATCTCATGGTGATTCATCTTCTTCTATCGCGAATCTTCCCAATTCACCTTCGATCATTTCTATCTTGGCTTCGCGTACGTGACGATCACCTTCATGTGCAATTTGTAGTGTGTCCCATATTTCCTTGGCAATTTTGAGTCCATCCACCTTGGTGTACTTGTCTCGGCTTAGTGATGACGTGATCACAGCTGCAGCTTGAGCATTCCGACGAATGGCTTGTTCTTGGCTTGGGGTCAGCTCTTCATCATCATCCGGGATATATATCCCTGTACACACTATATGCCATAAACTTGGGTTAAGAGATATAAGGTGCATTTTCATGTTTTGTCTCCACATTGAATAATCATTGTCATCAAATTATGGTGCTTTCCCTAGGGGAATTGATAAGTAATGATTATTGTTAGAATTCAAACGCTCATAATCAAAAGGATATCGGGAGTAGTCTGTGTGAGTACCCCCTTTCTTCTTCTTTTCATCATTGGTGTTCTTCTTCCCTTTTGGGGAGATTGCCTTCATCCGTAGAAGAGCCTTGAGTTGGAGCACCTCCTCATAATCGTCCTCACTGTCTTGAATGGCGTCGAGTAGCTTCTTTAGCTTTTGAGTCCATTCATCATTACTCTTTTCGTCGTCGATCTTCTTGAGTACATCCTTGACGTCCATATCGTCTCTTCGAGCGGAGAGTCTCTTTTGAAGAGTTTGGCTCTGATACAAATTGAACGTAGCCTAGAGGGGGGTGAATAGGCTTTTCGATGCTTTATTGAAACCTGAAACACTTAGTAGGTTTATCAAATACAGGGAAATTGGACTAGTCCGGTAGAGTGCGGACTAGTCCATTTTCTAAACAGAGAAAAATCGGACTAGTCCAGTACCGTGCAGACTAGTCCGGTATTCGTGGACTAGAGAGATAAAGATTGATCAATGTTCACTTCTAGTACTCTATGCAGTGGAAATAAATTGATAACTTAGATGTATTGCAACAGTGATACAGTGAATGACAAGAATCAACTTTGATTCTAATGTTTGAACGTGAATTTCAAAGGATTGATTATACACTAGAAAATGATGAACAATTAATAAACAAGACTAGGATACAAGTGTTTATCCCGAGGTTCGATTCCACGAAGGAAATCTACGTCCCTGTTGAGGAGTCCACTAAGGACCAGGTCTTCACCAACCCTATCCTCATCGAATCGCCACAAAGGTCGATTCTCATCCACTAATCACAAGGGGGAATAAATCGTTCAAGGGGCCTTCTCACAAGTTGAGGGCTCCCCAAGAATTACAATGAATTATCACAAGCAAACACACTCAACAGATGAACAGTTAACAAACAAGAGTGTGTGAGAGATCAAACCCAAGAGCTCAAGATGTGCAGAACAAGTCTCTCCTTTGATCAATTGCTAATCCCCAAAGAATTGATCCTTCTAGGTTTAGAATGTGTGGAGAGATGTGAATTTTGGGCTCTTAGGAGGTGTGACGGCGCAGGGGGTTGAAGAGATATGGTGGTATGGCCGTACACCTCTTTTTATAGTAGGGTTTCCAATGGTTACGTTAGGGTTTGCGATGTCCGGACTAGTCCTTGGTTGACACCGGACTAGTCCGGTGTGTGGTGTGTAGAAAACCCTAAGTGTTGTGATATATCGGACTAGTACGTAGTAGTGCGGTAGTCCGTTTTCTATCCAGAGACAAAATCAGACTTGTCCGACTGATATCGGACTAGTCCGTTTCCTGGTCAGAAAGAAAATCGGACTAGTCCGGTTGATATCGGACTAGTCCGCACATGCTGAAATTGTGCAGTTAGTTTGATTTCTTCCACTTGAGCTCTTGGGGTGTGTTTTTCCAACACACTCTATACTAAATATTTTAATATTTTCAGCTACTGAGCTCTTATCAATTTGGATCCTCCTTCTCCTTTCTTTTTGCCCTTTCTTCCTGATTTCTTTTAAGAACCTGCGCTCATCTCAACAATTTTGTTAGGGTCTCATTTGTTTGTCATAAATCAACCAAAACCCACAAGGGGTGCCTAGATGCACTTTCACAGGAGTTTCTTGAGCTGAAATAAGGCGACAGGAGTGCTCATGAATACTCCAGAGCATTCAACCGGCTGGCGCAATATGCACTAGAATTTGTGGGGACGGAAGAACAGAAGCAGAACACATTCTTCCGGGGCCTGAATTCAAAAATGAAGGTCCATCTCGCCCAAAGCAACCGCGGCACATTCAACGACCTTGTGAATGCCACGATTGTACAAGAAGATGCTCAGCACGAGCGCGGTTCTGATAAGATGAAACGCAGCGCACTGGCGAGCAGCAGTGGTGGGGCACCACAAAAGTACCACGTGGTGTATCGCTCACCATCCGGTCAGAGATGGCAGCCATAGGCGCGACCGCCTCAGTTTCGCGGTCATCAATTTAATGCACCAAGCTTCCGATCGTTGTATCCACCACAGCAAAAGCTGCAGCAAAGGATAGTCCCGTGTGTGACTCCATTTCAACCGCGTGCACCAGGATTCCATCCTCAATTCGGAGGGACACCGACACCATACGCGTGCTTCACGTGCGGCCGTGTCGGGCATATTGCCAAGGACTGCCCCGAGCAGTGACAGGTCAGGGGTTCAACACCGTATCAGGGTGCAAATCAGCCCCGCAACCATCCCAAGAAACCAGCACCAAAACCCGGCAACATCCACCACTTAGCCATCGAAGACGTGCCAGAAGGTGAACCCGTCCTCGCGGGTACGTTTTCTTATTTAGATCACCCCGTAGTCATACTTTTTGACTCTGGAGCCACCCATAATTTCATAAGTCAGTCTTATGTTATTAAATATCAATTGCCTATCATTCCCATAAAAAGTTCAAACTTGATTTGCTCTCCGGGTGGGAAAATAACAGCTGATAGGATGGTCTATAGAGCACCATTGCAATTGGGTGGGAATCTATATTCCACTTCTCTAATTGTATTAGAAAGTCAAAAACTTGATGTTATTTTAGGAATGTCATGGCTACATCACCATGGTGCTGTTATGTAAAATCCCCAAAAGTGCTAGCAAGAAATTCAGCATATTCACACTTAGGAGAAATGAGGGGAATTAAAATTTTGAATTATAACGGTGTGAGTCAAAGTGATGATTCAAGCTTCCCAAAAATTTCCAAACATGGAGATCTAAATTCATAACTTGGGTCTCTATAATCCAAATATTAGGCCTCCAAAATTTCAGCTCATGTGGATGGGTTCTACTATTTGTTTGGGATTAAGAGAGGAAGCCCTCAAACTTGAATTCAAATTTCAGTTTCAAATTCAAACTTCTCCAAAGTGGCAAAATGGATTCACAAATGTGTTCTCCACCTCTGAGTTAGCATCCATGCCAAATTTCAGATTTATTGGGTTTAGTTTGATAGGGTTTTGAATAAATGGAAAGGGGGAATTCAATTCCAAATTTCAAATTCAAACACCCAAATGTAATTCAAATGCTTCACCCAAAATCTGAATATAGTTGAATTCAAAAATTCAAATCATGACTTAAGAGGAAGCAAAGCCTTTAATTTGGGAGAGGGAAGGAAAAATATCAGCAGCTGTATTAGGTGTGGTGGAGCACACTGGTCAGCCACTCAGTATAGCAAAACAGAGTTGCTCTCTTCGGCCGATCGCCGTAAGAACGCCAGCGCCGGCTGCACCCGCCCCCGATAAATTTCACCGTGCCAGCTCCTGCTTCCTCGGTTGCTTGATCATTTCAACACTCCACAGCCACAGCACCGAAGTTCCTCTTTGCTTCTCACTCGCTCGTAGCCCTCTCTGTTCTCTCCCGCGAAGAACAGTCACCGGCGCCGCTCTCGGTTTTTTCCCTCGCACACAGCCGCCCGAGCTCTGGTGATTGAGCTCCAAGTAGCAAAAGGGAGCGCAATGGCATGCTCTAGCATCCACGTTTTTCAAACCCAAGGTTCCTAGCTCCTGCTACGTGCAAATTAGGATTTGGCACTGACGTTCCGAGGTGCCCCGGTGGAACTATGATCGGTTCACCATGGACAGCACGCCCCGGCCGGTTTCACCTCCACTTCCCTACACAAGAAAGGTGAGTTGGCGTCTGTAGATCTTGTAGCCGAAAGCTTCGTTGCAAATGATCAAGTGGGTAGCTAGAATTTCCAAAAATACCGAACCCTATTTCATCCGCCGAGAGCTCGGTCGAATCCAAAATTCAGATTGAACGGATAACCAACGGTCGAGCAAGTTCATAAGAAGTTTCCTCACCCTCTAGCGCCCCTCCTCGAAGAAGAAACGATGAAAACCATCGAGAATCGGCTAGGTTTTTGCTGATTTTCTCGCTGCAGGTGAAAAATGCCTCGTCTCACCGTCGAGGATATGGTTGCCGGCCTTTTCATCATGGTTGGGATCCATGTTCGAGTTCCTCGAGTTGCCACAGTGCTCTCCGAGCAAAAACCAGCCAGTTTAGTGCATCCTAGTGAAATCACACCGTCGCCGAAACCCTAGCGGCGCTGCCGTCGTTGCACGCGTGCTTCCGGCAATCACCGGCAACCGCTGACCTCCTAGAAGGGTTCAGAAAGTCGTGTTAGGCCTAGGCGGCGAGTTGCAGCTCCAGGGGGTCAGGAACCCAGTTATGGCGGACCTCGCCGGCATGCGCCGCCGCGGAGCTCTGTTTGCGTGAGGAGGAAGATGCCCGGGTGGGACCCACCAATCAGCCTCTGCTTTTCCAGCGGGAATCGGTTTGTGGCCAAGATCTGGTGCAGCTGCGCGGTTGGAACCCTGTGGGCTGCAGTGTGGCCGCGAGTTCGGTGGCCCAGTTCAATTACTGGGACCGACAACCAGAGTTTAAACTTTTCCCCAAGTTTCAGATTTAGGTCAAATTTTGAAACCCCATAACTTTCAGTAGAAATGTCCAAAATTTGTGAAATAAATTTTGTTGGATTCCCCTCAATCAGTACTTTGCATAAATATAGAGAATTTGGTCTGAAGATCCCTGGAAGTTTCTTAAAAATTCATCAATATTAAATCTTTGGGAATTAATTCTAGGAGATTCCTGTTACGAAATTTTCTGAAATTTGGCCAGAAGATCCTTCCTAACATTAGTGATCTGTTGTAAATATTTGAGACTCAGTGGACTTCATTTGTTAGGCTAAATTGTCTTCCCAAATTCGGCCTTCATTTGAAAAATTCAAACCAAACAGAAACTTTTTCAGAAATGTTCACCAACTTCAAAAATTCATTTCTCCCAGTAGGTAACTCAAAAAATTGTGAAACAAATTTTGTTAGAACCAGGGAGACCTGCTCTAATTAGAATTCACTGTTAGCCAGGTCAAAACTTCAGATTTATGATCAAAATTCAGAGAAGCCTTGTACTTGTGGGAATTTCGGAGACCATAAGCTTCCATGAAACTTCTCCAAATTTTTCTTAGATCATCCTTATAGAGTCTAGTATCCACTGGAAAAATCTAAAAGCCAATTAAGAAACCTTAGTAGAAGTAGCTAGTAATAGAAGTTTATTTCTTATAATTCATTAGCACTTATAAAGATATTTTGTTGCATATCATATAGTGACCGAAGTTGAAGACACTCCGGGGCCGTTGGAGGTCCTTCCCCCAGAAGCTAACTCTCCATTTAACTCGCAACCAGGCAAGCCCCGGTTTGCATTTAATTACCTTTTGCAAATTTTTCATTTGTATCACTTATGTCTAGGGTGAAATGCTTGCATTAGAGTTAAGGTGATTGAAACCCCACTTGCATGACTTTAAATCCTATGGAGGGTTGGGTAGTTTACAACTCGACGAGTAGATAATGCCATGCTAATGTTCTTAGGATCTTGGTAGAAGTCGAGTAGTTGGAATCTACTCGTGAGATAAGATTTTATCACACGGGATGGAAACAGGTAGAGAATGGCTTAAGAATGTGAAACTGAGACCCAGCAGGGGGATAGGATGCAGTGAGCGGAGCTCTCACGCTTGTAGACATGTTGATGTCGGTTAAGGACCGAGCCGTGTGCGGCCCTGCTAGACAAGTTTGAACAGTACCAAATGCATACTGGCATATGTAAAATCCCCAAAAGTGGTAGCAAGAAAAATTCAGCTCATGTACACTTATGAAAATGAGGGGAATTAAAACTTTGAATTATAATAAGTGTGAGTTCAAAGTGAGGGTTTAGACTTCCCAAAACTTCCAAACATGGAGATCTCAATGCACAACTTGGATCTTCATAGTCCAAATATTCAACTTTCCAAATTTCAGCTCATTTGGAGGAGTTTTAATATTTGTTTGGGATTAAAAGGAGAAGCCCTCTAATCTGAATTTCAAATTCAGTTTCAAATTCCAATTCCCTCAATTTGAAAATTGGGTTTCACAAATGTGTTCTCCCCCTTTTAATAAGCAGCCATGCCAAAAATTGTAAATTTTGGAGCTGGTTTGCCATACTTTTGTGGCAATATAAAGTGGAGAATTCAAACTCTTTTTCAAATTCAAATGATCAATCCACATCCAATTTTCACACCCGAATTCAAACTATTTGAATTCAGAAAATTCAAACTATGACTTGGGGTTGAAGTCAAGTCTTTAATGTTGAGTTGCTGGTGGGAAAATATCAAAAAACGTTGATTAAACAAAGAGGGGAGGTGGGGCCCATTTGTCAGCCACCCACTGGGGTTGCCGCCTCAGCCGACGGCGGTCGAACAGCGGGAGCGCGCCAGCTCCCGGTTGAACCCGCGCCCGAGGGAGAGCCCGAGCCACCTCCTGCTGCCTCGGTGGCTCGGTTGGATCATGGCAAAGGGTGCGCCGGAGCTGTTTTCCTTCTTCCCCTGCTATAACTCGCGCCTCCGCCGTTTCTTCCGTCCAGAACACCGCCGCCGTTCTCTCCGGTCGACCACAGCCCTTCAAGCTCGATTGCTCGAGCGCTCCACAGCAAAGAGCATCGCCTGGACGTGCTCTAGCCCTTGCCAAAGCCCCTTCGAGGTTTGCCGGTCTGAACTGCTCGTGAAATGCGGATTGGCGCCAAAGCTTCAAGGTGCCCGGACCTCGCCGTTTCAGCTCTCCGTCGACAGCAGCAACCGGCCACCCTCTCCCCCGACTTCCGATACAAGAAAGGTGCGTGGACATGTCCTGGTCGTGTAGCCGGAGGCCGTTTAGCGTTTGCTAGGACCGATGGCAAGAATGTCACCGTTTCCCCCAAACGGTACACCGACGGGTAGTGCGTGGTCTAGCCAAAAATTTGTGGTGCACGATCCTTTAGACCTCAAGTAAGCTTGCACAGAGCTTCTCTACTTCCTAGCGCCTCTCCTCGATGAAGAACCAAGCAAAAACATCAAGAAACGAGGGAGCCCTAGCTGTTTTCTTAGTCGCCGGTGCAAAAGCACCTCGGGTCGCCGTGGAGCCCTCGGTTGCCGGCAGTTTCACCGGCGGCCAGGACCCTTACGGGCTCCTACATCACTCACTGATGCTCTAGAGCCCAAGAATCAATCGAATGATAGAGGAATAAGGGTTCCCGACTTCGCCGGAGTTCAAAACTTTGCTGTCACCGGTACGCGATGGTTTCCGGTGAGCCACGGCCGCCAGCGACCCTCCCACAGTGTTCAGCACGGTTAAAAATGGGGGAGCGGTGAGTTTGACGAAGTTTAGACCGCGGGAACCCCGTCCCGGCGAGCCTCGCCGGTGTGCGCCGCCGTGGGAGGCGCGGGCAGCGCGAGGAAGACGAAGGACGGCCGGGTCCCACCGGTCAGCCTCCGGGTTCGCGCGAGGATCGGTTTGTGGAGCCGGATCCAGTGCGGCTGCACGGGAATAACCCCGTAGCCCCCGGTGTTGCTAAGATCTGACTGGTCCGAATTAAACCAGTGGGCCCAGCCCAATTATTTGAAGTTTCTATTAGAGAAATAAATCCCGAATTTAGCTGATCTTTGCAAGCCCATAACTTTGTGTAGAAAACTCCAAAAATAGTGAGACCAATTTTGTTGGATTCCTCATGAGGAGTACTTCACAGAGAAACCAATTTTTGGCTATGAAAATGCACAGGAATTTCTGTATAATTGTTTTTACTGAATAGTTTAGGGATTTATTACAGGACCAATTCTTTATGAAATATTCCCAAATTTGGGTAGCAAATCCTCTTGATAGATACTGATCTCCAGTAAAAATTTGGGCTTCATTGGAGGTCATTTGCTAGGTCAAATTACCTTCTCAAGTTCAGCCTTTATTTGAAAAGTCAAATTTAAACAGAAGCTTTTTCAGAACTCCTGTCTAAGTTCAAAAATTCATATCTCTCTGATGGTAGCTCCAAAAATGGTGAAACAAATTTTGTTAGAACCATGGAGACTTTACCCTAATCAGATCTTCCACCATTAGCTATGTCAAGCTCCTGATTTGGGCTCAAAATTCAGATAAGCATTGTACTTGTATTAATTTTAAAGACTACATTATGCAATGACATGTCTCCAAATTTGGCTCAAATCATCCTTAGAGAGTCTAGTATCCACTGTAAAAATCCCAAAGCCAATTAAGGATTTTAAATAGAAGTAGCTATGAGTAGAAGTCCAATTCTTATAAATCCTTAATACTTATACATGTATTTTTTTACATTTCATAATAGTGACCGAAGTTGAGGATACGCCGGAGCCCTTGGACGTCCTCCCACCAGAAGCTGACTTTCCGTTTAACTCGCAACCAGGCAAGCCCCGGTTTGCACTTAAGTACCTTTTATAAAGTTTTCCATTTGTATCACTTATGTCTAGTTTGAATTGTATGCATTAGAGTTAGGGTGATTGAAACCCCACTTGCATAGCCTCTTTAAATCCTATGGAGGGTTGGGTAGTTTACAAACTCAACGAGTAGAGAATGCCATGCTAATGTATAGGATCTCGGTAGAAGTCGAGTGGTTGGAAGCTACTCGCGAGATAGTACTTATCACCGGAAAGAAAAGAGGTAGATAATGGCTTGAGTTGTATGAAAATGAGACCCAGCAGGGGGGATAGGAAGCAGTGAGCAGAGGTCTCACGTGCGTAGCCCTGTTGGTGTCGGCCGTGTGCGGCCCTGCTGGACAAGTATCGAACAGTACCGGATGCATATTTGCATATGGGAACCAGGAAACCGATGTAATTGGTTAACCTGGGTGTCGAGGCTTACCCAACCGTAAATAAGGAGTGGGTTGAGGGTAGCAAGGTGTAAATCTGCCGGTGGGCACAGTCACGCTCCACGCGGGGACCTCCTACCCGTTACAGATGGACCGGTTCGGCATTTGGGTTGCCTTTGAAAGGTTGTTGCATACAACAGAGTAGGAAGGGGTGTGGAATCACGCTTCTGAAAGTGGGTGTATGTGACGTGTTATCCGGGTGTGTCTTGATTGCAATCACCGTCCCTCGCGGTTATTTGAGTACCCGCTTGTTCACTGCGCTGTGACGTAGTAAGAAGTGAAATAAGCCAACTGAAAATGCTGTATTGACCTTAATGTCTTGAATACCTTGATTGCTGTAGATATAGAGCTAATTAAGTTTATATTCCACTTTGGGCATCTCCACATCGGGGGAAAGCGTTTCTTGTTTGATTGTGAACTTCCGATGTGAGGGCTGCCTAAGGCACATGAATCTGCTGCTATAAAACTGAAAGTAAGGATCAACTTATAGGCGTGTCTTTATGGCGAATTCCTTTTCCCATCTTACATATCCTTGCACGTAGAGTTCCATGCCTAGGGTTGACGGTTAAGACTTGCTGAGCCTTCGTGCTCACGGTTGCATTATTTGAGCTGTGTGCAGGTGAGAGTTATGAGGAAGGTTCCGAGGACGAGGCGATGCCCCTGTCGGGGTACACGGCCGAGCTGGAGCCCTGGACGCCGCCGTGATCTCCGGTTCCATGCTGCTAGTGTGTAGCGTCCCCGGGCTGGACGGCTGCACTTTTGCTTAGTTAGGATTTGAGAGCAACTATGTAGATAACTTTCGCTGTTAATTAGGTTTTGTAAAATACTTCCGCTGTTTTATATCAAATGAAAGTTTGTATGTTGTTCTTTAATCTTTTCGTGTGTGCTGTTAGGTGCCGCATCGCATGGCACCACCCTATGCGATCCTGGAGTGGGTGAACCACGGGGTGGTCCCCACAGCATATGGGAACCAGAAAACCGATGTAATTGGTTAACCTGGGTGCCGAGGCTTATCCAACCGTTTTATAGGAGTGGGTTGAGGGTAGCAAGGTGTAAATTTGCCGGTGGGAACAGACACGCTCCACGTGGGGACCTCCTGCCCGTTACGGATGGTCCGCTTCGGCATTTGGGTTTCCTTTGAAAGATTGCTGCATACAACAGAGTAGGAAGGTGTGAAGCACCACAGTTCTGAAATGGGGTGTATGTGACGTGTTATTCTGGTGTCTATTGATTGCAATCACTGTCCCTCGCAGTTATTTGAGTACCGCTTGTTCACTGCACTGTGATATAGTAATAATTGAAAGAAGCCAGAAGAATATGATGCATTGGTCTATTGTTGTCTTGAAACCATGTATGCTGTAGATGTAGAGCTCATTCATTTTATCTTCCACTTTGGGCATAACCACATCATAGGACAACGTTTCTTGTTTGATTGTAGACTTCCAATGTGAGGGCTGCCTAAGGCACATTAAACTGCTGCGAAAAACCAAAAATAAGACATGTAGGCGTGTCTTTATCACATTGTCTTTTTCCTATCTTAATAATCCCTGCATGTAGAGTTTCATGTTTAGAAGTGTCGGTTAAGTATTGCTGAGCCATCCTGCTCACGGTTGCAATATTTGAGCTTTTGCAGGTGAGGGCCATGGGGAAGGGTCCGAGGATGAGGCGATGCTCCTGTCTGGGTACACGGCCCAGTTGGAGCCCTGCACGCCGCCGTGATCTCCAGTTGTATTTTGCTAGTGTGTAGCGTCCCCGGGCTGGACGGCTGCACTTTTGCATAGTTAGGATGAGAGTGTAGTTATGAATAATACTTCCACTGTTTCATAGTATTGTAAAAGACTTTAACTGTTTTTATGTAAAATAAATGTTGGTATGTTGTTCTTAATCTTTTCTTGTGTGCTGTTGGGTGCCGCATCACACGGCACAACCCTCTGCGATTCTGGAGCGGAAGGACCACAAGGTGGCTCCCCACATGTTGCAACCGCTAGACATTCCTGCCTGGAAGTGGAAGGATGTGAGCATGGATTTCATCGAACGTTTACCCACGACATTTCAGAAACATGATTCAGTGTAGTTATCGTCGACCAGCTCACGAAGGTTGCCCACTTTTATCCCGGTCAACACCAACTACAACGAAAAGAAGTATGTTGAGCTGTACATCTCATGGATTATGTGCTTATACGGCGTACCCCAAACTATTATCACGGATCGGGGCACTTTATTTGTGTCTCATTTTTTAGAGCAATTACATGCTGCCTTGGGTATGCAGCTGATCCGTAGTTCAGCGTACCATCCGCAGACGGATGGGCAAACCGAGCGGGTAAATCAAATCCTGGAAGATATTTTATGAGATTGTGCTATCAACCACGGTAAGAGTTGGGATGATCACTTACCGTTAGCCAAGTTCTCGTACAATAATGGGTACCAGGCCAGCATTAAGATGGCGCCCTACGAGGCGCTATACTGAAGAAAATGCCGCACACCATTGAATTGGTGATAGTCCGGCAAGAGGGTCACCGTCGGGATTGATCTTGTCAACAATGCGGAAGGAAAAGTTCGGCTGATTCAATTGAACTTAAAAGCCACCCAATCCCAATAAAAGCAATATGTAGACTAGCAGAGAAGACGTCCTCTACAATTTGAAGTCGGGGATCACGTGTATCTACGTGTGTCTCCGATGAAGGGCGTGAACAGATTCAGGGTCAGAGGAAAGTTTGCACCCCGATTCATCGGTCCATTCCAGGTTTTGGAAAGATGTGGTTCCATTGCATACCGGATAGAATTACCAGCGACACTCTCCGGTGTGAACGACATCTTCCACATTTTCAGCTAAGGAAGTGCCTCAAGTTTTCAACCACCGTTCAGCTGGAAGATATTGAGGAACTGAAACCGGATCTCACATATCTGGAGGAACCGGTTCAGATCATTGATAATAAGGCCCGAACCACACCCAACCGTACGTTTTGGTTCTATAAAGTCTTATGGAGTAATCACTCCGAGGATGTAGCGACATGGGAGAGAGAGGGATTTCTTCGCGCCAACTACCCAGACTTTTTAACGTCGCACCTCCGGTAATTTTCCACGATCCTCTCTCTCATTTTTACCTTATAATCTCAGGACGAGATTCTTTTAAGGGGGGGATGTGAGGACCTAAGTTTTTCACTTGCTAAAGTGATCATGATACCCACACCTCACCTCATTTGTGGTAATCACATGAGCACATTTGAAGATCAAGTAACCACCTTAAAAAGATTTATTAGGAGATGAACTCACAAAATGCAAAAGTGATATTTCCCACAGGAATCATATAGGGGCTGAGCACATGATTAACTCCTAAACTTTGTTAGGAGTGCTCGTGCCAAATTTCACACAAATCCAAAACATTTTGAGGTACTTTTGGATACAATCATTGAAAGGCTAATTTGAATGTAAATTCAAATTCAAACTCTTTTCATCACATGAATTCAAAAGAGGGATTCATATTCAGACTCAGAACATTTAATTGAGCTCATCCACCAATTTTCACTCCATTTGGAGTTGATCTTGACATGAGCCATTTTGAGCAAAATTCAAACTGAATTTGAATTTCAGCTTGCCGTTTGATGCAAAATGCATTCAAACCAATTCCCCTTTTGAATCATTCAAACTTCAAATGGTGATTCAGTGGATTGATCAAAGTTTAGAGGGCATGAGAGTGCCAAATAATGTGCAACAGTGGAAATTTAATTTTGGAGGACAAAATTTTGCAAGTGGGACCCACTGTCAGCATCACCAGCGAAAGGAACCACCTCACACCGAGTTGCTCGGGTTCCTGCGCACGCCTGCAAAAGCCACGCTGCTGCCAGCAGATGTTCTCAGGTCCTGGCCACCGAGCACACGTCCAAGCCACCTTATGTCCGCCCGCAGATGGTCCAAAACCCATTTTGCCACTGCTTCGTCCTTCTTCCACACAGAAAACGCACCGCACATCGCCGCATCCCCGAAGCTCTCTGCTCCACCGTCGACCGGTTGAACCCGGGACCGTCCCGCTGAACTGAGACCACAAACTAGATCGCCGACCTTTCCCCTACGTTCTCTCACTGGTTCCAGCCGTGACCGACGTTCCTCAAGCTTCTCCGAGCCGTTCCCTTCTTCCTCGGGTCGACACCGCCGCACCTCCACGGATCATCGTTGTTCGGCCATCTCAGAGCCACTACAGCGCCACAAACTGCATCCAGAGGTTAGAATCAAGGTCTAGTAGATTCTCCCAAACTCCCTAGCTCCTTTGTAGCACCGGCAAGCCAGAATTTCATGATTTCCGATGATCGCTGTATAGAACCGATGCCAACCAAAACTTGAAATTCCTCTCGCATGATTGATCATCCAATCAGCTGGTATGGTTAGAGCTAGAATAGGATCTAATGATCACCTAGGCCAAATCTTAGCACGGATAGTCGAGCCGTTGAGCGTAGCACCAAGTTTTTGCCGCCGCCGGTGAAGACGGCTCGGGTCACCGGTGAAGTCCACCTTCCCGGCGATCTCCGGCCAAGAGGAGAGCAAGGTTAGCTTCGCCGTGCCCCAGTGGTGCATTTCGACCCTTTAATTGGTCGTGTTTACAGCCGAGCTGAGCTAGCGCCGTTGGACCTGAGCTCAACTCCGCCGCCGCCATCGCCGATCACTTTTCCGGCAATGCCGAAATGCGAGGAGTTGTCCGGCGTGTGCGCCGTGCTTCAAGGATCATGTAGGAAGAAACCGCGTCAAAAATTAGGCAGGATCAGCCAAGAATGGGCCGTGCCACTGCCTCTGCTCGGCGCGCTTTTGGGCCCCGGCGAGAGGTTGAAGACGATACTGTCGGGTGGGGCCCAGTGTCAGCCGTATAAACATTTTGTGTTTTCTTTTTCAGTTTTCCCTCCGAAACTTTAGAAGCCTATAACTTTGGCTAGAATTATCCAAATCGAGTGAACCAAATTTTGTTGGATTCAGTTCTCTGAGTACTTTCCAGAAAAACAAGTTTCACTCCATGAAACCCTTTAATTCTAAAGATTAATTCTCTAAAATTTAAAATGTTGAGAATTTTAACTGGAGATTACTTTGTTGGAAAATTCTGAAATTTTGCCAAGAAGTTCCATGTAATATCCCTGAGTGACCTTAAAAATTTCAGATCCATCTGAGCTCATTTAGTTCACTTAATGGTGTTATAAAGAAACTGGTCCAGAGAAAAAGAAAAATGTCCAGAAACATTTTTCAGATTTTCTCTGAACTTGTATAGCTCATATCTTTTGCTAGGATTCTCCAAATTAGATGAAACCAATTCCATTAGAACCATATGAAAATATAGTTTCCAAAAAGTCATAGCTTGCTCCATGAAAATACATAGAAAACCATAAGAGCTCTAAATATGGCCAAATACACATTTATTTGTACAGGGCTCAAATGAGCATTGCTTTAAATGAAATTTGGTCAAGTCCCTGTATAGGTTGTCACCAAACCACAGTACAAATATCAGAGTTAAAAGGGTTTTCTAGCCAGACTTATAGTCTTAACCATCTCAATTCAATACAAATGCATTCAAATTTGACACGCATCGTATTTGCTTTTCGTGTAGTCGCTAAAATCAAAGAAGACCCAGAAGTTCTGCACTTCATTACTCCGGAAGAACAATTAGCTCACGACCAGCAGCAAGACAAGCTCCGGTTTGCATTAATCATTTACAAAGTCTTATGTTTTGATCACTTACTTTATGTATTTCCTACAAGTGTGCATTAGAGTCTTGATTGGAAACCCAAATGCATAGCCAAGGGAACCATGGGTTTTGGGCTTAATATTTAAACCTCTAGTAGCCACTGCAATGCTAAAATGGTATATGTTTCAGTACAAGTCGAGTAGTTGGGACAACTCATGAGAATAGGCTAGTGGCACACTACTCGGTTAGAAAGATAGACAATGAATCACATGGCAAGAAAATGAGACCGAGCGGAGAGTAAGGGAAGAAGGACTTTGGGGCCTGGGTTCCATAGCTCTACTTGTGTCGATTGAGGACCGAGCCATGTGCGACCCTGTTGAACAAGCTGGAACAGTACCAAAGACCTACCGGATATATGGGAACCGGGAAACCGATGTAATTCGGGTAGCGATCTGTTGAGGCATTGCTTGTTGTCCAGAGGGTAGATTGAGAGCAGAGAGGTGTAAATTGGCTAGCAGGCACTGAGGATGGTCCGTGTAGAGACCTCCTGCTCGGGACGATAGGACCGGTTCAACACTTGGCTAACAGATGAAAGGTGGTTGTGTACGACGTCCGTGATGGTTGCTGTAGGCAACATCGAGTACGGGCGTACGTGACGGGTTATTCGGGTAACCCTGCAGGTGTAAATCTATTATAATTGCCGTCCCTCACGGTCAGTGAGTACCACTTGTTCACTGTACCATGACGTAGAAAGAACAGGCTAGTTATCATGATAAAAGTTGCTGTTTGAAAGCTTTACGTTGATTGTTAATGAAGTGTTTTAGTTTAGAGCTAATCAAACTTCTTTTCAACCTTAGGCAAAGAACATAAGTGAAATGCGTTTTTTTATTGCGGATTTCTTATGTGTCTTAGCACAATGTTCTCCACTAACTTGAGGCTAAAACTTGAAAGTAAGCATCAACTAATTAGGAGTGTCTTTCGAAACATACTTTCCTATTATACACTGCAAACCCAGCATATAGAGTTTCATGTTTAGGTGAAACGGGTCAGTCTTACTGAGCCATCGTGCTCACTGCATGTGTTTGAAGTGTTTGTAGGGTTCTATGAGGAGGAGGCTCCCAAGAAGGAGACGGACCCCCAATAGGGTAACACCGTCGAGTGGGAGCCGTGCACGCCTCCGTGTTAGTGTGGTGTGGGTGCTAGTGAGTACACATTCACGGGATGAACGTGAACTCTTTTTGCTTAGTCTATGCCCGCGAGTGTGGACTTAACTTTATTTTGATGTAACTATGTTTATAAACAAGTTTATGTAATAAAATTTCGCTTCCACTTATCACCTTTTATGGGTGTTATCTGGTGCTGTATATCGCAACACCCCTCAGCGTGAAACTGGTTTGTCGGGACCGTCAGGTCCACGCATTCATCCTCTTGGTGCAAGCCCGCGTGGTATTCCTCCTGAGGTGTGTACCAGTGTTGCCCTTCTTGCAGATCTTCTTCCATGTCTTCCTCATATAGATCCACCTCTTCCGGATCCTCTTCCTCTTTCTCATGCATAGGGCCATTGAATTCATCTTCATCATGAGGTTCCACCTTCACTTCCTCCCAGTAGGGTCCATCAGAAACCTCGATGGAGTTAAGCGAGCTTCCAAGAGGCGGCGGGCGAGTGCTCATGCGTGCAGTGCTCCTAGTGATCGGCATCTATAGAGAGGACATGAGAAGCTTTAGAGAAGGGGTAAATAAATCCATAAATTTGCAGCAGTCATATAGCAAGAAATATAGAGTGTGGCTGTCCAAAAAGGAAAGAAGAAAAAGGAACAAAATAAATGCAGCAGCAAACATGTGGAACATAGCTGGAAAATAGCACCTTGTTGTGGCTGAATTGAAAGGTAAAGGCAGCAGCAAGCAATTTTCAAAAATAGCAGTTTATAGGGGTCTTCCTATGTGTTTTAGAGTGTCCATTCTACCTTGTCTTGCGTCTTACTGTGAGAACCCTGCCGTCCCGATCACTCACGGGGACGGGATACCTCGCCCTGGAATCGCATTGGGTGGTGCCGTGCGATCAACGCTGTGAGAACCCCGCCATCCCGATCACTCACGGGGACGGGATACCTCGCCCGGGAATCGCATTGGGTGGTGCCGTGCGATGCGGCACCCAACAGCACACATAATAAAGCATCATATTACATAAATCAAGCGGAAACTTACAAAGTTTTGACTTTACAAATACTTCTCAAAATAAACTACAGCGGAAGACTATTACAACTCACGACTCATATCTATACTAAGCAACAGAGAAGGTGTCCAGCCCGCGGAACCTTCTCACTAGCAACACTATCATAGTAGCAGCGGCAGGGGTTGCCCTGAGTTCACCACTCGGAGAGTTCCGAATCTCCTTAGGCACCCGTACATCTCAGCGTACAGTTATTTCCTGCAAAACAACTTGTGCAGTATCTGTGAGCATGAAGCTCAGCAAGACTGACCCGTCACCCTAATCATGAAACTCTATATGATGGAAATAGATGGCTGATTATAGCATTTTTCATAAACGATGAACTTGAGCTAAAGGAGAGTCCTTACTTCCAGTTTTAATCAACTTTTATAGACCTGGCGCAACTTACATCGAGACTCCACAATCAAACAAGAAACACTTCATCGCGATGTCACTTGCCCGAGGTGAAAGTAACTTTAGTGAACTACCCTAGACTCATACAGACCTTGCGCCATCAACGTCGAGACTCCACAATCAAACAAGTAACGCTTTGCCTCGACGCTTCTAGCCCAAGGTGGAAATTAAATTTAGTGAAGTGTTGATCGTTCCTCATCTCCATTATGAGGATTACCCACGAAGCATATTAAATATTTCCCTGGTATATTACTACGTCACGACTCAGTGTACAAGTATGCTCACTACCACGAGCGACGGTGATTGCAATCAAAAACACCCGGCTGACACGACACGTACGCCCGTACTCGACGTTGCACACAGCAACCGTCACTGACGCCGTACGTGGCCACCTTTCACACGACACCCAAATGTCGAACCGGTCCCACCGACTGGGATTAAGTCTCTCTACGGCAAACCCTCGTAGAGCCGACTCCTCTATCCTTTCAGCATCGGCATCAGACGGTGAGGTATGCCTCGACACCCAGGTTAACATGTTACATCGGTTTCCTGGGTCCCATATTGCCAGTATGCATCCGGTACGCATCTCAAACTTGTCCAGCGGGGCCGCACACGAGAACGGGCCTTAATCGACTCAGACATAGACTAGGCTCGCAGGACCACGTCCTTGACCTTCCATCCACTGCCCGGTCTCCATTCCCAACTATGAGGATCAATTCCCAACTCTTCCGATTGATCCCCCTTAATCCCATTTCACGAGTAGGAATCTGCCTACTCGAGTTATGCCTCTTTTAATCCACTTTTATTGAGAACAACAGTTATAATTAATTGATAACATATCCTACATTAAACTCCAGGGTTTTCTGGGCATGCATTTGGACTTTCATACCATCTATACGTAATGCAATAAATAAAATACTAGACGTATGAAGTGAATACAAATAAAAACTTGTAAATTTGATGCAAACCGGGGCTTGCCTTTGTTTTGCAGGTGACTTATATATATATGCAGTTAGTGAAGACCACTTGGTGCTTGATCAACCTCTTTCCTCTTTCCTTGATTTCTACTCCGATGACTTCAACTCCTCCACGTAGATACTACACGTGATGAATATGCATATCTTTTAATTGTAAAGACTTTGCTACAAGTCCTAATAACAAGTTTTCAAAAACTGGAACACTGTTTATGAATTTAAAATGACACTGGTGCTAGTGGTTTAGGTTTGGATCTAAGCATATGATTAAAGGCTAAGTGGTTTCCCCCTCTTCTATATTGATCACTTAAGGAGGTTAAAAAGAACAGGGGTGACCCAGGGCTCCAATGGGGCTGAGAATTTTCATGTGAGTTCCTTGTCACAAGAAAGTCCTCTGGCCCAAAAATTAGCACTTTTCTTTGAGTGGTTTGCTCAGCATAATTTTCTAAGCAATTAAGCAAAGAAGAATTAATTCTGAGATCCCACCCATGTTCATGCAAAAATGAGTGAACCACAATTTCAATTATAGCTCATAGAGTTTGCATGAATTTTCCTAGCATTTTTGGAGCTAAGGAATAGCTAGAACTGAATTTCCAAGTTTTGGAAATTCTCTGAAATTGTTTTCTGTATTCATTTGAATACAGAAACTTAAAATCAGAATTAACCTAACTAAATCAACTCCAAATGAGTTGAGAATTTTACAAGTGTTCACTAATACCCTACACACTATTCTGGCAAAATTTGAGGATTTTTGGATTAACCAAACTCCCTCTAAAATTCTTTTGCTAGAAAGCTTTAAAGAATTTTACAGAATTAAATAAAGGGTTTCATACAAATTGGGTTTCATATTTGGATAGTACTCTATCAGAGAAATCCAACAAAATTTGTTTCACAATTTTTGGATTCTCCTACCCAATGTTTTAGCTATTCAAAGTTTGAACCGAAAACTGAAATTCTCCAAATGTTCAAATGCTGGCAGTGGGTCCAGGGACAGGTGTCACGCGTCGGGGCAAGCCACACGGGGCTACTGAGTATTTCCCGCGCCTCCACACGCGATCCCCGCACCACAGCCGATCAGAACTCCGACTCCCGGTCGCTGACAGGCGGGACCCGCCGGGTCGTCTTCTACCTCTGGCTCCCGCGCCCGCGCGCCGCCGGGCTCGCCGGAGTTCGACGGATTCCGGCCTCCCGGCCATCCCCCGAGCTCTCCCTCACCGCTAGGGCCTTATTTCACGTGCTGAACACGATGGAACCCTCTTCCCCGGCTGGCGATGGCTCTAACCTAGCTGTCCACGGCGCGGCGGCTCTGGACCGGTTCGGCAACGTCGCCCGGTCATCCTAGCCTACCCAGACCTCGGTGGAACGGCGCTACAGCACCAGTGGACTATGGGGATGCTCGACCTAGCCTCAAAACTGCTCGGGACCGGCGGCTAACAGTGTCTCACCGTGCACCCGAAACCTCCTCCGCGTTTGAGGTCAGAACTTTTGGATTTCATGCGGTCTACGTGCATCTTTCCAACTAGGATTGTGAAGGACTACTAATCGCTGTTTAGTGGCGGTCCTGTGTGCAAAGTTTCACGGCCTAAGAACGAGAGGGACGATCGAATTTGGTATTACCGTATCAGAAGGTCGGATGGTGCCCGACGGCGATCTTTTCCCAAATTCGAGCCCGGTAGATCATCTCATGGCTTGAGCCTCAGGGACGAGCATCAGGGGCTCCCAGCGCATCCGAGGGTGCTCTAGCTCGGGCCTGAGAAGCTCTCGGTGGGGCTGTCCACGTGAGACCATCTCCGGTTCTCTACCGGAGAGCTCTGTTTTCTCGGCGCCGTTTGCCGAATTGTGCGCGTCACAGGCTAGGGCCTTTGGTGTTGCGGGGCTGCTGTGGTAGAGCAGGCACAGGCGCTGCTTTTCTGTACTGCCGGTGCGCACAACCGAGGCTTGGTTGAGGCCGGCGATCGGGGAGAAAGAAGTGCGGCGGTGAGCGCCGATTGCTGTTTGCGCGTGGGAAGAACAGCTAGCGCGCGATCAAAATGAAGACGGCAACGTGCTGCAGCCGGTTTCCGGGGTAAGGAGCAGGCCAGCGCGAAATGGGAGCAGGAGGTGGAGCCTCGGTCGACGGGGGCAGTAGCTCGGTGTCGCCCGCGGGTGAAACCCCGGTGGAGTGAGGAACAGAGAGAAAACTTAAGTGCTAAGTCTACCCCTTCCTATGACATGTGGGACCCACAATTCAGTACCTCTTTTCCTCAAAATATCTCCAAAGTTTGACAATTATCCAACCCAATTGTTTGAAAATTGGAAACTGAGCTCATTTGAATAGTTTGGACAAATTCCATCCAAATTCAAATGTTTATTTGAATTCTTTGCACATTTGACTCCATTTATAAAAATGGGTAGCAAACCTTTTCAAAAATTAATGAAACTTTGCCTCCCCACTAATTGGACCTAAGGAATCCAAATATGCCACTTGATTCTTGTGTTAGCTGCTGCAAACAATAGTTTGGACACAACAGTTTTGAATTTCCATTGGGTCCTCCCCTCACTTGAAGTTTGAATCTACATTTAGTTCATCACTGATTTTTAAACCCTTCCATTGCACTTGAGCTCTTCATTTCTGTGGTTTTAAATCCACATTAGGTCCATCCCTGCAATAGCCCTAAGTTTGTTTAGAAGAATCTCACCTATGTTATCATATGTGGGAAAAAGTTTCAACTAAGCCCCTTTTTCATACACATGACTTCAACATTTGTACAAACTCATGTTTCTTTGTATTCACATTTTTGGGACCTTTACAATCCTCCCCCCTCAAAGGAATCTCGTCCCTAGATTACAAAAGAAAGATGAGACGGAAGGTAATTACAACAACTACGACAGAAGTTCCGGATAGTTCTTGTGGAGGAAATCTTCACTTTCCCACGTCGCTTCTTCCGGTGTGTGATTACTCCAAAGGACTTTGTAAAATTTCAAAGCCCGATTTCGAGTGATCCGGCTCTTCTCGTCGATAATCTTGATGGGCTTCTCGGTGTAGGTGAGGTCCGGTTGCAATACTTCCATGTCTTCCGAAAGGATGTCCGTCGGTTTCTTCAAACACTTTCTCAAGTGTGAGACATGGAAGATGTCGTGGATGCCCGATAAGGATGGCGGCAGCTTCAAACGGTAGGCTACCGGCCCACACCGTTCTGTAATAAGGAACGGACCCACAAAGCGAGGAGCTAGCTTTCCCTTGACCCCGAATCGATGAATTCCCTTCATCGGGGATACTCGGAGATAGACGTGATCTCCGACTTCAAAACTCAAGGGTCGGCATCGCTGGTCCACATAGCTCTTCTGGCGAGATTGAGCGGCCCTGAGGTTCTCTTGAATCAGCTGGACTCGCTCTTCGGCATCTTTTACAAGATCAATGCCGAAAATCACCCTCTCGCCCGATTCACACCAATTGAGTGGTGTGCGGCACTTTCTGCCATAAAGTGCTTCGTATGGTGCCATTTTAATACTGGATTGGTAACCATTGTTGTAAGAGAACTCCGCTAATGGCAAATGGTTATCCCAGTTCTTTCCATGATCTATGGCACATGCCCTCAGCATATCTTCCAAAATCTGGTTCACCATCTCCGTTTGACCGTCCGTCTGAGGGTGGTATGCTGAGCTTCTGATTAACTTTGTTCCCAGAGATTCATGTAGTTGCTCCCAGAAACGAGCAACAAATATTGAACCTCGGTCTGATATGATGGTCTTGGGGACTCCATGCAAGCACACAATTCTGGAGAGATACAACTCTGCATATTGTTTAGTATGGAATCCCGTATTCACTGGGATGAAGTGGGCTGATTTGGTTCAGCGATCAACAATCACCCAAATGGAGCCATGCTTTCTGGACGTGAGAGGCAGTCCAACAATAAAGTCCATGCTGATGTCCTCCCACTTCCAAGCTGGAACGTTTAATGGTTGCAGCATTCCCGCTTTCTTTATGTGGTCAGCCTTGACTCGCCGACATGTATCACATTCGGATACATATTTGGCAATTTCTCGCTTCATCCGAGTGCACCAAAATTTTGTTTTAAGATCTTGATACATCTTATTACTTCCTGGATGTATCGAGTACTTGGACATATGAGCTTCGTCCAAGATCTTCTTCCTTAACTTCAGGTTCCGGGGTACCACGATACGGTCGTTAAACCATAACACGCCTTGATCATCTTCCCGGAAACATTTCATCTTATCCTCTTTCATCCTTGCTTGTATATTCCGCATCCATCTATCTCTCTTCTGGGCTTGTACAATCTCCTCTCTAATGGTAGGCACAAGAGCAAGATTATACAACGCCCCATACGGAATCACCCGCAAGCTTGGTTCTTCCTCCTCCTCCGGGACAACTGACAAGTTATTAACGTGGGACTTACGACTGAGTGCATCAGCCACCACGTTAGCCTTGCCCGGATGGTAATGGATCTCGAGCTCATAGTCTTTAATTAATTCCAGCCATCTCCGCTGCCTCATATTAATATCCTTCTGAGTGAATATATATTTGAGGCTCTTATGGTCGGTGTAGAGGTGCACTAAATTTCCAAGTAAGTAGTGCCTCCACATCTTCAACGCAAGCACCACTGCAGCAAGTTCTAGGTCATGAGTGGGGTAGTACTGCTCGTGGTTGCGGAGTTGTCGAGAACCGTACGCGATCACGCGTCTATCTTGCATTAAGACGCAGCCAAGCCCAATGCCTGAGGCATCACAATAAACATCAAATGACTTTGTTGTATCCGGTTGGGCTAACACCGGTGCCGTTGTGAGATGTTTCTTCAATGTTTGAAATGCCTCTTCACAGGCCTCTGTCCACACATACTTGCTGCTCTTCTTCAATAACTCTGTCATTGGTTTGGCCACCTTCGAGAAGCTGGGAATAAATCTCCGGTAATAACCCGCTAGTCCTAGAAAACTGCGGATTTGATGAACAGATGTTGGAGACTCCCACTTCAAGACTTGCTCAGTTTTAGTTGGATCTACGGCCACACCCTCTGCTGAAATAATGTGGCCTAAGAATGGTACCTTGCTGATCCAAAATTCACACTTGCTGAATTTGGCGTACAGCTTATGTTCCCGTAACCGTTGGAGCACAATATGGAGATGTTTGGTGTGCTCCTCCTCCGATTTGGAGTATACGAGAATGTCGTCGATGAAAACCATGACGAACTGATCCAACTCTGGCATGAATACAGAATTCATGAGATACATGAAATGTGCGGGTGCATTTGTTAGCCCGAAAGACATGACTAGATACTCATAGAGTCCGTATCTAGTCGAAAAGCCGTCTTCGGTATATCCTACGCTCTGATCTTTATCTGATGATAACCAGATCGCAAGTCCATCTTGGAGAATACCTTGGCACCCACTAACTGATCAAATAAAATATCGATCCGCGGCAACGGATATTTATTTTTGATTGTCACTGCATTCAGCGGCCGATAATCCACACATAATCGAAGTGACTCATCCTTCTTCTTCACAAAGAGGGCTGAACAGCCCCATGGCGATGAGCTTGGTCGGATGAACCCTTTGTCCATTAAGTTCTTTAGCTGTTCTTTTAGTTCAGCTAATTCCTTCGGAGACATTTTGTACGGCCTCCGAGATATTGGTGTGGTTCCCGGTGCTAACTCGATCCTGAATACCACATCCCTCTCAGGTGGCATCCCTGGAAGATCGTCGGGAAACACATCTGGGTACTCACGGACCACTGGAATATCCTCCAGTTTTGTGGTCACACTGTGGTATACCACTGGATTTTTGGAATCCACGGCTTCAAGTATGAGCGTTTGGAGACCGTAGATTGGAGAGTCCAAACTAACAATCCGTGGACCAATATCGAGAACAGCCCCGTGGTAGTTCATCCACGCCATTCCTAGAATCACGTCGATCTTCTGTCCCTCCAACACAATGAGGGTGGTGGGGTATACGTTTCCACCCAAGCACAAGGGTGCTTTGATCACTACTTCATTAGCAGCTATATTTCTGCCCGGTGAGCGGATAAGATAGTGATCCTTCGGTGTGGAGGTGGAGAGCTTAGCTTTGCACACAAACAACCTGCTGATGAAATTGTGTGTAGCCCCAGAGTCAAACAGAATTAATACGGGCAGTTCATTGAGGGTGAACATTCCCGCTAGTACAGGTGCCCCATCTGGCACATCCTCTAGAGCTGTATGATAATGCACCCGGATTTTGGTGCTGTTCCTTGAAGCTGAGAACAGGGTTGATTTATACCCTGCTTTGGTGTAGTTTCTTTGTGTCCTATCCTTTCTGGACACTTTCTGCTGATGTGACCCAAGTACCCGCACGTGAAGCACGGTTTCTCAGCCGGTTCCGGGTTGCTCTGTGCATGGACATTAGGGGTATTCTGCTGTGGCAAGAACACTTGAGAAGCAGAATAACGTGGCTGCATATACCGTTGTTGCAGCTGTCCGTATTCAGAGTATTGGGACGAACGACCTGAATATTGCTGGAGTCGTCGAGCCGGCTGCATCAGCTGACAGTTCAAGGTACTGTCTACCACCCTGTATTTCTGCGGAGCACTACTGCTGCTCTCTGGTGGTACATGGTTCTTTCTTTTCTCAGCCTGCACTTCCCGCTGAGCATCTTCAACCATGATGGCAGCACTCATCAATTCGTTGAAGTTCTTTCGATCAGCTAACACGAGTCTCTCCTTTAGCTTGGGATTGAGGCTGCGGAAAAACCATTCACACTTTTGTGCTTCGGTTTTTACATATTGAGGCGCATACTGCGCCAGCTTGTTGAACACTCGCGAATGCTCGTATGCACCCCTCCCTCCTTGTTTTAAGGCCAGAAACTCCTCGAGTTTCCGCTGAATTATTCCGGAAGGAACATGATACGCGAGAAACGCCTTCCGGAATTCTGCCCATGAAACGTCATGTCCATCTGGTAAGGAGGCGAGTTGATTTGCCCACCACGCACTGGCGGACCCGTGAAGTTGTTGCGCTGCGTATAAAACCTTCTGCTGTTCAGTGCATTGAAGCAACCCGAACTTAGATTCAATGGTACGGATCCAGCTATCCACCACCAGAGGATCCTCAGATTCGATGAAAACCGGTGGTTGAGTTGCCAAGAACTCAACACAGGAATTCAGTTGCGGTTGGCGCAAGTCTTCGTCTTGACATCCCCCTTGACGGGATGTATTCATCACTAGGGTGCGGAGCAAGTCGGTTCGCTCATCGCTTGCACCCGTCATGGCGGCCAGAATGTCCGCCATTGTGACCGTGGGTGAAGGTCCTGGTGGAGGCTGCTGTTGCGGAGCTCGCTGCTCACGCGGTGGAGAGTTATCACCACGACCACCACTGGAACCACCTCACTCATGGAACGACTTCGCACCATTCTGCAATTGCAAGAGTTCATTATCAGATCAACACTATCACTTGATTTATTCCATAAACAAAGTAGTGCAGCACTGATAATGAAACCTCAACATGTAAGCAAAATGATTTAAGCGCAAACTGATGTATCTAACAGCAAGGATTTACCAGCCGACTGATTGGTCCTTAAACAGATCAGATTCTGATCCAGTTAAAAGCACTTTCGTAACTCAAGCTGAATATCAAAGTTAAAGTTAACTTTAATATCTTTCCAACGAGTATCCAAAGGCCTCCTAGGGATTTTTCTACAGGAAGTTATGGCTTAAAAACAGAAAGGTTCAGAGAGGCTTTGTTACTGTCCTGGTTCTGAATAGTTTGCCTTCAACTGAACTTTTCACCAACTTAATCTGTGATTTTGCTCTGGAGGTATACAAGAAAGTTGTAGAGCACTTGAAAATCTTTCCAGAACTGTATCATACACCTTAATTGGTTAAAGCTACTCAGAGTTATGCTCTGTTAAAGTCCAGAAAAAAAAAATTTCTGCCAGAAACAGAGCACTCTGTTTTTGAAATCTTTAAAACCTAGACACTCTCTCATTTGAATCTTAGTTCAAAATAAGAGTTCAGTAACTAATATTTGTTTCAAACTTCCATTTTTAGTTGAAAGTTAGCTCATGAATCATTTCTTCATAGAGAAGAGGTTATTATGTGTAGTACGGTGTCGATGCACCGTAAGAAACATGTCGGTACTACGTTGCCTCCCCAAAAGAAAATACTAAACCGGATTATTCCGGCATATCCGTTTTATCAGTGGCACTAAGACGGTCTCTCGCACACGTGTACTACACGGAATACGTACGTGGTTAGTACCTGCAGAAGATCACTCAATAGTGGTGCACTCAAAGTTTTTCTCATTTCAGGCAGTTCTATAATTGAAAGTAAATACAAACGCCCGTATCATTGTCATACGGCCGTCCTTGAGTTAAGTCACGTCTCAAGGTACGTGATCGTGTTTCAACACCACACGACGGGGAACCCGAGTATGTCATGAACGGGTCGTCACGGTTGGGAATGTTATCAA
The DNA here is from genome assembly GCA_030760725.1 of Neostapfia colusana. Lineage (NCBI taxonomy): Eukaryota > Viridiplantae > Streptophyta > Magnoliopsida > Poales > Poaceae > Neostapfia > Neostapfia colusana. The sequence goes on along the minus strand of JASWHV010000006.1, from coordinate 22,971,107 downwards.
CCCAACGGATACCACCTACTGCCCTGCAGGGCACGCCGATGACAAGCGCTGCGTATGTCCTCCTGGGCTATTTCCAGCAGACCATACTATCGCGTTACTGACCACACGATGGGGTCTCCACTTACTTGCCTAATGCACGCTAGGGATCAGCGTTTCATATGAACTCAGGAACATGAAGAGTCCAAGAGTTCATATTAACGTCTCACACCAAGCTGTGAGACCTTTCCCTGAACCACTTTCCTCGTCAGGGGAGCTAACCGAAATTGAACCGCTTTCGGTGGCGTTCCTTACCATTCTTACCAGAACGTAGGTGCGTCGTTACAGAATCAAAATTCAGAATTATAACACATAAGTTAGTTATGCCACTTTAAGTAACTATACTACTATAGTCCTTATGTGGGCCTACTATCGTTCCCTCACCGTATCCTAAGTTTTTGTCGTAATACAATCCTTATTCCGTGTGCTATTACCAATGCGGCTCTGATACCAACGCTGTGAGAACCCCGCCGTCCCGATCACTCACGGGGACGGGATACCTCGCCCGGGAATCGCATTGGGTGGTGCCGTGCGATGCGGCACCCAACAGCACACATAATAAAGCATCATATTACATAAATCAAGCGGAAACTTACAAAGTTTTGACTTTACAAATACTTCTCAAAATAAACTACAGCGGAAGACAATTACAACTCACGACTCATATCTATGCTAAGCAACAGAGAAGGTGTCCAGCCCGCGGAACCTTCTCACTAGCAACACTATCATAGTAGCAGCGGCAGGGGTTGCCCTGAGTTCACCACTCGGAGAGTTCCCAATCTCCTTAGGCACCCGTACATCTCAGCGTACAGTTATTTCCTGCAAAACAACTTGTGCAGTATCTGTGAGCACGAAGCTCAGCAAGACTGACCCGTCACCCTAATCATGAAACTCTATATGATGGAAATAGAGGGCTGATTATAGCATTTTTCATAAACGATGAACTTGAACTAAAGGAGAGTCCTTACTTCCAGTTTTAATCAACTTTTATAGACCTCGCACAACTTACATCGAGATTCCACAATCAAACAAGAAACGCTTCATCTCGATGTCACTTGCCCGAGGTGAAAGTAACTTTAGTGAACTACCCTAGACTCATACAGACCTTGCGCCATCAACGTCGAGACTCCACAATCAAACAAGAAACGCTTTGCCTCGACGCTTCTAGCCCAAGGTGGAAATTAAATTTAGTGAAGTGTTGATTGTTCCTCATCTCCATTATGAGGATTACCCACGAAGCATATTAAATATTTCCCCGGTTTATTACTACGTCATGACTCAGTGTACAAGTATGCTCACTACCGCGAGCGACGGTGATTGCAATCAAAAACACCCGGCTGACACGACACGTACGCCCGTACTCGACGTTGCACACAGCAACCGTCACTGACGCCGTACGTGGCCACCTTTCACACGACACCCAAATGTCGAACCGGTCCCACCGACTGGGATTAAGTCTCTCTACGGCAAACCCTCGTAGAGCCGACTCCTCTATCCTTTCAGCATCGGCATCAGACGGTGAGGTATGCCTCGACACCCAGGTTAACATGTTACATCAGTTTCCTGGGTCCCATATTGCCAGTATGCATCTGGTACACATCTCAAACTTGTCCAGCGGGGCCGCACACGAGAACGGGCCTTAATCGACTCAGACATAGACTAGGCTCGCAGGACCACGTCCTTGACCTTCCATCCACTGCCCGGTCTCCATTCCCAACTATGAGGATCAATTCCCAACTCTTCCGATTGATCCCCCTTAATCCCATTTCACGAGTAGGAATCTGCCTACTCGAGTTATGCCTCTTTTAATCCACTTTTATTGAGAACAACAGTTATAATTAATTGATAACATATCCTACACTAAACTCCAGGGTTTTCTGGGCATGCATTTGGAGTTTCATACCATCTAGACGTAATGCAATAAATAAAATACTAGACGTATGAAGTGAATACAAATAAAAACTTGTAAATTTGATGCAAACCAGGGCTTGCCTTTGTTTTGCAGGTGACTTATATATATATGCAGTTAGTGAAGACCACTTGGTGCTTGATCAACCTCTTTCCTCTTTCCTTGATTTCTACTCCGATGACTTCAACTCCTCCACGTAGATACTACACGTGATGAATATGCATATCGTTTAATTGTAAAGACTTTGCTACAAGTCCTAATAACAAGTTTTCAAAAACTGGAACTCTGTTTAAGAATTTAAAATGACACTGGTGCTAGTGGTTTAGGTTTGGATCTAAGCATATGATTATATGCTAAGTGGTTTTCCCCCTCTTCTATATTGATCACTTAAGGAGGTTAAAAAGAACAGGGGTGACCCAGGGCTCCAATGGGGCTGAGAATTTTCATGTGAGTTCCTTGTCACAAGAAAGTCCTCTGGCCCAAAAATTAGCACTTTCATTGAGTGGTTTGCTCAGCATAATTTTCTAAGCAATTAAGCAAAGAATAATTAATTCTGAGATCCCACCCATGTTCATGCAAAAATGAGTGAACCACAATTTCAATTATAGCTCATAGATTTTGCATGAATTTTCCTAGCATTTTTGGAGCTAAGGAATAGCTAGAACTGAATTTCCAAGTTTTGGAAATTCTCTGAAATTGTTTTCTGTATTCATTTGAATACAGAAACTTAAAATCAGAATTAACCTAACTAAATCAACTCCAAATGAGTTGAGAATTTTACAGGTGTTCACTAATACCCTACAGACTATTCTGGCAAAATTTGAGGATTTTTGGATTAACCAAACTCCCTCCAAAATTCTTTTGCTAGAAAGTTTTAAAGAATTTTACAGAATTAAATAAAGGGTTTCATACAAATTGGGTTTCATATTTGGATAGTACTCTATCAGAGGAATCCAACAAAATTTGTTTCACAATTTTTGGATTCTCCTACCCAAAGTTTTAGCTATTCAAAGTTTGAACCGAAAACTGAAATTCTCCAAATGTTCAAATGCTGGCAGTGGGTCCAGGGACAGGTGTCACGCGTCGGGGCAAGCCACACGGGGCTACTGAGTATTTCCCGCGCCTCCACACGCGATCCCAGCGCCACAGCCGATCAGAACTCCGACTCCCGGTCGCTGACAGGCGGGACCCGCCGGGTCGTCTTCTACCTCTGGCCCCCGCGCCTGCGCGCCGCCGGGCTCACCGGAGTTCGACGGATTCCGGCCTCCCGGCCATCCCCCGAGCTCTCCCTCGCCGCTAGGGCCTTATTTCACGTGCTGAACACGATGTAACTCTCTTCCCCGGCTGGCGATGGCTCTAACCTAGCTGTCCACGGCGCGGCGGCTCTGGACCGGTTCGGCAACGTCGCCCGGTCATCCTAGCCTACCCAGACCTCGGTGGAACGGCGCTACAGCACCAGTGGACTATGGGGATGCTCGAACTAGCCTCAAAACTGCTCGGGACCGGCGGCTAACGGTGTCTCACCGTGCACCCGAAACCTCCTCCGCGTTTGAGGTCGGAACTTTTGGATTTCATGCGGTCTACGTGCATCTTTCCAACTAGGATGATATGTTGGATTTCATGTTGGTGATATGCCCAAGAGGCAATCATAACAATTCGGATAAAGGCCTGATGGATATTTGATCCATAAGAAATTAGGGTACTAATGGGCCTGTTGCCTAAAAGCCCATTAGCGCGCCTATAAATATGAGGGGTAGGGTTACGGACAGAGGTCTCCACCATATAGCAGTCCCAGCCGCCGCCCCTCACAGGTCAGCCGCCGAAACCCCTGCCGCGCGCACGGTGCTAGCACACCGACGCACGGCGTTCCTCCCTGTACGTGTGGACTCCGTGGAGGCGCTGCTGTTACTGCTGCGCTGATCGGCTACGGCGCGCATCTACGATCCGCTGCGCTGCGCGTCTAGTGGTAACGATCCATGACCTTCTCACTCGCATGTTTCCTGGGTGATACGGTCGAATTACTAGAGTAGTGCATCGCCTATTTCCCGACACTAGGGTTGTGAAGGACTACTAATCGCCGTTTAGTGGCGGTCCTGTGTGCAAAGTTTCACGGCCTAAGAACGAGAGGGACCGCCGTTGCTGTCTGCTATAGTGACATCATTAAGTTGTTTCGCGATAGACATCGTTCTACGCTTAACTTGTTTTTGCAGGGAATGATGTGAATGGTATGGCCTAAATATGATGTGATAATCTGTGTGTAAAATTCGTGCAGCCTGCGTGTTGCAAATTTAACACAACCGGGTTGAGGTTGTCACATATTTGTATAACGACCTGCGTGTCGCCCTGTGATGCCTGATCTCTCATGTAATTTATTTGATAGCTATTAGATGTATTAGCTTCTTTTATATTCATTGAGAAACCTCAAGCATGATGGCGATGGTGATCACCATAAGAAGGGAGACATGGCGGTATAGATCATGATGGAACCATGGTGATGGAGATCACTATGATCCTAAAGGCCATACTATTCACATATATGATATGATCGTATGCCTGTGATGTTTTACTATTCTTTTCATGCTTTTCATATGGTGGATGTTTTGTCATGATAGAATAGCTTCCCTCGGAAAAGTTGAGTATTTGATGCCATTTACCTATAGCTGCACCTATGTTGTTTTGATCGTTGTATGGTAGGTTTGCCAAAGCAAAATACCGTCATCTATCATAATGAATAGGGTGAATGTTGGACATTCACATGCATAGTATTGGTTTACTCAACAAAGCTATCAAAACGGTTTTGGGCTTTATGGCATAGTGTTGGGAGCCGGGGCATTGGATGTCACCCAACAAACAAGAATCATATAGAGATATGATTAACAATGGTTGTTTACCTATGTTACTAATTTTCTAGCAGTGAAGCCAAAGCTCACTAGGAATTAGTGAATATGGATCTTGGACCACTATATGTCGTTAGAGGGAGGACGATGCTCATATAGTGGTGGTGTCTTTTATTAAACTGTTAATAAAAGATTGGTGCATAACATAGTGCTAAAACCTTGCATATTTATTTTCTATTGTAGATCATGTCTGCTAGTAACAATTCCGGTTTCAATTTGCGATCTGTGCTTGAGAAAGAAAAGCTCAATGGAGCTAACTTTATTGATTGGTACCGCAACCTGAGAATTGTTCTCAGGCAAGAGAAAATTGAGTATGTTCTTGAGCAACCATACCCCAATGACCTCCCCGATGATGCAAATGCCGCAACTCGCAGGACTTATGAGAAGCACTGCGATGATGCGCTTAATGCAAGTTGCCTCATGCTTGCCACAATGTCCCCTGATCTACAGAAACAATATGAGCATGCAGATGCTTATTCTATGATTCAGGGACTACGTGGAATGTTTGAGAACCAAGCAAGGGCTGAGAGGTACAACATCTCAAAGTCCTTGTTCTCATGCAAGCTGGCAGAAGGTAGCCCGGTCAGTCCCCATGTAATCAAGATGATTGGTTACATTGAGACTTTGGACAAACTTGGTTCTGAACTCAAGGATGACCTGGCTATTGACGTTATTCTCCAGTCACTCCCACCGAGCTATGAGCCATTTATATTGAATTATCAAATGAATGGCATGGAGAAAACGTTGGCTGAATTGCATGGGATGCTTAAAACAGCCGAGGAAAGCATTAAGAAAAACACCACTCATGTGATGATGGTTCAAAAGGAGAATAAAAAGAGGAAGCGTGTGATGCATCCTAAAGGCAAGGGAAAGGTTCCCAATGAGTCTTCAAGCTCAAAGCCAAAGGGAAAATCAGGCCCTTCTCCTAATGATGAATGCTTCCACTGTCATGCTAAGGGGCATTGGTCTAGGAATTGCAAGAAGTACTTGGAGGATAAGAAGAAGAAAGGGAGTGAGACTTCCACTTCAGGTATAAATGTTATAGAAATCAATATTGCTACATCTTCTAGTGAATCATGGGTATTTGATACCGGATCAATGATTCACACTTGCAAATCGTTGCAGGGTCTAAGTGAGACTAGAAGATTTGCAAGAGGCGAGTTGGATGTTCGGGTCGGCAATGGAGCAAAGGTTGCTGTCATAGCTGTCGGAACTTATCACTTGTCATTACCCTCAGGATTAGTTTTGGAATTAAATAATTGTTATTGCATTCCTTCTTTGAGCAAGAACATTATATCTTCTTCATGTTTGGAAGAAGTTAATGGTTATGAGATTATAATAAAGAACAAATGTTGTTCTATTTATTATAATAATATTTTCTATGCTCAATGTCCATTAGTGAATGGATTATATGTTCTTGATCTTGAGGATAAAACAGTCTATAACATTAGTACAAAAAGGGCTCGACGAAATGATCTAAATCCCACTTTTATTTGGCATTGTCGCTTAGGTCATATAAATGAGAAACGCATTGAGAAACTCCATAAAGATGGTTTGTTAAGTTCATTTGATTTTGAATCACTTGACACATGCGAGTCTTGTTTGCTTGGGAAGATGACCAAAGCACCCTTCACTGGTCAAAGTGAGAGGGCAACTGACTTGTTGGGACTTATACATACTGATGTATGTGGACCAATGAGTTCGGTAGCTAGAGGTGGTTTTCAGTATTTCATTACTTTTACCGATGACTTTAGTAGATATGGATATGTCTATCTAATGAGGCACAAGTCTGAATCTTTTGAAAAGTTCAAAGAATTTCAGAATGAAGTACAAAATCAGTTGGGCAAGACAATTAAACTTCTACGATCTGATCGTGGGGGTGAATATTTGAGCCATGAATTTTATGATCATTTAAAACAATGTGGAATTGTTCCACAGTTGACTCCACCAGGAACGCCCCAATGGAATGGGGTGTCCGAGCGGAGGAACCGAACCTTGTTAGATATGGTTAGGTCGATGATGAGTCAGACTGATCTTCCACTATCCTTTTGGGGTTATGCTTTTGAAACTGCTGCGTTTACACTAAACAGAGTCCCAACTAAGTCTGTTGAGAAGACACCATATGAGATGTGGACCGGGAAACGTCCCGGATTGTCTTTCCTCAAAGTTTGGGGATGTGATGCTTATGTCAAACGTTTGACGTCAGACAAACTTACTCCCAAATCAGACAAATGCTTCTTTGTGGGATATCCTAGGGAAACCAAAGGATATTATTTTTATAATAAAACGGAGGGTAAAGTGTTTACTGCTCGCAATGGTGTCTTCTTGGAGAAAGAGTTTCTCTCAAAAGGAGTTAGTGGGAGCAAGGTGCATCTTGAAGAAATCCAAGAAATATCTGAAAATGTTTCGGCACCCTCTATTCCTATACAGGATGTACAAGATGTTGTACAACCACTTGATGAAACACTAGCTCCACGAAGGTCTACAAGAGTACGTCGTGCAACTGAAAAGTTGACACTCCTAACCACGGAACCACAGGACATGGTATTGTTGGACAATAATGAGCCTGTGACCTACACTGAAGCAACAATGGGACCCGACTCTGAGAAATGGCTTGGAGCCATGGAATCCGAAATAGAATCCATGCATGAGAATCAAGTTTGGAACTTGGTTGATCCAATCGATGGTGTGAGACCGATCGATTGCAAATGGATTTTCAAGAAAAAGACTGATATGGATGGAAAAGTTCACATCTATAAAGCACGATTGGTGGCGAAAGGTTTCAGACAAATTCAAGGTGTTGATTATGATGAAACATTTTCGCCCGTCGCTATGCTAAAGTCTGTTCGGATTCTCCTAGCAATTGCTGCATATTTTGATTATGAAATATGGCAGATGGATGTCAAAACAGCCTTTCTTAATGGGAGTCTGACTGAGGATGTGTACATGACACAACCTGAGGGTTTTGTCGATCCTAAAAATGCTAGAAAAATATGCAAACTTCAAAAGTCCATCTATGGATTGAAGCAAGCATCTCGGAGTTGGAATCTACGTTTTGATGAAGTGGTCAAAGGGTTTGGTTTCATCAAGAACGTAGAAGAACCTTGTATTTACAAGAAGGTTAGTGGGAGCGCACTTATATTTCTGGTCCTATATGTAGATGACATATTGTTGATCGGAAATGACATTCCAGTACTAGATGCTGTTAAATCCTCATTAAGGAAAAGTTTCTCAATGAAGGATTTAGGAGAGGCAGCATACATTTTGGGCATAAAGATCTATAGAGATAGATCTAAAAGGTTAATTGGATTAAGCCAAGACACATATATTGACAAGATATTGAATCGATTCAATATGCAAGATTCTAAGAAAGGTTTCTTGCCAATGTCACATGGCATCACTCTAAGCAAAAGTCAGTGTCCTTCGACACCTGATGAGCAAAAGAGGATGAGAGCGATTCCTTATGCTTCGGCTATTGGATCTATCATGTATGCCATGTTGTGTACACGCCCAGATGTATCCTATGCTCTAAGTGTTACGAGCAGGTATCAATCAGATTATGGTGAGGCTCATTGGACAGTTGTCAAAAACATTCTTAAGTACTTGAGAAGAACTAAGGATGTATTCCTAGTGTTTGGAGGTGAAGAAGAGCTCGTTGTAAGAGGTTACACCGATGCTAGCTTCCAAACAGACAAGGATGACTCTAGATCGCAATCCGGTTTTGTGTTCTGCCTCAATGGAGGGGCAGTGAGCTGGAAAAGTTCCAAGCAAGACACAGTAGCAGATTCAACGACGGAGGCGGAGTATATTGCAGCTTCTGAAGCTGCAAAGGAAGCTGTTTGGATCAGAAAATTTGTTTCTGAGTTGGGTGTTGTTCCTAGTGCGTCCGGACCTGTGGATCTCTATTGCGACAATAATGGAGCCATTGCACAGGCAAAGGAGCCTAGATCACACAAAAGATCCAAACATATACTACGACGCTATCATCTGATTCGAGAGATTATCGACCGAGGTGATGTGAATATATGCAAGGTGCATACGGATTTGAATATGGCAGATCCGTTGACAAAGCCTCTTCCACAATCAAAGCATGAGACGCACACGAGATCTATGGGTATTAGATACTTACATCAATGATCCTAGTGTGTAGTGGGAGACTTTTGTCATAGCTATGTTTATGTACTATTTGAGTAACTATTATTCACATTGATCATCAAGTATGTGACTTGTTCGTGAGACTCTTTGTTAATTATAATGTTACTCAAAATGATCCCTAGTCTACATCGTTATATGAGACAATGATAGTACGCAGACTAGCACATGTATTAATTGATGATCACGTTTCACGGATCATAGATATGGAGATATCAAATTAATAATGTGAACACATGTTAGTGAACATGGTGTTGGATAGACCCATTCCGAGACACTGTTGGGATTGTTATTTACATATGTGCCATCAGTTGGTCTTGAGTGATACACCTGCTAGATTCTTTGACCTGAGATCGCCATTGTTTCTCACTATGTGTAGTTGTGCACTTTGAAACTATCAAACGCTACTCCGTAACTGGGTGGTCATAAAAATAGTCTTCAGGTGCATGATGAAGCATGGAATGAGATGTGTGCGGATCAAGATGGGATTTGCCCCTCCTAAATAACAGGAGAGATATCTCTGGGCCCCTCGAGATAGTTGGATTGAAAGTGCATGGCCATGCCAAAATGATTAAAGAGTTAATCATTATGACTAAAAGTTAGTCATCGATTGAATCCACTATTTGATCGAGTGAATGGTCGAGCTATCACAAGGATGGCACGTATCTCGCCTTGAGCTTGACTGGTATCGTGTGGCAAAGGAATTAGCATGTGAATGTATCTAGGTTCAGCCGATATGATCTTTATGTACATTCGGGAGTCAGTATGTCCTGCTAGGTACCTCTACTGACTTGTGTTTGAAAATGGTTTTCATTCATAACCGACTGTACATGAACCTAACGGGTCACACACTTAAGGGGATGGAATATTGAAAAACTTGGCTATATGATTGTCTCTAGTGCAAGTGGGAGATTGTTGGTGATATGCCCAAGAGGCAATCATAACAATTCGGATAAAGGCCTGATGGATATTTGATCCATAAGAAATTAGGGTACTAATGGGCCTGTTGCCTAAAAGCCCATTAGCGCGCCTATAAATATGAGGGGTAGGGTTACGGACAGAGGTCTCCACCATATAGCAGTCCCAGCCGCCGCCCCTCACAGGTCAGCCGCCGAAACCCCTGCCGCGCGCACGGTGCTAGCACACCGACGCACGGCGTTCCTCCCTGTACGTGTGGACTCCGTGGAGGCGCTGCTGTTACTGCTGCGCTGATCGGCTACGGCGCGCATCTACGATCCGCTGCGCTGCGCGTCTAGTGGTAACGATCCATGACCTTCTCACTCGCATGTTTCCTGGGTGATACGGTCGAATTACTAGAGTAGTGCATCGCCTATTTCCCGACACTAGGGTTGTGAAGGACTACTAATCGCCGTTTAGTGGCGGTCCTGTGTGCAAAGTTTCACGGCCTAAGAACGAGAGGGACGATCGAATTTGGTATTACCGTATCAGAAGGTCGGATGGTGCCCGACGGCGATCTTTTCCAAAATTCGAGCCCGGTAGATCATCTCATGGCTTGAGCCTCGGGGACGAGCATCAGGGGCTCCCAGCGCATCCGAGGGTGCTCTAGCTCGGGCCTGAGAAGCTCTCGGTGGGGCTGTCCACGTGAGACCAGCTCCGGTTCTCCGCCGGACAGCTCTGTTTTCTCGGCGCCGTTTGCCGAATTGTGCGCGTCACAGGCTAGGGCCTTTGGTGTTGTGGGGCTGGTGTGGTAGAGCAGGCACAGGCGCTGCTTTTATGTACTGCCGGTGCGCACAACCGAGGCTTGGTTGAGGCCGGCGATCGGGGAGAAAGGAGTGCGGCGGTGAGCGCCGATTGCTGTTTGCGCGTGGGAAGAACAGCTAGCGCGCGATCAAAATGAAGACGGCAACGTGCTGCAGCCGGTTTCCGGGGTAAGGAGCAGGCCAGCGCGAAATGGGAGCAGGAGGTGGAGCCTCGGTCGACGGGGGCGGTAGCTCGGTGTCGCCCGCGGGTGAAACCCCGGTGGAGTGAGGAACAGAGAGAAAACTTAAGTGCTAAGTCTACCCCTTCCTATGACATGTGGGACCCACAATTCAGTACCTCTTTTCCTCAAAATATCTCCAAAGTTTTACAATTATCCAACCCAATTGTTTGAAAATTGGAAACTGAGCTCATTTGAATAGTTTGGACAAATTCCATCCAAATTCAAATGTTTATTTGAATTCTTTGCACATTTGACTCCATTTATAAAAATGGGTAGCAAACCTTTTCAAAAATTAATGAAACTTTGCCTCCCCACTAATTTGGACCTAAGGAATCCAAAGATGCCACTTGATTCTTGTGTTAGCTGCTGCAAACAATAGTTTGGACACAACAGTTTTGAATTTCCATTGGGTCCTCCCCTCACTTGAAGTTTGAATCTACATTTAGTTCATCACTGATTTTTAAACCCTTCCATTGCACTTGAGCTCTTCATTTCTATGGTTTTAAATCCACATTAGGTCCATCCCTGCAATAGCCCTAAGTTTGTTTAGAAGAATCTCACCTATGTTATCATATGTGGGAAAAAGTTTCAACTAAGCCCCTTTTTCATACACATGACTTCAACATTTGTGCGAACTCATGTTTCTTTGTATTCGCATTTTTGGGACCTTTACATTACGGTCAACGTGGCTCTGATACCAATTTGTGATACCCGGTTCTGAAAATGAACCAAGTGATGCGTATGTGTGCCCGGGATGTTCATAACACATACACGGTACATCACAAACTGAATTCCAGAACTTAACCACATTAAAAATAGTACGTAATTGCTTTATTACAGTAGTTCATTGTCTCAATGTGAGTATCTAGATTATTTTGCAGCGGTAGACACTAAACAGCAGCAGAAAGAAAACTAAAGACAGCGGGGCTCCAACTTCGACTCCACAGGCAGTTGACGGTCGTGCGCAATGCCTAGTACTCCATCTTCTCTTGGAAGTACTCTTCTCCTGTGGCTGAGTTATTGTCATAAATGCAAGGGTGAGTACATGTCGTACTCAGCAAGTGCGGGAAGAATATGACATGTAGGTTAAACAAGGTTGGAAACAAATGTTAATTGCAGCAAGCCAATTTTATTTCACAATCACGAGAAAATAGTCTACAATGTCTAGGTGGGTTAATTCCCAACATAACCAAGTAGTTCATCATGTCTCATGTTCAATACCTTCATACTACATCATTCAACAAGTTTTAACCAGCCAATACTCATTCTCAAGCTCATCCCAATTCACAAGTTCTCATGATCAATACATACTTACATAACCGAATCCAATCTCAGAAGCATAACCCAATCAAGTCCCGTATGACACAACCAAAACCAGACCTGAATAACCATCCCAAGTTTTGCCTCTAGACATGGAAGTTGGCCAGTTGCTTGTAACCAGAAGCACGGCTATCATGATATTTTACACTCGGCAGAGGTGGCACCACTTTACCACAAGTTCATGATTTTGTCACACGTCAGCAACTAGAGAAACCTCCATTATGCTAATAGACAACCGTCGATGTATGGCCAAGAACTCACAAAATAGCCTTTACAAAGGGGCTACTAGAATATATGGACCCACTGAGGTTTCACCGGCAGCCTTGAATCTCCATTCTCCCACCCACGGGCCCCTTCATGTGCCATGCAGTTCTCATGGCAGTCCATCATTGACTTCCATTCCCTGCGCCATCCAATGGTCCATAACAAACTAGCAACACACCTAATTAGTCAGCTATGCCGCACCCATATTTGGTGCTGTGGTGGCACTGTTTTCCTGGCTATTCTCGCATGAACCGGTCCTTAGATCTACGGAAAGCAAACCACCATAACATTCACACATCCACAGGCCATGCTTGCCTATATCACCCCAGTTCCATGCTTGTTTAGATCACCATTTTCTCATCATCTTTAATATTCATGAATATAGTAGTTATGAAGTTTATTTCAGTTTCCCGTAACCCCGTAAACAATGCGGCGCAAAAGAAAAAACGACACCCACTCCTGACTCAGCAAGTTCCCGGCGACAAGGGATGGCAAACAATGCTATTAAACTCCTACAAAAAGGGTTTCTCATCAAGTTGACATGGCATGCAGTTTTTCACAAGAAAAACCTTTAAAAACACGGGATAAATATTTTCAAGGGGCACTTGACTTGCTCCAACAAAGTGGGTTGTTCAAGAACATCGAAATATTTGTTCTGGAGGTCCTCATAGACGGCCTCTTGAGTGTGTCCTTCTACTCATGATCATGTACATACAAGACAACACATCCAATCAATATGATGCACACATATTACTCAAGATGTGATGATGTGGATGCATGCAATCCTACAATGCAACCTGCACTACTCAGTTTACATGTGCCCATCCGAGTTTGGGTAGGTTTTAGTGGGATTTTGTGATGATTGGTTCTGCTGTAAATCAATTTGGTGCGGCTGGGGTTTTAGCTCGGATAGTAGATCAATTCTACCGTCAAGACGTAGACCGGAGAGTGATCTACTTGAGTGCAGTAGCTCCTGGGTCATGCGGTGTGATGCAGCGGGGTTGGAGACGACAGCGGTGACGTTGCACGAAGGATGACGTCTCCTGCCTTCTTCTCCTCCTCCTCTTCTTCTTCTCTGTGGCTGGTCTTCTTCCTTCTCCTGTTGGTGGAAGCAGCTAGGGCTTTTCTTGTAGATAATGCAGTGCGGCTGGGGCTCCTTGGTGGCAAGATCACCGCTGCGGCCAGGGCAGGGAGGGATGCAGCCAAGGATTAGGGCAGCGGCCAAAACTCTTCTTCTTGGTAGGGGCACAGCAGGGCAGCAAGGGGGGCGACAGGGCTTTGTCTTTTGGGGCAGGGTAGCAGCCAGGGTTTGGTTTTTATTTATAGGGGGAGGGTGCAGCCAAGGGGGGCTAGGATCTCAGCAAAAATAAATTGATTAAGGGCTGGGATTTAACCCCAATGCACAGCCAAGGGGGAGGAAATTCTCCTACAAGGATTGGAGGAAAAATTCCCTAAAGGGTGGCCGACCAGGGGGGTTTCTCTAAAAAAGGGGGGCTCCGGCCAGGGTTCTGGGGGTATTCTACTCGGTTCAGAGGAGACGGGATGAGTCCTACTTGGTTTGGAAGAGGAGGGATGAGTCCTACTCTGTTTTGAAGAGAAAGAATGAGTTCTATTCGGTAAGGAGAGGAGGAATGAGTCCTACTTGGTTTGGAAGAGAAGGAATGAGTCCTACTCGTTTTGGAAGAGGAGGGATGAGTCCTACTCGGTTTGGGAGAGGATCCTACTCAGTTTGGAAGAGAAAGAATGAGTACTACTCGGTTTGGGAGAGGAGGGATGAGTCCTACTCGGTTTGGGAAAGAAGGTATCTGTCCTACTCGGTTTGGAAGAGAAGGTAGGAGTCCAACTCGGTTTGGGAGAGGAGGGATGATTCCTACTCGGTTTGGGAGGGGATCCTACTCAGTTTGGAGAGCTTTATCTCCAAGGTGGTGCAGCCAAGTTAAGGGGGAATAAACCCTACTCGGATTGGAAGAGGTTTTATCTTAGAAGTTTATCTCCAATGGTGGCCGCAGCTAAGAGGGATAACCCTATTCGGATTGGAAAGGGTTTTATATATCTCATTTCCTTTCCTTTTTTAAGTGATCTCTACATGAGAATGGATGCAATGCATGATGATGAAAATGAGGGTGTTACAGGTACTTCCCAGCTCGGTGACCATTTGTCAAACTTGTTGTCTCGAGTTCCTAAAGGTAAAATCGTTCTCTAAACCAAGTCTCCGATCTGGAACGATTTCTCCTGAATTCTCTTGTTGTAGTATTTGGCCACCTTGAGCTTTTCCTTTTCTATATCTTTCAAAGCTTCCATTCGGCTATCATTGGCTCCATACAACTTGTCCATCATCAAGTCTTGATAATCCACAGTCGAAAGGTTATCTTGCTGATCCATTCGACATGCTTTCATTTGGATCTCCATAGGTAACATAGACTCTTGTCCACATACAAGCTCAAATGGGGTAACTTTGGTGGCACCATGCTTTGATACTCAATGAGCCCATAAGGCTTCACTCAAAGCTTCATGCCAGCGTCAGGGGTTCTCCCCAATCTTTCTTTTATAAGCTTGGTGAGTATCTTGTTACTAGACTCAGCCTGTCCGTTAGTTTGAGCATAATATGGGGAAGAATTCAACAACTTTATCCTAAAAGATTCAGCAAACTCCCTGAATCATGAGGATACGAAGGCCCCTCCTTGATCTGTGGTTAAAGTTTGTGGAACACCGAATCTATGGATAACATGCTCAAAGACGAAACTAGTTACCTCTTTGTACGTGTTGTTCTTGAGTGGCACAGCTTCTGTCCATTTGGTGAAGTAGTCCGTGGCAACCAAGACGAACCGATGTTTCTTTGATGACACTGGATGGATCTCCCCAATGAAGTCTAAACCCCATCCTTGAAAGTGCCAAGGCTTTACAATGGGGTGAAGCATACTTGTCAGTGCTTGTTGGATATCTCCAAATCTTTGACAAGCTTCACATCCTCTGTAATACTTGAAACAATCTTCCTGCATAGTCGGCCAATAGAAACCAGCTCGTTTGAGCATCCATCTCATCTTATGAGCCGACTGATGCGTGCCGTAAAGATCATCGTGCACATCTCCCATGGCTTCGTTTGCTTGTTCTTTGCCCAGACACTTCAGCAAGAGCCCGTCCAAGGTTCGGTGATATAGCTCGTCGCTGATCAATGTATACCTCAATGATTGACGTTGAACCTTCCTGTCTTTTCATGTCCTTGAATTCTTAATATACTCTATTATCATTGGCCTCCAATCTTCTATGTTCAACACATCAAAACTGGCTGAATTGTTCTGCCTCATCACATCCTCATCACTCTTGGACAATATCGGCCTTGTTTTCACATGAAACCTTCCTCTTTTCACCTCGTAGCCCGATGCCTGTTGTGCCAAGTCGTTTGCCCCCTGGTTTTCTTCTCTTGGTATGTGCTTGGCACATAATGTATCTAGAGTCTTCATGATATCTAGACATCGTTCACGATAAGCATTCAAAATATCATCATAACATCGGCTTTCAAAACTGACCTGCTGGATGACAACTGCTCTAAACCATTCAGCAGTGCCTTGTACTCGGCTTCATTATTGGTGCATCCATAGTTTAGCCGAATAGAGAACTCGTAGATCTCGGTATTTGAAACCAATACATACTTGACTCCTTGACCCCTATCACAAACCGATCCATCAAAGAATAGCTTCCAAGGACGTACCTCAACCATACACTCCTCTTCAAGTTGTACATCGTGCTCCACGATGAAATCTGCTACAACCTGATCCTTCACGCTCCGGAGAGGCTTGAACACCAGATCATACTCCATCAACGAGTATGCCAGTTTACCTATCCTGCCACTCAAAATCAAAGTTACAACATGTGCTTGACGAAGTCGTGTTGCCATGTTACAAAGCACATGTTGGGAAGGAGATACAAAGACAAACAAATTTTCTCAATGAATGTGTACCTGGTTTCGGCATATAGGAGTCGTCTGCTTAAGTAAGCCACGGGAAGCTCTTTACCTTTGGCTTTCTTGAGCTAGAACAGCCCCAATAACTTGGCTTTGTGCAGCTATGTGGATTCGAAATGGATTCCTCATCGGTGGTGCACGCAAAACCGGTGGCTTCATCAAGTATTCTTTGATCCTCTCGAAAGCCTCCTTCTGTTCTGCCCCCAAGTAAACTCCTGCTCGTGTTTGAGTTTCAAGAGGGGCATGAAGGTTCCAATCTTCCCAGCCAGGTTAGCAACGATCCTTCTAATATAATTGACCTTCCCCAGCAAACTTTGCATGTCTTTCTTGAATTTCGGCTCTCCTATCCTTCTAATATCCTCAACTTTCTTGGGGTTGACCTCTATGCCATGTTCATGCACGATAAGACCCAGAAAGTGTCTAGCCGACATGTCAAATGCGAATTTGAGAGGGTTCATCTTAAGACCATACCTCCTCATTCTCTCAAAAGGCATCCTTAAGTCGGCCATATGGTCTTGAAACTCAGTCGACTTCACCACGAGATCATCTATATACACCTCAAGAATATCTCCCAACATTTCGTGGAAGATTAGATTCATAGCCCTCTCATATGTTGCCCCAGCGTTCTTCAATCCAAAGGTCATGACAACCCACCCAAACAAGCCAACAAACCCGTGGAAACAAAACTTTCCACATATCATTTGATACTGCCTGATCAAGTCTTTGGGTAATTAAATTCCGGATCCGCCGGGGTGAGTGATTTTCTTAGGGCAAAAGAAATATGAAGCAAAGCCACAGCCGATGGGGCGGCTTCCTCCTGAGCTGGAATCCCGGCTTTCACTTGGAAAAATAGGAGATTCGTTGATGTGTCTTCCTCAGCCATGAAAATCTGATTGTATCCCACGTTACTGTCCAAGAAACTGATCAATTTATGACTGAAGCATTGTTGATCAATACCTGGGCGATAGGTGTAAAGGTCCCAAAAATTTGAATACAAAGAAACTCTTGTTTGCAAAAGTTGGTTTCATATGTATGAAAAATGGAACTTGTTAAAACCTTTTCCACATGTGATAACACACATGAGAGCTATCTTCACACAAGTTCAAATAATTGTTTGAAAACTTGGAACCCAAGAGGGGTCTAAAACCAAGATGGGAAGTTTCCATACGTGTGAGAAAGCTAAAGTCAGATTTGGAACAAATTTGTTAAACTCAAAATTCAAATGATAGCAACACAATGAATTTCAAAACTATGGTGCTAAAAATCTTATTTGCAACAGCCAAATTTAGAATCAGATTTCATATTTGAATTCCTTAGGCCCAAATTAGTGGGTATGCAAAGTTTCATGATTTGTTGAAATGTTTTGCAACTCATTTTCCAAAATGGACTTTAAATTGCGAAGAATTCAAATACCCATTTGACTTTGGATGAAACTTGCCCAATTGTCCAAATGCACGTCAGATTTGAATTCCATTAGATTCAAACTTTGGGAGATATTTTGGAGAGGGATAAGAAGGGGCTGGGACCCACATGTCATTCAGGAGTTAAAATTGCAAAAGATCTTCATTTCTGCAGTGAGTGGTCTCTGTTTTTCCTCCTCCACGGGAAGCAACCGAGGTACCGAGACTTCTAACCGGGTGACACCGAGATGAGCCGGCGCCACCTCCTCCTCGATTTCCATCGTGCTGGAGAGCTTCCTGGGCGCTTTTACCCCAACGCCGTGCTTCCTTTCGCCCTTTTCACCGAAACATCGCAGCTCCTTTCCTCCTCGCGCGAGAAACCGACTGTAGCTGTCGCTACCTTTCCAGTCGCTCGGCCACCACCATAGCTAGCGTGCAAGCTTCGACAGAGCAGCAAAACCGCACCCTAGCAACCCCCACGACCTCCTCACACCGTTTCCACGTGAGCTCAGCCTCCAAAAACCGAGAACGCCATGTTCCCGCGGCGGCCAAAAGACACCACCACGGACGGCTCTCGTGGACAGCCTCACCCAGGGCGTGTCACGGCCGAGCTAGGCCACCTCTGGAAGCGCAAGAACTTCCTTCAGCTCACCTTCAAGAAAGTTTCAAATTCGTGATCAATACTTGTTTAGAGTCCACGAAAATTCACACACAGGAGCTAGACTTGCTTAGCAATCTTTCTTCTTCACAAACCTTAGCATGAAACCCATGGTATAAGGCCTACTCCGAGCTTTTCCGACGGCGGCTGCGATGGGAAGCATCGGGCGCACGATGAAAGCTAGGGTAGAGCCATTCCCGAGCCCGTGTGCGACCATGCTGAGCTTCTCCAGCCCTTACTGGTGCTGTAGGGCCTTTCCAGGGAGCTTTTGGCGGGCTAACACCATGGGGAGATGTCGCCGGAGTAGGCTGAATACCGCCGCACGTCACGAGCCATGTTGGAGGCTTTGCCGGCTCGGGTAGACCACACCAGTGTGATCCTCGTACGAAATTAGGGCCTAACGGCGAGTTTGAGCATTAGAAATGGCTGGACGACCGATTTCCGAGACACTCCGGCGTGCTCCGGCAGCGCGGGGCGCGGGAGTCGCGAGGTTGAAGAAACCTCGCCGGGCCCGCGTGTCCGTGGCTCTGAGGGGGAGGCCGGATCTTCTGTGGGCTCGGATGAACTGTGGCAGCGCGGGAAATAAAACCTGTGGTCCCGTGTGGCTTATTCTAGTGAGCGACACGTGTGTTCCCCGGACCCACAGTCAGATTTAAACTTTTCCACGATTAATTCAAATCCCAGATTTTTCCCCAAACTTTAGAAGAGCATAACTTTTGCTAGGAAACTCCAAATTTAGTGATTCAAATTGGGTTAGATTCCGATTTACAAACTCTATCCAAATATGCACCCCAATTTGTATGAAAGTCATTATTTAATTCTGGAAAATTCATGAAAGCTTCTCAGAAAAAGAATTTTGAAGGAGTTTGGTTCATCCAAAAACCCTCAATTTTGCCAGAATATTCTTTAGGGTGTTATTACACTCCTGTAAAAGTTTCAGCTCATTTGGAGTTGATTTGATCAGGAGAATTCAGATTGTAAGTTACTGTGTTCAAATGAATACAGAAACATTTTCAGAGAATTTCCAAAACCTGGAAATTCAGTTCTGGGTATTCTTAGCTCCAAAAATCCTAGGAAAATTCATGCAGGCTCTAGGAAAATTCACAACCGACTCGTTTCTTTGCCTCGGTCACTTAGCGCGCGCCACCGAGCTGTGCTGTGGCCAGCGACCACCCTTATCTCTCCCACATGAAGCAACATCGAAATTCTTCTCTCCCAGCTCGTACGTCTCGCTGATTTGCTCCCGCACGTGCGAAGAACCCACCGCCGACGCTCTCGGCGTTCCACCGCAACACAGCGCCCGATCACTGGTTACTCGAGGTGCCAACACTGAAAAGAAGCGCCACAACGAGCTACCATGATCTACCGCATCAACTCGGCCGTTCCTTGCTGCTGTGGACCACAAATTGGAGTTTGCGGCGAGCTCCCGAGGTGAACCGGCGGAACATCATTTCGGCTCACCGTCGACAGCCCAATCCGGCCACCCTCTCCTCCAACTTACTACACAAGAAAGGTGCGTGAGTAGCCCCAGATGGTGTAGCTGCAAGCCGTTTGGCAAATGATCCACCGTGTAGCTCGAATTTCACTCTTTCCCGAACCCTAGTGTAGAAGAGTCGAGCTTGGTTTACAACAAAATTCAGGTTACACAATCAACCAACATTCGAGCTGACTTGCACATAGCTTCTACACTCCCTAGCACCCATCCTCGATGAAGAACCGAGGAAAACCATCAAGAATTTGCCATGCTCTAGCCGATTTTTGCGCCGCCATTGGAAACCACCTCGGCTCACCATTGAACCCTAGTTTGCCGGCCGTTTCATCGAGTTAGGCAGCTTGTTCTAGCTTCTCCATGATCCCCTGGTGCTCTATATCCCAAGAGCCGATCATTTAGTGGAGAAATGAAGCACCCCGACCTCGTCGGAGCCGTAGCAAATGCTGTGACCGGTGCGCGCGTATTTCCTGCGAGTTTCGGCCGCCGGCGACACCACCATCGTGTTCAGCGGCATAGAAAATGGGGGGGGGGGGCGGCGAGAATTGGCTCGGGAGGCGGCCTGGAAGGACTCTGTTTGGCGCGAGGTTGAAGATGAAGTCTGACATGTGGGGCCCACTGGCAGGTTTTAAACATTTCGCGATTTTCCCAATTCAGTTCAAACTTTGAAGAGCCATAACTTTGTGTAGGAAGGTCCAAAAATTGTCAAATAAATTTTGTTGGATTCCTCTCAGAGGGTACTATCCAGGGGTGCATCCCAATGGTTATGAAAATCCCTGGATTTGGCTCATTAATTCATTTAAGGAAATCATGTAGGAATTATTACAGGAGTTCTGTTTATTGGAAAATTCCCAAATTTGGGCAGGACATTCTTCAGAGGCATTGGACCTCATTTGCCTGGCAAATGTAGTGTCAATCATTTATGTCTCTGAAAAATAGGAAAATAAACAGAGCCCATTTTCAGACTTTTACTCAAACTTGAAAAACCCATATCTCCCTGTAGGTAGCTCCAAAAATGGTGAAACAATTTTTTTTAGAACCATAGAGACTTGCTCTAATTAGATATTCCATTGTTAGTCATGTCAAAGCTTCAGATACGGGCTCACAAATTCAGAGAATCCTTGGACTTGTAGGAATTTTGGAGACCACAAGGTTCAATGTAATTTCTCCAAATTTTGCTCAGATCATCCTTAGAGAGTCTAGTATCCACTGGAAAAATCCCAAGTCAAATTAAGGATACTAAACAGCAGTAGCTAGTATTAGGAGTTCATCTCTTATATAACACTAGGACTTATACATATATTTTGCTACATTTCATATAGTGACCGAAGTTGAGGATACACTAGAGCCGTTGGATGTGCTCCCACCAAAAGCTAACTTTCCTTTTGACTCGCAACCAGGCAAGCCCCGGTTTGCATTTAATTACCTTTTGCAAAGTTTTCATTTGTATCACTTATGTCTAGGTTTGCATTTAATTACCGGCTTGCATTAGAGTTACGGTGTTTGAAACCCCACATGCATGACTTATAAATCCTATGGAGGGTTGGGTAGTTTACAAACTCGACGAGTAGAGAATGCCATGCTAATGTTCTTAGGATCTCAGTAGAAGTCAAGTAGTTGGAATCTACTCACTAGGTAAGGTTTTATCACATGGTATGGAAAAGAGTAGAGAATGGCTTAAGAATGTGAAACTGAGACCCAGCAGGGGGGATAGGATGCAGTGAGCGGAGGTCTCACGTGCGTAGCCCTGTTGGTGTCGATTGAGGACCGAGTCGTGTGCGGGCCTGCTGAACAAGTATCGAACAGTACCGGATGGCATACTGACATAAGCATGAAACTGATGTAATTGATTAACCTGGGTGCCGAGGCTTATCCAACCATTTTATAGGAGTGGGTTGAGGGTAGCAAGGTGTAGATATGCCGGTGGGCACAGACACTCTCCACGCGGGGACCTCCTGCCCGTTACGGATGGACCGGTTCGGCATTTGTGTTTCCTTTGAAAGGTTGTTGCATACAACAGAGTAGGAAGGTGTGAAGCACCACACTTCTGAAAGTGGGTGTATGTGACGTGTTGTCCGGGTGTCTCCTGATTGCAATCACCGTCCATTGCGGTTATTTGAGTACCGCTTGTTCACTATTCTGTGACGTAGTAAGAAGTGAAAGAAGCCAGAGGAATGATATTATGCTGTGTTGAACTATTAATGTCTTGAAACCATGTCTTCTGTAGATGTAGAGCTCATTAAGTTTATCTTCCACTTTGGGCATCACCACATCAGAGGAAAGCGTTTGTTGTTTGATTGTGGACTTCCAATGTGAGGGATGCCTAAGGCTCATTAAACTGCTGCTATAAAACTGAAAGTAAGGATTAACATGTAGGCGTGTCTTTATTGCAAAGTCTTTTTCCTATATTACACATCATTGCATGTAGAGTTCCATGATTAGGGTTGTCGGTTAAGCCTTGCTGAGCCATCATGCTCACGGTTGCAATATTTGAGCTGTGTGCATGTGAGAGCTATGAGGAGGGGTCCGAGGATGAGGCGATGCCCTCATCGGGGTACACGGCCGAGCTGGAGCCCTGCACGCTGCCGTGACCTTCGTTTGAGTGCTGCTAGTGTGTAGCATTCCCAGGCTGGATGGCTACACTTTTTCCTTAGTTAGGAGACTGTAGTATGTATAATACTTCTGCTGTACAGTAAGTTTGTAAAAGACTTCTGCTGTTTTATGTAAAATAAAAGTTTGTATGTTGTTCATATTCTTTTCCTGTGTGCTGTTGGGTGCCACATCGCACGGCACCACCCTCTGCGATCCCGGAGTGGGTGAAGCACGGGGTGGTCCCCATAGACGTGGTATCAGAACCGCATTGGGAATAGCACGCTCGAAAAGAGCTTATTTTGAAAACTTAGAAGTAGTCGAGTGAGGATTAGTCTCTATGCCCACATAAGGTCTATGATAGTAGTAGATATTATGGTGGAAAAGCTAACTTATGTGTTATACATTCTGTAACGACGCTCCGACGTCAGGTAAGAGGCAAGGTACGGCACCGCAGGCGGATCAATTGTGGTAAGGTCGTCATACGAGCAATAGTATGGAATGGTTTACCGTGGCTTGGCACAGTAGTGAATATGAGTCTCTGAACCTTCTTATGGTTCTAAGAGCATATGAAAACGCTGATCTCCAGCGTGCTTTAGGGAAAAGTGAGAATACCCCATCATGTGGTAGGAAACACAATAGTATGCAACTCTTGAACATTCAATGTTCAAAGGGCCATACGCGGCGCTCGCCATCGGCGTGCCTCAACGGTCATGAGGCAGTAGGTGGTATCCGTTGGGTTGATAAAATTCCCAACCGTGACAACCCATTTGCACTCTACTTGGTTTCCCCGTCGTGTGGTGTGAAAACACGACCATGTACCTTAAGACATGGCTTGACTCAAGGACGATCCGTATGGCAATGGTACATACCGTATGTTTTTACTATGATATGGACCTGCCTGAAATGTCAAAACCTTTGTGTGCACCATTATTGTGTGGTTTTCTGCAGATACCTTAACCACGTTAGAGCATGATGTTTAGAAATCGTTTGTGAGTGACGATCTTAGTTCCACCATTCAACACGTTTATGTTGGAATACCGGATTAGGATTTTTCTTTGGTGAGGAAACGTAGTACCGAGACGAGTATTAGTTGCATAAAAAGGATATTTTCAATGAAAAGAGTCAAAATGAATATTAGGATTCCATTTAGGGGTTATTGAACTCCCATATTGAACTAAGAGTCAGTGGGGAGTATAGATTCAATTTCAAAGTCTTAGGAACAACCTCCCCTGTTTTCGGCAGAATTTTTGCGGAACTTAAACAGGGTATAACTTTTGATTGGTTGAACCAAGGGAGGTGTGTTATACTATTCTAGAAAGTTTTTGAAGTCTTCTACAACTTTTCTGTAGAACTCCAGAACAAAATCTACCTCCAAATGGATGAAAAACTCAGATGAGTATGCACTGTCCAGCAAAAGGGCAGACCAAAATGCTCTCTAGAATTTTCTGTATTTCGACCACAACTTCTTGTAGAAAAATTTCTAAGGGTCAAGTAATACACCGTTGGAAATTGTAGGAAATGTGCTACAACTTTGTAGTTCAGTGTTTTGATTGAGGGCAGAAATAGTTGGAATTTTGTGAACAAAACAGCCACTTGCAAAGAAGGTGCTGTCGAAATTTCTGGGAACATTCTGTCGAATTGTAAAAATCACAACTCATAAAATAGGAAAGATATGAAGGCACATAAATACAATCTGGATTCCTTTTTGAGTCTACTACAACTTTGTGGTTGAACTCCAGTCCAGGTTTTTCCTCCAATGTGGCCAAAACAGTTAAACTCTTCCAACTGGTCTATTGGACCAGATGCTGGACAGAGAAAACCATGTGTGGAGTTTTCAATCAAAACACTTGGTTTTACTTTTCTATATCCAGCGGCTGTTGTAAAACAGTGAATGGAGTCGAAAAATTTTATGCATTCAAAATATCATTTCAAGCGAGGACATGTTAGGGTCCCGTACAATGTAAAATCCCCAAAAAGTGGTAGCAAGAAAATTCAGCTCAAGTACACTTAGGAAAAATAAGGGGAATAAAAACTTTAAATTATAACAGGGTAAGTTCCAAGTGAGGATTTAGACTTCCCAAAAACTTCCAAACATGGAGGTCTAAAGGCATAACTTGGATCTTCATATTCCAAATATTCAACCTTCCATCTCATGAAACCTTCAGGTTATGTGTGGACTACCGACCTCTCAACGCTGTCACCATCAAGAATAAATATCCACTGCCCCCATCGATATTCTCTTCGATCAACTGGTGGGTGCGAGTGTATTTTCAAAGATGGATCTTCGCTCCGGATGTTACCAAATCAAGATCCGAGCGGAGGATATTCCGAAGACGGCCTTCTCGACGAGATATGGGTTGTATGAATACCTCGTCATGTCCTTTGGTCTCACCAACACCCCGACACATTTCATGTATCTCATGAACTCAGTGTTCATGCCGGAGTTGGACAAGTTCGTGGTGGTGTTCATATATGACATCTTGGTTTATTCCAAGTCTGAAGAAGAACACGCTGAACACCTGCATATCGTGCTTCAACGATTGCGAGACCATAAGCTTTATGCCAAGTTCAGCAAGTGCGAGTTTTGGATCAGCCAAGTGCCATTTCTTGGTCATATTATTTCTGCAGAAGGCATTGCAGTTGATCCAAGCAAAATCGAACAAGTGCTGAAATGGAAGTCCCCCACATCAGTCCACGAAGTCAGGAGTTTCCTCGGGTTAGCAGGATATTATCGGAGATTCATACCAAACTTCTCCATGCTTGCTAAGCCGATGACTGAACTGTTGAAGAAGGGGATCAAATATGTTTGGATCTCAGCTTGTGAAGAAGCTTTCCAAGCATTAGTGAAGCATCTTACAACAGCCCCGGTGTTAGCTCAACCAGATACAACCAAGCCCTTCGATGTATATTGTGATGCGTCCGGTATCGGGCTTGACTGTGTATTGATGCAAGGAGGAAGAGTGGTCGTCTATGGCTCACGTCAACTTCGTAACCACGAGCAGCACTATCCGACTCATGATCTTGAGCTCGCTACTGTGGTGTTGGCCTTGAAAATGTGGAGGCACTATTTGCTTGGGAACTTAGTGCACCTCTACACCAACCACAAGAGTCTAAAGTATATATTCACTCAAAAGGAGTTGAATATGCGGCAACGGAGATGGCTAGAACTGATCAAAGACTATGAGATCGAGATTCACTACTATCCTGGAAAGGCAAACGTGGTTGCTGACGCCTTAAGCCGCAAATCTCATTTCAACAATCTGTCCATCACCCCATCTGAAGAGGAGGAGCCGAGTCTATACATGGTTCCATATGGGGCATTATATAATCTTGCTCTCATACCTACCATACGAGAGGAGATTATGGAAGCTCAGAAGAAAGACATGGGAATGTCGCACATTCGGAGAAGGATGAAGAATGGGAAATGAAATGCTTCTGAAGAGATGAACACGACACTCTATGGTTTAAAGACCGTATAGTGGTACCCCGTGATATGAAGCTTCAGAAGAAAATCTTGGATGAAGCTCATTTGTCCAAGTATTCTATTCATCCGGACAGCAATAAGATGTACCAGGATCTGAAAACCAGGTTTTCATGGACGCGGATGAAAAGAGAAATCACAAAGTACGTATCCCAATGTGATACGTGTCGGCGTGTAAAAGCCGATCATATGCGTAAAGCCGGACAACTGCAACCATTGAACATTCCGGTGTGGAAGTAGGAGGATATCAGCATGGACTTCATTGTTGGTTTACCTCTCACTTCTCACAAGCATGAGTTGATTTGGGTAATAGTCGATCGACTAACCAAGTCGGCTCATTTTATCCCCGTACATACAAAGTACGTGGCCAAGCAATATGCGGAGTTGTATATCGCAAGAATCTTATGCTTGCACGGTGTTCCCCGCTCCATTATTTCAGATTGATGTGCGCTGTTCGTCGCTCGGTTTTGGGAACAGCTGCACACGTTGTTGGGGACCAAACTGATCCGCAGCTCCGCGTATCACCCGCAGACGGATGGTCAAACTGAACGGGTGAGTCAAGTGCTTGAAGACATGCTACGCGCTTGTGCCATCCACCACGGCAAGAATTGGGACGATCATTTGCCGTTGGCGGAGTTTTCGTACAACAATGGCTATCAAGCTAGCATCAAGATGGCGCTGTATGAAGCTCTCTACGACCGGAAATGTCGCACACCTCTCAAGCGGTGCGAGTCCGGCGAGGGAGTTATCTACGGCATTGAACTTGTGAGTTAGGCTGAAGAATGAGTGTGAGTAATACAAGCCAATCTCAAGGCTGCTCAATCTCGTCAGAAAAGCTATGCGGATAAAAGACGCTGTCCTCTCCACTTCGACATCGGGGACCATGTATATGTCCATGTGTCTCCGATGAAGGGAGTTCATCGTTTTGGAGTGAAGGGTAAACTTGCGCTGTGATTTATTGGTCCGTTCGCCGTCATTGAAAAATGCGGATCCATGGCCTATCGCCTGGATTTACCGGCGTCGCTCGCAGGAATCCACAATGTCTTCCACATCTCTCAGCTGAGGAAGTGCCTCAAACCCTCAGCTGAAATCCACACTGAAGACATAGAAGTTCTTCAACCGGACCTCACGTACACGGAGTATCCAATCCGTATTATCGACGAAAAGACTCGCGCCACAAGAAACCAAACCTTATGGTTTTACAAGGTCTTGTGGAGTAAACATACCGCTGATGAGGCGACATGGGAAAGCGAGGAATATTTACGAACTAATTATCTGGACTTTCTATCATCATATACTCGGTAAAGTTCCCCACATTGCATTTCTTTTGGAATCTCGGGACGAGATTCTTTTTAAGGGGGGATGTAAAATCCCCAAAAAGTGGTAGCAAGAAAATTCAGCTCATGTACACTTAGGAAAAACGAGGGGAATTAAAACTTTGAATTATAACGGGGTAAGTTCAAAGTGAGGATTTAGACTTCCCAAAAACTTCCAAACATGGAGGTCTAAAGGCATAACTTGGATCTTCATATTCCAAGTATTCAACCTTCCGAATTTCAGCTCATTTGGAAGAGTTTTAGTATTTATTTGGGATTAAAAGAGGAAGCCCTCTAATCTGAGTTTCAAATTCAGCTTGATCGTACTTCCTTCGGTTCAAGCCATAGCATCATACCATCCTAGCACCCTCCCACGCCAAAGCACGAAGGGAATCACCTCTTCTTCACCCCGGTCGACGAGAATCCGTCGCCGCCGGCCAAAACACCTCGGTTCACAGTGGAGCTCCCATTTGCGGGCATTTCCAGCTCGGGCTAGGGGTAGCATCATGATCTACGTACTCCACGGGTGGTGTACGGCCCTTTCGATCATCGGTTAAGGCTTGGGACAAGCAATTTGTAGGATCGAAGAGCACGTGAAAAGCTACCAGAGGTGGGGTGAATGGTAGATTAAAACTTTTCGCAGCGGAAACAACAAAAACTCCTCAGCAAAAATCAATCGGTTAAAGAAACCGTGTGTGCAAGTGTTTTCAAACGTGTTCAACCGTGACAAATCAAGTAGAGAGGTAGAAAATCAAGTCGTGGATCTAATGCAATAAGAATCACTTGAAAACACGAAGTAAAACTTGAGATACGATAAAAACATTAAACGAAGATCAATCTGTTCTACCCGATATAAAACAAAACTGCAACGCTGCAAAGAAACTCGCGTATCTCAAAAACTACAGATCCGAAGCTCGTGAAAATTTTACAGCTGATAGATAATTGAGTTGTGAAGATAACCCAAAAAGAATCACGTCAATCGGATCTGTAAAACTCGAGTTATGAATGAAACACCGAAGCAACGTCGGTCTGTCCAGAAACTCGGCGAGAAAGACTTGACGAAAAACAAGTCGGACGAACAAGGCACAAAAGCTCCTCGAAACTATGAACTTTATTCAATATAAACACAAGAGGAACAGCCCAAAGTTCTCTATCCACGAGAGCTCTGGCCTCCCTTGCTTTTATAGCCAGCCCTCAGGCTAAACAATCCAATCTAGGACTCCTACTCCTAATTGGACTCGTATCCTAACTTACCATAACTGCTCAGGACTCTCCTATTCGCAGATAGAAGCAATCGTGAGACTTCCAAACACCTTAGGAACGTCCTAAACATTCCTAAAACAACTCAACTTCGTGCCTAGCATGAAATCCTATCATAACCAACTCAAATCTTCCATATTTGAGCCATATCCGACTCAGCCTCAGCCTGAGTACGCAATCCAGCCGGTTGGACCTTTCCGACCAATTATTTACGTCCACTTCTCTTCATCACGCCTTGGAACAATGTTGCCACGTCCATGCACTCCTTGCACACGTGCAAACACCTTCCAACGACGTACACGCAACCTTCATATGCACTGCCCTTGATCCAAACATGCTGCGCGACCTCCCGATCAACTCAACCACAGCTCCTCCCGAACTTGGTTGATGGAACCTCATCTCCTCTCTGAGACTAGTCCAAGGATCCCGTCACCAGCCATGTCTTGAACTCAAGCAACACCTGCACATGAATAAACAACCAATTCTTCCGAGCACAAGTCCTCGACTTAACTCACGTTAGTTCGAAAACCACAACACCTTACATGAGCACATCAAATAAGCATGTTGCAAACCATATCAAATGATAACAGCCATAACCACCAAAACACACCAAAAACATAGCAAATTAATACTAAGCAAACCTTCCCATAAAGCAAGTTTGAAACATTGCGAGTTAAAAGCAAAAACACGACGCTGCAGTTCTACGAGTTGAACTTCACGGGAGCTCCCTAAAAACAAGCTCCGGACCTCACAGAAGCTCTTCGGACCTTGCAGGAGCTCTCCGGACCTTGCGTCGGACCTTGCCAACACTTGGCGGACCTAACAAAGAACTTGTCGGACCTTGCCACAGAAGAATGTTTTGGCAATATTCAAAACATTGAATGTTAATGCTAACTTTTATCCTAATTGCCAATGTATTCAGCACACATAGGTCTCACAATCTCCCCCTTGATGAATGCATTGGCAACACCAATTAAAATCTGAACGTTGGCTTATGAAAAGTTTTGAAAAGCTTTGAAAACTCATTTCTCCCCCTTTATTAATTTCTCCCCATTTTTTAAAATCAGAGAAGGAAGAAAGTGTATAACATATGCAAAGTGTAAAAAAATCTCTCCTTATACATATTTCTCCCCCTTTGACAATGTATTCAGCAAGGTTCAAAAGAGAAATTTTTAAATGTTATGAGCATATTATAACGTATACATACAAAACAAATCTCATCCAAGTCATACTATCAGGTTACTTACACTATCACATCAATGAGATATATAATGTAGTGTAAGCCATGCTAGAGATCAAATGTATTTTTCAGTTTAAGCAAGTCATGATCTCCCTTACTCAACTATTTCAAAACCTA
This sequence comes from Neostapfia colusana, assembly GCA_030760725.1. NCBI lineage: Eukaryota > Viridiplantae > Streptophyta > Magnoliopsida > Poales > Poaceae > Neostapfia > Neostapfia colusana. The sequence goes on along the minus strand of JASWHV010000006.1, from coordinate 22,941,073 downwards.
AAAACATGACACTTATTGCTCATTTTTATTATTCATAATCATTTAAGACACAAAGTTGATCATATGATATTTGCAAGAGATTATATGCCGCATCAGCCTTATTCTAACCAACCAGGCCAAGCCTATGTCATTTGACAATTAGAAGCTTAAGGACATGGTTTTAGTCATACACAATTCCTTCCAAGTTCATATCTTAGTGCAATGATAAGCAATCTCAAAAGAAGAAGTGCGATGCATGCATATTCTCTTGATCTTTTCTCAATTTTTTATTTGAAAACTCAACATGTGAGCTGATCACTTGATTAATTTTTTTATGATTAAAAGCACTTGTGAGCACGCAACAAGTTCAAAACAGCAAGAAAGTTCGATCATGACCAGATTTAGTGTAAGTAATTATTCCAATTACTAGTCATGGCAAAAACTACAAAATATATAACATGAGTAATGTAGTAAGAACTTTCAGCCTGTAAAAGGAATCACAAAGTCATATATGTATGAAATACTATGCTCATATTATTTTAGTTTCAGATTCACACATAGACTTTCAAAGTTTCAAAAACTCCCCCTCAATTTAAGCCATGAGGATGCATAACCCCTATTTCACTACGAATGAAACAAAAATGAGTGAAATCCAAAGGTTTTGTAAAAATATCAGCCAATTGTTGTTCGGTATGGACATGGTGAAGCACAATGTTTCCTTTTTCAACATTATCACGAAGAAAGTGATACCTAATGTCAATGTGCTTAGTTCTAGAGTGTTTCACGGGGTTTTTAGCAATACAAATTGCACTAGTGTTATCACAAAACAGTGGAACACTATCTAAATCAACCCCATAGTCCTTAAGTGTTTGAACAATCCAAAGAATTTGTGAGCAAGCGCTAACCGCAGCTACATATTCGGATTCGGCCGTGGATTGTGCAACTGAACTTTGTTTTCTAGAGGACCAAGCAACAAGTGAATTACCAAGAAAATGACAAGCACCTGAAGTACTTTTCCTATCAATCCTACAACCCCCAAAATCAGCATCCGAAAAAGCTTTCAAAGAAACGGTTGAGGAAGAAGGAAGAAAAATGCCAAATTCTTGAGTTCCATGTAGGTACCTGAGAATCCTTTTGATGGCTTGGCGATGTGAAGCACGTGGAGAAGCTTGAAAACGTGCACAAAGACATACGCTGAATTGTATGTCCGGTCTTGACGCCGTGAGATACAAAAGTGATCCAATCATACTTCTGTATTCTTTTTTTATCGACCGGGTCACCATCTTCGTCAAGTTCAAGTGTTGTTGCTGTTCCCATTGGTGTCCAAAGAGGCTTGCATTTGTCCATGTTGAAGCGCTTAAGAAGGTCCCTTGTATACATAGTTTGATGCACAAAAGTTCCTTCTTTTGTTTGCTTGATTTGCAGCCCCAAAAAGTATGCGAGTTCTCCCATCATACTCATCTCTAATTCTGAACTCATCATAGCTGAAAACTTGGACACGAGATCATGAGAAGCACAACCAAAGATAATATCATCCACATACACTTGAACGAATAATGAGTCATTGCCATGCTTAAGTACAAAAAGAGTTTTATCAACCTTGTCCATGGTAAACCCCTTTTCAAGTAAGAATGTTTTTAACCTACCATACCATGCTCTAGGGGCTTGTTTTAGACCGTACAAGGCTTTGTACAGTTTGTAAACATGATTAGGAAAATTTGGATTTTCAAAACCTGGTGGCTGCTTAACATAAACCTCCTCCTCTATGTAGCCATTAAGAAAAGCACTTTTAACATCCATTTGATATAACTTGAAACCTTTAGATGCAGCAAATGCTAATAAAATTCTTATAGCTTCTAATCTAGCAACAGGAGCAAATGTTTCATCAAAATCTAGACCTTCAATTTGAGTGAAACCTTGAGCAACCAACCTAGATTTATTCCTAACCACAACCTCATCCTCACTTTGCTTATTTTTAAATACCCATTTAGTTCCAATTAATGTGTGACCTTGAGGTGGAGGTACAAGTTTCCAAACATTATTTCTTTCAAAATTTTCTAACTCTTCTTGCATGGCATTAATCCAAGATTCATTAGTGAATGCATGTGATATATCCTTGGCTTCAAAAGAAGCAACAAAAGCAGAATGAGCATGAGAGTTTGGATCGAAAAACCTGGACCGAGTGACTCGTTCATGCAAGCTTCCAATGATTTGTTGTGGAGGATGACTTTTGAGTACTCGGAGGGGAGTAGACACTTCACAAGCACCTTCTTCTTCATGTTCGGACCTTTGATTAGGAGAGCTTGTTGATTGAGGAAGGTCCGAACCAGCAGTAGTGACTGTTGGTGCTGGTTGTGGTGCAAAATCAGCAGCTTGATCGTTATTTACTTCCGAGTTTTCGGGCAGCAGCATCACTTCTTCATCTTCTTCAATAAAAATACTCTCCCCCTACGGATATGGATCCGGACCTGCAATATCGGAGCTAGTACTTGGGCTAGCTTCATCAAAAGAAACCTCGCAAGTCTCCACAATTTTGTTAGTGTCAAGTAAAAGCACACGGTAGCCTCTAGTATGAGATGGATAACCAAGAAACATGCCATCAACAGATCTAGCTTCAAATTTATCAAGATTACCATGTTTATTAACAAAGCATTTGCAACCAAAAACCCTAAAGTGTGTAACACTAGGCCTATGTCCAAACCGGAGCTCATATGGGGTTTTTCCAAGCTTAGCACGCAAGAAAACACGATTTGAGACATAACAAGCGGTTGCAATTGCATCAGCCCAAAATTTCCTAGGAGTTTGATATTCATCAAGCATAGTCCTAGCCATCTCAACTAAGGTCCTGTTCTTTCTTTCTACGACACCATTTTGTTGTGGTACATAGGGTGAAGAGTATTGATGATCTATTCCATTTTCAGCACATAAGTGATCAAAGGATTGGTTTTTAAATTCAGTTCCATTATCACTTCTAATTGCTTTTAATGATCCTGGGTGATCAATAGATAATCTAAGAAATAAAGTTCTAAAATGACTAAAAGCTTCATTCTTAGATGCCATAAAATAAACCCAAGAATATCTGGAATAATCATCAACAATCATAAGCACATACCATTTACCTCCGAAGGATTGAACACGTGCCGGACCTACTGTGTCAAGATGTAAAAGTTGTCCCGGTTCAGCTGTCATGGTCATTGTGAGAGGAGCATGTGAACCTGCAACAAACTTAGCATGTCTACAAGAAGAGCACACAATATCATTGTCCTTTTTAAGCTTCGGCAACCCACGTATGCGATCGAGTGCACTAACACGAGTGAGATGATCAAAGCCTATGTGACCAAGTCTACGATGCCAAAAATATAGATCCTTTGTATCATTAGCAACTAGACACCGATGCTTAGAAGTTGACAAATCAAAATCAGCTTTAAAAACTCTTCCAAACCTAGACATGTTAAACAAAAGCTCACCTTTTGAATCTACAACCTTGCAGCAATTTTTAGCAAAGCTAACCTCTAGATTTTCATCTAGCAATTGTGAAACCGAAAGCAAGTTGTATTTCAAATTTTTAACAAGTGCCACATCTTTCAAAGTGTAGAGATTGTTTACTCTAACCGAACCTTTAGCAATTATGGGAGTAGAAGAGTTTTCGGCGAAAGTAACATTTTCTACACGTGACACAAAAGAGAGAGAGGAGAACCATTCTTTGTTACCGGTCATGTGGCGTGAGCAACCTGAATCCACAATCCAAATGTTCTCCTTCCTCAAACGTGAATCCTAAACAGCAGCACAATACATCGATGACTCAATACTGGGGTTAGTTAAAAGACTTTTAGGAATCCAGTACTGAGTCACACGACGTCCAGCAGGAATAACACGCGAATGCTGAGAAGGTACAGAAGGTTTATGAGCGAAACATCGAAAATTTTTGTTCCCAACTACTGACTTAGAAGATGTGTTATATGTAGCACAAAAAACAGTAGGTCCGGGAGCAAGTTTTTGACTCATTACAGCAGGTTGCAAGCTCCGAACATTCGGTCTAGCAGATTTTGCTTGGTTGTTATATGATCTAGCAAGTATTCTTTGTTTCTTATCGTGTTTAGCTAGTCTATAACAAAAATCCATGACATGACCATCTCTACCACAGTAGGTACAATGAAAAATAACCTTATTATCATGTCTAGATGAGCAAGCAACACATTTATTAGAACCCAAATGGGACAGTACTCCTGCCGATTTGAAAATCACCTCTTTTTGTCTAGGAGCTGTTTGAATCAAACCACTTCCTAATGACTTTACAACTTTAGGTGGGTGTGCCTTAGCATGAGCATGAGAATTAAAACCTAAACCTGTTTTATCATTACAAGACTTGGAAGAATTCAGCAGCAAGTTTAGGTTCTTATTTGCATTAGAAAACTGATCTAGTGTCCTATGCATGTCATCAAGTTTATTGGACAGATCAAATCAGTTTTCACATGAAGTTTTTCCTTTTAGTTTGCAATTTGAACAATATTTAACTTCATGCACACGTAAAGCATTGTTCAAAATAGAAATCTCTTTCATATCATCATTTAGTTTCTTATTCAGATCATCACATGAAGAACAATGCAAATCAATTGTAGAACAATAAGCATCTTTCAAATTTTTATCATTAAGTGCAGCAAGCTCTTTGTTCTTTTCAATTTCAAATTCAAGTTTATCAAGTGTAGATGCGTGTGCACTTCTTAAAGAGGATAATTGTTCATAAATCAAATCACATGAGGAACAAGAATCATCACTAGGAATCAAAGTTTTTAAACGATTAATTTCAGATTCTAGTGATTCAATTTTAACAGAATTGTTCCTAAGTTTTTTATCCTTTTTCTTTAATATAACAGTGGCACGAGAAATAGCATCACACATTTCTTTGCAAGTGGGACATACCTCTTCATCGTCGCTGTTGTCTTCTGCCTCCTCGGAGCTTGAACTTGACTTGCTCGCCATGCAGCACATATTTGCCATAGCTTCTTCATCTTCATCACTATCGGTGTCCACATCACTTGAGCCGAAATCTTGAAGTGCAGAGATCATACTATGCACTATGTTGCGCATTGATAAATCTTTCTTCTTCTTATTCTTTGCAAACGATTTCTTCGGCCTTGTTTGCTTTTCTTCACGTGAAGTCGCTCCGTACGAAAATGTCCTGTCTTACCACATTCAAAACATCGTTGAGGTCCGGAGCTTCCTCTCCTTCTAGTTCTCACATTTTGCAATGCTTTTGAGAACCGAGTAGAGATGAGTGCAAGCTCCTCCTCTGGAAACTCTTCAATCTGTTCAAGGGTTAGAGAGGACAGCAAAGAGAGTGCACCACTAGATGATGATTGACTAGAACTAGACATGTCATGTTGCGAAACAAATGCAATAGACTTGTTGGGGTTTCTATGTGAGATGATGTCAATTTCAAGAGTTTTCAATTTAGAATAAAGCACGTCTAAAGTAAGAGAACTCATGACAGTAGATTCACGAATAGATGTAACTTTCATCTCCCAAATTGACATATCTAATGCTCCTAACAATTGTCTAGCATTTTCAGCATCTGAAAAGTTAACATTGACACTACGCAAGTTGCTGAGAATTTTATTAAAGCGAGCAAAAAGGTCGTCAATTGACTCACCGGGTTGCATCTCAAAACGCATGTATTCTTTCTTGAACATATCTTGCCTTACCTCCTTGATCGTATTGGATCCTTCATGGTAGTCACAAATTGCTTTCCAAACATCATATGCAGATCGGAGGTGTGCAACATGGTCGAAATCGCTTTGAGTCAATCCTTGGATGATCATGTTGCGAGCCTTGTTGTTGTTGTCAACATCTCTCATGTTCGCAGCCGTAACTTGATCGTTGGGTGGTACATCGAAGTTCTGGTAGACCTTTTCCCATATGGCGAAGCCTTGCGCCTGTATGTAGGCCTCCATCCGCGCCTTCCAAACCTGAAAATCGATGCCATTGAACACACAAGGTTTTGCGGAGTACTTCTCCATGATGGTTAGTCAAAACACGTGCAAATCACAAAGATTAGAGCACCTTGGCTCTGATACCAATTGTAGGATCGAAGAGCACGTGAAAAGCTACCAGAGGGGGGTGAATGGTAGATTAAAACTTTTCGCAGCGGAAACAACAAAAACCCCTCAGCAAAAATCAATCGGTTAAAGAAACCGTGTGCGCAAGTGTTTTCAAACGTGTTCAACCGTGACAAATCAAGTAGAGAGGTATAGAATCAAGTCAAGGATCTAATGCAACAAGAATCACTTAAAAACATGAAGTAAAACTTGAGATACGATCAAAATATTAAATGAAGATCAATCTGTGCTACCGGATATAAAACAGATCTGCAACGCTGCAACGAAACTCATATGTCACAAAAACTACAGATCCGAAGCTCGTGAAAATTTCACAGATGATATATAATTGAGTTGTGAAGACAACCCAAAAAGAATCACGTCAATCGGATCTGTAAAACTCGAGTTATAAACGAAACACCGAAGCAACGTCGGTCTGTCCAGAAACTCGGCGAGAAAGACTTGACGAAAAACAAGTCGGACGAACAAGGCACAAAAGCTCCTCAAAACTATGAACTTTATTCAATAGAAAGACAACAGGAACAGCCCAAAGTTCTCTACCCACGAGAGCTCTGGCCTCCCTTGCTTTTATAGCCAGCCCTCAGGCTAAACAATCCAATCTAGGACTCCTACTCCTAATTGGACTCGTATCCTAACTTACCATAACTGCTCAGGACTCTCCTATTCACAGATAGAAGCAATCGTGAGACTTCCAAACACCTTAGGAACGTCCTAAACATTCCTAAAACAACTCAACTTCGTGCCTAGCACGAAATCCTATCATAACCAACTCAAATCTTCCATATTTGAGCCATATCCGACTCAGCCTCAGCCTGAGTACGCAATCCAGCCGGTTGGACCTTTCCGACCAATTCTTTACGTCCACTTCTCTTCATCACGCCTTGGAACAATGTTGCCACGTCCATGCACTCCTTGCACACGTGCAAACACCTTCCAACGACGTACACGCAACCTTCATATGCACTGCCTTTGATCCAAACATGTTGCGCGACCTCCCGATCAACTCAACCACAGCTCCTCCCGAACTTGGTTGTTGGAACCTCATCTCCTCCCTGAGACTAGTCCAAGGATCCCGTCACCAGCCATGTCTTGAACTCAAGCAACACCTGCACATGAATAAACAACCAATTCTTCCGAGCACAAGTCCTCGACTTGACTCACGTTAGTTCGAAAACCACAACACCTTACATGAGCACGTCACATAAGCATGTTGCAAACCATATCAAATGATAACAGCCATAACCACCAAAACACACCAAAAACTTAGCAAATTAATACTAAGCAAACCTTCCCATAAAGCAAGTTTGAAACATTGCGAGTTAAAAGCAAAAACACGACGCTGCGTTTCTACGAGTTGAACTTCATGGGAGCTCCCTAAAAACAAGCTCCAGACCTCACAGAAGCTCTTCGGACCTTGCAGGAGCTCTCCGGACCTTGCGTCGGACCTTGCCAACACTTGGCGGACCTAACAAAGAACTTGTCGGACCTTGCCACAGAAGAATGTTTTGGCAATATTCAAAACTTTGAATGTTAATGCTAACTTTTATCCTAATTGCCAATGTATTCAGCACACATAGGTCTCACACAATTCATCGCCGGCGCCACGCCACCGAGCCGCCTCGCTGTTGCCGATGAGTTTCCCGGCGTTTTCATAACCCGAAACCTTGCCCGGCTGCTAGGCTGTGATCAGAGGGTGGTGTAGCACGAAACCTCAGAGAGAATGGTGGAGAAACGAGTGAGAACACGCGCGCTAACATCGGGTTTGGCGTGCGCGCGCGGGCCTGTCAAGAGGTAGAAGAAGCATCTGACCAGTGGGCCCCCCTTTGACTCTCTGTGTAAATTTCCAACAGAAAGTTATTCAAGTTTGAAAAATCCATAACTTTGTGTAGGGAACTCCAAAAGGGGTGAGCCAATTTTGTTAGAATCCTCAGGAGGATACTTCACAGAGGAACAAATTGCTTACTAATAAAATATCCAGGAATTTCTGTAGAATTGTTTTTATTAAGTATTTTATGGATTTATTCAAGGAGCAATTTTTTTATGAAACATTCCCAAATTTGGGCAGCAAATACATTTCATAGTAACTGATGTCCAGTAAAAATTTGAACTTAATTGGAGTTAATTTGCTTGGCTAAATTACCTTTCCAAGTTCAGCCCTTATTTGGGAAATTCAAATTTAAACAGAAACTTTTTCAGAACTCCTATCCAACTTCAAAAATTCATATATCTCTGTTGGTAGCTCCAAAAATGGTGAAACAAATTTTGTTAGAACCATGGAGACCTACCCTAATCAGATCTTCAACTGTTAGTCATGTCAAAACTCCTGATTTGGGCTCAAAATTCAGAGAAGACTTGTACTTGTAGGAATTTTGGAGACTACATTGTGCAATGGCATTTCTCCAAATTTTGCTCAGATCATCCTTAGAGAGTCTAGTATCCACTGGAAAATCCCAAAGCCAATTAAGGATCCTAAATAGCAGTAGCTATGAATAGAAGTTTACTTCTTGTAAGTCCTTAATACTTATACATATATTTTACTACATCTCATATAGTGACCGAAGTCGAAGATACACTGGAGCCCTTGGACGTCCTGCCACCCGACGCTAACTTCTCCTCTGACTCACAACCAGGCAAGCCCTGGTTTGCATTTAAGTACTTTTGCAAAGTCTTTATTTGTATCACTTATGTTTAGGGTGAATGCTTGCATTAGAGTTAGGGTGATTGAAACCCCACATGCATAACCTTTTTAAATCCTATGGAGGGTTGGGTAGTTTACAAACTCGACGAATAGAGAATGCCGTGTTAATGTTCTTAGGATCTCTGTAGAAGTCAAGTGGTTGGAAGCTACTCGCGAGATAGTGTTTATCACACGGGATGAGAAGAGCTATAAAATGGCTTAAGTGTGAAAATGAGACCCAGCAGGGGGGATAGGATGCAGTGAGCGGAGGTCTCACGTGCGCAGCCCTGTTGGTGTCGATTGAGGACCGAGTCGTGTGCGGCCCTGCTGGACAAGTATCGAACAGTACCGGATGCATACTGGCATATGGGAACCAGGAAACCGATGTAATTGGTTAACCTGGGTGCCGAGGCTTACCCAACCGTTTTATAGGAGTGGATTGAGGGTAGCAAGGTGTAAATCTTCCGGTGGACACAGACACGCTCCACGCGGGGACCTTCTGCCCGTTACGGATGGACCGGGTTCGGCATTTGGGTTGCCTTTGAAAGGTTGTTGCATACAACAGAGTAGGAAGTGGTGTGGATACACGCTTCTGAAAGTGGGTGTATGTGACGTGTTATCCGGGTGTCTCCTGATTGCAATCACCGTCCCTCGCGGTTATTTGAGTACCCGCTTGTTCACTGTGCTGTGACGTAGTAAGAAGTAAAATAAGCCAACTGAATATGCTATATTGAACTATTAATGTCTTGAAACCTTGTATGCTGTAGTTGTAGAGCTAATTAAGTTTATATTCTACTTTGGGCATCACCACATCGGAGGAAAGCGTTTCTTGTTTGATTGTGGACTTCCGATGTGGGGGCTGCCTAAGGCACATGAAACTGTTGCTAGAAAATTGAAAGCAAGGATCAACATGTAGGCGTGTCTTTATTGCAAAGTCCTTTTCCTATATTACACATCCCTGCATGTAGAGTTCCATGACTAGGGTTGTCGGTTAAGCCTTGCTGAGCCATCGTGCTCACGGTTGCAATATTTGAGCTGTGTGCAGGTGAGAGTTATGAGGAAGGTTCCGAGGATGAGGCGAGTACACGGCCGAGCTAGAGCCCTGCACGCCGCCGTGATCTCTGGTTCTATGTTGCTAGTGTGTAGCGTCACTGGGCTGGACGGCTGCACTTTTTCTTAGTTAGAATGAGATATCTATGTATAAGACTTCCGCTGTATAATTCTGTTTTGTAAAAAGACTTCTGCTGTTTTTATATCAAATAAAAGTTTATATGTTGTTCATATTTTTTTCTTTTGTGCTGTTGGGTGCCGCATCGCACGGCACCACCCTCTGCGATCCTGGAGTGGGTGAACCACGGGGTGGTCCCCACATACAATAGCAAGGATTTACGCAGGCTAACACACTTAACATCCCGTGGTGACCCACGATAGTCAAAATGAACTTTTAATCCATAAAGTTCATTACCTTGGAACTCGATTATGATGACATGGTCCAGGGATGTATATGTTGTAAAAAGTTTATACTTTATCCATATGTGTGAATTTTATGTGTATTATTTATTCCATTCTCGCACTACTATTGTATAGCCTGGATGAAGTGATCGAACATGTGCTGATCATTTGAATGGTATGAATGCATACTGGTGCGTACACGTTCAACGCGAGAGGAGGGAGGTCCAAGTCAGGTTCATGGTGATGAGTCTCCACCTCCGGAGCAAACCAGAACTTCCAAGAAATCTTGCGGAGGTTCTTGCCGCAGTGCTCGGGTAGCCCTAGATGGTGTAGCTGCAAGCCGTTTGGCAAATAATCCACCGTGTAGCTCGAATTTCACTCTTTCCCGAACCCTAGTATAGAAGAGTCGAGCTCGGTTTACACCCAAATTCGGGTTACACAATTAACCAACACTCGATCTGACTTGCACATAGCTTATGCACTCCCTAGCGCCCATCCTCGATGAAGAACCGAGGAAAACCATCAAGAATTTGCCATGTTCTAGCCAATTTTTGCGCCGCCATTGGAAACCACCTAGGCTCACCATTGAACCTAGATTGCCGGCCGTTTCATTGAGTTAGGCAGCCCGTTCTAGCTTCTCCATGATCTCCTGGTTCTCTAGCGCCCAAGAGCCGATCGTTTGGTGGAGAAATGAAGCATCCCGACCTCGCGGCAGCCCAAAACGCTGTGATCGGTGCGCGTGTATTTTCGGCGAGTTTCGGCCGCCGGCAACACCCCCATCATGTTCAGCGGCATGGAAAATGGGGGGGGGGGGGCGGCGAGAATTGGCCCGGGAGGCGGCCGGGAAGGCCCTTCCGGCGACCCTCACCGGAGGGCGCTGCCACTGCTCTGTTTGGCGCGAGGTTGAAGATGAATTCTGACATGTGGGGCCCACGGGCAGGTTTTAAACATTTCCCGATTTCCCAATTCAGTTCAAACTTTGACGAGCCGTAACTTTGTGTAGGATGGTCCAAAAATTGTCAAATAAATTTTTTGGATTCCTCTAATAGGGTACTATCCAGGGTGCAGCCCAATGGTTATTAAAATCCTTGGATTTGGCTCATTAATTCATTTAAAGAAAATCATGTAGGAATTATTACAGGAGTTCTGCTTATTGGAAAAATCCCAAATTTGGGCAGTAAATTCTTACAGAAATACTTGAACTCAAGTAAAAAATTTAGAGGCATTGGACCTTATTTGTTTAGCCAAATATGGTGTCAATCCTTTATGTCTCTGAAAAATAGGAAAATAAAAAGAGCCCAGTTTCAGACTTTTACTCAAACTTGAAAAACCCATATATCCCTGTAGGTAGCTCCAAAAATGGTGAAACAAATTTTGTTAGAACCATAGAGACTTGCTCTAATTAGATCTTCCATTGTTAGTCATGTCAAAGCTTCAGATCTGGGCTCAAAAATTCAGAGAAGCCTTGGACTTGTAGGAATTTTGGAGACCACAGGGTTCAACGGAATTTCTCCAAATTTTGCTCAAATCATCCTTAGAGAGTCTAGAAAAGTTTTCATTTGTATCACTTATGTCTAGGTTGAATTGCTTGCATTAGAGTTAGGGTGTTTGAAACCCCACTTGCATGACATTTAAATCCTATGGAGGGTTGGGTTGTTTACAAACTCGACGAGTAGAGAATGCCATGCAAATGTTTGAAACCCCACTTGCAATTTCTTGAATGCAAGTGAAGGATGAAAGTTGAACACAAGGTTCATAAAGCTAGCATACAGTAATGGCACTTGGAGGCGGGGACGATGATGTGTGCGCGCTTGGAGGCGAGCGCGAGGGCGGCGACGTGGGCTCGGAAGCGAGGGAGAGATGACGGCAGAGGCGGCGACCAGAATGGTGGCTGCGGCGAGGACCAAATGTATTTTTTTGGCAGCCTGACGGCGTCAATATGAAATCTACCGAGTTAGATTTTTCTGGTGCCCGAGCGGTGCTTTATATAGTCGTCCATTATCACAGGTGGGTTTGAAGGTGATCCAATAAAAACCGCTTGTGATAATTACCTTTTCATATGTCTGCTCTTCGGTTTCTTCTTCCTTTGCTTCATTTTTTAGATTCCAATGTAAATACTCAAACATGTATAGATTCTGCAAATTAAGTCCAAACTTGATGATTCTTTTTTCTATATTGTTCAAAAATTAATATATAGCAGATGGAACAAAAAGTTTAAAAATTATATAGGTAACATTGTTATGTTTTAGTAAATATAGCATTAATTTATATGCACATATTATCCAGATTTTCATATCTCCTAAAAAATAGATCTTCCACTAAAAGTTGGTTTGTATGAACATATTGTCTTATTTATACATGTACAAATTTTATTAATTTTTTAAAGCAATCCAACATGCCAAAATTCAAATTATCCATCATTCTAATGAAATGCTTATATACATATGGGACATTCTTCAAATTTTGAACACACATTGATTCAAAAATTTTTGTAAAAATCTGAAAAACATCATAGAGGTGGGTATGATGACTAAAAAGTCCCATAGAAAAATGCACTCATAAAATCAATGTATTATGCAAGATACAAAAATGACAAATAACCTATTTATTTATTTTTCATGTTCTGACCAATTTCAAAGGTTTTTCCAAGTAAAATTAAATGGGCACCTATAATACTAAATCATATTACAAGAACTTGGAATTAGGGCTTTTACAAGCCCCATTATTTTGATCAAGAATATTAATTAATTCTAAACTTAGTAAACTTTTTTCACAGGCGGTTCTATATTAAAAACCGTCCTGCCTCTTCATAGTTCTGCTCTTCAGTTTCTTCTCCCTTTGCTTCATTTTTTATTTAGATTTCAATGTAAATACTCAAACATGTATAGATTCTACAAATTAATTCCAAACTCAATGATTCTTTTTTCTATATTCTTCAAAAATTAATTTATACTAACTGGAACAAAAAGTTTAAAACTTATATAGGTAACATCGTTATGTTTTGTTAAATATAGCATTAATTTGTATGCACATATTATTCGGATTTTCATATCTTCTAAAAAATGGATCTTCCATTGAAAGTTGGTTTGTATGAACATATTCTTATTTATACATGTACAAATTTTGTTAATTTTTAAAGCAATCCAACATGTCAAAATTCAAATTATCCATCATTCTAATGAAATGCTCATATACATATGAGACATTCTTCAAATTTTGAACACACATTGATTGTCACACCCGGTTTCTCCGAAGAACAACCGAGTGAATATCACATGTATGCCAGGATCATTTTCTCATACATGTGATGACAAATAGTGAAGCATCATTTATTACAAGCCAGGTGTTGAATATAAATAAGTTTTACATAGCATACGTCTCGATGGACGATAATAAGTTCATCAGACGCAAACAAAACAGCAGCGGAAATATTATTCTTGTAGGACGGGTCACAGGCGTTGCCCGGGGGACTCCATGCACCTAGAAACCTTCTTCGGGTCCAAAGTCTTGATCATTAAACACCACATCATTCTCTTGACGTGAGCAGCAATATAAACCAACAAATATGCAAGGTTGAGTACCGTTGGTACTCAGCAAGTGTGGGAAAATTTTGTCATGCATGGCTAGAGCAAGGAGAGGTTGAACTCATGGTTAAAGTACTACGCAATTAATACCTATCACCTTATCTTATTAAGCACCTACATTACTACATTGGTGAAATGGTCCAAATCTCCCATCCCATCATCATAATCAAATAACCATAACATCATTTCCAATGTTAAGCTCCCCGCTTAACATCCACAACTTCCAAAGTCATCCTCCTCTAATCATGAATAAGTCCAAGCCGCTCTTGACCGTGAGCACGGCTGTCATGACAGTTTTGACTCTGCAGAGTTTGCACCACTGTACCCACACGTAGTGATTTCATCCCCCGTTGCCGGGTGGACTAAAAGAACCTCCATTATGCCAGTGGCCACGAACCACATTCACACTTCCCAGGTGTGTAGCCAGGAGATCACTACGAGCCTTTACAAAGGGATTCCCGACGAGCGTGGGCCCACTGAGGTTTCACCCCTAACAGCATACAAGAGGCTCCAACCCCACTGCAGTGGCCCCCTCTTGAGCCTTGCGGTTCATATGGTAGTCCAGCTGACACCTACTCCCCGCACCATCCAACACACCCATACTACGCCGGGGATACACCTAATTAATTGGCCAAGCTGCCCCATCTCAGCATGTGGTTGGCACGGTAAAGCCAGGTTACATGCTCCATGAACCGGTCCTTAGGATCCAGGCAAGTACTAAACACAAACCCGAGTCTCGTGCACCCAGCACCAACCAAATCATCCAACTTGCCTTGATCCCTACCTCTACATAACTCATAACATCTCATTCAACAGTATGGTAAATAAACTGATGATCTCATAACCCAATTATCCCATTCTAAGCATGGCTAAGCAAAAGCATGTCAATAAATGATATGATAAAATAAATCCCAATCCCAAGCTACAAGGAAACAAAATAATGCAATTCTAGGGAAACTTCCTAGCATGGGTTTCATATTTCAATTGACAATGCAAATAATTCTATCTACATATCCTAGCATAGGATCAAAGTGGTCAAGGACACTTGCCTTCTTCCTGCTGCTCTGGGAATGGATAGTCCTGATCTTGGAAAGGAAGAACTTGCTCTGGAGCAGGTTCTACTCATACCATCACACATAGCAAAAGAAAACAACAATCCATGAGACATAGTTCACACTTTCACTTCATACAAACCACACATTCACATTTATGAAAGTCATTCACATTTCTATGTGTTGTGGTTACTCTATGTGTGTTGATTTTGGGCTTACATGCACTTTTAAACATGTTCATATGTTTTCTAACTTTTGTATTCAGATTTATATTTGCAAACTCTATATGAATTTCCAATTTGAACAAATTCCTCATATTCAATTGATATACATCTTAGCTACCAAGTATGCATGGAAGGTATTTTCCTACTCCAAATGGGTTTTCAGATCTTCTACCAAATCCTAAACTGAAATCTTTGGATTTGGAGACTTCATTTATCATTTTCTAGATATGCATACCTATTTTCCTATATTTTAAGATTTATTTTCTATACCTAATTGTGAACTTTATAATGAAAATAGTAAGACACATCATCTAAACAGAATAGGTTCTGATATAAAATATTAAATAATATCTTTTTGAACTTCTCCTCTGATGTGAACTATTTTTCATCTATTTTACCAATTTTCAGAATTATTTCCTAGCCTAAAAATGTGTTTCTAGCTCTAATAAACATGAACACACCCAAACAGATTTCATTTCAGCCTAAAATTTACTTTTAGCTCATTCTAAAGCTTTCCAATAGTTAGTAGAGTTTAAACTTGAATTTACAATGTGTGTGCCTCACCCTTTTAAATTTAAATCTTAATTACATATTCAAATTCCTAAATTTAATATTATATAAGGTTAAAAGGCAAACTCACCCCATTAAAGGGTCTATTATATTATTTTATAAATTTCCAGGTGTCTAACTACACATAACAGAGGGGTTTTCCTAATTTTTATTAAGTCCAGGGGCTAAAACTTATTTTTAATTGAATCTACATGAATTTCTGAAGTTCCAAGTGCTAGATCTGAAGTTTCCGGGGCTAGCTCGTATTTTCTGAGATCCCTAGGGGGTAGCGCGTAAGAATCCCGGTCTTTATAATGCGGGGCTGACGTGGACCGTCCGAATTAAAACAGACGGCTGAGATTATAACGTCGAACCGGTACGCGGGGATTTAAATTCTACCGTGCGATTTAAAATAGACGGCGCACAAGCGGCCACATCGCTCTGATCGACAGCGGGCGGCGCTGCCCGGCGGCGCGCGGCGGCGGGAGGCGGCGATCTCGCCGGAGAGCTTTGGATCTTCGTCAATTCTTCCTAAAACTGGGATTTCATGGCATAGATCGGTAGAGGGGAGGTCGGGGATCTCACCTCGGGGTTTTTCTTGAGCTCGGAGGTCCTGGAAAGCGGTCGGCGACAAGGTCCGAGGTGAATTCACGGCGATGGTCGTCGGCGCTGTGTTTGAAGCGCAAACCACTGAGTTTTCTGCACCTGCGTGATTCCCCGGAGGCGGTGGATCAAGATCAGCGCATTAGATCAGAAATCCCGAGCGAAGATCGAGCGAAATTCGCCGGACAAACTCGGGTTCTCACCGGAAGGAAAAACGGCTGATCCTGGGTGAAAATCGTGACGATGCCGGTGTTTATATAACCGGGGGAGGGCGGCGTTCGGTTGTGATCGAGTTTGCGTCGTCCAGAACCGAAATTCGGCTGGGATACGCGAGTATCCGGGGTGGTTTCGATTCGGGGGAGAGAGGAGTCTCGGTCGGCCGAGCGAGCGCGAGAGGAGGAAGAAGATGGCGGGCCCCACACGTCAGCGAGAAGAAAACAGGGTGCGCGGCTGCGGGCTGGCGCGGGGGTGAGGTGGGCCGGCTGGTGGGTTTCGGCCCGCTGGCCAGGGGGTTGTTTTTTCTTTTTCTTTTTCTTTTTTGTTTCGAGTTTAATTTGAATTCCAATTTGAATTTGAATTTCTGCACCACATGCAATACGTCCAAAAATTTTTAAATTCCCCTCTTAACAGGTTTTGGGGTGTTACAGCTCTACCCCCCTTAAAAGAAATCTCATCCTCGAGATTGGTGGTTCTAGGAAAACAATTCCGGAAACTGTGTCTTAAGTTCGTCTTCTCGCTCCCATGTGGCTTCCTCTTCCGAATGATGCTTCCACTGCACCTTGCACATCCGGATTCTTTTGTTTCTTGTGAGGCGTTCCATTGTCTCCAAAATCTTGGATGGTTGCTCGGCATAAGACAGATCCTCGGCTATGTCGACCTCATTCATGGGTAACATCTCTTCAGGCGTCCTCAGACATTTCTTGAGCTCTGACACATGGAATACGTCATGCACATCCAATAGGCGAGCTGGTAATTCTAGTTGATACGCCAATTCGCCTTTCCTCTTCAGAACTTGAAAGGGTCCGATGTATCGAGGTGATAACTTCCCTTTCACCTTGAACCGACGAAGTCCTCGGATAGGGGACACCTTGAGGTAGACATAGCCCCCCACGTTGAAAACTAGCTCTCTTCTCCGTACATCGGCATAGCTCTTTTGTCGTGTTTGTGCTATCCTCAAGTTGTTGCGGATTTCCCTCACTTTCGCCTCGGCATCTTGTAGTACCTCGGGTCCAAACACTTTACTTTCCCCGGCTTGGTTCCAGAATAGTGGCGTTCTGCACTTTCTCCCATACAAAGCTTCAAACGGTGACATCTTCATACTAGCCTGATAGCTGTTGTTATAGGAGAACTCCGCATACGGTAAGTTCTTATCCCAACTCCGATTGTTTTTGAGTGCACACGCTCTCAGCATATCCTCAAGGATCTGATTGGTTCTTTCCGTCTGCCCGTCAGTTTGGGGATGATAGGCAGAACTAAAGTTCAGATGGGTTCCCATGATTTCATGCAGCTTCTGCCAGAACCTAGAAGTGAACTGTGTCCCTCGATCCAACACTATCTTCTTTGACACTCCATGGTAACACACGATCCTTGACATGTACAACTCTGCCAATTTGGATCCGCTGTAGCTTTCTTTCACGGGGATGAAATGAGCTACCTTGGTTAGCCTGTCAACGATGACCCATATCGAATCGTATCCTGATTGGGTCCTAGGCAATCCCACTATGAAATCCATACAAATTTCTTCCCATTTCCATTCAGGCACTTTGAGTGGTTGCAATAATCCCGTGGGTCGTTGATGTTCCGCTTTCACCAACTGACATGTGTCACGTAGGGCAACATGTTCCGCGACATCTCGCTTCATGCCATACCACCAATACCTGCTCTTGAGGTCGTGGTACATCTTCGTACTCCCAGGATGAATGGAATAGTCGAAATCGTGAGCCTCCTTCAAAATCAATTCACGGATCTCCTTTACTTCAGGCACACAGATTCTTTTCCCGTGCCACACCGTACCTTGTTTATCCTCTCCGAAACCAGGGGCTTTATTTTCCTTGATGAGTTGTCTGATTTCTTGTATCTTCTCGTCATTCTTTTGACCATCGCATATGTCTTGCTCTAGTGTGGAGTCCACTTCCATGGTGATGGCTTCACCACTATTCACAAGGCATAGGTTGAGTCTTATAACCTCTTCCTTCAATTTTGTAGGCATGTTCTTCAAGCTTAACCTATTGACCTGCACCTTCCGGCTTAAAGCATCTGCCACGACGTTTGCTTTCCCAGGATGATAGTTGATGCCTACATCAAAGTCGTTGATCAGCTCTACCCATCTCCTTTGTCTGAGGTTGAGATCTGGCTGTGTGAAAATGTACTTTAAGCTCTTATGATCCGTATTTATCTCTGTCCGCTTCCCCACAAGTAATGTCGCCAAATCTTCAATGTGTGTACCTCTGCGGCTAGTTCTAGGTCATGTGTACGATAGTTCTTCTCGTGTTTTTGGAGCTGCCGGGACGCATACGCCACGACATGCCCCTCTTGCATGAGAACACATCCCAACCCGTTTCCAGAGGCATCGCAGTACACAGAAAAGTTCTTCTACATATCTGGCATAACTAGCACTAGGGCTGTTGTCAATCTTTTCTTTAGCTCCTGAAAACTCGTCTCGCACTGTGGCGTCCATGTGAATGTGATTCCCTTCTCCAACAGTTTGGTGTGGGGTCTCGAGATCTTGGAGAATCCCTCAATATACCATCGATAGTATCCAGCCAATCCCAAGAAGCTTCGAACGTCCCCGACATTATCAGGGATCTTCCACTTTTGTATATCCTCGATCTTGGCGGGATCTATGGAGATTCCTCCCTCCGAGATTATATGTCCTAAGATGGGAACTCTCTTCAGCCAAAACTCACACTTGCTCAACTTGGCATATAGTTGGTGTTCTCTCAGCTTCTACAACACCAACCTTAGATGTTTCTCATGTTCCTCTTCATCTTTGGAGAAGACGAGTATGTGATCTATGAAAACCACCACAAATTAGTCCAAACATTCCATGAATACCTTGTTCATGAGATACATGAAGTATGCCGGGGCATTAGTTAGCCCGAAAGGCATGACGGTGCATTCATACAGTCCGTACCGAGATACGAAAACTGTCTTTGGAATATCAGTTTGCCTTATCTTAAGTTGGTGGTATCCCGACCTGAGATCAGTTTTCGAGAACACACAAGCTCCCCTTAACTAATCAAACAAGTCTTCAATGCGGGGCAATGGGTACTTGTTCTTGATGGTTACTTCATTCAAGGCACGGTAGTCCACGCATAGCCTTTGGGTCCCATCCTTCTTGGGCACAAATATCACTGGAGCTCCCCATGGTGAGGAACTAGGACGAATGTACCCCTTCTCTGTCAACTCTCTCAAAAGATCCTTGAGTTCTCCCAGCTGCTTGGAGTCCATCCGATAAGGTCTCTTGTATATCGGAGCTGTTCCAGGCACTAGCTCAATCGCGAATTCCACTTCACAATCGGGAGGCATATCTGGCAACTGCTCTGGAAAAACGTCTAGATACTCCCTGATAATCCTGATCTCCTCCATTGTCACCTCAACTTGATTTAATGTAATGACCCTCCTAGGCTCTTGTATTGTTATATACTTCACTCTTGTGCCACTAGGGTGAGTTAGTTCCACCGTTCTGGTCGAACAATGGATGATTCCCTTATGTCTGGTCAACCAATCCATGCCCAAAATAATATCTATCCCTTGTGAATCTATCACTATGAGGTTGGCAGTAAATACTACCCCATTAATGTCTAGGTTCACCTTGGGACACACTTGTCTTGTCCTTATTTCTCCACCTGGAGAGTTTACTGCTAGCATGTGGTTCATTTGTGTTGTTGCTAAATCATGCTTCTTAACAAACCCTTGAGCAATGAACGAGTGGGTAGCACCAGAATCAAACAGCAGGGTTGCAATGTGTAAATTGGCAGGAAACTTACCAACTACCACGTCGGGTGCCTCTTGCGCCTCCTCCATGGTGACGTGGTTCACCCGTCCTCGCATTACATTCTGCTGTTGCGGCTGCCCGGGCTTCTTCTTTGGGCACTTATGGGCGTAGTGCCCCACTTCACCACAGTTAAAGCATTGCACTCCAACCTTAGGTGCCTGGCCTTTGTTGTCTTGGGGTTGGTTTGGGGGTCCTTGTACTGCTGGTCGAGGTTGATATGTAGGGCGAAGCTGCTGTCCAATCTGACGCTGTGGTGGTGCTGGTGCTGCCGGAGGCCTGAAGTTCGGGTTGTACCCTCTCGGTGCTGAGTAGGGTACCGCAGCACGGCTCATCTGCCCTGCGGGTTGCTGCATCAGACGTGGGCGGGTGTTGCTACCCGAGGCTTGGTGTGACCACCCGGCCTTCCTCTTGTTTTCATTTTCCATGGCCTTCAGCTTCCTTTCTACAACAAATGCTCTGTCCACCATCTTTTGGAAGCTTTCATACTCGTTGGAGGACATTGCACACTACATTTCTGCAGTAAGTCCTACCACAAAGCAGTCCTGTTTCTGCTCATCAGTCTCTATGTCCCGTGGTGCATAACGGGATAATTGGGTGAATTTAGTGAGGTATTTCCTCACAGTCATGTTTCCTTGCTACAGTACCAAGAACTCCTTTCTCTTGTTTTTGAGTTCACCCGTTGGTATGTAATGGTTGTGGAAGCTACGCTTGAACTCTTCCCAAGTGATGTTCTCAGGGTCATGATGGGTGGCCACGTAAGCGGTCCACCAATCAGCAGCAGGTCCATGCAATTGGTGAGAGGCAAACAGCACCCTCTCATACCCTTGGCATTGTATGATCCTCATCTTGCTCTCAATGGCCTTTAGCCAGTCATCTGCCTCCAGGGGTTCAGCAGCACTTGCAAACTTTGGAGGTTGAGTTCCAAGAAACTCACTCAACCTTGGTTGGCGTGGTGCAGCTTGTGGAGGTGGAGCTTGGTGCAAGTTGGCCACCACTTGAGTCAGGTTCTGGATGAGCTGATTTTGATTCTCAAGCATTTGGTGGACGGGATCAACTCCTTCACGGCGACCACCCCTGTCTTGGCCTCCAGAAAGATGAGGGTTGCCGGCCTCATCGTTGTTGTTGGCGGGGTTGGCACCACGACCCTTTCATCTTCCGTCCATCTATCATGATTAACCAGATGTTAATTTAAAGCATTACGTATTAACTTACCAGTTTTTGCTTGTTTAAACTTTAAGATTTTGAGAACTTATTCCATTTATATTTTCTGAGGATTTCATGTCTTATGTGAACATAAATGCACTCTTAATTCATATGGGTTCACACACCAAAGCAAAACAACCTGAAGACGAGGTTGTGGACAAACACCCATGGCTTCCACAACTCACGTCACACACCAAGCATTAACACACCATTAACTAAGGTAACGACTCGACTACTCGACATCCTGCTAAACTAAGGGAAGGACTCTACACTACTCGTATCACTGAGCTGGCTCCTCGGATCTTCCTCATTATTGCAGCTGCCATCTGACTCCGCTTTGGGTGGGGAGGCTGCTGGTGGAGAAGTGCGACGACGCCTGATCGCCCGGCGATCCGGGGAGTCAGGAGTCCATGTGTCATTCACGGTGACACACAGTTCATTCCCATCTCCTCTTTCTCTCGCCCTCAAGCAGGCTCGAAGCAACGCCTCGGTTTCCTTCAGGGTGTCACGAACATCCTGAAGCTCTTGCTGACACTCCTGCAGTCGAGTGCTGAGCATAGCAGCATCCTCCAAGCACAAGTCCATGTGCTCATGGGAAGTCCCCTGCTGTACTGGCGTGTACTTGTACTCCGTTGTACCACTCTCACGCTGGAGGACATACATGTACTCAGTCCTGTCCAGGTGACGACGATAGATGTGACTCTGACAGGTGATTGCCTCCCAGGTGACATCCTTCTCCGCATCGACCTGTGTCGCTCGACAAGTTGGAGAGTGGTGGATCTTGAGCAGCTGATTTTCGTGGATAATCCTCATCTCTGAACTCCATTCTTCCCTCTTCTCACGGATGGTCCTGGTGGAGCTATAGTGTATGATTAGCTTGCCCGTGTTGCCGGCGGCTTGGAGCATGCGTCGAAGACGGCGCAAGCCTCCTACTGCCAATCCGTTGGAGAGATACGTCACCGGACGGCTCTCCTCTCTCAGGGCAAGGGCAACTACGGGAACTCTCCCTCCGGTGGACTTGCGAGCGGTGCGGATCATGCGAACCATCTAAAACATAAAGCATTTAAACTTAAGTTAGATAAGGTTTTAGACAAAAATCCTATTTTGAATAAAAGTTATGTAAGATGAATAAAGTGACCCCATTAAATAACACTTTTCAACCCACACCTTTGTAAAATAGTTTTTAAGAAAATAGGGTCCTTAAATACGTCCATTTATACCTAGGTCCACGTTCCTACGGGCAACCTTGGCTCTGATACCACTTCTATCACACCCGGTTTCTCCAAAGAACAACCGAGTGAATATCACATGTATGCCAGGATCATTTTCTCATCCATGTGATGACAAATAGTGAAGCATCATTTATTACAAGCCAGGTGTTGAATATAAATAAGTCTTACATAGCATACGTCTCGATGGACGATAATAAGTTCATCATACGCAAATAAAACAGCAGCGGAAATATTATTCTTGTGGGCTCCGTCACAGGCGTTGCCCGGGGGACTCCATGCACCTAGAAACCTTCTTCGGGTCCAAAGTCTTGATCATTAAACACCACATAATTCTCTTGACCTGAGCAGCAATATAAACCAACAAATATGCAAGGTTGAGTACCGTTGGTACTCAGCAAGTGTGAGAAAATTTTGTCATGCATGGCTAGAGCAAGGAGAGGTTGAACTCGTGGTTAAAGCACTACGCAATTAATACGTATCACCTTAGCTTATTAAGCCCCTACATTACTACATAGGTGAAATGGTCCCAATCTCCCATCCCATCATCATAATCAAATAACCATAACATCATTTCCAATGTTAAGCTCCCCGCTTAACATCCACAACTTCCAAAGTCATCCTCCTCTAATCATGAATAAGTCCAAGCCGCTCTTGACCGTGAGCACGGCTGTCATGACAGTTTTGACTCTACAGAGTTTGCACCACTGTACCCACATGTAGTGATTTCATCCCCCGTTTCTGCGTGGACTAAAAGAACCTCCATTATGCCAGTGGCTACGAACCACATTCACACTTCCCAGGTGTGTAGCCAGGAGATCACTACGAAGCCTTTATAAAGGGATTCCCGACGAGCGTGGGCCCACTGAGGTTTCACCCCTAACAGCATACAAGAGGCTCCAACCCCGCTGCAGTGGCCCCCTCTTGAGCATTGCGGTTCATATGGTAGTCAAGCTGACACCTACTCCCCGCACCATCCAACACACCCATACTACGTCGGGGATACACCTAATTAATTGGCCAAGCTGCCCCATCTCAGCATGTGGTTGGCATGGTAAAGCCAGGTTACATGCTCCATGAACCGGTCCTTAGGATCCAGGCAAGTACTAAACACAAACCCGAGTCTCGTGCACCCAGCACCAACCAAATCATCCAACTTGCCTTGATCCCTACCTCTACATAACTTATAACATCTCATTCAAGAGTATGGTAAATAAACTGATGATCTCAATATCCCAATTATCCCATTCTAAGCATGGCTAAGCATAAGCATGTCAATAAATGATATGATAAAATAAATCCCAATCCCAAGCTACAAGGAAACAAGATAATGCAATTCTAAGAAAACTTCCTAGCATGGGTTTCATATTTCATTTGACAATGCAAATAATTCTATCTACATATCCTAGCATAGGATCAAAGTGGTCAAGGACACTTGCCTTCTTCTTGCTGCTCTGAGAATGGAAAGTCTTGGTCTTGGAAGGGAAGAACTTGCTCTGGGGCAGGTTCTATTTATGCCAACACACATAACAAAAGAAAACAACAATCCATAAGACATAGTTCACACTTTCACTTCATACAACCACACATTCACATCTATGTAAGTCATTCACATTTCTAAGTGTTGTGGTTACTCTATGTGTGTTGATTTTTGGCTTACATGCACTTTTAAACATGTGCATATGATTTCTAACTTTTGTATTCAGATTTATGTTTGCAAACTATATATGAATTTCCAATTTGAACAAATTCCTCATATTCAATTGATATACATCTTACCTACCAAGTATGCATGGAAGGTATTTTCCTACTCCAAATGGGTTTTCAGATCTTCTACCAAATCCTAAACTGAAATCTTTGGATTTGGAGACTTCATTTATCATTTTCTAGATATGCATACCAATTTTCCTATATTTAAAGATTTATTTTCTATACCTAATTGTGAACTTTATTATGAAAATAGTAAGACACATCATCTAAACAGAATAGGTTCTGATCTAAAATATTAAATAATATCTTTTTGAACTTCTCCTCTGATGTGAACTATTTTACATCTATTTTACCAATTTTCAGAATTATTTCCTAGCCTAAAAATGTGTTTCTAGCTCTAATAAACATGAACACACCCAAACAGATTTCATTTCAGCCTAAAATTTACTTTTAGCTCATTCTAAAGCTTTCCAATAGTTAGTAGAGTTTAAACTTGAATTTACAATGTGTGTGCCTCACCCTTTTAAATTTAAATGTTAATTACATATTCAAATTCCTAAATTTAATATTATATAAGGTTAAAAAGGCAAACTCACCCCATTAAAGGGTCTATTATTTTATTTTATAAATTTCCAGGGGTCTAACTACACATAACAGAGGGGTTTTCCTAATTTTTATTAGGTCCAGGGGCTAAAACTGATTTTTAATTGAATTTACATGAATTTCTGAAGTTCCAGGGGCTAGATCTGATGTTTCCGGGGCTAGCTCGTATTTTCCGAGATCCCCAGGGGGTAGCGCGTAAGTATCCCGGTCTTTATAATGCGGGGCTGACGTGAACCGTCCGATTTAAAACAGACGGCTGAGATTATAACGTCGAACCGGTACGCGGGGATTTAAATTCTACCGTGCGATTTAAAATAGACGGCGCACAAGCGGCCACGTCGCTCTGATCGAGAGCGGGCGGCGCTGCCCGGCGGCGCGTGGCGACGGGAGGCGGCGATCTCGCCGGAGAGCTTCGGATCTTCGTCAATTCTTCCTAGAACTGGGATTTCATGGCATAGATCGGTAGAGGGGAGGTCGGGGATCTCACCTCGGGGTTTTTCTTGAGCTCGGAGGTCCTGGAAAGCGGTCGGCGACGAGGTCCGAGGTGAATTCACGGCGATGCTCGTCGGCGCTGTGTTTGAAGCGCAAACCACCAAGTTTTTTGCACCTGCGTGATTCCCCGGAGGCGGTGGATCAAGATCAGCGCGTTAGATCAGAAATCCCGAGCGAAGATCGAGCGAAATTGGCTGGAGAAACTCGGATTCTCACCAGAAGGAAAAACGACTGATCGTGGGTGAAAATTGGGACGATGCCGGTGTTTATATAACCGGGGGAGGGCGGCGTTCGGTTGTGATCGAGTTTGTGTCGTCCAGAACCAAAATTCGGCTGGGATACGCGAGTATCCGGGGTGGTTTCGATTCGGGGGAGAGAGGAGTCCCGGTCGGCCGAGCGCGCGCGAGAGGAGGAAGAAGATGGCGGGCCCCACACGTCAGTGAGAAGAAAACGGGGCGCGCGGCTGCGGGCTGGCGCGGGGGTGAGGTGGGCTGGCTGGTGGGTTTCGGCCCACTGGCCAGGGGGGTTTGTTTTTTCTTTTTCTTTTCTGTTTCGAGTTTAATTTGAATTCCAATTTGAATTTGAATTTCTGCACCACATGCAATATGTCCAAATATTTTTAAATTCCCCTCTTAACAGGTTTTGAGGTGTTACATTGATTCAAACAATTTTGCAAAAATCGAAAAAAATCATAGAGGTTAGTATGATGGCTAAAAAGTCCTATAGAAAAATGCACTCACAAAATCGATGTATTATACAAGATACAAAAATAAAAAATAACCTATTTATTTGTTTTTCATGTTCTGACCAATTTTAAAGGCTTTTCAAAGTGAAATTTAATGGGCACCTGTAATACTAAATCATAGTACAAGAACTTGGAATTTAGGCTTTTACAAGCCCCCTTGTTTTGATTAAGAATATTAATTAGTTCTAAACTTTTTGAACTTTTTTCACAGGCGGTTCTATATTAAAAACCGTCTGCGGTAACTGCCTCTTCATACGTCTGCTCTTCAGTTTCTTCTTCCTTTGCTTCAATTTTTAATTGGATTTCAATGTAAATACTCAAACATGTATAGATTCTGCAAATTAAGTCCAAACTCGATGATTATTTTTTCTATATTCTTCAAAATTTAATATATACCAGATGGAACAAAAAGTTTAAAACTTATATAGGTAACATTGTTATGTTTTGGTAAATATAGCATTAACTTATATGAACATATTATTCAGATTTTCATATCTTCTAAAAAATGGATCTTCCACTGAAAGTTGATTTGTATGAACATATTGTCTTATTTATACATGTACAAATTTTGTTACTTTTTTAAAGCAATCCAACATGTCAAGATTCAAATTATTTTAAGGTCCCAAGTTTTTCACTTGCTAAAAGTGTCCATCACACCATCAACTCACCTTATTTGTGGTAATCACACATATTTGAAGAGCAAGTAACCACCGTAAATAGATTAATTATAAGATAAACTCACAAAATGCAAAAGTGGTATTTCCCACATGCATCACCTAAGGGCTGAGAATATGAGTAACTCCTAAACTTTTTTAGGAATGCTCATGCCAAATTTCACCCAAATCCAAAACCTTTCTGAGGTACTTTTGGATACAATCATTAAAAGGTAAGTTTGAACTTAAATTCAAATTAAAACTCCTTTCATCCCATAAGTTCAAAAGTGGGATTCATTTTCACACTCAGCACATTTTATTGAGCTCATCCACCAATTTTCACTCCATTTGGAGTTGATCTTGACATGAGCCATTTTGAGAAAAATTCAAACTGAATTTGAATTTCAGTTTGCCATTTGAAGAAAAAAGCATTCAAACCAATTCTCCATTATAAATCATTCAAACTTCAAATGGTGATTCAGTGGATTGATCAAAATTTAGAGGGCATAAGGGTCCCAAATAATGTGCAACAGTGGAAATTTAATTTTAGAGGACAAAATGTTGCAAGTTGGACCCACTGTCAGTGTAACAGCCGAGTGAACCGACTCCACTGCTGCTCACTCGGGTTCTTGCGCGCCCTGCTGAGACCGCCACGGCAAGCAACCGACGCCACCTCCAGTTCTCGGGACCTGTCCGACGGGAGAACGCCCCAACGCTCTTATCACCACGCTTGAGGGTGCCAAAGACCGTTTCTCCACTGTTCGTCACTCACTCGCACCGAAAACCCGCGCAACTCTCGCCGCACACCAAAACTCCCACCCTCACCATCGACCGGAAAAACCCAGAGGTGTCACCGCGAGCTGGGGCCAAAAACGGAACCGCCGACCTTCACTCGACGTGCTCCAACCCTCAGCTGCTCGTGATCGGTTTCCTTCAAGCTTCCCCGAGCCGGTTTCTCCTCCCCTGTTCACCCCGACGTGCATCCGACTAAACACCATCACCCGGATAGCTCCGATCTACTCCGGCGCAACCAACTGCTCCTGGAGGTTAGCATCATAGTCTAGTAGCTCCTCCCGAACCCCGTAGCTCGTTCATCATGCCGACTAGCTGGAATTTTTTGTTTTCCGTGGGGTTTGAGTGTACCATCACCTTCCTCGAGCTCCAGTGGTGCTGTACGGCCGCTTCGGGCATCGGGAGAAGCTTGCGACGCGTTGGTCATCATCGTCGCCGCACCACCGATCGCCGCCGTCGATGCCGACCGGTTTCCCGTCGACGGTGTGCTGCACAGCCTTGTCCGGTCGCACAGGGCTTGGTCTGAGGAGCGTGTAGCGCAAAAAATCACCGAAAATGGTCCACCATAGCCGGAGAACGGGCAGCGCCACTGCCACTGTCCCGCGCGCGCTCGGGCGCCGGCGGGAGGTTGAAGACGACACTGTGTTGTGGGGCACAGGTGTCATCCGTTTAAACATTTTGGTTGTTCTTTTTCAGTTTTCCCTCCAAAACTTTAGAAGCCCATAACTTTGGCTAGGAGTGTCCAAATCGAGTGAACCAAATTTTGTTGGATTCAGCTCTCTCAGTACTTTCCAGCAGCAAAACAAGTTTCACTCCATGAAAACCTATATTTCTCCAGAATTAGTTCTCCAAAGCTTAAAGTGTTCAGAATTTTAACTGGAGATGCATTTAGTGGAAAATTCTGAAATTTTGCGTGGACGTTCCTTTTAATATCCCTGAGCCACCATACAAATTTCAGATCCATCCGAGCTCATTTAGTCCACCTAATGGTGTGATTAAGAAAACTTGTCCAGAGAAAAAGAAAAATGTCCAGAAACATTTTTCAGAATTTCTCTGAACTTGTTTAGCTCATATATCTTTCTAGGGTTCTCCAAACTAGATGAAACCAAATCCATTAGAACCATCTGAAAATCTAGTTTCCAAAAAGTCATGTCTTGCTCCATGAAAATCCAAAACCATACGAGCTATAATTATGGTCAAATACACAATTATTTGTGCAGGGCACAAATGAGATTTGCTTCAATTGAAATTTCTCTAACTCTCTGTTTAGGTTGTCACCAAACCACAGTAAAAAATTTAGAGTCAAAAGGACTGTCTAGACATATTTATAGTCTTCAACTTATCACAATAACTCAAATGCATTTAAATTTACACGCATCATATTTTTCTATTTCGTGTAGTCGCTACGATCGAAGAAGATCCAGAGGTTCTAGAATTCATTACTCCGGAAGAATGATTAGCTAACGATCAGAAGAAAGGCAAGCTCCGTTTTGTATTAAACAATTTACAAAGTCTTATGTTTTGATCACTTATTTTATGCATTTCCAACAATTGTACATTAGAGCCTTGAATGGAAACTCAAATTCATAGCCAAGAGAACCAGAGGTTTTGGGCTTAGGATTCAAACCTCGAGTAGCCACTGCAATGCTAAAATGGTATAGGATTCGTTACAAGTCGAGTAGCCACTGCAATGCTAAAATGGTATAGGATTCGGTACAAGTCGAGTAGCTGGAACTACTCGCGAGAATAGGCTAGAGGCACACTACTTGGTTACAGATAGACAATGAATCTCAAGGCAAGAAAATGAGACCGAGCGGAGAGTAAGGGCAGAAGGACATAGGGGCCTGGGTTCCATAGCTCTGCTTGTGTCGATTGAGGACCGAGCCGTGTGCGGGCCTATTGAGCAAGCTAGAACAGCACCGAAGAGCTACAGAATATATGGGAACCGGAAAACAGAGGTAATTCAGGTAGCGATCTGTTGAGGCATTGCTTGTTGTCCATACGGTAGGTTGAGGGAAGTGAGGTGTAAATTGGCTAGCAGGCACGGTGAATGCTCCGCGTAGAGACCTCCTGCTCAGTACGATAGGACCGGTTCAACACTTGGCTAAAAGATGAAAGGTGGTTGCGTATGACGTCCATGGTAGTTTCTGTAGGCAACATCGAGTACGAGCGTATGTGACGGGTTATTCGGGTAACCCTGCATGTGTAAATCGATTATAATCGCCGTCCTTTGCGGTCAGCAAGTACCACTTGTTCACTGCTCCGTGACGTAGAAAGAACAGTCTAGTGTCATGTTAAAATGTTGCTGGTTGAAAGCTTTACGTTATTTGTTAATGAAATGCTTTAGCTTAGAGCCAATTAAAGTTCTTTTCAACCTTACGCAAAGCACATGAGAGAAATGTGTTTCTTGTTTCATTGCGGCTTTCTTATGTGTCTTGGCACAAGGTTCCCCACTAACTTGAGACTAAAACTTGAAAGTAAGAGTCAATTAATTAGGCGTGTCTTTTGCAACATACTTTCCTATTATACACTGCAAACCCAGCATGTAGAGTTTCATGTGTAGGTGAGACGGTTCAGTCTTGTTGAGCCATCATGCTCACTGCTTGTGTTTGAAGTGTTTGCAGGGTGCTATGAGGAGGAGGCTCCTGAGGAGGAGACGGATCCCAAGAGGGAGACACCGTCGAGTGGGAACTGTGCACGCCGCCGTGTTAGTGTATGCGTGTATGCTAGTGGGAATTACGTTCACGGGCTGAACGTGAGACCTTTTGCTTATTCTACGCCCGCAAGTGTAGACTTAACGATATTTTGATGTAACTATGTTCATAAACAAGTTCTGTAATAAAATTTCGCTTCCGCTTATTTATCGCCTTTTATGTGTGTTATCCGGTTCTGTCTATCGCAGCACCCCTCAGCGAGATCCTGGTTTGTCGGGACCGGCATATTCTCATAGCTTGGCATCAGAGCATCATTGAGGTTTAACGCACTTAAAAAGATTAAAATTTCAAAAACTCGGTGAGGAACGAGTTATTAGCCCATCTAAGGATGTTATTAGTGTATAGCAAGTGGCAATACTAACCTATTTCATATGTTGGAAAATCATGCATCTCGGGACTTTTTATGTCTTGGGGCTGCATGTAAGCGCTGTCCACTAGTGCGCACAAGTTGAAGGGTGGAGCCTCACGGGTGGCAGGTAACCCGGCCAGCATTGGTATCCTCTACGACTCTTCATTTCGTTTGGGGTATTCGAGCAACGCCCATCCCTGGCATGCTACGGGCAAGTACGGGAGAGCCCCTCACGTGGTTAGTAATGTGAACACGTAGCTCAAGGCGTGTTTGGCTTGAGAACACCCGTGCGAGTGATGACGGATGGGTGTATGAAACTGTATTGGGACCGGGTTCATTGTGCACCTGAACCTGATGATTGTGTGGTTTAATTGCAGGTAGTCTAACCTCGGATCGGTAGACGAGTAGCATACTTGTGCGAGAGGCGTTTAGTGCCACTGCATTAATGAAGCTGGCTAAGTTCGGTATAGGTGTTCTTTGTGAGGAACGTAGTACCGACATGATTGTGGTGACGCTTCGACGTCACACTCCACTAAATGATCAACATCATTGTAAAACTTGAAAGTTTTAATTCAGGGCAACAAAACTTTGATTTAACTCCTTCCCTTAATCAGGATTTCCAAAGTAAGCAAATTTTCAACTTATATGATATTAGGAACAGAGTCCTCTGTTTTGAGCTGAAATATTGTTGAAGTTGAATAGAGGTTAGAGGTCGAGTTCTTTCGATGTTGGGGTCGTATGATACATTTATGGAAATTTTTGGAAGAGCTTTAAAACTTTTCTATTGATGTCCAGATGTGATTTGTGGCAGACCGGAATCCGCTCATCCAGGATCACAGAGGGTGGTGCCGTGCGATGCGACACCCGACAACAAACGTCATAAGGACACAATATATTACATGGGAAAAACCAACTGAACTGTACAAACAGGTACAAACTTCAGTTACAAACTATTGTTTATATTACACAGCGGAAGTCTAAATTTTACAACTCACGCCCGCCTATCTAGCAAAAGTCGGTTGCCAAGCCCTAGGGCAACCCACACTAGCTGCACGTTTCAGCTCAGCGCGGCGTGTACGGCTCCCACACAGCCGTGGTCCCTGACAGAGGGTAACCCTCGTCGGTGGACTCGTAACCCGAGTCCGTGGGTGGCTCCTCACCTGAAAAACACTTAAGCAGCAACCGTGAGCACGAGGGCTCAACAAGACTTAACCGACTCACCTAGGCATGAAACTCTACATGGGGTGTACAATGAACATAGGATAGTAACATTGCAGCAAATGGGCACGCCTACCAGTTCATCCTTAATTCGTCTTTTAGCAACAAGTTAACATTTCAGGAAGCTGAAATTTAGTAAGCAATATTTGGTGGCACACATGTAGCAATACAATTATATCATAACAGCAATATTGAATCATCACATTTCATACATTAGCCTACGTCATGACTCAGTGACCAAGTGGTACTCTTCACCGCGAGGGACGGCGAATCGACTCGATATACACCTGCAGGGACACCCAAAGAGCACATCACGTACGCCCACCCGCGGAGCTGCACAGCACGCTCACTCGATGTTGTACGGGACAACCTTTCACCCAACAGCCCAAACGTCAAACCGGTCGCACCGAAACGAGCAGGAGGTTCCCTACACGGAGCATCTCTCTATGCCCGTTAGCAGATTTCCACCTTGCTGCCCTCAACCTATACCTATAAATCGGTGTGCTATGCATCGATGCCTGGAGGTTTAGGTTACATCGGTTTATCGGGGCCCATATATCCGATAGGCCTTCGGTACGTTCAAACTTGATCAGCGTGGGCCACACAGGGATCGGTCCTCAATCGACACGGACAGGGCCGCACACAGAAGACTTCCTCTTGCTGCGCCCTAGCCCCTGCCAAGTCTCATTTTTATTACTAAGGTCATCTCACATCACTCGAACCAATCCCGTGTGTCCCAAGCCTAACTCGCGAGTAGATTCCAACTACTCGACTTGTACCAAAGTTCTATGAATCATTAAGCATAGCCTGTCTATTCGAGGCCCTAGACACTACCCTCACTCTGGGTGAAAAATTCTGGTTATGCAGTTGGGTATTCATCCATCCTACACCTAATGCAATACACACTTCACACTACGGATGTAAACAAAGTAAAACTTTATAAAAGGCTTAATGCAAACCGGGGCTTGCCTTGTTGCTGCTGGTCAGTGGTTAGGTCTTCGTCCGGAAGGAGGAAGTCGAGCACTTCCGGAGTTTCTTCGCCTTCAGCGACTACACGTTTAATGAAATACTACACGTCAATTTAAATGCAATGTGTAAATTTGAATACATAATTACTAATAACTCTAGCTAGCCCTCCCCTTTGGTTCTGAAAATTTTATGGTGGCTTGGTAGGGTCCTAGCCAGAGTCTTGACCATGTTTCATTTGAAACAAAGTTCATTTGAACCTTGTACAAATGAAAGCCTATTTGGTCAATATTAGAGCCTCTAAGTAATTCCAGGGGTTTTCATGGCTCCAACCATTACTTTCTGGAAACTATAATTTAAGATGGTTCTAATGGAGTTGGTTTCATCTCATTTGTAGAATCCTAGAGGAAGTTATGCCCCAAACAAGATTTGAGAAATTCTGAAAAATGTTTCTGTACATTTTTCTATTTTCTCAGGGCAGTCCTCTTAATCACCCCATTAGGGGAACTAAATTAACTTGTATGAGTCTGAAATTTTTACTTGACTCAAGGATTTTACAATGAACCTCTCAGCCAAATTTCAGCATTTTTCATAAAGTAATTCTCCATATAAAATTCCCAACAGTTTAAAATTTAGGGAATTAATTCTGGAAAACTATTAGGTTTCATGAGCTCAAATTAGTATTGCTGGAAAGTACTCAAAATTTTGAGTTCAGCAAAATTTGGTTCACTGAATTTGGAGCTTCCTACACAAAGTTATGAATTTCTAAAGTTTGAGCTGATCCCTGAATTATTTTCCTACAGAGAATCCCCTCCCGCGCTAAACCAGAGGCTGACAGCGGGGCCCGTCCGTTTAATATGAACTAACTGCGCGCTCGCGCGCGATTAGCACAGTGGCTGACAGGTGGGGCCACGCCCTTCAGCTACCTCCCGACGCCGCCGCCCCGAGCCGTCGGAGCTCCGGCGAGGTCGGCGTTCCCTGCTATCTAGCTCGCCGGCGCCGGCAAGACTCGCCGCCCCCACGTAATTTCGGGTGCTGAACACGCTGGTCACCATGCCGCCGCCGTTTAACCGTCATAGCTCGCCAGAGACGAGCTCTATGCATCTGTGCTACCTCGGCAACGTGTTCACGCCCTCCTGACCATTTCGTTCGCGCGCTAATCGCGTCGCCACGCTCAGGGGAACCTCGGGAAGCTCGGCATGATCTCCGTTGGGCCCTAAACGTCCGGCAACCCAGACCTCACCGGCGACCCCCTCCTCCCCCACACTGTTCTATTGTGAACTTAGGGTTCCGACGGTGGTTTCCTTCCGGGTTTTGATCTAGAAGGGTCGCAAGAACCTCTAGATGCTCTCTCACAGCTCCGTTTGACCTCCCACCCACCAATCTTCCCGAATTTCACCTAAACCTAATCGGGTCCCGAAATGAGCTCCCCGCCCTAAACTGGAAAATTATCCGCGCACAAAGGTCGAACCATGGAACGGTTTGCGCGGTGGTCTCGAGGACAAACTAGCGCTCCACTTTCCTATGGAGGTCGGGGCCGGAGGATGATCACAGCTTGGGTGGCAAACGATCGGAGCTCGGCCGATTAGGCTGCTGGTTGCGGGAACTCGCGAAAACAGAAACTCACCGGCGGTCTCGGGCCTTTTATAGGCCACTGAGGCCAATGGAGAGCGCGACACCTGCTGTGCCACCTCCTACGCTGAAGCAGGAGCTGGCCGGCCGAGTTGGTCGGGCGCCGACGCTGGCCGCAGCTGGGGAGCGCACTCGGTCGAGAGAGTCGGCTGACGAGACTTCTGTGCTAAGTCTACTGACCAGTGGGCCTCCCCTCTAATTCCCTTTTTAATTTTTCTCATTTCTGTTTATGCCAATTTAACCCCAGCTACTCACAATTGAAGGTGAGACTTAGCCTCCAAGTTTTGGTTTGAATTTGAGTTTTCCAATTTGAACTGTGTTTGGCTAAATGTTCTTCATGTTTAAACTGAAATTCAAATTCAGTTTTGAATTCTTGCAAATTTAGCTCTTGACAAAATGAACTCCAACGGGGATGAAAATTGGTGGGCTAACTCAGAAAAATGTGCTGAGTTTTGATATGAAGCTAACTTTTGAATTTGAGGGATGGAAATTGCTGCAATTTGAATTTACATTCAAATTGGCCTCTTTATCAAATGTCTCCAATAGTGCCTCAAAAGTGTTGGATTTGCATGAAACTTGACCTGAACCTTCCCAAGACCTTTCAAGTCCTAGGGGTGAGCTCAACCTCTCCTGTTCATGTGTAGAAATCCTACTTTGTGAAAGTTAGTGCTTTCTCCTCTAATCACTCTTTTGATGGAGGTTACTTGCTCTTTACAATTTTTCACATGATATCCACAACAAAACTGTGGTGTGGTGAAGTGATGGAAAGTTTTTGAAAGTCCCTTTTCTTGGGCTTTTACATCCCTCCCCCCTTAAAAGAATCTCGTCCCGAGATTATAAAAGAAGATATGGTGATGTACTAGGGACTTACCCGTGCTGAGATGCCATGAACTCCGGGTAATTTGAGCGAAGGAATTCCTCGCTCTCCCACGTCGCTTCTTCGGCGGTGTGGTTGCTCCAGGGTATCTTGTAGAACCACAACGTTCTGCTACGTGTGGTCCGGGCTTTTTCATCAATAATCGCTACCGGATATTCATCATATGTTAAATCCGGTTGCAGCTCGCCGATGTCTTCGGTAGGAACAGCAGCTTTATGCTTCAAACATTTTCGCAGTTGCGAAACATGGAAAACGTCATGGACACCATCAAGAGATGCCGGTAGCTCCAATCTATACGCCGCTGGTCCACACTTCTCGGTGATAGCATAGGGCCCAATGAAACAGGGAGCGAGCTTCCCCTTCACACCGAACCGGTGCACACCCTTCATCGGAGACACGCGGAGGTACATGTGTTCACCGACGTCAAAGTGCAACGGTCTATGCCTCTTATTAGCGTAGCTTTTCTGCCGGGATTGAGCGGCCTTCAAGTTGGCTTGAATCGTCCGAACGCGCTCTTCGGCGTTGTTCACCACATCAACCCCGAAAGTGACCCTTTCACTGAACTCGCACCAGTTTAATGGGGTGCGGCATTTGCGACCGTAGAGAGCATCGTAGGGTGCCATCTTGATACTCGCCTGATAGCCGTTGTTGTACGAGAATTCCGCTAACGGTAGGTGATCGTCCCAGTTCCTACCGTGGTGGATGGCACATGCTCTCAACATGTCTTCCACTACTTGATTCACCCTCTCTGTTTGGCCATCTGTCTGAGGGTGGTAGGCGGAGCTTCTAATCAGTTTAGTACCCAAAGCAGCGTGCAGCTGCTCCCAAAAGCGAGATACAAACAATGCACCTCGGTCTGAGACTATGGTCTTGGGTACGCCATGCAAGCATAGGATCCTGGCAATATATAACTCCGCATATCTGTTGGCATAGAAATGTGTATGCACGGGAATGAAGTGAGCCGACTTGGTTTGGCGGTCAACGATCACCCAAATGGAATCATGCTTGTTGGATGTTAGGGGTAATCCCACAATGAAATCCATGCTCACATCCTCCCATTTCCATGCTTGAATTTTCAGGGGTTGCAACAGCCCTGATTTTCTCATATGATCAGCCTTCACTCGTCTACACGTATCGCACTCGGATACGTACTTCGCTACCTCCCGCTTCATCCGTGTCCACCAAAATTTCTTTTTCAAATCCTGGTACATTTTTTGCTGCCCGGATGAATGGAGTACTTAGACAAGTGAGCTTCATCGAGGATCTTTCTCCTCAGTTCCATATCCCGGGGTACGACTATGCGGTCATTGAACCATAGCGTCCCCTCATCATTTTTCCGGAAACACTTGATCTTCCTATTATCTATCCGTCTCCGGAGATGTACCATGCCCTTATCAATCTTCTGTGCTGCAATGATGTCCTCCCTAATGGTAGGGATGAGGGAAAGGTTGTAAAGCGACCCATAAGGAACCAAGTATAAACTCGGCTCTTCCTCCTCCACCGGTGTAATGGTGAGGTTATGGACATGTGATTTCTGACTCAGCGCGTCGGCAACCACATTCACCTTTCCGGGGTGGTAATGAATCTCAATTTCATAATCTTTGATCAGTTCTAACCACCTCCTCTGTCTCATGTTCAGCTCCTTCTGGGTAAAAATGCATTTCAAGCTCTCGTGGTCGGTGTAGAGGTGCACCAGATTTCCCAGGAGATAGTGCCTCCACATTTTTAATGCCAGGACCACCGCAGCAAGCTCAAGATCATGAGTCAGATAGTGCTGCTCATGGTTCCGAAGTTGGCGTGAGCCATATGCGACCACACGTCCTTCCTGCATCAACACGCAGCCGAGCCCAATACCGGACGCGTCACAATACACGTCGAAGGGCTTTGTGGTATCCTGCTGAGCTAAGACCGGGGCTGTTGTGAGATGCTTCACTAATGCTTGGAACGCTCCTTCACACGCCGTGTTCCAAACATATTTCGTTCCCTTCTTCAGCAATTCTGTCATCGGCTTAGCGAGCTTGGAGAAGCTTGGAATGAATCTCCGATAGTATCCCGCTAACCCAAGGAAGCTTCTGACTTCATGAACTGAAGTGGGAGCTTTCCATTTCAGCACTTGCTCTATCTTGCTTGGGTCAACCGCAATGCCTTCCGCGGAGATGATATGTCCTAAGAATGGCACTTGGCTGATCCAAATCTCGCATTTGCTGAACTTGGCGTAGAGCTTGTGGTCTCGCAATCGTTGAAGAACGATCCTCAAGTGTTTAGCATGTTCGGCTTCTGTCTTGGAGTAAACCAAGATATCATCGATGAACACCACCACGAACTTGTCCAGCTCCGGCATGAACACCGAGTTCATGAGATACATGAAATGGGCTGGAGCGTTTGTGAGACCAAAGGACATGACGAGATATTCATATAATCTGTATCTCGTCGAGAAAAGCTGTCTTCAGGATATCCTCCACCCGGATCTTTATCTGATGATATCCAGAGGGAAGGTCCATCTTGGAGAACACACTTGCACCTACAAGTTGATCAAACAATATGTCGATGCAGGGCAGTGGGTACTTATTCCTGATGGTGACGGTGTTGAGCGGCCGGTGGTCCACACACAGCCTCAAGGTTTCATCCTTCTTCATCACAAATAGCGTCGAGCATCCCCAAGGCGAGGAACTCGGCCTAATGAAACCTTTGCTCAACAGATCATTGAGCTGTTCTTTTAATTCAGCCAGCTCGTTGTCTCCCTCCGGGGCGTCCTCATTGTCGAGGTTGCGGACGCCCCCAGTCCGCTGACCAACCTTCTTGACCGGAGGTCGGCCTCGAGCACCGCCCTGGAACTCGGCTTGCCCACCGCTCTGCTGCCCCTGGGGACAGTCCTTCACGAAGTGGCCCGCCTGGTCACACGTGAAGAAAGTGAAACGGGGCAGTCCCCCGCTGATCGGTGGACGGAAACCCGGGGTGCGTTGTGGCGGTGGGAACGCCCGGGGTGCCGTCTGCTGCTGCTGCTGCTGTCTAAGTGATGGCATCGGCGGTCGGAACGGGGGTGCTTGGAAAGAACGTCCCCCGAACTGCTGAGGTCGCGCCAGTGGACGCCACTGCTGTCCGGATGGTGTTCGATACACCATGCGGTACTTTTGAAGAGCGCAACCCCCACTGCTGGGTGGAGCGCTGCGCTTCCGCTGCTCAGCTGCCAACTCCCGCTTAGCGTCCTCTTGCATGATCGCGGCATTGATGAGGTCGTTGAAGGTGCCGCGATTCCATTGCACGAGATGCATCTTCATTTGGGGTGTAACCCCCGATAGAAGTGCTCCCGCTTTTTCTCCTCGGTGGAGATGTAGTCTGACGCATATTGTGCCAGGTGGTTGAAGGCAAGGGAGTAGTCATGGGCACTCCTCCCGCCCTGCTTCAGCTCCAAGAACTCTTGGAACTTCCTCTTCATTATTCCGGGAGGAATATGATAGGCACGGAACGCCTCCCGGAACTCTTCCCACTCCACGGCATGGCCAGCCGGACATGAGGCGACATAGTTCGCCCACCACGCACCAGCGGCACCGTGAAGCTGCTGCGCTGCGAACGGAGTCTTTTGCCGCTCCGTGCATTGGAGCAGCCCGAACATAGACTCGATGGTCCGCAGCCAGTTGTCGGCCTCCAGTGGTTCTTCAGCTTCTGTGAACACTGGAGGGTGCGTACTCATGAAGTCCGAGTACGACACCTCACGGGGCTCACGGGGCCCCCTCTCTTGACGTCCCCCCGCCTGGGACGTATTCTGCACGATCGTGCGGAGCAGGTCGGTCTGCTCCTCACGACCTCCCACCAGTGCCGCTATCACATCCGCTTGAGTAAGCGGAGGCGGCGGTGGTGGCTGCTGCTACGGGGTGCTGTCGTAGGCCGGTGGCTGGGAGTCATCGCCCCCCTGTTGTCTAGAGCCACCAACCTCGTGCGTGGTCCTAGTGCGAACCATCTGCAACCATACGACAATATACATCAGTCCCGCAACATATTTCAATGCAGTCAAATGGAATAGGCGTAAAAACATAATGACAATAAAATCATGCGATACATCTCGTATGTAGATAATGTAATAACTTTGCACAAGCTACACCATTACCAGACCAAATACAAGCTAGTTTAATCCAACTTGATGAACCTCCTCTTTGGAAGCTCACCACAACTAGGTTTGGTCACTACAAGACGTTACTATCGCGTTGTCATCACGTATACCACAATTTTACCTTCAATACTCACAAACATGGTCTCTAGCAAAAGAAACTTGAGTAAGACCTATACTCAAATCTTTAACTAGTTGAAGATAACCTCTCATGAGTATGTTCTACCCCATTGGAAGTACTCCGACCGCCTCTAGGGTACAACAATCTCTCAAATGAGTTCAACTATCATTCCTCTGTCAGAATGACCAGTTTCTACATATCCAAGATTTTGATCTGGTTCTGGGAATTTTCATGTAACACCCCAAAACCTGTTAAAGAGGGGAATTTAAAATTTTTGGACGTATTGCATGTGGTGAAACAATTCAAATTTAAACTGGAATTCAAATTTAAATCAGAACAGAAAAGAAAAAGAAAAACGGCCAGTGGGCCGAAACCCACCTCAGCCGGCCCAAAGCCCGCGACCGCTCCCCCCTCCCCCTCTCTCTGACGCACGGGGCCCGCGTGTCATCTCCCTCCCCGCGCGCGCCCAACCGCCCCGACACTTCCACGCCGATCGCCGTTCCCACGCCCGATTTTCTCGCCCCAGAGCTGCGATCTCCAGCTCATGCGTTGCTGCACATCTAAACCAACCCCCGCCGCCC
The DNA here is from genome assembly GCA_030760725.1 of Neostapfia colusana. Taxonomy (NCBI): domain Eukaryota; kingdom Viridiplantae; phylum Streptophyta; class Magnoliopsida; order Poales; family Poaceae; genus Neostapfia; species Neostapfia colusana. The sequence continues at coordinate 22,900,850 of JASWHV010000006.1, read as the reverse complement.
TCCCTCGCCCATTTGAACGCCGAAATCCGCCCCTTTTTCCTCCCGATCGGCCCGCCTCAGTTCCCGGTGAGAACCGAAGCTCCCATCGCTGTTTTCCTTCGATCCTCGTCCGGATTCTCTGATCTAACGGGCATGTTGTGTTCCACCGCCGCTGGGGAGTCTTGCAGGTGAAGGAAACCCGGTGTTTCGCGCTCTAGACACAGCTCCGGTGAGCACCGCCGCGTTCTCCCCTTGGACCTCGTCGCCGACGGCCTTCCAGGGCCTCCGAGCTCAAGAAAAACCCCGAGGTGAGATCCCCTACCTCCCCTCTTCCGTTCTATGCCAAGAAATCCAAGTTTTAGGAAGTATAGACGAAAACCCGAAACTCTCCGGCATGATCGCCGCCGCGCGCCGCCTAGCAGCGCCACCCGCACACGGCCAGGGTGACGTGGCCCCCTGAGGCCCGTCCATTTTAAATCGTGTGGTCCCGAGTAGATCTAACCCATACCATTTCGCGTTATAATCTCAGCCATTTGTTTTAAATCCAACGGCCCACGTCAGCTCCACGTTATAAAGGCCAGGAATCTTACGCGCTACCCCCTGGGGATCTCAGAAAACACGAGCTAGCCCCGGAAACTTCTGATCTAGCCCCTGGACCTCCAGAAATTCATGTCAATTCATTTAAAAATCGGTTTTAGCCCCTGGACTTAATAAAAATTATGAAAACCTCTCTGTTTTGTGTAATTAGACCCCTGAAAATTTAGGAAATAGTAAAGTAGACCCTGTAGTAGGGTGGATTTGCCCTTTAGACCCTATAGGGTATTAAATTCAGAAATTTGAACATATGAGTAGAATTTAAATTCAAATGGTGATGTAAACACATGTGCAAATACAAATGTAAATTTTCCTAGCACTTGGAAAACATTTAGAATGAGTTGAGAACTGATTTTAGGCTGAAATGAAATCTGACTAAGTTCTGTTTACTTTTATTATTTCTGGAAATTCATTTTTAGACTAGAAAATAATTCTGAAAATGGGTAAAATAAATTTAAATTGATCCCCATCAGAGAGGAAATTCAAAGATATTTTATTGAACATTTAGATCAGAACCTATTATGTTTAGGTGATATATCTTACTATTTTAACATTAAAGTTCACTTTTAGGCATAGAAAATAAATCTGAAAATATAGGAAAATAGGTATGCATAATTAGAAAATGCTAAATGGGGTCTCCAAATCCAAAAACTTCAAATTAAGATTTTGTAGAAGATCTGAAAACCTATTTGGAGTAGGAAATTATCTTTCATGCAAATTTTGTGGCTAAGAAGTGTATTAATTAAATATAGAGAATTTGTTCAAATTGGAAATTCATATATAGTGTGCAATTAGAAATCTGAATACAAAAGTTAGAAATAATATATATGTTTAAAAGTGCATGTAGGCCTAAAATCAACACATCTAGGGTAACCACAACACTTAAAACTGTGAATGACTTTCATATGTATGTATGTGTGGTTTGCATGAGTGGAAGTGTGGACTATGGCTTATGGAATGTTGTTTTCTTTTGCTACGTGTATTGGCATGAGTAGAACCAGCCCCAGAGCAGGTTCTCAGCTTTCAAGATCAAGACTTTCCATTCCCAGAACAGCAGGAAGAAGGAAAGTGTCCTTGACCACTTTGATCCTATACTAGGATGTGTAGTTAGAATTTAATTAATTGCATTGTCAATTTGGAATATGGTATCCAAGCTAGGAAGTTTCCCTAGATTTTCATTTTCTTACATCCTTGTAGCCTGGGTTGGGATTTATTTTATTATGTCATTCATTCATATTACTTATGCTTAGCCATGCTTAGAATGGGATAAGTGGGATATGAGCTCATCAAATTATTTACCTTACTCTTGAATGAGATATTATGAGTTATGTAGAGGTAGGGATCGAGGCAAGTTGGATGATTTGGTTGGTGCTGTGTGCACGAGACTCGAGTTTGTGTTTAGTGCTTGCCTGGATCTTAAGGACCGGTTCATGGAGCATGTAACCTGGCTTTACCATGCCAACCACATGATGAGATGGGGCAGCTTGGCCAATTAATTTGGATGATGCGGGGAATAGGTGTCAGCTGGACTACCATATGAACCGCAAGGCTTAAGAGGGGGCCACTGCAGCGGGGTTGGAGCCTCTTGTATGCTGTTAGGGATGAAACCTCAGTGGGCCCATGCTCATCAGAAATCCCTTTGTAAAGGCCTCGTAGTGATCTCCTGGCTACACACCTGGGAAGTGTGAACGTGGTTCGCGGCCACTGGCATAATGGAAGTTCTTTTAGTCCACCCGGCAACGGGGGATGAAATCACTACATGTGGGTACAGTGGTGCAAACTCTGCAGAGTCAAAACTGTCATGACAGCCGTGCTCACTGTCAAGAGCGGCTTGGACTTATTCATGATTAGAGGATGATCAATTTGGAAGTTGAGGATGTTAAGCGGGGAGCTTAACATTGGAAATGATGTCATGGTCACTTGATTTCTGATGATGGGTTGGGAGATTGGGACCATTTCACCTATGTAGTAATGTAGGTGCTTAATAAGCTAAGGTGATAGGTATTAATTGCGTAGCTTTAACCATGAGTTCAACCTCTCCTTGCTCTAGCCATGCATGACATAACTTCCCCCACTTGCTCAGTACCAACGGTACTCAAGCTTGCTTTTCTGTTGGTTTAAATTGCTGCTCAGGTCAAGGGGATGACGTGGTGTTCAATGACCAAGACTTCGGACCCTGTGACACCCTCATCTCTGGTGTCAACATATATTCACGATTTATGGAGAGAAGAACATTTTGAAATAGGAACAGAGAAAGTTATCAAAAGGATAGCCAGTAAGAGCTGAGTCCAGTTCACATAAGAGCGCCGAAGACAACTTCTACGGCCGCTGGCCACGTGGCGTGTTCGGAGCTCACCCCTGCGAAGTAGGGAGAGGCCGCCACTAAGCTGGCTACGTGGCAGACTCGGGGCTCGTCTCCACAAAGGAAGGGAGGTCCGACCCTGTGGGACACGTGTTGTTTCTGGAGCTAGCCTCTGCGGAAGAAGCAAAGGCATTTCCGCAGGACACATGTCAATCTCGGAGCTCACCTCCGACAGGACCGGTTCCATCGAACACGTGCCACCCCCGGAGCTTATCTCCGGGAGGTCTGTCGCTTATGGACACGTGTTGACCTCGAGGCACGTCTCTGAGGAAAAAGGAAATACCGGCACTAACATGTGGCGTGCGCAGAGCCACCTCCGAGCGAGATAGGAGGTCCCGACCGCCAGGATACGTGGCGCGCGGGGAGTTCACCTCCGAAGAAGAGGGAAGTCTTGCTCGCTTGACACGCGGCACAACCGGAGCTCGTCTCTGTGAAGAAGGAGATACCAGGCCCCGGAGGACACGTGGAGCTTCCGGAGCTCATCACCGCGGAGGTAACGAGTTCTGGAGCAGTTTTTACGCGTAAGAATAACGGTACGTAAAACCGACCTGAATTCCACGATGTTACTAAAGATAAGACGTTAGGATACAACAACGATCTGAATAGGACTCATACTCGGGATACAATCAGATTAGGACTCTTCCCTTTCCAATCATAAATAGAACCAGAACCTCTGGCCGAAACCACAAACTTCTTTTCCAACTCCTGAGCCGACGACTTAGAGCCCTAGCCCTAACTCGCCGAGTAAACCATCGCCGAAGCGCAACAAGGGAGATCGCCGGAGGAGAGCCGAGCGGTCTGAGGAGGACTTCGAAAACCAAGAAGAACGTAAGGTAGGGCTCCGATACCACCTTACGACATCGCTATGTTCTCTTTGCATCTGTTCTTTGATTCCTTTTGAACAGAAGCCTTCTCGTGGATAGATCACTTGATGATCAGGTTGATCCAAAGACAAGATCATCGCCACATCCACCTTTGATCCGAACACCTCTGTCCAAACAAAGCCATACAAGAACACGTGCGAACCAATCTAATAAAAGCTAATCATAGGATAGCATGCATATGCATTATCACATCTAGTTTAAGGTTTGTGCATGATATTGATTGCTGTGAATCTTGTATGCACGTGATCCTACCTAGCAGGACAAGCTCAGGGAGCTGTCTACGACGAGCTGCAGCAACAAGGTTTTGAGATCCAAGAACCCCCGGAACCGCAAGAACAAGGCAAGTGCTCCTTGACCATATTGATCCTATGTTTTGGGTAAAACTATTTTATTTTGTGAAAAGGTGTGTGTGCTGAGTCAAACACGATGGGAAGCCCTTTTTATAGGAGTTTACTAGCTTTGGTTAAACCAACCTTGTCGCCAGGGATGTTTATGAGTCGGGTATGGTTTTTACTTTTATGCTTCGCTGAGTCTATGGGATTGGGAAGCGAGATAGATGTGTCTAGCTAACTGCACTCGTAATGATAATGAGAAACTGATGATGTTAAAGAACATGGATCGGAGGGAGATCTAGGCAAGACTGGGTTTGTGAATGAGGTAGCATGAGACGGTGGTGTACTTGCCATAGATCTAAGGACCGGTTCATGCATGCACATGCCAGGATAACAGTGCCACCACAAGGCCAAGTATGGGTGCGGCTTAGCTGAGCAATTAGGTAAGTTGCTGGAGTGTTATGGACTGTGGAAGGCGTGGGGAATGGGAGTCGAGTGAGGACTGCCCTGGGAACTGCATGGCACAAGAGGGGGCCCGTGGGTGGGAGAATTGGAGATTCTAGCCTGCCGGTGAAACCTTAGTGAGTCCATACATCTAGTAACCCCTTTGCAAAGGCTATTTTGTGATCTCTTGGCCATACACCGACGGTTGTGTACTGGTATAATAGAGGTTCTGCAGTCGCTGACGGGTGACGAAATCACAAACTTGTGGGTAAATAGGTACAAACTATGCAGAGTTATTAAGACTATCATGATAGCCGAGCTTACGATCACGAGCACCTGGCTAAACTGCCATGATTAGTTGGGATGGTTATTGGGAAGGTTCTTGGTTATGGTTTGGTTGTTGGGATAGTTGAGTCCGGATGATGGGATGGTTGCATGACTGTTGAGTCATGACATGAGATTGGTCTCGGTGCGAGACGAAGTTGTTTTATGAGATGAGATGGTAGCAAATACGGGAAGGTATTCATGAGATGGTAGCGAATACGAGGAGGTATTCGTGAGTATGAATAAAGGTTGGTTAATGTTCAGGTGGAACATGGAAAGGGATGGAGGTATGTTGGTAAATTAATTCATGCGGGGATTACATCCATTTAAAGTTAAGTTGCTGTTTTATCATGGTTTTATAAATCTGCTTTTCTGCAAATGAGCCTTTTTATACCCACCTTGTTATGAGCTACATATCATATGTTTTCCCGCACTTGCTGAGTACATCATTGTACTCAAACTTGCATTATTATTTCAACATCAGCATCAGGAGAAGCCTACTATAAAGACCAAGTGGAGCATTAAGGCGTGTGATCTGTTCCCAACCTTGCCTGTGGAGGGAGTAGAGATGGAGCCACTTCTGCTTAGATTTGCTTCCGCATTAGAATGAATACTTCCGCTGCATAGAAATGAGACTTCCGCTGTGAGCATGAGTCCAAGACTCATGAGACATTGTAATAAACTCTATTATTCATGGTTATATATATTCTGGATTCAGTTTATGGAAATAATGTGTATGTGTGATGAACATCCTGGGCACACATATGCATTAGTTCTCGGTTCCGTGGTTTTTCCACAGAATTGAGGGCGTCACAGATCCAAGGAAGGATTCTAGGTTCACGGAGTCCCCCCGGGAACAACTGTGACGGAGCCCACAAGATTTATATTCCGCTGCTTTTTTATTTACATGTTATGGACATATTATCGTCCATCGAGACATTATGCTATGTAAGACTTATTTTATATTCGAACTCTTGGCTTGTAATAAATGATGCTTCACTATTTGTCATCACATGTATGAGAAAATGGTCCTAGCATACATGTGATATTCACTCGGTTGCTCTATGGAGAAACCGGGTGTGACAGAAGTGGTATCAGAGCCAAGGTTGACCGTAGGAACGTGGACCTAGGTTGAAATAGACGTGTTTAAGGACCATATTCTCTTAAAAACTATTTTACAAAGGTGTGGGTTGAAAGTGTTATTTAATGGGGTCACTTTATTCATCTTGTCTCAACTTTTTATTCAAAATACTATCTTTATTTATCCTTATCTAACTTAATTTTTTTAAATGCTTTATGTTTTAAATGGTTCTCATGGTCCGCACCGCTCGCAAGTACACCGGAGGGAGGGTTCCTGTAGCTGCCCTTGCCTTGAGAGAGGAGAACCGCCCGGTGACGTACCACTCCTACGGGTTGGCAGTAGGAGGCTTGTTGTGCCGTCTTCGGCGTATGATCCACGCCGCCGGCAATGTTGGAAAGCTGATCATACACTACAGCTCCACCAGGACCCTCCGTGAGAAGCGTGAAGAATGGAGCTCAGAGATAAGGATTATCTATGAAAACCAGCTGCTCAAGATCCATCGCTCTCAAGCTTGTCGGGCGACTCAGGCCGATGCTGAGAAGGATGTCACCTAGGAGGCCATCACCTGCCAGAGTTACATCAACCGTCGCCACCTGGACAGCACTGAGTACATGTATGTCCTCCAGCGTGAGAGTGGCACCGAGGAGTACAAGTACCCGCCAGTGCAGCGGGGACTTCCCACGAGCACATGGACCTGTGCCTAGAGGATGCAGCTATGCTTAGCACTTGACTACAGGAGTGCCAGCAGGAGCTTCAGGATGTTCGTGACACCCTAAAGGAACTGAGGCGTTGCTTCGCGCCAGCTTGAGGGCGAGAGAAAAAGGAGATGGGAATGAACTGTGTGTCACCGTGAATGACACGTGGACTCCTGACTCCCCACACCGCCGGGCGAGCAAGCGTCGCCGCCCTTCTACACCAGCAGCTTCCCCACCTAAAGCAGAATCAGAGGGCAGCCGAAATGATGAGGAAGACCCCGACGAGCCAGCTCAGTGATACGAGTTGTTAGAATTATTTCCCTTATTTCCGCATGATTATCGAGTAGTCGAGTCAATAATCCCTCTATTTGCTTGTTAGTGTGGTGTGTGACATGAGTTGTGGAAGCCATAGGCACTTGTCCACAAGCTCGTCTTTAAGTTGCTTTGCTTTGGTATGTGAACCCCTATGAATCAATAGTGTATTTATTTTCGTCTCAAAGATCTATGTGAAATCTTCAGAAATTGTCTAGATACTAAGGCCTCAAAAGTTTAAACAAGCAATTTGGGAAGTTAATACGTAATGATTAAAGATAACAATTGGTTTATCATGATAGATGGCTGGAAGAGGAAAAGGTCGTGGTGTCAACCCCAACATCAACAAAAACGATGAGGCCACCAATCCTCACCTTGTTGGAGGGCAAGACAGGGGTGATCGCCGTGAAGGAGCTGATCCTATCTACCAAATGATCGAAAATCAGAATCATCTCATCCAGAGTTTAACTCAAGTGGTGGCCAACTTACACCAAGCTCCACCCCCACAAGCTGCACCACGTCAACCAAGGTTGAGTGAGTTTCTGGGAACTCAACCCCCAAAGTTTGCAAGTGCTGCTGAACCTCTGGAGGCAGATGACTGGCTAAAGACCATAGAGAGCAAGATGAGGATCATACAATGCCAAGGGCATGAGAGGGTGCTGTTTGCCTCTCACCAATTGCATGGACCTGCTGCTGATTGGTGGACCGCTTACGTGGCAGCCAATCACGACCCCGAGAATATCACTTGGGAAGAGATAAGGATTATCAGGGAATATCCAGACGTTTTTTCTGGAGGAGTTGCCAGGTATGCCTCCAGATTAAGTGGAATTCGCGATTGAACTAGTACCTGGAACAGCCCCAATATACAAGAGGCCTTATCGGATGGACTCCAAACAGCTGGAAGAACTCAAAGAACATATAAGAGAATTGACAGAGAAGGGGTATATTCGTCCTAGTTCCTCACCATGGGGAGCTCCAGTGATATTTGTGCCCAAGAAGGACGGAACCCAAAGGTTATGCGTAGACTACCGTGCGTTGAATGAACAAGTACCCATTACCCCGCATTGAAGACTTATTTGATCAGTTGAGGGGAGCTTGTGTGTTCTCAAAAATTGATCTCAGGTCGGGATACCACCAACTGAAGATAAGGCAAACTGACATTCCAAAGACAACTTTCGTATCTCGGTACGGGCTGTATGAATACACCGTCATGCCGTTCGGGCTAACTAATGCCCCGGCGTATTTCATGTATCTCATGAACAAGGTATGCATGGAATATCTGGACCAATTCGTAGTGGTTTTCATTGATGACATCCTCGTCTTCTCCAAAGATGAAGAAGAACATGAGGAACATTTAAGATTGGTGTTGCAAAAGCTTAGAGAACACCAACTATATGCCAAGTTGAGCAAGTGTGAGTTTTGGCTGAAGAGAGTTCCCTTCTTAGGACATATAATCTCGGAGGGAGGAATCTCCGTAGATCTTGCCAAGATCGAGGATGTGCAGAAGTGGAAGACCCCTAAAAATGTCAGGGAAATTTGAAGCTTCTTAGGATTGGTTGGGTATTATCGACGGTTCATTGAGGGTTTCTCCAAGACCTCGAGACCCCTCACCAAATTGTTAGAGAAGGGAATCACATTCACATGGACACCGGAGTGTGAGACGAGTTTTCAAGAACTGAAGAAAAGATTGACAACAGCCCCAGTGCTAGTTATGCCAGATATGCAGAAGAATTTTTCGGTGTACTGCGATGCATCTGGACACGGGTTGGGATGTGTTCTCATGCAAGAGGGGCATGTCGTTGCCTATGCGTCCCGACAGCTCCTAAAACACGAGAAGAACTATCCTACGCATGACCTAGAGCTAGCTGCAGTGGTCCACGCATTGAAGATTTGGCGGCATTACTTGATGGGAAAGAGGACAGAGATATATACAGATCATAAGAGTTTTCACACAGCCAGATCTCAATCTTAGACAAAGGAGATGGTTAGAGCTAATCAACGACTTTGATGTGGGCATCAACTATCATCCTAGGAAAGCGAACGTCGTGGCAGATGCTTTAAGCCGGAAGGTGCACGTCAACATGTTGAGCTTAAGTGACACGCCTACGGAATTGAAGGAAGAGATTGCAAAACTCAATCTATGCCTGGTGAATAGTGGTGAGGCCATCGCCATGGAGGTGGACTCCACATTGGAGCAAGACATACGCAACGGTCCGAAGAATGATGAGAAGATACAAGAAATTAGAGAACTCATCAAAGAGAATAAAGCTCCTGGGTTCAGAGAGGATGAACAAGGTACGGTGTGGCATGGGAAAAGGATCTGTGTGCCTGAGGTGAAGGAGATCCGTGAACTGATTTTGAAGGAGGCCCATGATTCCATCTATTCCATTCATCCTGGGAGTATGAAGATGTATCATGACCTCAAGAGCAGATATTGGTGGTATGGCATGAAGCGAGATGTCGTGGAACATGTCTCCCTATGTGACACATGTCAGCTAGTAAAAGCAGAACATCAAAGACCCGCGGGACTGTTGCAACCACTCAAAGTACCTGAATGAAAATGGGAAGAAATAGGTATGGACTTCATAGTGGGACTGCCTAGGACCCAATCGGGATATGATTCGATATGGGTCATCATCGACGGACTGACTAAAGTACCTCATTTCATCCCCGTGAAAGAAAGCTACAGTGGATCCAAGTTGGCAGAATTGTACATGTCAAGAATCGTGTGTTTTCATGGAGTGCCAAAGAAGATAGTGTCAGACGGAGGGACACAGTTCACCTTAAGGTTCTTGCAGAAGTTACATGAAACCATGGGAACTCATCTGAATTTTAGTTCTGCCTATCACCCCCAGACTGACGGGCAGACCGAAAGGACCAATCAGATCCTTGAGGATATGCTGAGAGCTTGTGCACTCAAGAACAATAGGAGTTGGGATAAGAACTTACCGTATGCAGAGTTCTCCTACAACAACAGTTATCAGGCTAGTATGAAGATGTCACCATTTGAGGCGTTGTATGGGAGGAAGTGCCGAACTCCACTATTTTGGAACCAAACTGGGGAAAGTAAAGTGTTTGGGTCCGAGGTACTACAAGAAGCCGAGGCGAAAGTGAGGGAAATCCGCAACAACTTGAGGATAGCCCAGACCTGACAAAAGAGCTATGCCGATGTACGGAGAAGAGAGCTCGTTTTCAATGTGGGAGACTATGTTTATCTCAAGCTGTCCCCTATCTGAGGGCTTCGTCGGTTCAAGGTGAAAGGGAAATTATCATCTCGATACATCGGACCCTTTCAGATTCTAGAGAGGAAAGGCGGAGTGGCATATCAGCTAGAACTACTGGCTCGCCTATCAGATGTGCACAATGTATTCCATGTGTCACAACTCAAGAAATGTTTAAGAACACCCGAAGAGATGTTACCCATGAATGAGGTGGACGTACGAGAGGATCTTTCTTATGCCGAGCAACCGGTCAAGATTTTGGAGACAATGGAATGCCTCACAAGAAATAAAAGAATCCGAATGTGCAAAGTGCAGTGGAAGCATCACTCGGAAGTAGAAGCCACATGGGAGCGAGAAGACGAGCTCAAGGCACAATTTCCGGATTTGTTTTCGTAGAGTCACCAATATCGAGGACGAGATTTCTTTTAAGGAGGGTAGAGTTGTAACACCCCAAAACCTGTTAAAGAGGGGAATTTAAAAATTTTGGACGTATTGCATGTGGTGAAACAATTCAAATTTAAACTGGAATTCAAATTTGAATCAGAACAGAAAAGAAAAAGGAAAAAGAAAAATGGCCAGTGGGCCGAAACCCACCTCAGCCGGCCCAAAGCCCGCGACCGCTCCCCCCTCCCCCTCTCTCTGACGCGCGGGGCCTGCGTGTCATCTCCCTCCCCGCGCGCGCGCCCAACCGCCCCGACTGTTCTCTATTTCCCAAAACCCATTCTTCCGCGCCGATCGCCGTTACCACGCCGGATTTTCTCGCCCCGGAGCCGCGATCTCCAGCTCACGCGTTGCTGCACATCTAAACCAACCCCCACCGCCCTCCCTCACCCATTTGAACGCCAAAATCCGCCCCTTTTTCCTCCCCGATCGGCCCACCTCAGTTCCCGGTGAGAACCGAAGCTCCCATCGCCGTTTTCCTTCGATCATCTCCGGATTCTCTGATCTAACGGGCTTGTTGTGTTCCACCGCCGCCGGGGAGTCTTGCAGGTGAAGGAAACCTGGTGTTTTGCGCTCTAGACACAGCTCCGGTGAGCACCGCCACGTTCTCCCCTCGGACCTCGTCACCGACCGCCTTCCAGGGCCTCCGAGCTCAAGAAAAACCCTGAGGTGAGATCCCTTACCTCCCCTCTTCCGTTCTATGCAAATAAATCCAAGTTTTAGGAAGTATAGACGAAAACCCGAAACTCTTCGGCGAGATCGCCGCCTCCCGCCACCGCGCGCCGCCGGGCAGCGCCGCCCGCACACGGCCAGGGCGACGTGGCCCCCTGAGGCCCGTCCATTTTAAATCGTGCGGTCCCAAATAGATCTAACCCGTACCGTTTCGCGTTATAATCACAGCCGTCTGTTTTAAATCCAACGGCCCACGTCAACCCCTCGTTATAAAGGCCAGGAATCTTACGCGCTACCCCCTGGGGATCTCGGAAAACACGAGCTAGCCCCGGAAACTTCTGATCTAGCCCCTGGACCTTCAGAAATTCATGTAAATTCATTTAAAAATCAGCTTTAGCCCCTGGACTTAATGAAAATTAGGAAAACCTCTCTGTTTTGTGTAATTAGACCCCTCAAAATTTAGGAAATAGTAAAGTAGACCCTGCAGTAGGCTGGATTTGCCCTTTAGAACCTATAGGGTATTAAATTCAGAAATTTGAACATATGAGTAGAATTTAAATTCAAATGATGATGTAAACACATGTGCAAATACAAATGTAAATTTTCCTAGCACTTGGAAAACATTTAGAATGAGTTGAGAACTGATTTTAGGCTGAAATGAAATCTGACTAAGTGCTGTTTACTTTTATTATTTCTGGAAATTCATTTTTAGGCTAGAAAATAAATCTGAAAATGGGTAAAATAAATTTAAATTTATCCCCATCAGAGAGGAAGTTCAAAGATATTTTATTGAACATTTAGATCAGAACCTATTATGTTTAGGTGATATGTCTTACTATTTTAATATTAAAGTTCACTTTGAGGCATAGAAAATAAATCTGAAAATATAGGAAAATAGGTATGCATAATTAGAAAATGTTAAATGGGGTCTCCAAATCCAAAAACTTCAAATTAAGATTTTGTAGAAGATCTGAAAACCTATTTGGAGTAGGAAATTATCTTTCATGCAAATTTTGTGGCTAAGAAGTGTATTAATTAAATATAGAGAATTTGTTCAAATTGGAAATTCATGTATAGTGTGCAATTAGAAATCTGAATACAAAAGTTAGAAATAATATATATGTTTAAAGGTGCATGTAGGCCTAAAATCAACACATCTAGGGTAACCACAACACTTAAAAATGTGGATGACTTTCATATGTATGTATGTGTAGTTTGCATGAGTGGAAGTGTGGACTATAGCTTATGGATTGTTGTTTTCTTTGCTACGTGTATTGGCATGAGTAGAACCAGCCCCAGAGCAGGTTCTCACCTTTCAAGATCAAGACTTTCCATTCCCAGAGCAGCAGGAAGAAGGCAAGTGTCCTTGACCACTTTGATCCTATACTAGGATGTGTAGTTAGAATTTAATTAATTGCATTGTCAATTTGGAATATGGTACCCAAGCTAGGAAGTTTCCCTAGATTTTCATTTTCTTACTTCCTTGTAGCCTAGGTTGGGATTTATTTTATTATGTCATTCATTCATATTACTTATGCTTAGCCATGCTTAGAATGGGATAAGTGGGATATGAGATCATCAACTTATTTACCTTACTCTTGAATAAGATATTATGAGTTATGTAGAGGTAGGGATCGAGGCAAGTTGGATGATTTGGTTGGTGTTGTGTGCACGAGACTCGGGTTTGTGTTTAGTGCTTGCCTGGATCCTAAGGACCGGTTCATGGAGCATGTAACCTGGCATTACCGTGCCAACAACATGCTGAGATGGGGACAGCTTGGGCAATTAATTAGGTGTATCTCCGGCGTAGTATGGGTGTTTGGATGGTGCGGGGAATAGGTGTCTGCTGGACTACCATATGAACCGCAAGGCTCAAGAGGGGGCCACTGCAGCTAGGTTGGAGCCTCTTGTATGCTGTTAGGGGTGAAACCTCAGTGGGCCCACGCTCGTCAGAAATCCCTTTGTAAAGGCCTCGTAGTGATCTCCTGGCTACATACCTGGGAAGTGTGAATGTGGTTCGCGGCCACTGGCATAATGGAGGTTCTTTTAGTCCACTCGGCAACGGGGGATGAAATCACTACATGTGGGCACAGTGGTGCAAACTCTGCAGAGTCAAAACTGTTATGACAGCCGTGCTCACGGTCAAGAGCGGCTTGGACTTATTCATGATTAGAGGATGATGAATTTGGAAGTTGAGGATGTTAAGCGGGGAGCTTAACATTGGAAATGATGTCATGGTCACTTGATTTTTTATGATGGGTTGGGAGATTGGGACCATTTCACCTATGTAGTAATGTAGGTGCTTAATAATCTAGGGTGATAGGTATTAATTGCGTAGTGCTTTAACCATGAGTTCAACCTCTCCTTGCTCTAGCCATGCATGACATAACTTTCCCGCACTTGCTGAGTACCAACGGTACACAAGCTTGCTTTTCTGTTGGTTTAAATTGCTGCTCAGGTCAAGGGGATGACGTGGTGTTCAATGACCAAGACTTCGGACCCGAAGAAGGATTCTTGGTTCAAGGAGTCCCCCGGGCAACACCTGTGACGGAGCCCACAAGATTTATATTCCGCTGCTGTTTTATTTACATGTTATGAACATATTATCGTCCATCGAGACATTATGCTATGTAAGACTTATTTTATATTCGAACTCTTGGCTTGTAATAAATGATGCTTCACTATTTGTCATCACATGTATGAGAAAATGATCCTCGCATACATGTGATATTCACTCGGTTGCTCTTTGGACAAACCGGGTGTGACATTTCATGACTCAAGCTGAATACCAAAGTTAAAGTTAACTTCAGTATCTTTCCAACGAGTACTTATTTGCCCTCAGATCCGCTCTGGTTAAAAAGTTATGGTAATTCAAAGTCAGCAGAATTTCTGGAAGAATTCTAACAGCACCTCACTTGGGAAGTTGCTGTTTTCAACTCTGGTTTCCACTGAAATCTGTGCTGAAATTTCAGAAACTTTGAATTTCAAAGGTGTAACACATCTTCTACCCTTTCTAAAGATGTATCATATGAAAATTTTAGATTTTCCTACTGGGAGTTATGTTTGAAAAACAGAACAGTCCAGAGAGTGTTTAACTCCGTCCTGATTCTGGACAGTTTACATTCTTCTGGGATTTAAGCAATCTTATGGTGTGATTCAGCTCTGGAAGTCTACAACAAAGTTGTAGAGTACTCACATACCTTTCTAGAACTATATACCACACCTCCCTGGGCTAAAAGACCTGTGTGTTATGCCCTGTTGAAGATCAGAAAACTTGCTGCCCAAAACAGAGCACTCTGTTTTTCAGTCTTTTGGAACTACACTCATCACCCTCCAATTTTTCTACCCAACCAGTGTCCTAAATGTTGAACCTAGTGATTTTAATTCCTTGTTATCATTATTTTTCATGCATATGCCTATGATATCTCGGTACTACGTTCCTCACAAAAGAAAATCTTAACCGGATTATACCGGCATATACGTCTCAAGTGTGGCACTAAACGGTCTCTCGCACACGTTTACTACACGGATACACACGTGGTTAGTACCTGCAGAAGACCACACAATTCTGATGCACTCAATGGTTGTTCATTTCAGGCAGAACCATATTTAAAAGTAAATACAAACGCCCGTATCATTGCCATATGGCCGTCCTTGAGTTAGGTCACGTCTCAAGGTACGTGATCGTGTTTCAACACCACACGACGGGGAATCCGAGTATGTCATGAACGGGTCATCACGGTTGGGAATGTTATCAGCCCAACAGATACCACCTACTGCCCTGCAGGGCACGCCGATGGCAAGCGCTGCGTATGTCCTCCTGGGCTATTTCCAGATGAACACACTCTCGCGTTACTGACCATGCGATGGGGTCTCCACTTACTTGCCTAATGCACGCTAGGGATCAGCGTTTCATATGAACTCAGGAACATGAAGAGTCCAAGAGTTTCATATTGACATCTCACACCAAGATGTGAGACCTATCCCTGAACCACGTTCCTCGTCAGGGGAGCTAACCGAAATTGAACCACTTCCGGTGGCGTTCCTTACCAATCTTACCAGAGCGTAGGTGCGTCGTTACATAGTTAAAATTCAGAATTATAACACATAGGTTAGTCTTTGCCACTTTACGTAACTATGCTAATATAGTCCTTACTTGGGAAACTACCGAATCCTCACCGTAAACCTAAGTTTTTCCATAATACAGTCCTTAGGTACTGTGCTATCCCAGATGCAGCTCTGATACCAGGCTATGGTGGACCGGAATCCGCTCATCCAGGATCGCAGAGGGTGGTGCCGCGCGATGCGACACCCGACAGCACACGTCATAAGGACACAATATATTACATGAAAAACCAACTGAACTGTACAAACAGGTACAAACTTCAGTTACAAACTATTGTTTATATTACACAGCGGAAGTCTAAATTTTACAACTCACGCCGGCCTATCTAGCAAAAGTCGGTTGCCCAGCCCTAGGGCAACCCACACTAGCTGCACGTCTCAGCTCAGCACGGCGTGTACGGCTCCCACTCAGCCTTGGTCCCCGACGGAGAGTAACCCTCGCCGGTGGACTCGTAACCCAAGTCCGTGGGTGGCTCCTCACCTGAAAAACACTTAAGCAGCAACCGTGAGCACGAGGACTCAACAAGACTTAACCGACTCACCTAGGCATGAAACTCTACATGGGGTGTACAATGAACATAGGATAGTAACATTGCAGCAAATGGGCACGCCTATCAGTTCATCCTTAATTCGTCTTTTAGCAACAAGTTAACATTTCAGGAAGCTGAAATTTAGTAAGCAATATTTGGTGGCACACATGTAGCAATACAATTATATCATAACAGCAATATTGAATCATCACATTTCATACATTAGCCTACGTCACGACTCACTGACCAAGTGGTACTCCTCACCGTGAGGGACGGCGAATCGACTTGATATACACCTGCAGGGACACCTAAAGAGCATGTCATGTATGCCCACCCGTGGAGCTGCACAGCACGCTCACTCGATGTCGTACGGGACAACCTTTTACCCGACAGCCCAAACGTCGAACCGGTCGCACCGAAACGAGCAGGAGGTTCCCTACACGGAGCATCTCTCTATGCCCGTTAGCAGATTTCCACCTTGCTGCCCTCAACCTACACCTATAAACCGGTGTGCTATGCCTCGACGCCCGGAGGTTTAGGTTACATCGGTTTATCGGGGCCCATATATCCGATATCCCTTCGGTACGTTCAAACTTGATCAGCATGGGCCGCACACGGATCGGTACTCAATCGACACGGACAGGGCCACGCACACAAGACTTCCTCTTGCTGCACCCTAGACCCTGTCAAGTCTCATTTTTATTTCGAAGGTGATCTCACATCACTCGAACCAATCCCGTGTGTCCCAAGCCTAACTCGCGAGTAGATTCCAACTATTCGACTTGTACCGAAGTCCTATGAATCATTAAGCATAGCCTGTCTATTCGAGGCCCTAGACACTACCCTCACTCTGGGTGAAAAATTCTGGTTATGCAGTTGGGTATTCATCCATCCTACACCTAATGCACATACACACTTCACACTACGTATGTAAACAAAGTAAAACTTTATAAAAAGGCTTAATGCAAACCGGGGCTTGCCTGTTGCTGCTGGTCAGTGGTTAGGTCTTCGTCCGGAAGGAGGAAGTCGAGCACTTCCGGAGTCTCTTCACCTTCAGCGACTACACGTTTAATGAAATACTACATGTCAATTTAAATGCAATGTGTAAACTTGAATACATAATTACTAATAACTCTAGATAGCCCTCCCCTTTGGTTCTGAAAATTTTATGGTGGCTTGGTAGGGTCCTAGCCAGAATCTTGACCAAGTTTCATTTGAAACAAAGTTCATTTGAATCTTGTACAAATGAAAGCCTATTTGGTCAATATTAGAGCCTCTATGTAATTCCAGGGGTTTTCATGTCTCCAACCATTACTTTCTGGAACTAGAATTTAAGATGGTTCTAATGGAGTTGGTTTCATCTCATTTGAAGAATCCTAGAGGAATTTATGCCCCAAACAAGATTTGAGAAATTCTGAAAAATGTTTCTGTACATTTTTCTATTTTCTCAGGGCAGTCCTCTTAATCACCCCATTAGTGGAACTAAATTAACTTGTATGAGCCTGAAATTTTTACTGGGACTCAACGATTTTTCAATGAGCCTTTCAGCAAAATTTCAGCATTTTTCATAAAGTAATTCTCCAGATAAAATTCCCAACAGTTTAAACTTTAAGGAATTAATTCTGGAAAACTATTAGGTTTCATGATCTGAAATTGGTATTGCTGGAAATTAATCAAAATCTTGAGTTCAGCAAAATTTGGTTCACTGAATTTGGAGCTTCCTACACAAAGTTATGAATTTCTAAAGTTTGAGCTGATCTCTGAATTATTTTCCTACAGAGAATCCCCTCCGGCTCTAAACCAGAGGCTGACAGCGGGGCCCGCCCGTTTAATTTGAACTAACCGTGCGCTCGCGCGTGATTAGCACAGTGGCTGACAGGTGGGGCTGCACCCTTCGGCTACCTCCCGACGCCGCCGCCCCGAGTCGCCGGAGCTCCGGCGAGGTCGGCGTTCCCGGCGATCTAGCTTGCCGGCGCCGGCGAGACTCGCCGCCCCCATGTAATTTTGGGTGCTAAACACGCTGGACACCATGCCGCCGCCGGTTAACCACCGTAGTTCACCGGCGACGAGCTCTATGCCTCTGTGCTACCTCGGCAACGTGTTCCCGCCCTCCTGACAATCTCATTCACGCGCTAATCGCGTCGCCACGCTTAGGGGAACCTCGGGAAGCTCGGAATGATCTCCGTTGGGCCCTAAACGGCCGGCAATCCAGACCTCACCGGTGACCCCCTCCTCCGCCACACTGTTCTATGGTGATCTTAGGGTTCCGGCAGTGGTTTCCTTCCGGGTTTTGATCGAGAAGGGTCGCAAGAACCTCTAGATGCTCTCTCACAGCTCCGTTCGACCTCCCACCCACCAATCTTCCCGAATTTCTCCTAAACCTAATCGGGTCCCGAAATGAGCTCCCCGCCCTAAACTGAAAAATTCTCCGCGCACAAAGGTCGAACCTTGGAACGGTTTGCGCGATAGTCTCGAGGACAAACTAGCGCTCCACTTTCCTATGGAGGTCGAGGCCGGAGGATGATCACAGATTGGGTGGCAAACGATCGGAGCTCGGGCGATCAGGCTGCTGGTTGCGGGAACTCGCGAAAACAGAAACTCGCCGGCGGTCTCGGCCCTTTTATAGGCCACTGAGGCCAATGGAGAGCGTGACACCTGCTGTGTCACCTCCTACGCTGAAGCAGGAGCTGGCCGGCCGAGGTGGTCGGGCGCCGACACTGGCCGCAGCTGGCGAGCGCGCTCGGTCGAGAGAGTTGGCTGAGGAGACTTTTGTACTAAGTCTACTGACCAGTGGGCCTCCCCTCTAATTCCCTTTTTAATTTTTCTCATTTCTGTTTATGCCAATTTATCCCCAGCTACTCACAATTGAAGGTGAGACTTAGCCTCCAAGTTTTGGTTTGAATTTGAGTTCTCCAATTTGAACTGTATTTGGCTAAATGTGCTTCATGTTTAAACTAAAATTGAAATTCAGTTTTGAATTCTTGCAAATTTAGCTCTTGATAAAATGAACTCCAATAGGGATGAAAATTGGTGGGCTAACTCAGAAAAATGTGCTGAGTTTTGATATGAAGCTAACTTTTGAATTTGAGGGATGAAAGTTGCTGCAATTTGAATTTACATTCAAATTGGCCTCTTTATCGAATGTCTCCAAAAGTGTCTCAAAAGTGTTGGATTTGCATGAAACATGACCTGAACCTTACCAAGACCTTTCAATTCCTAGGGGTGAGCTCAACCTCTCCTGTTCATGTGTAGAAATCCTACTTTGTGAAAGTTAGGGCTTTCTCCTCTAATCACTCTTTTGATGGAGGTTACTTGCTCTTCAAAACTTTTCACAAGATATCCACAACAAAACTGTGGTGTGGTGAAGTGATGGAAAGTTTTTGAAAGTCCCTTTTCTTGGGCTTTTACATGTTTCATCCCTAAACTAGTCGAAAATTACAGTCGAGTTGAAACTGTCCAGAAAACAGAACAGAGTAATTACTCTCTGTAACTCTCTGTAAAATGAGCATAACTTCCTGCATAAAAATCCAAAAATAGAAAAAAGGTAATTCTAAAAATTTCATGAGATAGGTTACGACTTTGTAACAGAAAGTTTTGTCAAATTCGGAAGAGAATTAACTGGAATGCTTGGATCAAATTAGTACCTCAAGCAGGGAAGTGCTGTCCAATTTTCTCCAGAAATGCTGTTGACTTTGACATCTCATAACTTTTGAACCAGGACAGATATGAGGGCATACAAATACATTATGAAACTATATTGAAGTTAACTTTCACTTTGATGTTTAACTCCAGAACTGGTTTTGTCTTTAGCATGATCTAAATCAGGTTAAAAGGGAAACTGGTAAGGGCTGTCAGTTTGGGCAGCAGACCAGAAATCAAATTTGTTCTAAGTTTGATTTGTGTTTCCAGGTTTTATGAGTTCAATGACAAGTTTTATGTTATAACTAAATGATTTACTGTTGAAATGAATATTTGACCTTTTTCAAACATGTTTCTACAGATGGCAGAGGATAAACAACTGGAGAACGGATGGGTGGTTTCCCATTGTTGAAGCTGATGCTTCAATATTTCAGGTATGTGGAGACGCCGCATTACCTCGCCAAGGAAGAAGGCGAGGAGGGGAACAAGACATGGACTGTCCATGTCGATGTTCCAACAGGACCTACGCCACCGGGTTGGGCACCGTTCACTGTCACGGTGAAAGGGAGACGACTGGAAGAGATGTGACAAGTGGCAGCCCGCGAGACCATGTCGTGTTTCTGCCAGACACACGTGAGAGCTATGGAGGGCACTCCATATGCGCTTGACCAAGTGGAGGGACGAGATAACCACATGTGGAGGGAAAGGTATGTTGCGGCGACTGATCCGAGTTGCCCAAGGTACAATCCAGCGGAGGCAAACCTCAGCCTCCATTCGACGGCCGGGAAGAACGTAATGGACAGCCAAGCTGTCCATACGGCTCGACTTGCTGTGGAGCTCAAGGAGAGAACCAGCCGCCGTGACCATTTCAAGAGTGCCCACAGCACACTCCGTAATGTGCTCCTTCCAATGATCAAGCGACTGAATGAGCAGCACAATCAGTTGCGTCGTCTGAGGAAGACAAAGAAGAAAAGCCGTGTCGACATCATGGCTTTGCAGCAGCAGGTCCAAGCCTTGACCCAGCAGAACGAGGTCCTTACTCAAGAGCGTGATGACCCTATTGAGGAGTGGCAGAACTGGGTGGAAGATTATAACCAGGCCATGGACGAGGTCCATGCTTTGTAGCACCTCGTACCTCCGGTAGTGGGCCTACCGATGGTAGGTGCAGTACCCGTGGTTTTAAGTATCCCGGCGATGTCGGAACCTAAACCCGAAGAGGAGGTCATGGACCCTGAGCCACCAGCATAACTACCGGAGGAGGAAGACCCGCAGGAGCTCGAATTCTAGTCTGAGTAGTGAGTTTACCGTTGCCAAGTAGGTCAACGAGGGTGGGTGTAATACCATTTGTAACAGTGACATGTCGTGTAGACAGTAGCGTGTGTATATGTGGTAACGACATGAGCACGACTTCTCGGAGGTCCGAGAATAATGTATCTTGTATAAAGTTTTTACTTTATTAATATATGTGAACATTGTGCAATATTGTTAATGTGTCACTACAATACCTACTGTATTCTCATGGATATTTAAGTACGACATGTGCTGACCGTTGATGTTTTGAATTTTAGAATGACTCGTACTCGTGCCAACGCTGAGGTTGGATGTTCATGTCAGGGGGGAGAGGCCTCCCAACAGCCTCCCGATAATTTCTCGGGACAGCAGCAGCAGCAACCACAGCCCACCACCGCCGCCAACAGTCACGTTGCAAGATATTGTTGCGGCCATGGCGGGCTCGCACCCGCAGCACACCGAGTTGCTCCAATCATTAATTGCAAATACGTCTTGACCAGAGAGGCATCAAGACCGGGAAGAACGACAGCAAAGTACTTACTCTGATTTTCTAGTGACGCATCCCCCGGTATTCTCAAGGGTGGATGAACCCATCGATGCGGACAACTGGCTCCGCACGATGGAAATGAAATTTGGGCTGCTCCAAGTTAGTGAGCAGCAGAAAACACAGTTCACGGCCCAGCAACTTTAGGGGTCCGCGAGTACTTGGAGAGCAAATTTCTGCGCCTCGCAACCCGCTGAGCGAGTGCTGACCTGGGCGGAATTCTGGACGGCCTTCAGGGCCTATCATATACCGCCGGGTTTGATGAAGAGGAAGACCCAAGGATTCCTCCACCTACAGCAAGGGAACCGGAACGCGCTGGAGTATGCCAGGGCATTCAATGATCTCGGGCTCTATGCGTCCTATCACGCTGATACGGATGAGAAGCAGCTGGATTATTTTTACCAGGGGCTAAATCCGCGCCTAAAGGACAAGCTGGTGATGTTCAATCATGGCAGCCTCAATGACATGATTGATGCTGCGATTGTACAAGAGGACTCCAGCAAGGAGTTGGCAGCAGCGGAGAAGAAACGCAGCACACCGCAAAGCAGCGGAGAGGTCCTCCCCAGAAATATCGGATGGTGTATCGCTCACCATCGGGTCAACGCTGGCAGCCACCGCAACGACCGATGCAGTATCACAATCGGCCGTATTCACCACCGGCATTCCGACCGGCCTTACCAGCACCTCCGCAGCAACAACAGCAGCAGTGGGCGATGCCACGTGCGTTTGCACCTCAGCAATGCATGTCGGGCTTTCGTCCTCCAAGCACCGGCCATCCATTGAGCACATGTTTCAAGTGTGGTTGCCAGAGGCATTTCACAAACAACTGCCCCGAGAGGCGAGGCAGTGAATGGCACCACAGTTTCTGGGGAGGAATCATCCCCGGAGTCCCATTAATGCGTGAAGGGCAAACCCTAAGCCTGGCACCGTGCACCAACTCGCCATAGGGGACGTGCCGGAGGGAGAACCCATACTTGCGGGGATGTTCCAACTCCACAAACAACCCACCATAGTTTTATTTGATTCAGGTGCCACGCATAATTTCATTAGCCAAGCTTATATTGCTAAGCACAGTTTGCAAATACTACCCACCAAAAGTCCATACTTGATTTGTTCACCGTGTGGGAAAATTTCAGCAAGCATGATGGTTCCAAAAGCGCCATTATGCTTAGGGGTAGAGTATACCCTACAGCTCTCATAGCTTTAGAGGGAAAAAGGTCGATGTCATCTTAGAGATGTCGTGGTTAACCCGCCATGGCGCTGTTTTAGACACCGTCCTACGAATCGTGCATTTGCACCCAGAAATGCACGAGTCTCATTCATTATTTCTGGACAGTCTAAAAATAAAACTTCCAATCGTATATCAATCCACCACCATCAGATTGGAAGATATTCCAGTAGTCCGTGAGTTCTCTGACGTGTTTCCCGGATGATTTACTGGGTATGCCACCTGACCGGGAGGTGTTGTTCAAGATTGAGCTTGCACCGGGAACCATGCCAATATCCAAAAGGCCGTACAAGATGGTGCCAAAGGAATTGGCCGAATTGAAAACACAGTTGACGGACCTGCTGAAAAAGGGGTTTATTAGGCTGAGCTCCTTTCCATGGGGTTGTTCGGCATTATTTGTGAAGAAGAAAGATGAAACGTTGCGGCTTTGTGTGGACTATCGTCCACTAAATCTTTGACTATAAAGAACAAGTACCCATTGCCACGGATCGACAAGTTGTTTGATCAGTTGGTCAAAACAAAGATCTTTTCCAAAATGGACTAAAGATCAGGATACCACCAGATTAAAATATGGGCTGAGGACATTCCGAAGACGGCTTTCTCGACGAGGTACGGGCTTTATGAGTATCTGGTCATGTCTTTCGGCCTCACCAACGCTCCAGCTCATTTCATGTACTTGATGAACTCGGTATTCATGCCAGAGCGGGACAAGTTTGTTGTGGTCTTCATTGACGACATTATTGTTTATTCCATGTTGGAGGAAGAACACGCGAAGCACCTGCGTATAGTCTTGCAACGGCTGCGAGATCACAAGCTATACGCGAAATTCAGCAAGTGTGAGTTCTGGATATCGTAAGTACCTTTCCTCAGGCATATTATCTCAGCGGAGGGCATCACTGTAGACCCGAGCAAGATTACACAAGTGCTGAATTGGATATCCCGAAGTCTGTCCACGGGGTACGAAGTTTCCTCGGACTTGCGGCATACTATCGGAGGTTCATTCCGAACTCTTCGAAGATTGCCAAGCCTATGACGGAGCTGCTAAAGAAGGCTACCAAATATGTTTAGAGTCCAGCATGTGAAGCAGCATTCGAGACTTTAGTGAATTACCTAACATCAGCACTGGTTTTGGCGCAGCCAGACACAACAAAACCGTTCGATGTGTACTGCAATGCATCCAGCATTGGGCTCGGATGTGTGCTGATGCAAGACCGAAGGGTGGTCGTGTATCGATCGCGGCAGCTCCGGAATGATGAGCAAAACTATCCACCTCATGACTTATAACTTGCTGCCGTGGTACTAGCACTCAAAATATGGAGGAACTACCTACTCGGTAACCTCGTACATTTATATACCGACCACAAGAGCCTCAAGAACATATTCACTCAGAAGGAGTTGAACATGAGGCAGATAAGATGGTTGGAGCTGATAAAAGACTACGAAATAGAAATCCATTATCACCCCGGCAAGGCAAACGTGGTGGCAGATGCGGTGAGTCCCAAGTCACACGTACATAATCTGACCATCACCCATTGGAAGAGAGCGAACCACCATTGCATATGGTTCCCCATGGAGCTCTCTACAACTTAGCTCTTATCCCCACCATTCGTGAAGAGATAGCGGAAGCCCAGAAACATGACAAGGGCATGTCGCATTTGTGGAGACGGGTAGACAGTGGGGAGCTAAAATGTTTGCGGAAGGACGGAGACGGTGTCCTGTGGTTAAATAACAGGATAGTCGTACCCCGTAACCTGGAGTTACAGAAGAAAATCTTTGATGTGGCTCACTTGTCAAAGTTTTCTATTCACCCCGGCAGCAACAGGATGTATCAAGAAAGAGGTAAATTTTGGTGGACACGGATGAAGCAGGAGATCGTGAAATACGTGTCCGGCTTTGATACATGCCGGAGGGTTAAGGTTGACGACATGAAGAAACTGGGACTGTTGCAACTGCTAGACATTCCTATCTGGAAGTGGGAGGATGTGAGCATGGATTTCATCATCGGTTTACCCACCACATTTCAGAAACATGATTCAGTGTGGGTGATCGTCGACCGGCTCCCCGAAGGTTCCCCATTTTATCCCGGTCAATACCAACTACAACCCCAAGAAGTATGCTGAACTGTACATCTCACGGATTCTTTGCTTATACGGCGTACCCCGCACTACCATCTAAGATCGGGGCACTTTATTTGTGTCTCGTTTTTGGGAGCATTTACATGCTGCATTGGGATGAAGCTGATCCGTAGTTCAGCGTACCACCCGCAAACGGACGGGCAAACCGAGCGGGTTAATCAAGTCCTAGAAGACATGTTACGACCTTGTGCTATCAACCATGATAAGAATTGGGATGATCACTTACCGTTAGCCGAGTTCTCGTACAACAATGGATATCAGGCCAGCATCAAAATGGCACCCTAGGAGGCGCTATACGGGCGAAAATGCCGCACACCGCTGAATTGGTGTGAGTCCGGCGAAAGGGTCACCTTCGGGATTGACCTTGTCAACAACGCGGAAGACAAAGTTCAGCTGATTCAAGCTAACTTAAAAGCCACCCAATCCCGACAAAAACAATATGCGGACCAGAGAAGACGCCCTCTACAATTTGAAGTTGGGGACCACGTGTATCTACGCGTGTCTCCAATGAATGGTGTGAACAGATTCGGGGTCAGAGGAAAGTTGGCACCCCGATTCATCGGTCCCTTCCAAGTTCTGGAAAGATGCGGATCTGTTGCGTACCGGCTGGAATTACCAGCAACACTCTCCGGTGTGCACGACATCTTCCACATTTCTCAGCTGAGGAAGTGCCTCAAGTTTTCAAGCACCGTTCAGCATAGAGTATATCGAGGGACTGAGACCGGATCCTGTAAAATCCCCAAATGTGCTAGCAAGGAATTCAGCACATTCACACTTAGGAAAAATGGGGGGAATTAAAACTTTGAATTATAACGGTGTGAGTTCAAAGTGCTGATTCAAATCTCTCAAAAAATTCCAAACATGAGGAGATAAACTGAAATTTTAGTTCTCCATAGTTCAAATAGTAAGCCTCCCAAATTTCAGCTAATTTGGAGGGGTTTTACCATTTGTTTGGAAAAAACAGGGAGCCCTCAAAGATTAACTTAAAATTCAGTTTCAAATTCCAATTGCCCCAAACTGCAAATTTGGTTTCGCAAGTGTGTTCCCCACATTTGGATTAGCATCCATGTCAAAGTTCAGATTATTTTAGTATGGGTTGCCATGCATTTGGAGTAATGGAGGGAGAAAGATTCAAATTCATATTCAAATTCTAAAAGACAAATACACTTCAAATTCCACACCCAAAAATTAATCCATTAGAATTCCAAAAAATTCAAACCATGACTTGGTGTGGAAGTATAGTTTTTAATGGTGAGTAGCTGTGCTAAAATATTAGTGGAAAAAATGAAAAAGAATTGAGAGAGGTGGGACCCAGCAGTCAGCCTCACAGTTTCAACAGTCGGTTCCCTGTGATTTTTCCACCGAGATGGAGAGCTGCTGCGAGCGTGGCCGGACAAAGAGCTCTGCCGACATTCTTCCACCTCAACCCGTTTTCTCTACGTCTTAAGCCACAGAGGAGCTTCCAAACATGTGTCATCCCACGTGCACCGGCATCCTACCGAGCCACAGCCTCACTCGCGCGCGTGTTTCTTCTCTATTCTCACCGCCCGAGCGTCTCTCGGCTCCCCGTCGCCTCCGTGAAATAGGCCGCAACTTGGGCGATCATCTACAGCAAAAACACGCGCCATCCTCTCCTCGATCTTCCGGTGAACGCCTTCCTCCATTTCATTTAGTAACGAGAGAGTATTTTGAGGTTCACGGATCACATGTTATTAGAACCGAGAGGGGACTCGGGCCGAAATTCCCGATAATCAGTCTATCCTTGCTCATGTCCCTTGATCCATAAGTCCTATAACTTCCCACGATCCTCTAGGATCAACAAACATCAAAAACCATCGACCCTACCCACAGTTCTTCAAGTTTTTACGTCGCCATCGTTTTTTGCCCTAGGTCGACGGTGAGATCATAGCTCCGGCCACTTCCATGGCAAATCGAGTCCATATTCATGAGTACCATGTTCTCACGGAGCTGTAGGAGGAAACCGTTCCCAAAATAAGGCCTTGTAGAGCTCGGGCGACATCGCCCGGAGTGGAAGCCGCCACTGTCATCGTCACCAACTGATTTCCGGCCATCCCCAACCCTAGCCGATCACCTCAGATTGTTCCCCGTGCAAACTTATACCCTGGTGGCGAGTTCTAGCAAGCTCCGAACCATAGAGCAACGGCCGGCGAGCCTCGCCGGAGTGCGCCGCCGAGGGATAGCACGGGTGGTGGGAGGTTGACGAAGGGGGGAGGGTCCCACATGTCAGCCTCTGTTTTTCCAGCGGGGATCGGTTTGTGGCCAAGATCTGGTGCGGTTGCAGGGGTGGAACTCCGTGGGCCTCAGTGTGGCTGTGATGTTACTGGCCCAGTTCAAACAGTGGGGTCCACAACCAGAGTTTAAACTTTTCCAAATTTCAGATTTAGGTCAAATTTTGAAATCCCATAACTTTCAGTAGGAATGTACAAAATTTGTGAAACAATTTTTTTTGGATTCCTCTCAGTGACTACTTTCCAGAATTGCAGAGAACTGGGTCTGAAGGTGACACAACCCCACGGCCTTGTCAAGCCAGGATCACGCTGAGGGGTACTGCGTTGCACAGCACCGAATAATGCACATCAAAGATACAAAGCGGAAGCAAAGTTTTATTACATAAACAAGTTTATGAACATTTTTACAACAAAATAGTCCAGTCTACACTCACGGGCGTAGACTATGCATCGAGTTCACGTTCAGCCCGTGAATGTGTTCCCGCTAGCACGCACACACACTAGCACGGCGGCGTGCACGACTCCCACTCGATGGGGTTCCCCTCCTGGAGTTCCGTCTCCTCCTCGTGAGTCCCTTCCTCATAAAACCCTGCAAAAGCTTCAAACACAAGCGGTGAGCACGATGGCTCAGCAAGACTGACCCGTCTCTCCTATACATGAAACTTCTACGTGAAGGTTGATAGGTTACATGAGGTGAAATAAGTTGCAAAGGACTCGCCTAATTATTTAAACCTTACTTTCCAGTTTTAGCAGCAGGTTGTGGGGAACCTTACACTAAGGCACATGCGAGAGCAGCAATCAAACAAGAAACGCATGTCTCTCATCTTTGCCCAAAGTTGAAAAGAACTTTAATTAGCTCTAAACTACAGAAAGCATTAACAAGCAAAGTATATCTTTCAATTCAGCAAACTTTTAACATGTATCTAGCCTGTTCTTTCTATGTCACGGTACAGTGAACAAGTGGTACTCACTGACCGCGAGGGACGGCGATTAAAATTGATTCACACCTGCAGGGTTACAAGAATAACCCGTCACGTATGCTCGTACTCGATGTTGCCTACAGAAACCATCACGGACGTCGTACGCAACCACCTTTCACCCGTCAGCCAAATATTAAATCGGTCCTATCGTCCCGAGCAAGAGGTCTCTGTGCGCGCATCCGCAGTGCCGCCAGCCGATTTACACCTCGAGCTCTCAACCTACCCTCTGAATGACAGGCAGTGCCTCAATACCCAGCTACCCGAGTTACACCGGTTTCCCGGTTCCCATATAGCCGGTAGGTCTTCCGTACTGTTCTAGCTTGTTCAACAGGTCCGCACACGGCTCGGTCCTCAATCAAAGCAAGCGTAGCTATAGCACCCAGGCCCCAAAGTCCGGCTGCCCTTACTCTTCGCTCGGTCTGATTTTTCATGCCATGTGTTTCATTTGCTATCTTTACCCGAGTCGAGTGCCTCTAGCCTATCCTCGCGAGTAGTTCCAACTACTTGACTTGTACCGAATCCTACACTGTCTTAGCATTGCAGTAGCTAAACGGGGTTTTCAATCCTAATCCCAACCCATGGTTTTCTTGGCTATGCATTTGGGTTTCAAACAAGACTCTAATGCAAGAAGTAAGTGGTACTCAAAGTAAATTCTCAAAACAACAAAATTTTTTAAAAAGGTTAATGTGTGCTGTCAGGTGTCACATCGTGCGGCACCACCCTCTTAGATCCTGGGCGAGCGGACTCCGGTCCGTCACACCAACGGATACCACCTACTGCTTCATGACCGTTGAGGCATGCCTATGGCGAGCGTTGCGTATGGCCCTTTGAACATTGAATATTCAAGAGTTGCACACTATCATGTTTCTTACCAGACGATGGGGTATCCTCGCTTTTGCCTGAAGCACACTGGGGATCAGCGTTGTCATATGCGCTCAGAACCATGAAAAGGTTCAGAGACTCATATTCACTACCGTGCCAAGCCACGGTAAACCATTCCATACCATTGCTCGTATGGCGAGCTTACCACAATTGATCCGCCTGTGGTGGCGTACCTTACCTCTTACCTGACGTTGGAGCGTCGTTGCAAATTAATAACACATATGTTAGCTTTTCAACCATAATATCTACTACTATCATAGACCTTATGTGGGCATAATGACTAATCCTCACTCGACAACTTCTAAGTTTTCAAAATAGGCTCGTTTCGAGCATGCTATTCCCAATGCGGCTCTGATACCATGTCATCAGGGGCCACCCCGTGGTCCTTTAACTCCGGGGTATCAGAGGGTGGTGCCGTGCGATGCGGCATCCAACAGCACACAAGAAAAGATTAAGAACAACATACAAACTTTTATTTACATAAAACAGCGGAAGTATTTTACAAACTTAATATACCACGGAAGTCTTATTCATAGCTAAACTCTCAGCCTAGCTATGCAAAAGTGCAGCCTTCCAGCCCGGGGTCGCCACACACTAACAGCATACAACCGAAGATCACGGCGGCGTGCAGGGCTCCAGCTCGGCCGTGTACCCTGATGGGGGCATCACCTCGTCCTCGGATCCTTCCTCATACGTCTCACCTACAACATCTTAATAAAGCAACCGTGAGCATGATGGATCAGCAAAACTTATCCATCACTCCAAAACATGAGACTCTACATACAGGGATTAGTAATATAGGAAAATGATATTGCGATAAAGACTCGCATAACAGTTAATCCTTACTTTCAATTTTTAGCCGCAATAGGGTGTGCCTTGAGAAGCCCTCACATTGGAATTCCACAATCAAACAAGAAACGCTTCTCTCCGATGTGGTTATGTCCAAAGTGAAATATAAACTTAATGAGCTCTACAACTACAACATACATGGTTGCAATACAATATAGAGTGAATACATCATATTCTTCTGGCCTCTTTAAATTCTTACTACGTCACAGCACAGTGAACAAGCGGTACTCAAATAACTGCGAGGGACGAAGATTGCAATCAATAGACACCAGGATAACACATCACATACACCCATTTCAGAAGTGTGGTGCTTCACACATTCCTACCCTTCTGTATGCAACAACCTTTCATAGGAAATCCAAATGCCAAACAAGTCCATCCGTAACGGGTAGGAGGTCCCCGCGCGGAGCGTGTGTGTGCCCGCCGGCAGATTTACACCTTGCTACCCTCAACCCACTCCTATAAAACGGTTGGGTAAGCCTCGGCACCCAGGTTAACCAATTACATCGGTTCCCTGGTTCCCATATAGCCAGTATGCATCTAGTACTGTACAAACTTGTCCAGTAGGGCCGCACACGGCTCGGTCCTCAACCAACACCAACAGGGCTACGCACGTGAGACCTCCGCTCACTGCATCAT
Source organism: Neostapfia colusana (assembly GCA_030760725.1). Lineage (NCBI taxonomy): Eukaryota > Viridiplantae > Streptophyta > Magnoliopsida > Poales > Poaceae > Neostapfia > Neostapfia colusana. The sequence goes on along the minus strand of JASWHV010000006.1, from coordinate 22,870,419 downwards.
ATCCCCCCTGCTGGGTCTCAATTTCACATTCTTAAGCCATTCTTTACTTTATTCTAGCCTGTGTGATAAAATCCTATCTCGCGAGTAGATTCCAACCAGTCAACTTGTACCAAGATCCTAAGAAAATTAGCGTGGCATTCTATACTCATCGAGCTGTAAACTACCCAACCCTCCATAGGATTTAGATGTCATGCAAGTGGAGTTCCAATCACCTTAACTCTAATGCAAGCTTTTCATCCTAGACATAAGTGATACAAAGCAAAACTTTGCAAAAGTAATTAAATGCAAACCAGGGCTTGCCTAGTTGCGAGTCAAATGGAAAGTTAGCGTCCGGTGGGAGTATCTCCAAGGCCTCCGATGCGTCCTCTACTTTAGTAACTAAATGATATGCAATAAAACATATGTATAAGTGATATGTAGATTATAAGAATCAAGCTTCTAATTGTATTTACTGCCACTAAGGTTTCTTAATTGGCTTTGGAATTTTTGCAGTGGAGACTAGAGTCTATGAGGATGATCTGAGCAAAAATTGAGGAAATTTCATAGAAGCTTGTGGTCCTCACAATTCTCACAAATATATGACTCCTCTGAATTTTGACCTCTAATCTAAAGCTTTGACATAGCTGTAAAATCCCCAAAAAGTGGTAGCAAGAAATTCAGCACCTTTACACTTAGGAAAAATGAGGGGAATTAAAACTTTGAATTATAACGTTGTGAGTTCAAAGTGAGGATTCAAACTTCACAAAAACTTCCAAACATGAAGATCTGAATTCATAACTTGGATCTTCATATGTCAAATATTCAACCTCCCAAATTTCAGCTCATTTGGTGGGGTTCTAATATTTGTTTGGGATTAAAAGTGGAAGCCCTCGAATCTGAATTTAAATTTCAGTTTCAAATCCAAACTTCCTCAATTTGCAAATTTGGTTCCGCAAATGAGTTCTCCAAATTTAAATTAGCCTCCATGCCAAAATTCAGAATTTATGGAGTTGGTTTGATATGCTTTTGGAACAAATGCAAAAGGGAAGATTCAAATTCCAATTCAAATGCAAATAACCAAACTCAATTCAAACTCCACCATAGAATTCAAATGAATTCAGTGGAATTCAAGATTTAAAACCATGACTTTGGGAGGAAGCAAAGGAGTTAATTTGTAGACAAAAGGGAAAATATCAATGGAGAATAAGGTGGGAGGGGCCCCACTAGTCAGCCACCCGCAGAAGCAACTTCCTGTTTTTCCTCGGGTGATCACCAGCGTGCGCCAGCTCCCGGCTGAAACCCCCGCCCGAAGCTCCACCAAGCTGCTTGCCTCAGCGTGCTCCCGAAGGCAACTCGTGCTTGGGTTATCCAGAGCTAAAGCAGCAGCACAATTGAACTTCTTCTCTTCTCTGCCTCCAACCGAAGTCTTCCTCAGCCTCTCGCGCGCTCACTCGGGAAAAACAGAGCTTGGTGCTGCCGCCTCGGTCTCTCATCGCTGATCATCCTCCGGTCACCCTAGAGCCTGGTTGGTCCATTTAGGAGCTGTGCCAGCAAGTTCTCAACGTGTGTCACCAACCATCAGCTTGTTTCCGACGTCCTAGGGTTGGCGCAGGAAGCGTTCTCTTCTTCTTGGTTCCACACGACGCCACTTCACGGCTACTCGACGTCCGGCCATTCCAGCAACCCTCCGGCTTGATCAAAGCCACCCTAAGGTGTGCCACAAGGTGTATATCATGCTTCCGCTCTCCCCTTGCTCGCTGCCACCGCCGGCTAGCCGGAATTTCATGTGTAGCACCGGTACACGTGAAAACCCGACGTTAGCAAATTCAGGAAATTCTCTCCACACGTTTGATCATAGGTTCTCCGGTCCTAGATACAGCAACTAGCTACCCTAGCGCCCTACCACACCGAGTACCGAAGCCAACTGGCCTTCCTCCACCCCGGGCGACGGAAAATCGCCTCCCCGGCAAAAATGGGGCGGTTCACCGGTGACAACTATGTTGCCGCTGTTGTTAGCTCAGGTCAGTGGTGGAGTCACGTTCTACTGGCTCTAGTGATGCTGTAGAGAAACTTTGATAACCAAATTAGGCTCGGTAAGGCCATGTTCCTCGCCGACGCCGCAACTCCGAGCTGCCCCACCGATGCCGAGTGGGTTCCGGTCGCTTTCATGTGATGAAAGGTTGTCCGGCGGTTGCGCTGTGGTCCGAGGAACGTTTAGGGCAAAAATTCATCGAAAATGGTTGATAATTGAAGGAGAACGAGGCGCACCATCTTCGGTTCCGGCGTGCACGCGCGGGATTCTCTCGGGAGGTTGAAGAAGACTGACCCGTGGGCCCCACATTTGTGTTCTCTGTGTAAAATTCAAACAGAAATTGGTTCATACTTGAAAAACCCATAACATTGTGTAGAAAACTCCAAAAGGGTGAGACCAATATTGTTGGAATCCTTATAAGGAGTAATTCACAGAGGAACAATTGGTTGCTACGAAAATGCCCAATATTTTTTGTGGAATTCATTTTAGTAAATATTTTAGGGATTAATTCCAGAAAGGATCTCTATGAAAAATTCCCAATTTTGGGCAGCCAATCATTTTCATAGTTACTGAGATCCAGTAAGTATTTGAGCTTCATTGGAGTTCATTTGCTAGGCTAAATCGTCTTCCAAAGTTCAGCCTTTATTTGGAAATTCAAATTATAAACAGAAACTGTTCAGCACTCCTGTCCAACTTCAAAAATTCATATCTCCCTGTTGGTATCTACAAAAATGGTGAAACAAATTTTGTTAGAACCATGGAGACCTACCCTAATTAGATCTTCCACTGTTAGCCATGTCAAAACTTCAGATTTGGGAGAAAAATTCAGAGCAGCCTTGGACTTGTGGGAATTTTGGAGGCCACAAGGTTCAACGAAACTTCTCCAAATTTTGCTCATATCATCCTTAGAGAGTCTAGTATCCACTGGAAAAATCACAAGTCAAATTAAGGATCCGAAACAGCAGTAGCTAGTAATAGGAGTTCATCTCTTATATAACACTAGCACTTATACATATATTTTGCTACATTTCATATAGTGACCGAAGTTAAGGACACACAGGAGCCGTTGGATGTCCTCCCACCCGGCACTAACTTCTCTTCTGACTCGCAACAAGGCAAGCCCTGGTTTGCATTTAATTACCTTTTACAAAGTTTTTCATTTGTATCACTTATGTCTAGGTTGGAATGTTTGCATTAGAGTTAAGGTGTTTGAAACCCCACTTGTATGACTTTGAATCCTATGAAGGGTTGGGTAGTTTACAGACCCGACGAGTAGAGAATGCCATGCTAATGTGCTTAGGATCTCGGTACAAGTCGAGTAGTTGGAATCTACTCGCAAGGTAAGGTTTTATCACACGGTATGGAAAAGAGTAGAGATTGGCTTAAGAATTGTGAAACTGAGACCCAGCAGGGGGGATAGGATGCAGTGAGCGGAGGTCTCACGTGCGTAACCCTGTTGGTGTTGATTGAGGATCGAGTCATGTGCGGGCCTGCAGAACAAGTATCGAACAGTACCGGATGGCATACTGACATAAGCAGGAAACCGATGTAATTGGTTAACCTGGGTGCTGAGGCTTACCCAACCGTTTTATAGGAGTGGGTTGAGGGTAGGAAGTTGTAAATCTGCATGTGGGCATAGTCACGCTCCACACGGAGACCTCCTGCCCGTTACGGATGGACTGGTTCGGCATTTGGGTTTCCTTTCAAAGGTTGTTGCATACAACAGAGTGGGAAGGTGTGAAGCACCACACTTCTGAAAGTGGGTGTATGTGACGTGTTGTCCGGGTGTCTCCTGATTGCAATCACCGTCCCTCGCGGTTATTTGAGTACCGCTTGTTCACTGTTTTGTGACGTAGTAAGAAGTGAAAGAAGCCAGATGAATCATATTATGCTGTGTTGAACTATTAATGTCTTGAAACCATGTCTGCTGTAGATGTAGAGCTAATTATGTTTATCTTCCACTTTGATCATAACCACATCGGAGGAAAGTGTTTCCTGTTTTTATTTTGGACTTCCGATATGAGGGCTGCCTAAGGCTAATTAAATTGCTGCTATAAAACTGAAAGTAAGGATTAAAATGTAGGCATGTCTTTATTGCAAAGTCTTTTTCCTATATTACACATCCCTGCATGTAGAGTTCCAAGACTAGGTTTGTCGGTTAAGCCTTGTTGAGCCATTATGCTCACGGTTGCAATATTTATGCTGTGTGCAGGTGAGAGTTATGAGGAGGGGTCCGAGGATGATGCAATGCCCCCGTTAGGGTTCACGGCCAAGCTGGAGCCCTGTGTCACACCCGGTTTCTCCGAAGAACAACCGAGTGAATATCACATGTATGCCAGGATCATTCTCTCATACATGTGATGACAAATAGTGAAGCATCATTTATTACAAGCCAAGTGTTCGAATATAAATAAGTCTTACAGCATACGTCTCGATGGACGATAAGATGTTCATAACACGTAAATAAAGCAGCAGCGGAATATAAATCTTGTGGGCTCCGTCACAGGCGTTGCCAGGGGGACTCCGTGAACCTAGAATCCTTCCTCGGGACCAAAGTCTTGGTCATTAAACACCACATCATTCTCTTGACCTGAGCAGCAATATAAACCAATAGAAAAGCAATTTTGAGTATCGTGGGTACTCAGCAAGTGTGGGAAAGTTATGTCATGCATGGCTAGAGCAAGGAGAGGTTGAACTCATGGTGAAAGCACTAAGTAATTAATACCTATCACCTTAGCTTATTAAGCACCTACATTACTACACAGGTGAAATGGTCCCAATCCCTCAACCCATCATCAATATCAAGTACACATAGTCTCAACTCCAATGTTAAGCTTCCCGCTTAACATCCTCAACTTTCCAATCCATCATCCTGTAATCATGAATAAGTCCAAGCCGCTCTTGACTGTGAGCATGGCTGTCATGACAGTTTTGACTCTGCAGAGTTTGCACCACGGTACCCACATGTAGTGATTTCATCCCCCGTTGCCGGGTGGACTAAAAGAACCACCATTATGCCAGTGGCCGCGAACCAAATTCACACTTCCCAGTTGTGTAGCTAGGAGATCACTACGAAGCCTTTACAAAGGGATTCCCGACGAGCATGGGCCCACTGAGGTTTCACCCCTAACAGCATACAAGAGGCTCCAACCCCGCTGCAGTGGCCCCCTCTTGAGCCTTGCGGTTCATATGGTAGTCCAGCTGACACCTAATCTCCGCACCATCCAAAACACCCATACTACGCTGGGGATACACCTAATTAATTGGCCAAGCTGCCCCATCTCAGCATGTGGTTGGCACTGTAAAGCCAGGTTACATGCTCCATGAACCGGTCCTTAGGATCCAGGCAAGTACTAAACACAAACCCGAATCTCGTGCACCCAGCACCAACCAAATCATCCAACTTGCCTCGATCCCTACCTCTACATAACTCATAATGTCTCATTCAAGAGTAAGGTAAACAAGTTGATGATCTCAAATTCCACTTATCCCATTCTAAGCATGGCTAAGCATAAGTATTATGAATGAATGACATAATAAAACAAATCCCAACCCAAGCTACAAGGAAACAAGATAATGCAATTCTAGGGAAACTTCCTAGCATGGGTTTCATATTTCAATTGACAATGCAAATAATTCTATCTACACATCCTAGCATAGGATCAAAGTGGTCAAGGACACTTGCCTTCTTCCTGCTGCTCTGGGAATGGAAAGTCTTGGTCTTGGAAGGGGAGAACTTGCTCTGGGGCAGGTTCTACTCATGCCAATACACATAGCAAAAGAAAACAACAATCAAAAGCCATAGTTCACACTTTCACTCATGCAAACCATACATACATACTTATGAAAGTCATTCACATTTCTAAGTGTTGTGGTTACCCTAGATGTGTTGATTTTAGGCCTACATGCACTTCTAAATGTATATATATATTATTTCTAACTTTTGTATTCAGATTTCTATTTGCACACTATATATGAATTTCCAATTTGAACAATTTCTTCATATTTAATTAATACACTTCTTAGCCACAAAGTTTGCATGAAAGAAAGTTTCCTACTCCAAATAGGTTTTAGATTTTCTACAAAATCTTAATTTGAAGTTCATGAGAATAAAGACCTGATTTAACATCTTCAAATCATGCATACTTATTTTCCTATATTTTCAGATTTAATTTCGATACCTAAAAGTGAACTTTACTATTAAAATAGTTAGTCATATCATTTAAACAGAATAGGTTCTGATCTAATATGTTCAATAAAATATTTTTGAACTTCCTCTCTGGTGTGAAACAATTATTTCCTAGCCTAAAATGTGTCTCTAGAGATAATAAAAATGAGCAACACATAGGCAGATTTCATTTCAGCCTGAAATCTATTTTTAACTCATTCTAAAGTTTTCCAAGTGCTAGGAGAGTTTAAATTTGAATTTGCACATGTGTTTGCCTTACCTTTTAAATTTAAATCCTAGTCACATATTCAAATTTCTGAATTTAATATCCTATAGGGCCAAAAAGGCAAATCCACCCTACTACAGGGTTTAATTTACTATTTCCTAAATTTTCAGGGGCCTAGTTACACATAACAGCGGGGGTGGCGATCTCGCTGGCGCAGCCTCGGTTTTTGCCGCTACACGCTAGAACTCGTATCTTTTTGCACGGATCGGCTGCGGAGGGTTAGGGGATGCTCACCGAGTGGTTTTCCTGCACTCGGAGGCCCTGGAAGTCGGTCGGCGGCGAGCTTCAACGGCGATGGTCTTCGGTGCACGTTGGGGTCGCAGTTGGGGCGCAAGACACGTCGTTTCCTTCACCTGCAGGGCTCCCCGGCGGTGGTGGAACGTGATCAGCACGTTAGATCAGGAAATTTGAGCAAGGATCGAAGGAAATCGGCGGTAGAAGCTTCGGTTCTCACCGGAGAGAAAAACGGCTGATCGGCGAACAAAAAGGGGCGGATTTCGGCGTTTAAATAGACAAGGGAGGGCGGCGATCTGTTGAGATCATGTTGGTGGCGTCCGGGACCGGAGATCGGGGCTAGGAGTGTGGGTTCCGGGGGTTGTTTTGATCGGGCGCAAGAGAGAGTCCGGGTCGGTTGGGCATGCGGGAGGAGAGGGATGACACGCGGGCCCCGTGTGTCAGTGAGAGGGAGAGAGAGGGGGCGCGGGTTTGGGCTGGCGCGGGGGTCTTGGGCCGGCAGAGCAGGTTTCGGCCCACTGTCCATTTTCTTTTTCTCCTTTTCCTTTTCTTTTTCTGTTTTGATATGAATTTGAATTCCAGTTTGAATATGAATTTCTTTATCACATGCATTACGTACAAAATTTTTTAAATTCCCCTCTTTAGCAGGTTTTGGGGTGTTACAGCTCTACCCCCCTTAAAAGAAATCTCGTCCTCGAGATTGGTGGTTCTAGGAAAACAATTCCGGAAACTGTGCCTTAAGCTCGTCTTCTCGCTCCCATGTGCCTTCCTCTTCCGAGTGATGCTTCCACTGCACCTTGCACATCCGGATTCTTTTATTTCTTGTGAGGCGTTCCATTGTCTCCAAAAACTTGACCGGTTGCTCGGCATAAGACAGATCCTCTCTTACGTCAACCTCATTCATGGGTAACATCTCTTCAGGCGTCCTTAGACATTTCTTGAGCTGTGACACATGGAATACATCGTGCACATCCGATAGGCGAGCCGGTAGTTCTAGTTGATATGCCACTTCGCCTTTCCTCTCCAGAATCTGAAAGGGTCAGATGTATCGAGGTGATAACTTCCCTTTCACCTTGAACCGACGAAGTCCTCGGATAGGGGACACCTTGAGATAAACATAGTCCCCCACGTTGAAAACGAGCTCTCTTCTCCGTACATCGGCATAGCTCTTTTGCCGTGTCTGTGCTATCCTCAAGTTGTTGCGGATTTCCCTCATTTTCGCCTCAGCTTCTTGTAGTACCTCGGGCCCAAACACTTTACTTTCCCCTGTTTGATTCCAAAATAGTGGAGTTCTGCACTTCCTCCCATACAAAGCCTCAAATGGTGACATCTTCATACTAGCCTGATAGCTGTTGTTATAGGAGAACTCCGCATACGATAAGTTCTTATCCCAACTCCTATTGTTCTTGAGCGCACACGCTCTTAGCATATCCTCAAGGATCTGATTGGTTCTTTCCGTCTGCCCGTCAGTCTGGGGGTGATAGGCAAAACTAAAATTCAGATGAGTTCTCATGGTTTCATGTAACTTCTGCCAGAACCTTGAGGTGAACTGTATCCCTCGATCCGACATTATCTTCTTTGGCACTCCATGGAAACACACGATCCTTGACATGTACAATTCCGCCAATTTGGATCCGCTGTAGTTTTCTCTCACGGGGATCAAATGGGCTAACTTGGTTAGCCTGTCAATGATGACCCATATCGAATCATATCCCGATTGGGTCCTGGGTAGTCCCATTATGAAGTCCACACCTATTTCTTCCAATTTCCATTCAGGCACATTGAGTGGTTGCAATAGTCCCGCGGGTCTTTGATGTTCTGCTTTCACCAACTGACATGTGTCACATAGGGCAACATGTTCCGCAACATCTCGCTTCATGCCATACCACCAATATCTGCTCTTGAGGTCCTGATACATCTTCGTACTCCCAGGATGAATGGAATAGTCGGAATCATGAGCCTCCTTCAAAATCAATCCACGGATCTCCTTCACCTCAGGCACACAGATTCTTTTCCCATGCCACACCGTACCTTGTTCATCCTCTCTGAATCCAGGGGCTTTATTTTCTTTGATGAGTTCTCTAATCTCTTGTATCTTCTCGTCATTCTTCTGACCTTTGCGTATGTCTTGCTCTAATGTGGAGTCCACTTCCATTGCGATGGCCTCACCACTATTCACCAGACATAGATTGAGTTTTGCAATCTCTTCCTTCAATTCTGTAGGCATGTCCTTCGAACTCAACATGTGGACCTGCACTTTCTGGCTTAAAGCATCCGCTACGACGTTCGCTTTCCTAGGATGATAGTTGATGCCCACATCAAAGACGTTGATTAGCTCTAACCATCTCCTTTGTCTGAGGTTGAGATCTGGCTGTGTGAAAATATACTTTAAGCTCTTATGATCCGTATATATCTCTGTCCTCTTCCCCATCAAGTAATGCCGTCAAATCTTCAATGCGTGTACCACCGCAGCTAGCTCTAGGTCATGTGTAGGATAGTTCTTCTCGTTTTTTCGGAGCTGCCGGGACACATACGCCACGACATGCCCCTATTGCATGACAACACATCCCAACCCGTGTCCAGAGGCATCGCAGTACACCGAAAAATTCTTCTGCATATCTGGCATAACTAGCACTGGGGCTGTTGTCAATCTTTTCTTCAGTTCTTGAAAACTCGTCTCACACTGCGGTGTCCATGTGAATGTGATTCCCTTCTCTAACAATTTTGTGAGGGGTCTCGAAATATTGGAGAAACCCTCGATAAACCGTCGATAATACCCAGCCAATCCTAAGAAGCTTCGAACTTCCCTGACATTTTCAGGGGTCTTCCACTTCTGCACATCCTCGATCTTGGCGGGATCTACTGAGATTCCTCCCTCCAAGATTATATGTCCTAAGAAGGGAACTCTCTTCAGCCAAAACTCACACTTGCTCAACTTGGCATATAGTTGGTGTTCTCTCAGCTTTTGCAACACCAACCTTAAAAGTCCTTCATGTTCTTCTTCATCTTTGGAGAAGACGAGAATCTCATCAATGAAAACCACCACAAATTTGTCCAAATATTCCATGAATACCTTGTTCATGAGATACATGAAGTATGTCGGGGCATTAGTTAGCCTGAAAGGCATGACGGTGTATTCATACAGCCCGTACTGAGATACGAAAGCTGTCTTTGGAAAGTCGGTTTGCCTTATCTTAAGTTCGTGGTATCCCGACCTGAGATCAATTTTTGAGAACACACAAGCTCCCCTCAACTGATCAAATAAGTCTTCAATGCGGGGTAATGGGTACTTGTTCTTGATGGTTACTTCATTCAATGCATGGTAGTCTACGCATAACCTTTGGGTCCCGTCCTTTTTGGTCACAAATATCACTGGAGCTCCCCATGGTGAGGAACTAGGACAAATGTACCCCTTCTCTGCCAATTCTCGTAAATGTTCCTTGAGTTCTTCCAGCTGTTTGGAGTCCATCCGATAAGGCCTCTTGTATATCGGGGCGGTTCCAGGCACTAGTTCAATCGAGAATTCTACTTCACGATCGGGGGGCATACCTGGCAACTCCTCCGGAAAAAACGTCTGGATATTCCCGGATAATCCTGATCTCTTCCACTTCCACCTCAATGTGATTGAGTTTAAGGTCCCTCCTAGGTTCTTGTACAGTTATGAACTTCACTCTTGTGCCACTAGGGTGAGTTAGTTCCACCGTTCTTGTTGAACAATGGATGATTCCTTTATGTTTGGTCAACCAATCCATACCCAAAATAATATCTATCCCTTGTGAGTCTATCACTATGAGGTTTGCAGTAAATACTACCCCATTAAATAACACCTTCAACCCACACCTTTGTAAAATAGTTTTTAAGAAAATAGGGTCCTTAAGTACGTCCATTTCTACCTAGGTCCACGTTCCTACGGGCAACCTTGGCTCTGATACCACTTCTGTCACACCCGATTTCTCCGAAGAACAACCGAGTGAATATCACATGTATGCCAAGATCATTCTCTCAAACATGTGATGACAAATAGTGAAGCATCATTTATTACAAGCCAAGTGTTCGAATATAAATAAGTCTTACATAGCATACGTCTCGATGGACCATAAGATGTTCATAACATGTAAATAAAGCAACAACGGAATATAAATCTTGTGGGCTCCGTCACAGGCATTGCCGGGGGGACTCCATGAACCTAGAATCCTTCCTCGGGACCAAAGTCTTGGTCATTAAACACCACATCATTCTCTTGACCTGAGCAGCAATATAAACCAACAGAAAAGCAAGTTTGAGTACCGTGGGTACTCAGCAAGTGTGGGAAAGTTATGTCATGCATGGCTAGAGCAAGGAGAGGTTGAACTCATGGTTAAAGCACTGCGCAACTAATAGCTATCACCTTAGCTTATTAAGCCCCATCATTACTACACATGTGAAATGGTCCCAATCCCTCAACCCATCATCAATATCAAGTACACATAGTCTCAACTCCAATGTTAAGCTTCCCGCTTAACATCCTCAACTTCCCAATCCATCATCCTCTAATCATGAATAAGTCCAAGCCGCTCTTGACCGTGAGCACGGCTGTCATGACAGTTTCGACTCTACAGAGTTTGCACCACTGTACCCACATGTAGTGATTTCATACCCCGTTGCCGGGTGGACTAAAAGAACCTCCATTATGCCAGTGGCCGCGAACCACATTCACACTTCCCAGGTGTGTAGCCAGGAGATCACTACGAAGCCTTTACAAAGGGTTTCCTGACGAGCATGGGCCCACTAAGGTTTCACCCCTAACAGCATACAAGAGGCTCCAACCCCACTGTAGTGGCCCCCTCTTGAGCCTAGCGGTTCATATGGTAGTCCAGCTGACACCTATTCCCCGTACCATCAAAAACACCCATACTACGCCGGGGATAGACCTAATTAATTGGCCAAGCTGCCCCATCTCATCATGTGGTTGGCACTGTAAAGCCAGGTTACATGCTCCATGAACCGGTCCTTTGGATCCAGGCAAGTACTAAACACAAACCCGAATCTCGTGCACCCAGCACCAACCAAATCATCCAACTTGCCTCGATCCCTACCTCTACATAACTCATAATGTCTCATTCAAGAGTAAGGCAAACAAGTTGATATTCTCATATTCCACTTATCCCATTCTAAGCATGGCTAAGCATAAGTATTATGAATGAATGACATAATAAAACAAATCCCAACCCAAGCTACAAGGAAACAAGATAATGCAATTCTAGGGAAACTTCCTAGCATGGGTTTCATATTTCAATTGACAATGCAAATAATTCTATCTACACATCCTAGCATAGGATCAAAGTTGTCAAGGACACTTGCCTTCTTCCTGCTGCTCTAGGAATGGAAAGTCTTGGTCTTGGAAGGGGAGAACTTGCTCTGGGGCAGATTCTACTCATGCCAATACACATAGCAAAAGAAAACAACAATCCATAAGCCATAGTTCACACTTTCACTCATGCAAACTATACATACATACATATGAAAGTCATTCACATATCTAAGTGTTGTGGTTACACTAGATTTGTTAATTTTAGGCCTACATGCACTTCTGAACATATATCTATATATATTATTTCTAACTTTTGTATTCAGATTTCTATTTGCACACTATATATGAATTTCCAATTTAAACAATTTCTTCATGTTTAATCAATACACTTCTTAGCCACAAAGTTTGCATGAAAGAAAGTTTCCTACTCCAAATAGGTTTTAGATCTTCTACAAAATCTTAATTTGAAGTTCTTGAGAATAAAGACCTGATTTAACATCTTCAAATCATGCATACTTATTTTCCTATATTTTCAGATTTTATTTCTATACCTAAAAGTGAACTTTACTATTAAAATAGTTAGTCATATCATTTAAACAGAATAGGTTCTGATCTAATATGTTCAATAAAATATTTTTGAACTTCCTCTCTGGTGTGAAACAATTTAAATTTATTTTACTAGTTTTAGAATTATTTCCTGGCCTAAAATGTGTCTCTAGAGATAATAATAATGAGCAACACTTAGGCAGATTTCATTTCAGCCTAAAATCTATTTTAAACTCATTCTAAAGTTTTCCAAGTGCTAGGAGAGTTTAAATTTGAATTTGCACATGTGTTTGCCTTACCTTTTAAATTTAAATCCTAGTCACATATTCAAATTTCTGAATTTAATATCCTATAGGGTCAAAAAGGGAAATCCACCCTATTACAGGGTTTAATTTACTATTTCCTAAATTTTCAGGGGCCTAGTTACACATAACAGAGGGGGTTTTCCTAATTTTTATTAAGTCCAGGGGCTAAAACTGATTTTTAAATGAATTTACATGAATTTCTAAAGGTCCAGGGGCTAGATCAGAAGTTTCTGAGGCTAGCTCGTGTTTTCCGAGATCCCCAGGGGGTAGCGCGTAAGAATCCCGGCCTTTATAATACAGGTCCGACGTGGACCGTCCGATTTAAAACAGACGGCTCAGATTAGATCGCCGAAACGGTACGCGTCGGTTTTATTTCTACCGTGCGATTTAAAATAGACGGCCCTCAAGGGGCCACGTCGCCCTGGCCGGAGCCAGCCCGCGCACGCGGCGGCGGGGGTGGCGATCTCGCCGGCGCAGCCTCGGTTTTTGCCGCTACATGCTAGAACTCGCATCTTTTTGCATGGATCGGCTGCAGAGGGTTAGGGGATGCTCACCGAGGGGTTTTCCTGCACTCGGAGGCCCTGGATGTCGGTCGGCGGCGAGCTTCAACGGCGATGGTCTTCGGTGCACGTCGGGGTGGCAGTTGGGGGCGCAAGTCACGTCGTTTCCTTCACCTGCAGGGCTCCCCGGCGGTGGTGGAACGTGATCAGCACGTTAGATCAGGAAATTTGAGCAACGATCGAAGGAAATCGACGGTAGAAGCTTCGGTTCTCACCAGAGAGAAAAACGGCTGATCGGGGAGGAAAAAGGGGCGGATTTCGGCGTTTAAATAGACGAGGGAGGGTGGCAGTCTGTTGAGATCATGTTGGGGGCGTCCGGGACAGGAGATCGGGGCTGGGAGCATGGGTTCCGGGGGTTGTTTTGATCGGGCGCGAGAGAGAGTCCGGGGTCGGTTGGGCGCGCGGGAGGAGAGGGATGACACACGGGCCCCGTGTGTCATTGAGAGGGAGAGAGAGGGGGCGCGGGTTTGGGCTGGCGCGGGGGTCTTGGGCCGACAGAGCAGGTTTCGGCCCACTGGCCATTTTCTTTTTTTCCTTTTCCTTTTCTTTTTCTGTTTTGATTTGAATTTGAATTCCAGTTTGAATTTGAATTGATTTATCACATGCATTACGTCCAAAATTTTTTAAATTCCCCTCTTTAGCAGGTTTTGGGGTGTTACACCCTGTAAGGCGCCATGATAGTGGTGTGAGTGTTGCTAGTGTGTAGCATCCCCAGGCTGGACGGCTGCACTTTTGCTTAGTTAGTATGAGAGACTAGTTATGTATATTACTTCCGATGTGTAATTAATTTTGTAAAATACTTCCGCTGTTTTGTGAAATATAAAAGTTTGTATGTTGTTCATATTCTTTTCTTGTGTGCTGTTGGGTGCCCCATCGAACAGCACCACCCTCTGCGATCTCGGAGTGGGTGAACCACGGGGTGGTCCCCACAATAACTAACAGTGGAAGATCTTAATAAAGGAGGTCTCCCTGGTTCTAGAAAAATGTGTTTCATTATTTTTTGAGTTGTATACAGGGAGAAATGGAATTTTGAAGTTGATAGGAAATGCGTGTTCTTCCTCCGACTTGGATTAAACCAAGATGTCGTAGATGAACACCACGACAAACTTGTCTAGCTCTGGCATGAATACCAAGTTCATCAAGTACATGAAATGAGCTGGACCGTTGGTGAGGCCAAATGGCATGACAAGGCAGTCATAGAGCCCGTACCTCATCGAGAAAGCCGTCTTCCGAATATCCTCAGCCCGTATCTTAATCTGATGGTACCCTGATCTTAAATCCATCTTGGAAAAGATCTGTGCTTCGACCAACTGATCAAACAACATGTCAATCCGTGGCAATGGGTACTGTTTCTTGATTGTCACAGCGTTTAGTGGATGATAGTCCACGCAAAGCCGCAACGTTTCGTCCTTCTTCTTGACGAATAACGCCGAACAGCGCCATGGCAAGGAGCTCAGCCTAATAAACCCCTTTTCCTGCCGATCTGTCAACTGCGTTTTAAATTCTGCCAATTCCTTTGGTGCCATCTTGTACGGCATTCAGGATATTGGCATTTTTCCCGGCGCAAGTTCAATATTGAACTCCAACTCTCGGTCAGGCGGCATACCCGGTAATCATCCGGGAACACGTCGGCAAACTAACGGACTACTGGAATGTCTTCCAAGCTGATGGTAATGGATTGGTATATGGCTGGAAGTTTTATTTCTGTACTGTCCAGAAACAAAGAATGAGATCATGCATCTTGAAGGACGGTGTATAAAACAGCACCGTGGCAGTTTAGCCATGACATTCCTAAGATGACATCGACCTTTTGTCGCTCTAAAACTATGAGAGACATAGGGTATACCCTTCTCCCTAAGCATAACAGTGCTTTTGGAACCATTACGCTTGCTGAAATTTTCTCACCCGGTGAACAAATCAAATAAGGATTTTTGGTGGGTAGTATGTAAAAGCCCAAGAAAAGGGACTTGCAAAAACTTTTTATCACCTCACAACACCACAGTTTTGTTGTGGATAGATTGTGAAAAAGTGTGAAGAGCATGTAACCTCCATCAAAAGAGTGATTAGAGGGGAAAGCCTACATTTTCACAGTGGGAATTTTACTCATGAACATGAGAGGTTGAGCTCACCGCTAGAACTTTAAAAGTCTTGGGAAGGTTCAGTCCAAGTTTCATGAAAATCCAACACTTTTTGAGGCACTTTTGGAGGTATTTGAAAAGGAGGCTAATTTGAATGTAAATTCAAATTGCAGCAACTTTCATCACTAAAATTCAAAAGTTAGCTTCATATTCAAACTCAGAACATTTATCTGAGTAAGCCCACCAATTTTCATCCTCATTGTAGTTCATCTTGTCAAGAGCTAAATTTGCAAGAATTCAAAACTGAATTTGAATTTCAGTTTAAACATGCAGCAAATTTAGCCAACACACAGTTCAAATTTGAGAATTCAAATTTAAACCAAGACTTGGTGACTAAGTCTCACATTAAATTGTGAGTAGCTGAGGATATTTTGGCACAACAGAATTCAGAAAATTGGAAAACAAAAGAATTAGAGGGGAGGCCCACTGGTCAGTAGACTTAGCACAGAAGTCTCCTCAGCCGACTTCCTCGACCGAGCGCGCTCGCCAGCTGCGGCCAGCGTCGGCGCCCGACCACCTCGGCCGGCCAGCTCCTGCTTCGGCAGAGGAGGTGGCACAGCAGGTGTCGCGCTCTCCACTGGCCTCAGGGGCCTATAAAAGGCCCGAGACCGCCGGCGAGTTGCTGATTTTCGCGAGTTCCGCAACCAGCAGCCTAGTCGCCCGAGCTCCGATCATGTGCCACCCCAGCTGTGATCATCTTCCGGCTTTGACCTTCATAGGAAAGTGAAGCGCTAGCTCGTCCTCAAGACCACCGCGCAAACCGTTCCATGGTTCGACCTTTGTGCGCGGAGAATTTTCCAGTTTAGGGCGGGTAGCTCATTTCGGGACCCAATTAGGTTTAGGAGAAATTCGGGAAGCTTAGTGGGTGGGAGGTCGAACGGAGCTGTGAGCGAGCATCTAGAGGTTCTGGCGACCCTTCTCGATCGAAAACCGGAAGGAAATCACCGTCGGAACCCTAAGTTCACCCTAGAACAGTGTGGCGGAGGAGGGGTTCGCCGGTGAGGTCTGGGTTGCCGGCCGTTTAGGGCCCAACAGAGCTCATGCCGAGCTTCCCGAGGTTTCCCTGAGTGTGGCGACGCGATTAGCGCATGAAGGAGATGGTCAGAAGGGCGGGAACACGTTGCCGAGGGAGCACAGAGGCATAGGGCTCGTCGCCGCCGAGCTATGGCGGTTAGCCGGTGGCGACATGGTGTCCAGCGGGTTCAGCACTCGAGATTACGTGGGGGCGGCGAGTCTCGTCGGCTCCGGCGAGCTAGATCGCCGGGAACGCCGACCTCGCCGGAGCTCCGGCGTCTTGGGGCGGCGACGTCGGGAGGTAGACGAAGGGCGTGGCCCCACCTGTCAGCCCATGTACTAATCGCGCGCGAGCGCGCGGTTAGTTCAATTTAAACGGGCGGGCCCCGCTGTCAGCCTCTGGTTTAGCGCGGGCAGGGATTTTCTGTAGGAAAATAATTCAGGGATCAGCTCAAGCTTTAGAAATTCATAATTTGGTGTAGGAAGCTCCAAATTCAGTGAACCAAATTTTGCTGAACTCAGGATTCTGAGTACTTTCCATCAATACCAAATTCAGCTCATGAAAGTGAATAGTTTTCCAGAATTAAATCCCTAAAATTTAAACTGTTGGGAATTTTATCTGGAGAACCACTTTATGAAAAATTCTGAAATTTGGCTGAGAGGTTAATTGGAAAATCCCTGAATCCCAGTAAAATTTTCAGACTCATCCAAGTTCATTTAGTTACCCTAATGGGGTGATTAAGACAACTGCCCTGAGAAAATAGAAAAATGTACAGAAACATTTTTCAGATTTTCTCAAATCTTAATTAGGCCATAACTTTCTGTAGAATTCTTCAAATGACATGAAACCAACTCCATTAGAACCATCCTAAATTCTAGTTTCCAGAAAGTAATGGTTGGAGCCATGAAAACCCCTAGAATTAATTAGAGGCTCAAATATTGACCAAATGGGCTTCTATTTGTACAAGGTTCAAATGAACCTTGTTTCAAATGAAACTTGGTCAAGACTCTGGTTAGGACCCTACCAAGCCACAACAAAAATTTCAGAACCAAAGGGGAGGGCTAGCTAGAGTTATTAGTAATTAAGTATTCAAGTTCACACATTACATTTAAATTGACATGTCGTATTTCATTAAACGTGTAGTCGCTGAAGAAGAGACTCCGGAAGTGCTGGACTTCCTTCTTCCGGACGAAGAACTAAACCCTGACCAGCAGCAACAAGGCAAGCCCCGGTTTGCATTAACCCTTTTATAAGTTATACTTTGTTTACATGAGTCATGTGAAGTATGATTGTGCACTAGGTATAGGATGGATGGAACCCCACTTGCATAACCAGAATTTTTCCCTAAGAGTGAGGGTAGTGTCTAGGACCTCGAGTAGACAGGCTATGCTTAATGAGTCATAGGACTTCGGTACAAGTCGAGTAGTTGGAATCTACTGGCGAGATAGGTTTGGGACACACGGGTTCGGTTGAGTGATGTGAGATCACTTTAGTAAGGAAAATGAGACTAGGCAGGGGCTAGGGCGCAGCAAGAGGAAGTCTTGTGTGCGGAGCCCTGTCCGTGTTGATTGAGGACCGATCCGTGTGCGGCCCTGCTGAACATGTATTGAACGTACCGAAGGCATATCGGATATATGGGCCCCGATAAACTGATGTAGCCTAAACCTCCGGGCGTCGAGGCATAACGCACCGATTTATAGGTGTACACTGAGGGCAGCAAGGTGGAAATCTGCCAATGGGCATAGAGAGATGCTCCGTGTGAGGAACCTCCTGCTCGTTTCGGTGCGACCGGTTCGACGTTTGGGCTGTTGGGTGAAAGGTTGTCCCGTACGACATCGAGTGAGCGTGCTGTGCAGCTCCACGGGTGGGCGTACGTGACGTGCTCTTTGGGTTTCCCTGCAGGTGGATATCGAGTCGATTCGCCGTCCCTCGCGGTGACGAGTACCGCTTGTTCACTGCATCGTAACGTAGATTAATGAATGAAATGATATGACTCAATATTGCTGTTATGATATACTTGTATTGCTACAAGTGTGCCACCTAATATTGCTCACTGAATTTCAGCTTCATGAACCGTTAACTTGTGGCTAAAAGATGAACTAAGGATGAACTTGTAGGCGTGTCCATTTGCTGCAACATTGCTATCCTATGTCATGGTACACCTCATGTAGAGTTTCATGCTTAGGTGAGTCGGTTAAGCCTTGTTGAGCCTTCGTGCTCACCGTTGCTGCTTAAGTGTTTTTCAGGTGAGGAGCCACCCACGGACTCGGAGTACGAGTCCACCGGCGAGGGATACCCTCCGTCGGGGACCACGGCTGAGTGGGAGCCGTGCACGCCGCGCTGAGATGAGACGTGCAGCTAGTGTGGGTTGCCATAGGGCTGGGCAACCGACTTTTGCTAGATAGGCGGGCGTGAGTTGTACAAAAGAAAATTCCGCTGTGTAATAAAAGAACCTAGTTTGTAACTGAGAAGTGTACTACTTTGTACATTCAGTTTGTTTTCCCATCTAATATAATGCGTTCTTATGACGTGTGCTGTCGGGTGTCGCATCGCGCGGCACCACCCTCTGCGATCCTGGATGAGCGGATTCCGGTCCACCACATAGTATTTGCAAACTATGCTCAGCAACATAAGCTTGGCTAATTAAATTATACGTGGCATCCGAACCAAATAAAACTATGGCGGGGTGTTTGTGGAGTTGGAACATACCCGCAAGGATGGGTAATCCCTCCGGCACGTTCTCTATGGCCAGTTGGTGGACATTTCTGGGCTTGGGGTTTGCCCGCCATGCATTAATGGAATTCCGGGGCTGATTCCTTCCCGGAAACTGTGGTGCCACTCCGCTGCCTTGCTTCTTTGAGCAATTATTGGCGAAGTGCCCCTGTCGACCACACTTGAAAAATGCGTGCGGTGGCTGGCCGGTGCTTGGGGGATGAAAGCCTGGCATGCTCTGCTGAGGTGCAAACGCACGCGGCATTGCCCGCTGCTTCTGTTGTTGCTGCGGAGCTGCTGGTAATGCAGGTCGGAACGCTGGCTGTGGATACGGCCGATTGCGGAACTGCATCGGTCGCTGTGGTGGCTGCCAGCGTTGACCCGATGGTGTGCAATACACCATCCGATATTTTTCGGGAGGACCTCCTCCCTCTCCGCTGCTCCGCGGCATGCTGCGCTTCTTCTCCACCGCGGCCAATTCCTTGCCGGTATCTTCTTGCACAATCACAGTATCAATCATCTCGTTGAGGCTGCCGCGATTGAACATGACAAGCTTGTCCTTCAGGAACGGATTCAGCCCCTGGTAAAAGTAATCCCGCCGCTTCTCATCCGTATCCGCGTAATGTGAAGCGTACAAGGCAAGATCATTGAACGCCCGGGCATACTCCTGTGTGTTCCTGTTTCCTTGTTGCAGGTGGAGGAATTCTTGTGTCTTTTTCTTCATAAGACCCGGTGGAATATGATAGGCCCTGAAGGCCGTCCGGAACTCCGCTCAGGTCAGAACTCGCTCGGTGGGTTGGGAGGCGCAGAAGTTCGCCAACAAAGTGGTAGCGGACCCCATAAGTTGTTGGGCCGTGAATTGTGTCTCCTTCTGCCCCGTAACACGGAGCATCCCAAATTTCATCTCCATCTTGCAGAGCCAGTTGTCCGCATTGATGGGCTCATCCGCCCGCGAGCATACCGGGGGATGTGTAGCCAGGAAATCTGAGTAGGAACTCTGCTTTCATTCCTCTCGGTCTTGGCGCCTCTCTGGACGAGACGTATTCTTGATATGTGTATGAAGCAACTCGGTGTGCTGCTGGTGCGAGCCCGCCATGGCCGCGACTATGTCTGCCAACGTGACCGTTGGCGGTGGTGGTGGCTGTGGTTGCTGCTGTTGCTGTCCTAGGAAGTCTCTGGAGGCTGTTGGGAGGCATCTCCTCCCTGACTAGAACCCCCAACCTCAGGGTTGGCACGAGTGCGAGTCATTCTGGAATTAAAAACAGCAACGTCAGCACATGTCATACTCAAAATTCCATGGAAAAAAGTAAATACTGCAGTGACACATTGAGAAAATTGCACTACATTCACATATATTGATAAAGCAAAGACTTTATACAAGATACATTATTCTTGGGCCTCCGAGAAGTCATGCTCATGTCGTTGTTACAGAAGTTATTACACACCACCCTCACTGCCCTACTTGGCAACGGTAAACTCCCTAGTCAGAGTAGAAATCGAATTCCTGCGGGTCTTCCTCCTCCGCTGGTTCTGCTGGTGGCTCAGGGTCCATGACATCCTCTTCGGGTTCCGGCATCACCGGAATACCGAGAACCACGGGTACGGCATGTACCATTGGTAGGCCCACTACCGGAGGTAAGAGGTCCTGCAAAGCATGCACCTCGTCCATGGCCTGGTTGTAGTACATCTCCCAGTTCTGCCCCTCCTCAATCGCGTCATCACGATCTTGAGTAAGGACCTCGTTCTGGTGGGTCAAAGCTTGGACTTACTGCTGCAAAGTCGCAATGTCGACACGGCTTTTCTTCACTGCGTTCTTCAAACGACGCAACTGATCATGCTGCTGATTCAGTCGCTTGATTGTTGGAAGAAGTACATTACAAAGTGCGTTGTGAGCACTCTCGTAATGGTCATGGCGGCTGGTGCTCTCCTGGAGCTCAACGGCAAGTCGATTCGTATGGACGGCCTGGCTGTCCATCATGTTATTTCCTGCCGTCAGTTGGAGGCTGAGGTTCGCCTCTGCTGGATTGTATCTTGAGCAACTCGGATCAGTCGCCGCAAAATACCGCTCCCACCACACGTGGTTAGCTCACCCCTCCACTGGGAGAAGCATGTATGGAGTGCCCTCCATATCTCGCACGTGCAGTTGGCAGAAACGCGACATGGCTTCACGGGCTGCCACTTGCCACATATCCTCTGGGTGTCTACCTTTCACCGTGATGGTGAACGGTGCCCAACCCGACGGAGTGGACTTTGCTGGAACATCGACATGCATCGTCCATGTCGTGTTCCCCTCCTGGCCTTCTTCCTTGGCAAGGTAACGCGGCATCTCCACATATACAAAATATTGAAGCATCAGCTTCAACATGTCCGGATAACCACGGCGTTGAGAATAATGGGACACCACCCATCTGTTCTCCAACTGTTTATATGCTCCCATCTGTAGAAACATATTTGAAAAAGGTCAAATATTCATTTCAACAGTAAATCAATGAGTTATAACATAAAACATGTCATTGAACTCATAAAACTTGGAAACATAAATCAAACTTAGAACGAATTTGATTTCTGGCCGATTTCCTTCTACCCAGATTTAGACCATGTTAAGAGCAAAATCAGTTCTGGAGTTCAAATCAAAGTTAAATTTAACTTCAATAGATTTCCAGAATGTATTTGTATGCCCTCAGATCTGTCCTGGTTCAAAAGTTATGAGATGTCAAAGATAGCAGAATTTCTGGAGAAAATTGGGCATCACCCCCCTGCTTGAGGTACTGATTTTATCCAAGAATTCCAGTAAATTCTATACCGAATTTGACAAAACTTTCTGTTACAAAGTTGTAACATATCTCATGAACTTTTCATAACTGCATCGTCTTTTATTTTTTTATTTTTATGCTGGATGTTATGCTCATTTTACGGAGAGTTACAGAGTATTTACTCTGTTCTGTTTTCTGGACAGTTTCAACTCTACTGCACATTTCGACAAGTTAAGGGATGAAAACACCTCTGGACATCAACAGAAAAGTTGTAGAACTCTACCAAAGCTTTCCATAAATGTATCATACGACCCTAACGTTGAAAGCACTCTACCTCTACACTCTGTATACTTCAGCATTATTTCAGCTGAAAATAGAGGACTCTGCTCCTAGCCTTACATAAGTTGAAACTTGCTTAATTTGGAAATCCTTATCAACAGAAGGAGTTTAAATCAACATTTTAGTGTTCTGGATTAAAACTTTCATATTTTACAATGAAGTGGATCATTTAGTTGGGTGTGACATCGAGGCTTCACCAAAATCATGCCGGTACTACGTTCCTCACAAAGAAACCTTATACCGGACTTAGCCGGCTTAGTTAATTCAGTGGCACTAAATGACTCTCGCGCACGTGTTCTACTCGGCTACCGATTCGTGGTTAGGCTACCTGCATAAAAGCACACAATCATCAGGTTCAGCTGCACACTGAACCTGGCTCCATAACAGATTCATACACCCGCCCATCGTCACTCGCACGGGTGTTCTCAACCCAAACACGCCTTGAGCTATGTGTTCACGTTACCAACCACGTGACGGGGTCTCCACCTACTTGCCCGTAGCGCGCCGGGGACTGGCCTTGCTCAAATACCCCAAACGACATGAAGAGTCGTAGAGGATAACCAAGCTGGCCAGGTTACCTGCCACCCGTGAGGCTCCACCCTTAAGCTTGTGTGCACTGGTGGACAGCGCTTACATGCACCCGCCAAGACAAAGAGTCCTGAGATGCATAATTTTTCCGACATAACAAATAGGTTAGTGTTGCCACTTTCTATACACTAATAACATCCTTATGTGAGCTAATAACTGGTTACTCACTGAGTTTTTTAAAATTTTGTCTTTTTCAGTGTGTTAAACCTCAACGATGCTCTCATGCCACGTGTAGAGGACCCAACGGTCCCGACATTTCATGATCTTGCTGAGGGGTGCTGGACAGCACCGGATAAACACACGAAAAAAACGATAAGTGGAAGCTAAGTTTTATTACATAAACTGTTTAGAAACATAATTTACATCAAGTATCGTTTATAGTTTACCCTCACGGGCGTAGACTAAGCAAAAAGAGTTCACGTTCAGCCCGTTAACGTGTCCTCACTAGCACACACACCACAATAACACGGCGGCGTGCACGGCTCCCACTCGACTGTGATTCCCCCTGGGGGATCCGTCTCCTCCTCTGGAGCCTCCTCCTCATAAGACCCTGCAAACGCTTCAACAAACAAGCAGTGAGCACGATGGCTAAGCAAGACTGACCCGTCTCACCAAACATGTAACTCTATATGCGGGAATTGAAGTGCACAATAGGAAATTCTTTGCATAAGGACTCGCCTAAGAAATTGATCCTTACTTTCAAGTTTTAGCCTCAGATTATTGGAAAACCTTGTGCTAAGTCACATAGGAAGTCCGCAATCAAACAAAAAATGCATTCCTCTTATCTGCCTTGCCTAAGGTTGGAAAGAACTTTGATTTGCTGTAAACTAAAGCATTCCATTAACAAACAACGTAGTACTTTCATACATCAACTTTTTATCATGACAACTAGCCTATTCTTTCTACATCACGGTACAGTGAACAAGTGGTACTCACTGACCGTGAGGGACGGCGATTATAATCGATTTACACCTGAAGGGTTACCCGAATAACCCGTCACATACGCCCGTACTCGATGTTGCATACAGAAACAATCACGGACGTTGTACGCAACAACCATTTATTCGTTATCCAAGTGTTGAACCGGTCCTATCGTCCCTGGTAGGAGGTCTCTACGCGGAGCACCCTTGGTGCCCGCTAGCCGATTTACACCTCGCTGCTCTCAACCTACCCTCATAAGACAAGCAATGCCTCAACATATCGCTACCCGAGTTACATCGGTTTCCCCGTTCCCATATAGCCGGTAGGTCTTTGGTACAGTTCTAGCTTGTTAAACAGGCCTGCACATGGCTCAGTCCTCAATCGGCACAAGCAGAGCTATGAAACCCAGGCCCCAAAGTCCTGCTGCCCTTACTCTTTGCTCGGTCTCATTTTCTTGCCATGTGATTCATTGTTTATTTCTCTAACCGAGTGGTGGGTCTCTAAGCCTATTCTCGCGAGTAGTTCTAACTACTCAACTTGTACCGAATCCTATACCATTTGAGCATTGCAGTGGCCACTCGAGGTTTAAATCCTAAACCCAAAATCACTGGTTCTCTTTGCTATGCAATTGGGTTTCCAATCAAGACTCTAATGCACATCATAAGAAATGCATAATGTAAGTGATCAAAACAATAAACTTTAAAATAGGTTAATGCAAACGGGAGTTTGCCTTGCTGCTGGTAGTCGAGTAAAATCTCTTCCGGAGGGATACAATCTAGTATCTCCCGTTCCTCCTCGACCTTAGCGACTACATGAAGTAAGAAAAATAATGCATGCCAATTTAAATGCACATGCGTTGATTTAAGATTATAAAGACTATAAGTCTAACTAGACAACACTTCTGAGTCTGAAATTTTTACTGTGGTTTGGTAACAACCTAAACAGAGACATGGTTAAAATTCATTTGAAGCAAAGCTCATTTGAGACCTTCACAGATAAATGTATATTTGGCCATAATTAGAGCTCTTATGGTTTTCTAGGAATTTTCATGGATCAATCCATGACTTATTGGAAACTAGGGTTTAAGATGGTTCTAATGGAATTGGTTTCATATAATTTGGAGGATCCTAGCAAAAGATATGAGCTAATTAAGTTTTAGAAAACTCTGAAAATGTTTCTGCACATTTTCATTTTCACAGGGGCAGTTCACTTAATTTCAAAATTAAGTGGGCTTAATGAGCTCGGATGGATCTTAAATTTTTCAGGTGACTAAAGGATATTTAAATGAACATCCTGGCCAAATTTCAGAATTTTCCATAAAGGGAATCTCCAGTTAAAATTCCCAACAGTTTAAAATTGGGGGATTAATTCTGGGGAAATAATGGATTTCATGGAGTGAAACTTGTTTTGCTGGAAAGTACTCAGAGATCTGAATCCAAAAAATTTTGGTTCACTCGATTTGGACAAACCTAGCGAAAGTTATGTGCGTTTGAAGTTTGGGGAAAATCTAAAAAATTGGAAAACCGTGAAACGTTTAAATGTCTGACTGCGGGGTCCACAGGCGACGTGTCACCTCCAGGAGCAACCACACACGGGGCCACAGGGTTAACTATGCATTGTCACAAACTGATCCCAGCCCACAGAGGATCTGGCGCCCGAAAAACAGAGACTGACATGCGGAGCCCGTGGGTTGTCTTCAACCTCGCGCTTCCGCGCCGGCCCGCCGCTCCCCTCGCCGGAGAGCTCGCCGGAAGGAAGTTGCCGGCTACCGAACTTCATGATTCTCGCCGCCTCTGCCTATTCTCGCACGGGGAACACATTGCTACCCTTAGCTCGACACGAAGAAGACAGGAACCTGGCCGGCGACGTGCGGTGGCTTCGGGAGAATTTGGCTGTGTCGGCCGACCTCCCTAGCACCTCAAAAGCTTGAGCAATGGTTCCTACAGAATCAGTGCATCCCAGGGAAGATCGTCGTTGATGCAAATGAGCTCGGGAAAGGCTCTAAGTAGTATGTCACCGTGCGACCTAGGTCAAATATCGGGGAAAATGGGAAAACTCGGAGAACAGAGGATGTACTCGATGGTTCTCCGAGGGTTTTGATCCTATGAACTTGCACGGACCTCTAAAAGTGGTTTGCTAAGTTTGGTGATGAGTGGTGCGACGTGTAGCATGAATTTTGGGCAATTAGCCGACAGCTCATCTTGCATGCCGGCGTAAAGAATTAAAATTCCGACGAGCACAGCCCATGGCATGCGGCCGGGGTTTGTGGTGAATAAGTACAAGACCTAGGCAAACCTTTTTGACATTTACAGCTCGGGGAAAGAGTGACTGTGGTGGCCGGACGACACGTTCTTGTGACGGCGGCTCGGGTTGAACCGAGGAAGAAGAAGAAGCTCAGTGCTTGCTGGAGGAAACTGATCACGAGGTGCTGAGGGCTGGAGCACGTCGAGTGAAGGTTGGCGCTGCTACAGAGCTGCTCAGCCGAGCGTGATATCCCCCGGAGAAGGGTGATCACCGAGGGAGCAGAGGAGGCGGAAGCTCAGTAGATTTTTCGGATGCACGAGCGAGTAGCGTGTTTGAGCAGAGGACAAACTCGTTTGGGCGTCACCGGGGCGTATTGATCAGAACAAAAGGAGAAGGAACCTCCTTCGGGGCGAGGGGGGCGCAGGCAGCTCGGTGGCCGTCGCAGTGGTGCCTGCCCCGCTCAGTGTCGCCCCCGCACAGAAGAAAAGAGCTGCAAGCTTCCTCTGTTTCACTTGTCAGTGGGCCCTTCATCAAATTTTGTCCTCCAATATTTAATTTCTCAATTGTTTCAAATATTTGCGACCCCCTGTCCCTTGCAATTGATCAAACCACAAATTGGCCATTTGAAGTTTGAATTATTCAAAGTGGAAAGTTGGTTTGAATGAATTTGCTTCAAATGACAAACTGAAATTCAAATTCAGTTTGAATTTTTTCCACTAGCTCATGTCAAGATCAATCCCAAATGGGATGAAAATTTGTGGATGAGCTCATAAAATTGTGCTGAGTATGAATATGAATTCCTCTTTTGAATTCATGTGATGAAAGGAGTTTGAATTTGAATTTAAGTTCAAACTAGCCTTTTAATGATTGTATCCAAAAGTAACTCAGAGAGGTTTGGATTTGTGTGAAATTTGGCATGGGCATTCCTAACAATGTTTGTGCTCAGCCCTTATATGATGCATGTGGGAAATACCACTTTTGCATTTGGTGATTTCATCTTCTAATTAATCTATTGATGGTGGTTACTTGCTCTTCAAATATGTTCATATGTTTACCAAAAATGAGCTGAGGTGTGCGTGTGATGAACACTTTAAGCAATGGAAAAACATGGGCCCTTACATGAACAAACCGCGACTGTTGCAACCATTAGGCATCCCTGCCTGGAAGTGGGAGGACGTGAGCATGGATTTCATTGTCGTTTTACCCACCATTTTTCAGAAACATGATTCAGTGTGGGTAATCGTCGATCGGCTCATGAAGTCTGCCCATTTTATCCCTGTTAACATCAATTACAAAGCCAAGAAGTATGCTGAGCTGTACATCTCACGGATCTTATGTTTACACGGCGTACACCGCACTATCATCTCGGATCGTGGGACATTATTTGTGTCTCATTTTTTGGAGCAATTACATGCAGCGTTGGGTAGAAAACTGATCCGTGTTCAGCGTACCACCCGCAGACGGATGAGGAAACCGAGCGGGTAAATCAAATCCTGGAAGACATGCTACGAGCTTGTGCTATAAATCACGGTAAGAATTGGGATGATCACTTACCGTTAGCCGAGTTATCGTACAACAATGGGTACCAGGCCAGCATCAAGATGGCGCCCTACGAGGCGCTATACGAGAGAAAATGTCTCACATCTCTTAATTGGTGTGAGTCCGGAGAAAGGGTCACCTTCGGGGTTGATCTTCTCAATAATGCAGAAGAGAAAGTTTGTATTATTCAATCAAACGTGAAATCTGCTCAATCCCGACAAAAGCAATATGCGGACCGTAGAAGACATCCTATCATATTTGAAGTCAGTGATCACGTTTATCTACGTGTGTCTGCGATGAAGGGTGTGAATAGATTTGGGGTAAGGGGAAAGTTGGCACCCCGATTCATCGGTCCATTAAAGGTTTTGGAAAAGTGTGGATTCGTTGCATACCGGCTGGAATTACAAGCGACACTCTCCGGTGTGCACGAAATCTTCCACATCTCTCAGCTGAGGAAGTGCCTCAAGTTTTCAAGCACCGTTCAGCTGGGAGATATTGAGGAACTGAAACCGGATCTCACATATCTGGGAGAACCGGTTCAGATCATCGACGAGAAGGCCCGAATGTAATCGAACGTTGTGGTTCAACAAGATATTTTGGAGTAACCACTCCGCGAATGAAGCGGCATGGGAAAGAGAAGAGTTTCTTTTCGCCAATTATCTGGAATTTTTAACGTCGCACATCCGGTAATTTTCCATCATCATCTCTTTCATTTTTCACATTAAAATCTTGGGACGAGATTCTTTTAAGGGGGAGGGATGTAAAGGACCAAAATTTTGACTCGCTAAAGTGTTCTTCATCACACACACTACAGCTCATTTGTGGTAATCATATGAAAACATTTGAAGAGCAAGTAACCGCCATAATAGAGTTATTAGGAGATGAACATACCAAACACAAAAGTGGTATTTCCAACATGAACTTTTTATAGGATCAGCTCACAAATACCTTCTAAACTTTCCTAGGAAGGCTCATGCCAATTTTCAGAAAAATCCAAACCTTTTTTATGTACTTTTGGATACAATTATTAAAAGGGCTAGTTTGAACCTAAATTCAAATTCAAACTACTTCCATCACATGAATTCAAAAGAGGGATTCATATTCACACTCAGCATATTTTTATGAGCTCAACCACCAAATTTCATCCCATTTGGGATTGATCTTGAGATGAGCTAATTGTAGCAAATTCAAACTGAATTTGGATTTCAAATTGCATATTTGGTGCAATATTATTCAAACAACTTCACACTTTGAATTATTCAAATTCAAATGGTTATTTTGTGGATTGATCAAACTTCAGAGGGTATGACAGTCCTAAATTTTGTGCAAAAGGGAAATTCAATTTGTGAGCACAAAAGAGGAGCTGTGGGACCCACTGTCAGTGACACACTGATAAGAACCGACTCCACAGCGCCGTGCTTGGTTTCTTGTGCGCGCTCGCGAGATCGCCACGAGAGAACGCCTCAGCCAGCAGCTGCCTGCTTCCTCTGGCCACCGAGCAGCTTCCCAGACTCCTCATCCTCACCCTCGGATGATCCCGGAACCATTTCACTGAGTCTTTCCTTCCCTGCTCGCGCACTCGGCCGAAGAACCCCCGCACGTCCGACTCCTCTGCTCCACTGGCGATCACCCAACTCTGGTGCCTTTGACACCCGGCTGAGCAGCTCAGAAGATGCATTGGCCTTCACTCGACATCCTCGACCCATTTCCAGCTCGTGCCTGGCGTCCTCCGAGCTGCACTGTGCCATTTTTTCTTCCTCGGTTCAACACGAGCTGCCGCAACAAAAACTTGTCGTCTGGCTGTCACAGTCCGGCTTTCATCGAGCTTTAAACGCCAAAAGGTTCACCTAGGCCTTCTCGTTCTTCACCGCAAACCCCTGCAGCATGCCATGGGCTGTGCTCGCCGGAATTTCAAATATTTGCACCGGCATGCAATATGGACCGCTGGCTAGCTAACTAAAATTCATGCTGCACGTCGTAACACTCATCACAAAACTTAGCAAACTACTTCTATAGATCAATGCAAGTTCTTAGGATCAAAAACCACGGAGAACCATCGAGTAAACCTTCTGTTCTTTGAGTTATCCATTTTTCACCGAATTTAACCTAGGTCGCACGGTGAACTCATAGTTGCTGTCGTTTCCTGCGAGATCAGGGTTTTGGTATATGCTTATGGGGTCGTGGCGGTGCTGTAGGAGCCAACCGAAGAGAGCTTGAGGCACTACAGTGCCATAGCGATATCGCCGGACTTGCCGCGGAGGCTGTCGCTGTCGCAAGGCCATTTCCTGTGATTGCCGGTCGGCGCCAACGTCGGCAGCGTATTCCCTGAGCAATTTGAGGTAGAGGCAGCAAGTGTGGTTGAGTTCGGGGCACAGGAACCCCCTCCCGGCGAGTGCTCCAACGAGGTGGGCGGCGGGCTGGTGCGGGAGCGCGAGATAGAAGATGACCTCGTCGGGCCCACGCGTCAGCCTCTGTGTTGGGGGCGCCGGATCTTCTGTGTCTCAAGATCAGTATGTGACTACGCGTGTTTAATACTGTGGCCCCGTGTGTCTGTAAAATCCCCAAAAGCTGTAGCAAGAAAATTCAGCTCATATATACTTATGAAAAATGAGGGGAATTAAAACTTTGAATTATAATGGTATAAGTTAAAAGTGAGGGTTTAGACTTTCCAAAACTTCCAAACATGGAGATCTAAATTGATAACTTGGATCTTCATATTCCAAATATTCAACCTTCCAAAATTCAGCTCATTTGGAGGAGTTTTCATATTTGTTTGGGATTAAAAAGAAAAGCCCTCTAATCTGAATTTCAAATTCAGTCTCAAATCCCAATTCCCTCAATTTCAAAATTTGGTTTCACAAATGTGTTCTCCACCTTTGAATAAGCAGCCATGCCAAAAATTGGAAATTTTGGAGATGGTTTGCTATATTTTTGAGGCAATACAAAGTGGAGAATTCAAACTCCTTTTCAAATTCAAATGATCAAACCACATCCAAATTTCACACCAGAATTCAAACTATTTGAATTCAGCAAATTCAAACTATGATTTTGGGGTGAAGTAAAGTCTTTAATGTTGAGTTTCTGGGGTAAAATATCAGGGAATTATTGGATTAAAAGAGAGGGAGGTGGGGCCCAGCAGTCAGCCTCCCAACAGAGCTACCGCCTCTGTTTTCATCGGCTGATCGCCGAGAGGCCGCCAGCGCCCGGTGAAACCCGCTCCCGAGGAATTCCACCGCGCCACCTCCTGGTTCCTCGATCGCCAGCCGCTTCATCACCCTCGGTCGCAGCAACGAAGTCGGTCTTCATTTCCCTCAGTAACTCTCCGCTCCTTTCGTTCTCTCCCACGAGAAACCGCCTCAGCACCGTCGCCGTTTACTCCCTCGCCCATGCTCGCCCGAGCTCGGATGATCGAGCCCCAAACAGCAAAAAGAAGCGCAAGAGAGTGCTTCAGCCTCCACCTTTCTTTTCCATAAGCTTCCTAGCTCGTGCTACGCACAAACCAGAGATTGGCGCCGGCAATCGGAGGTGCTCGGCGGAACCCCGTTCGGTTCACCGTGGACAGCGCGCTACGGCCAGCTTCACCGCCCCTTCCCTGCACAAGAAAGGTGCATTGTTGTCCATAGATCGTGTTACTGAAAGCCTCAGGATGATTGATCAACCGGGTAGTAAGAATTTCGGGTTTTACTAAACCCTAGTTCATAGCAACACTTCTCGGTCTACAATCAAATTCATCGTGTTGCAATAACTAGAGCTCATCCTGGTCTAGGAGAAGCTTTGTTAGATCCCTGCGATCCTTCTCGCTCAAACGGCTCCGGAATCCATCAAGAACTGAAGGAGTTCTTCGAGTTTTTGTTGCCGCCGGAGTTTTGCGGGCTCGGATCGCCGGTGAGGTCCCCTCTCCGGTGGTTTCAGGGAGAGCGAGCTATGGGTCGAGGATGTCCATGGGACACTGGTGCTTTTGGAGCAAACCCTAGCCCGAATGACCCACTGTTGAGGGAGAGCGAGGTCGCCGAAGTAGGGTTCGACATGGTCGCCGGTGCAAGCACCTTTCCGGCAGTTGTCATTGGCTCCTGACCCCACCATCGTGTTCAGCACGGTGTAGAACTCACAGGCGGCGAGTTTGACGAAGTTTGGACCACGGGAACCCCGTCCCGACGAGCCTCGCCGGTGTGCGCCGCCGCGGGAGGCGCGGGCAGCGCGAGGAAGACGAAGGAGGGCCGGGTCCCACCGGTCACCCTCCGTATACGCGCGGGGATCGGCTTGTGGCGCCGGATCCCGTGCGGCTGCGCGGGAATAACCCCGTAGCCCCCAGTGTTGCCAAGATCTGACTGGTCCGAATTAAAACAGTGGGCCCAGTGCCAATTATTTGAAGTTTCTATTAGGGAAATAATTCCAGAAATTAGCTGATCTTTGCAAGCCCATAACTTTGTGTAGAAAACTCCAAAAAGAGTGAGACCAATTTTGTTGGAATCCTCATGAGGAGTACTTCACAGAGAAACCAATTTTAGGCTATGAAAATGTGGCGGACCAGAATCCGCTCATCCAGGATCACAGAGGGTGGTGCCGCACGATGCGACACCTGACAGCACACGTCATAAGAACACATTATATTACATGGGAAAACAAACTGAATGTACAAAGTAGTACACTTCTCAGTTACAAACTAGGGTCTTTTATTACACAGCGGAAGTTTCTTTTGTACAACTCACGCCCGCCTATCTAGCAAAAGTCGGTTGCCCAGCCCTAGGGCAACCCACACTAGCTGCACGTCTCAGCTCAGCGCGGCGTGTACGGCTCCCACTCAGCCGTGGTCCCCGACGGAGGGTAACCCTCGCCGGTGGACTCGTACTCCGAGTCCGTGGGTGGCTCCTCATCTGAAAAACACTTAAGCAGCAACCGTGAGCACGAAGGCTCAACAAGGCTTAACCGACTCACCTAAGCATGAAACTCTACATGAGGTGTACCATGACATAGGATAGCAATATTGCAGCAAATGGACACGCCTACAAGTTCATCCTTAGTTCATCTTTTAGCCACAAGTTAACGGTTCATGAAGCTGAAATTTAGTGAGAAATATTTGGTGGCACACATGTAGCAATACAAGTATATCATAGTAGCAATATTGAATCATAACATTTCATTCATTAATCTTCGTTACGACGCAGTGAACAAGCGGTATTCGTCACCGTGAGGGACGGCGAATCGACTCGATATACACCTGCAGGGAAAACCCAAAGAGCACGTCACGGACGCCCACCCATGGAGCTGCACAGCACGCTCACTCGATGTCGTACGGGACAACCTTTCACCCAACAGCCCAAACGTCGAACCGGTCGCACCGAAACGAGCAGGAGGTTCCCCACACGGAGCATCTCTCTATGCCTGTTGGCAGATTTCCACCTTGCTGCCCTCAACCTACACCTATAAATCGGTGTGCTATGCCTAGACGCCCAGAGGTTTAGGCTACATCGGTTTATCAGGGCCCAAATATCTGATATGCCTTCGGTACGTTCAATACTTGTTCAGCAGGGCCGCACAAGACTCGGTCCTCAATCAACACGGACAGGGCTGCGCACACAAGACTTCCTCTTGCTGCGCCCTAGCCCCTGCCTAGTCTCATTTTCATTACTAATGTGATCTCCCGTCACTTGAACCAAACCCGTGTGTCCCGGCCTATCTCGTGAGTAGATTCCAACTACTCAACTTGTACGGAAGTCCTATGAATTATTAAGCATAGCCTGTCTACACGAGATCTTAGACACTACCCTCACTCTTAGGGACAAGATCTGGTCATGCAAGTGGGGTTCCATCCATCCTATACCTAATGCACAATCATACTTCATATGACACACGTAAACAAAGTAAAACTTATAAAAAGGTTAATGCAAACCGGGGTTTGCCTTCTTGCTGCTTGTCAGTAGTTAGCTCTTCTTCTGGAAGGAGGAAGTCCAGCACTTCCGGAGTCTCTTCTTCAGTGACTACACGTTTAATGAAATACGCCATGTAAATTTAAATGCAATGTGTAAACTTGAATACTTGACTATTAATAACTCTAGCTAGCCCTCCCCTTTGGTTCTGAAATTTTTATGGTGCCTTGGTAGGGTCCTCACCAGAGTCCTGACCAAGATTCATTTGAAGCAAAGTTTAATTGAACTGTGTACAAATAAAAGCCTATTTGGTCAATATTTGAGCCTTTAAGTAATTCCAGGGTTTTTCATGGCTCCAACCATTACTTTCTGGAAACTAGAATTTAGGATGGGTCTCATGGAGTTGGTTTCATGTCATTTGAAGAATTCTACAGAAAGTTATGCCATAACTAAGATTTGAGAAAATCTGAAAAATGCTTCTGTACATTTTTCTATTTTCTCAGGGCAGTTCTCTTTATCACCCCATTAGGGTAACTAAATGAACTTGGATGAGTCTGAAAATTTTACTGCGACTCAGGGATTCTCCAATGAACCTCTCAGCCAAATTTCAGAATTTTTCATAACGTAGTTCTCCAGAGAAAATTCCCAACAGTTTAAATTTTAGGGATTTAATTCTGGTAAACTATTCACTTTCATGAGCTGAATTTGGTATTGCTGGAAAGTACTCAGAATTCTGAGTTCAGCAAAATTTGGTTCATCAAATTTGGAGTTTCCTAGCCAAAGTTCTATGCATTTGAAGTTTGAACTAAAACTGGAAATTCCAAAAATGTTTAAATCCTGTGGGTGGGTCCCACTCTTCGAGCCTGCCCATTCAGAATGCGGCCACACCGCGGACCACGGGGTTTTACCCGCGCCGCCGCACCGAATCCCGGCCACAAACCGATCCCTGCGCAAGGTCAGAGGCTGACCGGTGGACCCGGCCCCCTCTTCGTCTACCTCGCGCTCTCCCGCAGCTCCCGCGGCGGCGCCTCGCCGGAGTGCTTGCCGCCGGGCGTTTCACTGCCCGAACTTCGATGGAACTTGCCACCTGTGTCTAACCCGACTCGGAGAACACGCTGGTGCCCTCACCGGAGCTTGACAACGGCCGGAACAGTGCTCCCGCCGGCAACAGCGTCCGGGAGCTCATCGGCGACGTCAAACTCAGCATCCCCTGCACCTTTTTCGATGCGGTTTGCTCGGGGATCTCTGCTGACACCCGCTGATCATGGATATGGGCACCGATCTCTGTGAAAACAGCTGCAACTACGACCTCACCGGTGACCTAGACCGGAAATCGGCGCCGATGCAAAAAGCTCGAAGAACATCGCCCATACTCGATGAAACTCGATGATTTCTGGTCTCAGAGACGCGTGGGCGAGTCTAGATCATGTCTTTAGCTCGGTCTAAGGAGTGGTGGCTTACTTGCTATGAATTTCTGGATTTCGCCTGGTTCGGTTCTAAACACCCCGACACACAAATCCCCCAAATTCTTTGCCGACCGTGCGAGAGAGAGGGCGAGGTCAGTACGGTGGTGATCAGTACCTCGAGGCGGTTCTTTCTTGTGTTGCCTGTCGGGCACGAGAGTGCCTGGGTTGCTCGGACGCCAGCGACCAGAGAGCGGCGAGGAACAGGTTTGCGGGCGGAGGCGATTGTGGGAGGGGGAACACTTGGGCAGTCGGGGCACCGTGAAAACAGTCGAGCGAGCGTCGCGCTGGCGTCGTGACTCCGCGCTTTCACCGTGCAGTGGCCGCGTTGGGACGGGGTCGACCCCGTGCGTTGTCGCCCGCAGGTGTGTTCGACCTCGTGCCTGAGTCGGTTTGATTCCTGGGTGGCTGACCAGTGGGCCCTCTTCTCCCCTCTAATTCTTTCTCCCCCTTTCTTTTGTAAATATCCCAGCTACTGAACATTGAATGGGAGACTTAGCCCCCAAGTCTTGGTTTAAATTTGAATCCTCAAATTTGAACTGTGTTTGGCTAAATTTTCTGAATGTTTAAACTGAAATTCAAATTCAGTTTTGAATTCTTGCAAATTTAGCTCTTGACAAGATGAACTCCAATGAGGATAAAAATTGGTGGGCTTACCCAGAAAAATTTGCTGAGTTTGAATATGAAGCTAACTTTTGAATTTGAGTGATGAAAGTTGCTGCAATTTGAATTTACATTCAAATTGGCCTCTTTTTCAAATACCCCCAAAAGTGCCTCAAAAAGTGTTGGATTTGCATGAAACTTGGCTTGAACCCTCCCAAGACCTTTAAGTTCTAGGGGTGAGCTCCACCTCTCATGTTCATGTGTCCAAATCCCACTTTGTGAAAATGAAGGCTTTCCCCTCTAATCACTCTTTTGATGGAGGTTACTGGCTCTTCACAATATCTCCCAAGATATCCACAATACAAACTGTGGTGTTGTGAGGTGAAGAAAAGTTTTTGCAAGTCCCTTTTCTTGGGATTTTACATCCCTCCCCCCTTAGAAGAATCTCGTCCCGAGATTATAAAAGAAGATATAGCGATGTAATAGGGACTTACCCGTGCTGAGATGCCATGAACTCCGGGTAATTTGAACGAAGGAATTCCTCACTCTCCCACGTCGCTTCTTCGGCGGTGTGGTTGCTCCAGAGTATCTTGTAGAACCACAATGTTCTGCTACGCGTGGTTCGGGCTTTTTCATCAAGAATTTCCTCCGGATACTCATCATAGGTCAAATCTGGTTTCAGTTCGCCGATGTTTTCGGTACGAACAGCAGACGTATGCTTCAAACATTTTCGCAGTTGCGAAACATGGAAAACATCATGGACACCAGCACGGTATGCCGGTAACTCCAATCGATATGCCGCTGGTCCACACTTCTCGGTGATGGCGTAGGGTCCAATAAAACGGGGAGCGAGCTTCCCCTTCACACCGAACCGGTGCACACCCTTCATCGGAGACACGCGGAGGTACACGTGTTCACTGATGTCAAAGTGCAACGGTCTACGCCTCTTATCAGCGTAGTTCTTCTGCCGGGATTGAGCGGCTTTCAAATTAGCTTGAATCGCCTGAACGCGCTCTTCGGCGTCGTTCACCACATCAACCCCGAATGTGACCCTTTCACCGGACTCGCACCAATTTAATGGGGTGTGGCATTTTCGACCGTAGAGAGCTTCGTAGGGTGCCATCTTGATACTCGCCTGATAGCCATTGTTGTACGAGAATTCCGCCAATGGTAGGTGATCATCCCAGTTCCTACCACGGTGGATGGCACATGATCTCAACATGTCTTCGAGAACTTGATTCACCCTCTCTGTCTGGCCGTCTGTTTGAGGGTGGTAAGCGGAGCTCCTGATCAGCTTAGTACCCATGCAGCGTGTATCTGCTCCCAAAAGCGAGATACAAATAATGCACCTCAATCTGAGACGATGGTCTTGGGTACCCCGTACAAACACAGAATCTTTGCTATGTATAGCTCCGCATATTTGCCGGCATTGTAACGTGTATTCACCGGAATGAAGTGAGCCGTCTTGGTCAACCGATCAACGATTACCCAAATGGAATCATGTTTTTGGCAGTTAGGGGCAATCCCACAATGAAATCCATGCTCACATCTTCCCATTTCCATGCCGGGATCTTCAGGGGTTGCAACAGCCCTGACTTCCTCATATGATCCGCCTTCACTCGTCTACACGTATCGCACTCGGATACGTACTTAGCTACCTCCCGCTTCATCCGTGTCCACCAAAATTTCTTTTTCAAATCTTGGTACATTTTGTTGCTTCCCGGATGAATGGAGTATTTGGACAAGTGAGCTTCATCGAGGATCTTCCTCCTCAGTTCCATATCTCGGGGTATGACTATTCGGTCATTGAACCACAGCGTCCCCTCCTCATCTTTCTGGAAACATTTGATCTCTCCATTGTCTATCCGTCTCCGGAGATGTGCCATGCCTTTATCCTCTTTCTGAGCTGCAATGATGTCCTCCCTAATAGTAGGGATGAGGGCAAGGTTGTACAGCGATCCATAAGGAACCAAGTATAAACTTGGCTCTTCCTCCTCCACCGGTGTGATGGTGAGGTGAGGGACATGTGACTTCCGACTCAGCGCGTCGGCAACCACATTCGCCTTGCCGGGGTGGTAGTGGATCTCAATTTCATAGTCCTTGATTAATTCTAACCACCTCCTTTGCCTCATATTCAGCTCCTTCTGGGTGAAGATGTACTTCAAGCTCTTGTGGTCGGTGTAGAGATGCACCAGATTCCCCAGGAGATAGTGCCTCCACATTTTTAGCGCCAACACCACGGCAGCAAGCTCAAGATCATGAGTCGGATAATGCTGCTCATGGTTCCGAAGTTGGCGTGAGCCATATGCGACCACACGTCCTTCCTGCATCAACATGCAGCCGAGCCCAATACCGGACGCGTCACAATACACGTCGAAGGGCTTTGTTGCATCCGGCTGAGCTAATACCAGGGCTGTGGTGAGATGCTTCACCAATGTTTGGAATGCTCCTTCACATGCCGTGTTCCAAACATATTTCGTCCCCTTCTTCAGCAATTCTGTCATTGGTTTAGCGAGCTTGGAGAAGCTTGGAATGAATCTCCGATAGTATCCCGCTAACCCCAGGAAGCTTCTGACTTCGTGAACTGAAGTGGGAGCTTTCCATTTCAGCACTTGCTCTATTTTGCTTGGGTCAACCGCAATGCCTTCCGCTGAGATGATATGTCCCAAGAATGGCACTTGGCTGATCCAAAATTCGCATTTGCTGAACTTGGCATAGAGCTTGTGGTCTCGCAATCGTTGGAGAACGATTCGCAAGTGTTCAGCATGTTCGGCTTCTGTCTTGGAGTAAACCAAGATATCATCGATGAACACTACCACGAACTTGTCCAGCTCCGGCATGAACACCGAGTTCATGAGATACATGAAATGGGCTGGAGCGTTTGTGAGACCAAAGGACATGACGAGATATTCATATAATCCATACCTCGTCGAGAAGGCCGTCATCGGGATATCCTCCGCCCGGATCTTTATCTGGTGATATCTAGAGCGAAGGTCCATCTTTGAGAACACACTTGCACCCACAAGTTGATCAAACAATATGTCGATGCGGGGCAGTGGGTACTTATTCTTGATGGTGACGGCGTTGAGCGGCCGGTAATCCACACACAGCCTCAAGGTTTCATCCTTCTTCTTTACAAACAGCGCCGAGCATCCCCAAGGCGAGGAACTCGGCCTAATGAAACCCTTGCTCAACATATCATTGAGCTGTTCTTTCAGTTCAGCCATCTCATTTGGAGCCATTTTGTATGGTCTCCGTGATATGGGCGTAGTCCCGGGTGCAAGTTCAATCTTGAACTCGACATCCCGCTCAGGTGGCATGCCCGGAAGATCATCCGAGAACACGTCGGGGTACTCCCGGACTACGGGGATGTCTTCTAACTTGAGAGCTTCAGCATTATTAATTGCTAAAACTTCCCGGACTGGCGTGTCTAACACCATGGAATGCGGACGGTGGAATGGAGAATTTAAGTGAACCGTCCGTGTCCGAGTCTCTAGGACAGCGCCATGGTATTGTAGCCATGACATCCCTAAGATTGCATCAATCTTTTGCCCCATAAGGATTATCAAGGTGGTGGGATATAGTTTCCCACCTAACCACAGAGGTGCCTTTGGAATCATCATATTAGCTGAAATCTTCCCTCCCGGTGAGCAGATCATATAAGTGCAGTCGGTTGGGAAGACTTGCATTTGATGCTTAGCCACATAGGATGCACTTATAAATCTGTGGGTTGCACCAGAATCAAACAATATGACGATGGCTTGATTGTTGAGAGTAAACGTACCCGCCAGCACGTTGTCTCCCTCTGGGGCGTCCTCATTGTCGAGGTTCCGGACGCCCCCAGTCCGCTGACCAACCTTCTTCATCGGAGGTCGGCCTTGAGCACCGCCCTGAAACTAGGCTTGCCCGCTGCTCTGCTACCCCTGGGGACAGTCCTTCACGAAGTGGCCCGCCTGGCCACACGTGAAGCAGGTGAAACGGGGCGGTCCCCCGCTGATCGGTGGACGAAAACCCGGGGCGCGTTGTGGCGGTCGAAACGCCCGGGGTACCGTCTGCTGCTGCTGCTGCTGTCTTGGTGGTGGCATCAGCGGACGGAACGGAGGTGACGGAAACGAACGTCCCCCAAACCGTTGAGGTCGCGCCGGTGGATGCCACTGCTGTCCGGATGGTGTCCGATACACCATGCGGTACTTCTGGGGAGCGCCACTCCCACCGCTCGGTGGAGCGCTGCGCTTCCGCTGCTCAGCTGCCAACTCCCGCTGAGCGTCCTCTTGCCTGATCGCGGCATTGACTAGGTCGTTGAAGATGCCGCAATTCCACTGAACGAGATGTGTCTTTATTTCGGGGTGTAAACCCCGATAGAAGTGCTCCCGCTTCTTCTCCTCAGTGGAGATATAGTCTGACGCATACTGCACCAGATGGTTGAAGGCACGGGAGTAGTCGTGGGCACTCCTCCCGTCCTGCTTCAGCTCCAAAAATTCTTGGAACTTCCTCTTCATGATTCCGGGAGGAATGTGATAGGCGCGGAACGTCTCCTGGAATTCTTGCCATTCCACGACATGGCCAACCGGACGTGAGGCGACATAGTTCGCCCACCATGCACCAGCGGTACCGTGGAGTTGCTGCGCTGCGAACAGAGTCTTCTGCCGCTCCGTACATTGGAGCAGCCCGAACTTGGACTCGATGGTCCGCAGCCAGTTGTCAGCCTCCAGTGGTTCTTTGGCTTCTGTGAACACTGGAGCGTGCGTACTCATGAAGTCCGAGTACGACACTTCCCGGGGCTCACGAGGCCCTCGCTCTTGATGCCCCCCCACCTGGGACGTATTCTGCACGATCGTGCGGAGTAGGTCGGTCTTCTCCTCATGACCTCCCACCAGTGCCGCAATCACATCCGCTAGAGTAAGCGGAGGCGGCGGTGGTGGTTGCTGCTGCGGGGTGCTGTCGTAGGCCGGTGGCTGGGAGTCATCACCTCCCTGCTGGCTAGAGCCACCAACCTCGTGCGTGGTCCTAGTATGAACCATCTGCAACAACACGACAATAATCATCAGTCCCGCAACATTTTGCATGCAATCCACTAAGAATAGGCGTAACAACATAATGACAATAAAAACATGTGATACATCTCGTATGTAGATAATGTAATAACTTTGCACAAGCTACACCATTACCAGACCAATTACAAGCTAGTTACATCCAACTTGATGAACCTCCACTTTGGAAGCTCACCATAACTAGGTTTGGTCACTACGAGATATTACTATCGCTTTGTCATCAAGTATACCACCCTTAGGGTACAACACCCTCTCCAATGAGTTCAACTGTCATTCTTCTGTCAGAATGGCCAGTTTCTACCTAATCCAAGTTTTGATCTGGTTCTGGGCATTTTCATTACTCAAGCTGAATACCAAAGTTAAAGTTAACTTCAGTATCTTTTCAACGAGTATTCATTTGCCCCCAGATCAGCTTTGGTTAAAAATTTATGCTAATTCAAAGTCAGCAGAATTTCTGGAAGAATTTTAACAGCACCTCCCTTGAGAAGTTGCTGTTTTCAACTCTGATTTCCACTGAATTCTGTGCTGAAATTTCAGAAACATTGAATTGCAAAGATGTAACACATCTTATACCCTTTCTAAATATGTATCATATGACAATTTTTGATTTTTCTACTGGGAATTATGTCTGAAAAACAGAACAGTCCAGAGAGTGTTCCACTCTGTCCTGGTTCTGGACAGTTTACATCCCTCTGGGTTTTAGGCCATCTCAAGGTGTGTCTAAGCTCTGGGAGTCTACAACAAAGTTGTAGAGTACTTAAATACCTTTCCAGAACTATATAGCACACCTCCCTGGGCTAAAAGACCTGTGAGTTATGCCCTGTTGAAGATCAGCAAACTTGCTGCCCAAAACAGAGCACTCTGTTTTTCAGTCTTTTGGAACCACACTCGTCAATTATCAACTTTTCTAACCAACCAAAGTCCTAGATGTTGATCCTAGTGATTTTAATTCCTCGTTATCATTATTTTCATGCATATGCCTACAATATCTCGGTACTACGTTGCTCACAAAAGAAAATCCTAACCGGATTATACCGGCATATACGTCTCAAGTGTGACACTAAACGGTCTCTCGCACACGTTTACTACACGGATACATATGTGGTTAGTACCTGCAGAAGACCACACAATAATGGTGCACTCAATGGTTGGTTTCATTTCAGGCAGGATCCTATTTGAAATTAAATACAAACGCCCGTATCATTGTCATACGGCCGTCCTTGAGTTAGGTCACGTCTCAAGGTACGTGATTGTGTTTCAACACCACACGACGGGGAACCCGGGTATGTCATGAACGGGTCGTCACGGTTGGGAATGTTATCAACCCAACAGATACCACCTACTGCCCTGCAGGGCACGCCGATGGCAAGCGCTGCGTATGTCCTCCTGGGCTATTTCCAGACAAACACACTCTCGCGTTACTGACCACGCGATGGGGTCTCCACTTACTTGCCTAATGCACGCTAGGGATCAGCGTTTCATATGAACTCAGGGACATGAAGAGTCCAAGAGATTCATATTGACGTCCCACACCAAGCTGTGAGATCAATCCCTGAGCCACGTTGCTCGTCAGGTGGAGCTAACCGAAATTGAACCGCTTTCGGTGGCGTTCCTTACCATACTTACCAGAGCGTAGGTGCGTCGTTACATAATTGAAATTCAGAATTATAACACATAAGTTAGGCTTTGCCACTTCAAGTAACTAGGCTAGTATAATCCTTACTTGGGCAAACTACCGATTCCTCACCGTAAACCTAAGTTTTCCCATAATACAGTCCTTAAGTACTGTGCTATCCCCAATGCAGCTCTGATACCAGGCTGTGGCGGACCGGAATGCGCTCATCCAGGATCACAGAGAGTGGTGCCACACGATGCGACACCCGACAGCACACGTCATAAGAACACATTATATTACATGGGAAAACAAACTGAATGTACAAAGTAGTACACTTCTCAGTTACAAACTAGGGTCTTTTATTACACAGCGGAAGTTTCTTTTGTACAACTCACGCCCGCCTATCTAGCAAAAGTCGGTTGCCCAGCCCTAGGGCAACCCACACTAGCTGCACGTCTCAGCTCAGTGTGGCGTGTACGGCTCCCACTCAGCCGTGGTCCCCGACGGAGGGTAACCCTCGCCGGTGGACTCGTACTCCGAGTCCGTGGGTGGCTCCTCACCTGAAAAACACTTAAGCAGCAACCGTGAGCACGAAGGCTCAACAAGGCTTAACCGACTCACCTAGGCATGAAACTCTACATGAGGTGTACCATGACATAGGATAGCAATGTTGCAGCAAATGGACACGCCTACAAGTTCATCCTTAGTTCATCTTTTAGCCACAAGTTAATGGTTCATGAAGCTGAAATTTAGTGAGCAATATTTGGTGGCACACATGTAGCAATACAAGTATATCATAAGAGCAATATTGAATCATAATATTTCATTCATTAATCTACGTTACGACGCAGTGAACAAGCGGTACTCGTCACCGCGAGGGACGGTGAATCGACTCGATATACACCTGCAGGGAAAACCCAAAGAGCACGTCACGTACGCTCACCCGTGGAGCTGCACAGCACGCTCACTCGATGTCGTACGGGACAACCTTTCACCCAACAGCCCAAACGTCGAACCAGTCGCACCGAAACGAGCAGGAGATT
Source organism: Neostapfia colusana (assembly GCA_030760725.1). Taxonomy (NCBI): domain Eukaryota; kingdom Viridiplantae; phylum Streptophyta; class Magnoliopsida; order Poales; family Poaceae; genus Neostapfia; species Neostapfia colusana. The sequence goes on along the minus strand of JASWHV010000006.1, from coordinate 22,827,128 downwards.
CCCCACACGGAGCATCTCTCTATGCCCGTTGGCAGATTTCCACCTTGCTTCCCTCAACCTATACCTATAAATCGGTGTGCTATGCCTCGACGCCCAGAGGTTTAGGATACATCGGTTTATCGGGGCCCATATATCCGATATGCCTTCGGTACGTTCAATACTTGTTCAGCAGGGCCGCACACGGCTCGTTCCTCAATCGACACGGAGAGGGCTGCACACACAAGACTTCCTCTTGCTGCACCCTAGCCCCTGTCTAGTCTCATTTTCATTACTAAAGTGATCTCCCGTCACTCGAACCAAACCCGTGTGTCCCGGCCTATCTCGCGAGTAGATTCCAACTACTCAACTTGTACCGAAGTCCTATGAATTATTAAGCATAGCCTGTCTACTCGAGATCTTAGACACTACCCTCACTCTTAGGGACAAGTTCTGGTCATGCAAGTGGGGTTCCATCCATCCTATACCTAATGCACAATCATACTTCATATGACACATGTAAACAAAGTAGAACTTATAAAAAGGTTAATGCAAACCGGGGCTTGCCTTGTTGCTGCTGGTCAGTAGTTAGCTCTTCTTCCGGAAGGAGGAAGTCCAGCACTTCCGGAGTCTCTTCTTCAGTGACTACACATTTAATGAAATACGCCATGTAAATTTAAATGCAATGTGTAAACTTGAATACTTGACTATTAATAACTCTAGCTAGCCCTCCCCTTTGGTTATGAAATTTTTATGGTGGCTTGGTAGGGTCCTCACCAGAGTCTTGACCAAGTTTCATTTGAAACAAAGTTTAATTGAACCTTGTACAAATAAAAGCCTACTTGGTCAACATTTGAGCCTCTAAGTAATTCCAGGGTTTTTCATGGCTCCAACCATTACTTTCTGGAAACTAGAATTTAGGATGGGTCTCATGGAGTTGGTTTCATGTCATTTGAAGAATTCTACAGAAAGTTATGCCATAACTAAGATTTGAGAAAATCTAAAAAATGCTTCTGTACATTTTTCTATTTTCTCAGGGCAGTTCTCTTTATCACCCAATTAGGGTAACTAAATGAACTTGGATGAGTCTGAAAATTTTACTGGTATTCAGGGATTTTCCAATGAGCCTCTCAGCCAAATTTCAGAATTTTTCATAAAGTAGTTCTCCAGATAAAATTCCCAAAAGTTTAAAATTTAGGGATTTAATTCTGGACAACTATTCACTTTCATGAGCTGAATTTGGTATTGATGGAAAGTACTCAGAATTCTGATTTCAGCAAAATTTGGTTCATCGAATTTGGAGTTTCCTAGCCAAAGTTCTATGCATTTGAAGTTTGAACTAAAACTGGAAATTCCAAAAATGTTTAAATCCTGCACGTGGGTCCCACTCTTCGAGCCGGCCCATTCAGAATGCGGCCACACTGCGGCCCACGGGGTTTTACCCGCGCCGCCGCACCGAATCCCTGCCGCAAACCGATCCCCACGCGAGGTCAGAGGCTGACCGGTGGACCCGGCCCCCTCTTCGTCTACCTCGCGCTCTCCCGCAGCTCCCGCGGCGGCGCCTCACCGGAGCGCTCGCCGCCGGGCGTTTCACTGCCCGAACTTCGACGGAACTTGCCGCCTATGTCTAACCCGACTCGGAGAACACGCTGGTGCCCTCAGCGGAGCTTGACAACGGCGGGAACAGTGCTCCCGCCGGCAACAGCGGTCGGGAGCTCATCGGCGACGTCAAACTCAGCATCCCCTGCACCTTTTTCGATGCGGTTTGCTCGGGGAGCTCCGCTGACACCCGCTGATCATGGATATGGGCACCGATCTCTGTGAAAACAGCTGCAACTACGACCTAACCGGTGACCTAGACCGGAAATCGGCGCCGATGCAAAAAGCTCGAAGAACATCGCCCATACTCGATGAAACTCGATGATTTCTGATCTCAGAGATGCGTGTGCGAGTCTAGATCATGTCTTTAGCTCGGCCTAAGGAGTGGTGGCTTACTTGCTACGAATTTCTGGATTTCACTTGGTTCGGTTCTAAACACCCCAACACACAAATCCCCCAAATTCTTTGCCGACTGTGCGAGAGAGAGGGCGAGGTCAGTACGGTGGTGATCAGTACCTCGAGGCGGTTCTTTCTTGTGTTGCTTGTCGGGCACGAGAGTGCCTGGGTTGCTCGGACACCGGCGACCAGAGAGCGGCGAGGAACAGGTTTGCGCGCGGAGGCGATTGTGGGAGGGGGAACACTGGGGCAGTCGGGGCACCATGAAAACAGTCGAGCGAGCGTCGCGCTGGCGTGGTGACTCCGCGCTTTCACCGTGCGGTGGCCGCGTTGGGACGGGGTCGACCCCGTGCGTTGTCGCCCGCAGGGGTGTTCGACCTCGTGCCTGAGTCGGTTTGATTCCTGGGTGGCTGACCAGTGGGCCCTCTTCTCCCCTCTAATTCTTTCTCCCCCTTTCTTTTGTAAATATCCCAGCTACTGAACATTGAATGGGAGACTTAGCCCCCAAGTCTTGGTTTAAATTTGAATCCTCAAATTTGAACTGTGTTTGGCTAAATTTGCTGAATGTTTAAACTGAAATTCAAATTCAGTTTTGAATTCTTGCAAATTTAGCTCTTGACAAGATGAACTCCAATGAGGACGAAAATTGGTGGGCTTACTCAGAAAAATGTGCTGAGTTTGAATATGAAGCTAACTTTTGAATTTGAGTGATGAAAGTTGCTGCAATTTGAATTTACATTCAAATTGTCCTCTTTTTCAAATACCCGCAAAAGTGCCTCAAAAAGTGTTGGATTTGCATGAAACTTGGCTTGAACCCTCCCAAGACTTTTAAGTTCTAGGGGTGAGCTCCACCTCTCATGTTCATGTGTCCAAATCCCACTTTGTGAAACTGAAGGCTTTCCCCTCTAATCACTCTTTTGATGGAGGTCACTATCTCTTCACAATATCTCCCAAGATATCCACAATACAAACTGTGGTGTTGTGAGGTGAAGAAAAGTTTTTGCAAGTCCCTTTTCTTCGGCTTTTACAGAAAATGCCCAGGAATTTCTGTAGAATTGTTTTTAGTAAATCCTTTAGGGATTTATTACAGGAGCAATTCTTTATGAAATATTCCCAAATTTGGGCAGCAAATCCTCTTCATAGATACTGATCTCCAGTAAAAATTTGGGCTTCATTGGAGTTCATTTGTTAGGTCAAATTACCTTCCCAAGTTCAGCCTTTATTTGGAAATGCAAATTCAATCAGAGACTGTTCAGCAATCGTGTCCAAACTTCAAAAATTCATATCTTTCTGATGGTAGCTCCAAAAATGGTGAAACAAATTTTGTTAGAACCATGGAGACTTACCCTAATTAGATCTTCCATTTCTAGCTATGTCAAAACTTCTAATTTGGGCTCAAAATTCAGAGAAGCATTGTAATTGTAGGAATTTTAAAGACTACATTATGCAATGACATATCTCCAAATTAGGCTCAAATCATCCTTAGAGAGTCTAGTATCCTCTGTAAAATCCCAAAGCCAATTAAGGATCCTAAATAGCAGTAGCTATGAATAGAAGTTCAATTCTTATAATTCCTTAATATTTATACATATTTTGTTACATTTCATTTAGTGACCGAAGTTGAGGATACGCCGGAGCCCTTGGACGTCCTCCCACCAGATGCTGATTTCCCGTTTGACTCGCAACCAGGCAAGACCCGGTTTGCACTTAAGTACCTTTTATAAAGTTTTCATTTGTATCATTTATGTCTAGGTTGAATGTTTGCATTAGAGTTAGGGTGATTGAAACCCCACTTGCATAGCCTCTTTGAATCCTATGGAGGGTTGGGTAGTTTATAAACTCGACGAGTAGAGAATGCCATGCTAATGTATAGGATCCCGGTAGAAGTCGAGTGGTTGGAAGCTACTCGCAAGATAGTCCTTATCACCCGGAAAGAAAAGAGGTAGATAATGGCTTGAGTTGTAAAAAAATGAGACCCAGCAGGGGGGATAGGAAGCAGTGAGCAGAGGTCTCACGTGCGTTTGAAAGGTTGTCGCATACAACAGAGTAGGAAAAGGGTGTGGAATCACGCTTCTGAAAGTGGGTGTATGTGCCGTGTTATCCGGGTGTGTCTTGATTGCAATCACCGTCCCTCGTGGTTATTTGAGTACCCGCTTGTTCACTGCGCTGTGACATAGTAAGAAGTGAAATAAGCCAACTGAAAATGCTGTATTGATCTATTAATGTATTGAATACCTTGATTGCTGTAGTTATAGAGCAAATTAAGTTTATATTCCACTTTGGGCATCACCACATCGGAGGAAAGCATTTCTTGTTTGATTGTGGACTTCCGATGTGAGGACTGCCTAAGGCACATAAATCTGCTGCTATAAAACTGAAAGTAAGGATCAACTGATAGGCGTATCTTTCTTGCAAAGTCCTTTCCTACCTTACACATCCTTGCACGTAGAGTTCCATGCCTAGGTTTGACGGTTAAGACATGCTGAGCCATCGTGCTCACGGTTGCAATATTTTGAGCTGTATGCAGGTGAGAGTTATGAGGAAGGTTCCGAGGATGAGGCGATGCCCCCGTCGGGGTACACGGACGAGCTGGAGCCCTGCACGCCGCCGTGATCTCCGTTTACTTGCTGCTAGTGTGTAGCGTCCCCGGGCTGGACGGCTGCACTTTTGCGTAGCTAGGATGAGAGGCCATATATGTACATTACTTCCGCTGTATAGTTATATTTTGTAAAAGACTTCCGCTGTTTTATATCAAATAAAAGTTTGTATGTTGTTCTTTATTCTTTTCGTGTGTGCTGTTGGGTGCCGCATCGCACGGCACCCCCTTATGCGATCCTGGAGTGGGTGAACCACGGGGTGGTCCCCACAGTGTCCTGCGTTCGGATGACGCCATGTCACCGGTGGACCCCGCAGTCAGAGTTTAAACATTTCACAGGTTTTCCTTTTTCCAGAATTTCCCCAAATTTCAAACACACATAACTTTTGCTAGGATTGTACAAATCTAGTGAACCAAATTTTGTTGGATTCAGCTCTCCGATTACTTTCCAGTAAAACAAGTTTCAGTCCTTGAAACACATTATTTTTCCAGAGTTAATTCCCTCAAGTTCAAATTGTGGGGAATTTTAACTGGAGATCGCCTTTGTGGAAAATTCTGAAATTTGGCCAGGATGTTCATTTGTGTCCTTGAGTCACATGAAAATTTTTAGATCCATCTGAGTTCATTAAGTCCCCTTAATGGTGTGATTAATTGAACTGACCAGAAAAGGAAAAATGTACAGAAACATTTTTTCAGAATTTCTCTGAACTTCATTAGCTCATAACTTCCTCTAGGATTCTTAAAATCACATGATACTAATTCCATTAGAACCATCATAAACTCTAGTTTCCAGAAAGTAATGACTTGTTCCATGAAAATCCATAGAAAACCATAGAACCTCTAATTATGGACAAGTCTACATTTTTTCGTGCAGGGCTCAAATGAGCTTTGCTTCAAAAGAAATTTGGCAAAGTCTCTGTTTAGATTGTCACCAAACTACAGTAAAAGTTTATGAGTCAGAAGTAATTTCTAGCTAGAACTATAGTCTTCACATTATCAATTCAACACATGTGCATTTAAATTGACACGCATTGTTATTTCAATGCCGTGTAGTCGATAAAGTCGAGGAAGACCCGGAGATTCTGGACTTTATCTCTCCGGAAGAATCGTTAGTCGACAACCAGAAGCAAGGCAAGCTCCGGTTTGCATTAACTCAGTTTTATAAAAATTTCCTTTCGTACTCAATCTAGATTGCCTAGTACTTCGTGCATTAGAGTTTTAAATGAAAACTCAACTGCATAGCCAAGAAAACCAGAGAGTTTGAGTCTTGGTTTTGATCCTCGAATAGCCACCGCAATGCTTACAATGGTATAGGATTTGGTACAAGTCGAGTAGTTGGAATTGGTTGCGAGAATAGGTTTAGAGGCACACCACTTGGTTAGAGAGATAGACAATGAATCACATGGCATGAAAATGATGTGAGGGACCCGGATCCGATCACGGGGCCGTGCCGCTCGCCCGGGAATCGCATTGGGTGGTGCCGTGCAATGCGGCAACCAAGAACACACATAATAAAGCATCATATTACATAAATCAAGGGGAAGCTTACAAAGTGTTAATTTTACAAATACTTCTCAAAATTATCTACAGCGGAAGACTAATACAAATCACGTCACATATCTACGCTAAGCAACTGTTGGTGATATGCACAAGAGGCAATCATAACAATTCGGATAATGGCCTGATGGATATCTGATCCATAAGAAATTAGGGTACTAATTGGCCTGTGGCCTAAAAGCCCATTAGCGCGCCTATAAATATGAGGGGTAGGGTTAGGGGCAGATCACTCCACCACATAACAGCCCCAGCCGCTGCCCCTAGAGGCCAGCCGCCGAAACCCCTGTCGCCGCGCGGTGCTAGCACATCGACTCACGGCGTTCCTCCCTGTACGTGTGGACTCCGTGGAGGCGCTGCTGTTACTCCTGCGCTGATCGGCTAGGACGCGCATCTATGATCCGCTGCGCTGCGCATCTAGTGGTAACGATCCATGACCTTCTTACTCGCATGTTTCCTGGGTGATACGGTCGAATTTCTAGAGTAGCGCATCGCCTATTTCCCAACAGTAGTATCAGAGCCAAATTGCGTTTTTTGGTCTGGATCTTAGATGCGATCTACTGCTGACAAGTTCATATGATGAATTTTTATTGTTCGGCTTTTGGGGTTTGGAATTGGTTAGAGTAGATTGCCATCATATGACTAAAGGATTAGTTCGTGCTCCTTCTCTGCTGTGTGCGCAACCTGTCCCTACCGGCTGGAATCACCATTGGGACCGCCGTTGTTGTCTGCTATAGTGACATCATTAAGTTGTTTCGCGATAGAAATCGTTCCTACGCTTAACTTGTTTTTGCAGGGAATGATGTGAATGTTATTGCCTAAATGTGATGTGATGATCTGTGTGTAAAATTCGTGCAGCCTGCGTGTTGCAAATTTAACACAACCGGGTTAAGGTTGTCGCATAATTGTATAACGACCTGCGCGTCGCCCTGTGATGTCTGATCTCTCATGTAATTTATTTGATAGCTATTAGATGTATTAGCTTCTTTTATATTCATTGAGAAACCTCAAGCATGATGGCGATGGTGATCACCATAAGAGGGAGACATGGCGGTGTAGATCATAATGGAGACCACTATGATCCTAAAGGCCATACTATTCACAGATATGATATGATCGTATGCCTGTGATGTTTTACTACTCTTTTCATGCTTTTCATATGGTGGATGTTTTGTCATGATAGAATAGCTTCCCTCGGAAAAGTTGAGTATTTGATGCCATTTACCTATAGCTGCACCTATGTTGTTTTGATCATTGTATGGTAGGTTTGCCAAAGCAAAATACAGTCATCTATCATAATGAATAGAGTGAATGTTGGACATTCACATGCATAGTATTGGTTTACTCAACAAAGCTATCAAAACGGTTTTGGGCTTTATGGCATAGTGTTGGGAGCCGGGGCATTAGATGTCACCCAACAAACAAGAATCATATAGAGATATGATTAACAATGGTTGTTTACCTATGTCACTAATTTTCTAGCAGTGAAGTCAAATCTCACTAGAAATTAGTGAATATGGATCTTGGACCACTATATGTCGTTAGAGGGAGGACGATGCTCATATAGTGTTGGTGTCTTTTATTAAAATGTTAATAAAAGATTGGTACATAACATAGTGCTAAAACCTTGCATATTTATTTTCTATTGTAGATCATGTCTGCTAGTAACAATTCTGGTTTCAATTTGCGATCTGTGCTTGAGAAAGAAAAGCTCAATGGAGCTAACTTTATTGATTGGTACCGCAACCTGAGAATTGTTCTCAGGCAAGAGAAAATTGAGTATGTTCTTGAGCAACCATACCCCAATGACGTCCCCGATGATGAAAATGCCGCAACTCGCAGGACTTATGAGAAGCACTGCGATGATGCGCTTAATGCAAGCTGCCTCATGCTTGCCACAATGTCCCCTGATCTACAGAAACAGTATGAGCATACAGATGCTTATTCTATGATTCAGGGACTACGTGGAATGTTTGAGAACCAAGCAAGGGCTGAGAGGTACAACATCTCAAAGTCCTTGTTCTCATGCAAGCTGGCAGAAGGTAGCCCGATCAGTCCCCATGTAATAAAGATGATTGGTTACATTGAGACTTTGGACGAACTTGGTTCTGAACTCAAGGATGACCTGGCTATTGACGTTATTCTCCAGTCACTCCCACCGAGCTATGAGCCATTTATATTGAATTATCAAATGAATGGCATGGAGAAAACGTTGGCTGAATTGCATAGGATGCTTAAAACAGCCGAGGAAAGCATTAAGAAAAACACCACTCATGTGATGATGGTTCAAAAGGAGAATAAAAAGAGGAAACGTGTGATGCATCCTAAAGGCAAGGGAAAGGTTCGCAATGAGCCTTCAAGCTCAAAGCCAAAGGGTAAATCAGGCCCTTCTCCTAATGATAAATACTTCCACTGTCATGCTAAGGGGCATTGGTCTAGGAACTGCAAGAAGTCTTGGATAAGAAGAAGAAATGGAGTGAGACTTCCACTTCAGGTATAAATGTTATAGAAATCAATATTGCTACATCTTCTAGTGAATCATGGGTATTTGATACCGGATCAATGATTCACACTAGCAAATCGTTGCAGGGTCTAAGTGAGACTAGAAGATTTGCAAAAGGAGAGTTGGATGTTCGGGTCGGCAATGGAGCAAAGGTTGCTGTCATAGCTGTCAGAACTTATAACTCATCATTACCCTCAGGATTAGTTTTGGAATTAAATAATTGTTATTGCATTCCTTCTTTAAGCAAGAACATTATATCTTCTTCATGTTTGGAAGAAGTTAATGGTTATGATATTATAATAAAGAACAAATGTTGTTCTATTTATTATAATAATATTTCCTATGCTCAATGTCCATTAGTGAATGGATTATATGTTCTTGATCTTGAGGGTAAAACAGTCTATAACATTAATACAAAAAGGGCTAGACAAAATAATCTAAATCCCAATTTTATTTGGCATTGTCGCTTAGGTCATATAAATGAGAATTGAGAAACTCCATAAAGATGGTTTGTTAAGTTCATTTGATTTTGAATCACTTGACACATGTGAGTCTTGTTTGCTTAGGAAGATGACCAAAGCACCCTTCACTGGTCAAAGTGAGAGGGCAAGTGACTTGTTGGGACTTATACATACTGATGTATGTGGACCAATGAGTTCGGTAGCTAGAGGTGGTTTCAGTATTTCATTACTTTTACCGATGACTTTATTAGATATGGATATGTCTATCTAATGAGGCACAAGTCTGAATCTTTTGAAAAGTTCAAAGAATTTCAGAATGAAGTACAAAATCAGTTGGGCAAGACAATTAAACTTCTACGATCTGATCGTGGGGGTGAATATTTGAGCCATAAATTTTAAGATCATTTAAAACAATGTGGAATTGTTCCACAGTTGACTCCACCTTGAAAGCCTCAATGGAATGGGGTGCCCGAGCGGAGGAACCGAACCTTGTTAGACATGGTTAGGTCGATGATGAGCCAGACTGATCTTCCACTATCCTTTTGGGGTTATGCTCTTGAAACTGCTGCGTTTACACTAAACAGAGTCCCAACTAAGTCTGTTGAGAAGACACCATATGAGATGTGGACCGGGAAACGTCCCAGATTGTCTTTCCTCAAAGTTTGGAGATGTGATGCTTATGTCAAACGTTTGACATCAGACGAGCTTACTCCCAAATCAGACAAATGCTTCTTTGTGGGATATCCTAGGGAAACCAAAGTATATTATTTTTATAATAAAATGGAGGGTAAAGTGTTTACTGCTCGCATGGTGTCTTCTTGGAGAAAGAGTTTCTCTCAAAAGGAGTTAGTGGGAGCAAGGTGCATCTTGAAGAAATTCAAGATATATCGGAAAATGTTTCGGCACCCTCTAATCCTATACAGGATGTACAAGATGTCGTACAACCACTTGATGAAACACTAGCCCCACGAAGGTCTACAAGGGTACGTCGTGCAACCAAAAAGTTAACACTCCTAACCACGGAACCACAAGACATGGTATTGTTGGACAATAATGAGCCTGTGACCTACACTGAAGCAATAATGGGACCTGACTCTGAGAAATGGCTTGGAGCCAAGCATGAGAATCTGAAATAGAATCCATGCATGAGAATCAAGTTTGGAACTTGGTTGATCAAATCGATGGTGTGAGACCGATCGATTGCAAATGGATTTTCAAGAAAAAAAGACTGATATGGATGGAAAAGTTCACATCTATAAAGCACGATTGGTGGCGAAAGGTTTCAAACAAATTTAAGGTGTTGATTATGATGAAATATTTTCGCCCGTCGCTATGCTAAAGTCTATTCGGATTCTCCTAGCAATAGCTGCATATTTTGATTATGGAATATGGCAGATGGATGTCAAAACAGCCTTTCTTAATGGGAGTCTGACTGAGGATATGTACATGACACAACCTGAGGGTTTTGTCGATCCTAAAAATGCTAGAAAAATATGCAAACTTCAAAAGTCCATCTATGGATTGAAGCAAGCATCTCGGAGTTGGAATCTACATTTTGATGAAGTGGTCAAAGGGTTTGGTTTCATCAAGAATGTAGAAGAACCTTGTATTTACAAGAAGGTTAGTGGGAGCGCACTTATATTTCTCGTCCTATATGTAGATGACATATTGTTGATCGGAAACGACAATCCAGTACTAGATGCTGTTAAATCCTCATTAAGGAAAAGTTTCTCAATGAAGGATTTAGGAGAGGCAGCGTACATTTTGGGCATAAAGTTCTATAGAGATAGATCTAAAAGGTTAATTGGGTTAAGCCAAGACACATATATTGACAAGATATTAAATCAGTTCAATATGCAAGATTCTAAGAAAGGTTTCTTGCCAATGTCACATGGCATCACTCTAAGCAAAAGTCAGTGTCCTTCGACGCCTGATGAGCAAAAGAGGATGAGAGCGATTCCTTATGCTTCGGCTATTGGATCTATCATGTATGCCATGTTGTGTACACGCCTAGATGTATCCTATGCTCTAAGTGTTACGAGCAGGTATCAATCAGATTATGGTGAGGCTCATTGGACAGTTGTCAAAAACATTCTTAAGTACTTGAGAAGAACTAAGGATGTGTTCCCTGTGTTTGGAGGTGAAGAAGAGCTGGTTGTAAGAGGTTACACCGATGCTAGTTTCCAAACAGACAAGGATGACTCTAGATCACAATCCGGTTTTGTGTTCTGCCTCAATGGAGGGGCAGTGAGCTGCAAAAGTTCCAAGCAAGACACAGTAGCAGATTCAACGACGGAGGAGGAGTATATTGCAGCTTCTGAAGCTGCAAAGGAAGTTGTTTGGATCAGAAAATTTGTTTCTAAGTTGGGTGTTGTTCCTAGTGCATCCGGACCTATGGATCTCTATTGTGACAATAATGGAGCCATTGCACACGCAAAGGAGCCTAGATCACACAAAAGATCTAAACATATACTACGACGCTATCATCTGATTCGAGAGATTATCAATTGAGGTGACGTGAATTTATGCAAGGTGCATACGGATTTGAATATGGTAGATCCGTTGACAAAACCTCTTCCACAATCATAGCATGAACGCACACGAGATCTATGGGTATTAGATACTTACATCACTGATCCTAGTGTGTAGTGGGATACTTATGTCATAGCTATGTTTATGTACTATTTGAGTAACTATTATTCACATTGATCATCAAGTACGTGACTTGTTCGTGAGACTCTTTGTTAATTATAATGTTACTCAAAATGATCCCTAGTCTACATCGTTATATGAGATAATGATATTACGCAGACTAGCACATGTATTAATTGATGATCACGTTTCACGGATCATAGATATGGAGATATCAAATTAATAATGTGAACACATGTTAGTGAACATGGTGTTGGATAGACCCATTCTGAGACACTGTTGGGATTGTTATTTACATATGTGCCATCAGTTGTTCTTGAGTGATAGACCTGCTAGATTCTTAGACCTGAAATCACCATTGTTTCTCACTATATGTAGTTGTGCACTTTGAAACTATGAAACGCTACTCCGTAACTGGGTGGTCATAAAAATAGTCTTCAGGTACATGATGAAGCATGGAATGAGATGTGTGCGGATCAAGATGGGATTTGCCCCTCCTAAATAACAGGAGAGATATCTCTGGGCCCCTCGAGATAGTTGGATTGAAAGTGCATGGCCATGCCAAAGTGATTAAAGAGTTAATCATTATGACTAAAAGTCATTCATAGATTGAATCCACTATTTGATCGAGTGAATGGTCGAGCTATCACAAGGATGGCACGTATCTCGCCTTGAGCTTGACTGGTATCGTGTGGCAAAGGAATTAGCATGCGAATGTATCTAGGTTCAGCCGATATGATCTTTATGTACATTCGGGAGTCAAAATGTCCTGCTAGGTACCTCTACTGACTTGTGTTTGAAAATGGTTTTCATTCATAACTGACTGTACATGAACCTAATGGGTCACACACTTAAGGGGATGGAATATTGAAAAACTTGGCTATATGATTGTCTCTAGTGCGAGTGGGAGATTGTTGGTGATATGCCCAAGAGGCAATCATAACAATTCGGATAAAGGCCTGATGGATATTTGATCCATAAGAAATTAGGGTACTAATGAGCCTGTGACCTAAAAGCCCATTAGCGCGCCTATAAATATGAGGGCACTACAGGAAAGAGGTCAACATACGACAACCGGATTAACATACGACGGCCAGTCGTCGTATATAAACTTATATGCGACGGTCCGAACAGGACGTAGCATATAAGGTTATATACGACGGTACAGCCGTTGTTTATTAACTGGCTGTCATAAATAGATCTTATATACGACAGCCAACTCTAGGCTGTTGTACATATATCTTATTTATGACAGCCCGTGTGGCTGGCTGTCGTATCTAACAGAGGCCGTCGTAAATAAACTTATTTACAACGGCCACACCACGGACCGTCGTAAATAAGTCTTATATACCCGCGGGACCAGGTCAGCGCGGGCATTCACGCCCGCGCTTACCCGAGCCCCCGTCGCCCCGGCCGCCGCCGCCAGCCACTTCCCCGCCCGAAGCCCCCGCCGCACGAAATGCCGCCGCCAGCCGCCGCCGCCGCCAGCCGGCCCGCCCTGCCCGAAGCGCCGCCGCAGGTCCGCCCGAAGCGCCTTCGCCGCCCCGGCCGCCGCCGCCAGCCGCAGCCGCCCCGGAGTCCTCGCCCCGGCCGCCACCCAACAGCCACCACCCGGCCCCGGCCGCCGCAGCCTCGCCGCAGCGCACCCGGCCGCCGCCGCCCCGCAGCGCGGCCCCACGCGCTGCCTAGCCACACTGCGCTGCCACGTCGCCGCACCGCCCGGACCTGCGCCCGTCACGCTGCGCGCCGCCGCACCGTGCCGGTCCGCCTCCACGCCGTGCGCCGCCCGCCTCGCCGTGTGCCGCTCGCCGCGCCGCCTCCACCGTGAGGTAAGTCGCCTGCCTCCACATGCTGCGAGCTTGCGCTATCAACCACGGCAAGAATTGGGATGATCACTTGCCGTTAGCCGAGTTCTCGTACAATGATGGGTACCAAGCCAGCATTAAGATGGCCCCTATGAGGCGCTATACGGGCGGAAATGCCGCACACCACTGAATTGGTGTGAATCTGGCGAAAGGGTTACCTTCGGGATTGACCTCATCAACAACGCGGAAGAAAAGGTTTGACTGATTCAAGCGAACCTAAAAGCCGCTCAATCCCGTCAGAAACAGTATGCGGACCGGAGAAGGCAACAACAACAACAACAACAACCAAGCCTTTATCCCAAGCCTGTTGGGGTCGGCTAGACATGAAACTCAATATCAATGAAGTAAAAGAGAGGAAGAGTTATAAGAACAAGGAAAAAAGAAAAAGAAAGGAAAAAAGAAAAGAAAAAAAGAGAAAAAGAAGAAAAAAGAAAAAGAGAAAAGAAAAAAGAAAAAAGAAAAAAGAAAAAAAGAAAAAGAAAAGAAAAAAGAAAAAAGAAAAAAGAAAAAAGAAAAAAACAAGACTATGATTCTGGCACATGGATTGCTACTTTCCGTGCGGTCCTATCATGAGCTAAGTCTCTGGATACATTCCAATCTCTCAAATCTCGTTTTACCGCCTCCTCCCAGGTCAACCTTGGTCGTCCTCTACCCCTCCTAATATTTTCTCTACCTCTTAAGATCCCACTGTTAACCGGTGCTTCTGGAGGTCTCCGTTGGATATGTCCAAACCACCTAAGTCGATGTTGGACTAACTTCTCTTCAATCGGCGCCACCCCTACCTTATCTCGAATCGCCTCATTCCTTATTCGGTCTCTTCTCGTGTGCCCGCACATCCACCGTAGCATGCGCATCTCTGCGACACTCATTTGTTGGACATGTTGCCGTTTAGTTGGCCAACATTCCGCCCCATAGAGCATTGCGGGTCTGATCACCGTCCTATAGAATTTCCCTTTTAGCTTTTGGGGGACTTTCCTATCACATAGGATTCCAGAGGCTTGTCGCCATTTCATCCACCCTACCTTGATCCTGTGGCAAACATCCTCATCAATATCGCCATTGCTTTGTAACATTGATCCTAAGTATCGGAAAGAGTCCCTTCTAGGTACTATTTGTCCTTGTAGACTAACATTACCCTCTTCACGACCAACACCACTAAAGTCACACCTCATATACTCGGTTTTGGTCCTACTAAGTCTAAACCCCTTGGACTCTAAGGTTTGTCTTCATAACTCTAATTTCTTATCAACACCATCTCTAGTTCTATCTACCAGCACTACATCATCAGCAAAGAGCATGCACCAAGGGATATCCCCTTGTATATCCTTCGACACCTCATCCATCACCAAGGAAAAGATGTATGGGCTCAAAGCTGATCCTTGATGTAGTCCTACCGTGATAGGAAATGCATCAGTCTCACTATCACTTACGCGCACACTTGTCCTAACATTATTGTACAAATCCTTGATAAGGGTAATGTACTTTGTTGGCACTTTATGTTTCTCTAGTGCCCACCACATGACTGACCTTGGTATCTTGTCGTACGCCTTCTCCAAGTCGATGAACACTATATGCAAGTCCTTCTTCTGCTACCTATATCTCTCCATAAGCTGACGAAGCAAGAAAATCGCCTCCATTGTAGACCTCCCAGGCATAAAACCAAACTGGTTTTTAGTGACATTGGTCACTTTCCTCAGACGGTGTTCAATCACTCTCTCCCAAAGCTTCATAGTATGACTCATAAGCTTAATGCCTCGATAATTAGTACAACTTTGAATATCTCCTTTATTTTTGAAGATAGGTACTAATATACTTTTCCTCCATTCTTCAGGCATCTTGTTTGACCGAAAAATGTGGTTGAATAGCTTTGTGAGCCATACTATTGCCACGTCCCCAAGACATCTCCACACCTCAATAGGGACATCGTCAGGGCCGAGGGCCTTTCCTCCTTTCATCCTTTTTAAGGCCTCTTTAACCTCAAACTCTTGTATCCTCCGCACGAACCGCCTGTTGGAGTCATCAAAGGAGTCATCCAACTCAACCATAGTGCTCCCATTCCCATCATTGAATAGCCCATTAAAGTAATCACGCCATCTATTCTTAATCTCTTCATCCTTCACTAGAATGCGGTCAGTCTCATCTTTGATGCATTTAACTTGATTGAGATCCCTCATCTTTCTCTCGTGGATTTTTGCTACCTTGTATATGTCCTTTTCACCTTCTTTTGTCTCTAGTCTCTCATATAACTTATCATAGGCCTGTCCTCTTGCCTTACTCACAGCCCGCTTTGCATTCTTCTTAGCCTCTTTGTACTTAAGCATGTTGCTTGCGCTTCTATCATTATGCCAACTCTTGTAACACTCCTTCTTCTCCTTAATGGACTTTTGTACATCCTCATTCCACCACCAAGTGTCTTTATCTACAAGTTTCTTTCCCTTTGTCACACCGAACACCTCACTAGCTACCTTCCTAATGCAAGTTGCCATCTTCATCCACATACTATCTGCATCTCCATTTTCTGCCTAGGGTCCTTCTGTGATCACCCTATTTTTAAAGGATTCTTGTGATTCTCCCTTCAACTTCCACCACTTTGTTCTTGTGATTTTGACACCTTTGTCCCACAAAGAGCATGTTTGGAAGCGAAAGTCAGCTACCACAAGCTTATGTTGTGTCACAACACACTCCCCCGGGATCACCTTACAATCTAGACACTCCCGTCTATCCTTTCTCCTAGTGAGGACAAAGTCAATCTGGCTAGAGTGTTGGGCACTACTAAAGGTCACTAGGTGAGATTGCCTCTTCCTAAAGAGGGTGTTTGCTATCAACAGATCATAGGCTACCGCAAAGTCTAGGATGTCCTTACCCTCTTGATTTCTATCGCCGCATCCAAAACCTCCATGTACTCCCTCAAATCCTAGGCTAGTTGCACCCACATGACCATTTAGATCTCCCCCTATGAGGAGTTTCTCGGTTATCGGTACACTACTAACCATATCCTCCAAGTCCTCCCAAAATTGCCTCTTAGCACTCATGTTGAGCCCAACTTGTGAGGCATAAGCACTAATGACGTTCAAGACAATGTCCCTAATTACTATCTTGATTAAGATGATCCTATCCCCTCGTCTTCGAACATCCACTACTCCATCCTTAAGACTCTTATCTATTAGAACACCTACGCCATTCCTAGTCCCAGCCGAACCAGAATACCAAAGCTTGAAACCGGTATTCCCGACTTCTCTCGCCTTTTGACCCGCCCATCTAGTCTCTTGTACACAAAGGATATTTACTCGTCTCCTAATGGCAACATCTACTAACTCACGTAGCTTCCCCGTCAAGGATCCTACATTCCAACTACCCACCCGAAATCTATGTTCCTCGGCTAGCTTCCTTACGCTTTGCACCCCTCGAGTAAGATGCAAAGACCCTTGCTCACTTATCACTACATCCGGGCGATGATGTAGCGCGCCACTAAGGTGGTGGCGATCCGGCCCTTGCTCACTTAACACCATATCCGGGTTCCGATACGGCGCGCCACTAAGGCGGTGGCGACCCGGCCCTTGCCCACTTAACACCATACCCGGGTTCCGATATGGCGCGTCGCTAAGAGGGTTACGCCCCAACGAATTTCTATTGGGTTTCATTTCCATGAGAATGGCTAAGTGTAAGTTGTTGGCTCGCCAAGCCTATCACAACCCCCTCCTCCTTTACCCGGGCTTGGGACCGGCTATGTCATTACAACATTACAATTCAAAGTTGGAGATCACGTATATATACGGGTGTCTCCAATGAAGGGCATAAACAGATTTGGGGTGAGAGGAAAGTTGGCACCCCGATTCATCGGTCCATTCCAGATTACCGAAAGATGTGGATCAGTGGCATACCGGCTGAAATTACCAGAAGCACTTTCCGGTGTGCACGACGTCTTTCACATTTCCCAGCTGAGGAAGTGTCTTAAGCTATCAACTACCGTTCAGCTGGAAGATATTGAAGAACTGCAACCGGATCTCACCTATCGGGAGGAACCGGTGCAGATTATTGATGAAAAGGCCCGAACCACACGCAACCGTACGTTGTGGTTCTACAAGGTTCTATGGAGTAATCACTCCGTGGACGAAGCAACATGGGAGAGCGAAGGATTTCTTCGCGCTAACTACCCCGACTTTTTCACGTCGCATATCCGGTAATTTTCCACCGTCCTCTCTCTCATTTTCACCTTATAATCTCGGGACGAGATTCTTTTAAGGGGGAGGAATGTAAGGGCCTCAGTTTTTGACACATATTTGAAGTGTTCATCACCACACCACACACCTCATTTGAGGAAAGTTGATGAACACAAATGAAGAGCAAGTAACCACCATCAACATGCTCATTAGAGAACAAACTCACATATTGCAAAAGGGGTATTTCCCACATGTGATATAGAGGGGCTGAACATATGAAAACTCCTACACATTGCTAAGGATGTCCATGCCAAGTTTCACCCAAATTCAAAACCTTTTTGAGGTCATTTTGGGTATAGTTAGGAAGAGGGCAGTTTGAAACCATATTCAAATTCAAACTGTTTTTATCCCATGAATTCAAAAGTGGGAGGCACATTCTTAGTCAGCACATTTTTGTGAGCTCACACACCAATTTTCACTCCATTTGGAGTTGATCTTGACATGAGCTAAGTGGGGCAAATTCAAACTTTATTTGAATTTCAAACTGAACATGTGCTGAAATTCATTCAAACCAAACCCAATTTGCATCCTACTCAATTCAAATGGCTCATGGGTGAATAATTTGAATCACCATGGGTATTTTGGGGCTCACTGTTTACAACAGTGATTAGGAGTGAATTTCAGAGGTTAAAACCCTGGGTGGGACCCACATGTCAGCCACTGAAGCAAAAGAAACCGACTGAGAGCTCAGCTCGGGTAACCGCGCGCGCTGCAGCTGCCGCCACGGTGAAGAAACGGCGAAGCCACCAGCTGCTTGCCGATCTCAGCCGCGGAACCGACTCTCTGGGTCTTTATCTACCCACCCGAGTGGTCACCGGCGCCTTCCACCGCTGCCTCGTCGCACTTCCACCCAAAAAGCCGAAGCACCTCACCGCCCGAGTTAACGTTCGGTTCCTCATCGCCCGGCCGATCCAGTGACCCTCTCGGCGATCTGAGACCAGCAATGGGTGCGCCAAGCCATCTTCGACACATTCGCATCGGTTCCAGACCCTACGCGGTCTTCCCCGAGCTCCACCGCGGCGATCTTGACTCTGCCGGTTCAGCCCGAGCCGCCGCTGCGGGAACCGTCCTTCCGGCTACCACAGCCCACCGTTCACAGAGCTGTGAACAGCAAAGAGGTTCGCCTCCAACCCCTCTTTCATTTCCGCAAGCTCCGGCGGCGTGACAAGCACTGCTCCGGCCGGAATTTCATATTTTCGCGACGGTGTGCAAAAGTGAGGTCGGTACCGATCCGAGAAATTCGTAAGCCACACTACATCACTCATCCTCTCATTAGGGGATCACTTCTAGTAGCCCGTGCAGGTCCATAGGAGCAGGAACCACGAAGAACCGTGGAGGGAGACCGCTGTTCTTTGAGTTTTAGTAGAAATCCCGATTTCCGGCCTAGGTCACACGGTGACAGCCAAACACAGCCCTTCCCGAGCTCCGTAGAGCTCATGTCGACCTTTCCTATGGTCCACTGATGCTCGACGACCCTTAGCTTGATCGGGGGAGATGCTAGGGAGGGTGGACAACGCGACCGAAGTTCTGCCGAGGCTGCAGCTCGTCGCCGACCATGTACCGGCCGTTGTCATGACGAGCTGACCCCAGAATCCTGTTCCCCGAGTGAAAGTAGGCAGGGGCGGCCAAGATCATGAAGTTTGGAGCCTTACAGAAGCTGCCTGCGAGCTCTCCGGCGAGGTCCCTCGGCGGCGAAACGTGGGCGGCGAGAGGTTGAAGAAGGGTGTGGACCCCAGCTTTCAGCGGGAGGTATTTTAAATCAGGATCGGGCTGCGGCCGGGATCTGGTGTGCTGGCGTGCAAAAACCCTGTCGGCCTCAGTGTGCCGGACACCTCCGCGCTCGACACGTGTCCCCGCTGGCCCCCGCAAATTTAAACTTTTCCCCCGATTTTCAGATTCCATTCAAACTTCAAATCCTCATAACTTTGTCTAGAAAACTCCAAATCGAGTGAACCAAATTTTGTTGGATTCAGCTCTCTGAGTACTTTCCAGCAAACCAAGTTTCACTTCATGAAAACCCTTAATTCTCCAGAATTAATTCCTTAAAATTTATACTGTTTGGAATTTTAACTGGAGAATCCTTTGGAGGAAAATCCTGAAATTTTGCTGGCATGTTCACCAAACTATCCCTAAACTACCATAAAAATTTCAGATCCATTTGAGCTCATTTGATCCACCTAATGGTGTGATTAGTGAAACTGTTCCAGAGAAAATGGAAAATGTTCAGAAACATTTTCAGAATTTCCTCTGAAATTGTTTAGCTCATATCTTTAGCTAGGAACCTTCAAATTAAGTGATACCAACTCCATTAGAACCCTCTGAAAATCTAGTTTTCATAAAGTCATAGTTTGTTTCATGAAAATCCTTAGAACACCCTAAGAGCCTTCAATTAAAGTCAAGGACATAATTAATTGTGGAGGGCTCAAATGAGCTTTGCTGCAACTAAATCTTGACCAAGTCTCTATTTAGGTTGTAACCAAGCCACACTAAAAGTTTCATAGTCATTGAGTCTGTCTAGTGGGACTTATAAGCTTCACAAGTTCAAACTTAATACAAATGCATTTAAATTGATACATGTATCTCTTCTATCATGTAGTCGCTAAGGTCGAGGACGAACCCGAAGTCCTAGACTTTGTTACTCCGGAGGAACATCTAGCCTATGACCAAGAGCAGCAAGGAAAGCTCCGGTTTGCATTAACCTTTTTACATATGTTTATTGTTTTGAGCACATCTTTGAATACTATTATTCTTTGCATTAGAGTCTTGTTTGGAAACCCAAATGCATAGCCAAGAAAACCATGGGTTGGGTTTAGGATTGCAAACCTCGTTAGCTACTGCAAAGCTAAGTTAGGGTAGGATTCGGTACAAGTCGAGTAGTTGGAACTACTCGCGAGCATAGGCTAGAGGCACTCGACTCAGGTAGAGATAGCACATGAAACACATGGTAAGAAAATGAGACCAAGCGGAGGGTAAGAGCAACAGGACTTTCGGGCCTGTGTGATGTAGCTCCGCTTGTGTAGATTGAGGATCGAGCCGTGTGCGGGCCGTTGAACAAGCTAGAACAGTACCGAAGACCTACCGGCTATATGGGAACCGGGAAACTGATGTAACTCGGGTAGCTGGGTGTTGAGGCATAGCTGGTCATTCAGAGGGTAGGTTGAGAGCTCGAGGTGTAAATCGGCTGGCGGAACTGAGATGCGCGTGCAGAGACCTCTTGCTCGGGACGATTGGACTGGTTCAACATTTGGCTAACGGGTGAAAGGTAGTCGTGTACGGCGTCCGTGATGGTTGTTGTAGGCAACATCGAGTACGGGCGTACGTGACGGGTTGTTCGGGTAACCCTGCAGGTGTAAATCGATTATAATCGCCGTCCCTCGCGGTCAGTGAGTACCACTTGTTCAATGTACCGTGACGTAGAAAGAACAGGCTAGTTACATGTTAAAATGTTGCTGATTGAAAGATGGACTTGATTGCTAATGACTTGCGGTAGTTTAGAGCTAACTAAAGTTCATTTCAACTTTGGGCAAAGTACATGAGAGAAATGCGTTTCTTGTTTGATTGCGGCTCTCTCATGTACCTTAGCGTAAGGTTCTCCACAACCTGCTGCTAAAACTTGAAAGTAAGGTTCTAGTAATTAGGCGAGTCCTTGCAAATGATTTTTACCTCATGTAACCCACCACCCCTCATTTAGAAGTTCCATGTTTAGGTGAGACGGGTCAGACTTGCCGAGCCTTCGTGCTCACTGCTTGTGTTTGAAGCTTTTGCAGGGTTCTATGAGGAAGGGACTCCCGAAGAGGAGACGGAATCCCAGGAGGGGAACCCCGTCGAGTGGGAGTCATGCACGCCGCAGAGTTAGTGTGCGTTTGTGCTAGCAAGGACACGTTCAAGGGCTGAACATGTATGCGTAGTCTACGCCCGTGAGTGTAGACTAGACTTATTTTGATGTAAACATGTTCATAAACCAGTTTATGTAATAAAATTTTTCTTCCGCTTTGTACCTTTGATGTGTGTTACCCGGTGCTGTGCAACGCAGCACCCCTCAGCGTGATCCTGGCTCGACAAGACCTTTGGGGTCGTGTCAGCGTTGGTATCAGAGCTCGCTTGAGGTTTAACGCACTACAAAGGTCATCTTTTTCAAAAATACAGTGAGGAACGAGTTAGTAGCCCGTATAAGGATGTTATTAGCATATAGAAAGTTTCATACTAACCTATTGTTTTATGTCGGAAAATCGTGTATCTCGGGGCGGTTATGTCTTGGGGGGTACACGTAAGCGCTATCCACCAGTGCGCACAAGCTGAAGGGTGGAGCCCCACGGGTGGCAGGTAACTCGACCCACATTGATATCCTCTACAACTCTTCATGTCGTTTGGGGTATTCGAGCAACGTCTATCCCTGGCGTGCGTGGTGCAACTTGGGAGACCCCGTCACGTGGTCTGAAATGTGAACACATAACTCAAGGCGTGTTTGGCTTGAGAACATCCGGGTGAGTGATGACGGCCGGGTGTACGAACTGTATGGATTCCGGGCTCGGTGTGCAGCCGAGTCTGACGATTGCTTGAGTTTCTGCAGGTAGCCTGACCACGAAATGGTAGGCGTGTAGCATCCGTGTGCGAGTGACGTTTAGTGCCACTGAAATAACGAAGCCGACGTTTAGTGCACGTATAGGTTTTTCTTTGTGAGGACGTAGTGCCGACATAATCTGGTGATGCATAGACGTCACACCCAACTAAATGAACAACTTCATTTAAAACTTGAAGGTTTTGATCTAAAGTAGTAAAACTTGATGTAACTCCTTCCCTTGAACAGGATATTGAAATTTAACAAGTTTTCAACTTATAGGTTGTTAAGGACAGAGCACTCTGTTTTCAGCTGAATCAAGGCTGAAGTTAATCAGAGGTTAGAAGTTGAGTTCTTTCGAGGTTGGGGTCATATGATAAATTTCTGGAAAGCTTTGGAAAAGCTTTACAACTTTTCTGTTAAGGTCCAGAGGTGTTTCATCCCTTAACCAATCGAAAAATGTAGTACAGTTGAAACTGTCCAGAAAACGGGACAGAGTAAAGACTCTCTGTAAACTCTCTGTAAATTAAGCATAACTTCCTGCTTAAAAATCCAAAAATAGAAAATGAGGTAGTTCTGGGAAGCTTATGAGATGGGTTACAACTTTGTATCATAAAGTTTTGTCAGATTAGGAACAGAATTAACTGGGATTCTTGGATCAAATCAGTACCTAAAGCAGGGAGGTGCTGTCCAATTTTCTCCAGAAATTCTGTTAAATTTGACATCTCATAACTTTTGAACCAGACAGATCTTAGGCCAAGCAAATACTTTCTGGAAAGCTATTGAAGTTAGATTTAACTTTGATGTTGAGCTCCAGAATTGGTTTTACCTTTAACATGGCCTAAATCAGGTTGAAATGGAAAGTGGTCAGGGCTGTCATGGGAACAGCGGATCAGCAGTCAAATTTATTTAAAATTTGAACTATGTTTCCAAGTTTTATGGGTTCAATGACATGTCTTATGTTATAACTCAGTGGTTTACTGTTTAAATAAATATTTGACATTTCTCAAATATATTTTTACAGATGACAGCAGATAAACAGATGGAGAACGGGTGGGTGGTGTCCCACTGTTCTCACCGTAGCGGCTACCCGGAAGCATTGTGGCAAATGCTCCAATATTTCGGGTACAACCAGATGCCGCAGTACTTCGCCAAGGAAGAAGGCGAAGAGGGGAACAAGACGTGGACAATGCATGTCGAGGTCCCTGCAGGACCTACGCCCCCTGGTTGGGTGCCGTTCACCGTCACGGTGAAAGGAAGACAACCGGAAGGGAGGTGGCAAGTGGCAGTCCGTGACACTATAGCACGTTTCTGCCAACTACACATGCAGGCTATGGAGGGCACTCCATACGCGCTCGTTCCGGTGGAGGGACGGGCTCAGCATGTGTGGGAAGAGAGGTACCGGGAGGCAACAGATCCGGGTTGCCCAAGGTACAACCCCGCGGAGGCAAATCTCAGCCTCCAGATGAGGGCGGGAAACGCCGTAATGGACAGCCAAGCTGTTCATACGGAGCATCTCGCCACAAAGTTCAAGGAGAACATGAGCCGTGGAGACCATTTTGAGAGTGCTCACAGCGCACTCCGCAATGTGCTCCTTCCGACGATCAAGCGACTGAATGAACAACACAATCAGTTGCATCGTCTGAAAAAGGCAAAGAAGAAGAGCCGTGTGGACATCGCGACGTTGCAAGAACTGGTACAGAATCTGACCCAGCAGAATGAGAAACTTACTCAAGAGCGGGACGATGCTATTGAGGAAGGGCAAGGCTGGGAAGAAGATTACAACCAAGCCATGGACGAGGTGCATGCATTGCAGGACCTCATACCTCCGGTGTTAGGCGTACCGGTGGTCTTCGGCCTTCCAGCAATGGGAGAACCCGAGATGGGCGAAGAGGTGGTAGATCCAGAGCCACCAGCAGAGGTATCGGAGGAGGACGACCCACAGAAGGTCGAGTTCTACTCCGAGTAGGGGGTTACAGTTGCCATGTAGGGCAGATAGGGTAGTGTAGCCCAAATTTTGTAATCGGTGACATGTCGTGTAGACAGTAGCACATGTATAGGTAGTGACGACATGAGCACGACTTCTCGGAGACCCGAGAATAATGTATCTTGTATAAAGTTTATGCTTTATCAATATATGTGAATGTTGTGCAAATTAATCATGTGTCACTTCAATACCTACTGTTACATATGGAATATTAAGTATGACATGTCCTAGTCACTGCTGTTTTGAATTTCAGAATGACGCGTACTCGTGCCAACCCTGATGTTGGGGGTACTAGTCAAGGGGGAGAGACCTCCCAACCACCTCCCGAGGACTCCTCAGGACAACAGCAGCAACAGCAACAGCAAACACCGCCACTGCCAACGGTTACATTGGCTGACATCGTCGCGGCAATGGCGGGTTCACATCAGCAGCACACGGAGTTGCTGCAAACTCTTATTGCTAATACGTCTCGCCCGGAGAGACGTCAAGATCGTAAGGAGCGTCAACAGAGCTCCTACTCCGACTTCATGGCGACTCATCCCCCGGTATTCTCAACGGCCGATGAACCTCTTGACACGGACAACTGGCTCCGCGCAATCGAGATGAAGTTCGGGCTGCTCCAGATAAGTGAGCAGCGCAAGACTCAGTTCGCGGTCCAGAAGCTCCAAGGATCCGCGAGCGTGTGGTGGGCCAACTTCTGTGCTTCACAGCCCACCGACCGAGTGATGACCTGGAAGGAGTTCCGGACGGCCTTCAGGGCCTATCATATACCGCCAGGTCTGATGAACACAAAGACGCAGGAGTTCTTACACCTGCAGCAAGGGAGCCGGAACGCGCAGGAATACTCCAGGGCGTTCAACGATCTCGCGCTCTACGCGTTGTATCACGCAGATACCGACGAGAAGCGGCAGGACCACTTTTACCAGGGGCTTAACCCACTCCTGAAGGACAAGTTGGCGATGTTCAATCGCGGCAGCCTCAACGACATCATTGATGCTGCGACTGTTCAGGAGGACTCCGGCAAGGAGTTAGCGGCGGCAGAGAGAAAGCGAAGCGCGCCGCAGAGCAGCGGAGAAGGAGGCGGTTCTTCTCAGAAGTTTTGGATGTTGAATCGCCCACCATCAGGTCCACGCTGGCAGCCACCACAGCGGTCGATGCCGTTCCGCAGTCGGCCGTACTCTTCACCGGCATTCAGGCCGGCACTGCCAGTACCATCTCCGCAACAACAGCAGCAGCGGGCGATGCCGCGTGCATATGCACCCCAGCAACGCATGCCGGGCTTTCGTCCCCCGAGCACTACACCAGCAGCGGCCACATGTTACAAGTGTGGTCGTCCAGGACACTTCGCGAGCAGTTGCCCGGAGAGGCAAGGCGGCGGAGTGGCACCACAGTTTCCAGGGAGGAATCAACCCCAGAACCCTATTAATGCGCGGCGGGCAAACCCTAGGCCCGGCACCGTCCACCAGCTTACCATTGAGGATGTGCCGGAGAGTGAGCCAATCCTTGCGGATATGTTCCAACTCCACCAGCATCCCACTATAGTACTATTTGATTCAGGCGCCACACATAGCTTCATTAGCCAAGATTTCATTGATAAATATAGCTTGCAAATACTACCCACCGATAGTCCTTATGTGATCTGTTCGCCGGGTGGGAAAATTTCAGCAGGCATGATGGTCCCAAAAGGGCCATTGTGCTTAGAGGGTAGAGTCTACCCTACGTCTCTCATAATCTTAGAGGGACAAAAGGTCGATGTCATCTTAGGGATGTCGTGGTTAACCCGCCACGGCGCTGTTTTAGACACCGTCCTTCGAGTTGTGCACTTGAACTCAGAAGTGCACGAGTCTCACTCATTATTTCTGGACAGTCCAGAAATAAAACTTCCAAGTGTCTATCAAGCCACAACCATCAGATTGGAAGATATTCCAGTGGTCCGAGAGTTCCCTGACGTATTCCCGGAGGATTTGCCGGGGATGCCGCCTGATAGAGAGGTGGAGTTCAAGATTGAACTTGCACCGGGAACCATGCCAATATCCCGAAGGCCGTACAAGATGGCGCCCAAGGAGTTGGCTGAACTGAAGATTCAGCTCACGGACCTTCTGGAGAAGGGTTTTATTAGGCCGAGCTCCTCGCAATGGGGCTGTTCGGCATTATTTGTCAAGAAGAAGGATGAGATGTTACGGCTTTGTGTGGACTATCGTCCATTAAATGCGGTAACCATCAAGAACATGTACCCGTTGCCACGGATCGACATGTTGTTTGATCAGTTGGTCGAAGCAAAGATCTTTTCCAAGATGGATTTAAGATCCGGGTACCATCAGATTAATATAAGGGCTGAGGACATTCCAAAGACAGCTTTCTCAACAAGGTACGGACTTTATGAGTAACTGGTCATGTCCTTCGGCCTCACCAATGCTCCAGCTCACTTCATGTACTTAATGAATTCGGTATTCATGCCGGAGCTGGACAAGTTTGTCGTGGTCTTCATCGACGATATCCTGGTATATTCCAAGTCGGAAGAAGATCACAAGAAGCATCTGCGTATAGTCTTGCAACGGCTGCGGGATCACAAGCTATACGCGAAATTCAGCAAATGCGAGTTCTGGATATCGCAAGTGCCTTTTCTCGGGCATATCATCTCAGCGTAGGGTATCGCTGTATACCCGAGCAAGATCACTCAAGTGCTGAATTGGAAATCCCCGAGAACTGTTCACGAGGTACTGAGTTTCCTCGGACTCGCGGGATATTATCGGAGGTTCATTCCGAACTTCTCGAAGATTGCCAAGCCAATGACAGAGCTGCTGAAGAAGGCTACCAAATATATTTGTAGTCCAGCGTGTGAAGCAGCATTCAAGGCTTTAGTCAAGCACCTCACATCAGCACCGGTTTTGGCGCAGCCAGACACAACAAAACCGTTCGATGTGTACTGCGATGCATCCGGCAATTGGCTCGGATGTGTGCTGATGCAAGACCGAAGGGTGGTCGCGTATGGGTCACGGCAGCTTAGAAACCATGAGCAAAAATATCCAACTCACGATTTGGAGCTCGCTGCTGTGGTACTTGCACTGAAAATGTGGAGGCACTACCTACTCGGTAACCTTGTACATTTATATACCAACCACAAAAGCCTCAAGTACATATTCACTCAGAAGGAGTTAAACATGAGGCAGCGAAGATGGTTAGAATTGATAAAAGATTACGAAATAGAGATCCATTATCATCTGGGCAAGGCAAACGTAGTGGCAGATGCGCTGAGCCGCAAGTCACACGTCAATAATCTGACCAGCACACCGTTGGAAGAGAGCGAACCACCACTACATGTGATTCCACACGGAGCTCTCTACAACCTAGCTTTGATCCCCACCATCCGTGAAGAGATAGCGGCAGCCCAGAAGAATGACAAGGGCATGTTGCATTTGCGGAGACGTGTAGACAGTGGGGAGTTGAAATGTTTCCGGAAGGACGGAGACGGCGTCCTATGGTTCAAGGACCGGATCGTCGTACCCCGTAACCCGGAATTACGGAAGAAAATTTTTGATGAGGCTCACTTATCAAAATTTTCTATTCACCTCGGCAGCAACAAGATGTATCAAGAACTCAGAAGCAAGTTTTGGTGGACACGGATGAAGCCTGAGATTGCAAAATACGTGTCCGAGTGTGATACATGTCGAAGGGTGAAGGCAGACCATATGCGGAAACCGGGACTGCTGCAACCACTGGGCATTCCTGCCTGGAAATGGGAGGATGCGAGCATGGACTTCATCGTCGGTTTACCCACAACCTTGCAAAAACATGATTCTGTGTGGGTGATCGTCGATCGGCTCACCAAAGTTGTCCATTTCATCCCGGTCAACACCAACTACAATGCCAAGAAGTACGCTGAACTGTACATCTCACGGATCCTATGCTTGTACGGCGTACCCCGTACCATCATATCGGATCTGGGCACTTTATTTGTGTCCTGTTTTTGGGAGCAGCTACACGCTGCCTTGGGGACGAAGCTGATCCGTAGTTCAGCATACCACCCGCAGACGGATGGACAAACCGAGCGGGTAAATCAGATCCTAGAAGACATGCTGCGAGCTTGCGCTATCAACCACGGAAAGAATTGGGATGATCACTTGTCATTAGCCGAGTTCTCGTACAATGATGGGTACCAAGCCAGCATTAAGATGGCGCCCTATGAGGCGCTATACGGGCGGAAATGCCGCACACCACTGAATTGGTGTGAATCTGGCGAAAGGGTTACCTTCGGGATTGACCTCATCAACAATGCGGAAGAAAAGGTTCGACTGATTCAAGCGAACCTAAAAGCCGCTCAATCCCGTCAGAAACAGTATGCGGACCGGAGAAGGCGCCCATTACAATTCGAAATTGGAGATCACGTATATCTACGGGTGTCTCCAATGAAGGGCGTAAACAGATTTGCGGTGAGAGGAAAGTTGGCACCCCGATTCATCGGTCCATTCCAGATTACCAAAAGATGCGGATCAGTGGCATACCAGCTGAAATTACCAGAAGCACTTTCCGGTGTGCACGACGTCTTTCACATTTCCCAGCTGAGGAAGTGTCTTAAGCTATCAACTACCGTTCAGCTGGAAGATATTGAAGAACTGCAACCGGATCTCACCTATCGGGAGGAACCGGTGCAGATTATTGATGAAAAGGCCCGAACCACACGCAACCGTACGTTGTGGTTCTACAAGGTTCTATGGAGTAATCACTCCGTGGACGAAGCGACATGGGAGAGCGAAGGATTTCTTCGCGCTAACTACCCCGACTTTTTCACGTCGCATATCCGGTAATTTTCCACCGTCCTCTCTCTCATTTTCACCTTATAATCTCGGGACGAGATTCTTTTAAGGGGGGAGGAATTTAAGGGCCTCAGTTTTTGACACATATTTGAATTGTATATCACCACACCACACACCTCATTTGAGGAAAGTTGATGAACACGAATGAAGAGCAAGTAACCACCATCAACATGCTCATTAGAGAACAAACTCACATATTGCAAAAGGGGTATTTCCCACATGTGATATAGAGGGGCTGGACATATGAAAACTCCTACACATTGCTAAGGATGTCCATGCCAAGTTTCACCCAAATTCAAAACCATTTTGAGGTCATTTTGGGTATAGTTAGGAAGAGGGCAGTTTGAAACCATATTCAAATTTAAACTGTTTTTATCCCACGAATTCAAAAGTGGGAGGCACATTCTTAGTCAGCACATTTTTTTGAACTCACACACCAATTTTCACTCCATTTGGAGTTGATCTTGACATGAGCTAAGTGGGGCAAATTCAAACTTTATTTGAATTTCAAACTGAACATGTGCTGAAATTCATTCAAACCAAACCCAATTTGGATCCTACTCAGTTCAAATGGCTCATGGGTGAATAATTTGAATCACCATGGGTATTTTGGGGCTCACTGTTTACAACAGTGATTAGGAGTGAATTTCAGAGGTTAAAACCCTGGGTGGGACCCACATGTCAGCCACTGAAGCAAAAGAAACCGACTGAGAGCTCAGCTCGGGTAACCGCGCGCGCTGCAGCTGCTGCCACAGCGAAGAAACGGCGAAGCCACCAGCTGGTTGCCGATCTCAGCCGCGGAACCGACTCTCTGGGTCTTTATCTACCCGCCCGAGTGGTCACCGGCGCCTTCCACCGCTGCCTCGTCGCACTTCCACCCAAAAAGCCGAAGCACCTCGCCGCCCGAGTGAACATTCGGTTCCTCATCGGCCGGCCGATCCAGTGACCCTCTCGGCGATCTGAGACCAGCACTGGGTGCGCCAAGCCATCTTCGACACCTTCGCATCGGTTCCAGACCCCGCGCGGTCTTCCCCGAGTTCCACCGCGGCGATCTTGTCTCTGCCGGTTCAGCCCGAGCCGCCGCTGCGGGAACCGTCCTTCCGGCTACCACAGCCCACCGTTCACAGAGCTGTGAACAGCAAAGAGGTTCGCCACCAACCCCTCTTTCATTTCCGCAAGCTCCGGCGGCGTGACAAGCACTGCTCCGACCGGAATTTCATATTTCCGCGACGGTGTGCAAAAGTGAGGTCGGTACCGATCCGAGAAATTCGTAAGCCACACTATATCACTCATCCTCTCATGGAGGGGATCACTTCTAGTAGCCCGTGCGGGTCCATAGGAGCAGGAACCACGAAGAACCATGGAGGGAGACCGCTGTTCTTCGAGTTTTAGTAGAAATCCCGATTTCCGGCCTAGGTCGCACGGTGACAGCCCAACACAGCATTTCCTGAGCTCTGTAGAGCTCATGTAGACCTTTCCTATGGTCCTCTGATGCTCGACGACCCTTAGCTTGATCGGGGGAGGTGCTAGGGAGGGTGGACAACGCGACCGAAGTTCTTCCGAGGCTGCGGCTCGTCGCCGACCATGTACCGGCCGTTGTCATGACGAGCTGACCCCAGAATCCTGTTCCCTGAGTGAAAGTAGGCAGGGGCGGCCAAGATCGTGAATTTTGGAGCTTTACAGAAGCTGCCCGCGAGCTCTCCGGCGAGGTCCCTCGGCGGCGGAACGCGGGCGGCGAGAGGTTGAAGAAGGGGGTGGACCCCAGCTGTCAGCGGAAGGTATTTTAAATCGGGATCGGGCTGCGGCCGGGATCTGGTGTGCTGGCGCGTAAAAACCCTGTGGGCCTCAGTGTGCCGGACACCTCCGCGCTCGACACGTGTCCTTGCTGGCCCCCACAAAATTAAACTTTTCCCCCGATTTTCAGATTCCATTCAAACTTCAAATCCTCATAACTTTGGCTAGAAAACTCCAAATCGAGTGAACCAAATTTTGTTGGATTCAGCTCTCTGAGCACTTTCCAGAAAATCAAGTTTCACTTCATGAAAACCCTTAATTCTCCAGAATTAATTCCTTAAATTTTAAACTGTTTGGAATTTTAACTAGAGAATCCTTTGGAGGAAAATCCTGAAATTTTGCTGGGATGTTCACCAAAATATCCCTGAACTACCATAAAAATTTCAGATCCATTTGAGCTCATTTGATCCACCTAATGGTGTGATTAGTGAAACTGTTCCAGAGAAAATGGAAAATGTTCAGAAACATTTTCAGAATTTCCTCTGAAATTGTTTAGCTCATATCTTTAGCTAGGAACCTTCAAATTAAGTGAGACCAACTCCATTAGAACCCTCTGAAAATCTAGTTCTCAGAAAGTCATAGTTTGTTTCATGAAAATCCTTAGAACACCCTAAGAGCCTTCAATTAAGGTCAAGGACATAATTAATTGTGGAGGGCTCAAATGAGCTTTGCTGCAACTAAAGCTTGACCAAGTCTCTATTTAGGTTGTAAACAAGCCACAGTAAAAGTTTCATGGTCATTGAGTCTGTCTAGTGGGACTTATAAGCTTCACAAGTTCAAACTTAATACAAATGCATTTAAATTGATACATGTACCTCTTCTATCATGTAGTCGCTAAGGTCGAGGAGGAACCCGAAGTCCTAGACTTCGTTACTCCGGAGGAACAGCTAGCCTACGACCAAGAGCAGCAAGGCAAGCTCCGGTTTGCATTAACCTTTTTACAAATGTTTATTGTTTTGAGCACATCTTTGAATACTATTATTCTTTGCATTAGAGTCTTGTTTGGAAACCCAAATGCATAGCCAAGAAAACCATGGGTTGGGTTTAGGATTGCAATCCTCGTTAGCTACTGCAAAGCTAAGTTAGGGTAGGATTCGGTACAAGTCGAGTAGTTGGAACTACTCACGAGCATAGGCTAGAGGCACTCGACTCGGGTAGAGATAGCACATGAAACACATGGTAAGAAAATGAGACCAAGCGGAGGGTAAGGGCAACGGGACTTTGGGGCCTGTGTGCTGTAGCTCCACTTGTGTCGATTGAGGACCGAGCCGTGTGCGGGCCTGTTGAACAAGCTAGAACAGTACCGAAGACCTACCGGCTATATGGGAACCAGGAAACTGATGTAACTCGGGTAGCTGGGTGTTGAGGCATAGCTGGTCGTTCAGAGGGTAGGTTGAGAGCTCGAGGTGTAAATCGGCTGGCGGCACTGAGATGCGCGTGCAGAGACCTCTTGCTCGGGACAATTGGACCGGTTCAACATTTGGCTAACGGGTGAAAGGTAGTCGCGTACGGCGTCCGTGATGGTTGTTGTAGGCAACATCGAGTACGGGCATACGTGACGGGTTGTTCAGGTAACCCTGCAGGTGTAAATCGATTATAATCACCGTCCCTCGCGGTCAGTGAGTACCACTTGTTCACTGTACCGTGACGTAGAAAGAACAGGCTAGTTACATGTTAAAATGTTGCTGATTAAAAGATGGACTTGATTGCTAATGACTTGCTGTAGTTTAGAGCTAACTAAAGTTCATTTCAACTTTGGGCAAAGTACATGAGAGAGATGCGTTTCTTGTTTGATTGCGGCTCTCTTATGTACCTTAGCGTAAGGTTCTCCACAACCTGCCACTAAAACTTGAAAGTAAGGTTCTACTAATTAGGCGAGTCCTTGCAAATGATTTTTACCTCATGTAACCCACCACCCCTCATTTAGAAGTTCCATGTTTAGATGAGACGGGTCAGACTTGCTGAGCCTTCGTGCTCACTGCTTGTGTTTGAAGCTTTTGCAGGGTTCTGTGAGGAAGGGACTCCCGAAGAGGAGACAGAACCCCAGGAGGGGAACCCCATCAAGTGGGAGTCGTGCACGCCGCAGAGTCAGTGTGTGTGTGTGCTAGCAAGGACACGTTCAAGGGCTGAACGTGGACTTGATGCATAGTCTACGCCCGTGAGTGTAGACTGGACTTATTTTGATGTAAACATGTTCATAAACCAGTTTATGTAACAAAATTTTGCTTCCGCTTTGTACCTTTGATGTGTGTTACCCGGTGCTGTGCAACGCAGCACCCCTCAGCGTGATCCTGGCTTGACAAGACCTTTGGGGTCGTGTCATGGAAGCCTTTGGTCCGAGCTGCCCACGGTGAGCCGGTGTCGGCCGTTTCTCTCAGTTATCGCTGATAGTTACCGAGCTAGGTTCTGGTGGCGAAAACTCGGCTGTCTTCGGGCTGAGGAGGTAGAGGACGAGTAGCTGGTATGGTTTTGGGCTCGGAGAGGCGCTGCACGCGAAGGCTCGGCCGAATTCTTGGTGGAAATCGGTCGGCGGCCATCGGGTTAGTTCAGTGCAAAGCGACGTGGGCAGTGACGACCTTCACGTGGCTGTGCGCGTTATCGTCGCTTCAGTCGGTCTCCCACGGCGCGCTCGGCTCGTGCGGTGTCCCTCCCACTCGGGCACGGGAGCAGGAGCTGGCGCGATGTGCTCGATCGGCGTCGGTGAGAAACAGGCAGCTCTCGGCTGGAGAACAGTCCTCCCACTGACCTGTGGGCCCAACTTTCCCCCTAATCCTCTCTTCCCCATTTCTTTTGTGAATATCCCAGCTACTAAACATTGAATGAGAGACTTAGCCCCCAAGTATTGGTTTGAATTTGAGTTCTCAAATTTAAACTTTGTTGGGTTAAATTTGCTTCATGTTTAAACTGAAATTCAAATTCAATTTTGAATTATTGCAAATTTAGCTCCCGACAAGATGAACTCCAATGGGGATGAAAATTGGTGGGCTAGCTCAGAAAAATGTGCTGAGTTTGAATATGAAGCTAACTTTTGAATTTGAGGGATGAAAGTTGCTGCAATTTAAATTTACATTCAAATTGGCCTCTTTATCAATTTCCTCCAAAAGTACCTCAAAATTTGTTGGATTTACATGAAACTTGGCTTGAACCTTCCCAAGACTTTTTAAGTCCTAGGAGTGAGCTCAACCTCTCATGTTCATGTGTAGAAATCCTACTTTGTGAAAGTGAAGGCTTTCCCCTCTAATCACTCTTTTGATGGAGGTTACTTGCTCTTCACAATTTTTCCTAAGATATCCACAATAAAAACTGTGGTGTTGTGAGGTGATGAAAAGTTTTTGCAAGTCCCTTTTTCTTGGGCTTTTACATCCCTCCCCCTTAAAAGAATCTCGTCCCGAGGTTATAAAAGAAGAGATAGCGATGTAATAGGGACTTACCCGTGTTGAGACGCCATGAACTCTAGGTAATTTGAGCGAAGCAATTCCTCGCTCTCCTACGTCGCTTCTTCGGCGGTGTGGTTGCTCCAGAGGATCTTGTAGAACCACAACGTTCTGCTACGCGTGGTTCGGGCTTTTTCATCAATAATTGCCACCGGATATTCATCATATGTCAAATCCGGTTTCAGCTTGCCGATGTCTTCGGTAGGAACAGCAGCTGTATGCTTTAAACATTTTCGCAGTTGCGAAACATGGAAAACGTCATGGACACCAGCAAGGGATGCCGGTAGCTCCAATCGATACGCCGCTAGTCTGCACTTCTCGGTGATAGCATAGGGTCCAATGAAACGGGGAGCGAGCTTCCCCTTCACAACGAACCGGTGCACGCCCTTCATCGGAGACACGCGGAGGTACACGTGTTCACCGACGTCAAAGTGCAACGGTCTACGCCTCTTATCAGCGTAGCTCTTCTGCCGGGATTGAGCGGCCTTCAAGTTGGCTTGAATCGTCCCAACGCGCTCTTCGGCGTCATTCACCACATCAACCCCGAATGTGACCCTTTCACCGGTCTCGGACCAGTTTAACGGGGTGCGGCATTTGTGACCGTAGAGAGCTTCGTAGGGTGCCATCTTGATACTCGCCTGATAGCCGTTGTTGCACGAGAATTCCGCCAATGGTAGGTGATCATCCCAGTTCCTACCATGGTGGATGGCACATGCCCTCAACATGTCTTCCAGAACTTGATTCACCCTCTCTGTTTGGCCATCTGTCTGAGGGTGGTAAGCGGAGCATCTAATTAGTTTAGTACCCAAAGCAGCATGCAACTGCTCCCAAAAGCGAGATACAAACAATGCACCTCGGTCTGAGACTATGGTCTTGGGTACACCATGCAATCATAGAATCTTGGCAATATATTACTCCGCATATCTGTTGGCATGGAAATGTGTATGCACGGGAATGAAGTGAGCCGACTTGGTTAGTCGGTCAACGATCACCCAAATGGAATCATACTTGTTGGATGTTAGGGGTAATCCCACAATGAAATCCATACTCACATCCTCCGATTTCCATGCCGGAACCTTCAGGGGTTGCAACAGCCCTGATTTCCTCATATGATCAGCCTTCACTCGTCTACACGTATCGCACTCGGATACGTACTGCGCTATCTCCCGCTTCATCCGTGTCCACCAAAATTTCTTTTTCAAATCTTGGTACATTTTGTTGCTGCCCGGATGAATGGAGTACTTAGACAAGTGAGCTTCATCGAGGATCTTCCTCCTCAGTTCCATATCTCGGGGTACGACTATTCGATCATTGAACCACAGTGTCCCCTCATAATCTTTCTGGAAACACTTGATATCCCCATTGTCTATCCGTCTCCGGAGATGTGCCATGCCTTTGTCAGTCTTCTGAGCTGCAATGATGTCCTCCCTAATAGTAGGGATGAGGGAAAGGTTGTAAAGCGATCCATAAGGAACCAAGTATAAACTTGGCTCTTCCTCCTCCACCGGTGTAATGGTGAGGTGATGGATATGTGATTTCCGACTAAGCGCGTCGGCAACCACATTTGCCTTGCCGGGGTGGTAATGAATCTCAATTTCATAATCTTTGATCAGTTCTAACCACCTCCTTTGCCTCATGTTCAGCTCCTTCTGGGTGAAAATATATTTCAAGCTCTTGTGGTCGGTGTAGAGGTGCACCAAATTCAACAGAAGATAGTGCCTCCACATTTTCAGCGCCAAAACCACTGCAGCAAGCTCCAGATCATGAGTGGGATAATGCTGCTCGTGGTTCCGAAGTTGGCGTGAGCCATCTGCGACCACACGTCCTTCCTGTATCAACACGCAGCCAAGCCCAATACCGGATGCGTCACAATACACGTCGAAGGGCTTTGTTGTATCCGGTTGAGCTAAGACGGGGGCTGTTGTGAGAAGCTTCACCAATGCTTGGAACGCTCCTTCACACGCCGTGTCCCAAACATATTTTGTTCCCTTCTTCAGCAATTCTGTCATTGGTTCAGCGAGCTTGGAGAAACTTGGAATAAATCTCCGATAGTATCCCGCTAACCCGAGGAAGCTTCGGACTTCATGGACTGAAGTGGGAGCTTTCCATTTCAGCACTTGCTCTATTTTGCTTGGGTCAACCGCAATGCCTTCTGCTGAGATGATATGTCCCAAGAATGGCACTTGGCTGATCCAAAACTCGCATTTCCTGAAATTAGCGTAGATCTTGTGGTCTCGCAATCGTTGAAGCACGATCATCAAGTGTTCGGCATGTTCAGCTTCTGTCTTGGAGTAAACCAAGATATCATCGATGAACACTACCACGAACTTGTCCAGCTCCGGCATGAATACCGAATTCATGAGATACATGAAATGGGCTGGAGCATTTCTGAGACCAAAAGACGTGACGAGATATTCGTATAAGCCATATCTTGTTGAGAAAGCCGTCTTCAGGATATCCTCCGCCCGGATCTTTATCTGATGATATCCAGAGCGAAGGTCCATCTTGGAGAATACACTTGCACCCACAAGTTGATCAAACAATATGTCGATGCGGGGCAGTGGGTACTTATTCTTGATGGTGACGGCGTTGAGCGGCCGGTAGTCCACACACAGCCTCAAGGTTTCATCTTCTTCTTTACGAACAGCGCCGAGCATCCCCAAGGCGAGGAACTCGGCCTAATGAAACCTTTGTTCAACAGATCATTGAGCTGTTCTTTCAGTTCAGCCAGCTCATTCGGAGCCATTTTATAGTGTCTCCGTGATATGGGCGTAGTCACGGGTGCATGCTCGATCTTGAACTCGACATCCCGCTCAGGTGGCATACCTGGAAGATCATCCGGGAACATGTCGGGGTACTCCCGGACTACGGGGATGTCCTCCAACTTTAGAGCTTCAGTATTATTGATTGCTGCCGGACTGGATTATCTAATAAGAGGGACTGCGGATGGTGTAGTGGGGAGTTGAGGTGAACCGTCCGCACTAAAGTTTCCAGGACAGCGCCATGGTAGCTTAGCCATGACATTCCCAAGATTGCATCAATCTTCTGCCCCTCAAGGATAATCATAGTGGTGGGATATATCTTCCCACCTAAGCACAGTGGTGCTTTCGGAACCATCATCGTTGCTGAAATCTTTCCTCCCGGTGAGCAGATCATATAAGAACACTCGGTTGGAAAGGCTTCCAGCTGATTCTTAACCACATATGATGCACTTATGAAGTTGTGGGTTGCACCAGAATCAAACAGTATGATGATGGCTTGATTGTTGAGAGTAAACGTACCCGCCAGCACATTGTCTCCCTCCAGGGCGTCCTCATTGTCGAGGTTGCGGACGCCCTCAGTCCGCTAACCAACCTTCTTGACCGGAGGTCGGCCTCGAGCACCGCCCTGGAACTGGGCTGCCCACTGCTCTGCTGCCCCTGGGGACAGTCCTTCATGAAATGGCCCGCCTGGCCACACATGAAGCAAGTGAAACAGGGCGGTCCCCCGCTGATCGGTGGACGGAAACCCGGGGCGCGTTGTGGCGGTGGAAACGCCCGGGGTGCCGTCTGCTGCTGCTGCTGCTGTCTCGGTGGTGGCATCGGTGGTCGGAACTGAGGTGACTGAAACGAACGTCCCCCGAACCGCTGAGGTCGCACCTGTGGATGCCACTGCTGCCCGGATGGCGTCCGATACACCATCCGGTACTTCTGGGGAGCGCCACCCCTACTGCTGGGTGGAGCGCTGCGCTTCCGCTGCTCAGCTGCCAACTCCCGCTGAGCATCCTCTTGCATGATCACGGCATTGACTAGGTCGTTGAAGGTGCCGCGATTCCACTGAACGAGATGTGTCTTCATCTTGGGGTGTAACCCCCCGATAGAAGTGCTCCCGCTTTTTCTCCTCAGTGGAGATGTAGTCTGACGCATATTGCGCTAGATGGTTGAAGGCACGGGAGTAGTCATGGGTGCTCCTCCCGCCCTGCTTCAGCTCCAAGAATTCTTGGAACTTCCTCTTCATTATCCCAGGAGGAATATGATAGGCGCGGAACGCCTCCCGGAACTCTTCCCACTCCACGGCATGGCCAGCCGGACGTGAGGCGACATAATTCGCCCACCACGCACCAGCGGCACCGTGAAGTTTCTGCGCTGCGAACAAAGTCTTTTGCCGCTCCGTGCATTGGAGCAGCCCGAACTTGGACTCGATGGTCCGCAGCCAGTTGTCGTTCTCCAGTGGTTCTTCAGCTTCTGTGAACACTGGAGGGTGCGTACTCATGAAATCCGAGTACGACACCTCACGGGGCTCCCGGGCCCCTTCTCTTGACGTCCCCCCGCCTGGGACGTATTCTGCACGATCGTGCGGAGCAGGTCGGTCTGCTCCTCACGACCCCCCACCAGTGCCGCTATCACATCCGCTAGAGTAAGCGGAGGCGGCGGTGGTGGCTGGGAGTCATCGCCTCCCTGTTGGCTAGAGCCACCAACCTCATGCGTGACCCTAGTGCGAACCATCTGCAACCATACGAGAATAAACATCAGTCCCGCAGCATATTGCATGCAGTCCAATAAAAATAGGCGTAAAAACATAATGACAATAAACCATGTGATACATCTCGTGTGTAGATAATGTAATAACTTTGAACAAGCTACCCCATTACCAGACAAAATACAAACTAGTTTAATCCAACTTGATGAACCTCCTCTTTGGAAGCTCACCACAACTAGGTTTGGTCACTACGAGACGTTACTATCGTGTTGTCATCACGTAAACCACCCTTTTATCTTCAATACGACACAAACATGGTCTCTAGTAAAAGAAACTTGAGTGAGACCTATACTCAAATATTTCACTAGTTGAAGATAACATCTCATGAGTATGTTCTACCCCACTGGAAGTACTTAAACCCCCACCCCCTAGGGTACAACAATCTCTCAAATGAGTTCAACTGTCATTCCTCTATTAGAATGACTAGTTTCTACATATCCAAGATTTTGTTCTGGTTCTGTGCATTTTCATGACTCAAGATGAATACCAAAGTTAAAGTTAACTTCAGTATCTTTCCAACGGGTATTTACTTGCCCTCAGATCAGCTCTGGTTAAAAAGTTATGGTAATTCAAATCAGCAGAATTTCTGGAAGAATTTTAACAGCACCTCCTTTGGGAAGTTGCTGTTTTCAACTCTGATTTCCACTGAATTCTGTGCTGAAATTTCAGAAACTTTGAATTGCAAAGATGTAACACATATTATACCCTTTCTAAGGATGTATCATATGAAAATTTTAGATTTTTCTACTGGAAGTTATGTTTGAAAACAGAACAGTCCAGAGAGTGTTTAACTCTGTCCTGATTCTGGACAGTTTACATTTCTCTGGGATTTAAGCCATCTTAAGGTGAGTTTCAGCTCTGGAAGTCTACAACAAAATTGTAGAGTACTAAAATACCTTTCCATAACTATATACCACACCTCCCTGGGCTAAAATACCTGTGAGTTGTGCTCTGTTGAAGTTGAGCAAACTTGCTGCCCAAAACAGAGCACTCTGTTTTTAAATCTATTGGAACTACAATCATCCCCATCCAATTTTTCTACCCAACCAGGGTCCTAGATGTTGAACCTAGTGATTTTAATTCCTTGTTATCATTATTTTTCATGCATATGCCTATGATATCTCGGTACTACGTTCCTCACAAAAGAAAATCCTAACCGGATTATACCGGCATATACGCCTCAAGTGTGGCACTAAACGGTCTCTCGTACACGTTTACTACACGGATACATACGTGGTTAGTACCTGCAGAAGACCACACAATAGTGATGCACTCAAAGGTTTTGTTTCCATTTCAGGCAGGACTATATTTGAATTTAAATACAAACGCCCGTATCATTTCCATACGGCCGTCCTTGAGTTAGTCACGTCTCAAGGTACGTGATCGTGTTTCAACACCACACGACGGGGAACCCGAGTATGTCATGAACTGGTCGTCACGGTTGGGAATGTTATCAACCCAACAGATACCACCTAATGCACTGCAGGGCACGCTGATGGCAAGCGCTGCGTATGTCCTCCTGGGCTATTTCCAGACAAACACACTCTCGCGTTACTGACCACGCAATGGGGTCTCCACTTACTTGCCTAAAGCACGCTAGGGATCAGCGTTTCATATGAACTCAGAAACATGAAGAGTCCAAGATTTTCATATTGACGTCTCACACCAAGCTGTAAGACCTATCCCTGAACCACGTTCCTCGTGAGGGGAGCTAACCGAAATTGAACCGCTTTCGGTGGCGTTCCTTACCAATCTTACCAGAGCGTAGGTGTGTCGTTACATAATTAAAATTCAGAATTATAACACATAGGTTAGTCCTTGCCACTTTAAGTAACTATGCTAGTATAGTCCTTACTTGGGCAACTACCGGATCTTCACCGTAAACCTAAGTTTTTCCGTAATACAGTCCTTAAGTACTGTGCTATCCCTAATGCAGCTCTGATACCAGGCTGTGGCGGACCAGAACCCGCTCATCCAGGATCGCAGAGGGTGGTGCCGCACGATGCGACACCCGATAGCACACGTCATAAGGACACAATATATTACATTGGAAAAACAACTGAACTATACAAACAGGTACAAACTTCAGTTACAAACTATTGTTTATATTACACAGCGGAAGTCTAAACTATACAACTCACGCCCGCCTATCTAGCAAAAGTCGGCTGCCCAGCCCTAGGGCAACCAACACTGGCTGCACTCCTCAGCTCAGCGCGGCGTGTACGGCTCCCACTCAGCCGTGGTCCCTGACGGAGGGTAACCCTCACCGGTGGACTCGTACTCCGAGTCCGTGGGTGGCTCCTCACCTGAAAAACACTTAAGCAGCAACCGTGAGCACGATGGCTCAACAAGACTTAACCGACTCACTAGGCATGAAACTCTACATGAGGTGTATAATGAACATAGGATAGTAACATTGCAGCAAATGGACACGCGTACAAGTTCACCCTTAATTCATCTTTTAGCAACAAGTTAACAGTTCAGGAATCTGAAATTTAGTAAGCAATATCTGGTGGCACACATGTAGCAATACAATTATATCAATCACCAATCTTGAATCATCAAATTTCATACATTATCCTACGTAACAATTCAGTGACCAAGTGGTACTCTTCACCGTGAGGGACAGCGAATCGACTCGATATACACCTGCAGGGACACCCAAAGAGCACGTCACGTACGCCCACCCGTGGATCTGCACAGCACGCTCACTCGATGTCGTACGGGACAACCTTTCACCCAACAGCCCACACGTCGAATCGGTCGCACCGAAACGAGCAGGAGGTTCCCTACACGGAGCATCTCTCTATGGCCGTTAGCAGATTTCCACCTTGCTGCCCTCACCCTACACCTATAAATCGGTGCGTTATGCCTCGACGCCCGGAGGTTTAGGTTACATCGGTTTATCGGGGCCCATATATCCGATATGCCTTCGGTACGTTCAAACTTGATCAGCGTGGGCCGCACACGGATCGGTCCTCAATCGACATGGACAGGGCTGCGCACACAAGACTCCCTCTTGTTGCGCCCTAGCCCCTGCCAAGTCTCATTTTCATTACTAAGGTGATCTCACATCACTCGAACCAACCCCGTGTGTCCCAAGCCTAACTCGCG
This sequence comes from Neostapfia colusana, assembly GCA_030760725.1. NCBI lineage: Eukaryota > Viridiplantae > Streptophyta > Magnoliopsida > Poales > Poaceae > Neostapfia > Neostapfia colusana. The sequence goes on along the minus strand of JASWHV010000006.1, from coordinate 22,785,087 downwards.
AGTAGATTCCAACTACTCGACTTGTACCGAAATCCTATGAATCATTAAGCATAGCCTGTCTATTCGAGGTCTTAGACACTACCCTCACTCTTATCGGAAACTTTTTGGTTATGCAAGTGGGGTTCCATCCATCCCATACCTAATGCACATTCATACTTCATACGACACATATAAACAAAGTAAAACTTATAAAAAGGGTTAATGCAAACCGGGGCTTGCCTTGTTGCTCCTGGTCAGGGGTTAGTTCTTCTTCCGGAAGGAGGAAGTCAAGTACCTCCGGAGCCTCCTCACCTTCAGCGACTACACGTTAATAAAATACTACATGTTAATGAATATGCACATGAGTTTATTGTAATGTTTCTGTTACATGTTCTAATAACAAGTTTTTAAAAACTGGAACTCTGTTCAATAATTTAAATTGAAACTGGGGCTAGTGGTTTGGGTTTGGATCTAAGCACATGATTAAGTGCTAAGTGGTAATCTCCCTCTTCCACATTGATCACCTCAAGTGGTTAAACAGAGCAGGGGTGATCCAGAGCTCCAATGGAGCTGAGAATTTTTGTGTGAGTTCCTTGTCACAAGAAAACCCTATGGACCAAAAATTAGCACTTTTCATTGAGTGGTTTGTTCAGAATAATTCTCTTAGCAAATAAGCAAAGAAGAATTAATTCTTAGGTAACACCCCTGTTCATGCCCATCTTAATGAACTAAAATTTGAGTTGTAGCTCCTAGAGTTTGCATGAATTTTCCTAGCATTTTTGGAGCTAAGATCTGCCCAGAACTGAATTTCCAAGTTTTGGAAATTCTCTGAAAATGTTTTTGTATTCAAATGAACACGGCACCTTCAAATCTGAATTGCCCTGGTCAAATAAACTTCAAATGGTCTGAACCTTTTACAGGGGTTCACTAATATACAAAGGAATATTCTGGGAAAATCTGAGTATTTTTGGATGAATCAAACTCCCTCTAAAATTCATTTGCTGAAAAGTTTTAAAGAATTTTCCAGAATTTATTAATGGGTTTCATACAAATTGGGTTGCATATTTGGATAGAGATATGCAAGATGAATCCAACCCAATTTGAATCACTAAATTTGGAACTCCCTACACAAAGTTATGAATTTATAAAGTTTGGGCTGAAACTGGAATTGTTATGCTATTGGAAAAAGAACCTGGGCCCACGCTTTAAATCCCAGCCAGTGTGAACCGAGAACACACGGGCCACAGGATTACCCCGCGCGCAGCCACACGGGATCCTGGGCCATATTCGATCCAGTTTTAAACCCCCCCTCACTGACAGGTGGGCCTGCCCCACCCTTCTTCTTCCTCCGAGCCCTCTTTCCCGCGCGCGCGCTGACCTCGCCGGACCGAGGCGGCGCCTCGCCGGCTGAGTGTTTCTGGCCGTCTCCCGGCCGGAGGCTCGCCGCCTGGGGGTTTATGGGGTCGGGAAACTTGTTTGTGGGCTCGGTTCGGGCGCTAGGGGACCGGAACTGTGCCGGCGGCGTGCGGCGGTCTCGTGGGATGTTCGGTATCGTTGCTCGGTGGTGCTAGCCTGCCAACGACCCAGCCCCTCCGTTCTAGAGCACCAGTGGATGCTAGGGAGGCATGGCAAGTACTCCCCTGCTCATGGCAACACCTCAAAAGGGGTTCTCACCGTGCGCCCGCTCCATGCCGCACGGTTGAGCTTGGAACAACATAAAATACCCCACACCGCGTCCGTTTCCTAACAAGGGTTGTGAAGGGAAATCAACCGCTAGCCAATCTAGTTCGCGTGTGCACGGTCTGGTGGCCTAAGAACGAAGATTACGGACGAATTCGACAGATCCTCACCTGGAGGTCCGAGTGTATGCGCCTGGAGAAAAACGTTGAATTGACACTCGATGGTCCACCGTTGGGGCTGTGGCTTGGCCAGTAGCAGCGCGACTATCCGGCGTGTCTCAGAGTGGCCTCGCTCGGCCGTGGAAGCCTTTGGTCCGAGCTGCCCACGGTGAGCCGGTGTCAGCCGTTTCTCTCAGTTATCGCTGATAGTTACCGAGCTAGGTTCTGGTGGCGAAAACTCGGCTGTCTTCGGGCTGAGGAGGTAGAGGACGAGTAGCTGTTGTGGTTTTGGGCTCGGAGAGGTGCTGCACGTGAAGGCTCAGCCGAATTGTTGGTGGAAGTCGGTCGGCGGCCGTCGGGTTAGTTCAGTGCAAAGCGACGTGGGCAGTGACGACCTTCACGTGGCTGTGCGCGTTATCGTCGCTTCAGTCGGTCTCCCACGGCGCGCTCGGCTCGTGCGGTGTCCCTCCCACTCGGGCGCGGGAGCAGGATCTGGCGCGATGTGCTCGATCGGCGTCGGTGAGAAACAGGCAGCTCTCGGCTGGAGAACAGTCCTCCCACTGACCTGTGGGCCCAACTTTCCCCCTAATCCTCTCTTCCCCATTTCTTTTGTAAATATCCCAGCTACTAAACATTGAATGAGAGACTTAGCCCCCAAGTATTGGTCTGAATTTGAGTTCTCAAATTTAAACTTTGTTGGGTTAAATTTGCTTCATGTTTAAACTGAAATTCAAATTCAGTTTTGAATTATTGCAAATTTAGCTCCCGACAAGATGAACTCCAATGGGGATGAAAATTGGTGGGCTAGCTCAGAAAAATGTGCTGAGTTTGAATATGAAGCTAAATTTAGAATTTGAGGGATGAAAGTTGCGGCAATTTAAATTTACATTCAAATTGGCCTCTTAATCAATTTCCTCCAAAAGTGCCTCAAAAGTTGTTGGATTTACATGAAACTTGGCTTGAACCTTCCCAAGACTTTTTAAGTCCTAGGGATGAGCTCAACCTCTCATGTTCATGTGTAGAAATCTTACTTTGTGAAAGTGAAGGCTTTCCCCTCTAATCACTCTTTTGATGGAGGTTACTTGCTCTTCACAATTTTTCCTAAGATATCCACAATAAAAACTGTGGTGTTGTGAGGTGATGAAAAGTTTTTGCATGTCCCTTTTTCTTGGGCTTCTATAAGTGTGCTCCCCCTCTCCCCGTCCATTGGTTTTCTCTGTCGACGGCGCCACCCTGCCCCTTCCTTTCCCAGAAGATGTATCACCTCCTGTGCGCGGGCGCCGCCGCCGCCTCCCCTGTGTGTGAGCGCCGCCGCCGTATTCACCCGCCTTACGCCGGGATCTAAGGCGATGGGACGCCTTACGATCCCCAGGCATCTTACCGCTTAAGTGATGCTTAAGCGGCGCCTTAACAACTATGGTTCTCTCCTTCTCTCTATTGTTCTTTCCTCTCTCTCTTTGAAATGACTCAAAAATGAAAGATTGACGTAAACCTTTAAAATATGCGTCATCTGTTTCAAATCGGCCCGTCTCACATGTGTTACGCATGTGAGGTGTGTAGGTTCGGAATTGTCCCTGTTTGGACAGCCTAGGAGTGACCGAGAGGGTGTGCTTATGATGAGACGCGGGGTCTAGATTTGGACGTAGTTTCGACAGCGTAACCCTAATGTTCTCCGCTTCTCCATTTTCAGACGTGCAGTTGGAGAACAGCGGGGTTATGCTGCCGAAATTTCGTCTGAATCTAGACCTCGTGTCTTGTCACAAGCACGTTCATCTCGGTCACTCTTGGGTGGGTTTAGGACCTATCCTTTCCAATATATATAGGTCCGTGACATAAATAAATAATAAACAAACTATAAATTCTTTGACTTAAAACTGCAGAGTTAAACATGAGTGAAGACCGTAGTTGGATGTATACCTGTTGGAACAAGGCAAGTGGTCACTCAGATGAGTGGTATGCCGGGACAGACGACTTTATTGATCAAGTGTTCTCGTTGTCTACGACCGATAAAGTTCGTTGTCCATGTGCGAAATGCCGGAATACTATGTTTCTGGACAAAACGACATTGTCATTACACTTGTGCAGAAACGGTTACATGCCATATTATGAGGTCTGGAGTTTCCACAGCGAGTCTGCTCCTCGAGCCATTCACGTAGTGGAAGATGATGATGATGATGATTGTCAGGGTGTTGATACGATTGATGAGATGTTACAAGATATACAACCGGAGAATCCGCCTACAAATGAGGCAGACGCATTCTTTAATCTCTTGAAAGATTCTGAAGAGGTGTTGCATGATCATACTGAAATGACTCTTCTTACTTTCATGACCAGATTTATGGCAATCAAATCTAAGTATTTCTTCTCTAATAATTTCTACAATGATATGATGAAACTTATCAGTGATGCTCTTCCACAACCTCCTAAACCGCCCAAAGATATGTATCACTCAAAGAAATTACTATTTGGACTGGGTATGAAATATGAGAAAATTGACGTGTGTCCAGATAACTGCATGCTATTCTGGAAAGAGCATGACAAAGAGAAGAATTGTTTAAAAGTGTGGAAACAGAGCAAGGGTTGAAGGGTGCATTGCCGAAGCATTTACTCTAAAGGAAGTAGGTTACTTTTCTAGTTTCTACTTTGCAGAGGAAAACAATGTCAATACTTCGGCAATGCGACACAATGTAGATGACGAACCACCAGTTAGTGATCTCTCTATTTTTGAATCGAGGGGAACTACTGTTGGCAGCAGCACGACATACGATTTTACTGAAGGAGAAAGGACTACTGCTTTACTCTAAATGTATGCTAATATCGATGGCGTGGAGAAATATTTTGAGTAAGTGTTTCTCTTACATTTATGATGATTATTGTATTTACCAATACATGTATGCTAATGTCGATCACATATGTTTTGTGTGTACAGCGAGTTCCACAACCAAAACTGGAAACATAAGCATCAACCAACGAGAAAGCAAGTAGAAATGATGCGACGGGCCGGAATTAATGGAGGGCCTAATTTCTTATCCTGGTTTCGAGCTTATGTATTAGCGAACACCGACATCCTCATGATTTATGACAACTATCTTATGGATTACTGAAAGTTAGAAGCTATGATCGATATGACGTAAATGGCTTCCGATTCCGTACAACTCAATTCGAAACTCTTTGTCCTCTCGCAGCAATATCAAATTGCGGAGTTGTGATGAGAGCAATCGACTCACAAGGGAAAGAAACCAATTACTATGGAATCATTAAGAAAATTCTGGAATTTACTTTCGCTGGCAATAAAGAACTTTGAGTGGTGTTCTTTGATTGTGATTTGTTTGATAACAATCATGGAACTCGAGAAAATCAATTTGTCATGGTGGAAGTGAATCACAACGAACGCTTACGAGGTTTAGATACATACGTTCTTGCACATCAAGTGGAACAAGTGTATTATCTACCTTATCCATGTAAGAAGCTTAGCGCTTGGTGGGTGGTATATAAAGTGAATCCTCGTGAGCGCTTGTATACTCCTGGAGATGATGGTTATCATGATAGTGGAGACACTGAAGAAGTTTACCAAGACGAAGAGTTGCTAGACTCTTTTATCGTCGAACCTGGTGCAGGACTCGATAACTTAGTAGGAGACGTTGCAGATGTAGAGACATCTACAATGCGAAAGCGGAAACGTAAACGGCTCACGACGACAGATCACGATGTTGATGATCGTGATGTTGATGATCATGTTGTTGATGAATTTTGAAACAGATTACGAGTAATGTTGTATTAAATGAAAGTAACATTAATTATCGCTTACATTACTTTTGAAACTGTTTACGAGTAATGTTTTTTTAAACTGATTAGGATGTCGTCAAGCAAGGGTTCGAAGGGGAAGAAGGCGCCGAGTGTGAGGGGTTTCCTCCCCTCGCAGGAGAGAGACAACTACTTCTACGGTTCCACTTACAGCGGGAGCAGACGCACTTAGCTGTTAAGTGCGTGTACAGAGTTGCGGGACAGGGTTGTCAGTTTGCAGCGTACAGAGGTAAATTTTTCTACAATGCACAAAATTATTAAAATCACTTTTTCAATTTAACTTACTTACTTTACCATTGTAGTCTTATTTGGACTATGAGTCCGAGGCTAGAGCGGCACCTCAGGAGACGGGTACGCAGCGCAGCGTGCCCTCGAGGAGCGAGCCCTCTGGTAGCCAGGCCTCTGGCAGCCAGCCCTCCGGCAGGCACCCCGAGGGTAGTCTGCCCAGCGAGCCCGAGGGCACCCAGCCCGAGGACACGTCCGGTGACCGGCCTTCTAGGTCACCAGACGTGGTGCCGCAGCGGAGGAGATGTACAAGGAGGAGTAACTTTGTTGGTCCTCTACCGATTCCTAGAGAGCCGGTAATTATTCGTCCGGTTGGAGACAGGTAACACATTAATAAAGTATTCATTTCTATTTGTTCTCGAAGACTATGATCTTACTTAATGACTTAACAAACGTCTTTTTAGTTCTTGGGAGGACCTCCCGTACGACGGGCAGAAACACCACAGGATGGTGAACGGTTGCATCGGGAACTTAGTGCGTCTGCACTACCCCGGTGCGATCGATGGATGTGCAGCTACGTTGTGGGACGACTACGCGCGCGTTCCTCACCGACATAACGACAACCTACAGGGAGTCGTGTGGGCAGATTTTTGGGTAAGTAACTTTCATAAATATTTGAAGTTTCAATTCTTTATGTTTCTTCAAATATTAATGTGTGTATATGTCGAACTGTGTTGGCTTCCTACAGCTCAGGTACCGCCTTGAGGACCCGGCTGAGTAGATGGATCACGCCCGCTCCGTGTTCAAAGTGAACGCTCGGAAGTTTGTTATGCAAATGCTTTCGAACGCTCAGAGTCAAGTAGTTAACGACTACTTGAAGCTCCACGACCACGAGGTTGGGTTGTTCAGAGACGCCTCCGACACGTACTTGATGGAGGAGCAATACGCAGAGGTAAGTTGCGTAATCTTTAAATTATTCATATTAATTTTGCTAAGTAACATCTAATGAACTATGCATGTGTGCAGATTAGTGTCCCTTGGTTACAGGGACGAACTGAAGATTACCGAGCCCTTTGCAGGTATTGGGCTAGCGATGAGTTCATCGCTAAGTCCATGAAGGCTCGAGATGCAAGAGGGAGCTCAGGGAAGCACGGTACGGGCGTCCAAGGTTTTGTGCGAATGGCTAAACGGATGGTAAGTTTCTTGGTGGTTTTTATTATATTTATAATGTAGTATTGTTCGTACTAACATATGTTCACAGGAAAAGGAGATCGGCGTGCGACCGAGTGCTACTGCGGTCTATAGGAGAGGTCACGCTGACCCTTCTTAGCCAGAGCAGTGTAGTCAGTACGAGCGGAGCGCCTGGTAAGTTTCATGACATCTCAAATTAGTTGACACTATATATGTTGTTGAACTTACACAATTTCATTATTTTTTAGACTAGGTATGGGCAAGAGGCTGTGAGGATACACGGCGAAGGGTTCGATTGTGAAAACTCCCCCAACATCGACCCTCAAGCCGCCTATGCAAGCGGAGGTGGAAAAGCACACGGAAGGTGAATTCATTTACTTTCATTGTTTTCAATTCAAGATTATCTAATTTTACCTTGAATTGATTCGTTTTTTTGTGGGCTTGCTATATTCTCTGGAGTCGTCAACTCTAGGGAGGCACGACCTGCGAGAGGAAGCTCCTCACAGTCTTCGGCTGCTGGCGCAGGCTCCTCCAGCCGCCGTGTCACCGAGAGAGTTCTCGAAGTCATGGCGCTTCGGGAGAGCTTGGCTCGGCAGGAGGAGGCCTTGGCGAGAGAGCGAGAGAACAACAGGGTTGCCATGGCGTACCATGCGTCCTATATGGCACAGATGCAAGCGGCAATGGAAGTAAGAAACATACAATTATACTTTAATTACATTGCATTTCAATTGGTTTTGTAAATTGTAATGTTTGAAATGACAGGCGCTAGCTCGACAGCAAGGGCAGAAAATCCAGATACCGTTGTGGCAGCCACCTCCGTTCGTGCTGCAGCCGTCGCCACCACAGGAGCAGTTTCCTGGAGTACAGGTACAAAAAGGAAGTTACATTAAGTTCAACTAAACAATTGAATACGAGAACACCGTTGTAAACTTGTACATATGTCACTGTGTTTCGCAGGGATCAGGGACGGAGGCTCAGACTCCATCGCCGCAGCTAAGGGCGCTAGGTTCGCCGCGGCAGGATGACTGCTTCGCTCCCGGAGGTAGTGGAGGGGCTAGTAATCAATAGACTTGTGATTTTGTTTTTGATTGTGTGGATGTCAGACTTCGTGATTGTGGATGTGTACTATTGCACCTTGTTGAGATTTTGTATGTCAAACTGTTTTGTTGTTGTCATGTTATTGTGGATGTGTAGCTGGCCATCAAGCCAGGTTAGCCATTTTCTGTTTTTTTTTAAAAAATGGAAAAGCTTATATACGACGGCCTGTATAGTTTATATACAATGGTCGCTATACAGGGCCGTCGTAAATAAGCCTAAATTATATACGACGGCTGGGCCCTGGCTGTCGTATATAAGCTCTTATATACGACAGCCTGGGCCCAGCCGTCGTATATAAAGGCCCCGGCCCACTGGCCCAAGTCTATGAAACGGGCCGTTGTATATAAGGGGCCATCGTATATATACTGTTATATACGACGGTGCCGTCGTATATAACTATATATACGACAAAATATATACGACGGCCACAAACTGTCGTATATAAACACCTGCCGTCGTATATAGGTTATATACGACGGTTTTGGCCATCGTATGCTGACGGGAATCCTGTAGTGGGGGTAGGGTTAGGGGCAGATCACTCCACCACATAACAGCCCCAGCCGCCGCCCCTCACAGGCCAGCCACCGAAACCCCTGTCGCGCGCGCGGTGCTAGCACATCGACGCACGGCGTTCCTCTCTGTACGTGTGGACTCCGTGGAGGCGCTGCTGTTACTGCTGCGCTGATCGGCTACGACGCGCATCTACAATCCTCTGCGCTGCGCATCTAGTGGTAACGGTCCATGACCTTCTTACTCGCATGTTTCCTGGGTGATATGGTCGAATTGCTAGAGTAGTGCATCGCCTATTTCCCAACAGCAACAGAGAAGACGTCCAGCCCACGGACCCTTCTCACTAGCAACATGATCGCAGGAGCAGCGGCAGGGGTTTCCATGAGCTTACCACTCGGAGAGCTCAGAGTCTCATCGGATAACCGTACTCAGAAGCCTAGTGTTATTACCTGCAAAATAACTCGTATAGTATCCGTGAGCATAACGCTCAGCAAGACTTAACCGTCACCCTAGTCATGAAACTCTACATGCTGAAAATAGAGGGCTGAATATAGAAGTTTGCACAAAAGATGAATAATGTGTTTCAATTTGAAGAAGTAAAGAATCGACTCGTTAATAACAGGAAACTGTGTGGGAGTACTAAGAATGAAGTTCTTGTCCCTGTTGTGCAGAGGAAATAGAGGAAAACCACCTGTCCATAAGGAGTTCCATTAACATATTCTATGGTTCCTAATGGACATGTGACATGAGTTGAGATGGTTTGAATGGAACTAAAGGTCCTGATCTCCAATGACTTCGAAATTTTAACATGAAGTCATACAATACACAGAGACTTAGCTTGCCAAATTGCAGCTAATGTGGGTGGAAATTGTGTCTCCCATAATTGCCACAATAATTCTCTATATGTTGCTCACATACCTAAGCACGGAGAATAAGAACAGGGATATCTAAAGCTCAATTTGAGCTGAAACTTTACATGTGAGTTCCCTGTCACATGAAAGTAATTTGATCCAAAATTCAGGACTTTTCATTGAGTAGTTCCTCCAGAATGATTCTATAAGAAGTTATGTTACAAGGAATTAATTCTGAAGTAATGTGCATTTTCATGCACAATCAAGTGAACTACCATTTCAAGTATGGCTCATAGCCCATGTCTGAATTTTCCTATGATTTTTGGAGCTACGGATTGCCAGAACTGATTTTACAAAGGAACATCATATTCTGAAAAAGTTTCTGGACAATTTTGAGCACAGCAGATTGTACTCTGGAAATTCCTACTCATATTAACTCCAAATGAGCTGAGATTTGGCTATAAGTTCAACAACATCCTAAGGAATATTCTGACAAAATTTGAGGATTTTTGGATGAACCAAACTCCCTCAATAATTCTTTTTCAGAAAATATCAAAGAATTTTCCAAAATTTATTATTGACTTTAATACAAATTGGGTTTCATATTTGGATAGATCTTTTAAAAATGAATCCAACCCAATTTGAATCATTCCATTTGGAGTTTCCTACATCAAGATATGAATCTCTAAAGTTGGAGCTAAATCTGGAATTGTTTTTCCATTGCAAATGAATTGGTCCCACGGTTTAAACTCCAGCCACTGGAATTCCAGCCACACCGGGCCACACAATTTTGGCACACATTCACAAGGGATCCCAGAGATCAGAAATTTAAAATTTTGGTCGCTGACACATGGGACCCGCCCTAGTCTTCTCCCTCCTCCCGCTCTCTCGCGTGCGCGCGCCACCCCCTTGCTGGACCGAGGCGGTGCCTCGCCGGAGGGAGGCTCCCGGCCACCAACCGGCCGAAGGCTTGTCACCTGGGGGTTTTCAGGGTCGGGGAACTCGGTTGTGGGGTCGGTGTGGGTGCTAGGGAACCGGAAATGTGCCGGCGACGTGCGGCGGCCTCGGGAGAGGTTCGGTGCCGTCGGCCAGTGGTCCTAGCCCGCCAAAAGCTCGAGTGATCGGCTCTATAGCATCCTTGGATGCTAGGGAAGCTTGGCAAGTAAGAACCGGCGCGTGAAAACACCTCCAAATGGGTCCTCACCGTGCGCCCGATCGATGCCGCCATGGTAGAGCTCGGAAGAGATGGAAATTGATCGGTCTACATGGCGTTTAAGGCTAGGGTTGTGAAGAGAAGTTGGTCGCTGACTACTCTAGCTCCTTTGTGCATGATTTGATGAATCCTAAGTGAGAACTGAGCGCGAATTTTGGAACTTCATACCAAAAGTTCCGTGGAGGTGCTCCGAGAGAAGAACGGAAAATTCAGCCGCTAGGATTCACGGCTTGCTCCATGTTTTGGATAAAAGCAGCACCAAGGTAGAGCGCTTCCGTGGCCGTGCTTGCTCGGGCGTGAAAGTCTGTGTGGAGAGCTGTCCACGTGCACCCGATCGCCGGCTTGTTTTAGGTCGCCGTGTAGGAAACCGTTCTAGGGTTAGGGAGGCCGGAACTCGGCAGTTTTTGTGTCGTGGAAGTGAAAAGCAAGCACACGGTGCTGTTCAGCAGCATCGGAGGGGAGCTGTGTATGAGTTTTGCATGTTCCCGAGTGTTTTTTTCATAGGCGGCTGCGAGCTCGGCTGTGTTCGAGTGTGTTGTGAGCAGGGAGAAGCAAAACACAATTGGCTCAGGCTGTTAAGGAGTAGATCACACCGAACGTGAAGGAGACAGTCACGCTGGTCGCCAGTGCAGGGAATACTCATGGGAGGTGGCTCGGCAGCAGCCCTCGGTGGCGCCTATTGAGCGTTCGGCTGCTCAAGTGAAACAGAGAAAACAGAGTCAGTTCTCTGTGTGTGCAGCTGACATATGGGGTCCACCCCTCTCATTTGATATTCCTTCACTGTGCTTTGAGATTTCCACACAACCGTTATCCGAATTTGACCAAACTTGGAGGGTAGGCCAAACATGATGTGAGGAGTTTGACTTTGAACTCGGATTTCAAAATTCAGCATGTTTGGTTCAGTTTCCAAAATCAATTTTGAATTTGAATGTGCTCTCAAATATTCCTTCGAATAAATGGTAGATGAGCTCCAAAATTCTCCAAATGTGGAACTTAAGCTCTTTAATACCTGAGGAATGCAGTGGTCATCTCACCCATAGGCCTGTGGACAATTTGAACATTAATCCTTTTAAAAGATTCAAAACCGGAGTTTAAATTTCCCTCCTCTTCTACTCGTAAAGGATGTGCACTTGAGTGAGATTTGTGGAGTGCAATTCTTTCCTCATGTTAACATGTGTTAAGCATGGGCTAAAGAAACTTTTTGACTCCCTCACCTGACCATTTTTGGGTTCATTATTTCATGTGACACAAAATGCCCCTTTTCTTCTCTTCATAAGTTGAAACTAAACTTTACAAAAGTCAGGGCTGTTACATTCTCCCCCCCCCCCCTTAAAAGAATCTCGTCCCGAGATTCCAAAAGAAGAATGAGACGGGAGAGGTAATTCCAAGCTGAACGACGATAAAAGTTCCAGATCGTTCATGCGGTGGTAATCCTTGCTTTCCATGTTGTTTCTTTCATGGTCTGATTACTCCACATCACCTTGTAAAATCTTAATGTCCGATTCCTGGTGTTCCGGATCCTTTCATCGCTAGTCTGCAACGTTCACTCGATGTACGTAAGGTCTGGTCTCCACTCGTCGATTTATTTGGTGCGGATAGCAGCGGTAAATTTGAGGCACTCCCGCTGCTGTGACACATGAAACATGTCGTGAACATCCGCAAGACTTACCGGTAGTTCCAGCCGGTAGGCTACGGTCTGCACTCCTCCATGATAGCAAATGGATCTAAAGCTCGGGGAGCAAAATCTCCCCTTTACATCAAACCGGTGAATTCCTTTCATCAGAGACACATGAAGATAAACGTGTTCTCCGACGTTGAAATGCAACAGTCTACGCCTTTGATCATCATAGCTTTTCTGTCAGGATTATTCAGCCTTCAAGTTCGCTTCTATTGTCCGAGCTCGGTCATCGGATTTGTTGACTAATCCACCCCGAACAGTACCCTTCCGCCGTACTCACACCACTTCAGCGGTGTGCGACATTTACGGCAGTAGAGAGCTTCATATTACGAGGTATAACTATATGGTTGTTAAACCATAGAGTACCCTCATTGTCCCTCCTAAAACACCTCATCTTTCCATTGTCTATTCTTCTCCGTATGTGAGACATACCCTTGTCTCTCCTTTGAACCTCAGCAATCTCTTCTCAGATTGTTGGAATGAGAGCAATGTTATAGAGTGCTCCATACGGAATGACACGGTGACTTGGTTACTCTTCTTCCAACTCAGCAATCGCCAATTTGTGAACGTGGTTTTTCCAACTAAGCACGTCAGCAACCACATTCACTTTTTCCGGATGGTAATGGATCTTGATGTCATAATATTTTATGAGCTCCAACCATCTTCGAGAATACCCTTGCACCAACTAGTTGATTGAGTAAACTATTGATGAGGGGCGGGGTACTTCTTCATTATAGTGATGGCATTGAGCGAATGATAATCAACACTTACTCTTAGTGTCAACACTTACTTTTAGTGTCTCATCATTATTCTTAATTAACAGCGCAGAGCAACCCCAAGGTGATGAGCTTGGACGTATAAAACCTTTGCTCATGAGCTCACTTAGTTGCTCCTTCAACTCCGCCAGTTCATTGGGTGCCATATTGTAAGGCTTCCGTGAAATCGGTGTTGTTTCCAGCGCCAGTTCAATCTTGAACTTGACATCCCGTTCAGGCGTTCTGCCCGGTAACTCATCGGAAACCCATCGGTATTCCGGTACCACCAGAATACCCTCGAGTTTAATCACTTCAGGGTGGTAGGCCTAACCAGTCCTCTTTTCTGTACAGAATAGACCATCCTGAACTCAACCCAGATTTTGATCCAGTTAAATCATTTTCATAACTAAAGTTGAATACCAAAGTTAAAGTTAACTTCAATATCTTTCCAACGAGTACTCATATGCCTCTAGATCATTTGTGGATAAGAAGTTATGATTTTACAAAGTTGACAGAGTTCCTGGACAAAATTTGCCAGCATCTCCTTTGTATGTGGCTATTTTCATCACAGTTGTATAAGCAAATACATATGAATCTGAACCAACTTTGAACTACAACAATATTGAATATCTCATAGCCTTTCCAATGGTATATCATAGGCTTCTTAGGGATTTTTCTACAGGAAGTTATGGCTTAACAACAGAAAGGTCCAGAGAGATTTTTGCTGCTGTCCTGGTTCTTGACAGTTTGCCTTCAACTGGACTTTTCACCAAATCAACGTGTGCTTTTTCTGTGGAGGTCTACATATAAGATGTAGAGCACTTAAAAATCGTTCCATAACTGTATCATACACCTTAGTTGGGTAAATATACTCAGAGTTATGATCTGTCAAACTCCAGCAAAAATTGTTGTCAGAACAGAACACTCTGTTTTTTTAGATCAAATGAAGCCTAGCAAATCTCTCCTTTGAAACTTAGTTCAAATGAAGACCTCAGTAACTAAGTGGGTTTTCCAACTTCCATTTTTAGTTGAAAGTTATTCATGAATGATTTCTTCACAGAAAAGAATTTATCAAGTGTAGTACGGTGGCGATGCACAGTAAAACCTATGACGGTACTACGTTCCTCACAAAAGAAAATCCTAACCGGCTTACACTGGCATATACGTATTCAACGGTGGCACTAAGACGGTCACTCGGAAATGTGTTCTACTCGAACTACGGTTTCTTGGTTAGCACCTGCATAAGTTGCACACAATCATCAGCTCCGGCTGCACACCGAACCCGGTCCCAATACAGTTTCATACACCCATCCGTCATCACTCGCCCGGGTGTTCTCAAGCCAAACACACCTTGAGCTACGTGTTCACGTTACTAACCACGTGATGGGGTCTCCCATACTTGCCCGTAGCAAGCCAGGAAAGGGCGTTGCTCGGATACCCCAAACGACATGAAGAGTCGTAGAGGATACCAAAGCTGGCCGGGTTACCTGCCACCCGTGAGGCTCCACCCTTCAGCTTGTGCGCACTGGTGGACAGCGCTTACATGCACCCTCAAGACATATGAAGTCCCGAGATGCACGATTTTCTTACATAACACATAAGTTAGGTTGCCACCTTCATATTAGGCTAATATAGTAGTCCTTATGTGGGCCTAATATCGTTTCCTCACCGTATACTAAGTTTTTGTCGTAATACGATCCTTATTCCGTGCGCTATTACCAATGTGGAATTGATACCACACTGTGAGAGACCCGGACCTGATCACGGGGCCGTGCTGCTCGCCCGGGAATCGCATCGGGTGGTGCCGTGCGATGCGGCACCCAACAGAACACATAATAAAGCATCATGTTACATAAATCAAGTGGAAACTTACAAAGTGTTAATTTTACAAATACTTCTCAAAATAATCTACAGAGGAAGACTAATACAACTCACGTCTCATATCTACGCTAAGCAACAGAGAAGACGTCCAGCCAACGGACACTTCTCACTAGCAACACGATCGCAGTAGCAGCGGTAGGGGTTTCCATGAGCTTATCACTCGGAGAGTTCAGAGTCTCATCGGACAACCATACTCAGCAGCATAGTGTTATTACCTGCAAAACAACTCATATAGTATCCGTGAGCATAACGCTCAGCAAGACTTAACCGTCGACCCTAATCATGAAACTCTATATGATGGTAAAGACATAACATAGGATAGTACATTGCATATGAACTCGCCTAAATATGGATCCTTACTTTCAGGTATTATTAGCATCAAATTAAGCATAACCTTGGGCACCTCACATGGAAGTCCACAATCAAACAAGAAACGCTTTCTCCCGATGTAACTTGCTCATGGTGGAAATGAATCGAATTTGCACTAACCTATTCACAAAAGATAACATTCCATTACTAGTATGAACTTCAAAACAATAGTGATTAATTCTTATCTCAGTGCAGGTTACCTCTACGTCATGACTCAGTAACCAAGTGGTACTCATTACCGTGAGGGATGGCAAATCGACTCAATATACACCTGTAGGGATACCCGATTAGCACGTCATGTACGCCCATACTCGGAGCTGCACAGCAAGCTCTACTGATGTCGTACGGGACAACATTTCACCAAACAGCCCAAACATCGAACCGTTCGCACCCAAACGGACAGGATGTTCCCTACACGAAGCATCTCTCTATGCCTGTTAGCAGATTTCCACCTTGCTACCCTCAACCTACACCTATAAATCGGTGTGTTATGCCTCGACGCCCGGAGGTATAGGTTACATCGTTTTATCGGGTCCCATATATCTGATATGCCTTCGGTATGTTCAAACTTTATTAGCGTGGGCCGCACATGGATCGGTCCTCAATCGACATGGACAGGTCTAAAGAACCCAGGCCCCTATGTCCTTTTGCTCCTACACCCTGCCCGGTCTCATTTCCACTTACTAACAACTTATTGAACCAATCCCCTGTGCTCCCAAATTCCTATACTCGCGAGTAACATCTGTAACGGCCCTAACTTTTGTAAAGTTTGATGTCAGCTCATGAAACAAAGTTAAGGCGATAAAAGACTATAATTGTGTCACATGAAATGATGAACATATAAATGGACATGTGAGGGAGTTAAAAAATTTTCCCTAGCCCATGCTCAACACATGTTAACCTAGGGGAAATAATTACACTCCTAAAACTCTAACTCATGTGCACCTCCTCTATGAGTAGAGTGGAGGAAATTTAAATGCAATTTGAATTCTATTGAAAGGATTCCTATTCAGATTGTACAAAGGCCCATATGTGAGAGCATAGATGCATTTCTCATGTATTCAAGAGCCTAAGTTTCAAATTTGGAGAATTTTAGGTTTCATATACTATTGATTCCGAGGATTAAATGAGGGCACATTCAAATTCAAACTTGAATTTGAATTTTGAACCAAACAAACTCAATTTCAAAATCTGATTTCAGATTTGAGTTCCTCATAATTCCTTTAACCTATCCTCCAAGTTTGATCACAATTGGAGCTCATTTTCTATTTTAAATCGAATTGAGGATAAGAAGCAAAATTGGGGCTGTGGACCCCACCGGTCAGTCTCACAAATCACAGAACAGACTCAGTCCACGGGAGCACGCCAGCCCCTGCTCACCGGCGTCAACCGACGTACCACCGAGGCCAGCTCCTGCTTTCTTGCTCGATCTGATCCTCCCCACAGCAAGTGCAACAGGGCTATTTTGCTTCCTCCCCGTGCTGCCTCGTTCCTGTGCGTTTGCTCCCGAGAAGAAAAACAGCAGCCGCTGCTCTGTTCCTCTGAGCGCCCAAACAACCCAGCTCCCTTTGCCCCAGCTTTCCACAGCAAAAACCTTCACCCCTGGGTTCTCTAGCCGGCTGTCAACTTTCCTCCGCCGTCCCGAGCTCGCTGGCGCCTAGAAACAGCAAAACTTCTGCTGTTCGCGAGTTGAAACTGAAGGACCGGAACTGGACGTCGTGGACAGCCCAAACCAGAAGGGATCACGCCCAAGCAAGCCACCCCATCTGTGCACCAACAAGTCCAGTTTCTCACCTCCAAATCTCAGCCCCAGCCATTGATCACAGAGGGAGAATTTCAAGTTTTTCTCCCGGACGGCAGAAACGGACCTTGAGGTAAAGAATTGTAAAATTCGTCCTCAATTCATGTTTGTTGGGTCTCAAACTTCATACACAGGTTGTTAACTGCCTAGCACACCTCCTCCATCGATTTTAGACCAAGAAATTGAGTGTAGAGTGAGCAATCCGAGCTCTTTTAGAGGGTATGCCGCTGGACTCTATCGGGTGCACGGTGCCGATAGGTTTAGAGCCATCTCCAGCTGGTTTAGACCTCATGCCGGTCTTCTACATGATTCCCTGGTGCTGTAGAGCTCAAGAACCGACCATTTGGTGGAGAATTCACCGTGCAAGACCTCGCCGGAGCTCTAGGGTTTGCTGTGGCCGGTGCGCCCTATTTTCCGGCGAGTTTCAGCCGCCGGGGACCTCACCAATGAGTTCAGCAGGGTGGAAAATGGGGGGGCGGCCAGCAGGGGGTCCGGAGGTGGCCGGGAAGCTCATTTCCGGCGACCTCACCGGAGGCAGCCGCCACTGCTCTGTTTTGGCGCGTGGCTGGAGGTTAGGGATGACAGGTGGGACCCACTGTCAGCATTTAAACATTTTCCAGATTTTCTCACTCTAGTTCAAACTTTGGAGAGCCATAACTTTATGTAGGAATGTCCAAAAATTGTGAAACAAATTTTGTTGGATTCCTCTCAAAGAGTACTATCCAGGGGTGCAGACCAATGTTTATGAAAATCCCTGAGTTTGGCTCATTAATTCAATTAAGAAAAATCTTGTCTGAATTTTTACAGGAGTTCTGTTTATTGGAAAATTCCCAAATTTTGACAGGACATTCTTCCAAAATTCCTTGAACTCCAGTAAAAATTTTTCAGAGGCATTGGACCTAATTTGCTTGGTCAAATAATGTGTTCATTCCTTATGTCTCTGAAAAATAGGAAAATAAACAGAGACAATTTCAGCTTTTCACCATTCTTTGTAAAATCCATATCTCCATGTAGGAAACTCCAAAAATGGTAAAACCAATTCCTATGGAGTCAGGACATTTTGTACTTCACAAAAAGTCTACTTTGCAGCATAGGAAAGCTTAATATCTAGGGGCTAATGGCAGATTAGTGAAAACCACATAAGGATTTGTTGTGCTCACATGAAGCCATTTCATGAGCTCAATTTTTGCACACTGCCTAAATACATTCCATAGAGGCTGTGGTTAAATTCTAAGCTTCATTGGACCTCTGGAACTTGAGCTACCATCTTTTAGGTTTAAGTGTTCATATAATGGACTTAATCACATGGTGATTACTAGTATCTCTTTTCACCCTAGCTTTCATCTTCTATAAGGTTTAGATCCAACAACAGAAACCTTGCTGTTGTTTATCTCTCTTATGTGTAAGTTAACTTGAACAACAGTTTTGAAACAGTTTCCAAATTGCTTTGAAATACAAGTGCATCCTTCATCTTAATAGCTCACGTGACGTCGACGTTCGACGAGGACTCGACTCTGCAGCGAGGATCTCCATCTCGTGACGAGTTTGGCGGATTCTCTGGAGGAAGACTAACTCATAGCTTCTAACAAAACCGTTGAGAAAGGCAAGCCCCGGTTTGCATATCGTTACCGTTTTAAGTTTTACTTTACTTCACATCATGTTTATTAGGCTTGAGTGCATTATGTCTAGGATGATTGAAACCCACTTGCATGACTATTACATCCCTGATTAGAAGGTTTAGTGTAGGCTTTGCCACGTTGTAGATGCTAGGCTAATGTTGTAGCTAGCTCGGTAGAAGTCGAGTAGTAAAAAGCTACTCGCGAGAAAGTTCGAGTAAGGAAGTTACTCGCGAGAGATAAATGATAAGAGCACCCTCATGAATATGAGATGGGGACGGGGATGTTCCTGTAGGATGGAGCGCTCAAGGTTGGTCTCGACCTGCGATGGGTGTGACAATGCTTGAGACCACATTTGGCCTGGACCGGGATGGTAAGGCAAATGTGGAGGTTGGTTGTAGCCCCGTCCGTGTCGGTTAAGGACCGTATGTATGCGGCCCTGCTGGACAAGATTGAGCTGTACCGGATATATAGTGGGGTATGGGACCCATGAAACCGATGTAACACGATGGACCGTGATATAGAAACTCATCCTTCGCGTGGGAATGGCGTTGAGAAGGCGGGAGGTGTAAATCCTTTAGCGGGCAACTTCGACGTGTCCGCGTAGAGGACCATCCTGCTCGGCGCGAAGCGTTTTTCTATGTCGGGGTGTCGTGTGAAAGGTTGCTGCATACAACGTAAGAAAGAGCTCTTGAGAGAGTCTTTCGAGGCGGGTGTATGTGTCGTGTATTCCGGGTTGTTATTGATTCGAATCACCGTCGCTCGCGGAAGAGGATTGAGCATACTTGCCCACTGCGCCGTGACTTAGTAAGAAGATGAACTAAGTCTCTTAACTTGATGTTTGTGGATTAATCACTGTATTGGAACCTTGACTGAAGTAGTTATAGAGCCAACTAAATTTCATTTCCACCTTAGGCTAGCAACATCGGGATAAGCGTTTCTTGTTTGATTGTGGACTTCCGATGTTGTGAGGCGTGAGGACCACTAAAATGAAGGCTATAAGAATCTGAATATAAGGATCAAGTTTAGTCAAGATGCATTTTGCAAATTCCTAGGCCTACTTTCTTACTACCCCTGCATGTAGAGTTGCATGTTTAGGAGTGACGGGTAAGTCTTGTTGAGCCTTAGTGCTCACGGTTGCTTCTGAGTTGTTTTTGCAGGTAGCAGGATGCCTGCTATGAAGAGGGTTGTTCGGTGAGACGATGAACCTCACGGTTTGTTCAACTCATCGGAAACCTAGCCGCTGCCTTTCTTTGGTGAAGCTAGTAGGAAGCGTTCACGGGCTGAACGACTTCTCTTCGGCGTAGTTAGGGTCGAGAGTGAGTAGTTTGTCCAGCAAATTTTAATTCCGCTGCGTTTGTACATTATGTTGTAAAAGAAATTATATTGAGTAACAAAATGGTTCCGTTATGTTCTTATCGTCTTTTCGTGCATGCTGTTGGGTGCCGCATCGCACGGCACCACCCACTGCGATTCCCGGGCCGCGGGCGTCCCACAGTCATGGTATCAGAGCCGCATTGGGAATAGCACGCATGAAAAGAGAATATTTTTGAAAACTTGGGAGTATACGAGTGAGGAACGTATAGTATGCCCACATAAGGAGTATTATTAGCATAGTTACTTAAGGTGGCAAGCTAACAGTGTGTTACTCTTCAGTATTTCCATTCAGTAACGACGCACCTACGTGGAGGTAAGAATGGTAAGGAACGCCACCGAAAGCGGATCAATTTCGGTTAGCTCACCCATACGAGAAAAGTAGTGTGGGATGTCCCGTTCAGCAATGGACAGGAAGTGAATATGTTTTCTAAGACTCTTCATGTCTTAGAGACATATGAATGGCACTAGCCTCCAGTGCGCAAACCCAGGGGCAAGAGGAGGAGACCCCATCGTGTGGTTTGTAATACGAAGTATGTTCTCTAGGACTCTTCATGTCCTATGAGGCTTACGGAAGCGCTGTTCCACCGGTGTGCTTTAGTGCAAAGGTGTGGAGCCCCCGTCGGGTGGTGAATAACCCGATCATGTACCTTGAGACGTGGCTTGACTCAAGGACGGCCCGTATGGCAATGATACGGGGCGTATGTTTTTACTATGATATGGACCTGCCTGAAATGATAAACCAATGTGTGCATCATTATTGAGTGATTTTCTGCAGGTACCTTAACCACGTTAGAACATGTCGTGTAGAAAACGTTTGTGAGTGATCGTTTTAGTGCCACCATTTGAAACGTACAAGCCGGTATAAAGCCGGTTAGGATTTTAATTTGGTGAGGCAACGTAGTACCGTGATGTGTTTTGAACTGCATGAAAATGAAGGTTTGAAAAGAAAAAGAGTAAATTTGGAGTCTAGGATTCTACTAAGGGGTGATGAACTCCTATATTGAACTAAGAGTCAATTGGGAGTATAGATTTCTTCACAAAGACTTAGGAATAGACCTCCCCTGTTTCCGGCAGAATCTTTGCTGAAGTTTAACAGGACATAACTTTTATTTGGTTGAACCAATGGAGGTGAGGGATACATTTCTGGAAAGCTATTGAAGTATTATACAACTCTTCATTAGAACTCCAGACCAGAATCACCCTCCAAATGGATGAAATTCTCAGATGAGTGTGAACTGTCCAAAAACAGGGCAGACACCAATTTGCTCTCTGGAAATTTCTGTACTTCGACCATAACCTTTTGTAGAAAATCTTCTAAGGGTCAAGTAATACACCGTTGGAAAGCTTGTGATATATGCTATGACTTCGTAGTTCAAAGTTTCTCCAGAATTGGAGTTTAATTTTTTGAAATCTTGCGGACAAAACAGCCACTTTCAAAGGAGGTGCTGTCAAAATTGTTCCAGATTTCTGTTAACTTTGAAATATCACATCTTTTGATCCAGAACTTATATGAAGGCAAATGAATACTCGTTGGAAATATATTGAAGTTAACTATAACTTTAATATTCAACTTGAGACATGAAATTGCCATTTTCATATTCAAATTCTGGGGTTAAGACCAATTAGTCATTCGGAACAGAGTAGTGCTTATTGCCTATGTAACTTAAGACTTGTTGTGGACAGGGATGTTTCAGACTTCTCTAAGCTCCATAACATGTTCTTGAGTTAATTCTCAGTTTGTCCTACTGTTGGAATTAAGGGTTTGGACAAACTTGCTCACATTTGATAGATTTCAGAATTGTCAAACCCTAGTTAGCTTGTGTAATGCTGCAATATTGATGTGATGCTTTTATGGTTATGTTTTCAATTCAAGTTGAGTTTAAACTTTGAATTTTAACCGTAAATTGCTCACTCTTGCAGCATGGATCGTGCTCATTCCAGGAGTGAGGTTGGTGAGTCGAGTCACGGCGAAAGTAATAAGCCACGACAAGAAGTGCCGACATCATCAACCGGATTGGCGGAAATCTTGGCAAAGATGGCTGAGTCTCTGGATCTGTTGGTGCGACAAAGCATACGACAGGAGACACTACAGCAAAATCCTCCGCCAAGCACTTATCTGGATTTTCTAGCAAGACAACCACCGGTTTTCTCGGAAGTGAAAGAACCGTTGGAGTCGGCTCATTGGCTCCAATGTATTGAAGCCAAGTTCGATACGCTTGAGTGCGATGAATATCAGAAGACTCTATTTGCCGCTCAACAACTCCACGGAGCTGCTGGAGCTTGGTGGGCGGAGTACATCGCTACTCTTCCAGAAGGTCATCGAGTGACGTGGGATGAATTCCGGAATGTTTTCCGGTCACGTCACGTTTGTTCGGGAATTCTATGAACAAAGTATCAAGATTTTCTGGAGTTAAAGCAAGGGGAAAGGAGTGCGTACGAGTACTTCAAGGAGTTTGAAGACTTGATGCAATACGCAACTCATATGGTTGACTCGGAAGCGTTGAAGTGCGAGTATTTCTTCCGAGGCTTGAATGTCGAACTTAAGGAACAAGTGACCTTGTTCAATAACGGGATTTACAATGAGTTGGTAAATGCCGCTATCATTAAGGAAGACATGCATCTTCGTTGTGAAGCGGAGCTGAAAAGAAGTATACCGCCAGACAGCGATATCGAGGTTCGTCCGAACTATCTAGTGCGATATTACTCGCCAGTTAGGCAACAAATTCAGCCAGTGGTGCAACTCTCACAACCACGGCTGGAGTTGATCACATATGAGCCTCCACCTCAACAACAGCGGACAGAAATTATTTGTGCAACCCTACCGCAACCAGCTACGCACGAATTATCTCCACCTCGTGTTAGTAGAGAGCAGAGGATTTCTACAACACGAAACCGTCGTGGTGCTGAGCAGAGTCACACTCGTGTGTTGTCTCAGCAATGCTCAGATCAGCACCGTGAACCTTCACAGAAGAATCGTTCAAAAGCTGGCAGGGTTAATTACACTGCTATTGAGGATATTGCTAAAGGCGAACCAGTTTTGGCGGGCATGTTCACTTTACATGAACAGCCCACTTTCATTTTGTTTGATTCCGGAGCCACCCACAATTTTATTAGCAGAGACTATGTGCTGAAGAATAATCTCCCATTTAGCACAGTTAAGCATCCATTTCATATCAGCTCACCCGGAGGCAAGATATCAACAGGTGAGATGGTCTCTCGGGCACCGTTATGTTTGGGTGGAAACATCTATCCTGCGAGCCTTATCATACTCAAAGGCCAAAGGATTGATATTATCTTGGGGATGTCATGGTTGACACATTATGGAGCTATCTTTGACATCAGCTCTCGAACTGTCCAACTGAATTCCCCAATACACGGTTGCAACACATTGAATCTTGTGGATCCATCACAACAAGTTGCAGCAGTGCATCAGATTGAAGCTCCTAAACTTGAGGATATTCCAGTGGTATGTGAATATCCAGATGTGTTTCCCGAAGACTTGCCGGGCATGCCGCCCGAACGTGATGTAGAGTTCAAGATTGAACTAGCACCGGGAACAACACCTATTTCTCGGCGACCATATAAAATGGCCCCGAAGGAGCTAGCAGAATTGAAGGAGCAGCTTAATGACCTCATGGACAAAGGTTTTATACGCCCAAGTTCATCACCTTGGGGCTGTTCCGCACTCTTCGTGAAGAAGAAGGACGAGACTTTGAGACTATGTGTAGATTATCGTCCACTGAATGCTGTCACTATCAAGAATAAGTATCCACTACCGCGCATTGACATTTTGTTCGATCAACTAGTGGGTGCTAAGGTATTCTCTAAGATGGATCTTCGGTCCGGGTATCACCAGATAAAAATTCGGACAGAAGACATACCTAAGACGGCGTTCTCGACAAGATATGGTCTTTATGAATATCTTGTCATGTCCTTTGGATTGACCAATGCTCCGGCTCACTTTATGTATCTCATGAACTCTGTGTTCATGCCGGAGTTAGACAAGTTTGTCGTGGTTTTCATCGACGACATCTTGGTCTATTCAAAGTCAGAAGAAGAACATGCTGAACATTTGCGTATTGTACTCCAACGCTTGAGGGATCACAAGCTATATGCAAAGTTCAGTAAATGTGAGTTTTGGATCAGCAAAGTGCCGTTTCTTGGGCATATTATTTCAGCGGAAGGCATCGCTGTGGACCCATGTAAAATCGAGCAAGTGCTGAATTGGAAATCTCCAACATCTGTTCATGAAGTGAGGAGTTTCCTTGGTTTAGCGGGTTATTACCGGAGATTCATTCCCAATTTCTCCAAAGTCGCTAAACCTATGACGGAGCTGTTGAAGAAAAGCACCAAATATGATTGGAGCGATTCATGTGAACAAGCTTTTCAAACTTTAGTGAAGCATCTCACTACAGCTCCAGTTTTGTCCCAGCCGGACACCACGAAGCCTTTTGATGTCTATTGTGATGCATCCGGCATTGGTTTGGGTTGTGTGTTGATGCAAGAAGGACGTGTGGTCGCGTATGGATCCCGACAACTCAGGGGTCATGAGCAGAATTACCCGACGCACGACCTTGAACTAGCTGCAGTGGTCTTAGCATTGAAAATGTGGAGACATTATCTACTAGGCAATCTAGTACATCTCTACACTGACCACAAAAGCTTGAAGTACATCTTCACACAGAAGGAACTGAATATGAGGCAGCGAAGATGGCTCGAATTGATCAAGGACTATGAACTTGAAATTCATTACCATCCGGGTAAAGCGAATGTGGTTGCCGACGCACTTAGTCGGAAAGCTCACGTTCACCATTTAGCCATGGCTGCACATGAAGAAGGAGAACCAAGCCTGCGCTTAGTTCCCTACGGATCGCTGTTCAACCTCGCTCTTATTCCTACAATCCGAGATGAGATTGTAGAGGCTCAGAAGAGAGACAGAGGTATGTCTCACATCCAGAGGAGAGTGGACAGTGGTGAATTGAAGATGTTCCGCAAAGATGAAGAGGGTACTATATGGTTTAACAACCGCATAGTGGTCCCCCGAAACATGAAATTGCGGAGGAAGATATTGGATGAAGCACATTTATCCAAGTACTCCATTCATCCGGGAAGCAATAAGATGTACCAGGACTTGAAATCTAAGTTCTGGTGGACACGGATGAAAAGAGAGATTGCGAAGTACGTATCTGAGTGTGATACGTGTCGGCGGGTTAAAGCCGACCACATGCGGAAAGCCGGACCACTTCAACCGCTGAAGGTTCCAGCATGGAAGTGGGAAGACATAAGTATGGACTTCATCGTCGGTTTACCCATGACCAGCAACAAGCATGATTCTATTTGGGTAATCGTCGATCATTTGACCAAGACCGCTCATTTTATCCCAGTCCATACTAAATATGTGGCAAAGAAGTATGCGGAGCTATTCATCTCGAGAATCGTGTGTTTACACGGGGTTCCCCGCACCATCGTGTCTGACCGAGGTGCGTTGTTCGTATCCAGATTTTGGGAGCAACTGCATGCTTCCTTGGGAACCAAATTAATTCGGAGTTCAGCGTATCATCCGCAAACTGATGGTCAAACGGAGAGAGTCAATCAGATTCTGGAGGATATGCTACGGGCATGTGTCATCAATCATGGGAAGAATTGGAATGACCATCTACCGTTAGCAGAATTCTCATATAATAACGGTTATCAATCCAGCATCAAGATGGCCCCGTACGAAGCTCTTTATGGCCGGAAGTGCCGCACACCACTGAATTGGTGTGAGTCCGGCGAGAGAGTGGTCTACGGGATTGATCTGGTGAATGAAGCCGAGGAACGAGTGCGAGTGATTCAAGCCAATTTAAAGGCTGCTAAATCTCGGCAGAAGAGTTATGCAGACAAACGACGTCGACCTCTTCACTTCGACATCGGGGACCACGTTTACCTTCGTGTCTCTCTGATGAAAGGGGTTCATCGTTTCGGAGTGAAGGGAAAGCTTGCTCCGCGATTCATCGGGCCGTTTGCTGTCACTGAGATATGCGGACCCGTGGCCTATCGTCTGGAGTTACCGACGTCACTTTCGGGTATTCACAATGTTTTCCACGTCTCTCAGCTGCGTAAATGTCTTAAGTACCCAACCGCAGTTCATATGGAGAACATTGAGGATCTTCAACCGGATCTCACTTATTCTGAGTATCCGATACAGATTATTGACGAGAAGACTCGCGCCACAAGAAATCGGACATTGCGATTTTACAAAGTCTTGTGGAGCAACCACACCGCTGATGAAGCTACGTGGGAAAGCGAGGATTTTCTCCGTTTAAATTTTCCCGACTTGTTTGTACCATATGTCCAGTAGTCATTCTCCCTTCTTCTTTCTTTTTGTAATCTCGGGACGAGATTCTTTTAAGGGGGGAGGAATGTAACGGCCCTAACTTTTGTAAAGTTTGATGTCAGCTCATGAAACAAAGTTAAGGCGATAAAAGACTATAATTGTGTCACATGAAATGATGAACATATAAATGGACATGTGAGGGAGTTAAAAAATTTTCTCTAGCCCATGCTCAACACATGTTAACCTAGGGGAAATAATTACACTCCTAAAACTCTAACTCATGTGCACCTCCTCTATGAGTAGAGTGGAGGAAATTTAAATGCAATTTGAATTCTATTGAAAGGATTCCTATTCAGATTGTACAAAGGCCCATATGTGAGAGCATAGATGCATTTCTCATGTATTCAAGAGCCTAAGTTTCAAATTTGGAGAATTTTAGGTTTCATATACTATTGATTCCGAGGATTAAATGAGGGCACATTCAAATTCAAACTTGAATTTGAATTTTGAACCAAACAAACTCAATTTCAAAATCTGATTTCAGATTTGAGTTCCTCATAATTCCTTTAACCTATCCTCCAAGTTTGATCACAATTGGAGCTCATTTTCTATTTTAAATCGAATTGAGGATAAGAAGCAAAATTGGGGCTGTGGACCCCACCGGTCAGTCTCACAAATCACAGAACAGACTCAGTCCACGGGAGCACGCCAGCCCCTGCTCACCGGCGTCAACCGACGTACCACCGAGGCCAACTCCTGCTTTCTTGCTCGATCTGATCCTCCCCACAGCAAGTGCAACAGGGCTATTTTGCTTCCTCCCCGTGCTGCCTCGTTCCTGTGCGTTTGCTCCCGAGAAGAAAAACAGCAGCCGCTGCTCTGTTCCTCTGAGCGCCCAAACAACCCAGCTCCCTTTGCCCCAGCTTTCCACAGCAAAAACCTTCACCCCTGGGTTCTCTAGCCGGCTGTCAACTTTCCTCCGCCGTCCCGAGCTCGCTGGCGCCTAGAAACAGCAAAACTTCTGCTGTTCGCGAGTTGAAACTGAAGGACCAGAACTGGACGTCGTGGACAGCCCAAACCAGAAGGGATCACGCCCAAGCAAGCCACCCCATCTGTGCACCAACAAGTCCAGTTTCTCACCTCCAAATCTCAGCCCCAGCCATTGATCACAGAGGGAGAATTTCAAGTTTTTCTCCCGGACGGCAGAAACGGACCTTGAGGTAAAAAATTATAAAATTCGTCCTCAATTCATGTTTGTTGGGTCTCAAACTTCATACACAGGTTGTTAACTGCCTAGCACACCTCCTCCATCGATTTTAGACCAAGAAATTGAGTGTAGAGTGAGCAATCCGAGCTCTTTTAGAGGGTATGCCGCTGGACTCTATCGGGTGCACGGTGCCGATAGGTTTAGAGCCATCTCCAGCTGGTTTAGACCTCATGCCGGTCTTCTACATGATTCCCTGGTGCTGTAGAGCTCAAGAACCGACCATTTGGTGGAGAATTCACCGTGCAAAACCTCGCCGGAGCTCTAGGGTTTGCTGTGGCCGGTGCGCCCTATTTTCCGGCGAGTTTCAGCCGCCGGGGACCTCACCAATGAGTTCAGCAGGGTGGAAAATGGGGGGGCGGCCAGCAGGGGGTCCGGAGGTGGCCGGGAAGCTCATTTCCGGCGACCTCACCGGAGGCAGCCGCCACTGCTCTGTTTTGGCGCGTGGCTGGAGGTTAGGGATGACAGGTGGGACCCACTGTCAGCATTTAAACATTTTCCAGATTTTCTCACTCTAGTTCAAACTTTGGAGAGCCATAACTTTGTGTAGGAATGTCCAAAAATTGTGAAACAAATTTTGTTGGATTCCTCTCAAAGAGTACTATCCAGCGGTGCAGACCAATGTTTATGAAAATCCCTGAATTTGGCTCATTAATTCAATTAAGAAAAATCTTGTCTGAATTTTTACAGGAGTTCTGTTTATTGGAAAATTCCCAAATTTTGACAGGACATTCTTCCAAAATTCCTTGAACTCCAGTAAAAATTTCAGAGGCATTGGACCTAATTTGCTTGGTCAAATAATGTGTTCATTCCTTATGTCTCTGAAAAATAGGAAAATAAACAGAGACAATTTCAGCTTTTCACCATTCTTTGTAAAATCTATATCTCCATGTAGGAAACTCCAAAAATGGTAAAACCAATTCCTATGGAGTCAGGACATTTTGTACTTCACAAAAAGTCTACTTTGCAGCATAGGAAAGCTTAATATCTAGGGGCTAATGGCAGATTAGTGAAAACCACATAAGGATTTGTTGTGCTCACATGAAGCCATTTCATGAGCTCAATTTTTGCACACTGCCTAAATACATTCCATAGAGGCTGTGGTTAAATTCTAAGCTTCATTGGACCTCTGGAACTTGAGCTACCATCTTTTAGGTTTAAGTGTTCATATAATGGACTTAATCACATGGTGATTACTAGTATCTCTTTTCACCCTAGCTTTCATCTTCTATAAGGTTTAGATCCAACAACAGAAACCTTGCTGTTGTTTATCTCTCTTATGTGTAAGTTAACTTGAACAACAGTTTTGAAACAGTTTCCAAATTGCTTTGAAATACAAGTGCATCCTTCATCTTAATAGCTCACGTGACGTCGACGTTCGACGAGGACTCGACTCTGCAGCGAGGATCTCCATCTCGTGACGAGTTTGGCGGATTCTCTGGAGGAAGACTAACTCATAGCTTCTAACAAAACCGTTGAGAAAGGCAAGCCCCGGTTTGCATATCGTTACCGTTTTAAGTTTTACTTTACTTCACATCATGTTTATTAGGCTTGAGTGCATTATGTCTAGGATGATTGAAACCCACTTGCATGACTATTACATCCCTGATTAGAAGGTTTAGTGTAGGCTTTGCCACGTTGTAGATGCTAGGCTAATGTTGTAGCTAGCTCGGTAGAAGTCGAGTAGTAAAAAGCTACTCGCGAGAAAGTTCGAGTAAGGAAGTTACTCGCGAGAGATAAATGATAAGAGCACCCTCATGAATATGAGATGGGGACGGGGATGTTCCTGTAGGATGGAGCGCTCAAGGTTGGTCTCGACCTGCGATGGGTGTGACAATGCTTGAGACCACATTTGGCCTGGACCGGGATGGTAAGGCAAATGTGGAGGTTGGTTGTAGCCCCGTCCGTGTCGGTTAAGGACCGTATGTATGCGGCCCTGCTGGACAAGATTGAGCTGTACCGGATATATAGTGGGGTATGGGACCCATGAAACCGATGTAACACGATGGACCGTGATATAGAAACTCATCCTTCGCGTGGGAATGGCGTTGAGAAGGCAGGAGGTGTAAATTCTTTAGCGGGCAACTTCGACGTGTCCGCGTAGAGGACCATCCTGCTCGGCGCGAAGCGTTTTTCTATGTCGGGGTGTCGTGTGAAAGGTTGCTGCATACAACGTAAGAAAGAGCTCTTGAGAGAGTCTTTCGAGGCGGGTGTATGTGTCGTGTATTCCGGGTTGTTATTGATTCGAATCACCGTCGCTCGCGGAAGAGGATTGAGCATACTTGCCCACTGCGCCGTGACTTAGTAAGAAGATGAACTAAGTCTCTTAACTTGATGTTTGTGGATTAATCACTGTATTGGAACCTTGACTGAAGTAGTTATAGAGCCAACTAAATTTCATTTCCACCTTAGGCTAGCAACATCGGGATAAGCGTTTCTTGTTTGATTGTGGACTTCCGATGTTGTGAGGCGTGAGGACCACTAAAATGAAGGCTATAAGAATCTGAATATAAGGATCAAGTTTAGTCAAGATGCATTTTGCAAATTCCTAGGCCTACTTTCTTACTACCCCTGCATGTAGAGTTGCATGTTTAGGAGTGACGGGTAAGTCTTGTTGAGCCTTAGTGCTCACGGTTGCTTCTGAGTTGTTTTTGCAGGTAGCAGGATGCCTGCTATGAAGAGGGTTGTTCGGTGAGACGATGAACCTCACGGTTTGTTCAACTCATCGGAAACCTAGCCGCTGCCTTTCTTTGGTGAAGCTAGTAGGAAGCGTTCACGGGCTGAACGACTTCTCTTCGGCGTAGTTAGGGTCGAGAGTGAGTAGTTTGTCCAGCAAATTTTAATTCTGCTGCGTTTGTACATTATGTTGTAAAAGAAATTATATTGAGTAACAAAATGGTTCCGTTATGTTCTTATCGTCTTTTCGTGCATGCTGTTGGGTGCCGCATCGCACGGCACCACCCACTGCGATTCCCGGGCCGCGGGCGTCCCACAACATCCAACCACTCGACTTCTACCGAGTCCTACTTAAGCATGGCAGTTTCTACACGGTGGAAGGACATCTACCCAAATACTCCATAGGTTTTCTGGTCATGCAAGAGTAGTATCAAACATCTAGACTTAATGCACAATTCATTCCTAACCGACGTAGTGTATACAAAGTAAAAACTTAATAGCAGTTAAATGCAAACCAGGGCTCACCTGTTTTGCAGGGTCTAATAGTATCTAAATCAGTTAGAGTCTTGTCTCCCTTGAGGCTTGATCAACTGATCCACTTCAATGGATCCACTCCGTTGAACTTCTCCGTTGAGTGCCTCCTTCGTAAGTCCTATCGACATGTATATGCACACATTCTTACAATGCAATTTAAAGAAGTAAAGACTCGACTCGTTAATAACAGAGAACTGTGTGGGAGTACTAAGAATAAAGTTCTTGTCCCTGTTGTGCAGAGGAAATAGAGGAAAACCGACCTGTCCATAAGAAGTTCAATTAACATGTTCTATGGTTCCTAATGGACATGTGACATGAGTTGAAATGGTTTGAAAGGAACTAAAGGTCCTGATCTCCAATGACTTCGAAATTTTTACGTGAAGTCATACACTACACAGAGACTTAGCTTGCCAAATTGCAACTAATGTGGGTGGAAATTGTGTCTCCCATAATTCCCACAATAATTCTCTATGGGTTGCTCACATACCTAAGCATGGAGAACAAGAACAGGGAGATCTAACTCTCAATTTGAGCTGAAACTTTACTTGTGAGTTCCTGGTCACATGAAAGTAATTTGGTCCAAAATTTAGGACTTTTCATTGAGTAGTTCCTCCAGAATAATTCTATAAGCAGTTATACTATAAGGAATTAATTCTGAAGTAATGTGCATTTTCATGCCCAATCAAGTGAACTACCATTTCAAGTATGGCTCATTGCGCATGTCTGAATTTTCCTATGAGCTTTGGAGCTACGGATTGCCCAGAACTAATTTTACAAAGGAAGATCATATTCTGAAAAGTTTCTGGACAATTTTGAGCACAGCAGATTGTACTCTGGAAATTCCTACTCATATTAACTCCAAATGAGCTGAGATTTGGCTAGAAGTTCAATAACATCCTAAGGAATATTCTGGCAAAATTTGAGGATTTTTGGATGAACCAAACTCCCTCAATAATTCTTTTTTTGTAAAACATTAAAAAAAATTCCAGAATTTTGTTATTGATTTTCTTACAAATTGGGTTTCATATTTGTATAGATCTTTCCAAAATGAATCCAACCCAGTTTGAATCACTCTATTTGGAGTTTCCTATATCAAGATATGAATCTCTAAAGTTGGAGCTAAATCTGGAATTGTTTTTCTATTGCAAATGAATTGGGTTCACGGTTTAAACTCCAGCCACTGAAATTCAAGCAGCTCCGGGCCACACCATTTTGGCACGCAGTCACAATGGATCTCAGGGCCATAGCGGATTAGAAATTTATAATTTTTGTCTCTGACATGCGGGACCCACCCGAGTATTCTCCCTCCTCGCGCTCTCTCGCGTGCGCGCGCCACCCCCTTGCCGGACCGAGGCGGTAACTCACCGGAGGGAGGCTCCCAGCCGCCAACCGGATGGAGGCTTGCCGCCTGGGGGTTTTCAGGGCCGGGGAACTCGGTTGTGGGGTTGGTGTGGGCGCTAGGGAATCGGAAATGTGCCGGCGACATGTGGCAGCCTCGGGAGAGGTTCGGCGCAGTCGGCCGGTGGTCCTAGCCCGCCAAAAGCTCGAGTGATCGGCTCTATAGCATTTTTGGATGCTAGGAAAGCTTGGCAAGTAATAACCGGCGCGTGAAAACACCTCCAAATGGGTCCTCACCTAGCGCCCGATCAATGCCGCCATGGTTGAGCTCGGAAAAGATGGAAGTTGATCGGTCTACAAGGCGTTTAAGGCTAGTGTTGTGAAGAGTAGTTGGTCGCCGACTACTCTATCTCCTTTGTGCATGATTTTATGAACCCTAAGTGAGAATCAAGCGTGAATTCTCGAATTTCCTACCGAAAGGTCCATGGAGGTGCTCCAGGAGAAGAACGGCAAATTCAGCCGCTAGGATTCACGGCTTGCTCCAAATTTTGGATGGAAGCAGCACCAAGGCAGGGCGCTTCTGTGGCCGTTCTTGCTCGGGCATGAAAGTCTCTGTGGAGAGCTGTCCATTTGCACCTGATCGCCGGCTTTTTTTAGGTCACCGCGGAGGAAACCATTCTTGGGTTAGGGAGGCCGGAACTCGGCTGTTTTTGTGTCGGGAAAGTGAAAAGCGAGCACGCGATGCTGTTCAGCAGCATCGGAGGGGAGCTGTGTATGAGTTTTGCCAGTTCCCGACTGTTTTTTCTGTAAAGGTCCCAAAAATATGAATACAAAGAAACACTTGTTTGCAAAAGTTTGTTTCATATGTACGAAATTTAGGGACTTTTTAAAACTTTTCCACATGTGATAACACACATGAGGGTTTTCTTCACACAAGTCAAATGTTTATTTGAGAACTTGGAACCCTAGAGGGGTCTAAAACAAAGATGGGAAGTTCCCATATGTGTGAGAAAGAAAAAATCAGATTTGGAACAATGTGTTCAAAATAAAATTCAAATTAGAGCAACACTAGGAATTTCCAAACTGTTGTACTACAAATCTCATTTGCAACAGCCAAATTAAAAATCGGGTTTCATATTTGAATTCCTTGGGTCCAAATTAGGGGGTGTGCAAAGTTTCATGATTTATGGAAATGATTTGCAACCCATTTTTCAAATGGACTTTAAATGACAAAGAATTCAAATGCATATTTGAATTTGGATAAAACTTGCCCAATTATCCAAATGCCTCTAGGATTTAAACTTCCACAATTCAATTCCATCAATATTCAAATTGGGGAGATATTTTAGAGGGGATAAGGAGGACTGACATGTGGGACCCACATGTCATTGGGAGCACTGAAATTGCAAAAGATCTTCAGTCCTCAGTCTTCATTTGCTCTTCTCCCACGCGAAGCAACGGCCGAGACCGATTTTCCTCCGCTCGACACCGAGCTCGGCCGCAGCCACCTCCTGCTGGCTCCCCTTCGCTCTGGAGAGCTGCTGGACGTCGGCAGCCACCGCCTCTCTCGCCTCTTTACCGAAGCCACGGGCTGTTCGCTCTCTCCCCACGCGTGAGACGAACAGAGACACCGCCGAGCTCTAAACCGGTCGCCCACCGCCCAGCTCGCGTGCAAGCCCCGGCTGATCGGCAAAACCACACAACAGAACCCTCCCCGACCTCCTCGCACCATCACCGAGGGACTTCGTGCTCTCCACACCGAGTTCACCCAGTTTCCGCGGCGGCCGCCACACAACGGCGACACCCTGCTCCCGTGGACAGCCTCCTCCAAAGCTTGTCACGACCAAGCAAGGCCACTATGGGTCACGCAGGAGCTCCGTGCAGCTTCCACCCGAAGCACAGAGCCTGCCTCGGCCTCTCGATGGCGAATTTTGAAGATCCTCTCCGGCCGGTGAAAACCAACCTTCCGGTATGATTCTGTAAAATTCCCGATCGATTGTTGTTTAGACACCACGAAACTTCGCACACACAAGCCAGACATGTAGGCGCACCAGTTCTCTTTTGAAACCTCGCATGAAAGACCCTGTGCATGGCGCAATTTCAAGCTTTCCGAAGGCGGCTATGGCGGGAAGGTACGGGTGCACGGTGAACCCTAGGGTAGAGCCGTCCCCGAGCCCCTATGCCGCCATGCCGAGCTTGGCCAACCTCCACTGGTGCTGTAGAATCTTTCTACGGAGCTTTTTGCGGGCTATAGCACCGGGGCGACGTCGCCGGACTTCATCCGAGCCGGCGCGCCGTCGCGGGCTAGTTTTGGGGCCCTGCCAGCTGGAGAAAACCCCACCAGCATGTTCCTCGCGTGGGATTAGGGGCTGAAGGCGAGTTTCAGCGGCAGGAGTGGCCGGACGGCCGATCCCGGAGCTACTCCGGTGAGCCCGGCGGCGGGATCGCGCGGGAGCGGGAGGTGGAAGAAGCCCTCGCCGGGCCCGCCTGTCAGTCGCACGGCAACAGTGGGCTGGATACGCTGTGGCGTGGGATCAATTGTGACAGCGCGGGAAATGACCCTGTGACCCCGTGTGGCACTCCCTCAGCAGCTGACACGTGCCCTGTGGCCCACAGTCAGGTTTAAACATTTCTCGGAATTATTCAAATCCCAGAGTTTTCCCCAAACTTTAGAGGAGCATAACTTTTACTAGGAACCTCCAAAATTAGTGATTCAAATTGGGTTAGATTCAGATTTACAAACTCTATCCAATTATGCAACCCAATTTGTACGAAAGTCTTTATTTAATTCTGAAGAATTCTTTAAATCTTTTCAGCAAAAGAATTTTAGAGCGAGTTTGGTTTATCCAAAAATCCTCAAATTTGGCTCATTTGGAGTTGAATTGATCAGGGTAATTCAGATTGTAAGTTCCTGTATTCAAATAAATACAGAAACATTTTCAGAGAATTTCCAAAATTTGTAAATTCAGTTCTGGGAAATTCTTAGCTCCAAAAATCCTAGGGAAATTCATGTAGACTCTAGGAACTATAATTGAAATTGTGGTTTACTGAGTTTAACATGAACATGGGTGTTAACTCATAATTAACTCATCTTTGATTAAACACTTAGAGAATTGTTCTGAATAAACCACTCCATGAAAAGTGCTAAATTTTGGTCCAGAGTACTTTCTTGTGACAAGGAACTCACATGAAAATTCCCAGCTCCATTGGAGCTCTGGATCACCACTATCATAGGTAACCTCTTAAGGTGATCAACACTTAAGTGGGAAAAGCACTTAATATTTGATCTTAGTGTTTAAGCCCAACCCAAACCACTAGCACCAGTGTCATTTTAAATTCTTAAACAGAGTTCCAGTTTCAAAACTGTCATTAGATCTTATTAGCAAAAGCTTTTCAATTAAATACATATGCATGATCACATCGTGTAGCATATACGTGAAGAAGGTGAGAAGAACTTGAGGTGAAGATCAAGGAGGGAGGTAAACAAGTGATCAAGCTCCAAGTGATCGTCACTAACTGATTGTAACCTTAGTCACCTGCAAAACAGGCAAGCCCCGGTTTGCATTTGAACAGTTTTATAAAGCATTTTCATTTGTAGAGATCATAGCTTTGCATCGTTGATTGCATTACGTCTAGATTATATTAAAAACCCCACTTGCATGACCAGAAATACCTAAGAGAGAAAGGGTAGAAATAGAACCTCCTCGAGTGGATTTGTCTACGCTAAATGTTAGTAGGAAAGGTCCGGTAGAAGTCGAGTAGTTGGAATCTACTCGCGAGTTTAGGGCTGGTTTACTCGGAACGGGTCCGAATTAGAAAAGATGACGAAAGTTCACACATAAGAAATGGAGACCGGGCAGGGAGGTTTAGATGCAGCAGGTTGCAGGCCGTGCGTGCATAGCCCTGCCTGTGTCGGTTAAGGCCCGTCCGTGCTTGGCCCTGTTGGACAAGTTTGAGTTGTGTACCGGGCGCATACTGGCTATATGGGATCCAGGAAACCGATGTACCTTGGGAGATCCATAGTGGAACTTTTCCAACTGCCTTAGGTTTTCGGCATCAGGGTAGCAGGAGGTACCTCGCTCGAGAACATACCACTGCGGGTATGTACCTTGAGGGAGCTTGCGTACTCGGGGCAGTTGGACTGCGTCCAATGTGGAAGATCTTGGGAAAGGTGGCCGCGTACAACGTCAGTCGTGGTTGCTGCCGGCAACTCGGAGTACGGGTGTACGTGTCGTGTGGTCCCGGCGTGTACTGATTCGAATCACCGTCGCTCGCGGTCATATGAGCATACTTGCCCACTGCGTCTTGACGTAGTAAGAACTGAACTGGTTATTCTTTTGAACTTGATAAGGCTGTGCTATAACTTGTATTGCAACCATGATTGAATTAGAGATAGGCTCATTAAAATTTACTTTCACTTTGTGCAAGGAGCATCGCAACAAAGCGTTTCTTGTTTGATTGTGGAGTTGCGATGCTTTTCGGCTCAAGGTCCGCACAATGAGGCTTAAAAATCTGAAAGTTAAGGATCAACTTTAGGCGAGTCCTTTATGCAAATCTAGCCGACCCAATTGCAACCGTCGTGCATGTAGAGTTTCTTGTTTAGGAGAGATGGGTCAGACTTGCTGAGCCTATGAGCTCACGCTTGCTATATAAGTGGTTTTGCGGGTTAACATCGACACTAGAAAGAAGGTTGCCCGGTGAGACTCGGAAAGTTCCGAGCCGTTTAACACAGGAGTCCGCAGGCTGGACTTCATCTCGAGTGCTCTTAGTTATTCGACGTGAGTTGATATAGACTTCCGCTGTAGTTACTTGATGTAAAGTATTTACAAAGAATAACTTGTAAGCTTCCGCTATTGTTTTATGTAATACATTGTTCCTCATATGTGTGCTGTTGGGTGCCGCACAACACGGCACCACCCAATGTGATTCCCGGGCGAGTGGCCTTTCTCGGCTGAGCGGGCCGCGTCAGCATGGTATCAGAGCTGAGCTCTGTCTCAGTCGGTACCGCACCCGTCTCATTTTCAGAGGCGGCGGCGAGTTTGGCTGTGTTTGAGTGTGTTGTGAGCGAGGAGAAGCAAAACACGATTGGCTCGGGCAGTGGAGGAGTAGATCACACCGAGCGTGAAGGAGACAGTCAAGCTGGTCGCCAGCGCAGGGAAAACTCATGGGAGGTAGCTCGGAAGCAGCCCTCGGTGGTGCCTGTTGAGCGTTCGGCTGCTCGAGTTAAACAGAGAACAGAGTCGGTTCTTTGTGTGTGCAGCTGACATATGGGGTCCACCGCTATCATTTGATATTCCTCCACTGCGCTTTGAGATTCCCACACAACCGTTATCCAAATTTGACCGAACTTGGAGGTTAGGCCAAACATGATGTGAGGTGTTTGACACTGAACTCAGATTTCAAAATTGAGCACGTTTGGTTCAGTTTCCAAATTCGAATTTGAATTTGAATGTGCTCTCAAATATTCCTTCGAATAAATGGTAGATGAACTCCAAAATTCTCCAAATGTGGAACTTAAGCTCTTTAATACCTGAGGAATACAGTGGTGATCTCACATATAGTTCTGTGGATAATCTGAACATGAATCCTTTTAAAAGATTCAAAACCGGAGTTTAGATTTCCCTCCTCTTCTACTCGTAAAGGATGTGCACATGGGTGAGATTTGAGGAGTGGAATTCTTTCCTCATGTTAACATGTGTTAAGCATGGGCTAAAGAAACTTTTTGACTCCCTCACCTGACAATTTTTGGGTTCATTATTTCATGTGACACAAAATGCCCCTTTTCTTCTCTTCATAAGTTGAAACCAAACTTTACAAAAGTCAGGGCTGTTACAAATGAGACCGAGCAGAGAGTAGGAGCAGCAGGACGTTGGGGCCTGTGTTGCCGTTGCTCTGCCTGTGTCGGTTGAGGACCGAGCCGTGGGCAGGCCTGTTGAACAAGGTAGAACTGTACCGAAGACATACCGGCTATATGGGAACCGGGAAACCGATGTAATTCGGGTAGCAATATGTTGAGGCATTGCTTGTCGTCGAAAGGGGTTGGCTGAGAGCAGCAAGGTGTAAATACACTAGCGGGCACGTAGGTTGCTCCACGTAGGGACCTCCTGCTCGGGACGATAGGACCGGTTCAACACTTGGCTAATGAGTGAAAGGTTGTTGCGTACGACGTCCGGGATGGTTGCTGTAGGCAACATCGAGTACGGGCGTACGTGACGTGTTATTCGGGTAACCCTGCAGGTGTAAATAGATTATAATCACCGTCCCTCATGGTCAGTGAGTACCACTTGTTCACTGTACCTTGATGTACAAAGAACAGGCTAGATGTCATGAATAAAAGTTGCTGTTTGGAAGTCTTACGTTGATTGTTAATGAAGTGTTTTAGATTAGAGCCAATCAAAGTTCATTTCAATCTTAGGCAGAGAACATAGGAGGAATGCTTTTCTTGTTTGATTGCGGACGTCCTATGTGGCTTATAACAAGGTTTTCCACTCACTTGAGGCTAAAACTTGAAAGTAAGAGTCAACTAATTAGGCGAGTCCTTATATAAAGTACTTTCCTATTATACACATAAATTCCAGGATGTAGAGTTGCATTTTAGATGAGTCGGGCCAGTCTTGCTGAGCCTTCGTGCTCACTGCTTGTTATTGAAGTGTTTGCAGGAGGGTAGGAGGAGGAAGAGGCTCCGTAGGAGGAGAAGGGTCCACCAGAGGGAACCACAATCGAGTGGGAGCCGTGCACGCCGCCGTTTTAATGGGTTGCGTGTGTGCTAGCGAGAACACGTTCACGGGCTGAACGTGAACTCTTTTTGCTTAGTCTACGCCCGTGAGTGTAGACTATAAACGTTATTTTGATGTAATTGTGTTCATAAACCAGTTTAGATAATAAAACTTAGTTTCTGCATTTTGTCTTTGATGTGTGTTATCTGGTGTTGTCTGTCGCAACATCCCTGAACGAGATACTGAAATATCGGGACCATCAGGTCCTCACACCCGCCACCATCATGGTGGCGGCTCCGGCCATCGTTTCACCACCTGCCGTTCCCCGTCCCAGGATAGTACGTCTTCGTCGTCCGAGTTGTGCGCCATTCTTTGTCAGTGGGGAGGTAACTTTCTTCTACCTCTTGCTGCGTCATCTTTTTTTTTTTGTTTAGGGTTTCTAACACGCACCTTCGAGAAGGAGATCCGCCCCAGTGCTCGAGGCTCTTCCAAGCGCCATGTCCCTGTCTGAGGGTTCGTCGAGGGGAGCCGTATTGTCGGTGACTGAGCTAGCGAGGGGGGGTGTCCCGGCTTCCGGCCCGGCGGTCGTTCCCTGACTCCTGATGTCGGAGCGCCTGCCGACCCTGGTTGCGGGGGTCGCTGGGGCCGAGGCTAGCGATGCCCCAAGGCCAGATTAGCAGAGGCGGGTGTGGGGGCCACCACGTGGTCCTCCCACTCTGGGATCACAGAGGGTGATGCCGTCCGATGAGGCAACAGCACACAATAAAAGATTAAGAACAACATACAAACTTTTATTTCACATAAAACAGCGAAAGTCATTTACAATACTTAATAGACAGCGGAAGTAGTATTCATAGATACACCCTCATCCTAATTAAGCAAAAGGTGCAGCCGTCCAGCCCGGGGACGCTACACACTAGGAGCATACAACAGGAGATTACGGCGGCGTGCAGGGATCCAGCTCGGCCATGTACCCCAACGGGGGCATCGCCTGGTCCTCGGACCCTTCCTCATAGTTCTCACCTGCAGCAACTCAATTATTGCAACCGCGAGCACGATGGCTTAGCAAGACTTAACCGTCACTCCTAAACATGAGACTCTAGATGCAGGGATTAATAATATAGGAAAATGATATTCCAATAAAGACACACCTACATGTTGATCCTTACTTTATGTTTTACAGCAGCAGTTTAATGTGCCTTAGGCAGCCCTCACATTGAAAGTCCACAATCAAACAGAAACGCTTTCCTCTGATGTGGTTATGCCCGAAGTGGAAAATAAACTTAATGAGCTCTACATCTACAGCACACATGGTTTCAATACAATAATAAATCAATGCATCATATTCTTTGTAAAATCCCCAAAAGCGCTAGCAAGGAATTCAGCACATTCACACTTAGGAAAAATGAGGGGAATTAAAACATTTAATTATACCTATGTGAGTTCAAAGTGCTGATTAAAATCTCTCAAAATTTCCAAACATGAGGATCTAAACTATAAATGTAGATCTCCATAATTCAAATATGAGACCTCCCAAATTTCAGCTCATTTGGAGGGGGTTTGCTATTTGTTTGGAAATAAAAGAGAAAGCCTCAAACTTGAATTCAAATTTCAGTTTCAAATTCCAAATCCTCCAAGGTGGCAAATTGGATTCACAAATGTGTTCCCCACATTTGAATTAGCATCCATGCCGAAATTCAGATTATTTGAGTTTTGTTTGCTATTCTTTTGGAGCATTGGAAGGAGGGAGATGCATATTCAAATTCAAACTCAAAGAGCCAAATACATTTCAAATTCCACACCGAATTCAGTCCATTTGAATTTCAAAAATTCAAACCATGACTTGGTGTGGATGTATAGCTTTTAATTGTGAGTAGCTGGGGAAAAATATCAGTGGAGAAAAATGAAAAAAGAATTGAGGGGGTGGGACCCAGTAGTCAGCCACAGGAGAGAGTTCAGTCAGTTCTGTTTTTCACCTCGGCGTGCCACCGAGCGGCAGCACAAAGTGTCAGACGATGACGTGTCCTCCACCTCAGCTGTTTTCTCCACTTACTCAGCCTCATCTGAGCGCCCTCAACACTCCACCTCGCCTCTTCATCATTTTCCCGAGCTACTGCACCGAGTGAACGGAAACGTTTTCAGTGACCGGACAGAGCTCGCGCCACCTCATCCATTGATCGGGAACCGGCGCTCTCAGTTGTACACAGCCCTGCTGAGCAGAATAATGAAACCCTGGTTTTGTTCTCGAAGTCCCCAACATGAAAGCACCCGACCTTCGGCTTGCACGAGCTTGGGCGCAGCAAAAGCTTTCTCGGCTGTCCGACGTTGGGAACCTCCTCGGTTCACCGTCACCCCGGCATTACATGACCTTTTCCACTCAAACAATCGGCGTCCTAGATTTGTTGTCAAACCCTTTTTCTGTCCTCCAAGTTTGGAGCTAGGTCATAGCCTAGGTCACCCGGAATTTGGAGTTGGTCGCCGGCGGTTTCTTTGAAACAAAGGTGGAGGAAAGGATAAATTCATCGTGCTCCCAGTAGCTCCACGGTAGGTGAGCTTAGGGTAGCTTCTTCACATGCTTGCAAACCCCTACAAAGACCCAGCAGTTCAAATGATCAAGTAGAGGTACCAGACACTGAGTTTTTGTAGCCGCCATCGTTTTGCGGGCTCGGGTCGCCGGTTAGGTCCCACCTCCGGTGGTTTTCATGAAGAACGGGCTATAGATCGAGGTTTTCCATGCCTCACTGGTGCTTTTGGAGCAAACCCTAACCAGAATGACCAATTTCCGAGTGAGAACAAGGTCGCCGAAGTGGAGCTCGACATGGCCACAGGTGCGAGCACTGTTCCGGTCATTGTCACCCTTTCCCGACCCCACCATTGTGTTCAGCATGGTGAAAAACTCACAGACGGCAAGTTTGGTGAAGCTTGGACCGCGGGAACTTGCTCCGGCGAGCTCTCCAGCGAGGGTTGTCGGGGGGGGGGGGGGGGGAGCGCGGGCAGCGCGAGGAGGACGAAGGAGGCTGGGTCCCAACAGTCAGTGTAAGTGCCCAAGTTTTTCAATTGCTAACAGTGTTCATCACACCACACTCACCTCATTTGAGGAAATCATATAAACACATTTTAAGAGCAAGTAACCACCATCAAGAAATTCATTAGGAGATAAACTCACAAAATGCAAAAGTGGTATTTTCCACATGCATCATATAAGGG
Source organism: Neostapfia colusana (assembly GCA_030760725.1). Classification (NCBI taxonomy): domain Eukaryota; kingdom Viridiplantae; phylum Streptophyta; class Magnoliopsida; order Poales; family Poaceae; genus Neostapfia; species Neostapfia colusana. Next base: position 22,742,853 of record JASWHV010000006.1, on the reverse strand, counting down.
CTGGGCTTATGAAAAACTCCTAAACCTTGTTAGAAATACTCATGCCAAATTTCACCCATATCCAAAACCTTTTGAGGTATTTTTGGGTATAATTAGAAAAAGGCTTGTTTGAACTTAAATTCAAATTCAAACTCCTTTCATCACATGAACTCAAAAGTGGGATTCATATTCACCCTCAGCACATTTTTGTGAGCTCATACACCAATTTTCACTCCATTTGGATGTAACAGCCCTAACTTTGGTAAAGTTTGATTTCAACTTATGAAACAAAGTTAAGGCAAAGGAATAACTTGAGTTTGTGTCACATGAAATTATGAACACAAAAATGGACATGTGGGGGAGTTAAAAATTTTCTTAAGCTCATACTAAACACATGTTAACCTAGGGAACGAATTTCACTTCCAAAAATCTAACTCATGTGCACATACTCCATGCGTAGAGAATGGAGGGAAATTTAAACACCATTTTGAATCTTTGAAAAGGATTCATGTTCAGATTTTCCAAAGGCCTATATGTGAGATCACCACTGCATTCCTCAGGTATTAAAGAGCATAAGTTCCAAATTTGGAGAAATTTTGAGCTCATATACCATTTGTTCAAAGGATTATTTGAGAGCGCATTCAAATTCAGATTTGAATTTGGAAACTGAACCAAATGTGCTCAATTTGAAATCGGATTTCATATTCAAACTCCTCACATCATTTTTGGCCTATCGTCCAAATTTGGTAAGATTTGGACGACATTTGTGCGGGAACCTTAAAGCGCAGTGGAAGGATAATTGAGGTGTACTGGGACTCACATGCGCTCGGTGCATCGCCGATGCCAATTCCTGTTATTCTTCTTGGTTCTCCGGCTCTTATCCTCCACACCGATGCACAAACAAAATTTGCTTCTCTCCCACTCGCACTCACGTCGCTCAGTTGGCTTGCTCCCGCGAAAAACAACCAACGCCGCCGCCCTCAGTTCTTTCCGATCAACCGCCACCACCGAGCTTTGGATGGCCGAGGTCTTCACACTGAAAAGCAGCGCACATGAGTGCTCTTCCGTGTTATCACCACAACTCTGACGTTCCTAGCTCGTGTTGCTTGCAAAACAACGATCGGCGCCATGAACCGAAGCTCACCGGCGGAAGTCCAATTCGGGTCACCGAGGACAGCGAGCTACGGTCCTCTTCATCGTCACTTCTCTACACGAAAGAGGTGCGCTTGCATGTCCTGGGCATGTAGCTGGAGGCCGTTTATTGTTTGCTAGAATCGGTAGCATGAATTTTGCCGTTTCCAAAACCTAGTGCATGCGGGTAGGGCTTGGTCGTCCCCGAAATTCTAGTTACTCGGGTAACTAATGACCGAGCAGGCTTGCAAGGACCTTCCTCACGTCCTAGCGCTCCTCCTCGAAGAAGAACCAAGCAAAACCATCCCTAATTGACCGAGTTATTACTGTTTTCCGTGCCGCCATGGAAAAAGCACTTTGGGTCACTGTGGAGCCCTCGGTTGCCAGCCGTTTCACCAGTGTTAGGGTCCATTTCTAGCTTCTACACCATCCACTGGTGCTCTAGGACTAAAGAACCGAAGATTTAGTGGAGGAATGAGGGTTTCTGACCTCGTGGGACCCTAATCTCCACTGCCGCCGTCGCGCACCCCTTTCCTGTGATCTTCGGTCGCCGTCGACCTCACAAATGAACTCAACGTGGTGAATAATGGGGGGGGGGGGGGCGGTGAGCAGGGAGTCGGGAGGCGGCCGGGAAGGTCGTTCCGGTGACCCTCGCCGGATGGCGCCGCCGCTATGCTCTGTTGGCACGAGGTTGAAGAAGGGTGCTGACATGTGGGGCCCACGGCAGAGTTTAAACATTTTCAGGATTTTCAGAGAATAGTTCATACTTCCAACAGCCACAACTTTTTGTAGGAGTGTCCAAACATTCCCAAATAAATTTTGTTGGATTCCTCTCAGAGAGTACTATCCAGGGGTGCATCCCAATATTTATGAAAATCCATGGATTTGGCTCATTATTTCAATTAAAGAAAAATCTTGTAGGATTTATTCCAAAAGTTCTATGTATTTGAAAATTTCCAAATTTGGGAAGGACATCCTTCTAAATACTTGAACTCCAGTAAAAATTTCAGAGGCATTGGACCTCATTTTCATGGTCAAATGAGGTGTTAATTCTTTATGTCTCTGAAAATTGGAAAATAGAACAGAGCTCATTTTCAGTTTTTCCCCAAAACTTGTAAAATCATATCTTTGTGTAGGAACCTCCAAATTTAGTGATTCAAATTGGGTTAGATTCAGATTGAAAAACTCTATTCAAATATGCAACCCAATTCATATGAAAGTCAATAATTAATTCTGGAAAATTATTTTAAAGTTTTCAGTAAAAGAATTTTAGAGGGAGTTCGGTTCATCCAAAAATCCTAAACTTTTACCAAAATAATACTTAAGATGTTATTGAACTCCTGTAAAAATTTAAGTTCATTTGGAGTTGATTTGTGCGTGAGAATTCAGATTTCAATGTGCTGTGTTCAAATGAATACAGAAACTTTTCAGAAAAAGTCCCAGAGTTGGAAAATTTAGTTCTGGGCAATTCATAGCTCCAAAAATCCTAGAAAAAATCATGCATGCTCTATGAACTATAATCGAAATTGTATTTCACTAAGTTTGGCATGAACATAGGAGTTACTTCAGAACTAATTACTTGTAACTCAATTGCTTAAGGAATTGTTATGAATAAGTCACTCCGTGAAAGATGCTAAATTTTGGTCCAGAATCTTTTCATGTGACCAGTAACTCACATGTAAATTTTCAGCTCAAGTTAAGTCTTGGAACTCCCTGTCCATGTTCTCCACACTTAGGTATGTTAGAAAAACATAGGCAATTAGTGTGGGAATTGTGGGAGACACAATTTCCTTCCACTTTAGCTGCAATTTGGCAAGCTAAGCCTCTGCGTAGTGTATGACTTCCTGTAAAAATTTCGAAGTCATTGGAGATCAGGATCTTTAGTTATGTCCAAATCATTGCAGCTTAACTTACATGTCCATTTGGACCCATAGAAAATGTTAATGGGACGTCTTATGGACAAGTGGTTTTTCCATGATTCCTCTACACAACGGAGACTACAAACTCACACTTAGATCTCCAAAACCTCTCCCTGTTATTAACAATTTCAAGTCTTTAAGTTCCTGAATTGCATTGTAAAATTTGTGAATATACATGTCGATAGGGTTCACGACGGAGGAGTTCGACAGAGTCATCCCTTGACGTGTGGATCAGTTGAGGAAATTCAGAAAGATCAAGGAATAGAAGATCACTAACTGTTATTATATACTAGTACCCTGCAAAACAGGCAAGCTCCGGTTTGCATTAGCCCTTTTATAAACTTTATTGTTTTGAGAACTTACATTGAGTATCCACTTTAATTATGCATTAGAGTCTTGTTTGAAAACCCAAATGCATAGCAAATGAATTACATGGCAAGAAAAATGAGACCGGGCGAAGGGTAAGGGCAGCAGGACTTTGGGGCCTGGGTGCCATAACTTCGCTTGTGTCGATTGAGGACCGAACCGTGTGTGGGCCTGTTGAACAATCTAGAACAGTATCGAAGACCTACCGGATATATGGGAACCGGGAAACCGACGTAATTCGGGTAGCAATCTGTTGAGGCATTGCTTGTCATCCAGAGGGTAGGTTGTGAGCATGAGGTGTAAATCGGCTGGCGGCACTGTGGATGCGCGCGCAGAGACCTCTTGCTCGAGACGATAGGACCGGTTCAACAGTTGGCTGACGGATGAAAGGTGGTTGCGTACGACGCCCGTGGTGGTTTTTGTAGGCAACATAAAGTACGGGCGTACGTGATGGGTTATTCGGGTAACCCTACAGGTGTAAAATGATTATAATTGCCGTCCCTCATGGTCAGTGAGTACCACTTGTTCACTGTACCGTGACGTAGAAGGAACAGGCTAATGTCATGTTAAAAGGTTGGTGATTGAAAGATGTACTTTGGTTGCTAATGATTTGCTGTAGTTTAGAGCTAATTAAAGTTTTTTTCAACCTTGGGCAAAGCACATGAGAGAAATGTGTTTCTTGTTTGGTTGCGGCTCTCTCATGTGTATTAGCACAGAGTTCTCCACCACTTGTGCTAAAAACTTTAAAGTAAGGTTCAACTATTTAGGCGTGTCCTTTGCAACTTACATTCCATTATACACTGCAAACCCAGCATGTAGAGTTTCATGTTTAGGTAAGAAGGGTTAGTCTTGCTGAGCCATCATGCTCACTGCTTGTGTTTGAAGTGCTTGCAGGGTGCTATGAGGAGGAGGCTCCCAAGGAGGAGACGGGCCCCCAAGAGGGTAACACCGTCGAGTGGGGGCCGTGCACGCCGCCATGTTAGTGTGCATGTGTGCTAGTGGGAACACGTTTACGGGCTGAACGTGAACTCTTTTGCTTATTCTACGCCCGTGAGTGTAGACTTGATGTATTTTGTTGTAAACATGTTCATAAACGATTTTATGTAATAAAACTTTTGTTTCTACTTTATACCTTTTTGTGCGTTATCCGGGCTAGTCGAGACCGTCGGGTCCTTGCAGTCAGCCTCTGTCTCCACGGCGGGATCGGCTTGTGGCTGTGATCCGGTGTGGCAGCACGGGTGAAACCCCGTGGGCTGCTCTGTGGCCGCGAGCTCAGTGGGCAGATTTAAATAGTGGGGTCCACAACCAGAGATTAAACTTTTTCCTAATTTCAGATTTAGGTCAAACTTCGAAACCCCATAACTTTTGCTTGGATGGTCCAAATTTAGTGAAACAAATTTTATTGGATTCAGCTCTCCGAGTACTATCCAGCAAAACAAGTTTCAGTTCAAGTAACTTATTATTTTTCAACTGTTGGGAATTTTATCTGGAGAATTCATTTATGGAAAATTCTGAAATTTGGCTAGGATGTTCAATTGAAAATCCTTGAGTCACATGAAAAATTTCAGATCCATGAAAATCCCTGGAAATCCTTAGAAGCTCTATTAATGACCATTTAGACTTTTATTTGTGCAGAACTCAAATGAGCTTTGTTTCAAATGACAAATGGGATGTCTAGCTAGAGTTATATATAGTCTTTTTATGCTCAATTCAACACATTTGCATTTAAATTGACATATCGATTGAATTGATTACGTGTAGCCGCTGAACGCGAGGAAACCCCGGAGATTTTGGACTTCATACCTCTGGAGGAGACACTAACCCCTGCTAGCAGCAACAAGGCAAGCCCCGGTTGCATATAACAAAATTTATCAAGTTTTGCTTTATATTCAATTAGCTTGGGGTATGTATGTGCATTAGGTGTAGGATGTATGAAACTCCAATTGCATTAGCAGATTATTCCAAAGAGAATGAGGGTAGTGTATAAGTCCTCGAGTAGATTATGCTTTGCTTAATGTTTATAGACTTCGGTACAAGTCGAGTAGTTGGAATCTACTCGCTAGTATAAGATTCGCCACATACGGGATTGGTTCAAGATGTGAGATCACTGTAGTGAGAAAATGAGACTAGGCAGGGGTTAGGACGTAGCAAGAGGAAGTCTTGTGTGTGTAGCCCTCTCCATGTCGATTGAGGACCGATCCGTGTGCTGCCACACTGAACAAGTTTGAATGTACCAAAGACATATCGGATATATGGGGTCCGATAAACTGATGTAACCTATACCTCCGAGCGTTGAGGCATAACACACCGATTTATAGGTGTAGGTTGAGTGCAGCAAGGTAGAAATCCACTAACGGGCATAGAGAGATGCTCCGTGTAGGGAACCTCCTGTCCGTTTGGGTGTGACCGGTTCGACGTTTGGGCTGTTTGGTGAAAGGTTGTCCCGTACGACATTGGGCAAGCGTGTTATGTGCAGCTCCGCGTATGGGCGTACGTGACGTGCTATTCGGGTATCCCTGCAGGTGTATAACGAGTCGATTCACCGTCCCTCATGGTTATGAGTACCGCTTGTTCACTGTGTCGTGACGTAGGTAAAAATATGGAATGTGTTATACAATACTGCTGATATGAATAACTTGTATTGCTACATGTGTGCCACCAAATATTGCTCACTAGATTTCAGATTGATGAACTGTTAACCTGTGGCTAAAAGATGAATTAAGGATGAACTTGTAGTTGTGTCTTTTTCTGCAAATTGCCATCCTACTTTTGTTATGACTTGCATGTAGAGTTTCTTGTGTAGGAGAGTCAGTTAAGTCTTGCTGAGCCATCATACTCACGGTTGCTGCTATAAGTGTTTGCAGGTGAGGAGTACCCCATGGACTCGGAGTACGAGTCCACTGGCCAGGGCTACCCTCCGTCGGGGACTACAGATGTGTGGGAGCCATACACGTCGCGTTGAGGCTGAGTGGAGCTAGTTTGGGTTGTCCGTAGGGCTGGACAACCAACTTATGCTAGTTAGGTGTTGGTGTGAGTTGTACACATACTTTCCGCTGCAGTAGACTCTGTACAGGAGTTGTAACTGAAGATTGTACTACTTTTGTACAAATTAAGCATGTTTTCAATGTAATACTATGTTTCCTTATCGTGTGTGCTGTCGAGTGTCGCATCGTGTGGCACCACCCTCTGTGATCCTAGAATGTATGGATTTCGGTCCGTTATAGGCTTGTATCAGAGCTGCTTAGGGGATAGCACACTAAATAAGGACAGTATTATGGGAAATGTGAGGGCCCGGACCCGATCACTGGGCCGTGCCGCTCGCCCGGGAGTCGCGTCGGGTGGTGCCGTGCGATGCGGCACCCAACAGCACACGGGTCGAGGACAACATCATATTACATAAATAGTTTTGCGGAAGCGTACAAAGAGTACTTTACAAATACTTTACCTCAAATACTATTACAGCGAAAGACTATAACTCTCACGACCCATTTCTAGTTTAGCATCAAAGAAACAGTCCAGCCCGCCGACGTTTCTTACTAGCAACACAAATACAAACCGCAGCGGTGAGGATGCTCATGAGTAACCACTCGGAGGTTTCCGAGTCTCATCGGCAACCATTCTCATAAGCATAAATTCAATACCTGCAAAACAACTAGGATAGTATCCGTGAGCATAAAGCTCAGCAAGACTTAACCATCAAACCTAGTCATGAAACTCTACATGATGTTAAAGACATAAAGTGGGATAGCTATAGGAATAATGAACTCACCTAAAAGTGAATCCTTACTTTCAGGTATTATTTGCAGCAATTTAAAAGTAACCTTGGGCACGCAACATCGGGAGTTCACAATAAAACAAGAAACGCTTTCCCCTGATGTAATTTGCTCAAGGTGGAAATGAATCGAGTTTGCACTAGTCTATTCATAAAAGATAACATAACAAACTAGTATGAACTTCAAACCACAATGATTAGTTCTTATCTCAATTGCAAGTTCTTACTACGTCACGACTGTGAGAACATGTATGCTCAATCCTTTTCCGTGAGCGATGGTGATTCGAATCAATAACACCTGCACTACACGACACGTACGCCCATACTCGACGTTGCCTACAGTAACCATCACTGACGTCGTACGTGGCAGCCTTTCCCCCGTTTCACCCACGTTGAATCGATCCAATCACTCCGTACAGTAGCCACCCTCATGGTGAACCTACCGACATGAGATGTCATGAGATTGTTACACACATACTGTACACCAGCCCTCTCGCCTGAGGCGACAGGAAAAGGCTCAACACAAGCTTCCCAAGGTACATCGACGTTTACTGGGTCCCATATAGCCAGCATGAGTCTGGTACACAACTCAAACTTGCTCAATAGGGCTGCATATGAATCGGTCATTGACCGACACGGATAGGTCTAACACACTCAGGCCCCTATGTCCTTCTGCTCCTACAACCTGCCCAGTCTCAACTTCAACATGCTAACACATTTTTGAACCAATCCCGTATGCCCATGTTTTTCCAGATCATGCGAGTAGCATCTCACCACTCGACTTCTACCGAATCTTATTTAAGCATGGAAGTTCTACACGATGAAAAGACATCTACCCAATACTCCATGGGTTTATTTGGTCATGCAAGAGGAGTATCAAATCATCTAGACCTAATGCACAGTTTCCATCCTAACCAACAAGTTAATACAAAGTAAAAACTTAACAGCTGTTAAATGCAAACCGGTGCTTGCCTGTTTTGCAGGGTAGTAGTATATATAAGCAGTTAGTGATCCTTGCTCCCATGATCCTTCGGAGTCTGATCCAACTTCAATGAATCACTCCATCGAATCCCCTTTGTTGTGAATCCTATCGACAAGTATATGCACAAATTTTACAATGCAATTGAAAGAGTTAAAGACATGATTTGTTAACAACATAGGCTGTGTGGAAATGCCAAGAATGGCTTTGTTTGCCTCTGTTGTGCAAAGAAACATGAATGAACTAAATTTGTCTTAGTGTTTTAGTTTATAACTAACTAAGTTTCATAATGATCATAAGAGATGAACTAGAATGATTTGGACATAACTCAACATCCTGATCTCCAATGACTCCGAACTTTTTGCAAGAAGTCATACACTATACAGAGACTTTGATTGCCAAATTGCAGCTAATGTGGATGGAATTTGTGTCTACCATAATTCCCACAAGGGTCTTATGTATTTTCCCACATACATAAGCATGGTAGACAAGAACAGAGAATTCTAAGGCTCAACTTGAGCTGATAATTTACATGTGAGTTCCTAGTCACATGAAAGTAATTTGATACAAAATTCAGACCTTTTACTTGAGTAGTTCCTCCAGAACAATTCCTTAAGCATTTCTACTCAAAAGAATTAATTCTGGAGTAATGTGCATTTTCGTGCCCAATAAATTTTTCTAAAATTTCAAGTATGACTCATAGAGCATGCCTGAATTGTCTCATGATTTTTGGAGCTATGAATTTCCTAGAATGGATTTTACAAGTGAGCAACCTTTTCTAAAAATGTTTCTCGACCACTATGAACACAGCAGTTTGTATTTATCAAATTACTACTCAAATCATCATCAAATGAGCTGAGCAATTGCTAGAAGGTCAATAATATTCTAAAAAATATTCTGGAAAATTTTGAGGATTTTTGGATGAACCAAACTCCCTCAAAAATTCTTTTTCATAAAACCTTCAATGAATTTTACAGAATTTAATATTGACTTTCATACAAATTGGGGCTCATATTTGGATAGATTTTTGCAAAATGAGTCCAACCCAATTTGAATCACTCAATTTGGAGGTTCCTACACAAAGATATGATTTTCCAAAGTTGTGGCAATCTCTGGAATTAATTTGCTACTGGAAATTGACTTGGGCCCACGTGTTTAAACCTCAGCCAATGAAATTTTGGCCACACCGGGGCTACGCCGTTTTGGCGCGCAGCCACAGGGGATCCCAGAGTCACAACAGATCCTGTTTTAAATTCTTCAGTCGCTGACGCTGGGCCCGGCCCATTCTTCTTCTTCCTTGGGCGTTTTCCCTAGCCCGCACCGCCAGCCCGCGGGACCGAAGCTGGGTGTGAGGACCCCGCCGTCCCAATCACTCACGGGGACGGGGCACCTCGCCCGGGAATCACATTGGGTGGTGCCGTGCGATGCGGCACCCAACAGCACACATAATAAAGGATCATATTACATAAATCAAGCGGAAGCTTACAAAGTGTAAATTTTACAAATACTTCTCAAAATATGCTACAGCGGAAGACTATTACAACTCACGTCTCATACCTATGCTAAGCAACAGACAAGGTGTCCAGCCCGCGGACCCTTCTCGCTAGCACCACTATCACAATAGCAGCGGCAAGGGTTGCCATGAGTTCACCATTCGGAGAGCTCCGAGTCTCATCGGACACCCGTATATATCAGCGTACAGTTATTACCTGCAAAACAACTTATGCAGTACCTTTGAGCACGAAGCTCAGCAAGACTGACCCGTCACCCTAGTCATGAAACTCTACATGATGAAAGTAGAGGGCTGATTATAGAAGTTTGCACAAACGATGAACTTGAGCTAAAGGAGAGTCCTTACTTCAAGTTTTAAGCAACTTTTATAGCCCTCGCGCAACCTACATCGAGACTCCACAATCAAACAAGAAATGCTTCGTCTCGATGTCACTTGCCCGAGGTGAAAGTAACTTTAGTGAGCTATTCTAGACTCATACAAACCTTACGCCATTAACGTCGAGACTCCACAATCAAACAAGAAACGCTTTGCCTCGATGTTACTAGCCCAAGGTGGAAATTAAATTTAGTGAAGTGTTGATTGTTCCTCATCTCCATTATGAGGATTACCCACGAAGCGTGTTAAATGTTTCCCGGTTTATTACTACGTTACGACGCAGAGAACAAGTATGCTCGGTTCATTCCGCGAGCGACGGTGATTGCAATCAAAAACACCCGGCTGACACGACACGTACGCTCGTACTCGACGTTGCACACAGCAACCGTCACTGACGTCGTACGTGGCCACCTTTCACACGACACCCAAAAGTCGAACCGGTCCCACCGACTGGGATTAAGTGTCTCTACGGCAAACCCTCGTAGAGCCGACTTCTCTATCGTTTCAGCATCGGCATCAGACGGTGAGGTATGCCTCGACACCCAGGTTAACATGTTACATTGGTTTCCTGGGTCCCATAGAGCCAGTATGCATCCGGTACACAACTCAAACTTGTCCAACGGGTCACGCACGAGAACGGGCCTTAATCGACTCAGACATAGACTAGGTTCACAGAACCACGTCCTTGACCCTTCCATCCGCTGCCCAGTCTCCATTCCCATCTATGAGGATCAATTTCCAACTCTTCCGATTGATCCCCCTTAATCCCTGTTCACGAGTAGGAATCTGCCTACTCGAGTTATGCCTCTTTTTAATCCACTTTTGTTGAGATCAGCAGTCATAATCAATGATAACCTATTCTACATTTAAACTCCATAGTTTTCTGGGTCACGCATTTGGGGTGTCATACCACCTAGACTTAATGCAATAAACAAAATGCTAGACCAAGTAACGTGAATACAAATAAAAGCTGGTAAATTTAGATGCAAACCGGGGCTTGCCTTTGTTTTGCAGGTGACTTATATATATATGCAGTTAGTGAAGACCACTTGACTTGATCTCTTGCCTCCCTCCTTTGATCTCTACTCCAATGACTTCAAGTCCTTCACGTAGATGCTACACGTAATGAATATGCACATATATTTATTTATAAAGATTTTGCTACCAGTTCTAATGACAAGTTTACAAAAAAACTGGAACCCTGTTTAGGAATTTAAAATGACACTGGTGCTAGTGGTTTGGGTTTGGATCTAAGCACATGATTAATGCTAAGTGGTTTCCCCCTCTTCTATATTGATCACCTTAAGAGGTTAAACAGAAATGGGGTGATCCAGAGCTCCAATGGAGCTGAGAATTTTCAGGTGAGTTCCTTGTCACAATAAAACCCTCTGGACCAAGAATTAGCACTTTTCATTGAGTGGTTTGTTCAGAGATATTTTCTAAGCAATTAAGCCAAAAAGAATTAATTCTGAGATCACACCAATGTTCATGCCAAACTTAGTGAACTACAATTTCAATTATAGCTCATAGAGTTTGCATGAATTTTTCCTAGCATTTTTGGAGCTAAGATCTGCCCAGAACTGAATTTCCAAGTTTTTGGAATTTCTCTGAAAAAGTTTCTGTATTCAATTGAACACAGCAACTTAAATCCTGAATTGCCCTGATCACATCAACTCCAATTGATCTGAAACTTTTACAGGGGTTCATTAACACCATAAAGACTATTCTGGCAAAATTTGAGGATTTTTGGATTAGCCGAACTCCCTCTAAAATTCTTTTTCTGAAAAGCTTTAGAGAATTTCCAGAATTAAATAATGAGTTTCATACAAATTGGGTTGTAGATTTGGACAGAGATATTCAATAGGAATCCAACCCAATTTGAATCACTAAATTTGGGGCTTCCTAGCAAGAGTCATGAGGTTCTAATGTTTGGAAGAAAATTCTGAAATTGAACTCTGTTTATTTTCCAATTTTCAGAGACATAAGGAATTAACACCACATTTGGCCAAGCAAATAAGGTCCAATGCTTCTGAAAATTTTACTGGAGTTAAGGCATTTTTGGGGAATCTCCTGCCCAAATTTGGGATTTTTCCACTACACAGAGCTCCTGGAAAAATTCCTACAAGATTTTCATTATATTAATTAACGAGCCAAAACCAGGGATTTTCATAAATATTGGGCTATACCCCTGGATAGTAATCTCTTAGAGGAGACCAAAAAAATTTATCTCACTATTTTTGGAGCTTCCTACACCAAGTTATGCATTTTACAAGTTTGAACAACTCGCTGTTTGATTTTAAACAGAACAGTCACACGTGGGGCCCACGGGTCAGGTGCTTCTTCAACCTCCCGCCAGAGCCCGCGGGTGCACACCGGCAGAAAGCGTGGCATGGCTATTTCTCTCTCATTTCTCCACCAAATGAGCTCCGGTTTCGCCTTACATGCTCCTTGGAACATGGCGCAACTGTCGGGCAAGGTTTCCACGCATGAAAACGGCTGTAGGTAGGTCGGCACCGGCGGGGCAGCTCGGGAGCTCGACATGGACGCGTTCCAGCGTGTCCAAGGCATCTCCCGGCGAGCTACGATGTCCTACAGCATCCCTATGGGTCTAGGAACATGGAACGGAGATCAAATCGTGCAGAACATGGCTGCAAACTAGTCGTCACCGTGGACCGTGGCAGTTTTCGCCGCCAGCGACGATTTCTCGTCGCCCGGGGCATAGGAGGGTCGGTTTTCTTCGGTTCTCGGCGTGGGAGGGCGCTAGGCCATCTAATTGCTGTGGTTTGAATTGTAGGAGGGATGATCAAACGGTTCGAGCTAATTTGGAGAATTTCACAGCGCCTGTCCTTCACGTGCTCCGGCGGTAAACTGTGAAATTCGGCTACCCGGCGGCAGGGAAGAGCAGGGGGACGACGGGAGGAGTACCTAAACTGCTTGGCGCACCTCTGTGAGCTTTAGAGCACATCGGGGAGGCTTGGAGATGGCCGGGCGACGTGGAGCAGCGAAGGCCGACCTGCTCTGTCTTGCTGATGGAAGAAATGGTCAGCACTGCTTGGAGGAGGCCGGGGGTGAGCTGCAGATGTGTTGGGGAGGTAGAGGAGGCTCTTGCGCCGCTGTTTGATGGCTCCACCAGCCTCTGTACGCAGGAGTTGGAGGTTCTCCGGTGGCAGCCGAGGCAGCAGCGCTGTTCAGCTCAGTTTCTGCGTGAGCGAGAGAGCAAGCCTGGTTTTCTTCCGTGCGTGAGTGAGGGAGAGATGAGAACCGGCTTCGGTGCACTTGCCGTGGATCAGGCCGAACACAATCGGAAGCAGGAGGTGGAGGCAACGGCAGCTCGGTGTCAACTGGTTGCAGCTCGGGCTGTTTGAGTGGACAGCAGAGAAATGACTCAGTTGCTTTGGGTGCAAGTCACACATTTGGCTCAATGCCCTGTGGGTCCCACAAGTCAGTCCCTCTTGTCTTCTAAAAAGATCTTAATTCTTGGTAAGTGACTAGTTCAATTGTAGGAAGTTGGAATTCGGAATAAATTTGAATAATTGGACCAGTTTCATCTAAATTCGTCTTTGAATTTGAATTCAAATATCCTTTTATGTCCTATTGCAAAATCTTAGCCAAAACACTTCCAAATGTGGTAAAAATTCGTATTGCCACAAATTTGGAGCTGAGGATTTCAAATATGGAGTCAACTTTTACATTTGGTTGCTGCAAACATAAACTTTGCACCAACAGTTTGAAAACCTTTTTGTGATGACCCATTTGAACAAATGGTATATGAGCTCAAAATTTCTCCAAATGTAGATCTTAAACTCTTTTATACCTAAGGACTGCAAAGGTCATCTCACATATAGGCCTTTGGACCATCTGAACAGGAATGCTTTGCAAAGGTTCAAAAATGGGGTTTAATCTTCCCTCCCCTCTGCTCATAGAGAATGTCCATATGAGTTAGATTTTTGGGAGTGAAATTCTTCCCTAGGTTAACATGTGTTCAGAAGGAGCTAAAGAACATTTTTGCTCTCCCCACATGTCCCTGTTTGAGTTCATCCTTTCCTGTGACATAACTCAAGTCATTCCCTTCCCTTAACATGTTTTGAATTCAGCATGAACTCAACATGAGCATAATCCATTCCTCTTTAGCTTACCCTCAAATCAGAAAGTTGCCACCATAATTCCCCTCACCTTCAACTGTGTGAGATTCCATGTGTGTTCGAAATTTTGGCAGCACTTTGAGGTGAGCATTTGGAGTCTAGAAGGTCTTATTTTTGTTCTTTCTCATACACATGTATGACTACTCATGAGTTTAACTCCACCTTGGTCCAACACATCTAAAAGCATGCTTGAACCCATGCTGTTGAACCTCACGTAGACCATCTCATGTAAGAAAGTTTTTGTAAGTCTCATTTTTCATGAACCAGAAACACGATGACGTTCAATCACCCGTTTCTTTGCATTCACATTTTTGGGACTTTTACACTGGGGCTCGCCAGACCGGTGTTTCCGGCCTCTACTCGGCTGGAGACTCGCTGCCAGGGTGTTTGGGAGGCCGGGGAACACGCCGGTGGGGTTTGCTCGGGCTGCCGGTGGCCGGAATATCGTCGGCGACGTGTGGCGGCCTCTGGAGCACTTCGGTGCCATCGGCCGACCTCTCTAGTCCGACAAACAATCGACCAAACCGCTCTAAAGCAAAAGTGGGTTATCGTGAAGCTCGGTCTGGCCTCCAAATGCATCAGGAATGGCTGCAAGTAGATCATCACCGTGTGCCCGCGGGGTGCCACCATGGATGCGCTCGGGAATCCTCAAAATACCCCGCTCTGAGTCGCTTTCAAGCAACGGTTGCTAAGAAGAAAATGATCGCCGGCTAGTCCGGCCCGTGTGTGCAATATTTGGTGAGCTAACAACAATTAGAGAGGAAGAATTTGGAGTTCCCGTACCGGACGCTCGGGTTGTGCACGCCGGAGCAAAATTCCCAAATTCGCCGGCGAGGGCTCACGGCTTGGCTTGAGATTTGGGTGGAAGCAGCATGGAGTCCGCGCACCACTTTTACCTTCCTTGCTCGGCCGTGACAGCCACTGCGGCGAGCTTTCCACGTGCGTCCAATCACCGGTGGGTTTAGGTCACCGTGAAGAACAGCGCGCCCGGGGGAGGGAAACCGAAATTTTCTCAGTTTCGGCACCTAGGAGGTAGAAGGAAGTCCCCCAGCGCCGTTAGGTAGATCGGAGTGGAGGTGAGCGCGAGTCTCTGCCAGGTCTGATTGAAGCTGAGGCAGCGGCACTCGTGCTCGGTGTATCCTGTGGGAGGAGGAGGCAAAACACGGTTTGCTCGGTATGTGGAGAAGTAGATCACGCCGAGAGACAAGGAAGCAACCACCCTGGTAGCCAGCGCATTGAAACAACGTGAACGTGGCTCGGCAGCAGCTCTCAGCGGCGATCAGAGGCCCCTCTGTTGAGTGCGACACTGAACATAGGCTACGTAGGTTGCTTCAGTGGAAAACAGAAAACAGGGAGTTTCTTTGGGTGCAAGTCATATTTTAGCTCAATGACATGTGGGGTCCCCCACTTTCCTCCTCTCAAAAGATCTCCTCATGTCAATCCCTCAAATTCAAAAGTTCTGAGATTGAAAAGTGGGCTAGCATTTGAATTCGCTGATGTCAGTTTAAATTTGCCGTGCACATTTGAACTCAGTTTGAATTTGAAAATGCCTCTATTTAGTTCCTTTTTAGCCCACCCTAAAGTTAGAACACTTCACTCCAAAAATTCCTCAAAGTCAGAAATATAAGGCTGCAAGAGTATTCAAAGGTTTGGCCACAATTTGTGTGAACTTTGAATTTAAAAATCTGATTTTTAACTTTCATGCAAATAAATGTTTAAGTCCATATTTGTTCAACACATTCAAATAAACATGTGAGGCACTTTTCGAATACATCCATGAAAAACTTTGCATGAAGAAAAGTTTTAGCAAGTCCCATTCTCATGAATTTGCAACCCATAGACTTTCAAGCCTCGGTTTATTTCATATACATTTTTGGACTTTTACATTGCTCCCCCTTAAAAGAATCTCGTCCCGAGATTACAAAAGAAGAACGACACGGGAGAGGTAATTACAAACTGTACAAAGATAAAAGTTCCTGATAATTGGTGCAAAGGTAATCTTCACTTTACCACGTCGCCTTTTCCGCGGTATGATTTCTCCACAGCACCTTGTAAAGTTTTATCGTCCGGCTCCGGGTTACCCGTGTCTTTTCATCTACAATCTGAACTGGTTGCTCGGTGTAGGTAAGGTCCAGTTTCAATTCATTGATTTCTTCGGTGCGGACAGCAGCGGTAAATTTGAGGCACTTCCGCATATGTGATACATGAAACACGTCATGAAGACCCTCAAGACTTTCCGGTAGTTCCAGCCAGTAGGCTGCGGGTCCGCACTTCTCCGTGATAGCAAAAGGACCTATAAAGCAGGGGCGAGTTTCTCCTTTACACCAAACCGGTGAATTCCCTTCATCGGAGATACACGAAGATAAACGTGCTCTCTGACATCAAAATGCAACGGTCTACGCCTTTGATCAGCGTAGCTCTTCTGTCGGGATTGTGCAGCCTTCAAATTCTCTTATATCAATCGAACATGGTCTTCGGCTTTGTTGAAAAGATCAACCCTGAACAGTACTCCTTCGCCGGACTCACACCAATTCAGCGGTGTGCGACATTTTCTTCCGTAACTCCGGGTTACGGGGTACGACTATCCTGTTCTTGAACCAAAGGACACCGTCTCCTCCTTCTGGTAACATTTCAGTTCCCCACTGTCTATAGGTCTCTGCAAAGGGTACATGCCCTTGTCATGTTTCTGGGCTGCCGCTATCTCTTCACGGATGGTGGGGATAAGAGCTAAGTTGTAGAGAGCTCCATGTGGAATCACATGTAATGGTGGCTCGCTCTCCTCCAATGGAGTGATGGTCAGATTATAAACGTGTGACTTGCGACTCAGCGCATCCGTCACCATGTTTGCCTTGCCAGGGTGATAATGGATCTCTATTTCGTAATCTTTTATCAACTCTAACCATCTTCTCTGCCTCGTGTTCAACTCCTTCTGAGCGAATATGTACTTGAGGCTCCTGTGGTCAGTATATAAATGTATGAGTTTACTGAGTAGGTAATGCCCCCACATTTTTAGTGCGAGTACCACGGCAGCGAGCTCTAAGTAAGGAGTTGGATAGTGTTGCTTATATTTCCTGAGTTACCTTGATCCATACGTGACAACCCTTCGGTCTTGCATCAGCACACATCAGAGCCAAATGCCGGATGCATCGCAGTACACAATGAATGGTTTTGTTGTGTCTCGCTGCGCCAAAACCATGCCTGACGTTAGGTGCTTCACTAATGCCTTGAACGCTGCTTCACATGCTGGACTCCAAACATATTTGGTAGCCTTCTTCAGTAGCTCTGTCATAGGCTTGGCTATCTTTGAGAAGTTCGAAATGAACCTCCAATAGTATCCCTTGAGTCCGAGGAAATTCTGTACCTCGTGAATAAACCCCGGGGACATTCAAATGCAGCACTTATGCGATCTTGCTCGGGTCTATAGCGATGCCCTCCGCTGAGATAATATGCCCGAGAAAAAGTACTTGTGATATCTAAAATTCGCATGTGGGGAATTTCGTATAGAGCTTGTGATCCCGCAGCCTTTGTAAGACTATATGTAGGTGCTTCTCGTGTTCTTCCTCCGACTTGGAATAAACCAGTAGGTCGTCGATGAAGACCACGGCAAACATTTCCAGCTTGGCATGAATACCGAGTTCATCAAGTACATGAACTGAGCTGGAGCGTTGGTGAGGCCAAGGAACATGACAAGGTACTCATAAAATCTGTACCTCGTCGAAAACCTGTCTTCAGAATATCCTCAGCCCGTATCTTAATCTGATGGTACCTGATCTTAAGTACATCTTGGAAAATATCTTTGTTTCGACCAACTGATCAAACAAAATGTTGATCCGTGGCAATGGGTACTTGTTCTTGATTGTCACAGTGTTAAACAGACGAATACCACACAAAGTCGTAGGGTTTCGTTCTTTTTCTTTACAACAATGATGAACAACCCCAAGGTGACGAACTAAGTCGCATAACAACGTTTGCTCATAAGGTCATTCAGCGGTGTCTTCCACTCTGCCATTTCATTGGGTACCATTTTGTACGGCCTTCGTGAAATCGGTGGTGTTCCCGGCGCAAGTTCCATCTGGAAATCTACGTCCCGTTCGGACGGCATGCCCGGTAAATAATTGGGAAACACATCTGGATATTCACGTACCACCGGAATGTCCTCTATCTTAACAGTTTCCGAGTGGGTCCATATTGCAATCCGTTGCCGACTGGCGCCCAGAACTAATGTATGAAGACCGTGCTGTGGGGAGTTGAGCTTAACGGTTCAGGAACTGATGTTGAGAACCACATTGTGGTAATTCAACCACGAAATCCCCAAAATAATGTCGATCTTCAGACCCCTGAAAATAATGAGGTTCGTGGGTTATAGTCTAACCCCCAAACAAAGAGGTGCTCGGAAGACAACATCACTTGCTGTATTGCTTCCCCGGGCGAAGATATGATGTATCGACTCTTTGTAGAAGTGTTTTGGAGCTGATGTTGATCCACATAAGATTGACTAATAAAGCTAGGTGTGCCACCGGAATCAAAGAGAATTAATACCGGTAGCTGATTCAGGGAATACATCCCTGCTAACGCGGCTTCTCCTCCCGGAACATCCACAATCACTATGTAGTGAATGTTGCTCCTTGTCTGCCCTCTTTTCTGCAGATATAGGTACGGGTCTGAATATTGAACATATGATAACCCGCATCCTTGAATTTCCTCCAAACAATACCTAGCATAATGGCCCATCCGACCACAAACGAAGCACGGATGTCTCTATGGTGCTTCGCTGACCTGTGGTTGGACGCTAGGTACATATAGCTGCAGCGATGGAGCACAAACTACCGTCTGATGCTGATGCTGTGGAGGTGGTGCAAGTTGTGGTACTTGACCAGCAATCAACCTCTGAGGAGTTACTCATACAGGGGCCTCCATATTTCACCGGATGGAGTTCGTTACACCAACCATAACGTGTGCTATCCTGCACGATATCACTCATTTTCCTTTCTCCGTACAGAACAGACCATGATGCACTTAATCCAGATTTTGATCCGGTTACCAGCATTTTCATAACTCAAGTTGAATACCAAAGTTAAGGATAACTTCAATATCTTTCTAAGAGTATTCATATGTGTGGCGGACCGGAATCCGCTCATCTAGGATCGCAGAGGGTGGTGCCGCACGATGCAGCACCCGATAGCACACGTCATAAGGACACAATATATTACATGGGAAAAACAACTGAACTGTACCAACAGGTACAAACTTCAGTTCCAATCTGTTGTTTATATTACACAGCGGAAGTCTAAACTATACAACTCACGCCCGCCTACCTAGCAAAAGTCGGCTGACCAGCCCTAGGGCAACCAACACTGGCTGCACTCCTCAGCTCAGCGCGGCGTGTACGGCTCCCACTCAGCCGTGGTCCCCGATGGAGGGTAACCCTCGCCGGTGGACTCGTACTCCGAGTCTGTGGGTGGCTCCTCACCTGAAAAACACTTAAGCAGCAACCGTGAGCACGATGGCTCAACAAGACTTAACCGACTCACTAGGCATGAAACTCTACATGAGGTGTATAATGAACATAGGATAGTAACATTGCAGCAAATGGACACGCCTACAAGTTCACCCTTAATTCATCTTTTAGCAACAAGTTAACAGTTCAGGAATCTGAAATTTAGTAAGCAATATTTGGTGGCACACATGTAGCAATACAATTATATCAATCAGCAATATTGAATCATCATATTTCATACATTAGCCTACGTCACGACTCAGTGACCAAGTGGTACTCTTCACCGCGAGGGACGGCGAATCGACTCGATATTCACCTGCAGGGACACCAAAAGAGCACGTCACGTACGCCCACCCGTGGAGCTGCACAGCACGCTCACTCGATGTCGTACGGGACAACCTTTCACCCAACAGCCCACACGTTGGACCAGTCGCACCGAAACAAGCAGGAGGTTCCCTACACGGAGCATCTCTCTATGCCCATTAGCAGATTTCCACCTTTCTGCCCTCACCCTACACCTATAAATCAGTGCGTTATGCCTCGACGCCCGGAGGTTTAGGTTGCATCGGTTTATCAGGGCCCATATATCGGATATGCCTTCGGTACGTTCAAACTTGATTAATGTGGGCCGCACACGGATCGGTCCTCAATTGACACAGATAGGGCTGCGCACACAAGACTTCTTCTTGCTGCGCCCTAGCCCCTGCCAAGTCTCATTTTTCATTACTAACGTGATCTCACATCACTCGAACCAATCCCGTGTGTCCCAAGCCTAACTCACAAGTAGATTCCAACTACTCAACTTGTACCGAAGTCCTATGAATCATTACTCATAGCCTGTCTATTCGAGGCCCTAGACACTACCCTCACTCTTGGGAAAAATTCTGGTTATGCAGTTGGGTATTCATCCATCCTACACCTAATGCACATACACACTTCACACTACGTATGTAAACAAAGCAAAACTTTATAAAAGGCTTAATTCAAACCGGGGCTTGCCTTGTTGCTGCTGGTCAGGGGTTAGTTCCTCTTCCGGAAGGAGGAAGTCATGTACCTCCGGATCCTCCTCGCCTTCAGCGACTACACGTTAATAAAATACTACATGTTAATGAATATGCACATGAGTTTATTGTAATATTTCTGTTACATGTTCTAATAACAAGTTTTTAACAACTGGAACTCTGTTAATGAATTTAAAATGAAACTGGGGCTAGTGGTTTGGTTTTGGATTTAAGCACATGATTAAGTGCTAAGTGGTTATCCCCCTCTTCCACATTGATCACCTCAAGTGGTTAAACAGAGCAGGGATGATCCAGAGATCCAATGGAGCTGAGAATTTTTGTGTGAGTTCCTTGTCACAAGAAAACCCTATGGACCAAAAATTAGCACTTTTCATTGAGTGGTTTGTTCAGAATAATTCTCTTAGCAAATAAGCAAAGAAGAATTAATTCTGAGGTAACACCCCTGTTCATGCCCAACTTAATGAACTACAATTTTAATTATAGCTCCTAGATTTTGCATGAATTTTCCTAGCATTTTTGGAGCTAAGATCTGCCCAGACCTGAATTTCCAAGTTTTGGAAATTGTCTGAAAATGTTTCTTTATTCAAATGAACACAGCACCTTCAAATCTGAATTGCCCTGGACAAATCAACTTCAAATGGTCTGAAACTTTTACAGGGGTTCATTAATATCCAATGGAATATTCTGGCAAAATTTGAAGATTTTTGGATGAACCAAACTTCCTCTAAAATTCTTTTGCTGAAAAGCTTTAAAGAATTTTCCATAATTTATTAATGGGTTTCATACAAATTGGGTTGCATATTTGGATAGAGCAATGCAAGATGAATCCAACACAATTTGAATCACTAAATTTGGAACTTCCTATACAAAGTTATGAATTTCTAAAGTTTGGGCTGAAACTGGAATTGTTTTGCTATTGGAAAAAAGAACCTGGGCCCACGCTTTAAATCCCAGCCAGTGAGAACTGAGAACACACGGGACACAGGGTTACCCCGCGCACAGCCACACGGGATCCTGGGCCATATTCGATCCGGTTTCAAACTCCCCCTCACTGACCGGTGGGCCTGCCCCACCCTTCTTCTTCCTCCGAGCCCTCTTTCCCGCGCGCGCGCTGACCTCGCCGGACCGAGGCGGCGCCTCGCCGGCTGAGTGTTTCCGGCCGTCTCCTGGCCGGAGGCTCGCCGCCTGGGGGTTTATGGGGTCGGGAAACTTGTTTGTTGGCTCGGCTCGGGCGCTAGGGGACCGGAACTGTGCCGGCGGCATGCGGCGGTCTCGGGGGATGTTCGGTATCGTTGCTCGGTGGTGCTAGCCTGCCAACGACTCAGCCCCTCCGTTCTACAGCACCAGTGGGTGCTAGGGAGGCATGGCAAGTACTCCCCTGCTCATGGCAACACCTCAAAAGGGGTTCTCACCATGCGCCCGCTCCATGCCGCACGGTTGAGCTTGGAACAACATAAAATACCCCACACCGCGTCCGTTTCCTAACTAGGGTTGTGAAGGGAAATCGACCGCTAGCCAATCTAGTTCGCGTGTGCACGGTCTGGTGGCCTAAGAACAAAGATTATGGACGAATTCGACAGATCCTCACCTGGAGGTCCGAGTGTTTGCGCCTGGAGAAAAACGTCGAATTGACACTCGATGGTCCACCGTTGGGGCTGTGGCTTGGCCAGTAACAGCGCGACTATCCGGCGCGTCTCAGAGTGGCCTCACTCGGCCGTGGAAGCCTTTGGTCCGAGCTGCCCACGGTGAGCCGGTGTCGGCCGTTTCTCTCAGTTATCGCCGATAGTTACCGAGCTAGGTTCTGGTGGCAAAAACTCGGCTGTCTTCAGGCTGAGGAGGTAGAGGACGAGTAGCTGGTGTGGTCTTGGGCATGGAGAGGTGATGCACGCGAAGGCTCGGCCGAATTCTTGGTGGAAGTCGGTCGGCGGCCGTTGGGTTGGTTCAGTGCAAAGCGACGTGGGCAGTGACGACCTTCACGTGGCTGTGCGCGTTATCGTTGCTTCAGTCAGTCTCCTGCGGCGCGCTCGGCTCGTGCGGTGTCCCTCCCACTCGGGCGCGGGTGCAGCAGCTGGCGTGATGTGCTCGATCGGCGTCGGTGAGAAACAGGCAGCTCTCGGCTGGAGAACAGTCCTCCCGCTGACCCGTGGGCCCAACTTCCCCCTAATCCTCTCGTCCCCATTTCTTTTGTAAATATCCCAGCTACTAAACATTGAATGAGAGACTTAGCCCCGAAGTATTGGTTTGAATTTGAGTTCTCAAATTTAAACTTTGTTAGGTTAAATTTGCTTCATGTTTAAACTGAAATTCAAATTCAGTTTTCAATTATTGCAAATTTAGCTCCCGACAAGATGAACTCCAATGGGGATGAAAATTGGTGGGCTAGCTCATAAAAATGTGCTGAGTTTGAATATGTAGCTAACTTTTGAATTTGAGGGATGAAAGTTGCTGCAATTTGAATTTACATTCAAATTGGCCTCTTTATCAATTACCTCCAAAAGTGCCTCAAAAGTTGTTGGATTTACATGAAACTTGGCTTGAACCTTCCCAAGACTTTTTAAGTCCTAGGGGTGAGCTCAACCTCTCATGTTCATGTGTAGAAATTCTACTTTGTGAAAGTGAAGGCTTTCCCCTCTAAACACTCTTTTGATGGAGGTTACTTGCTCTTCACCATTTTTCACAAGATATCCACAACAAAACTGCGGTGTTGTGAGGTGATGAAAAGTTTTTGCATGTCCCTTTTTCTTGGGCTTTTACATCCCTCCCCCCTTAAAAGAATCTCGTCCCGAGATTATAAAAGAAGAGATAGCGATGTAATAGGGACTTACCCGTGTTGAGACGCCATGAACTCTGGGTAATTTGAGCGAAGGAATTCCTCACTCTCCCACGTCGCTTCTTCGGCGGTGTGGTTGCTCCATAGGATCTTGTAGAACCACAACGTTCTTCTACGCGTGGTTCGGGCTTTCTCATCAAGAATTGTCACCGGATACTCATCATATGTCAAATCCGGTTTCAGCTCGCCGATATCTTCGGTAGGAACAGCAGCTGTATGCTTTAAACATTTTCGCAGTTGCGAAACATGGAAAATGTCATGGACACCAGCAAGGGATGCCAGTAGCTCCAATCGATACGCCGCTGGTCCGCACTTCTCGGTGATAGCATAGGGTCCAATGAAACGGGGAGCGAGCTTCCCCTTCACACGGAACCGGTGCACGCCCTTCATCGGAGACACGCGGAGGTACACGTGTTCACCGACGTCAAAGTGCAACGGTCTACGCCTCTTATCAGCGTAGCTCTTCTGCTTGGATTGAGCGGCCTTCAAGTTGGCTTGAATCGTCCAAACACGCTCTTCGGCGTCGTTCACCACATCAACCCTGAATGTGACCCTTTCACTGGTCTCGCTCCAGTTTAATGGGGTGCGGCATTTGTGACCGTAGAGAGCTTCGTAGGGTGTCATCTTGATACTCGCCTGATAGCCGTTGCTGTACGAGAATTCTGCCAATGGTAGGTGATCATCCTAGTTCCTACCATGGTGGATGGCACATGCCCTCAACATGTCTTTCAGAACTTGATTCACCCTCTCTGTTTGGCCATCTGTCTGAGGGTGGTAAGCGGAGCTTCTAATTAGTTTAGTACCCAAAGCAGCATGCAACTGCTCCCAAAAGCTAGATACAAACAATGCACCTCGGTCTGAGACTATGGTCTTGGGTACACCATGCAGGCATAGCATCCTGACAATATATAACTCCGCATAGCTGTTGGCATGGAAATGTGTATGCACGGGAATGAAGTGAGCCGACTTGGTTAGTCGGTCAATGATCACCCAAATGGAATCATGCTTGTTGGATGTTAGGGGTAATCCCACAATGAAATCCATGCTCACATCCTCCCACTTCCATGCTGGAACCTTCAGGGGTTGCAACAGCCCTGATTTCCTCATATGATCCGCCTTCACTCGTCTACACGTATCACACTCGGATACGTACTTCGCTACCTCTCGCTTCATCCGTGTCCACCAAAATTTCTTTTTCAAATCCTGGTACATTTTGTTTCTGCCCGGATGAATGGAGTACTTAGACAAGTGAGCTTCATCGAGGATCTTCTTCCTCAGCTCCATATCCCGGGGTACGACTATGCGGTCATTGAACCATAGCGTCCCCTCCTCATCTTTCCGGAAACACTTGATCTCCCCATTATCTATCCGTCTCCGGAGATGTGCCATGCCTTTATCAGTCTTCTTAGCTGCAATGATGTCCTCCCTAATAGTAGGGATAAGGGCAAGGTTGTAAAGCGATCCATAAGGAACCAAGTATAAACTCGGCTCTTCCTCCTCCACCGGTGTAATGGTGAGGTGATGTACATGTGGTTTCCGACTCAGCGCGTCGGCAACCACATTCGCCTTGCCGGGGTGATAATGAATCTCAATTTCATAATCTTTGATCAATTCTAACCACATCCTTTGCCTCATATTCAGCTCCTTCTGGGTGAAAATGTATTTCAAGCTCTTGTGGTCGGTGTAGAGATGCACCAGATTCCCCAGGAGATAGTGCCTCCACATTTTTAGCGCCAACACCACGGCAGCAAGCTCAAGATCATGAGTCGGATAATGCTGCTCATGGTTCCGAAGTTGGCGTGAGCCATATGCGACCACACGTCCTTCCTGCATCAACACGCAGCCGAGCCCAATACCGGACGCGTCACAATACACGTCGAAGGGCTTTGTTGTATCCGGCTGAGCTAAGACCGGGGCTGTGGTGAGATGCTTCACCAATTCTTGCAACGCTCCTTTACACGCCTTGTTCCAAACATATTTCGTCCCTTTCTTCAGCAATTCTGTCATCGGCTTAGCGAGCTTGGAGAAGCTTGGAATGAATCTCCGATAGTATCCCGCTAACCCGAGGAAGCTTCTCACTTCATGAACTGATGTGGTAGCTTTCCATTTCAGCACTTGCTCTATCTTGCTTGTGTCAAACGCAATGCCTTCCGCGGAGATAATATGTCCCAAGAATGGCACTTGGCTGATCCCAAACTCGCATTTGCTGAACTTGGCGTAGATCTTGTGGTCTCGCAATCGTTGAAGAACGATCCTCAAGTGTTCGGCATGTTCGGCTTGTGTCTTGGGGTACACCAAGATATCATCGATAAACACTACCACGAACTTGTCCATCTCCGGCATGAACACCGAGTTCATGAGATACAAGAAATGGGCTGGAGCATTTGTGAGACCAAAGGACATGACGAGATATTCATATAATCCATATCTCGTCGAGAAGGCCGTTTTCGGAACATCCTCCGCCCGGATCTTTATCTGATGATATCCAGAGCGAAGGTCCATCTTGGAGAACACTCTTGCACCCACAAGTTGATCAAACAATATGTTGATGCGGGGCAGTGGGTACTTATTCTTGATGGTGACGGCGTTGAGCGGCCGGTAGTCCACACACAACCTCAAGGTTTCATCCTTCTTCTTCACAAATAACGCCGAGCATCCCCAAGGCGAGGAACTCGGCCTAATGAAACCTTTGCTCAACAGATCATTGAGCTGTTCTTTTAATTCAGCCATATCACGGGAGCCATCTTGTATGGCCTCCGTGATATGGGCGTAGTCCCGGGTGCGAGCTCGATCTTGAATTCGACATCCCGCTCAGGTGGCATGCCCGGAAGATCATCCGGAAACACGTCAGGGTACTCCCGGACTACGGGGATGTCCTCCAACTTGAGAGCTTCAGTATTGTTGATCGCTGAAACCTCTCGGATTGGATTATCTATTAGGAGGGACTGCGGACGGTGCAATGGGGAGTTGAGGAGAACCATCCGTATTAAAGTTTCCAGGACAGCGCCATGGTAGCTTAGCCATGACATTCCCAAGATTGCATCAACCTTCTGCCCCTCAAGGATGATCATAGTGGTGGGATATATCTTCCCACCTAAGCACAGTGGTGCTTTCGGAACCATCATCGTTGCTGAAATCTTTCCTCCCGGTGAGCAGATCATATAAGAACACTCGGTTGGAAAGGCTTCCAGCTGATGCTTAACCACATATGATGCACTTATGAAGTTATGGGTTGCACCAGAATCAAACAATATGATGATGGCTTGGTCGTTGAGAGTAAACATACCCGCCAGCACGTTGTCTCCCTCCGCGGCATCCTCATTGTCGAGGTGGCGAACGCCCCCAATCCGCTGACCAACCTTCTTGACCGGAGGTCGGCCTCGAGCACCGCCCTGGAACTAGGCTTGCCCGCTGCTTTGCTGCCCCTTGGGACAGTCCTTCGCGAAGTGGCCCGCCTGGCCACACGTGAAGCAGGTGAAACGGGGCGGTCCCCCGCTGATCCGTGGACGGAAACCCGGGGTGCCTTGTGGCGGTGGAAATGCCCGGGGTGCCATCTGCTGCTGCTGCTGTCTTGGTGGTGGCATCGGCGGTCGGAACGGAGGTGACTGAAAAGATCGTCCCCCGAACCGTTGAGGTCGCGCCGGTGGGTGCCACTGCTGTCCGGATGGTGTCCGATACACCATGCGGTACTTCTGGGGAGCGCCACCCCCACTGCTGGGTGGAGCGCTGCGCTTCTGCTGCTCAGCTGCCAACTCCCGCTGAGCGTCCTCTTGCATGATCGCGGCATTGACTAGGTCGTTGAAGGTGCAGCGATTCCACTGAACGAGATGTGTCTTCATCTCGGGGTGTAACCCCCGATGGAAGTGCTCCCGCTTTTTCTCCTCAGTGGAGATATAGTCTGACGCATATTGCGCCAGATGGTTGAAGGCACAGGAGTAGTCATGGGCACTCCTCCCGCCCTGCTTCAGCTCCAAGAATTCTTGGAACTTCCTCTTCATTATTCCGGGAGGAATGTGATAGGCGCGGAACGCCTCCCGGAACTCTTCCCGCTCCACGGCATGGCCAGCCGGACGTGAGGCGACATAATTCGCCCACCACGCACCAGTGGCACCATGAAGTTGCTGCACTGCGAACAAAGTATTTTGCCGCTCCGTGCATTGGAGCAGCCCGAACTTGGACTCGATGGTCTGCAGCCAGTTGTCGGCCTCCAGTGGTTCTTCAGCCTCTGTGAACACTGGAGGGTGTGTACTTATGAAATCCGAGTACGACTCCTCACGGGGCTCCCGGGGCCGCCTCTCTTGACGTCCCCCCGCCTGGGACGTATTCTGCACGATCGTGCGGAGCAGGTCGGTCTGCTCCTCACGACCCCCACCAGTGCCGCTATCACAACCGCTAGAGTAAGCAGAGGCGGCGGTGGTGGCTGCTGCTGCGGGGTGCTGTCGTAGGCCGGTGGCTGGGAGTCATCGCCTTCCTATTGGTTAGAGCCACCAACCTCGTGCGTGCTCCTAGTGCGAACCATCTGCAACCATACGACAATAAACATCAGTCCCGCGACATATTTCAATGCAGTCAATTGAAATAGGCGTAAAAACATAATGACAATGAAACATGCGATACATCTCGTATGTAGATAATGTAATAACTTTGCACAAGCTACACCATTACCAGACCAAACACAAGCTAGTTTAATCCAACTTGATGAACCTCCTCTTTGGAAGCTCGCCACAACTAGGTTTGGTCACTACGAGACGTTACTATCGCGTTGTCATCACGTATACCACCCTTTTACCTTCAATACGACTCAAACATGGTCTCTAGTAAAAGAAACTTGAGTGGGACCTATACTAAAATCTTTCACTAGTTGAAGTTAACCCCTCATGAGTATGTTCTACCCCATAGGGAGTACTCAAACCCCTCTAGGGTACAACAATATCTCAAATGAGTTCAGCTGTCATTCCTCTGTCAGAATGACAAGTTTCTACATATCCGAGATTTTTATCTGGTTATGGGCATTTTCATGACTCCAGTTGAATACCAAAGTTAATGTTAACTTCAGTATCTTTCCAACGAGTACTTATTTGCCCTCAGATAAACTCTGGTTAAAAAGTTATGGTAATTCGAAATCAGCAGAATTTCTGGAAGAATTTTAACAGCACCTCCTTTGGGAAGTTGCTGTTTTCAACTCTGATTTCCCCTGAATTCTGTGCTGAAATTTCAGAAACTTTGAATTGCAAAGATGTAACACATCTTCTACCCTTTATAAGGATGTATCATATGAAAATTTTATATTTTTCTACTGGAAGTTATGTTTGAAAAACAGAACAGTCCTGAGAGTGTTTAACTCAGTCCTGATTCTGGACAGTTTACATTCCTCTGGGATTTAATCCATCTTCAGGTGAGTTTCAGCTATGGAAGTCTGCAACAAAGTTGTAGAGTACTTAAATACCTTTTCAGAACTATATACCTCACCTCCCTGGGATAAAATACCTGTGAGTTATGCCCTGTTGAAGATCAGCAAACTTGCTGCCCAAAACAGAGCACTCTGTTTTTCATTCCTTTGGCTATCCTGCTCAACTATCACATTCTTCTACCCAACCAGGGTCCTAAATGTTGAAACTTAGTGATTTTAGTTTCTTTTTATCATTATTTTTCATGCACATGCCTATAATATATCGGTACTAAGTTCCTCACAAAGGAAAATCCTAACCAGATTATACCGGCATATACGTATCAAGTGTGGCACTAAACGGTCTCTCGCACACGTTTACTACACGGATACATACGTTGTTAGTACCTGCAGAAGACCACACAATAATGGCGCACTCAATGGTTGTTTTCATTTCAGGCAGGATCATATTTGAAAGTAAATACAAACGCCCGTATCATTGCCATACGGCCGTCCTTGAGTTAGGTCACGTCTCAAGGTACGTGATCGTGTTTCAACACCACACGACGGGGAACCCGAGTATGTCATGAACGCGTCGTCACGGTTGGGAATGTTATCAACCCAACAGATACCACCTACTGCCCTGCAGGGCACGCCGATGGCAAGCGCTACGTATGTCCTCCTGGGCTATTTCCAGACGAACACACTCTCGTGTTACTGACCACGCGATGGGGTCTCCACTTACTTGCCTAATGCACGCTAGGGATCAGCGTTTTATATGAACTCAGGAACATGAAGAGTCCAAGAGTTTATGTCTCACACCAAGCTGTGAGGCCTATCCCTGAACCACGTTCCTCGTCAGGGGACCTAACCGAAATTGAACCGCTTCCGGTGGCGTTCCTTACCAATCTTACCAGAGCGTAGGTGCGTCGTTACATAATTAAAATTCAGAATTATAACACATAGGTTAGTCTTGCCACTTTAAGTAACTATGCTAATATAGTCCTTACTTGGGCAACTACCGAATCCTCACCGTAAACCTAAGTTTTCCCATAATACAGTGCTTAGGTACTGTGCTATCCCCAATGCAGCTTTGATACCAGGCTGTGGCGGACCGGAATCCGCTCATCCAGGATCGTAGAGGGTGGTGCCGCACGATGCGACACCCGATTGCACACGTCATAAGGACACAATATATTACATGGGAAAAACAACTAAACTGTACCAACAGGTACAAACTTCAGTTCCAAACTATTGTTTATATTACACAGCGGAAGTCTAAACTATACAACTCACGCCCGCCTATCTAGCAAAAGTTGGCTGCCCAGCCCTAGGGAAACCAACACTGGCTGCACTCCTCAGCTCAGCGCGGCGTGTACGGCTCCCACTCAGCCGTGGTCCCCGACGGAGGGTAACCCTCGCCGGTGGACTCGTACTCCGAGTCCGTGGGTGGCTCCTCACCTGAAAAACACTTAAGCAGCAACCGTGAGCACGATGGCTCAACAAGATGTAAAAGTCCCAAAACTTGTAAATGGAAAACTTGAGCTATGAATAAAGTTGAGTTTATATGCAAGAAATGGGACTTAC
The DNA here is from genome assembly GCA_030760725.1 of Neostapfia colusana. Lineage (NCBI taxonomy): Eukaryota > Viridiplantae > Streptophyta > Magnoliopsida > Poales > Poaceae > Neostapfia > Neostapfia colusana. Next base: position 22,712,355 of record JASWHV010000006.1, on the reverse strand, counting down.
AAAAAACTTTTGTGTTACTCATGAAAGTGTTGGCATGAGCAATAAAACTTTGAATTCAGTTTGAATTAAGAGGTGCACTTCAAAAAGAAGGAGGGCATGTTCAAAAGAGAAAATTCAAACTGTTGTTTGAAAAAGTGTATTTGCAATAGACAACTCAAAGATCAGAGGACATATTTGAATTCCTCAGATCCAAATTATGAGGGAGCAAAGTTTTGAGCAAATTTGGAGAGGCTTTGATATGAATATCAAAGGAACTTGTGAAATTCATCCAAATTTGAATTTAAACTTGAAACTGTGTCACAAATTGGCAAATGCCAAAATGGTTTTTGGATTTGGATCCTGCATAGATGAATGTACAATGTGTCAAAAATTTGGAGATATATTGGGGCAGAGGGGAGCTGTGGGCCCCACTGTTCAGTGAGGGGAGGGGGCCTAAAACTTACTACCAAAGTTACTCTGTTCTCGGTTCACACCCGAGCTCACACCGAGCCACCGCGAGGCGCCACGCGCTGCCGACCGAGGAACCGGAAGCACCCCCCGAGCTGCTCCGGAGTCGGTTTGCTCGCGCCCTTATCAACCCCACCGAGTGAACGACGCTCCCGCAAACCGCCTCCCACAGCCGCCGTCGATTACCTCGTGTTTTTCCTCGCCGAGCTGCTGCCGCACGGAAGAACACGGTCGGTTCCTCGACGCCCGGTCAGCTCAACGAGTCGCACGCCGTGCTGAGTCCCTCCACCGTGTCGCCAGCCCTCCCTGATCGTGACCGACGCAAGGAACCGGTGCTAAACCCACGGGAACCTCGGCGTCGAGCTCAATCCTTCTCCACGGCACCGGGCGAAGTCGCCGCTGCAAGAATCTGTCGCCCAGCCACAACAGAGCCTCTCCTCTCGAGTTGCAAAAGCAAAAAGGTTCGCTTATGCCTCTGCTCCCTTCACCGCAACTCCGGCGACCTGTCTTGGACGGTGCTCGCCGGAATTTCAATTCTTCCGACGACATACGATAATAGCCGAGGGTAGAAATTTGGTAAATTCGTCACCCACGTCGAACTACTCATCACACCATGTAGCATACCTCTTCCAGACCCCCGCGCGCGTTCATAGGATCAAGAACCACCGAGAACCATCGAGCAGAGCCGCTGTTCATCGAGTTTTTTGATTTTCACCGGATTTTGACCTAGGCCGACGGTGAGGTCATATTTCCGGCGAGTTCCAGAAAGATCGGCGGTTGGGTCCGTGTTCTCCTCAGTGCGGTGGTGCTGTACGCGCAAACGGCTACGTGTTTGGTGTAGTATAACGCCCTAGTGACATCGCCGGAGTGGCCACCACCGCTGTCGCCGTCGCACCTGGGTTTCCGACCATCGTCGAGCTGAGATAAGCCCGGCAACGTGTTCCTCGTACGAGAATACATGGGGGCGGCGAGATCCAGCAAGTTCCGAGCACCGGAACCCACTCCCGGCGAGAGCTCCGGCGAGCTCGGCGGCGCGGGAGCGCGGGCAGCCGGAGGAAGACGAAGACGGGGGCTGGCCCACGCGTCAGTCGCTGTTGCGAGGGAGGGGGATTGTCTGTGGCCTCGGATCGGTCTGTGACAACGCGCGGACAGATCTGTGGCCCCGTGTGGCGTGATTCCAGCGGCTGACACGTGTAGGATGGACCCACAGGCAGAGTTTGAACATTTCTCGATTTAATTTGAATTCCAGATTTAGTTCAAACTTTAGAACCCCATAACTTTTGCTAGGAAGCTCCAAATTTAATGATTCAAATTGGGTTGGATTCAGGATGAAAAACTCTATCCAAATATGCAACCCGATTTGCAAGAAAACCAATAGAAAATTCTGGAGAATTCTTTAAAGCTCTTCAGAAAAAGTTATCCAGGATGTTGTTTAGGATATTAGGAGACTCCTGTAAAAGTTTCAGCTCATTTTGAGTTGATTTAGTTAGGGTAATTCTAATTCCAAATTTCTGTATTCAAATAAATACAGAAACATTTTCTGAGAATTTCCAAAACTTGGAAATTCAGTTCTGGGCATTCCATAGCTCCAAAAATCCTAGGAAAATTCATGCATACTCCCTGAGCTATGTATGAAATTATAGTTCACTTGAATTTGCATGAAAGTGCAAATTTAATCAGAATTAATTCCTTTTTGCTTAAATGCTTAGGGAATTGTTCTGGGTGATCCACTTAGTGAAATGTTCTGAATTTTGGTCCAGAGGATTTTCTTGTGACAAAGAACTCCCAAGAAAATTCCCATCTCCATTGGAGCCCTGGATCATTATGTCCTGTTCAACCATTATTAGTTGATCCCCAACCAAGTGATGGAACCCCACTCATCACTTGATGATAGTGCTTAAACACAAACCCAAACCACTAGCACCAGTTTCATTTTAAATTCTTAAACAAAGTTCCAGTTTCAAACTTGGCTTTAGCATTTGTTAGCAAAAAGTTTTACAATTAAACATGTATGCATGTTCATAACGTGTAGTGTTTAAATGTGGAAGAGTGAAGGAGAAGGTGAACTTGGATCAAGGAACAAGAAGGGCAGAAGTTGAACTTCAAGACATCAGCAACTAACCCAATATCACCTGACTTTAGTCACCTGCAAAACCAAGGCAAGCCCCGGTTTGCACTTAAGTTGTTTTCAAAGTTTTCCCTTTGTTCACTACTATTGGTCAAAGTTTGTATGTGCATTAGGTCAAGGATGTTTGATACTCCACTTGCATAACCAAACATGAACCCTGAGGTCAAGGGTAGAAGTGTGTCCTCGCTGTAGAATAAGGCCATGCTAAATAGACTAGGCATCCGGTAGAAGACGAGTAGTTGGAATCTACTCGTGAGTTATAGACGGGATTACCTGGGTGTAGAGGGAAAAAGAGGCAAACTAAAGTTTACATTTCCAATGATGAGACCGGGCAGGATGGTTAGGCAGCGACAAGACGAGGTCTTGGTCGAGTAGCTCTGCCTGTGTCGGTTAAGGACCGATGCGTGTGCAGCACCCAGGAGCAGGTATTGAGTTGTGTACCGGATGCTTACTGAAATATGGGAATCAGGAAACCGATGTACCAGGGTCACTGGGTTCTAGAGGCATACCACATCGTCTCGTTAGACCTATGAGCCTGAGACGGCGCGACCGGTTCTACAGTCTAGTGTCCTGCAAAAGGTGGCCACATACGACGTAATGAAAGACGCCAGAGTTGGGTCTTCAGAGGCGGGCGTATGTGTCGAGTTATCCGGGTAGTGTTTGATTCGAATCACCGTCCATCGCGGTTATTGATTACCGCTTGCTCCCTGTGTTGTGACGTAGTTAATCAAGTTGTGTGGGAATAGTTTGCAAAGTTTTAAATGCTGTTATGCTAATTATAAATTGCATGAAAACCATGTTTGAAGTAGAGATAGAGCAAACTAAAGTTATTTTTCACATTGGGACAAGCAACATTGGAATGAAGCGTTTCTTACTTGATTGTGGAGTTCCAATGTTGCTGGGCGTAAGGTCACTACTATTATGGCTAAAAATGTGAAAGTTAAGGATGAACTCGTAGGCGGGTCTTTTCGCAAATTACAGGATCAGGTCTTAAGTTACCCTCATGTAGAGTTGCATGATTTAGGAGAGACGGTTAAGTCTTGCTGAGCCCTGGTGCTCACTCTTGCTATATAAGTGGTTTTGCAGGTCAACTTCAACGGTATAATGAAGGTTGTCCGGTGAGACTCGGGAACTCCCGAGTCGTGTGACACTTGGAGAACCTAGCCGCTGCCATGTCTTCGTGTTGCTAGTGAGAGGAGTCCGCGGGCTGGACCTCTTCTCGAGTGCCTCCTAGATATTCGACGTGAGCTGTTTATAGACTTCCGCTGTAGCTATTTTATGTAAAGTATTTACAAAGAACAGTTGTATGCTTCCGCTTTGATTTATGTAATACATTGTTCCTTATATGTGTGCTGTTGGGTGCCGCATAACACGGCACCACCCAATACGATCCCCGGGCAAGGCGGCACGGCCCTGTGATTGGGGTTGGGCCCCCTCAGCGTGGTATCAGAGCCGCATTGGTAATAGCGCACAGAATAAGTGTAGGATCGAAGAGCACGTGAAAAGCTACCAGAGGGGGAGTGAATGGTAGAATAAAACTTTTCGCAGCGGAAACAACAAAAACCCATCAGCAAAAATCAATCGGTTAAAGAAACCGTGTGTGCAAGTGTTTTCAAACATGTTCAACCATGACAAATCAAGTAGAGAGGTATAGAATCAAGTCACGGATCTAATGCAACAAGAATCACTTGAAAACACGAAGTAAAACTTGAGATACGTTGAAAACATTAAACGAAGATCAATCTGTTCTACCCGATATGAAACAGATCTGCAACGCTGCAAAGAAACTCGTGTATCTCAAAAACTACAGATCTGAAGCTCGTGAAAATTTCACAGGTGATAGATAATTGAGTTATGAAGACAACCCAAAAATAATCACGTCAATTGGATCTGTAAAACTCGAGTTATGAACGAAACACCGAAGCAACGTTGGTCTGTCCAGAAACTCGGCGAGAAAGACTTGACGAAAAATAAGTCGGACGAACAAGGCACAAAAGCTCCTCGAAACTATGAACTTTATTCAATAGAAACACAAGAGGAACAGCCCAAATTCGTGCACCACGAGCTCTGGCCTCCCTTGCTTATATAACCAGCTCTATGGCCAATCCAATTCAAACTAGGACTCCTACTTCTACTTGGATTCAAACTGTAACTTTCCAATACTGCTCAAGACTCTTCTATACGCAGATAGAAGCAATCTTAAGACTTCCAAACACCTTAGGAACGTCCCAAACATTCCTAAAACAACTCAAATTTGTGACCCACACGAAATCCTATCATAACCAACTCAAAACTTTCCATATTTGAGTCAAACACGACTCACCCGCAGCCTGAGTCCATAACCTAGTCGGTTGGACCTTTCCGACCAATTCTTTACGTCCACTTCTCTTCATCACGCCTTGGAACAATGTTGCCATGTCCATGCACTCCTTGCACACGTGCAAACACCTTCCAACAACGTACACGCAACCTTCATATGCACTACCCTCGATCCAAACACGTGACCTCCCGATCAACTCAACCACAACTCCTCCCGAACTTGGTTGTTGGAACCTTATCTCCTCCCTGAGACTAGTCCAAGGATCCCGTCACCAGCCATGTCTTGAACTCAAGCAACACCTGCACATGAATAAACAACCAATTCTTCCAAGCACAAGTCCTCGACTTGACTCACGTTAGTTCGAAAACCACAACACCTTACATGAGCACGTCACATAAGCATGTTGCAAACCATATCAAATGATAACAGCCATAACCACCAAAACACACCAAAAACTTAGCAAATTAATACTAAGCAAACCTTCCCATAAAGCAAGTTTGAAACATTGCAAGTTAAAAGCAAAAACAAGATGCTGGAGTTCTACGAGTTGAACTTCACGGGAGCTCCCTAAAAACAAGCTCCGGACCTCACAGAAGCTCTTCAGACCTTGCAGGAGCTCTCCGGACCTTGCGTCGGACCTTACCAACACTTGGCGGACCTAACAAAGAACTTGTCGGACCTTGCCACAGAAGAATGTTTTGGCAATATTCAAAACTTTGAATGTTAATGCTAACTTTTATCCTAATTGCCAATGTATTCAGCACACATAGGTCTCACAATCTCCCCCTTGATGAATGCATTGGCAACACCAATTAAAATCCGAACATTGGCTTATGAAAAGTTTTGAAAAGCTTTGAAAACTCATATCTCCCCCTTTATTAATTTCTCCCCATTTTTTAAAATCAGAGAAGGAAGAAAGTGTATAACATATGCAAAGTGTAAAAAAATCTCTCCTTATACATATTTCTCCCCCTTTGACAATGTATTCAGCATGGTTCAAAAGAGAAATTTTTAAATGTTATGAGCATATTATAACATATACATACAAAACAAAGCTCATCCAAGTCATACTATCAGGTTACTTGCACTATCACATCAATGAGATACATAAAGTAGTGTAAGCCATGCTAGAGATCAAGTGTATTTTTCAGTTTAAGCAAGTCATGATCTCCCTTACTCAACTATTTCAAAACCTGAAAACATGACACTTGTTGCTGCATTTTTATTATTCATAATCATTTAAGGCACAAAGTTGATCATATGATATTTGCAAGAGATTATATGCCGCATCAGCCTTATTCTAACCAACCAAGCCAAGCCTATGTCATTTAACAATCAGAAGCTTAAGGACATGGTTTTAGTCATACACAATTCCTTCCAAGTTCATATCTTAGTGCAATGATAAGCAATCTCAAGAGAAGAAGTGTGATGCATGCATATTCTCTTGATCTTTTCTCAATTTTTTATTTGAAAACTCAACATGTGAGCTGATCACTTGATTAATTTTTTTATGATTAAAAGCACTTGTGAGCACGCAACAAGTTCAAAACAGCAAGAAAGTTCGATCATGACCAGATTTAGTGTAAGTAATTATTCCAATTACTAGTCATGACAAAAACTACAAAATGTATAACATGAGTAATGTAGTAAGAACTTTCAGCCTGTAAAAGGAATCACAAAGTCATATATGTATGAAATACTATGCTCATATTATTTTAGTTTCAAATTCACACATAGACTTTCAAAGTTTCAAAAACTCCCCCTCAATTTAAGCCATGAGGATGCATAACCCCTATTTCACTACGAATGAAACAAAAACGAGTGAAATCCAAAGGTTTTGTAAAAATATCAGCCAATTGTTGTTCGGTATCGACATGGTGAAGCACAATGTTTCCTTTTTCAACATTATCACAAAGAAAGTGATACCTAATGTCAATGTGCTTAGTTCTAGAGTGTTTCACGGGGTTTTTAGCAATACAAATTGCACTAGTGTTATCACAAAACAGTGGAACACTATCTAAATCAACCTCATAGTCCTTAAGTGTTTGAACAATCCAAAGAATTTGTGAGCAAGCGCTAGCCGCAGCTACATATTCAGATTTGGCCGTGGATTGTGCAACTGAACTTTGTTTTCTAGAGGACCGAACAACAAGTGAATTATCAAGAAAATGACAAGCACCCGAAGTACTTTTCCTATCAATCCTACAACTCCCAAAATCAGCATCCGAAAAAGCTTTCAAAGAAACGGTTGAGGAAGAAGGAAGAAAAATGCCAAATTCTTGAGTTCCATGTAGGTACCTGAGAATCCTTTTGATGGCTTGGCGATGTGAAGCACGTGGAGAAGCTTGAAAACGTGCACAAAGATATACGCTGAATTGTATGTCCGGTCTTGACGCCGTGAGATACAAAAGTGATTCAATCATACCTCTGTATTCTTTTTTATCAACCAGGTCACCATCTTCGTCAAGTTCAAGTGTTGTTGTTGTTCCCATTGGTGTCCGAAGAGGCTTGCATTTGTCCATGTTGAAGCGCTTAAGAAGGTCCTTTGTATACTTAGTTTGATGCAAAAAGTTCCTTCTTTTGTTTGCTTGATTTGCAGCCCCAAAAAGTATGTGAGTTCTCCCATCATACTCATCTCAAATTCTGAACTCATCATAGCTGAAAACTTGGACACGAGATCATGAGAAGCACAACCAAAGATAATATCATCCACATACACTTGAACGAATAATGAGTTATTGTCATGCTTAAGTACAAAAAGAGTTTTATCAACCTTGCCCATGGTAAACCCCTTTTCAAGTAAGAATGTTTTTAACCTATCATACCATGCTCTAGGGGCTTGTTTTAGACCGTACAAGGCTTTGGACAGTTTGTAAACATGATTAGGAAAATTTGGATTTCCAAAACCCGGTGGCTGCTTAACATAAACCTCCTCCTCTATGTAGCCATTAAGGAAAGCACTTTTAACATCCATTTGATATAACTTGAAACCTTTAGATGCAGCAAAGGCTAATAAAATTCTTATAGCTTCTAATCTAGCAACAATAGCAAATGTTTCATAAAAATCTAGACCTTCAATTTGAGTGAAACCTTGAGCAACCAACCTAGCTTTATTCCTAACCACAACCCCATCCTCACTTTGCTTATTTTTAAATACCCATTTAGTTCCAATTAGTGTGTGACCTTGAGGTGGAGGTACAAGTTTCCAAACATTATTTCTTTCAAAATTATCTAACTCTTCTTGCATGGCATTAATCCAAGATTCATTAGTGAGTGCGTGTGATATATCCTTGGGTTCAAAAGAAGCAACAAAAGCAGAATGAGCATGAGAGTTTGGATCGCAAAACCTGGACCGAGTGACTCGTTCATGCAAGCTTCCAATGATTTGTTGTGAAGGATGACTTTTGAGTACTCGGAGGGGAGTAGACACTTCACAAGCACCTTCTTCTTCATGTTCGGACCTTTGATTAGGAGAGCTTGTTGATTGAGGAAGGTCCGAACCAGCAGTAGTGACTGTTGGTGCTAGTTGTGGTGCAAAATCAGCAGCTTGATCGTTATTTACTTTCGAGTTTTTGGGCAGCAGCACCACTTCTTCATCTTCTTCAATAAAAATACTCTCCCCCTGCGGATATGGATCCGGACCTGCAATATCGGAGCTAGTACTTGGGCTAGCTTCATCAAAAGAAACCTCGCAAGTCTCCACAATTTTGTTAGTGTCAAGTAAAAGCACACGGTAGCCTCTAGTATGAGATGGATAACCAAGAAACATGCCATCAACAGATCTAGCTTCAAATTTATCAAGATTACCATGTTTCTTAACAAAGAATTTGCAACCAAAAACCCTAAAGTGTGTAACACTAGGCCTATGTCCAAACCGGAGCTCATATGGGGTTTTTCCAAGCTTAGCACGCAAGAAAACACGATTTGAGACATAACAAGCGGTTGCAATTGCATCAGCCCAAAATTTCCTAGGAGTTTGATATTCATCAAGCATAGTCCTAGCCATCTCAACTAAGGTCATGTTCTTTCTTTCTACGACACCATTTTGTTGTGGTACATAGGGTGAAGAGTATTGATGATCTATTCCATTTTCAGCACAAAAGTGATCAAAGGATTGGTTTTTAAATTCAGTTCCGTTATCACTTCTAATTGCTTTTAATGATCCTGGGTGATCAATAGATAATATAAGAAATAAAGTTCTAAAATGACTAAAAGCTTCATTCTTAGATGCCATAAAATAAACCCAAGAATATCTGGAATAATCATCAACAATCACAAGCACATACCATTTACCTCCGAAGGATTGAACACGTGCCGGACCTACTGTGTCAAGATGTAAAAGTTGTCCCGGTTCAGCTGTCATGGTCATTGTGAGAGGAGCATGTGAACCTGCAACAAACTTAGCATGTCTACAAGAAGAGCACACAATATCATTGTCCTTTTTAAGCTTCGGCAGCCCACGTATGCGATCGAGAGCACTAACACGAGTGAGATGATCAAAGCCTATGTGACCAAGTCTACGATGCCAAAAATATAGATCCTTTGTATCATTAGCAACTAGACACCGATGCTTAGAAGTTGACAAATCAAAATCAGCTTTAAAAACTCTTCCAAACCTAGACATGTTAAACAAAAGCTCACCTTTTGAATCTACAACCTTGCAGCAATTTTTAGCAAAGCTAACCTCTAGATTTTCATCTAGCAATTGTGAAACCGAAAGCAAGTTGTATTTCAAATTTTTAACAAGTGCCACATCTTTCAAAGTGTAGAGATTGTTTACTCTAACCGAACCTTTAGCAATCATGGGAGTAGAAGAGTTATCGGCGAAAGTAACATTTTCTACACGTGACACAAAGAGAGAGAGGAGAACCATTCTTTGTTACCGGTCATGTGGCGTGAGCAACCTGAATCCACAATCCAAATGTTCTCCATCCTCAAACATTAAACCTACACAGCAGCACAATACGTCGATGACTCAATACTGGGGTTAGTTAAAAGACTTTTAGGAATCCAGTACTGAGTCACACGACATCCAGCAGGAATAACACGCGAAAGCTGAGAAGGTACAGCAGGTTTATGAGCAAAACATCGAAAATTTTTGTTCCCAACTACTGACTTAGAAGATGTGTTATATGTAGCACAAAAAACAGTAGGTCCGGGAGCAAGTTTTTGACTCATTACAGCAGGTTGCAAGCTCCGAACATTCGGTCTAGCAGATTTTGCTTGGTTGTTATGTGATCTAGCAAGTATTCTTTGTTTCTTATCGTGTTTAGCTAGTCTATAACAAAAATCCATGACATGACCATCTCTACCACAGTAGGTACAATGAAAAATAACCTTATTATCATGTCTAGATGAGCAAGCAACACATTTATTAGAACCCGAATGGGACAGTACTCCTGCAGATTTGAAAATCACCTCTTTTTGTCTAGGAGCTGTTTGAATCAAACCGCTTCCCAATGACTTTACAACTTTAGGTGGGTGTGCCTTAGCATGAGCATGAGAATTAAAACCTAAACCAGTTTTATCATTACAAGACTTGGAAGAATTCAGCAGCAAGTTTAGGTTCTTATTTGCATTAGAAAACCGATCTAGTGTCATCAAGTTTATTGGACAGATCAAAGCAGTTTTCACATGAAGTTTTTCCTTTTAGTTTGCAATTTGAACAATATTTAACTTCATGCCTATGTAAAGCATTGTTCAAAATAGAAATCTCATTCATAGCATCATTTAGTTTCTTATTCAGATCATCACATGAAGAACAATGCAAACCAATTGTAGAACAACAAGCATCTTTCAAATTTTTATCATTAAGTGCAGCAAGCTCTTTGTTCTTTTCAATTTCAAGTTCAAGTTTATCAAGTGTAGATGCGTGCGCACTTCTTAAAGAGGATAATTGTTCATAAATCAAATCACATGAGGAACAAGAATAATCACTAGGATTCAAAGTTTTTAAACGATTAATTTTAGATTCTAGTGATTCAATTTTAACAGCATTGTTCCTAAGTTTTTTATCCTTTTTCTTTAATATAGCAGTGGCACGAGAAATAGCATCACACATTTCTTCGCAAGTGGGACATACCTCTTCATCGTCGCTGTTGTGTTCTGCCTCCTCGGAGCTTGAACTTGACTTGCTCGCCATGCAGCACATATTTGCCATAGCTTCTTCATCTTCATCACTACCGGTGTCCACATCACTTGAGCCGAAATCTTGAAGTGCAGAGATCATACTATGCACTATGTTGCGCATTGATAAATCTTTCTTCTTCTTATTCTTTGTAAACGATTTCTTCGGCCTTGTTTGCTTTTCTTCACGTGAAGTCGGACCTGAAAGGTTAGGGCACTCCGTACGAAAATTTCCTGTCTTACCACATTCAAAACATCGTTGAGGTCCGGAGCTTCCTCTCCTTCTAGTTCTCACATTTTGCAATGCTTTTGAGAACCGAGTAGAGATGAGTGCAAGCTCCTCTGGAAACTCTTCAATCTGTTCAAGGGTTAGAGAGGACAGCAAAGAGAGTGCGCCACTAGATGATGATTTACTAGAACTAGACTTGTCACGTTGCGAAACAAATGCAATAGACTTGTTGGGGTTTTTAGTGAGATGATGTCAATTTCATGAGTTTTCAATTTAGAATAAAGCACGTCTAAAGTAAGAGAACTCATGACAGTAGATTCACGAATAGATGTAACTTTCATCTCCCAAATTGACATATCTAATGCTCCTAACAATTGTCTAGCATTTTCAGCATCTGAAAAGTTAACATTGACACTACGCAAGTTGCTGAGAATTTTATTAAAGCGAGCAAAAAGGTCGTCAATTGACTCACCGGGTTGCATCTCAAAACGCATGTATTTTTTGTTGAACATATCTTGCCTTACCTACTTGATCGTATTGGATCCTTCATGTTAGTCACAAAGATCTTTCCAAACATCATATGCAGATCAGAGGTGTGCAACACGGTCGAAGTCGCTTTGAGTCAATCCTTGGATGATCAAGTTGCGAGCCTTGTTGTTGTTGTCAACATCTCTCATGTTCGCAGCCGTAACTTGATCGTTGGGTGGTACATCGAAGTTCCAGTAGACCTTTTCCCATATGGCGAAGCCTTGCGCCTGTATCTAGGCCTCCATCCGCGCCTTCCAAACCTGAAAATCGATGCCATTGAACACACAAGGTTTTGCGGAGTACTTCTCCATGATGGTTAGCCAAAACACATGCAAATCACAAAGATTAGAGCACCTTGGCTCTGATACCAATTGTAGGATCGAAGAGCACGTGAAAAGCTACCAGAGGGGGGGTGAATGGTAGATTAAAACTTTTCGCAGCGGAAACAACAAAAACCCCTCAGCAAAAATCAATTGGTTAAAGAAACCGTGTGTGCAAGTGTTTTCAAACGTGTTCAACCGTGACAAATCAAGTAGAGAGGTAGAGAATCAAGTCACGGATCTAATGCAACAAGAATCACATGAAAACACGAAGTAAAACTTGAGATACGTTCAAAACATTAAACAAAGATCAATCTGTTCTACCTGATATGAAACAGATCTGCAATGCTGCAAACAAACTCGTGTATCTCAAAAACTACAGATCTGAAGCTCGTGAAAGTTTCACAGATGATAGATAATTGAGTTGTGAAGACAACCCAAAAAGAATCACGTCAATCAGATATGTAAAACTCGAGTTATGAACGAAACACCGAAGCAACGTTGGTCTGTCCAGAAACTCGGCGAGAAAGACTTGACCAAAAATAAGTCGGACGAACAAGGCACAAAAGCTCCTCGAAACTATGAACTTTATTCAATAGAAACACAAGAGGAACAGCCCAATGTCGTGCACCACGAGCTCTGGCCTCCCTTGCTTATATAACCAGCTCTATGGCCAATCCAATTCAAACTAGGACTCCTACTCCTACTTGGATTCAAACTGTAACTTTCCAATACTGCTCAAGACTCTTCTATACGCAGATAGAAGCAATCTTAAGACTTCCAAACACCTTAGGAACGTACCAAACATTCCTAAAACAACTCAAATTCATGACCCACACGAAATCCTATCATAATCAACTCAAAACTTTCCATATTTGAGTCAAACACGACTCATCCGCAGCCTGAGTCCATAACCTAGTCGGTTGGACCTTTCCGACCAATTCTTTACGTCCACTTCTCTTCATCACGCTTTAGAACAATGTTGCCACGTCCATGCACTCCTTGCACACGTGCAAACACCTTCCAACAACGTACACGCAACCTTCATATGCACTGCCCTTGATCCAAACATGCTGCGCGACCTCCCGATCAACTCAACCACAGCTCCTCCCGAACTTGGTTGTTGGAACCTCATCTCCTCCCTGAGACTAGTCCAAGTATCCCGTCACCAGCCATGTCTTGAACTCAAGCAACACCTGCACATGAATAAACAACCAATTCTTCCGAGCGTAAGTCCTCGACTTGACTCACGTTAGTTCGAAAACCACAACACCTTACATGAGCACGTCACATAAGCATGTTGCAAACCATATCAAATGATAACAGCCATAACCATCAAAACACACCAAAAACTTAGCAAATTAATACTAAGCAAACCTTCCCATAAAGCAAGTTTGAAACATTGCGAGTTAAAAGCAAAAACAAGACGCTGCAGTTCTACGAGTTGAACTTCACGGGAGCTCTCTAAAAACAAGCTCCGGACCTCACAGAAGCTCTTCGGACCTTGCAGGAGCTCTCCGGACCTTGTGTCGGACCTTGCCAACACTTCGCGGACCTAACAAAGAACTTGTCGGACCTTGCCACAGAAGAATGTTTTGGCAATATTCAAAACTTTGAATGTTAATGCTAACTTTTATCTAATTGTCAATGTATTCAGCACACATAGGTCTCACAATACGGATGGTATTACGACAAAAACTCAGGATACGGTGAGGAAACGATATTAGGCCCACATAAGGACTATAGTAGTATAGTTACTTAAAGTGGCAAGACTAACATATGTGTTTTAATTCTGAATTTTCATTAGGTAACGACGCACCTACGTTCTGGTAAGCATGGTAAGGAACGCCATCGAAAGCGGTTCAATTTCGGTTAGCTCCCCTGAGCAGGAAAGTGGTTTAGGGTTAGATCTCATAGCTTGGTGTGAGAGGTTAATATGAAACTCTTGGACTCTTCATGTTCCTGAGTTCATATGAAACGCTGATCCCTAGCGTGCATTAGGCAAGTAAGTGGAGACCCCATCGTGTGGTCAGTAACGCGATAGTGTGTTCGTCTGGAAGTAGCCCAGGAGGATAAACGCAGCGCTTGCCATCGGCATGCCCTGCAGGGCAGTAGGTGGTATCCGTTGGGTTGATAACATTCCCAACCGTGACGAACCGTTCATGACATACTCGGGTTCCCCGTCGTGTGGTGTTGAAACACGATGACGTGCCTTGAGACGTGGCTTAACTCAAGGATGGCCGTATGACAATGATACGGGCGTTTGTATTTACTTTCAATTATGGAACTGCCTGAAATGAAATAACCTTTGAGTGCACCACTATTGAGTGATCTTCTGCAGGTACTAACCACGTACTTATCCCATGTAGTACACGTGTGCGAGAGACCGTCTTAGTGCCACTGATAATACGTATATGCCAGTATAATCCGGTTTAGGATTTTCATTTGGTGAGGCAACGTAGTACCGACATGTTTCTTACGGTGCATCGACGCCGTACTAAACATATAATCCTCTTCCCTAAGAAGAAATGAGTCATGGACTAACTTTCAACTAAAAATGGAAGTTTGAAACATGTATTATTACTGAACTCTTATTTTGAGCTAAGATTCAAATGAGAGTATGACTAGGTGTCAAAGTTTTCAAAAACAGAGTGCTCTGTTTCTGGCAGAAATTCTTGCTGGACTTTAATGGAGCATAACTCTGAGTAGCTTTAACCAATTAAGGTGTATGATACAGTTCTGGAAAGATTTTCAAGTGCTCTACAATTTCTTTGTAGACCTCCAGAGCAAAATCACAATTTAAGTTGGTGGAAAGTCCAGTTGAAGGCAAACTGTTCAGAACCAGGACAGTAGCAAAAACATCTCTGGACCTTTCTGTTTTTAAGCCATAACTTCCTGTAGAAAAATCCTTAAGGAGCACATAAGTACTTGTTGGAAAGCTACTGAAGTTTACTACAACTTGGGTATTGAACTCAAGTCAAGAATCTGTTGATAACTTGAGTAAATTTGGAGTTTGTGTGAACTGGTCAGGGTAGTCCCGCTGATTAGTTAAGCGTACTTAAGATTTGTTTAAACATGAATGTGGTTATGCTTTCATAAAGTTCATGACATGTTCATGTTTTTCTTATATTTATTTACTACTGAGATAGAATTTTGATTGACTCAAAATTTTGTTTCATGCAGTATGGTACGCACACATTCTCAAATGGAGATTGGAGGTTCAAGTCGAGGTGGGAATGACTCGACTTCATCACAAGAGCCATCGCCAACCGGATTGGCGGAAATTATGGCCAAAATGAATGAAACTCTCCAAACTCTAGTTCAGCAAGGCATAGATCGAGAAGCTCAACATCACATGCCAACCCAGAGCACGTATCTGGATTTCTTGGCGACACAACCGCCGGTATTCTCAGAGGCGGCTGACCATTGTGAAGCAAATCACTGGTTACGTGTCATTGAGTCCAAGTTCGGGATGATCAAATGTGATGAATTCTCGAAGACTCTATATACTGCTCAGCAGCTTCACAGTTTTTCTGGAGCATGGTGGGCAGACTACCTTGCTGTCCAACCAGCAGGGCATCGTGTCACATGGCCGGAGTTCCAGGCTGCATTTTGTGCTCGTTTCATCCCTGCGGGCATAATGCAAACCAGTCTGGATGAGTTCTGGAGTCTGAAGCAAGGGGACATGAGTGTTATTGAGTACGCGAAGGAATTCAATCGCTTAGCTCAATATGTCCCTGACTATGTGAAATCACCATCCATGAAGGGTTATCATTTTTATCGAGGGCTGACCGCTAGGCTGCGATGTGAATTGGCTCAAGTTAGCCAAGAGAATTTTGATGAGTTCGTGAGCTGTGCTATTGCTCAAGAATATTATTCCAACCTTCACCTCAAAGAAAAGAGGGAGAGGGACTCATCACCAGATGAAGACAATCGTCTACCTCAGAAGTATCGGTTGGTAATCCGTTCACCTTCCGGTCGAGAAATTCCACAAGAGGTGCAATCATTCTGGGAGTGTGACGACTCTTCTACTCCACAGAGGTCTGATTCACCTACACTGCAGCAGCAAATTATTTCTTATGCACCTCAGTATCAACAAAGTGCACTAGAATATTATTGCCCTCAAGCAGTTGAAGATGAACAAGTTGATGTCTCAGCTGAACCGAGTGCTGTCCCACTTCACATTGACAATGAGCTTAACGTCGATGAAGCAACTGAACCGAGCAGCAACAATGTGTCTGCTGGTCCAGTTCCCAGGAGTGATCTTGGACAGCCAAGAAAAGCTATGTCCAAAGTAGGGACAGTTAATTATGTGTCAGTCGATGATCTGCCAAAGGGAGGACCTGTTCTGGCTGGCAGGTTCACCTTAAATGACAAGCCGGTTGTCATTTTGTTCGAATCTGGTGCAACACATAACTTCATTAGCCGGGCAACGGTAATCCCGGATCAGATCTGCACCACTATCACAAAAGGTTCTTACCTTATTCA
Organism: Neostapfia colusana; assembly: GCA_030760725.1. Taxonomy (NCBI): domain Eukaryota; kingdom Viridiplantae; phylum Streptophyta; class Magnoliopsida; order Poales; family Poaceae; genus Neostapfia; species Neostapfia colusana. The sequence continues at coordinate 22,695,769 of JASWHV010000006.1, read as the reverse complement.
TTCGCCAGGTGGAGACATATCAACTAATGAAGTTGTCTCTCGAGCACCACTTTGCTTGGGTGGAAAAATTTATCCTACCACCCTCATCATTCTCGAAGACCAAGGAATCAATGCCATATTGGCAATATCATGGTTGACCTTCCATAAGGCCGTTCTGGACATCGAGAACAGGAGTGTTCACTTGGACTCTCCACTTCACGGGCGTCAAACCTTGTATCTCGGCAAAGCGGTTTCCAAAGACCCGGAAGTATGTAATGCCGAGGCTTGCAAATTAGAAGACATTCCGGTAGTCCGTGAATATCCGTACGTGTTTCCCGAAGATCTTCCAGGCTTACCACCTGAGCGCGAGGTGGAGTTCAAAATAGAGTTGATACCGGGAACCACGCCGATCTCTCGGAGACCCTACAAAATGGCTCCGAGTAAGTTAGCAGAATTGAAGGAGCAACTCAAGGATCTGATGGACAAGGGGTTTATTCGTCCAAGTTCATCGCCATGGGGTTGCTCAGCTTTATTTGTGAAGAAGAAGGATGAGACGCTGAGGCTATGCGTCGATTATCGTCCTTTGAATGCTGTGACCATAAAGAACAAGTATCCACTACCAAGAATTGATATCCTCTTCGATCAGCTAGTGGGTGCTAAAGTCTTCTCCAAGATGGACTTAAGGTCGGGATATCATCAAATCAAGATTCGCGCGGAAGATGTCCCGAAAACAGCATTCTCGACAAGATATGGACTCTATGAGTATCTTGTCATGTCATTTGGGTTGACCAATGCTCCGGCCCACTTTATGTATCTTATGAACTCGGTGTTCATGCCGGAGCTGGATCAGTTCGTTGTGGTATTCATCGACGACATCTTGGTCTATTCCAAATCTGAAGAGGAACACGCTAAACATTTGCATATTGTGCTCCAACGACTGAGAGATCACAAACTCTATGCAAAGTTTAGTAAATGTGAATTCTGGATCGACCAAGTGCCATTTCTTGGACACATTATTTCAGTAGAAGGTATTGCTGTTGATCCAAGCAAGATTGAACAAGTGCTGAAGTGGAAGTCTCCAACATCAGTCCATGAAGTTCGTAGCTTCTTGGGTTTGGCGGGATATTTTCGGAGGTTCATCCCGAGCTTCTCAAAATCTCCAAACCTATGACGGAGCTACTGAAAAAGGGCATCAAATATGATTGGAGCAAGCCATGTGAGGAAGCTTTTCAAGCGTTGGTGAAACACCTCACAACAGCCCCGGTTCTGGCTCAACCGGATACAACCAAGCCTTTTGATGTTTACTGTGATGCATCCGGCGTCGGGCTTGGTTGTGTACTTATGCAAGGAGGACGTGTGGTCGCATATGGATCACGGCAATTACGGAATCATGAGCAATATTATCCAACTCATGATCTTGAGCTTGCGGCTGTGGTATTAGCTTTGAAGATGTGGAGACATTACCTATTTGGAAATCTGGTTCATCTCTACACCGACCACAAGAGTTTGAAGTACATATTCACTCAGAAAGAGTTGAATATGCGGCAACGGCGATGGTTGGAGATGATCAAGGACTATGATATTGAAATTCATTATCATCCGGGCAAGGCAAATGTGGTTGCCGATGCACTCAGCCGGAAGTCTCATATCCATAACCTAACCATCACACCGATAGAAGAGGAAGAACCAAGTCTGTACTTGGTTCCATATGGAGCTTTACATAATCTAGCTCTCATACCCACAATAAGAGAGGAGGTTATGGAAGCTCAAAAGAAAGACAAGGGCATGACTCATATCAAAAGGAGGTTGAAGAACGGGGAGGTGAAATGTTTCCGGTTAGATGATGAAGATACCTTGTGGTTCAAGGACCGGATAGTCGTACCCCGTGATATGAGGCTGCGGAAGAAAATTTTGGATGAGGCTCACTTATCCAAATTTTCTATTCACCCGGGCAGCAATAAAATGTACCAAGACCTCCGGAAGAAGTTTTGGTGGACACGTATGAAACGTGAAGTTGCAAAATACGTTTCGGAATGTGATACGTGTCGAAGAATTAAGGCCGACCACGTAAAGAAGTCGGGCCTGCTGCAACCGCTACAGATACCGGCATGGAAGTGGGAAGACCTGAGTATGGATTTCATCGTTGGGTTGCCGATGACCTCCCACCACCATGACTCGATTCGGGTAATCATGGACCAGTTGACCAAATCGGCACGCTTCATCCCCGTGCATACCAGATACACCACCAAGCAGTATGCGGAGTTATACATAGCACGGATCTTGTGCCTACGTGGAGTTCCCCGGACGATCATCTCTGATCGAGGCGCGTTGTTTGTTGCTCGTTTCTGGGAGCAGCTACACGCAACCTTGGGAACCAGATTGATTCGAAGCTCCACGTATCACCCTCAAACCGATGGGCAAACAGAGAGGGTGAATCAAATACTTGAAGATATGCTGAGAGCATGTGCCATCCACCACGGTAAGAGCTGGTATGATCACTTACCATTGGCAGAGTTCTCATATAACAACGGGTATCGATCAAGTATCAAAATGGCACCTTATGAAGCTCTCTACGGCCAGAAATGCCGCACACCCTTGAACTGGTGTGAATCCGGCGAGAGAGTTATTTACGGGATTGATCTCGTAAATAAAGCAGAAGAGCGGGTGAGGCTTATTCAGGAAAATCTTAAAGCCGCTCAGTCCAGACAAAAGAGCTATGCGGATAAGAGGCGTCGTCCTCTGGAATTTCAAGTTGGGGACCACGTATATCTCCACGTATCTCCTATGAAGGGCATTCACCGATTCGGAGTGAAAGGGAAATTAGCTCCACGTTTTATCGGTCCCTTCGCTATCATTGAAAGGTGTGGACCCGTGGCATACCATTTGGAGCTGCCGGCAGCCTTAGCCGGAGTGCATAACGTCTTCCACATATCCCAGTTGCAGAAGTGTTTGAAAGTTCCAACGGAGATTCTCACGGGAGACATAGCAGAGCTGAAGCCGGACCTCACTTATGTTGAGCGACCAACCCGGATAATTGATGAAAAGACTCGCGAGACCAGAAACCGGACACTACGATTCTTCAAGGTGCTATGGGAAAATCACACGTCCGACGAAGCTACATGGGAAAGCGAGGAGTATTTGCAGCGCAATCATCCGGAGTTGTTAGAGGCTTATATGTAGTAGTTGTACTCTCCACCTTATCCTTAATCATGAATCTCGGGACGAGATTCTTTTTAAGGGGGAGGAATGTAAAAGTCCCAAAACTTGTAAATAGAAAACTTGAGCTATGAATAAAGTTGAGTTTATATGCAAGAAATGGGACTTACAAAAACTTTTGTGTTACTCATGAAAGTGTTGGCATGAGCAATAAAACTTTGAATTCAGTTTGAATTAAGAGGTGCACTTCAAAAAGAAGGAGGGCATGTTCAAAAGAGAAAATTCAAACTGTTGTTAGAAAAAGTGTATTTGCAATAGCCAACTCAAAGATCAGAGGACATATTTGAATTCCTCAGATCCAAATTATGAGGGAGCCAAGTTTTGAGAAAATTTGGAGAGGCTTTGATATAAATATCAAAGGAACTTGTGAAATTCATCCAAATTTGAATTTAAACTTGAAACTGTGTTACAAATTGGCAAATGCCAAAATGGTTTTTTGATTTGGATCCTGCATAGATGAATGTACAATGTGTCAAAAATTTGGAGATATATTGGGGCAGAGGGGAACTGTGGGCCCCACTGTTCAGTGAGAGGAGGGGGCCTAAAACTTACTACCGAAGTTACTCTGTTCTCGGTTCACACCCGAGCTCACACCGAGCCACCGCGAGGCGCCACGCGCTGCCGACCGAGGAACCGGAAGAACCTCCCGAGCTGCTCCGGAGTCGGTTTGCTCGCGCCCTTATCAACCCCACCGAGTGAACGACGCTCCCGCAAACCGCCTCCCACAGCCGCCGTCGATTACCTCACGTTTTTCCTCGCTGAGCTGATGCCGCACGGAATAACACGGTCGGTTCCTCGATGCCCGGTCAGCTCAATGAGTCGCACACCGCGCTGAGTCCCTCCACCGCGTCGCCAGCCCTCCCTGATCGTGACCGACGCAAGGAACCGGTGCTAAACCCACGGGAACCTCGGCGTCGAGCTCAATCCTTCTCCACGGCACCGGGCGAAGTCGCCTCTGCAAGAATCCGTCGCCCAGCCACAATAGAGCCTCTCCTCTTGAGTTGCAAAAGCAAAAAGGTTCGCTTATGCCTCTGCTCCCTTCAACGCAACTCCGGCGACCTGTCTTGGACGGTGCTCGCCGGAATTTCAATTCTTCCGACGACATACGATAATAACCGAGGGTAGAAATTTGGTAAATTCGTCACCCACGTCGAACTACTCATCACACCACGTAGCATACCTCTTCCAGACCCCCGCGCGCGTTCATAGGATCAAGAACCACCGAGAACCATCGAGCAGAGCCGCTGTTCATCGAGTTTTTCGATTTTCGCCGAATTTTGACCTAGGCCGACGGTGAGGTCATATTTCCGGCGAGTTCCAGAGAGATCGGCGGTTGGGTCCGTGTTCTCCTCGGTGCGGTGGTGCTGTACGCGCAAACGGCTATTTGTTTGGTGTAGTATAACGCCCTAGTGACGTCGCCGGAGTGGCCACTGCCGCTGTCGCCGTCGCACCTAGGTTTCCGACCATCGTCGAGCTGAGATAAGCCTGGCAACGTGTTCCTTGTACAAGAATACGTGGGGGCGGCGAGATCCAGCAAGTTCCGAGCACCGGAACCCACTCCCGGCGAGAGCTCCGGCGAGCTCGGCGGCCCGCGGGCAGCCGGAGGAAGACGAAGACGGGGGCTGGCCCACGTGTCAGTCGCTGTTGCGAGGGAGGGGGATTGTCTGTGGCCTCAGATCGGTCTGTGACAAACGCGGGGACAGATCTGTGGCCCCGTGTGGCGTGATTCCAGCGGATGACACGTGTAGGGTGGACCCACGGGCAGAGTTTGAACATTTCTCGATTTAATTTGAATTCCAGATTTACTTCAAACTTTAGAACCCCATAACTTTTGCTAGGAAGCTCCAAATTTAGTGATTCAAATTGGGTTGGATTCAGGATGAAAAATATATCCAAATATGCAACCCAATTTGCAGGAAAACCAATAGAAAATTCTGGAGAATTCTTTAAAGCTTTTCAGCAAAAGAATTTTATAGGGAGTTTGATTCATCCAAAATTCCCCAAATTTTGCCAGGATATTCTTTAGGATATTAGGAGACTCCTGTAAAAGTTTCAGCTCATTTTGAGTTGATTTAGTTAGGGTAATTCTAATTCCAAATTTCTGTATTCAAATAAATACAGAAACATTTTCTGAGAATTTCCAAAACTTGGAAATTCAGTTCTGGGCATTCCATAGTTCCAAAAATTCTAGGAAAATTCATGCATACTCCCTGAGCTATGTATGAAATTATATTTCACTTGAATTTGCATGAAAGTGCAAATTTAATCAGAATTAATTCCTTTTTGCTTAAATGCTTAGGGAATTGTTCTGGGTGATCCACTTAGTGAAATGTTCTGAATTTTGGTCCAGAGGATTTTCTTGTGAGAAAGAACTCCCAAGAAAATTCTCAGCTCCATTGGAGCCCTGGATCATTATGTCCTGTTCAACCATTATTAGTTGATCCCCACCCAAGTGATGGAACCCCACTCATCACTTGATGATAGTGCTTAAACACAAACCCAAACCACTAGCACCAGTTTCATTTTAAATTCTTAAACAAAGTTCCAGTTTCAAACTTGGCTTTAGCATTTGTTAGCAAAAAGTTTTACAATTAAACATGTATGCATGTTCATAACGTGTAGTGTTTAAACGTGGAAGAGGGAAGGAGAAGGTGAACTTGGATCAAGGAACAAGAAGGGCAGAAGTTGAACTTCAAGACATCAGCAACTAACCCCCTATCACCTGACTTTAGTCACCTGCAAAACCAAGGCAAGCCCCGGTTTGCACTTAAGTTGTTTTCAAAGTTTTCCTATTGTTCACTACTATTGGTCAAAGTTTGTATGTGCATTAGGTCAAGGGTGTTTGATACTCCACTTGCATAACCAAACATGAACCCTGAGGTCAAGGGTAGAAGTGTGTCCTCGCTGTAGAATAAGGCCATGCTAAATAGACTAGGCATCCGGTAGAAGACGAGTAGTTGGAATCTACTCGCGAGTTATAGACGGGATTACCTGGGTGTAGAGGGAAAAAGAGGCAAACTAAACTTTACATTTCCAAAGATGAGACCGGACAGGATGGTTAGGCAGCGACAAGACGAGGTCTTGGTCGAGTAGCTCTGCCTGTGTCGGTTAAGGACCGATGCGTGTGCGGCACCCAGGAGCAGGTATTGGGTTGTGTACCGGATGCTTACTGACATATGGGAATCAGGAAACCGATGTACCAGGGTCACTGGGTTGTAGAGGCATACCACATCGTCTCGTTAGACCTATGAGCCCGAGACGGCGCGACTGGTTCTACAGTCTAGTGTCCTGCGAAAGGTGGCCACATACGACGTAATGAAAGACGCCAGAGTTGGGTCTTCAGAGGCGGGCGTATGTGTCGAGTTATCCGGGTAGTGTTTGATTCGAATCACCGTCCATTGCGGTTATTGATTACCGCTTGCTCCCTGTGTTGTGACGTAGTTAATCAAGTTGTGTGGGAATAGTTTGCAAAGTTTTAAATGCTGTTATGCTAATTATAAATTGCATAAAAACCATGTTTGAAGTAGAGATAGACAAACTAAAGTTATTTTTCACCTTGGGACAAGCAACATTGGAATGAAGTGTTTCTTGTTTGATTGTGGAGTTCCAATGTTGCTGGGCGCAAGGTCACTACTATTATGGCTAAAAATGTGAAAGTTAAGGATGAACTCGTAGGCGGGTCTTTTCGCAAATTACAGGATCAGGTCTTAAGTTACCCTCATGTAGAGTTGCATGATTTAGGAGAGACGGTTAAGTCTTGCTGAGCCCTGGTGCTCACTCTTGCTATATAAGTGGTTTTGCAGGTCAACTTCGACGCTATAATGAAGGTTGTCCGGTGAGACTCGAGAACTCCCGAGTCGTGTGACACATGGAGAACCTAGCCGCTGCCATGTCTTCGTGTTGCTAGCGAGAGGAGTCCGCGGGCTGGACCTCTTCTCGAGTGCCTCCTAGATATTCGACGTGAGCTGTTTATAGACTTCCGCTGTAGCTATTTTATGTAAAGTATTTACAAAGAACAGTTGTAAGCTTCCGCTTTGATTTATGTAATACATTGTTCCTTAAATGTGTGCTGTTGGGTGCCGCATAACACGGCACCACCCAATGCGATTCCCGGGCGAGGTGGCACGGCCCTGTGATCGGGGTCGGGCCCCCTCACAAGACTTAACCGACTCACTAGGCATGAAACTCTACATGAGGTGTATAATGAACATAGGATAGTAACATTGCAGCAAATGGACACGCCTACAAGTTCACCCTTAATTCATCTTTTAGCAACAAGTTAACAGTTCAGGAATCTGAAATTTAGTAAGCAATATTTGGTGGCACACATGTAGCAATACAATTATATCAATCAGCAATATTGAATCATCATATTTCATACATTAGCCTACGTCACGACTCAGTGACCAAGTGGTACTCTTCACCGCGAGGGACGGTGAATCGACTCGATATACACCTGCAGGGACACCCAAAGAGCACGTCACGTACGCCCACCCTTGGAGCTGCACAGCACGCTCACTCGATGTCGTACGGGACAACCTTTCACCCAACAGCCCACACGTCGATCCGGTCGCACCGAAACGAGCAGGAGGTTCCCTACACAGAGCATCTCTCTAAGCCGGTTAGCAGATTTCCACCTTGCTACCCTCATCCTACACCTATAAATCGGTGTGTTATGCCTCGACGCCCGGAGGTTTAGGTTACATCGGTTTATCGGGGCCCATATATCCGATATGCCTTCGGTACATTCAAACTTGATCAGCGTGGGACGCACACGGATCGGTCCTCAATAGACACGGACAGAGCTGCGCACACAAGACTTCCTCTTGCTGCGCCCTAGCCCCTGCCAAGTCTCATTTTTCATTACTAAGGTGATCTCACATCACTCGAACCAATTCCGTGTGTCCCAAGTCTAACTCACGAGTAGATTTCAACTACTCGACTTGTACCGAATTCCTATGAATCATTACGCATAGCCTGTCTATTCGAGGCCCTAGACACTACCCTCACTCTTGGGAAAAGTTCTGGTTATGCAGTGGGGTATTCATCCATCCTACACCTAATGCACATACACACTTCACACTACGTATGTAAACAAAGCAAAACTTTATAAAAGGCTTAATGCAAACTGGGGCTTGCCTTGGTGCTGCTGGTCAGGGGTTAGTTCCTCTTCCAGAAGAAGGAAGTCAAGTACCTCCGGAGCCTCCTCACCTTCAGCGACTACACGTTAATAAAATACTACATGTTAATGGATATGCACATGAGTTTATTGTAATGTTTCTGTTACATGTTCTAATAACAAGTTTTTAACAACTGGAACTCTGTTCAAGAATTTAAAATGAAACTGGGGCTAGTGGTTTGGGTTTGGATCTAAGCACATGATTAAGTGTTAAGTGGTTATCCCCCTCTTCCACATTGATCACCTCAAGTGGTTAAACAGAGCAGGGGTGATCCAGAGCTCCAATGGAGCTGAGAATTTTTGTGTGAGTTCCTTGTCACAAGAAAACCCTATGGACCAAAAATTAGCACTTTTCGTTGAGTGGTTTGTTCAGAATAATTTTCTTAGCAAATAAGCAAAGAAGAATTAATTCTGAGGTAACACCCCTGTTCATGCCCAACTTAATGAACTAAAATTTGAATTATAGCTCCTAGAGTTTGCATGAATTTTCCTAGCTGTTTTGGAGCTAAGATCTGCCCAGAACTGAATTTCCGAGTTTTGGAAATTCTCTGAAAATGTTTCTGTATTCAAATGAACACAGCACCTTCAAATCTGAATTGCCCTGGTAAAATCAACTTCAAATTGTCTGAAACTTTTACAGGGGTTCACTAATATCCAAAGGAATATTCTGGCAAAATTTGAAGATTTTTGTATGAACCAAACGCCCTCTAAATTTTTTCTGAAAATCTTTAAAGAATTTTCCAGAATTGATTAATGGATTTAATATAAATTGGGTTGCATATTTGTATAGAGATATGCAAGATGAATCCAACCCAATTTGAATCACTAAATTTGGAACTTCCTACACAAAGTTATGAATTTCTAAAGTTTGGGCTGAAACTGGAATTGTTTTGCTATTGGAAAAAGAACCTGGGCCCACGCTTTAAATCCCAGCCAGTGAGAACCGAGAACACACGGGCCACAGGGTTACCCCGCACGCAGCCACACGGGATCCTGGGCCATATTCAATCTGGTTTTAAACTCCCCCTCACTGACCGGTGGGCCTGCCCCACCCTTCTTCTTCCTCCGAGCCCTCTTTCCCGCGCGCGCGCTGACCTCGCCGGACCGAGGCGGCGCCTCGCCGGCTGAGTGTTTCCGGCCGTCTCCCGGCCGGAGGCTCGCCTCCTGGGGGTTTATGGGGTCGGGAAACTTGTTTGTGGGCTCGGTTCGGGCGCTAGGGGACCGGAACTGTGCCGTCGGCGTGCGACGGTCTCAGGGGATGTTCGGTATCGTTGCTCGGTGGTGCTAGCCTTCCAACGACCCAGCCCCTCCATTCTAGAGCACCAGTGGGTGCTAGGGAGGCATGGCAAGTACTCCCCTGCTCATGGCAACACCTCAAAAGGGGTTCTCACCGTGCGCCCGCTCCATGCCGCACGGTTGATGTAGGAACAACATAAAATACCCCACACCGCGTCCGTTTCCTAACTAGGGTTGTGAAGAGAAATCGACCGCTAGCCAGTCTAGTTTGCGTGTGCACGGTCTGGGTGCCAAAGAACGAAGATTACGGACGAATTCGACAGATCCTTCCTGGAGGTCCGAGTGTATGCACCTGGAGAAAAACGTCTAATTGACACTCGATGGTCCGCCGTTGGGGCTGTGGCTTGGCCAGTAGCAGCACGACTATCCGACGCGTCTCAGAGTGGCCTCGCTCGGCTGTGGAAGCCTTTGGTCCGAGCTCCCCACGGTGAGCCGGTGTCGGCCGTTTCTCTCAGTTATCGCCGATAGTTACCGAGCTAGGTTCTGGTGGCGAAAACTCGGCTGTCTTCGGGCTGAGGAGGTAGAGGACGAGTAGCTGGTGTGGTTTTGGGCTCGTAGAGGCGCTGCACGCGAAGGCTCGGCCGAATTCTTGGTGGAAGTCGGTCGGCGACCGTCGGGGTTGTTCAGTGCAAAGCGACGTGGGCAGTGACGACCTTCACGTGGCTGTGCGCGTTATCATCGCTTCAGTCGGTCTCCCACGGCGCGCTCGGCTCGTGCGGTGTCCCTCCCACTCGGGCGTGGGAGCAGGAGCAGGCGCGATGTGCTCGATCGGTGTCGGTGAGAAACAGGCACCTCTCGGCTGGAGAACAGTCCTCCCACTGACCTGTGGGCCCAACTTTCCCCCTAATCCTCTCTTCCCCATTTCTTTTGTAAATATCCCAGCTACTAAACATTGAATGAAAGACTTAGCCCCCAAGTATTGGTTTGAATTTGAGTTCTCAAATTTAAACTTTGTTGGGTTAAATTTGCTTCATGTTTCAACTGAAATTCAAATTCTGTTTTGAATTATTGCAAATTTAGCTCCCGACAAGATGAACTCCAATGGGGATGAAAATTGGTGGGCTAGCTCAGAAAAATATTCTGAATTTGAATATGAAGCTAACTTTTGAATTTGAGGGATGAAAGTTGCTGCAATTTGAATTTACATTCAAATTGGCCTCTTTATCAATTACCTCCAAAAGTGCCTCAAAAGTTGTTGGATTTACATGAAACTTGGCTTGAACCTTCCCAGGACTTTTTAAGTCCTAGGGATGAGCTCAACCTCTCATGTTCATGTGTAGAAATCCTACTTTGTGAAAGTGAAGGTTTTCCCCTCTAAACACTCTTTTGATGGAGGTTACTTGCTCTTCACCATTTTTCACAAGATATCCACAAAAAAACTGCGGTGTTGTGAGGTGATGAAAAGTTTTTGCATGTCCCTTTTTGTTGGGCTTTTACAATATGACTCTGGATCATCTCTGGATCAAAAGTTATGATTGCTCAAGTTTGACAGAATTTCTGGATAAAATTTGCCAGCATCTCCTCTGAATGTGGCTGTTTTTATCACAGTTGTACATCAAAATATAGTACAATTCCGAACAATCTATACTAAAAAATTGTTGAAAATTTCATAACCTTTCCAACGGTGTATAATATGACCCTTAGGGATTTTTCTACAGAAAATTATGGCTAATTTACAGAAACATCCAGAGAAGTTTGCATCTGCCCTGTTTCTGGACTGTTTGCATTCAACTGGACATTCAACCAATTTGGCGTGTGATTTTGCTCTGGGGGTCTACAGACAAGTTTTAGAGAACTTAAAAACTGTAGGATCGAAGTATACGTGTAAAGCTACCAGAGGGGGGTGATGGTAGATAAAAACTTTTCAGCGGAAGCAACAAAACACCCCTCAGCAGAAAACAGATCTGTTAAAGAAACCATGTGTGCAACTAATCTAAACGTGTTCAATTGTGACAAAACTAGTATATATTGTAGAGAATCAAGTCACGAAGACGTCACAACAATAATCATGAAAATCCGTTGAGAGAAACTCAAGTTACGATCGAAAGATCGAACAAAAGTCAATCTGTCCTACGCGAGAAAAAACAGTTCTGGAATACTGCAAAGAAACTCGTGTATATCAGAAATAACAAATTCAATGACTGTGAACTATTCACAGATGATAGATAATCAAGTTGTTAAGACAACCGAAAAAGAATCACATCAATTGGATATGTAAAACTCGAGTTATGATAAAACCACCGAAGCAAGGTAGTGCTGAACAGAAACTCGACGAGAAAAACTTGTCTGAAACAAGTCGGACGAACAAGGCACAAAAGTTCCTTTAGAATACGAATTTTATTTATCAAAACACAAGAGGAACAGCCCCAAAGTCGTTCCTCACGAGCTCTGGCCTCCCTTTCTTATATAACCAGGCCGAAGGCCAACTCAACTCAAACTAGGACTCCTACTCCTACTTGGATTCAAACTGTAACTTTTCAATACTGCTTAGGACTATTCTACACGCAGATAGAAGCAATCTTAAGAATTCCAAACACCTTAGAAACGTATCCCACATTCCTAAAATAACTCAAATTCGTGACCCACATGAAATCCTATCATAACCAACTCGAAACATTCCATATTCGAGTCAAACATGACTCAGCCGCAGCCTGAGTCCATAACCTAGTCGGTTGGACCTTTCCGACCAATTCTTTACGTCCACATCTCTTCATCACGCCTTGGAACCATGCAGCCACGTCCATGCACTCCTTGCACACGTGCAAACATCTTCTAACGATGTCCAAGATACCTTCATATGCATTGTTCTTGATTCAAACATACTGCGCAATCTCTCGATCAACTCAACCACAATTCCTCCCAAACTTGGTTGTTGAACCTCATCTTCTCTCTAGACTAGTTCAATGGATCCCTTCACCAGCCATGTCTTGAACTCAAGCAACACCTGCACATGAATAAACAACCAATACTTCCGAGCACAAGTCCTCGACTTGACTCTCGTTAGTTTCGAAACTACAACATCTTACGTGAGCACCTCACATAAGCATGTTGTAAACCATAGCAAAATGATATCAGCCATAACCACCAAAACACACCAAAAACTTAGTAAAATAATACTAAGCAAACTTTTCATAAGAGTAAAGCAAGTTCGAAACATTGCAAGTTAAAAGCAGAACCATTGCAATCAAGCTCCGAACCTTACCAAAGCTAACCGTACCTTGAACCAGAGCTTACCAAAGCTAGTCGGACCCAGCGCCAGAGCTTACTAAAGCTTAGTCGGACCTAGCATGGAACTTACCAAAGCTAGTCGGACCTAGCACCGGAGCTAGCAAAAACAAGTTGGACCTAGCCAAAATAAGTCAGACCTAGACAAAGCAAGTCGGACCTTACGTCGAATCTTGCTAGAGCTACCCAAAACAAGTCGGACCTATCGTCGGACCTTGCAGGAGCTCGGACCTAGAGTCGGACCTTGTTAAAAAGGTGTTTTGGTAGTATTCAAAACTTTTATCGTCAAAGCCAATGTATTCAGCACACATAGGTCTCACAATCTCCCCCTTGATGAATGCATTGGCAACACCACTTAAAAAATCCGAACATTGGCTTATTCACATGAAAAGTTTTGAAAACAATTCCCCGCCCTTGTAAATCAGAAATAAAATGAGAAGAAAAACAAAAATACCAAAAATTCTCCCCCTGAGAAGAATCGTGCCAAAACACTTGTGAATGTGTGCAATGTGTGATCAGTTTCTCCCCCTTTGACAATGTATTCAGCAAGGTACAAAAGAGAAATTTTAATTTGTTATGAGCACATTATAACATATACATATAAAACAAAGCTCATCCAAATCATACTATCAAGTAACTTACACTAACACATCAATGAGATACATAAAGTAGTGTAAGCCATGCTAGAGATCAAGTGTAATTTTCAATTTAAGCAAGTCATCATCACACAAACTTAACTATTTCAAAACCTGAAAGCATGACACTTGTTGCTGCATTTAAAGCACAAATTTTGATCTTATGACTTTTGCAAGAGATTATATGCAGCATCAGCCTTATTCTAACCAACCAAGCCAAGCCTATGTCATTTGACAGTCAGAAGCTTAAGGACATGGTTTTAGTCATACACAACTCCTTTCAAGTTCATATCTAAGTTCAATGATAAGCCATCTCAAAAGAAGAAGTGTGATGCATGCATATTCTCTTGATCTTTTCTCATTTTTTATTTGAACATAAAAACTCAACATGTGAGTTGATTACTTGATTAATTCTTTATGATTAAAAGCACTTGTGAGCATGCAACAAGTTCAAAACAACAAGAAAGTTCGATCATGACCAGATTTAGTGTAAGTAATTATTCCAATTACTACACAATGTAAAAACTTAAAATTTATAACACGAGTAATGTAGTAAGAACTTTCAGCATGAAAAAGGAATCACAAAGTCATATATGCATGAAATACTATGCTCATATTATTTTAATTTCAGATTCACACATAGACTTCCCAAGTTTCAAAATTCTCCCTCAATTTAAGCCATGAGGATGCATAACCCCTATTTCACTATGAATGTAACAAAAACGAGTGAAATCCAAAGGTTTTGTAAAAATGTCAGCCAATTGTTGTTCGTTATCTACATGGTGAAGCACAATGTTCCCTTTTTTGACATTATCACGGAGAAAGTGATACCTAATGTCAATGTGCTTAGTTCTCGAATGTTGCACGGGGTTTTTAGCAATGCAAATGGCACTTGTGTTATCACAAAACAGTGGAACACTATCTAGATCACCCCCATAGTCCTTAAGTGTTTGAACAATCCAAATAATTTGTGAGCAAGCACTAGCAGCAACTACATATTCAGATTCTGCTGTGGATTGTGCATCTGAACTTTGTTTTCTAGAGGACCAGGCAACAAGTGAATTACCAAGAAAATGACAAGCACCAGAAGTACTTTTCCTATCAATCCTACAACCCCCAAAATCAGCATCAGAAAAAGCTTTCAAAGTAACGGTTTAGGAAGAAGGAAGAAAAATGCCAAATTCTTAAGTTCCATGTAAGTACCTGAGAATCCTTTTGACAGCTTGACGATGTGAAGCACTTGGGGAGGCTTGAAACTGTGCACAAAGGTATACGCTGAATTGTATGTCCGGTCTTGATGCCGTGAGATACAAAAGTGATCCGATCATGCTTCTATATTCTTTTTGATCAATGGGATCACAATCTTCATCAAGTTCAAGTGTTGTTGCTGTTCCCATTGGTGTCCGAAGAGGCTTGCTTTTGTCCATGTTGAAGTGACTTAGGAGATCTTTTGTATACTTTGTTTGATGCACAAAGGTACCCTCCTTGGTTTGCTTGATTTGCCGCCCTAAAAAGTACGTGAGTTCTCCCATCATACTCATCCCAAATTCTGAACTCATCATAGCTGAAAACTTGGACACAAGATCATAAGAAGCACAACCAAAGATAATATCATCCACATACACTTGAACGAATAATGAGTCATTGCCATGCTTAAGCACTAAAAGAGTTTTATCAACCTTGCCCATGGTAAACCCCTTTTCAAGTATGAATGTTTTTAACCTATCATACCATGCTCTAGGGGCTTGTTTGAGACCGTACAAGGCTTTGGACAGTTTGTAAACATGATTAGGAAAATTTGGATTTTCAAAACCAGGTGGTTGTTTGACATAAAGCTCCTCATCTATGTAGCCATTAAGAAAAGCACTTTTAACATCCATTTGATATAGCTTAAAACCTTTAGATGCAGAAAAAGCTAACGAAATTCTTATGGCTTCTAATCTAGCAACAGGAGCAAAAGTTTCATCAAAATCTAGACCTTCAACTTGTGTAAAACCTTGAGCAACCAACCTAGCCTTATTCCTAACCACAACCGCATCCTCACTTTGTTTATTTTTAAACACCCATTTAGTTCCAATTAAAGTGTGACCTTGAGGTGGAGGTACAAGTTTCCAAACATTATTTCTTTCAAAATTTTCTAACTCTTCTTGCATGGCAATAATCCAAGATTCATTAGTGAGTGCGTGTGATATATCTTTGGGTTCAAAAGAAGCAACAGAAGCAGAATGAGCATGAGAATTGGGATTGAAAAACCTGGATCTTGTAACTCGTTCATGCAAGATTCCAATAATTTGTTGTGGAGGATGACCTTTGAGAATCCGTAGGGGAGTGGACACTTCACAAGCTTCTTCTTATTCTTCATGTTCATCACAAATAGATGAGCTTGTGACGTGAGGACGATCTGGACCAGCAATGGTGGTCGTCGGTGCTGGCTGTGAATCAAGATCAGGAGCTGGAACAATGTCATTAGCTGCTGAATTTTCGGGCAGCAGCACACTTCTTCCTCTTCTTTAACGAAAATACTTCCCCTGCGGATATGGATTCAGACCTGCAATATTTGAACTAGTACCTGGGCTAGCTTCATCAAAAGAAACCTCACAGGTCTCCACAATTTTGTTAGTATCAAGTAAAAGCACACGGTAGCCTCTAATATGAGATGGATAACCAAGAAACATGCTATCAACAGATCTAGCTTCAAATTTATCAAGATTACCATGTTTCTTAACAAAGCATTTGCAACCAAAGACCCTAAAGTGTGTGACACTAGGCCTATGTCCAAACCTGAGCTCATATGGTGTTTTACCTAGCTTAGCACGCAAGAAAACACGATTTGAGACATAACAAGCGGTTGCAATTGCATCAGCCCAAAATTTCCTAGGAGTTTGATATTCATCAAGTATAGTCCTAGCCATATCAACTAAGGTTCTGTTCTTTCTCTCTACAACACCGTTTTGTTGAGGTACATATGGTGAAGAAAATTGATGATCTATTGCATTTTCAGCACAAAAGTGATCAAATGATTGATTTTTAATTCGGTTCCATTATCACTTCTAATTGCTCTTAAAGATCCTGGGTGATCAATTGATAATCTAAGAAATAAAGTTCTAAAGTGACTAAAAGCTTCATTCTTAGATGCCATAAAGTAAACCCAAGAGTATCTAGAATAGTCATCAACAATCACAAGAACATACCATTTACCTCCGAAGGATTGAACACGTGAAGGTCCTACGGTGTCAAGGTGTAAAAGTTGACCTGGTTCAGTTGTCATGGTCATTGTGAGAGGAGCATGTGAACCTGCAACCATCTTAGCATGTCTACAAGAAGAGCACACAATTTCTTTGTACCCTTTAAGCTTAGGCAGCCCACGTATGCGATCAAGAGCACTAACACGCGTGAGATGATCAAAGCCTACGTGACCAAATCTACGATGCCAAAAATATAAATCTTTGGAATCATTTGCATCTAGACATCTATGCTTAGAGGAAGACATATCAAAATCAGCTTTAAAAACTCTTCCAAACCGAGACATGTTAAAGATAAGCTCACTATTTGAACCTACAACTTTGCAACAGTTTTTATTGAAAATAATTTCCAGATTTTCATCTAGCAATTGTGAAACAGAAAGCAAGTTGTATTTCAAATTTTTGACAAGTGTCATATCCTTCAAAGTGTAGTGATCATTTACTCTAACCGAACCCTTAGCAATTATAGGAGTTGAAAAATTATTGACAAAAGTAACATTCTCTACACGTGACACAAAAGAGAGAGGAGAACAATTCTTTGTTACCGGTCATGTGGCGTGAGCAACCTGAATCCACAACCCAAATGTTCTCCTTCCTCAAGCGTGTAACCTACATAGAAGCACAATACGTCGATGACTCTATACCAGGGTTAGTTAAAAGGCATTAAGGAATCCGGTACTGAGTCACACAACGTCCAGCAGGAATAACACGCGAAAGCTGAGATAAAACAGCAGGTTTATGAGTCAAAGTTTGAGATTTTTTGTTCTTAACTACTGACCTATGAGGTGTTACTTGTGTAGCACGAAAATCAGTAGCTCCGGAGGCAAAAACAGAAGGTCCGGAGGCAAAAACTGAAGCTCCGGAGGCAAAAACTGAAGCTCCGGGGGTAAACTTTGAATATTTCTGACTCATAACAGCAGGTTGCATGTTCCTGACATTCGGTTTAGTATGTGCAGCAAATTATGCATGAAAGTTATAAGATCTAGCTTGCATTCTTTTCTTTTTATGTTGTTTAGCTAGTCTATAACAAAAATCTATGACATGACCATCTCTACCACAATAGGTAGAATGAAATTTAACTTTGTATTCATGTCTAGATGAGCATGCAGTATGCTTATTTGAACCCGAATGTGACATTACTCCTGCAGATTTAAAAACCACTTCTTTTTGTTTAGGAACTGTTTGAATCAAACCACTTCCTAATGATTTTACAATTTTAGGTGGATGTTCCTTAGCATGAGCATGTGAATCAAAACCTAAACCAGTTTTATCATTGCAAGACTTGGAAGAATTCAGCAGCAAGTTTAGGTTCTTATTCCCATTACAAAACCGATCTAATGTCCTATGCATGTTATCAAGTTTATTTGATAGATCAAGGCAATTTTCACATGAAGTTTTTCCTTTTAATTTGCAATTGGAACAATATTTAACTTCATGAGAACGTAAAGCATTGTTCAATATAGAAATTACTTTCATAGCATCTTGTAGTTTCTTATCAAGATCATCGCAAATAGAACAATGCAAATCAATTGTAGAACAACAAGCATCTTTCAAGTTTTTATCATTAAGTGCAGCAAGCTTTTTGTTCTTTTCGATTTCAAGTTCAAGTTTATCAAGTGTGGAGGTGTGTGCACTTCTTAGAGAGGACAATTGTACATATATTAAATCACATGAGGAACAAGAATCATCACTAGGAATCAAGGATTTTAAACGATTAATTTCAGATTCTAATGACTCAATTTTAACACCATTGTCCCTAAGCTTTTTGTCCTTTTTCTTAACAATAATAGTGGCACGAGAAATAGCATCACACATTTCTTCGCAAGTAGGACATACCTCTTCGTTGTCACTGTTGTGTTCTGCATCCTCCATACTTGATTTTGATTTGCCCACCATGAAGCACAAGTTTGCTAGATCATCTTCATCTTCATCACTTCCAATGTCTACATCACTCGAGCCAAGTTCTTGAAGTGCGGTGATGAAACAGTTTATCAGTTTGCGTCCTGTAAAACCCTTCTTTTTCTTGTTGGTGTTGCCAAAAGAGGACTTGACTTTATTCTGCTTTTCATCACGGTTAGAAGGACCTGAAAGGTTAGGGCAATCTGTATGAAAGTGTCCTGTCTTACCACATTCAAAACATCGTTGAGGTCCGGAGCTTCCTCTCCTTCTAGTTCTCACATTTTGCAATGCTTTTGATAACCTAGTAGAAAGAAGTACTAGCTCCTCCTCTGGAAACTCCTCAATCTGTTCCAGGCTTAGTGAAGACAGCAAAGCAAGTGTATTGCTAGATGATTGGCCGGAGCTAGGCATATCACATTGTGAGACAAATGCAATAGTCTTATTTGGGTTTTTACGTGATATAATGTCAATTTCATGAGTTTTTAGCTTAGAATAAAGCACATCTAATGTAAGAGTACTCATGATAGTGGATTCACATATGGATGTTACTTTCATCTCCCAAATTGACATGTCTAATGCACTTAGTAATTGTCTAGCATTTTCAGCATCTGAAAAATTAACATTGATGCTATGCAAGTTGCTGAGAATTTTATTAAAGCGAGCAAAGAGGTCATCAATGGACTCACCGGGTTGCATCTCAAAGTGCATGTATTCTTTCTTGAACATATCCTGTCTTACCTCACAAAGTGCTCTCCACACATCGCACGCCGATCGGAGGTGTGCAACACGGTTGAAGTCGCTCTGAGTTAGTCCTTGTATGATCAAGTTCCGAGCCTTGTTGTTGTCGACATCTCTCATGTTTGTAGCCGTGACTTGATCGTTTGAAGGCACATCGTAAGGCTTGTACACCTTTTCCCATATTGCAAAGCCTTGCGCCTAGATGAAAGCTTCCATGCGTGCCTTCTAAACCTGAAAATCAATACCACTAAACACACAAGGTTTGGCAGAGTATTTCTCCATGATGATTAGTCAAAACACATGCAAATCATAAAGATTAGAGCAACCTGGCTCTGATACCAATTGTAGGATCGAAGTACACGTGTAAATCTACCACAGGGGGAGTGAATGGTAGATAAAAACTTTTCAGCGGAAGCAACAAAACACCCCTCAGCAGAAAACCAATCTGTTAAAGAAACCGTGTGTGTGACTAATCTAAACGTGTTCAACTGTGACAAAACTAGTATATATTGTACAGAATCAAGTCACGAAGACATCACAACAAGAATCATAAAAATCCGTTGAGAGAAACTCAAGTTACGATCGAAAGATCGAACAAAGGTCAATCTGTCCTACGTGAGAAAAACAGTTCTGGAATACTGCAATAAACTCGTGTAGATCTAAAACCACAAATTCAATGACCTTGAAATTTTCACAGATGATATATAATCAAGTTGTGAAGACAACCCAAAAAGAATCACATCAATTGGATCTGTAAAACTAGAGTTATGATAAAACCACCGAAGCAAGGTAGTGCTGAACAGAAACTCGACGAGAAAAACTTGTCTGAAACAAGTCGGACGAACAAGGCACAAAAGTTCCTTTAGAATACGAAATTTATTTATCAAAACACAAGAGGAACAGCCCCAAAGTCGTGCCCTGCTAGCTCTGGCCTTCCTTGCTTATATAAACAGCCCGAAGGGCAACTCAACTCAAACTAGGACTCCTACTCCTACTTGGATTCAAACTGTAACTTTCCAATACGTCTTAGGACTCTTCTATACGCAGATAGAAGCAATCTTAAGACTTTCAAACACCTTAGGAACGTATCCCACATTCCTAAAATAACTCAAATTCATGACCCACACGAAATCCTATCATAACCAACTCAAAACTTTCCATATTTGAGTCAAACATGACTCAGCCACAGCCTGAGTCCATAACCTAGTCGGTTGGACCTTTCCGACCAATTATTTACGTCCACATCTCTTCATCTCGCCTTGGAACCATGCAGCCACGTTCATGCACTCCTTGCACATGTGCAAACATCTTCTAACAACGTCCAAGATACCTTCATATGCATTGTTCTTGATTCAAACATACTGCGCAACCTCACGATCAACTCAACCACAATTCCTCCCGAACATGGTCGTTGAACCTCATCTTCTCCCTAAGACTAGTTCAATGGATCCCGTCACCAGCCATGACTTGAACTCAAGCAACACCTGCACATGAATAAACAACCAATACTTCCAAGCACAAGTCCTCGACTTGACTCTCGTTAGTTCCGAACTACAACATCTTACGTGAGCACCTCACATAAGCATGTTGTAAACCATAGCAAAATGATATCAGCCATAACCACCAAAACACAACAAAACTTAGTAAAATAATACTAAGCAAACTTTCCATAAGAGTAAAGCAAGTTCGAAACATTGCAAGTTAAAAGCAGAACCATTACAATCAAGCTCCGAATCTTACCAAAGCTAACCGGACCTTGAACCGGAGCTTACCAAAGCTAGTCGGACCCAGCGCCGGAGCTTACTAAAGCTTAGTCGGACCTAGCACGGAACTTACCAAAGCTAGTCGGACCTAGCAAAAACAAGTCGGACCAAGCCA
Source organism: Neostapfia colusana (assembly GCA_030760725.1). Lineage (NCBI taxonomy): Eukaryota > Viridiplantae > Streptophyta > Magnoliopsida > Poales > Poaceae > Neostapfia > Neostapfia colusana. The sequence continues at coordinate 22,674,482 of JASWHV010000006.1, read as the reverse complement.
AAATAATTCAGACCTAGACAAAGCAAGTCGGACCTTACGTCGGATCTTGCCGGAGCTATCCAAAACAAGTCGGACCTATCGTCGGACCTTGCAGGAGCTCGGACCTAGAGTTGGACCTTGTTAAAAAGGTGTTTTGGTAGTATTCAAAACTTTTATCGTCAAAGCCAATGTATTCAGCACACATAGGTCTCACAAAAACCTTTCAGAACTGTATAATACACCTCCATTTCGTCAATATACTAAGAGTTATGCTCTGTCAAAGTCCAGCAAAAATTTCTGCCAGAACAGAGCACTCTGTTTTTTAGATCAAATGAAGCCTAGCAATTCTCTCCTTTGAAGCTTAGTCCAAATGAAGAGCTCAGTAACAAATATGTGTTCTTTAACTTCCATATTTAGTTAAAAGTTAGTCATGAATGATTTCTTCATAGGAAAGAAAACTATCAAGTGTAGTACGGTGACGATGCACCGTAAGACATATGACGGTACTACGTTGCCTCACCAAAGAAAATCCTAACCGGCTTACATCGGCATATACGTATCCATAGGTGGCACTAAGACGGTCACTCACAAACTTGTTCTACTCGGACTAGGGTTTTCGTGGTTAGTACCTGCATAAAACACACACAATCATCAGGTTCAGATGCACACCGAACCCAGTCCCAATACAGTTCATACACCCATTTGTCATCACTCGCACGGGTGTTGTCAAGCCAAACACGCCTTGAGCTACGTGTTCACGTTACTAACCACGTGACGGGGTCTCCCATACTTGCCCGTAGCACGCCAGGGAAGGGCGTTGCTCAAATACCCCAAACGACATGAAGAGTCGTAGAGGATACCCATGCTGGCCGGGATGCCTGCCACCCGTGCGGCTCCACCCTTCAGCTTGTGCGCACTGGTGGACAGCGCTTACATGCACCCCTAATAACATGGAAAGTTCCGAGATGCAAATAAGTTAGGTTGCCACCTTCATAATAAGCTAATATAGTAGTACTTATGTGGGCCTAGTACCGTTATCTCACCGTATCCTAAGTTTTTATCGTAATATGATCCTCAATCTGTGCACTATTCCCAACACAGCTCTGATACCACGCTGTGAGGGCCCGTACCCGATCACGGGGCCGTGCCGCTCGCCTGGGAGTCGCGTCGGGTGGTGCCGTGCGATGAGGCACCTAACAGCACACGGGTCGAGGACAACATCATATTACATAAAGTCTTTTACGGAAACGTACAAAGAGTACTTTACAAATACTTTACCTCAAATACTATTACAGCGGAATACTATGACTCTCACGACTGATTTCTAGTTTAGCATAAAAGTACAGTCCAGCCCGCAGACGTTTCTTACTAGCAACACGAATACAAACCGCGGTGGCGAGGATGTGCGAGGGCCTCACGGCCTCGACGAGCCAGGATCACGCTGAGGGGTGCTGCTTTGCACAGCACCAGATAACAAACATAAAAGGTACAAAGCAGAAGCAAAGTTTTATTACATAAAAGAGTTTATGAACATATTTATAACAAAATATGTTCAGTCCACACTCACGGGCGTAGACTACGCACAGAGTTCATGTTGAGCCCGTGAACGTGTCCCCTCTAGCACACACGCACACTAACACGGCAGCGTGCACGACTCCCATTCGACGGGGTTATCCTCTTGGGAGTCCGTCTCCTCCTCGGGAGTCTCCTTCTCATAACACCCTGCAAAAGCGTCAAACACAAGCAGTGAGCACGATGGCTCAACAAGACTCACCCGTCTTTCCTATACATGAAACTTCTACATGTTGGATTACGTGTAAATGGGAATGTAAGTTGCAAAGGACTCGCCTAAATAGTTGAACCTTACTTTCAAGTTTTAGCAGCAAGTTGTGGAGAACCTCACGCTAAGTCACATTAGAGAGCCACAATCAAACTAGAAACACATTTCTCTCATGTGCTTTGCCCAAGGTTGAAAAGAACTTTAATTAGCTCTAAACTATAGCACTTCATTAGCAATTAAGGTACATCATTCAAATCAGCAAACATTTAACATGAATCCAGCCTGTTCTTTCTACGTCATGGTACAGTGAATAAGTTGTACTCACTGACCGCAAGGAGTGGCGATTATAATCGATTTACACCTGCAGGGTTACCCGAACAACCCATCACATACGCCCGTACTCGATGTTGGGGGGACCACACCGTGGTTCACCCACTCCAGGATAGCATAGGGTGGTGCCATGCGATGCGGCACCCAACAGCACACAAGAAAAGATAAAGAACAACATACAAACTTTTATTTGATATAAAAAGAGCGGAAGTCTTTTGCAAACATACTGTACAACAGAAGTATTATGCATACTACACTCTTCTAGTAACTAAGAAAAAAGTGTAGCCGTCCAGCCCGGGGACGCTACACACTAGCAGCACTCAAACGAAGATCACGGCGGCGTGCAGGGATCCAGCTCGGCCGTGTACCCCGACGGGGGCACCGCCTCGTCCTCGGACCCCTCCTCATAGCTCTCACCTGCAGACAGCTCAAATATTGCGACCGTGAGCACGATGGCTCAGCAAGGCTTAACTGACAACCCTAATCATGAAACTCTACATGCAGGGATTAGTAATATGGGGTAAAGACATTGCAATAAAGACACACCTACAAGTTAATCCTTACTTTCAGTTTTATAGCAGCAGTTTAATTAGCTTTAGGCAGCCTTCACATCGGAAGTCCACAATCAAACAAGAAACACTTTCCTCCAATGTGGTGATGCCCAAAGTGGAAAATAAACTTAATTAGCTCTACATCTACAGCGGACATGGTTTCCAAATATTAATAGTTCATCACAGCATAATATCATTCATCTGACTTCTTTCACTTCTTACTACGTCACAGAACAGTGAACAAGAGGTACTCAAATAACCGCGAGGGACGGTGATTGCAATCAGGAGACACACGGACAACACGTCACATACACCCACTTTCAGAAGTGTGATGCCACACACCATCTTACTCTGTTTTATGCAACAACCTTTCAAAGGAAACCCAAATGCCAAATCGGTCCATCCGTAATGGGCAGGAGGTCCCCGCGTGGAGCGTGACTGTGCCCACCAGCAGATTTACACCTTACTACCCTCAACCCACTCCTATAAAACGGTTGGGTAAGCCTCAACACCCAGGTTAACCCATTACATTGGTTTCCTGCTTATGTCAGTATGCCATCCGGTACTGTTTGATACTTGTTCATGAGGCCCGCACACGACTCGATCCTCAATCGACACCAACAGGGCTACACGTGATACCTCCGCTCACTGCATCTTATTCCCCCTGCTGGGTCTCAGTTTCACATTCTTAAGCCATTCTCTACTCTTTCCCATACCGTGTGATAAAACCTTACCTCGCGAGTAGGTTCCAACTACTCGACTTCTACCGAGATCCTAAGCACATTAGCATGACATTTCTCTACTCGTCGAGTCTATAAACTTCTCAACCCTTCATAGGATTTAAAGCCATGCAAGTGGGGTTTCAAACACCTAACTATAATGCAACCATTTCAACCTAGGCATCAGTGATACAAATGAAAAACTTTATAAAAGGTACTTAAATGCAAACCGGGGCCTGCCTGGTTGCGAGTTAAACCGGAAGTCAGCGTCTGGATTGGAGGACGTCCAACGGCTCCGGTGCATCCTCAACTTCGGTCACTATATGAAATGTAGCAAAATATATGTATAAGTGCTAATGAAGTATAAGAATTACACTTCTATTCATAACTACTGCTATTTATGTTCCTTAATTTGCTTTGTAATTTTTCCAGTGGATACTATACTCTCTAAGGATGATCTGAGCAAAATTTGGAGAAATTTCATTGCACCCTGTGGTCTCCAAAATCCCCACAAGTACAAGGCTTCTCTGAATTTTGAGCCCAAATCTGGAGTTTTAACATGTCTAACAGTGTAAGATCTAATTAGGGTATGTCTCCATGGTTCTAACAAAATTTGTTTCACCATTTTTGGAGCTACCAACCGGGAGATATGAATTTTTGAAGTTGATATAAAATGCTGAAAAGTTTCTGTTTAGAATTTGAATTTTTAAATAAAGGCTGAACTTTGGAAGACGATTTAGCCTAGCAAATGAACTCCAATGAAGCTTAAATTTTTACTGGAGCTCAGTAAATAGGAAAAGGATTTGCTTCCTAAATTTTGGAATGTTTCATAAAGAATTGCTCCTGGAATAAATCTCTAAAGGATTTAATAAAAACATATTTACAGAAATTCCTGGGCATTTTCATAGCAAGCACTTTGTTTCTCTGCAAAGTACATCTTATAAGGAGTCCAAAAAAATTTGTCTCACCATTTTTGGAGTTTTTACACAAAGTTATGGGTTTTTCAAGTTTGAACCACTTTTTGTTTGAAGTTTACATAGAGAACTCAAATGTGGGGCCCGCTAGTCAGTTCTTTATTCAACCTCTCCACAGTGAACTCGCGCGCACAGAAAACCGGATCTTGGCGTGTGCCATTCTCCCTCGTTTCTCAACCAAATCGGCTCCGGTTTAGCCCTACACGACCGTTGAAACGTGGCGCAGATGCCGGGCAAGGTCTCACCGCTTGAAAATGGCCGGAAGTGGGTTGGCATCGGCAGCGGCGCTCGGTGGCGCGACATAGACACGTTCTGGCGTGTCCCAAGCTTCTCCCAACAAGATAAGTTACCCTAAAGCATCCCTAGTGGTCGGGGAACATGGAACGCATGCCAAACCATGCAGCAAACGGCGGGAAAAGGGGGTTCACCGGAGGAGACTGACCCGTTTTTGCCGCCGGTGGCGAATTCTCGTCGCCCGGGGCATTGGATGGACGGTTGTGTAAGGGCCTAAGTTTTTGGCACATATTCCAAGTGTTCATCACTACACACACACCTCATTTGAAGAAACTTTATGAATACATTTGAAGAGCAAGTAAACACCATCAACATGCTCATTAGTGAATAAACTCACAAAATGCAAAAGTGGCATTTCCCACATGCATCATATAGGGGCTGGGCATATGAAAAACTCCTTCACCTTGCTAGGAATGTCCATGCCCAATTTCACCCAAATCCTAAACCTTTTGAGGTCTTTTTGGGTATGACTAGCAAGAGGGTAGTTTGAACTCAAATTCAAATTCAAACTATTTTGATCCCATGAATTCAAAAGTGGGAGGCATATTCTTACTCAGCATATTTTTTTGAGCTCACACACCAATTTTCACTCCATTTGGAGTTGATCTTGACATGAGCTAAGTTTAGCAAATTCAAACTCAATTTGAATTTCAAACTGCATACGTGCTGAAAATTAATTCAAACACTTCAAAATTTGAATTCTATCAACTTCAAATGGGCTTGTGGTTGATAATTCAAAAAGGAGAGGGTATTTGGGTCTCTACTGTTTAGAGCAGTGGGGAAAATTTAATTTCAGAGGTTAAACCTCGGGTGGGACCCACATGTCAGCCTCAGCAGCAAATTCAACCGACTGAAGCCCGAGCTCGGTTTCTTGCGCCTGGTCCAGCAGACGCCACAGCGAGAAAACGGCGAGACCAGCAGCTGCTTGCCACCCCTGGCTGCTGAACCGCCTCATCCCTCCCCCTTATCCCCCGCAGCTGAGCCAAACCGAGCACTACGGATCGTTTCTTCGCTCTCACGCAAGAAAGCATCGCTCGCCGCCGCTCGCTCGGAAGTGATCAGAGAATCAGTGATCACAGCCTCTCCACTCCCTCCAAGCTGCAAAACTGTACCATAGATTGTCCTTTTCCTTCCCCGTCGCAGGAAATTAGCTGAATTCGGATGATCTCGCCCATACCGAAAGTTCTGTCCGGTGACTTAAGTTCGCCGCACCTCGGGCTCCGGTGGACAGCCCAAATGGGAGGTTGGCACGCCCAAGCTAAGGCGTCCTTGGACGTGTTAGAGTCTGGAGCTGCTCACCCCCGAACCACAGCCCGAGTGTTTGTTCACCGGCGACGAATTTCTGTTTTCCCTTTCACTCGGTGCAGGCCGACCTTCAGGTACGGATCCACCGAATTCTCACTCCATAGTTGTTTACAGAGTCTCAAACTGTTCCTACACAAGCTAGGCTTCATAGCGATCGACTTTCCTTCGCAGCGCTGGCAAGAAAACCTTGGTAGACCGACCAGTTCTAGCTTTTCTACTGGCGCTAATGGCGGAAGCCGTCGGGCATACGGTGAGAGCCCACCTAGGGCCTATTCCGAGATGCCTCGAGCCCATGCCGAGCTTCCCTAGAGTCCACTGATGATGCTAAACGACTGATAGCTCGATCGTTTGGGGTGCTAGGAAGTTTGGCCGATGTGGCTGAAGTCCTTCCGAAGTCGCCGCTCGTCGACGGCCATGTTCCGGCGAGTGTCACAATTAGCTGAGCCCAGCATCGTGTTCCCCGTGTGGAATTAGGCAGAGGCGACCAAGATTATGATGTTTGATACATGGCAGAGGCCACCGGCGAGCTCTCCGGCGAGGGTTTGCGGCGGCCGAGCGCGAGAGGCAGGAGGTAGACGAAGCCCCCGGTCCCACATGTCAGCGGCCGATATTTTAAACCGGGGATTTGCTGTGGTACCGGATCAGATGTGGCTGCACACAAAAGACTCTGTGGCCCCGTGTGTAGACCACTGAGAAATCGACACGTAGCCCCGGTCCCACGCACAGCAATTTAAACATTTCCCCCATTTTCGGATTTAGTTCAAACTTCAAACCTACATAATTTTGGCTAGAAAACTACAAATCGAGTGAACCAAATTTTGTTGGATTCAACTCTCTGAGTACTTTCCATCAAATCAAGTTTCACTCTATGAAAATCCTTATTTCTCCCGAATTAAGTCTTCAAAATTTAAAATGTTTAGAATTTTAACTGGAGAACCCTTTGGGGGAAAATCCTGAAATTTTGCTGGGATGTTCACCAAAATATTCCTGAGCTACCATAAAAATTTCAGATCCATTTGAGCTCATTTGATCCACCTAACGGTGTGATTAACAAAACTGTTCCAGAGAAAATAGAAAATGTCCAGAAACATTTTCAGAATTTGTCTGAAATTGTTGAGCTCATATCTTTAGCTAGGAACCTTCAAATTAAGTGACATTAACTCTATTAAAACCCTCTTAAAACCTAGTTTTCAGAAAGTCATGGATTGCTCCATGAAAATCCCTATAACACACTAAGAGCTCCAATTAAGGTCTAGTACATAATTATTTGTGGAGAGCTCAAATGAGCTTTGCTGCAAATGAAACTTGTACAAATATATGTTTAGGTTGTATACAAACCACTTTAAAAATTTCAGAGTCATTGGGTCAGTCTAGTAAGACTTATAGTCCTCACAAGTTTAAACTTCACTTTAAATGCATTCAAATTGATACATGTATATGTTCTCTCATGTAGTCGCTAAGGTTGAGGAGGAACCCAAAGTCTTAGACTTCATCACTCTGGAAGAACAACTAGCCTACGACCAAGAGCAGCAAGGCAAGCTCCGGTTTGCATTAACCTTTTTACAAATTTGTACTGTTTTGATAACTTACTTTGAGCACCCACTTACTTCTTGCATTAGAGTCTTGTTTGGAACCCAAATGCATAGCCAAGAAAACCATGGGTTGGGATTATGATTGAAAACCCCGTTTAGCTACTGCAATGCTAAGATAGTGTAGGATTCGATACAAGTCGAGTAGTTGGAACTACTCACGAGGATAGGCTAGATGCACTCGACTCGGGTAAAGATAGCAAATGAAACACATGGCAAGAAAAACGAGACCGAACGGAGAGTAAGGGCAGCAGGACTTTGGGGCCTGGGTGCTATAGCTCCGCTTGTGTCGATTGAGGACCGAGCCGTGTGCGGACCTGTTGAACAAGGTAGAACAGTACTGAAGACCTACCGTCTATATGGGAACCGGGAAACCGATGTAACTCGGGTAGCTGGGTGTTGACGCATAGCTGGTCGTTCAGAGGGTAGGTTGAGAGATCGAGGTGTCAATCGGCTGGCGGCACTCTGGATGTGCGCGCAGAGACCTCTTGCTAAGGACGATTGGAACGGTTCAACATTTGGCTGATGGGTGAAAGGTGGTTGCGTACGACGTCCGTGATGGTTGCTGTAGGCAACATCGAGTACGGGCGTACGTGACGGGTTATTCGGGTAACCCTGCAGGTGTAAATCGATTATAGTCGCAGTCTCTCACGGTCAGTGAGTACCACTTGTTCACTGTACCATGACGTAGAAAGAACAGGCTAGATACATGTTAAAAGTTTGCTGAATTGAAGGATATACTTTGCTTGTTAATGTCTTGTTGTAGTTTAGAGCTAATTAAATTTCTTTTCAACTTGGGCAAAGTACATGAGAGAAATGCGTTTCTTGTTTGATTGCGGCTCTCTCATGTACCTTAGCGTAAGGTTCTCCACAACCTGCTGCTAAAACTTGAAAGTAAGGTTCAAATAATTAGGCGCGTCCTTTGCAACTTATTTTACCTCATGTACCCTACAACCATCCATGTAGAAGTTTCATCTATAGGAGAGACGGGTTAGTCTTGCTGAGCCATCATGCTCACTGCTTGTGTTTGAAGCTTTTGCAGGGGTTTATGAGGAAGGGACTCCCGAGGAGGAGACGGAACCCCAGGAGGGGAACCCCGTCGAATGGGAGTCGTGCACGCCGCCATGTTAGTGTGTGTGCGTGCTAGCGAGGTCACGTTGACGAGCTGAATGTGAGCTCGAGGCATAGTCTACGCCCATGAGTGTAGACTGGACTTATTCTGTTGTAAAAATGTTCATAAACTGGTTATGTAATAAAACTTTGCTTCTGCTTTGTATCTTTGTTGTGCGTTATCCGGTGCTGTGCAACGCAGCACCCCTCAGCGTGATCCTGGCTCGACGAGGCCGTTGGGGCCCTCGCAGGTTGGCTTCGGTATTCGGCATGGGAGGGCGCTAGGAGCTGTAGTTGCTATGGCTTGAACCGAAGGAAGGATGATCAAGCTGGTTGGACGAATTTCCCGATTAGAGGGGCGCCGGTTCATCACGTACACCGGTGCAAAACTTCAAAATTCGGTGAGCCGATGGTGGGAACGAGCAAGGGGACTATGGTAGCATGATCTACACACCTTGGCACACCTTAGGGAGGTGTTTGTCATGCGGAAGAGGCGCTGGACCGGCTGGAAAACGAGGAGCAGTGAGAGTGACAGTGCTATGTTTTCTTCCGGCGAAGAATGGCTCGGACACGGCTAGGGGAGGCCGGGGACGAGCTGAGTTGTGGTGGAACACGTCAAGGAGCCGCCGGCGGAGCTTGTGGGCGGCTCATCTAGGCGCTAACTCGGCGGGAGGCTGCTGAACGACGAGCACATAGGGGCGCGGTATTTCTCCTGTGAGCGCTTGAGCGAGGGGGCTGAGGAGGCTTCGGGGTAACGTGGAGAAGAGAAGAAATTCACTTGTGCTGCTGCTTTGATCATCCACGCGCACGAGTTGCCTTCGGGAGCATGTTAGGCAAGCAGCTCGGTGGAGCAAGTGCAGCTCGGTGGCGCGCGGTGATCACCCGAGGAGAAAACATAGAGGTAAAAGACAATTGTGTGGCTGACATGTGGGGCCCCTCCCGCCTAATTTTTCCACTGATCTTTTTCCACAGCTACTCAGAATTAAAAACTTTGCTTCACTTCAAAGTCATGGTTTGAATATTTGAATTCCAAGGATTTGAATGCAAGTGTGGAAATTGAATTGAGTTTGATTATTTGAATTTAATTTTGAATTTGAATTTCCCTCCTTCCCTTGCTCCAAAAGTATAGCAAACCAACTCAAATAATTCTGGAAATTTGAATGGATGCTAATTCAAATGTGGAGAACACATTTGTGGAACCAAATTTGCAAATTGAGGAATTTGGGATTTGAAACTGAAATTTAAATTCAGATTCGAGGGCTTCCTCTCTTAATGCAAACAAATACTAGAACCTCTCCAAATGAGCTGAAATTTGGAAGGTTGAATATTTGAAATATGAAGACCCAAGTTATGAATTTAGATCTCCATGTTTTGAAGTTTTCGGGAAGTTTGAATCATCACTTTGAACTCACACCGTTATAATTCAAAGTTTTAATTCTCCTCATATTTTCCTAAGTGTAAATGTGCTCAAATCTTTGTTAGCACTTTTGGGGATTTTACATCCCTCCCCCCTTAAAAAGAATCTCGTCCGGAGATTCCAAAAGAAAAACAAAGTGGGGAAACTTTACCGGATATACGATGATAGCAATTCCAGATAATTTGCTTGAAGATAGTCCTCGCTTTCCCATGCCGCCTCATCAGCGGTATGGTTACTCCACAAGACCTTGTAAAACCATAAGGTACGGTTTCTTGTGGCACGAGTCTTCTCATCGATAATCCGGAATGGATATTCTGCGTATGTTAGGTCCGGTTGAAGAACTTCTATGTCTTCAGTGCGGATTTCAGCTGAGGGTTTGAGGCACTTTCTCAGTTGAGAGATGCGGAAGACGTTGTGAATTCCTGCGAGCGACGCCGGTAACTCCAAGCGATAGGCCACAGGTCTGCATTTTTCAATGATGGCGAACGGACCAATGAATTGCGGCACAAGGTTGCCCTTCACTCCGAAACGATGAACTCCCTTCATCGGAGACACACGGACATAAACATGGTCCCCGATGTCGAAGTGGAGAGGACGGCGTCTTTTATCCGCATAACTCTTCTGATGAGATTGAGCAGCCTTGAGGTTGACATGTATTACTCGCACTCGTTCTTTAGCATCATTCACAAGTTCGATGCCATAGATAACTCGGTCACCGGACTCACACCAGCTGAGTGGTGTGCGACATTTCCAGCCATAGAGAGCTTCATTTGGCGCCATCTTTATGTAAGCTTGATAGCCATTGTTATATGAAAACTCCGCCAACGGCAAATGATCATCCCAGTTTTTACTGTGGTGGATGGTACAAGCACGTAGCATGTCTTCAAGCACTTGATTCACCCGTTCAGTTGACCATCCGTCTGCGGGTGATACGCGGAGCTTCGGATCAGTTTGGTCCCCAATGACGCGTGCAGCTGTTCCCAAAACCGAGCGACGAACAGCGCACCGTGATCTGAAATAATTGTGTGGGGAACACCGTGCAAGCACAAGATCCTTGCAATATACAGCTCCGCATATTTCTTGGCCACGTAACCCGTATGTACGGGAATAAAATGTGCCAACCTTGTTAGTCGATCGACTATCACCCAAATCAAATCATGATTGTGAGATGTGAGAGGTAACCCGACTATGAAGTCCATGCTGATATCCTCCCACTTCCACGCTGGAATGTTCAAGGGTTGCAGCTGTCCGGCTTTACGCATATGGTCGGCTTTCACCCACTGACACGTATCGCATTCGGATACGTATTTTGTGATTTCTCTTTTCATCCGTGTCCACCAAAACCTGGTTTTCAGATCTTGGTATATCTTGTTGCTGCCCGGATAAATAGAATACTTGGTCAAGTGAGCTTCATCCAAGATTTTCTTCCGACGCATCATGTCACGGGGTACCACTATACGGTATTTAAACCATAGAGTATCGTGTTCATCCCTTCAGAAGCATTTTATTTAGCCATTCTTCATTCTTCTCCGAATGTGCGACATTCCCATGTCTTCCTTCTGAGCTTCCATAATCTCCTCTCGTATGGTAGGGACGAGAGCAAGATTATATAATGCCCCATATGGAAACAAGTATAGACTCGGCTCCTCCCCTTCAAGTGGGGCGATGGACAGATTGTTGACATGAGATTTGTGGCTTAACGCATCGGCAACCACGTTTGCTTTTCGGGGATGGTAGTGAATCTCGATCTCATAGTCTTTGATCAGCTCTAGCCATCTCTGTTGCCGCATATTCAACTCGTTTTGAGTGAATATATATTTCAGACTCTTGCGGTCGGTGTAGAGGTGCACTAAGTTCCCAAGCAAATAGTGCCTCCACATTTTCAATGCCAATACTACAGCAGCGGCTCAAGATCATGAGTTGGATAGTGCTGCTCGTGATTACGAAGTTGACATGAGCCATAGGACTTTTCCTCCTTGCATCAACACACAGCCAAGCCCGATACTGGACGCATCACAATATACGTCGACGGGCTTGGTCGTATCCGGTTGAGCTAACGCCGGGGCTGTTGTAAGATGCTTCACCAATGCTTGGAATGCTCCTTCACAAGCTGAGATCCAAACATACTTGATCCCCTTCTTCAACTATTCAGTCATCGGCTTAGCAAGCTTGGAGAAGTTCGGTATGAATCTCTGGTAATATCCCGCTAAAGTGAGAAAGCTCCTAACTTCATGGACAGATGTGGGGGACTTCCTTTTCAGCACTTGTTCGATTTTGCTTGGATCAACTACAATGCCTTCCGCAGAAATAATATGACCAAGAAATGGCACTTGGCTGATCAAAAACTCGCACTTGCTGAACTTGGCATAAAGCTTATGGTCTCGAAATCGTTGAAGCACTATATGCAGGTGTGCCGCATGTTCTTCTTCAGACTTGGAATAAACCAAGATGTCTTCGATAAACACAACCACGAACTTGTCCAACTCTGGCATGAACACTGAGTTCATGAGATACATGAAATGTGCCGGGGCGTTGGTGAGACCAAACGACATGATGAGATATTCATACAGCCAATATCTCATTGGGAAGACCGTGTTCGGAATATCCTCCTATCGAATCTTGATTTGGTGATATCTGGAGCGAAGATCCATCTTCGAAAACACACTTGCACCCACAAGTTGATTGAATAATATATCAATGTGAGCAGTGGATATTTGTTCTTGATGGTGACAGTGTTGAGAGGTCGGTAATCCACACACAACCTCAAGGTATCATCCTTCTTCTTCACAAACAGTGCCGAGCATCCCCATGGTGAGGAACTCAGTCGAATGAAACCCTTCTTCATTAAATCATTGAGCTGCTCCTTCAATTCAGCTAGCTCATTCGGAGCCATCTTGTACGGTCTCCGTGACATCGGTGTTGTCCCAGGTACAAGTTCAATCTTGAACCCGACATCCCTTTCGGGTGGCATGCTCGGGAGATCATCCGGAAATACGTCCGGGTATTCACGGACCACACGAATATCCTCAAGTTTTGTGGCTTCCGTGTTATATGTGGCTGGAGCTCCTTGAACCGAATTATCAAGAATAAGAACATGTGGTTCATGAAGTGGAGAGTTTAAACGAACCACACATGGAATGATGTCAAGAACAGCACCATGGCGATGTAGCCATGATATTCCTAAAATGACATCAAGTTTTTAACTCTCTAACATGATTAGAGAAGTCAGGTATAGATTCCCACCCAATTGTAATGGTGCTCTATAGACCATCCTATCAACTGTTATTTTCCCACCCGGAGAGCATATCAAGTATGAACTATTTGTGAGAATGATAGGAAATTGATATTTAATAACATAAGATTGACTTATGAAATTATGGGTGGTACCGGAGTCAAAAAGTATGACTACGGGATGATCTAAATAAGAAAACTTACCCGTGAGGACGGGTTCGCCTTCCGGCACGTCTTCGATGGCTAAGTGGTGGACGTTGCCGGGTTTTTGTACTGGTTTCTTGGGCTGATTACGGGGCTGATTTGCACCCTGATACGGTGCTACACCCCTGCCCTGTCACTGCTCGGGGCAGTCCTTCGCAATATGCCCGACACGGCCACATGTGAAGCACGTGTAAGGTATCGGGGTCCCTCCGAATTGAGGACGGTATCAAGGTGCACGTGGTTGAAACTGAGGCACACATGGGACCATGCTTTGCTGCTGTTGTTGCTGTGATGGATATGATGGTCGGAAGCTTGGCGCATTATATTGTCGACCGTGAAACTGAGTCGGTCGTGCTGGTGGCTGCCATCTCTGACCGGATGGTGAGCGATACACCACGCAGTATTTTTGTGGCTCCCCACCACTGCTGCTCGTCAGCGCGCTGCGTTTCCTCTTATCAGAACCGCGCTCGCGCTAAAAATTTTCTTGTAAAATCGTGGCATTAACAAGGTCGTTGAATGTGCTACGATTGCTTTGGACGAGATGGACCTTCATTTTAGAATTCAGGCCCCAGAAGAATGCGTTTCACTTTTCTTCCTCCGTTCCCACAAATTCTGGCGCATACTGCGCCAGCCGGTTGAATGATCGGGAGAACTCATGAGCACTCCTCTCGCCTTGTTTCAGCTCCAGAAACTCCTGGAGCTTCCTCTCCATAACACCGGGAGGAATATGATGAGCGTGAAACGTCTCCGGAACTCCGTCCATGTGACGGCATGGCCAGCCGGTAAGGAGGCGGTGTAGTTCGCCCACCAGGTACTGGCTTCCCCTTGAAGCTATTGCGCTGCGTACAGTGCCTTCTGGTGTTCGGTGCACCGTAGTAAACCGAACTTCGCCTCAAGAGTGCGGATGAATCTGTCCGCCTCCAAAGGCTGTTCGGCCTCCGTAAAAACCGGTGGATGGGTCGCCAGGAAGTCCGAATATGAACTTTGTTGGGGCTGGCGTTGCCCATTGTCTTGGCGTCCTCCTGGATGGGACGCATTCTTCTGCACCAGCATCCGCAGCAACTCGGTTTGCTCGTCACGCGAGCCGAGCACTGCAGCGAGAACCTCCTCAAGGTTTTTTGGAAGTTCTGGTGGTGGAGGAGGTGGTTGCTGCTGCGTCGTGGTTTCCTCCGGAGGTGGAGACTCATCACCACGAACCTGACTTGGACCTCCCTCCTCTTGCGTAGACCGTGTACGCACCATTCTGCATTCATACCATTCAGACGATCAACACATGTTTGTTTACTTCATCCAGTCTTACAATAGTATTGCGAGAATGAACAATTTGTACGCATAACATTCACACATATGGATAAAGTATAGACTTTATACAACATATACATCCCTGGACCATGTCACCATAATCGAGTTCCAAAGTAATGAACTTTATGGATTAACAGTTCATTTCGACCAGGGTGGGTCGCCACGGGATGTTAAGTGCGTTAGCATGCGTAAATCCTCGATATTGTACAAGACCCAAACATGTCCTCGCTCGAGGTGATATGTTGAATGCATAACATTTTTGACTCCAACTCACTATTTTACAACAGCCACTGAATATCGAAAGGTGAAACCAAGTGTTTTGATTGAAAACTTCAAACATGGTTTTCTCTGTCCAGCTTATGGTCCAGCAGACCAGTTTGAAGAATTTAACTGTTTTGGCCACCTTTGAGGCAAAATCTAGACAAGAGTTCAACAACAAAGTTGTAGTAGATTCAAAAAGGAATCCATATTGTATTTATTTGCCTCCATAGACTTTCTAGTTTATGAGGTATGATTTGTACATGTTGAAAGATTTTTCTCAGGAATTTTGACAGCACCTCCTTTACAAGTGGCTGTTTTGTTCACAAAATTCCAACTGTTTCCGCCCCCAATATAGGAAAACACTGAACTACAAAGTTGTAGAACATTTCCTATACTTTCCAACCGTGTCTTACTTGACCATTAGAAATTTTTCTACACGAAGCTACGGTCCAAATACAGAAAATTCCAGGGAGCATTCTTGGTCTACCATGTTTCCTGACAGTGCATACCCCTCTGATATTTTCATCCACTTGTATGGGAATTCTTTTCTGGAATTCTACAGAAAAGTTGTAGAAGATTTCAAAACCATTCCAGAATTGTATCAGACACCTCCATTGGTTCAACCAATCATAAATTATACGCTGTTTAAGTTCAGCAAAAGTTCTGCCAAAGCAGGGGAGGTTGCTCCTACATCTTTGGAAATCAATCTACACTACCAATTGACCCTTTGTTCAATATGGGAGTTCACTAACCCCTAAATGGAATCCTATACTCCAATTTGACTCTTTTCTTTATAAATATCCTTTTTATGCAACTAGTAACTCATCTCGGTACTACGTTTCCTCACCAAAGAAAAATCCTAAGCTGGTATTCCGGCATGTACGTGTCAAATGGTGGAACTAAAGACTTCACTCACAAACTATTTCTAAGCATCGTGCTCTAACATGGTTAATGTACCAGCAGAAGCCCACACAATAACGGTGCACACAAGGGTTTTTGACATTTCAGGCAGGTTCATATCATAGTAAAAACATACGGTCCGTATCATTGCCATACGGATCGTCCTTGAGTCAAGCCACGTCTCAAGGTACATGGTCATGTTTTCACACCACACGACGGGGAACCCGAGTAGAGCGCGAATGGGTCATCACGATTGGGAATTTTATCAACCCAACGGATACCACCTACGGCCTCATGACCGTTGAGGCACGCCGATGGCGAGTGCTGCATATGGCCCTTTGAACATTGAACGTTCAAGAGTTGCATACTATCGTGTTCCTTACCACACGATGGGGTATTCTCACTTTTGCCTAAAGCACGCTGGAGATCAGCATTTTCATATGCTCTCAGAACCATGAGAAGGTTTGGAGACTCATATTCACCACTGTGCCAAGCCACGGTAAACCATTTCATAAGATTGCTCGTATGGTAAGCTTACCGCAATTGATCCGCCTGCGGTGGCGTACCTTACCTCTTCCCTAACGTCGGAGAGTCGTTACAGAATGTATAACACATAAGTTAGCTTTTCCACCATAATATCTACTACTATCATAGACCTTATGTGGGCATAGTGACTAATCCTCACTCGACTACTTTTAATTTTTCAAAATAGGCTCATTTCGAGCGTGCTATTCCCAATGCGGCTCTGGTACCCCGCCTATGGGGACCACCTCATGGTTCTCCCACTCTGGGATCACAGAGGGTGGTGCCATGCGATGCGGCACCCAACAGCACACAAGAAAAGATTAAGAACAACAAACAAACTTTTATTTTACATAATGACACAGCGGAAGTCTTTTACAAACTTACTGTACAGCGGAAGTATTATACATACTACACTCTTCTACTAGCTAAGCAAAAATTGTAGCCGTCTAGCCCGCGGACGCTACACACTAGTAGCACTCAAACGAAGATCACGGCGGCGTGCAGGGCTCCAGCTCGGCCGTGTACCCCGATGGGGGTACAGCCTCGTCCTCGGACCCCTCCTCATAGCTCTCACCTGCACACAACTCAAATATTGCAACCGTGAGCACGATGGCTCAGCAAGGCTTAACTGACAACCCTAATCATGAAACTCTACATGCAGGGATTAGTAATATGGGATAAAGACATTGCAATAAAGACACGCCTACATGTTAATCCCTACTTTCAGTTTGATAGCAGCAGTTTAATGAGCCTTAGGTAGCCTTCACATCGGAAGTCCACAATCAAACAAGAAACGCTATCCTCCGATGTGGTGATGACCAAAGTGGAAAATAAACTTAATTAGCTCTACATCTACAGCATACATGGTTTCCAAACATTAATAGTTCATCACAGCATAATATCATTCATCTGGCTTCTTTCACTTCTTACTACGTCACAGAACAGTGAACAAGCGGTACTCAAATAACCGCGAGGGACGGTGCTTGCAATCAGGAGACACTTGGACAACACGTCACATACACCCACTTTCAGAAGTGTGATGCCACACACCTTCCTACTCTGTTGTATGCAATAACCTTTCAAAGGAAACCCAAATGCCGAACCGATCCATCCGTAACGGGCAGGAGGTCCCCTCATGGAGCGTGACTGTGCCCACCGGCAGATTTACACCTTGCTACCCTGAATCCACTACTATAAAACGGTTGGGTAAACCTCGGCACCCAGGTTAACCAATTACATCGGTTTCCTACTTATGTCAGCATGCCATCCGGTACTGTTCGATACTTTTTCATCAGGCCCGCACACGACTCAGTCCTCAATCGACACCAACAGGCTATGCACGTGAGACCTCCGCTCACTGCATCCTATCCCCCCTGTTGGGTCTCAGTTTCACATTCTGAAGCCATTCTCTACTCTTTCGCATACCGTGAGATAAAACCTTACCTCGCGAGTAGATTCCAACTAATCGACTTCAATCGAGATCCTAAGCACATTAGCATGGCATTTCTCTACTCGTCGAGTCTGTAAACTACCCAACCCTTCATAGGATTTAAAGTCATGCAAGTGGGGTTTCAAACACCTTAACTATAATGCAACCATTTCAACCTAGACATAAGTGATACAAATGAAAAACTTTGTAAAAAGTACTTAAATGCAAACCGGGGCTTGCCTGGTTGCGAGTTAAACGGGAAGTCAGCTTCTGGTGGGAGGACGTCCAACGGCTCCGGTGCGTCCTCAACTTCGGCCACTATATGAAATGTAGCAAAATATATGTATAAGTGCTAATGAAGTATAAGAATTACACTTCTATTCATAACTACTGCTATTTATGTTCCTTAATTTGCTTCAGTATTTTTCCAGTGGATACTAGACTCTCTAAGGATGATCTGAGCAAAATTTGGAGAAATTTCATTGCACCTTGTGGTCTCCAAAATTCCAACAAGTACAAGGCTTCTCTTAATTTTGAGCCAAAATCTGGAGTTTTAACGTGTATAACAGTGGAAGATCTAATTAGGGTAAGTCTCCATGGTTCTAACAAAATTTGTTTCACCATTTTTGGAGCTACCAACAGGGAGATATGAATTTTGGAAGTTGATATGAAATGCTGAAAAGATTCTGTTTAGAATTTGAATTTTTTAATAAAGGCTGAACTTTGGAAGACAATTTAGCCTATCAAATTATGAAATCCAATGAAGCTCAAATTTTTACTGGAGCTCAGTAACTAGGAAAAGGATTTGCTGCCCAAATTTGGGAATGTTTCATAAAGAATTACTCCTGGAATAAATCTCTAAAGGATTTATTAAAAACAATTCTACAGAAATTCTTGGGAATTTTCATAGCAAGAACATTGTTTCTCTGCAAAGTTAATCTTATGAGGAATCCAACAAAATTTGTCTCACCCTTTTTGGAGTTTTCTACACAAAGTTATGTGTTTTTCAAGTTTGAACCACTTTCTGTTTGATGTTTACACAGAGAACTCAAATGTGGGGCCCGCTCGTCAGTTCTTTCTTCAACCTCTCGACAGTGAACTCGAGCGCACAGAAAACCGTATCTTGGTGTGCGCCGTTCTCCCTCATTTCTCAACCAAATCGGCTCTGGTTTCGCCCTACACGACCGTTGGAATGTGGCACAGCTGCCGGGCAAGGTCCCACCACTTGAAAATGGCCGGAAGTGGGCCGGCATCGGCAGCGGCGCTCGGCGGTGCGACATAGACACGTTCCGGCGTGTCCCAAGCTTCTCCTGACGAGACAAGTTGCCCGAAAGCATCCCTAGTGGTCGGGGAACATGGAACACATGCCAAACCTTGCAGCAAATGGCGGGAAATGGGGGTTACCGGAGGACCGATCTGTTTTTACCGCCGGCGGCGAATTCTCATCGCCTGGGGCGTTGGATGGACCGTTGGCTTCGGTATTCGGCATGGGAGGGCACTAGGAGCTGTAGTTGCTATGGCTTGAACCGAATGAAGGATGATCAAGCCGGTTGAACGAATTTGCCGATTAGAGGGGCGCCGGTTCATCACGTACACTGGTGCAAAACTTCAAATTTCGGTGAGCCGACGTTTGGAACGAGCACAGGGACTACTGGAGCATGATCTACACACCTTTGCGCACCTTAGGGAGGTGTTGGTCGTGCGGGAGAGGCGCTGGACCGGCTGAAAGACGAGGAGCAGTAAGGGCGACGGTGCACTGTTTTCTTCCGGTGAAGAACGGCTCGGGCACTGCGAGGGGAGGCCGGGGACGAGCTGAGGAGTGCTGGAACACGTCGAGGAGGCACCGGTGGAGCTTGTGGGCAGCTCAGCTAGGCGCTAACCCGGCGGGAGGCTGCTGAACGACCAGCACAGAGGGGCACGGTGTTTCTCCTGTGAGCGCTCGAGCGAGGGGGCTGAGGAGGCTTCGGGGTAACGTGGAGAAGAGAAGAAATTCACTTGTTCTGCTGCTTTGATCATGCACGCGCACGAGTTGCCTTCAGGAGCATGTTAGGCAAGCAGCTCGATGGAGCAGGCGCAGCTCGGTGCCGCGTGGTGATCACCCGAGGAGAAAACAAAGAGGTAAAAGACAGTTGTGTGGCTGACATGTGGGGCCCCTCCCACCTAATTTTTCCACTGATCTTTTTCCA
Organism: Neostapfia colusana; assembly: GCA_030760725.1. NCBI lineage: Eukaryota > Viridiplantae > Streptophyta > Magnoliopsida > Poales > Poaceae > Neostapfia > Neostapfia colusana. Next base: position 22,654,396 of record JASWHV010000006.1, on the reverse strand, counting down.
CAGCTACTCAGAATTAAAAACTTTGCTTCACCTCAAAGTCATGGTTTCAATGTTTGAATTCCAAGGATTTGAATTTGAGTGGTGAATTTTGTGATGCCCTCAATTGTGTGGAAAACCACGGAACCGAGAACTGATGCATATGTGTGCCCATGATGTTCATCACACACATATATATCATCCACAAACTGAATTTCAGAATATATATAACCACGGATAACAGGGTTTATTACAAAGTTTCATCAGTCTTGGACTCATGCTGACAGCGGAAGTCTAATCTTAGCAGCGGAAGTCTTCTAACTAGTGCGGAGACAACTAAGCAACAGCAGTGGCTCCATCTCTACTCCATCCCCACAGGCAAGGTTGAGGACAGATTACACGCCTAATGTTCCACTTGGTCTTCATAGTAATCTTCTCCTGTTGCTGATGATGAAATAATAATGCAAGTTTGAGTACAATGATGTACTCAACAAGTACGGAAAAATATGGTATGTAGCTCACAACAAGGAAGGTATAAAAAGGCTCATTGCAGAAAGCAAAGTTATTTCTCAAAACCACAATAAAACAGCAACTTAGCTTTAAGTGAATGTAATCCCAACATGTATTAAAATACCAACATACCTCCATTTATGTTCATCACTTTCCATGTCTCAACCAGACATTAATATTTTTCATGTTTGCTCACGAATACCTTCTCGTATTCGCTACCATCTCACGAATACCATCTCGTATTTGCTACCATTTCATCTCATAACAATTCCGTCTCACACCGAGACCAATCTCCTTGCCACGACTCAACAGTCATGCAACCAATCTTATCACCCGGACTCAACAGTCCCAAAAACCAAACCATCCAAACCATAACCAAATACCATCCAAACTAATCATGGAAGTTGGCCAGGCGCTCGTGACCGTAAGCTCAGCTATCATGATAGTTTTAGACTCTGCAGAGTTTGCACCTATTTACCCACAAGTTTATGATTTCGTCACCCATCGGCGACTTCAGAACCTCCATTATACCAGTACACAACCGTCGGTGTATGGTCAAGAGATCACAAAATAGCCTTTACAAACGGGTTACTAGATGTATGGACTCACTAAGGTTTCACCGGCAGGCTAGAATCTCCAATTATCCCATCCTCGGGCCCCCTATTGTGCCATGCAGTTCCCAGGGCAATCCTCACTCGACTCCCATTCCCCGTGCCTTCCACGGTCCATAACAATCTAGCAACTTACCTAATTACTCAGCTAAGCCGCACCCATACTTGGCCTTGTTGTGGCACTGTTATCCTAGCATGTGCTTGCATGAACCGGTCCTTAGATCTACGGCACGTAGCCACCATCTCATGCTACCTCATTCACAAACCCAAGCTTGCCTAGATCTCCCTCCGGTTCATGATCATTAACAACATCAGTTTCTCATCATTATTACGAGTGCATTTAGCTAGACATATTAATCTCGCTTCCCATAATCCCATGGACTCAGCGAAGCATAAAAGTAAAACCATGCCCGACTCATGAACTTCCCTGGCGACAAGGGTGGTTTAACCAAAACTAGTAAACTCCTATCAAAGGGTTTCCCATCATGTTGACTCAAGCGCACACACCTTTTCGCAAACAAAACAGTTTTCCAAAACATTGGATCAATATGGTCGAGGGGCACTTGCCTTGTTCTTGCAGTTCCTGTTGCTCAAGTTCTGGCTGAAGTAGTCCGTCGTAGGTATCTCCCTGAGCTTGTCCTTCTATACGCGATCACGCACATACAAGATTCATAGTAATCAATCAACATGCACAAACTCTAATCAAGATGGGATGATGCATATGCATGCTAATCCTATGGTGCAGTTTATATTAGATCTGTTCATACGTGTTCTTGCATGTTTGCCTAGGTTTTACGATGACAGAGGTGTAGAGATCAATTGTGGACGTGGCGATGATCTTGACTCAAGATCTAGATCAAATCGATCAACACGTGATCTGTCCACGAAAAAGCTTCTGTTCGAAAGGAATCGAAGAACAGATGCAAAGAAAACGCGATGATGTCGTAAGGTGGTATTGGAGACCTACCTTACGTTCTTCTTGGTCTCGGGGTCCTTTTCCTAGCAAGACAGATCGCGGGGGCTCTCTTCCGGCGATGGCAATCATCTCCGGCTCGTCGGCGGTCTCTCCGGCGGTCGTACTCCGGCGAAGGGGTTTAGCTCGGCGAGCTAGGCTAGGGCTCTAAGTTGTCGGCTCAGGAGGTGGAAAAGAAGTTCGTGGTTGCGGCCAAAGTTTTCGGTTCTATTTATAACCGGGAAGAGAAGAGTCCTAATCTGATTGGAATTCGAATGAGAGTCCTATTCAAATTGTTTTTAAATCTTAACAACTTATCTTAAACTGATTTGGTGCGGTAGCATTGTGGAAATTGTGTCGGTTTCCTCAGTACCGGGGATTCCCACGCGTACAGAAGCAAAAACTGCTTCAGAACTCGTTACCTCCACGGTGATGAGCTTCGGAAGCTCCACGTGTCCTGCGGAACCTGGGCTCCCTCTTCCGCAGAGACCAGCTCTGGTTGTGCTGCGTGTCAGGCGGACAAGACCTCCCTCTCCTTTAGAGGTGAGCTCCGCGTGCGCCACGCGTCCTAGCAGGCGGTACCTCCCTCTCCCTCAGAGGTGAGCTCCGCGTGTGCCACGTGTCTGGTGGGTCGGGGCCTCCCCTTTCAACAGAGGCAAGCTCCGCGAACGCCACGTGTCAGTTCCGGACCTCCCCCTCTCTTTGGAGGTGGCTCCGAGTGTGCCATTTTGTCAGTTCCGGACCTCCCCTCTCTTCGGAGGTGAGCTCTGATAGTGCCACGTGTCCTAGCAGCGCCAGACTTCCTTTCTCCTCAGAGACGAGCTCTGAGGTCGACACGTGTCCAACAATGCTGGACCTCCCAGAGATGAGCTCCGGAAGTGACACGTGTCCGGTAGGACCGGACCTCTCAGAAGTGAGTTCCGAGAGCGACACGTGCCTAGCAGGGTCGGACCTCTCAGAGGTGAGCTCCGAGAGCGACACGTGCCCCGCGTGGAGGGTCCTCTCTCTTCCGTGGTTAATAGCTCCGCAGCCGACACGTGTCCTACAGGATCAGACCTCTCCCCCTTTGCGGGGATGAGCCCCGAGCCTGCCACGTAGCCAGTTTGCGACGGACCTCTCCCCATTTACGGAGATGAGCTCCGAACACGCCACGTGGCCAACGAGCCGCGAGTATTGTCTTCGGCGCTCTCTGTGAACTGGAATTTGCTCTTTTTGGCTATATTTTTGATTCTTTCTCCGTTTCAACTATTTTAATAATGTTTTTCTACATGAAACATGAATACATGCAGAAACCGAAAGTGAGGGTGTCACAAATCTACCCCCCTTAAATTGAATCTCTCCCTCGAGATTCCTTAGTAGAGAATAGATGAGGAAACTTTGTCTTGATGTCTTCTTCACGCTCCCATGTGGCTTCAGATTCTGTGTGATGGCTCCATTGCACCTTGCACCATCTGATCACTTTGTTCCTCGTGACCCTCTCCTTCACGTCCAAAATTCGGACGGGGTGCTCTGCATAGGTCAGGTCCTCTTGAAATTCAAGTTCATCCATCGGTACTTGCTCTTCCGGGAACCTCAAGCACTTCTTGGCCTGGGATACATGAAACACGTCATGTACGTCAGAGTGGTGCATCGGGAGCTCTAGTTGATAGGCTACTTCTCCTCGCTTATCCAAAATCTTAAATGGCCCGATATAGCGAGGTGCTATCTTGCCCTTGACGTTGAAACAACGTTGGCCACGGATAGGCGATACCTTAAGGTATACGACGTCTCCTACTTCAAAAGTTAACTTCCTTCGCCTATTGTCCGCATATCCTTTCTGTCGGGACTGAGCAGCCTTCAAGTTCTCCCCTATGGTTTTGACTTGCTTTTCAGCCTCTTGTAGCACTTCGGGTCCAAACACTTGGTTCTCTCCAGTCTCGTTCCAGAACAACGGCGTTCTACACCATCTACCATACAATGCTTCGCAAGGCGACATCTTCAAGCTAGATTGGTAGCTGTTGTTATAGGAGAATTCGGCATACGGCATGTAACAGCCCTAACTTTTGTAAAGTTTGATTTTAACTTATGAAACAAAGTTAAGGCAATAAAAGGCTATATTTGTGTCACATGAAATGATGAACACACAAATGGACATGTGAGGGAGTTAAAAAATTTCTCTAGCCCATGCTCAACACATGTTAACCTAGGGGAAATAATTACACTCCTAAAACTCTAACTCATGTGCACCTCCTCTATGAGTAGAGTGGGGGGAATTTAAACGCAATTTGAATATTTTGAAAGGATTTCTATTCAGATTGTCCAAAGGCCTATATCTGAGATCATAGATGCATCTCTCATATATTCAAGAGCCTAAGTTTCAAATTTGGAGAATTTTGGAGCTCATCTACCATTTATTTGGAGGAATATTTGTGAGCACATTCAAATTCAAATTTGAATTTGGAAACTGAGCCAAATGTGCTCAATTTTGAAATAAGGTTTCATATTCAAAATTTTCACATCATGTTTGACCTCTCCTCTAAATTTGGGGAGATTTGGACAATGTTTAGGTGGGAATCTTAAAGCACAGTAAGGGAAAAAAAATTGGGAGATGTGGACCCCACCTGTCAGCCTCTCAACACAGGGCGCCGCCTCTGTTTTTCCCCTCGGACGAGCGCGCGCCCGACAGCGCGCCGGCGCCCGGCGTTACCTCCATTCCCCAGTGCCAGCTCCTGCTTGCCGCTCTCGCTCGATCTGATCGACTCCATCGCGGGTGCACCGAAGGGGTTTGCTTATTCCTCTTCCCTCTCGCCTCGGTAGTTTGCCCACGATCACAACAGCTCGGCCGCTCTCGATCTCCCGATTGTCAGCCGCCACCGCACCTCCCCAGCTGAAGCTTCCAACACAGAAAAGGAGCGCAAGGGCGTGCACAAGTTGCTCACCAGCGCACCTTGGAGTTGGGAGCTGCGATTCGGCGTGAATTTGAGATTTGGCGCCAAGGACCGAAGCTCACGGCGGAACTCCAACCGGCTCACCGTGGACACCGAGCTACAGACCATTTCACCATTCCCCCGCTACACAAGAAAGGTGTGTCATCTTCCCTAGCTCGTGTAGCTGCAAACCGTACAACGATCCATCAGCCAAGTGAGGAGAATTTCCAGTTCTCGCGAAACGTGGTGTATCCGGGTAGAACTCGGTCTACACCGGAATTTGAGTTGCTCGGTTAACGACTGCCCTAGCGAGCTTGCAAACGTCTTCCTCACATCCTAGCGCTCCCTCTCGACCAAGAATCGGGCTAAATGATCCAGAAACGACCGAGTTCTTGCGGTTTTTCGGGCCGCCATGGAAGAACGCCTCGGGTCTCCGTGGAACCATAGGTTGCCGGCCGTTTCACCGGTGTTAGAGTCCATGTCCAGCCTCTACTAGTCCCCCTGATGCTCTAGAGCCCGAGAGATGGTCATTTGGTGAAGGAACGACGGAAACCGACCTCGCCGGAGTTCTAATCTTCTCTGTGATCGGTGCGGGCTAGTTTCCGGCGAACCTCGGCCGCCGACGACCCTCTAACTGAGTTCAGCACCGAAAGTTGTGGGGGGCGGCGGACTTGAGGTCGGGAGGCGACTGGAAACTGGGTTCCGGCGAACCTCGCCGGAGGACGCCGCCGCTCGGACCTCTGGCGCGAGGTTGAAGGAGAAGGCTGACGGGTGGGACCCACCGTCAGCGTTTAAACATTTTTGGGATTTTCAGTTTCCAGTTCAATCTTTGAAGAGCCATAAATTTGTGGAGTGTCCAAAAATTGTGAAACAAATTTTTTTGGATTCCTCTCAAAGAGTACTATCCAGGGGTGCAGGCCAATGTTTATGAAAATCCCTGGATTTGGCTCATTAATTCATTTAAATAAAACCTTGTATGAATTTTTACAGGAGTTCTGTTTATTGGAAAATTCCCAAATTTGGACAGGACATTGTTCCAAAAATCCTTGAACTTCAGTAAAAATTTCAGAGGCATTGGACCCAATTTGATTGGAAAAATGATGTGTTCATTCCTTATGTCTCTGAAAAATGGGAAAATAAACAGAGACATTTTCAGCTTTTCCCCATTCTTTGTAAAATCCATATCTCCATGTAGGAAACTCCAAAAAATTGTAAAACCAATTCCTATGGACTCAGGACATTTTGTACTTCACATAAAGTCTACTTTGCAGCATAGGAAAGCTTAATATCTAGGGGGTAAAGGCAGATTAGTGAAAACCACATAAGGATTTGTTGTGCTCAGATGGAGCCATTTTATGAGCTCAATCTTTGCACACTGCCTAAATATCTTCCATAGAGGCTGGGGTTAAATTCTCAGCTTCATTGGACCTATGGAACTTGAGCTACCATCTTTTAGGTTTAAGTGTTCATATAATGGACTTAATCACATGGTGATTATTAGTATCTCTTTTCACCCTAGCTTTCATCATCTCTAAGGTCGTAGATCCAACAACAGAAACCTTGCTGTTGTTTATCTCTCTTATGTGTGAGTTAACTTGTACAACAACAGTTTTGAATCAATTTTCTAAATTGCTTTTGAATACATGTGCATAAATCATCTTAATAGCTCACGTGACGTCGACGTTCAACGAGGACTCGACTCTACAGCGAGGATCTCCATCTCGTGACGAGTTTGGAGGATTCTCCAGAGGAAGACTAACTCCTAGCTTCTAACAAAACCGTTGGGCAAGGCAAGCCCTGGTTTGCATATCTTTACCGTTTTAAATTTTGCTTTACTTCACCTCATGTTGATTAGACTTTATAATGTGCATTATGTCTAGGATGATTGAAACCCACTTGCATAACTATTACATCCCTGATTAGAAGGTTTAGTGTAGGCTTTGCCTCGTTGTAGATGCTAGGCTAATGTTGTAGCTAGCTCGGTAGAAGTCGAGTAGTAAAAAGCTACTCGCGAGAAAGTTCGAGTAATGGAGTTACTCGCGAGAGATAAATGATAAGAGCACCCTCATGAATATGAGATGGGGACGGGGATGTTCCTGTAGGATGGAGCGCTCAAGGTTGGTCTCGACCTGCGATGGGTGTGACAATGCTTGAGACCACATTTGGCCTGGACCGGGATGGTAAGGCAAATGTGGAGGTTGGTTGTAGCCCCGTCCGTGTCGGTTAAGGACCGTATGTATGCGGCCTTGCTGGACAAGATTGAGCTGTACCGGATATATAGTGGGGTATGGGACCCATGAAACCGATGTAACTCAATGGACCGTGATATAGAAACTCATCCTTCGCGTGGGAATGGCGTTGAGAAGGCGGGAGGTGTAAATCCTTTAGCGGGCAACTTCGACGTGTCCGCGTAGAGGACCATCCTGCTCGGCGTGAAGCATTTTTCTATGTCGGGGTGTCGTGTGAAAGGTTGCTGCATACAACGTAAGAAAGAGCTCTTGAGAGAGTCTTTCGAGGCGGGTGTATGTGTCGTGTATTCCGGGTTGTTATTGATTCGAATCACCGTCGCTCGCGGAAGAGGATTGAGCATACTTGCCCACTGCGCCGTGACTTAGTAAGAAGAGGAACTAAGTCTCTTAACTTGCTGTTTGTGGATTAATCACTGTATTGGAACCTTGACTGAAGTAGATATAGAGCCAACTAAATTTCATTTCCACCTTAGGTTAGCAACATCGGGATAAGTGTTTCTTGTTTGATTGTGGACTTCCGATGTTGTGAGGCGTGAGGACCACTAAAATGAAGGCTAAAAGAATCTGAATATAAGGATCATTTAGTCAAGATGTATTTTGCAAATTCCTATTCTTACTGTCTTACTACCCTTGCATTTAGAGTTACATGTTTAGGAGTGACGGTTAAGTCTTGCTGAGCCTTAGTGCTCATGGTTGCTTCTGAGTTGTTTTTGCAGGTAGCAGGATGCCTGCTATGAAGAGGGTTGTTCGGTGAGACGATGAACCTCACGGTTTGTTCAACTCATCGGAAACCTAGCCGCTGCCTTTCTTTGGTGAAGCTAGTAGGAAGTGTTCACGGGCTGAATGACTTCTCTTCGGCGTAGTTAGGGTCGAGAGTGAGTAGTTTGTCCAGCAAATTCTAATTTCCGCTGCGTGTGTACTTATGTTGTAAAAGAAATTATCTTGAGTAAAAAAATGGTTCTGTTATGTTCTTACCGTCTTTTCGTGCATGCTGTTGGGTGCCGCATTGCACGGCACCACCCACTGCGATTCCCGGGCCGGGCGTCACAGCGTGGTATCAGAGCCGCATTAGGAATAGCACGCATGAAAAGAGCATATTTTTGAAAACTTAGGAGTATACGAGTGAGGAACGTATAGTATGCCCACACAAGGATTATAAATAGCATAGTTACTTAAGGTGGCAAGCTAACAGTGTGTTACTCTTCAGTATTTCAATTCAGTAACGACGCACCTACATGGAGGTAAGAATGGTAAGGAACGCCACCGAAAGCGGATCAATTTCGGTTAGCTCACCCATACGAGGAAAGTAGTGTGGGGTGTCCCGTTCAGCAATGGACGGGAAGTGAATATGTTTTCTAAGACTCTTCATCTCTTAGAGACATATGAATGGCACTAGCCTCCAGTGCGCAAACCCAGGGGCAAGAGGAGGAGACCCCATCGTGTGGTTTGTAACACGAAGTGTGTTCTTTAGGACTCTTCATGTCCTATGAGGCATACGAAAGCGCTGTTCCACCGGTGTGCTTTATTGCAAAGGTTTGGAGCCCCCGTCGGGTGGTGAATATCCCGATCATGTACCTTGAGACGTGGCTTGACTCATGGACGGCCCGTATGGCAATGATACGGGGCGTATGTTTTTACTATGATATGGACCTGCCTGAAATGACAAACCAATGTGTGCATCATTATTGAGTGGTTTTCTTCTGGTACCCTAACCACGTTAGAACATGTCGTGTAGAAAACGTTTGTGAGTGATCGTTTTAGTGCCACCACTTGAGACGTATAAGCCAGTCTAAAGCCGGATAGGATTTTAATTTGGTGAGGCAACGTAGTACCGTGATGTGTTTTGAACTGCATGAAAAAATAAGGTTTGAAAATAAAAGGAGTAAATTTGGAGTCTAGGTTTCTATTAGGGGTTAATGAACTCCTATATTGAACTAAGAGTCAATTGGGAGTATAGATTTATTCACAAAGACTTAGGAATAACCTCCCCTGTTTTCAGCAAAATTTTTGCTGAAGTGGAACAGGACATAACTTTTGTTTGGTTGAACCAATGGAGGTGAGTGATACATTTCTGGAAAGCTATTGAAGCATTCTACAACTCTTCAGTAGAACTCCAGATCATAATCACCCTCCAAATGGATGAAATTCTCAGAGGAGTGTGAACTGCCCAAAAACAGGGCAGTCACAAATTGCTCTCTGGAAATATCTGTATTTCGACCATAACTTTCTGTAGAAAAATTTCTGAGGGTCAAGTAATACACCGTTGGAAAGCTTGTGATATATGCTATGACTTTGTTGTTCAAAGTTTCTCCATATTTGGAGTTTAAAGTGATGAAATCTTGCGGACAAAACAGCTACTTTCAAAGGAGGTGCTGTCAAAATTGTTCCAGGTTTCTGTTAACATTGAAATCTCACAATTTTTGATCCACAACATATATGAAGGCAAATGAATACTCGTTGGAAAGATATTGAAGTTAACTATAACTTTGATATTCAACTTAAGATATGAAATTGCCATTTTCATTTTTAAATTCTGGGGTAAGACCAATTGGTCATTCTGAACAGAGTAGTGCTTATTGCCTATGTAACTTAAGACTTGTTGTGGACAGGGATGTTTCAGACTTCTCTAAGCTCCATAACATGTTGTTGAGTTATTTTTCAGTTTGTCCTACTGTTGGAGTTAAGGGTTTGGACAAACTTGCTCACGTTTGATAGATTTCAGAATTGTCGAAACCCTAGTTAGCTTGTGTAGTGCTGCAATATCTATGTGGTGCTTTTACTGTTATGTTTTCAATTCAAGTTGAGTTTAAACTTTGAATTTTAACCATAAATTGCTCACTCTTGCAGCATGAATCGTGCTCATTCCAGGAGTGAGGTTGGTGAGTCGAGTCACGGCGAAAGTAATTCGCCACGACAAGAAGTGCCGACATCATCAACCGGATTAGCGGAAATCTTGGCAAAGATGGCTGAGTCTCTGGATCTGTTGGTGCGACAAAGCATACGACAGGAGACACTACAGCAAAATCCCCCGCCAAGCACTTATCTGGATTTTCTATCAAGACAACCACCGGTTTTCTCGGAAGCGAAAGAACCGTTGGAGTCGGCTCATTGGCTCCAATGTATTGAAGCCAAGTTCGGGATGCTTGAGTGGGATGAGTACCAGAAGACTTTATTTGCCGCTCAACAACTCCACGGAGCTGCTGGAGTTTTGTGGGCGGAGTACATTGCTACTCTTCCTGAAGGTCATCGAGTGACGTGGGATGAATTCCGGAATGTTTTCCGGTCACGTCACGTTTGTTCAGGAATTCTTCGAGCAAAGTATCAAGATTTTCTGGAGCTAAAGCAAGGAGAAAGGAGTGCGTACGAGTACTTCAAGGAGTTTTAACACTTGATGCAATACACAACTCATATGGTTGACTCGGAAGCGTTGAAGTGCGAGTATTTCTTCCGAGGTTTGAATGTCGAACTTAAGGAATAATTGACCTTGTTCAATAACGGTATTTACAATGAGTTGGTAAATGCCGCTATCATTAAGGAAGACATGCATCTTCGTTGTGAAGCGGAACTGAAAAGAAGTATACCGCCGGATAGTGATATCGAGGTTCGTCCGAAGTATCGAGTGCGGTATTACTCGCCAGTTAGGCAACAAATTCAGCCTGTGGTGCAACTCTCACAACCATGGCTGGAGTTGATCACTTATGAGCCTCCACCTCAACAGCAGCGGACAGAAATTATTCGTGCAACCCTACCGCAACCAGCTACGCACTAATTATCTCCACCTCCTGTTAGTAGAGAGCTGAAGATTTCTACAACACGAAACCGTCGTGGGGCCGAGCAGAGTCACACTCGTGTGTTGCCTCGTCAATGCTCAGATCAGCATCGTAAACCTTCACAGAAGAATCTTTCAAAAGCTGGCAGGATTAATTATACTGCTATTGAGGACATTGCAAAAGGCGAACCAGTTTTGGCGGGCATGTTCACTTTACATGAACAGCCCACTTTTGTGTTGTTTGATTCCGGAGCCACCCACAATTTTATTAGCAGAGACTATGTGCTGAAGAATAATCTTCCATTTAGCATAGTTAAGCATCCATTTCATATCAGCTCACCCGGAGGCAAGATATCAACAGATGAGATGGTCTCACAGGCACCTTTATGTTTGGGTGGAAACATCTATCCTGCAAGCCTTATCATACTCAAAGGCCAAAGGATCGATATTATCTTGGGGATGTCATGGTTGACACATTATGGAGCTATCTTTGACATCAGCTCTCGGACTGTCTGTCACACCCGGTTTCTCCGAAGAACAACCGAGTGAATATCACATGTATGCCAGGATCATTTTCTCATACATGTGATGAAAGATAGTGAAGCATCATTTATTACAAGCCAGGTGTCGAAAATAAATAAGTCTTACATAGCATATGTCTCGATGGACGATAATAAGTTCATGACAAGTAAATAAACTAGCAGCGGAATATTATTCTTGTGGGCTCCGTCACAGGCGTTGCCCGGTGGACTCCATGAACCTAGAAACCTTCTTCGGGTCCAAAGTCTTGATCATTAAACCCCACATCATTCTCTTGACCTGAGCAGCAATATAAACCAACAAATATGCAAGATTGAGTACCGATGGTACTCAGCAAGTGTGAGAAAGTTATGTCATGCATGGCTAGAACAAGAAGAGGTTGAACTCATGGTTAAAGCACTACGCAATTATCCCTACCACCTTAGCTTATTAAGCACCTACATTACTACACATATGAAATGGTCCCAATCTCCCATCCCATCATCATAATCAAATAACCATAACATCATTTCCAATGTTAAGCTCCCCGCTTAACATCCAAAACTTCCAAAGTCATCATCCTCTAATCATGAATAAGTCCAAGCCGCTCTTGACCGTGAGCACGGCTGTCATGACAGTTTTGACTCTGCAGAGTTTGCACCACTGTACCCACATGTAGTGATTTCATCCCCCGTTGTCAGGTGGACTAAAATAACCTCCATTATACAAGTGGCCAAGAACCACATTCACACTTCCTAGGTGTGTAGCCAGGAGATCACTACGAAGCCTTTACAAAGGGATTCCCGACGAGCGTGGGCCCACTGAGGTTTCACCCCTGACAGCATACAAGAGGCTCCAACCCCGCTGCAGTGGCCACCTCTTGAGCCTTGCGGTTCATATGGTAGTCCAGCTGACACCTATTTCCCGCACCATCCAACACACCCATACTACGCCGGGGATACACCTAATTAATTGGCCAAGCTGCCCCATCTCAGCATGTGGTTGGCACGGTAAAGCCAGGTTACATGCTCCATGAACCGGTCCTTAGGATCCAGGCAAGTACTAAACACAAACCCAAGTCTCGTGCACCCAGCACCAACCAATTCATCCAACTTGCCTTTATCCCTACCTCTACATAACTCATAACATCTCATTCAAGAGTATGGTAAATAAATTGATGATCTCATATCCCAATTATCCATTCTAAGCATGGCTAAGCATAAGCATGTAAATGAATGATATGATAAAATAAACCCCAATCCCAGGCTACAAGGAAAACAAGATAATGCAATTCTAGGGAAACTTCATAGCATGGGTTTCATATTTCAATTAACAATGCAAATAATTCTATCTACATATCCTAGCATAGGATCAAAGTGGTCAAGGACACTTGCCTTCTTCCTGCTGCTCTGGGAATGGGTAGTCCTGATCTTGGAAAGGAAGAACTTGCTCTGGAGTAGGTTCTACTCATACCATCACACATAGCAAAAGAAAACAACAATCCATAAGACATAGTTCACACTTCCACTTCATACAAACCACACATTCACATTTATGAAAGCCATTCACATTTCTATGTGTTGTGGTTACTCTATGTGTGTTGCTTTTGGGCTTACATGCACTTTTAAACATGTGCATATGATTTCTACTTTTGTATTCATATTTATGTTTGCATACTATATATGAATTTCCAATTTAAATAAATTCCTTATATTCAATTGATACACATTTTAGCTACCAAGTATGCATGGAAGGTATTTTCCTACTCCAAATGTGTCTTCAGACCTTCTACCAACCCTAAACTGAATTCTTTGGATTTTGGAAACTTCATTTATCATTTTCTAGTTATTCATACCTAGCTTGCTATATTTTCAGATTTATTTCCTATGCCTAAATGTGAACTTTATTATGAAAATAGTAAGACACCTCATCTAAACAGAATAGGTTTTGGTCTAAAATATTAAATAATATATTTTCAACTTCTCCTCTGATGTGAACTAATTTAAATTTATTTTATCAATTTTCAGAATTATTCTCTACTTAAAAATGTGTCCCTATAACTAATAAATGTGAATAATCAATTAGACAGATTCATTTCAGCCAAAAATCTATTTTTATCTCACTCCAAAGTTTTCCAAGTACTAGGAAAGTTTTAAATTTGAATTTACAATGTGTTTGTCCCATCTTTTAAATTTTAAATACTAATCACATATTCAAATTCCTAAATTTAATATCACATAAGGTTAAAAAGGTAAACTCACCCCACTACAGGGTCTATTATATTATTTTAAGAATTTCCAGGGGCCTAACTATGCATAAGAGAAGGGTTTTGCTAATTTTTATTAAGTCCAGGGGCTAAAACTGATTTTTAATTGAATTTACATGAATTTCTAAAGCTCCAGGGGCCAGATCAGAAGTTTCCGGGGCTAGCTTGTATTTTCCGAGAACCCCAGGGGGTAGCGCGTAAGAATCCCGGCCTTTATAACGGGGCTGACGTGGACCGTCCGATTTAAAACAGACGGCTGAGATTATAACGCCGAACCGGTACGCGGGGATTTAAATTCTACCGTGCGATTTAAAATAAACGGCGCACAAGTGGCCACGTCGCTCTGATCGAGCACGGGCGGCGCTGCCCGGCGGCACGCGGCGGCGGGAGGCGGCGATCTCGCCGGAGAGCTTCGGATCTTCGTCAATTCTTCCTAAAACTGGGAGTTCATGGTATAGATCTGTAGAGGGGAGGTCGGGGATCTCACCTCGGGGGTTTTCTTGAGCTCGGAGGTCCTAGAAAGCGATCGGCGACGAGGTCCGAGGTGAATTCACGTCGAGGCTCGTCGGCGCTGTTTTTGAGGCGCAAACCACCGATTTTTTTGCACCTGCAAGATTCCCCGGAGGCGGTGGATCAAGATCAGCGCGTTAGATCAGAAATCCCAAGCGAAGATCGAGCGAAATTGGCCGGAGAAACTCGGGTTCTCACCGGAAGAAAAAGCGGCTGATCGTGGGTGAAAATCGGGAAGATGCCGGTGTTTATATAGCCGGGGAGGGGCGGCGTTCGGTTGTGATCGAGTTTGCTGTAAGGGCCTCAGTTTTGGCACACATTTGAAGTGTTCATCACCACACCACACACCTCATTTGATGAAAGATGATGAACAAAAATGAAGAGCATGTAACCACCATCAACATGCTCATTAGAGAACAAACTCACATATTGCAAAAGTGGTATTTCCCACATGTGATATAGGTGGGCTGGACTTATGAAAACTCCTACACATTGCTAACGATGTCCATGCCAGGTTTCACCCAAATTCAAAACCTTTTTGAGGTCATTTTGGGTATAGATAGAAAGAGGGCAGTTTGAAACCACATTCAAATTCAAACTGTTTTTGTCCCATGAATTTAAAAGTGGGAGGCATATTCTTATTCAGCACATTTTTGTGAGCTACCAATTTTCACTCCATTTGGAGTTGATCTTGACATGAGCTAAGTGGGACGAATGCAAACTTTATTTGAATTCAAAACTGAACTTGTGCTGAAATTCTCTCAAACCAAACCCAATTTGAATTCTATTCAATTCAAATGGCTCAGGGGTGAATAATTTGAATCACCAGGGGTATTATGGGGCTCACTGTTTACAACAGTGATTAGGAGTAAATTTCAGAGGTTAAAACCCGGGGTGGGACCCACATGTCATAGAGGGAAGAAGGAGAAACTTGCACCCAAAGTCAGAGTCTCGGTGGGAAATTCCGCCGAGCAGCTGTCGGCTGTGCCACCGAGCAGCTACCGGCGCCACCCGCTGCTTCCCTCTCCGCGCGTTGGCGCCCACCGCCTCAGCCGAGCAGGAGTCGGCCGGCTTTATCTTCTCACGGGCAAACCCGAGCAGCGGCATTGTTTCTCGCCGCAGCTCTCTGCTCAATCGGGAAAACCAGCAAAATCATCTCCTCCTGCGTCCCTGAGCTGCTAGACAGCCACCTGAGCTCGCACTCCACCTCTCCAACGCCAGAAACCTCGAGCTCCGACCTCCTTTGCCCAAAGACGATCGCCACCGCGGCGACCTAGCCTCAGCCGAGAGTCAGCGCCCGTGGGCAGCGTTCCACAGGCGTTTTCACAGTCCAGCAAGAGAGGCAACAGGAGCGCGCGACCACCGTGCTGCTCTCCTCCAAGTTTGGAAGCCAACCGTGAAGAATCCGCAGAGAATTTCCAGTTTTTGCTCCGGCGACCGTAAACTGAGCTTCCGGTACGGTTTCTTTAAATTCTCGCTCTATGATCTTTCGGAGGTCATCAAATCTTGCACATAGACGCTGGACTAGCCGGCGATCAAGTTCTTTTCTGCATCCGTAGCGTGAAACTGTCTAGGAGTGATGAATTTTGAGCTCGATCGAGGGCGGTCATGGCGGGCACGATCGGTCACACGGTGCCGACCGACTTGCCGCCATCCCTGAACCCTTTTGACACCTTGTCGAGCTTCCTAGAGGTACACTGATGCTGTAGGGCCGTTTGTTCGAGGTGTTGGCGGGTTTAGAAACCACGGTCGACGGTGTCGAACCTCAACCGAGGACGCGGCACGTCGCCGAGCTATTTCCGGTCACCCCCAGCCCGACCTGTCACCCCCGACGTGTTCCTCGACGTCAACAACCCCCTGGCGGCGAGTTTCAGACCATGGGAGGTCCGGTAGCGGCGAGCCTGCAAGCCCCGAGTCTGCTCCGGCGAGGTCGGCGGCGCGGGCGCGAGAGAACGGCGGGAGGAAGACGAAGCCGGCTGGCCCACGTGTCAGCGGCTGAAGAATTTAAATCGGGATCGGGTGTCGCCAGGGATCGGCTGTGCTGACGCGCAAATACCCTGTGAGCTCCGGTGTGCCGGACACCTCCGCGCTCGACACATGTGGTATCCCCGGTGTGCCGGACACCTCCGCGCTCGACACGTGTCCCCGCGGGCCGCGAGAGTTTAAACTTTTCCCCCGATTTTCAGAATTCTTCCAAACTTCAAATCCTCATAACTTTGGCTAGAAAGCTCCAAATTGGGTGAACAAAATTTTGTTGGATTCAGCTCTCTGAGCACTTTCCAGCAATACCAAATTCAGCTCATGACAGAGAATAGTTTTCCAGAATTAAATCCCTAAAGTTTAAACTGTTTGGAATTTTATCTGGAGAACTACTTTATGAAAAATTCTGAAATTTGGCTGAAAGGTTCATTGGAAAATCCCTGAATCCCAGTAAAAATTTTCAGACTCATCCAAGTTCATTTAGTTACCCTAATTGGGTGATTAAGGGAACTGCCCAGAGAAAATAGAAAAAATGTACAGAAACATTTTTCAGATTTTCTCCAATCTTAATTAGGACATAACTTTCTGTAGAATTCTTCAAATGACATGAAACCAACTCCATTAGAACCATCCTAAATTCTAGTTTCCAGAAAGTAATGGTGGGAGCCATGAAAAACCCTAGAATTACTTAGAGGCTCAATTATTGACCAAAGAGGCTTTTATTTGTACAAGGTTCAATTGAACTTTGTTTCAAATATAACTTGGTCACAACTCTGGTTAGGACCCTACCAATCCACCATAAAAAAATTTCAGAACCAAAGGGGAGGGCTAGCTAGAGTTATTAGCAATTATGTATTTAAGTTCACACATTGCATTTAAATTTACATGTAGTATTGTATTCAACGTGTAGCCATTGAAGAAGAGACCCCGGAAGTGCTGGACTTCCTTCTTCCAGACGAAGACTTAACCCCTGACCAGCAGCAACAAGGCAAGCCCCGGTTTGCATTAACCTTTTTATAAGTTTTATTTTGTTTACATGTGTCATATAAGGTATGATTGTGCATTAGGTGTAGGATGCATGGAACCCCACTTGCATAACCAAAATTTTTCCCTAAGAGTGAGGGTAGTGTCTAAGACCTCGAGTAGATAGGCTATGCTTAAAGATTCATAGGGCTGCGGTACAAGTCGAGTAGTTGGAATCTACTCACGAGATAGGCTTGGGACGCGCGGGTTCGGTTGAGTGATGTGAGATCACATTAGTAATGAAAATGAGACTGGGCAGGGGCTAGGGCGCAGCAAGAGGGAGTCTTGTGTGCGCAGCCCTGTCCGTGTCGATTGAGGACCGAGCCGTGTGCGGCCCACGCTGATCAAGTTTGAATGTACCGATGGCATATCGGATATATGGGCCCCGATAAACCGATGTAGCCTAAACCTCCGGGCGTCGAGGCATAACGCACTGATTTATAGGTGTAAGCTGAGGGCAGCAAGGTGGAAATCTGCCAACGGGCATAGAGAGATGCTCTGTGTGGGGAACCTCCTGCTCGTTTCGGTGCGACCGGTTCGACGTTTGGGCTGTTGGGTGAAAGGTTGTCCCGTACGACATCGAGTGAGCGTGCTGTGCAGCTCCACGGGTGGGCGTACGTGACGTGCTCTTTGGGTTTCCCTGCAGGTGTATATCGAGTCGATTCGCCGTCCCTCACGGTGAAGAGTACCACTTGGTCACTGAGTCGTGACGTAGAATAATGTATGAAATGCATTGATTCAATATTGCTGATATGAGATAATATTGTATTGCTACTTGTTTGCCACCAAATACTGCTTACTAAATTTCAGCTTCCCGAACTGTTAACTTGTTGCTAAAAGTTGAACGAAGGATGAACTTGTAGGCGAGTCCATTTATTGCAATATGACTATCCTATGTCAGTGTACACCTCATGTAGAGTTTCATGTTTAGGTGAGTCGGTTAAGCCTTGCTGAGCCTTCGTGCTCACGGTTGCTGCTTAAGTGTTTTTCAGGTGAGGAGGCACCCACGGACTCGGAGTACGAGTCCACCGGCGAGGGTTACCCTCCGTCGGGGACCACGGCTGAGTGGGAGCCGTACATGCCGCGCTGAGCTGAGGAGTGCAGCTAGTGTGGGTTGCCCTAGGGCTGGGCAACCACTTTTGCTAGATAGGCAGGCGTGAGTTGTATAAAAGAAACTTCCGCTGTGTAATAAAGACCCTAGTTTGTAACTGAGAAGTGTACTACTTTGTACATTCAGTTTGTTTCCCCATGTAATATAATGTGTTCTTATGACGTGTGCTGTCGGGTGTCGCATCACGCGGCACCACCCTCTGCGATCCTGGATGAGCGGATCCCGGTCCGCCACAGCCTGGTATCAGAGCTGCAGTGGGGATAGCACAGTACTTAAGGACGGCATTATGGGAAAAACTTAGGTATACGGTGAGGATTCGGTAGTTGCCCAAGTAAGGACTATATTAGCATAGTTACTTAAAGTGGCAAAGACTAACCTATGTGTTATAATTCTAAATTTCAATTGTGTAACGACGCACCTACGCTCTGGTAAGTATGGTAAGGAACGCCACCGAAAGCGGTTCAATTTCGGTTAGCTCCCCCTGACGAGGAACGTGGTTCAGGGATTGATCTCACAGCTTGGTGTGAGACGTCAATATGAACCTCTTGAACTCTTCATGTTCCTGAGTTCATATGAAACGCTGATCCCTAGCATGCATTAGGCAAGTAAGTGGAGACCCCATCGCATGGTAAGTAATGCGAGAGTGTGTTCCTCTGGAAATAGCCAGGAGGACATACGCAACGCTTGCCATCGGTGTGCCCTGCAGGGTAGTAAGTGGTATCTGTTGGGTTGATAACATTCCCAACCGTGACGACCCGTTCATGACATACTCGGGTTCCCCGTCGTGTGGTGTTGAAACACGATCACGTACCTTGAGACGTGACTTAACTCAAGGACGGCCGTATGGAAATGATACGGGCGTTTGTATTTACTTTCAACTATGGTACTGCCTGAAATGAAACCAACCATTGAGTGCACCATTATTGTGTGGTCTTCTGCAGGTACTAACCACGTATGTATCCGTGTAGAAAACGTGTGCGAGAGACCGTTTAATGCCACACTTGAGACGTATATGCCGGTATGATCCGGTTAGGATTTTCTTTTGTGAGGATCGTAGTACCGAGTTATTGTAGGCATATGCATGAAAATAATGATAACAAGGAATTAAAATCTATAGGTTCAACATTTAGGACCCTGGTTGGGTATAAGAATGGGATAGTGATGAGTGTAGTTCCAAAAAGACTGAAAAACAGAGTGCTCTGTTTTGGGCAGCAAGTTTGCTGATCTTCTACAGGGCATAACTCACCGGTCTTTTAGCCCAGAGAGGTGTGCTATATAGCTATGGAAAGGTATTTAAGTACTCTACAACTTTGTTGTAGACTTCCAGAGCTGAAACTCACCTTAAGATGGCTAAAATCTCAGAGGAATGGGAACTGTCCAGAACCAGGACAGAGTAGAACATTCTCTGAACTGTTTTGTTTTTCAATGATAACTCCCAGTAGCAAAACCCAAAAATTTCATATGATACCTCCTCCTTTAGGGAGTAATTCCAGGAAAATGGCTTGTTGAAATATACCCATTTTTGGTCAGAAGCTCTTTATCATAGTTCCTGAGCTCCAGTAAAAATTTCAGGATTTTTGGAGATGATTAAGAGGGCTTAATCAGTAGGTTTTTCTCAGGGTTATTTAAATGGGCTGAAAAATCACAGAAGCAAATTTCAGAAAAATGGAATGAACCTTAATCCTCCATTCTGGCCAGCAGAAGACTTATAAAATTTTGAAACAAATATTCCTAGGAACCTTAGGTCCAGAAATATTAGGATATCAAATTTCTCAATATGACCAAGTCTAATTAAATTCCTATAAATCATTGAATGTTAAAGGTTCCAAAAATTCTTGTGCCCATTTTCTGTCTCAAAAGCTTCTGAAAATTTTACCATACTCCTATCATGAGTTTAGAAAGACTCTGTAAAAAGTTCAACCATAGAATCCTCGGTATTCTTAGGTTTTGCTTCTGTAGTTTGCTTATAGCACATTATTTCATAATGTGACGCATTTCTTTAATTGATCATTTTGATAGAAATATTTCTCGAGAAGACTTCGGAGGCTGCTGACTTGAATCCTATTGACAGAAACTTTAGTCCGGATCAACACTAAGGCAAGCCCCGGTTTGCATAAAAACTTACAAATTTTTATTTATATTCACTTTATAATGTCTAGCAGTTTGTTTATTGCATTAAGTCTAGGTGGTATGACACTTCAAATGCATGACCCAGAAAACCCTGGAGTATAATGTAGAGTAGGCTATCAATTGATTATAACTGTTGATCTCAAGTTAACAAAAGTGGATTAAAAGAGGCATAACTCGAGTAGGCAGTTTCCTACTCGTGAACCGGGATTAAGGGGGATCAATCGGAAGAGTTGGGAATGGATCCTCATAGTTGGGAATGGAGACCGGACAGTGGATGGAAGGCTCAAGGACGTGGTCCTGTGAACCTAGTCTATGTCTGAGTCGATTAAGGCCCGTTCTCGTGTGCAGCCTCGTGGGACAAGTTCGAGTTGTGTACCGGATGCATACTGGCTATATGGGACCTAGGAAACCGATGTAACATGTTAACCTGGGTGTTGAGGCATACCTTATCATCTGATGCAGATGCTGAAAGGATAGAGAAGTCGGCTGTACGAGGGTTTTCCGTAGTGAGACTTAATCCCAGTCGGTGGGACCGGTTCGACATTTGGGTGTCGGGTGAAAGGTTGCCACGTATGACGTCAGTGATGGTTGCTGTGTGCAACGTCGAGTACGGGCGTACGTGTCGTGTCAGCCGGGTGTTTTTGATTGCAATCACTGTCGCTCGCGGAATGGACCGAGCATACTTGTTCTCTGCGTCGTGACGTAGTAATAAACTGGGAAAAAGTTAAGATGCTTTGTGAGTAATCCTCATAATGGAGATGAGGAAATGATCAACACCTTCACTAAATTTATTTTCCACCTTGGGCTAGTAGCGTCGAGGCAAAGCGTTCCTTGTTTGATTGTGGAGTCTCGACGTTGATGGCACAAGAGCTGTATGGGTCTAGAGTAGCTCACTAAAGTTACTTTCACCTCGGGCAAGTGACATCGAGATGAAGCGTTTCTTGTTTGATTGTGGAGTCTCGATGTAAACTACGCGAGGTCTATAAAAGTTTCTTAAAACTTGAAGTAAGGACTCTCCTTTAGCTCAAGTTCGTTTTTTGTGCAAACTTCTAAATTCAGCCCTCTATTTTCAGCATGTAGAGTTTCATGACTAGGGTGACGGTTAAGTCTTGCTGAGCTTCGTGCTCACAGATACTGCCTGAGTTGTTTTGCAGGTAATAACCCTATGTTGAATTGTACGGTTGTCTGATGAGACTCGGAAACTCTCCGAGTGGTGCACTCATGACAACCCCTGCCGCTGCTATTGGGGTCGTGTTGCTAGTGAGAAGGGTCCCCGGGCTAGACGTCTTCTCTTTTGCTTAGCATAGATTTGTGACGTGAGTTGTATAAATCTTCCGTTGTAGATTGTTTTTAGAAGTATTTGTAAAATTCACTCTTTGTAAGCTTCCGCTTGATTTATGTATATGATACTTTATTATATGTGCTGTTGGGTGCTGCATCGCACGGCACCACCCAATGCGATTCCCGGGCGAGCGGCACGGCCCCGTGATCAGGACCAGGACCCTCACACGGAAGAGGTGGATCCAATCGAAGGCGACATGGAAGATGATCCCTAAGAACAGCAGCATTTGTATGCACCTCAGAAGGAGTTTTACGCGGGCTTACACCCAGCAGAGTCTCATGAAGCTATGTCGGAAGGAGATGAATCCGAAGAGGAGCCACCCCTTGCTGGGCCGAGAATGAAGGTGATGAACGGGCCAACCGTTCACTTCAAGAATGTGACACCCGGTTCCAAAAATAGAACCAAGTGAATGCATATGTGTGCCCAGGATGTTCATCACACATACACATGTAATCCACAAACTGAATTCAGAATATAACCACGAATAAATAGTGTTTAAGTACTTTATTACAATGACTCAATGTCTAACTCATGAATATCTAACTTATTCTTGCAGCGGAAGACTGTAAAGGACAGAGGAAAAATGGCTAAGACAGCAGGCTCCAACTTCAACTCCACAGGCATGTTGACGGTAGTGCCCACGCCTAGTACTCCACATGGACCTCGAAGTACTCTTCTCCTGTAGCTGATGCATATGTGGTAATGCAAGGGTGAGTACATGTCGTACTCAGCAAGTGCGGGAAAAGTATAAAATGTAGCTTACAACAAGGTAGGCAACAAAAAGGCTCATTGCAGCAAGCAAATTTTATTTCACAAACAAGGTAAAAACAGCAACTATTTCTAGGTGAAATTTATCCCATCATAATCAAGTAATTCAGCAACATTCTCTCATCATAACTCACCACTTATCAAGTCTCACCCAGCCATTAATCTTTCTCAAGTTTATCTCATACTCATAAATATTCATAACCATCTCATATTCATATAACCGAAACCAAACTCATTTTTGTGACTCAAAACAGTCCCAAAACAAATCCCAATGACCACACCTAGATATCCATCCCAACTTTTGCCTCTAATCATGGAAGTTGGCCAGGTGCTTGTGACAGGAAGCACGGCTATCATGATAGTTTTACGCTCTGCAGAGGTGGCACCACTTTACCCACAAGTTCGTGATTTCATCACCTGTCGGCGACTAGAAAGAACTTCTATTATACCAGTACACAACCATCGGTGTATGGCCAAGAGATCACAAAATAGCCTTTACAAAGGGGCTACTAGGATGTAAGGACCCACTGAGGTTTCACCGGCAGGCTCGAATCTCCATTCTCCCACCGACGGGCCCCCCTCTTGTGCCATGCAGTTCCCAGGGAAGTCCTCCTCGACTCCCATTCCCCATGCCGTCCAACGGTCCACAACAAGCTAGCAACACACCTAATTAGTCAGCTAAACCGCACCCATATTTGGCCTTGTGGTGGCACTGTTTTCCTGGCATGTGCTCGCATGAACCGGTCCTTAGATCTACGGCAAGTAAACCATCATCTCATTCAGCAACATCCACGAACCAAGCTTGCCTAGATCTCCCTAATTCCATGCTCATTAACATTATCAAGTTCTCATCATAATTATTCATATGAGTGTAGTAGCTAACCATGTTTTAATTCAGCTTCCCGTATCCCATAAATTAAGTGAAGCAAAAAGGAAAAATGATCATACCCGACTCATCAACTTTCCCGGCGGCAAGGATGGTTAACAAAACTAGTAAACTCCTATAAAAGGGTGTCCCATCAAGTTGACTCAAGCATACGAGTTTTCGCAAACAAAACAGTTTCAAAACATGGGATCAATATGGTCAAGGGGCACTTGCCTTGCTCCCGTGGTTCGTGTTGCTCAAGCATCTCAAAGTCTTGGTGCTGTAGTTCGTCGTAGACGGCCTCTTGAGCTTGTCCTTCTACTCACGACCATGCACATACAAAATTTACAGCAATCAATCATCATGCACAAACTTTACTCAAGATGCAATGGGGTAGATGAATGCAAATCCTATAGTGCAGTTTTATAGAACCAGTTTGTATGTGTTCTTGCATATTTTAATGGCTTTCATGGGGTTTTATGATGAAAAAGGGTGTAGGGATAAAGTGTGGACGTGGTGATGATCTTGACACAAGATCTAGATCAATTCCACCATCAAAAATCGATCAAAACACGATCTGTCCACACGCAAAAGTTTCTGCTCGAAGGGGGTGAAGAAAACGGATGCGTAGAAACAGCGGCGATGTCATAAGATGGGTAATGAAGACCTACCTCACTTCCTCCTTGTGGCAGGGCCTTTCTTCTAGCAACGGCAGCAGCTGGGGATTTTTCTGTGGGGAATTATGGTAGGGTAGATCGTCAGGCTACTTCTCCGGCGACGGCGAGGCGTGACGGGGCTCGACGGCGAGTCTTGATGGCGGGTCTCGACGACGGGGCTCGATGACGGGGCTCGACGGCGGGGCTCGACGGCGGGGCTTGACGGTGGGGCTCGTCGGCGGGGCTCGTTAGCGGGGCTCACCGGCGACCAAACTCCGGCAAGGGGGGGAGCTCAACTTGGCGAGTTGAGGGGGGGGGGGGGCAGGGCTGCGGCCAAAGGTGTAGGGGGGCTAGGGGTTGTATTTATAAGGGGAAAAAGGGGAGAGTCCTAGTCCAATTGGGACTCAACCAAAGAATCCTAGTCAAGTTGGGACTCAACCAAAGAGTCCTAGGGCTTCCCTCCCCTCAAGGCTGCGGACAATTTGGGGAAAATTCCCCATAGGAAAATTTTGGGGAATTTGGGGAGATTCGGGGAAATTTGGTGCGTAAATTTGGGGAAAATTTGGTGGCGAAATTTGGGAGAAATTTAGGATGGCTCAATTCAGCTATCTTATTTCTATTTCTCTCCATTTCAATATTCCCTTCTCCATTTCAATATTCCCTTATCCGTTTCTATTGTTCTTCTCCATTTCTTTGGTTCTTTCTTCATTTCTATGGTTCTTTCTCCATTTCTACTTCTTTTTAAATGCTTCTCTACATGAAAAATGTATGCAATGCATGGTAGCGAAATTTGAGGTGTTACAAACCTACCCCCCCTAAAAATGAATCTCGCCCTCGAGATTCGATAGAGTGGAGAAAAGATGGGGGAATTCTGCCTTGAGATCTTCCTCATTCCCATGTAGTTTCAGCTTCTGTGTGATGGCTCCATTGTACCTTGCACCAACGAATCACTTTGTTTCTCGTGACCCTTTCCTTCACGTCCAAGATTTTGAGGGGGTGTTCCGTGTAGGTCAGATCCTCTTGAAGCTCCAGCTCATCCATCAGTACTTGTTCTTCCGGTACTCTTAGGCATTTCTTGAGCTGAGATACGTGAAACACGTCGTGCACGTCGGAGAGGTGCGTTGGCAGCTCTAGTTGATAGGCTACTTCTCCTTGCTTGCACAAAATCTTGAATGGCCCGATGTAGCGAGGTGCTAACTTGCCTTTGACGTTGAACCGTCGTTGGCCTCGGATAGGCAACACTTTAAGATACACGAAGTCTCCCACTTTGAAGGTCAATCTTCTTCGCCTATTGTCCACATAACCCTTCTGTCGTGACTGAGCGGCCTTCAAGTTTTCACGTATTGTTTGGACTTGCTTTTCGGCATCTTGCAGCACTTCGGGTCACAATACTTGGCTTTCACCGGTCTCATTCCAGAATAGTGGTGTTCTACACCGTCTACCATACAATGCTTCGAAGGGTGACATCTTCAAGCTGGCTTGGTAGCTGTTGTTGTTTGAGAATTCAGCATATGGCAAGCTTTTATCCCAACTACGCCCATGTTTCAAGGTGCAAGCTCTCAACATGTCTTCCAAAATCTGATTTGTTCTCTCAGTTTGCCCGTCGGTTTGCGGGTGATATGCGGAGCTGAAATTCAGCCGTGTACCCATGGCTTCATGCAGCTTCTTCCAGAACCTAGAGGTAAATTGAGAACCTCGATCTGAAACTATCCTCTTCGGAACTCCATGGCGACACACGATTTGCTCCATAGACAGCTCAGCTAATTGTGCGACGGTGTACTTGGTTCTATCAGGAAGGAAATGGGTTGCTTTCTTCAATCAGTCCATGATAAGCCAAATGGAGTCGTAGCCGGACTGAGTACGTGGCAATCCGATAATGAAATCCATGCTGATGTCTTCCCACTTCCACTCAGGTACTTTTAATGGCTGCAATAATCCAGCGGGTCTTTGATGTTCGGCCTTCACTCGTTGGCACGTGTCACATAGGGCAACATATTCAGCGATATACCTTTTCATACCATCTCACCAATAGCATGTTTTCAGGTCCTTGTACATCTTTGTATAGACAGGATGCAGGGAATAAGGTGAGTCATGTGCCTCCTTTAGTATCGTGCCGCGGATGTGCTTCACGTTAGGCACACAAATCCTTTTCCCTAACCAAAGCGTGCCATTCTCGTCTTCTTTGAAGTCCTTTTCTATCCCTTGTCAGATTCTTTCCTTGATTTACTTTATTTCCTCATCCGTTGCTTGGCCATCTTGTATCTCTTGTTCCTGCGTCGAGTTCAGTTCGATCACCTCCATCTCGTTGAAGAACCCGAGATGTAACCGTTCAAATTCCTTACGCAGCTCGGGTGGCAGCTCCCGAACCGTGAGTTGATGACATGCTCCTTTTCGGCTCAACGCATCAGCTACTACATTGGCCTTTCTGGGTGATAGTTGATTCCAACATCATAATCCTTGATAAGTTCCAACCATCAACGTTTCCTCAAATTCAGATCCGTTTGCATGAATATATACTTGAGGCTTTTGTGATCCGTATAGATCTCACATCGGTGACCAAGCATGTAATGCCTCCAAATCTTCAAGGCATGTACCACGGCTGCAAGTTTCAGGTCATGTGTGGGGTAATTCAGCTCATGTTTCTTTGATTGCCTCGATGCATAGGCTACCACTTGGCCTCCTTGCATGAGCAAACATCCAAGCCCTTGTCTTGATGCGTCACAATATATATCGAAGCTCTTGGTCACGTCCGGCAATACCAAAACCGGCGCTTTGTTAATCTCTTCTTGAGCTCCTCAAAGTTGTCTTGATACGCTTGTGTCCACTAAAATGCTTTTCCCTTCATCAATAATTCTGTCATAGGCTTCGCTATTTTGGAGAGATCCTTGATGAACCGGTGGTAGTATCCAGCCATCCCAAGGAAACTCCATATATCCCTCATATTCTACTGTCGGTTCCACTTCAGAAAGTCTCCCACTTTTCCGGGATCAACCGATACTCCTACCTCGAAGATGATGTGGTCTAGGAACGATATCTCCTTTAGCGAAAATTGACACTTGCTGAACTTAGCATACAGTTGATGCTCTCGCAGTTTCTGCAATGTTAACCTCAAGTGTTCTTTGTGTTCTTCCTCGCTCTTTGAATACACTATGATATCTTCGATGAAAACCACCACGAACTTGTCCAAGTACTCCATGAAGACCCTATTCATGAGGTACATAAAGTATGTGGGTGCATTTGTCAACCCAAATGACATAACGGTATATTCATACAAACCATACCGTGTTCGAAATGCAATTTTAGGTATGTCGGAGGGCTTAATCTTCAGCTGGAAGTATCCTGACCAAAGATCAATCTTGGAAAAAATTCAGGCACCTTTCATTTGATCGAATAAGTCCTCTATGCGTGGCAGCGGGTATTTATTCTTGATCGTCACTTCGTTGAGAGACCTATAGTCCACACACATCCTTTGGGTCCCATCTTTCTTGTCCACGAAGAGCACGGGGGCTCCCCACGGTGACGAGCTTGGGCGTATAAAACCCTTTTCTAGCTACTTCTGGATTTGTTTCTTGAGCTCCACTAATTCATTAGCAGGCATCCTATATGGCCTCTTTGCTATAGTTGCAGTTCCAGGTACTAAATCAATGGCAAATTCAAAGTCCCGGTCAGGTGGCATACCTGGAAGTTCTTCCGGGAACACATCTGAATATTCTCGAACCACCGGAATGCTTTCCAATGTCACTTCTTTGATGTGGTTCAGCACTGCCTTCTCGGTTGCAGGTTGGGCTGCCTCGAACTTAATACGAGTACCGTGCTCACTCGTCAACTGCACGATCCTCTGAGCGCACTGAATTACTCCGTTGTGCTTGCTTAACCTGTCCATTCCAAGTATTACGTCAATCCCTTGGGAATCCAAGACGATAAGGTTGGCAAGAAAGTCTACCCCCTTATTTTAAGGCTTACTTTCGGACATACTATATTAGTCCTCATCCCTCCACCAGGAGAATTAACCAACATAGTTTGTTTCATGTGGGATATGGGCAGGTTATACTTGGCAACATACTTGGATGAGATGAATGAATGCGATGCTCCGGAATCAAATAAAACAGTGGTTGGGTTGGAGTAGGCGAGAAACATACCAATCACGACGTCCTTAGCTTGTTGTGCTTCCTCAGCGGAGACGTGATTCACATTGCCACGAGCATAGTTCTGCTATCCACGGTTTCCTTGATTAGCTCCTCCATTCGGCCGTGGGTTCTGCTTCAGTGCGTTGCTCGGCTGCCCAAGGCCTTTCTTCGGGCACTGACTTGCAAGTGCCCCGCCTCTCCGCATGAAAAACATGCCTTGTTGCCCATAACAGCAGGAATGTTGGGGTGAGGCTGGTTTTGAGCATAGGCGCCCATGTTGGGACGGAGCGCAGGAGGCATAGGCATACGGGGTGCTTGCATAACAAGACGTTGCTGCGGTGGCCGATTAGAGCAAGGTGGATTTGCAGGGCGGAAAGTAGAAGCGGACGAGCCACAATGTGGTGCAGTTGGTGGCATAAAACGGGGACATGCATTGCTCCCTTGTGGCTGTCCTTGATATGGCATCTTCCTCTTGCCCTCTTGCTCAATCTCACAGATCTTGCTCTCAACCACTATAGCTTTGTCAACGAGCTTTTGGAAGTTTGCATAGTCATTGTTGAGCAGATGAACTTGAATTTCATTGTTCAATCCTCTCATGAACAAGTACTGCTTTCTTTGATCCGAGTTGACATCTTCTGGAGCATACCTTGACAGCTGCGTGAACTTGTTGAGGTACTCATTCACGCTCTTCCTTCCTTGGCGGAGACCTTCAAACTCTTGCCTTTTAAGCATCATGACTCCTGCAGGGACATAGTGAGAGCGGAAACTCTCCTTGAATTCAGCCCAAGTGATAGTCTTCTGGTTGACATGAGCATTACAAAGAGCGTCCCACCAATCAGCGTCTGCTCCAATGAGTTGGTGCAATGCGAAGAGAACTTTCTCCCAATCATTGCACTGAACAATAGCAAGCTTCTTTTCCATAGACTTCATCCAATCATCAGCCTCCATAGGATCATTGTCTTGTGTAAAAGTAGGCGGCCTAGTCCTCATGAACTCTCCCAATCTGTTGTGAGCCGGCGGTGGTGGCGGTGGGGGTGCAGGAACGGGGTTAGGATTGTTGTTGTTGGCCTACAGCTGACCCAACGTTTGTATCATAGTTTGCATGAGCTGGTTCTGCATAGCCATCAACCGTTCAAGGTTGCTTGCATCAGCCCCGGGGTTGGCATTTTCAGGAACTTCAACATTGTCATCCTCTTGTGGTTCATTGTTACCACGAGCGTTCCTCCTTTGGCAGTTGGAGTTTTCCCTCACCATCTGTGAGAGAGAGAGAGAGTAGAGTAGGAAATAGAAATTTAGATTGATCCCCCAACTATATGCATCAAGGTGTATGAACTAAGTATCTTCTTTTATTAATATCAGCCTATATGAGGATGTGAACATGTGCCGAAGAATCTCATATCTCTCCACTATGTGTGGATGTGGACATTTGCTGAAGCGTTCCACAACTCACATCAGCACACAAACCAAGCAATCATCACAAAAATTTCAGCACACCAATTTTATTCAAGCTACTACGATCTAAACGTTCCTATTACAGCTTTATTCAATGGAAACCTAAACATAATCGTGAGAACCGGTGCTGTTCTCGCCGTGTGACGGGGGTGGTCCATACATGGGCGCATGCCATGGTGAGTCGGCAGTCCATGTAGGGATATATGATGCTGGTGCTCCATTTGCTCCAGCGTTGGCACGAGTCTCCTCCTGTTTTTCCAGCAAGTACAGCTTCTTGCGGAGGTAACGCATCTCTTCTTGTGCGCTTGCATAGCGGTTTTCTAACTCGACGAGCAACCTCTGAGACTTGTCAGCAGCTTGTGGGTTGGAAATAGATCCTCCATGGGGTCCAATGATCTCACTTGTACCACTCTTCCGATATGGGTACAGCTCAAAAGTAGTGTTCTCAAGCTGCTCACGAAAGGCGTAGCATAGTCCGGTGAGTGCATCCCATGCAGCATCATCGATAGCTTCTTCCCTTGTAGCTCTCCATGTGGGTGCGAAGTGTCGAGTGGCAACCCTACCATTAGAGAGGATGGTTACGTTAGCCTTCCACTCTTCATGTCCGAGACGAGGGACTTTCTTGAGAAGATATTCCGGGTATAGGCTGAAGCAATCCAGAAATTCTTTGAGCTCCTCGGATATGTGTCCTCCTTCCATTTCATCGGACTGGAATTCTTGAACTGAACGGTTGGCTCATTCATCACCTTCATTCTCAGCCTCAGCAGGGGGTGGCTCCTCTTCGGATTCATCTCCTTCCGACATAGCTTCATGAGACTCCACGGGGTGTAAGCCCGCGTGAAAGTCCTCCTGAGGCGCGTACCAATACCGTTCTTGTGGATCATCTTCCATGTCGACTTCGAATGGTTCCACCTCTTCCAGATCCACTTCCTCATGCATAGAGATATTGACTTCATCTTCATCATGAGGTTCCATCTTCACCTCCTCCCAATATGGTCCATTGGACACCTCAATGGGTTAAGTGCACTCCCACGTGGTGATGGACGAGTCCTTATGTGTGATGTGCTCCTAATCACCAGCATCTATAAATAAGGCATGAGAAGCTTTAGAGGAGAAGAAAATAACTCCAAAACTTTAGAATCTATGAAGCAAGAAAACAAAAATGTTGCTGTCCAAAAGAAGAGAAAAGAGGGGCTGAAAATAGCACTTTGTGGTGGCTAAATTGACAAGTAAAGTGCAGCAGCAAGCAATTTTCGAAAATAGCAGTTTAGAGGGGTGTTTCTATGTGTTTTAGAGTGTCCATTCTACCTAGGCTTGCATTCTATGGTCAACGTGGCTCTGGTACCAATTTGTGACACCCGGTTCCGAAAATAGAACCAAGTGAATGCATATGTGTGCCCAGGATGTTCATCACACATACACATGTAATCCACAAAATAAATTCAGAATATAACCACGAATAAATAGTATTTAAGTAATTTATTACAATGACTCAATGTCTCACTCATGAATATCTAACTTATTCATGCAGCGGAAGACTGTGAACGACAACGGAAAAATGGCTAAGACAGCAGACTCCAACTTCAACTCCACAGCATGTTGACAGTAGTGCGCACACCTAGTACTCCACATGGTCCTCGAAGTACTCTTCTCCTGTAGCTGATGCATATGTCGTAATGCAAGGGTGAGTACATGTCGTACTCAGCAAGTGCTGGAAAAGTATGACATGTAACTTACAACAAGGTAGGCAATAAAAAGGCTCATTGCAGCAAGCAAATTTTATTTCACAAACAAGGTAAAAACAGCAACTATTTCTAGGTGAAATTTATCCCATCATAATCAAGTAATTCAGAAACATTCTCTCATCATAATTCACCATTTCTCAAGTCTCATCCTGCCATTAATCTTTCTCAAGTTCATCTCATACTCATAAATATTCATAACCATCTCATATTCATATAACCGAAACCAAACTCATTTTCGTGACTCAAAACAGTCCCAAAACAAATCCCAATGACCACACCCAAATATCCATCCCAACTTTTGCCTCTAATCATGGAAGTTGGCCAGGTGCTTGTGACCGGAAGCACGGCTATCATGATAGTTTTACGCTTTGCAGAGGTGGCACCACTTTACCCACAAGTTCATGATTTCGTCATCCATCGGCGACTAGAAAGAACCTCCATTATACCAGTACACAACCATCGGTATATGGCCAAGAGATAACAAAATAGCCTTTACAAAGGGGGCTACTAGGATGTACGGACCCACTGAGGTTTCACCGGCAGGCTCGAATCTCCATTCTCCCACCGACGGGCCCCCTCTTGTGCCATGCAGTTCCCATGGCAGTCCTCCTTGACTCCCATTCCCCACGCTATCCAACGGTCCATAAGAAGCTAGCAACACACCTAATTAGTCAGCTAAGCCGCACCCATATTTGGCCTTGTGGTGGCACTGTTTTCCTGGCATGTGCTTGCATGAACCGGTCCTTAGATCTACGGCAAGTAAACCACCATATCATTCAGCAACATCCATGAACCAAGCTTGCCTAGATCTCCCCGATTCCATGCTCTTTAACATTATCAAGTTCTCATCATCATTATTCATATGAGTGCAGTAGCTAACCATGTTTTAATTCAGCTTCCCGTATCCCGTAAATTAAGCGAAGCAAAAAAGGAAAAATGACCATACCCGACTCATCAACTTTCCCGGCGACAAGGATGGTTAACAAAACTAGTAAACTCCTATAAAAAGGGTGTCCTCAAGCATACGAGTTTTCACAAACAAAACAGTTTCAAAACATGGGATCAATATGGTCAAGGGGCCCTTGCCTTGCTCCAGTGGTTCCTGTTGCTCAAGCGTCTCGAAATCTTCATGTTGTAGTTCCTCGTAGACGGCCTCTTGAGCTTGTCCTTCTACTCACGACCACGCACATACAAAATTTACAGCAATCAATCATCATGCACAAACTTTACTCAATATGCAATGAGGTAGATGAATGCAAATCCAATAATGCAGTTTTATAGAACTAGTTTGTACGTGTTCTTGCATGTTTTAATGGCATTCATGGGGTTTTATGATGAACAAGGGTGTAAAGATAAAGTGTGGATGTGGTGATGATCTTGTCACAATATCTAGATCAATTCCACCGTCAAAAATTGATCAAAACACGATCTATCCACACGCAAAAGTTTCTGCTCGAAGGGGGCGAAGAAAATGGATGCGTAGAAACAGCGGCGACGTCGTAAGATGGGTAATGAAGACCTACCTCACTTCCTCCTTGTGTTAGGGCCTTTCTCCTTGCAACGGCAGCAGCGGGGGATTTTTCTATGGGGAATTATGGTAGGGTAGATCGTCAGGCTTCTTCTCTGGCGACGGTGAGGTGTGACGGGGCTCGACGGCGGGTCTCGACGACGGGGCTCGACGGTAGGGCTCGACGGCGGGGCTCGTCGGTGGGGCTCGTCGGCGGGGCTCACTGGCGACCAAACTCCGGCAAGGGGGGGGGGCTCAACTTGGGGGGCAGAGCTGCGGCCAAAGGTGTAGGGGGTTGGCGGTTGTATTTATAAGGGGAAAAAGGGAGAGTCCTAGTCCAATTGGGACTCAACCAAAGAATCCTAGTCAAGTTGGGACTCAACCAAAGAATCCTAGTCAAGTTGGGACTCAACCAAAGAGTCCTAGGGCTTCCCTCCCCTCAAGGCTACAGCCAATTTGGGGGAAAATCCCCCCAAATGTGGGGGAAATTCCCCATAGGGGAATTTTGGGGAGATTTGGGGAAATTTTGGAGAAATTTGGTGGGGAAATTTTGGAGAAATTTGGTGGGGAAATTTGGGGTGGCATAATTCAGCTATATTATTTTCATTTCTCTCCATTTTTATGTTCCCTTCTCCATTTCTATATTCCCTTCTCCATTTCTATGGTTTTCTCCATTTCTATTGTTCTTTCTCCATTTCTATGGTTCTTTCTCCATTTCTACTTCTTTTTAAATGCTTCTCTACATGAAAATGTATGCAATGCATGGTAGCGAAATTTGAGGGTGTTACAAAGAATTCTGGTCTGACGGGATGGAGGGAGGACACATATCCAAGGAGCTTAAAGAGTTCCTGGATTGCTGCAGCCTATACCCGAAATATCTTATTAAGAAAGTCCCTCGTCTCGGACATGAAAAGTGGAAGGCTGAGGTAACCATTCTATCTAACGATAGGGTTGTCACTCGCCACTTCACACCCGCATGGAGAGCTACATGGGCAGAAGCTATTGATGATGATGCATGGGATGCACTCACCGGACTGTGCTACGCCTTCCGTGAGCAGCTTGAGAACACTACCTTTGAGCTGCACCCATATCGGAAGAGTGGTACAAGGGAGATCATTGGACCCCATGAAGGAGCTCTTTCTAACCCACAAGCTGCTGACAAGTCTCTGAGATTGCTCGTGGAATTGGGAAACCGCTATGCATGCGCACAAGAAGAGAACCGCTATCTCCGCAAGAAGTTGTACTTGCTGGAAAAACAAGAGGAGACTCGTGCCAATGCGGGAACGAATGGAGCACCAACGTCATCTATCCCAACATGGACTGCCGACTCACCATGGAGTGCGCCCATGTATGGACCACCCCCGACACACGACGAGAACAGCGCCGGTTCTCACGATTAAGTTTACGTTTTCCATTGAATAAAGTTGTAATAGGAACGCTTAGACGTAGTAGGCTGAAATAAGAGTGGTGTGCTGAATTTTTATGATGATTTATTGTGTTTATGTGCTTGGGTGTGAGTTGTGTAACGCTTCGGCGAATGTCCACATCCACACATAGTAGAGATATGTGAGATGCTTCAGCACTTGTTCAATCCTCATATAGGCTGATATTAATAAAAGGAGTTGCTTAGTCTCATATACCTTGATGCATATAGTTGGGAAATCTCTTCTTTCAATTCTGAATTCTATTACAAGAGTAAGCATTAAAATAAGTGGGGTAGACTTTCTTGCCAACCTTATCCTCTTGGATTCCCAAGGGATTGACATAATACTTGGAATGGATTGGTTAAGCAAGTACAATGGAGTAATTAAATGCGCTCAAAGGATCGTACAGTTGATGAGTGAGCACGGTACACGTATTAAGTTTGAGGCAGCCCAACCTGCAACCGAGAAGGCAGTGCTGAACCACATCGAAGAAGCGACATTGGAAAGCATTCCGGTGGTTTGAGAAAATTCAGATGTGTTCCCGGAAGAACTTCCAGGTATGCCACCTGACCAGGACATTGAATTTGCCATTAATTTAGTACCTGGAACTGCACCTATATCAAAGAGGCCATATAGGATGCCTGCTAATGAATTAGTGGAGCTCAAGAAGAAAATTCAGGAGAAGCTAGATAAATGTTTTATACGCCCAAGCTCGTCACCTTGGGGAGCCCTCGTGCTCTTCGTAGAAAAGAAAGATGGGACCCAAAGGATGTGTGTGGACTATAGGTGTCCCAACGAAGTACCGATAAGGAATAAATACCCGCTGTCCCGCATAGAGGACCTATTCGATCAAATGAAAGGCGCCCAGATTTTCTCCAAGATTGATCTTCGGTCGGGGTACTTCCAGCTGAAGATTAAACCCTCCGACATACCGAGGACTGTATTTCAAACACGGTATTGTTCTTATGAATATACCGTTATGTCATTTGGGTTGACGAATGCACCTGCATACTTTATGTACCTCATGAATAAGGTCTTCATGGAGTACTTGGACAAGTTTGTCGTGGTTTTCATCGACGACATCATGGTGTATTCGAAATGCAAGGAAGAACATGAAGAACACTTGAGATTGACGTTGCAGAAACTGCGAGAGCATCAATTGTATGCTGAGTTCAGCAAGTGTCAATTTTGGCTAAAGGAGATATCGTTCTTAGGCCACATCATCTCCGAAGGAGGAGTATCGGTTGATCCCGGGAAAGTGAGGGATGTTTTGAAGTGGAACCAACCGTAGAATGTGAGGGATATTCGGAGCTTCCTTGGGATGGCTGGAAACTAACGCCGGTTCATCAAGGATTTCTCCAAAATAGCGAAGCCTATAACGGAACTGCTGATGAAGGGGAAAGCATTTCAGTGGACACAAGCATGTCAAAACAGCTTTGAGGAGCTAAAGAAAAGATTAACAACAGCGCTGGTTTTGGTATTACCGGACGTGAGAAAGAGTTTGGATATATATTGTGACGCATCAAGACAAGGTCTTGGATGTGTGCTCATTCAAGGAGGCCAAGTGATAGCCTATTCATCGAGGCAATTAAGGAAACATGAGCTGAACTACCCCACACATGACTTGGAACTTGCAGCCGTGGTACATGCCTTGAAGATTTGGAGGCATTACATCCTCGGTCACTGATGTGAGATCTATACAGATCATAAAAGCATCAAATATATATTCACGCAAACGGATCTGAATTTGAGGCAACGTCGATGGTTGGAACTCATCAAGGATAATGATGTTGGAATCAACTATCACTCCGGAAAGGCCAATGTAGTAGCTGATGCATTGAGCCGAAAGGGAGCATGTCACCGACTCACGGTTTGGGAGCTACCACCCGAGCTGCGTAAGGAGTTCGAACGATTACATCTCGGGTTCTTGAATGAGATGGAGGTGATAGAACTGAAATCAACGTTGGAACAAGAGATACGAGATGGCCAAGCAATGGATGAGGAAATCAAGGAAAGAATCCGACAAGGGATAGAGAAGTATTTCAAGGAAGACGAGAATGGCACGCTTTGGTTAGGGAAAAGGATTTGTGCGCCTAACGTGAAGCACATCCGTGACACGATACTAAAGGAGGCTCATGACTCACCTTATTCCATACACCCCGGCTGTACAAAGATGTACAAGGACCTGAAAACATGCTACTGGTGGGATGGCATGAAAAGGGATATCGCTGAATATGTTGCCTTATGCGACACGTGCCAACGAGTGAAGGCCGAACACCAAAGACCCGCTGGACTATTACAACCATTGAAAGTACCCGAGTGGAAGTGGGAAGACATCAACATGGATTTCATAGTTGGATTGCTATGTACTCAGTCGGGCTACGACTCCATTTGTGTTATCATGGACCGATTGACGAAAACAGCCCACTTCATTCCTGTTAGAACCAAATACACCATGGCACAACTAGCCGAGCTGTATATGGAATAAATTGTGTGTCATCATGGAGTTCCGAAGAGGATAGTTTCAGATCGAGGTTCTCAATTTACCTCTAGATTCTGGAAGAAGCTGCATGAAGCTATGGGTACACGGTTGAATTTCATCTCCGCATATCATCCGCAAACCGACAGACAAACTGAGAGGACAAATCAGATATTGAAAGACATGTTGAGAAATTGCACCTTGAAACATGGGCGTAGTTGGGATAAGAGATTGCCATATGCTGAATTCTCATACAACAACAGTTACCAAGCCAGCTTGAAAATGTCACCTTTCAAAGCATTGTATGGTAGACGGTGTAGAACACCGCTGTTCTGGAATGAGACCGGAGAAAGCCAAGTATTTGGACCCGAAGTGCTGCAAGATGCCGAAAATTAAGTCCAAATGATACGTGAAAACTTGAAGGCTGCTCAGTCACGACAAAAGGGTTATGCGGATAATAGGCGAAGGAGTTTGACATTCGAAGTTGGAGACTTTGTGTATCTTAAGGTGTCGCCTATCCGAGGCCAACGACGGTTCAACGTCAAAGGCAAGCTAGCACCCCGCTACATTGGGCCATTCAAGATTTTGGGAAAGCGAGGAGAGGTAGCCTACCAACTTGTAAGGGCCCAAGTTTTTCATTTGCTAAAAGTGTTCATCACACCACACTCACCTCATTTGAGTAAATCATATGAACACATTTGAAGAGCAAGTAAACACCATCAAGAAAGTCATTAGAAGATAAATTCACAAAATGCAAAAGTGGTATTTTCCACATGCATCATATAGGATCTGAGCATATGAAAAACTCCTAAACCTTGTTGGGAATGCTCATGCAAAATTTCACCAAAATCCAAGACCTTCTGAAGTATTTTTGGGTATAATTAGAAAAAGGCTAGTTTGAACTTAAATTCAAATTCAAACTCCTTTCATCACATGAATTCAAAAGGGGGATTCATATTCACATTCAGCACATTTTTGTGAGCTCAGATACCAAATTTCACTCCATTTGGAGTTGATCTTGACATGAGCTATTTTGGCTAAATTCAAATCAGATTGGAATTTCAGTTCACAATTGTGATAAATTCATTCAAACAAAATCAACAATTTGATGCTATCACAAACCAAATCCCAAACTTGTGATGATCAAATTTTAGAGGGCAGGATGGTCTCACAAATTTGCAACAGTGTAGAAATTGAATTTGTGAGGACAAATTCAAATAGTGGGACCCACTGTCAGCCTCACTTGAGCAAATCGACTGAGGACTCGGTTCCTTGGTTTCTCGGGCCAACGCTGTGATCGCCACCGAGCCCAACGCCGCTGCCAGCTCCTACTTGGTGTGCGCTCACGCTCAGACGACGCCCAGCCTTCTTATCCTTGCAATCGAGCCGGCCAAAAACAGTTTCGCTCATTGCTCCTCGCTATCGTGCAAACACAGAGCCGAGAACACTGTGGCCATCGCAACTCAACCGGGAACCGTGCCACCGTGTGTGCAAGGCGTTGCTGGGATGCAAAACGGTACCCTAGCTCCTCCTTCTACCTCCTCGTCACAAGAACCAGACGAGTCCGGCTTCCCCCAACCAATACCGCAAGCTTTTGGGTCGACCCAAAGTTCTTCCGCACCTCGGGCTCTCGTGGACAGCCCTAACGGGAACGTGTAACGCCCAAGCCAAGGCATCCCAAGACGTGTTGGGACTTCGTGTTTCTCATATCTAAACCATAGACCGAGTGGTTGATCACCGGCGACGAATTTTGGATTTTCCTTCCACTCGGTGTAAACCGACCTTTGGGTACAGATGTTCCAAATTCTCGCCCCATAATAGTTTAGAGATCCTTAAACTGCACACAAACGAGCTAGACTCTGTAGTGAACAACTTTCCTTCGCAACCCTAGCATGAAAACCCCTGTAGACAGCCTATTTTGAGTTTTGCTACCGGCCCCTATGGCGGGAGCCATCGGGCGCACGGTGCGAGCTTACTTAGAGCCTCTCCCGAGCTAGCTTGAGCTTATGTCGAGCATCTACACGTCACACTGGTGCTATAGAGCTCGAAAACTCAGTGGGTGACGGGTTATAGGTGGCGGACGACGCTGCCGGAGTGAAGCCGAGCCGTTGCACCACCGTGGAAACTTCACCAGAGAATTCAGCGTGTCGGGTAAGGCCTAGCGGCCAGCCGGAGCTCGGGAGATGGCCGGAATGTTGGTTTCCGACGAACTCCGGTAAGCTCGTGCGCGGGCGCGCGCGGGATGGCGGGAGGTTGAAGACGAACCCCACGGCCCCACACGTCAGTGAGTGTGGGTTTAAATCGGGGATCTGTTGCGGCTCCGGCTGTGTCTGTGGCTGCGCGCATAGGACTTAGTGGCCCCGTGTGGCAGCCGCTGAGGAGCCGACACGTAGCCCTGGACCCACCCGCAGGGATTTAAACATTTCCCGATTTTTCAGCTTCTAGTTCAAACTTCAAATCCACATAACTTTGGCTAGGAAACTCCAAATAGAGTGAACCAAATTTTGTTGGATTCAGTTCTCTGAGCACTTTTCAACAAATCAAGTTTCACCCCATGAAAACCTTTATTTCTCCATAATTAATTCTTCAAAAATTTAAACTGTTTAGAATTTTAACTGGAGAACCCTTTTGTGGAAAATCCTGAATTTGGTCAGGATGTTTTTTGTAATATTCCTGAGCTACCATAAAAATTTCAGATCCATCCGAGCTCATTTATGCACCTAATGGTGTGATTAATAAAACTGTTCTCGAGAAAATGAAAAATGTTCAGAAGCATTTTTCAGATTTTCTCTGAACTTGTTTAGCTCATATATTTTGCTAGGAATCTTCAAATTAGATGAAACCAATTCCATTAGAACCCTTCGAAAATATAGTTTCCAGAAAGTCATGGATAGTCCATGAAAATCCTTAGAACACCCTAAGAGCTCCAATTAAGGCCAAACCCACATTTATTTCTGGAGGGCTCAAATAAGCTTTGCTTCAGATGAAATTTGGCCAAGTCTCTATTTAGGTTGTATCCAAACCATAGGAAAAATTTCAGAGCCATTGGGCCTGTATATATTTACTCAGAGTCTTAACAATATCAACTTCAAACTTGTATGCATTTAAATTGACACATATATATGTTTATCTCATGTAGTCGCTAAGGTTGAAGAGGAGTCAGAAGTTTTAGACTTCATAACTCCGGAAGGACAGCTAGCTTACGACCAGTAGCAATGCAAGCTCCGGTTTGCATTAGCCGTTTTATAAATTTAACTGTTTTGAGAACTTACATTGAGTATCCACTTGAACTATGCATTAGAGTCTTGTTTGAAAACCCAATTGCATAGCCAAGAGAACCAGGGTTTTGGGCTTAGTTTTTAAACCTCGAGTAGCCACTGCAATGCTAAGATAGTGTAGGATTCGGTACAAGTCGAGTAGTTGAAACTGCTCGTGAGAATAGGCTAGAGGCACACCATTCGGTTAGAGATAGCAAATGGATCACATGGCAAGAAAAATGAGACAGAGCGGAGAGTAAGGGCAGCATGACATTGGGGTCTGGGTGCCATAGCTCCGCTTGAGTCTATTGACGACGTCTGAGGTGGTTGTTGTAGGCAACATTGAGTACGGACATACGTGATGGGTTAATCGGGTAACCTTGCACGTGTAAATCAATTATAATCGCCGTCCCTCGCGGACAGTGAGTACCACTTGTTTACTGTACCGTGACGTAGAAAGATCAGGCTAGTTCCACGTTAAAACATTGCTGATTGAAGGCTTTACTTTGGTTGCTAATGAATTGTTTCCCAAATTCCCCAAATTTTCCCCAAATTCCCCTCTCCCCTAATTTCCTCAATTTTTTTCCAATTTTCCTGATTTTCCCCAAATTCCCCAAAATTCCCCTAGGGGAATTTTCCCCCCAATTTGGCCACACCAAATTAGGGGGGGGGGGACCCTAATGGGCCCCACCCCCTTGGCCGCAACCCATTAGAGAGGGAAACCCTAGCCGCCCCCCTTTTGGACTCTTGCGGTCTTTTATTTTCCAAATTAAATCCTAGCCATTGGTGGAAAATAAATAATAA
This sequence comes from Neostapfia colusana, assembly GCA_030760725.1. Lineage (NCBI taxonomy): Eukaryota > Viridiplantae > Streptophyta > Magnoliopsida > Poales > Poaceae > Neostapfia > Neostapfia colusana. Next base: position 22,613,458 of record JASWHV010000006.1, on the reverse strand, counting down.
AATCCCAGTCTCTAGCTCCCACCTCTTTTAGAATTAAATCTCAGCCATTGGATATTTGGGTTGCTAAAATCCTAGCCATCCTAGCCCTTTTCCCCTTATAAATATAACTCCCCCCCTTAGCCGCCCCACCCCTCTCTCTTTTTTGGCCGCCGCCCCCTTCTCCCCATGCTGTCAAGTTGCCGCTCCCCCTGCCGGAATTTTTCCACTATCGAGCTCCGTCACGCCTCGCCGTCGTCGGAGAAGAAGCCCCCGACGTTCTGCCCTAGCCGCAGCCTCATAATTCTACGTAGAAAAACTCTCGCTGCTGCCATTGCAAGGAAGGAGGTCCTGCCGCAAGGAAGAAGTGAGGTAGGTATCTGTTACCCCTCTTACAACGTTGCCTCTGTTTCTACGCACCCATTTTCTCCACCCCTGCGAGCAGAAAATTCTGCGTGTGGACAGACCATGTTTTAGTCGATTTTTAACGGTGGGATTGATCTACAAAGTGGGTGAAGATCATCACCACGTCCAAACTTAATCCCAGCAACCTTGATCTTCATAAAACCCATGGAAGCCTATTAAAACATGCAAGAACACGTGCAAACCAATTTTATAAAACTGCATCATAGGAATTGCATTCATTCACCTCATTGCATCTTGAGTAAAGTTTGTGCATGATAATTGATTGCTGTAAATTTTGTATGTGTGTGGTCGTGAGTAGAAGGACAAGCTCAAGAGACCGTCTACGAGAAGCTACAACACCAAGACTTCGAGACGCTTGAGCAACAACAAGCCACGGGAGCAAGGCAAGTGCCTCTTGACCATATTGATCCTACGTTTTTGAAATTGTTTTGCTTGCGAAAACTCGTATGCTTGTGTCAACTAGATGGGACACCCTTTTATAGGAGTTTACTAGTTTTATGAACCCTCCTTGTCGCTGGAAAAGTTGATGAGTCGTGTATGGTCGTTTTTCCTTTTTGCTTCGCTTAACTTACGGGATGGGAAGCTGAAATAAAACATGGTTAGCTACTGCACTCATAAGATTTAACATGATGAGAACTTGATGATGTCAATGAGCATGGAATCGGGGAGATCTAGGAGAGCTTGGTTCATGGATGTTGCTGAATGATATGGTGGTTTACTTGCCATAGATCTAAGGACCTGTTCATGTGAGCACATGCCAGGAAAACAGTGCCACCACAAGGCCAATATATGGGTGCGGCTTAGCTCACTAATTAGGTGTGTTGCTAGCTTGTTATGGACCGTCGGATGGTGCGGGGAATGGGAGTCGGGAGAGACTGCCCTAGGAACTGCATGGCACAAGAGGGGGGCCCGTGGGTGGGAGAATGGAGATTCGAGCCCGCCGGTGAAACCTCAGTGGGTCTGTACATCCTAGTAGCCCCTTTGTAAAGGCTATTTTGTGATCTCTTGGTCATACACCGACGGTTGTGTGCTGGTATAATGGAGGTTCTTTCTAGTCACCGACGGGTGATGAAATCACGAACTTGTGGGTAAAGTGGTGCCACATGTGTAGAGTGTAAAACTATCATGATAGACGTGCTTCCGGTTACAAGCACCTGACCAACTTCCATGATTAGAGGCAAAACTTGGGATGTTTATTTGGGTATGGTCATGGTATGGACATTGGGGTTGGTTTTGGGATTGTTTTGGGTCATAACAATGAGTTTGGTTTCGGTCCTATGAAAATGAGATGGATATGAATATTTATGAGTATGAGATGAACATTAGAAAAATTATTGTCTGGTTGAAGCATGATTAATGGTGAATTATGATGAAAGAATGTTGCTGAATTACTTGGTTATGATGGGATTTAACTCACCTAGAAATATTTGTTGTTTTTATCATGTTTGTGAAATAAAATTTACTTGCTGCAATGAACTTTTTATTCCCTACCTTGTTGTAAGCTACATGTCATACTTTTTCCACACTTGTTGAGTACGACATGTACTCACCCTTGCATTCCCACATATACATCAGCTACAGGAGAAGAGTACTTCGAGGAACATGTGGAGTACTAGGCGTGCACACTACCGTCAACATGCCCGTGGAGTTGAAGATTTGAGCCTGCTGTTTTAGTCATTTTCCGCTGTCGTTTAGAGTATTCCGCTGCTAAATAAGTTGGATATTCATTAGTGAGACATTGATTCATTGAAATAAAGTACTTAAACACTATTTGTATGTGGTTATATTCTAAATTTCAGTTTGTGGAATACATGTGTATGTGTGATGAACATCCTGGACACACATATGCATTCACTTGGTTCATTTTCGGAACCGGGTGTCATATTTCTCCACTAACCTGTTGGATGACAAGCTTGAAATCACCATAAACTTCAATGTTCTTGATCCCCATGTCGACCAAATGTTCCAAACCGTTCAGCAAGGCCTCGTACTCGGCTTGATTGTTGGCGCACACGAAATTTAGCTGAATAGAGATCTCATAAACTTCATCGGTGGGTGAAATCAATACATACCCAACTCCTTGACCCTTGTTGCAAACCGATCCATTAAAAAGTTATCTCCAAGGACATACCTCAACCATGCACTCTTCTTCGAGTTATACATCGTGTTCTATGATGAAATCTGCCATGACCTGGCCCTTCATGCTCCGGAGAGGCTCGAACACCAGATCATATTCCACCAACGAGTACGCCCATTTACCTATCCTGCCACTCAAAATTGGTTGTTGCAACATGTGCTTGATGATGTCGTGTTGACATGTCACGAAGCATGTATCGGGAAGGAGATAGTGCCGAAGCTTGGAACATGAAAAATACAAAGACAAACAAAGTTTCTCAATGAACGTTTACCTGGTCTCGGCATCTAGGAGCCTTTTGCTCAAGTAAGCCACGGGATGTTCTTTACCTTCAGTTTCTTGAGTTAAAACATCCCCAATAACTTGGCTTTGTGCAGCTATGTAGAGTCGAGCGGTTTTCTCATCTGTGGTGCATGTAAGACTGGTGGCTTCATCAAGTATTCTTTGATCTTCTTGAAAGCCTCCTTTGGTTCAGCCCCCAAGTAAACTTCTGCTCGTGTTTGAGTTTCAAGAGTGGCATGAAGGTTCCAATATTCCCAGCCAAGTTAGCAATGAACCTCCTTAGATAATTGACCTTTCAAGAGTTACACGTCTTTCTTGCATGTCGACTCTCCTATCCCCTTGATGGCTTCAACTTTCTTAGGGTTGGCCTCTATGCCGTGTTCATGCACGATGAAACCCAGAAAGCGTCCAACCGACACACCAAATGCACATTTGAGAGGTTTCATCTTAAAACCATACTTTCTCATACTCTCAAAAGACTTCCTTAAGTCAGCCACATGGTATTGAAACTCAGCCGACTTTACCACGAGATCATTGATGTACACCTCAAGAATGTCCCCCAACATGTTGTGGAAGATCAAGTTCATGGCTCTTTGATACGTTGCCCCACCATTCTTCAACCCAAAGGCCATGACAACCCACTCAAACAAGCCAACAACAAGTCTGGGGCAACAGAACACTATCTTCGGCGTGTCTTCCTCAGCCATGAAAATCATATTATATCCAGCATTACTGTCCAAGAAACTGATCACTTTATGCCATGAAGCATTCTTGATCAATACCTCGGCGATAGGCATTGGGTACTCATCCTTCGGTGTTGCTCCATTTAAGTCCTGGAAGTCTATGCAAATCCTCAATTTTCCCGTGTTCTTCTTCTCTACCGGAACTATATTGGACACCGATTCAACATACCTGCAGGGCCGAATGAACTTAGCTTGGAGTATACGATTCACTTGTTCCTTGATCTTGTCATGGATAGCCAGGTTGAATTGCCTAAACGGATGCTTGTGAGGCTTGAAACCTGGCTTGATAGGCAGCTTGTGTTCCACGAGTTCCTTGCTAAGACCTGGCATCTCGGTGTATTCCCATGCAAAGCAATCCATAAACTCGTTAAGTAAACGGCTTACCTCTTGCTTCTGAGAATGCTCAAAGTTTTTTTTTGATGAAGGTTGGTCGATGTGTCTATCTATCCCCGAGCTTGATCTCCTCTAGTTTGTCTACTGAGGAAAACCTCTGCCCGAGCTTCCCTAAGTCGTCGGAGTCCTCCACTAACTCACCCATATAGTTTTTATCCAAACGATATTTCTCATTCACCTCCAGGGGCCAAGTTAAATAACCTTGTTTACCGTGCATTTTCAAGTTACATTACTAAGCCGAGTGAAATTAGTCGGCTTTACACAAACGGGTACAAACCCATCCCTTCCTACGCTCACAAAGTAATAGTTGGTTAAGTCCCTACCTATGAGACACCTAATATCCTCATGTTGAAGATCATATGACTCGAACATTGCTACACAAGCCGAATTATCAGCCTGAACCACCTCTATCTCATCGCAAACCCACTGGACCAAACATTGGTGAAGTGTGGATGGTACACATCCATCGGCATGGATCCAATCTTGCCCAAGAAGCAGATTGTATCGACTCCTTATGTTAACGATGAAGAATATCGTGGGGATTGTCTTGCTTCCAACCGTGAGTTCCACATATAATATACCTTTACCTTCGGTTGGATCTCTAGCAAAACCGCTCAAGATAGTGTTGGTCTTGATGAGGTCGCCCTCTCGGTATCCAAGCTTCTCAAACATGGATATTGGTATGATGTTAGCGCTTGCTTCTCCATCAACCAACATTCTTCCTACTGGTGTTCTATTGACATGTCCTCGGATGTACAATGGTTTCATGTGTTGTCCGAGCTATTCTAGTTTCTCAAAAAACACGTTCTTAGCCCCTAGATCGAGCTCGGCCACCTCAACCTCCAGAAGACAAAACTCAGAAGGCAAATGGAACACCTTGTTTACCTCGACTTGGTTTTTATCCTTACCCGTGGGGTTTTCCTCATTCTCATCATCTCCAGCTTCTTCTCGGGAAGTTCTCTTCTCTTTCCAAGTCTTCTTGGTGATCATTGGTTGTGCCTGGTTGAACCAACGATCCCTCTACCCCTCCTTCGTCTTCTCAGCAATTTCCAGAGCCCTCAACCTTTGGACACGTCTCTTTTGCATCTTATTGAGCCCTATGGGACACCATTGGGGTTCTAGCTTCATTCCTGGAGCCACTATCTTGATTTGATCTTGCTTTAACCCTTCTAGCTTCATGTCCCATCTGCTGAGCCATTGTGGAGCTATCTTGGGTCAGCCAATTGATGTCTTAGCTTGTGCACGGTCAAACGGCCTTGATAATTCGTGTTTGGGAGCTGGTGTGATGCCTAGCCCAACAATGATCCTCCCTTCTAGAGATATCAGCTGAAAATGTTTGCTAGAGAGCCTTAGGTTGATGCTGAGTTTCTCGGCTTTGCTCGGACAAGTGCTAGAGCTGACATCCCTCGTACTTTGCCAAGACTTTGTTTCATAGCTTGGCCTTCACCTCCCGAGCTGCTAGAGACCATTTTGTCTTGGATCACACAAGGTACTGATCCGATCATCATCACTTGGTGACTCGAGATCGTGTTGTCTTTGCTCTGAACCTTCCCATCGTGTAATTGAGATGTGGTGAGGAAACCAGCGCTTTTCTATGTTTTTTGCTTCAGTTTCCAAGTTATACCGCTGGTTCCTAGCCTTCCCGAATGATGCTCCCACGCCCGAGGTTTCCGAGTCTCTCGAGGAGGTGTTTTACCTTGGAAACTCATCAGCTTCCTGAGATACTGCTTGCCCGGGCCTTCTCGGGTGTTTTACCTCGAATCTACCGATGAGGATTCTGATCTATCGTGTTCTCTACATCGGTTTTAAATGTGTCGAACGAATTCTTGAGACTATCAACTATGGATGATGCCATCTGCTCTAGATTGGCACTATACTTCGAAGTGACCGATACACCTACGAGTTGCACAAGTTCTTCGAGTGATATCGGTGAATTTACCTTGCGAGCGGTTGCTTCGCGCATGTCGGCCTTCTGGACGATGCCTCCTCACATTTTGTGGAAGCACGCAAGCTTGGCTTGAAGCCGCGTCATCTTTTCCTTCTGGATCTCTCGCTCAACCTCTTCCTGGATGTTCACGTTCCTCCTGCGAAAGATCATCGAGCTGGACATCGATGACGTTGCTCGTGTCTACGGTTTTGCCATCGGCCTCCCCCCTTGACGCGTCGATCATGCCTTCTCTAGATGCGATCGGTACAAAAGTGCTCCATCACGTTGTGGATGCGTTTGGTCAACGTGAATGACGTCTCTCCCAATGGAGTCGCCAATTCTGTTCATGGAACAGAGAGTTTAGTAGTGTGGAGTCGCTAGAAGATGGTCTAAACCACCTACGCTTTGAGAAATCTCAAATCAAGATAGGATGAGGTTCTTGTTGATCAAGAACGTGGTATGTCTCCCTTACGAGGAGAGGTCCACATGCTTTCTTCGGCAAAGAAACAAAGGAACTACAATCTAAGCTATGATTTACAAAAACGAAATAAGAACAAAAGTTGAGCGAAAAGTTGATTGTATTAATCTGAGCTTAGTTACATGTTTCGGCAGAAGTCTGCCTTTATATAGAATCTGGTTACATCCAAAAAGATTTGATCTTCTAAGTTTAAACTAAAATCATCTAATCTCTAGTACTCAATCCTATCTAAAATGTAAGGACGAATGTCGTGCTAGACCTTCTAGAAAACTTGACACGACATCTATTTTGTACAAAGTTTTGAACTCTATCGAGAACACCTAAGTCACTTCAGCCTTTTATCTTGCGTTTTAGTTAGTTTATCTTGCAGTCGCAAGGTAGTTTGGTTTTCTCGGATCGAGTTCCCACCCGAACACTTGTATCTTGAGTTTTCGAGATAAAATAGGCTTCCCACACGTATTTTCTCTAGTCTTGAGTAGTTTCCTTGCTAAAGTCTTCCGCATCTTGAATTCTCGAGATAAAATACTCTTTCCACCTTGTTTTTTTGGCTCTACAACTTATAAAACTCACAACCATTTTTTACCTCCAACAATAAAAAAACAGTCCGCATCCAAGGTCGTCTGAAACGAGTTTGGTAAAAATAAAGATAAGCATGGGTTCTTACCTCACGAGAAGATTTGGAACTGCCCCAACTAATTCGAGAATCGAGAATCGATAGGAGAAGGTGTTCTATATTACACTGAAGAAGAAGAAAACGACAACCAAACAAAATCGATGTTTTATTTGCATTTTGGCTCTCGGTTCCGCTTTCATCCCCGACGCTCCCTACATAGACTCGTGAGCCGCGAGACCGTTGACTCCTCACTTTCTTCTGGTCAATACTCCAACTGCTGCCACATGCTCGGTGCTCTCCGTGGCGCTGTTCGCCACGCCTTTGGCCCTGTTTGGCACAGCTTCTGAACCAGCTTTTTTATAAAAATAAGCTGCGGGTGTACCAAACAGTCAGCTTCTCCATAGCTTATTAGTTCAGCTGCTTCTTAGAATGAACTAAAAGCAGGATATAAGTTTAAGCTGCTATTCACCAGCTTTTTACACAAGCTACTTTTTAACAAGTTTAAGCCGTGGCAAACATGACTTTTTATGTTGCCTGCCCTTTCGTGCCCCCCGCGCTGCAGAAACCTCATCTATTCTACGTGCGCGTACAATGGCCACCCGAATACAGCACCGGCACAGCGAGCCGTGGAGGTCGATTGTGTTTGACACTGGCACAACACCGGCACCGGCGGCGACGCGAAGAGCATCGTCGGCACCAGCTTCTAAACCAGGCCCGCCAACTCCAGGTCGTCAGGCTCAGTGGTCTGATAGCATATCTTTCTTTCTTCACAAATTATTTCGACTTCTTTGTGATTTTGTCTGACTATGTTTGGCATGGTTGCCTCCTAAGGTATTAGATAATATTCCATACGTGCAGTAAACACATGAAATTCAGAAATATAATAATGTAAGTCAATTGAAATATAATCTTTTTTTCCACTCTTAGGATCCTTGGTGAACTTTGAATGGCGTTGAAAAAATTCGTGACTAGCTATACGAAGATGGCAGTTGCTTGCCTCACAACTCAATGCGTCCGTTCACTGTAAAACTTTAAATCTGTAGTCCTTTTTCTTGTGACACTTTGAGTAAACCTGAAAATGTGCGCAGGGTGATGCATAAACAAAACTAGCCTTTTTCATGAAAATGCGTTGAGATCACTGCACTAGTTTGTGAACCAAAAGTACAGTTGCGTACTTTTTGAATCACACGGTGCTGCAAAATCATGTATATGCTTTTAAGACAGAGTTTGACTCCATCGTAGTGAAACCAAAGGTGGTAACACAATCTCGCGAGAGAAAAAAAAAAGAAAAAGAAAATTGGTAGCAAAGGCTGGCTCCGAAGGTCAATTATTTGATTGGATTAATTTTCATAACAACAGCAACAAACCAACAGTACACATGTAACTTACCATTCACCAAAAACATCCTTCCACATCACTTATCACTTTAAATTTCCTGAATTGAAGAATCACGACATGAACAACTTAAAACCGATCACTCAAAGTTTCAGACAACCTATTGCTGAAGAAATGAACATGCAGCAGAACATTGACACATGAACGGAGCGCATTATCTTCAGTTTTTGTGGCTACCTCCATTGCCCTCCTTCTGTGGCAAGAGCCGCGTGCCGGCCTCAGCATCATTCTCCTTCGTCCCCGAGCTCGATGCTGCCTTCCTCTGGGCCTCCTTGGCCTTGAGCCCTTGCAGCTTGGCATGATTGTAGTAGGCGACGCCGAGGAAGGCGATGCCGTAACCCAAGAGGTTGATGGGCGTGACGGTGTCCTTGATCACCGTCCACGAGAAGGCGATGAGCAGCCAGTCCTTGACCACCCCAGCCACGTTCATCGTCAGCGCCGACGTCTTCCCCACCAGCAAGAACACCGCCAGGTTGAGCGCGAATGCACAGATGCAGTTGGTCCCGAACACGAACACGTCGGGCCGCGCCAGCCCAGCCGCTGACGCGGCGGCGGCGCGCAGCCTCGGCAGCTCGACGAAGTACCACGGCACGGTGAGGAAGACGAGGCAGCACGGCGCGATGTAGTAGAGCGAGGTGATAGGGTTGAGTGACATGCCCTTGGAGGTTAGCAGGATCTGGATGAGAACGAGGCGGGTGGCCTCGGCAGCGACGGCGGCGAGCTGGAGCGTGACGCCGAACACATCGAAGCGCGCCTCGCCGTAGGCCGCGACGGCGACGCCGGCGGATATGCCGAGCATGTTGAGCATTGACGAGCGGAGGAAGGAGTCGGTGCGGAAGGCGACGGCGAGGGAGTAGACGGCGACGGGCATGAGCGCCTTCAGCATCTGGATGAAGGAGACGGAGAGGTAGATGTAGGCGGAGTTGGAGAACCAGAGCGAGAGCGCGTAGAGGCCGCCGATGGGGAGCACGGAGGCGGCGTAGAGGTCCGGCGTCATGGGAGGCGAGGACGGGAGGTCGACGACGCGGAGGACGCGGACGAGCGCCGCGGCGAGGGAGGCGCAGAAGGCCATGTGGATCATGGTGAGGGAGATGGGGAAGGGCCAGCCGTACATCTTGGGGTCCAGGATGTACTTGTTGTACACGATCACCGAGAAGCTCAGGCTGATCCAGATGCCCACGTACGCGTAAGACAGCAGCACGGACTTGAGAACCGACTGCTGTGGAGCCGGAGAGGACGACGACGAGGAGACCTCCATGGCAGCCTTGCCGCTGGCGGGCACGGTGTTGCCGTCGTTGCCAGCGCCCATCGGGACTGGAGAGATTAGACTAGTGGAGGATTGAACGAGGCTACCGAGGAGTAATGCCGAAGAGAACAACGAGGCGTGGACTAAGCTGGGGTACTTGGAGAAATTTAAGTAACCAAGCACTGTGTCGCTTGGAGAAGCTCCTCGTTGATATGTATGGGATGGAGTCGTGGAACCTTTACGTATTATGTGCTTCTTCAGTTTTTCGAGCGCAGGATCCGAGGTGGAGATTCGAGGGAGTCAGCTGCACACACTGCTGCCACTCCGCAAGCCGGTGGAAACTGTACATGTGAAGTACATTATAATGGACGCTGAAGCAAACTTTTACACACTGGGAAGGAAAACTATTGCGACCAAAAGCATGGCGTCTGACATACCATAACCGTATAGGTGTAATCTTATAAACAACTCATTAAGATTATACAATTTTCAATCTTATAGTCACTTATTTTTTTACTTAAGTATAACCCGAGTTGGCCGTATCTTCATAAGTTGTTTTGTACGATTAGTGATTCTCTATCACCCTGATGATGAAAAGAGATGACACATATTTGCCGCATTTGGTACAAGTGACCAAATGTTTTCCTTGTTGAGTATGTATAAAATTATTTAGCTTCACAGAGCTTGCTATGATGAGCTTAATAAAGATAATTAAAATACACGGGAGCGTAGAGATTTGAAATTGACAAAAAATTGCAATGGCGATTTATGAACAGATTGCCAAATTGGGCTAGCTCAGGTCTCTACGGGTCATCGTGGCTCTTTTTCGCGGCCCAATTCACTTCCTTTCCCTTTCAGCTCAGAAGTTTTCGGGCCACCGGTTACCCTTCTCCACTGTCCCAGCCCACTCACGCAAGCCCTCAGTTCGGAGCGCCGCCCACTCCGTTCCTTCCCCCTCCCCTTGCCGGAGCCGCCGCCGCCGCCGCCTCGCTCACCGACAACCGCAGCGCGTCTCACACCCAGTTTACTCCTCGCTCGACCCTAGGGTTTGAGGAGCTCCAAGGAATATGGGGTGGAAAGCGGCGGAGAAGCTCATCCGGCACTGGAAGATCCTCCGTGGGGACAACGTAATGCTCTCGTTCCACCGCTCCATCGCCCAGTTCCTCTCGTTAGTTTCTGCTAGTCCTTCTCTCTCTCCATTGCAAGGTCTCCAGTTCACTGTGTGTTTTCTATTGCCAGGTGATGATCATCAGAGGCAAGGATAAGGGGGAGACCGGGCTGATCAAGCGGGTTATTCGCTCGCAGAATCGCGTCATCGTGGAGGGCAAGAACTTGGTAATTTGTTGTTTACGCGTTGTTTGGCATGAGTGTGGAAAAGTCACTGTACAATCCTGCTCTTCTTGGTTAATCGTACCAAGAATAGCTGTATGAATGGCAAGAGTTAGGTTGAATCGATTGAATCAAAGATACTCCCTACAACTTAGCACTCTAGGTGTTCCTTAAAATTTCTGTTCATTCCTATCCAACGGGCAAGGGATGCCTGTACTGAATTTCGTGTCAACTTTACAGATTTTAGACTAGTGCTGGGCATGTGATCATGGTTTCAACGTACTAGTGTTTTCCATGGTGACCAACCATTTGTTCCCATTGCAGTGTTTAAAAGGCCCGTCTAGTAGCCGCCTAGGCGTTGTTGCAATTCCGGCGCTGAAACTGTCCCTGTTCTTGCTGAATAAACCGATCTGCCCTAGCAGATCAATCTGTCTTCCCTGAAGACAGACCAGAAAAATTCTTCAGCCAACAACAGAGGAATAACAGCAAGGAGAAGAACAGTTCTGGTGCAGAAAACTGAGCAGATTGATTCTGTTCTTGGGAGAACAGATCAGGGAAGAAATCAGGAGATGCCCGATCTGTTCTGGTGTTGAAGAGACGCAGAACAGAGGGAAAAACAGGGGCGGCGGCTGGTTCTAGCCCCTGGTGGCGGCTAGGGCTGCAGAGGGAGGCGGCGGCTAGGGCAGCAGCTGGGCGGCGGCTAAGGCAGAAGCTGTGCGGCGGCTAGGGCAGAAGCTGGGCGGCGGCTAGGGCAGGAGGGAGAGAGGCGGCTAGGGTTAGAAAAGTGGAGGAAAATTTTCTGTATTGATCTCTCTCAATTTGGGGTGTTTTTGGCTTGTATATATAGCCCCCCCTTACAAGAGTCCTAATCTGTTACAAAGGATCTTTTAATCTATCTCTAAGAAGATTAAACTCAAAAACCTTCTAGAAAGGGGACCCGGCCTGGGCCAGGGCTGACCAGCCCACTTGGCCCAATTCTGGCCGCCCTGGGCCAGGGAGGGGCCGGCCTGGGCCAGGGGCAGATCAGCCCACATTCTCCTCCTGATCCTGACACTGGCCCATGTCTAGAATCCCGATCCTTCTTCTCATCTCCACGAACTTCTGTCTTCCAAGAGCCTTGGTCAAGATGTCCGCCATCTGGTCTTGAGTGGAGATTTGCTCAAGCACAATAGTACCGCTGTCCACACACTCCCGTATGTAGTGGTACTTGACGTCGATGTGCTTGCTCCTGTCATGGTGTACCGGATTCTTGCTCAAGTCTATAGCTAACTTGTTATCAACCCTCAGCATCGGCGCCTTCGATTTTTTAGCTAAGTCCTCCATCAGCCGTGCCATCCATACACCTTGACATGCTCCTTGAGCTGCTGCGATATACTCTGCTTCACATGAGGACAAGGCCACCACCTTCTGCTTGCAGGACTGCCATGAAACGGGGCTGTTTCCAAGACAAAACAACACCCCGCTTGTGCTCTTGCGGTCCTCCACGTCTCCCGCATAGTCACTATCCGAGTACCCAATAAGCTCCATGTCTCCTCCTCTTGCATAGAAGACTCCATAGTTGATTGTACCCGCTATGTAGCGTATAATGCGTTTGACTGCAGCAAAGTGATCCTCCTTGGGCTCCTCCAGAAACCGACTCACGTACCCGACCGAGTAGGCAAGATCGGGACGTGTGTTCACCAAGTATCGCAGCCCTCCAACCAAGCTCCTGTAGTCCGTTGCATGCACCAACGGGCTATCACTTGTCTTGCAAAGCTTGAGGCCTTGCTCCATGGGAAATGCACAGGGATTGCATCCTTCCAGGCCAGCTTTAGAGACAAGTTTGGAAGCGTAGGCCGCCTTCCCAACGCTTATCCCTTCTTCAGTCTGCCGCACCTCCAGGCCAAGATAATACGACAAGAGGCCCAAGTCGCTCATCTTGAACCGCTTCATCATCTCCCCTTTGAACTTCTTGAGATCGCCTCCTCCTGTGATCACAAGATCGTCGACGTACACGCCGACGATGAGCTTCTCATCTTCAGCTCCACGAAAATAAATCCCGTGCTCGCTCGTACTCTTCTGGAAACCAAGCGATAGCAAGCTATCGTTGAGCTTGGCATTCCAGGCCCTGGGCGCCTGACGAAGTCCATATAAAGCTTTCTTGAGCCGATACACCTTGTGTTCGGCTCCGTCGATGATGAAGCCAGCGGGTTGGGAGACGTACATCTCCTCCATCAAGTCGCCGTTCAGGAAGGCGCTCTTCACGTCCATGTGGTGTACCTCCCACCCCTTGTGTGCAGCAACTGCAAGGAGCAAGCGAATAGATTCGAGACGAGCTACAGGAGCAAATACCTCGTCAAAGTCTATTCCTTGCCGTTGGACATAGCCTTTTGCCACCAGTCGAGCCTTGTGCTTCACCACCTCCCCATGCTCGTCCTTCTTCACCTTAAACACCCATTTGAGGCCAATGGGCTTGTGTCCTGCAGGAAGATCAACAAGGTGCCAAGTCTTGTTTTCTTCTATGGACTCCATCTCCTCGAGCATGGCCCGTCTCCAGCACGGGTGTTCCTCAGCATCGGCGAAGGACGTGGGCTCCTCCGCGGTGGTGAACATAAGCTCCCCCTCCTCTAAGCTTGGTGGGCGCTCAGCCCGACCAGGAGGGGTGAGGGTTCCCAGCACGTTGCGCATCGTGCGGAACCGAAGTGTAGCGTTGTCGTCGTGGTAGGCATCGACGTTGCTGCCGACGTCCGTCGGCGGCGTGGCGAAGCGGATGGGCCGTGGAGGGTGCCGGGGCGTGACGAAGGTGCTGGAATCTTCAAGTCCGGAACCCCCCACTGCTGTTGACCCCCGTGCAGGACTGTCCCAGCCCCGGTTTGCGCTGGACAGCCCCTGCAGGGGCCCTTGGGGCGACGCTGCAGGTGCTGGACTCTCTCCAGCAGGTCTGGAGGCTGGCGCAGGAACTCCTAGGGTCTGTACAGACCCTTCTGTGCCCCTCCTGGGCACTGCAGGGGTGCTGTTCGGCCCCTCCGGACCCTGCAGCACCTCTCCGGGTGCTGAAACAGCAGGTCCAGCACCTGCTGGACCTAAGGAGTCGACGTGGAAGGCGGTGTAGTCCTCTTCTCCTGCTCCTTCTCCCCAGTCCCACTTGGCCGTCTCGTCGAATATCACGTCACGTGATATGTGTGTACGCCCATCAGCCGGATTATACATCCGATATCCCTTCGTCCCTGCAGCATAGCCAAGAAAAATCATCGGAGTACTCCGGTCTTCCAACTTTTTCAGGTTGGGGCGCGTGTTCTTGACATGCCCCACACACCCAAAAGTTCGGAAATAATTGACGGCTGGTCGCTCTCCATGCCAAGCTTCATATGGCCTCTTCCCGTCAAGGCCGCGGGTAGGGGATCGATTCAGGATATAGACAGCCGTGATAACTGCCTCACCCCAAAATATCCCGGGCATACCCTTCGCCTTCAACATGCTCCTCGCCATGCCGACCACCGTCTGGTTGCGCCGCTCCACAACCCCGTTTTGCTGCGGCGTATACGGGGCTGTGAGCTGACGTTGTACTCCGTGCTGAGCGCAGTACTCGCCGAACTCCTGTAAGGTGAACTCCCCTCCGCGATCAGTACGGAGTAGCTTCAGCCTCCTCCCGGACTCTAATTCAGCTGTCGCCTTGAATTGCTGAATTAAGTCGGGCGCCTTGTCCTTGGTTGCTAGAAGATAGAGCCACATATAGCGGCTCATGTCATCCATAAGCAACAAGAACATCTTCTTGCCACCTGGAGTCGTTGGCGTGATAGGCCCGCAGATGTCGCCGTGGACAAGGTCGAGCGCGCCCTCCGCGCGCCACCGAGCTTGCTTGGGGAAGCTGGAGCGCCTCTGCTTCCCGACCAAGCAAGCTTCGCACAATTGATCAACATGATCAATTTGCGGAAGCCCGAGCACCATCTCCTCTCGTGCCAACTTCCGAAGCGCCTGGAAGCCGACGTGTCCGTAGCGTTCATGTCAACGCCACGCAACATCATCACGCCTCGCGGTTAGGCAAACCGGACGTGTGATGTTGAGCCTGATGGAGTATAGCTTGTTGTCGTCGTGCTGAACTCGTGTGAGGAGACGCTGCTGCTCATCTCGTATGTGCATCACTCCTCCTTGCACCGTGATGATGTAGCCATCCTCATCCAGCTGGCCGACGCTGATGAGGTTGGTGGTGAGGCGTGGGATGAGGTAGACGCCGGTGAGCCTCCTGTGCTCACCCGTCTTGGCGGCGAATAGGACCGTACCCTTCCCCTGGATACGCACGACGGAATTATCGTCGAACTTGATGGTTCCGACGACGTTTTCGTCAAGCTCGGAGAAGACGGCGCGCGAACCAGTCATGTGGTTGGTCGCGCCCGTGTCGAGGTACCAACGAGTGTCATCAAAGTCATCGTCGTTGCTGCGGTGAGCGAAGACACGTCCCTCCACTATCTCCAGTGGGCGCATAGGACGTTCCTGTACAGGCTCCTCCTGTACTGAGGCCACCCTTGTCATAAACAAGGCGCCCTCCTCCTCCGCCTTTGCCACAAAAGCCTGATGCTGCGGCTCCTCCTTAGGCTTCGACCGACACTCCCTGGCCCAGTGGCCCTTCTTCCCGCACTTCCTGCACTGGTCCCGCGGAATATCCTTCCCGGAACCTCCCTTCTTGCCTCCGTCCTTCTTGGGCGGGCCCTTTCGGCCGCCCCTCTTAGAAGAACCCGCGGACTGGGTAGACCGCTCCTCCTTCCGCTGTGCCTCCCACTCCTCCCGAGTGAGGTACAGCTGGCCGTTGTGTACTCCTCGCTTCCGCTGCGTCGAGTCGAAAGCGTTCTCAGCCGCCCTGAGACGCCCCGTCACCTCCGACAAGGTGAGGGTCGACACGTCCAGTAGTGTCGTGATCGCCACCACGATCTGTTGGAAGCGTTCTGGAACGCTTCGCAGGAGCTTCTCCACGGCCCTCTCTTCTCCTATCTCCTCCCCTAGCGACGCAAGCCGTGATAGCATGCCGCTCAGGCGGAGGGAGAAGTCCTCCACACTTTCGCCATCCTTGAAGACAGTGTCTTCAAACTCCTTCCGGAGTTGCTGCGCCGTCGTCTTCTTCACGCGGTCGGCCCCGACCCGCATGATGGCAATCGTGTCCCATGCCTCCTTCGCCGTCCTCTTTTCTCCGATCGTCGTGATCATCTCCGGCGGGACAGCGCTGACCAAGATGTCAAGCGCCATCATGTCTTCCTGCTCGCTCACGTTCCCCTCCTCCACGGCCTTCCAAAGCAACCGTGCCTTCAGCTTTATCTTCATCATGACAGCCCACTCCGCGTAGTTGGTCTTGGTGAGCACGGGGAACCCCGTCCCGGTGTTCACCTCACGAGCTGCCGATGAGGGTGTGCCATGGCTGATGGCGCTGCCGCTGCTTGTAGGTGTAGACGACATCTTGCAGAATTCAGCCTAGGGTTGAAACGGGCTCTGATACCACGAATGTTGCAATTCCGGCGCTGAAACTGTCCCTGTTCTTGCTGAATAAACCGATCTGCCCTAGCAGATCAAATTCTTCAGCCAACAACAGAGGAATAACAGCAAGGAGAAGAACAGTTCTGGTGCAGAAAACTGAGCAGATTGATTCTGTTCTTGGGAGAACAGATCAGGGAAGAAATCAGGAGATGCCCGATCTGTTCTGGTGTTGAAGAGACGCAGAACAGAGGGAAAAACAGGGGCGGCGGCTGGTTCTAGCCCCTGGTGGCGGCTAGGGCTGCAGAGGGAGGCGGCGGCTAGGGCAGCAGCTGGGCGGCGGCTAAGGCAGAAGCTGTGCGGCGGCTAGGGCAGAAGCTGGGCGGCGGCTAGGGCAGGAGGGAGAGAGGCGGCTAGGGTTAGAAAAGTGGAGGAAAATTTTCTGTATTGATCTCTCTCAATTTGGGGTGTTTTTGGCTTGTATATATAGCCCCCCTTACAAGAGTCCTAATCTGTTACAAAGGATCTTTTAATCTATCTCTAAGAAGATTAAACTCAAAAACCTTCTAGAAAGGGGACCCGGCCTGGGCCAGGGCTGACCAGCCCACTTGGCCCAATTCTGGCCGCCCTGGGCCAGGGAGGGGCCGGCCTGGGCCAGGGGCAGATCAGCCCACAGGCGTCCAGGCACTCTGGCCTGGACGCCATGGTTGGTCGACTCGCTCGGTTGCCGCCAAGTCGTCACCGCCGCTGCTGCCCGCCCCCTCACTGTTTGGCCGCTGCCCGCCCGCCCCCTCACGACGTCGCCGCTGTTGCCAGGTTGCTGTCGCTGGGTTGCCGCCGCCGCTGGTGGAGAGGGGAAGGGCTGAAAGGGAGGAATGAGGATAGGAAGGGTAAAAGAGGGAGATGAGTTTTTATATATTCCATCTGAAAGGAGGACCGTCGGATCTCATCAACCAGACTGACTCTCAGACCCAGCCCAGCCCACCTCTGACGTTGCCCTGCCTCCCCTCCTCATCCCCGACGCTGCCCTGCCTCCCCTCTAACGCTCCGCCTCACCCTGCTGCTGCCGCCCCTCCTCGTCCTGCTGCCGCCGTTGTCACTCCTCCTTGCCGCAACCGCTGCCAGGCGCCTAGGCGTCTAGGCACCGATTTCAAATCCTGTCCCATTGCACTTTATTAGGGTGGATCCTATGAGTTTGACCTGTGAATGTTGAATAACTAAATCTGACACTTCTCCTTGAAGCAAAGTAGGCAGATGGCATAATGATAGGAAGTGGGAACTGAATAATTGTGCTCATTTGTTGTACACTAGATGGAAGGCCACTGATTTGTATTGTCTGCATATTTGTTTGATCGAGGAGTGTAGGATAAGTATAATTTCTTAATTGTAACAAATAAATGTTTTGTGTACAGGACTACACACTGCAATATTCCCTTTTTATGCTCATTGCTTTTCTATTTTTTCCTTTGGGCGTACAAAGTGATATAAGACCATATTAGTTTCTCGCTGCAGTAACATCAGCGTTACTGAAAGAGGGCTAATGATAATTGTATTGAGATGATGGAAAAGCTAGAGTACAGGTGTGATTATATAGAGGATTAGGAGGGGAGAAAAGGCTAAACTACCCCCAACCCTAATCCCTCTCTAATGACTAATATACCCCTGTGTCACACCCCTAATTACAGTGTCTAACACCCCCCCCCCCCACGCAGTCACAACATCTAGCCGCTGCAGATGTTGAGACTGGACCGAAACTCGGAGAACAACGGCGACGGGAGGCCCTTCGTGAAGATGTCGGCGAGCTGCGTCGTCGTCGGGACATGGTGTACCCGAACCTCGCCCCGTGCAACACGCTCACGAACAAAATGAAGGTCAATCTCCACATGCTTCGTGCGCTGATGCTGGACCGGGTTGGTGGAGAGGTACATGGCGCTGATGTTGTCGCAGTAGATGAGGGTGCTCTTGATGACGGGAGTGTGGAGCTCCTGAAGTAGTTGCTGAAGCTAGGAGGCCTCAGCTACGCCGTTAGCCACGACGCGATACTCCGCCTCTGCACTCGAGCGCGACACTACGGGCTGTCGCTTCGAGGACCAGGAGACAAGGTTGCCGCCCAGGAAGACGGCGTACCCAGAAGTAGAGCGTTGTGTGTCCGGGCAGCCTGCCCAGTCAGCGTCTGTGTACACAACCAGCTCGGAGGCCGTGTCACGCCGAAGAAGGAGGCCGTAGTCGAGGGTGCCTCGTAGGTACCGAAGAATCCGCTTGATAGCGGTGAGATGCGGTTCCCTCCGGTCATGCATGTGGAGGCATACCTGCTGGACCGCATATGAGATATCCGACCTGGTGAAGGTTAGGTACTGGAGAGCACCTGCAAGACTCCTGTAAGAAGTGGGGTCAGAGACGGGTGTCCCGTTGGTGGCGGAGAGCTTCGCCTGAGTATCCACTGGAGTGGAGCACGGCTTGCAATCAACCATGCTCGCCCGCTGGAGGATATCCAGACAATACTGTTGCTGGTGAAGGAATAGGCCGCCTGGTCGGTCCTTGACCGTAATACCCAGGAAGTGGTGGAGACGGCCTAGGTCCTTCATAGCGAACTCCTGCTGTAAGGCAGAAATGGTTCGCTGAAGCAGAGTCGGACTAGATGCTGTTAGTACAATGTCATCGACGTACAGTAAGAGGTAAGCTGTGTCACTGCCCCGTCGATAGACAAACAGCGAAGTGTCCGACTTAGCTTCAACAAACCCCTGTGAGACCAAGAAAGAGGCGAACCGGCTGTACCAGGCTCGCGGTGCCTGCTTCAGTCTGTACAGGGATTTGTTCAGCTTATAGACCATGTCTGGGTGAGCTGAATCTACAAATCCGACTGACTGCAGTACACCGTCTCGGTCAGTGTACCGTGGAGGAAGGCGTTCTTGACGTCCAACTGGTGGACAGGCCAAGAACGTGAGAGAGCTAGCGACAATACGGTACGAACTGTCGCCGGCTTCACCACCGGGCTGAAAGTCTCGTCGTAGTCAACTCCAGGGCGCTGAGTGAAGCCCCGGAGTACCCAACGAGCCTTGTATCTCTCCAAGGTGCCATCCGCCTTCTTCTTATGCGTGAATATCCACTTGCCTGTGACAACATTGCCACGACCAGGACGGGGAACCAGGTCCCAGGTCCGGTTGGCAAGCAAGGCCTCATACTCTTCCTCCACAGCGCGGCGTCAGTTAGGGTCGGCGAGGGCGCTACGCACGGAAGTAGGTATGGGCGGGATCGAAGAAGGCTCGGTCGGTACTCCGGGGCTTCACTCAGCGCCCTGGAGTTGACTACCCCTAACACTAATCCCTCTCTAATGACTAATATACCCCTGTGTCACACCCCTAATTACCGTGTCTAACAGTTACAAAAGGCAGTTCTAGGCGGTTGCCTAGGCGTGACTCAGCGCTGGTGAGAGGCCCACTGCTGTGCCTAGGGGCATAGGCCGATAGGCGGTGGTGAGGCAGGTGCAGCGCAGCCACCCATCGATTCCTCACCCCCGCCGGCAAATCCCGTGCCACTGCGCTGCAGCCGCTCGATTCAGCACGCCGCCGCTGGATCCTGGGCCAAAGTGCCTGATTTGGTGCCACTGCTGCTGGATCTGGTGCTGCAGCAACCTGATTTGGCGTCGGCGCCGCCTTGCCGCCTGTAATATTTGTTTGGAAAGGTGTCGGTGAGTGGAGCTGTCTGGCTGGTTAGGGTTGAAGAGGAAGAGAGGAAAAGAGATGGGCCACATGGGTTGACTGAGCTAATGGGCCATGCAAAAACCCAGAAATCTGAGTGAAGATGAGAAACCGAAACTGCTGGATACATAGAAATTCAATATGTATGAAATCCAAACTTACAAAAGAAAAACACAGATTTATTTCAATGAAAACAAAGGAATGCATTTTTACAGATTACTTGGCTTGTGTTAATCTCGGAATACAACAACAACATCCAAGCCTTTATCCCAAGCGTGTTGGGGTCGGTTGTGTTAATCTCGGAATAAAGAAAATATATGCATTGTGACAGTTCTATTGTATCTCTGAATTTGGTTAAATTGTTCTATTGTATCAAACTGTTTCTGTTTCATTTTGATTAGACTGTTCTATTGTATCTCTGAATTTGGTTAATCTGTTCCATTGCACCAATTCTGTTATTAATCTTGTAGGTTAGGATTCTGTTATTAATCTTATATTTATGGCTCTGCATGGTTAGAATTCTATTTCTATTGTATCAAATTGTTACAGTGAAAATTTTCAAGTCGCCTAGCCGTCCTGAGTTTTTTTGTAGCAGTTTCTAGTCTCATATATATATATAATTCTATGGTAGCAGTAATAGCACATAGAGATTGAGCATAGCAATTAGCAAACAAAATTTCAGATTTACTATAGTAATTAGCTTAGTAAACATAAATTGCGTACCAAATTGAGGCTTCAGATTTATAAAAATGACTGTATACCAAATTGAGGCTTCAGATTCCAGACTTGATGAAGTTGTCTCATTCAACTGCTTTGTTCCATCTGGAACAAAACGTGGTTAATCAAACATGCTGAAACGAAATGGAAAAAGAGAGCATCAACAGCGGATTCTATGATAATAATGTTACTTGATAAAAAGTAGCCCTGTTCAACAGAACTGCAAGATTCTAATCTGTTCAGCCCTCCATGCACTCTGCATTAGTAAACAAGATGGAACAGTTAATAATTGTTCAGTATCATATATAAACCATAGATATTAAGGCGTCGCCTAAGCGTCGCTTAAGCGCTAAGGCACCCCGGGGACGTAAGGCGTCCGTGTTGCCTTAGATCCGGCCTAAGGCGACCGGCGGGGGGGGAGGGGGGCGGGCGCAGTGACCTTCGCCTGGGGAGGCCGCTGCGGATCGGAGGGGGGCGTCGGTGGATCGGCGGAAGTCTCGGGGGGAGGCCAGGCGCCTGTGGAGTCCGCTCGTAATCGGGAGGGGGTGGGGCGTCGGCGGAGGAAGGCGACGTCGGCGGAGGAAGGCGCCGCCAGGAGATCCGCGGTGGTGGCGGCGGCGGCTGCAGACAGAGATGTGCGGCGGTGGCAGCGGCGGCTGCTGCTCTCGCACGAGTGTGCGAGGAGGTAGGCGGGTGGGGACCGGAGGCTAGGGTTGGGGAATTGTTAAAGATGGGCTGGTGATGGGCTGGTGCTAGTGGGCTGGATGGGCCACTGAAATGTAGTCTTTTCTTTTCTTTTTTCTTTTCCATTTTATTGCTACTCCAATTTTTTGCTATATTTAAATATAAGTAAAGCGTCGCCTCGCCTTACGCCTTACTGCTTAAAAGATAAAAAGGGGGTGCGTCACCTTATGTCGCCTTACCGCCTTAATAACTATGATATAAACAAGATGGAATAGTCAATAGTTAATCAGGTCAGTAGTTAATTAGGAGAAAAATATACTCATAATGCAGAATTACAACTTCAGGTTCAACAACGGTTCACATTAGAAACAAAGACAATAAACTTTCAGAAACAGTTCAGATCGGCAACATTTCAGAGTTCAGACAATAAAAAACAGCAACAGCTAAATAAAAGAGACAAAAACAATAATTAAATTCAGTTTAGCAATTAAGCTAACAACAGGACTTTCAGTTTGACAACAATTTATTTAAGAAAAATGTCATTATCCTCCCTCTCCTCCAGCTGGATCTGTTGTAGATTGTGGGTGTTGTCCATCTCCATCTTCTTGATTCTTCATTTCTTCATCTGAATCAGTTTCTTCATCAGCTTGTAGTTGCTCCGGAATTGTATTAGGCAGGGTTATTGCACACTTTCTTGAGTATGCTTGGGCAGAAGAACCACCAACGGCAGCAGCAGCCCTTGGCAGATTTCTCCCCCCTTAGATGCTCAATTACACCAATAGCTTCATCAATGGCACTCCAAAGTTCAGCTGCCTCACCTACCTCATAATTTTCATCAACCCACTCATTCTCCCATTGTAACTCTTCAAGCAGCAAGGGTTTGAGTCGTCTTGGACTTGAACCTTTCTGCAACCACACTTCTTCCGGTGTCTTGTAAAGCAAAGAGCTAATGAACTTTGAATGTTTCTGTGTTTGTGGTTTCATTGGAGCACAAACCATGAAGGAATTGATAGAAGCTTGAGCAATCTTCTTCTTGGTTTCTTTTCCTTTTGTCCTAGAACTTGGTGTTGGGTTCGCCTCTTGAGCAACTTCCTGTGCATCTTCTTGCTGCCCCTGTCCTTCATATTCCAATTGTATAATCTTGTTCCTCGCATTCTTCTTCAAATAGGTTGTCATTTCCTTCCTAACCACCTCAGGTGCTTTAGGGCCCTTCTCCACATCACCAACCCCCTAGCCAAGTGTTGTTTGAACCTCTTAATACCTGCAGGACAATCTTAAGGCAAAATATCCACTGAACCATCTCCTTGGCAGGATCCGCCAAAACCCAAACTTCCATTCTGGGTTCGAAGATTGAGCCTTCCTCTTACTATCCTTAGCCATCTCTACCAATTCTTTCTGTAGTGCATCTATTACCTTCTCTGCAATGGATGATGTTCTAATTATGGGGTAACTAATCTCTGACTTTTCCCCTTAATTTATTCCTCAAATTATGGTTGGCTACATATAGCCCTAGTTACGTAGAGTCCTAGTCTAATACTATCCCTAGACTCCTACTCTAAATTGAGATGGACTTGTAATTTATCTCTAACTCTATTTTATCTAGAAAAACTAGATTATTTCTAACAATCACCCCTAATCTTGTTTTTCCAGACCACACTCACTAATTAGGATGGAGACACACTTCCACCCTACACATATTTTTGGGATGGACACAACTACACCCTAGGATGAACACATCACCCCGCACAACCTTGAGATGAACACATCTTGATACGAACACATCATCTCGTACACTAACACCTATGAGACGAACACATCATCTCTCGAAACGAACACATCATCCTGGCCACGAAATTTGGGGTTGAGCACATCATCCCACACTTGACTTCGGAATGGTCACATCTTTACTCCAAACACTCATTTGAGATGGTCACATATTCATCTCGAGCACTCAATTTTGGGATGTGCACATCTTCATCCCTAGGATGGTCACATCTTGATCCTGCACACAAATTCGGGTTGGTCACATCTTCAACCCTAGGATGGGCTCATCTTCATCTTGCACTCGATCTCAGAATGGGTGCATCTTCATTCCAATCACACACTCGAGATGGTCATATCTTCATCTCGAGCACACCTCGCATTGGCCTGCTCTTCCTCACACGGCTGAGCACCCAATATTCTTCTTTTTCACGTGCAGTTGCTTCCTCCGACACCTTCCCCACTATGACCTTGGGCCCACGTCAGCCCAAAAAGCAATCCTCAGGCTCAGCTCAGCCCAACCGGCCCAGCCATGCTCTCATGCAGCAATTCCTCCTGTTCTCTGAAACCCTAGCGCCGCCTTCTTCCTCACCACAGAAAACAATGGCCACTGCTACCTGCTCCTCCTCGCTGTCGCCGTTCCCGCCTTCGTCGTTGTGCTGTGCTGCTCTGATGCGTGCTTGGCCTTCTTTGCTAGCTGTCTTGACCATGCTGGTTCACAGCTGTCACAGGCCTGGCATGCTCCACCGTAGCCTTCTCTGCAAGGGTGTTGTGCTTGTCCGCGGCCGCCACAACCTCCATCTGAAACCCGCGCTAGTTCACAACAACCATGGGCGAAGCCTTCTCCTGCACACTGCTCTTCGACACAGCCGGAGGCACCACCCCCAGCCCCACGCGACCTTTGGCGAGATCTGTTCTCCACGCTTCAGGATCACGACGTTTTCCATGATGAGCTTATGTGTCGATTCGGCCTGATCCACGCCTAAATCGCCTCAGTTCGACGGTGTTAAGCTACTATGCACCGACCAGTTGAACCCATCAGCTTAAGCTTATGGGAAGGGTGGGCAATTCACTTATATTTCAACACTCCCCCTCACGTGCAGGCTCTCTTGGGCTGCAAACGTGGAATAGGAGTCGGCTGCAATTTATTTTAATAAATCGCGCCCGCCAGGCTTCGAACTCGAGACCTCTGGCTCTGATACCATGAAAGAAGGCTAATGATAATTGTATTGAGATGATTGAAAAGCTGAGGTACAGGTGTGATTATATAGAGGGATTAGGAGGGGAGAAAAGACTAAACTACCCCTAACCCTAATCCCTCTCTAATGACTAATATACCCCTGTGCCATACCCCTAATTACAGTGTCTAACACCCTCCCGCAGTCACAACATCTAGCCGCTGCAGATGTTGAGACTGGACCGAAACTCGGAGAACAACGATGACGGGAGGCCCTTCGTGAAGATGTCGGCGAACTGCGTCGTCGTCGGGACATGGTGTACCCGAACCTCGCCCCGTGCTACCCGCTCACGAACAAAATGAAGGTCAATCTCCACATGCTTCGTGCGCTGATGCTGGACCGGGTTGGTGGAGAGGTACATGGCGCTGGCGTTGTCGCAGTAGATGAGGGTGCTTTTGATGACGGGAGTGTGGAGCTCCTGAAGTAGCTGCTGAAGCCAGGAGGCCTCAGCTACGCCGTTAGCCACGGCGCGATACTCCGCCTCTGCACTCGAGCGCGACATTACGGGCTGTCGCTTCGAGGACCAGGAGACAAGGTTGCCGCCCAGGAAGACGGTGTATCCAGAAGTAGAGCGTCGTGTGTCCGGGCAGCCTGCCCAGTCAGCGTCTGTGTACACGACCAGCTCGGAGGCCGTGTCACGTCGAAGAAGGAGGCCGTAGTCGAGGGTGCCTCGTAGGTACCGAAGAATCCGCTTGACAGCGGTGAGATGCGGTTCCCTCGGGTCATGCATGTGGAGGCACACCTGCTGAACCGCATATGAGATATCCGGCCTAGTGAAGGTTAGGTACTGGAGAGCACCTGCAAGACTCCTGTAAGAAGTGGGGTCAGAGACGGGTGTCCCGTCAGTGGCGGAGAGCTTCGCCTGAGTATCCACTGGAGTGGAGCACGGCTTGCAGTCAGCCATGCTTGCCCGCTGAAGGATATCCAGACAGTACTGTCGCTGGTGAAGGAATAGGCCGCCTGGTCGGTCCTCGACCGTAATACCCAGGAAGTGGTGGAGACGGCCCAGGTCCTTCATAGCGAACTCCTGCTGTAAGGCAGAAATGGTTCGCTGAAGCAGAGTCGGACTGGATGCTGTTAGTACAATGTCATCGACGTACAGTAAGAGGTAAGCTGTGTCACTGCCCCGTCGATAGACAAACAGCGAAGTGTCCGACTTAGCTTCAACAAACCCCAGTGAGACCAAGAAAGAGGCGAATCGGCTGTACCAGGCTCGCGGTGCCTGCTTCAGTCCGTACAGGGATTTGTTCAGCTTACAGACCATGTCTGGGTGAGCTGAATCTACAAATCCTGCCGGCTGACTGCAGTACACCGTCTCGGTCAGTGTACCGTGGAGGAATGCGTTCTTGACGTCCAACTGGTGGACAGGCCAAGAACGTGAGAGAGCTAGCGACAGTACGGTACGAACTGTCGCCGGCTTCACCACCGGGCTGAAAGTCTCGTCGTAGTCAACTCCAGGGCGCTGAGTGAAGCCCCGGAGTACCCAACGAGCTTTGTATCTCTCCAAGGTGCCATCCGCCTTCTTCTTATGCGTGAATATCCACTTGCCTGTGACAACATTGCCACGGCCCGGACGGGGAACCAGGTCCCAGGTCCGGTTGGCAAGCAAGGCCTCATACTCTTCCTCCATAGCGCGGCGCCAGTTAGGGTCGGCGAGGGCGCTACGCACGGAAGTAGGTATGGGCGAGATCGAAGAAGGCTCGGTCGGTGGAGTCGTCGTCGACGAGAAAGCGGTACTATCGAACCGCTCCACTGGTCGAAGACTCCCGGATGCACGTCGAGTCACCATCGGGTGGACGTGACCAGGATCCCTGTGAAGTAGAGGGGGGTTGTACACCGGCCGGTCGGGTACAACCATCTTCTCTCGTCGTGGATAGACGAGAGTGGGTCTCAATGTCGCGCGTGGCGTCGTCGGAGCAGGAGCCTCTCCCCGCGCTCGTCGCTGGTAGACAAGTGCGGGGTCAGCAAAGCGAGAAGACGTCGTTGGTGCCGCGCGTGGCGCGGCTGGTGGCGTCGTACTCGCTGGTGGTGCCGCTGGTGCCGTACGTGGTACAGCTGGAGACGCCGAGGGCTCCTGGGGTACAGTAGATGGTGTCGGGGAAGCCGAGGCCGCGTGTGGCGCAGCAGGTGACGTCGGAGGCGTCGATGCCACACGGGGTGCAGCGGGTGACGCCTGAGACATCGATGCCACACGAGGTGCAGCAATCGGTGTCGAGGGCGTCTGGGATGTAGCTCGTGTCGATCCTGCAGAAGAAATAGGCCAAGGCAACTGGGAGGCAGCCTCGGGGTCAGTAGGAAAAAGAGAGTCCAGCTCTGTGGTGGAAT
This sequence comes from Neostapfia colusana, assembly GCA_030760725.1. Lineage (NCBI taxonomy): Eukaryota > Viridiplantae > Streptophyta > Magnoliopsida > Poales > Poaceae > Neostapfia > Neostapfia colusana. The sequence continues at coordinate 22,586,654 of JASWHV010000006.1, read as the reverse complement.
CAGAAGAGGTGGTGGAAAAAGGAAAAGATGACTCGTCGAAGACGACGTGCCGAGAGATCAAAAGACGGTGGGTAGTGAGATCTAAGCATCGGTAACCCTTATGATCAAGGGAATACCCGAGAAAAACACCCTTATGATCAAGGGAATACCCGAGAAAAACACACCGTGTCGAGCGGGGCGCAAGCTTATGTGGGGCGGTGGCGGAAAGATTAGGGTAGCAAGCGCATCCGAAAACTCGAAGGTGATCATAAAGAGGATTGGTGCCATATAGAGCAAAGTAGGGGGTGGAGGCACGAATCGCTTTGGTGGGAAGACGATTTATCAGAAGTGTGGCGGTATGAAGAGCCTCCACCCAGTATCGGGCTGGAATAGATGCCTGGAACATCAGAGAGCGTATGACATCATTAATGGTGCGAATCATGCGCTCTGCCTTGCCGTTTTGAGGAGAGGTATACGGACAAGACATGCGTAGTTGTACCCCATGTGCGGAGAGAAAATTACGAAACGCAGAGTTATCAAACTCTCGTCCGTTATCGCACTGGACAGCTCGAATGGTACGCCCGAATTGAGTAGAAATCCAAACGAAGAAGTGAGAAAGAGTGACGAAAGTTTCAGACTTCAATCGTAATGGAAAAGTCCAGGAGAAGTGAGAAAAATCATCAATTATCACCAAATAGTAATTAAAGCCCGATATACTGGAGATGGGAGAAGTCCACAAATCACAATGTATAAGATCGAATGAGTGCTCAACATGAGTCACAGATGTGGGAAAAGGGAGGCGAATATGGCGACCAAGTTGACAGGCATGACATAGAGAGTCATGTGTACCCCTAGAACACGAGATAACTGAGCTACTGGACAGCTTCGACATAGCATCTGCACCAGGGTGGCCAAGCCGGCGATGCCAGATGGTAGATGAAGCTGTCGTAGTCAAAGCAAATGGCGGTGATGCAGCGGAAGTAGGAAGCCGAAGTGTGTATAGGGGCCCCGAGCTATCACATCGGAAAAGAGGTCGCCGGGTGGAAAGATCCTTCACAGACAAACCAAAAGGATCAAATTCAATGGAAACATTGTTGTCAGTGGTAAAACGGCGAACAGAAAGTAAGTTCTGAATGATATCCGGAGCAACAAGAATGTTTTTAAGTTGGAAAGTACCCGGAAGACCGGAATCACCTACTGAGGTGACCGGAAGAACGGACCCATTTCCAACAACGATAGATGAAGGAAAAGAGGGATTGGGAGGATGGGTGGAAGAGAGTATACCGGAATTAGGAGTGGTATGGTATGATGCTCCGGAATCAACTACCCAGTCGGCACCAGGTGGTGTAAGGTGCATGGTGCTGAAGGAGGAAGCAAGCGACTGTCGATCCCACGTCGACGGTGGCTCCTGAAGGGGTGCCGATGGCTCCGAGTTCCCAACAGGGTAGTCAGTGCCTCCGTAGGTCGGGGCTGACTGCCCGCCTGAAGAGTAGCCAGGCCCACTATAGGCCTGAGCTGTCGGCCTACCAGCACTGTGGGCTGGTCCACTGTAGCCGGGGGTAGCCGCAAACGCCGGCTGAGGACGCGGTGGTCGTGGAGGCTGAGAACCTGGGGACGGTCCAGGCCACATGTAGATCTGGCCAGTCCACGGGTTGTAGGGTGTGGGCCAGGGTGCACCTCCCTGGCCGGTACCACCACTACTTCCAGTAGTCGAAGCCGTGGAGGTGCTGCCTGCACTGCTGCCACCACGGCCGCCGTTCTTTCCTCGGCGACGACGGTTTCCACCTCCTGTACTGGTAGGAGTAGAAGGTGGACGTGACGGCGATCCACCAGCTGCTGGTAAGGGTGGACGCGGGGACTGCCCGGAGCCATAGAAAGCTGTGGCAGATCCAGAGCCAGTAGAGCCTCCTGCAGTGATCTCTTCAAGTTCAAGATCAGACCATACCTTCTCGAAGGTAGGTAGTGGCTCCAGTCGAAGTAGCCATGTCCGTAGGTGACAATAGCGCTCGTTCAGGCCCTGAAGGACCCGAAGGACAAGAGCGCTGTCAGTGACCGGCTCACCAAGGTCACGTAGGGCATCCGCCATGCCCTTCATCTCCCGACAATAGGTGGAGATGGAACGATCCCCCTGGACGGTGTTCTGGAACCGAGTGCTTATGTGGAGGGCTCGAGTCGCACGGTTCCCTAGAAACCGTTGCTCAAGTACTAGCCAAGCCTGCCGAGCAGTACCGCCACCGCGCTGCCTGACGATGTCCTGTAGCTCCTCTGTCAGGGAGCCAAGGATCCAGGATAGTACCAGGCTGTCCATGCTGATCCAGGACACCTGTACTGAAGACTCATCCTGGAGGACGTGGTCATCGAGGCAGTAGCGCCTCAGCGTGAGGAGCACCATATCACGCCACCAGGCATATGAGGTGGACTCGGAACTGAGAATAACCGGCACGAGCGTCCGGATGTTCTGAATCCCTGCGGCCTGTGCATGAAGAGCGGCCACAAGCGAAGTCGAGTACGTACCAGCGTCCGAGGGAGGCTCATGAATAGCACTCGTTGATCGGCGAGCACTCTCCTCAAGTTGGTGGGATAGTGATGCCACGGAGGCACGCTCCTGCTCTAGGGCAAGGGCGAGTGCCCGCTCGCGCTCGCGAGAGGCGGCCAGTGCGGCAGCTGGGAACGGAATCGGCGGGATCGCCGTGGTGCTCCCGTCAATGTCGAGGCCGGTGGCGTCCCGTAGCGCGGAGGTACCTGCCATGAAGGTAACAGCGGTGGCGGGATTTCTGGAGGTACCGACAAGGGGTTCACCGGCGGCTGGACCGGTTCTCGAGAAGGAGTGGGCGGCTGCAGAACCAGCAGCGAGGGGCCTGGGGGCTGTGGCTCCTCCTAGGAAGGCGGCGCCCCCTCCAGAAGCTGCTGTTCCTCCAGTTTCAGCAGTCTAGAGGGTGGCGCCCCTTCCAGTGGGGCTGGCGGACCCCCCAGGGGCGGATGCGGAGCCCCCAGGGGCGTTGGCGGCCCAGGCAAGCCAGGGGGCGGCGCTCCCTCCAGGGGGGCCGGCGGACCCCCCAGGGGCGGCGGCAGCCCAGACAGGGGCGGTGACGCCCCCCCCCCCCCCCCCCCCCCCCCGTGCGCGCACGGCCCCAATCCGGGTGGGGGCGGCCCGAATCCGGGCGGGGCCGCCCCGATCCAGGGCGCCGCGGCCCCGGATCCGGAGGTGGCGGCGGCGGCGGCCCCTCCCCGCGCCCAGGGTGGGGTGGCGGCGGCTCCGGCCTCCGCGCGCTGTCCTCCAGAGGAGGCGGCGCCCCCCCCCCCCCCCCTGCGTGCGCAGCCCAGATCTGGCGGCTGGCGGCGCCCTGGCGGCGGCGGGCGGCGCACCAGGGGCGGCGGCGGGCGGCTGCTCGGGGGCGGCGGTGGTTCTGGCCCAGGGTGGGGTGGCGGCAGCGTGTGCCCAGGGCTGCGGCGGCTGGCCCATTAGGATTAGGGTTAGCTCTAATCCTGATTATTCCTAGCTAATGATACCATGTTAAGCTACTATGCACCGACCAGTTGAACCCATCAGCTTAAGCTTATGGGAAGGGTGGGCAATTCACTTATATTTCAACAGACGGGACTTTGGGGGAACCGTGTTGATTTGGTTGCCTTTGATGAGAGCCAGGACGAGAGGCTGTGGGCTGATCTACCCCTGGCCCAGGGTGGCCAGAACTGGGCTGTGTGGGCTGATCTTCCCTTGGCCCAGGCCGGATCCCCCTTCTAGAAGAAATTAGAGTTTACTTTTCTTAGAGATAGATTAAAAGATTGAGTTGTAATAGATCAGGACTCTTGTAAGGGGGGCTATATAAAGAAGCCAAACACCCCAGTTTTAGAAGAGGTCAATAAAGAAAATACTTCTCCTCCCTTTGCCCTAGCCGCTGCCTCTCTTCCTCCTGCCCTAGCCGCCGCCCAGCCTCTGCAGCCACCGCCACCTCCTTCTGCTAGGATCAGCCGCCGCCTCTCCCCTTGGAGCAGCCGCCGCCGCCCAGGGTTGCAGCCCTAGTTGCCGCCGCCCTGATCTCCCTCCTCTACGCCCCCTGTTCCCTCTTCTGTTCTGCGACTCCACGTCCAGGAACAGGCGGCAGCAATCTGTTCTTACCCTGCTCAGATCTGCTAGAACAGATCAGCAAGAACAACACCTAGAACACTAGAGGTGTTGAACTGTCTGGAACAGGGCAGTTTTTGGTGTGATCAAGCACCGGAATTTCAACATTGGTGACATCAGAGCCGGTTCTACCCTAGGTTGAATTCAGCACGATGTCGTCCACACCTCCAAGCACCGGCAGCGCCGCCAGCCATACGACACCCTATCCGGCAGCTCGTGAGGTGAACATCGGGACGGGGTTCCCTGTGCTCACCAAGACCAACTACGAGGAGTGGGCTGTCATGATGAAGATCAAGTTGAAGGCACGACTGCTTTGGAGGGCCGTGGAGGAGGGCAACATGAGCGATCAGGAAGATATGATGGCGCTTGACATCTTGGTCAACGCTGTCCCGCCGGAGATAATCACGATGATAGGAGAGAAGACGGCGAAGGAGGCATCGGACATGATCGCCATCATGCGGGTCGGGGCCGACCGCGTGAGGAAGACGACGACACAACAACTCTGGAAGGAGTTCGAAGCCGCTGCCTTCAAGGATGGCGAGAGAGTGGAGGACTTCTCCCTCCGCCTGAGCGGCATATGCTATCACGGCTTGCGTCGCTAGGGGAGGAGATAGGAGAAGAGAGGGCCGTGGAGAAGCTCCTGCGAAGCGTTCCAGAACGCTTCCAACAGATCGTGGTGGCGATCACGACACTGCTGGACGTGTCGACCCTCACCTTGTCGGAGGTGATGGGGCGTCTCAGGGCGGCGGAGAACGCTTCGACTCGACGCAGCGGAAGGGAGGAGTACCTGATGGCCAGCTGTACCTCACTCAGGAGGAGTGGGAGGCACAATGGAAGGAGGAGCGGCCTACCCAGTTCGAGGGTTCTTCTAAGAGAGGCGGCCGAAAGGGCCCGCCCAAGAAGAATGGAGGCAAGAAGGGAGGTTCCGGGAAGGATATTCCACGAGACCAATGCGGGAAGAAGGGCCACTAGGCTAGGGAGTGTCGGTCGAAGCCTAAGGAGGAGCCGCAGCAGCAGGCTTTTGTGGCGAAGGCGGAGGAGGAGGGCGCCTTGTTTATGACAAAGGTGGCCTCAGTATAGGAGGAGCCTATACAGGAACATCCTATGCGCCCAGTGGAGATAGTGGAGGGACGTGTCTTCGCTCACAAAGGCAATGACGACGACTTTGACGACACTCATTGGTACCTCGACACGGGCGCGACCAACCACATGACGGGTCCGCGCGCCGTCTTCTCCGAGCTCGACGAAAACGTCGTCGGAACTATCAAGTTCGGCGACAACTCCGTCATACGTATCCAGGGGAAGGGTACGGTCCTATTCGCCGCCAAGACGAGTGAGCACAGGAGGCTCACCGACGTCTACCTCGTCCCCGCGCCTCACCACCAACCTCATCAGCGTCGGCCAGCTGGATCAGGATGGCTACAGCATCACGATGCATGGAGGAGTGATGGACATATGGGATGAGCAGCAGCGTCTCCTCACACGAGTTCAGCGCGACGACAACAAGCTGTACTCCATCAGGCTCAACATCACACGTCCGGTTTGCCTAACCGCGAGGCGTGATGATGTTGCGTGGCGTTGGCACGAACGCTACGGACACGTCGGCTTCCAGACGCTTTGGAAGTTGGCACGAGAGGAGATGGTGCTCGGGCTTTTGCAAATTGATCACGTCGATCAATTGTGCGAAGCTTGCTTGGTCGGGAAGCAGAGGCGCTCCAGCTTCCCCAAGCAAGCTCGACGGCGCGCGGAGGGTGCGCTCGACCTCGTCCACGGCGACATCTGCAGGCCTATTACGCCAACGACTACAAGCGGCAAGAAGATGTTTTTGTTGCTAGTGGATGACATGAGCCACTATATGTGGCTCTATCTTCTAGCAACCAAGGACCAGGCGCCCGACTTAATTCAGCAATTCCAGGCGACGACTGAATTAGAGTTCGGGAGGAGGTTGAAGCTATTCCGTACTGATCACGGAGGGGAGTTCACCTCACAGGAGTTTGCCGAGTATTGCGCTCAGCACGGAGTACAACGTCAGCTCACAACCCCGTATAGGCCGCAGCAAAACGGCGTTGTGGAGCAGTGCAACCAGACGGTGGTCGGCATGGCGAGGAGTTGTGAAGGCGAAGGGTAATGCCCGGGATTTTTTTGGGTGAGGCAGTTATCACGGTTGTCTATATCTTAAATCGATCCCCCACCCGCCGGCCTCGACGGGAAGACGCCATATGAAGCTTGGCATGGAGAGCGACCAACCGTCAATTATTTTCGAACTTTTGGGTGCGTGGGCATGTTAAGAACACGCGCCCTCGCCTGAAAAAGTTGGAAGACCGGAGTACTCCGATGATTTTTCTTGGCTATGCTGTAGGTACGAAGGGCTATCGGATGTATAATCCGACTGATAGGCGCACACACATATCATATGTCGTGATATTCGGCGAGGCGGCCAAGTGGGACTGGGGAGGAGCAGGAGAAGAGGACTACACCGCTTTCCACATCGACTCCTTAGGTCCAGCACTTGCTGGACCTGCTGTTCCAGCACCTGGAGAGGTGCTGCAGGGCCCGGAGGGACCGAACAGCACCCCAGCAGTGCCCAGGAGGGGCACAGAAGGGTCCGACCATAGGAGTTCCTGCGCCAGCCTCCAGACCTGCTGGAGAGGGTCCAACACCTGCAGCGTCGCCCTAAAGTCCCCTGCAGGGACTGTCCAGCGCAAATCAGGGCTGGGACAGTCCTGCACGGGGGTCAGCAATAGCGGGGGGTTCCGGACTTGAAGATTCCAGCACCTTCGTCACGCCTCAGAATCCTCCACGGCTCATCTGCTTCGCCACACCGCTGTCGTACCTTGGCAGCAACGTCGTCGACGCGTACTATGACGACGGCGCGAAACTACGGTTCCGCACAATGCGCAACGTGCTTGGAACCTTCACCCCTCCTGGTCGGGCTGAGCGCCCACCAAGCTTGGAGGAGGGGTTCACCACCGCGGAGGAGCCCACGTCCTTCGCCGATGCTGAGGAACACCCGTGGTGGAGACGGGTCATGCTCGAGGAGATGGAGTCCATAGAAGAAAACAAGACTTGGCAACTTGTTGATCTTCCTGCAGGACACAAGCCCATTGGCCTTAAATGGGTGTTCAAGGTGAAGAGGGACGAGCATGGGGAGGTGGTGAAGCACAAGGCTCGATTGGTGGCAAAAGGCTATGTCCAACAGAAAGGAATAGATTTTGACGAGGTATTTGCTCCTGTAGCTCGTCTCGAATCTGTTCGCTTGCTCCTTACAGTTGCTGCGCACAAGGGTGGGAGGTACACCACATGGACGTGAAGAGCGCCTTCCTGAATGGTGACTTGATGGAGGAGGTGTACGTCTCCCAACCCACTGGCTTCATCAGCGACGGAGCTTAACACAAGGTGTATCGGCTCTAGAAGGCTTTATATGGACTTCGTCAGCCGCCCAGGGCCTAGATGCCAAGCTTAACGATAGTTTGCTATCGCTTGGTTTCCAAAAGAGTACGAGCGAGCACAGGATCTATTTCCGTGAGATGCTCATCGTCGGCGTTTACGTCGATGATCTCGTGATCACAGGAGGGGGCGATCTCAAGAAGTTCAAGTGGGAGCTGATGAAGAGGTTCAAGATGAGCGACTTGGGTCTCTTGTCATATTATCTTGGCCTAGAGGTGTGGCAAACAGATGCAGGAATAAGCGTTGGGCAGGCGGCCTACGCTTTCAAACTTGTCTCTAAAGCTGGCCTAGAGGGATGCAACCCTTGTGCATTCCTCATGGAGCAAAGCCTCAAGCTTTACAAGACAACTAATAGTCCGTTGGTACATGCAAAGGATTATAGGAGCTTGGTGGGAGGACTGCGATACTTGGTGAACACACGTCCCAATCTTGCCTACTCGGTCGGGTACGTGAGTCGGTTTCTGGAGGAGCCCAAGGAGGAGCATTTTGCTGCAGTCAAGCGCATTGTATGCTACATAGCTTGTACAATCAACTATGGAGTCTTCTATGCAAGAGAAGGAGACATGAAGCTTATTGGGTACTCGGATAGTGACTATGCGGGAGACGTGGAGGACCGCAAGAGCACAAGCGGGGTGCTGTTTTGTCTTGAAAACAGTCCCGTTTCATGGCAGTCCTGCAAGCAGAAGGTGGTGGACTTGTCCTCATGTGAAACAGAATATATCGCAGCATCTAAGGGGCATGATAGGGTGTATGGATGGCATGGCTGATGGAGGACTTAGCTGAAAAATCGAAGGCGTCGGTGCTGCGGGTTGATAACAAGTCAGCTATAGACTTGAGCAAGAACCCGGTACACCATGATAGAAGCAAGCACATCGATGTCAAGTACCACTACATACGGGAGTGTGTGGACAGCGGTACTATTGTGCTTGGAAGTTTATGAAGATGAGAAGAAGGATCGGGATCCTAGAAGTGGGCCAGTGTCAGTACCAGGAGGAGAATGTGGGCTGATCTGCCCTTGGCCCAGGGCGACCAGAACTGGGCCGTGTGGGCTGATCTGCCCCTGGCCCAGGCCGGATCCCCCTTCTAGAATAAATTAGAGTTTAGTCTTCTTAGAGATAGAATTAGAAATAGACTAAAAGATTGAGTTGTAATAGATCAGGACTCTTGTTTGGGGGGATATATAAAGAAGTCAAACACTCCAGTTTTAGAAGAGGTCAATAAAGAAAATACTTCCCCTCCCTTTGCCCTAGCCGCCGCCTCTCTTCCTCCTATCCTAGCCGCCGCCCAGCCTCTGCAGCCACCGCCACCTCCTTCTGCTAGGATCAGCCGCCACCTCTCCTCTTGGAGCAGCCGCCGCCTCCCAGGGTTGCAGCCCTAGCTGCCGCCGCCCTGATCTCCCTCCTCTGCGCCCCCTGTTCCCTCTTCTGTTCTGCGACTCCACCTCCAGGAACAGGCGGCAACAATCTGTTCTTACCCTGCTTAGATCTGCTAGAACAGATCAGCAAGAATAACACCTAGGAGAGGTGCTGAACTGTCTGGAACAGGGAGAATAACACCTAGGAGAGGTGCTGAACTGTCTGGAACAGGGCAGTTTTTGGTGGGATCAAGCACCGGAATTGCAACAGAGGCCGCCGTCTCGTGACACACCTCCTTCGTCGTCCAAGTTCTTCGTGCTACCCTACTTCTTCGCGGCCAAGGTGGCTCTCCTTGCCACGCTCGTCTCGCTAAAATGGGCCAGGGGCAGATCAGCCCACATTCTCCTCCTGATCCTGACGCTGGCCCACGTCTAGGATCCCAATCCTTCTTCTCATCTCCACGAACTTCTTTCTTCCAAGGGCCTTGGTTAAGATGTTCGCCTTCTGGTCTTGGGTGGAGGTCTACTCAAGCACAATAGTACCGCTGCCCACACACTCTTGTATGTAGTGGTACTTGACATCGATGTGCTTGCTTCTGTCATGGTGTATCGGGTTCTTCCTCAAGTCTATAGCTGACTTGTTGTCAACCCACAGCACCGACGCCTTCGATTTTTCAGCTAAGTCCTCCATCAGCCGTGCCATCCATACACCTTGACATGCCCCTTGAGCTGCTGCGATATCTTCTACTTCACATGAGGACAAGACCACCACCTTCTACTTGCAGGACTGCCATAAAACAGGGCTGTTTCCAAGACAGAACAATACCCCGCTTGTGCTCTTGCGGTACTCCACGTCTCCCGCATAGTCACTATCCGAGTACCAAATAAGCTCCATATCTCCTCCTCTTGCATAGAAGACTCCATAGTTGATTGTACCCGCTATGTAGCGTACAATGCGCTTGACTGCAGCAAAGTGCTCCTCCTTGGGATCCTCCAGAAACCGGCTCACGTACCCGACCGAGTAGGCGAGATCGGGACGTGTGTTCACCAAGTATAGCGGCCCTCCTACCATGCTCCTATAGTCCGTTGCATGCATCAACGGACTATCAGTTGCCTTGTAAAGCTTGAGGCCTTGCTCCATGGGTAATGCACAGGGGTTGCATCCCTCCGGGCTAGCTTTAGAGTCAAGTTTGGAAGCGTAGGCCGCCTACCCAACGCTTATCCCTACATCTGTTTGCCGCACCTCCAGGCCAAGATAATATGACAAGAGGCCCAAGTCGCTCATCTTGAACCTCTTCATCATCTCCCCCTTGAACTTCTTGAGATCGCCTCCTCTTGTGATCACAAAATCGTTGACGCACACGCCGACGATGAGCTTCTCATCTTCAGCTCCACGGAAATAGATCCCGTGCTCGCTTGTACTCTTCTGGAAACCAAGCGATAGCAAGCTATCGTTGAGCTTGGCATTCCAGGCCCTAGGCGCCTCACAAAGTCCATATAAAGCCTTCTTGAGCCGATACACCTTGTGTTTGGCTCCGTCGATGATGAAGCCAGCGGGTTGGGAGACGTACATCTCCTCCATCAAGTCGCCGTTCAGGAAGGCGCTCTTCACGTCCATGTGGTGTACCTCCCACCCCTTGTGCGCAGCAACTGCAAGGAGCAAGCGAATAGATTCGAGACGAGCTACAGGAGCAAATACCTCGTCAAAATCTATTCCTTGCCGCTGGACATAGCCTTTTGTCACCAATCGAGCCTTGTGCTTCACCACCTCCCCATGCTCGTCCCTCTTCACCTTGAACACCCATTTGAGGTCAATGGGCTTGTGTCATGCAGGAAGATCAACAAGTTGCCAAGTCTTGTTTTCTTCTATGGACTCCATCTCCTTGAGCATGGCCCGTCTCTAGCACGGGTGTTCCTCTGCATCAGCGAAGGACGTGGGCTCCTCCACGGTGGTGAACATGAGCTCCCCCTCCTCTAAGCTTGGTGGGCGCTCAGCCCGACCAGGAGGGGTGAGGGTTCCAAGCACGTTGCGCATCGTGCGGAACCGTAGTTTCGCGCCGTCGTCGTAGTAGACGTCGACGACATTGCTGCCAGGGTCCGACCGCGGTGTGGCGAAGCGAATGGGCCGTGGAGGATTCCAGGGCGTGACGTAGGTGCTGGAGTCTTCAAGTCCGGAACCCTTTGCTGCTGCTGACCCCCGTGCAGGACTGTCCTGGCCCTTATCAGCGCTGGACAGTCCCTATAGGAGCCTTTGGGGCGATGCCGTGGGTGCTGGACCCTCTCCAGCAGGTCTGGAGGCTGGCACAGGAACTCCTAGGGTCTGGACAGACTCTTCTGGCCCTCCTGGGCACTGCAGGGGTGCTGTTCGGCCCCTATGGACCCTGCAGCACCTCTCCGGTGCTGGAACAGCAGGTCCAGCAGGTGCTGGACCTACGGAGTCGACGTGGAAGGCGGTGTAGTCCTCTTCTCCTGCTCCTTCTGCCCAGTCCCACTTGGCCGTCTCGTCGAATATCACGTCACGTGATATGTATGTGCGCCCATCAGCCGGATTATACATCCAATAGCCCTTTGTCCCTGTAGCGTAGCCAAGAAAAATCATCGGAGCACTCTGATCTTCCAACTTTTTCTGTTGGGGGCCCATGTTCTTGACATGCCCCACACACCCAAAAGTTCGGAAATAGTTGACAGTTGGTCGCTCTCCATGCCAAGCTTCATATGACGTCTTCCCGTCGAGGCCGCGGGTGGGGGATCGATTTAAGATGTAGACAGCTGTGATAACTGCCTCACCCCAAAAAATCCCGGACATACCCTTCGCCTTCAACATACTCCTCGCCATGCTGACCATCGTCTGGTTGCGCCGCTCCACAACCCCGTTTATCTGCGACGTATACGGGGCTGTGAGCTGACGTTGTACTCCGTGCTGAGCGCAGTACTCACCGAACTCCTGTGAGATAAACTCCCCTCCGCGATCAGTACGGAGTAGCTTCAGCCTCCTCCCGGACTCTAATTCAGCCGTTGCCTGGAATTGCTGAATTAAGTCGGGTGTCTAGTCCTTGGTTGCTAGAAGATAGAGCCACATATAGCGGCTCATGTCATCCACTAGCAACAAAAACATCTTCTTGCCGCCTGGAGTCGTCGGCGTAATAGGCCCGTAGATGTCGCCATGGATGAGGTCGAGGGCGCCCTCCGCGCGCCGCCGAGCTTGCTTGGGGAAGCTGGAGCGCCTCTGCTTCCAACCAAGCAAGCTTCGCACAAAATTGATCGACGTGATCAATTTTCGGAAGCCCGAGCAACATCTCCTCTCATGCCAACTTCCGAAGCGCCTAGAAGCCGACGTGTCCGTAGCTTTCGTGCCAACGCCACGCAACATCATCACGCCTCGCGGTTAGGCAAACCGGACGTGTGATGTTGTGCTTGATGGAGTACAACTTGCTGTCGTCGCGCTGAACCCGTGTGAGGAGACGCTGCCGGTCATCCCGTATGTGCATCACTCCTCCATGTACCGTGATGCTGTAGCCATCCTCATCCAGCTGGCCGACGCTGATGAGGTTGGTGGTGAGGCGCGGGATGAGGTAGACGCCGGTGAGCCTCCTGTGCTCACCCGTCTTGGTGGCGAATAGGACCGTACCCTTCCCCTGGATACGCACGTCGGAGTTGTCGCCGAACTTAATGGTTCCGACGACGTTTTCGTCGAGCTCGGAGAAGACGACGCTCGAACCCGTCATGTGGTTGGTCGCGCCCGTGTCGAGGTACCAACGAGTGTCGTCAAAGTCGTCGTCGTTGCCGCGGTGAGCGAAGACACGTCTCTCCACTATCTCCAGTGGGCGCGTAGGACGTTCCTATACAGGCTCCTCCTGTACTGAGGCCACCCTTGTCATGAATAAGGTGCCCTCCTCCTCCGCCTTCGTCACGAAATCCTGCTGCTGCGGCTCCTCATGCTTAGGCTTCGACCGACACTCCCTCGCCCAGTGACCCTTCTTCCCGCACTTTGTGCACTGGTCCCGCGGAATATCCTTCACGGAACCTCCCTTCTTGCTTCCGTTCTTCTTGGGCGGGCCCTTTCGGCCGCCCCTCTTAGAAGAACCCGCGGACTGGGTAGACCGCTCCTCCTTCCGTTCTGCCTCCCACTCCTCCCGAGTGAGGTACAGCTGGCCGTCGTGTACTCATCCCTTCCGGTGCGTCGAGTCGAAGGCGTTCTCCGCCGCCCTGAGACGCCCCGTCACCTCCGACAAGGTGAGGGTTGACACGTCTAGCAGTGTCGTGATCGCCACCACGATCTGTTGGAAGCGTTCTGTAACGCTTCGCAGGAGTTTCTCCACGGCCCTCTCTTCTATCTCCTCCCCTAGCGACGCAAGCCGTGATAGCATGTTGCTCAGGCGGAGGGAGAAGTCCTCCACGCTCTCGTCATCCTTGAAGGCAGCGGCTTCGAACTCCTTCCGAAGTTGTTGTGCCGTCGTCTTCTTCAATGGTGATCATGTCCCATGCCTCCTTCGCCGTCTTCTTTTCTCCGATCGTCGTGATCATCTCCGGCGAGACAGTGCTGACCAAGATGTCAAGCGCCATCATATCTTCTTGCTCACTCACGTTGCCCTCCTCCACGGCCTTCCAAAGCAGCTGTGCCTTGAGATTGATCTTCATCATGTCAGCCCACTCCGCGTAGTTGGTCTTGGTGAGCACGGGGAACCTCGTCCCGGTGTTCACCTCACGAGCTGCCGGAGAGCGTGTCGTATGGCTGGTGGCGCTGTCGCTGCTTGGAGGTGTGGACGACATCATGCAGAATTCAACCTAGGGTCGAACCGGCTCTGATACCACGAATGTTGCAATTCCGGTGCTGATCACACCAAAACTGCTTTGTCTCGATAGCAGTTCAGCACCCCGCCTGGGTGGTGTTCTTGCTTAACCAGGAAAACTGTGAGGGAGTAGAGAGAGATCTGATCTGTTCTTTGGGAGAACAGAACAGCCGCTGCTTGGAGGTGCTTCTTATCTGAGCGCTGGACAGAGCAGAAGAGAGGAAGAGGGAAGAACAGGGAGCTGCCGGCCTGTTCCTGAGTTGTGGAGGCGCAGAACAGGGAGATCACTAGAGGCGGCAGCTAGGGTTTGGCCCCTGGTGGTGGCGGCTGCTCCAGGGAGAGAGAGGTGGTGGCTAGGGCTAGAGAGGTGGAGGAATATTTTCTTTTATTGATCTGATCTGAAACTGGGGTGTTTTGGCTTCTTTATATAGCCCCCCTACAAGAGTCCTAATCTATTACAACTCAATCTTTTAGTCTATCTTTAATTCTATCTCTAAGAAGACTAAACTCTGATCTCTTCTAGAAGGAGAATCCGGCCCTGTTCTGGCCGCCCATGGGCCAGGGGCAGATCAGCCCACAGGGGTTCTTTGCCCGAGCCAGAGCGAACTATGCCTCCAAATCGCGAGGGACTAGTTCCGGCACCGGCTGGTCGTCGAGAAGGTTCTCCACCGTACGATACCGCAACGGCTCGCCGTCGTGGTACGCGTTGATGCACTCCTCATCGTGGGAGAGCGGAGTAGCGAACTCCACCGGGTTGTGCTCAACACGAGCTGGTGTCGAAGTGAACGTGCCCGGAGGGGTGGCTGTCGGTGCTGGAGTGTGTGAGGTCGTCGACTATGGTGGTGGTGGCGAAGAACTCGTCGCAACCGAGGTTGTGACTGGAGAGTGTGGCGCTGAAGTTGTCGTACGTCAGAGTTGAGGCGTTGTCCACTGCCTTCTCCCATGCCCATCCTCGCCCTTCGTTGAACACTACGTCGTGCGCACGCGCTGTGTTCCTAGGTCGAGAATGCGGTAGGCCTTCGAGCCCTCCGTGTAGCCGATGAACACCCTCGGAGTGCTCCTGTCGTCGAGCTTCCGATGTGGCCAAGCTCCTTGGCGAACGCGAGGCAGCCGAAGACCCGTAGGCGAGAGACTGTTGGCTTGCGCCCATGCCAAGCCTCGTACGGCGTCTGGCCGTTGAGAGCCTTGTGGGCGAGCGGTTGAGGATGTAGACCGCCATCACCACCGCCTCTCCCCAGAAGACAGCCGACGTTCCCCTCTACTTGAGGAGGGATGTGGCAGCTAGTCTTTTCTGCGCATTTTGTCCTCACTCGTGCGCACCAGGGAAAACTTCCCGGTCTATCACCCATCCCCAAATTTCTTCAGGCCAAGCACGCTTAACCTCGGAGTCCTTTGCAGGTGGGTTTCCGGAAAAGAAGGTATACCTTGATGATATGAGTATTCTATCAATCCTATTAAGCCGGGAGCCAGGATATCACACGGAACCGAGCCATCCCCACAACCGTCTGGTTACGCCGCTCGACGTGTACGATGTGGAGTAGTGGCGCTGAACACCCTCATCTGCGCAATACGACGTGAACTCAGCCGCCGTGAATTTGCCGCCGTTATCGATGCGTAGCACGTGCAGCTTGCGGCCGCACTCTGCCTCCGCAGTGGCTTGCGCGCGAATGATGGCGTTCGCAACCTCTCCCTTGCTGTCGAGGACCATCACCCACATGTAGCGGGAGAGGTCGTTGACGAGCAGCAGGAAGTAACGTCGTCCTCCCGGCGTAGCCTATGTCACCGGGCCACACAACTCCTCGTGCACGAGCTCGAGCCGCTCCATGGCTCGGAAGCTCGACTGTTAGGAAAAGGGGAGCCGCCTCTGCTTTGTCAATACGCAGACGTCGCAGAACTGCTCCACGTGGTTAAAGCACGGCAGGCCCCGTACCATCTCCTTGGCACTGAGCCGCTTTAGGGCCTCGAAGTGAAGGTGGTCGAAGCGCTCGTGCCACTGCCACGCCTCGTCATCCCGACGAGTAGCAAGGCAGGGGGGTTGTGCTACCTGCACGTTAAGGACGTAGAGTCGATTGGTGCCTCTGGTTACCTTGGCAAGAATGCGGCGATGGTGATCCCAAATCCTCATGACTCTGTCGTTGATCTCCACGCGCGAACCGTTCTCATCTAGCTGTTCCAGGCTGATGATAGAGTTCCTCAATGCGGGGATGTAGTAGACTCCGGTGAGCAGCGTGTGCTCACCAGACTTTGTGTGAGGATGACGGAGCCGACGCTCTTGATCTCCACACCGGAGGCGTCCCCAAACTTGACGGGGCCTCGGACGTTGGGATCAAACTCAGTGAAGAACTCCCGTCGATCGGTCATGTGATGGTTGGCGCCGGCACCACCTGTCAGTCTTCTCGTTGCTGGAGCCGTCGCCGAGGAAGGCGTGTGCTTTCGGCTCATCAAGGTGGTGGAGAGCCACTGCGGAGGTGGCTCGATGCTTGCGTGTGCCAGGAGCAGAGCCGACTCCTCCTCCACCTATGCGACGTGGGTCTGGCCGCGTTGTGGCTGCCGACACTCTTTGGCCCAATGACCAAGCTTGCCACAGTTGTGGCAGGCGTTGTCTCGTGATGGCTTCTGGTTGCCGGCGGTGCCGCCCTAGGCGCCTCCTCGGCACGTCTCCGCGCCCCGTCGTGGGACCCTCAGCGCACCTTGCACGGCTTGCCACGCTTGCGGACGCCTGTCGAAGAAGAGGGCTCCCCCTTCTTCCCGTCACCTTGGCAGGCCTCCCACTACTCCCGAGTGAGATGTAGCTTCGAGCCGATGGTGATAGGCCCCGAGACAGGTTGAGGTTCATCACTGTAGAGGCCGTGATCTCCATCGACCCATCCGCCCCCGCAGGGAGCGCCGCCGGCGCGTCCGCACCTGTCTGGGCTGCAGCCGCCGTGCCCATGGGGGGTGCTCGGCTGTCCACTGCGGCGTATGTGGTCGTGCTACCTCCCTCGCCAGCTTGAGGTCTTCGTTGTTGCTGCCGTCGGTAGAAACAGAGCCTCTGGCGCTACTGCCATGTAGAGCCTCAAGCTCTACTGCAGCCGCACGCGCTGCTGCTTCTACTTCCGCCCTCGCCGCTGCCAGTTCTACCGCTGCTAGCCTCGCCGCTGTCGCTGCAGTATCTGCCGCCGCTTGCTCGTGTTCTTCTGCCGCAGCGACCTCGGCCTCCTGTCGATGTCGCGCGCTCGAAGCAACCAAGTGCTGAGACTGTCCTTCGGACATGGCACGCTAGTGGGGGAGTGTTGTATGGAGAAGAGGCTGTCTCAGACAAGTTGTTGCTCGCCTGTGCAGGAGAGGAGTGATGAGCTGGAACAGCCGGTGTTCTTGCTGCCGGTTGAGGATAAAGAGAGGCGTGGGAAGAAGATGAGCAGAAGATGTCTAGGCTACAGGATAGAACGCCTCTGATAACACTTGTTAGTATCTGAAGTCTTACTCTCTGGCACTAGGAGTTGGGAAAAATTTTCTTGGTTCATTTCTCACACAATGTCATGCGCAACATAGGGGTTGGGCTTACATTTTTATAGCTTGCCAAGGCAGCCAAGCATATACAAAGATACTTAGTCTAAAATGTCAAGCATATGCTATCCTAATCAAGCACTAATATGTTGTCCTATCAAAGGACTAAGATGTTGCTCTCTTGGTCTAAGATGTTGTCCTAACAAGAATTAAGATGTTGTCCTAACTAGGGGGCCACAAAGACCAAGAGTACAAGACTTATTCCATCACGGTGGTCCTCATCGTTAGCTACCCCCGAGAGTACGTCCTCTCGGGTGTAGGATCTAAAATCTTAGCTCTGTATACCATTTGTTGTAATTCCGGGGTAGTTAATCTCTGATTTTTCCTCTTAATTTATTCCTCAAAGTATGGTTGGCTATATATAGCCCCAATGACATAAAATCCTAGTCTAATAGTATCACTAGACTCCTCTAAATTGAGATGGACTTGTAATCTATCTCTAACTATATTTTATCTAGAAAAACCAGATTATTTCTAACTTAGGAACCATCTGCAACAGAAGAAGCCGATGCAACAGATTTGCCCGTGGCATTGGCAACACCACCAGATTGGGCCCCTTCAGGTTTAGGAAAAATTACTTTAACCAAATCATGCCGCTGGCGACCCGCATCTGCACATTCACATCCAACAGCAGTACAACACATAGCAAAACGTTACCACAATCAGAGGACATATATATAGTAGCAATAGAATAATAACACTCAACAACAACAACATATGACAGCAGCGCAAGTATAGCAACATATAGCAGCAACGCTGTCGAAGTGTTCCGTCGACACTTCCCCCGGGCCTGCTTCAGGGCAGCCCGCGGAGGTTCTTTTTCGGAGGGGCTAGTCCTCTCGTGCCTGTCTTCACTGTGAGCGACTGGCCACAGCGCCACCTGACAGAGGCGCGCGCCGCGCTCCGCGTCTTGGGAAGGCGCGGGTCTTGAATGTCTTGATTAGACAAGGCATGGCGTGCCTTTATTCCTGCTGCCTACTGAGCCGGGGTGGGCAGCGCGGCTCTGCTGGCCACGTGGCGGGCCCGGGGCTCGCCTCTGAGGAGAGGGGAGGCCCGGCCCCGCTGGACACGTGGCGCCTTCGGAGCTCACCCCTGCGGAGGGGACGAGGTCCGGCTCTGCCGGCCACGTGGCGGGCCTGGAGCTCACCTCTGAGGAGAGGGGAGGCCCGGCCCCGCTGGACACGTGGCGCCTTCGGAGCTCACCCCTGCGGAGGGGGCGAGGTCCGACCCTGTTGGCCACGTGGCGGGCCCGGAGCTCACCTCTGAGGAGGGGGGAGGTCCGGCCCCGCTGGACACGTGGCGCCTTCGAAGCTCACCCCCGCGGAGGGGCGAGGTCCGGCTCTGCCGGCCACGTGGCGGGAGCTCACCTCTGAGGAGAGGAAATGCCCGGCCCCGCTGGACACGTGGCGCCCTCGGAGCTCACCCCTGCGGAGGGGGCGAGGTCCTTAGGCGGTTTTCTCCTGTGCGCGGAGGTACCCGGTATTGAGGGTACCGACAGTGGCCCCCGGGCCCACCTCGGGGGAGATGATGATCCCTGGGTGGGGCCTTCACCTTTTCTACCCCGCGCACTTTCTTGGAAACTCCTTTGGACCGTTGCAAGAGCAACGGAGGGTCGTGGGGACGTGACTCCTGCTTTGAAAGTCGCTTTTAACCGCGGCGGTTCTCAATTCTGCCACTTCTGCACGTCGCAACAGTTTGTCGGGAACCTCCGGGTTGTCCGCTTGAGTGACTGACTTCTTGGTCCACCGCTTCTGCAGGATGGCTTGGGCCCTCTTGTCATTGTCGCTGGGGTTTGGACCTGGGGCATCTGCCCCGAGCGGCGCATACGAAGCGTTTCAAATTGCCTCTGGGAGGTTTAAAGGGGAACCCCTTCTGCATCGTGGGCTTCCCTTCGCACATCTCCCTGTGCCTGAGCCTTCCGGATTCTTCCGTGCGCCCAAGCCTTCTGTGCCTTCCAAGTTCTTGCCCCTTCGCTTCGATGGCTTCCAGCCTGCCCTCGCCGCGCATCGCCCGGACAAAGGACCTCAGGCCGGTGCGCAGGCTCCTAGGATAGCACTCCGAGGAGCAGAGGATTTGCCTTCGGCGGGGATCTCTTCCCCTACGTCTGGAAAGAGGGGAGACTGTCCTCTTCGTCGCCTACGCCTTGGCCGGATTTGTCCCGTCGATTTTTTCCTTCTTCGTGACTCTTCTGGAGACTTATGGTCTTCAGCTCCACCACCTCTCCCCGAACTCTTTCGCTTTGGCTGTTGTCTTTGTGCGCTTCTGCGAGATGTTCGTGGGGGTCCGCGCTTCAGTGACGCTCTTCCGTCACTCCTTGCTGCGCACGACCGGGCGTGGCTCGAAGAACCAGCTGGGAGCCTACTACTTCCAGCACCGTTATAAGGATCCGAAGGTCTCCAAGTACCTTTAGTGCCTCGAGGATGGAGAGCTGGAGGGATGACCGGGTGATCGTGAAGACTGATGAGCACGATCGACTCCAGCTGCCGACTGAGGCCCCATCCACCGGGCGCCGCTTCTGGGAGGAGTGCTTGGAGCTGGAGCCGGAGTACACGCCAGTCCTGGAGCGGATCTAGTTCCTGACGGAGTAGAGGCTGACGTCCCTGATGGTGTTGGCAGACTTCCTGTCGCTTCGCCTTGCGCCGCTGCAGCAGCGCAATCGCCCAACCTGGTACTACACCGGCGTGCATGACTGCACCAGGCTGGAGACGGGCTTAGACTCTGACCCGTCCGTCAAGATGCTGAGGGAGATGGTGATGAGGGTAAGCAGTGACATCCTCGATGACCGCTCCCTAACAGTTCCTATTTCCTGCCTCCCCCTCTTCGTGGAGCCGACGCGGAGGTCGAAGCTTCTGCGGTAGTTGCCAACCTTGGACGATATCGGAATCGCCGTGCGCCAGGTTGGTGATGCTTCCCGGGGATCTCGATCACCGAGGTTGACCGCTCCAGAGCGCAGCGCGAAGCGTCGGTCGATGCCCACCCCACGCCGAGGAGCGACAGAGCTCAGACTGTCGATAAGGGGAAGGGCAAGGTGCCGGCCTCTAGTCCGCTGAAGAGGAAGCACTCCCGGTCTCCGCCGAGGGCATCGTTTGCGCCGAGTCACGGGACCGGAGAGCCCCCGCGCTGTCTCCCGACACGTCGTGTTCGACGAGTCCTCCTTCCGTTTCGTTGGGTCCTCCTCTGACTCGGTCTCCGAGTTGGATTCTCTTTTTTCCACTGACCCTGAGGCCGCTCGTGTCCAGCGACTTTGTTTTTTACCTTCTGCAGGTCTTCCTCTAGCTGCACCGGACACGACCACGGTGTCTCAGACACCACCTGTCGTGCCTCCCGCGGCTCCGGCGTTCTTGCCGCCACTGGCTGTTCCTCCGACGGCCCAGACGTCGTTCGCTGCGCCACGAGCGGCCCGGTGTCCCCGACGTCACCTGCCATGCCACGCGCGACCCCGGTGTTCCTGACGACGTCCGCCGCGCCACGTGCGGCCCCGGTGTCCCCGACGTCGCCCGCCGTGCCACGTGCGGCCCCAGTGTCCCTGACGGCGTCCTCGACGTCGTCCGTCGCGCCTCACGCGGCCTTGACGTCCACGACGGCGTCCCTGACGTCGTCAGCCGCACCACCCGCGGCCCTTGGACCGCGGTACACCGACCCCGTTCTCGTCTATCAGCGACGAGCGCGGGTTGGTGATCCGTCCTCTTCCCGTCCTGAGGATCTGGTGTACCACCCTCCGCTGCTCCACCGGGACCCTCGTCACGTTCACCCGATGGTGACTCGACGGGCCGCCGGCGTTCTTCGACTGGTGGAGCGCTTCTCCGGGGTCGTTCTATCGTCCTCGACCTCCCCGCCGCCTGCCTCGTCACCCATCTCGCATATCCCCTCTTCTGTCCGTAGCGTCGTCGCCGACCCTCACTGGCGTCGGGCTATGGAAGAAGAGTATGCGGCCCTGCTAGCCAACCGGACCTGGGACCTGGTTCCCCGTCCAGGTCGTGGCAATGTTGTCACGAGCAAGTGGGCGTTCACGCATAAGAGGAAGGCGGATGGGTCTCTTGAGAGGTACAAGGCACGGTGGGTGCTTCGCGGTTTCACGCAGCGTCCCGGCATCGACTACGACGAGACCTTCAGCCCGGTGATGAAGCTGGTGACGGTTCGCACCGTTCTGTCGCTGGCTCTGTTGCGTTCTTGGCCTGTCCACCAGCTGGACGTCAAGAACGCCTTCCTCCACGGGACGTTGACGGAGACGGTGTACTGCATTCAGCCGACAGGGTTCGTTGAGTCAGCTCGTCCAGACATGGTCTGCCGGCTAAGCAAGTCCCCGTACGAGCTGAAGCAGGCGCCTCGGGCTTGGTACAGCCGGTTCGTCTCCTTCCTGGTCTCGCTCGGCTTCGTCGAGGCCAAGTCGGACACTTCGCTCTTCGTCTACAGGCGTGAGCATGACACTGTCTACCTCCTCCTGTACGTGGACGATATTGTCCTCACGGTGTCCAGTCCGGCTCTTCTTCAGCGCACGATCTCCGCCCTGCAGCGCGAGTTTGCGATGCAGGATCTCGGCCAGCTCCACCACTTCCTGGGCGTTGCGGTCGAGCACCGCCCGGGCGCTCTGTTCCTCCACCAGCGTCCGTACTGCCTGGATATCCTCGAGCGGGCGGGCATGGCTGATTGCAAGCCGTGCTCCACCCCCGTGGACACCCAGGCGAAGGTGTCTTCGGCCAACGGCGCCCCGGTCGCCGACCCCACCTCTTACAGGAGTCTTGCAGGTGCCCTGCTGTCGAAGCGTCTGCGGTCGACACTTCCCCCGGGCCTGCTCTGGGCAGGCCGCGGAGGTTCTTTTTCGGAGGGGCTAGTCCTCTCGCGAGGGTCTCGCCGGAGTGGACGAAGGAAGAAGATGGTTGACACGGCGATTTTACGTGGTTCGGGCCGCCGGAGCGTAAAACCCTACGTCCACGGGAGTGCTTGGCGCAATGGTTTCCTTGAGTATGTGGAAGACCTAGAGGGAGCTGCACTCACGAGAGTTCGAACCCCTTGTAACGTTGCCTCCTCGAGCCTTTTATAGTCCAAGGCTCGGGCGGCTTACAAAGTGGGCCTCGGGACCCGATAGGTGGCCCCGAGGTGATTTCCTACCAGCTACTAGTCTTGGTGCTAGCTTCGAGGTCGTCGTTCTGCCACCCTGCCCATGCCGCAGGCTAGGTGTAGCCGTTGGTGATGGCAGGGGCGGCAGGGCATGTCTTGTCCATGTCTTGTCGCTGCCTTTACTGGTCTGCAGCTTCTGACACTGTGCATCTATCTTGACTGTGACTGGTCACAGTGTCTTCTGACAGGCGTGCGCCGCGCCTCCGCGTCTTGGGAAGGTGCGGGTCTTGAATGCCTTGTACTGTAAAGGCATGGCGCGCCTTTATTCCTGCTGCCTACCGCGCCGGCCGGGCAGCGCTGCTCTGCTGGCCTTGTGGCGGGCCCGGAGCTCACCTCTTAGGAGAGGGGAGGTCCGGCCCCGCTGGACACGTGAAGCCTTCGGAGCTCACCCCCGCGGAGGGGGGTCCGGCTCTGCTGACCACGTGGCGGGCCCGGAGCTCACCTCTGAGGAGAGGGGAGGTCCGGCCCCGCTGGACACGTGGAGCCTTCGGAGCTCGCCCCTGCGGAGGGGGCAAGGTCCCGCCTCCTGGGCCACGTGGCAGGCCCAGAGCTATCCTCTGAGGAGAGGGGAGCTCCGGCCCTACTGGACACGTGGCTCCTTCGGAGCTCGCCCCTGCGGAGGGGGCGAGGTCCGGCCTTCTAGGCCACGTGGCAGGCCCGGAGCTATCCTTTGAGGAGAGGGGAGCTCCGGCCCTACTGGACACGTGGCGCCTTCGGAGCTCGCCCTTGCGGAGGGGGCAAGGTCCTTAGGCGGTTTCACCCTGTGCGCGGGGGTACCCGGTATTGAGGGTACCGACACCTGCAGTACCTCACCTTCACCAGGCCGGACATCTCCTACGCGGTTCAGGAGGTGTGTCTCCACATGTATGATCCGCGGGAGTCGCATCTCAAGGCGGTGAAGCGGATCCTTCGGTACCTGCGTGGCACCCACGACTACGGCCTTCTTCTGCGGCGCGACTCTGCCTCCGAGCTGGTCATCTACACCGACGCTGATTGGGCGGGTTGCCCGGACACCCGCCGGTCCACCTTCGGCTACGGCGTCTTCCTGGGCGGCAACCTCGTCTCCTGGTCCTCGAGGCGGCAGCACGTGGTGTCCCGCTCGAGTGCCGAGGCGGAGTACCGCGTCGTGGCCAACGGCGTGGCCGAGTCCTCCTGGCTTCGGCAGCTCCTTCAGGAGCTCCACTCCCCCCTCGCCCGGAGTACGTTGGTCTACTGCGACAACGTCAGCGTCGTCTACCTCTCCACCAACCCGGTGCAGCATCAGCGCACGAAGCATGTGAAGATCGATCTTCACTTCGTTCGTGAGCGGGTGGCTCTCGGGGAGGTGCGAGTCCTACACGTTCCGACGTCGTCGCAGTTCACCGACATCTTCATGAAGGGGCTCCCATCGATGGTGTTCACCGAGTTTCGGTCCAGTCTCAACATCTGTCGTGGCTAGATGTTGGGACTGCGGGGGGGGGGGGGGGGGGGGTAGACTGCACTTGTATTAGGGTATTGTAGGGGCAATTTAGTCCTTTTGTATTAGGGTTCCTTGGCCCTTAAGTTTTGTACCTATATATATGTATCCCTCTTGACAGCCTAATGAAATTATCTTTCCCCCTCTAATTATAAAAGCAGTGTGTTCTTTATCTTCTCTAGACATTGGTATTTGGTGGAAGCCTGAGTAGGCGTCTAGGAAGCATAACAAATCACAGCCTGATGTAGAGTCTACAATTTGATCTATTCTAGGGAGAGGGAATGGATCTTTTGGGCATACCTTATTGAGACTGGTGTAGTCGATGCACATCCGGAGCTTCCCGCTGTTAGTAGTTGAATTCTTACTCTCATTGGAAGAGAGGATGACACTAGGAGTTGGGGCAATTTTCCTGTCTATTTCTCACACAATGCCATACCAACCCATGGCAGCCAAGCATATGCCACAAAGATGCTAGTCTAAGATGCTTAGATGTTGTCCTAATATGCTGTCCTTGGCTGACATTAAGATGCTGTCCTAGTGTCCTTAATATGCTGTCCTAGTGTCCTTAGATGCTGTCCTAATTGGAGCCACAAAGACCAAAGGACTAGAGTACTACAAGGACCAAGGACTAAAGTGCAACAAACTAAAGGACTAGGGTACAAGGGACTAGGGGACCAAAGACCAAAGGACTACAAGACTTATTCCAGCATTCTCCCCCTAAGTCTTGTACGTCGTCTTCTGAGAGGGTTGGACCATCCCGATCTTGGTGCGAAGTTCAATGAACTTGAGCCTCCCAAGGGGCTTCGTGAGCAGGTCCGCAAGCTGGTCATTGGTGTTGATGTAGTTCGCCTTGATGCTCCCTTCCTCCAAGCATTTTCGGATGAAGTGGTACCTCACCCGGATGTGCTTGCTCCGTTCATGGAAAACGAGATTCTTTGCCAGGGCCAGAGCGGACACGTTGTCCACCCTGAGTTCGACCGCTCCAGTGTCTCTGCTGAGGAGATCACCAAGCAGTCGACTAAGCCAGAGCGCCTGAGTCAAAGCGGTGGAGGCCGCTATGTACTCGGCCTCGCAGCTGGACAGGGCCACCACCTGCTGCTTGACCGACTGCCAGCTAACGAGGCACTTGCCGAAGAAGAAGAGGATCCCACTCGTGCTCTTGCTGGTGTCGATGTCGCCGGCGTGGTCGCTATCGCTGTACCCGACAAGGTGTGCCTCCCCATGACACCTCGGGTAGTGGAGGCTGTGATCGAGAGTCCCCGCAACATAGCGGATGATCCTCTTCACAGCCTGCTGGTGATCCGTCGTCGGTCGTTGCAGGAACCGACTAACGTAGCCGACGGAGAATGCCAAGTCCGGCCGTGTGTGGGTGAGGTAGCGAAGGCTCCCAACAAGACGCCGGTACTGCGTAGCGTTCACCTCCTTCGCCGTGCTGTCGCGGCTCAGCTTCAGCCTCTCCTCCACCGGAGTGAGAGCTGGGTTGCAGTTTGTGAGCCCAGCTAGCTCAACAATGCGCTTGCCGTAGGCGGTCTGTCGAAGTGTGATCCCGGAGTCGGCTTGGTGCACCTCAATCCCAAGGTAGGAGAGAGATCCCAGGTCACTCATCTGGAAGGTGGCTTTCATCTCTTCCTTGAATGCTGCCACCTCCGCATCCTTGGTGCCGGTGATCACCAAGTCGTCGACGTAGACACCCACCAGTAGGGTGTTTCCTCCATTGCCCCGTCGGTAGATGGCCGCTGCGTGCGGGCATTGCCCGAAGCCCATCCTCTTGAGCGTAGAATCCAACTTGGCATTCCATGCCCTTGGTGCCTGACGCAAGCCATAGAGGGCCTTGCGCAGGCGCAACACCTTGCCCTCCTTGCCAGGGACCACAAACCCCGGCGGCTGGTGTATGTAGACCTCCTCCTTCAAGTCGCCGTTGAGGAACGCCGACTTGACGTCCATGTGCTGGACACGCCAGCCTTCTTGGGCAGCGAGTGCAAGAAGGAGTCGCACAGATTCCATCCGTGCCACGGGGGCAAAAGCATCGTCGAAGTCGATCCCCTCCTGCTACACGAAGCCGCGTGCCACCAAGCAAGCCTTGTGCTTGACGATGGCGTCGACTTCATCCCTCTTCAACTTGAACACCCACTTAAGGGTGATCGCACGGTGACCGCGAGGGAGATCAGCAAGCTCCCAAGTGCAATTCGTCTCAACCGCGTCCATTTCCGACTGCATCGCAGCACGCCATGCTGCGTGTTTCTCGGCCTCCGCAAAAGACTGAGGCTCGCCGTCATCGCACGCAAGGTGCAACTGCGCCTCCAGATCTTGATCATCTAGATCGTGAGGGGCCAGTCCCGGCACCGGCTGGTTGCCGAGAATGTTCTCCATCTTGCGATACCGCAAATGCTCGCCGTCGTAGCACCCGTCGAGGCTCTCCTCGTCGTGGGAGAGCGGAGTAACAAACTCCACTGGGTCGTGCTCGACACGAGCTGGGGACGGAGTGGGCGTGCCCGGAGGAGTGGCCGTCGGTGCTGGAGTGCGTGGGGTCGCCGGCTGAGTTGGAGGTGGACGGTCGGGGGCTGGGGTAGACACGCTCGGTGGAGAAGAGTTGCCTACTCCCCCAACTCCCTTGAAGTGGACGTAGTCGACGATGAAGTCGTTGTGCGTCGAGGTCGAACCGTCGTCCACCGCCTTGTCCCATGCCCATCCTCGCCATTCGTTGAACACAACGTCGCGCGTCGTGCGCACACGCTGTGTCTCTGGGTCGAGAATGCGGTAGGCCTTCAAGCCCTCCGCGTAGCCGATGAACACCCCCGGAGTGCTCCTATCGTCGATCTTGCTGATGTGGCCAAGCTCCTTGGCAAACGCGAGGCAGCCGAAGACTCGTAGATGAGAGACCGCCGGCTTGCGCCCATACCAAGCCTCGTGCGGCGTCCTGCCGTTGAGAGCCTTGGTGGGCGAGCGGTTGAGGATGTAGATAGCCGTCACCACCGCCTCTCCCCAGAAGATAGCCAGCGTTCCCCTCTGCTTGAGGAGGGCTCGAGCCATCCCCACAACCGTCTGGTTGCGCCGCTCGACGACGCCGTTCTGCTGCGGGCTGTAGGGCGCGGAGTAGTGGCGCTGAATACCCTCATCCGCGCAATACGACACGAATTCAGCCGTCGTGAATTCGCCGCCGTTGTCGGTGCGCAGCACACGCAGCTTGCGGCCGCACTCCGCCTCCGCAATGGCCTGCGCGCACCTGATGGCATTTGCAGCCTCTCCATTGCTGCCAAGGACCACGACCCACATGTAGCGGGAGAGGTCGTCGACGAGCAGCAGGAAGTAGCGTCGTCCTCCTGGTGTAGCTGGTGTCACCGGGCCACACAAGTCCCCGTGAACGAGCTCGAGCCGTTCCTTAGCTCGAAAGCTCGACTGCTGGGGAAAAGGAAGCCGCCTCTGTTTCGTCAATACATAGACGTCGCAGAGCTGCTCCACGTGGTCAAGGCATGGCATGCCTCGCACCATCTCCTTGGCACTGAGCTGCTTTAGAGCCTCGAAGTGAAGATGCCCAAAGCGCTCGTGCCACTGCCATGCCTCGTCGTCCCGACGAGTGGCAAGGCAGACAGGCTGTGCTACCTGCAGGTGAAGGACATAGAGTCGATTGGTGCCTCGAGTTACCTTGGCAAGAAGGCGACGATGGCGATCCCAAATCCTCAGGACTCCGTCCTTAATCTCCACGCGCGAACCGTTCTCATCCAGCTGTCCCAGGCTGATGATGGAGTTTCTCAACGCGGGGATGTAGTAGACTCCGACGAGCAGCCTGTGCTCACCAGACTCGGCGGTGAGGATGACGGAGCAGATACCCTTGATCTCCACGCCGGAGGCGTCACCAAACTTGACAGAGCCTCGGACATTGGAGTCAAGCTCAACGAAGAACTCCCGTCGACCGGTCATGCGATGGGTGGCGCCGGTGTCGAGGCATCACCCGTCAGTCTTGTCGTTGCTGGAGCCGTCGCCGAGGAAAGCGTGTGCTCTTGGCTCATCAAGATGAAGGAGAGCCGCTGCGGTCGATGCCACTAGAGGTGGCTTGATGCTTCCGTGTGCCAGAAGCAAAGCTGGCTCCTCTACCTGTGCCACGTGGGCCTCCTCCTCCACTTGTGCCACGTGGGCCTGGCCACGTCGTGGCTGTCGACACTCCCTGGCCCAATGACCAAGCTTGCCACAGTTGTGGCAGATATCGTCTCGTGTCGGCTTGTGGTTGCCGACGGTGCCTCCATGGGCGCCTCCGCGGGCGCCACCCTCGGTACGTCCGCGTGCCCCGGCCTGGTACCTCCGCACCCCTTGCGCGACTTGCCGCGCTTGCGGCCGCTTGTCGAGGAAGAGGACTCCCCCTTCTTCCGGTCACCCTGGCCAGCCTCCCACTGCTCGCGAGTGAGATGAAGCTTCCCGCCAATGGTGATAGGCCCCGAGAGAGGTTGTGGTTCGTCGCTGTCGACGACCTTGAGGCGACCTATCGCCTCTTCGATCGACATCGTGGAGAGGTCCAGCAGAGACTCGATCGAGCGAGCGATCTGCTTGTACTTCTCGGAGATGCACCGAAGGAGCTTCTCGACAGCTCTCTCTTCGTCGTAGGTGTCGTCGTCGAACTGCACCAACTTCTGCAACAAAGTGTTGAGATGGAGAGCAAAGTCATTGAAAGAGGGCTAATGATAATTGTATTGAGATGATGGAAAAGCTGGAGTACAGGTGTGATTATATAGAGGGATTAGGAGGGGAGAAAAGACTAAACTACCCCTAACCCTAATCCCTCTCTAATGACTAATATACCCCTGTGTCACACCCCTAATTACAGTGTCTAACACCCCCCCGCAGTCACAACATCTAGCCGCTGCAGATGTTGAGACTGGACCGAAACTCGGAGAACAGCGACGACGGGAGGCCCTTCGTGAAGATGTCGGCGAACTGCGTCGTCGTCGGGACATGGTGTACCCGAACCTCGCCCCGTGCAACCCGCTCACGAACAAAATGAAGGTCAATCTCCACATGCTTCGTGCGCTGATGCTGGACCGGGTTGGTGGAGAGGTACATGGCGCTGACGTTGTCGCAGTAGATGAGGGTGCTTTTGATGACGGGAGTGTGGAGCTCCTGAAGTAGCTGCTGAAGCTAGGAGGCCTCAGCTACTCCATTAGCCACGGCGCGATACTCCGCCTCTGCACTCGAGCGCGACACTATGGGCCGTCGCTTCGAGGACCAGGAGACAAGGTTGCCGCCCAGGAAGACGACGTACCCAGAAGTAGAGCGTCGTGTGTCCGGGCAGCCTGCCCAGTCAGCGTCTGTGTATACGACCAGCTCGGAGGCCGTGTCACGCCGAAGAAGGAGGTCGTAGTCGAGGGTGCCTCGTAGGTACCGAAGAATCCGCTTGACAGTGGTGAGATGCGGTTCCCTCGGGTCATGCATGTGGAGGCATACCTGCTGGACCGCATATGAGATATCCGGCCTGGTGAAGGTTAGGTACTGGAGAGCACCTGCAAGACTCCTGTAAGAAGTGGGGTCAGAGACGGGTGTCCCGTCGGTGGCGGAGAGCTTCGCCTGAGTATCCACTAGAGTGGAGCACGACTTGCAATCAGCCATGCTCGCCCGCTGGAGGATATCCAGACAGTACTGTCGCTGGTGAAGGAATAGGCCGTCTGGTCGGTCCTCGACCGTAATATCCAGGAAGTGGTGGAGACGGCCCAGGTGCTTCATAGCGAACTCCTGCTGTAAGGCAGAAATGGTTCGCTGAAGCAGAGTCGGACTGGATGCTGTTAGTACAATGTCATCGACGTACAGTAAGAGGTAAGCTGTGTCACTGCCCCGTCGATAGACAAACAGCGAAGTGTCCGACTTAGCTTCAACAAACCCCAGTGAGACCAAGAAAGAGGCAAACCGGCTGTACCAGACTCGCGGTGCCTGCTTCAGTCCGTACAGGGATTTGTTCAGCTTACAGACCATGTCTGGGTGAGCTGAATCTACAAATCCTGCCGGCTGACTGCAGTACACCGTCTCGGTCAGTGTACCGTGGAGGAAGGCGTTCTTGACGTCCAACTGGTGGACAGGCCAAGAACGTGAGAGAGCTAGCGACAGTACGGTACGAACTGTCGCCGGCTTCACCACCGGGCTGAAAGTCTCGTCGTAGTCAACTCCAGGGCGCTGAGTGAAGTCCCGGAGTACCCAACGAGCCTTGTATCTCTCCAAGGTGCCATCCGCCTTCTTCTTATGCGTGAATATCCACTTGCCTGTGACAACATTGCCACGACCAGGACGGGGAACCAGGTCCGGTTGGCAAGCAAGGCCTCATACTCTTCCTCCATAGCGCGGCGCCAGTTAGGGTCGGCGAGGGCGCTACGCACGGAAGTAGGTATGGGCGAGATCGAAGAAGGCTCGGTCGGTAGAGTTGTCGTCGACGAGAAAGCGGCACTATCGAACCGCTCCACTGGTCGAAGACTCTCGGACGCACGTCGAGTCACCATCGGGTGGACGTGACCAGGATCCCTATGAAGTAGAGGGGGGTTGTACACCGGCCGGTCAGGTACAACCATCTTCTCTCGTCGTGGATAGACGAGAGTGGGTCTTGATGCCGCGCGTGGCGTCGTCGGAGCGGGAGCCTCTCCCCGTGCTCGTCGCTGGTAGATAAGTGCGGGATCAGCAAATCGAGAAGACGCCGTCGGTGCCGCGCGTGGCACGGCTGGTGGTGTCGTGCTCGCTGCAGGTGACGTCGGGGAGGTAGCTGGTGATGCCGCTGGTGCCGTACGTGGTACAGCTGGAGATGCCGAGGGCACCTGGGGTACAGTAGATGGTGTCGGGGAAGCCGAGGCCGCGCGTGGCGTAGCAGGTGACGTCGGAGGCGTCGATGCCACACAGGGTGCAGCGGGTGACGCCTGAGACATCGATGCCACGCGAGGTGCAGCAATCGGTGTCGAGGGCGTCTGGGACGTAGCTCGTGTCGATCCTGCAGAAGAAATAGGCCAAGGCAACTGGGAGGCAGCCTCGGGTCAGTAGGAAAAAGGGAGGCCAACTCTGTGGTGGAATCAGAAGAGGTGGTGGAAAAAGGAAAAGATGACTCATCGAAGACGACGTGCCGAGAGATCAAAAGATGGTGGGTAGTGAGATCTAAGCATCGGTAGCCCTTATGACCAAGGGAATACCCGAGAAAAACACACCGTGTCGAGCGGGGGGCAAACTTATGTGGGGCGGTGGCGGAAAGATTAGGGTAGCAAGCGCATCCGAAAACTCGAAGGTGATCATAAAGAGGATTAGTGCCATATAGAGCAAAGTAGGGGGTGGAGGCACGAATCGCTTTGGTGGGAAGACGATTGATCAGAAGTGTGGCGGTATGAAGAGCCTCCACCCAGTATCGGGCTGGAATAGATGCCTGGAACATCAGGGAGCGTATGACATCATTAATGGTGCGAATCATGCGCTCTGCCTTGCCGTTTTGAGGAGAGGTATACGGACAAGACATGCGTAGTTGTATCTCATGTGCGGAGAGAAAATTACGAAACGCAGAGTTATCAAACTCTCGTCCGTTATCGCACTGGACAGCTCGAATGGTATGCCCGAATTGAGTAGAAATCCAAACGAAGAAGTGAGAAAGAGTGACGAAAGTTTCAGACTTCAATCGTAATGGAAAAGTCCAGGAGAAGTGAGAAAAATCATCAATTATCACTAAATAGTAATTAAAGCCCGATATACTGGAAATGGGAGATGTCCACAAATCACAATGTATAAGATTGAATGAGTGCTCAACATGAGTCACAGATGTGGGAAAAGGGAGGCGAATATGGCGACCAAGTTGACAGGCATCACATAGGGAGTCATGTGTACCCCTAGAACACGAGATAACTGAGCTACTGGACAGCTTCGACATAGCATCTGCACCAGGGTGGCCAAGCCGGTGATGCCAGATGGTAGATGAAGCTGTCGTAGTCAAAGCAAATGGCGGTAATGCAGCGGAAGTAGGAAGCCGAAGTGTGTATAGGGGCCCCGAGCTATCACATCGGAAAAGAGGTCGCCGGGTGGAAAGATCCTTCACAGACAAACCAAAAGGATCAAATTCAATGGAAACATTGTTGTCAGTGGTAAAACGGCGAACAGAAAGTAAGTTCTGAATGATATCCGGAGCAACAAGAATGTTTTTAAGCTGGAAAGTACCCGGAAGACCGGAATCACCTACTGAGGTGACCGGAAGAACGGACCCATTTCCAACAACGATAGATGAAGGAAAAGAGGGATTGGGAGGATGGGTGGAAGAGAGTATACCGGAATTAGGAGTGGTATGGTATGATGCTCCGGAATCAACTACCCAGTCAGCACCAGGTGGTGTAAGGTGCATGGTGCTGAAGGAGGAAGCAAGCGACTGTCGATCCCACGTCGACGGTGGCTCCTGAAGGGGTGCCGATGGCTCCGAGTTTCCAACAGGGTAGTCAGTGCCTCCGAAGGTCGGGGTTGACTGCCCGCCTGAAGAGTATCCAGGCCCACTATAGGCCTGAGCTGTCGGCCTACCAGCACTGTGGGCTGGTCCACTGTAGCCGGGGGTAGCCGTGAACGCCGGCTGAGGACGCAGTGGTCGTGGAGGCTGAGAACCTGGTGACGTTCCAGGCCACATGTAGATCTGGCCAGTCCACGGGTTGTAGGGTGTGGGCCAGGGTGCACCTCCCTAGCCGGTACCACCACTACTTCCAGTAGTCGAAGTTGTGGGGGTGCTGCCTGCACTGCTGCCACCACGGCCGCCGTTCTTTCCTCGGCGACGACGGTTTCCACCTCCTGTACTGGTAGGAGTAGAAGGTGGACGTGACGGCGGTCCACCAGCCGCTGGTAAGGGTGGACGAGGGGACTGCCCGGAGCCATAGAAAGCTGTGGCAGATCCAGAGCCAGTAGAGCCTCCTGCAGTGATCTCTTCAAGTTCAAGATCAGACCATACCTTCTCGAAGGGTAGTGGCTCCAGTCGAAGTAGCCATGTCCGTTGGTGACAATAGCGCTCGTTCAGGCCCTGAAGGACCCGAAGGACAAGAGCGCTGTCGGTGACCAGCTCACCAAGGTCACGTAGGGCATCCGCCATGCCCTTCATCTCCCGACAATAGGTGGAGATGGAACGATCACCCTGGACGGTGTTCTGGAACCGAGTGCTGATGTGGAGGGCTCGAGTCGCACGGTTCCCTAGAAACCGTTGCTCGAGGACTAGCCAGGCCTGTCGAGTAGTACCGCCACCGCGCTGCCTGACGATGTCCTGTAGCTCCTCTGTCAGGGAGCCAAGGATCCAGGATAGTACCAGGCTGTCCATGCTAATCCAGGACACCTACTGAAGACTCGTCCTGGAGGACGTGGTCATCGAGGCAGTAGCGCCTCAGCGTGAGGAGCACCATATCACGCCACCGGGCATATGAGGTGGACTCGGAGCTGAGAATAACCGGCACGAGTGTCCGGATGTTCTGAATCCCTGCGGCCTGTGCATGAAGAGCGGCCACAAGCGAAGTCGAGTACGTACCAGCGTCCGAGGGAGGCTCATGGACAGCACTCGTTGATTGGCGAGCACTCTCCTCAAGTTGGTGGGATAGTGATGCCACGGAGGCACGCTCCTGCTCTAGGGCAAGGGCGTGTGCCCGCTCGCGCTCGCGAGAGGCGGCCAGTGCTGCGGCGATGTCGGATGCCTCCGCGGTGTCGGTGTCGTAGGAAGAAACTGTGTTCTCCACAGTAGTACCGGCGGCTGGGAACGGAATCGGCGGGATCACCGTGGTGCTCCCGTCGATGTCGAGGCCGGTGGCGTCCCGTAGCGCGAAGGTACCTGCCATGAAGGGGGTTGTTGGAGGTACCGACGAGGGGTTCACCGGCGGCTGGACCGGTTCTCGAGAAGGAGGGGGCGGCTGCAGAACCAGCAGCGAGGGGCCTGGGGGCTGTGGCTCCTCCTAAGAAGGCGGCGCCCCCTCCAGAGGTTGTTGTTCCTCCAGTTTCAGCAGTCCAGAGGGTGGCGCCCCCTCCAGTGGGGCTGGCGGACCCCCCAGGGGCGGCGGCGGCCCAGGCAGGCCAGGGGGCGGCGCTCCCTCCAGGGGGGCCGGCGGACCCCCTAGGGGCGGTGCACCCAGGAGCGGTGGCGGCCCAGACAAGGGAGGTGACGCCCCCCCCCCCATGCGCGCACGGCCCCCATCCGGGTGGGGGCGGCCCGAATCCGGGCGGAGCCGCCCCGATCCAGGGCGCGGCGGCCCCGGATCCGGAGGTTGCGGCGGCCCCTCCCCGCGCCCAGGGTGGGGTGGCGGCGGCTCCTGCCTCCGCGCGCTGTCCTCCAGAGGAGGCGGCGCCCCCCCCCCCCCCCCCCCCTGCGTGCGCAGCCCAGATCCGGCGGCGGCAGGCGGTGCACCAGGGGCGGTGGCGTTCTGGCCCAGGGTGGGGTGGCGGCGGCGGCTGGCCCATTAGGATTAGGGTTAGCTCTAATCCTGATTATTCCTAGCTAATGATACCATGAAAGAGGGCTAATGATAATTGAATTGAGATGATGGAAAAGCTGGAGTACAGGTGTGATTATATAGAGGGATTAGAAGGGGAGAAAAGACTAAACTACCCCTAACCCTAATCCCTCTCTAATGACTAATATACCCCTGTGTCACACCCCTAATTACAGTGTCTAACAGTCATCAACGTCCTCACCTGGCTTAAAGGCCAGGTTCTCCCACTCCTTGCGAAGCGCCTGCAATGTGGACTTGCGGGCACGGTCGCTGCCGATGCGTGCCGCAGCAATGGCATCCCATGTCTCCTTAGCAGTTCGTTTCTTGGAAAGCGAGAACTGCATCTCGGGCGGGACTGCAGCAATGAGGGCATCCAACGTCCGTCGATCCTCGTAATAATCGACGTCGCCGTACTGAACTGCTTCCCACATGTGTTGCACCTGGAGCCGTACCCTCATCACCGCGGCCCTCTCGACGTAGTTGGTCTTGGTGAGGGTAGGCCACCCACCGCCGGGACCGACGTCCCTGACAATGGCCTGGACCCCGTGGTGTCTATGGTACCTGTCCGGGGAGGGAGAACCGCGCCGCCTATAATGGACGCGTTCTCCGTCGACCCAGCCGCCGCCGCCGGGAGCGCCACCGGCACATCCGCGCCCGTCTGGGCTGCGGCTGTCGCGCCCATGGGGGCGCGCGGCTGCTCGCTGCACCTCTCGTGCTCGCGCCGCCTCCCTCACCGGCCTGAGCTCATCGTCGACGCCGCCGTCAACAGAGCTGCTGGAGCTACTGCCGCGCAGAGCCTCCAGCTCCGCTGCCGCTGCTTCCACTTCCGCCCTCGCTGTTGCCAGTTCCGCCGCCGCCAACCTTGCCGCCATTGCCGCTGTCGCCGCAGTCTCTGCCGCCGCTCGCTCGCGCTCCTCTGCCGCGGCGACCTCTGTCTGTCGCGCGCTCGAGGCGACCAAGCGCTGAGACTGTCCGTCGAACATGGCGCACTAGTTGGGGAGGGCTGTTGTGTGTGGAAGACGAGCTGCTGCTCGTCTGTGCAGGAGAGGAATGAGCTGGAACAGCCGGTGTTCCTGTTGCCGGTTGCGGACAGAGAGGTGCGGGAAGGGGATGAGCAGAAGATGTTTAAGCTGCAGGATAGAACGGCTCTAATACCAGATGTTAGTAGTTGAATTCTTACTCTCATTGGAAGAGAGGATGACACTAGGAGTTGGGGCAATTTTCTTGTCTATTTCTCACACAATGCCATACCAACCCAAGGGGTTGAGGCTACATATTTATAGCTGCCATGGCAGCCAAGCATATGCCGCAAAGATGCTAGTCTAAGATGCTTAGATGTTGTCCTAATATGCTGTCCTTGGCTGACACTAAGATACTGTCCTATTGTCCTTAATATGCTGTCCTAGTGTCCTTAGATGCTGTCCTAATTGGGGCCACAAAGACCAAAGGACTAGAGTACTACAAGGACCAAGGACTAAAGTGCAACAAACTAAAGGACTAGGGTACAAGGGACTAAGGGACCAAAGACCAAAGGACTACAAGACTTATTCCAGCACCCGCCGGCCTTCGGGACGACAACAGGATTCACCAACCACCGGGGGTGGTGGACTTCCCGTATGAAGCCAGCATCGAGCAGTTTCTTAATCTCTTCACGGATGAAGTTCTGCCGCTCGATGGACTGCTCTCGGGGTTTCTGCTAGATCGGCCGAGCGTCGGGGTAGATCTTCAGATGGTGCTCGATCACCTCCCTAGGGATCTCGGACATCTGTGACGGTTGCCATGCAAACACGTCGACGTTGTCCCGGAGGAAGGTGATGAGCGAGCTTTCCTATTTGCTGTCCAGGCCCCCGGCTATCCGGGTGGTCTGGGCAGCTTCGGAGCTGACTTGGACGACCTTTAGGGGGACGTCGCCTTCGTCGGAGGGTTGCACTCGGGGTGCAGAGGTCGAGGCACGGTGGCGTGCACTCGGGTGGAGCTGACCCGGTTCTGCACCGCCAAGGGCTGGTGCTCGGGCCGCCACAAGTGCTTGGAGCTTCTCCAAGGCTGACACTGCGGCGGTGCGGTTTCCACGGATCTTGAGGACGCCGGTGGGTGTAGGCATCTTCAGGACCAGGTAGCCATAGTGGGCTACCGCCATGAACCGGTATAGGGCCGGTCTGTTGATGATGGCGTTGAAGGGGAGGTCGACCTCCGCCACGTCGAACAGAACATATTCTATCCGGTAGTTGTCCGGTGCTCCGAAGGTCATCGGAAGACTGATGTTCCCGTATGGGACGACTTGTCCCGGCCCTACCCCTGAGAACGGGCTCGACGGGGTGAGCTTGGCCATGGGAATCTGCAACTTCTGAAAAGCTGCACGGCTGATGAGGTTGAGGCCGGCCCCACCATCCACCAGTACGTGGTACATCTTCACGTTGGCGATGGTTGGAGCTACCAAGAGAGGTAGCTGTCTGGCCCCTGCCATGTTCTTGGGGCAGTCGGAGGCGTCGAAGCTGATGGGGGTCCCTACCCACTTGAGGTGTGGCGCGGCACTTGGGGTAGGGGCCACTGACACCACTGCTCGGCGCAGGGTCTTGACTGCGTTCCGGGACGAGGGGTTCGAGGACCCTCCGTAGATGACATGGAGCGCCTTCCGGTGCTCGTCTTCTCTGGAGCTGGAGTCCCCATGGTTGTGGACCGCCTTCACGGTGCATTGGGGCTCCTGGTACCCCATTTCTTGGTCGCCGTTGTCTCGGGGGTCGACCTTCTGCTTGCCCTCCCTCTGGCAGAAGGGAGCACCATCTGCGCGCGGCTGCTTCTCCTCGCGGAAGCGCTCCGCGAGCTTCTTGATCTCCCGGCACTCACCAGCAGTGTGGCTCCTGGTGTTGTGCACCGGGCACGGCTCACTTCGGTCACCACCGTCGGGTGACTGTCGTGGCCTCTTGTCGGGGCGCGACCCCCGAGCTCCGCCGGGTGCTGCAGTTGCAGCAATGGGAGCTCCGGCCGGCGGCTTGATCTTGCCACCGCCTTTCTTCTTGTTCTTCTTGCTGCTCCTTTGGGGCGCAGCACTAGCTCCGGGCTGCCCTTCTGCTTCGGAGGCTGGCTGTGAGTGCCAGTTGCGCCCTTCTGCTGCTCTGGCGCACTTGTCCGCCATGCTGAAGAGCTCCGAGACGTCTCGCACCTCCCTGGTGGCCAACTTCTCGAGCATCTTCTTGTCTCTCACACCCTGTCGGAATGCAACCACCACTGATGCATTCTGGATGTGGGGGATGGTGTTCCGCACCTGGGAGAACCGCTGGATGAAGGAGCGTAGGGATTCTCCCGGTTGCTGTCGCACGGCGTGGAGGTCCAGCTCCGTGCCGAAACATGTGTAGGAGCTGCCGAAGTTCGCCGTGAACTGTCGGCATAGCTCTCCCCAGGAAGTTATGGAACCCTGGGGCAGGTTCATGAGCCATGACTGTGCCGGGCCGGTCAAGGCGACGGGGAAGTAGTTGGCCATGATGGCCTCATCCCCTCCTGCCGCGAGGATGGCAGTGGAGTAGATCTGCACGAACTCTGCAGGGTTGACGCTTCCGTCGTACTTCTCCGGCAGGTGTGGCCGGAACTTGCGTGGCCACACCGCGAAGCGGAGGTGGGGCGCCAGGGCCGCACACCCCGCCCCTGCTGCTGCAGATCCTGGTGCCGCGAACCCTTGGTCCGCTGCTGGCACGATGTACCCCGGCATGGGCAATGGTGCACCATATACCGGGGGCGCCGACTGCAAGGCATATGGCTCTTGCATATGTTGCGTGGCGTACGCCTGGGGCAGTGGTCGCATGGCGAACGTCTGAGGCCCAGGCTGAGTCGAGGCAGTCGACCTCGTGGTTGCGACGCCTTTCCCGCCGTCGCTCGATGGTCACGCGGGCATCTTCCCCCAAGTGACGTCGCTCCAGCTCTGACCTCAGGTCCGCCGTTGGGAGCCTGGTAGAGTGGGAGTCTGCCGTCTGCATGTCAACCGTTGGTGTGCGCGACAGGGACACATCTGGTTGACCGGGGCATCGTCCCCGCCGCAGCGGAGGGTTGACGGCGGCGACGACGAGGTGGTCGACGTCGCGGATCCACTGCTGGGTGGCCCCCTGGGGAGCGTCCACAGCAGGTGGGTTGTGCAGGAGCGCTCGTGCGGCAGATAGTGCGCTTGCTTGAGCAGCACTCGGTGCCGCAGCAGATCTTGAGGTTGTAGGAGTCCGCGTTGTTGGAGTCGGACGTGGGCTCCCAACCTGTCCTGACACGCTCCTCCCTGAGTGCGTCGAGACATAAGCCTCGCTGGTCATTGTTCGCGGGGAACGAGGGCTAGGAGAGTTTGCCGCTGAAGGAAGCTTGGTCATCTTCGTTGGCGCAGACCCGTCGCGAGAGAAAAAAGGCCCCTACCTGGCGCGCAAAATGTCGAAGTGTTCCGTCGACACTTTCCCCGGGCCTGCTTCAGGGCAGCCCGCGGAGGTTCGTTTTCGGAGGGGCTAGTCCTCTCGAGAGGGTCGCGTTGGATGAAGGAGGATTGACATAAGGATTTTTACGTGGTTCGGGCCGCCGGAGCGTAAAACCCTACATCCACGGGAGTTGTGTTGCTTTGTGTATTGCTTGCTCGCGTATGAGCTGAGTTGCTAAAGTGCCGAACTCGCAAGGTGGCGAACCCCTTATAATGTTGCCTACCCGAGTCTTTTATAGTTCAAGACTCGGGCGGCTTACAAGGTGGGCCTCGGAGCCCGACAGGTGGCCCCGGGGTGATTTCCTGCCATCTACTATATCTTGCAGTGAATGCTGGTAGTTGTCTCTGGTGAGGGATTCTTAGTCGTCGTCCTGTCCGTGCCGCAACCTAGGCGTAGTGGTTGATGATGGCAGAGACGGTAGGGCATGTCTTGTCGCTGTGTTTATTGGTCTACAGCCTCTGACACGGCGTGCCTGTCTTCACTCTGATGCGACTGGCCACAGCTCCACCTGACAGGGGCGCGCGCCGCGCCTCCGCATCTTGGGAAGTTGCGGGTCTTGAATGTCTTGATCAGACAAGGCATGGTGTGCCTTTACTCCTGCTGCCTACCGAGCCGGGGTGGGCAGCGCGGCTCTGCTGGCCACGTGGCGGGCCCGGGGCTCGTCTCTGAGGAGAGGGGAGGCCTGGCCCCGCTGGACATGTGGCGCCTTCGGAGCTCACCCATGCGGAGGGGGCGAGGTCCGGCTCTGCCGGCCACGTGGCGGGCCCGGGGCTCACCTTTGAGGAGAGGGGAGGCTCGACCCCGCTGGACACGTGGCGCCGTCGGAGCTCACCCCTGCGGAGGGGGCGAGGTCCGGCCCTGCTGGCCACGTGGCGGGTCCGGAGCTCACCTCTGAGGAGGGGGAGGCCCGGCCCCGTTGGACACGTGGCGCCTTCAGAGCTCACCCCCGCGGAGGGAGCGAGGTCCGGCTCTGCCGGCCACATGGCGTGCCCGGAGCTCACCTTTGAGGAGAGGGGAGGCCCGGCCCCGCTGGACACGTGGCGCCCTCAGAGCTCAACCCTGCGGAGGGGGCGAGGTCCTTAGGCGGTTTTTTCCTATGCGCGGGGTACCCGGTATTGAGGGTACCGACAAGCGCAGCAACATATAGCACCATATGACGAAACAGAGCAGTAACAACAACACAAGGAAAGAGCAGGAAGTGGGGATGGACTCGTACTATAATCTGAGGACACACTCATCCCGATCCAGAGATGGAAATTGGAAGAAGATTGGACGGCGCTGAGTTAGGAGGAGAGGGGGTGGCAGACAGGGGAGGGGCGGCGCAGGTCAGCGGACAGGAGAGGGGTGGCGGACAAGAGAGGTCGAGAGGGGCGGTGCAGGGAGGCGGACAGGGAGGGGTGGAGCAGGGAGGTTAGGATGGGCGACACTCGCTTGTCTCAGTGCATTAGTGCCGCCAATCATGAATAGGGACGGTGGAGGCGCCAGGAGGGAGGAAAGAATAACCCTAATGGGCCCGCCACAGCAGGGTCCAAAAACAACTTCTAAGCTGATCGCCCAGACAAGCTAGTTGCCTGACTAATCGTCCTGGTCAGATGACTAGTCGCCTGACTAGTTTTCTGATCAGGGCAGTCAGGCACTATAATCGTGCACTAGTGGGTGATAAGGACGACTAATCAAGATTAGGCGAACGACTTAAAAACACTGGTTATAGTACATAACGCCTAGGCGCCACCTAGGCCCTTAAGCACTTCTAGGCGCTAGGCGGAGGGTCACCGTCCGCCTAGCGCCTAATTTTAACTTAAGTAACATATGAAATAATCCCATGTCTGAATTGCCTTGAAGTATTTTAGGCAAATTGATTGTTGTTGTGAAATTCCTGTGATGAATACCAAACAGGGGCGATGAAACCATAATTTTCTCATATTTTATATATATATGTTGATACAAACACCATGTCACCATTTCTTGTTTACTCTGGCTATTGTTAATTTCAACCAGCAAAAGGTGGATATCTTTTTTAGTGTCTTGTGCTCTTGCACGTCAGAGTTTACAAAATAATTGTTCTATCATTGTTTCAGGTTAAGAAACACATTAAGCAAGGGGAAGGCCACACAGGTGGTATTTTCTCTATTGAAGCTCCGCTTCATGTTTCAAATGTCCAAGTAGTTGACCCGGTCACTGGGTAAGTATATGACACTTGACCATCACTTGGTACCTCTAGAGGTATTTCTTTTATTCATTCCAGCATTTATAATTGTTAGACACTGTAATTAAGTGTGTGTACAGGGGCATATTAGTCATTAGAAAGGGATTAGGGTTAGGGGTAGTTTAGTCTTTTCCCCTCCTAATCCCTCTATATAATCAGACCTGTACCTCAATATTATCATCCATCTAATACAGCCACATTTACCACTCTAATATGGTATCAGATAGGTTTTAATTAGGATTAGGGCTTAACCCTAACCCTAATGACTCAGCCGCCGCCGCACTGGCATTGCGTCGCCTTCGCTGGCGCGCTGCCCGCCGGAGCCACCGCCTCCGCACAGCCGTGCCGCCCGCCGCTGGCGACGCCGCCACCAGCGCCCCATCCTCTGCCGCCGCCGCGCCCTGGATCGGGGCGGCTCCACCCGGATTCGGGCCGCCCCCACCCGGATGGGGGCCGCCGCCCCCTGGCCCGCCGGCTCTGGAGGCGCCACCACCTCTTGAGGGGCTGCAGCCCCCTGGCCCCTTCGCCGCTGGAGGTGCTGCCGCCTCTGGAGGGGCCGCAGCCCCCTGGCCCGTCGCCTCTGGAGGGGCCGCCGCCCCCTGGACCGCTCAACCACCCGTGTCTTCGGTTCCTAGAGGTGCTGCCGCCCCTTCTTTCTCTCCAAAAATCGGTCCGGCTGCCGGTGGACCCCTCGTAGGTACCACCGGCAACCCCGCCACCGCTGTCACTTTCATGGCAGGTACTTCCGTACTACGGGACTCGACCGGCCTCGACATCGACGGGAGCACCACGACTGCTGTCCCGCCGATTCCGTTCCCAGTCGCTGGTGTCGCTGCTGAGAACGTAGCTTCTTCCTACGGCACCGACACTATGGATACCTCCGACATCGCCGCAGCACTGGCTGCCTCTCGCGAGCGCGAGCGGACACTCGCTCTTGCCCTAGAGCAGGAGCGTGCCTCCGTGGCATCGCTATCCCACCAGCTCGAGGAGAGTGCTCATCGATCGACGAGTGCTGCCCACGAGCCTCCCTCGGACGCTGGTACGTAGTTGGCTTCACTTGTGGCCGCTCTTCATGCGTAGGCCGCAGGGATTCAGAACATCCGGACGCTCGTGCCGGTTGTTCTCAGCTCTGAGTCCACCTCATATGCCCGGTGGCGTGATATGGTTCTCCTCACGCTGAGGCGTTACTGCCTCGACGACCACGTCCTCCAGGACGATTCTTTAGTACTGGTGTCCTGGATCAGCATGGACAGCCTGGTCCTATCCTGGACCCTTGACGGAGGAGCTACAGGACATCGTCAGGCAGCGTGGTGGCGGCACTGCTCGACGGGCCTGGCTGGTCCTTGAGCAGCGATTTCTAGGGAACCGCGCGACTCGAGCCCTCCACGTCAGCACTCGGTTCCAGAACACCGTCCAGGGTGATCGTTCTATCTCCACCTACTATCAGGAGATGAAGGGCATGGCGAATGCCCTATGTGACCTTGGTGAGCCGGTCACCGATAGCGCTCTTGTTCTTCGGGTCCTTCAGGGCCTGAATGAGCGCTATTGTCACCTACGGACGTGGCTACTCCGACTGGAGGCACTACCTACCTTCGAGAAGGTATGGTCTGATCTTGAACTTGAGATCACTTCAGGAGGCTCTACTGGCTCCGGATCTGCCACGGCCTTCTATGGCTCTGGGCAGTCCCCTCGTCCACACTTACCAGCTGCTGGTGGACCACCGTCACGACCACCTTCCACTCTAGGCACTCCTGCCAGTACAGGAGGTGGAAACCGTCGTCGCCGAGGAAAGAACGGCGGCCGTGGTGGTAGCAGTGCAGGCGGCACTCCCACACCCATGGCTTTGACTACTGGTGGTAGTGGTGGTACCGGCCAGGGAGGCGCACCCTGGCCCACACCGTACAACCCGTGGACTGGCCAGATCTACATGTGGCCTGGACCGTCCCTAGGTTCTCAGCTTCCACGACCACCACGTCCCCAGCCGGCGTTCGCGGCCACCCCGGGCTACAGTGGACCGGCCCACAATGCTGGTGGGTCGCCAGCTCAGGCCTATGGTGGGCCTGGATACTCCTCTGGTGGATATTTAGCCTCGACCTACGGAGGCACTGACTATCCTGTTGAGTACTCGG
This sequence comes from Neostapfia colusana, assembly GCA_030760725.1. Classification (NCBI taxonomy): domain Eukaryota; kingdom Viridiplantae; phylum Streptophyta; class Magnoliopsida; order Poales; family Poaceae; genus Neostapfia; species Neostapfia colusana. The sequence continues at coordinate 22,543,622 of JASWHV010000006.1, read as the reverse complement.
AGCCATTGGCACCTCTCCACGAGCCACCGTAGACGTGGGATCGACAGTCGCTGGCTTCTTCCTTCAGCACCATGCACCTTACCCCACCAGGTGCCGACTGGGTAGTCGATTCCGGAGCGTCATACCATACCACTCCTAATCCCGGTATACTCTTCCACCCATCCTCCCAATCCCTCTTTTCTTTCATCTATCGTTGTTGGGAATGGGTCCGTTCTTCCGGTCACCTCAGTAAGTGATTCCGGTCTTCCGGGTTCTTTCCAGCTTAAAAACATTCTTGTCGCTCCGTATATCATTCAAAACTTGCTTTCTGTTCGCCGTTTTACACTGACAACAATGTTTCCATTGAATTTGATCCTTTTGGTTTGTCTGTGAAGGATCTTTCCACCCGGCGACCTCTTTTTCGATGTGATAGCTCGGGGCCCCTATACACACTTCGGCTTCCTACTTCCGCTGCATCACCGTTGTTTGCTTTGACTACGACAGCTTCATCCACCATCTGGCATCGTCGGCTTGGCCACCCTGGTGTATATGCTATGTCGAAGTTGTTCAGTAGTTCAGTTACCTCGTGTTCTAGAGGCACACATGACTCCTTATATCATGCCTGTCAGCTTGGTCGCCATGTTCGGCTTCCTTTTCCCACTTCTGTAACTCATGTTGAGCACACGTTTGATCTTATACACTGTGATTTATGGACATCTCCCATTACCAGTGTATCGGGCTTTAATTATTACTTGGTGATCATTGATGATTTTTCTCACTTTTCCTGGACTTTTCCATTACGATTGAAGTCTGAGACTTTCATCACTCTTTCTCACTTCTTCGTTTGGATTTCTACTCAGTTTGGACGCACCATCTGAGCTGTCCAGTGCGATAACGGACGCGAGTTTGATAACTCCGCGTTTCGTAACTTTCTCTCCGCACATGGGGTACAGCTACGCATGTCTTGTCCGTATACCTCTCCTCATAACGCAAGGCAGAGCGCATGATTCGCACCACCAATGATGTCATGCGCTCCCTGATGTTCCAGGCATTTATTCCAGCCCGATACTGGGTGGAGGCTCTTCATACTGCCACACTTCTGATTAATCGTCTTCCCACCAAGGCGATTCGTGCCTCCACCCCCTACTTTGCTCTATATGGCATCGATCCTCTTTACGATCACCTTCGAGTTTTCGGGTGCGCTTGCTACCCTAACCTTTCCGCCACTGTCCCACATAAGCTTGCGCCCCGCTCGACACGGTGTGTTTTTCTCGGGTATTCCCTTGATCATAAGGGTTACCGGTGCCTAGATCTCACTACTCACCGTCTTTTGATCTCTCGGCACGTCGTCTTCGACGAGTCATCCTTTCCTTTCTCCACCACCTCTTCCGATTCCACCACAGAGCTGGACTCCCTTTTTCCTACTGACCCCGAGGCTGCCTCCCAGCTGCCTTGGCCTCTTTCTTCTGCAGGATCGACACGAGCTACGTCTCAGGTGCCCCCGGCGCCGACTGCTGCACCTCGTGCGGCATCGACGCCTCCGGCGTCACCCGCTGCGCCACGCGCGGCCTCGGCTTCCCCGACGTCACCTGCTGTACCTCAGGTGCCCCCGGCGTCACCAGCTGCACCACGTGCAGCATCAGCGCCTGCGGCGTCACCAGCTGCGCCACGCGCGGCACCGATGATGACTTCTCGCTTTGCTGACCCCGCACTTGTCTACCAGCGACGAGCGCGGGGGGGGGGGGGGGGGGCTCCTGCTCCAATGCTGCCCGAACACACGACGTTCTACTTCTGGGTACGCCGTCTTCCTGGGCGGTAACCTCGTCTCCTGGTCCTCGAAGCAACAGCCCGTGGTGTCGTGCTCGAGTGCTGAAGCGAGTATCGCGGCGTGGCTGAGGCCGCTGAAGCGAGTATCGCGGCGTGGCTGAGGCCTCCTGGCTTTAGCAGCTACTTCAGGAGCTCCACACTCCCGTCGCCAAGAGCACCCTCATCTACTGCGCCAACGTCAGTGCCGTGTACCTCTCCACCAACCCGGTCCAGCATCAGCGCATGAAGCATGTGGAGATCGACCTCCATTTTGTTCGTGAGCGGGTTGCACGCGGCGAGGTTCGGGTACACCATGTCCTGACGACGACGCAGTTCACCGACATCTTCACGAAGGGCCTCCCGTCGTCGCTGTTCTCCGAGTTTCGGTCCAGTCTCAACATTTGCAGTGACTAGATGTTGTGACTGCGGAGGGTGTTAGACACTGTAATTAAGTGTGTCATAGGGGCATATTAGTCATTAGAGAGGGATTAGGGTTAGGGGTAGTTTAGTCTTTTCCCCTTCTAATCCCTCTATATAATCAGACCTGTACTCAGCATTATCATCCATCTAATACAGCCACATTTACCACTCTAATAATAATTATTTGTCAACACAATGTATACCTAGGAAACCGTGTAAGGTTGGATACAAGTATCTGGAAGATGGCACCAAAGTAAGGTTTGCTAGAGGAATGAATGCATCAGGTTCTGTGATACCCCGACCAGAAATTCTGAAGGAGAGAAGGAAACCAAGACCCACATCACGTATGTCTCATTAGAACTTCTTTTATGCTCATTATGTGGTAATCCACATCATGAATGCCTCGAACACAATATGCTCATTACATGGTACCTTTCGAGTCGTATAATTCCTTGAAAAAGTAAGTGTGAACTGAACTAATGGAATTTTGCTGCAAATACTAAAGCTTACATGAACTAGCTATATTTAACGTTTTTGTTATGTTCCCCTCCTGTTTCTCAGAATTTATTTTACACTGGAAAACTATATATGTTTAGTTTACGTTCCACTGAATCACCCTACTGCAGTTGCTTGTACCAAGATGTTTGACATGCTATACTCTTTCGGTACCTTTTCTGCTGGGATGCGATTGTAGTGAAATTAAGTACGGGAGGCAAAAGCTCTCATCTTCCTTTTGGAATACGAGTTATGATTAAGCTCCAAAGGTGAGTAGCAAACAGATGAATTGGACGAATAAGTAGGCCAAATCAGTAGTGAAAAGGTGAATCAAATGTTTCATGGTATACTCTTTCGTCATGCCTCTAGGCCCTTTTTTGTATTGCGTGCAAACAAATGCACTCTATTCCTAGTTGAGTATGGTTCATTGTACATTTTCTGATACATTTGTTCTAATTATTCCATTTCTCTCACGCAGCTGGCGCAAAGGATACACCAATTGAGCTTGTGCTGGAGAAAACGTATGATGAAAAGGCTGGAATTGGTATGCCTGACCTATAGGTGTCATGTCGGCTGTGCTGATGAGAGTTATTTATATGTGACCAGGTCCTAGTTGATGTTAGAGTTATTAGGGGGTTAATGATTGCAAATCTGCTGTGGTACCATGGTTTTTCGTAATAATTTTGTATTAACTGTGATGTACGATGTCTTTATTCTATTAAAGTTTCAATGAATACCTGAACGTGAGCTTTAAAGATTTGCATATTTGTAACCAGAACCAATTTATGAATAAGAGACGGAATTTAGATCTGACTTCCAGAACTGTTGCAATTGTCCTTTTACTTCTCTAACTTCTACTGTTTCAGCTTATCGATGTTCTTTTTGGAGTTTACATATGGATATAGTACATATAACATTTGTTTTCATCCGTAGTTGACCCTAAGTATAGTTAATGCAGACTGATTAGAGAATTTCATATCATTACGCATATTTGTATTTGGACAGGAGAATTACACACTACACTTACATTCAGGGAGGAACTTCATCCTCAGAAAGATTTACATGTGCTAAGCCTGGGCAGCTGTCATCTAAGTACACATTGTTATGTTTGCTTCCCGTGACTGCAAATGTTTTTTTCCCTTGCGCACCCTTCGCTTGCGACTTGCTTTTTCATGGGCGCGAACCAATCGGTAGTCATGAGCTTCAGCAGTCGCTTCGTCCTTGCTTCCCGTGTGTAAGGAGCCCTCAAGTATCTTGGGAAAGTCACCTCCTGTCATCTTCTTGAGCTGCAGCAGGAGACTCTGGGATCACATGTGTCAACGTTTGGGAGTCGATTATAGCGGATCAATGGGAATAATATTTGGTTAGGTTGAGCAAGGGCTCACTGAAGACTCTACAAAGCGGAATTTTTAGGGGCTTAAAGAGGAACACGCATGGCTACCCAGATTTAGAACGACCCTAGGCTCCCCTTTTATATCCAAAGGGAAGCTCCGCAAGACAAGGCTAGGGAAATGGTCTTCAAGGCGATAGTTGACCCAAAGCACAAGTCTTGTGGATTCGTCGCATCCCATCTAGAGCGGGATATCTTTTTTTGTGCGTGTACGCCCATAATGCTGCTGGTGACCGCACTACAGGATGTATTGTCCTCTCGCCTCAGGAGCACGCCCACGTCATGGGCAGCATGGTCTGCCACTCAAAGGACACAACAGAGGTGGTAGTTCTTTCACTGGTACCTCCTGTCCTCAAATCGAGGAGTGCACAAGGAATTCCTCAACTTCCTTTGTCTCATCGGTCCTTCCTTGAGAGGACTATAGTAGAGAGCATGAGTCTGACCCGCCTTCCCTCGTGTGGGATACATAATGGTGGTGGACGTCTTGTCGACAGTCCTAATAGGGCGACTGACTTCCCCTACAGGTGAAGTTCCTTAAGTCTGCCCGTGCTGTTATGCTCCCCTTGAGGCACTTCAAAGTTGCTTGACAGTTCCCCTCCTTTACTCTTGGGACCGCGTCCATGGCATGAACCAATGCTCGAGAGACCAGACAAGTCCTCGGTGCTGACCTGACCAGGTCGAGTGGAACCTTTTTTTGTGATGTGGCGTCCCTGATCTGAGGTGATGCACTAGGTCTGGTTGGACGGGTCGCCCCGAATGTGTCCTGGCCTTTGGGGTCTGACCTTCTCGCCCACGTGCTTTCTCCCTTGATAGATACCCCGGGAATCCTGCCATCGCCATGAGCTCCAAAACGCCTTCCTCCTCCTCCAGTCGTCTTTTTAGGGCGGCGGTTTCGAGCCCCACTCACATTATGCCGACAACACGCTAAGGAGCCTTCAAGTTGCAAAGTCATTGTTGTCGCCTTCTTGAGCCGCAGCACGGGACTCTATGGGATCACACGCTACCTTCAAGTATCTTGGCAAATATCATCGTCGTCTGCTTGAGCTGTAGCGGTGGACTCCGTGCAGAAGGGATCACGTGCCGCAACCGACGAGCAAGTTGTGTCTGCCATAGTAGAGGTCTGGATGGACGACTGATGAGGTGGGTGACGATAAATCGACGGCGCTTGTGCTGGCATGTAGCAAGCACGTACCAAGGAATTGACAAGGAGGATCACCGCAGCAAGAGCCGCAATAGGTCGATCTGTCCCCCGGGAAAAGAGGCGACGGTGGTTGACGGTGGTGAGTCCGATATAGATCTCGTCGTCGGCGCACTATAGAGCGGTGGCTAGGATCCTTCCCTTCACTTTTACGCTCTTAATAATTGGATTAGTAGTTCTAATTATAAGGAATAATATGTATGGCTAACTTTAGTTAGACTCATTGGCATTGCCCACTTTCTTTTTTTAACGTCACAATATCAGAGGGATCCCTTAGACAAAAAACATGGCTGATTATTTGCTCCGATCAGAACCAAAGGTTCAACTTAGTCACCTTAATCAAATCCACCTGCAGATCAACCTAACAAATGGAGCCATCGAGAAGAGGGACGCCTGCACGAGGCCCAGCACAACTGACGTGCGGCTGCTGCAGACGGGGCCCTATGGACGCCCGTGCGGAGCATGGCTGCGTGCGCGGCGCCGGCCTTGGTGATGATGCAGAGATAGGAGGCGAGTACGACAGTTTAGATGAGACGAGGACACCTACTGCGACGGTTATGCCAGCTAGGGCTGACAGGGACTAAAAAATTGAACTAAAAATATGTAGTGATAGAAGAGAGGAAATACTCTAAATTGTGTGTATGTATTCAGGCCACTACGGGTATAATATATAGGGCAGCAGTCTTGCATCTCAAGGCTGGATGTAATCACAGCAGTAATAAGGTCTAATGACAGCCTCTAATGACTCCTAATAACAGCGGTAAGAAGGTCTAATGACAATACTAATAAGGTCTAATGATAGCCTCTAATGACCCCTAATAACAGCAGTAAGGAGATCTAATGACAATACTAATGAGGCCCAGAAGAGTTACAATATTCTAACACCCCCCGCAGTCACAACTCAGCCACCGCAGATGTTGAGACTGGATCTAAACTCATTAAACACCGAAGAAGGGAGACCCTTTGTGAATATGTCGGTGAACTGTGATGTCGTCAGGACATGGAGGACGCGGACTTGTCCAATGGCCACCTTCTCTCGGACGAAATGAAGATCAATCTCCACATGTTTTGTGCGCTGATACTGAACGGGGTTGGTGGAGAGGTAGACGAGGGTGTAGCGTGATGGTGGAATCTTGAGCTCATTCAAGAGCTGGCGCAACCAAGTAGCTTCTACGACACCATTGACGACAGCATGATACTTTGCTTCGGCGCTGGAGCGGGAGACGACCGTCTGCCGCTTGGTAGACGAAGAGACCAGGTTGTCCCCAAGGAAGACGGCATAGCCTGACGTGGAGCGACGAGTATCCGGGCAGCCAGCCCAGTCAGCGTCGGTGTAGACGACCAGGTCGGAGCTGACCGAGCGCCGCCACAACAAGCCGAAGTCAGGGTCCCATGAAGGTAGCGCAAGATGCGCTTCATGGCCATCAGGTGGGGCTCCCGTGGATCATGCATGTGCAAGCAGATCTGCTGTACAGCATACGCGATATCGGGTCGCGTGAACGTCAGGTACTGTAGGGCTCCAGCAATGCTCTGGTTTATGCTCCGGAAACCAGAAGCGTCAGCAACGGGAGGCCCTAAATCATCAGCCAGCTTTGCCTGGAGGTAGACTGGAGTCGTGCATGGCTTGCAGTCCAGCATGACTGCCCGCTTGAGGATGTCCAGCGTATAGGTGCGCTGGTGGAGGAATAAGCCATCTGGACGACGCTCGACGCTGATACCGAGGAAGTGGCGGAGAGGCCCAAGGTCCTTCACGGTGAATTCCCGCTAAAAGCGGAAATAGTTCTACGCAAAAGCTCAGTACTGGAAGCAGTCAAGATGATATCATCAACATATAGTAAAAGATGTACCATCTCTGTTCTGCGGCGGAAGATGAATAAAGAGGTGTCGGACTTGGCTTCTATGAATCCCAGTGTGGTCAGATAGCTGGAAAACCGGCTGTGCCAGGCCTGGGGTGCCTGCTTAAGCCCATACAATGACTTGCGCAAACGACACACCTTGTCGAGATGAGCTGGATCGACAAAACCTGTGAGTTGGCGGCAGTAGACCGTCTCAGTGAGGGTGCCATGAAGGAAGGCGTTCTTCACATCAAGTTGCTGAATCAGCCAGCCGTGGGAGACAGCAGCGGCGAGCACCGTGTGCACAGTGGACGGTTTTACAACCGGGCTGAAGGTTTCGTCGAAGTCAACACTGGGTCTCTAGGTGAAACCTCGAAGAACCTAGCGAGCTTTGTAGCGATCGAAAGTCCCGTCAGAATGGAACTTGTGTGTGAAGACCCATTTGCCTGTAACAATGTTGGAGTTCTGAGGTCGTGGGACAAGGTCCCATGTCCCATTATTCAGCAGGGCCTCATACTCATCCTCCATAGCCGCATGCCAATTGGGATCACAAAGGGCGGCGCGGACGGAGGATGGGATCGGAGACGGTGTCGGAGACGAAGTCGTGGCAGCGAGGACGAGGCAATCAGGTACCACTGGAAGCCAGCCTTCGCCCGTGTGACCATCTGGTGAGGGTTCTCCGGGGGCGTAACAGGCACGATCACACCCGCTCCTCTTGCAGGAGGTCGTTGAGGAGGGTTTGCTGCAATGGAGGTTGGAGCCACGCATGGTGCAGCCGGGGAAGTCGGGGCCGCACGTGGAGAGGCAGCTGGGGCCACACGTGGTGCGGCGGTCGGTGTCGTATGTGGTGCGGTCATCTGTGTCGCTCGGGGCAGAAATCCTGGAGGGACTGCCGGAGCGGGAAGGGGAGCCACAAAAGGCTCACAGTCCAAGGGATCCTCCAGAGCTGGCCGGGAGGGTGCCGTGGTACCTGCAGTGGTGAGTCAGGTGCCAATGGTAGAAACAATGGAACCAAACTCAAAGAAAATCGAGGTCAATTAGATTGGGCGAGGCAGCGAGGGGGAAGCTGTCCTCATCAAAAACCACATGTCGATAGATGATCAATCGGTTTGTGAAGAGATCAAGACAGTGATAGCCTTTGTGATCAGATGAGTCACCCAGGAAGACACACTGGGTGGATCGAGGAGCGAGCTTATGAGGTGCAGTTGCAGCAGTGTTAGGGTAACATGCACATCTAAAAACCCGGAGATGCTCATAAGAGGGCGCGGAACCAAAGAGAGCGATGTGCGGACACGCAACCAGAATGGCTTTTGTCGGAAGACGATCCAGGAGGAGCGTGGCGGTGTGTAGTCCTTCAGCCCAATAGCGTCCAGGAAGGGAAGACTGAATAAGCAAAGTGCGGATGACATTATTAATGGAACGAATTATATGTTCAGCTTTACCATTTTGTGGGGATGTGTATGGACACGACATCCGGAGATGTGTGCCATGTGACGGGAGGAAGGTCCGGGTGGGAGAGTTGTCAAACTCACGCCCGTTGTCACACTGGATGGCCTTAACCTTCCTGCTGAACAGAGTAGACACATAGGCAAAGAAATGTGATAATGTGGTAAAGGTATCAGATTTATGTTTCAGGGGGAAAGTCCACAAGTAATGAGTGAAATCATCAAGAATGACCAAGTAATACTTGTAACCTGACACACTAATCACAGGAGATGTCCAAAGATCAAGATGTATTAAATCAAAGGCATGTCCCGCACAATGCGATGATCTACAAAAGGCATGCATGACAAAATTCATGTTTATTACTGGTGCACTGGATTAAGGAAGATCTGGATAGACTAGATAAAGCGTCAGGGCCGGGATGACCAAGACGACGGTGCCACATGGTTGCAGTAACAACTGTAAAAGCTTGAGGATGGTCAGCAAGCTTGGCTGCAGCACTGGAAGATGGAGTGATTGACCTTGGAACACGCATCGAGTACAACGGGTCGGTGTTGTTCGACTTGACGATCACGTTCTTGGTTGTGAGATCCTTCACAGACAAACCAAACGGGTCAAATTCTATTGAGCACCAATTATCAGATGTAAAACAACGAACAGAAAGGAGACTTTGAACCATATTAGGGGCAAGCAAAATATTGTTTAGGTAGAATTGCCCAGGAAGAACCGAGTCGCCTACTGAGGTGATCGGAAGAGATGAGTCATTACCTACAATGATAGATGAAGGAGTAGATGAGCTCAAAGGACGAAGAGTGGAAATATTACCAACTGACGGAGTGGTGTGGTGTGACACCTGGTTCCGAAAATAGAACCAAGTGAATGCATATTTGTGCCCAGGATGTTCATCACACATACACATGTACTCCACAAACTGAATTCAGAATATAACCACGAATAAATAGTGTTTAAGTACTTTATTACAATGACTCAATGTCTCACTCATGAATATCTAACTTATTCTTGCAGCGCAAGACTCTAAACGACAGCAGAAAACGGCTAAGACAGCAGGCTCCAACTTCAACTCCACAGGCATGTTGACGGTAGTGCGCACGCCTAGTATTCCACATGTTCTTCAAAGTACTCTTCTCCTGTAGCTGATGTATATGTAGGAATACAAGGGTGAGTACATGTCGTACTCAGCAAGTGCAGGAAAAGTATGACATGTAGCTTACAACAAGGCAGACAATAAAAAGGCTCATTGCAGCAAGCAAATTTTTATTTCACAAACATGTTAAAAACAGCAACTAAATTTAGATGAGTTAAATCCCAATGTAACCAAGTAAATCAGCAACATTCTTTCATCATAATTCACCATTGATCAAGTCTAATCCAGCCATTACTCTTTCTCAAGTTCATCTCATACTCATAGATATTCATAACCATTCACAACCAAACTCATTGTCATGACCCAAAACAGTCCCAAAACCAATCCCAATGACCATACCATAACCATCCATCCCAAGTTTTGCCTCTAATCATGGAAGTTGGCCAGGTTCTTATGACCGGAAGCACGACTATCATGATAGTTTTACACTCTGCAGAGGTGGCACCACTTTACCCACAAGTTCGTGATTTCGTCACCCGTCGGCGACTAGAAAGAACCTCCATTGTACCAGTACACAACCGTCGGTGTATGGCCAAGAGATCACAAAATAGCCTTTACAAAGGGGCTACTAGGATGTACGGACCCACTGAGGTTTCACCGGCAGGCTCAAATCTCCATTCTCCCACCCACGGGCCCCCTCTTGTGCCATGTAGTTCCCAGGGTAGTCCGAGGGCAGTTTTATAGAACCAGTTTGTATGTGTTCTTGCATGTTTTAATGGCTTTCATGGGGTTTTATGATGAACAAGGGTGTAGGGATCAAGTGTGGACGTAGTGATGATCTTGACACAAGATCTAGAACTATTCCACCGTCAAAAATCGATCAAAACATGATCTATCTACACGCTAAAGTTTCTTCTCGAAGGGGGCAAAGAAAACGTATGCGTAGAAACAGCGGCGACGTCGTAAGATGGGTAATGAAGACCTACCTCACTTCCTCATTGTGGCAGGTCCTCTCTCCTAGCAACGGCAGCAGCGGGGGATTTTTCTATGCGGAATTATGGTAGGGCAGATCGTCAGGCTTCTTCTACGGCGACGGCGAGGCGTGACGGGGCTCGACGGCGGTCTCGACGGCGGGGCTCATCGGCGGGGCTCGACGGCGACCAAACTCCGGCAAGGGGGGGAGGGCTCAACTCGGCGAGTTGGGGGGGGGGGGGGGCAGGGGCAACTTGGCGAGTTTGGGGGGTGGCTGCGGCCAAAGGTGTAGGGGGGCTGGGAGGTTGTATTTATAAGGGGAGAAAAGAAGAGTCCTAGCAAGATGGGACTCATCCTAAAGAGTCCTAGGGGTTTTCCCCCCTCTAGGGCTGCGGCCAATTTGGGAGGAAATCCTCCCCTCAAGGCTGCAGCCAATTTGGGGGCAAATCCCCCCAAATATGGGGGGAATCCCCCCTTTGGGGAATTTAGGGAAGATTTGGAATTTTGTGAAAATTTCAAATGGCTCAATTCAGCTATCTTATTTCCATTTCTCTCCATTTCTATGTCCCTTTCTCTATTTCTATATTCCCTTCTCTATTTCTATATTCCCTTCTCCATTTCTATGGTCTGTTCTCCATTTCTATGGTTCGTTCTCCATTTTTATGGTTCTTTCTCCATTTCTACTTCTTTTCAAATGCTTCTCTACATGAAAAATGTATGCAATGCATGGTAGTAAAATTGAGTGTGTTACATGTGGTGTGTGGCGCCGGAGTCTACTGCCCAATCCTGGACCGGGGTCTCCCATCCTGCACCGATCCAGGGATGCCAGCTCGAGGCTGGGGCGGTCTGCTGGTACGGCAGCTACTGCTGTGGTCCAGACATTGGACCGGGAGGCCTGTAGAGGCCCGGAGTGGCCATGAAGGCCTGCGGACGCTGCTGTCCAGTGGGTACGGGGCCAGGGTACATAGTCATGTGCCCCTACCATGGGTGTCCGTAGGTTGGCTAGGATATGCTGGTCCTTCTGTTGGGAACAGCAGGGGAGGTGGTCTGACCGGAGGAGCCACCACGACCATTGGGTGGCTGAGATGGCGTGGATGTCGGTGTCTTGGTTGTCGCAGACACAGCATTGGAGTAGAGCGCCGTTGGGGCAGTCGAAGGTCTGGTACTGTCCATGTGGATCTCCTCCAGCAGTAGATCATCCCGAACTTTGAGGAAGTTCGGAAACGGCGAGTAGCGCCGAATGATAGAGCCAACGTGCTCAAAGCGTTGGTTCAGTCCCCGAAGCATGTTGAGAATGAGAATACGGTCTTCAACGGGAGCACCAAGGTCGGCCAGGTCATCAGCCATGGCCTTGAATTTGTGACAGTACTCATTAACTGAGAGGTCACCCTGAACAAAATTGCGAAAGGCAGCATCAAGGTGAAGAATACGTTGTTCACGATTACCAAGAAACTGGTTCTCGATAGCGAGCCAGAGGTGGCGCGCTGTGCAGCCGCGTTCCCGGACCACTTGGTGAAGATCCGTCGAGATGGAGTTGCTGATCCAATTAAGGGCAATGCTATCCATCCGGATCCACCCCGTGACGTGATCGATCAGGGCGTAGCGCTGAAGGGCCTGCTCCATGAGATCACGCCATGGCGTAATTGGTGGAGGAGGAGTCGAGGACGATGTTCACCAATTGGCGAACATTGAGTACCGCGGCTGCCTGAAGGTGAAGGCTGGCGACTACCGTGTCTTCACAGGTCGAAGGAGCTACATAGAAGGCGGTCTAGATGGGCAAGGAAGACACGCTGACGGGCCGTAGCACCCGTCTGCTCCAAGGCGGCAGCCTTGGACTCCTCTTCAGTGAAGAGGAGGTGGGCGGCCTAGACACGGCGACGGACGGCGGCAGCCTGCGCCTCGGCGTCCTCGGCCTCCTTCATGATCGCCTCTAGCCGGGTACGGAGGGCAGTCGCCTCTGAGTCATCAGCCATGCTGATCGCATGGGCAGAACACTGGCGGCTGTGGCTAGATATGAGCGGAAGCGAAAAAAATTAGGCTCTGATTACCATGATAAATGAGAGGAAATGCCTCTGAATTGTGTGTATGTATTCAGGCCACCATGGGTTACAGTATATAGGGCAGCAGCCTTGCATCTCAAGGCTGGCTGTAATCATAGCAGTAATGAGGTCTAATGACAGTCTCTAATGACCCCTAATAACAGCAGTAATAAGGTCTAATGACAATACTAATAAGGTCTAATGACAACCTCTAATGACCCCTAATAACAGCAGTAAGGAGGTCTAATGACAATACTAATGAGGCCCATAAGACTTACAATATTCTAACATGTAGGGTCAGATCGGATTAGAGCCAGATTAAATTTATATTCATTTTTAAACTAATATTTGATAAGTGTTCAAATAAATTGTGAAAGGACCCGCGAGCCGAGCCCATTTACCACCCCTAGCCGTAGCCGAGGCCCACGCAGGTGCGGGAGAAGGCACAGAGGAGATTAGGGGTGAAAACGGTCGGAAACGGTCAGAAAATTAGTTATATCATTTTCATTTTCATATACAATTTTTTGGAAATGGAATTGAAAACAGTATCATCAAAAACGGATATTGTCGAAGTGTTCGCTATGACACTTCCCCCGGTCTGCTCGGAAGCAGCCCGCGGAGATTCTTTTTTCGGCGGGGGCTAGTGAAAGTGCATCTAGGAATCCCTTGTGGGTTTTGGTTGATTTACGACAAACAAATGAGACCCTAACAAAATCTTTGAGATGAGCGCAGGTTTTTAAAGAAATTAGGAAGAAAGCGCAAAAAGAAAGGAGAATGAGCATCTAAAATGATAAGAGCTTAGGAGCTGAAAAGATTAGATTACTTAGTATGGAGTGTGTTGGAGAAACACACCCCAAGAGCTCAAGTGAAAGAAATCACACTAACTGCACAAAAATCAGCATGTGCGTACTAGTCCGAGATCAACCGGACTAGTCCGATTTCTCTCTAACTAGAAAACGGACAAGTCCTCCAAGTGCGGACTTGTCCTCAATCCTCACTTTCTCCACACATCGGACTAGTCCAATATGTCTCTGACTAGAGAACGGACAAGTCCGCCAAGTCCGGACTTGTCCATAATCTACAAAGTTCTCACCACAGTGGACTAGTCCGATATGGACCGGACTAGTCCGATTTGTCTACAACGGACTAGTCCGCACTCTTACGGACTAGTTTGGTATCTCACAACACTTAGGGTATTCCACACGCCGCACACCGGACTAGTCCGGAGTCCACCATGGACTAGTCCGAACATCGCAAACCCTAACGGTAACCTTTGGAAACCTCGAGGGCCTCACAATCGAAGGAGAGAAATTGCTTTATCTGCAATTGGATGAAAGGGAAGAGAACATCAAAACTACTAGCGATAAGAACTTTCACCTGGCTAGCACTTAGCAAGGTTAGTTTGCTTGATAGTATAAATAGAGGTGTACGGCCATACTACAACCTCTCTCGACCCCCTGCGCCGTCACACCTTCCAAGAGCCCAAAATTCACATCTCTCCACACATTCTAACCCTAAAAGGATTAAATCTTTGAGGATTAACAATTGATCAAAGGAGAGACTTGTTCTACACATCTTGAGCTCTTGGGTTTGATCTCTCGCACACTCTTGTTCATTTATTGGACATCTTTTGAGTGTGCTTGGTGGTATTCATTCATTGTAATTCTTGGGAAGCCCTCAACTTGTGAGAAGGCCCCTTGAATGATTTATTTGCCCTTTGTGATTAGTGGAAGAGAATCGACCTTCGTGGCGATTCGACGAGGGTAGGGTTGGTGAAGACCCGGTCCTTCGTGGACTCCTCAGCTGGGACATAGATTTCCTTCATGGAATCGAATCTCGGGATAAAATCTTGTCTCTTGCTCTTGTGTTTTATTGTTTCATCATATTCTAGAGTTTACTTAATCTTGTGTAAGTCACGTTGAAACATTGAAACTAAAGTTGATCTCCGTCATTCATTGTTTCACTGTTGTAATACATCTAAGTTCCCAATTAATTTCTGCTGCATAGGGTACTAGAAGTGAAAACATTGATCAACCTTGATCTTTCTAGTCCACACATACCGAATGAGTCCACACAGTACCGGACTAGTCCGATTTCCCTGTATTTGATAAATCTTTTAAGTGTTTCAGGGATTAACAAAGAATCGAAAAGCCTATTCACCCCCCATCTAGGCTACGTTCAATTGGTATCGGAGCCAAACTCTTCAAAAGATACTCACCGCTCGAAGAGATGATGTCGGACATCAAGGATGTACACAAGAAGATCGACTATCAAAAGGGTGATGATGAAAGGACTCAAAAGCTAAAGAAGCTACTCCGCCATTCAAGACAGTGAGGACGATGATGAGGAGGTGCTCCAACTCAAAGCTCTTCTACGGAAGAAGGCACTCTTCCCAAACGGGAAGAAGAAGATCGATGATGAAAAGAAGAAGAAAGGGGGTAGTCACACAAACTACTCCCGATATCCTTTTGACTAAGAACGTTTGAATTCAAACAATAGTCATTACTTATCAATTCCCCTAGGGAAAGCACCTTACTTTGATGACAATGACTATTCAATGTGGAGATAAAACATGAAAATGCACCTTATATCTCTTAACCCAAGTTTGTGGCATATAGTGTGTACAGGGATAGATATCCCGGATGATGATGAAGAGCTGACTCCAAGCCAAGAACAAGCCGTTCATCGGAATGCTCAAGCTGTAGCTGTGATCACATCATCACTGAGCCGAGACGAGTTCACCAAGGTGGATGGACTCGAAATTGCCAAGGAGATATGGGACACACTACAAACCGCACATGAAGGTGACCGTCATGTACGCGAAGCCAAGATAGAAATGATTGAAGGTGAATTGGGAAGATTCGCGATAGAAGAAGATGAATCACTACAAGATATGTACAATCGACTGAAGAATCTTATAAACAAAGGCCGAGCTTATGGCAGCAAAAAGTGGAATGATCATGAGGTCGTGAAGTTGATTCTCAGAGCATTCATGCCTCGCAACGTGACTCTTTGCTCTATGATTAGAGAAAGCCCCGGGTACCGGAAAATGACCCCACACGAACTTCTTGGCAAGATCATCAACTTTGAAATGATGGAGAAGCAAGCCAAGCATGTCAAGGAAATTGCCGATCTCACCTTGGTAAAGAAGAAAGGAGTTGCTTTGAAGTCAACTTGTAAACCCGTATCAAAAGAAGCTTGAGAAGCTCATGGAGAAGACGGCAGTGATGATGAAAGTAGTGATATCGATGAAGAAGACATGATCTTGTTCATGAAGAAGTTCAAGAAAATGATGAGAAGAAGAAAGGGTAGCAGCTCAAACGAAGGAAGACAAAGGGACAAACAAAGACCCAAGATGAGATGGGTGTGCTACAACTGCGGAGAATATGATCACTTCATAGTAGATTGTCCATATGAAGAAAATAAGAGGAAGACTAAAGACAACAAGCCTCAACCAAAGAAAATGTTAAAGAAGAAGAAGCAATATGGCCAAGCGCATCTAGGGAAGGAGTGGGACTCCAATGATGAATCCTCATCCGAAGAAGAAGAGGAGATGGCCACCATAGCCATAAAGAAGACTTGTCTAATGGGCGCATGGAAGGACACCGACAACACTTGTCTAAGGGCAAAGGAAGGTAAAAGAAAGGTAACAACTAAGTCTTCCTTCTCGCATTCTTTTACTAGTGATAGTGATAATTCTAGTGAGGATGATAGCAGTGATGAAAATGAATATATGCTTAGGGGTTTAGACAAAAAGACAACTGCTAAGATGAAATTTTTATTTGATAAGCTTGTTGATATGGAGAAGTTAGTTAATCGTCAGGAAGATATGATCATATCCCAAAAGGAGGAATATCTTGAGATTGAAAAGCTTCTTGAACTTGAAAAGGAGTGAAATAAATCACTAGAACTTGAGTTAGCTTCAAGCAAGGAAGCTTGCTTGAAGTTAAAAGACTCAAACGCCACCATTAAGGATGAACTTGCTAACTTAACCAAAGTTAACAAGATCCTTGAGGTACAAGTTGAGTCACTCAAGCAAAGTGGTTCTTCATCCACTTCAAGCTCACCTTCTCAACATATAAAATTTGAAACTAGTATTACTTATGCTTGTACCAAAAGTGACACTAACTTGAAGAAAAATCCAAACTCGACAAAGGACAAGCAATCTTCTTAAAGTGGCATATTTGACAAGGAGAAGATCAAGTATGCACGCAGTGCATACTCGGTCACAAGACCTCCTAATGTCAAATATGGCATTGGATATTCTTATGGTGAAAAGCAAAACGCTAGAAGCCACAAGAATATCAAGGGTTGCATTGCCTTTGTCAAGAGAAACTCTTCTCAAGTTAGAAAACTTAATAGTGTTGATAAATTTAACACTGTGAACACATATGAACAACAACTTCTATATAGAACTTTTAATGCTTCATATGTACTTATGAAAAGTAATCTTGGAAGAATTTATGCTAAATATGTTGGGCTACGCCATGGGAACACCAAGTCTCATGTGTGGGTGCCCAAATCACTTGTGACTAACCTCAAAGGACCCAAGCAAGCTTGGGTACCTAAGACCAAGGCATAATTTGTCTTTTGCAGACTTATTCATCCGGTGGAGCAAAATGAGTGCTAGATTGTGGATGCACCAATCACATGACCGGAGAAAGAAGAATGTTTGTGGAATATGAAGAAAATGAAGATCCAAGCGAAGGCATTTACTTCGGTGATAATAGTCAAGGACGAGTGCTTGGTACCGGTAAGATTGCAATTTCATCACAACATACTCTCTCTCATGTTTTACACGTTGACTCCTTGGATTATAACCTTTTGTCCATATCTCAATTATGTGACAAGGGTTATAATTGTTTATTCACTATGAGGGTGTGATTGTCTCTAGAAGGAGTGATAACTCAATTGCATTCAAGGGTGTGTTAAAGGGAAAACTTTATCTAGTTGACTTCAACAAAGATAAAGCCGAACTTGACACATGCTTGATTGCAAAGACCAACATGGGTTGGCTATGGCATATACGGCTAGCACATGTTGGTATGAGGAATCTTCAAAAACTCCTTAAAGGCGATCATATCCGAGGTTTAAAGGATGTTGTTTTTGAGAAAGACAAGCCTTGTAGAGCGTGCCAAGCAGGAAAGTAAGTAGGAGCACCCCATCCCGCGAAGAATGTCATGAATACAACAAGACCGCTTGAGCTCCTCCACATGGATCTATTCGGTCCAATTGCTTACATAAGCATTGACGGTAATAAATACGGTCTAGTCATTGTTGATGATTTTTCACGCTTCACGTGGGTTTTCTTTTTGCATGATAAGACAGAAACTCAAGGACCCCTCAAGAAGTTCATCAAGCGTGCCAAAAATGAATTCTCATTGAAGATCAAGAACATACGAAGTGACAATGGGACATAATTCAAGAACACCCAAGTTGAGGAGTATCAAGACGAAGAAGGGATAAAGCACGAATTTTTAGCACCATATACTCCTCAACAAAACGGAGTAGCCAAAAGGAAGAACAGAACTCTCATTGAGATAACGAGGACAATGCTCGATGAATACAAGACTTCGGACAGGTTTTGGGCTGAAGCGGTTAACACCGCTTGTCACGCCATAAACCGACTATATCTTCATCGGTTGCTCAAGAAAACTTCATATGAACTACTCACGGGTAACAAGCCGAATATTTCATATTTTTGAGTTTTTGGTTCAAAATGTTATATTTTAAACAAGAAGCCAAGGGCTTCGAAGTTCGATGAAGGTTTCTTACTTGGCTATGATTCGAACTCCTACACTTATCGTGTCTTCAATAAAACCCCCGGACTTGTTGAAGTAGCATGTGGCGTAGTGTTCGATGAAACTAACGGCTCTCAAGAAGAGCAAGTTGATCAATGTGTGCTAGATCAAGAAGAAGCTCCATGTCAAGCATTGAGAAGAATGGCATTGGGCGATGTTCGACCACAAGTGCCACCTTTAAATGCAAATGAAGAAAATGAACCACAGGTGGAGGAAAATGATCAAGGGGGAGCTTCCATACAAGATCAACCTCAAGAAGATCAAAACATCAATGAGGGCAACTATCCAGGGGGAGAAGAAGATGATAATGAAGATTCAAGACCACAAGTACCACATCCAAGAGTACACCAAAGCATCCAAAGAGATCACCCCGTCGACAACATAATCGGTGACATCCAAAAGGGAGTAATAACTTGATCTCGCATAGCTAATTTTTGTGATACTATTCTTTTGTATCTTCTTTGGAACCATACAGGGTTGAGGATGCATTAAAAGATCCGGATTGGGTGATGGCGATGCAAGAAGAATTGAACAACTTCAAAAGGAACGAAGTGTGGGAGCTTGTTGAAAGACCCAAGTCCAACGTCGTCGGCACTAAATGGGTTTTCCGCAACAAGCAAGACGAACATGGAGTGGTAACAAGGAACAAGGCACGACTTGTGGGCAAAAGGGTACTCACAAGTCGAAGGTTTGGATTTCGACGAGACTTTTGCTCCCGTAGCTAGGCTTGAATCGATTCGTATATTACTTGCATACGCTACTCGCCATTATTTGAAGCTTTATCAAATGGATGTGAAAATCGCCTTTCTCGGACCAATCAAGGAGGAGGTGTACATGGAGCAACCACCCGGTTTTGAAGATCAAGAGTACCCCGAATATGTGTTCAAACTGCGTAAGGCTCTCTATGGCCTCAAACAAGCTCCTAGAGCTTGGTATGAGTGCCTTAGAGATTTTTTGATTGAAAATGACTTCAAGATTGGAAAAGCTTATTACACTTTGTTTACTAAACACTTTGATGATGATCTCTTCATTTGCCAAATCTATGTTGACGATATTATATTTGGTTCAACTAACAAATCATTTTGTCAAGAATTTAGTAAGATTATGACAGATAGATTCGAGATGTCCATGATGGGGAGTTGAGGTAATTTTTGGGATTCCAAGTGAAGCAACAAAAGGATGGGACGTTCATAAGCCAAACAAAGTACACTCAAGATATTCTCAAGAAGTTTGGAATGGACAAAGCAATGCCCATAAAGACTCCCATGGCGACAAATGGACACTTGGATCTCAATGAAGACAGACCAAATATGGATCAAAAGGTATATCGTTCCATGATTGGCTCCTTACTTTATTTATGTGCATCTAGGCCTGATATCATGTTGAGTGTATGTTTGTGTGCAAGGTTTCAAGCCAATCCTAAGGAATGTCATTTGACGGCCGTTAAAAGGATCTTGAGATATTTAGTTCATACACCAAACCTAGGCCTTTGGTATCCCAAAGGTTCAAAATTCAATCTCATTGGATACTCCGATGCAGATTATGCTGGATACAAGGTAGATAGAAAAAGTACTTCCGGTACTTGCCAATTCCTAGGTAGATCCTTAGTTTCTTGGTCCTCCAAGAAACCCAAAATTCAATTGCCTTATCCACGGCCGAAGCGGAGTATGTTGCAGCCGGGAGTTGTTGTGCACAACTCGTTTGGATGCGACAAACTCTAAGGGATTACGGTTACAATATGAGTTGTATTCCACTCCTTTGTGACAATGAGAGTGCAATTAAAATTGCCCATAACCATGTTGAGCACTCTAGAACCAAACACATAGATATTCAGCATCATTTTTTAAGAGATCACTCAATGAAAGGAGACATAGCCATTTCCCATGTCAACACTAAAAAATAACTAGCCGATATCTTTACCAAGCCACTTGATGAAAAACGTTTTTTTGAGCTCCGAAATGAACTAAATATCTTTGATGCTCGGAACGTGGCTTGAAAACTTGCATACCTGTATGCCATCCTCAAAATCATGTTAATTGTGGTGAAAAATCATCTCTCTCTATTTTTCTCCTAAAAACTATGTTAGTTACTTGATCTTGATGAATTATGGTCATAGCTTGATTGTTGTATGTTTACTGATCATATTCATCAAGAATATATGTGTGTCTTTGTCCCCTATTCCTTATTAGGAACCATTGAATACATATATATAAGTGTTTTATACTTTTCTGTACAAGGGACCACGGACTAGTCCGTGGTCACCCCGGACTAGTCAGCACATTACAGACTAGTCCGCACTTGGTCCGCTAGTTCGTACTAGTCTGGTTCGACCACGGTCTAGTCCGATATTTCGACTCCATAACCCTAGGGCCGGTTCAGACCTAATCTCCTTCAACCTCACAACTCCTCCCACGTTCTCTCTCCTCACTCAAGTGTTCCCAAGGCGGATTTGCGAGTTCTCCATCAAATCCACTCAAATCTCCGTGGGAATCGATCTCCACTGCAAGGGGATCGAAGACCCCGGACTAGTCCGCATCAAGAACTCCTTCAACGCCTCGAATCGAAGGATTTGGTAAATTTCTCTCCAAACCATAGAACCTTCGATTTTCCTTGTTTTTGCTCAATTAGCTTAGCTGCTCCAGTCAATACATGCTCTATTGATGTATTCCATGTACCCTAGATCATATGTGATGTCTCGTATTCTGGAGTCTCGCTCCAACAAGAGACAAGAGCGTGCTATCGAGCCTTCGCCCACCCCACCTAGGGTGCGTCGAAAGGTTACAGTCAAGAGACCAGCTTCATAAGCAAATATGGTTGGTTCTAGCTCGGCGGCTCAACGCCAAACCAAGGGCAAGAGAAAGGGACTTGCTTCTGGCCCGATTGGTCCCCTTAAGATGACAGCTCCAAGACAGGGGAATAGGGATCCCTCGGAGGAGAAGTTCAATGGCAAGGGGAGTGAAGTGGCATGGAAGCTGAGGAAGATTGATGCCTATATCACTGGCCAAAAGGCAGCTGACATGAGATTTTGGAGCAACTTTCACTCGGACTACTACAATTCGGTGTACCTCCAAATGAAGACTCCAGTGGTCCGCAACAAATGGATCGACTGGACATATTTTGAAAGGAAGAGTTGTGAAGCCTTTGAGGAGGTAATAGAGGCAACAGAGAGACACGGACTCAAGGACTTGCTCTCCTTCAGATACAACTGGAATGATGAGATCATCACCCAGTTCTTTGCAACTTGCCACTTTGCCCACGATGAAGAAGAGAGAGTGACTTGGATGACACATGGATCCAAGTACACAGTTTCCTATGTTGAGTTTGCCAGACTGCTGCACCTTGAGGACACCGGCAGAAATGAGATTGTGATTCACAATCTTGGTGTTGTGGAGAAGGACAAGATGAAATTCCTCTATGATACTCGACTCCCATACAATCCTCCCTCAACCAAGAACATGAAGCCCTTCTTCATTGTTCTCAACAGAGTGCTCCGGAAGACCATTGCTCCAAAAGATGGAGATGTCGGGAGTGTCCAATGTTACTTGAGAACCTTGATTAAAGTAATCAGCATGAGGAGAAAATTTGATATCTTCGGTTACATTTGGAATGACATGGTGAACATATCGTGCACACCAAACTATTCCTGTGGCTATGCACCTTACTTGATGTTCATGATTAAAAAAGTCACAGGATTGAGTTTGTGAATGATGTGGAGCACACTGCTCTAAGGCCTCAGAAGCCTCCTCAAGCCTCTCCCCCAGCTGCTTACTCACCTGGCTCACCTAAAGAACATCCAAAGGGAGCTCAAGAAGATGCAAGGCCTTCATCCAAGACTAGGGCCTATCCACACAAAGGTTCCTCTAGTGGAGTTATGAAGATTTTGGCTGCTATTTTCAGTTCTTGCCACAAAACTGAGGTGAAGCTTCATAAGATGAACAAGGCAAGAAAAGAAGAAATGAGATACATGAAGGCCGATGTCAAAGCAATATGCCAAAAATCTAGAGATTGAGTCCATTGGATCTCCAGTCATCTCAGAGGACTCTACATCTGACTTCACAGAGCTTCCTCCTCTCTCTCCATCAGAGCGTGCCTACTTTGGCTCCCGGGGCACGAAGAGTGGTTCTTCTCCTCCTCCTCCTCCTCAGCCTGATGATGAAGACGAAGAAAGGACCGACAGCGAGGAGTGAGCCGGCAACGACAAGTAGATCCCCCCTCTCCTTCTTTTTGGTGCCTTGATGCCAAAGGGGGAGAGATTGAGGGGGAGTCTTAGGTCGTAGGTTATTATTTTTGTGTCCTAGTTTAAGAAGTGGGCTTTTGTAAGACTTATGTTATCATTATACTTTTGGACATGTGCTGTGAAATGATGACTATGTTATGCTTATGATTAATGATATATGTTTAAAACTGCTATGTAGGCTTGAGACTCTTGATGATATTATGGTTATGTTTATTATGATATTCACATCAAAATTATT
The DNA here is from genome assembly GCA_030760725.1 of Neostapfia colusana. Classification (NCBI taxonomy): domain Eukaryota; kingdom Viridiplantae; phylum Streptophyta; class Magnoliopsida; order Poales; family Poaceae; genus Neostapfia; species Neostapfia colusana. The sequence continues at coordinate 22,520,664 of JASWHV010000006.1, read as the reverse complement.
GCTCACACATAGTTTTGCACCCCAGCATAAAGAGTGCAGATATGTCTTATGTCTACATTGCCTATTTTGCTCAAAGCTCATATGTGCACACTTAATGAAAATCTGAATTTTTTATCATATTTGTGTGATCTCAATTGGTTATCATCAATCACCAAAAAGGGGGAGATTGAAAGTGCATCTAGGTATCCCTTGTGGGTTTTGGTTGATTTATGACAAACAAATGAGACCCTAACAAAATCGTTGAGATGAGTGCATGTTTTTAAAGAAATTAGGAAGAAAGCGCAAAAAGAAAGGAGAATGAGGATCTAAAATGATAAGAGCTCAGGAGCTGAAAAGATTAGATTACTTAGTATGGAGTGTGTTGGAGAAACACACCCCAAGAGATCAAGTGAAAGAAATCACACTAACTGCACAAAAATCAGCATGTGCGAACTAGTCCGAGATCAACCGTACTAGTCCGATTTCTCTCTGACTAGAAAACGGACAAGTCCTCCAAGTGCTTACTTGTCCTCAGTCCTCACTTTCTTCACACAGCGTACTAGTACGATATGGACCGGACTAGTCCGATATGTCTCTGACTAGAGAACGGACAAGTCCGCCAAGTCCGGACTTGTCCATAATCTACAAAGTTCTCACCACAGCGGACTAGTCCGATATGGACCGGACTAGTCTGATTTGTATATGAGTAGACAACGGACTAGTCCCCACTCTTACGGACTAGTCCGGTATCTCACAATACTTAGGGTTTTCCACACGCCGCACACCGGGCTAGTCCGGAGTCCACCACGGACTAGTCCGGACATCGCAAACCCTAACGGTAACCTTTGGAAACCCTAGTATAAATAGAGGTGTACAGCCATATTACAACCTCTCTCGACCACCTGCGCCATCACACCTTCCAAGAGCCCAAAATTCACATCTCTACACACATTCTAACCCTAAAAGGATCAAATCTTTGAGGATTAGCAATAGATCAAAGGAGAGACTTGTTCTACACATCTTGAGCTCTTGGGTTTGATCTCTCGCACACTCTTGTTCATTTATTGTACATCTTTTGAGTGTGCTTGGTGGTATTCATTCATTGTAATTCTTGGGGAACCCTCAACTTGTGAGAAGGCCCCTTGAATGATTTATTTGCCCTTTGTGATTAGTGGAAGAGAATCGGCCTCCGTGGCGATTCGACGAGGGTAGGGTTGGTGAAGACCCGGTCCTTCGTGGACTCCTCAATGGGGACATAGATTTCCTTCGTGGAATCGAACCTCGGGATAAAATCTTGTCTACCGCTCTTGTGTTTTATTGTTCATCATATTCTAGGGTTTACTTAATCTTGTGTAATTCACGTTGAAACATTGAAACTAAAGTTGATCTTTGTCATTCATTGTTTCACTGTTGTAATACATCTAAGTTCCCAATTAATTTCCGCTGCATAGGGTACTAGAAGTGAAAACATTGATTAACCTTGATCTTTCTAGTCCACGCATACCGGACTAGTTCGCACAGTACCGGACTAGTCCGATTTTCCTGTATTTGATAAATCTATTAAGGGTTTCAGGGATTAACAAAGAATTGAGAAGCCTATTCACCCCCCTCTAGGCTACATTCATCTAGTGTATCTCGAAGGTCAGAACTCAATGGCGAGAGGTACACGAGGATTTACGTGGTTCAGGCCGCCGGAGCGTAATGCCCTACGTCCACGGGAGTGTTTGATGTATTGTTCGCGTGTATGAGTGAGTGAGTTGGCTGGGTCGCGAACCCCTGCCCGGAGGCTGCCCTGGTCCTTTTATAGCTCAAGGCTGGGGCAGTTACAATGTGGCCCAGGGCCCGACATGTGGCCCCGTGGCTATCTGCACCTATACATGATCTAGGCATTTATAGCTACACGTATCGTTCCTGTTGGTGGAGTTACATTGCGCCACCTGTCTCGCCGGGCGCCTCTGTCTAGGAGCGTTCCGGTGCCCGTGGTACCCAGCGGTCCGTCGACAGCTCCTGGGATTGCTCAGAGTTAGGGTGCGGGCCCTTCCGAGCCAACGACGTCCATGCCTCCTACCTCTTCTGCAGACAAATGTCTCTCCGGCGGCCCCCAGCACAGGAGACTCCAGCCAGGACCTTCCGTCAGCCCAGGCTCCGATGCCTTATTCTGAGCCGGCTATAGCTGATGGGGCTCCATCAGTTCACGGTGACGAGCCCGCTCCCACCGCTGACAGGGGCGCGTCAGATGCCACATATCCTACTCCGGGGATAGCGTCCCCCGGCCAGGAGCTCACTTGCCCTCTTCCATGGGACAAGCTAGAACTTCCCTGGGGCCCTGCGTCCCGGTGCCTACTTCGGTGGTCGTTGAAACCCCGGAGGACGATGCTCAGGAGGCCCCGGCACGCGTCGAGCGGGTCCCTTTGTCCGAGGCCGTGGCCTTGTCTCATGCAAGTCTCCGTTGGATTCTGTTGTCGTTGGACCAGGAGCATGGAGTGATCCGGGAGGAGGAGGAGTGCCTCATTGGCTGGGAAAGGCTTCTCAAGCTTTGGACCCGGAAGACACAAAGGAGGCTGGAGGTGAAGGAGGCTCATCTACGAGAGGAGTAGGTATTGACCAACCGGCAGCGGGACCTGGTCGATCGTCTGGACGAGCAGTCCAAGAGGCTTTGGGCCGAAGCCAAGGAGGCCCATCTGATGGCCAATAGTCGTCTCACCTCCTTGGAGGAGCTGCGGCTAGTGCTGACTCGTCGCGAGGCCGCCATAGGCGAGCGTGAGCGCGAGATAGCGGCGAAAGAGGAGGAGGTCGAGCTAAAGTCTCAGACCGACAACTTGGACCGCCAATAGGCCTCTTTGAACAAGGAGCGGGAGAGGCAGGAGAAGGAGAGCCAGGACATCCATGTTGTAGAGTCTGACGTCTCGCTTCATGAGGAGGGACTGCAGCGCCGTGCCCGCGAGCTTGATGCTCGGGCGGCGACGTTGGCTGCCAAGGAGAGAAGACTCTCTGAGTGCGATGCAGCAGCCCTGGCAGCAGCTCGGTGAGAGCTTCAAGAGCTCCTGACCTCACGCACGGCAGAGGTCCAGCAAGTCTAGGACTTTCTGGGCCGTGCTGAGTCAGCTCTGGTGCCTTTCGGCTTCAGCCCAGTGCGCGTCGGTGAGCCTTCATAGGAGATGAGCCAAGTGCTCCCTGCGCTCTCGTTGGAAGACGTTGTCATTGACCTGCTGGAGACGGAGGGAAAAGTCCTGGCTAAGGAGGTGGTGACACATGTGTTGACCTGCTTCCAAAGCTGGGACCCAATGTCTCCCTAGAGCCAGTCATCCAAGGCCCCGTCGCTGCGAGAGAGATGGCAGCCCGGTCTGCGGTCGAGGACCTAGGAGCTCTCATCGCCGGGCGGTTTAGGCGTAACACGGGCGAGTCCTAGGCGGCCCCCGGGTCTTGTATCTTTTCCTTTATCTTTTGCGTTTTGTCTTATATCCCTGTGAAGAATGGAAGACCTTTTACTGGCCTTTCATCTTGCTTTGCTTGACCGATTGTGATGGCCCCTGGCAGGTGTGCCTAAGTGATTGGGGACACCTGCCAATAAGGTACAAGACATCAGCTCTGGACCCCTCGGGAGACTCCGGCCTTGGGGGTCCGTGAGTGGATCCCTCGGAAAGCAGAGGTTCTAGCCTCACGGATCGGAGTCCTGTCCCGGGCCCCCAGAACCCGGGTGCTGCTCTGACAGGGCAGAGCATGCGTGCTCAGGGCACAGGGCAAGCTACGCGGGCTACACACCCTGGCCGCCCCGTGATCTGGTGCTCCGGAGGGGGGGGACGTCATATTGGCACCACCGGACCCAACCAGGAAGGTAACCAAGGGGGTCCGGAGACACTTACAGGTGCTTCTGATGTTTCCTCCTTGTCGCACAACTTTGACCAAGGGTGAGGCAGAGAAATACAAATATGTACACGTTAAGATGTGTGGAAAAAATACACGCGATCTTGAAAGGGAGGCTACCGTTCCCTTTTTAATGGCGGCACATAGGAGGAGTCAGGTAGTACAAAGGTCCAAATGACTTATCCCGGAGTAGCAAGGGCAGCCACCCCCCCCCCCCCCCCCCCCCCGCGGAGTTTGGCTATTCGGGGCACCGGTCCTAGTCTATGTGGCCCTTTTATAGGGGAAAATGCCTTACCCTAAGCTACGGGTAAAACTACGAAGGTGCTCAATGTTCGAAGGATTTGGAATCGGTTGCCATCCTTTGTCGCTAGGCGGATGCATCCTGGTCGGCATACTTGCGTCACCCGGAAGGGTCCTTCCCAATGGGGGGAAAGCTTGTTAGACCCCTCCTGGGTAAGTATTCGTCGGAGCACGAGGTCACCGACCTGCAGCTCTCTGCTCCTCACGGACCGCTGGTAGTAGCGTCGGAGCACCTAGCGGTACCACGCGTTCCGGATTGCAGCCTGCCATCTGTGCTCGTCGACGAGCTCGAGATCTTCACGCCGGGCCTGGTCCCATGTGGCTTCGTCGTATGCCTTGACACAAGGGGATCCCAAGGTGATCTCCGGAGGGAGGACGACCTCAGCTCCGTAGACCAAGAAGAAGGGAGTCTACCCTGTGGCTCGGTTGGGTGATGTCCGGCTAGCCCATAGTGCGCATGGAAGCTCCTCAATCAAGTTGGCACCATGATTTTCAAGGGAAGCGTAGGTACGTGTCCTGAGGCCCTTGAGTATCTCAGCATTGGCTCTCTTGACCTGGCCGTTGCTCTCTGGGTGGGCAACGGACACATAACAGACCTGGATACCAAGGTCTTCGCAGTATCCTTGAAATACTGCACTGGTGAACTGGGTCCCGTTGTCAGTAATGATCCTGTTCGGGGCCCCAAACCTGCATATTATTGACTTGATGAATTTTACTGTGGACTGCTTGTTGATGGTGACTACAGGGGTTGCTTCCGGCCACTTGGTGAACCTGTCTACGGTGACGTAGAGGTACCGGTATCCTCCGACGGCTCTGGGGAATGGCCCCAGGATATCCAGCCCCCATACTGCAAATGGCCATGAGGGCAGGATCATCTGCAGCGTCTGTGCCGGTGTGTGGATCTGCTTGGCATGGAACTGACACGCCTTGCATCTCTTGACCAGCTCGACGGCATCCAGGAGAGCTGTCGGCCAGTAGAAGCCATGCTGAAAGGCTTTACCGACCAGCGTGCGGGACGAAGCGTGGTTGCCGCACTCACCTCCATGGATCTCTGCGAGTAGCTCGCAGCCCTCCTCCAGGGAAATGCACCGCAATAGAACGTTGTTGGCACCACACCGGTAGGGATCCCCATCCACCAGTGTGTATCTTTTAGCCATACGAATGATCTGTTCAGCGGATACATGTTCATCAGGAAGGATATTTTCTTTCAAGTAGGCCCGGATCTCCATGATCCATGCATCGGGTCCTGCTTGAGCATTTGGATCTTGGGCGCCGGGTTGCACGGAGTCCCTAGTGACGCATACGATCCTTGGCGGGCGCCATGGTTGCAGGGCCGCCGGGACTGCCAGCTTTGAGGTGCTAGACTCGCCCCCTTCACCTGGTTCGGCAGGCCAGGCTATTGGACGCAGTAGCTTCCTTTCGAACACGCCTTTAGGGACTGTGGCCCAAGTAGAGGCTTTCGTTGAAAGGTCGTCCGCTACCGTGTTGTTGGCACAGGGGATAGGGCACAACTCCAAGGCATGGAACTCCTTCTCCATCTTCTGCACATGGATAAGGTAGGCAGCTAGTTGAGGGTCGTTACAGGAGCACTCACGCTTGACTTGTTTGATGACAAGCTGAGAATCTCCTTTGACTAGCATCTACCACATGCCTAGAGATAGGGCGGTACTCATCCCAAACATGAGGGCTTTATATTCTGCCATGTTGTTTGTAGCCTTGAGTCAAGGTGCACCATGTACTTGAACTGCTCCCCCACTAGTGAGATGAGCAGGACCCCGCTCCGGCTCTCTGCTTTCGCGAGGAACCGTCAAAGTAGAGTGTCTGGTGAGCACCGTAGGTCTGGGCTCCAGGTCTTCTTTGTCTTGACCCCCTGGACGGCATTGGTGGCGGGGTCCATTCCGCCACGAAGTCCGCCAGTGCCTGGCTCTTGACGGCGTGGCACGATAAGAAGTTGAGGTCAAACTCCACCAGCTCATCTGCCCACTTTGATATGTTCCATATTGCATTGGGGCTGTGAAGTATTGCCTTCAGTGGGTAGGACGTTACCACCGACACCTTGTGAGCTTGGAAGTAGTGGCGGAGCTTCTTGACGCAATCAGCACTGCATAGAGCAACTTATGGACCTTCGAATACCGCGTCTTGGCATTGTGGAGGACCTCGCTGATGTAGTAGACCGGTCGCTAGGTGGTCTGGACCCTGTCGGAGGGGTCCGAAACATTTTCCTCCATTGGCGAGAGGTCTACAACTTCTTGGTCTTGGCGTCTGGCCCCCGGAGTTACGTAAGGCTCCCCTGTAGGACCTGGTTCTGAGGCTCGCAACCAGCAGTAAGCTATTTGCTTGGTGCTTGGGGTCGCTCAGGTTCTGGCCGTTCAACGACCAGGACCATGCTGACAACTTCTTCCTTTGCGGAAGTATAGAGCAGCATATGTTATCCCGGCTTCGGGGCTCTTGGAACGCTTTGTCAGCTTCTTCAGTTGAGATAAAAGGCCCGGACTTCCGCAGAAGCTTAAAGAACGGAAGGGCGCGCTCTGCTAGTTGGGAGATGAACCGACTGAGTGCGGCTAGGCATCTGGTGAGCTTCTGGACGTCCTTGACATGGGTGGGGGTCGCATCATCTCTATAGCCTTGACCTTGTCGGGGTTAGCTCTGATTCCTCGGTGTGAGACGAGGAAACCAAGGAGCTTCCCGGCAGGAACTCCGAATACACACTTATCCGGGTTTAATTTCGTCCGAGTGATGCGTAACTTATCGAAGACTAAGGCTAAGTTGTCCAACAGAGATGTACGCAACTTGACCTTCACCACAATGTTGTCAACGTACACCTCCACTAGTTCCCTTATCAGATCCCCGAATGTCTTATGCATGGCACGCACAAAGGTAGGCAGGGCGTTTCTAAGGCCATATGGCATAGAAACATAACAATAAAGGCCATCTACTGTTATAAAAGCAGTGTGCTCTTCATCTTCCTTAGACATAGGTATTTGGTGAAAACCAGAATAAGCATCTAGGAAGCATAGCAGATCACAGCCAGAAGTAGAATCTACAATTTGATCTATTCGTGGGAGGGGGAAAGGGTCTTCAGGACATGCCTTGTTTATACTAGTGTAGTCGATGCACACCTGTAGCTTCCCGCCAGCTTTGGGTACCACGACTGGGTTGGCCAACCATCTTGGGTGGTGAACTTCTCGGATGAAGCCAGCGTCGAGCAACTTCTTGATTTCTTCACGAATGAAGTTCTGCTGCTCAACGGACTGCTTCTGAGGCTTCTACATCACCGGTTTTAGCGTCGGGGTGGATTTTCAGATGGTGTTCGATCACCTCCCTGGGGATCCCAGGCATTTGCGATGGTTGCCAAGCAAACACATCGACATTAGCCTGAATGAAGGTGATGAACGCGAGTTCCTATTTGCTACCCAAGTTTCTCACAATGCAGGTGGTCTAGGCAGCGCCCTCGCCTATCTGGATAGCCCTGACCGGGACTTCCTCCGCACCTGAAGGCTGTATGCGGGGCACGGAGGATGATCCACACTGTCGTGTGCTAGGTGGCTCCTTGCTTGCCCCAACACCCCCAGGGGCTTCTTCCTTTGAAGCTGCCAGGGCCTAGAGCTTCTCCAGCGCCGTAATTCCAGCGGTTCGATCTGCTCGGACTCTGAGGACACCGCTTGGGGTCGGCATCTTTAGCGCTAGGTAGCCATAATGGGCTACGGCCATGAATTGGTACAACACTGGCCTGCTGAGGGTGGCGTTGAAGGGGAGGTTGACCTCCGCCACATCGAAGATAACACTCTCGGTGCGGTAGTTTTCGGGCGCCCTGAACATCACCGGGAGGGTTATGCTACCGCGTGGGAGAATGGACCCCGGGCCTACTCCAGAGAACGGGCGCAATGTGCCAACTTTCCCATGGGGATCTGCAGCTTTTGGAAGGCGGCAAGGCTAATGAGGTTGAGGCCCGCTCCTCCGTCAACCAGCACGTGGTAGAGCTTCACGTTAGCTATGGTCGGGGAGACGATGAGCGGTGGCTGCCCAGCCCCCACCATGTTCTTCGGGCAGTCGGGGGCGGTGAAGCTAATCTCCATCTCCATCCACTTGCGGTAGGGAGCCGGCTTGGGGATAGGTGACACTGTCATGACCTCTCGCCGGAGGGTCTTGACGTCTCGCCGGGACGCGATGTTCCACAACCCCCCATACATCACATGAAGTGTCTTTCGACGCACATCAGGGGTGTGGTCAGGGCCAGAGCCTTGTCTCAGTTCATATACTATCTTCGACGCTTGTTTGGTGTCTTGGCTCTCCGTCTCCTGACCATTGCTGACCTATGGGTCACCTCTCTGCTTGCCCTTCCGCTGGCGAAAGGGTGCACCATCTTGGCGCCGCTGCCGAAGCTCTCGGAAGTGCTCCGCTAGCTTCTGTATCTCCTGGTATTCCCTGGCACTGTGCCATTTGGAGTTGTGGACCGGGCACTGCCATTCGCTGCTGTCGCTGTTGAGCTGCTATCGCAAGCGCTTGGCGGTGCACAGCCCCCGGCTCCCCGCCGCTACTAATGATTTGATCATGGCGACGAACAGGTGGTTGACATCGTTGCACCACTGCTCAGCAGCGAATGGGGAAGCTCTCCGGGCTGGCATCGGCTGGCGCCTGTGACACCGTGGGAACCGAAGGCTGCAAGGAGGGAACTGACACCGTCGTCGCTGGGACTGGCATCAGCACAGATGATCCCGCTTCAGGGCCAGAGGGTGTTTCCTGCTTACCCCACCGCTGGCGGCGTGAGGAGTGGGAAGGCCCTCCGTCAGATTGGATGCTCGCCATTGTTGGTCACGGAGAGCTTCAGGGACCAAAATCCCCCCTACCTGTCGCGCCAAATGTCGAAGTGTTCGCTACGACACTTCCCCCACTCTGCTCGGAAGCAGCCCGCGGAGGTTCTTTTTTCGGCGAGGGCTAGTGGATCTCGAAGGTCAGAACTCAATGGCGAGAGGGACACGAGGATTTACGTGGTTCGGGCCGCTGGGGCATAATACCCTACGTCCAAGAGAGTATTTACTGTATTGTTCGTGCGTATGAGTGAGTGAGTTGGCTGGGTCACGAACCCCCTGCCCGGAGGCTGCCCCGGTCCTTTTGTAGCTCAAGGCCAAGGCAGTTACAATGCGGCCCGGGGCCCGACAAGTGGCCCCGCGGCTATTTGCGCCTGTACATGATCTAGGCATTTACAGCTACACGCATCATTGCTGTCGGTGGAGTTACGGTGTGCCGCCTATCCCACCGGGCGCCTCTGTCCGGGTAGCAGGTGATGATGAAGTACCTGTCTTGTCACCACATCTCCTTACTCAACAGGACGGTTCAGTGCCGTTGGGAGACACTGTTGCGCCATCACGCCTCGCCACCTTGTATTTTACCGTAATGGCAAACAGACAGAGAGCGGAGGCGTGCGTCGTGCACCATGCTTCTGAGGAAGGCGCGAGCCTTGAATGCTCGGCCTGATAGCGTACCTTCTTCTTTACTCCTTGGCCATCTGCCCGTTGCTCATCGGAGCGGCGTCCGGGCGGGTGGGCCCCGAGACATGCGTCTCCACCGGAGTGGTCTTGCGGAGTTAGCGGGTGGTCTGGAGTTGTTGGGCACGTGGCAGCACCAGAGCCGTCCAATGCTGGAGGTCGGATCCGGAGCTGCAGGACACGTGGCACATCCGGGGCCTTCCCTCTGGGGAAGGTACACCCGGAGTTTTTGCCCACGTGACAGCACCGGAGCCCTCCCGTGCTAGAGGTCGGATCCGGAGCTGCAGGACACGTGGCACCTCCAGTGCTCTCTCTGGCGGGGGGTGTAGCTCGGAGGTTCCGACATGTGGCAGCGTCGGAGCCCTCCTTGGTGGAGGATGGGGTCTAGCACCACTGGACACGTGACGGCTCCCGAGCACCCTTAGCCGGTCTTTGGGCTCAGGGCCTGAAGACATGTGGCAACCTCGAGACAGCACACGGGGCCTAGAGCACGTGGCTTACCCTGGGGCCGGCCTAAGCCGAGAAGGCGGAGCCCAAGTGCTTTTTATCCGCTACGCGGGGGTACCTGGTTCGCAAGGTACCGACAGATATGATATCAGAAATTTTGAAAATATCGGAAACGGAAACATGTTGATATCGGAATGGTTTCGATTTTTTTCGAAAACAACACCCCAAAGGCCAAAGTATTATCATCATTATTTAAAATGACATAAGCAAACCCTGATAATAACTTCACACTAGCAAGCGCGTGGGACGTGGGGGGCCTTACCGCCTCGAAGTCGTGGTGACCTGGCGATAGGGCTCAGTGCGGCGCGAGCACAATGGGATTAGAGATTTAGGGTTCGGTGCTCCACGCTAAGCTGGTGGCTTCTCCTCACCCTTGGACCTGTAACGTCTGACATAGGGCTGCTCTGGTTCGCGCTCTTGACGTGTTGGGCCGTTAAGCATTGGGTCAAGGCCCGTTGCTGTTTCAGAAATGAAAAACAGAAATTGTTTAGAAATTTCTAAATAAATACGGAGTTCTGAGTATTCGGTTAAAAATATGCCCAAATCATTTTCGTTCCGGTTTCCAAATTGCCATTTTCAGTTTCCGACCAATTTTCGGACGATTCAGTTAAAAATAGAAAACTGTTTGAAAATTTTCAAAAACGGTACCAGATAATCCTAGAAATTCCCGTCCATATTTCACCCATAAAGGAGATGCCAACGGAGGGAGGCTAATGATTCTGGCTCATGAGCCACGTGGTATGGTGTTATGCCTTCAGACTTGCCTCACGCAGGCCGAGCTTACCAAAGGAAACAAACAGATTCCAAGAGGAAAGGAGACGAGCAAGGTGATTCAGTAAGCATTGCAACAGCAGCGAGCCGCCTTGTCAATCCAGTCAGCTAGGCGACCAGCGCGGGATGAAAGTAGGAAACTTGTTTTTGTACAATCTTTTGATTTGCTTCCTTTTGTTTCTTTAATCGGCTGCTGTTCGCCAAATCATGCGACCAAGTAGCAGCGTGCTGTAGAATATGAAGATTAGCAACGGGCCGTCGGGGTCATGGCGAAGACGGCAGGAAGTACACAACCAGGACGATGTACACGAATGTCGAATCAACATGACAATCTCATGACAACAACAAACTAAGCATTTATCTTAAAGGCTAGACATTATAACCAATAATTTTTGTATTTTTTAAATTAAATAAAAGAGAGGAAGAGATATAAGAGTAACAAGAAAGAAAAAGAAAAAAAAACTAAGATTGCAACATTAACGAGAAAAAATTGCAGCATTCCACGATGTTGCTTCACATCGCACCAATCCAACCAACGGAAATAACACTGAAACTGTGGGACACGATGCAATGTCAGCACTCGACGGCGGCGCACGCGGCGCGACGGAACCCGGGCGGCAGGTCGGGCGCGCAGCTCCATTTTCCGCGGGCGATGTCGTACACCAGCACCAAGCCTTCGAGGGCGACGGCACCAGCGGCCGCGACCTGCCCCCTCACGGAAGACACGTTCACCACCGCCACCACCATGTCGCCGCCCACGCCGGCCATCGCCACGCGTACCGCCTTGCCCAGCCCGACGGATCCCCTGGGCACCGGCGGCGCCTCAAGTGCGACCCACCCGCACCCACCTCTGCTGCCGTTGCCACCGCACCGCCAAAACGAGAGCTCCACCGTGTGGCTCGCCACCACGTAGAGGTGCTCCCCGGTGCCGCACGCACCCACGACGCAGCAGCTACCGGGCACCGCCCGCGGTCGCGCCCACGCGCCCGACGCGACGTGCAGCGCGTCCACCGATCCGGCGCACGCGCGCGCGCCATCTCCGCCGGGCACGGACACCGTGACCCCGCCGGCGACGTAGAGCACGCCGCCCGCGCCCGCGCCGGTGCACCCATACCTCCGCCGCGGCGCCTCCGCCACCACGCGCCACGCGTCGGCGGCCGGGTCGTACTCCTCGACCGCCGCGGTCCGCGCTGACCCGCCGACGACGTAGATCCGCCCGCCCACGGCCGCGGCCGCGAACTTCTTGCGCGGGAACAGAGTGGGCGCACAAGCGCGAGCCACGCCGGTTAGCGCATCCACCCGCATCGTGGCGTCGCGCCCGATGAGGAAGACCTCGCGTCCCACCGCGACGGCGCGCGCATGCGCTAACGCAGATCCACCGCCTCGACAATGCAGCAGTGCCGGAGGCAGGGGCAGCGCGGCGACGTCGAGCTCCGAGCGTGACGCGTCGAACTGGAGCAGCGCGCGAGCAAAGGCGCTGCCTTGTGGGGGGACCGAGACGGCGAGGAGGGTTGGGCGGAGCAGACCATGCGCGCGGCGGAGGTGGAAAAAGGCGTCGGAGACGAGGAGGGATGCGAAGCGGTGGCAAACGGAGGGGAGCTGCGGGAGGGAGGCACGGGGGACGCGGACGAGGCACTCGAGTAGGAGCTCGTCGGGCAGCGCGGAGATGGGGGATTCCTCGGAGTCGGAGGCTGGGTGGGTGGAGCTGAGGTTGGTGGTGGCGGGGATAGGTACGGGGACGGCGATGTGGCGGGCGGGGTCGGCGGGGACGCAGGACCTGGCGAGCCAGGAGAGGCTGCGGGAGTGGCAGCTCTCCCCGGCCATGCCAGATCGGGAGCTCGGAGCTCAGTGCCACAGGCCACAGCTCTGCTTCACCTACTGGCTACTACTGCGGCATTGGCTAGTGCACGGGTGTCGATTCGGGGCGTGGGTCTGCCCGGTTTTGCGTGTGAATTGTTCGGATTTGATTGATTCTTGGGTTTGGGTTGACTAATTGGGGCGTATGGACAACGACCCGTTTGGAGCTAGGCCGGTGGTCGCACAGAACAGGAGGGAGAACGATGGTCGCTTATTTGAAACTGAAACTGAAAGAGTTGTTTTATGATTTTTTTCAGATATTACAGTTCGTTTCCCAAGTTCCTGAAACAGCCTGTGCTTAGGCCCGGATTTTGTTTATTATCTAGATTATATAATCTAGCTTATAATCTATAAGGTGAAACGAAACATGTATAAGATTAGAGTTAGATTAAACAATTCACATGCTAGTTTATCATAATTTAATAAGCTACTCTCTCCTAGTTTATAGATTATAAACTAAATTATTTTAATCTGGCTGGGAAACAAATAGGACATTAGTTTGGTTTGGAGCTAGTTTCTGCCAATCCACGGAGATGTCTGCGATTGAGAAATAGTTTGGTTCATCTTTTGAAAAAGAAATGGTTTGGTATGACTGTTGGTGTAAGCTAGTCGCGAAATCTTCAGTTCTCTCCAACAGTCTTGTGGATTAGATGCCACTGAAAGGTTTTTAGTTGGATCTATAAGGCAAAGTCATACACTAACACTATACGTGAGGATAGTTTTATTTCAAGCCTGTAAATATAGTACCATAAAACATATCAAATGACTCGAGTTAAGCTAAAATCTAATTCGATCACACAGATGGCCTATCCATTAAAAAACTTGATGATACTAGCGAACTCTTCACAATTCCACAAGAATACCTTAATAAAAGATAAATAAAGCCTCTGAATCCTAAACTGCCAACTGAACTTTGCATGTGCCATTTGGAGAAATCAGTGTGAATGCTCATGGATATGTTCACTACGTATCACCCATAGTATATGATTCATCGCCAAAAAAGTTCGACAGGTAAATTTGTTATGATATCATTGTGGCAAAAAATTGCACTTTATAGACCCTTGCATGTATGGTTGCATTGCGGTTGTAGTTGGTTGCTGATGCTCCAATCCAGTCTCTAGAAGAAAGAATGCTATGCAAAGCTTGAAAAGAACACCTTTATCTCGACACTTGTGAGAACGTACAAAGATCATCGCAAAAAAGGACAGATGAAAAAGAAAAGCTTGTTCTGTTCATTTCTGTATCAACCCGTGTTGACGAAAGCGACCGGTTGGGGGTCGATGTCGCCACAGATTTAGTACTTTCTTCAGATGCTTTCATGCAGATAAAGTATAGCTTGTGTCATGTTAGGACGACTACTAATAATTACTGCAGTTAAGTCTGCTAAATAGGCCAAATAAATCAGATTCGTCTATGTTGCATTGCTCTGCTCCTTGTGACCATATGCTAATTTGCAGTTCTGAACTTTGAATACTGAAGTGGTGTCCCATGGCGCACCCATACTGGGGCTCTGCCGGCACACTCATCTACCCAACAGCTAAATCCGCTGGGAAAATTCCCAACACTTTGCTGAATATTTTATTGATGCTTTCGAGTTTAATAAATTGCTCATTATTGAAAAACCTGAAGCATGCTTAGTTCTTTTCGCTATTATTATTGGGTCGATTTTGCTAATCTTTTATTCACTTTTTATCGATATTGGATGTGGATTCAACCAACTAGATTTTTTAATTATTCCTTATTCAAAAAGTATTATATTGAATAACAAAAATGTTTCGTCTTCAATAAACATTTATTTCAGCTTCAAAAGAATAATATTCTAGACGTGCACTTGATTTGTTCCATATGACATGATCAAGAAATATGCAAGATTTTATTCACTTCAGAACTAAAGGTTCCCACTTTAGTTACAAAGTTCTATCTTCACAAAAAATGTTCTACACGTTTATTTTATTTGTTTCAAAAACGTGACTAGGAAATATACAAAATCTCAATCACATGAGAAGCGAATATCCTATTGTGTGCCCTATGTCATGACCCCGGAAGCATCGTACGGTGGAACGAAGCTGAAGCCCAAGCTCATCAACGAATATTATTTTTATACCCATTTTACTGTTACTTTTCGGTTTAACTACAGTTTAAACTCCATCTGTCGCTGTTACTTTATTTTTGGACCAACTCGTCACCACCCCAGTACCCCTCCATGTCGTCCCTAAGCCTATCCGCACCCATGTGCTCTAAAAATCTACTCTAAACGAATATTTTAGCTCTTTTCAGCACACTCTAAAAGATTCTTTACTTCCCAGCACGTGCTTCCGCACTCATCGTACTATCTAAACGTACTCTATATCAACTATCACTCATTCTATAATATTTATTTCTATTATTTTCTTTTCTTTTTTTTCTTTCCATCATTTTCTTTTCTTTTTTCTTTCCTTTCCCCCTCTTTTTTCCTTTTATTTTCTTTAATTTTCCTCTCTACTTTTTCATTTTTTTTCCTTCCTTTTTTCTCTATTCATTTTCTTCTATTTCATTTTCAATTTTTCTATTTCTATCTATTTTCTTTCCTTTTTCCTCTCTCTTTTCCTTCTATTTTATTTCCTTTTCCCTCTCATCTCTATTTTCTTTTCTTTCTTTTTCCCTTTTTTCTCTCCCCATTTTCCTTTTATTCCCGAACCTTCTCCTTTGTTCCCCGCCTCTCCATTCTTCCCAGCGCTGCCTCTCCTTTCTTCCCCGCGCCGCCCCTGCTCTTCCGTCCAGCACCGCAGAGCGCCGCCCCCGTCCTCAACACCCCCTCCGTTCAAAGCCATCGCCGCTATTTTGTCCTCAGGGCCTGCCCCGACCTCTTCGCCTCTTCCATCCAGCGCCGACCTCCTCCGTTCGGCACTGCTCCATCCCCACGGGCATCGCGCGACATGGCCGAGCTTCGGGCGCCGGGCTCGCAAACCTCGCCTGCTTCTCCGCTTCCTCCCACCAGTTGATCACGATCAAGGCTGTCCAGCTTTCCTTGTCTCCGCGCGAGGACCAACGGCCGATGTTCGACTTTATCCAGCACGCGCTCAGGAGCGGGGTAGATGGAGCATGGCTGTAGCGTACCGGCAGATCCAGTAAGTTTCCAAGTACACCGGTGCGGAAGAATTTCACGTGCGCCACGCCAAATGCCCACGGCAGTACCTCTTCCAGTGCTTCAGTGCGATTGGTCTAAAGCTGGGTAAAATTAACCAAAACTGAATACCGAAACCGGAATCGAAACCAAAAAACCAAAACTGACCAAACCGGACTGTATTCCTATTAGAAAAATATGAAAACCGATTTTTTTTTAAATTCGGTTTTTAACCCCGGTTAACTGGGTTAGCCGAATCTGGCCCAATAGTAGCGAAGTCAGCCCATCTGATTGCAGTCCAACCCAAATAATCTTAACTCTAACTCCCCTCGGGCTCAGTCAATCAATTACCCTAGTCCCTATCTCCCCGATCTCGAATGGCCGAGCGCGCCTACCAGCGGACCGCCCTGCCCACGGATCACTGCCACCAAACGCAGACCCCGAACGACGCCCCACGCTCCGCTACTGCACGCATCGCCGCCCCACACACCACTGTCCTCTGCTCCCCCGGCCGCCTGAGTGCCCGACGCTTGAAGCCCCGAGCCGGCGACCCCGAAGGCTGAATCCCCACAGCCGCGGCGCTGTCGACCTCACAGCCTCTGCACCCCATGGCCCCACCCCCTAGCCGGTGCACTCCCAAATCCGAATTGCCAGTTTCTCCATGGCTCCATCGCCCGCTTCTTGGCTCTAGCGACCGTGACGGCCCGATGCAATGATATGTTCTCTTGCTATTTTTTCATATGCACAATTAAAATTACGATGTAATGATATGTGCTCTTGCTAGATGCAGTAGAAGGTGTTGGGTGTGCAAAATGGTTGTTTGTTTTGCAGGTGGGAGACGCCAAAAAATGGGTTGCAGAAGGACACTTTATCTTGAAAAATTGAGGTGCGGACGTCCTAGTGGGAGAACCTACCGGAACCCAAAGTTCAGCCTACGGGGGCGGTTTTACCTTGAAAACCCAAGGTACGGATGCTCGGGTGGAGAGTTAGTCAGGAAACCAAGTTTACCTCATGGCCACAAGATAAACGAGCTAAACCGGAAGATGCAAATGCTAGAGCAAGACTTAGTGATTCTCTGGTAGATCCAAATAAATGTAACTTTTTATATCTTCGTCATGTCATTATTCTAGATGGTGTGAGCATTTTACTTTTATGTATACGTGCATTAGCGATAAAATAAGGTTTAGGAAGTCTATAGTTTAAACTTAGAATAGCTAGGATCGTTAAGATTTATACTGGGGCTATATAAAGGCAGCCCTACATAGATAGGAACCTACATCGGCAGATCCGATCTACCATCCAACAAGTCTGGGATGAGGTGGGGGGCAAACGCTTAGATCATAACATGAGTAACACGGCAGCAAACGTAGCCAGTGCCTCATCATCTTGCTTGCCACCACCGTTCGTCCCAGCTAGGCAACCTATGGCGAACATACAATAACCACACTACCAAACCGTCGCATATGATCCTGCCTTACCTCCCACCGGGAATGGTGTACCTCTCGGGCCAGTACCCAACACATTTCCCCCTAGCACAACCACAAGTTGCACCTTGCAACTTGACCAAACCTCCCAACGCTCCACGCGAAGATCTTAGGGACCAAGTAACTAGTATGCTCAGGGAACTCGGGGTAACAACCAAGGGATACATCAGAGCCTACCAAAAGCCTTATCCCAATTACTTCGACATTGTCCCATATGCTAGAGTGTTTAGAGTGCCCGACTTTGCCAAGTTCAACGAGGAAGATGCAAAAACCACACAAGAACACATCGGCCAGTTCCAGATCCAGTCTAGCGACGTAGGGATCATGGACATACACAAGATTAATCTATTTCCCCTATCCTTAACCGGCACGACCTTCAACTAGTTCAGCTCACTGCCTCCCAACTCTATCACCACTTGGCCATTTTTAGAACAAAAGTTTCACGAGTACTTTTACAGTGGGGAGACAAAGATTAGGTTGTTTCACCTAACAACAGTTAAGCAAAAGTATAACGAACTCATGACCGAGTATATCAAAGTTTAGGGAAACCCACAACAAATGCTTCAGCTTAACCTATAAAAGTCCCAAAACATGTAAATGAAAAACTTGAGTTGTGAGTAAAGTTGGGTTCAAATTCACGAAAATGGGACTTACTAAAGCTTTTTAACACATGATGATACACATGGATGTCTAACCAACCAAGCTCTAATACTCAATTGAGAGGTGTTAAACCAAGGTTGGATTAAACCCAATGTGTAAAGTTTCCATGTGCAAGAGGATTTTAACTTCAGCTTTTTGAACTAAATTGTTCACTTAAATGCAAAGGTGGCCCATTTCAAAAAGAGAGTTCAAACTGTTCATTCAAAATTCGTATTTGCAGTGGCCAACTCAAAAATCAGGTTACACATTCAAATTCCTCAGGTCCAAAATAGTGGGATGGCAAAGTTTGAGAAAATTTGGAGTTACTTTGATAGGTATGTCAAAGAGGCATTGAATTTAATTGGAATTTGAATTCAAAGTCGAAACTGAAGTAAACCTTGTCAATTTCCCAAATCGGGGTCAACTTTGAACTCCTCAGGACTGAAGTTTGTAATGTGCCAAATTGGAGATATTTTGGGGGATAGAAGCAGTGGGACCCACTTGTCATTGGAAGGGAAGACTTACACACGAAGTATTGTTCCCCTGCTCTCTGTTTCCACTCGTAGCCGCTGAACAGCAGAGGAGCGCCACCGAGGCAGCGTTACCACTAGCTCCGGAGCAGCTCGGGGATCGTTTTCGTTGCTCTTATCGGCTCAAACCGGAATCTTTTCACCCCACTAACCGACCCCGCAGCCTGTTCTTCCTCCTCACGTGCCCTACTCGCTGAGCTCACGACCGCACGGAGCAAAACCGTCGGTTCACCGACGCCCGGCCGTAGCTACAAGTTGCACGCCAAACTGAGCTCCCCAACAGAGTCACCATACCTCCCTCTACGTGCCCAAAGCAAGAACGAGGCGCTAGCTCCACGGGAACCCTGGTGTCGAGCTTGTTTTCCTCCACGGCGCCGTGTGAAGCCGCCGCGATAAGAACTCGTTGCCCGGCGGCCACAATCCATCTCCCGTCGAGATGTAAACACCTAAAGGTTAGCCAATAAACCCTCTTCCTTCCATGCAAACCCCGGAACCACGCCGTAGCTCGTCGCACCGCAATTTCACACTTTTGTCGCTGACATGCAATATGAACCGTGGGGAGAAACTCGAAAAATTCTTCTCACACGCTGCACCACTCAACACATAACATAGCAACCTACTACTAGACGTCCATGTGAGCTCAGGGGATCAAAAACCACCGAGAACCGTCGAGCAGAGCCACTGTTCGTCAAGTTTTTCGAAAATCGCCAGATATTGACCTAGCCTGACGGTGAGGTCCTACTTCTGACGAGTTTCAGCGAGATCAGCGTGTGGAACCGAGTTCTCCTTGGTGCAGTGGTGCTAAATTAGCAAATGGCGAAGCTTTTGGTGCATAAAAGAGCCCTAGCTACATCGCCGGACATGCCACAGCCATGGTCGCTGTCGCACATAGGTTTCTGGCCATCCTCGGTCCGAGTGAAGGCCGGCAAGGTGTTCCCCGCACGAACATATGTAGTGGCGGCGAAAATTAGCGAGTTCAGAGCACCGGAACCCCCTCCCGGCGAGGTCTCCGGTGAGCTCGGCGGCGGGCCGGCGCAGGAGGCGAGAGGTAGAAGATGACGGGGCTGGCCCACACGTCAGTCACTGTTGCAAGGAAAATTGATCTTCTGTGGCACCGGATCCAAACTGTGGCTGTGCGAGGGGATCTCTGTGGCCCTGTGTGTCGGTGGCTCTGGTGGCGCCTCGTCACCCCGGACCCGGTTGTCAGAGTTTAAACTTTTCTCGGTTTATTTGAATTCCCAGATTTAGTTCAAACTTTAGAATCTCATAACTTTTGCTAGGAAACTCCAAATTGGGTGATTAAAATTGGGTTAGATTCAGCTTGAACAGATCTTCAAAATGTGCAACCCAATTTGTATGAAAGTCAATAATATATTCTGGAAAATTCTTTGAAACTTTTCAGTAAAAGAATTTTGGAGAGAGTTTGGTTCATACAAAAATCCCCAAATTTTGCCATAATTTTCCATAGGCTATTATTGAACTCCTGCTAAATTTTCAGCTCATTTGGAGTTGATTTGTGGTATGAAAATTCAGAATACATCTTGTTGTGTTCGAAAACTCCAGAAACTTTTTCAGAGTTAATTCATACTTTGAAAAATCAGTGCTGGGCAATTCCTAGATCCAAAATTCCTAGGAAAAATATGTTTGAAATTTTGGTTCACTTGAATTTGCATGAAAGTGCAAATTTATTCAGAGTTCATTCCTTTTTGCCTAAATGCTTAGGAAATTGTTCTGGATGAACTACCCATTGAACAATTCTGAATTTTGGTCCAGAATGTTTTCTTGTGACAGGTAACTCACAGGAAAATTCTCAGATTATTTTGAGCTCTGGTTCAGTAGGTTTCTATATACCTTTCTTAGTGGAAAATGCAACAATTAAGAAGAACCCTTAGCACTTAATCCCACTTGGCCAAATCCATTCTTTATCAACTAGATACACTCCATTCCAACTTCTAAACAGAGTTCTGTTCTCCACTTGTAGTTATATCTTGATCACAAAGAATTTACAATGTAATACATATGCATGTTCATATCGTGTAGTGATTAACGTGGAGAAGTGGGAAGAAAGTGAAGCTTGGATCAAAGAGCAAGAAGAGCAGTGATTAAGCTTCAAGTCATCAGCAACTAAATGCATAATTATCTGACTTTAGTCACACGCAAAACAAATGCAAGCTCCGGTTTGCATTTAAGGTTTTTTATAAAGTTTTTACTTTGTTCACTATTATGGTTTAGAGTTTGTTTGTGCACTAGGTCAGGAATGATTTATACTCCAACTGCATGACCAAATAAAACCTTGAGTCCAGGGTAGAAGAAGTATCCCTGCTGTAGAATATTGCCATGCTAAATAGGTTATGACATCCGGTAGAAGTCGAGTAGTGGGAATCTACTCGCGAGCTATAGTTCGGGATCACACGGGTATGGTGTAAGCAAGCAAACTAAAGTTTATGTTTCTAAAGATGAGACTGGGCAGAGGGTGTAGGCAGCGACAAGATGAGGTCTTGGTCGAGTAGTTGTGGGGAACCCCTTCCGGGATCCACACTCCAGGATACACATTGGGTGGTGCCGTGCGATGCGGCACCCAACAGCATACACGAAAAGAACCATAAACGTACAAATTCTTTTATTTATCAACATAGTGTCTTTTACAAAATAATGTACCACGAGGGTACACGCAGCAGAATATACATACACACTTACTCTCGGTCCTAACTAAGCAAAAGAGAATACGTCCAGCCCGCGGACGCTTCTTACTAGCTTCCACAAAGATGAGTGCAGCGGCAGGGTTTCCGGTGAGTCTCTAATGGCTCACCGAACAACCATCTTCATAGCAAATTTTATAACCTGCAGAACACTAATAATGCAACCGTGAGCACGATGGCTCAACAAGACTTAACCGACACTCCTAACCATGAAACTCTACATGCAGGGATTACTAACATAGGAAAATATGATGCAATAACGACACACCTACATGTTAATCCTTACTTTCAGTTTAATAGCAGCAGATTATTATGCCTTAGGCAGCCCTCACATCGGAAGTCCACAATCAAACAAGAAACGCTTTCCTCCAATGTGGTGATGCCCAAAGTGGAATATAAACTTAATGAGCTCTACAACTATAGCATACATGGTTGGAAATACAATGAATTTAAGAACTTCACGACAGCAATGATTCATTTCACTTCATCTGGAAATAATTACTACGTCACAACTCAGTGAACAAGTGGTACTCATATAACCGCGAGGGATGGTGATTGCAATCAGGACACACCCGGAATACACGACACATACACCCGCCTCGAAAGACTCACGCGAGCTCTTTCTTACGTTGTATGCAGCAACCTTTCACCCGTCACTCCAATGCCGAAACAGTTCCGCCGACCCATCAGAAGGGCCACTACATGGAACACGTCGAAGTTGCTCCGCTAGCGAGTTTACACCTCTAACACCAACCGCCAAAGGACGGCCGTATAAGTTTCGACATGAGAGTACCCGAGTTACATCGGTTTATCGGGTCCCATATATCCGATATGCATCCGGTACTGTTCAAACTTGCTCAGCAGGGCGGCATACGCATCGGTCCTTAACTGACACAAACAGAGCTATGACCATACAGGCCCAACGTCCTGCTGCTCCTACTCTCTGCTCGGTCTCATTTTCTTTTCCAGAACTTTCATTCTCTAGAATCAAACCCCGCTGAACCAACATCCTAAACTCGCGAGTAGCTTCCAACTACCCGACTTGTACCGGATCCTATACAACTTAAGCCTAGCCGAAGCTACATGAAGGTAACCTATTCTACCCTTTAACTCCAAGGGTTTGTGGGTCATGCATTTGGAGTATCAATCACATTGACCTAATGCACAATACATACTAGACCCATAAAAGTGATACAAAGCAAAATATAACTAAAAAGTTGTTAAATGCAAACCGGGGCTTGCCTTATGTTGCTGCAGGTTTATTTCTACTTTATAGTCAGTAGCTTGGTGATGATTAAATCTTCAACTTGCTGATCCGAGTCGAGTTCCTCGTTGAATTCCTTCGTCGTGTTTCCTAACGATATAAATATGGACAGTTTTAATAGGAGTAACTGTGATTATAAAACCAATGTGCTTTGGGAACTAAGAATGGTTTAGACCAAACTCTAAAGTGAGTGAAGAGCTCTGTTATGGACAAAAACAGAGAACTTTGTCTGGCAGTTGATGTTGGTTGGAGTAAAATTCAAAGAGTTATATCTAATGGACATAAGAAAGTTAGTGGAAAGAACCAGCAGAAAACTGGAGAAGATGATCTCAATTTGCTCTGAAATTTTTACAGTGGACCATATATCTTACAGAGGTATGGCTTGCAAAAGTTCAGACAAAGTTGATGGAAGATGTGGTCTAGGGAATTTTCTTACTATTTGGCTTCTCTGAAATCCTATGGCAATTATAGTGTCTTTTCATGCTCCAAATTTGGTTTTTCAGAAACTTGAGAGTCTCATGAGTCCATAGGACTTGGTTTCACCATTTTTTGGAGCTTCCTACACGGAGATATGAATTTTCCAAACTTGGTTAAAAGTCTGAAAATGTCTCTGTTCATTTTCCCATTTTTCAGAGACATAGAGGATTCAAATAACATTTGGCCAAGCAAATGGAGTCCAATTCCTCTAAACATTTTACTGGAGTTCAAGGATTATTGGAAGAATGTCATGCCCAAATTTGGGAATTTTCCAATTAACATAACTCCTGTAAAAATTCATACAAGATTTTCTTAAATGAATTAATGAGCCAAATCCAAGAATTTTCCTAAACATTGGGCTGCACCCCTTGATAGTACCCATTCAGAGGAATCCAACAAAATTTGTTTCACAATTTTTGGACACTCCTACACAAAGTTATGGCTCTCCAAAGTTTGAACTGAAATGGGAAAATCTGGAAAATGTTTAAATGCTGACAGTGGGTCCCACT
This sequence comes from Neostapfia colusana, assembly GCA_030760725.1. Lineage (NCBI taxonomy): Eukaryota > Viridiplantae > Streptophyta > Magnoliopsida > Poales > Poaceae > Neostapfia > Neostapfia colusana. The sequence continues at coordinate 22,497,195 of JASWHV010000006.1, read as the reverse complement.
CGTCATCCCTAACCTCCAGCCACGCGCCAAACAGTGCATGGGCGGCTCCCTCCGGCGAGGTCGCCAGAAATGACCTTCCCGGCCACCTCCGGACCCCCTGCTGGCCGCCCCCCTATTTTTCCCCATGCTGAACTCGTTGGTGAGGTCGCCGGCGGCTGAAACCCGCCGGAAAATGGTGCGCACCGGCAACAGCTAACCCTAGGGCTCCGGCGAGGTCGTGCACGGTGATTTCTCCACCAAATGGTCGGTTCTTGAGCTCTAAAGCACCAGGGAATCATGGAGAAGACCGATATGAGGTCTAAACAGGCCGGGGAGAGCTCCAAACCTATCGGCACCGTGCACCCGACATGGTTCAGTGGTATACCCTCAAAAAGAACTCGAATTCCTCGCGCCACACTCAATTTCTTGGTCTAAAATCGATGGAGGAGGTGTGCTAGGCAGTTAAGAACTTGTGTGCGGAGTTTGAAACACAACCAACACGAATTGAGGACGAATTTTGCAATTCCTTACCTCAAGGTCAGTTTCGGCCGCCCGGGAGAAAAACTTGAAATTCTCCCTCTGTGATCAATGGCTTGGGCTGAGTTTTGGAGGTGAGCAACTAGCCTTGTAGGTGCACCTATGGGGTGGCTTGCTTGGGCGTGATCACTGCTGGTTCCGGCTGGCCACGACGACCAGTTCAGTTTTTTCGGCGTTCACCCGAGAGCTGCAGAATCTTCGCTGATTTCCGGTGCTAAGGAGCTCGGAGCCGTGGGGAAAAGTTGCTGGCCGGCTATAGCACTGGTGGGCGCAGCTTTTTCGTGTGGAGAGCTCGGGCAAAGGAGGAGCAGCGCCGGTGTGTAATCGATTCAAACAGAACCAGCGCTGTGTTCTTCTCGGGAGGGAAGCAGAGAACGTGCACGAGCGAGAGAAAGCAAAAGTCGGCTGTGGCACTCGTCGTGTGTTGATCAGACCAGCAAAAGATCAGGCAAAGCAGGAGGTGGCACCCAAAACTTGCCCCCGACTTGGAGCTCACACCATTAAATTCAAAAGTTTAAATTCCCTCTCGTTTTCTCGGTGTGACTTGTAGCTACACTTGCTTGAGTTTTTGGGATTTCACATCCCTCCCCCCTTAAAAAGAATCTCGTCCCGAGATTCATAAAGAAGAGACAAAGTGGTAGAGAAGGAATTACCGGATATAAGTGGACAGCAAGTCCGGATAGTATGAACGGAGATATTCTTCACTCTCCCATGTTGATTCCTCCGCGGTATGATTGCTCCATAATACCTTATAGAATTGGAGCGTCCGATTCCTTGTCGACCGAGACTTTTCATCAATAATCCGGATTGGATGCTCGGCATAAGAGAGATCCGGTTGCAATGTCTCGAGATCTTCATTGCGGACAGCAGTGGTATTCTTGAGACATTTCCGAAGCTGAGAGACGTGAAATATATCATACACCCCAGCGAGATTTGTCGGTAGCTCAAGCCGGTAGGCTACGGGTCCACATTTCTCCGTGATAGCAAATGGACCAATAAACCGGGGAGCGAGCTTCCCTTTTACACCGAATCGGTGAACTCCCTTCATTGGAGATACGCGGAGATATACGTACTCTCTGACGTTGAAGTTCAGCGGTCGACGTCGCTGATCTACATAACTCTTCTGTAGAGATTGAGCAGCCTTTAAATTTGCTTGAAAGACCTTAACTCGTTCTTCGGCGTCATTGACAAGGTCAATCCCGAATGTCACTCTTTCACCGGATTCGCACCAATTCAGCGGTGTGCGACATCTCCGGCCATAGAGAGCCTCATACGGTGCCATCTTGATACTCGTTTGATAGCTGTTGTTATACGAGAATTCCGCCAACGGTAGATAAGCATCCCAGTTCTTACCGTGGTGGATGGCACACGCTCTCAACATATCTTCCAAGACTGGATTCACCCTCTCGGTTTGTCCATCGGTTTGAGGGTGATATGTGAAGCTTCTAAGCAATTTGGTTCCCAAAGATGTGTGCAGCTGTTCCCAGAAACGAGAAACAAACAGTGCACCATGATCTGAAACTATTGTTCTTGGAACTCCACACTGGCATAATATCCGTTCAATGTATAGCTCCGCATATTTCTTGGCATTGAATCCCACATTCACCGGTATGAAGTGTGCTGACTTGGTTAATCGGTCAACGATTACCCAAACTGAATCATGCTTCCGAGATGTGAGCGGCAGTCCGACAATGAAATCCATACTCACATCTTCCCACTTCCATGCCAGAATATGAAGGGGCTGCAGCAAACCAGGTTTCTTCATGTGATCTGCTTTCACCCTTCGACACGTATCACACTCGGATACGTAATTAGCTATTTCCCGCTTCATCCGTGTCCACCAAAACTTGTTTCTCAAATCTTGGTACATCTTGTTGCTTCCTGGATGAATGGAAAATTTTGATAGATGAGCTTCGTCTAATATCTTCTTACGAAGCTTCATGTTCCTCGGTACGACTATACGGTCCTTGAACCATAGCGTACCATTCTCATCTTTCCGGAAGCACTTAGCTTCTCCCTTGTCTATTCTCTTCCGGAGATGGGCCATGCCCTTATCTTTCTTTTGAGCTTCTACAATTTCATCATGAATTGTAGGAATGAGGGCAAGGTTAAACAATGACCCATAGGGAACCAAGCGCAGGCTCGGTTCTTGTTCTTCTTCCATTGCAGCCATGGTTAGATTATGCACATGTGATTTCCGACTAAGTGCGTCGGCAACCACATTCGCTTTTCCAGGATGGTAATGAATCTCCAGTTCATAATCCTTGATTAGCTCTAACCATCTTTGCTGCCTCATATTTAATTCCTTTTGTGTGAAGATGTACTTTAAACTCTTGTGGTCCATGTAGAGGTGGACTAAGTTTCCAAGCAAATAGTGCCTCCACATCTTCAGAGCAAGAACCACAGCAGCTAGCTCGAGATCATGTGTTGGATAATTCTGCTCATGATTCCTAAGCTGCCTGGATCCATATGCGACCACTCGCCCTTCTTGCATAAGCACGCAGCCAAGGCCGATGCCGGATGCATCGCAATACACATCAAAAGCTTTAGTCGTATCGGGCTGCGCCAAGACTGGGGCTGTTGTGAGGTGCTTTACCAATACTTTGAACGCTCCCTCACATGCTTCACTCCACACATATTTGCTGCCCTTCTTCAGAAGTTCCGTCATCGGTTTAGAGACCTTGGAGAAATTTGGAATGAATCTCCGGTAGTAACCCGCTAAACCGAGAAAGCTACGGACTTCGAGGACTGATTTTGGTGAACTCCAATTCAGCACTTGGACAATCTTGCTCGGATCAACCGCAATGCCCTCCACAGGAATAATGTGCCCAATAAATGGCACTTGATTGATCCAGAACTCACACTTGCTGAATTTTGCATACAATTTGTGATCCCGTAGGCGTTGGAGCACAATATGCAGATGTTCGGCGTGTTCTTCCTCCGACTTAGAATATACCAGAATATAGTCGATGAAGACCACGACGAACTTGTCCAGCTCCGGCATGAAGACTGAATTCATCAAGTACATAAAATGAGCCGGAGCATTAGTGAGTCTGAATGACATGACGAGATACTCATATAACCCGTATCTCGTCGAGAATGCAGTCTTGGGTATGTCTTCCGCCCGGATTTTTATCTGGTGATATCCAGACCGAAGATCCATCTTCGAGAAAATCTTAGCACCCACTAGTTGATCGAAAAGCATATCGATACGTGGTAGTGGATACTTGTTCTTGATCGTTACGGCATTTAGTGGGCGATAGTCCACACAGAGCCTCAGAGTTTCGTCCTTTTTCTTGACGAACAGCGCGGAGCATCACCACGGTGATGAACTGGGTCGAATGAACCCTTTTCTTAGCAGATCATTCAGCTGCTCTTTCAGCTCCGCAAGTTCCTTCGGTGCCATTTTATATGGCCTCCGAGATATGGGTGTGGTTTCCGGTGCTAGTTCAATTTTGAACTCCACTTCACGTTCGGGCGGCATGACCGGAAGATCATCGGGAAACACGTACGGATATTCCCGGACCACTGGAATGTCCTCCATTTCTTAGCTTCAACAGTGTGGACAGCAGTGACTTCCGGTGCAACGTTTCTCAGAACCAACGTGTGTTGCCCGTGCTTCTTTGAATTCAGCTGCACCGTTCGTGAACTAATATCAAAGATAGCTTGGTGATGTGTCAACCAAGACATTCCCAGGATTATGTCAATCCGCAAGCCTTCTAGAATGATGAGTGTAGTAGGATATATCCGCCCATCCAAACATATAGGCGCTCGAGCAACGATTCTGCCCGCTGTCCTACTACCTCCCGGTGAATTAATCTGATAAGATGCGGCCAAGGTGGTTGAGGGTATTTGGTGCTTAACCACATAATCTTTGCTGATAAAATCATGTGTAGCACCCGAGTCGAACAACATGAACATGGGCTGATCACGTAGGCTGAACATACCCGCAAACACGGGTTCAACATCTTCAACTGCCATACAGTTTATATTTCCCACTTTCAGTTCTGTCCTCCTTGGCTGACCATGGAATTTCTTTGCAGCTTGAGATGACATGATACTGCTGCTTTACTGGGTCAAGTATGTCAAACTTTCCAACTAACAACAAGGAATGATGAAAGATAACTAATGACTATGTCATGGAACTTAGAGAAGTACAAACCTTCATGTCCACAACAAGCCCTAAGTTACATGGGCAATGAACAATGCTCTGTTCAGAATGACCATTTGACCTAATTCCCAGAATTTGATTATGAAAATGGCACTTTCATGTCTCAAGGTGAATATCAAAGTTATATGTAACTTCAATACCTTTCCAACGAGTATTCATTTACCTTCTTATCAATTCTGGATCAGGAGTTGTGATATTTCAAAGTTGACAGAAATCTGGAACAATTTTGACAGCACCTCCTCTGAAAGTGTCTGTTTTGTCCGGAAGATTTCATAAAGTTCTACCCCAAATCTGTAGAAACTTTGAACTACAAAGTCGTAGCACATATCACAAACTTTCCAACGGTGTCTTACATGACACTTAGAGATTTTTCTACAAGAAATTATGGTTGAAATACAGAAAATTCCAGAGAGCATTTTTTGCCTGCCCTGTTTTTGGACAGTTAACACTCATCTGAGATTCTCATCCATTTGGAGGGAGATTCTGTTCGGGAGTTCTACAGAAAAGTTGTAGAAGACTTCATACGCTTTCCAGAAATGTACCCCTAACCTCCATTGGTTCAACCAATCAAAAGTTATGCCCTGATCAAGTTCAGCAAAAATTCTGCTAAAAACAGGGGAGGTTGTTTCTAATGGTTTGAAATGGAAACTATACTCCCAATTGAATCTTAGTTCAATACAGGAGTTAATTAACCCCTAATTGAATCCTAGACTCCAAAATTACTCTTTTCTTTGAAATCTTTCTTTTTCATGCAGTTAAGAACATTTCACGGTACTACGTTTCCTCACCAAATAAAAAATCCTAACCGGCGTTACACCGGCATATACGTCTCAAGGGGTGGTACTAAAACGATCACTCACACACGTGTTCTAAACGACATGTTCTACTCGTGGTTAAGGTAGCTGCAGAAAAACAATCAATAGTGATGCACACAAAGGTTTTCCATTTCAGGCAGGTCCATATCATGGTAAAAACATACGCCCCGTATCATTGCCATACATGCCGTCCTTGAGTCAAGTCACGTCTCAAGGTACATGGTCGCGTTTTCACACCACACGACATGGAACCCGAGTAGAGCATGAACGGGTCGTCATGGTTGGGAATGTTATCAACCCAACGGATACCACCTACTACCTCATGACCGTTGAGGCACGCTGATGGCGAGCGCTGCGTATGGCCCTTTGAACATTGAACGTTCAAGAGTTGCATACTATCGTGTTGCTTACCACACGATGGGGTATTCTCACTTTTGCCTAAAGAACGCTGGAGATCAGCGTTTTCATATGCTCTCAGAACCATAGAGAGGTTCAGAGACTCATATTAACTACCGTGCCAAGCCACGGTATACCATTCCATACTATTACTCGTATGGCGAGTTACCGCAATTGATCCGCCTGCGGTGGCATACCTTACCTCTTACCTGATGTAGGTGCGTCATTACAAAATTGAAATACTGAATATTAACACACTGTTAGCTTGCCACCTTAAGTAACTATGCTACTAATAGTCCTTATGTGGGCATACTACACGTTCCTCACTCGTATACTTCAAATTTTTTGAAAATAAGCTCTTTTCATGCGTGCTATTCCCAATGTGGCTCTGATACCACGCCTGTGGGGAACCCCTTCCGGGATCCACACTCCAGGATACACATTGGGTGGTGCCGTGCGATGCGGCACCCAACAGCATACACGAAAAGAACCATAAACGTACAAATTCTTTTATTTATCAACATAGTGTCTTTTACAAAATAATGTACCACGAGGGTACACGCAGCAGAATATACATACACACTTACTCTCGGTCCTAACTAAGCAAAAGAGAAGACGTCCAGCCCGCGGACGCTTCTTACTAGCTTCCACAAAGATGAGTGCAGCGGCAGGGTTTCCGGTGAGTCTCTAATGGCTCACCGAACAACCATCTTCATAGCAAATTTTATAACCTGCAAAACACTAATAATGCAACCGTGAGCACGATGGCTCAGCAAGACTTAACCGACACTCCTAACCATGAAACTCTACATGCAGGGATTACTAACATAGGAAAATATGATGCAATAACGACACACCTACATGTTAATCCTTACTTTCAGTTTAATAGAAGCAGATTATTATGCCTTAGGCAGCCCTTACATCGGAAGTCCACAATCAAACAAGAAACGCTTTCCTCCGATGTGGTGATGCCCAAAGTGGAATATAAACTTAATGAGCTCTACAACTATAGCATACATGGTTGGAAATACAATGAATTTAAGAACCTCACGACAGCAATGATTAGTTTCACTTCATCTGGAAATAATTACTACGTCACAACTCAGTGAACAAGTGGTACTCATATAACCGCGAGGGACGGTGATTGAAATCAGGACACACCCGGAATACACGACACATACACCCGCCTCGAAAGACTCACGCGAGCTCTTTCTTACGTTGTATGCAGCAACCTTTCACCCGTCACTCCAATGCCGAAACAGTTCCGCTGACCCATCAGAAGGGCCACTACACGGAACACGTCGAAGTTGCTCCGCTAGCGAGTTTACACCTCTGACACCAACCCCCAAAGGACGGCCGTATAAGTTTCGACACGAGAGTACCCGAGTTACATCGGTTTATCGGGTCCCATATATCCGATATGCATCCGGTACTGTTCAAACTTACTCAGCAGGGCGGCATACGCATCGGTCCTTAACCGACACAAACAGAGCTATAGCCACACAGGTCCAACGTCCTGCTGCTCCTACTCTCTGCTCGGTCTCATTTTCCTTTCCAGAACTTTCATTCTCTAGAATCAAACCCCGCTGAACCAACATCCTAAACTCGTGAGTAGCTTCCAACTACCCGACTTGTACCGGATCCTATACAACTTAAGCCTAGCCGAAGCTACACGAAGGTAACCTATTCTACCCTTTAACTCCAAGGGTTTGTGGGTCATGCATTTGGAGTATCAATCACCTTGACCTAATGCACAATACATACTAGACCCATAAAAGTGATACAAAGCAAAATATAACTAAAAAGTTGTTAAATGCAAACCGGGGCTTGCCTTATGTTGCTGCAGGTTTATTTCTACTTTATAGTCAGTAGCTTGGCGATGATTAAATCTTCAACTTGCTGATCCGAGTCGAGTTCCTCGTTGAATTCCTTCGTCGTGTTTCCTAACGATATGAATATGCACAGTTTTAATAGGAGTAACTGAATTATAAAACCATTGTGTTTTGGGAACTAAGAATGGTTTAGACCAAACTCTAAAGTGAGTGAAGAGCTCTGTTATGGACAAAAACAGAGAACTTTGTCTGGCAGTAGATGTTGGTTGGAGTGAAATTCAAATAGTTATATCTAATGGACATAAGAAAGTTAGTGGAAAGAACCAGCAGAAAACTGGAGAAGATTATCTCAATTTGCTCTGAAATTTTTACAGTGGACCATATTTCTTACAGAGGTATGGCTTGCAAAATTTCAGACAAAGTTGATGGAAGATGTGGCCTAGGGAATTTTCTTACTATTTGGCTTCTCTGAAATCCTATGGCAATTATAGTGTCTTGTCATGCTCCAAATTTATTTTTTTAGAAACTTGAGAGTCTCATGAGTCCATAGGACTTGGTTTCACCAATTTTTGGAGCTTCCTACACAGAGATATGAATTTTCCAAACTTGGTCAAAAGTCTGAAAATGTCTCTGTTCATTTTCCCATTTTTTAGAGACATAGAGGATTCAAATAACATTTGGCCAAGCAAATGGAGTCCAATACCTCTGAAAATGTTACTAAAGTTCAAGGATTATGGGACAAATGTCATGCCCAAATTTGGGAATTTTCCAATTAACAGAACTCCTGTAAAAATTCATACAAGATTTTCCTTAAATGAATTAATGAGCGAAATCCAGAAATTTTCATAAACATTGGGCTGCACCCCTTGATAGTACTCTTTGAGAGGAATCCAACAAAATTTGTTTCACAATTTTTGGACACTCCTACACAAAGTTATGGCTCTCCAAAGTTTGAACTGAAATGGGAAAATCTGGAAAATGTTTAAATGCTGACAGTGGGTCCCACTCGTCATCCCTAACCTCCAGCCACGCGGCAAACAGAGCAGGGGCGGCTCCCTCCGGCGAGGTTGCCGGAAATGACCTTCCCGGCCACCTCCGGACCCCCTGCTGGCCGCCCCCCTATTTTTCCCCATGCTGAACTCGTTGGTGAGGTCGCTGGCGGCTGAAACCCGCCGGAAAATGGTGCGCACTGGCAACAGCTAACCCTAGGGCTCCGGCGAGGTCGTGCACGGTGATTTCTCCACCAAATGGTCGGTTCTTGAGCTCTAAAGCACCAGGGAATCATGGAGAAGACCGACATGAGGTCTAAACAGGCCGGGGAGAGCTCCAAACCTATCGGCACCGTGCACCCGACATGGTTCAGTGGTATACCCTCAAAAAGAACTCGAATTCCTCGCCCCACGCTCAATATCTTGGTCTAAAATCGATGGAGGAGGTGTGCTAGGAAGTTAAGAACTTGTGTGCGGAGTTTGAAACACAACCAACATGAATTGAGGACGAATTTTGCAATTCCTTACCTCAAGGTCAGTTTCGGCCGCCCGGGAGAAAAACTTGAAATTCTCCCTCTGTGATCAATGGCTTGGGCTGAGTTTTGGAGGTGAGCAACTAGCCTTGTAGGTGCACCTATGGGGTGGCTTGCTTGGGCATGATCACTGCTGGTTCGGGCTGGCCACGGCGACCAGTTCAGTTTTTTCGGCGTTCACCCGAGAGCTGCAGAATCTTCGCTGATTTCCGGTGCTAAGGAGCTCGGGGCCGTGGGGAAAAGTTGCTGGCCGGCTATAGCACTGGTGGGCGCAGCTTTTTTGTGTGGAGAGCTCGGGCAAAGGAGGAGCAGCGCCGGTGTGTGATCGATTCAAACAGAACCAGCGCTGTGTTCTTCTCGGGAGGGAAGCAGAGAACGTGCACGAGCGAGAGAAAGCAAAAGTGGGCTGTGGCACTCATTGTGTGTTGATCAGACCAGCAAAAGATCAGGCAAAGCAGGAGGTGGCACCCAAAACTTGCCCCCAAAGTCCCCTGCCGGTGTGCTGTCGGGAGCTGGAGCGGGGAAGGAAAAACAGAGTCGGTTCATTTCAGTGTGTGTATGACATGTGGGGTCCACCTCTCCCTCTTATCCCCAATTCCTTTTTAAAATAGCAAACGAGCTCCAAATTTGATAAAATTTGGAGGACAGGCCAAAATAAATATGAGGAACACAATGGTGCACTCAAATTTGAATTTCGGTGAAGTTAGAATTTGAAACTGCGATTTAAATTCAAATTCGAATTTTTTCCGTTTAAATTCCAACAATTAGGAAATCCTTTTAAAATGCTCTGAAAATTTGCTGGGCTATTATTGGATGTGTGGAGAACCAAATGATAGCTTTAGATCTCCGTGTTCGGGAATTTTTGCAAGTTCAAGTTTCGACTTGGAGCTCACACCATTAAATTCAAAAGTTTAAATTCCCTCTCGTTTTCTCGGTGTGACTTGTAGCTACACTTGCTTGAGTTTTTTGGGATTTCACAGTAGTCCTGCCTGTGTCGGTTAAGGACCGCTCTCGTGTGCGGCCCCGCTGAGCAAGTCTTGAGTTGTGTATCGGATGCTTACTGGTATATGGGACCTAGGAAACCGATGTACCGGGTTAACTGAATTGTAGAGGCATACCGCATCGTCTCGTTAGACCTATGAGTCCGAGACGGCGTGATCAGTTCTACAGTCGGGTGTCCTGCGAAAGGTTGCCACATACGACGTAATAAAGGATGCCAGATTTGGGTCTTCAGAGTCGGGCAGAAGTGTCGAGTAAGCCAGGCAGTGTTTGATTCGAATCACCGTCCCTCGCAGATATGAGTACCGCTTGCTCACAGTGTTGTGACGTAGTAATCAAAGTTGTGTGACAACAGTTTGCATGATTTATATGCTGTTATGATAATTTGAATTGCATGAAAACCATGTATGAAGTAGAGATAGAGCAAACTAAAGTTATTTTCCACCTTGAGACAAGTAACATTGGAATGAAGCGTTTCTTGTTTGATTGTGGAGTTCCAATGTTGCTCGGCGCATGGTCATTACTATGATGGCTAAAATCTAAAAATTAAGGATGAACTCGTAGGCGAGTCTTTAGCAACTTACTTGTTTATGTCTTAAGTTACCTTCATATAGAGTTGCATGCCTTAGGAGAGAAGGTTAAGTCTTGCTGAGCCTTTATGCTCACTCTTGCAGAGTGGTTGTTTTGCAGGTAATCCGCCGTATACCGTGATGGGTTAAGCATGACAGCACCATTCTTGGCTGCATGGTCACAAGAAACCCTACTCGCCGCCAATTACATTTCCTGCTGCTAGAAAGTGGTATCCTCGGGCAGGATATCTCTTTTGCTTCTTAGCTTGGTTCGTGACAGTAGTCACAGTTGTAATTCCGCTGCGACTCTGATTTTATATTCCGATGTTGTACATTAGAGTGTATATTACTATTTGTAAAACAAATATCTTGTTTAATACACACTTGTGTATGTCTTGGATTCATTTCTTTGTGTGCTAGTCGGTGTCGCCTAACACGGCACCACCCTATGCTATTCCTGGAGTGTCAGGGTGGCATGCCCCCACAGGCGTGTTATTAGAGCCGCATTGGGAATAGCACGCCCGAAAATGAACAAGTTTTCGAAAACTAGGAATTACGAGTGAGGGATCGGTTAATGCCCACATAAGGAGTACTATTAGCATAGCTAAGTAAGGTGGCAATTCTAACTTATGTGTTACTATTTTGCATTTCAATTCCGTAATGACGCACCTACGTGGAGGTAAGAACGGTAAGAAACACCACCGGAAGCGGATCAATTTCGGTTAGCTCCCTCATGCGAGGAAAGTAGCATGAGATATTCCGTTCGGCAATGAATGGAAAGTGAATATGTTTCCTAAGACTCTTCATGTTTTAGAGACATATGAACGACACTAGCCTCCAGTGCGCAAACCTAGGGGCAAGAGGAGGAGACCCCATCGTGTTGTTTGTAACACGAAGTATGTGCTCTAGGACTCTGCATGTCCTATGAGGCATACGAAAGCGCTGTTCCAACAGTGTGCTTAATTGCAAAGGTGTGGAGCCCCCTTCGGGTGGTGAGTAACCCGATCATGTACCTTGAGACGTGGCTTAACTCAACGACATCCCGTATGGCAATGGTATGAGGCGTATGTTTTTACTATGATATGGACCTGCCTGAAATGACAAAACCATGTGTGCATCACTATTGGATGTTCTTCTACAGGTACTAACCACGTTTACGTATCTCGTGTAGCACACATTTGTTAGTGATCGAGTAGTGCCACTGCTTAAACGACTGCCGGTTATACTGGTATAGGTTTTTCTTTGGTGATGAAACGTAGTACCGATATGTGATGAAAAAAATTGCATATATGATAAGGTAAGGATGTAGGACTGAATAAAAGACCCAACATTGAGTTGAAAGAAAAAAATTGAACTTAGGTTGAAGCAAACAGCAAATTTTAGCACTCATGCCCCTGTCGAAGTGAAGAAGCGTTAACCAGAATCGAGCTACCAAAACAGAGCATCCTCTGTTTTGGGCAGCAGTGTCGCTGGATTTTGCCAGGGAATAACTTTAGTTCCATGTAACCAAATGGAATGTTCTTGACATGGATGGAAATATTAGGAAGTCCTCTAGATAGTTATTTACAAAACCAGGGCAGAATCAAACTGCAACCGCGTGGAATTCTCAGATTTCTAGAACTGGTCAGAACCAGGACAGGGCAAAAATGCTCTCTGGACTTTTCTGACATCTGGCTATAAGTGTTGACAGAAAAATTTCATAGGGTCATACCTTATACCGATGGAAAATATGGGAAATATCCTACAACTTTGTTGTTAAGTGTTTTTCCATATTCGGTTTGGAATTAAATTTTATTGTGGGTTCAAATCAGTCACTTTTAAAGGAAATGCTGCAGAAATTTTCCAGGGTTTCTGTTGATTTGAAAACTTCATATTTGTTGAACCAGAACAGATATGAGGGACCACAAATAAGCGTTAGAATGATACTAAAGTTTACTAAAACTTTGGTATTAAACTCAAGTCAAGAATCTGTAGTTAACTTGAGTAATTTTTGGAGGTTGTGTGAACTGGTCAGGGTAGTCAAGCTGATTAGTTTAGCATACATAAGATTTGTTTAAACATGAATGTGGTTATTCTTTCATAAAGTTCATGATATGTTCATATTTTACTTGTCTTTACTTACTGCTGGGATAGAATTTTGATTGACTCAATTTATTTCGTGCAGTATGGTATGCACACATTCTCAAATGGAGCTTGAAGGTTCGAGTCGAGGTGGGAATGACTCGACTTCATCACAAGAGGCGTCGCCAACCGGATTGGCGGAAATTATGGCGAAGATGATTGAAACTCTCCAAACTCTAGTTCAGCAAGGGATAAATAGAGAAGCTCAACATCACATGCCGACCCAGAGTACTTGGATTTCTTGGCGACACAACCGCCGGTATTTTCCGAAACGGCTGACCATTGTGAAGCAAATCATTGGTTACGTGTCATTGAGTCCAAGTTTGGGTTGATTCAATGTGACAACTTCCAGAATACTCTATTTCCCGCTCAGCAGCTTCACGGCTTTGCTGGAGCCTGGTGGACAGAATATCTTGCTATCCAACCAGAAGGGCATCATGTCACGTGGACGGAGTTTTGGGATGCATTTCGTGCTTGCTTCGTTCCTGCTGGCATAATGCAAACAAGTCTTGATGAGTTCTGGAATTTAAAACAAGATGAAATGAGTTGATTATGCAAAGGAATTTAACTGCTTAGGTCAATATGTACCTGATTATGTGAAATCACCAGCCATGAAGAGTTATCATTTTTAGCGAGGGCTGAATGTTAGGCTGCGATGTGAGTTGGCTCAAGTTAGCCAAAAGAAATTTGATGAGTTTGTTAGCTGTGCTATCACTCAGGAATATTATTCCAATCTCTTCCTTAAAGAAAAGAGGGAGATGGACTCATCACAGGATGAATGCAATCATATACCTCAGAAGTAACAGTTGGTAATTTGTTCACCTTCCGGTCGAGAGGTCCCACAAAAGGAGCAGTCATTCTTGGAGTATGACCACTCTTATACTCCACAGAGATTTTATTTACCTCCCCCACAGAAACAACTTATTTCTTGTGCATCCCAGTTGATGAGGACATCACAACATTGAATACTCACATTGATATACAAGGACCAATCACAAGAGCACGAGCACGGTTACTAAATCAGCAGGTGAACTCGTTCCTAACTTCCGACCTATGTGAGTTTGAGAATGGATTGCTATTTAATGATTTAATTGTTATTAGGAACCATGGACATGATCAACAAGTAAAGGGAGGAGGATTTGGGGACGTGAAGAACCAGATGGGACGTCCACAAGTTGATGGAAACAGTCGCCAACTCGGACTCGAGTTCAACTCGGAGTCCAGGAGCGGTCCATCTTAAAAAGGACGCCCAGGATGCATACGGACTCCGTTTTTGACGTTCTACATATGCATGGAAAGATGAGAAGATAAACTTTTCAATAGTTCTGGTCCCACAATAAAATTCTCAATAAGTCATTGGAAATTGTCAAAACAAATCGAATTCGGAGTTCTGTCCGGTGTTGCACCACCGTATTGGGCTTTTGGGCCTTGTATCCCGTATGAGTCCATTAGGGACACGTCTAAGGGTTTTATGGACGAACCCTAGCCTTTAAATACTGCAGCCGCTGGCCATATTCGGTGGGTTTTGCTTAGATTAAACACTTTCGCCGTTCTACAGTTTGTGAGACCCCAATTTCGCAATTTCAGATTGCATCTTCATCGTTCTTGCTTGTGTTCTCGGTTGCACCTGCAGGAATAGCCTTCTTGGCGAGGTCAAGCGTGTGAAGCACGGTTGATAACCAACGGAGCAGTGGTGTAGTGATTGCAGGGGTATTCGGGTCTGCTTGAGTGCCTCAGATCATCAACGTCGAGATCTCCACTTCAATCAACCTACCTTTCGGAAGATCGGGCCTAAACTACTCATCACCAGTACCAACAATGTGCACCAGAATATTATTCCCCTCAAGACATTGAAGATGATCAGGGTGATTTCTCAGCTGAACCGAGTGGTATCCCACTTCAAATTGACAATGAACACAACGTCAATGAAGCAACTGAACCAAGCAGCAACTGATGTCTGCAGGTCCAGTTCTAAAGAATGATCTTGGACAGCAAATAAAAGCCATGTCCAAAGTGGGAATTGTTAACTATGTGTCAGTCGACGATCTGCCCAAGGGAGGACCAGTTCTCGCGGGCAGATTCACATTAAATGACAAGCCGGTTGTCATTTTCTACCACCCTCATTATTCTCGAAGATCAAGGAATCGATGCCATATTGGGAATATCACAGTTAAATTTCCATAGGGCTGTTCAGGACATCGAGAACCGGAGTGTTCATTTGGACTCTACACTTCACGGGCGTCACACTTTATTTCTTGGCAAAGCTGTTTCTGAAGTCCCTGAAGTATGTAACGCCGAAGCTTGCAAGTTAGAAGACATTCCAGTAGTCCTTGAGTATCCGTACGTGTTTCCCGAAGATCTTCCAGTCTTACCACCTGAGCGCGAGGTGGAATTTAAAATAGAGTTGATACCGGGAACCACGCCGATATCTCGGAGACCATACAAAATGGCTCCGAATGAATTAGCTGAATTGAAGGAGCAACTAAAAGATCTGATGGAAAAGGGGTTTATTCGTCCAAGTTCATCACCATGGGGTTGCTCTGCTTTATTTGTAAAGAAGAAAGATGAGACGCTGAGGCTATGCATCGATTATCGTCCGTTAAATGCTGTGACGATAAAGAACAAGTATTCACTACCAAGAATTGATATTCTCTTCGATCAACTAGTGGGTGCTAAGGTTTTCTCCAAGATGGACTTAAGGTCAGGATATCATCAAATCAAGATTCGAGCGGAGGATATTCCTAATACAACATTTTCGACAAGATATGGACTCTATGAGTATCTTGCCATGTCATTTGGGTTGACCAATGCTCCGGCTCACTTTATGTATCTTATGAGCTCGGTGTTCATGCCGGAGTTGGATCAGTTCATCGTGGTATTCATCGACGATATCTTGGTCTATTCCAAATCATAGGAGGAACACACTAAACATTTGCATATTGTGCTCCAACGATTGAGAGATCACAAGCTCTATGCAAAATTTAGTAAATGTGAATTCTGGATCAACCAAGTGCCATTTCTTGGACATATTATTTCAGCTGAAGGCATCGCTGTTGATCCAATCAAGATTGAACAAGTGCTGAAATGAAAGTCTCCAACATCAGTCCATGAAGTTCGTAGCTTCTTAGGTTTGGCAGGATATTATCGGAGGTTCATCCCGAGCTTCTCCAAAATCTCTAAACCTATGATGGAGGTACCGAAAAAGGGCATCAAATATGATTGGAGCAAGCCATGTGAGGAAGCTTTTCGAGCGTTGGTGAAACACCTCACAACAGCCCCGGTGTTCGCTCAACCGGATACAACCAAGCCCTTTGATGTTTATTGTGATGCGCCCGGCATCGGACTTGGTTGCGTACTCATGCAAGGAGGACGTGTGGTCGCATATGGGTCACGGCAATTACGGAATCATGAACAACATTATCCAACTCATGATCTTGAGCTTGCTGCCGTGGTATTAGCATTGAAAATGTAGAGAAACTACCTATTGGGAAATCTAGTTCATCTCTACACCGACCACAAAAGCTTGAAGTACATATTCACTCAAAAGGAGTTGAATGCGACAACGGCGATGGTTAGAGCTGATCAAAGACTATGAGATTGAAATTAATTATCATCCGGGCAAGGCAAATATGGTTGCCGTTGCACTCAGCCGAAAATCTCATATTCACAATCCGACCATTACGCCGATAGAAGAGGAAGAACCAAGTCTCTACTTGGTTCCATTTGGAGCTCTACATAATCTAACTCTCATACCCACATTAAAAGAGGAGGTTATGAAAGCTCAAAAGAAAGACAAGGGCATGTCTCATATTAGGAGAAGGTTGAAGAACGAGGAAATAAAATGCTTTTGGTTAGATGATGAAGGTACCTTATGGTTCAAGGACCGGATAGTTGTACCCCGTGATATGAGACTTCGGAAAAAATTTTTGGATGAGGCTCACTTGTCCAAATTTTCTATCCATCCAGGCAGCAACAAGATGCATCAAGAATTGAAAACTAAATTTTGGTGGACCCGGATGAAACGTGAGATTGCTAAATACGTATCAGAATGTGATACGTGTCGGTGAGTTAAAGACGACCACATGAAGAAAGCAGGAATATTGCAACTACTAAGCATTCCGGCATGAAATTGGGAGGATATTAGTATGGACTTCATTGTCGGATTACCTCTCATGTCTAATAAGCATGACTCGATTTGGGTGATCGATTGATCGCCTGACCAAATCAGCACACTTCATCCCGGTACATACGGGATTCCATGCCAAGAAGTATGCGGAGCTGTATATTGCAAGAATATTGTGCTTACATGGAGTTCCCCTTACGATCATCTCCGATCGAAGCACGTTGTTCGTTGCTCGTTTCTGGGAGCAGCTACATGCCTCATTGGGAACCAAATTGATTAGAAGCTCTGCATATCATCCTCAAACCGATGGGCAAACCGAGAGGGTGAACCAAGTTCTCGAAGACATGCTTCGAGCATGTGCCATACACCATGGTAAAGACTAGGACGATCATCTAATGATAGCGGAATTCGCTTATAACAATGGATATCAAGCGAGTATCAAGATGGAACCTTATGAAGCTCTCTACGGCCGGAAGTGCCGCACACCCTTGAACTGGTGTGAATCTGGCGAGAGAGTTATTTATGGGATTGATCTCGTAAATGAAGCTGAAGAGCGGGTAAGGCTTATTCAAGCAAATCTTAAAGCTGCTTAATCCAGACAAAAGAGCTATGCGGATAAGAGACGTCGTCCTCTGAACTTTCAAGTTGGAGACCACGTATATCTCCGTGTATCTCCTATGAAAGGAATTCACCGATTTGGTGTGAAAAGAAAATTAGCTCCGCGTTTTATCGGTCCCTTTGCTATCATCGAAAGATGTGGACCCGTAGCATACCGTTTGGAGCTACCGGCAGCCTTGACCGGAGTTCATAACGTCTTCCATATATCTCAGTTGTGGAAGTGCATAAAAGTTCCAACGGGAATTTTTACGGAAGGCATAGCAGATTTAAAGATGGACCTCACTTATGTTGAGCATCCAACCCGGATAATTGATGAAAAGACTCGCGAGACAAGAAACCGGACATTGCGGTTCTTCAAAGTGCTATGGGAGAATCACACGTCCGAGGAAGCTACATGGGAAAGCGAGGAGTATTTACAGTTCAATCATCCGGAGCTATTAGAAGCTTATGTCCGATAGTCATCCTCCCCACATTGTTCTTAAATGTGAATCTCGGGATGAGATTTTTTTAAGGGGGGAGGAATGTAGAAGTCCCAAAATGTGTAAATGAAAAAACTTGAGTTGTGAATAAAGTTGGGTTCATATTCAAGAAAATGGGACTTACTATACCTTTTTAACACATGATGATACACATGGATGTCTAACCAACCGAGATCTCATACTCAATTGAGAGGTGTTAAACCAAGGTTGGATTAAACCCAATGTGTAAAGTTTCCATGTGCAAGAGGATTTTAACTTCAGCTTTTTGAACTAAATTGTTCACTTAAATTAAAGGTGGCCATTTCAATAAGAGAGTTCAAACTGTTCATTCAAAATTCGTATTTGCAGTGGCCAACTCAAAAATCAGGTTGCACATTCAAATCCTCAGGTCCAAAATAGTGGGATGGCAAAGTTTTAGAAAATTTGGAGTTACTTTGATAGGTATGTCAAAGAGGCTTTGAATTTAATTGGAATTTGAATTCAAATTCAAAACTGAAGTAAACCTTGTCAAGTTCCCAAATAGGGGTCAACTTTGAACTCCTCAGGACTGAAGTTTGTAATGTGCCAAATTGGAGATAGTTTGGGGGAGAAAAGCAGTGGGACCCACTTGTCATTGGAAGGGAAGACTTACACACGAAGTATTGTTTCCCTGCTATCTGTTTCCACTCGTAGCCGCTGAAAAGCAGAGGAGCGCCAGCGAGGCAGCGTTGCCGCCAGCTCCCGAGCAGCTCGGGACTCGTTTTCATTGCCCTTATCGGCTCAAACCGGGATCTTTTCACCCCACAAACCGACCCCACGGCCTGTTCTTCCTCACGCGCCCTACTCAATGAGCTCACGACCGCACGGAGCAAAACCATCGGTTCACCGATGCCCGGCCGTAGCTACGAGTTGCACGCTGAACTGAGCTCCCCAACAGCGTCGTTGTACCTCCCTCGACGTGCCTGAAGCAAGAACGAGGCACTATCTCCACGGAAACCCCAGCATCGAGCTCGTTTTCCTCCACAGCGCCGTGTGAAGCCGCCGCGACAAGAACTCGTCACCCGGCAGCCACAGTCCATCTCCTGTCGAGTTGTAAACACCTAAAGGTTCGCCAATAAACCCTCTTCCTTCCACACAAACCCCGGAACCATGCCGTAGCTCGTCACGCCAGAATTTCAGACTTTGCCACCGACATGCAATATGAACCGCGGAGAGAAACTTGAAAAATTCTTCTCACACGTTGCACCACTTAACACATACCTAGCAACCTACTACTAGACGTCCGTGCGTGCTCAGGGGATCAAAAACCACCGAGAACCGTCGAGCAGAGCCACTGTTCGTCGAGTTTTTTGAAAATCGCCGTATTTTGACCTAGCCCGACGCTGAGGTCCTACTTCCGACGAGTTTCAGCGAGATCAGCATGTGGATCCGTGTTCTCCTTGGTGCAGTGGTGCTGTACTAGCAAACGGTGAAGCTTTTGGTGCATAACAGAGCCCTAGCTACATCGCCGGACATGCCGCAGCCACGGTCGCCGTCACGCATAGGTTTCCGGCCATCCTCGGTCCGAGTGAAGGCCGGCAACGTGTTCCCCGCATGAAAATATGTAGTGGCGGAAAAATTAGCGAGTTTGGAGCAGAACCCCCTCCCGGCGAGGTCTCCGGCGAGCTCGGCGGCGGGCCAGTGCGGGAGGTGAGAGGTAGAAGATGACGGGGCTGGCCCACATGTCAGTCGCTGTTGCAAGGAAAATTGATCTTCTGTGGCACCAAATTCAACTTTGGATGCGTGAGGGGATCTCTGTGGCCCCGTGTGTCGGTGGCTCTGGTGGCGCCACGTCACCCCGGACCCGGTTGTCAGAGTTTAAACTTTTCTCAGTTTATTAGAATATCAGATTTAGTTCAAACTTTAGAACCTCATAACTTTTGCTAGGGAACTCCAAATTGGGTGATTAAAATTGGGTTAGATTCAGCTTGAAAAGATCTATCCAAATGTGCAACCTAATTTGTATGAAAGTCAATAATAAATTCTGGAAAAGTCTTTGAATATTTTCAGTAAAAGAATTTTGGAGGGAGTTTGGTTCGTCCAAAAATCCCCAAATTTTGCAAGAATGTTCCTTAGGATATTATAGGACTCCTTCTAAATGTTCAGCTCATTTGGAGTTGATTTGGGGTATAAATTCAGAATACAACTTGCTGTGTTCAAAAAGTCCAGAAACTTTTTATAAAGTTATTTCATACTTTGTAAAATCAGTGCTGGACAATTCCTAGATCCAAAATTCCTAGGAAAAATTCATGCATTTTCCTGAGCTATGTTTGAAATTGTGGTTCACTTGAATTTGCATGAAAGTGCAAATTTATTCAGAATTAATTCCTTTTTGCCTAAATGCTTAGGAAATTGTTCTGGATGAACTACTCTTGAACAATTCTGAATTTTGGTCCAGAATGTTTTCTTGTGACAGGGAATTCAAAGGAAAATTCTAAGATTATTTTGAGCTCTGGTTCAATAGGTTTCTATATACCTTTCTTAGGGGAAATGCAACAATTAAGAAGAACCCTTAGCACTTAATCCCACTTGGCCAAATCCATTTTTATCAACTAGGATCCACTCTATTCCAGCTTATAAACAGAGTTCTGTTCCCCACTTGTAGTTAGATCTTGATCACAAAGAATTTACAATGTAATACATATGCATGTTCATATCGCGTAGTGATTAACGTGGAGAAGTGGGAAGAAAGTGAAGCGTGGATCAAAGATTAAGAAGAGCAGTGATTAAGCTTCAAGTCATCAGCAACTAACTGCATAATTATCTGACTTCAGTCACCTGCAAAATAAAGGCAAGCTCTGGTTTGCATTTAAGTTGTTTTATAAAGTTTTTACTTTGTTCAGATTATGGTTTAGAGTTTGTTTGTGCACTAGGTCAGGAATGATTTATACTCCAACTGCATGACCAAATAAAACCTTGAGTCCAAGGTAGAAGAAGTGTCCCCGCTGTAGAATATTGCCATGCTAAATAGGTTATGACATCCGGTAGAAGTCAAGTAGTGGGAATCTATTCGTGAGCTATAGTTCGGGATCACACGGGTATGGTGTAAGCAAGCAAACTAAAGTTTATGTTTCCAAAGATGAGACTGGGCAGAGGGTGTAGGCAGCGACAAGACGAGGTCTTGGTTGAGTAGCTCTGCCTGTGTCGGCTCAGGACCGTTCTCATGTGCGGCCCTGTAACACCCCAAAACCTGTTAAGAGGGGAATTTAAAAATTTTTGGACGTATTGCATGTGATGCAGAAATTCAAATTCAAATTCAACTCAAAACAGAAAAGAAAAAGAAAAAGAAAAAGAAAAAAAACAAAACCCCTGGCCAGTGGGCCGAAACCCACCAGCCGGCCCACCCGCCCCCGCGCCAGCCCGCAGCCGCGCGCTCCCCTCTCTCTCTCACTGACACGCGGGACCCGCGTGTCATCCCTCACCTCCCGCTCGCGCCAACAGCCGGACTCCTCCGCGCGCACCCGATCGCAACCGACTCCGGAAATCCGCGTCCCCAGCCCGACTCCCGGTCCCAGACGACTCCGGCTCGATCTAAACAGACACGCCGCCCTCCCTCGTCTATAAAAACGCCGGCATCGCCCCGTTTTTCCCCCACGATCGGCTGTTTTTCCTCCTGGTGAGAACCGAAGCTTCGATCACCGTTTTCTCTCGATCTCTGCTCGGATTTTCCGATCTAACGCGCTGATCGTGTTCCACCGCCTCCGGGGAATCATGCAGGTGCAGAAGACTCGGTGGTTTGCACTCTAGGCACAACTCCGCTGAGCACCACAGCGATTCCATCTCGGACCTCGTTGCCAACCGCCTTCCAGGACCTCCGAGCTCAAGAAAACCCCGAGGTGAGATCCCCGACCTCCCCTCTACCGATCTATGCCATGAAATCCTAGTTTTAGGAAGAATAGACGAAGATCCGAAGTTTTCCAGCGAGATCGCCGCCTCCCGCCGCCGCGCGCAGCCGGGCAGCGCCGCCCGCGCACGGTCAGAGCGACGTGGCCGCTTATGCTCCGTCTATTTTAAATCGCACGGTAGAATTAAAACCCGCGCGTACCGGTTCGGCGATCTAATCTGAGCCGTCTGTTTAAAATCGGACGGTCCACGTCGGCCCCGCATTATAAAGGCCAGGATTCTTATGCGCTACCCCCTGGGGATCTCGGAAAACATGAGCTAGCCCCGGAAACTTCTGATCTAACCCCTGGAACTTCAGAAATTCATGTAAATTCAATTAAAAATCAGTTTTAGCCCCTGGACTTATTAAAAATTAGGAAAACCCCTCTGTTATGTGTAGTTAGACCCCTGGAAATATATGAAATAATATAATAGACCCTGTAGTGGGGTGAGTTTACTTTTTTTTTAACCCTATATGATATTAAATTTAGGAATTTGAATATGTGATTAGTATTTAAAATTTAAAAGGTGAGACAAACTCATTGTAAATTCAAATTTAAACTCTCCTAGCACTTGAAAAACTTTGGAGTGAGTTAAAAATAGATTTTAAGCTGAAATGAATCTGTCTAAAATTGATTGTTCACATTTATTAGTTATAGGGACACATTTTTAGGTTAGAGAATAATTCTAAAAATTGGTAAAATAAATTTAAATTAGTTCACAACAGAGGAGAAGTTCAAAAATATATTATTTAATATTTTAGATCAGAACCTATTCTGTTTAGATGATATGTCTTACTATTTTCATAATAAAGTTCACATTTAGGCATAGAAAATAAATCTGAAAATATAGGAAAATAGGTATGCATAATTAGAAAATGATAAATGAAGTCTCCAAATCCAAAGATTTCAGTTTAGGATTTGGTAGAAGATCTGAAAACCCATTTGGAGTAGGAAAATACCTTCCATGCATACTTGGTAGCTAAGAAGTGTATCAATTGAATATAAGGAATTTGTTCAAATTGGAAATTCACATATATTGTGCAAACAGAAAATCTGAATACAAAAGTTAGAAATCATATACATATGTTTAAAAGTGCATGTAGACCAAAAATCAACACATGTAGAGTAAACACAACACATAGAAATATGAATGACTATCATATGTATGTATGTGTGGAGTGAAAGTGTGAACTATGTCTTATGGATTGTTGTTTTCTTTTTGCTATGTGTGTTGGCATGAGTAGAACCTGCCCCAGAGCAAGTTCTTCCCTTCCAAGATCAGGACTATCCATTCCCAGAGAAGCAGGAAGAAGACAAGTGTCCTTGACCACTTTGATCCTATGCTAGGATGAGTAGATAGAATTATTTGCATTGTCAATTGAAATATGAAACCCATGCTGGAAGTTTCCCTAGAATTGCATTATCTTGTTTCCTTGTAGCTTGGGTTGGGATTTATTTTATCATGTCATTTATTTATATGTTTATGCTTAGCCATGCTTAGAATGGGATAATTGGGGTATGAGATCATCGATTTATTTACCTTACTCTTGAATGAGATGTTATGAGTTATGTAGAGGTAGGGATCAAGGCAAGTTGGATGATTTGGTTGGTGCTGGGTGCACGAGACTCGGGTTTGTGTTTAGTACTTGCCTGGATCCTAAGGACCGGTTCATGGAGCATGTAACCTGGCTTTACCGTGTGAACCACATGCTGAGATGGGGCAGCTTGACCAATCAATTAGGTGTATCCCTGGCGTAGTATGGGTGTGTTGGATGGTGCGGGGAATAGGTGTCAGCTGGATTACCGTATGAACCGCAAGGCTCAAGAGGGGGCCACTGCAGTGGGGTTGGAGCCTCTTGTATGCTGTTAGGGGTGAAACCTCAGTGGGCCCACGCTCATCGGAATCCCTTTGTAAAGGCTTCGTAGTGATCTCCTGGCTACACACCTGGGAAGTGTGAATGTGGTTCGTGGCCACTGGCATAATGGAGGTTCTTTTAGTCCACCCGGCAATGGGGGATGAAATCACTACATGTGGGTACAGTGGTGCAAACTCTGCAGAGTCAAAACTGTCATGACAGCCGTGTTCACGGTCAAGAGCGGCTTGGACTTATTCATGATTAGAGGATGATGACTTTGGAAGTTGTGGATGTTAAGCGGGGAGCTTAACATTGGAAATGATGTTATGGTTATTTGATTATGATGATGGGATGGGAGATTGGGACCATTTCACCTATGTAGTAATGTAGGTGCTTAATAAGCTAAGGTAGTAGGTAATAATTGCGTAGTGCTTTAACCATGAGTTCAACCTCTCCTTGTTCTAGCCATGCATGACATAACTTTCCCACACTTGCTGAGTACCAACGGTACTCAACCTTGCATATTTGTTGGTTTGAATTGCTGCTCAGGTCAAGGGGATGATGTGGTGTTCAATGACCAAGACTTCGGACCCGAAGAAGGATCCTAGGTTCATGGAGCCCCCCGGGCAATGCTTGTGACGGAGCCCACAAGAATAATTATTCCGCTGCTATTTTTATTTACATGTTATGAACTTATTATCATCCATCGAGACATATGCTATGTATGACTTATTTATATTCGACACCTGACTTGTAATAAATGATGCTTCACTATTTGTCATCACATGTATGAGAAAATGATCCTGGCATACATGTGATATTCACTTGGTTGTTCTTCGGAGAAACCGGGTGTGACAGAAGTGGTATCAGAGCCAGGTTTGCCCGTAGGAACGTGGACCTAGGTAGAAATGGACGTATTTAAGGACCCTATTTTCTTAAAAAACTATTTTCCAAAGGTGTGGGTTGAAAAGTGTTATTTAATGGGGTCACTTTATTCATCTTACCCCAACTTTCATTCAAAATAGGATTTTTGTTTAAAATCTTATCTAACTTAATTTTAAATGCTTTATGTTTTAGATGGTTCGCATGATCCGTACCGCCCGCAAGTCCACCAGAGGGAGAGTTCCTGTAGTTGCCCTTGCCCTGAGAGAGGAGGACCGTCCGGTGACGTATCTCTCCTACGGATTGGCAGTAGGAGGCTTGTTGCGCCGTCTTCGACGCATGCTCCAAGCCGCTGGCAATACGGGCAAGCTAATCATACACTACAGCTCCACCCGAACCATCCGTGAGAAGCGGGAAGAGTGGAGTTCAGAAATGAGGATTATCCACGAAAATCAGCTGCTCAAGATCCACCGCTCTCCAGCTTGTCGAGCGACACAGGTCGATGCGGAGAAGGATGTCACCTGGGAGGCAATCACCTGCCAGAGTCACATCTACCGTCGCCACCTGGACAGGACTGAGTACATGTATGTCCTCCAGCGTGAGAGTGGTACAACGGAGTACAAGTACCCGCTAGTGCAGCAAGGGACTTCCCATGAGCATATGGACTTGTGCTTGGAGGATGCTGCTTGCTCAGCACTCGACTGCAGGAGTGTCAGCAGGAGCTTCAGGATGTACGTGACACCCTGAAGGAGACTGAGGCGTTGCTTCGAGCCAGCTTGAGGGCGAGAGAAAGAGGAGATGGGAATGAACTGTGTGTCACCGTGATTGACACATGGACTCCTGACTCCTCGGATCGCCGGGCGAGCAGGCGTCGCCGCACTTCTCCACCAGCAGCTTTCCCACCCAAAGCGGAGTCAGAGGGCAGCCGCAATAACGAGGAAGATCCCGAGGAGCCAGCTCAGTGATACAAGTAGTGTAGAGTCCTTTCCATTAGTTTAGCAGGTTGTCGAGTAGTCGAGTCGTTACCTTAGTTAATGGTGTGTTAATGCTTGGTGTGTGACGTGAGTTGTGGAAGCCATGGGTGTTTGTCCACAACCTCATCTTCAGGAATGTTTTGCTTTCGTGTGTGAACCCATATGAATTAAGGGTGCATTTATGTTCGCGTAAGACATGAAACTCTCAGAAAATATAAATGAAATAAGGTCTCAAAATTTTAAAGTCTAAACAAGCAAATTGGGAAGTTAATACGTAATGCTTTAAGTTAACATCTGGTTGATCATGATAGATGGCCGGAAGAGGAAAGGATCGTGCTGCCAACCCAGCCAACAACATCGATGAGGCAGGCAACCCTCATCTTTCTGGAGGACAAGACAGGGGTGGTCGTCGGGAAGGAGTTGATCCCATCCACCAAATGCTTGAAAATCAGAATCAGCTCATCCAGAGCCTGACTCAAGTGGTGGCCAACTTGCACCAAGCTCCACCTCCACAAGCTGCACCACGCCAACCAAAGTTGAGTGAGTTTCTAGGGACTCAACCTCCAAAGTTTGCAAGTGCTGCTGAACCTCTGGAGGCAGATTCTTTAAGTCGGAAAGTGCAGGTCAATAGGTTGAGTTTGAAGGACATGCCTGCAGAATTGAAGGAAGATGTTATAAAACTCAATCTATGTCTGGTGAATAGTGGTGAGGCCATTGCCATGGAAGTGGACTCCACCTTAGAGCAAGACATACGCGATGGTCAAAAGAGTGATGAGAAGATACAAGAACTCAGAGAACTCATCAAGGATAATAAAGCCCCTGGTTTCAGAGAGGATGAACATGGTACGGTGTGGCACGGGAAAAGAATCTGTGTGCCTGAAGTGAAGGAGATCCGTGAATTGATTTTGAAGGAGGCTCATGATTCCGACAATTCCATTCATCCTGGGAGTACGAAGATGTACCATGGCCTCAAGAGCAGGTATTGGTGGTATGGCATGAAGCGAGATGTCGCGGAACATGTTGCCCTATGTGACACATGTCAGTTGGTGAAAGGAGAACATCAACGACCCGCGGGATTATTGCAACCACTCAAAGTGCCTGAATGGAAATGGGAAGAAATCGGTATGGATTTCATAGTGGGACTACCCAAGACCCAATCAGGATGTGATTCGATATGGGTCATTATCGACAGGCTAACCAAGGTAGCTCATTTCATTCCCGTTAAAGAAAGCTACAGCGAATCCAAATTGGCAGAATTATACATGTCAAGGATCGTGTGTTACCATGGAGTGCCAAAGAAGATAGTGTCAGATCGAGGGACACAGTTCACCTCAAGGTTCTGGCAGAAGTTGCATGAAACCATGGGAACTCATCTGAATTTTAGTTCTGCCTATCATCCCCAAACTAACGGGCAGACGGAAAGAACCAATCAGATCGTTGAGGATATGTTGAGAGCGTGTGCACTCAAAAACAATCGGAGTTGGGATAAGAACTTACCGTATGCGGAGTTCTCCTATAACAACATCTATCAGGCTAGTATGAAGATGTCACCATTTGAGACTTTGTATGGGAGGAAGTGCAGAACTCCCCTATTTTGGAACCAAACGGGGGAAAGTAAAGTGTTTGGGCCCGATGTACTATAAGAAGCCGAGGCAAAAGTGAGGGAAATCCGCAACAATTTGAGGATAGCACAAACACGACAAAAGAGCTATGCCGATGTACGGAGAAGAGAGCTCGTTTTCAACGTGGGAGACTATGTCTATCTCAAGGTGTCCCCTATCCGAGGACTTCGTCGGTTCAAGGTGAAAGGGAAGTTATCACCCCGATACATCGGGCCCTTTCAAGTTCTGGAGAGGAAAGGCGAAGTGGCATATCAACTAGAACTACCGGCTCACCTATCAGATGTGCATGATGTATTCCATGTGTCACAGCTCAAAAAATGTCTGAGGACGCCTGAAGATATGTTACCCATGAATGAGGTTGACGTAGCTGAGGATCTGTCTTATGTCGAGCAACCATTCAAGATCTTGGAGACAATGGAACGCCTCACAAGAAATAAAAGAATCCGGATGTGCAAGGTGCAGTGGAAGCATCACTCGGAAGAGGAAGCCACATGGGAGCGAGAAGACGAGCTTAAGGCACAGTTTCCGGAATTGTTTTCCTAGAACCACCAATCTCGAGGACGAGATTTCTTTTAAGGGGGGTAGAGCTGTAACACCCCAAAACCTGTTAAGAGGGGAATTTAAAAATTTTTGGACGTATTGCATGTGATGCAGAAATTCAAATTCAAATTGGAATTCAAATTCAAATCAAAACAGAAAAGAAAAAGAAAAAGAAAAAGAAAAAAAAACAAAACCCCCGGCCAGTGGGCCGAAACCCACCAGCCGGCCCACCCGCCCCCGCGCCAGCCCGCAGCCGCGCGCTCCCCTCTCTCTGTCTCTGTGACACGCGGGACCCGCGTGTCATCCCTCACCTCCCGCTCGCGCCAACAGCCGGACTCC
This sequence comes from Neostapfia colusana, assembly GCA_030760725.1. Lineage (NCBI taxonomy): Eukaryota > Viridiplantae > Streptophyta > Magnoliopsida > Poales > Poaceae > Neostapfia > Neostapfia colusana. Next base: position 22,468,919 of record JASWHV010000006.1, on the reverse strand, counting down.
TCCGCGCGCGCCGGATCGCAACCGACTCCGGAAATCCGCGTCCCCAGCCCGACTCCCGGTCCCGGACGACTCCGGCTCGATCTAAACAGACACGCCGCCCTCCCTCGTCTATAAAAACACCGGCATCGCCCCGTTTTTCCCCCACGATCGGCTGTTTTTCCTCCCGGTGAGAACCGAAGCTCCGATCACCGTTTTCTCTCGATCTCTGCTCGGATTTTCCGATCTAACGCGCCGATCGTGTTCCACCGCCTCCGGGGAATCACGCAGGTGCAGAAGACTCGGTGGTTTGCGCTCTAGGCACAGCTCCGACGAGCACCGCAGCGATTCCATCTCGGACCTCGTCGCCGACCGCCTTCCAGGACCTCCGAGCTCAAGAAAAACCCCGAGGTGAGATCCCCGACCTCCCCTCTACCGATCTATGCCATGAAATCCCACTTTTAGGAAGAATAGACGAAGATCCGAAGTTTTCCGGCGATATCGCCGCCTCCCGCCGCCGCGCGCCGCCGGGCAGCACCGCCCGCGCATGGTCAGAGCGACGTGGCCGCTTATGCGCCGTCTATTTTAAATCGCACGGTAGAATTAAAACCCGCGCGTACCGGTTCGGCGATCTAATCTGAGCCGTCTGTTTAAAATCGTACGGTCCACGTCGGCCCCGCATTATAAAGGCCGGGATTCTTATGCGCTACCCCCTGGGGATCTCGGAAAACACGAGCTAGCCCCAGAAACTTCTGATCTAACCCCTGGAACTTTAGAAATTCATGTAAATTCAATTAAAAATCAGTTTTAGCCCCTAGAATTAATAAAAATTAGGAAAACCCCTCTGTTATGTGTAGTTAGACCCCTGGAAATTTATGAAATAATATAATAGACCCTGTAGTGGGGTGAGTTTACTTTTTTTTAACCCTATATGATATTAAATTTAGGAATTTGAATATGTGATTAGGATTTAAAATTTAAAAGGTGAGACAAACACATTGTAAATTCAAATTTAAACTCTCCTAGCACTTGGAAAACTTTGGAGTGAGTTAAAAATAGATTTCAAGCTGAAATGAATCTGTCTAAAATTGATTGTTCACATTTATTAGTTATAGGGACACATTTTTAGGTTAGAGAATAATTCTAAAAATTGGTAAAATAAATTTAACTTAGTTCACAACAGAGGAGAAGTTCAAAAATATATTATTTAATATTTTAGATCAGAACCTATTCTGTTTAGATGATATGTCTTACTATTTTCATAATAAAGTTCACATTTAGGCATAGAAAATAAATCTGAAAATATAGGAAAATAGGTATGCATAATTAGAAAATGATAAATGAAGTCTCCAAATCCAAAGATTTCAGTTTAGGATTTGGTAGAAGATCTGAAAACCCATTTGGAGTAGGAAAACACCTTCCATGCGTACTTGGTAGCTAAGAAGTGTATCAATTGAATATAAGGAATTTGTTCAAATTGGAAATTCATATATAGTGTGCAAACAGAAAATCTGAATACAAAAGTTAGAAATCATATACATATGTTTAAAAGTGCATGTAGACCAAAAATCAACACATGTAGAGTAAACACAACACATAGAAATATGAATGACTATCATATGTATGTATGTGTGGAGTGAAAGTGTGAACTATGTCTTATGGATTGTTGTTTTCTTTTTGCTATGTGTGTTGGCATGAGTAGAACCTGCCCCAGAGCAAGTTCTTCCCTTCCAAGATCAGGACTATCCATTCCCAGAGCAGCAGGAAGAAGGCAAGTGTCCTTGACCACTTTGATCCTATGCTAGGATGAGTAGATAGAATTATTTGCATTGTCAATTGAAATATGAAACCCATGCTGGAAGTTTCCCTAGAATTGCATTATCTTGTTTCCTTGTAGCTTGGGTTGGGATTTATTTTATCATGTCATTTATTTATATGTTTATGCTTAGCCATGCTTAGAATGGGATAATTGGGGTATGAGATCATCAATTTATTTACCTTACTCTTGAATGAGATGTTATGAGTTATGTAGAGGTAGGGATCAAGGCAAGTTGGATGATTTGGTTGGTGCTGGGTGCACGAGACTCGGGTTTGTGTTTAGTACTTGCCTGGATCCTAAGGACCGGTTCATGGAGCATGTAACCTGGCTTTACCGTGCCAACCACATGCTGAGATGGGGCAGCTTGGCCAATTAATTAGGTGTATCCCCGGCGTAGTATGGGTGTGTTGGATGGGGCGGGGAATAGGTGTCAGCTGGACTACCATATGAACCGCAAAGCTCAAGAGGGGGCCACTGCAGCGGGGGTTGGAGCCTCTTGTATGCTGTTAGGGGTGAAACCTCAGTGGGCCCACGCTCGTCGAGAATCCCTTTGTAAAGGCTTCGTAGTGATCTCCTGGCTACACACCTGGGAAGTGTGAATGTGGTTCGTAGCCACTGGCATAATGGAGGTTCTTTTAGTCCACCCGGCAACGGGGGATGAAATCACTACATGTGGGTACAGTGGTGCAAACTCTGCAGAGTCAAAACTGTCATGACAGCCGTGCTCACGGTCAAGAGCGGCTTGGACTTATTCATGATTGGAGGAGTGATGGTTTTAGAAGTTGTGGATGTTAAGCGGGGAGCTTAACATTGGAAATGATGTTATGGTTATTGGATTATGATGATGGGATGGGAGATTGGGACCATTTCACTTGTGTAGTAATGTAGGTGCCTAATAAGCTAAGGTGATAGGTATTACTTGCGTAGTGCTTCAACCATGAGTTCAACCTCTCCTTGTTCTAGCCATGCATGACATAACTTTCCCACACTTGCTGAGTACCAACGGTACTCAACCTTGCATATTTGTTGGTTTAAATTGCTGCTCAGGTCAAGGGGATGATGTGGTGTTCAATGACCAAGACTTCGGACCCGAAGAAGGATTCTAGGTTCATGGAGCCCCCCGGGCAACGCCTATGACGGAGCCCACAAGAATAATTATTCCACTGCTATTTTTATTTACATGTTATGAACTTATTATCGTCCATCGAGACATATGCTATGTAAGACTTATTTATATTCGACACCTGGCTTGTAATAAATGATGCTTCACTATTTGTCATCACATGTATGAGAAAATGATCCTGGCATACATGTGATATTCACTCGGTTGTTCTTCGGAGAAACCGGGTGTGACAGGCCCCGCTGATTAAGTATTGAGTTGTGTACCGGATGCTTACTGGTATATGGGACCCAGGAAACCGATGTACCGGGTTAACTGGATTGTAGAGGCATACCACATCGTCTCGTTAGACCTATGAGCCTGAGACGGCTCGATCGGTTCTACAGTCGGGTGTCCTGTGAAAGGTTGCCACATACGATGTAATGAAGGATGCCAGATTTGGGTCTTCAGAGGCGGACGTATGTGTCGAGTAAGTTGGACAGTGTTTGATTCGAATCACCGTCCCTCACAGATATGAGTACTACTTGCTCACTGTGTTGTGACGTAGTAATCAAAGTTGTGTGACAACGGTTTGCAAGATTTATATGCTTTTATGATAATTTGAATTGCATGAAACCATATATCAAGTAGAGATAGAGCAAACTAAAGTTATTTTCCACCTTGGGACAAGTAACATTGGAATGAGGCGTTTCCTGTTTGATTGTGGATTTCCAATGTTGCTCGGCTCAAGGTCATTACTATGATGGCTAAAATCTGAAAATTAAGGATGAACTCGTAGGCGAGTCTTTATGCAACTTACTTGTTTATGTCTTAAGTTACCTTCATGTAGAGTTGCATGCCTTAGGAGAGACGGTTAAGTCTTGCTGAGCCTTTGTGCTCACTCTTGCAGAGTTGTTGTTTTGCAGGTAATCCGCCGTATACCGTGAAGGGTTAAGCATGACAGCGCCATTCATGGCTGCATGGTCACAAGAAACCCTGCTCGCCGCTGAATACATTTCCTGCTGCTAGAAAGTGGTATCCTCAGGCAGGATATCTCCTTTGCTGCTTAGCTAGGTTTGTGGGAGTAATCACAGTTGTAATTCCGGTGCAACTCTGATTTTATATTCCGCTGCTGTACATTAGAGTGCACATTACCATTTGTAAAACAAATATCTTGTTTAATAGACACTTGTGTATGTCTTGGATTCATTTCTATGTGTGCTAGTCGGTGTCGCCTAAATCGGCACCACCCAATGCGATTCCTGGAGTGTCCGAGCGGCGTGTCCCCACATTACCATAGGGGAAAAAGACTTGGTCGATCTAGCATTTGTAGGACTTCTACCATGCCACAGGGAGAAGATGAAGGCTTATAGATGTCAACCAAGTTCTGCAAAGAGCTGTGGCGCATGAAAACCGAGCCAAAAAAGGCCAAAGCACACGACCAGTTCAAAGAAGTAAACCACAGAGATCAGGAGAAGCAACACATCAACAACTTCTGGGAAGACTCGGCAAGTGAGGATGAGATGGATGTTTGTGTGGCCGAATGTGTCAAAAACCACAAGAACAAGCCCCTGTCTTGTACATTCTTGAAGCCCAGCCCCGGGATGAAAGAGGAAATCAAGTTCACCTTCGACATGACAAAATGTGATATGCTTTTTGACGTGCTCTTGCAAAACCGGGTGATCAAGCTCAAGAATGGCCATGTTATCCCATCACCCAAGCAACTGCCTAACAAGCGTTACTGTAAGTGGCACGACTCATACTCAAATTTTACTAACAGTTGCAACTTCTTCCATCAACAGGTAAAATCGGCTCTCAATGATGGCCGGTTGACACTCCGTAATGGACACTAAATGAAACTCGACACCGACCCCTTCCCTGTCAACATGTTGAGCTTTGAAGGGAAGAAGATCCTCGTAAGGACTGATCAAGCATCTACAATGAAAGGGAAAGGCATGATCGTGTCTGATGATCTGCACAAGAAAATGATCAAGTCGAGAAACCCTGAAGTTGGCGTTTGAAAACTTAATGAACCAAGAAAGACCACTCTATTCAAGCCAACCTCCGAGTTTATGATCAGCAAGTACTTGATAAGGAAGCAGGAGAGAAGTGTTTTCCAAAGACTTAGAGGCTGCAAGTGTGACAGGTCCCGGGCCTACGTCAACAGGAGTCTTGGGAGCACTCTCGTCAGAATCGGGTTTGGGAGTCATCGGCATCTAAAAAACTGATGATTTTCCAAGATAAACAGCCTTCCCAAGGGGCTCGGGGGCATGACCCTGGAACTATCCGCACCTTGAGAATCCGGTAGTTTTCCAAGGTAAACAGCTTTCCCAAGGGGCTCGGGATGCACGGATACGGGATCATCAGCCGGATGGGCATAGGCACAATACCACAACATGGAAATCGAAGCGAAAACATCTAGATGATGCTGGTACTCCCACTCTGCCTCAGAGACGTGTCGACAAGACCCAGACAGAGGAAAACACAAGACCGGGATAGTATGTACTGATGATCGGGTCGGTACCTTGTGTGATCCAAGATAAATTGGTCACTGACAACTCGACAAGTGATCTAGGACCTCCTATCAAACGTTCTCGGTTGGTGTCTCCGGAAGGTAGGATCATCGTTGGCCCAGGCATTACACCAACACACAAGGACAAGGTGCAAAGGCTGGTTGAACGTGCACGACCTCAACGACGTAGGACATCAACTAGCCAATCCAAGGCAGCTCCAAGACGACTCAGAAGGTGGGACGTAAAGCCAGGAGAAGTAAATCAAAACACGATCAAGGCTGTAGCTCCGGGAACGAAGCCAGAACTGTAACACCCTCATATTCATCAAAATGCATTGCATACATTTTTGAGAAGCATTTAAAAAGAAGAAGAAAATGAAGGAAGGAATATAGAAGCAAATAAATAAATAAAAGGAACTAAAAATAGGAAATAATGAAAATAAAAATAAATAAAAAGAAAAAGAAAAATAAAAAATAAATAAAAATTATAAAACCAGGCCGCCCCCAATTTTTCCCTAACCTCCCCGCCCCCCAAATTCACACTAATTTCCCCAAATCCCCCCTAACCCCCCTAATTTTCCCCTAAAATTCCCCCCAGGGAATTTTTCCCTACATTTGGGGGAAATTCTCCCCAATTTGGCCGCACCACCCTAAGGGGGAAAACTCTAGCTGCCCCCTCCCCTTGGCCGCACCACACTAAGGGGGAAAACCCTAGACACCTCCCTTTTCTTTTTTTTTGGATTTTCTTTTCCCCCAAATAATCTCAGCCCTTGGTGGAAAATAATTGATTAAATCTCAGCTCCTAGCTCCCACTTCTTCCCAAATTAAATCTTAGCCCTTGGAGAAATGAGTTGCTAAAATCCTAGCCCCTTGGCTATTTTCTCCCCTTATAAATAACCCCCCTAGCCGCCACCCCCAGCCCCCAAAAACCCTGGCCGCCGCCCCTCCCTTGCTGCCAAGCCCTGGTCGCCGCCCCCTGCTGGAGTTTGGCCGCCGTCGAAGCTCTGCCCCGCCCCGCCGTCGCCGGAGAAGAAGACCCTGACATCTTGCCCTAGCTGCAGCTATACAATTCTCCAAAGAAAAACCCCAGCTGCTGCCATTGCAAGGGAAAAGGTCCAGCCGCAACGAGGAGAGGAGGAAGAAGAGAGATAGGTCTCCGTCACCCCTCTTACCACGTCACTGATGTTGCTATGCACCCGTTTTTTCTCCACCCCATGCGAGCAGCAATTTCTGCACGTGGGTAGACCACATTCTGGTTAAGTTTTGACGATGGAATTGATCTACAACTTGAGCATAACCACGTCCACACTTAGTTCCATCAGCCTTGTTCATCGTAAAACCCCGTGAAAGCTTACTAAAACTTGCAAGAACACGCGCAAACTGATTACTATAGGCTGCACTATAGGATTTGCATGCATCCACATCATTGCATTATGAGTAAAGTTTGTCCATGACAATTGATTACTGAAATTTTTGTATGTGCGTGGTCGTGAGTAGAAGGACACGCTCAAGAGGCCGTCTATGAGGAACTACAGCACTAAGATTTCGAGACGCTTGAGCAACACGAACCGCGGTAGCAAGGAAAGTGCCCCTTGACCATGTTGAACCTAATTTTTCGAACCGTTTTGCTTGCGAAAATTGCATGCTCGTGTCGACTTGATGGGAAACCCTTTAGTAGGAGTTGTCTAGCTTTGTTAGCCACCCTTGTCGCCGAGAAACATAATTGAGTCAGGTATGGTCGTTTTCTCTTTTGCTTCGCTTAACTTACGGGATACGGGAAAACTGAAACAAAATATGGTTAGCTACTGCACTCATAAAGATTAAAGATGATGAGAATATGATGATGTTAATGAGGATGGAATCAGGGAGATCTAGGCAAGCTTGGTTCATGGATTTTGCTGAATGAGATAGTGGTTTGCTTGCCGTAGATCTTAAGGACCGGTTCATGCGAGCACATGCCAGGAAAACAGTGCCACCACCAGGCCAAATATGGGTGCGGCTTAGCTGACTAATTAGGTGTGTTGCTAGCTTGTTATGTATCATTGGATGGCGCGGGGAATGAGAGTCGAGGAGGACTGCCCTGGGAACTGCATGGCACACGAGGGAGCCCGTGGGTGGGAGAATGGATATTCGAGCCTGCCGGCAAAACGTCAGTGGGTCCATACATTCTAGTAGTCCCTTTGTAAAGGCTATTTTCTGATCTCTTGGCCATACACCAAAGGTTGTGTAGTGGAATAATGGAGGTTCTCTCTAGTTGCCGACGGGTGACGAAATCACGAACTTGTGGGTAAAGTGGTGTCACCTCTACAGAGTGTAAAACTATCATGATAGCCGTGCTTCTGGTTACAAGCACCTGGCCAACTTCCATGATTAGAGGCATAACTTGGGATGGTTATTTGGTATGGTTATGGTGTTGTCATTGGGACTGGTTTCGGGACTGGTTCGGTCATGAATATGAGATTGGATTCGGTTATATGAATATATGTTGATCATGAGCATTGTGAATATGAAATGAACTTGAGGAAGAGCATTGGCTGGTTGATAAATGATGAATTATGATGGTATGGAACATGAGGGATGATGACTTACTTGGTTATGTTGGGAATTAACTCACCTAGATATAGTTGCTGTTTTTATCATGATTGTGAAATAGAACTTGCTTGCTGCAATGAAACCATTTGTTCCCTACCTTGTTTTAAGATACATGTCATATTTTTCCCGCACATGCTGAGTACGACATGTACTCACCCTTGCATTCCCACATATAAATCAGCTACAGGAGAAGAATACTTCGAGGAACAGGTGGAGTACTAGGCGTGCGCACTACCGTCAACATGCCTGTGGAGTTGAAGTTGGAGCCCCATCGTATTTAGTTATTGTCCACTGTCGTTTAGAGTCTTCTGCTGCAGAATAAGTTAGACATTCATGATTGAGTCATTGAGTTATCGTAATAAAGTACTTAAGCACTATTTGTACGTGGTTATATTCTGAAATTCAGTTTGTCAAGTACATGCATATGTGTGATGAACATCCTGGGCACACATGCGCATTCACTTGGTTCATTTTTGGAATTGTGTGTCACAAGAACCTCAATGGTGTCCCACAGGGCTGAACAAGACTCAGAAAAGGCGTGTATAAAGACTTAGAGCCCTTGCACTTGCTGGGAAAAGGGAGGAGGAGCAAAGGGACCATTTTTAATCAAGCACGATAGTGGTCATCAAGAAGACCTGGAAAGAGAAGAGGATTGCCGGAAAGAAGCTGGGAACGACGAAACGGAGGAAGACATCCATGGCAAGAATGAAAACCAGGTTGAAGTGAACATGGTGTTTCATCTACCAGCCAAATTCTGCATTCTAGAGGCTGAGGTGTCCGAGCTTGATCTAGGATCCAAGAACATTGCCCTTGAGAGGCCAGAAAAGCTTGGGCAACACATGAAACCCCTCTACATTCGTGGTCACGTTGATGGAACACCGGTTGGGCGCATGTTGCTCAACGGAGGAGCCAGTGTGAACATCATGCCAGTAATCATGTTTGAAAGACTTGACTACCGACATGATGATATCATCAAGACCATCACAACGTTAAGTGGGTTTGCAGGAGACGCAACGGAAGCTAAGGGAGTGTTGTCCGTGGAGCTCACTGAGGGAAGTAAGACCATAGCTACGACATTTTTTGTCGTCAACGTTCAGAGTAGATACAACCTTCTTCTTGGACGAGATTGGATATATGCCAACGGATGTGTGCCATCCACACTACACCAGCACCTCGTCCAATGGACCGGTGACGAGGTGGAGAAGATCATAGCTTATCTCTCGGCTTGTGTGGTGATAGAGGAGTCGTCCGAGCTCCAACACGACAACATTAGATGTCTCACGGGTCAGGACCTCAACGACTACAATTTTGTAAGTGTTGTAAGGGATGGTGTTGTACCCGTGTGTGTAAAACCGACTGATATCACTCGGCTTAGCAATGTAACTTGAGCATGTTAGATAAACAAGGCCATTTTGAAAGTGCATCTAGGCATCCCTTGTGGGTTTTAGTTGATTTATGACAAACAAATGAGACCCTAACAAAATTATTGAGATGAGCGCAGGTTCTTAAAAGAAATCATGAAGAAAGCACCAAAAAGAAAGGAGAAGGAGGATCCAAATTGATAAGAGCTCAGGACTAGTCCGATTTCCCTGTATTTGATAAACCTACTAAGTGTTTCAGGTTTCAACAAAGCGTAGAAAAGCCTATTCACCCCCCTCTAGGCTACATTCAATTGGTATCAGAGCCAAACTCTTCAAAAGAGACTCACCGCTCGAAGAGACGATATGGACGTCAAGGATGTACACAAGAAGATCGATGATGAAAATAGTAATGATGAAAGGACTCAAAAGCTAAATAAGCTACTCGACGCCATTCAAGACAGTGAGGACGATGATGAGGAGGTGCTCCAACTCAAGGCTCTTCTACGGAAGAAGGCAATCTCCCCAAAAGGGAAGAAGAACATCGATGATGAAAAGAAGAAGAAAGGGGGTAGTCACACAGACTACTCCCGATATCCTTTTGATTATGAGCGTTTGAATTCTAACAATAATCATTACTTATCAATTGCCCTAGGGAAAGCACCTTACTTTGATGGCAATGATTATTTAATATGGAGATAAAACATGAAAATGCACCTTATATCTCTTAACCCAAGTTTGTGGCATATAGTGTGTACAGGGATAGATATCCCGGATGATGATGAAGAGCTGACCCCAAGCCAAGAACAAGCCATTCATCGGAATGCTCAAGCTGCAGCTGTGATCACGTCATCACTAAGCCGAGACGAGTTCACCAAGGTGGATGGACTCGAAACTGCCAAGGAGATATGGGACACACTACAAACTGCACATGAAGGTGATCGTCACGTACGCGAAGCCAAGATAGAAATGATTGAAGGTGAATTGGGAAGATTCACGATAGAAGAAGATGAATCACCACAAGATATGTACAATCGAATGAAGAATCTTATCAACAAAGTCCGAGCTTATGGCAGCAAGAAGTGGAATGATCATGAGGTTGTGAAGTTGATTCTCAGAGCATTCATGCCTCGCAACGTAACTCTTTGCTCTATGATTAGAGAAAGCCCCGGGTACCGGAAGATGACCCCAGATGTACTTCTTGGCAAGATCATCAACTTTGAGATGATGGAGAAGCAAGCCAAGCATGTTAAAGAAATTGCCGATCTCACCTCGGCAAAGAAGAAAGGAGTTGCTTTAAAGTCAACTTGTAAACCAGTATCAAAGGAAGCTCGAGAAGCTTATGGAGAAGACGACAACGATGATGAAAGTAGTGATATCGATGAAGAAGACATGATCCTGTTCATGAAGAAGTTCAAGAAAATAATGAGAAGAAGAAATGGTAGCAGCTCAAATGAAGGAAGACAAAGGGATAAACAAAGACCCAAGATGAGACAGGCGTGCTATAACTGCGGAGAATACAATCACTTCATAGTAGTTTGTCCACATGATGAAAACAAGAAGAAGACAAAAGACAACAAGCCACAACCAAAGAAAATGTTCAAGAAGAAGAAGCAATATGGTCAAGCGCATCTAGGGAAGGAGTGGGACTCCAATGATGAATCTTCATCCGAAGAAGAAGAGGAGATGGCCACCATAGCCATAAAGAAGACTACCAAGAAATCCACTCTCTTCCCAACCATGGGCGCCTGGAAGGACACCGACAACACTTGTCTAATGGCAAAGGAAGGTAAATCAAAGGTACCAACTAAATCTTCCTTCTCGCATTCTTTTACTAGTGATATTGATAATTCTAGTGAGGATGATAACAGTGATGAAGATGAATATATGCTTAGGGGTTTAGACAAAAAGATAGCTGCTAAAATGAAATTTCTACTTGATAAGCTTGTTGTTATGGAGAATTTGGTCAATCGTCAGGAAGATATGATCATCTCCCAAAAGGAGGAATATCTTGAGATTGAAAAGCTTCTTGAACTTGAAAAGGAACAAAATAAATCACTAGAGCTTGAGTTAGCTTCAAGCAAGGAAGCTTGCTTGAAGTTAAAAGACTCAAACACCATCATCAAGGATGAACTTGCTAACTTAACCAAAGTTAACGAGATCCTTGAGGTACAAGTTGAGTAACTCAAGCAAAATGGTTCTTCATCAACTTCTAGCTCACCTTTTCAACACATAAAGTCTGAAAGTAGTATTACTTGCACTTGTTCCAAAAGTGACACTAACATGAAGAAAAAGAAAAACTTGACAAAGGACAAGCAATCTTCTCAAAGTGGCATATTTGACAAGGAGAAGATCAAGTATGCACGCAGTGCATACTCGTTCACAAGACCTCCTAATGTCAAATATGGCATTGGATATTCTAATGGTGAAAAGCAAAACGCTAGAAGTCCCAAGAATAACAAGAGTTGCATTGCCTTTGTCAAGGGAAACTTTTCTCAAGTTAGAAAACTTAATAATGTTGATAAATTTAACACTGTGAACACATATGAACAACAACTTCTATTTAGAACTTTTGATGCTTCACATGTACTTATGAAAAGTAATCTTGGAAGAGTTTATGCTAAATATGTTGGGCCATGCCATGGGAACACCAAGTCTCATGTGTGGGTGCCCAAATAACTTGTGACTAACCTCAAAGGACCCAAGCAAGCTTGGGCACCTAAGACCAAGGCATAAATTGGTTTTGCAGACTTATTCATCCGGTGGAGCAAAATGGGTGCTAGATAGTGGATGCACCAATCATATGACCGGAGAAAGAAGAATGTTCATGGAATATGAAGAAAATGAAATCCAAGCGAAGGCATTTATTTTGGTGATAATAGTCAAGGAAAAGTGCTTGGTACCGGTAAAATTGCAATTTCATCACAACATACTCTCTCTCATGTTTTACAAGTTGACTCCTTGGATTATAACCTTTTGTCCATATCTCAATTATGTGACAAGGGTTATAATTGTTTATTCAGTAATGAGGGTGTGACTGTCTCTAGAAGGAGTGATAAATCAATTGCATTCAAGGGTGTGTTGAAGGGAAAACTTTATCTAGTTGACTTCAACAAAGATAAAGCCGAACTTGACACATGCTTGATTGCAAAGACCAACATGGGTTGGCTGTGGCATAGACGGCTAGCACATGTTGGTATGAGGAATCTTCAAAAACTCCTCAAAGGCAATCACATCCGAGGTTTAAAGGATGTTGTTTTTGAGAAAGACAGGCCGTGTAGAGCGTGTCAAGCAGGGAAGCAAGTAGGAGCATCCCATCCCACGAAGAATGTCATGACTACAACAAGACCGCTTGAGCTCCTTCTCATGGATCTATTTGGTCCAGTTGCCTACATAAGCATCGGCGGTAATAAATACGGTCTAGTCATTGTTGATGATTTTTCACGCTTCACATGGGTTTTCTTTTTGCATGATAAAACAGAAACTCAAGGAACCCTCAAGAAGTTCATCAAGCGTGCCCAAAATGAATTCTCATTGAAGATCAAGAACATACACAGCGACAACAGGACAGAATTCAAGAACACCCAAGTTGAGGAGTATCTAGACGAAGAAGGGATAAAGCACGAATTTTGAGCACCATATACTCGTCAACAAAACGGAGTAGCCGAAAGGAAGAACCGAACTCTCATTGAGATGTCAAGGACAATGCTCGATGAATACAAGACTTCAGACAGGTTTTGGGCTGAAGCGGTTAACACCGCTTGTCATGCCATAAATCGACTATATCTTCATCGGTTGCTCAAGAAAACCTCATATGAACTACTCACGGGTAACAAGCCAAATACTTCATATTTTCGAGTTTTTGGTTCAAAATTTTATATTTTAAATAAGAAGCCAAGGGCTTCAAAGTTTGCTTCGAAGTTCGATGAAGGTTTCTTACTTGGCTATGATTCGAACTCCTACACTTATCGTGTCTTCAACAAAACCTCCGGACTTGTTGAAGTAGCACGTGACATAGTGTTCGATGAAACTAACGGCTCTAAGAAGAGCAAGTTGATCAGTGTGTGCTAGATCAAGAAGAAGCTCCATGTCAAGCATTGAGAACAATGGCATTGGGCGATGTTCGACAACAAGTGCCACCTTGAAATGCGAATGAAGAAAATGAACTACAAATGGAGTAAAGTGATCAAGGGGGAGCTTCCATACAAGATCAACCTCAAGAAAAGCAAGAAGGCCAAAACATCAATGAGGGCAAGTATCCAGGGGGAGAAGAAGATGATAATGAAGATTCAAGACCACAAGTGCCACATCCAAGAGTACACCAAAGCATCCAAAGAGATCACCCCGTTGACAACATAATCGGTGACATCCGAAAGGGAGTAATAACTCGATCTCGCATAGCTAATTTTTGTGAACACTATTCCTTTGTATCATATTTGGAACCATACAGGGTTGAGGATGCATTAAAAGATCTGGATTGGGTGATGGCGATGCAAGAAGAATTGAACAACTTCAAAAGGAACGAAGTGTGGGAGCTTGTTGAAAGACCCAAGTCCAACGTTGTCAGCACTAAATGGGTCTTCCGCAACAAGCAAGACGAACATGGAGTGGTAACAAGGAACAAGGCATGACTTGTGGCAAAAGGGTACTCACCAGTCAAAGTTTTGGATTTCGATGAGACTTTTGCTCCCGTAGCTAGGCTTGAATCAGTTCGTATATTACTTGCATATGCTACTCACCACGATTTCAAGCTTTATCAAATGGACGTGAAAAGCGCCTTTCTCAATAGACCAATCAAGGAGGAGGTGTACGTGGAGCAACCACCCGGTTTTGAAGATCAAGAGCACCCCGACTATGTGTTCAAACTGCGTAAGGCTCTCTATGGCCTCAAACAAGCTCCTAGAGCTTGGTATGAGTGCCTTAGAGATTTTCTGATTGAAAATGACTTCAAGATCAGAAAAGCTGATTACACCTTGTTTACTAAACACTTTGATGATGATCTCTTCATTTGCCAAATCTATGTTGACGATATTATATTTGGTTCAACTAACAAATCCTTTTGTCAAGAATTTAGCAAGATTATGACAGATAGATTCGAGATGTCCATGATGGGAGAGTTGAGTTACTTCCTGGGATTTCAAGTGAAGCAACAAAAGGACGGGACATTCATAAGCCAAACAAAGTACACCCAAGACATTCTCAAGAAGTTTGGAATGGACAAAGCAAAGCCCATAAAGACTCCCATGGCCACAAATGGACACTTGGATCTAATTGAAGATGGACCAAATGTGGATCAAAAGGTATATCATTCCATGATTGGCTCCCTACTCTATTTATGTGCATCTAGGCCTGATATCATGTTGAGTGTATGTTTGTGTGCAAGATTTCAAGCCAATCCTAAGGAATGTCATCTGACAGCCATTAAAAGGATCTTAAGATATTTAGTTCATACACCCAACCTAGGCCTTTGGTATCCCAAAGGTTAAAAATTCAATCTCATTGGATACTCCGATGTAGATTATGCCGGATGCAAGGTAGATAGAAAAAGTACTTCTGGTACTTGCCAATTCCAAGGTAGATCCCTAGTTTCTTGGTCCTCCAAGAAACAAAATTCAATTGCTCTATCCACAGCCGAAGCGGAGTATGTTGCAGCCGGGAGTTGTTGTGCACAACTCCATTGGATGCGACAAACTCAAAGGGATTACGGTTACAATATGAGCCGTATTCCACTCCTTTGTGACAACGAGAGTGCTATTAAAATTGCCCATAACCCTGTTGAGCACTCTAGAACTAAAAACATAGATATCCGGCATCATTTTTTGAGAGATCACTCAATGAAAGGAGACATAGCCATTTCCCATGTCAACACTGAAAAACAACTAGCCGATATCTTTACCAAGCCACTTGATGAAAAACGTTTTTGTGAGCTCCAAAATGAACTAAATATCCTTGATGCTCGAAACGTGCTTGAAAACTTGCATACCTGTATGCCGTCCTCAAAATCATGTTAATTATATTGAAAAATCATCTCTCTCTATTTTTCCTCCTAAAAAACTATGTTAGTTACTTGATCTTGGAGAATCATGGTCATAGCTTGATTGTTGTATGTTTACTGATCATATTCATCTAGAATTTCTGTGTGCCCTTGTCCCTTATCACTTAATAGGAATATTTGAATACATACATATATATGTTTTGTACACTTCTGTACAAGGGACCACGGACTAGTCCGTGATCACCCCGGACTAGTCCGCACTGACAGACTAGTCTGCACTTAGTCCGTTAGACCGGACTAGTCCGGACCACCACGGACTAGTCCGATTTTCTCTCTGACCAGAAAACGGACTAGTCCGATATGGTCCGGACTAGTCCGATATTTCGCCTCCATAACCCTAAGGACGGCTCAAACCTAATCTCCTTCATCCCCACAACCCTCCCCACTCTCTCTCTCCTAACTCAAGTGCTACCAAGGTGAATCTGCAAGTCCTCCATCAAAACCTCTCAAATTTCTGTGGGAATCGATCCCCACTGCAAAGGGATCAAAGACCCCGGACTAGTCCGGATCAAGAACTCCTTCAACGCTTCGAATCGAAGGATTTGGTAAAATTCGCTCCAAACCCTAGAACCTTCGATTTTTCTTGCTTTTGCTCAATTAGCTTAACTCCTCTAGTCAATGCATGCTCTGTTGATGTATTACATGTACCCTAGATCATATTTGCATTGAATAATCTCAAATGTCGAGAAATTAGGGCTTGAGCAGCCTCATAACGGACTAGTCCGTTCTTAGGGAGAACAAGTCCGGTACTCCGGACTAGTCTGACTCTGAACATCGGACTAGTTCGGTATGCCCTGATTCAGGATTTTTGTCAGGGAATCCTAGCTTATGTCAATTCAATGCAATCCTTTGTCATCCTTGATTATTCATACCCACTATATCTTCCTTGTCAGAAATCTTGTCGGGATCAAATGAGAGTCTCTCCGACTTTCAGGCCGAGATGGATCAAGATATAATGTCTCATCCTCCGGAGTCTCGCTCCAACAAGAGAAAAGAGTGTGCTTCCAAGCCTTCGCTCACCCCACCTAAGGTGAGTCGAAAGGTTACAATCAAGAGACCAGCTTCAAAAGAAAATGTGGCTGGTTCTAGCTCGGTGGCTCAATGCCAAACCAAGGGCAAGGGAAAGGGACTTGCTTCCGGCCCAATTGGTCCCCTCAAGATGACAGCTCAAAGGCAGGGAAATAGGTATCCCTCGGAGTAGAAGTTCAATGGCAAGGGGAGTGATGTGGCATGGAACCTGAGGAAGGTTGATGCCTATAGCTCTGGCAAAAAGGCAGCCGACAAGAGATTTTGGAGCAACTTTCACTCGGACTACTACAGTTCGGTGTACCTCCAAATGAAGACTCCAGTGGTCCGAAGTCAATGGATCGACTGGACGTACTTTGAAAGGAAGAGCTGTGAAGCCTTTGAGGAGGTCATAGAGGCTGCAGAGAGACATGGGCTCAAGGACCTGCTCGCCTTCAGGTACAACTGGAATGATGAGATCATTGCCCAGTTTTATTCAACTTGCCACTTTGCTCATGATGGAGAAGACAAAGTGACTTGGATGACACATGGATCCAAATACACAATTTCCTACACTGAGTTTGCCAGACTGCTGCACCTTGAGGACACCGGCAGTGATGTGATTGTGGTTCACAATATAGAAGTTGTGGAGAAGGACAAGATAGAGTTTCTATACGATACCCGACTCCCATTCAATCCTCCCTCAACCAAGAACATGAAGCCCTTCTTCATTGTTCTCAACAGAGTGCTCCGGAAGACCATTGCTCCAAAGGATGGAGATGCCGGGAGCGTCCAAGGTTATTTGAGAACCTTGATGAAGGTAATCAGCAGGAGGAGAAGATTTGATATCTTCGATTACATCTGGAATGACATGGTAAACATATCATGCACGCCAAACCGTTCCTGTGGCTATGCACCTTACTTAATGTTCATGATTGAGAGTCACATGAATTGAGTTTGTGAAGGATGTAGAGCACAGTGTACTAAGGCCTCAGAAGCCTCCTCAGGCCTCCCTCCCAGCTGCCTCCTCACCTGGATCACCTGAAGAACATCCAGAGAGAGCTCAAGAAGATGCAAGGCCTTCATCCAAGACTAGGGCCTCTCCACACAAAGGTTCCTCTAGTGGAGTTATGAAGATTTTGGCTGCTATTTTCAGTTCTTGCCACAAAACTAAGGTGAAGCTTCATAAGATGAACAAGGCAAGAAAAGAAGAAATGAGATACATGAAGGCCAATGTCAAAGAAATATGCCAAAAACTAGAGATTGAGCCCATTGGATCCCCGGTCATCTCAGAGGACTCTGCATCTGAGTTTATAGAGCTTCCTCCTCTCTCTCCATCAGAGCGTGCCTACTTTGGCACAACAAGTGGTTCCTCTCATCCTCTTCCTCAGGCTGATGATGAAGATGAAGAAAGGACCGACAGCGAGGAGTGAGCCGGTGACGACAAGTAGATCCCTCCTCTCCTTCTTTTTGGTGCCTTGATGCCAAAGGGGGAGAGATTGAGGGGGAGTCTTAGGTCGTAGGTCTTTCCTTTTGTGTCCTAGCTTAAGAAGTGAGCTTGTGTAAGACCTATGATATCATTATGCTGTTGTAAGACTTATGCTACCATTATGGATTTGTAAGACTTATGCTATCATTATGCTTTTTGTGAGATGACTATGTTATGCTTATGATTAATGGCGTATGTTTAAAACTGTTATGTAGGATTGAGACTCTTGATGATTATGCTCATTATGTTATTCACATCAAAATTATTGCTCACACACATAGTTCTACACCCCACCATAAAGAGTGCACATATGTCTTATGTCTACTTTGCCTATTTTGTCCAAAGCTCATATGTGCACACTTTATGAAAATCTGAATTCTTATTGTCATATTTGTGAGATCTCAATTGGTTGTCATCAATCACCAAAAAGGGGGAGATTGAAAGTGCATCTAGGCATCCCTTGTGGGTTTTGGTTGATTTATGACAAGCAAATGAGACCCTAACAAAATTGTTGAGATGAGCGCAGGTTCTTAAAAGAAATCAGGAAGAAAGCGCCAAAAACAAAGGAGAAGGAGGATCCAAATTGATAAGAGCTCAGGAGCTGAAAATATTAAATTACTTAGTATAGAGTGTGTTGGAGAAACACACCCCAAGAGCTCAAGTGGAAGAAATCAAACTAACTGCACAATTTCAGTATGTGCGGACTAGTCCGATATCGATCGGACTAGTCCAATTTTCTTTCTGACTAGAAAATGGACTAGTCCGATATCAGCCTGACAAGTCTGATTTTGTCTCTGGATAGACATCGGACTAGTCCGCACAACTACAGACAAGTCCGATATATCACAACACTTAGGATTTTCTACACACCGCACACCGGACTAGTCCGGAGTCAACCACGGACTAGTCCGGACATCGTAAACCCTAACGTAACCATTGGAAACCCTACTATAAAAAGAGGTGTACGGCCATACCAACATAACTCTTGAACCCCCTACGACGTCACACCTCCCAAGAGCCCAAAACTCACATCTCTCCACACATTCTAACCCTAGAAGGATCAATTCTTTGGGGATTAGCAATTGATCAAAGGAGAGACTTGTTCTACACATCTTGAGCTCTTGGGTTTGATCTCTCGCACACTCTTGTTTGTTAATTGTTCATCTGTTGACTGTGTTTGGTTGTGTTAATTTATTGTAATTCTTGGGGAGCTCTCAACTTGTGAGAAGGCCCCTTGAACGATTTATTCTCCCTTGTGATTAGTGGAAGAGAATCGGCCTTTGTGGCGATTCGACGAGGATAGGGTTGGTGAAGACCCGGTCCTTAGTGGACTGCTCAACAGGGATGTAGATTTCCTTCGTGGAATCGAACCTCGGGATAAACACTTGTCTCCTACTCTTGTTCATTAATTATTCATCATTTTCTAGTGTATAATCAATCCTTTGAAATTCACGTTCAAACATTAGAATCAAAGTTGATTCCTGTCATTCACGGTATCACTGTTGCAATACACCTAAGTTATCAATTTATTTCCGCTGCATAGAGTACTAGAAGTGAACATTGATCAATCTTGATCTCTCTAGTCCATGAATACTGGACTAGTCCGCACGGTACCAGACTAGTCCGATTTTTCTCTGTTTACTAAACGGACTAGTCCGCACCCTACCGGACTAGTCCGATTTCCCTGTATTTGATAAACCTACTAAGTGTTTCAGGTTTCAACAAAGCATAGAAAAGCCTATTCACCCCCCTCTAGGCTACATTCACATTTAACTTGGCTGCAGGAGAAAATCGAGCGGTATCGTTTGGGTAAAAACGATATGGGCGAACTAATGGAAGACTTGATAACTTGGGGGAAACTTGGACAAGAGTTTTATTCTGAGGACGAGTTAGAAGAGGTGAACATTGGGGGAGGGATCAGCACACCGACCAATCTTCATCAACATGAATCTCGGGTGTGCTCAGAAGGAAGAGGTGAGTAAACTCCTCAAAGAATACATGGATTGCTTTGCATGGGAGTACACCGAGATGCTAGGGCTGAGCCGAGATCTTATGCAACACAAGTTGCCGATCAAGCCAGGTTTTAGACCTCACAAGCAGCCCTTTAGACGATTTAACCCAGCCATACACGATAAGATCAAGGAAGAAGTAAATCGTCTACTCAAAGCTAATTTCATTCGGCCATGTAGGTATGCCGAGTGGGTCTCAAACATAGTCCTGTAGAGAAGAAAAACACCAGGAAACTAAGGATTTGCATAGATTTCCAAGACCTCAATCGAGTCACACCCTAGGATGAGTACCCCATGCCCATTGCCGACATGTTGATCAACAATGCTTCGGGACACAAGGTGATCAGTTTCTTGGATGGCAATGCGAGGTACAACCATATTCATGGCTGAGGAACACACATCAAAGACGACTTTCTGCTGTCTAGGGTTCGTATGACTCTTTGAATGGATTGTGAAGACCTTCAAGCTGAAGAATGCAAGTGCAACTACAAGAGGTCCATGAACTTGATCTTCCATGATCTGTTGGGAGACATCCTTGAGACATACATCTATGACCTTGTGGTAAAATCGGTCGGGTTCTGAGAACATATGGCTGATTTTAAAGGTATCCTTTTAGAGGATGAGAAAGTATGGACTCAATATGAATCCTCTCAAGTGCGCATTTGGCGTGTCGGCTGGATGTTTCTTGGATTTCATCGTGCACGAGCAAGGTATAGAAATCGACCCCAGAAAAGTAGAAGCTATTAAAAGAATAGGAGAGCCGACATGCAACAAAGATGTCCAGATCCTACTGGGGAATATAAACTACTTAAGAAGGCTCATTGCAAACTTGGCTGGAAGATTGGGACCTTCATGCAACTCTTGAAGCTTGAGCATGAGCAGGAGTTCACTTGGGGGCAGAGCAAAGGGAGGCTTTCAAAAGAATTAAAGACTACTTCATCAAGCCACCAATCCTGCGAGCACCGAAGATGAGACAGCCTTTTAGGCTCTATATAGCTGCTCAAGACCAAGTTATCGGAGCCGTTTTAACTCAAGAAAGCTAAGGTAAAAAATACTCCGTATCCTACTTAAGTAGAAGACTCTTAGATGCCGAGACAAGGTACGTGTTCGGTGAAAAAATATGTTTATATCTTTACTACGTATGTTCTAAGTTTCGGCATTACATTCTCTCTAGTACTTGTTTTTTGACATGCCAACATGACATTGTCAAATATATGTTGCAACAACCGATTTTAAGTGGCGGGATAGGTAAGTAGGCATACTCCCTAGAGGAATATGACTTGGTGTTTGAACCTCTCCGAAGTATGAATGGCCAAGTCGTAGCCGACTTCATCATGGAGCATAATGTGCAACTTGAGGAAGAGTGCTTAATTGAGGTATGCCCCTGGAAAATCTTTTTTGATGGATCGGTTTGTGGCAAAGGTCAAGGGATTGGATACATTCCGGTTTCACTCACGAACACAACATATGAGTTCTCTATTCGACTATGCTTCACATGTACCAACAACCAAGCCGAATACGAATACATGGTCGATATGGGAGTCAAGGATATTGAAGCCTTTGGTGATTCTAAGCTCACCGTTCAACAAATCTGTGGTGAAAACCATTGTTATGATGGAACTTTGAATGACTACCGAGAATGATGCCTAGACATCATAAAAACCTTAGACACTTTCTATGCCAAATACATTCCTAGAGGAGACAACTGGAGAGCAAATGACTTGGCACAGCAGACATCTGGTTATGAGGTGAAGAGAGGGATGTTTTATGTGAAAACAAGGCTGACATTGTCCAAAGATGATGGGACTAAGGGGAACGAAGTAATTTGGCTAAGTTTGACGTGTTAGCGATCAAAGATTGGAGACCCGTGCTTATAGAGTGCATCAAAGACCCAAGTGCATGCAGAGATAGAAAAGTTTGGCGCCAAGCTTTG
The DNA here is from genome assembly GCA_030760725.1 of Neostapfia colusana. NCBI lineage: Eukaryota > Viridiplantae > Streptophyta > Magnoliopsida > Poales > Poaceae > Neostapfia > Neostapfia colusana. The sequence continues at coordinate 22,447,072 of JASWHV010000006.1, read as the reverse complement.
AAGTATATGTTGATCAACAATGAGTTATATCGCCGAACTATTGTTGGACTTCTGCTGAGATGTTTAGACAATGATCAAGAAAAGGAAGCCATGGGAGAGGTGCACGAAGGGCTTTGTGGCACACATCAATCTACCCACAACATGAGGTGGATGCTCAAACAAGCAGGGTTTTATTGGCAAACCATGCAAGAAGATTCTTTTAGGTACTACAAGGGGTGTGAAGTCTGCCAAAAGTTTGGAGACATTCGAGAAGCCCCGGCTAGCATGTTGCATCCCATTGTGATGCTGTGGCCATTTAGAGGATGGGGACTTGTTGGTACCCTGTGAATCGTGTACCCCCGCATGGAGGGTTGAAGACAGCCCAGGCCCCGCCTCCCTTCCAAGGCGGGCGCTAGCGAGGCCACGTAGCCTTGGCCCCGAGGTCGACCCAGGGGCAGCCATGTGCACCTAGGCTCTGAAGCCAACACTTGTCCTTGGCCCCGGACCAAGCCTCCCCGCTTAGGTGAGGTCCGGAGCTGCCACATGTATGTGGGCTCTGAACCTTCTCCCTACCGAGGAGGGCTTCAGACCCGACACGTGCCCTTGGCCCCGAACTAAGCCTCGCCATTGAGGTGAGGTCTGAAGCTGCCACGTGTACTTAGGATCCGATCCTCCTCCCCGCTGAGGAGGGCTCCGAAGCCGACAAGAGCCCTAGGCCCTGGACCTTGCCTCCCCGCTGAGGTGAGGTCCGGAGCTTCCACGTGTACCCGGGCTCCGAACCTCCTCCCTGATGAGGAGGGCTCCGGAGCCGACACATTCCCTTGGCCCGGACCTAGCTTCCCCGCTGAGGTGAGGTCCGGAGCTGCCACGTGTACCTGGGCTCCGAACCTCCTCCCTGCCGAGGAGGGCTTCGGAGCCGACACGTGCCCTTGGCCCGGACCTAGCCTCCCCGCTGAGGTGAGGTCTGGAGCTGCCATGTGTACCCGGGCTCTGAGCCTCCTCCCTGGCGAGGAGGGCTCCGGAGGCGACACGTGCCCTTGGCCCCGGACCTAGCCTCCCCACTGAGGTGAGGTCCAGAGCTGCCACATGTATCTGGGCTCTAAACCTCCTCCCTGCTGAGGAGGGCTACGGAGCTGACACGTGTCCCATGATCCATCATGGGCCGTGGGAAAAGAAGTCAAGGAGGAAGTGCGCTGTCAGGCCATGCATTCAAGGCTAGAGCCTTCCCTAGAAGTATGGTGCACAATGCACGCCTCCGTCCTCCGCCTGTTCGCCATTACGGTGACAAGACAGGGTGGTGAGGCGTGACAACGACACAGTGCCGCCCAACGGCACAGTGCCGTCCTGCAGAGTGAGGCGACGTGGTGACAAGACGGCGTCATCATCATCATCACCTGCAGCGTGGTCAGAGGCGTTCAGTGTGCCAGGCAGCGGGTCTTAACTGCCCCACCAACCACTCTACTCATGATTTAAAACCCTAGATTATGTATAGGGTTCAGAAAGCTTCGGGGCCACCTGTAGGGCCCCAAGTCTCATTGTAACCACCTCGGCCTTGGGCTATAAAAGGACCGGGGTGTCCACCCAATAAAGTTCACAACCTTGCAAACTAGCACACTCATAGGCAAGCAATACAAGAATCACCACCATGGACGTAGGCTATTACGCTCCGGCGGCCCGAACCACGTAAATCTTAGTGTTCACCCGCTCTCTTGAGTAGGATCGCTCTAGGGACGTCAAGCCCCTCCAATCAAAGAACCTCCACGGGCTGCTTCCGTAGCAAACCGGGGGAAGTGTCGTTGCAACACTTCGACATTTGGCACGCCAGGAAGGGGACTTTCCACGCTTTCTAGGTGACCATTGTGAACATCACCTCCCTCGGCAATACTTTTTGCCCCACTCGCCGCCGTCTCTAGGCAGGAGACGACGAGGCCACCTCCCACTCCAGGGCGGGTAGGTCTGGCCAGGCCGGTGACCAAACAGCTACCACGCTCTGCATAATGTATGGGAGCTCTTCCGATGTCTCGTCCCAGCAAGCTGTCAAGACCCTGCGCCGAGCAGTGGCAGCAGCTGCTCCAACCCTTGAGCCGGCACCACACCGCAAGTGGATGGAAACGCCGATCAGCTTTGACGCGTCCGACTGCGCCAAGAACATGGTAGGCGCCAGACAGCTGCCACTCCTCGTTGCCCTGACCATCTCCAACGTGAAGATCTACCATGTGCTGATTGATGGTGGGGCGTCCCTAAGCGTCATCAGCTTTGCAGCTTTCAAGAAGCTGTAGATCCCAATGTCCCAGCTTATCCCCTCGAGACCATTCTCGGAGGTAGTCAGGACCCTATCTTCCTGTGCGGCAGCATCTCCCTCCCGGTGACATTTGGGATGCCTGAGAACTCCCGCACGGAGAGCGTCGTCTTTGACATTGCAGATGTCAACCTCCCCTTCAACGCCATAATCGGCAGGCCTGCCCCGTACCGATTTATGTCAGTGGCCGACTACGGCTACCTGGTCCTGAGGATGCCAACCTCGAGTGGCGTACTCAAGATCCATGGAGACCTCACTGCGGCTGTCTCAGCGTTGGAGAAGCTCCAAGCGCTAGCAGCTGCGCAGGAGGCTGCTTCCGATCACGCAGAAGCTAGCCTGCCACCTCCAAGCATGCGTCAGCAAGGGATGACATCTGCATCCCGTGTGCAGCCCTTAGAAGGCGAGGACGTTCCATTCAAGGTCGTCCAAGTCAGTTCTGATGCCGCCGAGACCACCTGAATCGCCGAGAGTTTGGGTGACAAATAGGAAGACGCGCTGTCACCTTCCTCCGGGCTAACAGCGACGTGTTTGAGTGGCAACCATCGGAAATGCCCGGGATCCCTTGGGAGGTGATAGAGCACCAATTGAAGATATACCCCAACGCCAGGCCGGTCCAACAGAAGCCTCGGAAACAATCCATCGAGCGGCAAGACTTCATCCGTGACGAAATCAAGAAGCTGCTCGATGCTGGCTTCATCCGAGAGGTCCACCATACTCAACGGTTGGCCAACCCTTTTGTCATCCCCAAGGCCGGCGGGAAGCTTCGGATGTGCATCGACTACACTACTCTCACTAAGGCATGTCCAAAGGATCCGTTTCCTCTCCCCCGTATAGACTAAATAGTGGATTCTACATCCGGCTGTGATCTACTATGTTTCCTAGATGCGTACTCAGGTTTCCACCAAATACCAATGTCTAGGGAAGATGAAGAGCATACTTCCTTTATCACAGTAGATGGTCTATACTGCTATGTGTCTATGCCTTGTGGTCTTAAGAATGTCCTTCCCACTTTTGTACGTGCAATGCATAAAACATTTTGGTAATCTCATTCGTGACCTAGTAGAGGTGTATGTCGATGACATCGTAGTAAAGGTTAAGTCGCAAGCATCTTTGCTCAACAACCTAGCCCTATTCTTCTACAGACTATGTACGACACGCACGAAGATGAACTCAGACAAGTGTGTCTTTGGGGTCTCTGCCGGGAAGCTACTCGGTTTTGTGGTCTCCCACTGAGGAATTGAAGCTAACCCAGAGAAGATTAAGGTGATAGAGCTGATGTGGCCCCCTGCCCGCATCAAGGACATGCAGAAGCTTACCGGATGCTTGGCTGCGTGGAATCGGTTTATCTCTAGATTGGTTGAGCGGGCTCTTTTGTTCTTCAAGCTCCTGCGCAATTCTGGTCCATTCGTATGAACCGAGGAGGCAGATGAGCCGTTCCAGAAGCTGAATAAGTTCCGCACGACGCTAGCGACATTGGTAGCCCTGGATCAAGGCGAGCCCCTGTAACAAACATTTAAAAAGAAGAAGAAGAAAAGGAAGGAAGGAAGGAATATAAAAACAAACAATAAATAAAAGGAAATAAAAATAGGAAATAATAAAAATAAATAGAAAATTAAAAAAATAAAAAGAAAAAGAAAAATAAAAAATAAAAAAATAAAACTTGGCCGCCCCAATTTCCCCCAAAACCCTCCTAATATTCCCCCTAATTTTCCCCTAACCCACCCCCCCCTAAAATCCCCCTCCAGGGAATTTTTCCCCACATTTGGGGGAGTTTTCCCCAAATTTTGGCCACCCAAAATCCCTAGGGATTTTCCCCGACTTTGGGGATTTTCTCCCCCCTTGGCCGCAACCCCTTAGGGGGAGAAAACCGTAGCCGCACCAAAAATTTACCCCTCTAGGTATTTTCTTTTCCCCCAATTAATTCCAACCCTTGATGGAAAATATTTGATTAAATCCTAGCCCCTAGCTCCCACTTTTTCTCAAATTAAATACCAGCCTTGACTAAAAGGTTTGCTGAAATCCTAGCCCCCTTGGCTATTTCCCCCCTTATAAATAAAACCCTCTCCCCCTCCTAGCTGCCACCCCTGCCCCCAAAAATTCCTGGCCGCCGCCTCTTGCTGCCAAGCTCTAGTTGCCGCCCCTAATAGTGCTTTGGCTGCCGTCGAAGCTCTGCCCCGCCACGCTGTCGCCGGAGAAGAAGACCCCGGCACCCTGCCCTAGCCGCAGCTCTACTCTGCACTGAGGAAAAACCCCAGCTGCTGCCATTACAAGGAAAAGGCCAGCCTCAAGGAGGAGAGGAGGAAGAAGAGAGGTAGGTCCCCGTCACCCCTCTTACCACGTCGCTTCTGTTGCTATGAACCCCGTTTCTCCACCCCCTGCGAGCAGGAGCTACTGCATAGGTAGATCAGGCTCCGGTTACGTTTTGATGGTGGATGTCGCGGGGAGGCCCCCTTCTGTCTGGGGTCCCGCGCTCCAGGAATCGCACTAGGTGGTGCCGTGCGATGCGGCACCCAACAGCATGCACGAAAAGACGGTAAGAACATAGGAAACAATTTATTTCTCAACATAAGATCTTTTACAACATATTGTACACACGCAGCGGAAAATAAAACTGGACATCTACTCACTCTCGGCCCTAACTACGCCGAAGAGAAGTCGTTCAGCCTGTGAACGCTTCCTACTAGCTTCACCAAACTAAGGCAGCGGCTAGGTTTCCGATGACTTATATGAACCGGGAGGTCCGATGTCTCACCAAACAAGCTTCTTCATAGCAGGCATCCTGCTACCTGCAAAAATAACTACGAAGCAACCGTGAGCACTAAGGCTCAACAAGTCTTAACCGTCAATCCTAAACATGTAACTTTACGTGAAAGAGTAGTAAGAAGATAGAAATGTGAACTTTGCAAAATTAAGATTGTTTAAACCTTGATCCTTATATTCAGATTCTTATAGCAGCAAGTTTTTAATGGTCCTCACACCTCACAACACCGGAAGTCCACAATCAATCAAGAAATGCTTATTCCGATGTTGCTAGCCTAAGGTGGAATAGAAATTTAGTTTGCACTATCTCTACTTCAGTCAAGGTTTCAATACAATGATTAAGCCATAAACAACAGGTTAAGAGACTTAGTTACTCTTCTTACTACGTTACGGCGCAGTGGACAAGTATGCCCAATCCTATTCCACGAGCGACGGTGATTCGAATCAATGACAACCCGTAATACACGACACACACACCCGTCTCGAAATAATCAATCTTTCTTACGTTGTATGCAGAAACCTTTCACACGACACTGTGACACCCGGTTCTGAAAATAGAACCAAGTGAATGCATATGTGTGTCCAGGATGTTCATCACACATACACATGTAATCCACAAACTGAATTCAGAATATAACCACGAATAAATAGTGTTTAAGTACTTTATTACATCGACTCATTGTCTCAATCATGAATCTCTAACTTATTCTTGCAGCGGAAGACTCTAACGACAGCGGAATTAACTAAACAGCAGGCTCCAACTTCAACTCCACAGGCATGTTGACGGCAGTCCACACACCTGGTACTCCACATGGTCCACGAAGTACTCATCTCGTGTAGCTTATGTATATGTGGTAATGCAAGGGTGAGTACATGTCGTACTCAGCAAGTGCGGGAAAAGTATGACATGTAGCTTACAACAAGGTATGGAGTAAAAAGGCTCATTGCAGCAAGCAAATTTTATTTCACAAACATGGTAAAAACAGCAACTAAGTCTAGATGAATTGAATCCCAATATAACCAATTAATCAGCAACATTCTTTCATCATAATTCACCATTTATCAAGTCTCAACCAGCCATTAATCTTTCTCAAGTTCATCCCATGCTCATAAATATTCATATCCATCTCATATTAATATAACCAAAACCAAACTCATTGTCATGACTCAAAACAGTCCCAAAACCAATCCCAATCCCAATGACCATACCATAACCATACCGAATAACCATCCCAAGTTTTCCCTCTAATCATGGAATTTGGCTAGGTGCTTGTGACCGGAAGCACGGCTATCATGATAGTTTTACACTCTGCAGAAGTGGCACCACTTTACCCACAAGTTCGTGATTTCATCACCCGTCAGCGACTGCAGAACCTCCATTATACCAGTACACAACTGTCGATGTATGGCCAAGAGATAACAAAATATCCTTTACAAAGGGGCTACTAGATGTATGGACTCACTAACGTTTCACCGGCAGGCTCGAATCACCATTCTCCCACCCACGGGCCCCCTCTTGTGCCATGCATTTCCCAGGGCAGTCCTCCTCGACTCCCATTCCCCGCGCCATCCACGGTCCATAAAAAGCTAGCAACAGACCTAATTAATCAGCTAAGCCGCACCCATACTTGGCCTTGTGGTGGCACTGTTTTCCTGGCATATTCTCGCATGAACCGGTCCTTAGATCTACGGCAAGTACCACCATCTCATCCAGCAACATTTATGAACCAAGCTTGCCTAGATCTCCCCGATTCCATGCCCATGAACATCATCAAGATCTCATCATCATTATTCTTTTGAGTGCAGTAGCTAGATATGTTTTATTTCAGCTTCCCGTATCCCGTGAGTTAATCGAAGCAAAACGGAAAAATGACCATACCCGGATCATTAACTTTCCCGGCGACAAGGATGGTTAACAAAACTAGTAAACTCCTATAAAAGGGTGTCCCATCAAGTTGACTCAAACATACGAGTTTTCGCAAACAAAACAGTTTCGAAACATGGGACCAATATGGTCAAGGGGCACTTGCCTTGCTCCCGTGGTTCGTGTTGCTCAAGCATCTCGAAATCTTGGTGCTGTAGTTCCTCGTAGACGGCCTCTTGAGCTTGTCATTCTACTCACGACCACACACATACAAAATTTACAGCAATCAATCATCATGCACAAACTTTATTCAAGATGCAATGGGGTAGATGAATGCAAATCCTATGGTGCTGTTTTGTTAAACAAGTTTGTACCTGTTCTTGCATGTTTTAATGGGATTTCATGGGGTTTTATGATGAACAAGGGTGTAGGGATCAAGTGTGGACGTGGTGATGATCTTGACTCAAGATCTAGATCAATTCCGCCGTCAAAAACCGATCAAAACATGATCTGTCCACACGCAAAAGTTTCTGCTCGAAGGGGGCAAAGAAAACGGATGCATAGAAACAGCGGCGACGTCGTAAGATGGGTAATGGGTACCTACCTCACTTCTTTTTGGTGGCAGGGCCTTCCTCCTAGCAATGGCAGCAGCCGGGAATTTTTCTATAGAAGATTAGGGTAGGACAGATCGTCGGCTTCTTTTGCGGCGACGGCGAGGCGTGACGGGGCTCGTCGGCGGGTCTCGACGACGGGGCTCGACGGCGGGGCTCGACGGCGGGGCTCGTCGGCGGGGCTCACCGGTGGGGCTCACCGGAAACCAAACTCCGGCAAGGGGGGTGCCAACTCGGCGAGTTGGGGGGGGGCAGGGGATCATAGTTGGTGACTTGGAGGGGGTGGGGGAGGCTGCGGACAAAAAAGGGGGTGCTAGGGTTGTATTTATAAGGGGGAGAAGGGAGGAGTCATACTCCAATTAAAACTCAACCAAGAGTCCTACTCAATTTGGAACTCAACCAACTTATCCCTTTAGTTTGGTGTGGCAGCCTTGGGGATTTTATCCCCCCAAATGTGGGGAAAATTCCCCTTTTGTGGAATTGGGGAATTTTGGGGAAAATTTGGGGAAATTTGGGAATGGCTCATTTCAGCTATCTTTTTCCCGGTCTTCACCATTTCCATGTCACTTGTTCCATTTCTACATTCAACTCTCCATTTCTATGTCCCATTCTCCATTTCTACAATGCCCTCTCCATTTCTATGTCCCATTCTTCATTTCTACATTCCCCTCTCCATTTCTATGCCCCATTCTCTATTTCTATATTTCCCTTCTCCATTTCTATGCCCCATTCTCCATTTCTATATTCCTTCTCCATTTCTGTGTTTTTCCTCCATTTCCATGGTTCCTTCCTCCATTTCTATGGTTCTTTCTCCATTTCTATGGTTCTTTCTCCATTTCTATGGTTCTTTCTCCATTTCTGTAGTTCTTTCCCCATTTCTACTTCTTTTATAATGCTTCTCTACATGAAAAATGTATGCATTGCATGGAAATGAATTTGAGGGTGTTACAAACCTAACCCCTTAAACTGAATCTCGCCCTCGAGACTCAATAGAGTGGAGAATAGATGAGGGAATTCTTCTTGAGATCTTCCTCACGCTCCCATGGGGTTTCAGCTTCCGTGTGATGGCTCTATTGTACCTTGCACCAACGGATCACTTTGTTCCTCGTGACCCTTTCTTTCACGTCCAAAATTTTGACGGGGTGCTCTACGTAGGTCAGATCCTCTTGAAGTTTGAGCTCATCCATCGGTACTTGTTCTTCCGGTACTCTTAAGCACTTCTTGAGTTGGGATACGTGAAACACGTCATGCACGTCGGAGAGGTGTGTTGGCATCTCTAGTTGATAGGCTACTTCTCCTCGCTTGCCCAAAATCTTGAATGGCCCGATGTAGTGAGGTGCAAACTTGCCTTTGACGTTGAACCATCTTTGGCCTCGGATAGGCGATACTTTAAGATACACGAAGTCTCCTACTTCGAAGGTCAATCTTCGTCGCCTATTGTCCGCATAACCTTTTTGTCATGACTTAGCAGCCTTCAAGTTTTCTCGTATTGTTTGGACTTGTTTTTGGCATCTTGCAGCACTTCGGATCCAAACACTTGGCTCTCTCCGGTCTCATTCCATAACAGCGGCGTTCTACACCGTCTACCATACAATGCTTCAAAAGATGACATTTTCAAACTGGCTTGGTAGCTGTTGTCGTAACAGAATTAAGCATACGGCAAGCTCCTATCCCAACTACGCCCATGTTTCAAGGCGCAAGCTCTCAACATGTCTTCCAAAATTTGATTTGTCCTCTCAGTTTGCCCGCCGGTTTGCGGGTGATAAGTGGAGCTGAAATTCAGTCGTGTACCCATGGCTTCATGCAGCTTCTTCTAGAACCTAGAGGTAAATTGAGAACTCCGATCTGAAACTATCCTCTTCGGAACTCCATGGCGATACACGATTTGCTCCATATAGAGCTCGGCTAGTTGTGCAATGTTGTACTTGGTTTTAACAGGAAGGAAATGGGCTCTTTTTGTCAATCGGTCCACGATAACCCAAATAGAGTCGTAACCCGATTGAATACGTGGCAATCCAACGATAAAATCCATGCTGATGTCATCCCACTTCCACTCGGGTACTTTCAATGGCTGCAACAGTCCAGCGGGTCTTTGATGTTCGGCCTTCACCCATTGGCACGTATCGCATAGGGCAACATATTCGGCTATGTCCCTTTTCATACCATCCCACCAATAGCAAGTTTTCAGATCCTTGTACATCTTTGTACAGCCGGGATGCATGGAATAAGGTGAGTCATGTGCCTCCTTTAATATCGTGTCGCGGATGTGCTTTTCGTTAGGCACACAAATCCTTTTCCCTAACCAAAGCGTGCCTTTCTCGTCTTTCTTGAAATCCTTTTCTATGACTTGTCAGATTTTTTCCTCGATTTCCTTGACTTTCTCATCCGTTGCTTAGCCATCTCGTATCTCTTGTTCCAGCGAAGAGTTGAGTTCTATCACTTCCATCTCGTTCAAGAACCCGAGACGTAACCGTTCAAACTCCTTGCGCAGCTCGGGCGGCAGCTCCCGAACCGTGAGTTGGTGACATGCTCCCTTTCGGCTCAACGCATCAGCTACTATATTGGCCTTTCTGGGGTGACAGTTGATTCTAACATCATAATCCTTGATGAGTTCCAACCATCGACATTGCCTCAAATTCAAATCCGTTTGCATGAATATATATTTGAGGCTTTTGTGATTCGTATAGATCTCACATCAGTGGGCATGGATAAAATGCCTCCAAATCTTCAAGGCATGTACCACGGCTGCAAGTTCTCAGTCATGTGTGGGTAATTCAGCTCGTGTTTTTTAGTTGCCTCGATGCATAGGCTACCACTTGTCCTTCTTGCATGAGCACACATCCAAGCCCTTGTCTTGATGCGTCACAATATATGTCGAAGCTCTTGCTCACGTCCGGCAATACCAAAACCGGTGCTGTGGTTAGTCTTTTCTTGAGCTCCTCAAAGATTTCTTGTCACACTGGTGTCCACTGAAATGATTTTCCCTTCATTAGCAATTCAGTCATAGGCTTCACTAATTTGGAGAAATCCTTGATGAACCGGCGGTAGTATCCTGCCATTCCAAGGATACTCTGAATATCTCTCGCATTCTGCAGTTGGTTCCACTTCAGAACATCTCCCACTTTTCCGGGATCAAGCGATACACCTCCCTCGGAGATGATGTGGCCTAGGAACAATATCTCCTTTAGCCAAAATTGACACTTGCTGAACTTGGCATACAGTTGATGCTCTCGCAGTTTCTGCAATGTCAATGTCAAGTGTTCTTTGTGTTCTTCCTTGCTTTTCAAATACACCATGATATCGTCGATGAAAACCACGACGAACTTGTCCAAGTACTCCATGAAGACCTTATTCATGAGGTACATAAAGTATGCGGGTGCATTTGTTAACCCAAAAGACATAACGGTACATTCATACGAACCATACCGTGTTCGAAATGCAGTCTTGGGTATGTCGGAGGGCTTAATCTTCAGCTGGAAATATCCCGACCGAAGATCAATCTTGGAGAAAATTTGAGCACCTTTCATTTGGTCGAACAGGTCCTCTATACGGGGCAGCGGGTATTTATTCTTGATCGTCACCTCATTGAGAGACCTATAATCCACACACATTCTATGGGTCCCATCTTTCTTGTCCACGAAGAGCACGGGGGCTTCCCACGGTGACGAGCTTGGGCGTATAAAACCCTTCTCTAGCTGCTCCTGAATTTGCTTCTTAAGTTCCACTAGTTCATTAGCGGGCATCCTATATGACCTTTTTGCTATAGGTGCAGTTCCGGGTACTAAATCAATGGCAAATTCAATGTCCCGGTCAGGTGGCATACCTGGAAGTTCTTCCGGGAACACATCTGAAAATTCTTGAACCACCGGAATGCTTTCCAATGTTGCTTCTTCGACGTGGTTCAACGCTGCCTTCTTGGTTGCCGGTTGGGCTGACTCAAACTCAATACGAGTACCGTGCTCATTTGTCAACTGCACGCTCCTCTCAGCACATTGAATTACTCCGTTGTGCTTGCTTAACCAATACATTCCATGTATTATATCAATCCCTTGGGAATCCAAGACGATAAGGTTGGCAAGAAAGTCTATCCCCCTTATTTTAAGGTTTATTTTTGGACATACTATATTAGTCCTCATCTATTCACCGGGAGAATAAACCAACATAGTGTGTTTCATGTGTGATATGGGCAGATTATATTTGTCAAAATACTTGGATGATATGAATGAATGCGATGTTCCAGAATCAATTAAAACAGTGGCTGGGTTGGAGTTGGCAAGGAACATACCAATCATGACGTCCTCAGCTTGTTGTGCTTCCTCAGCGGAGACATGATTCACGTTGCTACGAGCGTAGTTTTGCTGTCCACGGTTACCTTGATTAGCTCCTCCGTTCGGCCGTGGTTCTGCTTGGGCACGTTGCTTGGCTGTCCAAGGTCTTTCTTGGGGCACTGACTTGCAAAGTGTCCTGCCTCTCCGCATGAAAAGCATGCTTTGTTGCCCAAAACAGCAGGAATGTTGGGGCGAGGCTGGTTTTGAGCATAGGCGCCCATGTTGGGACGGGGCGCAGGAGGCAAAGGCATACGAGGTTCTTGCATAACAGGACATTGCTGTGGTGGTTGAATAAGGCGAGGTGGATTTGCAGGGCAGAAAGTAGAAGCGGACGAGCCATACTGGGGTGCAGCTGGTGGCATGAAACGGGGACGTACATTGCTCCCTTGTGGCTGGTATGGCATCTTCCTCTTGCCCTCTTGCTCGATCTCACGGATCTTGCTCTCAACCACTATAGCTTTGTTGACAAGCTTTTGGAAGTTTGCATAATCATTGTTGAGCAGCTGAACTTGGATCTCATTGTTCAATCCTCTCATGAACAAGTATTGCTTCCTTTGATCCGAGTTGACATCTTCTGGAGCATACCTTGACAGCTGCATGAACTTGTTGAGGTACTCATTCACGCTCTTCCTTCCTTGGCGGAGACCTTCAAACTCTTGCCTTTTAAGCATCATGACTCCAGCAGGGACGTAATGAGAGCAGAAACTCTCCTTGAATTCAGCCCAAGTGATAGTCTCCTAGTTGACATGAGCATTGCAAAGAGCGTCCCACCAGTCAGCGGCTGCTCCCATAAGTTGGTGCGATGCGAAGAGAACTTTCTCTCGATCATTGCACTGAACAATAGCAAGTTTATTTTCCATGGACTTCAACCAATCATCAGCCTCCATGGGATCATTAGCTTGTGCAAAAGTAGGCGGCCTAGTCCTCATGAATTCTCCCAATCTGTTGTGAGCCGGCGGTGGCGGCGGTGGGGGTGCATGAACGGGGTTAGGATTGTTGTTGTTGTTGGCTTGCAGCTGTCCCAACGTTTGTATCATAGTTTGCATGAGCTGGTTCTGCATAGCCATCAACCGTTCAAGGTTGTTTGCATCAGCCCCGGGGTTAGCATTTTCAGGAACTTCAACGTTGCCATCCTCTTGTGGTTCATTGTTGCCACGAGCGTTCCTCCTTCGACGTCTGGCGTTTTCCCTCACCATCTGTGAGAGAGAGTAGAGTAGAATAGAAAATAGAAGTTTAGATTGATCCCCCCAACTATATGCATCAAGGTGTATGAACTAAATATCTTCTTTTATTAATTTCAGCTTATATGAGGGTGTGAACACGTGCCGAAGCATATCACATCTCTCTACTATGTGTGGATGTGGACATTCGCTGAAGCGTCCCACAACTCACACTAGCACACAGACCAAGCAATCATCACAAAAGTTCAACACACCACTCCTATTCAAGCTACTACGATTTAAACGTTCCTATTACAGCTTAGTCAATGGGAATCCTAAACTTAATCATGTGAACCAGTGCTGTTCTCACCGTGTGACGGGGGTGGTCCATACATGGGCGCACGCCATGGTGAGTCAGCAGTCCATGTAGGGTTAGATGACCCTGGTGCTCCATTCGCTTCCTTGTTGGCACGAGTCTCCTCTTGTTTCTCCAGCAAATACAGCTTCTTGCGGAGGTAACGGATCTCTTCTTGTGCGCTTGCGTAGCGGTTTCCTAACTCCATGAGAAACCTCTGAGACTTGTCAGCAGCTTGTGGGTTGGAAAGAGCTGTTACATGGGGTCCAATGATCTCCCTTGTACCACTCTTCCGACACGGGTGCAGCTCAAAAGTAGTGTTCTCAAGCTGCTCACGGAAGGCGTAGCACAGTCCGGTGAGTGCATCCCATGCATCATCTTCGATAGCTTCGGCCCTTGTAGCTCTCCATGTGGGTGTGAAGTGCCGGGTGACAACCCTACCGTTAGATAGTATGGTTACTTCAGCCTTCCACTCTTCATGTCTGAGACGAGGGACTTTCTTGAGAAGATATTCCGGATATAAGCTGCAGCAATCCAGAAATTCTTTGAGCTTCCTAGATATGTGTCCTCCTTCCATTCCGTCGGACCGAAATTCTTGAACTGAATGGTTGGCCCATTCATCACCTTCATTATTGGTCTCAGCAAGGGGTGGCTCCTCCTCGGGTTCATCTCTTCCCGACATAGCTTCATGAGGATCCACGGGGTGTAAGCCCGCGTGAAACTCCTCCTGAGGTGCATACCAATGCCGTTCTTGTGGATCGTCCCCCATATCATCTTCGAATGGTTCCACCTCTTCTAGGTCCTCTTCCTCATGCATAGAGCTATTGACTTCCTCTTCATCATGAGGTTTCGTCTTCACCTCCTCCCAATATGGTCCATCGGACACCTCAATGGGGTTAAGAGCACTCCCACGTGGTGGTGGACGAGCTCATATGCGTGCTGTGCTCCTGGTCACAGGCATCTATAAATAACACATGAGAAAATTTAGAGAAGGAGGAAATAACCCCCAAGACTTCATAAACTATGGGGCAAGGAAGCAAAAGTGTTTCTTTCCAAAAGAAGAGAAAAGGAGGGGCTGAAAATAGCACTTTGCGGTGGCTGAGTTGACAAGTAAGGTGCAGCAGCGAACAATTTTCGAAAATAACAGTTTAGAGGGGTGTGCCTATGTGTTTTAGAGTGTCCATTCTACCTAGGCTTGCGTCCTACGGTCAACGTGGCTCTGATACCAATTTGTGACACCCGTTTCCGAAAACAGAACCAAGTTAATGCATATGTGTGCCCAGGATGTTCATCACACATACACATGTAATCCACAAACTGAATTCAGAATATAACCACGAATAAATAGTGTTTAAGTACTTTATTACAATGACTCAATGTCTCACTCATGAATGTCTATCTTATTCTTGCAGCGGAAGACTCTAAACGACAGCGGAAAGTGACTAAAGACAGTAGACTCCATCTTCAACTCCACAGGCATGTCGACGGTAGTTCGCACGCCTAGTACTCCACATGGTCCTCGAAGTATTCTTCTCCTGTTGCTGATGTTTATGTGATAATGCAAGGGTGAGTACATGTCGTACTTAGCAAGTAAGGGAAAAGTATGACATGTAGCTTACAACAAGGTAGGAAATAAAAAAGCTCATTGCAGCAAGCAAATTTTATTTCACAAACATGATAAAAACAGCAACTAAGTCTAGATGAATTTGATCCCAATATAACCAAGTAAAACAACAACATTCTTTCATCATAATTCACCATTTATGAAGTCTCATTAAGCCATTAATCTTTCTCAAGTTCATCTCATACTCATAAACATTCATAATCATATCATATTCATATAACCAAAACCAAACTCATTTTAATGACTCAAAACAGTTCCAAAACCAATCCCAATGACCATACCATAACCATACCGAATAACCATCCCAAGTTTTCCCTCTAAACATGGAATTTGGCTAGGTGCTTGTGACCGGAAGCACGGCTATCATGATAGTTTTACACTCTGCAGACGTGGCACCACTTTACCCACAAGTTCGTGATTTCGTCACCCATCGGCGACTGCAGAACCTCCATTATACCATTACACAACTGTCGATGTATGGCCAAGAGATAACAAAATATCCTTTACAAAGGGGCTACTAGATGTATGGACTCACTGAGGTTTCACCGGCAGGCTCGAATCACCATTCTCCCACCCACGGGCTCCCTCTTGTGCCATGCAGTTCCCAGGGCAGTCCCTCTCGACTCCCATTCCCCGTGCCATCCACGGTCCATAACAAGCTAGCAACACACCTAATTAATCAGCTAATCCGCACCCATGCTTGGCCTTGTGGTGACACTGTTTTCCTGGCATATTCTCGCATGAACCGGGACTTAGATCTACGGCATGTAAACCACCATCTCATTCAGCAACATCCACGAACCAAGCCTGCCTAGATCTCCCTGATTCCATGCTCATTAACATCATCAAATTCTCATCATCATTATTCATATGAGTGCAGTAGCTAGACATGTTTTATTTCAGCTTACCGTATCCCGTGAATTAAGCGAAGCGAAAAGGAAAAACGACCATACCTGACTCATCAACTTTCCCAGTGGCAAGGATGGTTAACAAAACTAGTAAACTCCTATAAAAGGTGTCCCATCAAGTGGACTCAAGCATACGAGTTTTCGCAAACAAAACAGTTTCAAAACATGGGATCAATATGGTCAAGGGGCACTTGCCTTGCTCCCGTGGTTCTTATTGTTTGAGTGTCTTGAAGTCTTGGTGCTATAGTTCCTCGTAGATGGCCTCTTGAGTTTGTCCTTCTACTCACGACCACGCACATACAAAATTTACAGCAATCAATCATCATGCACAAACTTTACTCAAGATGTAATGGGGTAGATGAATGCAAATCCTATGGTGCAGTTTTGTTAAACCAGTTTGTATGTGTTCTTGCATGTTTTAATGGGCTTTCATGGGGTTTTATGATGAACAAGGGTGCTGGGATGAAGTGTGGACGTGGTGATGATCTTGACTCAAGATCTAGATCAATTCCACCGTCAAAAACCGATTAAAACGTGATCTGTCCACATAAAAAAGTTTCTGTTCGAAGGGGGCGAAGAAAACGGATGCGTAGAAACAGCGACGACGTCGTAAGATGGGTAACGAAGACCTATCTCACTTCCCTTTGGTAGCAGGGCCTTCCTCCTAGCAATGGAAGCAGCGAGGAATTTTTCTATGGAAAATTAGGGCAGGACAGATCGTCGGCTCTTTTCCGGCGACGGCGAGGCGTGACGGGGTTCGTCGGCGGGGCTCCACGACGGGGTTCGATGGCGGGGCTCGACGGCGGGGCTCACCGGCGGGGTTCACCGGCAACCGAACTCTAGCGAGGGGGGTCCAACTCGGCGAGTTGGGGGCTAGGGCCTCCAATTCGCCGACTTGGGAGGGGGAAGAGAGGAGGGGGGCTGCGGCCAAGGGGGTGTTTTGGGTTCTATTTATAAGGGGGGGAGGGGGGAGAATCCTACTCCAATTGGAACTAAATCCTAACAAACTTTTCCCCAATTGATTTGGTGTGGCAGCAATGGGGGAAAATTCCCCAATGTGGGAAAAATTCCCCTTATTTCGGGAATTGGGGAATTTGGAGATTTGGAGAAAAAAATTGGGGAAATTGGAATTGGCTCATTTCAGCTATCTTTTTCCCATTCCCCACCATTTCTATGTCACTTACTCCATTTCTACATTCCCCTCTCCATTTCTATGTCCCACTCCCATTTCTACATTGCCTTTCTCCATTTCTATGCCCCATTCTCCATTTCTATATGCCCTTCTCCATTTCTATGGTTCCTTCCTCCATTTCTATGGTTCTTTCTCCATTTCTATAGTTCTTTCTCCATTTCCATGGTTCCTTTCTCCATTTCCATGGTTCTTTCTCCATTTCTATAGTTCTTTCTCCATTTCTATGGTTCATTTCTCCATTTCCACTTCTTTTATAATGTTTCTCTACACGAAAAATGTGTGCAATGCATGGGAATTAATTTGAGGGTGTTACAGTATGACGTGTAGCTTACAACAAGGTATGGAGTAAAAAGGCTCATTGCAGCAAGCAAATTTTATTTCACAAACATGGTAAAACAGCAACTAAGTCTAGATGAATTAAATCCCAATATAACCAAGTAATCAGCAACATTCTTTCATCATAATTCATCATTTATCAAGTCTCAACCAGGCATTAATCTTTCTCAAGTTCATTTCATGCTCATAAATATTCATATCCATCTCATATTCATATAACCAAAACCAAACTCATTGTCATGACTTAAAACAGTCCCAAAACCAATCCCAATGACCATACCATAACCATACCGAATAACCATCCCAAGTTTTCCCTCTAATCATGGAAGTTGGCCAGGTGCTTGTGACCGGAAGCACGGCTATCATGATAGTTTTACACTCTGCAGAGGTGGCACCACTTTACCCACAAGTTCGAGATTTCGTCACCCATCGGCGACTGCAGAACCTCTATTATATCAGTACACAACCATCGGTGTATGGCTAAGAGATCACAAAATAGCCTTTACAAAGGGGCTACTAGATGTATGGACTCACTGAGGTTTCACCGGAAGGCTCGAATCACTATTCTCCCACCCACAAGCCCCCTCTTATGCCATGCAGTTCCCAGGGAAGTCCTCCTCGACTCCCATTCCCCGTGCCATCCACGGTCCATAACAAGCTAGCAACACACCTAATTAATCAGCTAAGCCGCACCCATACTTGGCCTTGTGGTGGCACTGTTTTTCTGGCATATCCTCGCATGAACCGGTCCTTAGATCTACGACAAGTACCACCATCTCATCCAGCAACATTCACGAACCAAGCTTGCCTAGATCTCCCCGATTCCATCCCCATGAACATCATCAAGATCTCATCATTATTATTCATATGAGTGCAGTAGCTAGACATGTTTTATTTCAGCTTCCCGTATCCCGTGAGTTAAGCGAAGCAAAAAGGAAAAAACGACCATACCCGACTCATCAACTTTCCAGGCGATAAGGATGGTTAACAAAACTAGTAAACTCCTATAAAAGGGTGTCCCATCAAGTTGACTGAAGCATACGAGTTTTCGCAAACAAAACAGTTTTGAAACATGGGATCAATATGGTCAAGGGGCACTTGCCTTGCTCCCGTGGTTCGTGTTGCTCAAGCGTCTCAAAATATTGATGCTGTAGTTCCTCGTAGACGGCCTCTTGAGCTTGTCCTTCTACTCACGACCACGCACATACAAAATTTACAGCAATCAATCATCATGCACAAACTTTACTCAAGATGCAATAGGGTAGATGAATGCAATTCCTATGGTGCTGTTTTATTAAACCAGTTTGTACGTGTTCTTGCATGTTTTAATGGGCTTTCATGGGGTTTTATGATGAACAAGGGTGTAGGGATAAAGTGTGGACGTGGTGATGATCTTGACTCAAGATCTAGATCAATTCCACCGTCAAAAACCGATCAAAACATGATCTGTCCACACGCAAAAGTTTCTACTCGAAGGGGGCGAAGAAAACGGATGCGTAGAAACAGCGGCAACGTCGTAAGATGGGAACGGGGACCTACCTCACTTCCTTTTGGTGGCAGGGCCTTACCTCCTAGCAATGGCAGCAGCGGGGAATTTTTCTATGGAAGATTAGGGTAGGACAGATAGTCGGCTTCTTTTCCGGCGACGGCGAGGCGTAACGGGGCTCGTCGGTGGGTCTCGACGACGGGGCTCGACGGCGGGGATCGTCAGCGGGGCTCACCGGCGACCAAACTCTGGCGAGGGGGTGCCAACTCGGCGTGTTGGGGGGGAGCAGGGGCTCTAAGTCGGTGACTTGGAGGGGGAGCGGGAGGGGGAGGCTGCGGCCAAAAAAGAGGGGGCTGGGGTTGTATTTATAAGGGGGAGAAGGGAGGAGTCCTACTCCAATTGGAACTCAACCAAGAGTCCTACTCAATTTGGAACTCAACCAACTTATCCCTTTAGTTGGGTGCGGTAGCCTTGGGGATTTTATCCCCCAAATGTGGGGAAAATTCCCCTTTTGTGGAATTTGGGAATTTTGGAAAATTTGGGGAAATTTGGGAATGGCTCATTTCAGCTATCTTTTTCGCATTCCTCACCATTTCTATGTCACTTATTCCATTTCTACATTCTCCTCTCCATTTCTATGTCCCATTCTCCATTTCTACATTCCCCTCTCCATTTCTATGTCCCATTCTCCATTTGTACATTCCCCTCTCTATTACTATGCCCCATTCTCCATTTCTATATTTTCCTTCTCCATTTCTATGCCCCATTCTCCATTTCTATATTCCTTTTCCATTTCTGTGGTTTTTCCTCCATTTGTATGGTTCCTTCCTCCATTTCTATGGTTCTTTCTCCATTTCTATGGTTCTTTCTACATTTCTATAGTTCTTTCTCCATTTCTACTTCATTTATAATGCTTCTCTATATGAAAAATGTATGTAATGCATGGAAATGAATTTGAGGGTGTTACGGACACCCCAACATAGAAAAACGTTACACGCCGAGTAGGATGGTCCTCTACGCGGACACGTTGAAGTTGCCCGCTAAAGGATTTACACCTCCCGCCTTCTCAATGCCATTCCCACGTGAAGGATGAGTTTCTATATCACGGTCCATCGATTTACATCGGTTTCATGGGTCCCATACCCCCACTATATATCCGGTACAGCTCAAACTTGTCCAGCAGGGCCGCATACGCGCGCTTCTTAACTGACACGAACGGGGCTAATAACCAACCTCTACATTTGCCTTACCCTCCCGGCCCAGGCCCAATGTGGTACCAAGCATTGTCACACCCATCGCACGTCGAGACAACCTTGAGTGCTCCATCCTACAGGAACTCCCCGACCCCATCTCACTTTTCATGAGGGTGCTCTTATCATCAACTTCTCGCGAGTAAACTCCGCTACCCGACCTTTCTAGCGAGTAGCTTTTTACTACTCGACTTCTACCGGGTATCTACAACATTAGCGTAGCCATCTACGATGAGGCAAATCCTACACAAAACCTTCTATTCAGGGTTATAATAACCATGCAAGTGGGGTTTCAAGCATCCTAGACATAATGCACAATATCAAGTCTAATAAACATGAGGTGAAGGTAAAGAAAAATTTAAAAACGGTAATTATATGCAAACCGGGGCTTGCCTTGCTCAACGGTTTTGTTAGCGGCTATGAGTTAGTCTTCCTCCGGATAATCCGCCAAACTCGTCACGAGATGGAGATCCTCGCTGCTGAGTTGAATCCTCGTCGAACGTCGACGTCACGTGAGCTAGTTTTATGCAATGCACATATATTCAAAGATTACTTAGAAAATGCTTTAGAGACTGTTGTACAAGTTAACTAACACTTAAGAAGGACAAACAACAGCAGGGTTCCTGTTGTTGGATCTACAACTTTAGAGAGGAACTTGCTAGGTGAAATGAATGTAATATTAATCACCATGTGATTAAATCCTTATATGAATACTTAGACCTAAATAATGGTAGCTCAAGATCCAGGAGCCCAATGAAGCTGAAAACTTAACCATGGCTTCAAGGGAAGGTATGTAGGCAGTGTGCATAATTTTAGCTCATGAAATGACTCCATGGGATCACAATAATTCTTTATGTAGTTTTAACTAATCTGCCTTTACCTCCTAGATCTTAAGCTTTCCTATGCTGAAAAGTAGAGGTTTTGTGAAGTACAAAATGTCCTGAGTCCATAAGATTTGGTTTTACCATTGTTGGAGTTTCCTACATGGAGATATGGATTTTACAATGATTGGGGAAAAGCTGAAAATTGTTTCTGTCCTTTTTCCTATTTTTCAGAGACATAAAATATTGATGCTTCATTTGGAGAAGCAAATGAGGTCCAATGATCCTGAAATTTTTACTGGAGTTCAAGTATAACTGGAGGGATGTCCTGCCCAAAATTGGGAATTTTCCAGTAAACAGAACTCCTGGAATTAATTCTACACGATTTTTTTTAAATGAATTAATGAACTAAATCCAGGGATTTTAATGAATATTGGGATGCACCCTTGGATAGTACTCACTGATAGGAATCCAACGCAATTTATTTAGGAATCTTTGGACACTCCTACACAAAGTTGTGGCTGTTTAAAGTTTGAACCGAAATATGAAATTCCTGGAAAAGTTTAAATCTCTGCCAGTGGGTCCCACGCCACAGGGCTTCTTCAACCTCGCGCCAAACAGAGCCAATGGCGGCGGTCTCAGGCCAGGGTCGCCGGGACTGAATTTCCGGCCTCCTCCCGGGGCCAAACTCGCCGCCCCCCCCCCCCCCCCCCCCCCCCATTTTCCCACACGCTGAACTCAGTTGTGGTGTCGCCGGCAGCCGGCAATCGCCGGAACCATGCGCGCACCAGCAACAGCACCCATTATGGTTCCAGCAAGGTCATTGTCGCTCTACAAAGCACAAAAACGGTCAGGGATTGCTCAGAGAGCACTGTGGCAGCTCGAGGATGCTGAAAATGGACCCCAAAGCTACTGAAAATGCCGGCAAACGAGGGCTCCACGGTGACCCGAGGCGCTTTTGCACCGGCGGCTAGGAAAACGGCTAGAACTCCATCAACTCTTGATGTTTATCCTTGGTTCTTCTTTGAGGAGGGGAGCTAGGGAGTGTAGAACCTACGTGCAAATTAGCTCGAGTGTTGGTTGATCGTGTAACCTGAATTCCGGTCTCGACCGAGCTCGGTTATTCTACACTACGATTTGGGAAAAAGTAAAATTCTCGCTCTAGGGTTGATCATTTGCCAAATGGATTTTGGCTACACCTTGTAATCATGATGATGCACCTTTCTTGTGAAGGGAGTTTGAGGCGAGGGTGGCTGTGGCATGCTGTCCACGGTGACCCGAAGCAACTTCCGCCGGTTTCTCCCCGGACCTCGGCGGTGACCGTTGAATTGCGAGCAACAGAAGTGTAGCAAGGTAGCAGCTAAAACATGTGTCGGTGCTCACTTTTGCTGTATATCTTTCGAGTCAACGATGATCGGCACCGTTGTGCGAACGGGGAAACAGAGAGGTAAGGGGCGGCTGTTCTTCGCGTGCGGGAGAAGGAACAGAGAGTCGGCACAAGCTGAGAAAGAAAGAAAACTTCGTGTGTTGCTTCACGGTTAGGGATAAGAGCGAGGCAACCGGCCGGGCTAGTAGGAGCTGGTGCAAGAGAGCATCGGGTGGGGGTCGGCCGCCGGGAGCTATCGCATGCGCGTGCACCGGGATAAAAAAAGCGTCGGTTTGCCGGGTGGTGTGACTGACACATGGGATCCACCCCTCTCATTTGATTTCCCCCACTGTGCTGTGAGACTCCCACACAAACGTTAACCAATTCTCACCAAATTTGGATGGTAGGCCAAACAAAATATGGAGAACTCAAATCTGAACTCAGATTTTTAAATTGAGCAAGTTTGGTTCAGTTTCCAAATTCAAATTTGAACTTGAACTCCCCCTTGATTATTCCTCGGAATATATAGTATATGAGCTCCAAAAATATCCAAATTTGAACCAGCAGCTATTTGATACATGGGAAATGCATTGGTGAATTCACTCGTATGCATTCGGACAACCTGAACATGAATCCTTTGAAAAGATTCAAATTGTGTTTTAAATTCTCCCCCCATCATCTACTCATAAAGGATGTGCACATGCGTGGGATTTGGGGAGTGAAATTCTTTCCTCATGTTAACATGTGTTAAGCCTGGGCTAAAGAATTTTTTTAACTCCCTCACATGCCCATTTTTGGGTTCATTATTTCATGTGACACATAATGCCCCTTTTCTTCTCCTTAACTTTACTCCATAAAGTGAAATACAACTTTACAAAAGTTAGGTCTATTACATTCCTCCCCCTTAAAAGAATCTCGTCCCGAGATTATAAAAAGAAAGAGAAAGGGAGACAAACTACTGGACATATGGTATAAACAAGTCAGGAAAATTTAAATGGAGAAAATCCTCGCTTCCCCACGTGGATTCATCAGCGGTGTGGTTGCTGCACAAGACTTTGTAAAATCACAATGTCCGATTTCTTGTGGCGCGAGTCTTCTCGTCGATACTCTGGATCGGATACTCAGAATAAGTGAGATCCGGTTGAAGATCCTCGATGTCCTCCATACGAACTGCAGCTGAGTACTTGAGACATTTTAGCAGCTGAGAAACGTGGAAAACATTATGAATCCCTGGAAGTGACGCCGGTAACTCTAGACGATAGGCCACGGGTCCGCATATCTCGATGATGGCAAACGGCCTGATGAATCATGGAGCGAGCTTCCCCTTCACTCCGAAGCGATGGATCCCTTTCATCGAAGAGACACAAAGATAAATGTGGTCCCCGATGTTGAAGTGGAGAGGTCGACGTCTTTTGTCGGCATAGATTTTCTGCCGAGATTGAGCAGCCTTTAAATTGGCTTGGATCACTTGCACTGGTTCCTTGGCTTCATTCACAAGATCAATCCCGTAGACCACTCTCTCGCCAGACTTACACCAATTCAGCAGTGTGCAGCACTTCCGGCCATAAAGAGCTTCATACAGGGCCATTTTGATGTTGGATTGGTAACCATTATTATATGAGAATTCTGCTAACGGTAAGTGGTCATCCCAATTCTTCCTATGATTGATGACACCTGCCTGTAGCATATCCTCCAGAATCTGATTTACCCTTTCAATTTGACCATCGGTTTGCGGATGATACGCTGAACTCCAAATTAACTTGGTTCTCAATGAAGCATGTAATTGCTCCCAAAATCTGGATACAAATAACGCACCTCGGTCAGAGACGATGGTGTTGGGAACCCCGTGTAAACACACGATTCTCGAGATGAACAGCTCCACATACTTCTTTACCACATATTTTGTATGGACTGGAATAAAATGAGCTGTCTTGGTCATATGATCGACGATTACCCAAATAGAATCATGCTTGTTGCTGGTCATGGGTAATCCGACAATGAAGTCCATACTTATGTCTTCCCACTTCCATGCTGGAACCTTCAGCGGTTGGAGTGGTCCGGCTTTCCACATATGATCGGCTTTAACTCGCCAACACGTATCACACTCGGATACGTATTTTGCAATCTCTCTTTCATCCGTGTCCACAAGAACTTATTTTTTAAGTCCTGGTACATCTTATTGCTTCCCGGATGAATGGAATACTTGGATAAATAAGCTTCATCCAGTATTTTCCTCCGCAATTTCATATTCCGGGGTAGAACTATGCGGTTGTTAAACCATAGAGTACGCTCCTGATCTTCGCGGAACATCTTCAATTCACTGCTGTCAACTCTCCTTCGAATGTGAGACATACCCCTCTCTCTCTTCTGAGCCTCTACAATCTCATCTCGGATTGCAGGAATGAAAGCAGGATTGAACAGCGTTCCATAGGGAACTAAGCACAGGCTTGGTTCTCCTTCTTTATCTGCAGCCATGGCTAAATGGTCAACGTGCGCTTTCCGACTAAGTGCGTCAGCAACCACATTCGCTTTGCCCGGATGGTATGAATCTCAAGTTCATAATCCTTGATCAATATGAGCCATCTTCGCTGCCTCGTATTAAGTTCTTTCTGTGTGAAGATGTACTTCAAGCTTTTGTAGTCAGTGTAGAGATGTACTAGATTGCCTAGTAAATAATGTCTCCACATTTTCAGTGCAAGGACCACTGCAGCTAGTTCAAGGTCATGCGTCGGGTAATTCTGCTCATGAACCCTTAATTTTCGGGATCCATACGCGACCGCACGTCTTTCTTGCATCAACACAGAACCAAGACCGATGCCGGATGCATCACAATAAACGTCAAACGGCTTTGTTGTGTCCGGCTGGGCTAACACTGGAGCTGTAGTGAGATGCTTCACTAAAGTTTGAAAAGCTTGTTCACATGAATTGCTCCAATCATACTTGGTGCTTTTCTTCAACAGCTCTGTCATAGGTTTAGCAACTTTAGACAAATTTGGATTGAATCTCCGGTAATAACCTGCTAAATCTAGGAATCTCCTCACTTCATGAACAGATGTTGGAGATTTCCAATTCAGCACTTGCTCGATTTTACTTGGGTCCACAGCGATGCCTTCCACTGAAATAATATGCCCAAGAAACGACACTTTGCTGATCCAAAACTCACATTTACTGTACTTTGCATATAGCTTGTCATCTCTCAAGCGTTGGAGTACAATACGCAAATGTTCAGCGTGTTCTTCTTCTGACTTTGAATAGACCAGGATGTCATCGATGAAAACCACGACGAATTTGTGTAACTCCGTCATGAACACCGAGTTCATGAGATACATAAAATGAGCCCGAGCATTAGTCAATCCAAATGACATGACAAGATATTCATAAAGCCCATATCTTGTCGAGAACGCCGTCTTCGGTACATCTTCCGCCCGGATTTTTATCTGGTGATACCCGGACCGAAGATCCATCTTGGAGAATACCTTAGCACCCACTAGTTGATCGAACAAAATATCTATGCACAGTAGTGGATACTTATTCATTATGTTGATAACATTCAAAGGACGATAATCTACACATAATCTCAATGTCTCATCCTTCTTATTGACAGAGAGAGCGGAACAGCCCCAAGTTGATGAGCTTGGGTGTATAAAACCTTTGTCCATGAGGCCATTCATCTGCTCCTTCAATTCTGAGAGCTCCTTCGGTGCCATTTTATATGGTCACCGAGAAATAGGTGTGGTACCCGGTGCTAGTTCTATCTTGAACTCTACATCACGTTTGGGCGGCATGCCCGGTAAGTCGTCAGGAAACACATCTGGATATTCACATACCACTGGAATATCCTCAAGCTTAGAAGCTTCAATCTGATGCACTGCTGCAACTCATTGTGACGGATCCACAAGACTCAATGTGTTGCAACCGTGTATTGGGGAATTCATTTGAACAGTCCGAGAGCTGATGTCAAAGGTAGCTCCATAATGTGTCAACCATGACATCCCCAAGATAATATCAATTCTTTGGCCTTTGAGTATGATAAGGCTCGCAGGATAGATGTTTCCACCCAAACACAAAGGTGCCCGAGAGACCATTTCATTAGTTGATATCTTGCCTCCGGGTGAGCTGATATGAAATGGATGCTTAACAGTGCTAAGTGGAAGATGATTCTTCAGCACAAAGTCTCTGCTAATAAAATTGTGGGTGGCTCCAGAATCAAACAAAATGAAGGTGGGATGTTCATGTAAAGTGAACATGCCTGCTAAAACTGGTTCGTCTTTTTCAATGTCCTCAATAGCAGTGTAGTTCACCCTGCCAGCTTTTAAAAGACTCTTCTTTGAATGTTCAGGATGCTGATTTGAGCATTTACGAGACGGCACATGATTGTGGCTCTGCTCAGCTCCACGACGATCTCGTGCTACAGAAATCCTCAGCTTTTTAGTAACATGAGGTGAAGATAATCCCTGCACCGCTGGTTCTGGTAGGGTTGCACAAATAACCTCTGATTGCTGCTGTTGAGGTGGAGGCTCATAAGTGAGTAACTCCAGCTATGGTTGTGAGAGTTGCACCACAGGCTAAATTTCTTGCCTGACTGGCGAGTAATACCGCACTTGATAGTTCGGAGGAACCTCGATATCACTGTCCGGCGGTATACTCCTTTTTAGCTCCGCTTCACAACGGAGATGCATGTCTTCTTTAATAATAGCGACATTTACCAACTCATTGTAAATACCGTTATTGAACAAGGTAACTTGTTCCTTAAGTTTGACATTCAAGCCTCGGAAGAAAAATCACACCTCAACGCTTACGAGTCTACAATATGAGTGGCGTATTGCATCAAGTCTTCAAACTCTTTGAAGTACTCGTACGCACTCCTTTCTTCTTGCTTTAACTCTAAAAAGTCTTGATACTTTGTTCGAAGAACCCCCAAAAAATGTGACGTGCCAGGAAAACCATCCGGAATTCATCCCACGTCACACGATGACCTTCAGGAATAGTTGCGATATACTCTGCCCACCAAGCTCCAGCGGCTCCGTGGAGTTGTTGAGCGGTAAATAAAGGCTTTTGGTATTCATCGCACTCAAACATATCGAACTTGGCTTCAATACATTGGAGCCAATGAGCTGACTCCAACGGTTCTTTCGCTTCTGAGAAAACTGGTGGTTGTCTTGCTAGAAAATCCAAATAAGTACTTGGTGGGGGATTACGTTGTAGTGTCTTCTGTCGTATGCTTTGTTGCACCAACAGATCGAGAGACTCAGCCATCTTTTCCAAAATTTCCGCCAGTCCGGTTGATGATGTCGGCACCTGGTGTTGTGGCAAATAATTTCCACCGCGACTCGACTCACCAACCTCACCCGTGGAATTAGGGTGATCCATACTGCAAGAGTGAGCAATTTACGGTTAAAATTCATAGGTTCCATTTAACTTGAATTGAAAACATTAACCGTAAAAGCATCACATAGTTATTGCAGCACTACTCAAGCTAACATGGGTTTCGACAATTCTGAAATCTACCAAACTTTAGCAAGTTTGTCCAAACCCTTAATTCCAACAGTCGCTAAAAAATGGAACGATAACTAAAGAACATGTTATGGAACTTATAGAAGTATAAAACATCCCTGTCCACAACAAGTCTCAAGTTAAATGGCAATGATCAATACTCTGTTCCAAGTGACCATTTGACCTTACTCTCAGAATTTAAATTTGAAAATGGCAATTTCATGTCTCAAGTTGAATATAAAAGTTATAGGTAACTTTACTATCTTTCCAACGAGTATTTATTTGCCTTCATATCAGTTGTGTATCAAAAGTTATAATATTTCAAAGTTAGCAGAAATCTGGAACAATTTTGACAGCACCTCCTTTGAAAGTGGCTGTTTTGTCCGCACGATTTCATACAATTCGGCTCCAAATCTGGAGAAACTTTGAACTATAAAGTCGTAGAACATATCCTAAAGTTTCCAACAGTGTATTACATGAACCTTAGAAAATTTTCTACAAGAATTTATGGTCGAAATACAGAAATTTCCAGAAAGCATTTTGTGTCTGCCCTGTTTTTGGACAGTTAACACTCATCTAAGAATTTCATTCATTTGAAGGGTGATTCTGTTCTGGACTTCTACAGAAAAGTTGTAGAAGACTCCAAAACCTTTCCAGAAATGTATCACACACATCCATTGGTTCAACCAATCGAATGTTTTGTCATGTTCCATTTCAGCAAACATTCTGCCGAAAACAGGGAAGGTTATTCCTAAGTCTTTGTGAATGAATCTATACTCCCAATTGATTCTTAGTTCAATATAGGAGTTCATTCCCCCCTAATGGAATCATAGACTCCAAATTTACTCTTTACTTTGCCAACGTCCTTTTTCATGCAGTTAAGAACATATCACGTGTGACGGACCGAAATCCGCTCGCCCAGGATCTCAGAGGGTGGTGCCGCATGATGCGACACCTGACAGCACACATCATAAGGCAAACATTGTATTACATAGAAAAAAACTGAATATGTACACAAGAAGTACAAGCCTTCAGTTTACAACTAATAACAGAGTCTATAACAGCGGAAGCTAAATTTATACAACTCACGCCCACCTAACTAGCAAAAGTCGGTTGTCCAGCCCTATGGACAACCCACACTAGCTTCACTCCTCAGCTCAGCGCGGAGTGTAAGGCTCCCACTCAGCCATGGTCCCTGACGGAGGGTAGCCCTCGCCGGTGGACTCGTTCCCCGAGTCCGTGGGGTAATCCTCACCTGCAAAACACTCATAGCAGAAACCATGAGCACGATGGCTCAGCAAGACTTAACCGACTCACCTACACAGGAAACTCTACATGCAGGTCATAACGAAACTAGGATGGTAAATTGCAACAAACAGACATGCCTACAAGTTCATCCTTAGTTCATCTTTGGGCCACAAATTAATGGTTCATGAATTTGAAATTTAGTGCGCAATATTTGGTGGCACACATGTAGCAATACAAGTTAATCATAACAGCAATATTGAATCACATCATTTCATATATTAATCTACGTCACGACTCAGTGACCAAGTGGTACTCTTCACCGCGAGGGACGGCAAATCGACTCGATATACACCTGCAGGGATACCCGAAGAGCACGTCACGTACGCCCACCCGTGGAGCTGCACAACACGCTCACTCGATGTCGTACAGGACAACCTTTCACCAAACAGCCCAAACATCGAACCGGTCGCACCCAAACGGACAGGAGGTTCCCTACACGGAGCATCTATCCATGCCCGTTAGCGGATTTCCACCTTGCTGCCCTCAACATACACCTATAAATCGGTGCGTTATGCCTCGACGCCCGGAGGTATAGGTTACATCAGTTTATCGGGGCCCATATATCCGATATGCCTTCGGTACGTTCAAACTTGATCAGCGTGGGCCGCACATGGATCGGTCCTCAATCTACACGGACAGGGCTGCGCCCACAAGACTTCCTCTTGCTGTGCCCTAGCCCCTGCCTAGTCTCATTTTCTTACTACAGTGATCTCACATCACTCGAACCAATCCCGTGTGTCCCAAGCCTATAATCACGAGTAGATTCCAACTACTCGACTTGTACCAAAGTCTATACACATTAAGAAGATCATATACTACTCGAGGAATTAGACCTACCCTCACTCTTGTGGGAATGATCTGGTTATGAATTTGGGTTTCATCTATCCTACACCTAATGCACATAAATACCTCAAGCTAAAGTATATATAAAGCAAAACCTTATAAACTTTGTTAAATGAAAACCGGGGCTTGCCTTGTTGCTTCTGGTAAGATGTTAGTGCTTCGTCTGGAAATAGGAAGTCCAAAACTTCCAGGGTCTCTTCGCCTTCAGCCTTCTGGTAAGCAATGTTCGATATGTCAATTTAAATGCAATGTGTTAAATTGAATATGTAAAGACCATAACTATAGCTAGCCCTCCCCTTTGGCCCTGAAATTTTTATGGTGGCTTGGTAGGATCCTAATCAGAGACTTGACAAAGTTTCATTTAAAACAAAGTTCATTTGAGATCTTTACAAATAAAAGTCTATTTGGTCATTACTAGAGCTTCTAAGGATTTCCAGGGATTTTCATGGCTCAAACCATTACTTTCTGGAAACTAGAGTCTAAGATGGTTCTAATGGAATTGGTTTCATGTCATTTGAAGAATCCTATAGGAAGTTATGTCCTAAACAAGATTTGAGAAAAATCTGAAAAATGTTTCTGTACATTTTTTCCATTTTCTCAGGGCAGTTAACTTAATCACACCATTAGGGGGAATAATGAATTTGAATGGATCTGAAATTTTTCCTGTGACTCAAGGATTTTCAAATGAACATCCCAGCCAAATTTCAGAATTCTCCATAAAAGAATTTGCCAGATAAAATTCCCAACAGTTTAAATTTT
Source organism: Neostapfia colusana (assembly GCA_030760725.1). Classification (NCBI taxonomy): domain Eukaryota; kingdom Viridiplantae; phylum Streptophyta; class Magnoliopsida; order Poales; family Poaceae; genus Neostapfia; species Neostapfia colusana. Next base: position 22,416,330 of record JASWHV010000006.1, on the reverse strand, counting down.
AGGGAATTAATTCTGGAAAACAATAAGTTTCATGAGCTGAAACTTGTTTTGCTGGATAGTACTCGAAAATCTGAATCCAACAAAATTTGGTTCACTCAATTTGGAGCTTCCTAGCAAAAGTGATGGCTAGTTAAAGTTTGAACCAAATTCTGAAATTCAAAGAAATGTTTAAACCGGCTGGTGGGCCCAGGGCTACGTGTCAGCTCTACAGCCAAACCCCATGGGGGTCCGCTTAATCTCCCGCGTAGCCGCACGAGATCCCGGCGCCACAGCAGATCTGGCACGGTAAAAATCAGAGACCAACACATGGGGCCCACGAGGCTTCGTCTTCCTCGCGCTCCCGCGGCTCACCGCTGCCCCCCTCGCCGGAGCACTAGCCAGAAGAGGGTTCCCGTGACTGGAACTCGACAAAAGTTGCTGGCTTCGCCTAAAATTGCTTGGGGAGCCTGTTGCTGATCTTGTCGCCGGACGACGATCACAGGAAACGGTCGTGCGATGGCGACAGTCAACATGGCGAGTTCGGCGAGGTCGGTATGGCGCTGTAGTGCCTCAAAACCTCCTCTGTTGGATCCTACAGCATCACCATGACCTACGGAGCAACGGACCCGTCCACTGATCTTGCTCAAGGTGGCGGCAAACAGGACTTCACCGTGCGACCTAGGCCTAAACTCGATGAAGAATAAAAAACACAAGGAACTCAGTGGTTTCTCAACGGTTTCTCGTGATTCTTCATCCTAATTGGCCATGGGGACGTGTAGAAGATGTGGGTAGCTGGGCATACGCGGTGGTGGAGTAATCCCTACGAATTTTTGAGTTTCGGCCGGCTCGGTTCTTTGAACACCGAGAGGATAACCGGGAAAATTCTCCCTCAGCGAGGCATGAGAGGAGGAGCGGTCGGCACGAGCGTGTTAAGCACCTTAAGGCGGTCGACTTTGCTGTAGGTCGTCGGCCACGAAGATGCTTGGAGCAGCGGCGTGCCGGGGAACCAGGAGGGCGGCCGAAGACGGTTTTTGCTTCGGTTGTGTGCGAGGCAGACTGGAGAGGGTGAGGGAGGTTCACGTGGGCCGGCGTGTTGATCACGTGCTGCACTCAGCGTCCTCATCCCCAGAGCAGGAAGTGGCGTGAGGCACGTCAGTTGGGCGCCGAACGCCGGTGCTCGAGAGCTGGCGCGCACGCGCGCTGCATTCTAGTGGAAAGAAAAACAGAGAAGACTTTGGTGTGAAGTCTACTGACCAGTGGGCCCCCCTTTCCCTCTTCTTTTCTTTCCAATTCCATTTGAGCTAGCAAACAAACTCCAAATTTGATCAAACTTGGAGGATAAGCTAATAGGAATATGAGGAGCACAATGATGCCCTCAAATTTGAATTTCATTGAAGTCGGAATTTGAAACTGAAGTTTGAATTTAAATTCAAATTGTCTCCCGTTTTAATTCCAACAACTAGGAAATCTTTTCCAAATGGGCTGAAAACTTGTCGGGATACCCGTGGATGTGTGAAGAACCAGATGGTAAATTTAGGTCTTCGTGTTTGGACATTGTTGCACGTTTACTTTAGTACTTGGAGCTCACACCATTGTATTCAAAACTTTAAATTCCCTCGCATTTTCTCAGTGTGACTTGCGGCCCCACTTGCTAGAACTTTGGGATTTCACATCCCTCCCCCCTTAAAAGAATCTCATCCCGAGATTACAAAAGAAGAGACAAAGATGTGAGAGAAATTACCCGTGATGAGCTTCCATGAAATCCGGGTAGTTGGAGCGAAGGAATTCCTCGATCTCCCACGTCGCTTCCTCAGCGGTGTGGTTGCTCCACAATATCTTGTAGAACCACAGCATTCGATTACGCATGGTCCGAGCCTTCTCATCAATAATCACTACCGGATATTCAGCATACGTCAAATCCGGTTGCAGCTTGCCAATGTCTTCGGTGGGAAGAGCAGCCGTATACTTTAGACATTTCCGTAGTTGTGAAACATGGAAAACGTCGTGAACACCAGCGAGCGACGCCGGTAGTTCTAGTCGATACGCCACTGGTCTACACTTCTCGGTGATAGCATAGGGTCCAATAAATCGGGGAGCGAGTTTCCCCTTTACGCTGAATCGGTGTACGCCCTTCATCGTAGATACACGGAGGTACACGTGTTCCCCGACGTCGAAGTGCAGCGGCCTATGCCTCTTATCAGCGTAACTTTTCTGCTGGGATTGAGCGGCCTTCAAGTTGGCTTGAATAATCCGAACGCGGTCTTCGGCGTCGTTCACCACATCAACCCCGAACATGACCCTTTCACCGGACTCGCACCAGTTCAATGGGGTGCGGCATTTGCGACCGTAGAGAGCCTCATATGGTGCCACCTTGATACTCGCTTGATAGCCATTGTTGTACGAGAATTCCACCAACAGTAGATGATCATCCCAATTTCTACCGTGGTGGATGGCACACGCTCTCAACATGTCTTCTAACACTTGATTCATCCTCTCAGTTTGCCCATCTGTCTGAGGGTAATAGGCGGAGCTTCTAATCAGCTTAGTACCCAAAGCAGCGTGCAACTGCTCCCAAAAACGAGCCATGAACAGTGCCCCTCGATCCGAGATTATCGTCTTGGGTACTTCATGCAAGCATAAAATTCTTGCAATGTACAGCTCCGCATACATGCTGGCATGGAAATGTGTATGTACGGGAATAAAGTGAGCCGACTTGGTTAACCGATCAACGATTACCCAAATTGAATCATGTTTGTTGGAAGTCAGGGGTAATCCCACAATGAAATCCATGCCCACATCTTCCCACTTCCATGCTGGAATTTTCAGGGGTTGTAACAGCCCTGATTTTCTCATGTGATCCACATTCACTCGTCTACACGTATCACACTCGGATACGTATTTAGCCACTTCCCGCTTCATCCGTGTCCGCCAAAATTTTCTTTTCAAATCTTGGTACATTTTGTTGCTGCCCGGATGAATGGAGAATTTAGACAAGTGAGCCTCATCAATGATCTTCTTCCTCAGCTCCATGTTCCGGGGTACGACTATGCGGTCATTGAATCACAGTGTCCCCTCATCATCTTTCCAGAAACATTTGATATCCCCACAGTCTATCCGTCTCCGGAGATGTGCCATGCCCTTGTCAACTTTCTGAGCTGTAATGATATCCTCCCTAATGGTAGGGATGATACCAAGGTTGTAGAGTGATCCATAAGGAACCAAGTATAAACTCGGTTCTTCCTCTTCCACCGGTGTAATGGTGAGGTTATGGACATGTGACTTCTGACTCAACACGTCGGCAACCACATTTGCCTTGCCAGGGTGGTAATGAATCTCAATCTCATAGTATTTGATTAGTTCTAACCACCTCCTTTGCCTCATATTCAGCTCCTTCTGGGTGAAGATATATTTTAAACTCTTATGGTCGGTGTAGAGATGCACCAAATTCCTCAGGAGATAGTGTCTCCACATTTTCAGCGCCAAAACCACAGCAGCAAGCTCAAGATCATGAGTCAGATAGTGCTGCTCATGGTTTCGAAGTTAGCGTGAGCCATACGCGACCACACGTCCTTCTTGCATCAACACGCACTCGAGCCCGATACCGGACACATCACAATACACGTCGAAGGGCTTGGTCGTATCCAGTTGAGCTAAGACCAGGGCTGTTGTAAGATGCTTCACCAATGCTTGGAACGCTCCTTCACATGCTGAGCTCCAAACATATTTTGTTCCCTTCTTCAGTAATTCTGTCATCGGCTTACCAAGCTTGGAGAAGCTTGGAATGAATCTCCGATAATATCCTGCTAAACCGCGGAAGCTTCTTACTTCATGGACAGAAGTGGGGGCTTTCCATTTCCCAATGACCATACCCGAATAACCATCTAAAGTTTTGCCTCTAATCATGGAAGTTGGCCAGGTGCTTGTAACCGGAAGCACGGCTATCATGATAGTTTTACACTCTGCAGAGGTGGCACCACATTGCCCACAAGTTCGTGATTTCGTCACCCGTCGGCGACTAGAGAGAACCTCCATTATACCAGTGCACAACCATCGGTGTATGGCCAAGAGATCACAAAATAGCCTTTACAAAGGGGCTACCAAAATGTACGGACCCACTGAGGTTTCGCTGGCAGGCCCAAATCTCCATTCTCCCACCCACAGGCCCCCTCTTGTGCCATGCAGTTCCTAGGGCAGTCCTTCTTGACTCCCATTCCCCGCACCATCCAATGGTCCATAACAAGCTAGCAACACACCTAATTAGTCAGCTAAGTCGCACCCATATTTGGCCTTGTAGTAGCACTGTTTTCCTGGCATGTGCTCGCATGAACCGGTCGTTAGATCTACGGCAAGCAAACCGCCATCTCATTCAGCAACATCCAAGAACCAAGCTCGCCTAGATCTCCCCGATTATATGCTCATTATCATCATCAAGTTCTCATTATCTTTATTCTCATGAGTGCAGTAGCTAAACAAGTTTTATTTCAGCTTCCTGTATCCAGTAAGTTAAGCGAAGCAAAAAGAAAAAACGACCATACCAGTGTAGCACCCTCAATTTCACTACCATGCATTGCATACATTTTTTCATGTAGAGAAGCATTTAAAAAGAAGAAGAAATAAAGAGAGGAATATAGAAGCAAATAAAATAATAAAAGGGAATAGAGATGGGAAATAATGAAAATAAATAGGAAAGGAAAAATAAAAATAAAAAACAAAATAAAATAGCCAAATTGGGCCACCCCAATTTTTCCCCAAATTTCTCCGTTCCCAAATTTTTCCAAATTTTCCTGATTTTCTCCAAATTCCCCAAGGGGAATTTCCCCCACATTTGGGGGGATTCCCTCATCTTTCCCCCACATTATTTTATTTGCTTCTATATTCCTCTCTTTATTTTCTTCTTCATTTTAAATGCTTCTCTACATGAAAAATGTATGCAATGCATGGTAGTAATTTTGAGGGTGTTACAAACCTAACCCCCTTAAAATGAATCTCGCCCTCGAGATTCAATAGAGTGGAGGAAAGATGAGGGAATTCCGTCTTGAGTTCTTCCTCACACTCCCATGTAGCTTCGGCTTCCGTGTGATGGATCCATTGTACCTTGCATCAACAGATTACTTTGTTCCTCATGACCCTTTCCTTTATGTCCAAGATTTTGATGGGGTTTTCCACGTAGGTCAGATCCTCCTGAAGTTCTAGATCATCCATCGGTACTTGTTCTTCCGGCACTCTTAGGCATTTATTGAGCTGGGATACATGAAATACGTCGTGCACGTCGAAGAGGTGCGTTGGCAGCTCTAGTTGATAGGCTACCTCTCCTCGCTTGCCCAAAATCTTGAATGGTCCGATGTAGCTAGGTGCTAACTGTCCTTGACGTTGAAAAGTCGTTGGCCTCTGATAGGCGACACCTTAAGATACACGAAGTCTCCAACTTCAAATGTCAAACTCCTTCGCCTATTGTCTGCATAGCCTTTTTATCGTGACTGAGCGGCCTTCAAGTTTTCAGGTATTGTTTGGACTTGCTTTTCGGCGTCTTGCAAGACTTCGGGTCCAAACACTTGGCTTTCTCCGGTCTCATTCCAGAACAGCGGTGTTCTACACTGCCTACCATATAGTGCCTCGAAGGGTGACAATTTCAAGCTGGCTTGGTAACTATTGTTGTATGAGAATTCAGCATACGGCAAGCTTTTGTCCCAACTACACCCATGTTTCAAGGCACAATCTCTCAACATGTCTTCTAAAATCTGATTTGTCCTCTCAGTTTGCCCGTCGGTTTGTGGGTGATATGCGGAGCTGAAATTCAACCTTGTACCCATAGCTTCATGCAGCTTCTTCCAGAACCTAGAGGTAAATTGAGAACCTCGATCTGAAACTATCCTTTCGGAACTCCATGACGACACACGATTTGCTCCATATACAGCTCGACTAATTGCGCCACGGTGTACTTGGTTCTGACAGGAATTAAGTGGGCTGATTTCATCAATCGGTCCACGACAACCCAAATAGAGTCGTAGCCGGATTAAGTACGTGGCAATCTGACTATGAAATCCATAACGATTTCTTCCCACTTCCACTCGGGTACTTTTAATGGCTGCAACAATCCAGCGGGTCTCTGATGCTCGGCTTTCACTTGTTGGCACGTGTCGCATAACGCAACATATTCAACGATGTCCCTTTTCATGCCATCCTACCAATAGCAAGTTTTCAGATCCTTGTACATCTTTGTACAGCCGGGGTGTATGGAATAAGGCGAGTCGTGCGCCTCCTTTAGTATCATCTCGCGGATGTGCTTCACGTTAGGCACACAAATCCTTTTCCCTAACCAAAGCATGCCATTCTCGTCTTCCTTGAAATCCTTCTCTGTCCCTTGTCGCATTCTTTCCTTGATTTCGTTTATTTCCTCATCCGTTGCTTGGCCATCTCGTATCTCTTGTTCCAGCATTGAGTTCAGTTCTATCACCTCCATCTCGTTCAATAACCCGAGATGTAATCGTTCGAATTCCTTACGCAGCTTGGGTGGAAGCTCCCGAACCGTGAGTTGGTGACATGCTGCCTTTCGGCTCAACACATCAGCTACTACATCGGCCTTTCCGGGGTGATAGTTGATTCCAACATCATAATCCTTGATGAGTTCCAACCATTGACGTTGCCTCAAATTCAGATCCGTTTGCGTGAATATATACTTGAGGCTTTTATGATCCGTATAGATCTCACATCGGTGACCGAAGATGTAATGCCTCCAAATCTTCAAGGAATGTACCACTGCTGCAAGTTCCAGGTCGTGCGTAGGGTAATTCAGTGTAAAAGCCCAAGATTTAACTTGTTAGAGTGTTCATCACATCACCACAAACCAGCTCATTTTGTGAATAGCTCATGAACACATGTGAAGAGCAAGTAAACACCATCAAGAGGTTGATTAGTGGAAGAACCCACAAATCCAAAAGTAGGATGTCACACATATAAACATGAGAGGCTGAGCTCACCATTAGGCCCTAAACATTCTTAGGAGTGCTCATGCCAAGTTTTATGCAAATTCAAACCATTCTGAGGCACTTTTGTATACAATTGTACAAAGGGCTAAATTGAATGGAAATCAAATTTCAGCCACTTTCATCAATTGGATTCAAAAGTTGACTTCATATTCAAACTCAGCACATTTTTCTGAGTTACCCCACCAATTTTCATCCTCATTGGAGTTCATCTTGTTGGGAGCTATATTTGAACTAATTCAAAACTGAATTTGAAATTCAAATTCAGGAGTGAACCAAATTTAGCTAACCCAGTTCAAATTTGAGAAATTCAAATTCAACTCATGACTTGGGAGTGAAGTTTGCCATTTAATTGTAAGTAGATGATAAAAATATCAGTGATCACTATTTAAAAGAACCAGTGGAGGTGGGACCAACTGGTCAATGACTGAGCTTCACAGAACCGACTTAAACCGAGCGAACAGCTCGCGGACGACTGACGACCGATCGCAGAGGCCGCCAGCGTGCTCCATTAGCTCCACCTCACGGTGAAAACTTCGGCTCAAATTCCAGCACATGAGCATTGTCGACCGTTGTCTTCATTCCCGAGTGAAAAACAGCTCACACCGCGCTGTGCTTTGCTCCCGCTCACGAGTTTCTTTCCGCCTCTCTCTGATCACCGGCGACCGGCGGATCCCGGCTTATTCACGCACCTCACCAGAGAAGAAAAGGTGTGCTTGCTTGTGCTGAAGCTGTAGGAGAAAGCCGTGCTCCGTTTCATGCAGTGTAGAGCGAGAATTTCTAGTTTCTTCCCACGGGGTGTGTTAGGGTTAGGAATCGGTCGACGGTGAAATTCATTGCACAGAGGCAACTGCCGCTCAAGCTGCATTCCACACACGTTCTAGAGGTCCTTGCGCGTCTCCTCATTCAAGAACCAGCGAGAAAGACCCACCGGAACCCTAGTTTCACCAAGGAACAGTTTGGCGGAAGAAGGGGGGTCACCGGTGAGGTCCGGTTTGCCGAGTGTTTGGGTCCAAACCGAGGTCATGCCGAGATTCCCGAGGCTGCCCTGAACGTGGTGACGCGATTAGCGCGCGATGGGGGTCGCCGGAGCAACGGGAACACGGTGCCGATGAGGTGCAGTGGCATAGCGCTCATCGCCGGCGAGCTACGGCGGTTAGCCGGTGGCAGCGATGTGTCCATTGTGTACAGCGTCCGAAGTTAGGTAGGGGCGGCGAGTTTCACAATCGCGGGCGAGCTAGATCACCGCGAACGCCGACCTCGCCGGAGCTCCGGCGGCTCGGGGCGGCAGCGTCGCGAGGTAGACGAAGGCCCGGGTCCCACGTGTCAGACACATCGCAATGCACGTGCGCGCTTGGTTTTGTTTAAGTTAAACACATGGGCCCCGCTATCAGTCGCTGTTTAGGCGCGGGAAGGATTTTCTTTAGGAAAATAATTCATGAATCAGCCCAAACTTTAGAAATTCATAACTTTTGCCAGAACTGTCCAATGGAGTGAACCAAATTTTGTTGGATTAAGCTCTCCGAGTACTATCCAGCAAAACAAGTTTCAGTTCATTAAACTTATTATTTTTCCAGAATTAATTCCCTAAAATTTTAAACTGTTGGGAATTTTATCTGGAGATTTCCTTGATGGAAAATTCTAAAATTTGGCTAGGATGTTCATTTGAAAATCCTTGAGTCACATGAAAAAATTCATATCCATCCGATGTTCATTTGGCTAGGATGTTCATTCATATGCTAAATTTAACATATTTGCATTTAAATTGACATATCGATTGAATTGATTGCGTGTAGTCGCTGAACACGAGGAGACCAAGGAGATACTGGACTTCATACATCCGGAGGAGACACTAATCCCTGACCAGCAGCAACAAGGCAAGCCCCGGTTTGCATTTAACAAGTTTTATGAACTTTTGCTTTATATATGAACAAGTAACATCCTTCTCCGCATCGACCTGTGTCGCTCTACAGGCTGGAGAGCGGTGGATCTTAAGCAGCTGATTTTCGTGTATAATCCTCATCTCTGAACTCCATTCTTACCTCTTCTCACGGATGGTCCTGGTGGAGTTATAGTGGATGATTAGCTTGCCCGTATTGCCGGCGGCTTCAAGCATACGTCGAAGACGGCGCAACAAGCCTCCTACTGCCAATCCGTAGGAAAGGTACGTCACCGGACGGCTCTCCTCTCTTTGGGCAAGGGCAACTACGGGAACTCTCCCTCCTGTGGACTTGCGAGCGGTGCGAATCATGCGAACCATCTAAAACAAAAAGCATTTAAACTTAGGTTAGATAAACTTTTTTTAACAAAAATCCTATTTTGAATGAAAATTGGGGTACGATGAAGAAAGTGACTCATTAAATATCACTTTTCAACACACACCTTGTAAACATAGTTTTTAAAAAAATAAGGCCCTTAAATACGTCCATTTCTACCTAGGTCCACGTTCCTACGGGCAACCTTGGCTCTGATACCACTTCTGTCACACCCGGTTTTTCCGAAGAACAACCGAGTGAATATCACATGTATGCCAGGATCATTTTCTCATACATGTGATGACAAATAGTGAAGCATCATTTATTACAAGCCAGGTGTCGAATATAAATAAGTCTTACATAGCAAATCTCTCGATGGACAATAATAAGTTCATTACAAGTAAATAAACTAGCAGCGGAATATTATTTCTTGAGGGCTCCATCACAGGAGTTGCCCGGGGGTCTCCATGAACCTAGAAACCTTCTTCAGGTCCAAAGTCTTGGTCATTATACACCACCTCATTATCTTGACCTGAACAGCAATATAAACCAACAAAATATGCAAGGTTGAGTACCAATGGTACTCAGCAAGTGTGGGAAAATTATATCATGCAGGGCTAGAACAAGGAGAGGTTGAACTCATGGTTGAAGCACTACGCAATTTATACCTATCACCTTAGCTTACTAAGTACCTACATTACTACACAGGTGAAATGGTCCCAATTTCCCATCCCATCATCATAACCAAATAACATCATTACCAATGTTAAGCTCCTCGCTTAACATCCACAACTTCCAACACCATCACTCCTCTAATCATGAATAAGTCCAAGCCGCTCTTGACCGTGAGCACGGCTGTCATGACAGTTTTGACTCTGCAGAGTTTGTACCACTGTACCCACATGTAGTGATTTCATCCCCCGTTGCCGGGTGGACTAAAAGAACCTCCATTATGCCAGTGGCTACGAACCACATTCACACTTCCCAGGTGTGTAGCCAGGAGATCACTACGAAGCCTTTACAAAGGGATTCTCGACGAGCGTGGGCCCACTGAGGTTTCACCCCTAACAGCATACAAGAGGCTCCAACCCCGCTGCAGTGGCCCCCTCTTGAGCCTTGCGGTTCATATGGTAGTCCAGCTGACACCTACTCCCCGCACCATCCAACACACCCATACTACACCGGGGATACACCTAATTAATTGGCCAAGCTGCCCCATCTCAGCATGTGGTTGGCACTGTAAAGCCTGGTTACATGCTCCATGAACCGGTCCTTAGGATCCAGGTAAGTACAAAACACAAACCCGAGTCTCGTGCACCCAGCACACAACCAAAACATCCAACTTGCCTTGATCCCTACCTCTACATAACTCACAATGTCTCATTCAAGAGTATGGTAAAATAAACTGATGATCTCATGTCCCAAATATCCCATTCTAAGCATGGCTAAGCATATGCATAATAATAAATGACATGATAAAATAAATCCCAACCCAAGCTACAAGGAAAACAAGGTAATGCAATTCTAGGGAAACTTCCTAGCATGGGTTTCATATTTCATTTGACAATGCAAATAATTCTATCTACACATCCTAGCATAGGATCAAAGTGGTCAAGGACACTTGCCTCCTTCCTGCTGCTCTTGAAATGGGTAGTCCTGATCTTGGAAAGGAATAACTTGCTCTTGAGCAGGTTCTACATCATACCATCACACATAGCAAAAGAAAAACAACAATCCATAAGACATAGTTCACACTTCCACTTCATACAAACCACACATTCATATTTATGAAAGTCATTCACCATTATATGTGTTGTGGTTACTCTATGTGTGTTGATTTGTGGCTTGCATGCCCTTTTAATCACGTGTATATGATTCCTACTTTTGTGTTCACATTTATACTTACATACTATATATATGAGTTTCCAATTTAAATAAATTCCTTATATTCAATTACTACACCTTTTAGCTACCAAGTATGCATGAAAGGTATTTTCCTTCTCCATATGTGTCTTCAGAATTTCCACCAACCCTAAACTGAATTCTTTGGATTTTATAACTCCATTTATCATTTACTAGTTGCTATATTTTCAGATTTATTTCCTATGCCTAAATGTGAACTTTATTATGAAAATAATAAGACACATCATCTAAACAGAATAGGTTCTGATCTAAAATATTTACTAATATATTTTTGACTTTTTTCCTCTGATGTAAACTATTTTACAATTATTTTCCCTATTTTCCAGAATATTCTTTACTTAAAAATGTGTCCCTGAATGTGAATAATAAATTAAACAGATTCATTTCAGCCCAAAATATATTTTTATCTCACTCCAAAGTTTTCTAAATACTGAGAAAGTTTTTAATTAAATTTTGACAATATGTTTGTCCCACTTTTTAAATTTTAAACACTAGCCACATATTCAATTTCCTAAATTAAATATTAAACAGGGCTAAAAAAATAAACTCACCCCACTACAGGGTCTATAATATTATTTTAACAATTTTCAGGGGTCTAGCTATACATAACAGAGGAGTTTTCCAGATTTTTATTAAGTCCAGGGGCTAAAATTGATTTTTAAATGAATTTACATGATTTTCTGAAGTTCCAGGGGCTAGATCAGAAGTTTCCGGGGCTAGCTCTTATTTCCCGAGAACCCCAGGGGGTAGCACATAAGATTTCCAGTCTTTATAATGCGGGGCTGACGTGGACCGTCCGATTTTAAACCGACGGCTGAGATTATAACGTCGAACCGGTACGCGGGGATTTAAACCCTACCGTGCGATTTAAAATAAACGGCGCACAAGCGCCCACGTCGCTCTGATCGAACGCGGGCGACGCTGTCGGCGGCGCACGGCGGCGGGAAGCGGCGATCTCGCCGGAGACTTTCGGATCTTCGAGAATTCTTCCTAGAACTGTGATCTTATGGCATAGATCGGTGGAGGGGAGGTCGGGGATCTCACCTCTGGGGTTTTCTTGAGCTCGGAGGTCCTGGAAGGTGATCGACGATGAGGTCCTAGGTGAATTCACGGCGAGGCTCGTCGGCGCTGTGTTTACACCGCAAGTCACCGGGTTTTCTGCACCTGCAAGGTTCCCCGGAGGCGGTGGATCAAGACCAGCGAGTTAGATCGGAATTTCCGAGCGTAGATCGGCCAGAATTCGCCGGAGAAGGCTCGGTTCTCACCGGAAGAAAAACAGCAGATCGCGTGGGAAAAACAGAACGAGGCCGGGGTTTTTATAGACGGGGGAGGGCGGCGGGGTGGTTTAGATCGAGTTTGCGTCGACCCCGAACGAAATTCGGCTGGGATACGCGAGAATTCCCGATCGGTTTCGATTCGGGTGAGAGGGAGTCCGGTGCGGGCGCGAGGTAGAAGAAGGGCTGGCGGGCCCCGCCTGTCAGTGGGAGGAAGGAGCGCCCGCGGCTGCGGGCTGGCGCGGTTGCTGGGTGGGCCGGATGGTGGGTTGCGGCCCACTAGCCGGTTTTTTCTGTTGTCTCTTTTTCTTTTTCTATTTCTTTTCTGATTTGAGTTTAATTTGAATTCTAGTTTGAATTTGAATTTTTGCAAAACATGCAACACGTCCAAAAAATTTTAAATTCCCCTCTTAACATGATTTAGGGTCTTAACAAAATTTTGGGGTGTTACAGCTCTACCCCCCTTAAAAGAAATCTCGTCCTCGAGATTGGTGGTTCTAAGAAAACAATTCCGGAAATTGTGCATTTAGCTCATCTTCCCGCTCCCAAGTGGCTTCCTCTTCTGAGTGATGCTTCCACTGCACCTTGCACATCCGGATTCTTTTATTTCTGGTGAGGCGTTCCATTATCTCCAAAATCTTGTATGGTTGCTCGGCATAAGACAAATCCTCAGCTACGTCCACTTCATTCATGGGTAACACCTCCTCAGGCGTCCTCAGGCATTTCTTGAGTTGTGACACATGGAATACATCGTGCACATCCGATAGACGAGCCGGTAATTCTAGTTGATACGCCACTTCGCCTTTCCTCTCCAAAACTTGAAAGGGTCCGATGTATCGCGGTGACAACTTTCCTTTCACCTTGAACCGACGAAGTCCTCTGATAGGGGACACCTTGAGATAGACATAGTCTCCCACGTTGAAAACGAGCTCTCTTCTTCGTACATCGGCATAGCTCTTTTGGCGTGTCTGTGCTTTCCTCAAGTTATTGCGAATTTCCCTCACCTTCGCCTCGGATTCTTGTAGTACCTCTGGACCAAACACTTTACTTTCCCTTGTTTGGTTCCAAAATAGGGGAGTTCTGCACTTCCTCCCGTACAAAGCTTCAAACGGTGACATCTTCATACTAGCTTGATAGCTGTTGTTATAGGAAAACTCCGCATACGGTAAGTTCTTGTCCCAACTCCTATTGTTTTTGAGTGCACATGCCCTCAGCTATCTTCAAGGATCTGATTGGTTCTCTCCGTCTGCCCGTCAGTTTGGGGATGATAGGCAGAACTAAAGTTCAGATGGGTTCCCATGGTTTCGTGTAACTTCTGCCAGAACCTTGAGGTGAACTGTGTCTCTCGATCTCACACAATCTTCTTTGGCACTCCATGGTAACACACGATCCTTGACATGTACAACTCTGCCAATTTGGATCTGCTGTAGCTTTCTTTCACGGGGATGAAATGAGCTACCTTGGTTAGCCTATCAATGATGACCCATATCGAATCATATCCTGATTGGGTCCTAGGCAATCCCACGATGAAATCCATGCTGATTTCTTCTCATTTCCATTCAGGCACTTTGAGTGGTTGCAATAATCCCGCGGGTCGTTGATGTTCTGCTTTCACCAACTGACATGTGTCACATAGGGCAACATGTTCCGCGACATCTCGCTTCATGCCATACCACCAATACCTGCTTTTGAGGTCCTGGTACATCTTCGTACTCCCAGGATGAATGGAATAGTCAGAATCATGAGCCTCCTTCAAAATCAATTCACGGATCTCCTTTACTTCTGGCACACAGATTCTTTTCCCGTGCCACACCGTTCCTTGTTCATCCTCTCTAAAACCCGGAGCATTATTTTCCTTGATGAGTTTTCTGATCTCTTGTATCTTCTCATCATTCTTTTGACCCTCGCGTATGTCTCGCTCTAGTGTGGAGTCCACTTCCATGGCGATAGCTTCACCACTATTTACTAGACATAGATTGAGCCTTATAACCTCGTCCTTCAATTCTGCAGGCATGTCCTTCAAGCTCAACTTATTGACCTGCACTTTCTGACTCAAAGCATCGGCCACGACGTTTGCTTTCCCGGGATGATAGTTGATGCCCACATCAAAGTCATTTATTAGCTCTAACCATCTCCTTTGTCTGAGGTTGAGATCTGGCTGTGTGAAAATGTACTTCAAACTCTTATGATCCGTATATATCTCGGTCCTCTTCCCCATCAAATAGTGCCGCCAAATTTTCAACGCGTGTACCACTGCGGCTAGTTCTAAGTCATGTGTAGGATAGTTTTTCTCGTGCTTCCGAAGCTGCCGGGATGCATATGCCACGACATGCCCTTCTTGCATGAGAACACATCCCACCCCGTTTCCAGAGGCATCGCAGTACACTGTGAAATTCTTTTGCATATCTGGCATAACCAACACTGGGGCTGTTGTCAATCTCTTCTTTAACTCCTGAAAACTCGTCTCGCACTGCGGCGTCCATGTGAATGCGATTCCCTTCTCCAACAGTTTGGTGAGGGGTCTCGAGATCTTGGAGAATCCCTCAATAAACCGTCGATAGTATCCAGCCAATCCCAAGAAGCTTCAAACTTCCCCGACATTCTCAGGGGTCTTCCACTTCTGTATATCCTCGATTTTGGCAGGATCCACGGAGATTCCCCCCTCCGAGATTATATGTCCTAAGAAGGGAACTCTCTTCAGCCAAAACTCACACTTGCTCAACTTGGCATATAGTTGGTGTTCTCTCAGCCTCTGCAACACCAACCTTAGATGTTTCTCATGTTCTTCTTCATCTTTGGAGAAGACGAGAATGTCATCTATGAAAACTACCACAAATTTGTCCAGATATTCCATGAATACCTTGTTCATGAGATACATGAAGTATGCCGGGGCATTAGTTAGCCCGAAAGGCATGACAGTGTATTCATACAGTCCGTACCGAGATACGAAAGCTGTCTTGGGAATATCGGATTGCCTTATCTTGAGTTGGTGATATCCCGACCTGAGATCAATTTTCGAGAACACACAAGCTCCCCTCAACTGATCAAACAAGTCTTCAATGCGGGGTAATGGGTACTTGTTCTTGATGGTTACCTCATTCAAGGCATGGTAATCCACGCATAACCTTTGGGTTCCGTCCTTCTTGGGCACAAATATCACCGGAGCTCCCCATGGTGAGGAACTAGGACGAATATACCCCTTCTCTGTCAATTCTCTTAAATGATCCTTGAGTTCTTCTAGCTGCTTGGAGTCCATCCGATAAGGTCTCTTGTATATCGGGGCTGTTCCAGGTACTAGCTCAATTGAGAATTCCACTTCACGATCGGGAGGCATACCTGGCAACTCCTCCGGAAAAACATCTGGATATTCCCTGATGGTCCTGATTTCCTCGACTTTCACCTCAACTTGATTTAATTTAATGTCCCTCCTAGGCTCGTGTACTGTTATGAACTTTACTCTTGTGCCACTATGGTGAGTTAGTTCCACCGTTCTGGTCGAACAATGGATGATTCCTTTATGTTTTGTCAACCAATCCATACCCAAGATAATATCTATCCCTGGTGAATCTATCACTATGAGGTTAGCGGTAAATACCACCCCATTAATGTCTAGGTTCACTTTGGGACACACTTGTCTTGTCCTTATTTCTCCTCCTGGAGAATTTACTGCTAGCATATGGTTCATTTGTGTTGTTGCTAGGTCATGCTTCTTAACAAACCCTTTAGCAATGAACGAGTGGGTAGCACCAGAATCAAACAGCAGGGTTGCAAGGTGTAAATTGGCAGGAAACTTACCAACTACCACGTCGGGTGCCTCTTGTGCTTCCTCCATAGTGACGTGGTTCACCCGTCCTCTCATTACATTCTGCTGTTGTGGCTGCGTGGGCTTCTTCTTTGGGCACTTATGGGCATAGTGCCCCACTTCACCACAGCTAAAACATTGCACCCCGATCTTAGGGGCTTGGCCCTTATTGTCTTGGGGTTGGTTTGGAGGTCCTTGCACTGCTGGTCGAGGTGGATATGCGGGGCGAGGTTGCTGTGCAAACTGACGTTGTGGCTGTGCTGGTGCTGCCGGAGGCCTGTAGTTCGGGTTGTACCCTCTTGGTGCTGAGTAGGGTACCGCAGCACGGTTCGTCTGCCCTGCAGGTTGCTGCATCAGACGTGGGCGAGTGTTGCTCCCTGAGGCTTGGTGTGACCACCCGGCCTTCCTCTTGTTCTCATTTTCCAAGGCCTTCAGCTTCCTTTCCACCACAAATGCTCTGTCCACCATCTTTTGGAAGCTTTCATACTCATTTGAGGACATCGCACACTGCATTTCGGTGGTAAGCCCTTCCACGAAACAATCTTGTTTCTGCTCATCAGTCTCTATGTCTCGTGGGGCATAACGGGATAGTTGAGTAAATTTAGTGAGGTATTCCCTCACCGTCATGTTTCCCTGCTGCAGTCCCAAGAACTCCTTCCTCTTGTTTTTGAGTTCACCTCTTGGGATATAATGGTTGCGGAAGCTACGCTTGAACTCTTCCCAAGTGATGTTCTCAGGGTCGTGATGGGCGGCCACGTAGACGGTCCACCAATCAGCAGCAGGTCCATGCAATTGGTGAGAGGCAAACAGCACCCTCTCATACCCTTGGCACTGTATGATCCTCATCTTGCTCTCAATGGTCTTAAGCCAATCATCTGCCTCAAGAGGTTCAGCAGCACTTGCAAACTTTGGATGTTGAGTTCCTAGAAACTCACTCAACCTTGGTTGGCGTGGTGCAGCTTGTGGAGGTGGAACTTGATGCAAGTTGGCCACCACTTGAGTCAAGTTATGGATGAGCTGATTTTGATTCTCCAGCATTTGGTGGAGGGGATTAAATCCTTCACGGTGACCACCCCGGTCCTGGCCTCCAGAAAGATGAGGGTTGCACGCCTCATCGTTGTTGTTGGCGGGGTTGGCAGCACGTCCTTTTCCTCTTCCGGCCATCTGGCAGAATCAACCAATGTTAATTTGAAAGCATTTAGTATCATCTTACTACTTTCATTTGTTTGTACTTTGAAGTGTTGAGGCTTCGTAATACTTTTCTGAGGGTTCATTTCTCACACAAAAATAAATGCAATATTGTTTCATGTGGGTTCACACACCAAAGCAAAACAATCTAAAAACGAGGCTGTGGACAATTGCTCATGGCTTCCACAACTCACGTCACACACCAAGCATTAACACACCATTAACTTAACGTAACGACTTGACTAGTCGACATCTTGCTAACTAAGGGAAGGACTCTACACTACTCGTTTTCTTGAGCTGGCTCCTTAGGATCTTCCTCATCATTTCCGCTGCCTTTTGACTCTGCTTTAGGTGGGGAGGCTGCTGGTGGAGAAGTGCGACGACGCCTGATCGCTCGGCGATCTGGGGAGTCAGGAGTCCATGTATCGTTCACGGTGACACACAGTTCATTCCCATCTCCTCTTTCTTTCGCCCTCAAGCAGGCTCGCAGCAATGCCTCCGTTTCCTTCAGGGTGTCCTGAACATCCTGAAGCTCTTGCTGACACTCCTGCAGTCGAGTGCTGAGCATAGCAGCATCCTCCAAGCACAAGTACATGTGCTCATGGGAAGTCCCTTGCTGCACTGGCGGGTACTTGTACTCCGTGGTACCACTCTCACGCTGGGGGACATACATGTACTCAGTCCTGTCCAGGTGGCGACGATAGATGTGACTGTAGGTGATGGCCTCTAAGTAACATCCTTCTCCGCATCGACCCGTGTCGCTCTACAGGCTGGAGAGCGGTGGATCTTAAGCAGCTGATTTTCGTGTATAATCCTCATCTCTGAACTCCATTCTTCCCTCTTCTCACGGATGGTCCTGGTGGAGTTATAGTGGATGATTAGCTTGCCCGTATTGCCGGCGGCTTCGAGCATACGTCGAAGACGGCGCAACAAGCCTCCTGCTGCCAATCCTTAGGAAAGGTACGTAACCGGACGGCTCTCCTCTCTTTGGGCAAGGGCAACTACGGGAACTCTCCCTCCTGTGGACTTGCGAGCGGTGCGAATTATGCGAACCATCTAAAACAAAAAGCATTTAAACTTAGGTTAGATAAACTTTTTTTAACAAAAATCCTATTTTGAATGAAAATTGGGGTACGATGAAGAAAGTGACTCATTAAATATCTCTTTTCAACACACACCTTGTAAACATAGTTTTTAAGAAAATAAGGCCCTTAAATACGTCCATTTCTACCTAGGTCCACGTTCCTACGGGCAACCTTGGCTCTGATACCACTTCTGTCACACCCGGTTTTTCCGAAGAACAACCGAGTGAATATCACATGTATGCCAGGATCATTATCTCATACATGTGATGACAAATAGTGAAGCATCATTTATTACAAGCCAGGTGTCGAATATAAATAAGTCTTACATAGCAAATGTCTCGATGGACAATAATAAGTTCATTACAAGTAAATAAACTAGCAGCGGAATATTATTTCTTGAGGGCTCCATCACAGGAGTTGCCCGGGGGTCTCCATGAACCTAGAAACCTTCTTCAGGTCCAAAGTCTTGGTCATTATACACCACCTCATTATCTTGACCTGAACAGCAATATAAACCAACAAAATATGCAAGGTTTAGTACCAATGGTACTCAGCAAGTGTGGAAAGTTACATCATGCAGGGCCAGAACAAGGAGAGGTTGAACTCATGGTTGAAGCACTACGCAATTTATACCTATCACCTTAGCTTACTAAGTACCTACATTACTACACAGGTGAAATGGTCCCAATTTCCCATCCCATCATCATAACCAAATAACATCATTACCAATGTTAAGCTCCCCGCTTAACATCCACAACTTCCAACACCATCACTCCTCTAATCATGAATAAGTCCAAGCCGCTCTTGACCGTGAGCACGGCTGTCATGACAGTTTTGACACTGCAGAGTTTGTACCACTGTACCCACATGTAGTGATTTCATCCCCCGTTGCCGAGTGGACTAAAAGAACCTCCATCATGCCAGTGGCTACGAACCACATTCACACTTCCCAGGTGTGTAGCCAGGAGATCACTACGAAGCCTTTACAAAGGGATTCTCGACGAGCGTGGGCCCACTGAGGTTTCACCCCTAACAGCATACAAGAGGCTCCAACCCCGCTGCAGTGGCCCCCTCTTGAGCCTTGCGGTTCATATGGTAGTCCAGCTGACACCTACTCCCCGCACCATCCAACACACCCATACTACGCCGGGGATACACCTAATTAATTGGCCAAGCTGCCCCATCTCAGCATGTGGTTGGCACTGTAAAGCCTGGTTACATGCTCCATGAACCAGTCCTTAGGATCCAGGCAAGTACTAAACACAAACCCGAGTCTCGTGCACCCAGCACACAACCAAAACATCCAACTTGCCTTGATCCCTACCTCTACATAACTCACAATGTCTCATTCAAGAGTATGGTAAAATAAACTGATGATCTCATGTCCCAAATATCCCATTCTAAGCATGGCTAAGCATATGCATAATAATAAATGACATGATAAAATAAATCCCAACCCAAGCTACAAGGAAAACAAGGTAATGCAATTCTAGGGAAACTTCCTAGCATGGGTTTCATATTTCATTTGACAATGCAAATAATTCTATCTACACATCCTAGCATAGGATCAAAGTGGTCAAGGACACTTGCCTCCTTCCTGCTGCTCTTGAAATGGGTAGTCCTGATCTTGGAAAGGAATAACTTGCTCTTGAGCAGGTTCTACATCATACCATCACACATAGCAAAAGAAAAACAACAATCCATAAGACATAGTTCACACTTCCACTTCATACAAACCACACATTCATATTTATGAAAGTCATTCACCATTATATGTGTTGTGGTTACTCTATGTGTGTTGATTTGTGGCTTGCATGCCCTTTTAATCACGTGTATATGATTCCTACTTTTATGTTCACATTTATACTTACATACTATATATATGAGTTTCCAATTTAAATAAATTCCTTATATTCAATTACTACACCTTTTAGCTACCAAGTATGCATGAAAGGTATTTTCCTTCTCCATATGTGTCTTCAGAATTTCCACCAACCCTAAACTGAATTCTTTGGATTTTATAACTCCATTTATCATTTACTAGTTGCTATATTTTCAGATTTATTTCCTATGCCTAAATGTGAACTTTATTATGAAAATAATAAGACACATCATCTAAACAGAATAGGTTCTGATCTAAAATATTTACTAATATATTTTTGACCTTTTTCCTCTGATGTAAACTATTTTACAATTATTTTCCCTATTTTCCAGAATATTCTTTACTTAAAAATGTGTCCCTAAATGTGAATAATAAATTAGACAGATTCATTTCAGCCCAAAATATATTTTTATCTCACTCCAAAGTTTTCTAAATACTGAGAAAGTTTTTAATTAAATTTTGACAATATGTTTGTCCCACTTTTTAAATTTTAAACACTAGCCACATATTCAATTTCCTAAATTAAATATTAAACAGGGCTAAAAAAATAAACTCACCCCACTACAGGGTCTATAATATTATTTTAACAATTTTCAGGGGTCTAGCTATACATAACAGAGGAGTTTTCCAGATTTTTATTAAGTCCAGGGGCTAAAACTGATTTCTAAATGAATTTAAATGATTTTCTGAAGTTCCAGGGGCTAGATCAGAAGTTTCCGAGGCTAGCTCTTATTTCCCGAGAACCCCAAGGGGTAGCACGTAAGATTTCCAGTCTTTATAATGCGGGGCTGACGTGGACCGTCCGATTTTAAACCGACGGCTGAGATTATAACGTCGAACCGGTACACGGGGATTTAAACCGTACCGTGCGATTTAAAATAAACGGCGCACAAGCGGCCACGTCGCTCTGATCGAACGCGGGCGGCGCTGCTGGCGGCGCACAGCGGCGGGAAGCGGCGATCTCGCCGGAGACTTTCGGATCTTCGAGAATTCTTCCTAGAACTGTGATCTTATGGCATAGATCGGTGGAGGGGAGGTCGGGGATCTCACCTCCGGGGTTTTCTTGAGCTCGGAGGTCCTGGAAGGTGATCGACGACGAGGTCCGAGGTGAATTCACGGCGAGGCTCGTCGGCGCTGTGTTTACACCGCAAGTCACCAGGTTTTCTACACCTGCGAGGTTCCCCGGAGGCGGTGGATCAAGACCAGCGAGTTAGATCGGAATTTCCGAGCGTAGATCGGCCAGAATTCGCCGGAGAAGGCTCGGTTCTCACCGGAGGAAAAACAGCAGATCGCGTGGGAAAAACAGAACGAGGCCGGGGTTTTTATAGACGGGGGAGGGCGGCGGGGTGGTTTAGATCGAGTTTGTGTCGACCCCGAACGAAATTCGGCTGGGATACGTGAGAATTCCCGATAGGTTTCGATTCGGGTGAGAGGGAGTCCGGCGCGGGCGCGAGGTAGAACAAGGGCTGGCGGGCCCCGCCTGTCAGTGGGAGGAAGGAGCACGCGCGGCTGCGGGCTGGCGCGGTTGCTGGGTGGGCCGGCTGGTGGGTTGCGGCCCACTGGCTGGTTTTTTTCTGTTTTCTCTTTTTCTTTTTCTATTTCTTTTCTTATTTGAGTTTAATTTGAACTCCAGTTTGAATTTGAATTTTGCAAAACATGCAACACGTCCAAAAAATTTTAAATTCCCCTCTTAACATCATTTAGGGTCTTAACAAAATTTTGGGATGTTACAGTACCCCATGGACTCAGAGTACGAGTCCCCCGGGCGAGGGCTACCCTCTGTCGGGGACTACAGCTGAGTGGGAGTTGTACACGCCGCGCTGAGGTTGAGTGGAGCTAGTGTGGCTTTTCCGTAGGGCCGGACAACCAACTTTTGCTAGTAAGGTGTTGGCGTGAGTTGTATAAAAACCTTCCGCTGTAGTAGACTCTATAGAGGAGTTGTAACTGAAGAGTGTACTACTTCTGTACAAATTCAGCATGGTTTCAATGCCATACTACATTTTCTTATCGTGTATGCTGTCGGGTGTCGCATCGTGTGGCACCACCCTCTGTGATCCTAGAATGCATGGATTTCGGTCTGTCACAGGCTGGTATCAGAGCTGCTTAGGGGATAGCACACTAAATAAGGATAGTATTACGGGAAAACTTAGGATTACGGTGAGGAATCGCTAGTATACCCAAATAAGGACTTTATTATTATAGTTACTTAAAGTGGCATGAATAACCTACTTGTTATAATTCTAAATTTTTATTATGTAATGACGCACCTACGCTCGGGTAAGCATGGTAAGGAATGTCACCAAAACCGGTTCAATTTCGGTTAGCTCCCCTGACGAGGAAAGTGGTTTAGGGTATAGGTCTCACAGCTTGGTGTGAGACGTCAATATGAAACTCTTGAACTCTTCATGTTCCTGAGTTCATATGAAACGCTGATCCCTGGCATGCATTAGGCAAGAAAGTGGAAACCCTATCGTGTGGTCGGTAACGCGATAGTATGTTCTTATGGAAATAGCCTAGGAGAACATAAGCAGCGCTTGCCATCGGTGTGCTCTGCAGTGCAGCAGGTGGTATCTGTTGGGCTGATAAAATTCCCAACCGCGACGACCCGTTCGCGCTCTACTCGGGTTGCATTTTCACACCACACGACGGGGAACCCGATACGGGGCATATGTTTTTACTATGATATGGACCTGCCAGAAATGACAAAAACCTTTGAGTGCATCATTATTGAGTGTTCTTCTGCAGGTGCTAACCACGTACGTATCCCGTGTAGTACAGTTTGCGAGAGGCCGTTTTTAGTGCTGCAGTTGAGACGTATATGCCGGTATAATCCGGTTAGGATTTTCCATTTTGTGAGGAACGTAGTACCGACATGTACTGATCATGATTGCATTAAAAACAATGTTGAGAAGGAACTAAGATACCAAGTTTTAATCTTTAGGATTCTGGTTTTTGTGAGACCTATGTGTGCTGAATACATTGGCAATTAGGATAAAAGTTAGCATTAACATTCAAAGTTTTGAATATTGCCAAAACATTCTTCTATGGCAAGGTCCGACAAGTTCTTTGTTAGGTCCGTCAAGTGTTGGCAAGGTCCGACGCAAGGTCCGGAGAGCTCCTGCAAGGTCCGGAGAGCTTTTGTGAGGTCCGGAGCTTGTTTTTAGGGAGCTCCCGTGAAGTTCAACTCGTAGAACTGCAGCGTCTTGTTTTTGCTTTTAACTCGCAATGTTTCAAACTTGCTTTATGGGAAGGTTTGCTTAGTATTAATTTGCTAAGTTTTTGGTGTGTTTTGGTGGTTATGGCTGTTATCATTTGATATGGTTTGCAACATGCTTATGTGACGTGCTCATGTAAGGTGTTGTGGTTTTCGAACTAACGTGAGTCAAGTCGAGGACTTGTGCTCGGAAGAATTGGTTGTTTATTCATGTGCAGGTGTTGCTTGAGTTCAAGACATGGCTGGTGACGGGATCCTTGGACTAGTCTCAGGGAGGAGATGAGGTTCCAACAACCAAGTTCGGGAGGAGCTGTGGTTCAGTTGATCGGGAGGTCACGCAACATGTTTGGATCAAGGGCAGTGCATATGAAGGTTGCGTGTACGTCGTTGGAAGGTGTTTGCACGTGTGCAAGGAGTGCATGGACGTGGCAACATTGTTCCAAGGCGTGATGAAGAGAAGTGGACGTAAAGAATTGGTCGGAAAGGTCCAACCGGCTGGATTGCGTACTCAGGCTGAGGCTGAGTCGGATATGGCTCAAATATGGAAGATTTGAGTTGGTTATGATAGGATTTCGTGCTAGGCACGAAGTTGAGTTGTTTTAGTAATGTTTAGGACGTTCCTAAGGTGTTTGGAAGTCTCACGATTGCTTCTATCTGCGAATTGGAGAGTCCAGAGCAGTTATGGTAAGTTAGGATACGAGTCCAATTAGGAGTAGCACTACAGGAAAACGATATATTTTCGTGGGCCGCAGGCCCACGAAAATAAGCAAAAAACCCACGAAAATAATTATTTTTGTGGGTTTTTTTGCTTAATTTCGTGGGTACCTGGCCCATGAAAATAACCCGTCGAAAATAAAGTTAATTTCGTCGGCGGCTCACGAAAATAAGGTTAATTTCGCCGGCCACAAAAATCCCACGAAAATATTTATTTTCGTGGGCCAGAAAACAGCCCACGAAAATAATGTACTTTTTTTTTCGTGGGCCACCTTATGGCCCACGAAAAAATAGTCCTGTTATTTTCGTGGGCCGCACTATTTTCGTGGGCCAGAGTGCGGCCCACGAAAATAAAGTCCTGTTATTTTCGTGGGCTATAGTGTGGCCCACGAAAATACCGCTTCGTTATTTTCGTGGGCCTTCTTCTGGGCCCACGAAAATACTGTTGCCCTATTTTCGTGGGCCTCTCAGTGGCCCACGAAAGTAATATTGTACTATTTTCATGGGCCACTTCTGTCACACCCGGTTTTTCCGAAGAACAACCAAGTGAATATCACATGTATGCCAGGATCATTTTCTCATACATGTGATGACAAATAGTGAAGCATCATTTATTACAAGCCAGGTGTCGAATATAAGTAAGTCTTACATAGTAAATGTCTCGATGGATAATAATAAGTTCATCACAAGTAAATAAACTAGCAGCGGAATATTATTCTTTAGGGCTCCATCACAGGCGTTGCCCGGGGTCTTCATGAACCTAAAAACCTTCCTCGGGTCCAAAATCTTGGTCATTATACACCACCTCATTATCTTGACCTGAGCAGCAATATAAACCAACAAATATGCAAGGTTGAGTACCAATGGTACTCAGCAAGTGTGGGAAAATTATATCATGCATGGCTAGAACAAGGAGAGGTTGAACTCATGGTTAAAGCACTATGCAATTAATACCTATCACCTTAGCTTGTTAAGCACCAACATTACTACACAGGTGAAATGGTCCCAATCTCCCATCCCATCATCATAATCCAATAACCATAACATCATTTCCAATGTTAAGCTCCCCGCTTAACATTCACAACTTCCAAAGCCATCACTCCTCTAATCATGAATAAGTCCAAGCCGCTCTTGACCGTGAGCACGGCTGTCATGACAGTTTTGACTCTGCAGAGTTTGTACCACTGTACCCACATGTAGTGATTTCATCCCCCGTTGTCGGGTGGACTAAAAGAACCTCCATTATGCCAGTGGCTACGAACCACATTCACACTTCCCAGGTGTGTAGCCAGGAGATCACTACGAAGCCTTTACAAAGGGATTCCCGACGAGCGTGGGCCCACTGAGGTTTTACCCCTAACAGCATACAAGAGGCTCCAACCCCGCTGCAGTGGCCCCCTCTTGAGCCTTGCGGTTCATATGGTAGTCCAGCTGACACCTATTCCCCGCACCATCCAACACACCCATACTACGCCGGGGATACACCTAATTAATTGGCCAAGCTGCCCCATCTCAGCATGTGGTTGGCACTGTAAAGCCAGGTTACATGCTCCATGAACCGGTCCTTAGGATCCAGGCAAGTACTAAACACAAACCCAAGTCTCGTGCACCCAGCACACAACCAAAACATCCAACTTGCCTTGATCCCTACCTCTACATAACTCACAATAGCTCATTCAAGAGTATGGTAAAATAAACTGATGATCTCATATCCCAAATATCCCATTCTAAGCATGGCTAAGCATATGCATGTAAATAAATGACATGACAAAATAAATCCCAACCCAAGCTACAAGGAAACAAGGTAATGCAATTCTAGGGAAACTTTCCTAGCATGGGTTTCATATTTAACTTGACAATGCAAATAATTCTATCTACACATCCTAGCATAGGATCAAAGTGGTCAAGGACACTTGCCTCCTTCTTGCTGCCCTTGAAATGGGTAGTCCTGATCTTGGAAAGGAATAACTTGCTCTTGAACAGGTTCTACTTCATACCATCACACATAGCAAAAGAAAAACAACAATCATAAGACATAGTTCACACTTCTTACTTCATACAAACCACACATTCATATTTATGAAATTCATTCACCATTATATGTGTTGTGGTTACATTATGTGTGTTGAGTTGTGGCTTGCATGCACTTTTAACCATGTGTATATGATTCCTACTTTTGTGTCCACATTTATACTTACATACTATTTATATGGGTTTCCAATAAATTTCTTATATTCAACTACTACACCTTTTTTACTACCAAGTGTGTATGAAAAGTATTTTTCTTCCCCATATGTGCCTTCATAATTTCTACCAACCCTAAACTGAACTCTTTGGATTTTAAAAACTCCATTTATCATTTACTAGTTGCTATATTTTCAGACTTATATTCCTATGCATATTTGTGTATTTTATTATGAAATTAGTAATACACATCATCTAAACAGTATAGGTTCTGGTCCTAAATAATTTAATAACATATTTTGACCTTGGCCTCTGATGTAAACTATTTCATAATTATTTTCCCTATTTTTCTATAACTATTCTTTACTTAAAAATGTGTCCCTATACTAATAAATGTGAATAATAAATGAAACAGATTCATTTCAGGCCAAAATATATTTTTATCTCACTCCAAAGTTTTTTAAGTACTGAGAAAGTTTTTAATTAATTTTGACAATTACGTTTGTCCCACTTTTTAGTTTTTAAACACTAGTTACATATTCAATTTTCTAAATTAAATACTAAACAGGGCTAAAATAATGAACTCACCCCATTACAGGGTCTATAATATTATTTTCATAATTTCCAGGGGTCTAGCTACATTTATCAGAGGTGTTTTTCCTAATTTTTATTAAGTCCAGGGGCTAAAACTGATTTTTAAATGAATTTACATGATTGTCTGGAGTTCCAGGGGCTAGATCAGAAGTTTCTGGGGCTAGCTCTTATTTCCCGAGAACCCCAGGGGGTAGCACGTAAGAATTCCAGTCTTTATAACGCGGGGCTGACGTGGACCGTCCGATTTTAAACCGACGGCTGAGATTATAACATCGAACCGGTACGCGGGGTTTTAAAGTCTACCGTGCGATTTAAAATAAACGGCGCACAAACGGCCACGTCGATCTGATCGAGCGCGGGCGGCGCTGCCGGCGGCGCACGGCGGCGGGAAGCGGCGATCTCGCCGGAAACTTTCGGATCCTCGAGAATTCTGCCTAGAACTGTGATCTTATGGCATAGATCGGTAGAGGGAGGTCGGGGATCTCACCTCGGAGGTTTTCTTGAGCTCGGAGGTCCTGGAAAGTGATCGGCGGCGAGGTCCGAGGCAAAACCACGGCGAAGCTCGTCGGCGCTGTGTTTACACCGTAAGTCTCCGAGTTTTCTGCACCTGCAAAGCTCCCCAGAGGCGGTGGATCAAGACCAGCGAGTTAGATCAGAGTTTCCGAGCTTAGATCGGCCAGAATTCACCGGCGAAGTCTCGGTGCTCACCGGAGTAAAAATCGGCGATCGCGTGGGAAAAACCGATCGGGACTGGGGTTTTTATAGCCGGGGGAGGGCGGTGGGTCAGTTGTGATCGAGTTTGATTCTTCTGGGACCGGAATTCGGGCTAAGGGACGCGGTAATTCGATCAGTTAAGATCGCGCGCGCGCGGGAGAGTCCGGGGTCGCGGGGTTAGGGATGACAGGTGGGTCCCACCTGTCTGTGAGGGATAGCGCGGCGCGCGGCTGCGGGCTGGCGCGGGGGGAAATTGGGCCGGCTGGCGGGTTTCGGCCCACTGGCCGGTTTTTTCCCGTTTTCTATTTTTCTTTTTCCATTTCTTTTATGATTTGAGTCTAATTTGAATTCCAGTTTGAATTTGAATTTTTGCAAAACATGCAACACGCCCAAAAATTTTTAAATTCCCCTCTGAACATGGTTTAGGGTTTTGAATCAAAATTTGGGGTGTTACAGCTCTACCCCCCTTAAAAGAAATCTCGTCCTCGAGATTGGTGTTTCTAAGAAAACAATTCCGGAAATTGTGCCTTGAGCTCAACTTCCCGTTCCCAGGTGGCTTCCTCTTCTGAGTGATGCTTCCACTGCACCTTGCACATCTGGATTCTCTTGTTTCTGGTGAGGCGTTCCATCGTCTCCAAAATCTTGTATGGTTGCTCGGCATAAGACAAATCCTCAGCTACATCCACTTCATTCATGGGTAACACCTCTTCAGGCGTCCTCAGACATTTCTTGAGTTGTGACACATGGAATACATCGTGCACGTCCGATAGATGAACCGGTAACTCTAGTTGGTACGCCACTTCGCCTTTCCTTTCCAAAACTTGAAAGGGTCCAATGTATCGAGGTGACAACTTCCCTTTCACCTTGAACCGACGAAGTCCTCTGATAG
Source organism: Neostapfia colusana (assembly GCA_030760725.1). Taxonomy (NCBI): domain Eukaryota; kingdom Viridiplantae; phylum Streptophyta; class Magnoliopsida; order Poales; family Poaceae; genus Neostapfia; species Neostapfia colusana. Next base: position 22,387,650 of record JASWHV010000006.1, on the reverse strand, counting down.
GGGACACCTTGAGATAAACATAGTCTCCCACGTTGAAAATGAGCTCTCTTCTTCGTACATCAGCATAACTCTTCTGGCGTGTTTGTGCTATCCTCAAGTTGTTGCGAATCTCCCTCACCTTCGCCTCGGCTTCTTGTAGCACTTCTGGACCAAACACTTTACTTTCTCCTGTTTGGTTCCAAAATAGGGGAGTTCTGCACTTCCTTCCATAAAAAGCTTCAAACGGTGACATCTTCATACTAGCTTGATAGCTGTTGTTATAGGAAAACTCCGCATACGGTAAGTTCTTGTCCCAACTCCTATTGTTTTTGAGTGCACATGCCCTTAACATATCTTCAAGGATCTGATTGGTTCTCTCCGTCTGCCCGTCAGTTTGGGGATGATAGGCAGAGCTGAAGTTCAGATGGGTTCCCATGGTTTCATGCAACTTCTGCCAAAACCTCGAGGTGAACTGTGTCCCTCGGTCCGACACTATCTTCTTTGGCACTCCATGGTAACACACAATCCTTGGCATGTACAATTCTGCCAATTTGGATCCGCTAAAGCTTTCTTTCACAGGAATGAAATGAGCTACCTTGGTTAGCCGATCAATAATGACCCATATTGAATCATACCCAGATTGGGTCCTAGGCAATCCCACAATAAAATCCATGCTGATTTCTTCCCACTTCCATTCATGCACTTTGAGTGGTTGCAGCAATCCTGCGGGTCGTTGATGTTCTGCTTTCACCAACTGACATGTGTCACATAGGGCAACATGTTCCGCGACATCTCGCTTCATGCCATACCACCAATACCTGCTTTTGAGGTCCTGGTACATCTTCGTACTCCCAGGATGAATGGAATAGTCAGAATCATGAGCCTCCTTCAAAATCAATTCACGGATCTCCTTTACTTCTGGCACACAGATTCTTTTCCCGTGCCACACCGTTCCTTGTTCATCCTCTCTAAAACCCGGAGCTTTATTTTCCTTGATGAGTTTTCTGATCTCTTGTATCTTCTCATCATTCTTTTGGCCCTCGCGTATGTCTTGCTCGAGTGTGGAGTCCACTTCCATGGCGATGGCTTCACCACTATTTACTAGACATAGATTGAGCCTTATAACCTCGTCCTTCAATTCTGCGGGCATGTCCTTCAAGCTCAACTTATTGACCTGCACTTTCCGACTCAAAGCATCGGCCACGACGTTTGCTTTCCCGGGATGATAGTTGATGCCCACATCAAAGTCATTGATTAGCTCTAACCATCTCCTTTGTCTGAGGTTGAGATCTGGCTGTGTGAATATGTACTTCAAACTCTTATGATCCGTATATATCTCTGTCCTCTTCCCCATCAAATAGTGCCGCCAAATTTTCAACGCGTGTACCACTGCAGCTAGTTCTAGGTCATGTGTAGGATAGTTCTTCTCGTGCTTTCGAAGCTGCCGGGATGCATATGCCACGACATGTCCTTCTTGCATGAGAACACATCCCAACCCATTTCCAGAGGCATCGCAGTACACTGTGAAATTCTTCTGCATATCTGGCATAACCAACACTGGGGCTGTTGTCAATCTCTTCTTTAGCTCCTGAAAGCTCGTATCGCACTGTGGCGTCCAGGTGAATGTGATTCCCTTTTCCAACAGTTTGGTGAGAGGTCTCGAGATCTTGGAGAATCCCTCAATAAACCGTCGATAGTATCCAGCCAATCCCAAAAAGCTTCGAACTTCCCCGACATTTTCAGGGGTCTTCCACTTCTGGATATCCTCGATTTTGGCGGGATCTACGGAAATTCCTCCCTCCGAGATTATATGTCCTAAAAAGGGAACTCTCTTCAGCCAAAACTCACACTTGCTCAACTTGGCATATAGTAGGTGTTCTCTCAGCCTCTGTAACACCAACCTTAGATGTTTCTCATGTTCTTCTTCATCTTTGGAGAAGACGAGAATATCATCTATGAAAACCACCACAAATTTGTCCAGATATTCCATGAATACCTTGTTCATGAGGTACATGAAATATGCCGGGGCATTGGTTAGCCCGAAAGGCATGACAGTGTATTCATACAGTCCGTACCGAGATACGAAAGCTGTCTTGGAAATATCAGATTGCCTTATCTTGAGTTGGTGGTATCCCGGCCTGAGATCAAATTTTGAGAACACACAAGCTCCCCTCAACTGATCAAACAAGTCTTCAATGCGAGGCAATGGGTACTTGTTCTTGATGGTTACCTCATTCAAAGCACGGTAATCCACGCATAACCTTTGGGTTCCGTCTTTCTTGGGCACAAATATCACCGGAGCTCCCCATGGTGAGGAACTAGGGCGAATATACCCCTTCTCCATCAATTCTCTCAAATGATCCTTGAGCTCTTCTAGCTGCTTGGAGTCCATTCGATAAGGTCTCTTGTATATCGGGGCTGTTCCCGGTACTAGCTCAATTGCGAACTCCACGTCACGGTCGGGAGGCATACCTGGCAACTCCTCCGGAAAAACATCTGGATATTCCCTGATAGTCCTGATTTCCTCAACTTTCACCTCCACTTGATTTAATTTAATGTCCCTCCTAGGCTCGTGTATCGTTATGAACTTTACTCTTGTGCCACTGGGGTGAGTTAGCTCCACCGTTCTGGTCGAACAATGGATGATTCTTTTATGTTTGGTCAACCAATCCATACCCAAAATAATATCTATCCCTTGTGAATCTATCACTATGAGGTTAGCCGTAAATACCACCCCATTAATGTCTAGGTTCACTTTGGGACACACTTGTCTTGTCCTTATTTCTCCACCTGGAGAGTTTACCGCTAGCATATGGTTCATTTGTGTGGTTGCTAGGTCATGCTTCTTAACAAACCCTTGAGCAATGAACGAGTGGGTAGCACCAGAATCAAACAGCAGAGTTGCAAGGTGTAAATTGGCAGGAAACTTACCAACTACCACGTCGGGTGCCTCTTATGCTTCCTCCATAGTGACATGGTTCACCCGTCCTCTTAAGCTGGCTCCTCGGGATCTTCCTCCTCATTTCGGCTACCTTCTGACTCTGCTTTGGGTGGGGAGGCTGCTGGTGGAGAAGTGCGACGATGCCTGATTGCTCGGCGATGCGGGGAGTCAGGAGTCCATGTATCATTCACGGTGACGCACAGTTCATTCCCATCTCCTCTTTCTCTCGCCTTTAAGCAAGCTCGCAGCAACGCCTCCGTGTCCTTCAGGGTGTCTCGGACATCCTGAAGCTCTTGTTGACACTCCTGCAGTTGAGTGCTGAGCATAGCCGCATCCTCCAAGCACAAGTCCATGTGCTCATGGGAAGTCCCTTGCTGCACTGGTGGGTATTTGTACTCCGTGGTACCACTCTCACGTTGGAGGACATACATGTACTCAGTTTTGTCCAAGTGGCGACGATAGATGTGACTCTGGCAGGTGATGGCCTCCCAGGTGACATCTTTCTCCGCGTCAACTTGTGTTGCTCGACAAGCTGGAGAGTGGTGAATCTTAAGCAGCTGATTCTCATGTATAATCCTCATCTCCGAACTCCATTCTTCCCTCTTCTCACGGATGGTCCTGGTAGAGTTATAGTGGATGATTAGTTTGCCCGTATTGCCGGCGGCTTCGAGCATACGTCGAAGACGGCGCAACAAGTCTCCTACTGCCAATCCGTAGGAAAGGTACGTCACTGGACGACTCTCCTCTCTTTCGGCAAGGGCAACTACGGGAACTCTCCCTCCTGTGGACTTGCGAGCGGTGCGAATCATTCGAACCATCTAAAACAAAAAGAATTTAAAATTAGGTTAGATAAACTTTTTAAACCAAAAATCCCATTTTGAATGAAAATTTGGGGTAAGATGAAGAAAATGACTCCTTAAATAACACTCTTCAACCCACACCTTGGAAAATAGTTTTTAAGAAAATAGGGCCCTTAAATACGTCCATTTCTACCTAGGTCCACGTTCCTACGGGCAACCTTGGCTCTGATACCACCTCTGTGACACCCGGTTTTTCCGAAGAACAACCAAGTGAATATCACATGTATGCCAGGATCATTTTCTCATACATGTGATGACAAATAGTGAAGCATCATTTATTACAAGCCAGGTGTCGAATATAAGTAAGTCTTACATAGTAAATGTCTCGATGGACAATAATAAGTTCATCACAAGTAAATAAACTAGCAGCGGAATATTATTCTTTAGGGCTCCATCACAGGCGTTGCCCGGGGTCTTCATGAACCTAAAAACCTTCCTCGGGTCCAAAATCTTGGTCATTATACACCACCTCATTATCTTGACCTGAGCAGCAATATAAACCAACAAATATGCAAGGTTGAGTACCAATGGTACTCAGCAAGTGTGGGAAAATTATATCATGCATGGCTAGAACAAGGAGAGGTTGAACTCATGGTTAAAGCACTATGCAATTAATACCTATCACCTTAGCTTGTTAAGCACCTACATTACTACACAGGTGAAATGGTTCCAATCTCCCATCCCATCATCATAATCCAATAACCATAACATCATTTCCAATGTTAAGCTCCCCGCTTAACATTCACAACTTCCAAAGCCATCACTCCTCTAATCATGAATAAGTCCAAGCCGCTCTTGACCGTGAGCACGGCTGTCATGACAGTTTTGACTCTGCAGAGTTTGTACCACTGTACCCACATGTAGTGATTTCATCCCCCGTTGCCGGGTGGACTAAAAGAACCTCCATTATGCCAGTGGCTACGAACCACATTCACACTTCCCAGGTGTGTAGCCAGGAGATCACTACGAAGCCTTTACAAAGGGATTCTCGACGAGCATAGGCCCACTGAGGTTTCACCCCTAACAGCATACAAGAGGCTCCAACCCCGCTGCAGTGGCCCCCTCTTGAGCCTTGCGGTTCATATGGTAGTCCAGCTGACACCTATTCCCCGCACCATCCAACACACCCATACTACGCCGGGGATACACCTAATTAATTGGCCAAGCTGCCCCATCTCAGCATGTGGTTGGCACTGTAAAGCCAGGTTACATGCTCCATGAACCGGTCCTTAGGATTCAGGCAAGTACTAAACACAAACCCAAGTCTCGTGCACCCAGCACACAACCAAAACATCCAACTTGCCTTGATCCCTACCTCTACATAACTCACAATAGCTCATTCAAGAGTATGGTAAAATAAACTGATGATCTCATATCCCAAATATCCCATTCTAAGCATGGCTAAGCATATGCATGTAAATAAATGACATGACAAAATAAATCCCAACCCAAGCTACAAGGAAACAAGGTAATGCAATTCTAGGGAAACTTTCCTAGCATGGGTTTCATATTTAACTTGACAATGCAAATAATTCTATCTACACATCCTAGCATAGGATCAAAGTGGTCAAGGACACTTGCCTCCTTCTTGCTGCCCTTGAAATGGGTAGTCCTGATCTTGGAAAGGAATAACTTGCTCTTGAACAGGTTCTACTTCATACCATCACACATAGCAAAAGAAAAACAACAATCATAAGACATAGTTCACACTTCTTACTTCATACAAACCACACATTCATATTTATGAAATTCATTCACCATTATATGTGTTGTGGTTACATTATGTGTGTTGAGTTGTGGCTTGCATGCACTTTTAACCATGTGTATATGATTCCTACTTTTGTGTCCACATTTATACTTACATACTATTTATATGGGTTTCCAATAAATTTCTTATATTCAACTACTACACCTTTTTTACTACCAAGTGTGTATGAAAAGTATTTTTCTTCCCCATATGTGCCTTCATAATTTCTACCAACCCTAAACTGAACTCTTTGGATTTTAAAAACTCCATTTATCATTTACTAGTTGCTATATTTTCAGACTTATATTCCTATGCATATTTGTGTATTTTATTATGAAATTAGTAATACACATCATCTAAACAGTATAGGTTCTGGTCCTAAATAATTTAATAACATATTTTGACCTTGGCCTCTGATGTAAACTATTTCATAATTATTTTCCCTATTTTTCTATAACTATTCTTTACTTAAAAATGTGTCCCTATACTAATAAATGTGAATAATAAATGAAACAGATTCATTTCAGGCCAAAATATATTTTTATCTCACTCCAAAGTTTTTTAAGTACTGAGAAAGTTTTTAATTAATTTTGACAATTACGTTTGTCCAACTTTTTAGTTTTTAAACACTAGTTACATATTCAATTTTCTAAATTAAATACTAAACAGGGCTAAAATAATGAACTCACCCCATTACAGGGTCTATAATATTATTTTCATAATTTCCAGGGGTCTAGCTACATTTATCAGAGGTGTTTTTCCTAATTTTTATTAAGTCCAGGGGCTAAAACTGATTTTTAAATAAATTTACATGATTTTCTGGAGTTCCAGGGGCTAGATCAGAAGTTTCTGGGGCTAGCTCTTATTTCCCGAGAACCCCAGGGGGTAGCACGTAAGAATTCCAGTCTTTATAACGCGGGGCTGACGTGGACCGTCCGATTTTAAACCGACGGCTGAGATTATAACATCGAACCGGTACGCGGGGTTTTAAAGTCTACCGTGCGATTTAAAATAAACGGCGCACAAGCGGTCACGTCGATCTGATCGAGCGCGGGCGGCGCTGCCGGCGGTGCACGGCGGCGGGAAGCGGCGATCTCGCCGGAAACTTTCGGATCCTCGAGAATTCTGCCTAGAACTGTGATCTTATGGCATAGATCGGTAGAGGGGAGGTCGGGGATCTCACCTCGGGGGTTTTCTTGAGCTCGGAGGTCCTGGAAAGTGATCGGCGGCGAGGTCCGAGGCAAAACCACGGCGAAGCTCGTCGGCGCTGTGTTTACACCGTAAGTCTCCAAGTTTTCTGCACCTGCAAAGCTCCCCGGAGGCGGTGGATCAAGACCAGCGAGTTAGATCAGAGTTTCCGAGCTTAGATCGGCCAGAATTCACCGGCGAAGTCTCGGTGCTCACCGGAGTAAAAATCGGCGATCGCGTGGGAAAAACCGATCGGGACTGGGGTTTTTATAGCCGGGGGAGGGCGGTGGGTCAGTTGTGATCAAGTTTGATTCTTCTGGGACCGGAATTCGGGCTGAGGGACGCGGTAATTCGATCGGTTAAGATCGCGCGCGCGGGAGAGTCCGGGGTCGCGGGGTTAGGGATGACAGGTGGGTCCCACCTGTCTGTGAGGGATAGCGCGGCGCGCGGCTGCGGGCTGGCGCGGGGGGAAATTGGGCCGGCTGGCGGGTTTCGGCCCACTGGCCGGTTTTTTCCCGTTTTCTCTTTTTCTTTTTCCATTTCTTTTCTGATTTGAGTCTAATTTGAATTCCAGTTTGAATTTGAATTTTTGCAAAACATGCAACACGCCCAAAAATTTTTAAATTCCCCTCTGAACATGGTTTAGGGTTTTGAATCAAAATTTGGGGTGTTACAGCTTCTGGCTCACGAAAATACATTTGACACTGAATAAAATGTTACATATTATTTAGTTCGAAGCACATACAATAACAGACACATAAAATAACAAATCAAACACACATAACACAGAACACATAATAACAAATGCAACAAACTCAAGATTTCTGAAATGCATTACGTCGTCGAAACAGTATTATATTCTCCGTTACATTGTACACATACAATATAACATAAACGAACATATGTCACATTATTCATACAACCATATTGTCAAAGCAACTCATATCACATGGCCACATTTGCTTTCCAACAAACCAACAAAATTGCTCCGACACCATTTTCCTCGCCGTTTCGCCGTTTTTCTGTATGAAAAAAAGTAAAGTATATGACTAATAGATTGAAAGAAAAAGCAACAACATATTTGATGATATGCCTTATTATACACGAGCTCCATTTTAAAATAAGATACATAATATATAATGCATATGAAAACACAAAACTTACCTAATTGCTACCACCGGGTGCGAAGAACTGATCGACAAAGTCGTCCCCTCCACCCTGTCCTCCTGAAGAAGATGCTCGCAAATTTGTAACGGGGGGACTATGAAAGTTTTGTGCCCTTGAGGATGATCCCTAAATAAACAATAATACATGTTACAAGTATATTAACAGTTTATAAAAATGAAAGTGAACATAACAATAATATGTACCTGTGTTCCAATGGGAAAAGGCTGTGGAGGCACCGGTAGCGGTGAAGACATAGGTAGCTGCGGAGGCTGCGGTAGCGGTGGCATAGCGGCGGGCAGGCCAAGTTGAGAAAAGTATCCCTAAAATCATTTTGAAATATTTAGTTTCATTCTACTATAAATATGCATACATCTCTTGTTTAATAAAAATATTTGAACTATTATATTAATGTACCTGCATCGATTGTTGCCACGCTGCCAGATTCGAGAAGTAGTCATTTTGTGCTTTTATAAACTCTTCTTGTCGTTTCATACGGTCTTCTTGTAGTCTCAAGTGGTCTCTCAATGCAGCCTGCTCCTCCTCCATTTGTTTTAGCCTGGACTCATTTCCTGTATTAGTACGCCGAGAAGAACTTTGTCCGCTCTGTGTTGACCGTGACTGCGAGAGAACCATATCGGTGTTCATTACACCGTTGAACATCGAATACCTGCAATAGTGATATGTCGTAACTAGTGACATTTGAAAAAATTAAAGTATGTAAATATATAAGTATAGAAGAGGTAAGTTAACCTCCCGTGACGCTTTCCTCCACCGGATTCATATAAAGCTACTACGTCGACGTCTTCCTTTCTCCAATTGTAATCATCTCCATGACGTCGAACCATCTCTTCACCATATTTCTCCTACATAAAAACTAATTATAAAAATACTATACAACAATTATATTGATTAATAATTACTTTTACTTATAAGACATACTAAGTTCTAAGTTGCGGATGGAGTGCACAACTGACTGTCATCTGTGCCCCTATGCCCTCTGATATAAGCATCAATGAAAGAGGGTTCCTCACCACTTTGAGCAGCCTATACAGATATGTTATAACTATAGTTACGTAAAAGTTAATATTATAATACTAAATTGTAAATCTACTAAACTTACCATCCGTTTCAAGAGACGAATATGACCATCTCCACCGTAACGATGGAGAACTTCACCACCGGACTCACGGTTGATTCTCTTAGAGTTAGATTTGTCTCGATACTCACTCGATGCCCAATAAGCACATAATGAATAATAAGCATCAGTACACTTAACCATCCAAGGAATCATTACCTGACGATACTGATCGTCCTCGAGATAAATTTTTGAAGCCCCTATTTTCTTGTTCATCATTTGTCCAAGCTTCTCTATGTAGTATAAGCATACAGCTGTGATCCGAGCATTAGACATCATATCATTCACGACTTTACGTGCCGCTTTGTGGAAGACTTTGTGTGCTCTAGACTCGAGAGCAGCGTCATGATCATCGGGCAAACGATATCGTTCCTATAAAAAATATAGTACTTTTATTACTAAAAATATAATAGACATAATTATAGTGCAGTGTAGTAAAAACATACCCAAAAATCATGCCAGACAGCCCCTGCCACATTCTCATGCACAGCATGTGGAGCAATCCTATAGTGCTTCCAATGTATTGCAGGTTTCTCTTCACCTTTAATATTCACAAGCCCTGGATAATGATGGCGGCATATAGCACCCAACACTGCATTAGGCTGCCGACGATGTTCTCGTCCATTCCAATCCAGGTCATCCCATTGCCTAAAAGTTAATTTATCAACATACAATATTTATTGAAAATTTTATATTTATAATTCAATACTGAGTTTATATTTACTTACCAGTCACCGAATGAAATCCCAGCAAGGGGATGTTTTGCTTCAAATTTAACCGAACGAAATCGGAACCCATTTACGTCGTAACGACCAAAACTCCTTGCTGTAATGGTTCCTTGAGAAAGTTGTCGTAGGTCTTCATGAACATTAGCATCAACCATGCACTGAGAATTAAATAAAAATATAAGTTTTACGAATCAACTTAGAGACGATAAAAGTAACATGTAATAAGAGAATGTTACATGCTTCCAAAACCAATTGACGAAGTTAGGACCACCATTAAGGCCATCACGACGCATTTTATCTAATTGTTTGCTTGTTGGTTGACGCATATACTTCCAAAATTGTTTGTCAAACTCACTACATAGTGTAAAATATTAATACATTAGAACATCTATCATGTAAAATGTGAGAAAACATTATGTGTTACCTCGAGGTAATTAGAATAAAAAACACTTACACAAAATATTGAGCCATCTCTTCGATATTTGTATACATGTATAACATGCATGAATTCCATTCTTCTTCTGAAACCACGTGTCTACTGCAGCCACCAACCGCTTTTCCTTTCCATGAAAAATACTTAATTTTCCCGCAGGAGTTCCTTCATCTATGTTATACCGTGTTGTAGGAGCGTATACATTATGTTCCTCTGCAAAGAATGTACTTGAAAAATATGCTACCTCTTTCAGAGCAAATGCTTCTGCAATGCACCCTTCTACTCTTGCTTTATTCAAAACCATTGCTCGTAGTTTCTTTAGTGTCCTTTCAATATGGTACATCCATCGATATTGTACGGGGCCACAAACTTTAGCTTCGTAAGGTAAATGCACAAGTAGATGTTGCATTACATTCATAAATCCTGGCGGGAATATCTTTTCCATTTTGCATATGAGTAAAGGTATTTCTTTCTCAAGTTTTTCCATCATTTGAACTGTAATTTCTTTAGCACATAGTTGTCTATAAAAGAAACTAAGTTCCGCAAGTACTCTCCACACATCCTGATGCACATATCCACGGAACATTACTGGAAGAAGTCTTTCCATCATTATATGATAATCGTGGCTTTTAAGATTATTTAGTACCCAATTTTCAAGATTTGTTATGCGTCTCAACCCAGCACAGTAACCGTCAGGAAACTTCAATTGTTGCAACCATTTTAGAACTTCTTTCCTTTCACTAACTTTATGACAAAATGGAGCACGTGGCAATCTCTGTTTTCCACTACCATCCTGTCTAACTTCTAGAGTCGGACGATTACAAATATCTGCTAAATCTTTTTGAGCCTTCAAGTTATCTTTTGTCTTTTTAAAATTGAAACATGTGCTAATTATGCTTTCCGCTACATTGCGTTCCTGGTGCATCACATCAATGTTGTGTAGCAATAACAATGACTTAGCATAAGGTAGATCCCATAAGCCACATATATGAGTCCAATTGTGCTCCTGACCAAAACCAACAAACCCATCATCTGTAGGGATAAGTTGACTGAGCCATGCAGCAATCTCAGCACTAGTCAAATGTTTCGGCGGACCCTTTGTTACAATAGTATCCTTTCGAAATGTATTAACTTGCTTTCGAAATGGGTGATTTGCTGGAAGAAATCGTCGGTGACAATAAAAAAAACACACTTTGCCCCCATAAGTAAGTCTAAAACAATCAGAGTCTGATCCAAAAATAGGACAACAAAGTTTCCCGTGTGTGCTCCATCCTGAAAAAACACCATATGCAGGAAAATCATGAATGGACCACAAGTATGCTGCTCGTAAGTTGAATTTCTGTTTTTTGTAGGTATCATACGCTTCTACTCCGATCCACAATTCTTTTAACTCCTCAATCAATGGTTGAAGAAAAACACCTAAACGTTTTCCTGGGTGTTTACGACCGGGAATTATTAGAGACAAGAACATGTATTCATATTTCATACACATGGCTGGTGGAAGGTTGTATGGTATAGCAAAAACCGGCCAACATGAGTACGAGGCAGAAGATGTGTTGAATGGTGTGAAGCCATCGGTGGCCAATCCAATACGAACATTTCTAGTATCTTCTGCAAAGTACTCATCAAAAGAGTCCAACGCCTTCCAAGCGTGAGCATCAGATGGGTGTGTCATTACTCCCGTTGTTTCGCGCACACCTTCCTTATGCCACTGCATGTGTCTCGCAGTTGATTTAGATAGAAACAACCATTTCAATCTAGGTGAAAGAGGCATATAACGAAGTTGTTTAACCACCACTTTAGTCTTCACCAATTCACCGTCCTCATTTGTGGCCTCAATGTATCGAGATTCTTTACAAACTGAGCATTGTGTCAAATTTGCATTCTTCTTCCAGAAAATCATACAATTGTTAGGGCAACAATCAATTTTTTCATAGTTCATTCCAAGGCCTGACAACATTTTCTTTGACTGGTACATGTATCTTGGCAACTTATGATTAATCGGAAGAATGTCTGCTATCAAATACGTAAGATCATCGTAGCACTTGTTCGATAAGTTGTACTTTGATTTTATAGACATGAGACGAGTAACGGTCGAAAGGACAGACACTTTAGTGTGATCATGCAACTGTTCATGTGATGCTGAGAGAATTCTATAGAACTCTTGAACTTCAGGTCTAGGAATTTCTTCAGATGTATCTGCACCACGATCACGATCTAATGCTTCAACCATGTCTTCTATTCTGTCCTCGTTATCACCATCTATATTATCAACATCAACATTACTATGATATAACTCGCCATGCTCATACCATGTTTCATAACCTAGCATAAAACCAAATCGACAGAGGTCTCGTTCCATGTCAAACTTTTCCTTGCATAAAACGTTACGACACTTGTTGCACGGACATTTCACAAAACGGTTGGTCGATAAAGAGAAAGCCCGACTGATAAATGCCTTAGTATTGATGGCCCATTCATTTGAAGGCGCAGCATTCTTCCGCCAACCATCATACATCCATCGTCTATCATCCCCCATGTTCTAGACTATATAATATAAGAATATATAAGTCATAAATATGTATGTTGCAACTATAAGATCCCAAAAACAAATTATTATTTAATTACATTCACTTTACATCTATTGGAAGGGATAGGTCCTAAACCCACCCAAGAATAACCGATAGGGCGTGCTTATAACGAGACACGGGGTACAGATCCAGACGAAATTTCGGCAGCATAACCCCGTTGTTCTCCAACTACACGCCCGATAATGGTGCAGCGGAGAACATTAGGGTTATGCTGTCGATATTTCGTCCGAATCTATACCCCGCGTCCCATCATAAACACACCTCTCGGTCACTCCCAGGCTGTCCAAAAAGGGACAATTCCGAACCTACACGCCTCGCATGCGTAACGCATGTGAGACGAGTCGGTCCGAAACGGGTGACGCATATTGTATAGGTTACGTGAATATTACTTTTTAGAGTGATTTATAAGAGAGAGGTAAGAACGAGAGATAGGAGGAAAGAACGATGAAGAGATAGTGAATAGGGTCAGCCGTTCTAAGTTATTCTCCATCGGGTCCCGTTAGTGATAACTTTTAGACGGTCCAACTCTCGAGCCATAAATGGGTTGTGCCGGGCTAAGCCGGCCCGAAACCCGTTTATTTACATTCCGCTATAAGAAACTATCTCTAAAACACACATTACAAATGGAACTTCTAAGAACGCTATGTAATATTTATAAACTACTAGTTACTTTTCTTGCATAGATAGATATGGTACATGAACTATCATAATAGCTATTAAATAAAAGCATAACACATAAATTAAAATATACACGTTAATTAGCATAATGAAAAATGAAATTATATTATAGTGAAATTATATTATAGCGTTATCTCTAAACGAGTAATGAAACTACGACAAATTTAGGTCATATATTTTACTTGAGCCTAAGACTAATTATCGAAACTACAATAATTTAAGAGATTACCTTTGTACGTAGGATGAATTCGGTGTAGTTGGACCGGTGGAGAAAGCGGTCGGCACAACCCGAACTTTAGCTGCATGATTTTTCGCTATGCGTTAATTCACACATAATTGAACATTGCTTATATATATGATATCTAAACAGAAAATGTGGCTATAGGCGAGCGAGTTCAGCTCCATGATCTGAGCTACTCGTTCCACGCCTTCTTTGCTAACAAATTTTATGTCACGCGCCATGCGAGCACGTCATGCCGCTGACAAGCATGCTAATGCAAACAAAACTCAGACACATATGATGCAAAGTATTGTATATACTCGACAAAATGCAAATATAATAGATAAATACAACTACCTGACGGCTTGTTCCGATGGCGTGGCGATCCGGGCAGAGCACAAGAAAAAAGCGGCTCAACAGACTGGGGGTTGCAGCGCCGGCCCGGTCGATGCCGGGCTGCACAGCGGAGAGAGCGGCAGCACGCGCAATGAAAGTTGCGGCCCAGGCAGCCGGGGAAGAGGCGACCGGAGGTGCAGCGACCACCGAGACAACCGGGAACAACTCGGTTGTAGCTGCAGCACCTGTAGAGGCGCCGGCGAACGCACTGTTGGAGACGCGGGCGAAGCATGTGGAACAGTAGCACGTGGACGTGGGCTAGCGACGGCAGCACTGCAACCGGCGACTTGCGGGGCGGCGGTGGAAGCAGACGGCGACGGAAGGGCTGGCGGCGCGCGGCTCGGTCTGCTCGGTCTCGCGCGACAGAGAGAAAAGAAACCGATCTCTAAACCTATAAAGACTTATTTTCGTGTGCTTCAACGCCTGGCCGACGAAAATACAGGCCTTGATTTGCATGCCGGTCGGTAGCAACAGTATCTTCGTGTGCATCAGCGCATGGCCGACAAAAACAAACATATTTTCGTGTGCCTGACAGACACGGCCGACGAAAAAAGATGTATTTTCGTGTGCCTTGCAGCTTCGGCCGACGAAAATACTTTCCTTGATGTGCGTGCCTGTCGGTGCCTGTATTTTCGTGTGCCCCTTGGCCGACGAAAATGGTTCCCTTGATGTGCGTGCCTGTTGGTGGACTATTATTTCGTGTGCTATGCCGCCCTGGGCGACGAAAGTTGTTTTATTTTCGTGTGCTCAGCAGACGTGGCCGACGAAAACGATACCTTAATTTGCGTGCCGGTCCGTAGCCACAACATTTTCGTGTGCCACGACAAGCCGACGAAATTATATGAATCATTTTCGTGAGCTAGGTCTTAGGCCGACGAAAGTACAGTGGAACCGGTTTTAATTTCGTGTGCCTGCTCCAGGACCCACGAAATTGAGCTTTATTTCGTGTGCTAGTAAGAGAGCACACGAAATTACAATGTAATTTCGTGTGCCTAGTGTCCAACCTACGAAATTAAGGCTTATTTTCGTGCGCCAGTTAGTAGTGCACGAAAATAAGTTTATTTTCATGAGGGCCCACGAAAATATATTTAGCCCACGAAAATTTTTCGTTTTCCTGTAGTGTAGGAGTCCTAGATTAGATTGTTTAGTCTGAGGGCTGGCTATAAAAGCAAGGGAGGCCAGAGCTCTCGTGGGTAGAGAACTTTGGGCTGTTCCTCTTGTGTTTCTATTGAATAAAGTTCATAGTTTCGAGGAGCTTTTGTGCCTTGTTCGTCCGACTTGTTTTTCGTCAAGTCTTTCTCGCCGAGTTTCTGGACGGACCGACGTTGCTTCGGTGTTTCGTTCATAACTCGAGTTTTACAGATCCGATTGACGTGATTCTTTTTGGGTTGTCTTCACAACTCAATTATCTATCATCTGTGAAATTTTCACGATCTTCGGATCTGTAGTTTTTGAGATACACGAGTTTCTTTGCAGCGTTGCAGATCTGTTTTATATCGGGTAGAACAGATTGATCTTCGTTTAATGTTTTGATCGTATCTCAAGTTTTACTTCGTGTTTTCAAGTGATTCTTGTTGCATTAGATCGTGACTTGATTCTCTACCTCTCTACTTGATTTGTCACGGTTGAACACGTTTGAAAACACTTGCACACACGGTTTCTTTAACCGATTGATTTTTTGCTGAGGGGTTTTTGTTGTTTCCGCTGCGAAAAGTTTTAATCTACCATTCACCCCTCTGGTAGCTTTTCACGTGCTCTTCGATCCTACAATTGGTATCAGAGCCAAGGTGCTCTAATCTTTGTGATTTGCACGTGTTTTGACTAACCATCATGGAGAAGTACTCCGCAAAACCTTGTGTGTTCAATGGCATCGATTTTCAGGTTTGGAAGGCGCGGATGGAGGCCTACATACAGGCGCAAGGCTTCGCCATATGGGAAAAGGTCTACCGGAACTTCGATGTACCACCCAACGATCAAGTTACGGCTGCGAACATGAAGATGTTGACAACAACAACAACAAGGCTCGCAACTTGATCATCCAAGGATTGACTCAAAGCGACTTCGACCGTGTTGCACACCTCCGATCTGCATATGATGTTTGGAGAGCTCTTTGTGACTACCATGAAGAATCCAATACGATCAAGGAGGTAAGGCAAGATATGTTCAAGAAAGAATACATGCGTTTTGAGATGCAACCCGGTGAGTCAATTGACGACCTTTTTGCTCGCTTTAATAAAATTCTCAGCAACTTGCGTAGTGTCAATGTTAACTTTTCAGATGCTGAAAATGCTAGATAATTGTTAGGAGCATTAGATATGTCAATTTGGGAGATGAAAGTTACATCTATTCGTGAATCTACTGTCATGAGTTCTCTTACTTTAGACGTGCTTTATTCTAAATTGAAAACTCATGAAATTGACATCATCTCACGTAAAAACCCCAACAAGTCTATTGCATTTGTTTCGCAACGTGACATGTCTAGTTCTAGTCAATCATCATCTAGTGGTGCACTCTCTTTGCTGTCCTCTCTAACCCTTGAACAGATTGAAGAGTTTCCAGAGGAGGAGCTTGCACTCATCTCTACTCGGTTCTCAAAAGCATTGCAAAATGTGAGAACTAGAAGGAGAGGAAGCTCCGGACCTCAACGATGTTTTGAATGTGGTAAGACAGGACATTTTCGTCGGAGTGCCCTAACCTTTCAGGTCCGACTTCACGTGAAGAAAAGCAAACAAGGCCGAAGAAATCGTTTGCAAAGAAGAAGAAGAAGAAAGATTTATCAATACGCAACATAGTGCATAGTATGATCTCTGCACTTCAAGATTTCGGCTCAAGTGATGTGGACACCGGTAGTGATGAAGATGAAGAAGCTATGGCAAATATGTGCTGCATGGCGAGCAAGTCAAGTTCAAGCTCCGAGGAGGCAGAACACAACAGCGATGATGAAGAGGTATGTCCCACTTGCTAAGAAATGTGTGATGCTATTTCTCGTGCCACTGTTATATTAAAGAAAAAGGATAAAAAACTTAGGAACAATGCTGTTAAAATTGAATCACTAGAATCTGAAATTAATCGTTTAAAACTTTGATTCCTAGTGATGATTCTTGTTCCTCATGTGATTTGATTTATGAACAATTATCCTCTTTAAGAAGTGCACACGCATCTACACTTGATAAACTTGAACTTGAAATTGAAAAGAACAAAGAGCTTGCTGCACTTAATGATAAAAATTTGAAAGATGCTTGTTGTTCTACAATTGATTTGCATTGTTCTTCATGTGATGATCTGAATAAGAAACTAAATGATGCTATGAATGAGATTTCTATTTTGAACAATGCTTTACGTGTGCATGAAGTTAAATATTGTTCAAATTGCAAACTAAAAGGAAAAACTTCATGTGAAAACTGCTTTGATCTGTCCAATAAACTTGATGACATGCATAGGACACTAGATCAGTTTTCTAATGCAAATAAGAACCTAAACTTGCTGCTGAATTCTTCCAAGTCTTGTAATGATAAAACTGGTTTAGGTTTTAATTCTCATGCTCATGCTAAGGCACACCGACCTAAAGTTGTAAAGTCATTAGGAAGTGGTTTGATTCAAACAGCTCCTAGACAAAAAGTGGTGACTTTCAAATCTGCAGGAGTATTGTCCCATTCGGGTTCTAATAAACGTGTTGCTTGCTCATCTAGACATGCTAATAAGGTTATTTTTCATTGTACCTACTGTGGTAGAGATGTTCATGTCATGGATTTTTGTTATAGACTAGCTAAACACGATAAGAAACAAAGAATACTTGCTAGATCACATAACAACCAAGCAAAATCTGCTAGACCGAATGTTCGGAGCTTGCAACCTGCTGTAATGAGTCAAAAACTTGCTCCCGGACCTACTGTTTTTTGTGCTACATATAACACATCTTCTAAGTCAGTAGTTGGGAACAAAAATTTTCGATGTTTGGCTCATAAACCTGCTGTACCTTCTCAGCTTTCGCGTGTTATTCCTGCTGGACGTCGTGTGACTCAGTACTGGATTCCTAAAAGTCTTTTAACTAACCCCAGTATTGAGTCATCGACGTATTGTGCTGCTGTGTAGGTTTCACGTTTGAGGAAGGAGAACATTTGGATTGTGGATTCAGGTTGCTCACGCCACATGACCGGTAACAAAGAATGGTTCTCCTCTCTCTCTTTTGTGTCACGTGTAGAAAATGTTACTTTCGCTGATAACTCTTCTACTCCCATAATTGCTAAAGGTTCGGTTAGAGTAAACAATATCTACACTTTGAAAGATCTGGCACTTGTTAAAAATTTGAAATACAACTTGCTTTCGGTTTCACAATTGCTAGATGAAAATCTAGAGGTTAGCTTTGCTAAAAATTGCTGCAAGGTTGTAGATTCAAAAGGTGAGCTTTTGTTTAACATGTCTAGGTTTGGAAGAGTTTTTAAAGCTGATTTTGATTTGTCAACTTCTAAGCATCGGTGTCTAGTTGCTAATGATACAAAGGATCTATATTTTTGGCATCGTAGACTTGGTCACATAGGCTTTGATCATCTCACTCGTGTTAGTGCTCTCGATCGCATACGTGGGCTGCCGAAGCTTAAAAAGGACAATGATATTGTGTGCTCTTCTTGTAGACATGTTAAGTTTGTTGCAGGTTCACATGCTCCTCTCACAATGACCATGACAGCTGAACCGGGACAACTTTTACATCTTGACACAGTAGGTCCGGCACGTGTTCAATCCTTCGGAGGTAAATGGTATGTGCTTGTGATTGTTGATGATTATTCCAGATATTCTTTGGTTTATTTTATGGCATCTAAGAATGAAGCTTTTAGTCATTTTAGAACTTTATTTCTTAGATTATCTATTGATCACCCATGATCATTAAAAGCAATTAGAAGTGATAACGGAACTGAATTTAAAAACCAATCCTTTGATCACTTTTGTGCTAAAAATGGAATAGATCATCAATACTCTTCACCCTATGTACCACAACAAAATGGTGTCGTAGAAAGAAAGAACAGGACCTTAGTTGAGATGGCTAGGACTATTCTTGATGAATATCAAACTCCTAGGAAATTTTGGGTTGATGCAATTGCAACCGCTTGTTATGTCTCAAATCGTGTTTTCTTGCGTGCTAAGCTTGGAAAAACCCCATATGAGCTCCAGTTTGGACATAGGCCTAGTGTTACACACTTTAGGGTTTTTGGTTGCAAATGCTTTGTTAAGAAACATGGTAATCTTGATAAACTTGAAGCTAGATCTGTTGATGGCATGTTTCTTGGTTATCCATATCATACTAGAGGCTACCGTGTGCTTTTACTTGACACTAACAAAATTGTGGAGACTTGCGAGGTTTCTTTTGATGAAGCTAGCCCAAGTACTAGCTCCGATATTGCAGGTCCGGATCCATATCCGCAGGGGGAGAGTATTTTTATTGAAGAAGATGAAGAAGTGGTGCTGCTGCCCGAAAACTCGGAAGTAAATAACGATCAAGCTGCTGATTTTGCACCACAAACAGCACCAACAGTCACTACTGCTGGTTCGGACCTTCCTCAATCAACAAGCTCTCCTAATCAAAGGTACGAACATGAAGAAGAAGGTGCTTGTGAAGTGTCTACTCCCCTCCGAGTACTCAAAAGTCATCCTCCACAACAAATCATTGGAAGCTTGCATGAACGAGTCACTCGGTCCAGGTTTTGCGATCCAAACTCTCATGCTCATTCTGCTTTTGTTGCTTCTTTTGAATCCAAGGATATATCACACGCACTCACTAATGAATCTTGGATTAATGCCATGCAAGAAGAGTTAGAAAATTTTGAAAGAAATAATGTTTGGAAACTTGTACCTCCACCTCAAGGTCACACATTAATTGGAACTAAATGGGTATTTAAAAATAAGCAAAGTGAGGATGGGGTTGTGGTTAGGAATAAAGCTAGGTTGGTTGCTCAAGGTTTCACTCAAATTGAAGGTCTAGATTTTGATGAAACATTTGCTCCTGTTGCTAGATTAGAAGCTATAAGAATTTTATTAGCATTTGCTGCATCTAAAGGTTTCAAGTTATATCAAATGGATGTTAAAAGTGCTTTTCTTAATGGCTACATAGAGGAGGAGGTTTATGTTAAGCAGCCACCAGGTTTTGAAAATCCAAATTTTCCTAATCATGTTTACAAACTGTCCAAAGCCTTGTACGGTCTAAAACAAGCCCCTAGAGCATGGTATGATAGGTTAAAAACATTCTTACTTGAAAAGGGGTTTACCATGGGCAAGGTTGATAAAACTCTTTTTGTACTTAAGCATGGCAATGACTCATTATTTGTTCAAGTGTATGTGGATGATATTATCTTTGGTTGTGCTTCTCATGATCTCGTGTCCAAGTTTTCAGCTATGATGAGTTCAGAATTTGAGATGAGTATGATGGGAGAACTCACATACTTTTTGGGGCTGCAAATCAAGCAAACAAAAGAAGGAACTTTTGTGCATCAAACTAAGTATACAAAGGACCTTCTTAAGCGCTTCAACATGGACAAATGCAAGCCTCTTCGGACACCAATGGGAACAGCAACAACACTTGAACTTGACAAAGATGGTGACCCGGTCGATAAAAAAGAAAACAGAAGTATGATTGGATCACTTTTGTATCTCACGGCGTCAAGACCGGACATACAATTCAGTGTATGTCTTTGTGCACGTTTTCAAGCTTCTCCACGTGCTTCACATCGCCAAGCCATCAAAAGGATTCTCAGGTACCTACATGGAACTCAAGAATTTGGCATTTTTCTTCCTTCTTCCTCAACCGTTTCTTTGAAAGCTTTTTCAGATGCTGATTTTGGGAGTTGTAGGATTGATAGGAAAAGTACTTCGGGTGCTTGTCATTTTCTTGGTAATTCACTTGTTGCTTGGTCCTCTAGAAAACAAAGTTCAATTGCACAATCCACGGCCGAATCTGAATATGTAGATGCGGCTAGCGCTTGCTCACAAATTCTTTGGATTGTTCAAACACTTAAAGACTATGGGGTTGATTTAGATAGTGTTCCACTGTTTTGTGATAACACTAGTGTAATTTGTATTGCTAAAAACCCCGTGAAACACTCTAGAACTAAGCACATTGACATTAGGTATCACTTTCTTCGTGATAATGTTGAAAAAGGAAACATTGTGCTTCACCATGTCGATACCGAACAACAATTGGCTGATATTTTTTACAAAACCTTTGGATTTCACTCGTTTTTATTTCATTCGTAGTGAAATAGGGGTTATGCATCCTCATGGCTTAAATTGAGGGGGGGGTTTGAAACTTTGAAAGTCTATGTGTGAATCTGAAACTAAAATAATATGATCATATATTTCTTACATATATGACTTTGTGATTCCTTTTACAGGCTGAAAGTTCTTACTACATTACTCGTGTTATATATTTTGTAGTTTTTGCCATGACTAGTAATTGGAATAATTACTTACACTAAATCTGGTCATGATCGAACTTTCTTGCTGTTTTGAACTTGTTGCGTGCTCACAAGTGCTTTTAATCATAAAAAAATAATCAAGTGATCAGCTCACATGTTGAGTTTTCAAATAAAAAAGTGAGAAAAGATCAAGAGAATATGCATGCATCGCACTTCTTCTTTTGAGATTGCTTATCATTGCACTAAGATATGAACTTGGAAGGAATTGTGTATGACTAAAACCATGTCCTTAAGCTTCTGATTGTCAAATGACATAGGCTTGGCTTGGTTGGTTAGAATAAGGATGATACGGCATATAATCTCTTGCAAATATCATATGATCAACTTTGTGCCTTAAATGATTATGAATAATAAAAATGCAGCAACAAGTGTCATGTTTTCAGGTTTTGAAATAGTTGAGTAAGGGAGATCATGACTTGCTTAAACTGAAAAATACATTTGATCTCTAGCATGGCTTACACTACTTTATGTATCTCACTGATGTGATAGTGTAAGTAACCTGATAGTATGACTTGGATGAGCTTTGTTTTGTATGTATATGTTATAATATGCCCATAACATCTAAAAATTTCTCTTTTGAACCTTGCTGAATACATTGTCAAAGGGGGAGAAATATGTATAAGGAGAGATTTTTTTACACTTTGCATATGTTATACACTTTCTTCCTTCTCTGATTTTAAAAAATGGGGAGAAATTAATAAAGGGGGAGAAATGATTTTTCAAAGCTTTTCAAAACTTTTCATAAGTCAATGTTCGGATTTTAATTGGTGTTGCCAATGCATTCATCAAGGGGGAGATTGTGAGACCTATGTGTGCTGAATACATTGGCAATTAGGATAAAAGTTAGCATTAACATTCAAAGTTTTGAATATTGCCAAAACATTCTTCTGTGGCAAGGTACGACAAGTTCTTTGTTAGGTCCGCCAAGTGTTGACAAGGTCCGACGCAAGGTCTGGAGAGCTCCTGCAAGGTCCGGAGAGCTTCTGTGAGGTCCGAAGCTTGTTTTTAGGGAGCTCCCGTGAAGTTCAACTCGTAGAACTGCAGCGTCTTGTTTTTGCTTTTAACTCGCAATGTTTCAAACTTGCTTTATGGGAAGGTTTGCTTAGTATTAATTTACTAAGTTTTTGGTGTGTTTTGGTGGTTATGGCTGTTATCATTTGATATGGTTTGCAACATGCTTATGTGACGTGCTCATGTAAGGTGTTGGGGTTTTCGAACTAACGTGAGTCAAGTCGAGGACTTGTGCTCGGAAGAATTGGTTGTTTATTCATGTGCAGGTGTTGCTTGAGTTCAAGACATGGCTGGTGACGGGATCCTTGGACTAGTCTCAGGGAGGAGATGAGGTTCCAACAACCAAGATCGGGAGGAGATGTGGTTGAGTTGATCGGGAGGTCGCGCAGCATGTTTGGATCAAGGGCAGTGCATATGAAGGTTGCGTGTACGTCGTTGGAAGGTGTTTGCACGTGTGCAAGGAGTGCATGGACGTGGCAACATTGTTCCAAGGAGTGATGAAGAGAAGTGGACGTAAAGAATTGGTCGGAAAGGTCCAACCGGCTGGATTGCGTACTCAGACTGAGGCTGAGTCGGATATGGCTCAAATATGGAAGATTTGAGTTGGTTATGATAGGATATCGTGCTAGGCACGAAGTTGAGTTGTTTTAGGAATATTTAGGACGTTCCTAAGGTGTTTGGAAGTCTCACGATTGCTTCTATCTGCGAATAGGGGAGTCCTGAGCAATTATGGTAAGTTAGGATACGAGTCCAATTAGGAGTAGGAGTTCTAGATTGGATTGTTTAGTCTGAGGGCTGGCTATAAAAGCAAGGGAGGCCAGAGCTCTCGTGGGTAGAGAACTTTGGGCTGTTCCTCTTGTGTTTCTATTGAATAGAGTTCATAGTTTCGAGGAGCTTTTGTGCCTTGTTCGTCCGACTTGTTTTTCGTCAAGTCTTTCTCGCCGAGTTTCTTGACAGACCGACGTTGCTTCGGTGTTTCGTTCATAACTCGAGTTTTACAGATCCGATTGACGTGATTCCTTTTGGGTTGTCTTCACAAATCAATTATATATCATATGTGAAATTTTCACGAGCTTCAGATCTGTAGTTTTTGAGATACACGAGTTTCTTTGCAGCGTTGCAGATCTGTTTTATATCGGGTAGAACAGATTGATCTTCGTTTAATGTTTTGATCGTATCTCAAGTTTTACTTGGTGTTTTCAAGTGATTCTTGTTGCATTAGATCCGTGACTTGATTCTCTACCTCTCTACTTGATTTTTCACGGTTGAACACGTTTGAAAACACTTGCACACACGGTTTCTTTAACCGATTGATTTTTTTTCTGAGGGGTTTTTGTTGTTTCCGCTGCGAAAAGTTTTAATCTACCATTCACCCCCCTCTGGTAGCTTTTCACATGCTCTTCGATCCTACAGTTTTGAGGAGAAATTCCAAAAACTTAGTTGTTCAGCCCAAGGGACTGGAAAAACAGAGTGCTCTGTTTTGGCAGCAAGTTTGCTGAAGTTTAACAGAGCATAACTCACAGGTTACTTATCCAATGGAGATGTGGGATATAGTTCTGGAAAGGGGTTTAAGTGCTCTACAACTTTGTTGTAGACATCCAGAACAGAATCACACATCAAACTGGTTGAAATTCCAGATGATTGTAAACTGTCCAGAACCAGGACAGATTCAAAACTCTCTCTGGACTGTTCTGTTTTTTAAGCATAACTTTCTGTAGAGAAATCTAAAATAATCATATGATACATTTTTGTAAAGGTTAGGAGATGTGTTACATCTTTGTAATTCAAAATTTTTGCAGTTGCAGCACGGAATTCAGTGGAATTTTGAGTTGAAATTATCAACTTCCAAAGGAGGTGCTGTTGAAATTCTTCCAAAAATTCTGTTGACTATGAATTATCATAACTTTTTAACCAGAGCTGATCTGGGGGCAAATAAATACTCGTTGGAAATATACTGAATATAACTTTAACTTTGGTATTTAACTTGAGTTACGAAAATGCAAGTACCAGGTCAAAATATGGGATAAGTAGAAACTGGTCATTCTGGGCAGAGGAATGAACAGTTGAACTCATTGGAGAGATTGTTGTACCTATTGGGGTTTTATAAAAACCAATGGTGTAGGACATACTTATGAGTTGTTATCTTCAACTAGTGAAAGATTTGAGTATATTACCTACTCATGTTCGTTATACGTGATGACAAAGCGATATTAACGTCTCGTATTGACCAAATCTAGTTGAGATGAACTTCCAAAGAAGAAGTCCGTCTATTTGAATCTCACTAATTTGTATTTGGTCGGGTAATGGTGTAGCTTATGCAAAGTTATTACATTATCCATGTACGAGATGTATCGCATGTTTACTGCCATTATGTTGACCACTACTTTATGGACTGCATGGACTATGCTGTGGGGCTAATGTTATTGTCGTTATGGTTGCAGATGATTCGTACCTGGACCATGAACGAGGTCAAGGGCTCTAGTCAGCAGGGGGGTGACGAATCCCATCCACTTGCCTACGACAACACCCCGCAGCAACAACCACCACCGCCGCCTCCGCTTACACTAGCGGATGTGATTTCTGTGCTGGTGGGCTCTCGTGAGGAGCAGACCGACCTGCTCCTCACGATTGTGCAGAATACGTCCCAGGCGGGGACGCATCAAGAGAGGGAGCCTCGTGAGCCCCACATCACTACGTACTCGGACTTCATGAGTACGCATCCTCCGGTGTTCACTGAAGCGGCAGAACCACTGGAGGCTGACAACTGGCTGCGGACGATCGAGTCCAAGTTCGGGCTGCTCCAATGCATGGAGTGGCAGAAGACTCTCTTCGCGGTGCAGCAGCTTCATGGTGCCGCTGGTGCGTGGTGGGCAAATTATCTTGCCTCACTACCTGCTGGCCACACCGTGGAATGGACAGAATTCCGGGAGGCGTTCCGCGTCTTTCACATACCTCCCGGTATGATGAAGAGGAAAGTTCCAAGAATTCTTGGAACTGAAGCAAGGCGGGAGGAGTGCCCATGACTACTCCCGTGTGTTCAACCATCTGGCGCAGTACGCATCGGATTACATCTCCACCGAGGAGAGCGAGCGCGAGGAGTTTTATCGGGCTTTAAATCCTGAGATGAAGACTCACCTCGCGCAATGCTATCGCGGCACCTTCAACGACCACGTCAATGCCACGATTATGCAAGAAGATGCTCAGCGGGAGTTTGCGCCCGAGCAGCGGAAGCGCAGCGCTCCACCGAGCAGCGGGAGTGGAGCTCCTCAAAAATACCGAATGGTGTATCAAACACTATCCGGTCAGCAGTGGCATCCACCGGCACGACCTCAACAGTTTGGCGGTCGTCCTTATCAGCCACCCCTATTCCGACCGCGGATACCACCACCGCTACCGCAACAGCAGCAACAGCAGCAGATGGTACCCCGGGCATTTCCACCGCCACAATGCGCCCCAGGATTCCGTCTGCCCATCAGCGGAGGACCGCCTCGCTACACATGCTATAGGTGTGCCCAGGCGGGTCATTTCTCGAAGGACTGCCCACAGGGGCAGCAAAGCAGAGGGCAAGCCCAATATCAGGGAGGTGTTCGTGGCCGACCACCAATTAACAAGGGAGGTCAGCGACCCGGGGGCGTTCGTTACCTCAATAATGAGGACGCCCTGGAGGGAGAGAATGTGTTGGCCGGTACGTTCACTCTCAACGATCGTGCAATCATCATCTTATTTGATTCGGATGCAACCCACAGTTTCATAAGTGCATCATATGTGGCTAAGCATCAACTGCAAGTCTTGCCAACCAATTATTCATATATGATTTGCTCACCGGGAGGGAAGATTTCAGCAAATATGATGATTCCAAAAGCACAACTGTGCTTAGGTGGGAAGATATATCCCACTACTTTGATTATCCTTATGGGACAAAAGATTGATGCAATCTTAGGAATGTCATGGTTACGCTACCATGGCGCTGTCCTGGAAACTCTATCACGGACGATTCATTCGAATTCTCCATTCCACCGTCTGCATTCACTCGTATTAGACGACCCCATCCCAGAAGTTTCAGCAGCTCATCATACTGAAGCTCCCAAGTTAGAGGACATCTCCATAGTCCGAGAATACCCCGACGTGTTCCCGGATGATCTTCCGGGCATGCCACCGGAACGGGATGTGGAGTTCAAGATTGAATTGCGCCCGGGACTACACCAATATCACTGAGACCGTATAAGATGGCTCTGAAATAGCTGGCTGAGTTGAAGGAACAGATCAATGACTTGTTGAGCAAGGGTTTCATTAGACCAAGTTCCTTGCCATGGGGATGCTCGGTGCTGTTCATCAAGAAGAAAGATGAAACCTTGAGGTTGTGTGTGGATTACCGATCGCTCAACGCCGTCACCATCAAGAACAAATATCCACTGCCCCGCATTGATATCCTGTTCGATCAACTTGTGGGTGCAAGTGTGTTTTCAGAGATGGACCTTCGCTCCGGGTATCGCCAAATAAAGATCCGAGCGGAGGAAATCCCGAAGACGGCATTCTCGACGAGATATGGACTATATGAATATCTTGTCATGTCTTTTCATCTCACCAACGCTCCGGCACACTTCATGTACCTCATTAACTCGGTATTCATGCTGGAGTTGGACAAGTTCGTGGTGGTGTTCATTGATGATATTTTGGTTTACTCTAAGTCAGAAGAAGAACACGCTGAACACTTACGTATTGTCCTTCAACGGTTGCGGGACCATAAACTCTATGCCAAGTTCAGCAAATGCGAGTTTTGGATCAACCAAGTGCCATTTTTGGGACATATCATCTCAGTGGAAGGCATTGCGGTTGACCCAAGCAAAATTGAACAGGTACTGAAATGGAAAGCCCCCACTTCTGTCCATGAAGTCACAAGCTTCCTCAGTTTAGCGGGATATTACCGGAGGTTCATCCCGAGCTTCCCCAAGCTTGCTAAGCCGATGACTGAATTATTGAATAAGGGGATGAAATATGTTTGGAACTCAGCATGTGAAGGAGCGTTCCAAGCATTGGTGAAGCATCTCACAACAGCCCCGGTCTTAGCTCAACCGGATACGACTAAGCCTTTCGACGTGTATTGTGATGCGTCCGGTATCGGGCTTGGCTGCGTGTTGATGCAAGAAGGACATGTGGTCACGTATGGCTCACACCAACTTCAAAATCACAAGCAGCACTATCCGACTCATGATCTTGAGCTTCCTGCTGTGGTATTGGTGCTAAAAATGTGGAGGCACTATCTTCTTGGAGACTTGGTGCATCTTTACACCGACCACAAGAGCTTAAAGTATATCTTCACCCAAAAGGAGCTGAATATGAGAAAAAAGAGGTGGTTAGAATTAATCAAAGACTATGATATTGAAATTCATTACCACCACGGCAAGGCGAATGTGGTGGCCAACGCGCTGAGTCAGAAATCACATGTCCATAACCTTACCATTACACCGATGGAAGAGGAAGAACCGAGTTTATACTTGGTTCCATATGGGTCACTATACAACCTTGCTCTCATCCCTACCATTAGGGAGGATATTATTTCAGCTCAGGAGATTGACAAAGTCATGGCGCATCTCCGGAAACGGATAGACAGCAGTGATATCAAATGTTTCTGGAAGGATGAGGAGGGGACTCTATGGTTCAATGACCGCATAGTCGTACCCCAGAATATGGAGCTGAGAAAGAAGATCCTTGATGAAGCTCACTTGTCTAAGTTCTCCATTCATACGGACAGCAACAATATGTACCAAGATTTGAAGAGTAAATTTTGGTGGACACGGATGAAGCGGGAAATTGCAAAGTACGTATCCAAGTGTGATACGTGTAGACGAGTGAAGGCGGATCACATGAGAAAACCATGGCTGTTGCAACCCCTGAAAATTCCAGCATTGAAATGGGAATATGTGAGCATGGATTTCATTGGGGGGTTACCCATGACTTTTAACAAGCATGATTCCATTTGGGTAATCATTGACCGGTTAACTAAGTCGGGTCACTTCATTCCGGTGCATAACAATTACCATGCTAGCAAGTATGCGGAGTTGTACATTGCAAAAATCTTGTGCTTGCACGGGGTACCCAAGACCATAATCTCAGATCGAGGTGCACTGTTTGTAGCCTGTTTCTGTGAGCAGTTGCACGCTTCTTTGGGTACCAAGTTGATTAGAAGCTCCGCGCATCACCCTCAGACAGACGGGCAAATTGAGAGGGTGAATCAAGTGTTAGAAGACATGCTGAGAGCGTGTGCCATCCACCACGGTAGCAATTTGGATGATCATCTACCGTTGACGGAATTCTCATATAACAACGGCTATCAAGTGAGTATCAATATGGCACCATATGAGGCTCTCTATGGTCGTAAATGCCGCACCCCATTGAACTGGTGCAAGTCTGGTGAAAGGGTCA
Source organism: Neostapfia colusana (assembly GCA_030760725.1). NCBI lineage: Eukaryota > Viridiplantae > Streptophyta > Magnoliopsida > Poales > Poaceae > Neostapfia > Neostapfia colusana. The sequence continues at coordinate 22,358,690 of JASWHV010000006.1, read as the reverse complement.
CGTTCGGGATTGATTTAGTGAACGACACCGAAGAGTGAGTTTGGGTAATTCAAGCAAACTTGAAGGCCACCCAATCCTGACAGAAGAGTTACGCTGATAAGAGGCGTAGAACGCTACACTTGATGTTGGGGAACACGTGTAGCTCCGTGTGTCTCCAATGAAAGGCATACACCGATTCGGTGTAAAGGGGAAACTCGCTCCCCGATTTATTGGACCCTATGCCATCACCGAGAAGTGCGGACCAGTGGTGTATAGACTGGAACTCCCGGCATCTCTCGCTGGTGTTCACGACGTTTTCCATGTCTCACAACTCCGGAAATGTCTTAAGTATACAGCGGCTGTTCCCACTGAATACATTGGCAAGTTGCAACCGGATTATACCTATGCTGAATACCCGGTGGAAATTATAGATGAAAAGGCCCTGACCGCGCGTAACCGAATGCTGTGGTTCCACAAGATCTTGTGGAGCAACCACACCACTGAGGAAGCAACATGGGAGAGCGAAGATTTCCTTCGCTCAAACTACCCGGATTTCATGGTGTCTCATCACGGGTAATTCATCTTACATCTTCGTCTCTTCTTTTGTAATCTCAGGACGAGATTCTTTTAAGGGGGAGGGATGTAAAAGACCAAGATTTTACTTGTTAGAGTGTTCATCACATCACCACAAACCAGCTCATTTTGTGGATAGCTCATGAACACATGCGAAGAGCAAGTAAACACCATCAAGAGGTTGATTAGAGGAAGAACTCACAAATCCAAAAGTAGGATCTCACACATATGAACATGATAGGCTGAGCTCACTATTAGGCCCTAAACATTCTTAGGAGTCCTAATTCCAAGTTTCATGCAAATTCAAACCATTTTGATGCACTTTTGTATACAATTGTACAAAGGGCTAAATTAAATGCAAATTCAAATTTCAGTCACTTTAATCACTTGGATTCAAAAGTTGACTTCATATTCAAACTCAACACATTTTCTGAGTTACTCCACCAATTTTCATCCTCATTGGAGTTCATCTTGTCGGGAGCTATATTTGAACTAATTCAAAACTGAATTTGAAATTCAAATTTGGGTGTGAACCAAATTTAGCTAACCCAGTTCAAATTTGAGGAGTTCAAATTAAACTCATGACTTGGGAGTGAAGTTTGACATTTAATTGTGAATAGATAATGCAAATATCAGTGATCACAATTGAAAAGAATTAGTGGAGGTGGGACCAACTGGTCAGTGACTGGTCTTCACAGAACCGACTCAAACCAAGCGAACAGCTCGCGGATGTCCGATGAACGATCGCAGAGGCCGCCAGCACGCTCGGTTAGCTCCACTTCACGGTGAAAACTTCGGCTCGAAGTCTAGCACATGAGCTGTGTCGACTGTTATCTTCGTTCCTGAGTGAAAAACAGCTCACACCGCGAGGTGCTTTGCTCCCACTCACGAGTTTCTTTCTGCCTCTCTCTGATCACCGGTGACCGGCCGATCCCGGCCAATTCACGCATCACCCCCAGAGAAGAAAAGGTGCACTTGCTTGTGCTGAAGCTGTAGGAGAAAGCCGTGCTCCGTTTCATGCGGTGTAGAGCGAGAATTTCTAGTTTCTTCCCACGGGGTGTGTTAGGGTTAGGAATCGATCGACAGCGAAATTCGTTGCACAGAGGCAACTGATGCTCAAGCTGCAGCCCACACACGTTCTAGAGGTCCTTGCGCTTCTCCTCGATCAAGAACCAGAGAGAAAGACCCACCGGAACCCTAGTTTCACCGAGGAACAGTTTGGCGGAAGAAGGGAGGTCGCCGGTGAGGTCCGGTTTGCCAGCAGTTTGGGTCCAAATGGAGGTCATGCCGAGCTTCGCAAGGCTGCCCTGGACGTGGTGACGCGATTAGGACGTGAAGGGGGTGGCCGGAGCGACGGGAACATGGTGCCGATGAGGTGTAGTGGCATAGCGCTCGTCGCCGGTGAGCTACAGCGGTTAGCCGGTGGCGGCGAGGTGTCCATCGTGTCCAGCGTCCGAAGTTAGGTAGGGGCCTCGAGTTTCACCGTTGCCGGCGAGCTAGGTCGCCGGGAACGCTGACCTCGCCGGAGCTCCGGCGGTTCGGGGTGGCGGCGTCACGAGGTAGACGAAGGCCCGGGTCCCACGTGTCAGCCACAGCGCTAAGAATGCGTGCTCTTGATTCAGATTAAATTAAACACGCGGGCCCCGCTGTCAGTCGATGTTTAGGCGCGTGAAGGATTTTCTTTAGGAAAATAATTCATGAATCAACCCAAACTTTAGAAATTCATAACTTTTTCTAGGATTGTCTAAATGTAGTGAACAAAATTTTGTGGGATTCAGCTCTCCGAGTACTATCCAGCGAAACAAGTTTAAGTTCATGAAACTTATTATTTTTCCAGAATTAATTCCCTAAAATTTAAACTGTTGGAATTTTATCTGGAGAATTCCTTTACGGGAAATTCTGAAATTTGTTTAGAATGTTCATTTGAAAATCCTTTAGTCACATGAAAATTTTCAGATCCATCCGAGTTTATTTAGCCCCCCCCCCCCCTAAATGTGTGATTAAGCGAACTGCCCTGAGAAAATGGAAAAATGTACAGAAACATTTTTCAGAATTTTCTCAAATGTTGATTAGGGCATAACTTTCTCTAGGATTCTTCAAATTACATGAAACCAACTCCATTAAAACCATCTCAAACTCTAGTTTCCATAAAGTAATGGCTTGATCCATGAAAATCCCTGGAAATCCTTAGAAGCTCTAGTAGTGACCATTTAGACTTTTATTTGTGCAGAGCTCAAATTAGCTTTGTTTCAAATGAAATTTGGTCAAGTCTCTGGTTAGGTTCTTATGAATCCACATTAAAAATTTCAGAGCCAAATGGGATGTCTAGCTAGAGTTATAGTCTTTATATGCTAAATTTAACACATTTGCATTTAAATTGACATATCGATTGAATTGATTACGTGTAGTCGCTGAACGCGAGGAGACCCCAGAGATACTGGACTTCATACCTCCGGAGGAGACACTAATCCCTGACCAGCAGAAACAAGACAAGCCCCAGTTTGCATTTAACAAGTTGTATGAAGTTTTGCTTTATATTCATTTAGCTTGGAGTATGTATGTGCATTAGGTGTAGGATGATTGAAACCCCAATTGCATAACCAGATTATTCCAAAGGGAGTGAGGGTAGTGTCTAAGTTATAGAGTAGATCATGCTTTGCTCAATGTTAATAGGCTTCGTTACAAGTCGAGTAGTTGGAATCTACTCGTGAGTATAGGGTTTGCCACATACGGGATTGGTTCGAGATGTGAGATAACTTTAGTAATAAATGAGACTAGGCAGGGGCTAGGACGCAGCAAGAGGAAGTCTTGTGTGCGTAGCCCTCTCCATGTCGATTGAGGACCGATCCGTGTGCGGCCCCGCTGAACAAGTTTGAATGTACCAAATCCATATCGGATATATGGGGTCTGATAAACCGATGTAACCTAAACCACCAGGCGTCGAGGCATAGCACACCAATTTATAGGTGTAGGTTGAGGGCAGCCAGGTGGAAATCTGCTAATGGGCATAGAGAGATGCTCCATGTAGGGAACCTCCTGCTCGTTTCGGTGCGACCGGTTTGACGTTTGGGCTGTTGGGTGAAAGGTTGTCCTTTACGACATCGAGTGAGCGTGCTGTGCAGCTCCGTCGATGGGCGTACGTAACGTGCTATTCGGATATCCCTGCAGGTGTAAATACAATTAGAATCCGAACAAGCTTTGAACTACAACAATGTTGCACATTTCATAACCTTTCCAATGGTGTATCATAGGCTCCTTAGGGATTTTTCTACAGAAAGTTATTGCTTAAAAACAGAAAGGTCCAGAGAGGTTTTTCTGCTGTCCTGGTTCTGAACAGTTTGCTTTTAACTAGACTTTTCACCAACTTAACGTGTGATTTTGCTCTGGAGGTCTACAGAAAAGTTGTAGAGCACTTCAAAATCTTTCCAGAACTGTATCAAACACCTTAATTGGGTAAATATAATCAGAGTTATGCTATGTCAAAGTCCAGCAAGAATTCCTGCCAGAAACAGAGCACTCTGTTTTTGAAATCTTTGAAGCCTAGATATTCTCTCATTTGAATCTTAGCTTAAAATAAGAGTTCAGTAACTAATATTTGTTTCAAACATCCATTTTTAGTTGAAAGTTAGTTCATGAATCATTTCTTCATAGGGAAGAGGTTATTAAGTGTAGTACGGTGTCGATGCACCATAAGAATTATGTCGGTACTACGTAGCCTCACCAAAAGAAAATCCTAACCGGATTATACCGGCATAAATGTATCATAGGTGGCACTAACACAGTCACTCGCAAACATGTTCTACTCGTACTACGGTTTCATGGTTAAACCTGCATTAGTCACACACAATCGTCAGGTCCGGCTGCACACCGAACCCGGTCCCAATACAGTTCGTACACCCGTCCGTCATCACTCACACAGGTGTTCTCAAGCCAAACACGCCTTGAGCTACGTGTTCAAATTACTAACCACGTTGCTCGAATACCCTAAACGACATGAAGAGTCGTAGAGGATACCAAAGCTGGCTGGTTACCTGTCACCCGTGAGGCTCCACCCTTTAGCTTGTGCGCACTGGTGGACAGCGCTTACATGCACCCCCCAAGACATAGAACGTTCCGAGATGCATGATTTTCTGACATAAACAAGTAAGTTAGGTTGCCACCTTCAGATTAGACTAATATAGTAGTCCTTATGTGGGCCTAATACCGTTTCCTCACCGTATCCTAAGTTTTAGTCGTAATATGATCCTTATTCCGTGCGCTATTACCAATGCGGCTTTGATACCATGCTGCGGGGGATCCAGACCCGTGTTACGGACCGTGTTGCTCACCCGGGAATCACATTGGTTGGTGCCGTGTTATGAGACACCCAACAGCACACATATAAGAAAAACTGTATTACATAAATCAAAAGCGGAAGCGTTCAAATGTTCTTTGTAAATAATTTACATCAAATAGCTACAGCAGAAGACTATCATCAACTCACGTCCAATAACTAATGAGCATTGAGAAGAGGTCCAGCCCGCGGACTCCTCTCGCTAGCAACACGAAGACATTGAAGCAGCTGGGTTCTCCATGTGTTACATGACTCGGAAGTCTCCGAGTCTCACCGGACAACCTTCTTTATAAGCGTCGATGTTAACCTGCAAAACCACTCATATAGCAAGAGTGAGCACAAAGGCTCAGCAAGACTTAACCGTCTCTCCAAAAGCATGCAACTCTACGTGAAAGTAACTTAAGACCTAAACATGTAAGTTGCAAAAAGACTCGCCTACAAGTTCATCCTTAACTTTCAGATTTTAGCCATCATAGTAGTGACCTTACGCCGAGCAACATTGGAACTCCACAATCAAACAAGAAATGCTTCATCCCAATGTTACTTGTCCCAAGGTGTAAATTAACTTTAGTTTGCTCTATCACTACTTCATACATGGTTTTCATGCAATTCCAATTACCATAGCAGCAATTAAATCTTGCAAACTGTTCTCACACAACTTGCTTACTATGTCACAACACAGTGAGCAAGCGGTACTCATATCCGCGAGGGACGGTGATTCAAATCAAACACTGCTCGGATAACTCGACACATACGCCCGCCTCTAAAGACCCAAATCTGGCGTCCTTCATTACGTCGTATGTGGCAACCTTTCACAGGACACCCGACTGTAGAACCGGTCACGCCGTCTCAGGCTCATAGGTCAAACGAGACGATGTGGTATGCCTCTACAATCCAGTTAACCTGGTACATCGGTTTCCTGGGTCCCATATAGAAGTAAGCATCCGGTACAAAACTCAATACTTGCTCACGGGTGCCGCACACGCATCGGTCCTTAACCGACACAGGCAGAGCTACTCGACCAAGAACTCGTCTTGTCGCTGCCTAACCCTCCTTCCCGGTCTCATCTTTAGAAACACAAGCTTTAGTTTGCCTCTTTAAACCATACCCGTGTGATCCTGAAGTATAGCCCGCGAGTAGATTCCAACTACTCGACTTCTACCGGATGTTACAACCTATTTAGCATGGCAAAATTCTACAGCAGGGAACACTATTCTACCCTTGACTCCAGGGTTCATTTGGTCATGCATTTGGAGTATAAAACCTTCCTGACCTAATGCATATATAAACTCTAAACCATAGTAGTGAACAAAGTAAAACTTTATAAAACAACTTAAATGCAAACCGGAGCTTGCCTTTGTTTTGCAGGTGACTAAGAATTTATATTCAGTTAGTGTCATCGATAACTTGAGGCTTGATTATTCGATCACCTTATCCTTGAATCTCACTTCACTTCACAAGTCCTCACGTAGATGCTACACGTTATGAATATGCATATGTGTTTAGTTGTAAAGCTTTTGCTAATAAGCTCTAATGACAAGTTTAAAAACTAGAACTCTGTTAAAGAATTTAAAATGACACTGGTGCTAGTGGTTGGGTTTGGGTTAAGTAAAGTGATCAAGTGCTATGTGTGCTTCCTAATTGTTGCATTTTCTCCTAGGACTGTTGTATCACAATGTACTTATCCAGAGCTCAAATTTATCTGAGAATTTTCCTGTGAGTTACTTGTCACAAGAAAACATTCTGGACCAAAATTCAGAATTGTTCAATGAGTAGTTCATCCAGAACAATTCTCTAAGCATTTATGGCGAAAAGGAATTAATTCTGGCTAAATTTGCACTTTCATGCAAATTCAAGTGAACCACAATTTCAAAAATAGCTCAGGGATCACGCATGAATTTTCCTAGGAATTTTGGAACTAGGAATTGCCCAGAACTGAATTTCCAAGTTTTGGAAATTCTCTGAAAATGTTTCTGTATTCATTTGAACACAGCAACTTGAAATCAGAATCATCCTAATTAATCAACTCCAAATGATCTAAAAATTTTACAGGAGTTCATTAAAATCCTAAAGAATATTCTGGCAAAATTTGAGGATTTTTGGATGAACCAAACTCTCTCTAAAATTCTTTTTCTTAAAAGCTTTAAAGAATTTTCCAGAAAGAAATAATGACTTTCGTACAGATTGGGTTGCATATTTGGATAGAGTCTTTCAACCTGAATCCAACACAATTTGAATCACTAAATTTGGAGCTTCTTAGCAAAAGTTATGCTCTTCCAAAGTTTGAGTCACATCTGGCATTTGAAATAAACTGGGAAAAGTTTAAATCCCTGACAGCGGGACCAGGGGCTACGTCGCGCGTTCTAAGGCGTTGACACACGGAGCTACAGAGTCATTCCCGCACAGCCACAATTTGATCTGGTGCCACAGAAGATCAAATTTCCCCGTAACAGAGACTGACACGTGGGCCAGCCCCCGTCTTCGTCTACCTCCAGCCCCCCGCGCCGGCCCGCCACCGAGCTCGCCGGAGAGCTCGCAGGGAGGGGGTTCCCGTGCCCCAAACTCGCTAATTTTTGCCGCCTCTACATAGTTTCATGTGGGGAACATGTTGCCGGCCTTCCCTCGGACCGAAGATGGCCGGAAACCTACGCGCGATGGCGACCGTGGCTGCGGCATGTCCGGCGACGTAGCTAGGGTGCTGTGATGCACCAAACACGTCGCCGTTTGCTCGTACAGCACCACTGCACCGAGGAGAACACGGATCTACCTGCTGATCTCACTGAAACTCGTTGGAAATAGGACCTCACCATCGGCCTAGGTTGAAATCCGGCGAATTTCAAAAAACTCGACAAACAGTGGCTCTGCTCGACGGTTCTCGGTGTTTTTTGATCCCCTGAGCTCGCACGGACGTCTATAAGTAGGTTGCTAGGTTATGTGTTGAGTGGTGCAACGTGTGAGTTGAATTTTCCGAGTTTCTCCACGCGGGTCATATTGCATGTCGGTGGCAAAAGCAAAATTGCGGCGAGCATAGTCCGTGACAAGCTGCCGGTGTTGTGGTGAGGCAAGAGAAGGCATAGGCGAACCTTTTTGCTTTTGAAGCTCGGTGGGAGGTGAGCTGTGGTGAGCGGGCGACGTATTCTTGTGGCCGGCGGCTCACTGTGGCGTTGATGGACAAACCGAGCTCAGTGCCGAGTTCCACTGGAAGAACAGTCGGGCTCTTGTGCCAAACGCCGTGGGGAAGCTCAGCTCGGCGTGCAACCCGTCGAGATGGCCGGGCGCCGGTGGGCCAAAAATTTACTCCGTGCGGTGAGAGCTCGGCGAGGAGAGCGCGTGATAACGATGGCAGCTGTGGTGAGGCGGTTTGTGAGGTGATGTGCGCCCGGTTGGAGCCGATAAGGGCAAGGTAACGGGTTGGGTTTCGCTCAGGAGGTGGCGGCAGCGTCGCCTGCAAGAACCGGGAGGTGGCGCGCGTGCTATTCAGTAACTTCGAGCGATAAACAGAGGACCCCGTGTGACTTCAGTAGCAAGTTTACTCCTCACTGATCACTGGGCCCCACCGCTTTTCCCTCTCCAAATATCTCCAATTTTTGGCACATTGCAACTTCAGTCATGAGGATCTCAAATTTGAAAACCATTTGGCAAATTGACAAAGTTTATCTCAGTTTCAGATTTGAAATTCAAATTCCAATTAAATTCAAGGCCCCTTTGGCATACATATCAAAGGAACTCCAAATTTTCTCAAAATTTGCCTTCCTCATAATTTGGACCTGAAGAATTCAAATACGGATGCAAACTTTTAACTTGGCGGCTGCACATGGGAGGTTTCATGTGACAGGGAGAAATAGCACTCGGGGTTGGGGTTTTATGAGCAAAAGATCACTCCGGGACTACTCAATACCACGAGCTGGTCACCAACGTGATGGAAGCAGCGAGAAGGTGGCCTCTGCTTGCAGCTCGGTTTGTGAATGGGAGGATCACGGCATGAGATGTTAAACCACGAGTAGGTCTCCAGCTCGATGCAAGAAGCTGGAGGTGGCTGCCCTCGGTGGCGCTCTGAGGAGGCTCGGATGGTATTGGTCTGGTGACCAAACGTCAAGTTGGATTTAACTAGCTTGTATTGGTCTGGTAATGGTGTAGCTTGTGCAAAGTTATTACATTATCTGTATACGAGATGTATCACATGTTTTACTGTCATTATGTTTTACGCCTATTTTATTGGACTGCATGAAGTATGTTGCGGGACTGATGTTTATTGTCGTATGGTTGTAGATGGTTCGCACTCGGACCACACATGAGATCGGTGGCTCTAGCCAGCAGGGGGGTGATGACTCCCAGCCACCTGCCTACGACAGCACCCCGCAGCAACAACCACCACCGCTGCCTCCGCTTACGCTAGTGGATGTGATTGCGGCACTGGTGGGTAATCGTGAGGAGCAGACTGACCTGCTCCGCACGATCGTGCAGAATACGTCCCAGGCAGGGGCGTCAAGAGAGGGGGCCTTGTAAGCCCCGTGATGTGACGTACTCGGACTTCATGAGTACGCACCCTCCGGTGTTCACTGAAGCAGCAGAACCCCTGGAGGCCGACAACTGGCTGCAGACAATTGAGTCCAAGTTCGGGCTGCTCCAATGTACGGAGCGGCAGAAGACTCTGTTCACGGCACAGCAGCTTCACGGTGCTACTGGTGCGTGGTGGGTGAACCATGTCGCCTCACTTCCAGCTGGCCATGCCGTGGAGTGGGAAGAATTCTGGGAGGCATTCCGCGCCTACCATATCTCTCCCGGGATAATGAAGCGGAAGTTCCAAGAGTTCTTGGAGCTGAAGCAGGGCGGGAGGAGTGCCCACGACTACTCCCGTGCCTTCAACCATCTGGCGCAATATGCGTCGGAGTACGTCTCCTCCGAGGAGAAGAAGTGAGAGCACTTCTATCGGGGATTACACCCCGAGATGAAGACACATCTCGTCCAATGCAATCGCGGCACATTCAATGATCTCGTTAATGCCATGATAATGCAAGAAGACGCTCAGCGAGAATTGGCGGCTGAGCAGCGAAAGCGCAGCACTCCACCCAGCAGTGGGGGTGGAGCTCCTCAGAAATACCGCATGGTGTATCGGACACCATCCGGTCAGTAGTGGCACCCACCGGCGCGACCTCAGCAGTTCGGGGGTCGTTCTTTCCAGTCACGCCCATTCCGACCGCCGATGCCACCACCGCGACTGCAACAGCAGAAGCAGATGGTACCCCAGCGTTTCCACCGCCACAACGCGCCCCGGGTTTCCGTCCGCCGATCAGCGGAGGACCGCCTCGCTACACTTACTTTACATGTGGCCAGGCGGGCCATTTCTCGAAGGACTGTCCCCAGGGGCAGCAGAGCAGCAGGCAAGCCCAGTTCCAGGGTGGTGCTCGAGGCCGACCTTCGGTCAAGAAGGTTGGTCAACAAACTGGGGCGTTCACAACCTCGACAATGAGGATGCCCCAGAGGGAGACAACGTGCTGGCGGGTACGTTCACTCTCAACGATCAAGCAATCATCATATTATTTGATTCGGGTGCAACCCACAGTTTCATAAGTGCATCATATGTGGCTAAGCATCAAATGCAAGTCTTCCCAACCGACTGCTCATATATGATCTGCTCACCGGGAGGGAAGATTTCAGCAAATATGATGATTCCAAAAGCACCTCTGTGCTTAGGTGGGAAGATATATCCCACCACGTTGATAATCCTTACGGGACAAAAAATTGATGTAATCTTAGGGATGTCATGGTTACGCTACCATGGCGCTGTCCTGGACACTCGGACACGGATGGTTCATTTGAATTCTCCATTCCACCATCCGCATTCCATAGTGTTAGACAATCCTGTCCAGGAAGTTTCAGCAATTAATAATACTGAAGCTCTCAAGTTAGAGGACATCCCCGTAGTCCGGGAATACCCCGACGTGTTTCTGGATGATCTTCCGGGCATGCCACCTGAGCGGGATGTCGAGTTCAAGATTGATCTTGCACCCGGGACTACTCCTATATCATGGAGACCATACAAAATGGCTCCGAACGAGCTGGCTGAATTGAAAGAGCAGATCAATGATCTGTTGAGCAAAGGTTTCATTAGGCCGAGTTCCTCGCCTTGGGGATGCTCGGCGCTGTTCGTCAAAAAGAAGGATGAAACCTTGAGGCTGTGTGTGGATTATCGGCCGCTCAACGCCGTCACCATCAAGAACAAAAACCCGCTGCCCCGTATTGACATCCTGTTTGATCAGCTTGTGGGTGCAAGTGTGTTCTCCAAGATGGACCTTCGCTCAGGGTATCATCAAATAAAAATCCGGGCGGAGGATATCCCAAAGATGGCCTTCTCGATGAGATATGGCTTATATGAATATCTCATCATGTCTTTTGGTCTCACTAATGCTCCGGGACATTTCATGTATCTCATGAACTCGGTGTTCATGCCGGAGCTGGACAAGTTTGTTGTGGTGTTCATTGATGATATCTTGGTTTATTCCAAGACAGGAGAACACGCAGAACACTTGAGAATCGTTCTTCAATGATTGCGAGACCGTAAGTTATATGCCAAGTTCAGCAAATGTGAGTTTTGGATCAGCCAAGTGCCATTTTTGGGACATATCATCTCAGCGGAAGGCATTGCGGTTGACCCAAGCAAAACTGAGCAAGTGCTGAAATGGAAAGCTCCCACTTCTGTCCATGAAGTCAGAAGCTTCCTCGGCTTAGCGGGATACTACCGGAGATTCATTAAAAGCTTCTCCAAGCTTGCTAAGCCGATGAAGGAATTGTTGAAGAAGAGAACAAAATATGTTTGGAGTGCAGCATGTGAAGGAGCGTTCCAAGCATTGGTAAAGCATCTCACAACAGCCCCGGTCTTAGCTCAACCAGATACGACCAAGCCCTTCGACGTGTATTGTGATGCGTCCGGAATCGGGCTCGGCTGCGTGTTGATGCAGGAAGGACGTGTGGTCGCGTATGGCTCACGCCAGCTTCGAAACCATGAGCAGCACTATCTGACTCATGATCTTGAGCTCGCTTCTATGGTTTTGGCGCTGAAAATGTGGAGGCACTATCTCCTGGGGAGTTTGGTGCACCTCTACACCGACCACAAGAGCTTGAAGTATATTTTCACCCAAAAGGAGCTGAATATGAGGCAAAGATGGTGGTTAGAACTAATCAAATTATTATGAGATTGAGATTCATTACCACCCCGGCATGGCGAATGTGGTTGCCGACGTGCTGAGTCAGAAATCACATGTCCATAACCTCACCATTACACCGGTGGAAGAGGAAGAGCCGAGTTTCTACTTGGTTCCTTATGGATCACTCTACAACCTTGCCTCATCCCTACCATTAGGGAGGAGATCATTGCAGCTCAGAAAGTGGACAAGGCCATGGCACATCTCCGGAGACAGATAGACAATGGGGAAATCAAATGTTTCTGGAAAGATGATGAGGGGACGCTGTGGTTCAATGACCGCATAGTCGTACCCCGGAATATGGAGCTGAGAAAGAAGATTTTTGATTGTCACACCCGGTTTCTCCGAAGAACAACCAAGTGAATATCACATGTATGCCAGGATCATTTTCTTATACATGTGACGACAAATAGTGAAGCATCATCATATTACAAGCCAGGTGTCGAATATAAATAAGTCTTACATAGCATAAGTCTCGATGGACGATAATAAATTCATAACATGTAAATAAAACAGCAGCGGAATATAAATCTTGTGGGCTCCGTCACAGGCGTTGCCTGGGGCACTCCATGAACCTAGAATCCTTCTTCGGGTCCGAAGTCTTGGTCATTGAACACCACATCATCCCCTTGACCTGAGCAGCAATTTAAACCAACAAATATGCAAGTTTGAGTACCATTGGTACTCAGCAAGTGTGGGAAAGTAATGTCATGCATGGCTAGAGCAAGGAGAGGTTGAACTCATGGTTAAAGCACTACGCAATTAATACCTATCACCTTAGCTTATTAAGCACCTACATTACTACACAGGTGAAATGGTCCCAATCCCTCAACCCATCATCAATATCAAGTAAACATAGTCTCATCTCCAATGTTAAGCTTCCCGCTTAACATCCACAACTTCCCAATCCATCATCCACTAATCATGAATAAGTCCAAGCCGCTCTTGACCGTGAGCATGGCTGTCATGACAGTTTTGACTCTGCAGAGTTTGCACCACTGTACCCACATGTAGTGATTTCATCCCCCGTTGCCGGGTGGACTAAAAGAACCTCCATTATGCCAGTGGCCGCGAACCACATTCACACTTCCTAGGTGTGTAGCCAGGAGATCACTACGAGGCCTTTACAAAGGGATTCTCGACGAACGTGGGTCCACTGAGGTTTCACCCCTAACAGCATACAAGAGGCTCCAACCCCGCTGCAGTGGCCCCCTCTTGAGCCTTGCGGTTCATATGGTAGTCCAGCTGACACCTATTCCCCGCACCATCCAAAACACCCATACTACGCCGGGGATACATCTAATTAATTGGCCAAGCTGCCCCATCTCAGCATGTGGTTGGCACGGTAAAGCCAGGTTACATGCTCCATGAACCGGTCCTTAGGATCCAGGCAATCACTAAACACAAACCCAAGTCTCGTGCACCCAACACTAACCAAATCATCCAACTTGCCTCGATCCCTACCTCTACATAACTCATAATGTCTCATTCAAGAGTAAGGTAAATAAGTTGATGATCTCATATCCCACTTATCCCATTATAAGCATGGCTAAGCATAAGCATATAAATAAATGACATAATAAAATAAATCCCAACCCAGGCTACAAGAAAATAAGATAATGAAAATCTAGGGAAACTTCCTAGCTTGGGTATCATATTTCAAATTGACAATGCAATTAAATTCTAACTACACATCCTAGTATAGGATCAAAGTGGTCAAGGACACTTGCCTTCTTCCTGCTGCTCTGGGAATGGAAAGTCTTGGTCTTGGAAAGGGAGAACTTGCTCTGGAGCAGGTTCTACTCATGCCAATACACATAGCAAAATAAAACAACAATCTATAAGCCATAGTTCACACTTTCACTCATGCAAACCACACTTACATACATACTAAAGTCATTCACATGTTTAGGTGTTATGGTTACCCTAGATGTGTTGATTTTTGGCCTACATGCACTTTTAAACATATACATATATATATATATTATTTCTAACTTTTGTATTCAGATTTCTAGTTACACACTATATATTAATTTCCCATTTGAACAAATTCTTTATATTTAATTAATACACTCCTTAGCCACAAAATTTGCATGAAAGAAAGTTTCCTACTTCAAATAGGTTTTCAGATCTTCTTCAAAATCTAAATTTGAAGTAATTGAAAATAAAGACCTCATTTATCATTTTCTAATTATGCAAACCTATTTTCCTATATTTTCAGATTTATTTTCTATGCCTAAAAGTGAACTTTACTATTAAAGTAGTAAGACATATCACCTAAACAGAATAGGTTCTGATCTAAAATGTTCAATAAAATATTTTTGAACTTCCCCTCTGATGTGAAACAATTTAAATCTATTTTACTAGTTTTTAGAATTATTTCCTAGCCTAAAATGTGTCTCTGGTGATAATAAAAATGAGCAACACTTAGGCAGATTTCATTTCAGCCTAAAATCTATTTTTGACTCATTCTAAAGTTTTCCAAGTGCTAGGAGAGTTTGAATTTGCATTTGCACATGTGTTTGCCTCACCTTTTAAATTTAAATCCTAGTCACATATTCAAATTTCTGAATTTAATATCCTATAGGGTCTAAAAGGCAAATCCACCCTACTGCAGGGTTTAATTTACTATTTCCTAAATTTTCAGGGGCCTAACTACACATAACAGCGGGGTTTTCCTAATTTTTATTAAGTCCAGGGGTTAAAACTGAGTTTTAAATGAATTTACATAAATTTCTGAAGGTCCAGGGGCTAGGTCAGAAGTTTCCGGGGCTAGCTCGTGTTTTCCGAGATCCCCAGGGGGTAGCGCGTAAGAATCCTGGCATTTATAATGCGGGCTGACGTTGGCCGTTGGATTTAAAACGGACGGCTCCGATTAGATTGCCGAAGCGGTACGCGTTGATTTAATTTCTACCGTGCGATTTAAAATAGACGGCCCTCAAGGAGCCACGTCGCCCTGGCCGGAGCCAGCCCGCGCGCGCGGCGGTGATCTCGCCGGCGCAGCCTCGCCTTTTGCCGCTTCACGCTAGAACTCGCATCTTTTTGCACAGATCGGCTGCGGAGGGGTAGGGGATGCTCACCTAGGGATTTCCCTGCACTCGGAGGCCCTGGAAGTCGGTCGGCGGCGAGCTTCAACGGCGATGGTCTTCGGTGCACGTCGAAGTGGCAGTTGGGGCGCAAGACACGTCGTTTCCTTCACCTGCAGGGCTCCCCGGCGGCGGTGGAACGTGATCAGCACGTTAGATCACGAAATTTGAGCAAGGATCGAAGGAAATCGGCGGTAGAAGCTTCGGTTCTCACCGTAGAGAAAAATGGCCGATCAGGGAGGAAAAAGGGGCGGATTTCGGCGTTTAAATGGACGAGGGAGGGCGGCGGTCTGTTGAGATCACGTTGGGGCGTCCGGGACCGGAAATCGGGGCTGGGAGCGCTGGTTCCGGGGGTTGGTTTCGATCGGGCGCGAGAGAGAGACCGGGGTCGGTTGGGGCGCGCGGGGGAAGAAGATGATGGCGGGCCCTGCGCGTCAGAGAGAGGGAGAGAGGGGCGCGGGTTTGGGCTGGCTGGCGCGCGGTCTTGGGCCGGCTGGCGGGTTTCGGCCCACTGGCCGGTTTTGGTTTTCTTTTTCTTTTTTTCCTTTTCCTTTTTCTGGTTTGATTCAAATCTAAATTCCAGTCTGAATTTGAATTTCTGCACCACATCCAATACGTCCAAAAATTTTTAAATTCCCCTCTTTAGCAGGTTTTGGGGTGTTACATTGATGAAGCTCACTTGTCTAAATTCTCCATTCATCTGGGCAGCAACAAAATGTACCAAGATTTGAAAAAGAAATTTTGGTGGACATGGATGAAGCGGGAAGTGGCTAAGTATGTATCCCAGTGTGATACGTGTAGACGAGTGAAAGCGGATCATATGAGAAAATCAGGGCTGCTGCAACCACTGAAAATCCTGGCATGGAAATGGGAAGATGTGAGCATGGGTTTCATTATGGGATTACCCCTGACTTCCTAAAAGCATGATTCCATTTGGGTAATCGTTGACCGATTAACCAAGTCGGCTCACTTCATTCCTGTGCATACATGTTACAATGCCAGCAAATATGCGGAGCTATACCTTGCAAGGATTCTATTCTTACATGGGGTACCCAAGACCATAGTCTCAGATTGAGGTGCACTATTTGTATCTCGTTTCTGGGAGCAGTTGCACGCTGCATTGGGTACTAAGCTGTTTAGAAGCTCCGCCTATCACACTCAGACAGATGGGCAAACAGAGAGGGTGAACCAAGTACTAGAAGACATGTTGAGAGCGTGTGCCATCCACCATGGTAGAAACTGGGATGATCATCTACTGTTGGCGGAATTCTCGTACAACAATGGCTATCAAGCGAGTATCAAGATGGCACCATATGAGGCTCTCTACGGTCGCAAATGCTACACCCCATTAAACTGGTGCGAGTCCGGTGAAAGGGTCACATTCGGGGTTAATGTGGTGAACGACGCCGAAGAGTGCATTCGGATGATCCAAGCCAACTTGAAGGCCGCTCAATCCCTACAGAAAAGCTACGCTGATAAGAGGCGTAGGCCGCTGCACTTTGACGTCGGGGAACACGTGTACCTCCGTGTAGCTCCAATGAAAGGCGTGCATCGGTTCGGCGTAAAGGGGAAACTCGCTCCCCGATTCATTGGGCCCTATGCTATCACCGAGAAGTGTGGACCAGTGGCGTATAGACTGGAGCTACTGGCATCTCTCGCTGGTGTTCACGACGTTTTCCATGTTTCACAACTACGGAAATGTCTGAAGTATACGGCTGCTGTTCCCACCGAAGACATTGGCGAGCTGCAACCGGATTTGACGTATGCTGAATATCCGGTGGAAATTATTGATGAGAAGGCTCGGACAACACGTAGCCGAACGCTGTGGTTCTACAAGATACTGTGGAGCAACCACACCGCTGAAGAAGCGACATGGGAGAACGAGGAATTGCTTCGCTCAAACTACCCGGAGTTCATGGCGTCTCATCACGGGTGAGTTCTTATTACATTGCTGTCTCTTCTTTTGTAATCTCGGGACGAGATTCTTTTAAGAGCGGAGGGATGTAAAAGCCCAAGAAAGTGATTTGCAAAAGTGATCATTTCATCACCTCACAACACCACATCTCATTTTGTGGATAGCTCTTGAACACTTGCGAAGAGCAAGTAAACACCATCAAAAGGGGTGATTAGAGGGAAAAGCCCTAATTCCAAAAGAAAAATAGGAGTCATACACATACACATGAAAGGTTGAGCTCACCCCTAGACCTTAAATAGTCTTCGGAAGGCTCAGGCCAAGTTTCATGCAAATCCAAGACTTTTTGAGGCAATTTTGGAGACATTTGTAAAAAGGGCCAATTTGAATGCAAATTCAAATTGCAGCCATTCTGATCACTTGAATTCAAAAGTTGACTTCATATTCAAACTCAGCACATTTTTCTGTGTTAGTCCACCAATTTTCATCCTCATTGGAGTTCATCGTGTCGGGAGCTAAATTTGCATTAATTCAAAACTGAATTTGAATTTCAGTTCAAATGTGCAGCAAATTTAGCCCAAACCAGTCTCAAATTGAGGAAATCAAATACAAACAATGACTTGGAGGCTAAGTCTCTCATTCAATTGTGAGCAGCTGGGATCTTTTTAGTGAAAACAGAATTGAAAAATAGAAAAAGAATTAGAGGGGAGGGACCCACTGGTCAGACACACAGAGGCAAAACCGACTCTGTTCTCCGATCAAACACCGTGAGGTCACCAGCGCACGGGTGAATCCTCGCCCCAACGAAGTCGCCGTGCCACCTCCTGTTCCGGGGATCAGACCGCGCAGACGTCTTCTCCACGTCGTCCGACCACAACCGGGACCATTTCACTGCTGTGCCTTCCCTCACGCGCGCGTACCATTGCTGTTCTCACCACCCGAGCAACTCTCGGCACCCCACCGTCCCTGCGATACAAGCCGAGACTCGGTCGATCACCTACAGCAAAAAAACGCGCCGTCCTCTCCTTGATCTTCCGGTGAACACTGTCCTCCTTCTTGTTCAGTAGTGAGGGAGTATTTTGAGGTTTACCGAATTGCCATTTTTAAGACAGAGAGCAGGCTCGACTCGAAATTCTTGGTGGTCAGTCCATAGCAGCTCGTCTTCCTTTAGCCATACGTCCTAGGCCTTCCAACGGACCTCTAGGATCAACAACCGGAGAGAACTGTTGACCCTGGTGGCTGTTCTCCGAGTTTTTCCGATCGGCGCCATTTTCAACTCTAGGTCGACGGTGAGGTCCTAGCTCCGGCCGTTTCCATGGCAAACCGAGTTCATTTTCGTGCTCAGCATGCCACATAGGATCTGTAGGAGCAAACTGTTCCAAAAATAAGGCCCTGAGTAGCTCGCACGACATCGCCGGAGTGGGGATCGCCGCTGTCACCGTCGCGAGCGTGGTTCCGGCCACCGCCGAGCTTCGGTGAGCGCACCAACGTGTTCCCCGAGCAAAGTTGGGTGCAGGAGGCAAAATCCGTCGAAGGTAGTGCAGTGAAATGGCCGGCGGCGAGTTCTCCGGCAAAGCGCCACCGTGGGAGTCACGGGGTGTCGCGAGGTAGACGAAGGGGGTGCCGGGTCCACCGGTCAGTCCCAGTTTTCCAGCGGGGATCCACATTGCGCCCGGGATCCGGTGCGGCAGCGCGGGTAAAACCCTGTGGGCTGCGGTGTGGCGTGATCTCAGTGGGCCGGTTTTAAAAGTGGGGCCCGCCCACAGAGTTTAAACATTTTGGGATTTTCCAGTTTAGTTCAAACTTCAAATGCATATAACTTTTGCTAGAAAGCTCCAAATCCAGTGAACTAAATTTTGTTGAATTAAACTTTTTGAGTAATTTCCATCAAAACAAATTTCAGCTCATGAAACTTAATAGTTTTTCAGAATTAATTCCCTAAAGTTTAAACTGTTGGGAATTTTATCTGGTGAATTACTTTATGAAAAATTCTGAAATTTGGCTGGGAGGTTAATTGGAAAATCCTTGAGACACAGTAAAATTTTCAGACCCATCCGAGTTCAGTTAGTCCCCCTAATGGTGTCATTAATTGAACTTCCCTGAGAAAATAGAAAAATGTACAGAAACATTTTTCAGATTTTCTCAAATCTTGTTTAGGGCATAACTTCATCTAGAATTATTCAAATAACATGAAACCAATTCCATTAGAACCATCTCAAACTCTAGTTTCCAGAAAGTAATGGTTGGAGCCATGAAAGTCCCTGGAATTCTTTAGAGGCTCTACTAATGATCAAATAGGCTTTTATTTGTACAAAGCTCAAAGGAACTTTGTTTCAAATGGAACTTGGTCAAAACTCTGGTTAGGACCCTACCAAGCCACCATAAAAATTTCAGAGCAAAAGGGTAGGGTTAATTAGAGTTATGATCTTTACATAGTCAACTTAAAACATTGCATTCAAATTTACATATAGTATATGGTTTACGTGTAGTCGCTGAAGGCGAGGAGACCCCGGAGGTGCTTGACTTTCTTCTTCCGGACGAAGCCCTAACCACTGACCAGCAGCAACAAGGCAAGCCCCGGTTTACATTAACCAATTTTACAAAGTTTTTCTTTATGAATACTTAGTATGTGGTATGGATGTGCATTAGGTGTAGGATGGATGAAACCCAAGTGCATAACCAGAATTTTCCTATAAGAGTAAGGGTAGAGTCTAAGTCCTCGAGTAGACAGGCTATGCTTAATGATTCCTAGAATTTTGGTACAAGTCGAGTAGTTGGAATCTACTCGCGAGTTAGGCTTGGGACACACGGGATTGGTTCGAGTGATGTGAGATCACTTTAGTAAGAAAATTAGACTAGGCATGGGCTAGGGCGCAGCAAGAGGAAGTCTTGTGTGCGCAGCCCTGTCCGTGTCGATTGAGGATCGATCCGTGTGCGGCCCTGCTGAACAAGTATTGAACGTACCGAAGGCATATCGGATATATGGACCCCGATAAACCAATGTAACCTAAACCTCCGGGCGTCGAGGCATAGCACACCAATTTATAGGTGTAGATTGAGGACAGCAAGGTGAAAATCTGCTAACGGGCATAGAGAGATGCTCCGTGTAGGGAACCTCCTGTCTGTTTCGGTGTGACCGGTTCGACGTTTGGGCTGTTGGGTGAAAGGTTGTCCCGTATGACATCGAGTGAGCATGCTGTGCAGCTCCAGGGGTAGGCGTACGTAACGTGCTATTCGGGTATCCCTGCAGGTGTATATCGAGTCGATTCGCCGTCCCTCGAGGTGATGAGTACCACTTGTTCACTGCATCGTGACGTAGATAAATTATGGAATGTTATGATTCAATTCTGCTGATATGTATAATTGTATTGCTACATGTGTGCCACCAAATATTGCTCACTAAATTTTAGATTACTGAACTGTTAACTTGTGGCTAAAAGATGAACTAAGGATGAACTTGTAGGCGTGTCCGTTTGCTGAAATTTACCATCCCATGTTCGTTGTAAACTGCATGTAGAGTTTCATGCCTAGGTGAGTCAATTAAGTCTTGTTGAGCCTTCGTGCTCATGGTTGCTGCTATAGGTGTTTTTCAGGTGAGGAGTACCCCACGGACTCGGGTTACGAGTCCACCGGCGAGGGCTACCCTCCGTTGGGGACCACGGCTGAGTGGGAGCCATACACGCCGCGCTGAGCTGAGGAGTGCAGCTAGTGTGGGTTGCTCTAGGGCTGGGCAACCAACTTTTGCTAGATAGGTGGCGTGAGATGTATAAACTTAGCTTCCGCTTTTTTAATCCAAATACTAGTTTGTAACTGAAGTCTTGTACTACCTTGTACAATTCAGTTGGTTTTCTATGTAATACAATGTTGTCCTTATGATGTGTGCTGTCGGGTGTCGCATCGTGCAGCACCACCCTCTGCAATCCTGGATGAGCGGATTCCGGTCCTCCACATATGGAATCAATTTTTACATTTGGTTGCTGCAAATATAAACTTTGAACCAACAGTTGGAAAGCCTATTTTGTGATGACCCATTTGAATTTGGGTGAAAAACTTTGGTTTGTTCCTAGCCCATGCTTCATCACTCTTGGTCCTAATATGAACCTCACAAGTTCAGTGTGAATTTGCCCCTCAAATTTGAATTCAGCACCAATTCAAACATGAGCATAATTCACTCCTTTTTAGATCACCCTAAAAGCAGAAGGTTGCCACCATAAATCTCCTCAATTTTAAATGTATGAGGTTCCATGGGTATTCAAAAGTTTGGCGGCAATTTGAGATGAGCATTTGAGTCTAAGGATCTGCTTTTTATTATTTCTCAAACACATGTATGATTTACACATGAGTTTAACTCCACCTTGGTCCAACACATTCAAATGAATGCTTGAACACGTGTTGTTCAACCCCATGTATACCATACCGTGTAAGAAAGTTTTTGTAAGTCCCATTTTCCATGAACCCGAAACACAATGACGTTCGAACATCCGTTTCTTTACATTTACATTTTTGGGACTTTTACAATATGCGGATAAGAGACGTCATCCTATGAACTTTCAAGTTGGAGACCACGTATATCCTATTAAAGGAATTCACCGATTCGGAGTGAAAGGAAAATTAGCTCTGCGTTTTATCGGTCCCTTTGCCATCATCGAAAGATGTGGACCTGTGGCATACCATTTGGAGTTACCGGCAGCCTTAGCCGGAGTTCATAACGTCTTCCACATATCTCAGTTGCGGAAGTGCGTGAAAGTTCCAATGGAATTCTTATGGAAGGCATAGCAGATTTGAAGCCGGACCTCACTTATGTTGAGCATCCAACCCGGATAACTGATGAAAAGACTCGCGAGACAAGAAACCGGACCATGCGATTCTTCAAAGTGCTATGGGAGAATTACACGTCCGATGAAGCTACATGGGAAAGCGAGGAGTATTTAGAATTCAATCATCCGGAGATATTAGAGGCTTATGTCCCATAGTCGTCCTCCCCACATTGTTCTTAATTGTGAATCTCGGAACGAGATTCTTTTTAAGGGGGAGTAATGTAAATGTCTCAAAACATGTAAATGCAAAACTTGAGTTATGAATAAAGTTGGGTTTTAAATTCAAGAAAATGGGACTTACTAAAACTTTCTAGCACATGATGATACACATGGATGTCGATCCAAGCGAGCTCTAATACTCATTCTAGATGTGTAAAAACCAAGGTTGGATTAAACCCCAGGTGTAAAGTTTCCATGTGCAAGAGGAGTTTTAAATTCAGATTATAACCTCACTTTGTGCACTAAAAAAATTCAAATTTGGCCATTTCAAACGAAGGATGCAAACTGTGGTTGTAAACCTCCCATTTGCAGCCGCCAAATTAAAAGTTTGAAGCCATATTTGAATTCTTCAGGTTCAAATTAGTGGGATGGCAAAGTTTGAGCGAATTTGGAGATACTTTGATTTGTATGTCAATGAGGATTTGAAATTCATTGGAATTTGAATTCAAATTAAAAATTGAGGTAAACCTTGTCAATTTCCCAAATGGATTTCAAATTTCAGCTCTTCATGACTGAAGTTTGCAATAGGCCAAATTTGAGATATTTTGGGAGAGCGAAAATATGTGGGACCCATTTGTCATTGGAAGGAGAAGACTTACAAACGCAGTATTGTTTCTCAGCTCGGGAGAAGACTTACAAACGCAGTATTGTTTCTTTGCTCTCTGTTTCCACTCGAAGCCGCTGAACAGAGCGTGCGCCACTGATGCAGCACTACTGCCACCTCCCGAGAGAACCCCGGCTCATTTCCTTGCCCTTATCGGCTCAAATCAGGAGCTCGTCACCTCACAAACCGACCCCGTGGTCTGTTCTTCCTTCTCACGCGCCCTACTCGCTGAGCTCACGCCCGCACGGAGAAAACTTTTTGGTCCACTGGCACCCGGACGCCTCAGTAGTTTTCACGCCGAGCTGATCTCACCCACGGCATTGCCGGACCTCCTGCGACGTGCCCGAAGCAAGAACAAGGCGCCACCCTACTGGAAACCTCAGAACCGAGCGCAAATTTCCTCCCCGGCGTTGTGTAAAGCCACCGCCACAAGAACTGGGCACCCGACAACCAGCGACCTCTTCCCGTCATGTTTTCAATGCCTAAAGGTTTGCTCATAAACCCTTTTCCTTCCACACAAACCCCGAAACCATGCCGTAGCTCAGGGGATCAAAAACCACCGAGAACTGTCAAGCAGAGCCGCTGTTCGTCGAGTTTTTCGAATTTCGCTGGAATTTGACCTAGTCCGATGGTGAGATCGTACTTCCGGTGAGTTTCAGCGAGATCAGCACGTATTTCCTTATTCTCCTCGTTTCCGTGGTGCTGTACGAGCAAGCGGTGCAGTTTTTGGTGCATCACAGAGCCCTAGCTACGTCGCCAGACATGCTGCAGCCACGGTCGCCGTCACGCGTAGGGTTCTGGCCATCCTCGGGCCGAGTGAAGGCCTGAAATGTTTTCCTCGCATGAAAATACATATATGCAGCGAGAATTATCATATTTGGGGCACCGGAACCCCCTCCCGGCGAGGTCTCCGGCGAGGTCGGCGGCAGCCCGGCGGGGGAGCCGAGAGAAGGAAGAGCTGGCCCATGTGTCAGTCTCTGTTTCGGGGAAACGGGATTCTCTGTGGCACCTGATCAAATTGTGACTGCATGAGGAGATCCCTGTGGCCCCGTGTGTCGGTGGCTCTGGTGGCGCCACGTCACCCCGAGAACCCCGCTGTCAGAGTTTGAAATTTTCCCCGGATTATTTAAATTCCAGATTTTGCTCAAACTTTAGAACCTCATAACTTTTGCAAGGAAACTCCAAATTGGATGATTCAAATTGGGTTATATTCAGCTTGGACAGATCTATCAAAATTTGCAACCCAATTTGTATGAAAGTCAATAATGAATTCTGGAAAATTATTTGAAACTTTTCAGTAAAAGAATTTTGGAGGCAGTCTGGTTCATCCAAAAATCCCCAAATTTTTCCATAATATTAATTAGGATATTATTGAACTCCTGCTAAAGTTTGAGCTCATTTGAAGTTGTTTTGAGTAGGAATTTGCTAAGTACAAGTTGCTGTGCTCAAAGTGGTCCAAAAACTTTTCCAGGAAATGTTCCCACTTTGAAAAATCAGTGCTGGGCAATTCTTAGATATAAAAATCCTAGGAAAATACAGGCATGCTCCCTGAGCTATGTTTGAAATTGTGGTTCACTAGAATTTGCATGAAAGTGCAAATTTATTCAGAATTAATTCCTTTTTGCCTAAATGCTTAGGGAATTGTTCTAGATGAACTGCTCATTGAAAAGTTCTGAATTTTGGTACATAATGTTTTCTTGTGACAAGGAACTCACAAGAAAGTTCTCAGATAAATTTGAGATCTGGATCAATAATTGTCTATATGCCTTCCTTAGTTGAAATTGCAACAATTAAGAAGAACACTTAGCACTTGATTCCACTTTGCTAAATCTAGCTTCATCAACTAGGATCATCTCAATTCTAGCTCCTAACCAGAATTCTGTTCTCCATCTTGTATTTAAACTTTGATAAAAAAGTCACATAAAGTGCATATACATTACATAACGTGTAGGGATTGACATGGAGCTTTGGTAAGCAAATAGGGTTGTGATCAAGGAGCAAGAAGAGCACGTGTTTAAACTTCAAGTCATCAGCAACTAACTGCATATTATATTGGACTTTAGTCCGCTGCAAAAAAAGGCAAGCTCCGGTTTGCATTTAGGTTGTTTTATAAAGTTTTTACTTTGTTCACTACTATGGTTTAGATTTTGCATGTGCATTAGGTCAGGAATGATTTATACTCCAAATGCATGACCAAATTAACCCTGGAGTCATGGGTAGAAGAAGTATCCCCGCTTTAGAATATTGCCTTGCTAAATAGGTTATGACATCCGGTAGAAGTCGAGTAGTTGTAATCTACTCTCGAGCTATAGTTCAGGATCACACGGTGATGGTTTAAGAAGCAAACTAAAGTTTACGTTTCCAAAGATGAGACTGGGAAGAGAGTGTAGGCAGCGACAAGATGAAGTCTTGGTCGAGTAGCTCTGCCTGTTTCGCTTAAGGACCGTTCTCGTGTACTGGATGCTTACTGGTATATGGGACCTAGGAAACCGATGTACAAGGTTAACTGGTTTATTGAGGCATACCACATCGTCTCGTTAGACCTATGAGCCCGAGACAGCGCGACCGATTCTACAGCCGGGTGTCCTGCGAAAGGTTGCCACATACGACGTAATGAAGGACACCAGATTTGGGTCTCCAGAAGCGGGCGTATGTGTCATGTAAGCCGGGCTGTGTTTGATTCGAATCACCGTCCCTCGCGGATATGAGTATTGCTTGCTCACTGTGTTGTGACGTAGTAATCAAAGTTGTGTGACAACAGTTTGCAAGTTTTATATGCTGTTATGATAATTCGAATTGCATGAAAACCATGTATGGAGTAGAGATAGAGCAAATTAAAGCTATTTTCCACCTTGGGACAAGTAACATTGGAATGAAGCGTTTCTTGTTTGATTGTGGGGTTACAATGTTGCTCGGCACAAGTTCATTACTGTGGTGGATAAAATCTGAAAATTAAGGATGAACGTGTAGGCGAGTCTTTATGTAACTTACATGTTTAGGTCTTAAGTTACCTTCATGTAGAGTTGCATGCCTTAGGAGAGATGGTCAAGTCTTGCTGAGCCTTCGTGCTCACTCTTGCTGCAGTGTTATTATTTTGCAGGTAATCCGCCGTATACTGTGAAGGGTTAAGCATGGCAGCGCTATTCTTGGCTGCATGGTCTCAATAAACCCTGCTTGCCGCCGAATCCATTTCCTGCTGCTAGAAAGTGGTATCCTTGGGCAGGATATCTCCTTTGCTGCTTAGCTAGGTTCATGAGAGTGATCACAGTTGTAATTCCGCTGCAACTTTGATTTATTATTCTGCTGCTGTACATTAGAGTGTACATTACTATTTGTAAAACAAACCTCTTGTTTAATACACATTTGTGTATGTCTTAGATTCATTTCTGTGTGTGCTAGTTGGTGTCACCTAACACGGCACCACACAATGCCATTCCTGGAGTGTCGGGGTGGTCGTCCCCCCAGTCGAGTCTGAGGAAACTCCGTACCTCGTTGACAGACCTCGGGATTTCCAATTCAGCACTTGTACAATCCTTCTCAGGTCTACAGCGATTCCCTCTGCTGAGATAATATGCCCGAGGAAAGGTACTTGAGAAATCCAGAATTCACACTTGCTGAATTTCGTGTACATCTTGTGATCCCGCAGCCGTTGCAAGACTACACAAACGAGTTGCGTGCTCTTCCTCCAACCTAGAGTAAACAAGAATGTCGTCGATGAAGACCACGACAAATTTGTCAAGCTCCACGTGAACACAGAGTTCATAAAGTACATGAAGTGAGCCGGAGCGTTGGTGAGGATGAAGGACATGATAAGGTACTCATATAACCCGTACCTTGTCGTGAAAGCCGTCTTCGGTATGTCCTTAGCCCTGATTTTAATTTGGTGGTACCCTGACCTTAATTCCATCTTGGAAAAGATCTTTGCCCCTACCAGGTGATCAAACAACATGTCGATACGGAGCAGTGGGTACTTGTTCTTGATCGTGACGGTGTTTAGTGGACGATAGTCCACGCAAAGCCGCAATGTCTCATCCTTCTTCTTCACAAATAATGCCGAACAGCCCCATGGTGAGGAGCTTGGCCTTATGAAACCCTTGTCCAGCAGGTCCGTCAATTGCGCTTTCAATTCTGTCAATTCCTTTGGTTCCATCTTGTATGGCCGTCGATATATTGCATGGTTCCCGGTGCAAATTCTATCTTGAATTTCACCTCCCGGTCGGGCGGCATTCCCAGTAGATCATCCGGGAATACATCGGGGAACTCACGGACTACTGGAATGTCTCCTAGGCTGTTGGTGGTGGAATGATATATGGCTGGACGTTTTATTTCTGGACTGTCCAGAAATAAAGAATGAGGTGCGTGCACGGAGGAGTTTAGGTGCACGACACAAGAGACGACGACTAAAACAGTGCCGTGGCGGGTTAACCATGACATCCCTAGGATGACGTCGGCTTTCTGTCCCTCTTAGACTATGAGAGACGCGGGGTATAATTTCTCCCTTATGCATAACGGTGCTTTTGGAACCATTACGCTTGCTGAAATCTTCCTACCCGGTGAACAAATCAAGAAAGGACTCTCGGTGGGTGTTATTTGTAGACTATACTTGACAACACAATGGCTAATGAAATTATGAGTGGCACCAGAATCAAATAAAACTATGACGACGGGGTGGTTGTGGAGATGGAACATACCTGCAAGGACGGGTTCCCCTTCTGGCACATCCTCAATGGCGAGGTGGTGGACGTTGCCAAGCTTAGGATTTGCTCGTCGTGCATTGTTGTTGTTTCGGGGCTGGTTTCTCCCTGGGAATGGTGGTGCCCCTCTGCCGCCTTGCTTCCCGGGGCAATCCTTTGCGAAATGCCCCTGGTGGCCGCACGTAAAGCATGCGTACGGTGGCTGGCCACTGCCCTGTGGACGAAATCCCGGCATGCATTGCTGAGGTGCGAACGCACACGGCATCGTCCGCTGCTGTTGCTGCTGCGGAGGTGCTGGTAATTCCGGTCAGAATGCTGGCGGTGGATACGGGTGATTGTGAAACTGCATCGGTCGAGATGGTGGTTGCCAGCGTTGACCCGATGGTGTGCGATACACCATCCTATATTTCTGGGGAGGACCACCTCCCTCTCCGCTGCTCTGCGGCATGCCTCACTTCTTATCGGCCGCAGCTAACTCCTTGTCGGAGTCCTCCTGGACAATTGCAGCATCAATCATCTCGTTTAGGCTGCCGTGATTGAACATTGTCAGCTTGTCCTTCAAGAGCGGATTCAGCCTCTGATAGAAGTGGTCTCACCTCTTCTTGTCCGTGTCGTCCTGATACGACACATATAAGGCGAGGCCATTGGACGCACGGGCATACTCCAGTGCGTTCCTGTTGCCCTGCTGCAGGTGTAAAAACTCTTGCGTCTTCCGCTTCATCAGACCATGCGGAATATGATAGGCCCTGAAGGCTGTCCTGAATTCCGTCTAGGTCAGTACATCCTCGGTGGGTTGGGAGGCACAGAAGTTCACTCACCAAGCGCTTGTGGACCCCATAAGTTGCTGGGCCGCAAACTGTGCCTTCTGCTGCTCACTCACTCGGAGCAGCCCAAACATCATTTCCATTGTGCGGAGCCAGTTGTCCGCATCAATGGGTTCATCCGCCCATGAGAAACCGGGGGATGCGTCGCTAGGAAATCCGAGTAAGAACTTTGCTGGCATTCTTCCCTGTCTTGACGTCTCTCTGGGTGACACGTATTCTCGATTAGCATTCGCAGCAGCTCGGTGTGCTGCTGGTGCAAGCCCTCCATGGCCGCAACAATATCCGCCAGCATGATCGTTGGCGGTGGTGGTGGTTGCTGCTCCTGCTCCGAGGACGTCTCAGGCGGCTGTTGGGAGGCATCTCCTTCCTGACTTGAACCCCCAACTTCCAGGTTGGCGCAAGTATGAGTCATTCTGCAATCCATGGCGTTTAAAAGTCAGCACATGTGATACTTAAAATTCCATAAAAACAGTACGTATTGTAGTGATGCATTGATAAATTCGCACAACATTCACATATATTGATAAAGAAAAAACTTTATATAAGATACATTTACTCGGGTCCAAATTACAGCAAACTTTGGTCACATGAGAAGTTGTGCTCATGTCGTCACTACATACTCACACACTACTGTTTTTCTAACGACATGTCGCTGTTACAAAAACTAATACACACGACTACCCTTGCTGCCCTATTTGGCAACGGAACTCCCTAGTCGGAGTGGAAGTCCACCTATTGCGGGTCTTCCTCCTCCGCTGGTTCTTCTGGTGGCTCCGGATCCATGACCTCATCTTCTGGTTCAGGCTCCGGTATCAGTGGAATACCGAGAACCACGGGTACTGCACCTGCAAACGGCAGGCCCACTACCAGAGGTACTAGATCCTGCAGCGCATTCACCTCGTCCATGGCTTGATTCTAATCCATCTCCCAGTTCTGTTCCACCTCAATCGCTTCATCGCGCTCTTGAGTGAGAACTTCATTCTGCTGGGTCAAGTCCTGGACTTGCTGCTGTAAAGCCGTGATGTCGACACGACTTTTCTTTCCTGCCTTTCTTAAACAATTCAACTGCTGATCTTGTCTATTCAGTCTGCACATCGTTGGCGTGAGGACATCACGGAGTGCATTGTGGGTACTCTCGTAATGGTCGCTGCGGGTGGTGCTCTCCTTGAGCTCCATAGCGAGACGATCTGTATGGACAGATTGGTTGTCCATCATGTTTCTTCCCGCCATGACAGAGACTAAGGTTGGCCTCTGTTGGATTGTACCTTGGTCAGTCCGTCTCACTTTCCTCAAAGTGCCACCTCCACCACACGCGATTGGCTTGTCCCTCCACTGGAACAAGCTCATATGGAGTTCCCTCCATAGCTCGCATGTGCAGTTGGCAGAAGCGGGACATGGCATCACGGGCTACCATTTGCCACATGTCCTCCGGATGTCTACCCTTCACCGTGACTGTGAACGGTGTCCATCCCGGTGGAGTCGGTCCTTCTGGAACATCGACATGTATGACACATGTCATGTTCTCCTCCTCGCCTTCTTCTTTGGCAAGGAAGCGCAGCATCTCCTTATATCCGAAATGTTGAAGCATAAGCTTCAACAAGTTTGGATAACCGCGACGTTGAGAACAGTGGGACACCACCCACCCATCCTCCAGTTGTTTACCGGCTTCCATCTGTAGAAAAATATTTGAAAAGGTCAAATATTCATTTCAACAGTAAAACAACGAGTTATAACATAAAACATGTCATTGAACTCATGAAATTTGGAAACATGAATCAAACTTTTCAACAAGGTTATTTCTACTACACTTCAAAATTTACAGTGCTGACCAGTTTCCATTCTTCCCAGAATTAAACCACACTAAGGGAAAAATCATATCTGGAGTTCAATACCAAAGTTAAAGTAAACTTCAATAGCTTTCCAGAATGTATTTATATGCCCTCAGATCTATAAAAGTCCCAAATTGTAAATGAAATAAACTGAGGTTGCATGCCGTTGTCTTTAGAGTTCATGAAAAAGGGACTTACAAAAACTTTCTACACGTGATGATACACATGAGTGTCCAACCAAACGAGCTCCACGTTCATTTGAATGCTTTAAAGCCAAGGGTGAATTAGAAAACCATGTGTAAAGTTCCCATGTGCAAGGGGAGGTTTTAAATTCAGATTTTTAAACTCGCTTTGTTTACTCAAATTCAAATGGGGGCGTTACAAAAGAAATGCAATCTGTTGTGTCAAATACCCCATTTGCAGTAGCTAATTTAAAAATCAGATTTCATATTTGAATTCCTCATGTCCAAATTAGTAGGAATGCAATGTTTGAGGGAATTTGGAGATGCTTTGCTATTCGTTTCAAGGGGACCTTAAATTGCATGGGATTCAAATTTGAATTTGGATGAATCTTGATCAATTGTCCAAATGAATTTCAGCTTTGAACTCCACATAATTGAATTGGATTAATTGCCAAGTTTGAGAGGTTTTGGGGAGGATAAGAGGGAGTGCGGGACCCATTGGTCAGCTGCACCCTAAATATCTAAATTCAATTGGTTCCCTGTTTTCTCTCGAAGGCCACCGAGGCACACCGAGTGCTCACAGGGCGACAGCGAGTTGCACCGAGAGGAACACCTCTCGGCTGCTTAAGCAGCTTGTGGCTCAGTACAGCGCCCTTATCACCTCATGCCATGACCATTTTGCTCACAAACAGCAACTCCGAAGCATTTCTTCCTCCGTCGCGCCGAACTCAGCAGGACCACCGCCGCCGCCTTGGTTTCAAATGGGAGCCGGCGATTTTGTGTGTGCAGCGCCTCTTTGAGTGGCAAAATGGCACCGTGGATTCATCCTCGACCCCCTCGACGCACAGTTGGGCGGTGATCGGCCTCCCCCAACCCGAGAACGATTTCTTCTCGTGGTGGCTGAAAACAACCGCAGCTCCCGGCTCCTGTGGACAGCCCAACCCGGAGCCTTTCTGTAAAGGACCAAGATTATGGCTTGCTAAATATGTTCATCACTCACACACCTCAGCTCATTTGTAGCAATCACATTAACATCATTGAAGAGCAAGTAACCACTATCAAAAGAATGATTAGAAGAAGAACTCACAAAATCCAAAACTAGGATTTCCCACATTTAAGCATGAGAGACTGAGCTCACAATTAGGACCCAAACATTCTTAGCAATGCCCATGCCAAGTTTCATGCAAATATAAACATTTTTGGGGTACTTTTGGATACAATTATTAAAAGGGATAGTTTGAATGTACATTTAAATTCAAACTACTTCCAGCACATGAATTCAAAAGAGGGATTCATATTCACACTCAGCACATTTTTCTGAACTACTCCGTCAAGTTTCATCCCATTTGGGGTCGATCTTAACATGAGCTACTTGGATCAAATTCAAACTAAAATTTGAATTTCAGACTTGCATATTTGATGCAATTCCATTCAAACCACTCTACAATTTGAATCATTCAAATCCAAAATTCCATTTTGTGGTTTGATCAAACTTCAAAGGGCAGGAGAGTCACACAAATTTGTAACAGTGAAAAAATTGAATTTCTGAGGACAATTTTTGAAATTTGGCCCCACTGTCAGCCACACACCGAGGGGAACTGACTGAACATGGTTTGCCTGGTTTCCTGCACGTGTGTGCGCGGCGCCACAACGAGGAAGCGCTGCCAGCAGCTGCTTCCGGTCTCTGGCCGACAGGCGATATCTCCAGCTTCTTATCCCCGAGCACCCGACGGCAAAAGATCAGTTCTCCATTGCTTCGTCGCTCTCTCGCACAAAAAAAGCGCCACACATACCCGCTCACCCGAGCTCGCACCTCTCCCATCGACCAGCCGAACCAGAAGGTTTCACGTCAAGCTGAAGCCATAAACGGGGTTGCCTGACTTCCCTCGACATCCTTGACGCAGCCCCGAGCTGATTCACGGCGTCTTTTGAGCTGTACCCGGTGATCTTCTTCCTCGGGACAGAGCAAAGCCGCCGGTGGAAATCTTCTTCGCCTGGCCGAACCACAGCTTCTCCGGCTTGGACCAACAGTCACAGAGGTTAGCAACCGACCCTAGTTTGTCCTCCTAGACCCGGTTATGCTACCTCAACACCGGTAAACCGGAATTCCAGTTTTTGCATCGGCTAGGTTATAGAACTCCGAGAACAAAATCGGGAAATTCATCACCATCGCTTGATCATCCGATTTTCTGGTTTAGCTAGAGCTAGTAGAGCACCTCACGATCACCCAGGCCAAATCTTAGCAAAGATCATCCATCCAGCGAGCGTAGCACCGTGTATTCGCTGCCGCTGGTGAAAAAGCTTTGGGTCATCGGTGAAGTTTACCTTCCCTGCAATCTCAGGCCAAGAAGGGGGCAGGGTTAGCTTCCCCATGACCCAGTGGTGCTATACAAATCCTCAATTTGTCGTGTTCGCCACCGATCTGCGGTATCACCGTCGTACCTGAGCGTAGCTCCGCCGCCGCTGTCGCAGATGAGATTTCCAGCGATGCTGAGGTGCGAGATGGTGTCCGGCGTGTGTACCACGATCCAACGAGCGTGTTTGAAGAAACCGCTTTGAAAATTTTCCACTGTAGTCCGAGAACAAGCTGCGCTAGTGCCGCTGTCTGGAGCGCGCTCGGGCGCTGGTGGGAGGTTGAAGAAGATACTGTACCGTGGACCCCGGGTGTCAGCAGTTTAAACATTTCGGGTTTCTTTTTCAGTATTTCTTCCAAAATGTTAAACCCACGTAACTTTAAGTAGGAATGTCCAAATTCGGTCAAACAAATTTTGTTAGATTCATCTCTCTGAGCACTATCCAGCAAAACAAGTTTCATTCCTTGAAAGTCTTTGTTTTTCCAGAATTAGTTCCCTAAAATTTAAACTGTGGGGAATTTTAATTGGAGATCCACTTTGTGGAAAATTCTCAAATTCAGCTAGGATGTTCATTTTAATATCCTTGAGTCTCATGCCAAATTTCAGGTCCATCTGAGTTCATTAAGTCCACTTAATTGTGAAATTAAGTGAATTGAACCATGGAAAATGGAAAATATTCAGAAACATTTTCTGAATTTACTCTAAACTTAATTAGCTCATAACTTTCTATAGGATTCTTCAAATTACATGAAACAAATTCCATTAGAGCCATAATAAAATCTAGTTTCCATAAATTAATGGCTTGTTCATGAAAATCCCTTGAAATTTTTAGAAACTCTAATAATGGCCTTTTATAGATTTATTTGTGCAGGGCCCAAATGAACTTTGCTTCAAATGAAATGTGGCCAAGTCTCTGTTTAGGTTATCACCAAACCACATTAAAAATTTCAAAGTCAGATGGGATGTCTAGCTAGACTTATAGTCTTCACATTCTCAATTCAACACATTTGCATTGAATTTGACACGCATTGTCAATTTTATTACGTGTAGTCACTGAAGTCGAAGAAGCCCCGGAGATATTGGATTGTATCCCTCCGGAGGAGAGTTTAGTAGATGACCAGCAGCAAGGAAATCTCCTGTTTGCATTGGATGGTTGCTGTAGGCAACATCGAGTATGGGCATACGTGACATGTTATTCGGGTAACCCTGCAGGTGTAAATCGATTATAATCACCGTCCCTCATGGTCAGTGAGTACCACTTGTTCATTGTACCGTGACTTAGATTAAAAAGGCTAGTTGTCATGAAAATGAATATGCTGGTTGCATAAGACTTGTGTTGCTAATGATGTGATATAGAATACAGCAAACAAAAGTTCTTTTCAACCTTAGGCAAAGAACATAGGAGGAATGCATTTTTTGTTTGATTGTGGACTTTCTATGTTGCTTAGCAAAAGGTTACCACTTACATGAGGTTAAAACCTGAAAATAGGATTCAACTAATTAGGCGAGTATTTAAGCAATGTTTCTTTCCTACTGTACACCTAAATTCCAGCATGTAGAGTTTCATGTTTAGCGGCCTTGGGTCAGTCTTGCTAAGCCTTCGTGCTCACTGTTTGTTGTTAAAGCATGTGCAGGAGGTTATGAATAGGAGGAGGCTTCCGAGGAGGAGACGGGTCTCCCAGAGGGAACCACCTCCGAGTGAGAGCCGTGCACTCCGCAATGTTGATAGTGGGTTGTGTGTGTGCTAGCGAGGACACGTTCACGGGCTTAACGTGAACTCTTTTTGCTTAGTCTATGCGCGTGAGTGTAGACTATAAACGGTACTTGATGTAAAGTATGTTTAAACACATTTCTATAATAAAACTTAGATTCTTCTGTATGTCTTTACTTGTATGTTATTCGGTATTGTATATCGCAACACCCCTCAGCGAGATTCTGGGATGTTGGGACCCCGGGTCCTCACATCGTGGTATCAGTGCTCCATTGAGGTTTAACACACTGAAGAAGACTAGAATTTCAAAAAATCAGTGAGGAATGAGTATTAGCCCACATAATGATGTTATTAGTTTGCTATGTCGGAAAACCATGCATCTCGGGACTTTCTATGTCTTGGGGGGTTCATGTATGTGCTGTTCACAAGTGCGCACAAGCTTAAGGGTGAAGACTCATGGGTGGCAGGTAACCTGGCCAGCTTATGTATTCTCTAAGACTCTTCATGTCGTTGGCAGTACGTGAGCAATTCCAGTCTGAGGCGTGCTGCGGACAAGTAGGCGGAGACCCCTTCACATGGTTGGTAACGTGAACACGTAGCTCAAGGCTTGTTTGTCTTGAGAACACCAATGTGAATGATGATAGACGGGCGTATGAAACTGTTTATGGAGCCAGGTTCAGTGTGCAGCTGAACCTGATGATTGTGTGGTTTTCTACAGGTATTCTAACCACGGATCCGTAGAACACATGTGCGAGAGCCGAAAAGTGCCACTGAATTAACAAAGCCGTCTAAATCAGGTATAGGGTTTTCTTTGTGAGGAACGTAGTACCGACATCTTATGGTGATGCTTCGACGTCACACCCCCACTAAATGATGAATATCATTATAAAAGTTAAAATTTTAGATCCAGAGAACTAAAAAAATGATTAAAACTTCTTCTCTTGATCTGGATTTCAAAATTAAGCAAGTTTCAATTTATGTAAACCTATGAACAGAGTCCTCTGTTTTCGGCTGAAATAATGCTGAAGTTATACAGAGTGCAGAGGTCGAGTTCTTTCGACATTGGTGTGTTATAATACATTTCTGGAAAGTTTTGGGAGAGTTCTGCAACTTTTCTATTTATGTCCAGAGGTGTTTCATCCCTTAACTGGTCGAAATATGCAGTAGAGTTGAAACTGTCCAGAAAACAGGGCAGAGTAAAAACTCTCTGGAATTCTCTGTAAAATGACAATAACTTCCTTCATAAAAATTCACAAATAGTAAATTATACATTTTTGAAAATATAATGAGATATGTTACAACTTTGTAACAGAAAGTTCTGTCAAATTTGGTACGAAATTTACTGGAATTCTTGGATCAAGTCAGTACCTCAAAGCAGGAGGTGCTGCCCAAATTTCTCCAGAAATTCTATCAACTTTGACATCTCATAACTTTTGAACAAGAGCATATCTGAGGTCATATAAATACATTCTGGGAAGCTATTGAAGTTAAATTTAACTTTGATATGGAACTCGAGAACTGATATTGCCCTTAGCATGGTCTAAACCTGGGTAGAATGGAAACTGGTCAGCACTGTCAATTTTGGGCAGTGCAGTAGAAACCAACTTGTTAATAAGTTTGATTCATGTTTCTAAATTTTATGAGTTCAATGACATGTTTTATGTTAGAACTCACTGTTTTTACTCTTGAAATTAATATTTGAATTTTTCAAATATTTTTCTACAGATGGAAGCCGATAAATAATTGGAGGACGGATGGGTGGTGTCCCACTGTTCTCAACGCCGCTGGATCTGTTGAACCTAATGCTTCAATATTTCAGATATATGGAGATTCTGCGCTTCTTGCCAAGGAGGAAGGTGATAAGGAGAACACGACATGGGTCATAGATGTCGATGTTCTAGCAGGACCAACTCCACCAGGATGGGCACCGTTCACCGTCACGGTGAGGGGTAGACACCCAGAGGACGTGTGGCAATTGGCAGCCCGTGATGCAATGTCATGCTTCTGCCAACTACACGTGCGAGAGATGGAGGGCACTCCATATGATCTTATTCCAGTGGGGGGACGAGATAATCACGTGTGGTGGGAGAGGTACTTTGCGGCAACTGATCCAAACGGCCCAACGTACAATGCAGAGGAGGCGAATCTTAGCCTCAATCTCATGGCGGTAGGGAACGTGATGGACAGCCAAGATGTCCATACGGCTCGTCTTTCCATGGAGCTCAAGGAGAGCACCAGCCGCTGCGACCATTACGAGAGTGCCCATAATGACTCCTAATGTACTTCTATCGATGATACAGCGACTTAATCAACAACATAATCAGTTGCATCGGTTGAGGAAGGTGGGGAAGAAAAGTCTTGTCAACATCACGGCTATGCAGCAGCAAGTCCAGACTCTGACCCAGCAAAACAAAGTCCTCACTTAAGAGCATGATGAAGCGATTGAGGAGGGAAAGAACTGGGAGATGGACTACAATCAGGCCATGGACGAGGTGAATGCTTTGTAGGACCTTGTATCTCAGGTAGTGGGCCTACTGTTGGTAGGTGCCATACCCGTGGTTCTCGGAATTCCGGTGATACCGGAGCCTGAATCCGAAGATGAGGTCATGGACCCTGAGCCACCAGAAGAACCAGCGGAGGAGGAAGACCCGCAGGAGGTCGACTTCCACTCCGACTAGGGACTTGACGTTGCCAAATAGGGCAGCGAGGGTGGTTGTATGTAATAGCTTTTCGTAGCAGCAACATGTCGTTATAAAACAGTAGCGTGTGGATATGTAGTGACGACATGACCACAACTTCTTGGATGTTCAATGTAAAAGCCCAAGAAAAGGGACTTGCAAAAACTTTTCTTCACCTCACAACACCACAGTTTTTATTGTGGATATCTTAGGAAAAAGTTTGAAGAGCAAGTAACCTCCATCAAAAGGGTAATTAGAGGAGAAAGCCTTCACTTTCACAAAGTAGGATTTCTACACATGAACATGAGAGGTTGAGCTCACCCCTAGGACTTAAAAAGTCTTGGGAGGGTTCAAGCCAAGTTTCATGCAAACCCAACACTTTTTGAGGCACTTTTGGAGGTATTTGAAAAGGAGGCCAATTTGAATGTAAATTCAATTTGCAGCTACTTTCATCACTCAAATTCAAAAGTTAGCTTCATATTCAAACTCAGCACATTTTTCTGAGTTAGCTCACCAATTTTCATCCCTATTGGAGTTCATCTTGTCGGGAGCTAAATTTGCAATAATTCAAAACTGAATTTGAACTTCAGTTTAAACATGAAGCAAATTTAACCAAACAAACTTTGAATTTGAAAACTCAAATTCAAACCAAGACTTGGGGGCTAAGTCTCCCATTCAATGTTCAGTAGCTGGGATATTTACAACAGAAAGGGGGAGAAGGAATTAGAGGGGAGAAGAGGGCCCACTGGTCAGCCACCCTGAGAACCAAACCGACTCAGGCACGAGGTCGAACACCCCCGCGGGCGACAACGCACGGGGTTGACCCCGTCCCAACGCGGCCACGGCACGGTGAAAGCGCAGAGTCACCACGCCAGCACGACGCTCGCTCGGCTGTTTTCACGGTGCCCCGGCTGTCCCAGCGTTCCCCCTCCCACAATCGCCCCCCCGCACAAACTTGTTCCTCGCCGCTCTCTGGTCACCGGCGTCCGAGCAACCCAGCCACTCTCGTGCCCGGCAAGCAACACAAGAAAGAACCGCCTCGAGGTACCGATCACCACCGTACTGACCTCGCCCTCTCTCTCGCACGGTCGGCAAAGAATTTGGGGGATTAGTGTGTCGGGGTGTTTAGAACCGAACCATGCGAAATCCAGAAATTTGCAGGAAGTAGGCCACCGCTCCTTAGGCCGAGCTAAAGACATGATCTAGACTCGCCCACGCGTCTCTGAGATCAGAAATCATCGAGTTTCATCGAGTATGGGCGATGTTCTTCGAGCTTTTTGCATCGGCGCCGATCCGGTCTAGGTCACCGGTGAGGTCGTAGTTGCAGTTGTTTTCACAGAGATCAGTGCCCATATCCATGATCAGCGGGTGTCAGCGGAGCTCCCCGAGCATACCGCATCGAAAAAGGTGCAGGGGATGCTGAGTTTGACGTCGCCGATGAGCTCCCGGCCGCTGTTGCCGGCGGGAGCACTGTTCCGGCCGTTGTCAAGCTCCGGTGAGGGCACCAGTGTGTTCTCTGAGTAGAGTTAGGAACAGGCGGCGAGAATCAGCAAGCTCCGAAGGCCGGAACCCCTCTCCGGCGAGAGCTCCGGCGAGCTCGGCGGCGGGATTGCGCGGGTGGCCGGAGGAAGAAGAAGGGGGGAGGCCCCACGCGTCAGCGGCTGGAGGTAGCGAGCGGGATTCTCTGTGGTCCAGGATCCAGTGCGGCCGCGCCGGAAGGAGTCTGTGGCCCGGCTCGGCTCCAGCGGTCGACACGTGTGCGTGGACCCACCCGCAGGATTTAAACATTTCTGGAATTTCCAGTTTTAGTTCAAACTTCAAAGGCATAGAACTTTGGCTAGGAAACTCCAAATGCGATGAACCAAATTTTGCTGAACTCAGAATTCTGAGTACAATCCAAATCTGAAACCCAATTTGTATGAAACCCATAATTAGTTCTGGAAAATTCTTTAAAGCTTTTCAGCAAAAGAATTTTAGAGGGAGTTTGGTGCATCCAAAAATCCCCAAATTTTACCAGAATGTTATTTAGTACATTAGTGAACCCCTGTAAAAGTTTCAGACCATTTGGAGTTGATTTGGTCAGAACAATTCAAATTTGAAGATGCTGTGTTCATGTGAATACAGAAACATTTTCAGAGAATTTCCAAAACTTGGAAATTCTGTTCTGGGAAAGTCTTAGCTCCAAAAATGCGAGGAAAATTCATGCAAACTCTATGAGCTATAATTGAAATTGTAGTTCACTAAGTTGGACATGAACAGGGATATTATCTCAGAATTAATTCTTCTTTGCTTATTTGCTAAGAGAATTATTCTGGGCAAACCACTCCATGAAAAGTACTAGTGTTTGGTCCAGAGAGTTTTCTTGTGATAAGAAACTCACACAAAAGTTCTCAGCTCCATTGGAGCTCTGGATCACCCCTGTCCTGTTTAACCACTTGAGGGATTAATATGGAAAAGGGGGGAAGACCACTTAGCATTTAACCATGTGATTAAGTCTAAGCCAAACCACCAACACCAGTTCATCTTTAAATTGTTAAACAAAGTTCCAGTTGTTAGAACTGGTTATTAGAACTAATAGCAGTAACCTTACAACAAACTTGTATGTACTTTGCATTTAAATTTACATGTAGTCTTTCAATAACGTGTAGCCATTGAAGAAGAGACTCCGGAAGTGCTGGACTTCCTCCTTCCGGAAGAAGAGCTAACCACTGACCAGCAGCAACAAGGCAAGCCCCGGTTTGCATTAACCTTTTTATAAGTTTTACTTTGTTTACATGTGTCATATGAAGTATGTTTGTGCATTAGGTATAGGATGGATGGAACCCCACTTGCATAGCCAGAATTTTTCCCTAAGAGTGAGGGTAGTGTCTGAGACCTCGAGTAGACAGGCTATGCTTAATGAGTCATAGGACTTCAGTACAAGTCGAGTAGTTGGAATCTACTCGTGAGATAGGCTTGGGACACATGGGTTCGGTTGAGTGACGTGAGATCACTGTAGTAATGAAAATGAGACTAGGCAGGGGCTAGGGCGCAGCAAGAGGGAGTCTTGTGTGCGCAGCCCTGCCCGTGTCGATTGAGGACCGATCCGTGTGCGGCCCTGCTGAACAAGTATTGAACGTACCGAAGGCATATCGGATATATGGGCCCCGATAAACCGATGTAGCCTAAACCTCCGGGCGTCGAGGCATAACGCACCGATTTATAGGTGTAGGCTGAGGGCAGCAAGGTGGAAATCTGCCAACGGGCATAGAGAGATGCTCCGTGTGGGGAACCTCCTGCTCGTTTCGGTGCGACCGGTTCGATGTTTGGGCTGTTGGGTGAAAGGTTGTCCCGTGCGACATCGAGTGAGCGTGCTGTGCAGCTCCACGGGTGGGCGTACGTGACGTGCTCTTTGGGTTTCCCTGCAGGTGTATATCGAGTCGATTCGCCGTCCCTCGCGGTGACGAGTACCGCTTGTTCACTGCGTCGTAACGTAGACTAATGAATGAAATGTTATGATTCCATATTGCTGTTATGATATAATTGTATTGCTACATGTGTGCCACCAAATCTTGCTCACTAAATTTCAGCTTCATGAACCGTTAACTTGTTGCTAAAAGCTGAACTAAGGATGAACTTGTAGGCGTGTCCATTTGCTGCAAAATTGCTACCCTATGTCATGGTACACCTCATGTAGAGTTTCATGCTTAGATGAGTCGGTTAAGCCTTGCTGAGCCTTCGTGCTCACGGTTGCTGCTTAAGTGTTTTTCAGGTGAGGAGCCACCCACGGACTCGGAGTACGAGTCCACCGGCGAGGGTTACTCTCCGTCGGGGACCACGGCTGAGTGGGAGCCGTACACGCCGCGCTGAGCTGAGGAGTGCAGCTAGTGTGGGTTTCCCTAGGGCTGGACAACCACTTTTGCTAGATAGGCGGGCGTGAGTTGTATAAAAGAAACTTCCGCTGTGTAATAAAAGACCCTAGTTTGTAACTGAGGAGTGTACTATTTTGTACATTCAGTTTGTTTTCCCATGTACTATAATGTGTTCTTATGACGTGTGCTGTCGGGTGTCGCATCGCGCGGCACCACCCTCTGCGATCCTGGATGAGCGGATTCCGGTCCGCCACATTCAAAAGTTCTGTAATTTTGAACCGAGAATAATGTATCTTGTATAAAGTTTTTGCTTTATCAATATATGTGAATGTTGTTCAAATTTCACATTCATCACTACAATACGTATTGTTTTTCATGGATTTTTAAAGTAAGACATGTGCTGACCATCGCTGTATTGAATTTCAGAATGACTCGCACTCACGCCAACCCAGAGGTTGGGGGTCCCAGTCAGCGGGGGGGGGGGGGGGGGGGGGGGGGGGGAGAAGCTTCCCAACAGCCTCCCGAGACATCCTCGGGACAGAAGCAACCACCACCACCGCCGGTCATGTTGGCAGACAATGTTGCGGCCATGGAGGGCTCACACCAGCAGCACACCGAGTTGCTGTGCACCTTGATCGAGAATACGTCTCGCCTGGAGAGACGTCAAGACCAGGAAGAACGCCAACAAAGTTCTTACTCGGATTTTCTCGCGACACATCCCTCGGTATTCTCACAGGCGGATGATCCCATTGATGCGCAAAACTGGCTCCGCATAATGGAAATGAAGTTTGGGCTGCTCCGAGTGAGTGAGCAGCAGAAGACTCAATTCACGGCCCAGCAACTTATGGGGTCCGCGAGCACTTGGTGGGCAAACTTTTGTGCCTCCCAACCCACAGAGCAGGTTCTGACTTGGGCCGAATTCCGAACCGCCTTCAGGACCTATCATATTCCACCAGGTATTATGAAGCGGAAGACGCAAGAATTTCTACACATGCAGCAAGGGAGCCGGAATGTGCTGGAATATGCTCGTGCGTTCAACAATCTTGCCTTATATGCGTCGTATCATGCTGATACAGACGAGAAGAGGCGGGACCACTTTTACCAGGGTCTGAATCAGCTCCTGAAGGACAAATTGGTGATGTTCAATCGTGGCAGCCTCAACGAGATGATTGACGCTGCGATTGTTCAGGAAGACTCTGGAAAGTAGTTGGCTGCGGCAGAGAAGAAGAGAAGCATGCCGCAGAGCAGCGGAGAGGGAGGAGGTCCTCCCCAGAAATATAGGATAGTGTATCACACACCATCGGGTCAACGCTGGCAGCCACCGTCGCGACCGATGCAGTTTCACAGTCGGCCGTATCCACAGCCGGCGTTCCGACCGGCATTACCAGCACCTCCGCAGCAACAACTACAACGGTGGGCGATGCCACGTGCATTTGCACCTCAGCAACGCATGCCGGTCTTTGGTCCCCATGCCAGCGGCCAGGCACCATACGCGTGCTATGCGTGCGGTCGTCCGGGGCACTTTTCAAAGGATTGCCCCGAGAAGCAGCAGGGAAGCAGAGCGGCACCACCATTCCCGGGGAGAAACCAGCTCCGAAATAACATAATGCACGGCGTGCAAACCCCAAACCCGGCAATGTCCACCACCTAACCATTGAGGACGTGCCGGAGGGGGAACCCGTCCTTGCGAGTATGTTCCAACTCCACAAACACCCTGTCATAGTTTTATATG
This sequence comes from Neostapfia colusana, assembly GCA_030760725.1. Classification (NCBI taxonomy): domain Eukaryota; kingdom Viridiplantae; phylum Streptophyta; class Magnoliopsida; order Poales; family Poaceae; genus Neostapfia; species Neostapfia colusana. The sequence continues at coordinate 22,316,110 of JASWHV010000006.1, read as the reverse complement.
ATTCGGGTGCCACTCATAATTTTATTAGTACGGCTTATGTTGCTAAGCATAGTTTGCAAATACTACCCACCAAGAGTCCATTCCAAATTTGTTCACCGAGTAGGAAAATTTCAGCAAGCATGATGGTTCCAAAAACACCATTATGCCTAGGGGGGAAAGTATATCCCGCGTCTCTCATAGTCTTAGAGGGACAAAAGGTCGACGTTATCCTAGTGATGTCATGGTTAACCTGCCACAGCGCTGTATTGGATGTCGTCCTTCGAGTCGTGCATTTGAACTCATCAGTGCACGGACCTCATTCTTTATTTCTGGATAGTCCAGGAATAATACTTCCAGCCATATATCATTCCACCACCATCAGCCTGGAAGACTTTCCAGTAGTCCATGAGTTTCCCTACGTATTCCCGAATGATCTACCGGATATGCCACCCGAACAGGAGGTGGAGTAAAAGATAGAACTTGTACCGGGAACCATGCCAATATCCCGACGGCCGTATAAGATGGCACCGAATGAGTTGGCAGAATTGAAAATGCAGTTAACAGACCTGCTGGAAAAGGGTTTCATTAGGCCGAGCTCCTCGCCATGGGGTTGTTTGGCATTATTTGTCAAGAAGAAAGATGAGATGTTGCGGCTTTGTGTGGACTATCATCCACTAAACGCCATCACAATCAAGAACAAGTACCCACTGCCTCGTATCGACATGTTGTTTGATCAGTTGGTAGAGGCAAAGATTAAGATCAGGGTACCACCAGATTAAGATCAGGGCTGAGGATATACCAAAGACGGCTTTCTGGACGAGGTACGGGTTGTATGAGTACCTTGTCATGTCCTTCGGTCTCACCAACGCTCCAGCTCATTGCATGTACTTGATGAACTTGGTATTTATGCCAGAGCTGGACAAATTTGTCGTGGTCTTCATCGAAGACATATTGGTATATTCCAAGTCGGAGGAAGAACACGCAAACCACCTGCATATAGTCTTGCAATGGCTGCGAGATCACAAGGTGTACGCTAAATTCAGCAAATGCGAATTCTGGATATCACAAGTACCCTTTCTCGGGCATATCATCTCAGTGGAGGGGAACTCTGTGGACCCGAGCAAGATTGTACAAGTGCTGAATTGGAAATCCCTGAGGTCTGTCCACGAGATGCGGAGTTTTCTCGTACTCGCAGGATATTATCGGAGGTTCATTCGGAACTTCTCAAAGATTGCAAAGCCATGACCGAACTGCTGAAGAAGGATTCCAAATATATTTGGTGTCCAGCATGTGAAGCGACATTCAAGGCTTTGGTGAAGCACCTCACATCAGCACCAGTTTTGGCGCCGCCAGATATAACAAAACTGTTCGATGTGTATTGCGATGCAATCGGCATTGGACTCGGATGTGTGCTGATGCAAGACAGAAGAGTGGTCATGTATGGATCACGGCAGCTACGGAATCATGAGCAAAATTATCCAACTCATTACTGAGAACTCGCTGCCATGGTACTTACACTTAAGATGTGAAGGCATTACCTACTCGAAATCCTTGTACATCTATATACCGACCATAAGAGCCTCCAATACATATTCACTCAGAAGGATTAGAAAATAGAGATCCATTATCATCCCGGCAAGGCAAACGTGGTGGCTGATGTGCTGAGTCGCAAATCACACGTGAATAATCTAACTATCACACCGGTTGAAGAGAGGGAACCAAACTTGTAGTTGGTTCTGAATGGAGCTCTCTAAAACTTAGCTCTCATCCCCACCATCCGTGAAGAGATAGCGTAAGCCTAGAAACATGACAAGGTTATGTCGCATTTGTGGAGACGAGTAGACAGTGAGGAGCTGAAATGTTTCCGGAAGGACGGAGATGGTGTTCTGTAGTTCAAAAACAGAATAGTCGTACCCTGTAACCCAGGGCTACGAAAGAAAATTTTTGACGAGGCTCACTTGTCAAAGTTTTCTATTCACCCTGGCAGTGACAAGATGTATCAAGAACTCAAGAGCAAATTCTGGTTGACATGGATGAAGTGGGAGATCACTAAATAGGACACCCATTCCCGAAAATGAACCAAGTGAATGCATCTGTGTGCCCAGGATGTTCATTACACATACACAGCTTTATCACAAATTGAACTCAGAATATAACCACATACAAATGATGTTTATGTACTTTATTACATTGACTCATTGTCTCACTCATGAATGCCTAACTTATTCTTGCAGCGGAAGACTCTAAACGACAGCGGAAAATGATTAAGACGATGGGGCTCCACTCCAACTCCACAGGCATGTTGACGGTAGTGCGCACGTCTAATACTCCACATGTTCCTTGAAGTATTCTTCTCCTATAGCTGATGTATATGTGGGAATGCAAGGGTGAGTACATATCATACTTAGCAAGTGAGGGAAAGTATGACATGTAGCTTACATCAAGGTAAGGAATAAAGAGGTTCATTGCAGCAAGCAAATTTTATTTCACAAACATGGTAAAACAACAACTATTTCTAGGTGAGTTAAATCCCAACATAATCAAGTAATTCATCAACATTCCTTCATCATAATTCACCACGTATCAAGCCTCAACCAGTCAATACTCTTTCTAAAGTTCATCTCATACTCATAAATATTCATAACCATCTCATTTTTATAGAACTGAAACCAAACTCATTGTCATGACCCAAAACAGTCTCAAAACTAATCCCAATGACCATACCCGAATAACCATCTCAAGTTTTGCCTCTAATCATGGAAGTTGGCCAGGTGCTTGTAACCGGAAGCACGGCTATCATGATAGTTTTACACTCTGCAGAGGTTGCACTACGTTACCCACAAGTTCGTGATTTCGTCACCCATCGGCGACTAGAAAGAACCTCCATTATACCAGTACACAACCATCGGTGTATGGCCAAGAGATCACAAAATAGCCTTTACAAAGGGGCTACTAAAATGTACGGACCCACTGAGGTTTCGCTGGTAGGCTCGAATCTCCATTCTCCCACCCACGGGTCCGCTCTTGTGTCATGCAGTTCCTAGGGCAGTCCTTCTAGACTCCCATTCCCCGCGCCATCCAATGGTCCATAACAAGCTAGCAACACAACTAATTAGTCTGCTAAGTCGCACCCATATTTGGTCTTGTAGTGGCACTTTTTCCTGGCATGTGCTCACATGAACCGGTCCTTAGATCTACGGCAAGCAAATCACACTCTCATCCAAGAACCAAGCTCACCTAGATCTCTCTGATTCCAAGTTCTCATTATCTTTATTCTCATGAGTGCAGTAGCTAAACAAGTTTTATTTCAGCTTCCCGTATCCCGTAAGTTAAGCGAAGCAAAAAGGAAAAACGACCATACCAGTGTAACACCCTCAATTTCACTACCATGCATTGCATACATTTTTCTGTATAGAAGCATTTAAAAATAAGAATAAATAAAGAGAGGAATATAGAAGCAAATAAAATAATAGAAGGGAATAGAAATGGAAAATAGTGAAAACAAATAGGAAAAGGAAAAAATAAAAAAAATAGCCAAATTGGGCCGCCCCCCTTTTTTCCCCAAATTTCCGTTCCCAAAATTTTCTAAATTTTTCCCAATTTTCCTGATTTTCCCCAAATTCCCCAAAATTCCCCTAGGGGAATTTCCCCCACATTTGGGGGGATCCCCCCCGCCAAATTGGCCACACTAAATTAGGGGAGAACCCTAATTGGGCCCCACCTCCTTGGCCGCTGCCCATTAGGGGGGAACCGTAGTCCCCCACCTCTAGCACTCTTTTGTTCCCCCACCTCTAGGACTCTTTTGTTCCCCCATCTCTAAGACTCTTTTGTTCCCCGTTATAAATAAAACTCCCCCCTAGCCGCCACCCCTTTTCTTTTTGGCCTCCACCCCCCACCCCGCTGCCAAGCCGCGCCACCTTGCTGCCAAGTCACCGACTGCCCCCCCACCCTTTCTGGAATTTGGCCGCCGTCAAGCCGCGTCACTCCTCGCCGTCGCCGGAAAAGAAGCCCTGATGTTCTGCCCTAGCCGCAGCCCCATAACCCCCCTAGAAAATCTCCTGCTGCTTCCATTGCAAGGAGGGAGGCTCTGCCGCAAGGAAGAAGTGAGGTAAGTCTTCGTTACCCCTCTTACAACGTCACCGCTGTTTCTACGCACCGTTTTCTTCACCCCCTGCGAGCAGAAAAATTCTGTGTGTGGACAGACCATGTTTTGGTCAATTTTCGACGGTGGGATTGATCTACACATGGTGTCAAGATCATAACCACGTCCACACTTGATCCCAGCAACCTTGATCATCATAAAACCCCATAAAAGCCTACTAAAACATGCTAGAACACGTGCAAACTGGTTTTATAAAACTGCACCATAGGAATTGCATTCAGTCACCTCATTGCATCTTGAGTAAAGTTTGTGCATGATAATTGATTGCTGTAAATTTTCTATGTGCATGGTCGTGAGTAGAAGGATAAGATCAAGAGGCCGTCTACGAGGAGCTACAGTACCAAGACTTCGAGACGCTTGAGAAACATGAACCACAGGAGCAAGGCAAGTGCCCGTTGACCATATTGATCCCATGTTTTCGAAACTGTTTTGCTTGCGAAAACTCATATGCTTGAGTCAACTTGATGGGACACCCTTTTTTATAGGAGTTTACTAGTTTTGTTAACCATCCTTGTCACCGGGAAAGTTGATGAGTCGGGTATGGGCGTTTTTCCTTTTTGCTTCACTTAATTTACGGGATACAGGAAGCTGAAATAAAACATGTCTACCTACTGCACTCATATGAATAAAGATGGTGAGAACCTGAGGATGTTAATGAGCATGGAATCGGGGAGATCTTGGCAAACTTGGTTCATGGATGTTGCTGAATGATATGGTGGTTTGCTTGTCGTAGATCTAAGTACCGGTTCATGCGAGCGCATGCCAGGAAAACAGTGCCACCACAAGGCCAAATATGGGTGCGGCTTAGCTGACTAATTAGGTGTGTTGCTAGCTTGTTATGGACCATTGGATGGCATGGGGAATGGGAGTCCATGAGGAATGCCCTGGGAACTGCATGGCAAAAGAGGGGGCCCGTTGGTGGGAGAATGGAGATTCAACCCTGCCGGTGAAACCTCAGTGGGTCCGTACATCCTAGTAGCCCCTTTGTAAAGACTATTTTGTGATCTCTTGACCATACACCGACGGTTGTGTACTGGTATAATGGAGGTTCTTTCTAGTCGTCGACGGGTGACGAAATCACAAACTTGTGGGTAAAGTGGTGCCACCTCTGCAGAGTGTAAAACTATCATGATAGCCGTGCTTCCGGTTACAAGAACCTGACCAACATCCATGATTAGAGGCAAAACTTGGGATTTTTATTCAGTTATGATCATTGAGATTGGTTTTGGGACTGTTTTGAGCCATGACAATGAATTTGATTTTGGCTATATGAAAATGAGATGGTTATGAGTATTTATGAGAATGAGATGAACTTGAGAAAGAGTATTGGCTGGTTGAGTCTTGATAAATGGTGAATTGTGATGAAGGAATGTTGATGAATTACTTGGTTATGATGGGATTTGACTCACCTAGAGATAGTTGTTGTTTTTACCTTGTTTGTAAAATAAAATTTGCTTGCTGCAATGAACCTTTTTATTCCCTACCTTTTTGTAAGCTACATGTCATACTTCTCCCACACTTGCTGAGTACGACATGTACTCACCCATGCATTCCCACATATACATCAGCTACAGGAGAAGAGTACTTCGAGGAACTGGTGGAGTACTAGGCGTGCGCACTACCATCAACAAGCCTGTGGAGTTGAAGTTGGGGCCTGCTGTCTTAGCCATTTCCCGATGTTGTTTAGAGTCTTCCGCTGCTAAATAAGTTGGATATTCATGAGTGAGACCTTGTGTCATTGTAATAAAAATACTTAAACACTATACGTACGTGGTTATATTCTGAATTTCAGTTTGTGAAATACATGTGTATGTGTGATGAACATCCTGGGCACACATATGCATTCACTTGGTTCATTTTCAGGACCGGGTGTCACAACCTGACTCTTCAGATTTCCCAGTGACAAGGATGGTTAACAAAGCTAGTAAACTACTATAAAAGGGTGTCCCATCAAGTTGACACAAGCAAAACAGTTTCAAAAACATGGGACCAATATGGTCAAGGGGCACTTGCCTTGCTTCCGTGGTTCATGTTGCTCAAGCGTCTCGAAGTATTGGTGCTGTAGATCCTCGTAGACGGCCTCTTGAGCGTATCCTTCTACTCACAACCACGCACATACAAAATTTACAGCAATCAATTATCATGCACAAACTTTACTCAAGATGCAATGAGGTGGATGAATGCAATTCCTATGGTGCAGTTTATAAAAATCAGTTTGCACGTGTTCTTGCAAGTTTTAGTAGGCTTCCATGAGGTTTTATGATGAAATAGGCAGCTGGGATCAAGTTTGGACGTGGTTATGATCTTGACACAGTTTGTAGATCAATTCCACCGTAAAAAATTGACCAAAACATGGTCTGTCCACACGCAGAAATTTCTGCTCGCAGGGGGTGGAGAAAACGGGTGCGTAGAAACAGAGGCGACGTGGTAAGAGGGGTAACAAAAACCTACCTCACTTAGTCCTCCTCTCTTCCTTGCGACAGGGCCTTCTCCTTGCAATAGAAGCAGCTGGAGATTTTCTTGGAGAATTATGCAGCTGCGGCTAGGGCAGAACGTCAGGGGCTTCTTCTCCGGCGACTGCGAGGCGTGGCGGAGCTTCAACGGTGGCCAAACTTCAGCAAGGGGCGACGACCTGAGCTTGGCAACAGAGGAGGGCGGTGGCCAGGGGTTTTTGGGGCTGGGGTGGCGGCTAAGGGGGGTTTATTTATAAGAGGGGAAAATAGCTAGGGAGGCTAGGATTTTAGCAACTCAATTATCCAAGGGCTTAGATTTAATTTTAAAAAAGCTGGAAGCTAGGGGCTGTGATTTTATTATTTATTTTTCACCAATGGCTTAGATAATTTGGGAAAATAAAAGCCCACAAAAAAACAAAGGGGGGCGGCTAGGGTTCCCCCCCTTATGGGCTGCGGCCAAGGGGGAGGGGGCCTCTAGGGTTTTCCCCCACTTAAGTGGTGTGGCCCAATTGGGGGAAAATTCCCCCCTCTCCCAAATGTGGGGAAAAATTCCCTAGGGGAATTTTGGGGAATTTGGGGGACATCAGCAAAATTAGGGAAATTAGGGAAGAGGGGAATTTGGGGAATTTTGGGAAAAAAATAGGGGCGGCTAGATTTGGAAATTTTATTTATTTTTTATTTTTTATTTTTAATTTCATTATTTTCTATTTCTATTTCCTTTTATTATTTTATTTGCTTCTATATTCCTCTCTTTATTATCTTCTTCATTTTAAATGCTTCTCTACATGAAAAATGTATGCAATGCATGATAGTAATTTTGAGGGTGTTACAAACCTAACCCCCTTAAAATGAATCTCGCCCTCGAGATTCAATAGAATGGACTTTAAAAGACAAAGAATTCAAATACCTATTTGAATTTGGATGAAACTTGCCCAATTATCCAAATGCATACCAGATTTGAATTCCCACAATTCAATTCACTCAACATTCAAACTTGGGAGATATTTGGAGAGGGGGATAAGGAGGGACTGATCAGTGGGTCCCACATGTCACTGAGTGAAGTAAAAATTGCAAAAGATCTCACAGTGTTGGGTCTCTGTTTGCCTTCTTCAGTCGGCACCCGACACCGACGGGCGCAGCACCGGGCGACACCGCGATCAGCTGACGCCTCCACCTCCTGCTGGATTTCGTCGCGCTGGAGAGGCCGCCCGACCGTCTTATACTCTCTTCCGTGCTCCTCTTCGCTCATTCCCGAAGACCAGCACCGCTCTGCTTCTTTCCTCGTGCGAGAAACAGCCGCAGCTGCCGACGCCGTCCGCTCGATCGGCCACCGCCATAACTAGAGTGTGAAGCCTCGGTTGAGCAGACGAGCAACACCACCATCGTCCCCACGACCTCCTCGAGCCATCGCCAAGCGCGTTCGTGCCCTCTACGCCGAGAACATCGAGTTTCCGCGGCGGCCGAACACCCCGGCGGCAACGTGCTCCCGTGGACAGCTCCACAGAGCGGCTTTCACGACCAAGGAGGCGGTCCCTGGGACGCGCAAGGTCTCCGTGCAGCTTCCCCCGAAGCACCGAGTCTGTCTCGGCCTCTCAACAACGAATTTCAAAGATCCTCTCCGGCCGGTGAAAACTGACCCGCGGGTATGAATCGACGAAATTCTCGGGTTATATTCATTTAGAGCTCTGCAAATTTCGCACATAGAACCTAGGCTGGTGTAGCAACTTTTCTTCTTCACAAAACGTCGCATGAAACCCATGGTAGACGGATTGTTTCAAACTTTTCCATCGGCTACCACAATAAGGGGCATCGGGTGCACGATGAACCCTAGGTTGGAGCCATTTCCAAGCCCATATGCGGCCAGGCCGGGCAGGGCAAATCCCCACTGGTGCTGTAGAACCTTTCTAGTGGACTTCTGGCAGGCTAGAGCATCGGGGCAACGTTGCCGGACTCCCTCAGAGCCGCTGCACCGGTGCGGGGTGGTTTAGGAACCTCGCCGGTCTGGGGAAGTCCCACCATCGTGTTCCTCGGGTTAAAATAGGGCCTGGCGGCGAGTGACAGCTCGGGAGTTGGTCGGAGCGACGAAAACTGGCGAACTCCGGCGAGCCCGGCGGCGCAGAAGCGCGGGGGCGGGAGGTAGACGAAGGTGCTACCGGCCCCACGCGTCAGTCGCACGGAAACAGTGGACCGGATACTCTGTGGCGCGGGATCGGCTGTGACAGCGCGGGAAGCAATTCTGTAGCCCGTGTGGCGCGCTCCCGGCAGCAGACACGTGTCCCTGGTCCCACAGTCAGGTTTAAACTTTTCCCCGGATTTATTCAAATCCCAGATTTTTCCCCAAACTTTAGAAGAGCATAACTTTTGCTAGGAACCTCCAAATTTAGTGATTCAAATTGGGATAGATTCAGATTGACAAACTCTATCCAAATATGCAACCCAATTTGTATGAAAGTCTTTATTTAATTCTGGAAAATGCTTTAAAGCTTTTCAGTAAAAGAATTTTAGAGGGAGTTTCGATTATCCAAAAATCCTCAAATTTTGCCAGAATATTCTATAGGGTGTTATTAGACTCCTGTAAAAGTTTCAGCTCATTTGGAGTTGAATTAATCAGGGTAATTCAGATTGTAAGTTCCTGTATTCAAATAAATACAGAAACATTTTCAGAGAATTTCCAAAACTTGTAAATTCAGTTCTGGGAAATTCTTAGCTCCAAAAATCCTAGGAAAAATTTATGTAGACTCTATGAACTATAATTGAAATTTTGGTTCACTGCGTTTGACATGAACATGGATGTTACCTCAGAATTAATTCATCTTTGACTAAACACTTAGAGAATTATTCTGAATAAACCATTCCATGAAATGTGCTAAATTTTGGTCCAGAGAACTTTCTTGTGACAAGGAACTCACATGAAAATTCTCAGTTCCATTAGAGCTCTGGATCACCACTGTCATGTGTGACCTCTTAAGGTGATCAACACTTAAGTGGGAAGAAGCACTCAACACTTGATCTTAGTGTTTAAGCCCAACCCAAACCACTAGCACCAGTGTCATTTTAAATTCTTAAACAAAGTTCCAGTTTTAAAATGGTCATTAGATCTTATGAGCAAAAGCTTTTCAATTAAATACATATGGATGATCATAACGTGTAGCATATACGTGAAGAAGGTGAGGAGGACATGAAGTGAAGATCAAGGAGGGAGGAGAACAAGTGATCAAGCTCCAAGTGATCGTCACTAACTGATTGTAACAGTAGTCACCTGCAAAACAGGCAAGCCCCGGTTTGCATTTAAACCGTTTTATAAAGCATTTTCATTTGTAGAAATCATAGCTTTGCATCGTTGCTTGCATTACGTCTAGATGATATTGAAAACCCCACTTGCATGATCAGAAACACCTAAGAGAGAAAGGGTAGAATAGCAACTCCTCAAGGGAATTTGGCTACGCTAATGTTAGTAGGAAAGGTCCGGTAGAAGTCGAGTGGTTGGAATCTACTCGCGAGTTTAGGGCTGGTTTACTCGGGACGGGTCCGAATTAGAAAAGATGAGGAAAGTTCACACTTAAGAAATGGAGACCGGGCAGGGAGGTTTAGATGCAGCAGGTTGCAGGCCGTGCGTGCATAGCCCTGCCTGTGTCGGGTTAAGGGCCGTCCGTGCTTGGCCCTGTTGGACAAGTTTGAGTTGTGTACCGGACACATACTGGCTATATGGGACCCAGGAAACCGATGTACCTTGGGAGATCCATAGTGGAACTTTTCCAACTGCCTTAGGCTTTCGGCGTCAGGGTAGCAGGAGGTAACTCGCTCAAGAACATACCACAGCGGGTATGTACCTTGAGGGAGCTTGCATACTCGGGGCAGTTGGACTGCGTCCAATGTGGAAGATCTTGGGAAAGGTGGCCGCGTACAACGTCAGTCGAGGTTGCTGCCGGCAACTCGGAGTACGGGTGTACGTGTCGTGTAGTCCGGGCGTGTACTAATTCGAATCACCGTCGCTCGCGGTCATATGAGCATACTTGCCCACTGCGTCTTGACGTAGTAACAACTGGAATTGTTTATCTTTGAACTTGATAAGGCTATGCTATAACTTGTATTGCAACCATGATTGAATTAGAGATAGGCTCATTAAACTTTACTTTCACTTTGTGCAAGGAGCATCGCAACAAAGCGTTTCTTGTTTGATTGTGGAGTGCGATGCTTTTCGGCTCAAGGTTTGCACAATGAGGCTTAAAATCTGAAAGTTAAGGATCGACTTTAGGCGAGTCCTTTATGCAAATCTAGCCAACCCAATTGCAACCGTCGTGCATGTAGAGTTTCTTGCTTAGGAGAGACGGGTCAGACTTGCTGAGCCTATGTGCTCAAGCTTGCTATATAAGTGGTTTTGCAGGTTAACAACGATGCTGAAACGAAGGTTGTCCGGTGAGACTCGTGGACTCCCGAGTCAGGTAACACATGGAGAACCCAGCCGCTGCTGCTTGTCTTCGTGTTGCTAGCGAGAGAAGTCCGCGGGCTGGACTTCATCTCGAGTGCTCTTAGTTATTCGACGTGAGTTGGTATAGACTTCCGCTGTAGTTACTTGATGTAAAGTATTTACAAAGAAAAACTTGTAAGCTTCCGCTGTTGTTTTATGTAATACATTGTTCCTCATATGTGTGTTGTTGGGTGCCGCATAACACGGCACCACCCAATGCGATTCCCGGGCGAGTGGCCTGTCTCGGTTGAGCGGGTCGCGTCAGCGTGGTATCAGAGCCGCATTGGTAATAGCACACAGAATAAGGATAGTATTACGACAAAAATTTAGGGTACGGTGAGGATACGGTACTAGGCCCACATAAGGATTACTATTAGCTTAATATAAAGGTGGCAACCTAACTTATTTGTTATGTCGGAAAAATCGTGCATCTCGGGACGATTTATGTCTTGGGGGGTGCACGTAAGCGCTGTCCACCAGTGCGCACAAGCTGAAGGGTGGAGCCCCACGGGTGGCAGGTAACCCGATCTGCTTTAGTATCCTCTACGACTCCTTATGTCGTTTGGGGTACTCGAGCAACGTCTGTCCCAGGCGTGCGTGGTGCAATTTGGGAAACCCCGTCACGTGGTTAGTAACGTGAACACGTAGCTCAAGGCGTGTTTGGCTTGAGAACACCTGTGTGAGTGCTGACGGACGGGTGTAAGAAATGTATGGATACCGGGTTCGGTGTGCAGCCGGACCTGATGATTGAGTGTGACTTATGCAGGATTAACCACGAAACCGTAGTACGAATAGTACATGTTTGCGAGTGACCGTTTTAGTGCCACCTAAGATACGTTATACCGGTATAATCCGGTTAGGATTTTCTTTTGGTGAGGCTACGTAGTACCGACATGCTTCTTACGGTGCATCGACGCCGTACTAAACATAATAACCCCTTTCCATTGAAGAAATGACTCATGAACTAACTTTCAAATAAAAATGGAAGTTTGAAACAAATATTAGTTACTGAACTCTTATTTTGAGCTAAGATTCAAATGAGAGGAAGATTAGACTTCAAAGATTTCAAAAACAGTGTGCTCTGTTTTCGGCAGGAATTTGTGCTGAACTTTAACAGAGCATAACTCTGAGTAGCTTGACCCAATTAAGGTGTAAGATACAGATATGGAAATATTTTCAAGTGATCTACAACTTCTTTGTAGATCTCCAGAGCTAAATCACATGCTAAATGGGTATAAAGTTCCGAGTAAGGTAAACTGTCCAGAACCAGGACAGCAACAAAACCTCTCTGGACCTTTCTGTTTTTAAGCCATAACTTTCTGTAGATAAACCTTTAAGGAGCCTATGATACACCATAGGAAAGATTATGAATGTGCAACATTGTTGTAGATCAAAGTTTGTTCAGGTTCTTATTGTATTTACATATACAATTGTGATAAAATCGGCCATGTACAAAGGAGGTGCTGGCAAATTTTATCCAGGAATCCTGTCAACTTTGGAAAAATCATAACTTTTAATCCGGAGATGATTTGAGGGCATATGAGTACTCGTTGGAAAGATACTGAAGTTAACTTTAACTTTGGTATTCAACTTGAGTTATAAAAATGCTCTTAACTAGATCAAAATCTGGAGATAGTGCATAAAGGTCTGTTCTGTACAGATAGGCTGAATAGCTATACCTACTAAGGAGTTGTGTAAACATGAATTTTGTTACTGCTTTTATAAAGTTTTGACATATTCTTGTTTTCATTAGTATGACATACTGCTGAGTTCTTGTTTGACTCATCTCAACTACATTTTGCAGTATGGTTCGTAATCGCTCTAGGAGTAGGGCCGGAAGTTCTCATCGAGGCGGTGATGCTTCCATTCCACCGTCGGAACCACCATCCACGGAATGGATGGATCTTATGACTCGAGTTGTCGAGTCTAATCAAGAGAATGCTAGGCTACTCCAAGTAGCAACACAAGAACACACACGCTTACTCCAAGCTTTGGTACAGCAAGGCGTACTCCAGAACACGCAACAAGTCGTTCCGTCTCGGGACGCTTATTTGGACTTCTTGGCGACTCAACCGCCAATTTTTACTGAAGCCACCGAACCTGTGGAAGCAGATCAATGGCTTCGTGTCATGGAGTCAAAATTTGGAGTATTCAAGTGTGATGAATACCAGAAGACAAAGTTTGCCGCTCAACAACTCCATGGAGCCGCCGGAAACTGGTGGGTGGATCATCTTGCCACCATTCCGGAGGACCATCAAGTAGCATGGAGTGAATTTTGTGAAGCCTTTCGTACTCGTTACATACCACTAGGTATTGTAAAGGCAAAGCGGGAGGAATTTTTGGGCTTGAAGCAAGGGGACATGAGTGTCCTCGAGTATGTCAGGAGATTTAATCTTTTGGCCCAATATGCTCCCGAGTATGTGGCGAAAGAAGAGGCACGGTGTGACCTATTTTTCCATGGCCTGAGTGCCATATTACGGGAGAAGCTGGCCGTACATAATAATGGCAGTTACACCGACATGGTCAATGCGGCTTTCATTCAAGAGAAGCCGACACTTGAGTGGCAAGCGGAGAAGAGAAAGATGAGTAAGATCGAGCAGGCTAGCACAAGTTATGTGCCTCAGAAGTACCGTTTGGTGTATCAAACGCCACCCGGTGAAAGATGGAGGCCACCTGTACGATCAACTCCTCAGAGATTGATTGCTGGTCAAGTTTTACAACTTGCACCACCTCCACAGCCGCAGCATCAGACGGTGGTTTGTGCTCCATCGCTGCAGCCATATGTACCTAGCAGTCCACCGCAAGTCAACGAAGAACCGGAGAGGCATCCGTGTCTTACTTGTGGGCGTAAGGGCCATTATGCTAGGCAATGTCTGGAGGGAATTCGAGGCTACGGGTCATCATATTTACAACAATACGATCCGTACCTTAATCTGCAGATAGGAGGGCAGATAAGGGGCAACATTCACTATACTGTGATTGATGATGTTCCGGAAGGAGAAGCCGCTTTAGCAGGGATATTTTGTCTGAATCAGCTACCGGTTTTAGTTCTCTTTGATTCCGGTGCCACACACAACTTCATTAGCCAATCTTTTGTGGCTCAACATCAGCTCCAAACCGTTTATACAAAGAGGCAATACCTCATATCTTCGCCCGGGGGCAGCAGTACCGCAAGCGAGGTTGTCTCCCGAGCACCTCTTTGTTTGGGGGGTAAAATATACCCTACGACTCTCATTATCCTTGAGGGTCTGAAGATCGACATCATTTTGGGGATGTCGTGGTTGAATTACCACAGAGCGGTTCTTAACATCAGCTCCAGGACCGTTGAGCTCAACTCCCCACAGCACGGTCTTCACATATTAATTCTGGGCGCCAGACGGCAGCAGATTGCAACAGTGAACCACACGGAAGCTGTCAAGATAGAGGACATTCCGGTGGTACGTGAGTATCCGGATGTGTTTCCCGAAGATTTACCGGGCATGCCGCCCGAGCGAGACGTTGAGTTCAAGATCGAACTTATACCGGGAACAACACCGATATCACGAAGGCCGTACAAGATGGCACCCAATGAACTGGCAGAATTGAAGACACAGCTGAATGACCTAATGAGCAAGGGCTTTATACGACCAAGTTCGTCACCTTGGGGTTGTTCAGAATTGTTTGTTAAGAAGAAGGACGAAACGCTACGACTTTGTGTTGATTATCGTCCTTTGGACGCCGTTACCATCAAGAACAAGTATCCACTACCTCGCATTGATATGCTCTTCGATCAATTAGTGGGTGCGAAGGTATTTTCAAAGATGGATCTTTGGTCCGGATATCACCAGATTAAAATCCGGGCAGAAGATATTCCGAAGACAGCATTCTCAACGAGATACGGGCTGTATGAGTATCTCGTTATGTCTTTTGGTTTGACCAACGCCCCGGCACACTTTATGTACCTGATGAATTCAGTGTTCATGCCGGAGTTGGATAAATTCGTCGTTGTCTTCATCGACGATATCTTGGTGTACTCCAAGTCAGAGGAAGAACATGCTGAACATCTGCATATTGTGCTACAAAGATTGCGAGATCACCAGCTCTATGCAAAATTCAGCAAGTGTGAATTCTGGATTAATCAAGTACCTTTTCTCGGACACATTATTTCAGCTGGGGGCATCGCTGTAGATCCGAGTAAGATTATCCAAGTACAGAAATGGGAATCACCAAAGTCAGTACATGAAATCCGAAGCTTCCTCGGTTTAGCGGGTTACTACCGGAGGTTTATTCCGAGTTTCTCCAAGATTGCTAAACCGATGACGGAATTATTAAAGAAGAATACCAGATTTGTGTGGGGTACTGCGTGTGAACAAGCTTTCAAGACCTTAGTAAAGCATCTCACAACAGCCCCAGTTCTTGCTCAGCCGGATACGACGAAGCCATTCGACGCTTATTGCGATGCGTCTGGCATCGGTCTTGGCTGCGTGCTGATGCAAGAAAGACGAGTGGTCGCTTATGGATCTCGTCAACTCAGAACTCAAGAGCAGCATTATCCAACTCATGATCTTGAGTTAGCTGCCGTGGTCCTTGCTTTGAAGATGTGGAGGCATTACTTGCTCGGAAATCTTGTACACCTCTACACCAACCACAAGAGCCTGAAGTACATCTTCACTCAGAAAGAATTGAACATGAGGCAACGAAGATGGCTAGAGCTCATTAAGGATTATGAACTAGAGATTCATTATCATCTAGGAAAGGCGAATGTGGTCGCCGATGCGCTCAGTCGTAAGGCGCATATCCATCACCTAACTATTGCTGAAATGGATGATGAAGAACCAAGCCTCCGTGTCATCCCGTATGGAGCTCTCTATAATCTTGCTCTCATTCCTACTATCCGAGAGGAGATCATGGAAGCTCAACGAAAAGACAAGGGTATGTCTCACATACGGCGGAGGATAGACAACGGAGAAATGAAGTGCTTCGGGAAGGACGATGAAGGTACCTTGTGGTTCAACGACCGGATTGTAGTACCCCGGGATATGGGACTACGGAAGAAAATTTTGGATGAAGCTCATTTGTCCAAGTTTTCCATTCATCCGGGCAGTAATAAAATGTACCAAGATCTCCGGAAGAAGTTTTGGTGGACACGTATGAAACGTGAAGTCGCAAAGTATGTTTCAGAGTGTGATACGTGTCGAAGAGTCAAGGCCGACCATATGAAGAAGTCAGGCCTGTTGCAGCCATTGCAAGTACTGGCATGGAAGTGGGAAGACTTGAGTATGGACTTCATCGTCGGGTTGCCGATGACCTCCCACAACCATGATTCGATTTGGGTAATCGTGGACCGATTAACCAAATCAGCACATTTCATCCCTGTGCATACGAGGTACAACGCAAAGCAGTATGCGGAGCTGTACATAGCACGGATCTTGTGCTTACATGGAGTTCCCTGCACCATTGTGTCAGATAGAGGATCGCTGTTCGTAGCCCGTTTCTGGGAACAGCTACACACCTCCTTGGGGACAAAGTTGATTAGAAGCTCTGCATATCACCCTCAAACCGATGGGCAAACTGAGAGGGTGAATCAAATACTAGAGGATATGCTAAGAGCATGTGCCATCCACCACGGTAAGAGCTGGGATGATCACTTACCGCTGGCGGAGTTCTCGTACAACAACGGATATCAAACGAGCATTAAGATGGCACCATATGAAGCTCTATACGGCCGGAAGTGCCGTACACCATTGAATTGGTGTGAATCCGGTGAACGAGTAACATTTGGGGTTGATCTTGTCAATGAAGCCGAAGAGAGAGTTCGGATAATACAAGAGAACCTCAAAACTGCTCAATCTCGTCAAAAGAGCTACGCGGACCAGAGACGTCGACCGCTGCATTTCGAAGTCGGAGAGCACGTGTATCTTCGTGTGTCTCCGATGAAGGGGATCCATCGGTTCGGTGTCAAGGGGAAACTTGCTCCCCGATTCATCGGTCCGTTTACTATCACGGAGAAGTGCGGGACTGTAGCCTACCGGCTGGAACTACCGGCAAGCCTTGCCAGTATTCACGACATATTTCACGTGTCCCAGCTGCGGAAGTGTCTCAAGTTTACAGCTGCCATCCGCACCGAAGACCTCGACGAGTTGAAGCCGGATCTCACCTATGTCGAGCAACCTGTACAGATTATCGACGAAAAGACCCGGACCACTAGGAGCCGGACTGTAAAATTTTACAAAGTCCTGTGGAGTAATCATACCCCGGAAGAGGCGACGTGGGAAACCGAAGATTACATCCACAAGAATTATCCGGAGCTTTTGTCATAAACCTTGTAATTACCTCCCACCTCATCTTCCTTTGAATCTCGGGACGAGATTCCTTTTTAAGGGGGGAGGAATGTAAAGGTCCCAAAATTATGAATACAAAGAAGCACTTGTTTGCAAAGTTTTGTTTCATGTGCATGAAATTTGGGACTTGTTAAAAACTTTTTCCACATGTGATAACACACATGAGGGCTTTCTTCACAAGTCAAATGTTCATTTGAGAACTTGGAACCACAGAGGGGTCTAAAACAAGGATGGGAAGTTCCCATATGTGTGAGAAAGCAAAAATCAGATTTGGAACAATTTGTTCAAAAAAAATTTCAAATGAGAAAAACACAATGGAATTCAAAACTGTTGTGCTAAAAATCTCATTTGCAGCAGCCAAAATAAAAATCAGATTTCATATTTGAATTCCTTGAGTCCAAATTAGGGGGTGTGCAAAGTTTCATGATTTATGGAAATAGTTTGCAACCCATTTTGCAAAATGGACTATAAAAGACAAAGAATTCAAATACCTATTTGAATTTGGATGAAACTTGCCCAATTATCCAAATGCATACCAGATTTGAATTCCCACAATTCAATTCACTCAACATTCAAACTTGGGAGATATTTGGAGAGGGGGATAAGGAGGGACTGATCAGTGGGTCCCACATGTCATTGAGTGGAGTAAAAATTGCAAAAGATCTCACAGTGTTGGGTCTCTGTTTGCCTTCTTCAGTCGTCACCCGACACCGACGGGCGCAGCACCGGGCGACACCGCGATCAGCCGACGCCTCCACCTCCTGCTGGATTTCGTCGCGCTGGAGAGGCCGCCCGACCGTCTTATACTCTCTGCCGTGCTCCTCTTCGCTCATTCCCGAAGACCAGCACCGCTCTGCTTCTTTCCTCGTGCGAGAAACAGCCGCAGCTGCCGACGCCGTCCGCTCGATCGGCCACCGCCGTAACTAGAGTGTGAAGCCTCGGTTGAGCAGACGAGCAACACCACCATCGTCCCCACGACCTCCTCGAGCCATCGCCAAGCGCGTTCGTGCCCTCTACGCCGAGAACATCCAGTTTCCACGGCGGCCGAACACCCCGGCGGCAACGTGCTCCCGTGGACAGCTCCACAGAGCGGCTTTCACGACCAAGGAGGCGGTCCCTGGGACGCGCAAGGTCTCCGTGCAGCTTCCATCCGAAGCACCGAGTATGTCTCGGCCTCTCAACAACGAATTTCAAAGATCCTCTCCGGCCGGTGAAAACTGACCCGCGGGTATGAATCAACGAAATTCTCGGGTTATATTCATTTAGAGCTCTGCAAATTTCGCACATAGAACCTAGACTGGTGTAGCAACTTTTTATCTTCACAAAACGTCGCATGAAACCCATGGTAGACGGCTTGTTTCAAGCTTTTCCATCGGCTACCACAATAAGGGGCATCGGGTGCACGATGAACCCTAGGTTGGAGCCGTTTCCAAGCCCATATGCGGCTAGGCCGGGCAGGGCAAATCCCCACTGGTGCTGTAGAACCTTTCTAGTGGACTTCTGGCAGGCTAGAGCATCGGGGCAACGTTGCCGGACTCCCTCAGAGCCGCTGCACCGGTGCGGGGTGGTTTAGGAACCTCGCCGGTCTGGGGAAGTCCCACCATCGTGTTCCTCGGGTTAAAATAGGGCCTGGCGGCGAGTGACACCTCGGGAGTTGGTCGGAGCGACGAAAACCGGCGAACTCCGGCGAGCCCGGCGGCGCAGAAGCGCGGGGGCGGGAGGTAGACGAAGGTGCTACCGGCCCCACGCGTCAGTCGCACGGAAACAGTGGACCGGATACTCTGTGGCGCGGGATCGGCTATGACAGCGCGGGAAGCAATTCTGTAGCCCGTGTGGCGCGCTCCCTGCAGCAGACACGTGTCCCTGGTCCCACAGTCAGGTTTAAACTTTTCCCCGGATTTATTCAAATCCCAGATTTTTTCCCAAACTTTAGAAGAGCATAACTTTTGCTAGGAACCTCCAAATTTAGTGATTCAAATTGGGTTAGATTCAGATTGACAAACTCTATCCAAATATGCATCCCAATTTGTATGAAAGTCTTTATTTAATTCTGGAAAATTCTTTAAAGCTTTTCAGTAAAAGAATTTTAGAGGGAGTTTGGGTTATCCAAAAATCCTCAAATTTTGCCAGAATATTATATAGGGTGTTAATAGACTTCTGTAAAAGTTTCAGCTCATTTGGAGTTGAATTAATCAGGGTAATTCACATTGTAAGTTCCTGTATTCAAATAAATACAGAAACATTTTCAGAGAATTTCCAAAACTTGTAAATTCAGTTCTGGGAAATTCTTAGCTCCAAAAATCCTAGGAAAAATTTATGTAGACTCTATGAACTATAATTGAAATTTTGGTTCACTGCGTTTGACATGAACATGGATGTTACCTCAGAATTAATTCATCTTTGACTAAACACTTAGAGAATTATTCTGAATAAACCATTCCATGAAATGTGCTAAATTTTGGTCCAGAGAACTTTCTTGTGACAAGGAACTCACATGAAAATTCTCAGCTCCATTAGAGCTCTGGATCACCACTGTCATGTGTGACCTCTTAAGGTGATCAACACTTAAGTGGGAAGAAGCACTCAACACTTGATCTTAGTGTTTAAGCCCAACCCAAACCACTAGCACCAGTGTCATTTTAAATTCTTAAACAAAGTTCCAGTTTTAAAATGGTCATTAGATCTTATGAGCAAAAGCTTTTCAATTAGATACATATGCATGATCATAACGTGTAGCATATACGTGAAGAAGGTGAGGAGGACTTGAAGTGAAGATCAAGGTGGGAGGAGAACAAGTGATCAAGCTCCAAGTGATCGTCACTAACTGATTGTAACAGTAGTCACCTGCAAAACAGGCAAGCCCCGGTTTGCATTTGAACCGTTTTATAAAGCATTTTCATTTGTAGAAATCATAGCTTTGCATCGTTGCTTGCATTATGTCTAGATGATATTGAAAACCCCACTTGCATGATCAGAAACACCTAAGAGAGAAAGGGTAGAATAGCAACTCCTCGAGGGAATTTGGCTACGCTAATGTTAGTAGGAAAGGTCCGGTAGAAGTCAAGTGGTTGGAATCTACTCGCGAGTTTAGGGATGGTTTACTCGGGACGGGTCCGAATTAGAAAAGATGAGGAAAGTTCACACTTAAGAAATGGAGACCGGGCAGGGAGGTTTAGATGCAGCAGGTTGCAGGCCGTGCGTGCATAGCCCTGCCTGTGTCGGTTAAGGCCCGTCCGTGCTTGGCCCTGTTGGACAAGTTTGAGTTGTGTACCGGGCACATACTGGCTATATGGGACCCAGGAAACCGATGTACCTTGTGAGATCCATAGTGGAACTTTTCCAACTGCCTTAGGCTTTCGGCGTCAGGGTAGCAGGAGGTAACTCGCTCAAGAACATACCACAGCGGGTATGTACCTTGAGGGAGCTTGCATACTCGGGGCAGTTGGACTGCGTCCAATGTGGAAGATCTTGGGAAAGGTGGCCGCGTACAACGTCAGTCGAGGTTGCTGCCGGCAACTCGGAGTACGGGTGTACGTGTCGTGTAGTCCGGGCGTGTACTGATTCGAATCACCTTCGCTCGCGGTCATATGAGCATACTTGCCCACTGCGTCTTGACGTAGTAACAACTGGAATTGTTTATCTTTGAACTTGATAAGGCTATGCTATAACTTGTATTGCAACCATGATTGAATTAGAGATAGGCTCATTAAACTTTACTTTCACTTTGTGCAAGGAGCATCGCAACAAAGCGTTTCTTGTTTGATTGTGGAGCGCGATGCTTTTTGGCTCAAGGTTTGCACAATGAGGCTTAAAATCTGAAAGTTAAGGATCGACTTTAGGCGAGTCCTTTATGCAAATCTAGCCAACCCAATTGCAACCGTCGTGCATGTAGAGTTTTTTGCTTAGGAGAGACGGGTCAGACTTGCTGAGCCTATGTGCTCACGCTTGCTATATAAGTGGTTTTGCAGGTTAACAACGATGCTGAAACGAAGGTTGTCCGGTGAGACTCGGGGACTCCTGAGTCAGGTAACACATGGAGAACCCAGCCGCTGCTGCTTGTCTTCGTGTTGCTAGCGAGAGAAGTCCGCGGGCTGGACTTCATCTCGAGTGCTCTTAGTTATTCGACGTGAGTTGGTATAGACTTCCGCTGTAGTTACTTGATGTAAAGTATTTACAAAGAAAAACTTGTAAGCTTCCGCTATTGTTTTATGTAATACATTGTTCCTCATATGTGTGTTGTTGGGTGCCGCGTAACACGGCACCACCCAATGCGATTCCCGGGCGAGTGGCCTGTCTCGGTTGAGCGGGTCGCGTCAGATACATGAAATGCTTCGTGCACGTCGAAGAGGTGCGTTGGCAGCTCTAGTTGATAGGCTACCTCTCCTCGCTTGCCCAAAATTTTGAATGGTCCGATGTAGCTAGGTGCTAACTTTCCCTTGACGTTCCGTCGTTGGCCTCTGATAGGTGACACCTTAAGATACATGAAGTCTCCAACTTCGAATGTCAAACTCCTTCGCCTATTGTCCGCATAGCCTTTTTGTCGTGACTGAGTGGCCTTCAAAATTTCACGTATTGTTTGGACTTTCTTTTCGGTGTTTTGCAAGACTTCGGGTCCAAACACTTGGCTTTCTCCGGTCTCATTCCAGAAAAGCGGTGTTCTACACTGCCTACCATATAGTGCCTCGAAGGGCGACAATTTCAAGCTGGCATGGTAACTATTGTTGTATGAGAATTCAGCATGCGGGAAGCTTTTGTCCCAGCTACGCCCATGTTTCAAGGCACAAGCTCTCAAAATGTCTTCCAAAATCTGATTTGTCCTCTCAGTTTGCCCGTGTTTGCAGGTGATATGCGGAGCTGAAATTCAACCTTGTACCCATAGCTTCATGCAGCTTCTTCCAGAACCTAGAGGTAAATCGAGAACCTCGATCTGAAACTATTCTCTTCAGATCTCCATGACGACACATGATTTGCTCCATATACAGCTCGGCTAATTATGCCACGGTGCACTTGGTTCTGACAGGAATAAAGTGGGCTGATTTTGCCAATCGGTCCACGACAACCAAAATAGAGTCGTAGCCGGACTGAGTACGTGGCAATCCGACTATGACATCCATACCGATTTCTTTCCACTTCCACTCAGGTACTTTTAATGGCTGCAACAATCCAGCGGGTCTCTGATGCTGGGCTTTCACTTGTTAGCACGTGTCGCATAGGGTAACATATTCAGCGATGTCCCTTTTCATGCCATCCCACCAATAGCAAGTTTTCAGGTCCTTGTACATCTTTGTACAGCCGGGGTGTATGGAATAAAGCGAGTCGTGCGCCTCCTTTAGTATCGTCTCGCGGATGTGCTTCATGTTAGGCACACAAATCCTTTTCCCTAACCAAAGCATGCCATTCTCGTCTTCCTTGAAATCCTTCTCTAGCCCTTGTCGGGTTCTTTCCTTGATTTCCTTTATTTTCTCATCCGTTGCTTGGCCATCTCGTATCTCTTGTTCCAGCGGTGAGTTCAGTTCTATAACCTCCACCACGTTCAAGAACCCGAGATGTAATCGTTTGAATTCCTTACGCAGCTCAGGTGGAAGCTCCCGAACCGTGAGTTGGTGACATGCTGCCTTTCGGCTCGACGCATCAGCTACTACATCGGCCTTTCTGGGGTGATAGTTGATTCCAACATCATAATCCTTGATGAGTTCCAACCATTGACGTTGCCTCAAATTCAGATCCGTTTGTGTGAATATATACTTGAGGCTTTTATGATCCGTATAGATCTCACATCGTTCACCGAGGATGTAATGCCTCCAAATCTTCAAGGCATGTACTACTGCTGCAAGTTCCAGGTCGTGCGTAGGGTAATTCAGTGTAAAAGCCCATGATTTTACTTGTTAGAGTGTTCATCACATCACCATAAACCAGCTCATTTTGTGAATAGCTCATGAACACATGTGAAGAGCAAGTAAACACCATCAAGAGGTTGATTAGAGGAAGAACTCACAAATCCAAAAGTAGGATGTCACACATATAAACATGAGAGGCTGAGCTCACCATTAGGCCCTAAACATTCTTAGGAGTGCTCATGCCAAGTTTTTTCATGCAAATTCAAACCATCTTGAGGCACTTTTGTATACAATTGTACAAAGGGCTAAATTAAATGCAAATTCAAATTTCAGCCACTTTCATCACTTGGATTCAAAAGTTGACTTCATATTCAAACTCAGCCCATTTTTCTGAGTTACTCCACCAATTTTCATCCTCATTGGAGTTCATCTTGTTGGGAGCTCTATTTGAACTAATTCAAAACTGAATTTGAAATTCAAATTCAGGAGTGAACCAAATTTAGCTAACCCAGTTAAAATTTGATGAATTCAAATTCAACTCATGACTTGGGAGTGAAGTTTGCCATTTAACTGTGATTAGATGATAAAAATATCAGTGATCACTACAACAACAACAACAACAACCAAGCCTTTATCCCAAGCATGTTGGGGTCGGCTAGACATGAAACCCGATATCAATAAAGTAAAAGAGAGGAAGAGATATAAGAACAAGGAAAAAAGAAAAAAGACAAAAAAGACAAAAAAAAAAGAAAAAAGAAAAAAGAAAAAAGAAAAAAGAAAAAGAAAAAGAAAAAGAAAAAGAAAAAAAACAAGACTACGATTCTAGCACATGAATTGCTACTTTCCATGCGGTCCTATCATGAGCTAAGTCTCTGGATACATTCCAATCTCTCAAATCTTGTTTTACCGCCTCCTCCCAAGTCAACCTTGGTCGTCCTCTACCCCTCCTAATATTTTCTCTACCTCTTAAAATCCCACTGTTAACCGGTGCTTCTGGAGGTCTCCGTTGGATATGTCCAAACCACCTAAGTCGATGTTGGACTAACTTCTCTTCAATTGGCGCCACCCCTACCCTATCACGAATCGCCTCATTCCTTATTCAGTCTCTTCTCGTGTGCCCGCACATCCACCGTAGCATGCGCATCTCTACGACACTCATTTGTTGGACATGTTGCCGTTTAGTTGGCCAACATTCCGCCCCATAAAGCATCGTGGGTCTGATCACCGTCCTATAGAACTTCCCTTTTAACTTTTGTGGGACTTTCCTATCACATAGGATTCCAGAGGCTTGTCGCCATTTCATCCACCCTACCTTGATCCTGTGGCAAACATCCTCATCAATATCGCCATTGCTTTGTAACATTGATCCTAAGTATCGGAAAGAATCCCTTCTAGGTACTATTCGTCCTTGTAGACTAACATTTCCCTCTTCACGATCAACACCACTAAAGTCACACCACATATACTCGGTTTTGGTCCTACTAAGTCTAAACCCCTTGGACTCTAAGGTTTGTCTCCATAACTCTAATTCCTTATCAACACCATCTCTAGTTTCATCTATCAGCAGTACATCATCAGCAAAGAGCATGCACCAAGGGATATCCCCTTGTATATCCTTCGACACCTCATCCATCACCAAGGAAAAGATGTATGGGCTCAAAGCTGATCGTTGGTGTAGTCCTACTGTGATAGGAAATGCATCAGTCTCACTATCACTTACGCGCACACTTGTCCTAACATTGTTGTACATATCCTTGATAAGGGTAATGTACTTTGTTGGCACTTTATGTTCTCTAGTGGCCACCACATGATTGACCTTGGTATCTTGTCGTACGCCTTCTCCAAGTCGATGAACACCATATGCAAGTCCTTTGTCTGCTCCCTATATCTCTCCATAAGCTGACGAAGCAAGAAAATCGCCTCCATTGTAGACCTCCCAGGCATAAAACCAAACTGGTTTTTAGTGACATTGGTCACTTTCCTCAGACGATGTTCAATCACTCTCTCCCAAAGCTTCATAGTATGACTCATAAGCTTAATACCTGGATAATTAGTACAACTTTGAATATCTCCTTTATTTTTGAAGATAGGTACTAATATACTTTTCCTCCATTCTTCAGGCATCTTGTTTGACTGAAAAATGTGGTTGAATAGCTTTATGAACCATACTACTGCCACGTCCCCAAGACCTCTCCACACCTCAATAGGGACATCGTCAGGGCCGAGGGCCTTTCCTCCTTTCATCCTTTTTAAGGCCTCCTTAACCTCAAACTCTTGTATCCTCCGCACGAACCGTCTGTTGGAGTCATCAAAGGATTCATCCAACTCAACCATAGTGCTCCCATTCCCATCATTGAATAGCCCATTAAAGTAATCACGCCATCTATTCTTAATATCTTCATCCTTCACTAGAATGCGGTCAGTCTCATCTTTGATGCATTTAACTTGATTGAGATCCCTCATCTTTCTCTCACGGATTTTTGCTACCTTGTATATGTCCTTTTCACCTTCTTTTGTCTCTAGTCTATCATATAACTTATCATAGGCCTGTCCTCTTGCCTTTCTCACAGCCCGCCATGCATTCTTCTTAGCCTCTTTGTAGTTAAGCATGTTGCTTGCGCTTCTATCATTATGCCAACTCTTGTAACACTCCTTCTTCTCCTTAATGGCCTTTTGTACATCCTCATTCCACCACCAAGTGTCTTTATCTACAAGTTTCTTTCCCTTTGTCACACCGAACACCTCACTAGCTACCTTCCTAATGCAAGTTGCCATCTTCATCCACACACTATCTGCATCTCCATTTTCTGCCCAGGGTCCTTCTGTGATCACCCTATTTTTAAAGGATTCTTGTGATTCTCCCTTCAACTTCCACCACTTTGTTCTTGTGATTTTGACACCTTTGTCCCGCAAAGAACATGTATGGAAGCGAAAGTCAGCTATCACAAGCTTATGTTGTGTCACAACACACTCTCCGGGGATCACCTTACAATCTAGACACTCCCGTCTATCCTTTCTCCTAGTGAGGACAAAGTCAATCTGGCTAGAGTGTTGGGCACTACTAAAGGTCACTAGGTGAGATTGCCTCTTCCTAAAGAGGGTGTTAGCTATCAACAGATCATAGGCTACGGCAAAGTCTAGGATGTCTTACCCTCTTGATTTCTATCGCCGCATCCAAAACC
Organism: Neostapfia colusana; assembly: GCA_030760725.1. Lineage (NCBI taxonomy): Eukaryota > Viridiplantae > Streptophyta > Magnoliopsida > Poales > Poaceae > Neostapfia > Neostapfia colusana. Next base: position 22,289,709 of record JASWHV010000006.1, on the reverse strand, counting down.
TCCATGTACTCCCTCAAATCCTAGGTTAGTTGCACCCAAATGACCATTGAGATCTCCCCCTATGAGGAGTTTCTCCGTTATCGGTACACTACTAACCATATCCTCCAAGTCCTCCCAAAATTGCCTCTTAGCACTTATGTTGAGCCCAACTTGTGGGGCATAAGCACTAATGACGTTCAAGACAATGTCCCCAATTACTATCTTGGTTAAGATGATCCTATCCCCTCGTCTTCAAACATTCACTACTCCATCCTTAAGACTCTTATCTATTAGAACATCTACGCCATTCCTAGTCCCAGCCGAACCAGAATACCAGAGCTTGAAACTGGTATTCTCGACTTCTCTCGCCTTTTGACCCGCCCATCTAGTCTCTTGTACACAAAGGATATTTACTCGTCTCCTAATGGCAACATCTACTAACTCACGTAGCTTCCCCGTCAAGGATCCTACATTCCAACTACCCACCCGAAATCTATGTTCCTCGGCTAGCTTCCTTACGCTTTGCACCCGTCGAGTAAGATGCAAAGACCCTTGCTCACTTATCACTACATCCGGGCGATGATGTAGCGCGCCACTAAGGTGGTGGCAATCCGGCCCTTGCTCATTTAACACCATATCCGGGTTCTGATATGGCGCGCCACTAAGGCGGTGGCGACCCGGCCCTTGCCCACTTAACACCATACCCGGGTTCCGATATGGCGCGTCGCTAAGAGGGTTACGCCCCAACGAATTTCTATTGGGTTTCATTTCCATGAGAATGGCTAAGTGTAGTTGTTGGTTCGCCAAGCCTATCACAACCCCTCCTCCTTTACCCGGGCTTGGGACTGGCTATGTCATTACAAAATAGGCGGAGAAAAATATCAGTGATCACTATTGAAAAGAATTATTGGAGGTGGGACCAACTGGTCAGTGACTGAGCTTCACAGAACCAACTCAAACCGAGCGAACAGATCGCGGACAACCGACGACCGATCGCAGAGGCCGCCAGCGCGCTCCATTAGCTCCACCTCACTGTGAAAACTTTGTCTCAAAGTCCAGCACATGAGCTGTGTCGACTGTTGTCTTCGTTCCCGAGTGAAAAATAGCTCACACCGTGCCGTGCTTTGCTCCCGCTCGCGAGTTTCTTTGCGCCTCTCTCTGATCACCGGCGACCGGCCGATCCCGGCTTATTCACTCACCCCCACCAGAGAAGAAAAGGTGGCCTTGCTTGTGCTGAAGCTGTAGGAGAAAGTCGTACTCTGCTTCATGCAGTGTAGAGCGAGAATTTCTAGTTTCTTTCCACGGGGTGTGTTAGGGTTAGGAATTGGTCAACGGCGAAATTCATTGCACAGAGGCAACCGCCGCTCAAGCTGCAGCCCACACACATTCTGGAGGTCATTGCACTTCTCCTCGATCAAGAACCAGTGAGAAAGACCCACCGGAACCCTAGTTTCACCGAGGAACAGTTCGGCGGAAGAAGGGGGGTCACCGGTGAGGTATGGTTTGCCGGGTGTTTGGGTCCAAACCGAGGTCATGCCGAGCTTCCCGAGGCTGCCCTGAATGTGGTGACGCGATTAGTGCGTGATGGGGGTGGCCGGAGTGGCGAGAACATGGTGCCGATGAAGTGCAGTGGCATAGCGCTCGTCGCCGGTGAGCTACGGCGGTTAGCCGGTGGCAGCGATGTGTCCATCGTGTCCAACATCCAAAGTTAGGTAGGGACGGCGAGTTTCACAGTCGCCGGCTGCAACACCCTCAAATTCATTTCCATGCATTGCGTACATTTTTCATGTAGAGAAGCATTATAAAAGATGTAGAAATGGAGAAAGGACCCTAGAAATGGAGAAAGAACTATAGAAAAGGAGAAAGAACTATAGAAATGGAGAAAGAACCATAGAAATAGAGAAAAGAACCATAGAAATGGAGAAAGAACCATAGAAATGGAGGAAGGAACCATAAAATGGAGGAAAAACCACAGAAATGGAGAAGGGAAAATGGAGAATGGGGCATAGAAATGGAGAAGGGAAATGTAGAAATGGAGAATGGGACATAGAAATGGAGAAGGGAATGTAGAAATGGAGAATGGGACATAGAAATGGAGAGGAGAATGTAGAAATGGAGCAAGTGACATAGAAATGGTGAGGAATGGGAAAAGATAGCTGAAATGAGTCATTCCCAAATTTCCCCCAAAATTTCTAAATTCCCCAATTCCCAAAAAGGGGAATTTTCCCCACATGTTGGCGATAAAATCCCCAAGGCTGCCGCACCACAAGAGATAAGTTTGTTAAGATCCAAAAAAAATTTGAATAGGACTCTTATTTGAGCTCCAATTGGAGTAGGACTCTCCTTTCCCCCCTTATAAATATAACCCTCACCCCCTTGGCCGACCCCTCTCTCTTTTGGTCGTCCCCCCCCCCCTGCTGAAAAGCCCCCTTCCTTGCTGCCAAGTCGCCAAGTTCCCCCCCCCCCTTGCAGGAATTTGGCCGCCGTCGAGCCCCGTCGAGCCCCGCCGTCGCCAGAGAAGAAGCCCGGCGATCTGTCCTACCAAAATTTTCCATAGAAAAATTCCCCACTGCTGCTATTGCTAGGAGGAAGGCCCTTCCACCAAAAGGAAGTGAGTTTGGTCACCATTACCCATCTTACGACGTCGCCGCTGTTTCCACGCATCTGTTTTCTTCGCCCCCTTCGAGCAGAAACTTTTACGTGTGGACAGATCGTGTTTTGATCGGTTTTTGATGGTGGAATTGATCTAGATCTTGAGTCAAGATCATCACCACGTCCACACTTGATCACTACACCCTTGTTCATCATAAAACCCCATGAAAGCCCGTTAAAACATGCAAGAACACATACAAACTGGTTTAATAAAACAGCACCATAGGATTTGCATTCATCTACCCCATTGCATCTTGAGTAAAGTTTGTGCATGATGATTGATTGCTGTATATTTTGTATGTGCATGGTCGTGAGTAGAAGAACAATCTCAACAGGCCATCTACGAGGATCTACAGCACCAAGACTTTGAGACGCTCAAACAACACGAGCCACGGGAGCAAGGCAAGTGCCCCTTGACCATATTGATCCCATGTTTTGAAACTGTTTTATTTGCAAAAACTCGTATGCTTGAGTCAACTTGATGGGACACCCTTTTATTGGAGTTTACTAGTTTTGTTAACCATCCTTGTCACCGGGAAAGTTGATGAGTCGGGTATGGTCATTTTTCCTTTTTGCTTCGCTTAATTTACGAGATACGGGAAGCTGAATTAAAACGTGGTTAGCTACTGCACTCATATGAATAATGATGATGAGAACTTGATGATGTTAATGAGCATGGAATCGGTGAGGTCTAAGCAAGATTGGTTCGTGGATGTTGCTGAATGATATGGTGGTTTACTTGCCGTAGATCTAAGGACCGGTTCATGCCAGCACATGCCAGGAAAACAGTGCAACCACAAGGCCAAATATGGGTGCGGCTTAGCTGACTAATTAGGTGTGTTGCTAGCTTGTTATGGACCATGGATGGCGTGGGGAATGGGAGTCGAGAGGGACTGCCCTGGGAACTGCATGGCACAAGAGGGGGCCCGTGGGTGGGAGAATGGTGATTCGAGCCTGCCGGTGAAACATCAGTGAGTCCATACATCTAGTAGCCCCTTTGTAAAGGCTATTTTGTGATCTCTTATCCATACACTGACGGTTGTGTACTGGTATAATGGGGGTTCTGCAGTCGCCGACCGGTGACGAAATCACAAACTTGTGGGTAAAGTCGTGCCACCTCTGCAGAGTGTAAAACTATCATGATAGCCGTGCTTCCGGTCACAAGCACCTGGCCAACTCACATGATTAGAGGCAAATTTGGGATGTTTATTTGGTATGGTAATGGTATGGTCATTGGGATTGGTTTTGGTACTGTTTTGAATCATGAAAAAGAGTTTGGTTTCGATTATATGAATATGAGATGGTTATGAATATTTATGAGCATGAGATGGATTTGAGAAAGATTAATGGCTGGATGAGACTTGACAAATGGTGCATTATGATGAAAGAATGTTGCTGATTTACTTGGATATATTGGGCTTTAACTACCTAGAAATAGTTGCTTTTTTATCATGTTTGTGAAATAAAATTTGCTTGCCGCAATGAGCCTTTTTATTTCCTACCTTGTTGTAAGCTACATGTCATACTTTTCCCGTACTTGCTGAGTACAACATGTACTCACCCTTGCATTACCACATAAACATCAGATACAGGAGATGAGTACTTCGAGGACCATGTGGAGTACTAGGCATGTGAACTACCGTCAACATGCCTGTGGAGTTGAAGATTGGAGCCTGCTGTTTAGTTATTTCCGCTGTCGTTTAGAATCTTCCGCTGCTAAATAAGTTGGATATGCATGAGTGAAACATTGAGTCGTTGTAATAAAGTACTTAAACTCTATTTATTCGTGGTTATATTCTGAATTCAGTTTGTGGATTACATGTGTATGTGTGATCAACATCCTGGGCACACATATGCATTCACTTGGTTCTATTTTCGGAACCGGGTGTCATACCGGCGAGCTAGGTCGCCAGGAACGCCGACCTCGCCGGAGTTCCGGCGGCTCGGGGCGGCGGCATGGAGAGGTAGATGAAGGCCCGGGTCCCACGTGTTAGCCACAGTGCAAAGCATGCGCGCGCTTTGTTTATTTTAAATTAAACGTGCGGGCCCCACTACAAGTCGCGGTTTAGGCGTGGGAAGGATTTTCTTTAGGAAAATAATTCAGGAATCAGCCCAAACTTTAGAAATTCATAACTTTTGCTAGTATTGTTCAAATGGAGTGAACCAAATTTTCTTGGATTCAGCTCTTCGAGTACTATCCATAAAAACAAGTTTCAGTTCATTAAACTTTTTATTTTCCAGAATTAATTCCCTAAAATTTAAACTGTTGGGAATTTTATCTGGAGAATTCCTTTATGGAAAATTCTAAAATTTGGCTAGTATGCTCATTTGAAAATCATTGAGTCACATGAAAAATTTCAGATCCATCCGATGTTAATTTGGCTTCGATTGAATTGATTACGTGTAGTCGCTGAACGCGAGGAGACCCAGGAGATACTGGACTTCATTCCTCCGGAGGAGACACTAATCCCTGACCAACAGCAACAAGGTAAGCCCCGGTTTGCATTTAACAAGTTTTATGAATTTTTTCTTTATATTGATTTAGCTTGGAGTATGTATGTGCATTAGGTGTAGGATGATTGAAACCCCAAATGCATAACCAGATTATTCCATAGGGAGTGAGGGTAGTTTCTAAGTCATCGAGTAGATCATGCTTTGCTTAATGTTAATAGGCTTCGGTACAAGTCGAGTAGTTAGAATCTACTCGTGAGTATAGGGTTCACCACATATGGGATTGGTTCGCGATGTGAGACAACTTTAGTAAGAAAAATGAGACTAGGCAGGGGCTAGGGCGCAGCAAGAGGAAGTCTTGTGTGTGTAGCCCTGTCCATGTTGATGGAGGACTGATACGTGTGCGGCCCCGCTGAACAAGTTTGAATGTACCGAAGGCATATCGGATATATGGGGTCCAATAAACCGATGTAACCTAAACCTCCAGGCGTCGAGGCATAGCACACCGATTTATAGGTGTAGGTTGAGGGCGGCCTGGTGAAAATCTGCTAAAGGGCATAGAGAGATGCTCCGTGTAGGGAACCTCCTGCTCGATTCGGTGCAACCGGTTCGACGTTTGGGCTGTTGGGTGAAAGGTTGTCCTGTACGACATCGAGTGAGCATGCTGTGCAGCTCCGCGGATGGGCGTACGTGACGTGCTATTCGGGTATCCCTGCAGGTGTATAACCAGTCATTTCGCCGTCCCTCACGGTTATGAGTACCGCTTCTTCACTGTGTCGTGACGTAGGTAAATTATGGGATGTTATGATACAATATTGCTGATATGAATAACTTCTATTTCTACATGTGTGCCACCAAATATTGCTCACTAAATTTTAGATTCATGAACCGTTAACTTGTGGCTAAAAGATGAATTAAGGATGAACTTGTAGGCGTGTCCTTTTGCTGCAAACTTTCATCCAATATTCGAGTATGACTTGCATGTAGAGTTTCATGTGTAGGAGAGACGGTTAAGATTTGCTGAGCCTTCGTGCTCACGGTTGCTTCTATGAGTGTTTGCAGGTGAGGAGTACCCCACGGACTCGGAGTACGAGTCCCCAAGCGAGGGCTACCCTCCGTCGGGGACTACAGCTGAGTGGGAGCCGTACACGCCGCGCTGAGGCTGAGTGGAGCTAGTGTGGGTTGTCTGTAAGGCCCGACAACCAACTTTTACTAGTAAGGTGTTGGCGTGAGTTGTATAAAAACCCCCCACTGTAGTAGACTCTGTAGAGGAGTTGTAACTGAAGAGTGTACTACTTCTGTACAAATTCAGCATGGTTTCAATGTAATACTACATTTTCTTATCATGTATGCTGTCGGGTGTCGCATCGTGCGGCACCACCCTTTGTGATCCTATAATGTACGGATTTCGGTCCGTGACAGGCTGGTATCAGAGCTGCTTAGGGGATATCACACTAAATAATGACAGTAGACGGGAAAACTTAGGATTACGGTGAGGAATCGCTAGTATGCCCAAATAAGGACTATATTATTACAGTTACTTAAAGTGGCATGACTAACCTGTGAGGGCCCGCCGTCCCGGTTCACGGGGACGGGGCACCTCGCCCGGGAATCGCATTGGGTGGTGCCGTGCGATACGGCACCCAACAGCACACATAATAAAGCATCATATTACATAAATCAAGCGGAAGCTTACAAAGTGTAAATTTTACAAATACTTCTCAAAATATTCTACAGCAGAAGACTATTACAACTCATGTATCATACCTATGCTAAGCAACAGAGAAGGGGTCCAGCCCGCGGACCCTTCTCGCTAGCAACACTATCACAATAGCAGCGGCAGGGGTTGCAATGAGTTCGCCACTCGGAGAGCTCCGAGTCTCATCGGACACCAGTACATATCAGCGTACTGTTATTACCTGCAAAACCACTTATGCAGTATCTGTGAGCACGAAGCTCAGCAAGACTAACCCGTCACCCTAGTCATGAAACTCTACATGATGAAAATAGAGGGCTGATTATAGAAGGTTGCACAAACGATGAACTTGAGCTAAAGGAAAGTCCTTACTTCAAGTTTTAAGCAATTTTTATAACCCTCGCGCAACTTACAGCGAGACTCCACAATCAAACAAGTAACGCTTCATCTCAACGTCACTTGCCCGAGGTGAAAATAACTTTAGTGAGCTATCCTAGACTCATACTGACCTTGCGCTATCAACGTCGAGACTCCACAATCAAACAAGAAACGCTTTGCCTCGATGCTACTAGCCCAAGGTGGAAATTAAATTTAGTTAAGTGTTGACCGTTCCTCATCTCCATTATGAGGATTACTCACGAAACATATTAAATGTTTCCTGGTTTATTACTACGTCACGACTCAGTGTACAAGTATGCTCACTACCGCGAGCGACGGTGATTGCAATCAAAAACACCCGGCTGACACGACAAGTACGCCCGTACTCAACGTTGCACACAGCAACCGTCACTGACGTCGTACGTGGCAACCTTTCACACGACACCCAAATGTCGAACCGGTCCCACCGACTGGGATTAATTCTCTCTACGGCAAACGCTCGTAGAGTCGACTTCTCTATCCTTTCAGCATCGGCATCAGACGGTGAGGTATGCCTCAACACTCAGGTTAACATGTTACATCGGTTTCCTGGGTCCCATATAGCCAGTATGCATCCGGTACACATCTCAAACTTGTCCAGCGGGGCCACACACGAGAACGGGCCTTAATCGACTCAGACATAGACTAGGTTCACAGGACTACGTCCTTGATCCTTCCATCCACTGCCCGGTCTCCATTCCCCAACTATGAGGATCAATTCCCAACTCTTCCGATTGATCCCCCTTAAACCCGGTTGACGAGTAGGAAACTGCCCACTCGAGTTTTGATTCTTTTAATCCACTTCTGTTGACTTGAGATCAGCAGTTATACTCAATTGGTAAATCTACTCTACATTATACTCCAGGATTTTCTGGGTCATGCATTTGGAGTTTCATACCACCTAGACTTAATGCACTAAATAAAATGCTAAACGTATAAAGTGAATACAAATAAAAACTTGTAAGTTTTGATGCAAACCGGGGCTTGCCTTTGTTTTGCAGGGGACTTATATATATACGAAGTTCAGTTAGTGAAGACCACTTGGTGCTTGATCAACTGCTTTCCTCCTTCCTTGATCTCTACTCCGAGGACTCCAAGTTCTTCACGTAGATGCTACACGTAATGAATATGCACATAAGTTTAATTGTAAAAGTTTTGCTAACAAGTGCTAAAGACAAGTTTAAAACTGGAACTCTGTTTAAGAATCTAAAATGACATGGGTGCTAGTGGTTTGGGTTTGTGTCTAAGCAACAAGATGAAATACTAAGTGTCTTCCCCCTCTTCTCTATTGATCATCTTAAGAGGTTAAAATGAACAGGGGTGATACAGAGCTCCAATGGAGCTGAGAATTTTCATGTGAGTTCCTTGTCACAAGAAAACACTCTGTACCAATATTTGGAATTATCCAATGAATAGACCACTCATAATAATTCCCTAAGCCTTTAGGCAAAAAGGAATTAATTCTGAATAAAATTGCATGTTCATGCCAAACTTAGTGCACTGCAATTTCAATTATAGTTCATAGAGCTTGCATGAATTTTCCTAGCATTTTTGGGGCTAAGATTTACCCAGGACTGAATTTCCAAGTTTTGGAAATTCTCTGAAAATGTTTCTGTATTCAATTGAACACAGCCACTTCAGCTCTGAATTTCTGTGATCAAATCAACTCCAAATGAGCTTAAAGTTTTACAGAAGTTCACTAACATCCCAAATAGTATTCTGGCAAAATTTGAGGATTTTTGGATGAGCCAAACTCCCTCACAAGTTATTTTTCTGAAAAGCTTTAAAGAATTTTCCAGAATTAAATAATGAGTTTCATACAAATTGGGTTGTTGATTTGGATAGATCTATTCAATATGAATCCAACCCAATTTGAATCACTAAATTTGGGGCTTCCTAGCAAGAGTTATGAGGTTCTAAAGTTTGGGGAAAAATTCTGAAATTGAACTCTGTTTATTTTCCAATTTTTCAGAGACATAAGGAATTAACACCACCTTTGGCCAAGCAAATGAGGTCCAATGCTTCTGAAAATTTTACTGGAGTTCAGGTATTTTTGGAGGAATCTCCTTCCTAAATTTGGGGATTTTCCAATACACAGAACTCCTGGAACAATTCCTAAAATATTTTCTTTATATGAATTAATGAGCCAAAACCAGGGATTTTAAAAATTATTGGGCTGTACCCCTGGATATTACACTCTTAGAGGAATCCAACAAAATTTATGTTACTATTTTTGGAGCTTTCTACACAGAGTTATGCATTTTTCCAAGTTTGAACAACTCTCTGTTTGATTTTAAACAGAACAGTCTAACGTGGGGCCCACGGTTCAGGTGCTTCTTCAACCTCCCGCCAGAGCCCGCGGGTGCACACCGGCAGAAAGCGTGGCGCGGCTCGTTCTCTCTCATTTCTCCACCAAATGAGCTCCGGTTTCGCCCTACATGCTCCTTGGAACATGGCGCAGCTGCCGAGCAAGGTTTCCGCGCATGAAAACGGCCGAAAACAGGTCGGCACCGGTGGGGCGGCTCGGGAGCTCGGCATCAACGCGTTCTGGCGCGTCCGAAGCTTCTCCCGGCTCTTGGAGCATGGAACGCACCTCAGTTTGTGCAGCAATTGGCGGGAATAGGGCGGTCACCGAAGACCCGACCCGTTTTTGCCGCCGGCGGCGAATTCTCGTTGCCCGGGGCATGTGATGATCGGTTCTCTTTGATTCTCGACGTGGAAGGGATCTATGGAATCTAGTTTCTGTTGTTTGAATTGTAGGAGGGATGATCAAACGGTTCGAGCTAATTTGGAGAATTGAACAGCACCGGTTCTTCACGTGTTCCAGCGGTAAAATGTGAAATCCGGCTAACCAGCGGCAGGGAAGAGCAGGGGTCGACGGGATGAGGATCAATACCTCATGGCACACCTCTGTGGCCCCTTTAGCATGCCGGGGAAGCACTGGACTGGCCGGGAGAGGAGGAGCAGTGGAGGCGGCGCCGGTGGTCATCTTTCGTGTGCGGGAGCAGAACAGCGCGCGACAGCCCGAGCTGAGAGTGAGCAACTTGGGTGTTGCTTCGGTGGGAAGGATAAGAGCTGGGGGGGAGCACCACACGAAGAACAGGAGGTGGCGTGGTGAACTGCTCGGTGTGGCGCCCGGAGTGCTGCTGCTGTCACGCGCTCGGGGGAGGAAAAACAGAGCCCGTGGCTCATCTCACAGACAGCTGGGTCCCAGTGCACAGGTAGAGAAGACTTAGGTGCTAAGTTTTTATCTTCCCTCTCAATGACAATTGGGGCCCACAGGTCCTCTCAGCCCCAAAAGATCTCCAAATTTTGACACATTGCAAATTCAGCTATGAGGGATCCAAATTCAAAAACCATTTGGCCATTTGACAAGTTGTGCCACAGTTTCAAATTTAAATTCAAATTTGGAATAAATTTACAAGCCTCTATGATATACCTATCAAAGCACTTCCAAATTTGCCCAAAGTTTGCCTTCCCCATAATTTGAACCTGAAGAATTCAAATATGCCCTCTGATCCTTGAGTTAGCCATTGCAAATACAAATTTTCATACAACAGTTTGAATTTCCTTTTTGGAAATGGCCTTCTTCTCTTTGAAGTAAACCCCTGGATATCAAACTGAATATTTAAGTCCTCTTTTGTGATGACCCATTTGAATTTGGGTGAAACACTTTAGTTTGCTCCTAGCCCATGCTTGATCAATCTGGGTCCCAAACTGAACCGCAAGTTCAGTTTGATTATGCCCCCCCTCAAATTTGAATTCGAGGTGATCTCAAACAAGGCTTTGAACGAATGGGATATGAGCTCAAAATCTCTCTAATTTTGGAACTTAAGCTCTTTAATACCTGAGGACTGCAATGGTCATCTCACATATATGCTGTTGGACCATCTGAACATGAATGCTTTGCAAGGGTTCAAAAATGGGATTTAAACTTCCGTCCCCTCTACTCATAGAGAATGTGCATATGAGTTAGATTTTTGAGAGTGAAATTCTTTCCCGGGTTAACATGTGTTCAGCAGGAGTTAAAGAAGATTTTAGCTCTTCCCACATGTCCATGTTTGAGTTTATCATTTTATGTGACATAACTCAAGTCAGTCCCTTGTCCTATCATGTTTGAATTCAGCATGAACTCAACATGATCATAGTGCATTCCCTTTTGGCTCACCCTCAAATCAGAAAGTTGCCACCACATTCACCTCAATTCAAATGTATGAGGCTCCATGTGTATACAAAAGTTTGGCGGCAATTTGAGCTGAGCCTTTGAGACTAAAGACCTTATTTTTGTTCTTTCTCATGTACATGTATGATTACACATGAGTTTAACTCCACCTTGGTCCAGCACCTTCAAAGGCATCCTTGAACCCATGTGGTTGCACCTCATGTATACCATCCCATGTAAGAAAGTTTTTGTAAGTCCCATTTTTCATGAATAGAAACACAATGACGTTCAATCATCCGTTCCTTTGCATTCGCGTTTTTGGGTCTTTTACATAACCTACTTGTTATAATTCTGAATTTTTATTATGTAACAACGCACCTATGCTCAGGTAAGCATGGTAAGGAACGCCACCGAAACAGGTTCAATTTCGGTTAGCTCCCCTGACGAGGAAAGTGGTTTAGGGTATAGGTCTCACAACTTGGTGTGAGACGTCAATATAAAACTCTTGAACTCTTCATGTTCCAGAGTTCATATGAAACGCTGATCCCTGGCGTGCATTAGGTAAGAAAGTGGAAACCCCATCGTGTGGTCGGTAACGCGATAGTGTGTTCTTCTGGAAATAACCTAGGAGGACATACGCAGCGCTTGCCATCGGCGTGCCCTGCAGGACAGCAGGTGGTATCTGTTGGGCAGATAAAATTCCCAACCGTGACGACCCGTTCGCGCTCTACTTGGGTTCCCCGTCGTGTGGTGTGAAAACGCGACCATGTACCTTGAGACGTGACTTGACTCAAGGACGGCCCGTATGGAAATGATACGGTGCATATGTTTTTACTATGATATGGACCTGCCTGAAATGACAAAAAACCTTTGAGTGCATCATTATTGAGTGTTCGTCTGCAGGTGCTAACCACGTACGTATCCCATGTAGTTCACGTTTGTGAGAGGCCGTTTTTAGTGCCACAGTTGAGACGTATATGCTGGTATACTCCGGTTAGGATTTTCCATTTTGTGAGGAACGTAGTACCGACATGTACTAATCATGATTGCATTAAAAACAATGTTGAGAAGGATCTAAGATAACCAAGTTTTAATCTTTAGGATTCTGGTTTTGAGGAGAAATTCAAAAACTTAGTTGTTCAGCCCAAGGGACTGGAAAAACAGAGTGCTCTGTTTTGGCAGCAAGTTTGCTGAAGTTTAACAGAGCATAACTCACAGGTTACTTATCCAATGGATGTGTGGGATATAGTTCTGGAAAGGGGTTTAAGTGCTATACAACTTTGTTGTAGACTTACAGAACAGAACCACACATCAAACTGGTTGAAATTCCAGATGATTGTAAACTGTCCAGAACCAGGACAGATTCAAAACTCTCTCTGGACTGTTCTGTTTTTCAAGCATAACTTTCTGTAGAGAAATCTAAAATAATCATATGATACATTTTTGGAAAGGGTAGGAGATGTGTTACATCTTTGTAATTCAAAGTTTTTGGAGTTGAGCACGGAATTCAGTGGAATTTTGAGTTGAAATTAGCAACTTCCAAAGGAGGTGCTGTTGAAATTCTTCCAAAAATTCTGTTGACTTTGAATTATCATAACTTTTTAACCAGGGCTGATCTGGGGGAAAATAAATACTCGTTGGAAAGATACTGAATATAAATTTAACTTTGGTATTCAACTTGAGTTACGAAAATGCCAAGTACCAGGTCAAAATATGGGATAAGTAGAAACTGGTCATTCTGGGCAGAGGAATGAACAGTTGAACTCATTGGAGAGATTGTTGTGCCTGTTGGGGTTTTATAAAAACCAACGGGGTAGGACATACTTATGAGTTGTTATCTTTAACTAGTGAAAGATTTGAGTATATTACCTACTCATGTTCATTTTTCTAGATACCATGTTTGTGTCGTATTGAAGATAAAGGGAAGTATACGTGATGACAAAGCGATATTAACGTCTCGTAGTGACTAAATCTAGTTGAGATGAACTCCCAAAGAGGAAGTCCGTCTATTTGGATTTCAATAATTTGTGTTTGGTCTGGTAATGGTGTAGCTTGTGAAAACTTATTACATTATCCATGTACGAGATGTATCACATGTTTACTGTCATTATGTTTACCACTACTTTATGGACTGCATGGAGTATGCTGTGGGGCTAATGTTATTGTCGTTATGGTTGCAGATGATTCGTACCCGGACGACGAACGAGGTCGGGGGATCTAGTCAGCAGGGGGGTGATGAATCCCATCCACCTGCCAATGACAACACCCTGCAGCAACAACCACCACCGTCGCCTCCGCTTACACTAGTGGGCGTGATTTCGGCGCTGGTGGGCTCTCATGAGGAGCAGACCGACCTGCTCCGCACGATTGTGCAGAATACGTCCCAGGTGGGGACGCATCAAGAGAGGGGGCCTCGTGAGCCCCACATCACTACATACTCGGACTTCATGAGTACGCATCCTTCGGTGTTCACCGAAGCGGCAGAACCACTGGAGGCCGACAACTGGCTGCGGACGATCGAGTCCAAGTTCGGGCTGCTCCAATGCACGGAGTGGCAGAAGACTCTCTTCGCGGTGCAGCAGCTTCACGGTGCCGCTGGTGCGTGGTGTGCAAATTATCTCGCCTCACTACCTTCTGGCCACGCCGTGGAATGGGCAGAATTCCGGGAGGCGTTCCGCGTCTATCACATACCTCCCGGTATGATGAAGAGGAAAGTTCCAAGAATTCTTGGAACTGAAGCAAAGCAAGGCGGGAGGAGTGCCCATGACTACTCCCGTGTGTTCAACCATTTGGTGCAGTAAGCGTCAGATTACATCTCCACCGAGGAGAGGAAGCGCGATCAGTTTTATTGGGGTTTAAATCCTAAGATGAATCACCTCGCACAATGCTATCACGGCACCTTCAATGACCTCGTCAATGCCGCGATTCTGCAAGGAGATGCTCAGTGGGAGTTTGCGTCCGAGCAGCGGAAGCGCAGCGCTCCACCGAGCAGCAGGGGTGGAGCTCCTCAAAATACCGAATGGTGTATCGGACACTATCCGGTCAGCAGTGGCATCCACCGGCACGACCTCAACAGTTTGGGGGTCGTCCTTATCAGCCACCCCCATTCCGACCGCCGATGCCACCACCGCTACCACAACAGCAGCAACAGCAGCAGATGGTACCCCGGGCGTTTCCACCACCACAACGCGCCCCGGGATTCCGTCCGCCCATCAGCGGAGGACCGCCTCGCTACACATGCTATACGTGTGGCCAGGCGGGTCATTTCTCGAAGGACTGCCCACAGGGGAAGCAAAGCAGCGGGCAAGCCCAATATCAGGGTGGTGCTCGTGGCCGACCACCGGTTAACGAGGGAGGTCAGTGACCTGGGGGCGTTCATTACCTCGACAATGAGGATGCCCTGGACGGAGAGAACATGCTGTCCGGTACGTTTCTCAACGATCGTGCAATCATCATCTTATTTGATTCGGATGCAATCCACAGTTTCATAAGTGCATCATATGCGGCTAAGCATCAACTGCAAGTCTTCCCAACCGATTATTCATATATGATTTGCTCACCGGGAGGGAAGATTTCAAAAAATATGATGATTCCAAAAGCACCACTGTGCTTAGGTGGGAAGATATATCCCACTACTTTGATTATCCTTATGGGACAAAAGATTGATGCAATCATAGGAATGTCATGGTTACGCTATCATGGCGCTGTCCTGGAAACTCTATCACGGACGGTTCATTTGAATTCTCCATTCCACCATCCGCATTCACTCGTATTAGACGACCTCGTCCCGGAAGTTTCAGCAGCTCATCATAATGAAGCTCCCAAGTTAGAGGACATCCCCGTAGTTCGTGAATACCCCGACGTGTTCCTGAATGATCTTCCGGGCATGCCACCAGAACGGGATGTGGAGTTCAAGATTGAACTTGCGCCCGGGATTACACCAATATCGCTGAGACCGTATAAGATGGCTCCGAATGAGCTGGCTGGGGTGAAGGAACAGCTCAATGACTTGTTGAGCAAGGGTTTCATTAGACCGATTTCCTTGCCATGGGGATGCTCGGTGCTGTTCGTCAAGAAGAAAGATGAAACCTTGAGGTTGTGTGTGGATTACCAACCGCTCAACGCCGTCACCATCAAGAACAAATATCCACTGCCACGCATTGATATCCCGTTCGATCAACTTGTGGGTGCAAGTGTGTTTTCAAAGATGGACCTTCACTCCGGGCATCGTCAAATAAAGATCCGAGCGGAGGATATCCCGAAGACGGCATTCTCGACGAGATATGGACTATATGAATATCTTGTCATGTTTTTTCGTCTCACCAACGCTCCGGCCCACTTCATGTACCTCATGAACTCGGTATTCATGCCGGAGTTGGACAAGTTCGTGGTGGTGTTCATTGATGATATCTTGGTTTACTCCAAGTCGGAAGAAGAACACGCCGAACACTTACGTATTGTCCTTCAACGGTTGTGGGACCATAAACTCTATGCCAAGTGCCATTTTTGGGACATATCATATCAGCGGAAGGCATTGCGGTTGACCCAAGCAAATTTGAACAGGTGCTGAAATGGAAAGCCTCCACTTCTGTCCATGAAGTCAGAAGCTTCCTCAGTTTAGCGGGATATTACCAGAGGTTCATCCCGAGCTTCCCCAAGATTGCTAAGCCAATGACTGAATTATTGAAGAAGGGGACGAAATATGTTTGGAACTCAGCATGTGAAGGAGTGTTCCAAGCATTGGTGAAACATCTCACAACAGCCCGGTCTTAGCTCAACCGGATACGACAAAGCCTTTCGACGTGTATTGTGATGCGTCCGGTATCGGGCTTGGCTGCGTGTTGATGCAAGAAGGACATGTGGTCACGTATGGCTCACGCCAACTTCAAAACCACAAGCAGCACTACCCAACTCATGATCTTGAGCTTGCTTCTGTGGTATTGGTGCTAAAAATGTGGAGGCACTATCTTCTTGGAAACTTGGTGCATCTCTACACCAACCACAAGAGCTTAAAGTATATCTTCACACAAAAGGAGCTGAATATGAGAAAAAGGAGGTGGTTAGAATTAATAAAAGACTATGAGATTGAGATTCATTACCACCCCGGCAAGCGAATGTGGTGGCCGATGCGCTGAGTCGAAAATCACATGTCCATAACCTTACCATTACGCCGATGGAAGAGTAAGAACCGAGTTTATACTTGGTTCCATATGGATCACTCTATAACCTTGCTCTCATCCCTACCATTAGGGAGGATATTATTGCAGCTCAGGAGATTGACAAAGTCATGGCACATCTCCGGAAATGGATAGACAGCGGTGATATCAAATGTTTCCGGAAGGATGATGAGGGGACTCTATGGTTCAATGACCGCATAGTCGTACCCCAGAATATGGAGCTGAGAAAGAAGATCCTTGATGAAGCTCACTTGTCTAAGTTCTCCATTCATCCAGGCAGCAACAATATGTACCAAGATTTGAAGAGTAAATTTTGGTGGACACAGATGAAGGGGGAAATTGCAAAGTACGTATTCGAGTGTGATATGTGTAGATGAGTGAAGGACGATCACATGAGAAAATCATAGCTGTTGCAACCACTGAAAATTCCAGCATGGAAATGGGAAGATGTGAGCATGGATTTCATTGTGGGGTTACCCATGACTTTTAACAAGCATGATTCCATTTGGGTAATCGTTGAACGGTTAACTAAGTCGGCTCACTTCATTCTGGTGCATACCAATTACCATGCTAGCAAGTATGCGGAGTTGTACATTGCAAAAATCTTGTGCTTGCACGGGGTACCCAAGACCATAATCTCAGATCGAGGTGCACTGTTTGTAGCCCGTTTCTGGGAGCAGTTGCACGCTTCTTTGGGTACCAAGTTGATTAGAAGCTCCGCGTATCACTCTCAGACAGATGGGCAAACTGAGAGGGTGAATCAAGTGTTAGAAGACATGCTGAGAGCGTGTGCCATCCACCGCGGTAGCAATTGGGATAATCATCTGCCGTTGGCGGAATTCTCATATAACAATGGCTATCAAGTGAGTATAAAGATGGCACCATATGAGGCTCTCTATGGTCGTAAATGCCGCACCCCATTGAATTGGTGCAAGTCCGGTGAAAGGGTCACGTTCGGGATTGATTTAGTGAACGACGCCGAAGAGTGAGTTCGGGTAATTCAAGAAAACTTGAAGGCCGCCCAATCCTGACAGAAGAGTTACGTTGGGGAACACGTGTATCTCCGATGAAAGGCATACACCGATTCGGTGTAAAGGGGAAACTCGCTCCCTGATTTATTGGACCCTATGCCATCACCGAGAAGTGTGGACCAGTGGTGTATAGACTGGAACTCCCGGCATCTCTCGCTGGTGTTCACGACGTTTTCCATGTCTCACAACTCCGGAAATGTCTTAAGTATACAGTGGCTGTTCCCATTGAAGACATTGGCGAGTTGCAACCGGATTTGACCTATGTTGAATATCCGGTGGAAATTATCGATGAGAAGGCCCGGACCGCACGTAACTGAATGCTGTGGTTCTACAAGATCTTGTGGAGCAACCACACCGCTGAGGAAGCGACGTGGGAGAGCGAAGATTTCCTCCGCTCAAACTACCTGGATTTCATGGCGTCTCATCACGGGTAATTCCTCTTACTTCTTCGTCTCTTCTTTTGTAATCTCGGGACGAGATTCTTGTAAGGGGGGAGGGATGTAAAAGTCCAAGATTTTACTTGTTATATTGTTCATCACATCACCACAAATCATCTCATTTTGTGGATAGCTCATGAACACATGTGAAGAGCAAGTAAACACCATCAAGAGGTTGAATAGAAGAGGAACTCACAAATCCAAAAGTAGGATCTCACACATATAAACATGAGAGGCTGAGCTCACCATTAGGCCCTAAACATTCTTAGGAGTGCTAATGTCAAGTTTCATGCAAATTCAAACCATTTTGAGGCACTTTTGTATACAATTGTACAAAGGGCTAAATTAAATGGAAATTCAAATTTCAGCCACTTTCATCACTTAGATTCAAAAGTTGACTTCATATTCAAACTCAGGACATTTTTCTGAGTTACTCCACCAATTTTCATCCTCATCGGAGTTCATCTTGTCGGGATCTATATTTTAACTAATTCAAAACTGAATTTAAAATTCAAATTCGGGTGTGAACCAAATTTAGCTAACCCAGTTCAAATTTGAGGAATTCAAATTCAACTCATGACTTGGGAGTGAAGTTTGCCATTTAATTGCGAGTATATAATGGAAATATCAGTGATAACAATTGAAAAGAATTAGTGGAGGTGGGACCAACTGGTCTGTGACTGAGCTTCACAGAATCAACTCAAACCGAGCGAACAGCTCGCGGATGACCGACGACCGATCGCAGAGGCCGCCAGCGCGCTCGGTTAGCTCCACCTCACGGTGAAAACTTTGGCTCAAAGTCCAGCACATGAGCTGTGTCGACCATTGTCTTCGTTCCTGAGTGAAAAACAGCTCACACCGCGCGGTGCTTTGCTCCAGCTCGTGAGTTTCTTTCCGCCTCTCTCCAATCACCGGTGACCGGCCGATCCCGGCCAATTCACGCACCACCCCCAGATAAGAAAAGGTGTGCTTGCTTGTGCTGAAGCTGTAGGAGAAAGCCGTGCTCCGTTTCATGCGGTGTAGAGCAAGAATTTCTAGTTTCTTCCCACGGGGTGTGTTAGGGTTAGGAATCGATCGACAGCGAAATTCGTTGCACAGAGGCAACTGCTGCTCAAGCTGCAGCCCACACACGTTCTAGAGGTCCATGCGCTTCTCCTCTATCAAGAACCAGGGAGAAAGACCCACCGGAACCCTAGTTTCACTGAGGAACAGTTCGGCGGAAGAAGGGAGGTCGCCGGTGAGGTCCGGTTTGCCAGCTGTTTGGGTCCAAATGAAGGTCATGCCGAGCTTCGCAAGGCTGCCCTGGACGTGGTGACGCGATTAGCGCGTGAAGGGGGTGGTCGGAGCGACGGGAACACGGTGCCGATGAGGTGTAGTGGCATAGCGCTCGTCGCCGGCGAGCTACAGTGGTTAGCCGGTGGCGGCGAGGTGTCCATCATGTCCAGCGTCCAAAGTTAGGTAGGGGCGGCGAGTTTCACCGTCACCGGCGAGCTAGGTGGCCAGGAACGCCGACCTCGCGCGGAGCTCCAGCGGCTCGGGGCGGCGGCGTCGCGAGGTAGACGAAGGCCCGGGTCCCACGTGTCAGCCACAGCGCTAAGCACGCGCGCTAGGTTTAATTTAAATTAAACACACGGGCCCCGCTGTCAGTCGCAGTTTAGGCGTGTGATGGATTTTCTTTAGGAAAATAATTCAGGAATCTGCCCAAACTTTAGAAATTCATAACTTTTGCTAGGATTGTCCAAATGGAGTGAACAAAATTTTATTGGATTCAGCTCTCCAAGTACTATCCAACGAAACAAGTTTCAGTTCATGAAACTTATTATTTTTCCAGAATTAATTCCCTAAAATTTAAACTGTTCGGAATTTTACCTGGAGAATTCCTTTATGGGAAATTCTGAAATTTGTTTAAAATGTTAATTTGAAAATCCTTTAGTCACATGAAAAATTTCAGATCTATCCGAGTTTATTTAGCCCCCCTAAATGTGTGATTGAGTGAACTGCCCTGAGAAAATGGAAAAATGTACAAAAACATTTTCAGAATTTTCTCAAATCTTGATTAGGGCATAACTTTCTCTAGGATTGTTCAAATTACATGAAACCAACTCCATTACAACCATCCCAAACCCTAGTTTCCAGAAAGTAATGGTTTGATCCATGAAAATCCTTGGAAATTCTTATAAGCTCTAGTAATGACCATTTAGACTTTTATTTGTGCAGAGCTCAAATTTGCTTTGTTTCAAATAAAATTTGGTCAAGTCTCTGGTTAGGTTCTTACGAAGCAACATTAAAAATTTCAGACCCAAATGGGATGTCTAGCTAAAGTTATAGTCTTTATATGCTAAATTTGACACATTTGCATTTAAATTGACATATTGATTGAATTAATTACGTGTAGTCGCTGAACGCGAGGAGACCCCGGAGATACTGGACTTCATACCTCCGGAGGAGACACTAACCCCTGACCAGCAGCAACAAGGCAAGCCCCGGTTTGCATTTAACAAGTTTTATGAAGTTTTTTTTATATTCATTTAGCTTGGAGTATGTATGTGCATTAGGTGTAGGATGATTAAAACCCCAAATGCATAACCAGATTATTCCAAAGGGAGTGATGGTAGTTGTGACGCCCTCAATTCTGTGGAAAACCACGGAACCGAGAACTGATGCATATGTGTGGCCAGGATGTTCATCACACATACACATATGCTCCACAAACTGAATTCAGAATATATATAACCACAAATAACAGAGTTTATTACAATGTCTCATGAGTCTTGGACTCATGCTCACAGCGAAAGTCTTAATCTAACAGCGGAAGTCTTTATTCTAGCAGCGGAAGTCCTTAAACTAATGCGAAAGCAAACTATACAGCATAAGCAGCTCCATCTCTGCTCCATCCCCATAGGCAAGGTTGAGAACAGATTACACGCCTAATGCTCCACTTGGTCTTCATAGTAATCTTCTCCTGTTGCTGATAATGAAATAATAATGCAAGTTTGAGTACAATGATGTACTCAGCAAGTGCGGGAAAATATGCTATGTAGCTCACAACAAGGTAGGTATAAATAGGCTCATTTGCAGAAAGCAAAGTTATTTATCAAAACCACGATAAAACAGCAACTTAACTTTAAGTGAACGTAATCCCAACATGTATTAAAATACCAACATACCTCCATCACTTTCCATGTCCCAACCAGACATTAATCAACTTCATTCTTGCTCACGAATACCTTCTCGTATTCGCTACCATCTCATGAATACCATCTTGTGTTCGCTACCATTTCATCTCATAACCAATTCTGTCTCACACTGAGACCAATCTCGTTGCCATGACTCAACAGTCATGCAACCAATCTTATCACCCGGACTCAACAGTCCCGAAAACCAAACCAAAACCAAACCATAACCAATAACCGTAACCATCCCAAAATAACCATCCAACTAATCATGGAAGTTGGCCAGGCGCTCGTGACCGTAAGCTCGGCTATCATGATAGTTTTAAGACTCTGCAGAGTTTGTACCTCTTTACCCACAAGTTTGTGATTTCGTCACCCGTCGGCGACTGCAGAACCTCCATTATACCAGTACACAACCGTCGGTGTATGGTCAAGAGATCACAAAATAGCCTTTACAAAGGGGCTACTAGATGCATGGAGTCACTAAGGTTTCACCGGCAGGCTAGAATCTCCAATTCTCCCACCCACGGGCCCCCTCTTGTGCCATGCAGTTCTCAGGGCAGTCCTCGACTCCCATTCCCCGCGCCTTCCACGGTCCATAACAATCTAGCAACTTACCTAATTACTCAGCTAAGCCGCAACCATACTTGGCCTTGTGGTGGCACTGTTATCCTGGCATGTGCTTGCATGAACCAGTCCTTAGATCTACAGTAAGTAAACCACCATCTTATTCTACCTCATTCACAAACCCAGGCTTGCCTAGATCTCCCTCCGATCCATGTTTATTAACAACATTAGTTTCTCCTTATCATTACGAGTGCAGTTAGCTAGACACATCTATCTCGCTCCCCAATCCCATGGACTCAGCGAAGCATAAAAGCAAAAACCATACCCGACTCATAAACTTCCTAGGCGACAAGGTTGGTTTAACCAAAACTAGTAAACTCCTATAAAAGGTTTCCCATCATGTTTGACTCAGCACACACACCTTTTCGCAAAATAAAACAGTTTCCCAAAACATAGGATCAATATGGTCAAGGGGCACTTGCCTTGTTCTGGCGGTTTCTGTTGCTCAAAATCTTGTTGTTGTAGTCCGTTGTAAGTAGCTCCCTGAGCTTGTCCTTCTATACACGATCACGAACATACAAGATTCACAGCAATCAATATCATGCACAAACTTTAACTAGATGTGATGATGCTTATGCATGTTAATCCTATGATGCAGTTTAGTTTGTACGTGTTCTTGCATGGCTTGCATGGGTTTTACGATGAACAGAGTTGTAGAGATCAATTGTGGGTGTGGCGATGATCTTGTCTTTAGATCTAGATCAAACCGATCAACAAGTGATCTATCTGTCCATGAAAAAGTTTCTGTTCGAAAGGAATCGAAGAACAGATGCAAAGAAAACGCGATGATGTCGTAAGGTAGTATTGGATACCTACCTTATGTTCTTCTTAGTCTCAGGGTCCTTCTCCTATCAGACAGATCGTTGGGGCTCTCTTCCGGTGATTTCTCTCGACCAAACTCCGGCGAAGGGTTTACTCGGCGGGCTGGGGCTATGGCTCTAAGTCGTCAGCTCATGAGGTGGAAAAGAAGTTCGTGGTTTCGGCCAAAAGTTCTGGGTTCTATTTATAATCAGGAGGAAAGAGTTCCAATCTGATTGTACTTTGAATAAGAGTCCTATTCAACTTGTCGTTGAATCTTAACAACTTATCTCTAGTTGATTTGGTGCGGTAACATTGTGAAATTCATGTCGGTTTTCTCCCGTACCGGTATTTCCACGCGTACAGAAGCAAAAACCGCCCCAGAACTCATTACCTCTGTGGTGATGAGCTCCGGAAGCTCCACGTGTCCATCGGGCCTAGTCTCCCCCTTTCCGCAGAGACGTGCTCCGGTTGTGCCGCGTGTCAAGCGAGCGAGACCTCCCTCTTTCTCAGAGGCGGGCTCCGTGCACCACGTATCCTGGCGGTCGGGGCCTCCTCTTTATTCGGAGGTGGCTCTGGGTGTGCCACGTGTCCTAACAGTGCTAGATTTCCTTCCTTCTCAGAGACGAGCTCCGAGGTTGACACGTGTCCAATAGGACCGGACCTCCCGGAGGTGAGCTCCGGAGGTGACACGTGTCCGGTAATGTCGGACCTCCCGGAGGTGAGCTCCAGAGGTGACACGTGTCCGGTAATGTCGGACCTCCCGGAGGTGATCTCTGAGAGCGACACGTGTCCTGTGTGGCTGGTCCTCTCTTCTCCGCAGAGGCTACCTCCGGGGCAACACGTGTCCCACGGGGTCGGACTTCTCCCCCTTTGTGGGGACGAGCCCCGAGCCTGCCACGTAGCTAGTTTAGTGGCGGGAGTTGTCTTCGGCGCTGTCTGTACACTGGAATTTGCTCTGTTTGGCTAACTTTTTAATTCTTTCTCGGTTTCAACTTATTTTAAAAGTGGTTTTCTACATGAAACATGAATACATGCCTAAACAAAAAATGAGGGTGTCACAAATCTACCCCCCTTAAGTTGAATCTCGCCCTCGAGATTCGTTAGTAGAGAATAGATGAGGGAATTCTGCCTTGATGTCTTCTTCAGGCTCCCATGTGGCTTCAGCTTCGGTATGATGGCTCCATTGTACCTTGCACCATCGGATCACTTTGTTCCTCTTGACCCTTTCCTTTACGTCCAAAATTCGGATGGGGTGCTCCGCATAGGTCAGGTCCTCTTGAAGTTCAAGCTCTTCCATTGGTACTTGCTCCTCTGGTACTCTCAAGCACTTCTTGAGCTGAGACACATGAAACACGTCATGTACGTCGGAGAGGTGCGTTGGGAGCTTTAGTTGATAGGCTACTTCTCCTCCCTTGTCAAAAATCTTAAACGGCCCGATGTAGCGAGGTGCTAGCTTGCCTTTGACGTTGAACCGTCGTTGGCCTCGGATAGGCGATACCTTAAGGTATACGAAGTCTCCTACTTTGAAAGTCAGCTTCCTTCGCCTATTGTCCGCATAGCCTTTCTGTCGTGACTGAGCGGCCTTTAAGTTCTCCCGTATCGTTTGGACTTGCTTTTCAGCTTCTTGTAGCACTTCGGGTCCAAACACCTGGTTCTCTCCGGTTTCATTCCAAAACAGAGGTGTTCTACACCATCTACCGTACAATGCTTCGAAAGGCGACATTTATTGTGGACCGATTGACGAAAACAGCCCATTTTCTCCCTGTAAGGACCAAGTACAACGTTGCACAATTAGCCGAGTTGTACATGGAGCAGATCGTGTGCCGTCATGGAGTCCCGAGGAGGATAGTCTCAGATCGAGGTTCTCAGTTTACCTCTAAATTTTGGAGGAAGCTGCAGAAAGCTATGGGTACACGACTGGATTTTAGCTCCGCCTATCACCCATAAACCGATGGACAAACCGAAAGGACAAACCAAATTTTGGAGGACATGTTGAGAGCTTGCACCTTGAAACATGGGCGTAGTTGGGGTAGGATTTTACCATACGCCGAATTCTCCTATAACAACAGCTATCAAGCTAGCTTGAAGCCCAGATGGAGTCATAACCCGACTGAGTACGTGGCAATCCGACGATGAAATCCATACTGATGTCTTCCCACTTCCACTCGGGTACCTTCAAGGGTTGCAACAATCCAGTGGGTCTTTGATGTTCGGCCTTCACCAGTTGGCATGTGTCGCATAGGGCAACGTATTCGGCTATGTCCCTTTTCATACCATCCCAGCAATAACAAGTCTTCAAGTCCTTGTACATTTTGGTACTTCCGGGATGTATGGAATAGGGTGAATCATGTGCCTCCTTTAATATCATGTCACGGATGTGCTTTACGTTAGGCACACAAATCCTTTTTCCTAGCCAAAGAGTACCCTTATCATCTTCCATGAAATCCTTCTCTATTCCTTGTCGGATCCTTTCCTTGATCTCCTTGATCTCCTCATCCGTTGCTTGGCCATCTCTTATCTCTTGCTCCAATAAAGAGTGGAGTTCCATCACTTCCATCTTGTTCAAGAATCCGAGGTGTAACCGTTCGAACTCCTTGCGTAGTTCGGGTGGTAGCTCACGAACCGTGAGTTGGTGACATGCTCCCTTCCGGCTCAATGCATCAGCTACTACATTGGCCCTTCCAGGGTGATAGTTGATTCCAACATCGTAATCTTTGATGAGTTCCAACCATCGACGTTGCCTTAAATTCAAGTCCGTTTGTGTAAATATGTACTTGAGGCTTTTATGATCCGTATAGATCTCGCATCGATGACCAAGGATATAATGTCTCCAAATCTTCAATGCATGCACTACTGCTGCTAGCTCCAAGTCATGTTTAGGATAATTAAGCTCGTGCTTCTTTAATTGTTGTGAGGCATAGGCTACCACTTGTCCTTCTTGCATGAGCACACATCCGAGCCCTCGTCTGGATGCGTCACAATATATGTCGAAGCTCTTGCTCACGTCCGGCAATACCAAAACCGGCGCTGTGGTTAGCCTTTTCTTGAGCTCCTCAAAACCTTCTTGGCATGCTGGTGTCCATTGGAAGGCTTTTCCCTTCGTTAGCAACTCCATCATAGGCTTTGCTATCTTAGAGAAGTCCTTGATGAAGCGTCGGTAGTATCCAGCCATCCCAAGAAAACTCCGAATGTCCTTCACGTTTTGCGGTTGGTTCCACTTCAGAACATCTCCCACTTTTCCGGGATCAACCGATACCTCTTCCTCGGAAATAATGTGGCCTAGGAACTATATCTCCTTTAGCCAAAATTGACACTTGTTAAGCTTGCCATACAATTGATGCTCGAGCATTTTCTGCAAGGTCAATATCAAATGTTCTTTGTGATCCTCCTCACTTTTTGAATACACCATAATGTCGTTGATGAAAACCATGACGAACTTATCCAAGTACTCCATGAAAACCTTGTTCATAAGGTACATGAAGTATGCGGGTGCATTTGTTAACCCAAAAGACATAACGGTATATTCATACGAACCATACCGTGTTCGAAAGGCAGTCTTGGGTATATTGGAGGGCTTAATCTTCATCTGGAAGTATCCCGACCGAAGATCAATCTTGGAGAACACTCGGGTTCCTTTCGTTTGGTCGAATAGGTCTTCTATACGGGGCAGAGGGTATTTGTTCTTGATTGTCACCTCATTGAGAGATCTATAGTCCACGCACATCCTTTGGGTCCCATCCTTCTCGTCTACGAAGAGTACGGGGGCTCCCCATGTTGACGAGCTGGGACGTATAAAACCCTTCTCCAACTGCTCCTGGATTTGCTTCTTGAGTTCCACTAGTTCATTGGTGGGCATCCTATAGGGTCTCTTTGCTATGGGTGCAGTTCCGGATATCAAATCAATGGCAAACTCAATGTCCCGGTCAGGTGGCATACCTGGAAGCTCTTTTGGAAACACGTCTGAGAATTCCTGAACCACTGGAATGCCGTCCAATGTTGCCCCTTCAACGTGGTTCAAAATTGCCTTTTTGGTTGTTTGTTGGGCTGTCTCACACTCGATACGAATACCGTGCTCGTTTGTCAACTGCACGCTCCTTTCAGCACATTGGATTGCTCCGTTGTGCTTGCTTAACCAATCCACCCCGAGTATTATGTCAAGCCCTTGGGAATCCAAGACAATGAGGTTGGCAAGGAAGTCTACCCACCTTATTTTAAGTCTTACTTTCGGACATACTGTATTAGTCCTCATCTCTCCACCGGGAGAATTAACTAACATAGCACATTTTAAGTGTGATATGGGTAGATTATGCTTGGCAACATACTTGGATGATATGAAGGAATGCGATGCTCCAGAATCAAATAAAATGGTGGCTGGGTTGGAATTGGCAAGGAACATAACAATTATGATGTCCTCAGCCAGTTGTGCTTCCTCAGCAGAGACATGGTTCACGTTGCCACGAGCATAGTACTGCTGTCCACGGTTTCCTTGATTGTCCCCTCCGTTTGGTCGTGGGTTCTGCTTGGGCACGTTGCCTTGCTGTCCAGGGCCTCTCCTCGGGCACTGGCTTGCGAAGTGTCCTGTTTCCCCGCATGCAAAGCATGCCCTGTTGCCTACGGCAGCAGGTACGTTGGGGCGGGGGTTTTGAACAGGAGCGCCCATGTTGGGTCGGGGCATAGGAGGCAAAGGCACACGAGGTGCTTGTGCAACGGGTCGTTGCTGTGGTGGCTGATTAGGGCGGTATGCAGGAGCGGTCGATCCATACTGCGGTGCAGCTGGGGGCATGTACCGAGGTCGTACGTTGCTCCCTTGTCGCTGGTATGGCATCTTCCTCTTGCCCTCTCGCTCGATCTCTCGGATCTTGCTTTCAACCAATATAGCCTTGTCAACCAGCTTCTAGAAGCTCGCGTAGTCATTGTTGAGGAGCTGAACCTGGATCTCATTGTTCAACCCTCTCATGAACAGGTACTGCTTCCGTTGGTCCGAGTTGACATCTTCGGGGGCGTACCGGGACAGTTGCGTGAACTTGTTGAGGTACTCATTCATGCTTCTCTGTCCTTGGTGGAGACCTTCGAACTCCTGTCTCTTGAGCATCATTACACCAGCAGGGATGTAATGAGAGCAGAAACTCTCCTTGAACTCAGTCCAAGTGATCGTCTCCAGGTCGACATGAGCCTTGCTTAGGGCATCCCACCAGTCAGCGGCAGCTCCCATGAGTTGGTGCGACACAAAAAGAACCTTCTCTCGGTCATCGCACTGCACTATGGGAAGCTTCTTCTCCATGGATTTCAACCAGTCGTCGGCCTCCATGGGGTCGTTAGCTTGGGCAAAGGTGGGTGGTCGAGTCCTCATGAACTCTCCCAGTCTGTTATGAGCCGACGGTGGTGGTGGCGGTGGTGCCGGAACGGGGTTGTTGTTGTTGGCCTGCAACTGACCCAAAGTTTGGATCATGGTTTGCATAAGTTTATTCTGCATGGCCATTAACCGTTCCAGGTTGTTCTCACCAGCTCCAGGGTTAACAGGAACTTCGTCGTGGCCATCCTCTTGGTTGCCACAGATGTTCCTTCCTTGGCGGCCGGCGTTTCCTCTCACCATCTATGAGAGAGAACGAAATAGAATAGAGGTTAGAAGGTTAGATGGATCCCCCTTTCTATATGCATCAAGGTGGGTTGGACTGTATATATTAGCCCATATGAGGATGTGAACAAGTGACGAGGCATCTCACACCTCTTTCTACTTATGTGGGTATAGGTAACGCTTGGGACGTCCCACAACTCACACTAAGCACACAATTACAAGCAATCACCACAAGGGCTCACACAACTCCTATTCAAGGCTTATTCAATGGGGGTCCTATATGGCTTAGGGTGATGCCAATCTGTGATCCAACTATGGCTTCTCCTAGGCTTGTATCCTATGTCAAGATAGTTCCAATGCCAATCTATGCATCCTAGGCTTGCATCCTATGGTCAGTGTGGCTTAGCTTACCAATCTGTGATCTATCTAGGTTGTGTGATCTATCCGTGGCAGGTTGATACCAATCTGTGTCAGATACCAATCTGTGATCTATCTAAGCGTGTAACCTACCATCAACCCGTGGCTCTGATACCAATCTGGGACGCCCTCAATTTTGTGGAAAACCACGGAACCGAGAAATGATGCATATGTGCGCCCAGGATGTTCATCACATATGCTCCACAAACTGAATTCAGAATATATATAACCACGAATAACAGAGTTTATTACAATGTCTCATGAGTCTTGGACTCATGCTCACAGCGGAAGTCTTAATCTAACATTGGAAGTCTTTATTCTAGCAGCGGAAGTCTTCTAACTAATGCGGAAGCAAACTATACAGCAGCAGCAGCAGCTCCATCTCTGCTCCATCCCCACAGGCAAGGTTGAGAACAGATTACACGCCTAATGCTCCACTTGGTCTTCATAGTAATCTTCTCCTGTTGCTGATAATGAAATAATAATGCAAGTTTGAGTACAATGATGTACTCAACAAGTGCGGGAAAATATGCTATGTAGCTCACAACAAGGTAGGTATAAAAAGGCTCATTTGTAGAAAGCAAAGTTATTTATCAAAACCACGATAAAACAACAACTTAACTTTAAGTGAACATAATCCCAACATGTATTAAAATACCAACATACCTCCATCACTTTCCATGTCCCAACCAGACATTAATCAACTTCATTCTTGCTCACGAATACCTTCTCGTATTCTCTACCATCTCATGAATACCATCTTGAATTCGCTACCATTTCATCTCATAACCAACTCTGTCTCACACAGAGACTAATCTCGTTGCCATGACTCAACAGTCATGCAACCAATCTTATCACCCGGACTCAACAGTCCCAAAAACCAAACCAAAACCAAACCATAACCAATAACCATAACCATCCCAAAATAACCATCCAACTAATCATGGAAGTTGGCCAGGCGCTCGTGACAGTAAGCTCGGCTATCATGATAGTTTTAGGACTCTACAGAGTTTGCACCTCTTTACCCACAAGTTTGTGATTTTGTCACCTGTCGGCGACTGCAAAACCTCCATTATACCAGTACACAACCATCGGTGTATGGTCAAGAGATCACAAAATAGCCTTTACAAAGGGGCTACTAGATGTATGGACTCACTAAGGTTTCACCGGCAGGCTTGAGTCTCCAATTCTCCCACCCACGGGCCCCCTCTTGTGCCATGCAGTTCCCAGGGCAGTCCTCACTCGACTTTCATTCCCCGCGCCTTCCATGGTCCATAACAATCTAGCAACTTACCTAATTACTCAGCTAAGCCGCACCCATACTTGGACTGTGCTGGCACTGTTATCCTGGCATGTGCTCGCATGAACCGGTCCTTAGATCTACAGCAAGTAAACCACCATCTCATTCTACCTCATTCACAAACCTAGGCTTTCCTAGATCTCCCTCCGATCCATGTTTATTAACAACATCAGTTTCTCATTATCATTACGAGTGCAGTTAGCTAGACACATCTATCTCGCTCCCCAATCCCATGGACTCAGCAAAGCATAAAAGCAGCAAAAACCATACCCGACTCATAAACTTCCCAGGCGACAAGGTTGGTTTAACCAAAACTAGTAAACTCCTATAAAAGGTTTCCCATCATGTTTGACTCAGCACACACACCTTTTCGCAAAACAAAACAGTTTCCCAAAACATAGGATCAATATGGTCAAGGGGCACTTGCTTTGTTATGACGGTTCCTATTGCTCAAAATCTTGTTGTTGTAGTCCGTCGTAGGTAGCTCCCTGAGCTTGTCCTTCTATACATGATCACGCACATACAAGATTCACAACAATCAATATCATGCACAAACTTTAACTAGATGCGATGATGCTTATGCATGTTAATCCTATGATGTAGTTTAGTTGTATGTGTTCTTGCATGGCTTGCATGGGTTTTACAATGAACAGAGTTGTAGAGATCAATTGTGGGCGTGGCGATGATCTTGTCTTTAGATCTAGATCAAACCGATCAACAAGTGATCTGTCCAAGAAAAAGTTTCTGTTCAAAAGAAATCGAAGAACAGATGCAAAGAAAACGCGATGATGTCGTAAGGTAGTATTGGAGACCTACCTTATATTCTTCTTAGTCTCGGTGTCCTTCTCCAATCAGACAGATTGTTGGGGCTCTCTTCCGGCGATTTCTCTCGACCAAACTCCGGCGAAGGGTTTACTCGGCAATATGGGGCTAGGGCTCTAAGTCGTCGGCTCAGGAGGTGGAAAAGAAGTTCGTGGTTTCGGCCAAAGGTTCTGGGTTCTATTTATAATTGGGCGGAAAGAGTTCTAATCTGATTGGATTTTGAATAAGAGTCCTATTCAACTTGTCGTTGAATCATAACAACTTATCTCTAGTTGATTTGGTGCGGTAACATTGTGGAATTCGTGTCGGTTTCCTCCCGTACCGGTATTTCCACGGGTACAGAAGCAAAAATCGATCCAGAACTCGTTACCTCCACGGTGATGAGCTCCGGAAGCTCCACGTGTCCATCGGGCCTGGTCTCCCCCTTTCCGCAGAGACGTGCTCCGGTTGTGCCACGTGTCAAGCGAGCGAGACCTCCCTCTTTCTCAGAGCCGGGCTCCGCGTGCACCACGTATCCTGGCGGTCGGGACCTCCTCTTTATTCGGAGGTGACTCTGGGTGTGCCACATGTCCTAACAGTGCTAGATTTCCTTCCTTCTCAGAGACGAGCTCTGAGTTTGACACGTGTCCAATAGGACCGGACCTCCCGGAGGTGAGCTCTGGAGGTGACATGTGTCCGGTAATGTCGGACCTCCTGGAGGTGAGCTCCGGAGGTGACACGTGTCCGGTAATGTCGGACCTCCCGGAGGTGAGCTCCGAGAGCGACACGTGTCCCTCGTGGCTGGTCCTCTCTTCTCCGCAGAGGCTAGCTCCGGGGAAACACGTGTCCCACAGGGTCGGACTTCTCCCCTTTTGTGGGGACGAGCCCCAAGCCTGCCACGTAGCCAGTTTAGCGGCAGGAGTTGTCTTCGGCGCTCTCTGTGTAAAAGTCCCAAAACTTGTAAATAGAAAATTGAGCTATGAATAAAGTTGAGTTTAAATACAAGAAATGGGACTTGCAAAAACTTTTGTTACTCATGAAAGTGTTGGCATGTGCAATAAAACTCTAAATTCAGTTTGAACTAAGAGGGTCACTTCAAAAAGATGAAGGACATTCTCAAAAGGTGGAGATTCAAACTGTTGTTTAAAAAGTTGTATTTGCAATGGCCAACTCAAAGATCAGAGGGCATATTCATCTCCAGGTTCAAATTATGAGGAAGACAAATTTTGAGAAAATTTGGAGGTTCTTTGATAGGTATATCAAAGAGAATTGTGAATTTTCATTGAAATTTGAATTCAAATTTGAAACTGTGGCACAACTTGTCAAATGGCCAAATGGCTTTTGAATTTGGATCCCTCATAGCTGAATTTGCAATGTGTCAAAATTTGGAGATCTTTTGGGGCAGAGAGGGGCTGTGGGCCCAATTGCCATAGAGGAGGGAAAGACTTAGCACCCAAGTCTTCACTTTCTCTGTTCAGACTCATTCAGCTGACTGAATAACCGGTTCCTGGTTTTCACTCGAAGGCGCCGAAAACAGCACGCGCGCCACCGAGGCAACGCCACCGCCTCACTCCCCCACGCGCGGGCGCCAGAGGTGGTTCACCGGCACTTGTCTTTCCCACCGAGGCAAACACGAAGTCTCTCACTCGAGCTCGCGGTCTTCTTCTGCTCCCGCGCCCGAAAAGCAGCCGCCGGCGACGCCTCTGTTTCCTTCGGTTATCCACCAGCTCGCGTCCTCTTTTGCTCGAGCCGTCCACACAAAAAGGGAGCGCTAACGAGTGTACAAGAGCCTCCACAGCTCGGCTCCGACGTTCCTGGCTCGTGGGGCACCCAAATCATTGATCAACGTGAGATACTGAAGCTCACCGGCGAATGGGCAACTCGGGTCACCATGGGCAGCTCATACCGAGGCTTCTCACGGCTGAGCGAGCACCCTCTGAGACGCGCCGGGACTTCACGCTGCTCTCCCCCGAGTTTCAGCTCGAGCCGTGCAACGTAGCTCGGGAATGTCAAGTTTTCCTCTCGGACGAGGGAAAACTACCCGCGGGTAAGAGTTTCAAGAATCAACGCTTAATTCTCGGTTAGAGTTGTTCATTTTGCGCACACAGGAGCTAGAGAGGATAGGGAACCTTCTTCCTTCGCAACCCTAGCTTAGAAGTGAGCAGTGGCAGCTAATTTCGAGTTCTTCCATCGGCGATCATGGCGGGGGCACTCGGACACACGGTGAACCCCCACTTGCCGCTGTTTCCGAGCAATATTGAGGCCTTGCCAAGCTAGCCTGACCTCCACTGGTGCTTTAGAGCGGATCCTCCGAACCTTTGGTGGGCTAGGGTGCTCGGGCCACGGCGCCGAAGCTTCACCGAGGGGTGCGCATGTCGCCGACCTAGTTCCGAGCGTCGTTAGCTTGTACTGACCCCTTAGATGAGTTGCTCGTCCCTGAAAACCCCCAGGCGGCAAGTAGCAGGCCATGAGATGGCCGGGAAGTCAAGTCCGGCGAGGCCAGCGCCGCGCCGGCGAGGGGGTTGGAGCGCGCGGGAAAAAGGGGGGCGGAAGGAAGAAGAAGCCGCTGGCCCCACTGGTCAGTGGCTGTGGTGGTCGACTGGGATTTGCTGCGGCCACCTGATCTGCTGCGGCTACAGCCTGGGCGGCTGTGGACCATGGTGTGGCTGTAGCAAGGGACTGACACGTATGCCGGTCAGAGTTTAACTGTTCCCGATTCAATTTGAATTACAAATTCAGTTCAAACTTTAGAACCTCCTAACTTTTGCTAGGAAGCTCCAAATTTAGTGATTCAAATTGTGTTGGATTCAGAATGTAAAACTCTATCCAAATATGCAATCCAATTTGCATGAAAACCAATAGAAAATTCTGGAAAATTCTTTAAATCTTTTTAGCAAAAGTATCTTTGAGGGAGTTTGGTTCATCCAAATATCCCCAAATTTTGCCAAGATATTCTTTAGGATATTAGGAGCCTTCTGTAAAAGTTTCAGCTCATTTGGAGTTGATTTAGTTAGGATAATTCTGAAATCATGTTTCTGTATTCAAATGAATACAGAAACATTTTCAGAGAATTTCCAAAACTTGGAAATTCAGTTCTGGGTATTCCTTAGCTCCAAAAATCCTAGAAAACTTCAGGCATACTCCCTGAGCCATGTGTGAAATTATGGTTCACTTGGATTTGCATGAAAGTACAATTTTAATCAGAATTAATTCCTATGCCTAAATGCTTAGGAAATTGTTCTGGGTGATCTAATCAGTGAAACATTCTGAATTTTGGTCCTGAGGACTTTCTTGTGACAAGGAACTCACAAGAAAATTTCCAGCTCCATTAGGGCCCTGGATCAGTAGTGTTCTATTCAACCCATTAGGTGATCACCACCCAAGTGATGAAACCCCACTCATCACTTGATCATAGTGCTTAAAACACACTCAAACCACCAGCCCCAGTGTCATTTTAAATTCTTAAACAGAGTTCCAGTTTTAAACTTGTCTTTAGCACTGGTTAGCAAAAGTTTTAAAATTAAACATGTATGCATATTCATAACGTGTAGTGATAAAACGTGG
Organism: Neostapfia colusana; assembly: GCA_030760725.1. Classification (NCBI taxonomy): domain Eukaryota; kingdom Viridiplantae; phylum Streptophyta; class Magnoliopsida; order Poales; family Poaceae; genus Neostapfia; species Neostapfia colusana. The sequence continues at coordinate 22,255,449 of JASWHV010000006.1, read as the reverse complement.
AAAGTGAAGAAGGAGAAGTTGAGCCTGGATCAAGGAGCAAGAAGGGCAGGAGTTGAACTTCAAGACATCAGCAACTAACCCCATGTTATCTGACTTTAGTCACCTGCAAAACCAAGGCAAACCCCGGTTTGCATTTAAGTTGTTTTCTAAAGTTTTTACTTTGTTCACTACTATGGGTCAAAGTTTGTATGTGCATTAGGTCAAGGATGTTTTATACTCCACTTGCATGACCAATAAGAACCCTGGGATCAAGGGTAGAATGGTTTCATTGCTGTAGAATAAGGCCGTGCTAAATATGCTAGGACATCCGGTAGAAGACGAGTAGTTGGAATCTACTCGCGAGTTATAGTTTAGAATATCATAAGTGTGGTTGGGGAAGGAAGCAAACTAAAGTTTACATTTCTAAAGATGAGACCGGGCAGAGGGGTTAGGAAGCGACAAGACGAGGTCTTGGTCGAGTAGCTCTGCCTGTGTCGGTTAAGGACCGATGTCTGTGCCGCGTCCAGGAGCAAGTATTGAGTTGTGTACCGGATGCTTACTGATATATGGGAACCAGGAAACCGATGTACCAGGTTCACTGGATTGTAGAGGCATACCACATCGTCTCGTTAGACCTATGAGCCCGAGACGGCGCGACCGGTTCTACAGTCTAGTGTCCTGATAAAGGTTCCACATACGACGTAATGAAGGACGCCAGATTACGGTCTTCAGAGACGGGCGTATCTGTCGAGTTATCCGGGTAGTGTTTGATTCGAATCACCGTCCCTCGCGGTTATTGAGTACGCTTGCTCCCATGTTGTGACGTAGTAAATCAACTTGTGTGGAAACAGTTTGCAAAAGTATAATTGCTGCTATGATTATGTTAAGTTGCATGAAAACCATGTTTGAAGTAGAGATAGAGCAAACTAAAGTTATTGTCTACATTGGGACAAGTAACATTGGAACAAAGCGTTTCTTGTTTGATTGTGGAGTTCCACTGTTGCTGGGTGCAAGGTCACTACTAAAATTGCTAAAATCTGAAAGTTAAGGATGAACTCATAGGCGAGTCTTTCCGCAAATTACAGGATAGGTCTTAAGTTACCCTCATGTAGAGTTGCATGCTTTAGGAGAGACGGTTAAGTCTTGCTGAGCCTTTGTGCTCACTCTTGCTATATGAGTGGTTTTGCAGGTTAATCCGATGCTATAAAGAAGGTTGTCCGGTGAGGCTCGAGAACTTCCGAGTCATGTATCACCGGGAGAACCTAGCCGCTACCAAGTCTTCGTGTTGCTAGCGAGAGGAGTCCGCGGGCTGGACCTCTTCTCGGGTGCTTTGTAGTTATTCGACGTGAGCTGTTTATAGGCTTCCGCTGCAGCTATTTTATGTAAATTATTTACAAAGAACATTTGTAAGCTTCCGCTTTGATTTATGTAATACATTGTTCCTTATATGTGTGCTGTTGGGTGCCGCATAACACGGCACCGCCCAATGCGATTCCCGGGCAAGGTGCCCCGTCCCCGTGACGTGATCGGGGCGGCGGGGCCCCGTCAGCATGGTATCAGAGCCGCATTGGTAATAGCGCACGGAATAAGGACCGTATTACGACAAAAACTTAGGATACGGTGAGGAAACGGCATTAGGCCCACATAAGGACTATAGTAGTATATTTATTTAAAGTGGCATGACTAACATATTTGTTATAATTCTGAATTTTGATTATGCAACGACGCACGTACGTTCTGGTAAGCATGGTAAGGAACGCCACCAAAAGCGGTTCAATTTCGGTTAGCTCCCCTGACGAGAAAAGTGGTTCAGGGAAAGGTCTCACAGCTTGGTGTGAGACGTCAATATGAAACTCTTGGACTCTTCATGTTCCTGAGTTCATATGAAACGCTGATCCCTAGTGTGCATTAGGCAAGTAAGTGGAAACCCCATCGTGTGGTCAGTAACGCGATAGTGTGTTCATCTGGAAATAGCCCAGGAGGACATACGCAGCGCTTGCCATCGGCGTGCCCTGCAGGGCAGTAGGTGGTATCTGTTGGGTTGATAACATTCCCAACCGTGACGACCCGTTCATGATCTACTCGGGTTCCCCGTCGTGTGGTGTTGAAACACGATCACGTACCTTGAGACATGACTTAACTCAAGGATGGCCGTATGGCAATGATACGGCCGTTTGTATTTACTTTCAGATATGGAACTGCCTGAAATGAAACAACCTTTGAGTGCACCACTATTGAGTGATCTTCTGCAGGTACTAACCACGTACATATTCCGTGTAGTACACGTGTGCGAGAGACCATCTTAGTGCCACTGATAATACGTATATGCCGGTATAATCCGGGTAAGATTTTCTTTTGGTAAGGTAACGTAGTACCGATATGATTCTTACGGTGCATCGACACCGTACTACACATATAATCCTCTTCCCTATGGAGAAATGATTCATGAACTAACTTTCAACTAAAAATGAAAGTTTGAAACAAGTATTAGTTAATGAACTCTTATTTTGAGCTAAGATTCAAATAAGAGAATTACTAGGCTTCAAAGATTTCAAAAACAGAGTGCTCTGTTTCTGGCAGAAATTCTTGCTGGAATTTAACAGGGAATAACTCTGAGTAGCTTTAACCAATTAAGGTGTATGATACAGTTCTGGAAAGATTTTCAAGTGCTCTACAATTTCTTTGTAGACCTCCAGAGCAAAATCACAAGTTAATTTGGTGAAAAGTCCAGTTGAAGGCAAACTGTTCAGAACCAGGACAGTAGCAAAACCTCTCTGGATCTTTCTGTTTTTAAGCCATAACTTCCTGTAGAAAAATCCTTAAGGAGCCCATGATACACCGTTGGAAAGATACTGAAGTTTGCTACATCTTTGGTATTGAACTCGAATCAAGGATCTGTCGATAACTTGAGTAAAATTTGGAGTTTCTGTAAACTAGTCCAGCTGATTAGTTTAGTGTACTTAAGATTTGTTTAAACATGAATGTGGTTATGCTTTCATAAAGTTCATGACATGTTCATGTTTTACTTATCTTTACTTACTACTGAGATAGAATTTTGAGTGACTCAAAATTCTGTTTCGTGCAGTATGGTACGCACACATCCTCAAATGGAGATTGGAGGTTCAAGTCGAGGTGGGAATGACTCGACTTCATCACAAGAGCCATCGCCAACCGGATTGGCTGAAATTATGGCACAGATGAATGAAACTCTCCAAACTCTAGTTCAGCAAGGCATAAATAGAGAATCTCAACATCACATACCAACTCAGAGCACCTATCTGGATTTCTTGGCGACACAATCGCCGGTATTCTCTGAGGCGGCTGACCATTGTGAAGCAAATCACTGGTTACGTGTCATTGAGTCCAAGTTCGGGTTGATCCAATGTGATGAATTCTCGAAGACTCTATATGCCGCTCAGCAGCTTCACGGCTTTGCTGGAGCATGGTGGGCAGACTACCTTGCTGTACAACCAGCAGGGCATCGTGTCACATGGGCGGAGTTCCAGGCTGCATTTCGTGCTCGTTTCATCCCTGCGGGCATAATGCAAACCAGTCTGGATGAGTTCTGGAGTCTGAAGCAAGGGGGCATGAGTGTTATTGAGTATGCGAAGGAATTCAATCGCTTAGCTCAATATGTCCCTGACTATGTGAAATCAATATCCATGAGGGGTTATCATTTTTATCGAGGGCTGACTGCGAGGCTGCGATGTGAATTGGCTCAAGTTAGCCACGAGAACTTTAATGAGTTTGTTAGCTGTGCTATCACTCAGGAATATTATTCCAATCTCTACCTTAAAGAAAAGAGAGAGAGGGACTCATCACAGGATGAATGCAATCACCTACCTCAGAAGTATCGGTGGGTAATTCATCCACCTTCTGGTCGAGAGGTTCCACAAAGAGTGCAGTCATTCTTGGAGTATGACGACTCGTATACTCCACAGAGGTCTTATTCACCTCCTCTGCAGCAGCAACTTATTTCTCAGGCACCTCAGTATCAACAAGGTGCACCAGAATATTATTGCCCTCAAGAGGTTGAAGATGAACAAGGTGATTTCTCAGCTGAACCAAGTGCTGTCCCACTTCACGTTGACAATGAGCTCAACGTCAATGAAGCAACCGAACCGAGCAGCAACATTGTGTCTGCGGGTCCAGCTCCACAGTGTGATCTTGGGCAGCCAAGAAAAGCTATGTCCAAGGTGGGGACAGTTAATTATGTGTCAGTCGATGATCTTCTAAAGGGAGGACCTGTTCTTGCCGGCAGGTTCACCTTAAATGACAAGCCGGTTGTCATTTTATTCGACTCTGGTGCAACACATAACTTCATTAGCAGGGCGACGGTGATCTGGGATCAGATCTCCACCACTATCACAAAAGGTTCTTACCTTATTCATTCGCCAGGTGGAGACATATCAACTAATGAAGTCGTTTCTCGAGCACCACTTTGCTTGGGTGGAAAAATTTATCCTACCACCCTCATTATTCTCGAAGACCAAGGAATCAATGCCATATTGGGAATATCATGGTTGACCTTCCATAAGGCTGTTCTGGACATCGAGAACAGGAGTGTTCACTTGGACTCTCCACTCCACGGACGTCAAACATTGTATCTCGGCGAAGCGGTTTCCAAAGAATCAGAAGTATGTAATGCCGAGGCGTGCAAGTTAGAAGACATTCCGGTAGTCCGTGAATATCCGGACATGTTTCCCAAAGATCTTCCAGGCTTACCACCTGAGCGCGAGGTGGAATTCAAAATATAGTTGATACCGGGAACCACGCCGATCTCTCGAAGACCATACAAAATGGCTCCGAATGAATTAGCCGAGCTGAAGGAGCAACTCAAAGATCTGATGGACAAGGGGTTTATTCATCCAAGTTCATCACCATGGGGTTGCTCAGCTTTATTTGTGAAGAAGAAGGATGAGACGCTGAGGCTATGTGTCGATTATCGTCCTTTAAATGCTGTGACAATAAAGAACAAGTATCCACTACCCAGGATTGATATTCTTTTTGATCAGCTGGTGGGTGCTAAAGTATTCTCTAAGATGGACTTAAGGTCGGGATATCATCAAATCAAGATTCGCGCGGAAGATGTCCCGAAGACAGCATTCTCGACAAGATATGGGCTCTATGAGTATCTTTCCATGTAGTTTGGGTTGACCAATGCTCCGGCTCACTTTATGTATCTTATGAACTCGGTGTTCATGCCGGAGCTGGATCAGTTCATCGTGGTATTCATCGACGACATCTTGGTCTATTCCAAATCGGAAGAGGAACACGCTAAACATTTGCATATTGTGCTCCAACGACTGAGAGATCACAAGCTTTATGCAAAGTTTAGTAAATGTGAATTCTGGATCAACCAAGTGCCATTTCTTGGGCACATTATTTCAGCAGAAGGCATTGCTGTTGATCCAAGCAAGATTGAACAAGTGCTGAAATGGAAGTCTCCAACATCAGTCCATGAAGTTCGTAGCTTGGGTTTGGCGGGATATTATCGGAGGTTCATCCCGAGCTTCTCAAAAATCTCCAAGCCTATGATGGAGCTACTGAAGAAGGGCATCAAATATGATTGGAGCAAGCCATGTGAGGAAGCTTTTCAAGCATTGGTGAAACACCTCACAACAGCCCCGGTTCTAGCTCAACCGGATACAACCAAGCCTTTTGATGTTTATTGCGATGCGTCCAGCATCGGACTTGGTTGTGTACTCATGCAAGGAGGGCGCATGGTCGCATATGGATCACGGCAATTACGGAATCATGAGCAACATTATCCAACTCATGATCTCGAGCTTGCTGCCGTGGTATTGGCTTTAAAGATGTGGAGACATTACCGATTGGGAAATCTGGTTCATCTCTACACCGACCACAAAAGCTTGAAGTACATATTCACTCAAAAAGAGTTGAATATGCGGCAACGATGATGGCTGGAGCTGATCAAGGACTATGAGATTGAAATTCATTATCATCCGGGCAAGGAAAATGTGGTTGCCGACGCGCTCAGCCGGAAGTCTCATAGTCATAACCTGACCATTGCGCCGATAGAAGAGGAAGAACCAAGTCTCTACTTGGTTCCATATGGAGCTCTACATAATCTAGCTCTCATACCCACAATAAGATAGGAGGTTATGGATGCTCAAAAGAAAGATAAGGGCATGGCTCATATCAAAAGGAGGTTGAAGAATGGGGAGATGAAATTTTTCCGGTTAGATGATGAAGACACCCTATGGTTCAAGGACCGGATAGTCGTACCCCGTGATATGAGGCTGCGGAAGAAAATTTTGGATGAAGCTCACTTATCCAAATTTTCTATTCATCCAGGAAGCAATAAAATGTACCAAGACCTCCGGAAGAAGTTTTGGTGGACATGTATGAAACGTGAAGTTGCATAATACGTTTCAGAATGTGATATGTGTCGAAGAGTTAAGGCCGACCATGTGAAGAAGTCGGGCCTGCTGCAGCCGCTACAAATACAGGCATGGAAGTGGGAAGACTTGAGTATGGATTTCATTGTTGGATTGCCGATGACCTCCCACCACCATGATTCGATTTGGGTAATCGTTGACCGATTAACCAAATCAGTACGTTTCATTCCGGTGCATACCAACTACAGCGCCAAGCAGTATGCAGAGTTATACATAGCACGAATCTTATGCTTGCACGGAGTTCCCCATACCATTGTCTCCGACAGAGGATCGCTGTTCGTGTCCCGCTTCTTGGAACAGCTACACGCATCCTTTGGAACTAAATTGATTTGAAGCTCCGCGTATCACCCTCAAACCGATGGGCAAATGGAGAGGGTGAATCAAATCCTTGAAGATATGCTAAGGGCGTGTGCCATCCACCACGGTAAGAGCTGGGATGATCACTTACCGTTGGCGGAATTCTCGTATAACAACGGTTATCAAACGAGCATAAAAATGGCACCTTATGAAGCTCTCTACGGCCGGAAGTGCCGCACACCATTGAACTGGTGTGAATCCGGCGAGAGGGTAATTTACGGGATTGATCTCGTAAATGAAGCAGAAGAGAAGAGCGGGTAAGGCTTATTCAAGCAAACCTTAAAGCCGCTCAGTCCAGGCAAAAGAGCTATGCGGATAAGAGACATCGTCCTCTGAACTTTCAAGTTGGGGACCACGTATACCTCCGCGTATCTCCTATAAAGGGCATTCACCGATTCGGGGTGAAAGGAAAATTGGCTCCACGTTTTATCGATCCCTTCATCGTCATGGAAAGATGTGGACCCGTGGCATACCGTTTGGAGTTACCGGCAGCCTTAGCTGGAGTTCATAACATCTTCCACATATCTCAGTTGCGGAAGTGTTTTAAAGTTCCAACGGAGATTCTCATGGGAGACATAGCGGATTTGAAGCCGGACCTCACTTATGTTGAACATCCAACCCGGATAATTGATGAAAAGACTCGCGAGACCAGAAATCGAACGCTGCGACTTTTCAAGGTGCTATGGGAAAATCACACGTCCGATGAAGCTACATGGGAGAGCGAGGAATATTTGCAACGCAATCATCCGGAGTTGTTAGAGGCTTATGTTCCGTAGTCGTCCTCCCCGCATTGTCCTTAATCATGAATCTCGGGACGAGATTCTTTTTAAGGGGGGAGGAATGTAAAAGTCCCAAAACTTGTAAATAGAAAACTTGAGCTATGAATAAAGTTGAGTTTAAATACAAGAAATGGGACTTGCAAAAACTTTTGTTATTCATGAAAGTGTTGGCATGTGCAATAAAACTCTAAATTCAGTTTGAACTAAGAGGGTCACTTCAAAAAGATGAAGGCCATTCTCAAAAGGTGGAGATTCAAACTGTTGTTTAAAAAGTTGTATTTGCAATGGCCAACTCAAAGATCAGAGGGCATATTCAAACTCTCCAGGTTCAAATTATGAGGAAGGCAAATTTTGAGAAAATTTGGAGGTTATTTGATAGGTATATGAAAGAGAATTGTGAATTTTCATTGAAATTTGAATTCAAATTTGAAACTGTGGCACAACTTGTCAAATGGCCAAATGGCTTTTGAATTTGGATCCCTCATAGCTGAATTTGCAATGTGTCAAAATTTGGAGATATTTTGGGGCAGAGAGGGGCTGTGGGCCCAATTGTCATAGAGGAGGGAAAGACTTAGCACCCAAGTCTTCACTTTCTCTGTTCAGACTCATTCAGCCGACTGAATAACCGGTTCCCGGTTTTCACTCGAAGGCGCCGAACACAGCACGCGCGCCACCGAGGCAACGCCACTGCCTCACCCCCCCACGCGCGGGCGCCAGAGGTGGTTCACCGGCGCTTATCTTTCCTACCGAGGCAAACACGAAGTCTCTCACTCGTGCTTGCGGTCTTCTTCTGCTCCCGCGCCTGAAAAGCAGCCGCCGGCGACACCTCTGTTTCCTTCGGTTGTCCATCAGCTCACGTCCTCTTTTGCTCGAGCCGTCCACACAAAAAGGGAGCGCTAACGAGTGTACAAGAGCCTCCACAGCTCGGCTCCGACGTTCCTGGCTCGTGGGGCGCCCAAATCAACGATCAACGCGAGATACTGAAGCTCACTAGCGAAAGGGCAACTCGGGTCACCGTGGGCAGCTCATACCGAGGCTTCTCACGGCCGAGCGAGCACCCTCCGAGACGCGCTGGGACTTCACGCTGCTCTCCCCCGAGTTTCAGCTCGAGACGTGCAAAGTAGCTCGGGAATTTCAAGTTTTCCTCTTGGACAAGGGAAAACTACCCGCAGGTAAGAGTTTCAAGAATCGACGCTTAATTCTCGGTTAGAGTTGTTCATTTTGCGCACACAGGAGCTATAGAGGATAGGGAACCTTTTTCCTTCGCAACCCTAGCTTAGAAGTGAGCAGTGGCAGCTAATTTCGAGTTCTTCCATCGGCGATCATGGCGGGGGCACTCGGGCACATGGTGAACCCCCACTTGCCGCCGTTTCCGAGCAATATTGAGGCCTTGCCGAGATATCCTGACCTCCACTGGTTCTTTAGAGCGGATCCTCCGAACCTTTGGCAGGCTAGGGTGCTCGGGCCACGGCGCCGAAGCTTCACCGAGGGGTGCGCACGTCGCCGACCTAGTTCCGAGCGTCGTTAGCTTGTACTGACCCCTTAGGTGAGTTGCTCGTCCCTGAAAACCCCCAGGCAGCAAGTAGCAGGCCGTGAGATGGCCGGGAAGTCAAGTCCGGCGAGGCCAGCGCCGCGCTGGCGAGGGGATTGGAGCGCGCGGGAAAAGGGGGGGGCGGAAGGAAGAAGAAGCCGCTGGCCTCACTGGTCAGTGGCTGTGGCGGTCGACTGGGATTTGCTGCGGCCACCTGATCTTCTGCGGCTACAGCCTGGGCGGCTGTGGACCATGGTGTGGCTGCAGCAAGGGACTGACACGTGTGCCGGTCAGAGTTTAAACTGTTCCCGATTCAATTTGAATTACAAATTCAGTTCAAACATTAGAACCTCCTAACTTTTGCTAGGAAGCTACAAATTTAGTGATTCAAATTGAGTTGGATTCATGATGAAAAACTCTATCCAAATATGCAATCCAATTTGCATGAAAACCAATAGAAAATTCTGGAAAATTCTTTAAATCTTTTTAGCAAAAGAGTTTTTGAGGGAGTTTGGTTCATCCAAAAATCCCCAAATTTTGCCAGAATATTCTTTAGGATATTAGGAGCCTTCTGTAAAAGTTTCAGCTCATTTGGAGTTGATTTAAATAGGATAATTCTGAAATCAAGTTTCTGTATTCAAATGAATACATAAACATTTTCAGAGAATTTCCAAAACTTGGAAATTCAGTTCTGGGTATTCCTTAGCTCCAAAAATCCTAGAAAAATTCAGGCATACTCCCTGAGCCATGTGTGAAATTATGGTTCACTTGGATTTGCATGAAAGTACAAGTTTAATCAGAATCAATTCCTTTATGCCTAAATGCTTAGGGAATTGTTCTGGGTGATCTAATCAGTGAAACATTCTGAATTTTGTTCCTGAGGACTTTCTTGTGACAACAAACTCACAAGAAAACTTCCAGCTCCATTAGAGCCCTGGATCAGTAGTGTTCTATTCAACCCATTAGGTGATCACCACCCAAGTGATGAAACCCCACTCGTCACTTGATCATAGTGCTTAAAACACACCCAAACCACCAGCCCCAGTGTCATTTTAAATTCTTAAACAGAGTTCTAGTTTTAAACTTGTCTTTAGCACTTGTTAGCAAAAGTTTTATAATTAAACATGTATGCATATTCATAACGTGTAGTGATAAAACGTGGAAAGTGAAGAAGGAGAAGTTGAGCCTGGATCAAAGAGCAAGAAGGGCAGGAGTTGAACTTCAAGACATCAGCAACTAACCCCATATTATCTGACTTTAGTCACCTGCAAAACCAAGGCAAGCCCCGGTTTGCATTTAAGTTGTTTTCTAAAGTTTTTAATTTGTTCACTACTATGGGTCAAAGTTTGTATGTGCATTAGGTCAAGGATGTTTTATACTCCACTTGCATGACCAATAAGAACCCTGGGATCAAGGGTAGAATGGTTTCATTGCTGTAGAATAAGGCCGTGCTAAATATGCTAGGACATCCGGTAGAAGACGAGTAGTTGGAATCTACTCGCGAGTTATAGTTTAGAATATCATAAGTGTGGTTGGGGAAGGAAGCAAACTAAAGTTTACATTTCTAAAGATGAGACCGGGCAGAGGGGTTAGGCAGCGACAAGACGAGGTCTTGGTCGAGTAGCTCTGCCTGTGTCGGTTAAGGACCGATGCGTGTGCCGCGTCCAAGAGCAAGTATTGAGTTGTGTACCGGATGCTTACTGATATATGGGAACCAGGAAACCGATGTACCAGGTTCACTGGATTGTAGAGGCATACCACATCGTCTCGTTAGACCTATGAGCCCGATACGGCGTGACCGGTTCTACAGTCTAGTGTCCTGAGAAAGGTTGCCACATACGACGTAATGAAGGACGCCAGATTTGGGTCTTCAGAGGCGGGCGTATGTGTCGAGTTATCCAGGTAGTGTTTGATTCGAATCACCGTCCGTCGCGGTTATTGAGTACGCTTGCTCCCATGTTGTGACGTAGTAAATCAACTTATGTGGAAACAGTTTGCAAAAGTATATTTGCTTCTATGATTATGTTTAGTTGCATGAAAACCATGTTTGAAGTAGAGATAGAGCAAACTAAAGTTATTGTCTACATTGGGAAGAGTAACATTGGAACGAAGTGTTTCTTGTTTGATTGTGGAGTTCCACTGTTGCTGGGCGCAAGGTCACTACTAAAATGGCTAAAATCTGAAAGTTAAGGATGAACTCATAGGCGAGTCTTTCCGCAAATTACAGGATAGGTCTTAAGTTACCCTCATGTAGAGTTGCATGCTTTAGGAGAGACGGTTAAGTCTTGCTGAGCCTTTGTGCTCACTCTTGCTATATGAGTGGTTTTGCAGGTTAATCCGATGCTATAAAGAAGGTTGTCCGGTGAGGCTCGAGAACTTCCGAGTCATGTATCACCAAGAGAACCTAGCTGCTGCCAAGTCTTCGTGTTGCTAGCGAGAGGAGTCCGCGGGCTGGACCTCTTCTCGGGTGCTTCATAGTTATTCGACGTGAGCTGTTTATAGGCTTCTGCTGCAGCTATTTTATGTAAATTATTTACAAAGAACATTTGTAAGCTTCCGCTTTGATTTATGTAATACATTGTTCCTTATATGTGTGCTGTTGGGTGCCGCATAACACGGCACCACCCAATGCGATTCCCGGGCAAGGTCCCCGTCCCCGTGACGTGATCGGGGCGGCGGGGCCCCGTCACTCTGTACACTGGAATTTGCTCTTTTTGGCTAACTTTTTAATTCTTTCTCGGTTTCAACTTATTTTAAAAGTGTTTTTCTACATGAAACATGAATACATGCCGAAACCAAAAATGAGGGTGTCACAGTAGTGTCTAAGTCATCGATTAGATCATGCTTTGCTTAATGTTAATATGCTTCGGTACAAGTCGAGTAGTTGGAGTCTACTCGTGAGTATAAGGTTTGCCACATACGGGATTGGTTCGAGGTGTGAGACAACTTTAGTAAGAAAAATGAGACTAGACAGGGGCTAGGACGCAGCAAGAGGAAGTCTTGTGTGCGTAGCCCTGTCCATGTCAATTGAGGATGGATCCGTGTGCGGCCCCGCTGAACAAGTTTGAATGTACCAAAGCCATATCGGATATATGGGGTCTGATAAACTGATATAACCTAAACCTCCAGGCGTCGAGGCACAGCACACTGATTTTTTGGTGTAGGTTGAGGGCATCCAGGTGGAAATCTGCTAATGGGCATAGAGAGATGCTCCGTGTAGGGAACCTCCTGCTTGTTTTGGTGCGACCGGTTCGACGTTTGTGCTGTTGGGTGAAAGGTTGTCCTTTACGACATCAAGTGAGCCTGCTGTGCAGCTCCGTGGATTGGCGTACGTGAAGTGCTATTCGAATATCCCTGCAGGTGTAACGAGTCGATTCGCCGTCCCTCGCGGTTATGGGTACCGCTTGTTCACTGTGTCGTGACGTAGGTAAGTTATGGGATGTTATGATACAATACTGCTGATATGAATAACTTGTATTGCTACATGTGTGCCACCAAATATTGCTCACTTAATTTCAGATTCATGAACCGTTAACTTGTGGCTAAAAGATGAATTAAGGATGAACTTGTAGGCGTGTCCTTTTGCTGCAAACTTTCATCCTATATCCGAGTATGACTTGCATGTAGAGTTTCATGTGTAGGAGAGTCGGTTAAGACTTGCTGAGCCTTCCTGCTCATGGTTGCTGCTATAAGTGTTTTTCAGGTGAGGAGTACCCCATGGACTCGGGTTACGAGTCCACCGGCGAGGGCTACCCTCCGTCGGGAACCACGGCTGGGTGGGAGCCGTACACGCTGCGCTGAGCTGAGGAGTGCAGCTCGTGTGTGTTGCCCTAGGGCTGGGCAACCAACTTTTGCTAGATAGGTGGCGTGAGATGTATAAACTTAGCTTCCGCTTTGGTAATCCAAATACTAGTTTGTAACTGAAGTCTTGTACTACCTTGTACAATTCATTTTTTTCTTGTACTACGGCTGAGTGAGAGCCGTACACGCTGCGATGAGGCTGAGTGGAGCTAGTGTGGGTTGTCCGTAGGGCTGGACAACCAACTTTTGCTAGTTAGGTGTTGGCGTGAGTTGTATAAAAACCTTACGCTGTAGTAGACTCTGTAGAGGAGTTGTAACTGAAGAGTGTACTACTTTTGTACAAATTCAGCATGGTTTCAATGTAATACTACGTTTCGTTATCGTGTGTGCTGTCGGGTGTCGCATCGTCACCCTCTGTGATCCTAGAATGTATGTATTTCAGTCCGTCACATTCAACTCATGTTTCTTTAGTTGCCTCGATGCATAGGCTACCACTTGACCTTCTTGCATAAGCACACATCCAAGTCCTTGTCTTGAGGCGTCACAATATATATCAAAGCTTTTGCTTACGTCCGGCAATACTAAAACTGGTGATGTTGTCAATCTCTTCTTTAACTCCTCAAAGCTGTCTTGACGCGCTTGTGTCCACTGAAATACTTTTCCTTTCATCAGCAATTCTGTCATAGGCTTTGCTATTTTGGAGAAATCCTTGATGAACCGGCGGTAGTATCCAGCCACCCCAAGGAAACTCTAAACGTCCCTCACATTCTGTGGTTGGTTCCACTTGAAAAGATCTCTCACATTTCCGGGATCAACCGATACTCCTCCTTCGGAGATGATGTGGCCTAAGAACGATATCTCCTTTAGCCAAAACTGGCACTTGCTGAACTTAGCATAGAACTGATGCTCTCATAGTTTCTGCAATGTCAATCTCATGTGTTCTTCGTGTTCTTCCTCATTTTTTGAATACACCATGATGTCATCCATGGAAACCACGACGAACTTGTCCAAGTACTCCATGAAGACCTTATTCATGAGGTACATAAAGTATGCAGGTGCATTCGTCAACCCAAATGACATAATGGTATATTCATACGAACCATACCGTGTTCGAAATGCAGTCTTGGGTACGTCAGAGGGCTTAATCTTCAGTTGGAAGTATCCCGACCGAAGATCAACCTTGGAGAAAATTCAGGCACCTTTCATTTGATCGAATAGGTCCTCTATGCGGGGCAGTGGGTATTTATTCTTTATTATCACTTTGTTAAGAGACCTATAGTCCACAAACATCCTTTGTGTTCCATTCTTCTTGTCTACGAAGAGCACGGGGGCTCCCCACGGTTATGAGCTTAGGTATATAAAACCCTTGTCTAGCTGCTCCTGAATTTGCTTCTTGAGCTCCACTAATTCATTAGCAGGCATCCTACATGGCCTCTTTGCTATAGATGCAGTTCTGGGTACTATATCAATGGCAAATTTAATGTCCCGGTCAGGTGGCATACCTGGAAGTTCATCCGGGAACACATCTGAATATTCTCGAGCCACCGGAATGCTTTCCAATGTCGCTTCTTCGGTGTGGTTCAGCACTGCCTTCTCGGTTGCAGGATGGGTTTCCTCAAACTCAATACTAGTACCGTGCTCACTCGTCCACTGCACGATCCTCTGAGCACATTGAATTACTCCATTGTACTTGCTTAACCAGTCCATTCCAAGTATTATATCAATCCCTTGGGAATCCAAGACGATAAGGTTGGCAAGAAAGTCTACCCCCCTTATTTTAAGGATTACTTTCGGACATACTATATTAGTCCTCATCTCTCCCCCAGGAGAATTAACCAACATAGTTTGTTTCATGTGGGATATGGGCAGGTTATACTTGGCAACATACTTGGATGAGATGAATGAATGCGATGCTCCAGAATCAAATAAAACAGTGGCTGGGTTGGAGTTGGCGAGAAACATACCAATCACGACGTCCTCAGCTTGTTGTGCTTGCTCAGCGGAGACGTGATTCACATTGCCACGAGCATAGTTCTGCTGTCCACGGTTACCTTGCATTGCTCCTCCATTCGGCCGTGGATTTTGTTTAGGTGCATTGCTCGGCTGTCCAAGGCCTTTCTTGGGGCACTGATTTGCAAAGTGTCCCACCTCTCCGCATGAAAAATATGCCTTGTTGCCAGTAACAGCAGGAATTTTGGGGCGATGCTGATTTTGAGCATAGGCACCAATGTTGGGACGGGGCGCAGAAGGCATAGGCAAACGGGGTGGATTTGCAGGGCGGAAAGTAGAAGTGGACGAGCCATAGTGTGGTGCAGCTGGTGACATGAAGTGGGGATGTACATTACTTTCTTGTGGCTGTCCTTGATATGACATCTTTCTCTTTCCCTCTTGTTCAAACTCACGGATCTTGCTCTCCATCACTATAGCTTTGTCAACGAGCTTTTGAAAATTTGCATAATCATTGTTGAGCGGCTGAACTTGAATTTCATTATTCAGTCCTCTCATGATCAAGTACTGCTTTCTATGATCCGAGTTGACATCTTCTGGAGCATACCTTGACAGCTGCGTGAACTTGTTAAGATATTCATTCACGCTCATCCTTCCTTGCCGGAGACCTTCAAACTCCTGCCTTTTAAGCATCATGACTCCTTCAGGGACATAGTGAGAGCGGAAACTCACCTTAAATTCTGACCAAGTGATTGTCTCCTGATTGACATGAGCATTGCAAAGAGTGTCCCACCAACCAGCGGCTGCTCCCATAAGCTGATGTGATGCGAAAAGAACTTTCTCCCTATAATTGCACTGAACAATAGCAAGATTATTTTCCATAGACTTCAGCCAATCATCAGCCTCCATAGGATCATTGGCTTGTGCAAAAGTAGGCGGCCTAGTCCTCATGAACTCTCTCAATCTGTTGTGAGCCGGCGGTGGTGGCGGTGGCGGTGGTGGGGGTGCAGGAACGGGGTTAGGGTTGTTGTTGTTGTTAGCCTGCAGCTGACCCAATGTTTGTATCATAGTTTGCATGAGTTGGTTCTGCATAGCCATCAACAATTCAAGGTTGTTTGCATCAGCCCTGGGGTTGGCATCTTCAGGAACTTCCACATTGCCATCCTCATGTAGTTCGTTGTTACCACGAGCGTTCCTTCGTTGGCGGTTGAAATTTTCCCTCACCATCTGTGAGAGAGTAGAGTAGGAAATAGAAATTTAGATTGATCCCCCAACTACATGCATCAAGGTGTATGAACTAAGTATCTCCTTTTATTAATTTCATCCTATATGAGGATGTGAACACATGCCGAAGCATCTCACATCTCTCCACTATGTGTGGATGTGGACATTCACCAAAGCGTCCCACAACTCACACCAAGCACACAACTCAAGCAATCATCATAAAAATTCAGCACACCACTCTTATTTCAGCCTACTACGTCTAAGTGTTCCAATTACAACTTATTCAATGGGAATCCTAAACTTAATCGTGAGAACCGGTGCTGTTCTCGCCGTGTGACGGGGGTGGTCCATACATGGGCACACGCCATGGTGAGTCGGCAGTCCATGTAGGGATAGATGACGCTGGTGCTCCATTTGTTCCCACGTTGGCACGAGCCTCCTCTTGTTTTTCTAGCAATTACAACTTCTTGCGGAGGTAACGGATCTCTTCTTGTGCGCTTGCGTAGCGGTTCCCCAACTCCACGAGAAACCTCTGAGACTTATAAGCAGCTTGTGGGTTGGAAAGAGCCCCTCCATGGGGTCCAATTATCTCTCTTGTACCACTCTTCCGATACGGGTGCAGCCCAAAGGTAGTGTTCTCAAGCTGCTCATGGAAGGCGTAGCACAGTCCGGTGAGTGCATCCCATGCAGCATCATCAATAGCTTCTGCCCTTGTAGCTCTCCAAGTGAGTGTGAAGTGCCGTGTGACAACCCTACTGTTAGATAGGATAGTTACTTCAGACTTCCACTCTTCATGTCCGAGACGAGAGACTTTCTTGAGGAGATACTCCGGATATAGGCTGCTGCAATCAATGAACTCTCTATGCTCCTTGGATATGTGTCCTCCTTCCATCCCGTCGGACCGGAATTCTTGAACTGAACGGTTGGCCCGTTTATCACCTTCATTCTCGGCCTCAGCAGGGGGTGGATCCTCTTCGGATTTATCTCCTTCCGACATAGCTTCATGAGGCTCCGCTGGGTGTAAACCTGCGTGAATTCCTCCTAAGGTGTGTACCAATGCTGCTGTTCTTGTGGATCGTCTTCCATGTCTTCTTCGATCGGTTCCACCTCTACTGGATCCTCTTCCTCATGCATAGATCTATGGACTTCATCTTCCTCATGGGGTTCTATCTTCACCTCCTCTCAATATGGTCCATCGGACACCTCAATGGGGTTAAGTGCACACCCATGTGGCAGTGGACGAGTTCTCATGTGTGCTGTGCTCCTAGTCACCGGCATCTATAAGTAAGACATAAGAAACTTTAGAGAAGAAGGAAATAACTCCAAAATTTCAAAAGCTATGAAGAAAGAAAACAGAAAGTGTGGCTGTCCACAAGAAAAGAAGAAAAGAGGAGCTGAAAATAGCACTTTGCAGTGGCTGAGTTGACAAATAAAGTGCAGCAGCAAGCAATTTTCAAAAATAACAGTTTAGAGGGGTATTCCTATGTGATTTAGAGTGTCCATTCTACCTAGGCTTGCGTCCTATGATCAACATGGCTCTGATGCCAATTTGTGACACCTGGTTCCGAAAATGAACCAAGTGAATGCATATGCGTGCTCAGGATGTTCATCACACATACACAGCTTTATCACAAACTGAAATCAGAATATAACCACGTACAAATGATGGTTAAGTACTTTATTACATTGACTCATTGTCTCACTCATGAATACCTAACTTATTCTTGCAGCGGAAGACTCTAAACGACAGCGGAAAATGACTAAGACGATGGGGCTCCACTCTAACTCCACAGGCATGTTGATGGTAGTGTGCACGCCTAGTACTCCACCTGTTCCTCGAAGTATTCTTCTCCTGTAGCTTATGTAGATGTGGGAATGCAAGGGTGAGTACATGTCGTACTCAGCAAGTGCGGGAAAGTATGACATGTAGCTTACATCAAGGTACAGAATAAATAGGTTCATTGCAGCAAGCAAATTTTATTTCACAAACATGGTAAAACAAAAACTATTTCTAGGTGAGTTAAATCCCAACATAACCAAGCAATTCATCAACATTCCTCATCATAATTCACCATTATCAAGCCTCAACCAGCCAATACTCTTTCTCAAGTTCATCTCATACTCATAAATATTCATAACCATCTCATTTTCATAGAACCGAAACCAAATTCATTGTCATGACCCAAAACAGTCCCAAAACTAATCCCAATGACCATACCCGAATAACCATCCCATGTTTTGCCTCTAATCATGGAAGTTGGCCAGGTGCTTGTAACCGAAAGCACGGCTATCATGATAGTTTTACACTCTGCAGAGGTGGCACCATTTTACCCACAAGTTCGTGATTTCGTCACCCGTCGGCAACTAGAGAGAACTTCCATTATACCAGTACACAACCATCGATGTATGGCCAAGAGATCACAAAATAGCCTTTACAAAGAGGCTACTAGAATGTACGGACCCACTGAGGTTTCGCCGGCAGGATCGAATCTCCATTCTCCTACCCACGGGCCCCCTCATGTGTCATGCAGTTCCCAGGGCAGTCCTCCTTGACTCCCATTCCCCGCGCCATCCAATGGTCCATAAGAAGCTAGCAACACAACTAATTAGTCATCTAAGCCGCACCCATATTTGGCCTTGTGGTGGCACTGTTTTCCTTGCATGTGCTCGCATGAACCGGTCCTTAGATCTACGGCAAGCAAACCACCATCTCATTAAGCAACATCCACGCACCAAGCCCACCTAGATCTCTCTGATTCCATGCTCATTAACATCATCAAGTTCTCATTATCTTTATTCTCATGAGTGCAGTAGCTAAACAAGTTTTATTTCAGCTTCCCGTATCCCATAAGTTAAGCGAAGCAAAAAGGAAAAACGACCATAGCCGACTCTTCAGATTTCCTGGCAACAAGGATGGTTAACAAAACTAGTAAACTCCTATAAAAGGGTGTCCCGTCAAGTTGACACAAGCATACAAGTTTAGCAAGCAAAACAATTTCAAAAACATGGGATCAATATGGTCAAGGGGCACTTGCCTTGCTCCCGTGGTTCGTGTTGCTCAAGTGTTTAGAAGTCTTGGTGCTGTAATTCCTTGTAGACAGCCTCTTGAGCGTGTCCTTCTACTCACAACCACGCACATACAAAATTTACAGCAATCAGTTATCATGCACAAACTTTACTCAAGATGCAATGAGGTGGATGAATGCAATTCCTATGGTGCAGTTTATAAAAATCAGTTTCCACGTGTTCTTGCAAGTTTTGGTAGGCTTCCATGGGGTTTTATGATGAACAAGGCTGCTGGGATCAAGTTTGGACGTGGTTATGATCTTGACACAGCTTGTAGATCAATTCCACCGTCAAAAATTGACCAAAACTTGGTCTGTCCACAGGCAGAAATTTCTGCTCCCAGGGGGTGGAGAAAACGGGTGCGTAGAAACAGTGGCGACGTGGTAAGAGGGGTAACAAAAACCTACCTCACTTCTTCCTCCTCTCTTCCTTGCGGCAGGGTCTTCTCCTTTGCAATGGCAGCAGCTGGAGATTTTCTTGGAGAATTATGCAGCTGCGGCTAGGGCAGAATGTCGGGGGCTTCTTCTTCGGCAACGGCGAGGCGTGGCAGAGCTTTGAAGGCAGCTAAACTTCAGCAAGGGGTGGCGACCTGAGCTTGGCAGCAGGGGAGGGCGACGGCCAGGGATTTTGGGGCTAGGGTGGCAGCTAAGCAAGGGGCGGTTATTTACAAGAGGGGAAAATAGCTAGGGAGGCTAGTATTTTAGCAACTCAATTATCCAAGAGCTGAGATTTAATTTTAAAAGAGGTGGGAGCTAGATGCTGTGATTTTATTTTTTATTTTCCACCGATGGCTGAGATTATTTGGGAAAATAAAAGACCACAAAAAAAACAAAGGGGGCGGCTAGGGTTCCCCCCTTATGGGATACGACCAAGGAGGAGGGGGGCCCACTAGGGTTCCCCCCCTAAGGCCTCCTTTGGTAGTCTGGAATCCCGGAGGGATTCTGGTCGAATCCAAGGGGGTAAAATCCTCGGGCTAAAATTTCCCTGGGTGGAAAATATGTGCACTTGGCAATCTATCTTCCCGGTCCAATCCCCACGGGAACACTGGGCTTTCTTCCCTGACCTCGCGAGGTCGGACAGAAAATCCTCGACTCCCACACCGTGCCTCTCGCCGCCTCCGCATCCCCCGCCTTGCGCTGCTGCATCCCTCGCCACCGCCGTCGTCTCCAACTTCCTCTAGCTCGCTAACGTCCAGTCCTCCACTAGTCGCCTTCCCATCACCGGTGCCTCCCCTCCCTAGCGACCTCCACATCCATCGTTCCCATCGCCCGAGCGAGACCCGAGCTTGACCGGCGCATTCTCCTCTATGCGAATGTCGCTTCCTCCTCGGTCGTCTTCTCTGCTATGATAAGATCTGGCCTTTCCAACCACCTCGAGGTGATGGTTCAGCAATGGTGTTATATAGGCTACCGATGTTGTTGGTTTCAACAGTTTTCCCAGATGCAATGTTTTTTGTTATCGTCAGATCCAGACTGTCATGCATGTCATTTTGGGCATCACTAATCGAACACTACCGCAAGTAGCTTTGTGCTTGTGCTGACCAAGAATAAAGAAGGGTTTCCATGGTGCCATTTGGGGCAGATTAGCCTCTTGGCAGTAAGATTCGAGCATTCGAATTGCATGCCCGGTGATTCTTCTTAATTGATGATGTGCATACTTACTTGCTTGTCCTGCTATTTTTTAATCCTACAAGCGATTTGTAGCCAAAAAATGTTAATTCAAATATTTGATTCACCTCGCTGGTCAGAATCAATGAAACTATTTCTTCTTTTCTAGCATTTTGCATTGTTCTTGTTTGATCTAGGAGCATATTAGAATGATGGCCAGTGCTGATGCACTTCAAAGTAAAAGTGTATTCTTTGGTTCTGACATGTCTATTATGTCATTTGTTGGTTGGTAATTTTTATCCAGATTGGAGACGAGGAAGGCAAGAAGAGAAACAGGAGGCATGACATAGGAGGACTGCAAGATTCGTATCTATTCGTCGCCTAATCTGCAAAGTTATTATGATGTCTCAATTTTGTGCTTTGATATCAAAATAATGAATGTGTTGGATATTCTAAACTAAGTCATGCTGATTTTGGTTAAAACTGAACTAGAGAACGATCTGTGCAACAATATGAACAGAGTTATTTGGCAGTTAAAACTGAACTAGGGGAATGATCTGTGCAGAATTTTAGTGTTTATTGCAGAGTCATGCTGATTTTGGTGGCTGAAAGTGGTCTTCTCCTCCTCCTCCTCCTCCTCCTCCTCCTCCTCCTCCTCCTCCTCCTCCTCCTCCTCCTCCTCCTCCTCGGACTAGTCCGTCCATGGACCGGACTAGTCCGGTCAGCTTACTGGAATGCAACCGGACAAGTCCGGTTTTAGACCGGACTAGTCCGCTCATGTCTCTGTTGTCCTCTTTAGAGGACTGCGGACTAGTCCATCCACGCGACAGGACTAGTCCACTGAACTTTCTGGAACCCACTTCACATAGCACGGGACAAGTTCAGTTTATGACCGGACTAGTCCGGTTGACCCACTGGAGGTAGACCGAACAAGTCCGATCATATACCGGACTAGTCCGGTATTAGGTTTTACAACGACAACCTTTGTGGAAACCATATAAATGGGTGATCCACGACCTTCCAACCGAGAGACACGACTCATACTGCTAAAAACTCAAACCCTAGCGCCGCCACCTGTCCCAAGAGCCCAAAAACACATCTCCCCACACATCTAAGGTGCAAAAAGGTGAAAATCAATCAAACACTTGGATTTGGGATTGGGAGATCGTCGTTCCTTCGTTGTGAGCTCTTGAGGTTTGATCTCTCTACACTCATATTCTGCATTGTAATCTCTTTGAGTGTATTTTGATCGCTTTCTCATTGTAATTCTTGTGGAAGCCCTCAACGTGTGAGGTTGCCCCACAAACTCGGTGATTACCCGTGCTAGTGGAGTCAAGTCGGCCTTGTGTGGTGACTTGAAGAGGGAAAGGGTTAGAGACCCGGCTCTGTGTGAGCCTCCTCAACGAGGACGTAGATCTCTTGGTGAGATCGAACCTCGGTAAAATATGTGTCTCGCATGCCTACTTGTTTTTTTGTTGATTATAACATCTAGTTGCTAAACTTCATAATTTGAGTTGCTAAGTCTCATTCACGGGCATAATCACACCTCACATTGTAAAATCAAAATAGAATAATTGTTGTTCTTATTTCCGCTGCTAAACAAGTTAATTCTCTGCACAACACTTATACAATCTACACACTTCAGGCACACCGGACTAGTCCGCTCACACAACCGGACTAGTCCGGTCAATCAAGTTTTTGACAACTACTTTAAGTGTGCAGGAAACTCTATAAGGCCTATTCACCCCCCTCTAGGCCACATTCAATACCGGCTGGAATTACCAGTGACACTCTACGGTGTGCACGACATCTTCCACATATCTCAGCTGAAGAAGTGCCTCAAGTTTTCAACCACAGTCCAGCTGGGAGACATCGAGGAACTGAAACCGGATCTCACGTATCGGGAGGAACCGGTTCATATCATCTACGAGAAGGCCCGAACCACACGTAACCAGACGTTTTGGTTCTACGATGTATTTTAGAGCAATCACTCCGAAGATGAAGCGATGTGGGAAAGCGGGGATTTTCTTTGCTCCAATTACCTAGAATTTTTAACGTCGCATATCCGGTAATTCTCCACCATCCTCTCTCTATTTTTTCACCTTATAATCTCGGGACGAGATTCTTTTAAGGGGGGAGGAATGTAAAGGACCAAGATTTTGGCTTGCTAAATATGTTCATCACTCACACACCTCAGCTCATTTGTAGCAATCACATGAACATCATTGAAGAGCATGTAACCACCATCAAGAGAATGATTAGAGGAAGATCTCACAGAATCCAAAAGTAGGATTTCCCACATGTAAGCATAAGAGGATGTGCTCACAATTAGGACCCAAACATTCTTAGTAATGCTCATGCCAAGTTTCATGCAAATCTAAACATTTTGGGGTACTTTTGGATACAATTATTAAAAGGGATAGTTTGAATGTACATTCAAATTCAAACTACTTCCAGCATATGAATTCAAAAGAGGGATTCATATTCGCACTCAACACATTTTTCTGAACTACTCCGTCAAGTTTCATCCCATTTGGGATTGATCTTGACATGAGCTAGTTGGATAAAATTCAAACTGAAATTTGAATTTCAGATTTTCATATTTGATGCAATTCCATTCAAACCACTCTAAAATTTGAATCATTCAAATCCAAAATCCTATTTTGTGGTTTGATCAAACTTCAAAGGGCAGGAGAGTCACACAAATTCGTAACAGTGGAAAAATTGAGTTTCTGAGGACAAAATTTGAAATTTGGCCCCACTGTCAGCCACACACCGAGGGGAACCGACTGAACTTGGTTTGCCTGGTTTCCTGCGCGCGTGTGTGCGGGCGCCACGACGAGGAAGTGCTGCCAGCAGCTTCTTCCAGTCTCTGGCCAACAGGCCATGTCCCCAGCTTCTTATCCCCGGAGCACCCAACGGCAAAAGAACATTTCTCCACTGCTTCGTCGCTCTCTCGCACAGAAACAACGCCACACATCGCCGCTCACACGAGCTCGCACATCCCCCATTGACCAGACAAACCTGAAGGTTTCACGTCAAGCTGAAGCCATAAACGGGATCACTTGACTTCCCTCGACGTTCTCGATGCAGCCCCGAGCTGTACCTGGCAATCTTCTTCCTCGGGACAGAGGAAAGCCGCCGGCGGTAATCTTCTTCACCCGGCTGAACCACAGTTTCTCCGGCTCGGACCAACCATCACAGAGGTTAGCAACCAACCCTAGTTTGTCCTCCTAGACATGGTTAAGCTAACTCAACACCGGTGAACCGGAATTCCAGTTTTTGCATCGGCTAGGTTATAGAACTCCGAGAACCAAATCGGAAAATTCGTCACCATCGCTTGATCATCCAATTTTCTGGTTTAGCTAGAGCTAGTAGAGCACCTTACGATCACCCATGCCGAATCCTAGCAAAGATCATCCATCCAGTGAGAGTAGCACCGTGTTTTCACCGCCGCTGGTGAAAAAGCTTTGGGTCACCGGTGAAGTCTAACTTCCCTGCGATCTCAGGCCAAGAGGGGGGCAGGGTTATCTTCCCCATGACCCAGTGGTGCTGTACAACCCCTCAATTTGTCGTGTTCGCCACCGAGCTGCGGTATCACCGTCGGACCCGAACGTAGCTCCGCCGCCACCGTCGCTGATGAGTTTTCCGGCTGTAAGGGCCCAAGTTTTTCACTTGCTAAAAGTGTTCATCACCCCCACACACCTCAGCTCATTTGTGGTAAATTCATGAACACATTTGAAGAGCAAGTAACCATCACCAATAGATAATTAGAAGATGAACTCACAAAATGTAAAACTGGTATTTCCCACATGCATCATATAAGAGCTGAGCACATGATTAACTCCTAAACTTTATTAGGAATGCTCTTGCCAAATTTCGTACAAATCCAAACCTCTTTGAGGTACTTTTGGATACAATCATTAGAATGCTAGTTTGAACTTCAATTCAAATTCAAACTCCTTTCATTCCATGAATTCAAAACGGGGATTCATATTCACACTCAGCACATTTTTATGAGCTCACACACCAATTTTCACTCCATTTTGAGTTGACCTTGACATGAGCCATTTGGGCAAATTCAAACTGAATTTGAATTTCAGTTTGCCATTTGAAGCAAAATCATTCAAACCAACTTCACACTTTGATTTATTCAAATTCAGAGGGCCAAAATGTGGTTTGATCAAATTACCAAGGACAGGATGGTCACATTATTTAAGAGCAGTAGGGCATTCAATTTTTGAGGACAATTTGGAGCTATGGGGCCCTCCTGTCAGCACACAAATCAACTGAACCGCCTCACAGCCGAGTGCTCGGTTCTTCGGGCTTCACTTGCGGACGCCATGGCGACCGAGCTCCGTGCCACCACCTGCTCCCCAATCTTTGCAACTGAGCAGCGCCACACCTTCTTATCCGGCTGCCCGATCGTCCCCTGGACCGTTTCACTCGAGCACCGATGCCCTCGCACAGAGAATCAGCCGCCACACTCATTATTTTGTGTGCCGATCACCTCACTGGCGAACCTTCGCTCTCGCGCACCTCATGCTGAACTGAGGCCGCAAGAAGGAGCGCAAGACCCGTCTGCACCTTCTTGACCACCGGCAAGGACGCCTTCTCGTGCAGTTTCTGAACCCCGACACGTTCTTCATCCCGGTTGCCGAGTTCTTCGGCTTCCACGCCAACTCATCGCCCCGGTGATGTCGTCCACCTTCCGAGCTATCTCTTGACCTCAGAGTTATGTGATAAGCTCTACTAGAAGTCTTCCAAGTCTAGAACCCTAGCATTGACCTCGCTGGCTGGAATTCGAGGTTTACCGCCGGTTGGTTCTCTGAACCGTAGCTAGAAAAACTAGAAATTCGTCGAACACACTTAGTTAGCGAGCAACTGGGTCTAGAGGAAGGTTCCTAGGCCTGCTGCGATCATCCTCGAGCAAACCCCGAGCCAAACCCTCACATATAGCTTCGGATTGCTCGGAAATCCTTCATCGCCGGTGAAAACACCTCGAGTCATCGGTGAGGTCGGTATTGCGGCCGTTTTCACTGCTATCTGGGTTCAGATCCTTGATCCCCGAGTCCCACCGGTGCTGTAGGAAGGAACAGCTGAGAGTTTGGGGCTTTTCCGAGCTCGGGCTACGTCGCGCGAAGTTGCTCCGCTCGGTGCACCGCCGGGAGCTACTTTCTGGTAACCGTCGACCACCGCCGACCCCACCAGCGTGTTCCTCATGTCGAGCTAGGCCCTAACGGCAAGTTTCGTGAAGCTTGGTTCATGGGATTGGCCGGCGGCGAGCTTCGCCGGAATGCGCCACCGCGGGGCCGTCGGGTGGCGTGAGGTAGATGATGAAAGCGGGTCCCAGCTGTCAGCCTGTCTGGAGTGCGCGTGCCACGTTTTAATTTAAACAAACTGGCGGGTCCCGCTGTCAGCGGCTGAGTCAGCGAGGGAATTGATCCTCTGTAGGAAAATAAATACGAAATACGACTCCAACTTTAGAAATCCATAACTTTGGCTACGATTATCCGAATCGAGTGAACCAAAATTTTTTGGATTCATATCTCTGAGCACTTTCCAGCAAAACAAGTTTCACTCCATGAAACCCATTATTTCTCCAGAATCAATTCTCCAAAGTTTGAACTGTTGGGAATTTTAACTGGAGATTCCTTTTATGGAAAATTTTAAAATTTGGCCAGGATGTTCATTGTAATATCCCTGAGTCACATAAAAATTTCATATCCATCCTAGCTCATTAAGTTTACTTAATTATGAAATTAAGTGAACTGTCCCTGAGAAAATAAAAAATGTACAGAAACATTTTTCAGAATTTTCTCAAACTTAATTAGCTCACATATTATTCTAGGATTCTCCAAACGAGATGAAACCAAATCCATTAGAACCGTCTTAAACTCTAGTTTCCAAAAAATCATGGCTTGATCTATGAAAATCCCTAGAAAACCTTAGAAGCTCTAATTAGGGTCAAATACACATTCATTTGTGCAGGGCTCAAATGAGCTTTGCTTAAATGAAATTTGGCTAAGTCTCTGTTTTGGTTGTCACCAAACAACCATAAAAATTTCAGAGTCAGAAGTGTTGTCCAGTTAGACTTATAGTCTTTATAATCTCAAATCATGTTTAAATTTGACACGCATTGTATTTTTATTTCG
Source organism: Neostapfia colusana (assembly GCA_030760725.1). Taxonomy (NCBI): domain Eukaryota; kingdom Viridiplantae; phylum Streptophyta; class Magnoliopsida; order Poales; family Poaceae; genus Neostapfia; species Neostapfia colusana. The sequence goes on along the minus strand of JASWHV010000006.1, from coordinate 22,228,581 downwards.
TGTAGTCGCTAAGGTCGAGGAAGACCCGGAGATACTTGATTGTATCCCTCCAGAAGAGAGTTTACTCGTCGACCAGCAGCAATGCAAGCTCCAGTTTGCATTAACCTACTTTTAAAGTTTATTGTTTTGATCACTTACTTTATGCAAGTCTTATGATGTGCATTAGAGTCTTGAATTGAAACCCACTTGCATAGCCAAGAAAACCAGGGATTTTGGGTTTAGGATTGGAACCTCGAGTAGCCACTGAAATGCTCAAACGGTATAGGATTCGGTACAAGTCAAGTAGTTGCAACTACTCGCTAGAATAGGCTAGAGACACACCACTCGGTTTGAAATATAGACAATGAATCACATGGCAAGAAAATGAGACCGAGCGAAGGGCAAGGGCAGCAGGACTTTGGGACCTGGGTTCCATAGCTCTGCTTGTGTCGATTGAGGACCGAGCCGTGTGCGGGCCTGTTGAACAAGTTAGAACTGTACTGTAGACCTACGGGTTATATGGGAACCGAAAAACCTATGTAATTCGGGTAGCGATATGTTGAGGCATTGCTTGTCCTCCAGAGGGTAGGTTGAGAGAAGCGAGGTGTAAATCAGCTAGCGGGCACCGAGGATGCTCCGCGTAGAGACCTCCTGCTCCAGACGATAGGACCGGTTCAACACATGGCTAACGGATGAAAAGTGGTTGCGTACAACGTCCGTGATGGTTGCTGAAGGCAACATCGAGTACGGGCGTATGTGACAGGTTATTCGGGTAACCTTACAGGTGTAAATCGATTATAATCGCCGTCCGTCACGGTCAGTGAGTACCACTTGTTCACTGTAGCGTGATGTAGAAACAACAGGCTAGCGTGGTGTGTGTGCTAGTAGGAATATGTTCTCTTACTGAACGTGAATCTTGTTGCTTAGTCTACGCCCGCGAGTGTAGACTATAACGTTATTTTGTTGTAACTATGTTTACAAATAGTTTATGTAATAAAATTTAGCTTCCGCTTATCGCCTTTTCTGTGCATTATCCGGTGCTGTCCATCGCAGCACCCCTCAGCGAGATCCTGGAAAGTCAGGACCGTCGGGTCCTCACATCGTGGTATCAGAGCTTTGTTGAGGTTTAACGCACTTAAAAAGGCTAGATTTTTGAAAACTCGGTGAGGAACGAGTTAGTAGCCCACATAAGCATGTTATTAGTGTAGAGAAAGTGCCAACACTAACCTAATTGCTATGTCGGAAAATCATGCATCTCAGGACTTATTATGTCTTGGAGGTGCATGTAAGAGCTGTCCACCAGTGTGCACAAGCTAAAGGGTGGAGCCTCATGGGTGGCAGGTAACCCGGCAAGTTTTGGTATCCTCTACAACTCTTCATGTCGTTTGGGGTATTCGAGCAACGCCAGTCCCCAGCGTGTTACGTGCAAGTAGGTAGAGACCTCGTCATGTGGTTGGTAACATGAACATGTAGCTCAAGGCGTGTTGGCCTTGAGAACACCCGTGCGAGTGACGACGGACGGGTGTATGAAACTGTTATGGAACCGGGTTCAGTGTGCAGCTGAGCCTGATGATTGTGTGAGTTTATGCAGGTAGTCTAACATCAAATCGGTAGATGAGTAGCATACGTGTGCGAGAGTCGTTTAGTGTCACTGAATAACGAAGCCGTCTTTTTCCGGTATAAGGTTTTCTTTGTGAGGAACGCAGTACCGGCATGTTGTGGTAATGCTTCGATGTCACACTCCACTAAATGATGAACATCATTGTAAAAATTGAAAATTTTGATTCAGAGCACTAAAATCTTATTTTAAACTCCTTCCCTTGATCAGAATTTCCAAACTAAGCAAGTTTCAACTTATGTGATATTAGGAACAGAGTCCTCTGTTTTTAGCTGAAATAATGCTGAAGTTATACAGAGGTTAGAGGTTGAGTTCTTTCGACGTTGGGGTCGTATGATACATTCTGGAAAGCTTTGGAAGACTTCTACAACTTTTCGGTTGATGTCCAGAGGTGTTTCATTCCTTAACTGGTCGAAAAGTGCAGTAGAGTTGAAACTGTCCAGAAAACAGGGCAGGGCAAATACTCTCTGTAACTCTCTGTAAAATGAGCATAACTTCCTGCCTAAAAATCCAAAAATAGTAAATGATGTAGTTATGAGAATTTCATGAGGTATGTTATAACTTTGTAACAGAAAGTTTAGTCAAATTCGGTATAGAATTAACTGAAATTCTTAGATTAAATCAGTACCTCGAGCAGGGAGGTGCTGCCCAGTTTTCTCCAGAAATTCTGTCAGCTTTGACATCTCATAACTTTTGAACTAGGATAGATCTGAGGGCATACAAATACATTATGGAAAGCTATTGAAGTTAAAGTTAACTTTGATGTTGAACTCCAGAACTGATTTTCCCCTTAATATGGTCTAAATCTGGCTAAAAAGGAAACTGGTCAGTGCTGTCAGTTTGGGCAGGAGACCAGAAATCAAATTTGTTCTAAGTTTAATTTATGTTTCCATGTTTTATGAGTTCAATGACATGTTTTATGTTATAACGCACTGATTTACTGTTGAAATGAATATTTGACCTTTTTCAAATATTATTCTACAGATGGAAGCGGATAAACAATTGGAGAACGGATGGGTGGTATCTCACTGTTCTCAACGCAGCGGGTATCCAGATTTGTTGAAGCTGATGCTTCAATATTTCGGATATGTGGAGACGCCACGGTTCCTTGCCAAGAAACAAGGCGAGGAGGGGAACAAGACATATACTATTCATGTTGATGTTCCAGCAGGCCCCATGCCACCGGGTTGGGCACCGTTCACCGTCACAGTGAAAGGGAGACACCCGGAGGACATGTGGCAAGTGGCATCCGGCGACACCATGTCGCGTTTCTGCCAACTACACGTGAGAGCTATGGAGGGTACTCCATACACGCTTGTCCCAGTGGAAGGACGAGCTAACCACGTGTGGTGGGAGTGGTATTTTGTGGCGACTGATCCGAGTTGCCCAAGATACATTTCAGCGGAGGCGAACCTCAGTCTGCATCTGACGGCAGGGAAGAACGTGATGGACAGTCAAGCTGTTCATATGGATAAACTTGCCATGGAGCTCAAGGAGAGCACCAGTCACCATGACCATTTCGAGAGTGCCACAACGCACTCCGTAATGTGGTTCTCCCGACAATAAAGCGAATGAATGACTAACATAATTAGTTGTGTCGGCTGAAGAAGCGCAGCATGCCGCAGAGCAGCAGAGAGGGAGGAGGTCCTCCCAAAAAATATAGGATGGTGTATCGCACACCATCGGGGCAACGCTGGCAGCCACCACAGCGACCGATGCAATTCTGCAATCAGCTGTATCCACAGCCGGCGTTCCGACCGGCATTACCAGCACCTTCGCAGCAACAGCAGCAGCAGCGGGTGATGCCTCGTGCGTTTGCACCTCAGCAGCGCATGCCAGGCTTTCATCCCCCAAGCACCGTCCAGCCACCGTACACATGTTTCAAGTGCAGTCGCCAGGGGCACTTCGCCAACAATTGCCACAAGAAGCAAGGCAGCGGAGTGGTACCACAGTTCCTGGGGAGGAAACAGCCCCAGAATCCCATTAATGTGCAGCGGGCAAACCATAAGCCCGGCAATGTCCATAAACTCGCCATAGAGGACGTGCCGGAGGGAGAACCCATCCTTGTGGGTATGTTCCAGCTCCACAAACATACCACCATATTTTTATTTGATTCGGGTGCCACGCATAATTTCATTAGCCAAGCTTATGTTGCTAAGCACAGTTTGCAAATATTACCCACCGAGAGTCCATATTTGATCTGTTCACCGGGTGGGAAAATTTCAGCAAGCATGATGGTTCAAAAAGCACCATTATGCCTAGGGGTAGAGTATATCCTACGTCTCTCATAGTTTTAGAGGGACAAAAGATTGATGTCATCTTAGGGATGTCGTGTTTAACCCGCCACGACGTTGTTTTAGACACCGGCCTATGAATCGTGCATTTGCACCCAGAAATGCACGAGTCTCATTCATTATTTCTGGACAGTCCAGAAATAAATTTTCCATCCGTATACCAATCCACCACTATCAGATTAGAAGATATTCAAGTAGTCTGTGAGTTTCCTGACATATGCACTGAAATCCGTACCATCCAGGATCACAGAGGGTGGTGCCGCACCCGCGACACCTGACAGCACACACAATAAGGAAAATATAGTACTACATTCAAACTTACTGAATTTGTACAGAAGTAGTGCAACCTTCAGTTTACAACTACTTTACAGGGTTTACTGCAGCGGAAATTATTTATACAACTCACGCCTACTCCTAACTAGCGAAAGTTGGTTGTCCAGCCCTACGGACAACCCACACTATATCAAATTAGCTTCACTCTGGTGTGTACGGCTCCGACACAGCCGTAGTCCCTGATGGAGGATAGCCCTCGCCGGTGGACCCGTACTCAAAGTCCGTGGGTTACTCCTCACCTGCAAACACTCATAGCAGCAACCGTGAGCACGATGGCTCAGCAAGTCTTAACCGACCCTCCTACACATGAAACTCTACATGCAAGTCATACTCCAAAATAGGATGGCAGTTTGCAGCAAAGGACATTCCTACAAGTTCATCCTTAATTCATCTTTTAGCCACAAGTTAATGGCTCACAAATCTGAAATTTAGTGAGCAATATTTGGTGGCACATATGTAACAATACAAGTTATTCATAACAGCAGTAATGTATCACAATCATTGCATAGATTTACTACGTTACGACACAGTGAACAAGAGGTACTCATAACCGTGAGGGATGGCGAATCGACTCGTTATACACCTGCAGGGATACCCGAATAGCACGTCATGTACGCCCATACTCGGAGATGCACACAGCATGCTCACTCGACGTCGTACGGAACAACCTTTCACCAAACAGCCCAAACGTCAAACCAGTCGCACCCAAACGGACAGGAGGTTCCCTACACGGAGCATCTCTCTATGCCTGTTAGAGGATTCCACCTTGCTGCCCTCAACCTACACCTATAAATCGGTGCGTTATGCCTCGACGCCTGGAGGTATAGCTTACATCAGTTTATCGGACCCCATACATCTGATATGCCTTCGGTACATTCAAACTTGTTCAGCGGGGCCGCACACGAATCGGTCCTCAATCGACACAGGCAGGGCTACGCACGCAAGACTTCCTCTTGCTGTGTCCTACACCCCTGCCTAGTCTCATTTTTCTTACTAAAGTTATCTCACATCTCAAACCAATCCCATATGTGGTAAATCCTATACTCGTGAGTAGATTCCAACTACTCGACTTGTACCGACGTCTATAAACAGTAAGCAAAGTATGTTCTACTCGAGGACTTAGACACTACCCTCACTCTCGTTAGGATAAGATGGTTATGCAATTAGAGTTTCATCCATCCTAAACTTAATGCACATGCATACCTCAAGATATGTGAATATAAAGAAAGACTTGATAAAATTTGTTAAATGCAAACTGGGGCTTGCCTTGTTGCTGCTGGTCAGGGGTTATATTTTCCTCCGGAGTTATGAAGTCCAAGATCTCCGGGGTCTCCTCGTCTTCAACGACTACACGTAATTAAGTTAACGATATGTGTCAACTTAATGCAAATGGGTTGATTTGACAATTATAAAGACCACAACTCTATCTAGCTATTTCTTTTGACTCTGAAATTTTTACTCTGGTTTGTTGAAAACTTAACCGGAGACTTGGCCAAATTTCATTTATAACAAAACTTATTTGAGCCCTGCACAAATAAATGTCTAAATGGCCTTTACTAGAGCTTCTAAATATTTCCAGGGATTTTCATGGAGCATACCATTACTTTCTGGAAACTAGATTTTGAGATTATTCTAATGGAGTTGGTTTCATGTTATTTGGGGAATCTTAGAGAAGGCTAGGCTCTAATCAAGTTTGAGACAATTTCTGAAAAATGTTTTTGTCCATTTTTCTATTTTCTTAGGGCAGTTCGCTTAGTCACAACATTAGGGAGACTAATTGAACTCGGATGGATCTGAAATTTTTCATATGGCTCAAGGATATTCAAAAGAACGTCCGAGCCAAATTTCAGAATTATCTATAAAGGAAATCAACAGATAAAATTCCCAACAGTTTAAATTTTGGAGAATTAATTCTGGAAAAAGAGTCGGTTTCATGGAATGAAACTTATTTTGCTTGAAAGTACTCGGAGAGCCGAATCCAACCAAATTTGTTTCACTAAATTTGTACCATCCTAGCAAAAGTTATGGGCATTTGAAGTTTGAACTAAAATATGAAAGTATTGGAAATATTTAAAACCCTGACTGCGCCCCCCCCCCTCATTCGTCTTCCACCTCGCGCCAAAATGCTCGGGTGGCGGCGCGCGCCGGTGAGGTCCGCTGGAACGGCATCCCCGGCTGTGTCCAGGGCTAATACTCGCCGCCCCTAGGTTTTAGACCTCGGGAAACTCGTTGGTGGGTGCAGCTAGGTTTCTCCGCGGCCGGAACCTAGTCGGTGACGGCGACAGCGGCGGCATGAACTCCGGTGAGGTCGCCCGGGCTCTACAAATCCTTATTTTGGAAATGGTTTCCTCCTACAGCTCCGTGGTGACATGCTAAGCACGAATATGGAGCCAGTTTGCCATGAAAATGGCCGGAGGTATGAGCTCACCTTCGACCTAGGTTAAAAATGGGCGGCGACCCAAAAAACTCGAAGAACAGAGCCTATATTCGATGTTTTTGGTGCTTATTGATCCTAGTTAACCGTAAGGACGTCTAGAACATGTGGTGCACTAAAGGGAAGCTATGATCAACTAAGAGTCAAGAATTTTGGTAGTCCGTCCACGTCGGTTCTATGAACACCCGTGGGGTAAAAAGGAAAATTCTTCCTCGACAGTAGACGAAAGGAGGAGAGCTTTTCACCGAAGGTTTGAGCAGCCTAGGGCGCATCTCTTTGCTGTTCATGGTTGCCTATGAAACGGCTTGGAACGACAGGGCACCGGGGAGCAGAGAGTGCGGCCGGTGGTAGCAAAACGCGGGAGAAGAACAGAGCGTGTGGGTGCTCAGCTCGGGTCCGAAGCGATGAGAACGGTGCAGCTGGGCGTCGTGCTGGGCTTTACAGCATCCAAATTGCTGTGAGGTGGATGGTTGGGGCACACACCTGCGGGACGTGGCCGAGCGATGGTCACAGGGGAAGCTTCCCTGCGTTTCAGTCGGTTCAGTGAACCCTCATTCACTGACAGTGGGTCCCACCTCCCCCTCTAATTCTTCTCTTTTGTTTTTACTGATAATATCTCATCTACTTACAATTAAATGGTACACTTCATCACCAAGTCATGATCTAAATTTGAATTCCTAAAATTGGAACTGGTTTGGCTAAATTTTATCCACACTTGAATTTGAATTTCAAATTCAGTTCTGAATTAGTCCAAATATAGCTCCCGACAAGATCAACTCCAATGGGGATGAAAATTGGTGGAGTAACCCAGAAAAATGTGCTGAGTATGAATATGAATCCACCTTTTGAATTCAAGTGATGAAAGTAGCTGAGATTTGAATTTGCATTCAAACTAGCCCTTTTTATACTTATATCCAAAAGTGCCTCAAAAAGGATTGGATTTGCATGAAACTTGATATGAGCATTCCTAAGAAAGTTTAGAAGTTATTAGTGAGCTCATCCTATAAATAATCCATGTGAAAAATCCTACTTTTGGATGTTTGTGAATTCTTCCTCTAATCCTTCTTGTGAGGTTGGTTAGTTGCTCTTCGATTTTGTTCATGAAATCTCCACCAAATAAACTGTGGTGGTGTGATGTGGTGAACACTTTAGCAAGTGAAATCTTGGGAGTTCACAGTATTCCCAGATGATTTACCGGGTATGCCGTCCGACCGGGAGGTGGAGTTCAAGATTGAGCTTGCACCGGGAACAATGCCAATATCCTGAAGGCCATACAAGATGGCGTGAAAGGAGTTGGCGGAATTCAAAACACAATTGACGGACCTGCTGGACAAGGGGTTTATTAGGCTGAGCTCCTCTCCATACGGCTGTTTGCCATTATTCATCAAGAAGAAGGACAAAACATTGTGGGCTTTGTGTGGACTATCGTCCACAAAACGCCGTGACAATCGAGAACAAGTACCCATTGCCACGGATTGACATGTTGTTTGATCAGTTGGTCGAAGCAAAGATATTTTCCAAGATAGCTTTAAAATCAGGGTACCATCAGATTATTAAGATACGGGCCGAGGATATTTTAAAGACGGCTTTCTCGATGAGGTATGGGCTTTACGAGTACCTGGTCACGTCCTTCAGCCTCACCAACGCTCCAGCTCATTTCAAGTACTTGATGAACTCGGTATTTATGCCGGAGCTGGACATGTTTGTCATGGTCTTCATCAACGACATACTGGTTTATTCAAAGTCAGAGGAATAACACACGAAGCACCTGCGTATAGTCTTGCAACGGCTGCGAGATCACAAGCTATACGCGAAATTCAGCAAGTGCGAATTCTGGATATCGCAAATAGTTTTCCTCGGGCATATTATTTCAGTGAAGAGCATCGCTGTAGACCCGAGCAACATTACACAAGTGCTGAATTGGAAGTCCCCGAGGTCTGTCCACGAGGTACGGAGTTTCCTCGGACTCATGGGATATTATCGGAGAATCATTCCAAACTTCTCGAAGATTGCCAAGCCTATGACCGAATTGCTGAAGAAGGCTACAAAATATGTTTGGAGTCCAGCATGTGAAGCGGCATTCAAGGCTTTAGTGAAGAATCTAACATCAGAACGAGTTTTGGCGCAGCCAGACACAACAAAACCGTTTGATGTGTACTGCGATGCATCCGGCATTGGGCTCGGATGTGTGCTGATGCAAGACCGAAGAGTTGTCGCGTATGGATCACGGCAGCTCCTGAATCATGAGCAAAACTATTCAACTCATGACTTAGAACTTTCTGCCATGGTACTCGCACTCAAGATGTGGAGGCATTACCTACTCGGTAACCTTGTACATTTATATACCGACCACAAGAGCCTCAGGTACATATTCACTCAGAAGGAGTTGAACATGAGGCAAAGAAGAGATAGCGGCATCCCAGAAAAATGACAAGGGTATGTCGTTGTCGGTACCTTGCAGACCGGGTACCCCCGCGTAGTGGGTGAAAGACAGCCTGGGCTCCGCCTTCCTGATGAGGTGTGCCCCAGCATAAGCCGTGTGCCCTGGCCCCACGGACAGCCCTAGGGCTACCATGTGCGCTTGGGCTCCGGAACTGACACGTGCCTTTGGCTCTGGTCCGAGCCTCCCCGCTGGGGTGAAGCCCGGAGCTGCCAAGTGTCTTCGGCCTCCGGGCCTCACTACCGGCCGTGGATGGCTCCGGAGCCGCCATGTGTCAAATGGCGCTGGGCCCGACCTCCCACCAGGGAGGGCTCCGGCGCTGTCACGTGTCCGGAACCTCTGAGCCGCCAAGGTGAGCTCCGGGGGTGCCACGTGTCCTACGGCTCCGGGCCCGACCTCTACCATGGGAGGGCTCCGGTGCTGCCACGTGGGCAACGACTCCAGGCATCCCTTCCCGCCAAGAAGAGCTCAGGAGGTGTCATGTGTCCTACGGCTCCGGGCCCGACCTCCAGCATGGGAGGGCTCCGGTGCTGCCACGTGTCCAACAACTCTGGACCTTTCGCTGCTCCGCAAGACAGCTCCGGTGGCGATGCGTGTCCCGGGGGCCAGCCACCCGGACACTGCACCGATGAGCAACAGGCAGATAGCCAAGGAGTAAAGAGGAAGGTGTGCTGTCAGGCCGTGCATTGAAGGTTCGCGCCCTCCCAAGAAGCATGGCGCACGGCGCACGCCTCCATCCTTCGTCTGATGACCATCACGGTGGAAGACAGGGCGGCGAGGCGTGATGGCACAACAGTGCCGCCCAGCGGCGTAGAGCTGCTCAGCAGAGCGAGGAGACGCAGCGACAAGACAGGTACTTCATCATCACCTGCTACCCGGTCAAAGGCGCCAAGCGGGACAGGCGGCAAGCCTTAACTCCTCCGACAGCGACACTGCATATAGCTGTCATAGCTCATGTATATGGTACAGATAGCCACGGGGCCACCTGTCGGGCCCCGGGTCACATTGTAACTGCCCCGGCCTTGTGCTATAAAAGGACTGGGGAAGCCTCCGTGCAAGGGGTTCCAAACCCGACTCTGTCGCGCAATGAAACGTGCAAGCAATAAAACAATCACACCGTGGACGTATGGTATTACGCTCCGGCGGCCCAAACCACGTAAATCGCTGGTGTCCTTCTCGCCGTTGTGCTCCAACCTTCGAAAACCACTAGCCCCTCCTAAAAAAGAACCTCCGCGGGCTGCTTCCAAGCAGACCAGGGGAAGTGTCGCAGGAAAACAGTCAACAGTCGCATTTGCGGAGACGGTGTAGACAGTGGGGAGTTGAAATGCTCCCGGAAGGACGGAGACGGTATTCTGTTGTTCAAGAACAGGATAGTCGTACCCCGTAACCCGGAATTGAGGAAGAAAGTTTTTGACAAGGCTCACTTGTCAAAGTTTTCTATTCACCCCGGCAGCAATAAGATGTATCAGGAACTCAAGAGCAAATTTCGATGGACTCGGATGAAGCGGGAGATCGCTAAATACGTGTCCAAGTGCGATACATGCCGGATTTTAAAAGCTGATCACATGAAGAAACCGGGATTGTTGTAACCATTGGGCACTCCTGCCTGGAAGTTGGAAGACGTGAGCATGGACTTCATCATCAGTTTACCCACCACATTTCAGAAACATGATTCCGTTTGGGTAATCATCGACCGGCTCATGAAGTCTGCCCATTTTATCCCGGTCAATACCAACTACGACGCCAAAAAGTATGCTGAGTTGTACATCTCACGGATCCTGTGTTTACACGCCGTACCCCACACTATCATCATGGATCGGGGCACTTTATTTGTGACTCGTTTTTGGGAGCAGTTGCATGCATCCTTGGTACAAAACTGATCCGTAGTTCAGCATACCACCTGCAGACGGATGGGCAAACCGAGCGGGTAAACCAAATCCTGGAAGATATGCTACGAGCTTGTGCTATCAACCACGGTAAGATTGGGATGATCACTTACCGTTAGCTGAGTTCTCGTACAATAATGGATACCAGGCCAGCATCAAGATGGCGCCTTTTGAGGAGCTATACAGGAGAAAATGCTGCACACCGCTAAATTGATGTGAGTCCGGCGAGAAGGTCACATTCGGGATTGATCTTGTCAACAATGCAGAAGAAAAAGTTTGGCTGATTCAAGCAAACTTGAAAGCCGCTCAATCCCAATAAAAGCAATATATGGACCGGAGAAGATGCCCTCTACAATTTGAGGTCGGGGATCACGTTTCTCTACGTGTGTCTCCGATTAAGGGTGTTAACAGATTCGGCATCAGAGGAAAGTTGGCACCCCGATTCATCGGTCCATTCCAGCTTATGGAAAGGTGTGGATCCGTTGCATACCGGATGGAATTACCAGCGACACTCTCCGGTGTGCACGACATCTTTCACATTTCTCAGCTGAGGAAGTGCCTCAAGTTTTCAACCACCTTTCAGCTGGAGATATCGAGGAACTGAAACCAGATCTCAATTATCGGGAGGAACAGGTTCAGATCATCAACAAAAACGCCCGAACCACACGCAACCATACATTGTGGTTCTACAAAGTTGTATGGAGTAATCACTTTGAGGATGAAGCGACATGATAGAGCGAAGAATTTCTTCAAGCCAACTATCAGGAATTTTTAACGTCGCACATCCGGTAATTTTCCACCGTCCTCTCTCATGTTTACCTTATAATCTCGGGACGAGATTCTTTTAAGGGGGGAGGAACGTAAGAGCCCAAGTTTTTCACTTGCTAAAAGTGTTCATCACCGCACACACCTCAGATCATTTGTGGTAAATTCATGGACACATTTGAAGAGCAAGTAACCACCATCAATAGATAATTAGAAGATGAGCTCACAAAACGCAACAGTGATATTTCCCACATGCATCATATAGGGGCTGAGCACATGATTGACTCCTAAACTTTGTTAGGAATGCTCATGCCAAATTTCGTGCAAATCCAAATCTCTTTGAGGTACTTTTGGATACAATCATTAGAATGCTAGTTTGAACTTCAATTCAAATTTAAATTCCTTTCATTCCATGAATTCAAAAGGGGGATTCATATTCACACCCAGCACCTTTTTATGAGCTCACACACCAATTTTCACTCCATTTGTAGTTTATCCTGACATGAGCAATTTGGGCAAATCCAAACTGAATTTGAATTTCAGTTTGCCATTTGAAGCAAAATCATTCAAACTAACTTCACACTTTGAATTATTCAAATTCAGAGGGCAAAATATGGTTTGATCAAATTACCAAGGACAGGGTGGTCACATTTTTTAAGAGCAGTAGGGAATTCAATTTGTGAAGACAATTTGGAGCTGGGGGCCCTCCTGTCAGCCACACAAATCAACTGAATCGCCTCACAGCCGAGTGCTCGGTTCTTCGGGCATCGCCCGCGGACGCCACGGCGACCGAGCTCGGTGCCACCACCTGCTCCCCAATCTTTGCAACTGAGCAGCGCCACACCTTCTTATCCGGCTGCCCAATCGTCCCCTGGACCGTTTCACTCGAGCACCGATGCCCTCGTACGGAGAAGCAGCCGCCACACTCGCCGTTTTCGTGCGCCGATCACCTCACCGGCAAACCTTCGCTCTCGCGCACCTCACGCTGAACTGAGGCCGCAAGAAGGAGCACAAGACACGTCTGCACCTTCTTGACCACCGCCAAGGACGCCTTCTCATGCGGTTGCCGAACCCCGACACGTTTTTCATCCCGGTGGCCGAGTTCTTCCGCTTCCACACTAACTAGTCGCCTTGGCGATATCGTCCACCTTCCGAGCTACCTCTTGACCTCAGAGGTATGTGATAAGCTCTACTAGATGTCTTCCAAGTCTAGAACCCTAGCATGGACCACGCCGACCAGAATTTGAGGTTTACCGCCGGCGGGTTCTCTGAACCGTAGCTAGAAAAACTATAAATTTGTCGAACACACTTAGTTAGCGAGCAACTCGGTCTAGAGGAAGGTTACTAGGACTTCTTCGATCATCCTCGAGCAAACCCCGAGGCAAACCCTCACTTATAGCTTCGGATTGCTCGAAAATCCTTCATTGCTGGTGAAAACACCTCGGGTCGTCGGTGAGGTCAGCATTGTGGCCGTTTTCACCGCTATCTGGGTTCAGATTCTTGATCCCTGAGTCCCACCGGTGCTGTAGGAAGGAACATCTGAGGGTTTGGGGCTTTCCCGAGCTTGGTCTACATTGCTGAAGTTGCTCCGCCTCGGTGCACCGCCGGTAGCTACTTTCCGGTAACCTTCAACCACTGCTGACCCCACCAGTGTGTTCCTCACATCAAGATAGGCCCTAGCAGCATGTTTTGTGAAGCTTGGCGCAGGGTGGCCGGCGGCGAGCTTCGCCGGAGTGCGCCGCCGCGGGGCCGTCGGGTGGCGCAAGGTAGACGATGAAGGTGGGTCCCAGCTCTCAGCCTATGTCTGGAGCATGCGCGCGCCGTGTTTTAATTTAAACAAACCGGCGGGTCCCACTGTCAACGGCTGAGTCAGCACGGGAATTGATTCTGTGTAGGAAAATAAATCCGAAATTTGGCTCCAACTTTATAAATCCATAACTTTGGCTAGGATTGTCCAAATAGAGTGAACCAAAATTTGTTGGATTCAGCTCTCTGGGCACTTTCCAGCAAAACAAGTTTCACTCCATGAAACCCATTATTTCTCCAGAATTAATTCTCCAAATTGTAAATTGTTGGGAATTTTAACTGGAGATTCCTTTTATGGAAAATTCTGAAATTTGTCCAGGATGTTCATTGTAATATCCCTGAGTCACATGATAACTTTAAGTTCCATCCGAGCTCATTAAGTCCACTTAATTATGAAATTAAGTGAAGTGCCCCTGAGAAAATGAAAAATGTACAGAAACATTTTTCAGAATTTTCTCAAACTTAATTAGCTCATATCTTTTTCTAGGATTCTCCAAATGAGATGAAACTAATTTCATTAGAACCATATTAGATTTTAGTTTCCAAAAAATCATGGCTTGGTCCATGGAAATCCCTAGAAAGCCTTAGAAGCTCTAATTAGAGTCAAATACACACTTATTTGTGCATCGCTCAAATGAGCTTTGCTTCAAATGAAATTTGGCCAAGTCTGTGTTTAGGTTGTCACCAAACAACCGTAAAAATCTCATAGTCAGAAGTGTTGTCTAGCTAGACTTATAGTCTTTATAATCTCAAATCAACACAAATGCATTTAAATTTTGACACGCATTGTATTTTTATTTCGTGTAGTCGCTAAGGTCGAGGAAGACCCGGAGATACTTGATTGTATCCATCCAGAAGTGAGTTTACTCAACGACCACCAGCAAGGCAAGTTCCGGTTTGCATTAACCTACTTTTAAAGTTTATTGTTTTGATCACTTGCTTTATGCAAGTCTTATGATGTGCATTAGAGTCTTGAAATGAAACCCACTTGCATAGCCAAGAAAACCAGGGGTTTTGTAAGGGCCTCAGTTTTTGACACATATTTGAAGTGCATCACCACACCACACACCTCATTTGAAGCAAGTTGATGAACACAAATGAAGAGCAAGTAACCACCATCAACATGCTCATTAGAGAACAAACTCACATATGGCAAAAGTGGCATTTTCCACATGTGATATAGACGGGCTGGGCATATGAAAACTCCTACACATTGCTAGGGATGTCCCTGCCAAGTTTCACCCGAATTCAAAACCTTTTTGAGGTCATTTTGGGTATAGCTAGAAAGAGGGCAGTTTGAAACCATATTCAAATTCAAACTGTTTTTATCCCATGAATTCAAAAGTGGGAGGCATATTCTTATTCAGCACATTTTTGTGAGCTCACCCACCAATTTTCACTTCATTTGGAGTTGATCTTGACATGAGCTAAGTGGGACAAATTCAAAATTTATTTGAATTCCAAACTGAACTTGTGCTGAAATTCATTCAAACCAAACCCAATTTGAATTCTAATCAATTCAAATGCCTCATGGGTGAATAATTTGAATCACCAAGGGTATTTTGGGGCTCACTGTTTACAACAGTGACTAGGAGTAAATTTCAGAAGTTAAAACCCCGGGTGGGACCCACATGTCATAGAGAGAAGAGGGGAGACTTGCACCCAAAGTCAGAGTCTCGGTGGGAACTTCCACCGAGCAGCTGCCGACTCCACGCTCGGGAGCAGCTGTGCTGGCCACCGAGGAGCAGCAGCGCCACCAGCTGCTTCCCGCACCCACACACGAGCCCAAGGGCGGTTCCAGGGCCCTCTTAAGGCGCTCCACGGAGCCAGGCACCAATCATTTTCTCCTCTCCCGTGATCACCGAGCCACCGACCTGCCGCCTCTCTGCTCGATCGGAGAACCGCGAAAACAGCTCGCCTTCTCCCTCCATGAGCTGCTAGACGGCCACCTGAAATCGCACTCCACCTCCCCAACGCCAGAAACCTCGAGCCCCGGCCTCCCTTGCCCAAGAAAGATCGCCACCGCGGCGACCTAGCCTCAGCTGAAAGCCAGGCGCCCGTGGACAGTGCTCCACAGGCGTTTTCACGGTCCAGCATGGGTAGCAACAGGAGCGCGCGACCACCGTGCTGCTCTCCTACATGTTTGGAAGCAAGCCGTGAGGGATCCACGGAGAATTTCCAGTTTTTGCTCCGGCGACCGTAAAACAAGCTTCTGGTACGGATCCTTCAAATTATCGCTCTAAGATCCTTCTCTAGCTATCAAATCTAGCACATAGACGCTGGACTAGCCGGCGATCAAGTTCCTTTCTGCATCCGTGGCGTGAAACTGTCTAGAAGTGACGAATTTCGAGCTCAATCAAGAGTGGTCATGGCGGGCACGATCGGTCACACGGTGCCGACCGACTTGCCGCTATCTTTGAACCCGTTTGACAACTTGTCGAGCTTCCTAGAGGTACACTGATGCTGTAGGACCGATTGTTTGAGGTTTTGGCGGGTTAGAACTCACGGCTGATGGCGCAGAACCTCAACCGAGGCCACGGCACGTCGCCGGGCTATTTCCGGTCACCGCCAGCCCGAACTGACACCACCGACGTGTTCCTCAACATCGACAACCCCCTGGCGGCGAGTTTCAGACCATGGGAGGGCCGGCAGCGGCGAGCCGGCGAGCTCCGGGTCTGCTCCGGCGGGGGGCGACGGTGCGAGCGCGCGGGCGCGACGGGAGGAAGACGAAGGCGGCTGGCCCATGCGTCAGCGGCTGAAAAATTTAAATCGGGATCGGGTGTGGCCGGAATCTGCTGTGCTGGCGCGCAGGAACCCCACAGACCGCGGTGTGCTGTCGCCTCGGCGCTCAACACGTGTCCCCGGGGCCCAGCCGCAAGTTTAAACTTTTCCCCCGATTTTCAGATTTCCTTCAAACATCAAATCCTCATAACTTGAGCTAGAAAACTCCAAATCGAGTGAACCAAATTTTGTTGGATTCAGCTCTCTGAGCACTTTCCAGCAAATCAAGTTTCACTTCATGAAAATCCTTATTTCTCCAGAATTATTTCCTCAAATTTAAAATGTTTGGAATTTTAACTGGAGAATCCTTTGGAGGAAAATCCTGAAATTTTGCTGGAATGTTCACCAAAATATCCCTGAACTACCACAAAAATTTCAGATCCATTTGAGCTCATATGATCCACCTAATCGTGTGGTTAGTGAAACTGTTCCAGAGAAAATGGAAAATGTTCAGAAACATTTTCAGAATTTCCTCTCAAATTGTTTAGCTCATATCTTTAGCTAGGAACCTTCAAATTAAGTGAGACCAACTCCATTAGAACCCTATGAAAATCTTGTTTTCAGAAAGTAATAGTTTGTTTCATGAAAATCCTTAGAACACCCTAAAAGCCTTCAATTAAGGTCAAGTACATAATTAATTGTGGAGGGCTCAAATGAGCTTTGCTGCAACTAAAACTTGACCAAGTCTCTATTTAGGTTGTAACCAAGCCACAGTAAAAGTTTCACAGTCATAGAGTCTGTCTAGTGGGACTTACAAGTTTCACAAGTTCATACTGAATACAAATGCATTTAAATTGATACATGTACTTCTTCTATCATGTAGTCGCTAAGGTCGAGGAGGAACCCGAAGTCCTAGACTTCGTGACTCCGGAGGAGCAGCTAGCCTACGACCAAGAGCAGCAAGGCAAGCTCCAGTTTGCATTAACCTTTTGACAAGTTTTTATTGTTTTGAGCACATACTTGATTACTTTATTCTTTGCATTAGAGTCTTGTTTGGAAACCCAACTGCATAGCCAAGAAAACCATGGGTTGGGTTTAGGATTGCAAACCCTGTTAGCTACTTCAATGCTAAGATAGTGTAGGATTCGGTACAAGTCGAGTAGTTGTAACTACTCGCGAGCATAGGCTAGAGGCACTCGACTCGGGTAGAGATAGCACATGATACACATGGCAAGAAAGATGAGACTGAGCGGAGAGTAAGGGCAGCAGGACTTTGGGGCCTGTGTGCTATAGCTCCGCTTGTGTCGATCGAGGACCGAGCCGTGTGCGGGCCTGTTGAACAAGCTAGAACAGTACCGAAGACCTACCGGCTCTATGGGAACCGGGAAACTAATGTAACTCGGGTAGCTGGGTATTGAGGCATTGCCCGTCGTTCAGAGGGTAGGTTGAGAGCTCGAGGTGTAAATCGGCTGGCGGCACTGAGATGCACGTGCAGAGACCTCTTGCTCGGGACGACGGGACCGGTTCAATATTTGGCTGACGGGTGAAAGGTGGTTGCGTACGGCGTCCGTGATGGTTGTTGTAGGCAACATCGAGTACGGGCATACGTGACGGGTTATTCAGGTAACCCTGCAGGTGTAAATCCATTATAATCACCGTCCCTCGCGGTCAGTGAGTACCACTTGTTCACTGTACCGTGACGTAGAAAGAACAGGCAAGTTACATGTTAAAATGTTGCTGAGTGAAAGATAGACTTTGCTTGTTAACGATTTGCTGTAGTTTAGAGCTTATTTAAGTTCCTTTCAACTTTGGGCAAAGTACATGAGAGAAATGCGTTTCTTGTTTGATTGCGGCTCTCTCATGTGCCTTAGCGTAAGGTTCTCCACAACCTGCTGCTAAAACTTGAAAATAAGGTTCTACTAATTAGGCGAGTCCTTGCAAATGATTTTTACCTCATGTAACCTATCAACCCTCATGTAGAAGTTCCATGTTTAGGTGAGACGGGTCAGACTTGCTAAGCCTTCGTGCTCACTTCTTGTGTTTGAAGCTTTTGCAGGGTTCTATGAGGAAAGGGCTCCCGAAGAGGAGACGGAACCCCAGGAGGGGAACCCCGTCGAGTGGGAGCCGTGCACGCCGCAGAATTAGTGTGCGTGTGTGCTAGTAAGGACACATTCAAGGGCTGAACGTGAACTTGATGCGTAGTCTACGCCCGTGAGTGTAGACTGGATATATTTTGCTGTAAACATGTTCATAAACTACTCTATGTAATATAAACTTCGCTTTCGCTTTGTACCTTTGACGTGTGTTATCCGGTGCTGTGCAACGCGGCACCCCTCAGCGTGATCCTGGCTCGACAAGACCATGGGGTCATGTCAGCTCTGGTATCAGAGCTCGCTTGAGGTTTAACGCACTACAAAGGTTATCTTTTTCAAAAATCCAGTGAGGAACGAGTTAGTAGCCCATATAAGGATGTTATTAGCGTATAGAAAGTGGCATACTAACCTAATTGCTTATGTCGGAAAATCGTGTATCTCAGGACGTTTATGTCTTGGGGGGGTACACGTAAGCGCTGTCCACCAGTGCGCACAAGCTGAAGGGTGGAGCCCCACGGGTGGCAGGTAACCCGACCCGCTTTGATATCCTCTGCGACTCTTCATGTCGTTTGGGATATTTGAGCAACGTCTGTCCCTGGCGTGCGTGGTGAAATTTGGGAGACCCCGTCACGTGGTCTGAAACATGAACACGTAACTCAAGGCGTGTTTGGCTTGAGAACATCCGGGCTGGTGAAGGCCGGGTGTATGAACTGTATGGATTCCGGGCTCGGTGTGCAGCCGAGTCTGACGATTGCTTGAGTTTCCTGCAGGTAGCCTGACCATGAAACGGTAGACGTTTAGCATCCGTGTGCGAGTGACGTTTAGTGCCACTGAATTAACGAAGCCGGCTAAGTCCGGTATAGGTTTTCTTTGTGAGGACGTAGTAGCGACATGCTCTAGTGACGCATCGACGTCACACCAAACTAAATGAACAACTTCATTGTAAAAACTTGGAGGTTTTGATCCAAAGTAGTAAAACTTGATGTAACTCCTTCCCTTGAACAGGATATTCAAAGTAAACAAGTTTTCAACTTATAGGTTGTTAAGGACAGAGCACTCTGTTTCAGCTGAATCAAGGCTGAAGTTAATCAGAGGTTAGAGGTTGAGTTATTTCGAGGTTGGGGTCATACGATACAATTCTGAAAAGCTTGGGAAAAGCTTTACAACTTTTCTGTTGAGGTCCAGAGGTGTTTCATCCCTTAACCAATCGAAAAATGCAGTAGAGTTGAAACTGTCCAGAAAACAGGACAGAGCAAAGACTCTCTGTAAACTCTCTGTAAATTGAGTATAACGTCCTACAAAAAATCCAAAAATAGAAAATGAGGTAGTTCTGGAAATCTTATGAGATGGGTTACAACTTTGTAACAGAAAGTTTGGTCAGAATGGGAGCAGAATTAACTGGAATTCTTGGATCAAACCAGTACCTAAAGCATGGAGGTGCTGTCCAATCTTCTCCAGAAATTCTGTTAACTTTAACCTCTCATAACTTTTGAACCAGGACAGATCTTAGGCCAAGCAAATACTTTCTGGAAAGCTATTGAAGTTAGCTTTAACTTTGATGTTGAGCTACAGAACTAGTTTTTCTTTTAACATGGACTAAATCAGGTTGAGACCGAAACTGATCAGGGCTGTCATGTGAACAGCAGATCAGCAGTCAAATTTGTTTAAAAATTTGAACTATGTTTCCAAGTTTTATGGGTTTAATGACATGTATTATGTTATAACTCAATGGTTTACTGTTTAAATAAATATTTGACATTTCTCAAATATATTTTTACAGATGACAGCAGATAAACAGTTGGAGAACGGGTGGGTGGTGTCCCACTGTTCTCACCGTAGCGGCTATCCGGAAGCATTGAGGCGTATGCTTCAATATTTCGGGTACAACCAGATACCGCAGTACTTCGCCAAGGAAGAAGGCGAAGAGGGGAACAAGACGTGGACAATCCATGTCGAAGTTCCTGCAGAACCTACGCCACCCGGTTGGGTGCCGTTCACCATCACGGTGAGAGGAAGACAACCAGAAGGGGTGTGGCAAGTGGCAGCCCGTGACACCATGTCAAGTTTCTGCCAACTACACGTGCAAGCTATGGAGGGCACTCCGTACGCGCTCGTTCTGGTAGAGGGACGGGCTCAGCATGTGTGGGAAGAGAGGTACCTGGAGGCAACGGACCCGAGTTGCCCAAGGTACAACCCCGCGGAGGCAAATCTCAGCACCCAGATGAGGGCGGGAAACGCTGTGATGGACAGCCAAGCTGTTCATACGGAGCATCTCGCCACAAAGCTCAAGGAGAGCACGAGCCGTGGAGACCATTTCGAGAGTGCTCACAGCGCACTCCGCAATGTGCTCCTTCCGACAATCAAGCGACTGAATGAACAACATAATCAGTTGCATCGTCTGAAGAAGGCGAAGAGGAAAAGCCGTGTCGACATCGCGGCGTTGCAAGAACTGGTACAGAATCTGACACACCAGAATGAAGAACTTACTCAAGAGCGGGACGACGCTATTGAGGAAGGGCAAGGCTGGGAAGAAGATTACAACCAAGCCATGGACGAGGTGCATGCATTGCAGGACCTCGTACCTCCGGTGTTAGGCGTACCGGTGGTCTTGGGCCTTCCAGCAATGGGAGAACCCGAGATGGGAGAAGAGGTGGTAGATCCGGAGCCACCAGCAGAGGTACCGGAGGAGGACGACCCGCAGGAGGTCGAGTTCTACTCCGAGTAGGGGGTTACAGTTGCCATGTAGGGCAGCTAGGGTAGTGTAGCCCAAATTTTGTAATCGGTGACATGTCGTGTAGACAGTAGCGTATGTATAGGTAGTGACGACATGAGCATGACTTCTCGGAGACCCGAGAATGATGTATCTTGTATAAAGTTTATGCTTTATCAATATATGTGAATGTTGTGCAAATTAATCATGTGTCACTTCAATACCTACTGTTACATATGGAATTTTAAGTAAGACATGTGCTAATCGCTGCTGTTTTGAATTTCAGAATGACGCGTACTCGTGCCAACCCTGATGTTGGGGGTACTAGCCAAGGGGGAGAGACCTCCCAACAGCCTACCGAGGACTCATCGGGACAACAGCAGCAGCAACAGCAACAGCAAACACCGCCACCGCCACTGTCAACGGTTACATTGGCCGACATCGTCGCGGCAATGGTGGGTTCACATCAGCAGCACACGGAGTTGCTGCAAACGCTTATCGCCAATACGTCTCGCCCAGAGAGACGTCAAGATCGTGAGGAGCGTCAACAGAGCTCCTACTCCGACTTCCTGGCGACTCATCCCCCGGTATTCTCAAGGGCGGATGAACCTCTTGACGCAGACAACTGGCTCTGCGCGATAGAGATGAAGTTCGGGCTGCTCCAGATAAGCGAGCAGCGCAAGACTCAGTTCGCGGTCCAGCAGCTCCAAGGATCTGCGAGCGCGTGGTGGGCCAACTTCTGTGCTTCACAGCCCACGGACCGAGTGATGACCTGGACGGAGTTCCGGACGGCCTTCAGGGCCTATCATATACCGCCAGGTTTGATGAAGAGGAAGACACATGAGTTCTTACACCTGCAACAAGGGAGCTGGAACGCGCTGGAATACTCCAGAGCGTTCAACGATCTCACGCTCTACGCGTCGTATCACTCAGATACTGACGAGAAGCGGCGGGACCACTTTTACCAGGGGCTTAACCCGCTCCTGAAGGACAAGTTGGCGATGTTCAATCGCGGCAGCCTCAACGAAATCATTGATGCTGCGATTGTTCAGGAGGACTCCGGAAAGGAGTTAGCGGCGGTGGAGAGAAAGCGAAGCGTGCCGCAGAGCAGCGGAGAAGGAGGCAGTCCTTCTCAGAAGTTTCGGATGGTGAATCGCCCACCATCAGGTCCACGCTGGCAGCCACCACAGCGGTCAATGCCGTTCCACCGTCGGCCGTACTCTTCACCGGCATTCAGGCTGGCACTGCCAGTACCACCTCCGCAACAACAGCAGCAGCGGGCAATGCCGCGTGCATATGCACCTCAGCAGCGCATGCCGGGCTTTCGTCCCCCGAGTACTACACCAGCAGCGGCCACATGTTACAAGTGTGGTCGTCCAGGACACTTCGCGAACAGTTGCCCGGAGAGGCAAGGCGGCAGAGTGGCACCGCAGTTTCCGGGGAGGAATCAACTCCGGAACCCTTACTAATGCACGGCGGGCAAACCCTAGGCCCGCCACCGTCCACCAGCTTGCCATAGAGGACGTGCCGGAGGGCGAGCCAATCCTTGCGGGTATGTTCCAACTCCACCAGCATACCGCTATAGTACTGTTTGATTCAGGCGCCACGCATAATTTTATTAGCCAATCTTTCATTGCTAAACACAGCTTGTCAATAGTACCCACCGATAGTCCATATTTAATTTGTTCACCGGGTGGGAAGATTTCAGCAAGCGTAATGGTTTCCAAAGCACCATTATGCTTAG
This sequence comes from Neostapfia colusana, assembly GCA_030760725.1. Lineage (NCBI taxonomy): Eukaryota > Viridiplantae > Streptophyta > Magnoliopsida > Poales > Poaceae > Neostapfia > Neostapfia colusana. The sequence goes on along the minus strand of JASWHV010000006.1, from coordinate 22,205,758 downwards.
CGGGTAGAGTGTACCCCATGTCTCTCATAATCTTAGAGGGACAAAAGGTCGATGTCATCTTTGGGATGTCGTGGTTAACCCGCCATGGCACTGTTTTAGACACCGTCCTCCGAGTTGTGCACCTGAACTCAGAAATGCACGAGTCTCACTCATTATTTCTGGACAGTCCAGAAATAAAACTTCCAAGTGTCTATCAAGCCACAACCATCAGATTGGAAGATATTCCAGTAGTCCGAGAGTTCCCTGACGTGTTCCCGGAAGATTTACCGGGGACGCCGCCCGATAGAGAGGTGGAGTTCAAGTTTGAACTTGCACCGGGAACCATGCCAATATCCCGAAGGCCGTACAAGATGGCGCCCAAGGAATTGGCTGAACTGAAGACTCAGCTCACGGACCTCCTGGAAAAGGGTTTTATTAGGCCGAGCTCCTCGCCATGGGGCTCTTCGGCATTATTTGTAAAGAAGAAGGATGAGACGTTGCGGCTTTGCATGGACTATCGTCCATTAAATGCCGTAACCATCAAAAACAAGTACCCGTTGCCATGGATCGACATGTTGTTTTATCAGTTGGTCGAAGTAAAGATCTTTTCCAAGATGGATTTAAGATCCGGGTACCATCAGATTAAGATAAGGGCTGAGGACATTCCAAAGACAGCTTTCTCGACAAGGTACGGACTTTATGAGTACCTGGTCATGTCCTTCGGCCTCACCAATGCTCCAGCTCTCTTCATGTACTTGATGAACTTGGTATTCATGCCGGAGCTGGACAAGTTTGTCGTGGTCTTCATCGACGACATCCTGGTATATTCCAAGTCGGAAGAAGATCACAAGAAGCATCTGCGTATAGTCTTGCAACGGCTGCGGGAGCACAAGCTATACGCGAAATTCAGCAAATGCGAGTTCTGGATATCGCAAGTGCCTTTTCTCTGGCATATCATCTCAGCGGAGGGTATCGCTGTGGACCCGAGCAAGATCACTCAAGTGATGAATTAGAAATCCCCGAGAACTGTTCACGAGGTACGAAGTTTCCTCGGACTCGCGCGATATTATCAGAGGTTCATTCCGAACTTCTCGAAGATTGCCAAGCCAATGAGAGAGCTGCTGAAGAAGGCTACCAAATATGTTTGGAGTCCAACATGTGAAGCAGCATTCAAGGCTTTAGTCAAGCACCTAACATCAGCACCGGTTTTGGCGCAGCCAGACACAACAAAACCGTTCGATGCGTACTGCGATGCATCCGGCATTGGGCTCGGATGTGTGCTGATGCAAGACCGAAGGGTGGTCGCGTATGTGTCACGGCAGCTTAGAAACCATGAGCAAAATTATCCAACTCACGATTTGGAGCTCGCTGCCGTGGTAGTTGCACTAAAAATGTGGAGGCACTACCTACTCGGTAACCTCGTACATTTATATACCGACCACAAAAGCCTCAAGTACATATTCACTCAGAAGGAGTTGAACATGAGGCAGTGAAGATGGTTAGAATTGATAAAGGATTACGAAATAGAGATCCATTATCATCCGGGCAAGGCAAACGTAGTGGCTGATGCGCTGAGCCGCAAGTCACACGTCAACAATCTGACCATCACACCGTTGGAAGAGAGCGAACCGCCACTACATGTAATTCCACATGGAGCTCTCTACAACCTAGCTTTGATCCCCACCATCCGTGAAGAGATAGCGGCAGCTCAGAAACATGACAAGGGCACGTCGCATTTGCGGAGACGTGTAGACAGTGGGGAGCTGAAATGTTTCCGGAAGGACGGAGATGGCGTCCTATGGTTCAAGGACCGGATCGTCGTACCCCGTAACCCGGAATTATGGAAGATCTTTGATGAGGCTCACTGGTGAAAGTTTTCTATTCACCCCGGCAGCAACAAAATGTATCAAGAACTCAGAAGCAAGTTTTGGTGGACACGGATGAAGCGTGAGACTGCAAAATACGTGTTCGAATGTGATACATGTCGAAGGGTGAAGGCAGACCATATGCGGAAACCGGGACTGCTGCAACCACTGGGCATTCCTGCCTGGAAGTGGGAGGATGTGAGCATGGACTTCATCGTTGGCTTACCCACCACTCTTCAAAAGCATGATTCTGTGTGGGTAATCGTCGATCGGCTCACCAAAGTTGCCTATTTTATCCCGGTCAACACCAACTACAACGCTAAGAAGTACGCTGAACTGTACATCTCACGGATCCTATGCTTGTACGGCGTACCCCGTACCATCATATCGGATCGGGGCACTTTATTTGTGTCCCGTTTTTGGGAGCAGCTACACGCTGCATTAGGGACGAAGCTGATCCGTAGTTCAGCATACCACCCGCAGACGGATGGGCAAACGGAGCGGGTAAATCAGATCCTAGAAGACATGCTACGAGCTTGTGCTATCAACCACGGCAAGAATTGGTATGATCACTTGCCGTTAGCCGAGTTCTCGTACAAAAATGGTACCAAGCCAGCATAAAGATGGCGCCCTACGAGGCGCTATATGGGCGGAAATGCCGCACACCATTGAACTGGTGTGAGTCTGGCGAAAGGGTTACCTTCGGGATTGCCCTTGTCAACGACGCGGAAGAGAAGGTTCGACTGATTCAAGCAAACCTAAAAGCCGCCCAATCCCGTCAGAAACAATATGCGGACCGGAGAAGACGCCTATTACAATTCAAAGTGGGAGATCACGTATATCTACGTGTGTCTCCAATGAAGGGCGTAAACAGATTTGGGGTGAGAGGAAAGTTGGCACCCCGATTCATCGGTCCATTCCAGATTACCGAAAGATGTGGATCAGTAGCATACCGGCTGAAATTACTAGAAGCACTTTCTGGTGTGCACGACGTCTTTCACATTTCCCAGCTGAGGAAGTGTCTCAAGCTATCAACTACCATTCAGCTGGAAGACATTGAAGAACTGCAACCGGATCTCACCTATCGAGAGGAAGCGGTGCAGATTATTGATGAAAAGGCCCGAACCACACGCCACCGTACGTTGTGGTTCTACAAGGTTCTATGGAGTAATCACTCCATGGACGAAGCGACATGGGAGAGCGAAGGATTTCTTCGCGCCAACTACCCCAACTTTTTCACGTCGCATATCCGGTAATTTTCCACCGTCCTCTCTCTCATTTTCACCTTATAATCTCGGGACGAGATTCTTTTAAGGGGGGTCGAATGTAAGGGCCTCAGTTTTTGACACATATTTGAAGTGCATCACCACACCACACACCTCATTTGAAGCAAGTTGATGAACACAAATGAAGAGCAAGTAACCACCATCAACATGCTCATTAGAGAACAAACTCACATATTGCAAAAGTGGCATTTTCCACATGTGATATAGATGGGCTGGGTATATGAAAACTCCTACACATTGCTAGGGATGTCCCTGCCAAGTTTCACCCAAATTCAAAACCTTTTTGAGGTCATTTTGGGTATAGCTAGAAAGAGGGCAGTTTGAAACCATATTCAAATTCAAACTGTTTTTATCCCATGAATTCAAAAGTGGGAGGCATATTCTTATTCAGCACATTTTTGTGAGCTCACCCACCAATTTTCACTTCATTTGGAGTTGATCTTGACTTGAGCTAAGTGGGACAAATTCAAACTTTATTTGAATTCCAAACTGAACTTGTGCTCAAATTCATTCAAACCAAACCCAATATGAATTCTAATCAATTCAAATGCCTCATGGGTGAATAATTTGAATCACCAAGGGTATTTCGGGGCTCACTATTTATAACAGTGATTAGGAGTAAATTTCAGAGGTTAAAACCCCGGGTGGGACCCACATGTCATAGAGAGAAGAGGGGAGACTTGCACCCAAAGTCAGAGTCTCGGTGGGAACTTCCACCGAGCAGCTGCCAACTCCCCGCTCGGGAGCAGCTGCGCTCGCCACTGAGGAGCAGCAGCGCCACCAGCTGCTTCCCGCGCCCACACACGAGCCCAAGGGCGGTTCCAGGGCCCTCTTAAGGCGCTCCACGGAGGCAGGCACCGATCATTTTCTCCTCTCCCGTGATCACCGAGCCACCGACCTGCCGCCTCTCCGCTCGATCGGAGAACCACAAAAACAGCTCGCCTTCTTCCTCCCCGAGCTGCTAGACGGCCACCTGAAATCGCACTCCACCTCCCCAACGCCAGAAACCCCGAGCCCCGACCTCCCTTGCCCAAGAAAGATCGCCACCGCGCGACCTAGCCTCAGCCGAAAGCCAGGCGCCCGTGGACAGCACTCCACAGGCGTTTTCACGGTCCAGCAAGGGTAGCAACAGAAGCGCGCGACCACCGTGCTGCTCTCCTCCAAGTTTCGAAGAAAACCGTGAAGGATCCACGGAGAATTTCCAGTTTTTGCTCCGGCGACCGTAAACCGAGCTTCTGGTTCGGATCCTTCAAATTATCGCTCTAAGATCCTTCTCTAGCTATCAAATCTTGCGCATAGATGCTGGACTAGCCGGCGATCAAGTTCCTTTCTGCATCCGTGGCGTGAAACTGTCTAGAAGTGACGAATTTCGAGCTCAATCAAGAGTGGTCATGGCAGGCACGATCGGTCGCACGGTGCCGACCGACTTGCCACTATCTTTGAACCCGTTTGACACATTGTCGAGCTTCCTAGAGGTACACTGATGCTGTAGGACCGATTGTTCGAGGTTTTGGCGGGTTAGAACTCATGGCCGACGGCGCCGAACCTCATCTGAGGCCGTGGCACGTCGCCGGGCTATTTCCGGTCACCGCCAGCCCGAACTGACACCACCGACGTGTTCCTCGACGTCGACAACCCCCTGGTGGCGAGTTTCAGACCATGGGAGGGCCGGCAGCGGCGAGCCGGCGAGCTCCGGGTCTGCTCCGGCGAGGGGCGGCGGCGCGAGCGCACGGGCGCGACGGGAGGAAGACGAAGGCGGCTGGCCCACGCGTCAGCGGCTGAAAAATTTAAATCAGGATCGGGTGTGGCCGGGATCGGCTGTGCTGGCGCGCAGGAACCCCGCAGACCGTGGTGTGCTGTCGCCTCGGCGCTCGACATGTGTCCCCAGGGCCCACCCGCAAGTTTAAACTTTTCCCCCGATTTTCAGATTTCCTTCAAACTTCAAATCCTCATAACTTGAGCTAGAAAACTCCAAACCGAGTGAACCAAATTTTGTTGGATTCAGCTCTCTCAGCACTTTCCAGAAAATCAAGTTTCACTTCATAAAAATCCTTATTTCCCCAGAATTAATTCCTCAAAATTTAAACTGTTTGGAATTTTAACTGGAGAATCCTTTGGAGTAAAATCCTGAAATTTTGCTGGAATGTTCACCAAAATATCCCTGAACTACCACAAAAATTTCAAATCCATTTGAGCTTATATGTTCCACCTAATGGTGTGGTTAGTGAAACTGTTCCAGACAAAATGGAAAATGTTCAGAAACATTTTCAGAATTTCCTCTGAAATTTTTTAGCTCATATCTTTAGCTAGGAACCTTCAAATTAAGTGAGACCAACTCCATTAGAACCCTCTGAAAATCTAGTTTTCAGAAAGTCATAGTTTGTTTCATGAAAATCCTTAGAACACCCTAAAAGCCTTCAATTAAGGTCAAGTACATAATTAATTGTGGAGGGCTCAAATGAGCTTTGCTGCAACTAAAACTTGACAAAGTCTCTGTTTAGGTTGTAACCAAGCCACAGTAAAAGTTTCACAGTCATAGAGTCTGTCTAGTGGGACTTACAGGATTCACAAGTTCAAACTGAATACAAATGCATTTAAATTGATACATGTACTTCTTCTATCATGTGGTCGCTAAGGTCGAGGAGGAACCCGAAGTCCTAGACTTCGTGACTCCGGAGGAGCAGCTAGCCTACGACCAAGAGCAGCAAGGCAAGCTCTGGTTTGCATTAACATTTTTACAAGGTTTTCTTGTTTTGAGCACATACTTGATTACTTTATTCTTTGCATTAGAGTCTTGTTTGGAAACCCAACTGCATAGCCAAGAAAACCATGGGTTGGGTTTAGGATTGCAAACCCCGTTAGCTACTGCAATGCTAAGATAGTGTAGGATTCGGTACAAGTCGAGTAGTTGGAACTACTCGCGAGCATAGGCTAGAGGCACTTGACTCGGGTAGAGATAGCACATGATACACATGGCAAGAAAGATGAGACCGAGCGGAGAGTAAGGGCAGCAGGACTTTGGGGCCTGTGTGCTATAGCTCCGCTTGTGTCGATTGAGGACCGAGCCGTGTGCGGGCCTGTTGAACAAGCTAGAACAGTACCGAAGACCTACCGGCTATATGGGAATCGGGAAACTGATGTAACTCGGGTAGCTGGGTATTGAGGCATTGCCCGTCGTTCAGAGGGTAGGTTGAGAGCTCGAGGTGTAAATCGGCTGGCGGCACTGAGATGCGCGTGCAGAGACCTCTTGCTCGGGACGATGGGACCGGTTCAATATTTGGCTGACGGGTGAAAGGTGGTTGCGTACGGCGTCTGTGATGGTTGTTGTAGGCAACATCGAGTACGGGCGTACATGACGGGTTATTCGGGTAACCCTGCAGGTGTAAATCGATTATAATCGCCGTCCCTCGCGGTCAGTGAGTACCACTTTTCACTGTACCGTGACGTAGAAAGAACAGGCTAGTTACATGTTAAAATGTTGCTGAGTTAAAGATGGACTTTGCTTGTTAATGATTTGCTGTAGTTTAGATCTTATTAAAGTTCCTTTCAACTTTGGGCAAAGTACATGAGAGAAATGCGTTTCTTGTTTGATTGCAGCTCTCTCATGTGCCTTAGCGTAAGATTCTCCACAACCTGCTGCTAAAACTTGAAAATAAGGTTCTACTAATTAGGCGAGTCCTTGCAAATGATTTTTACCTCATGTAACCTATCAACCCTCATGTAGAAGTTCCATGTTTAGGTGAGACGGGTCAGACATGCTGAGCCTTCGTGCTCACTGCTTGTGTTTGAAGTTTTTGCAGGGTTCTATGAGGAAGGGGCTCCCGAAGAGGAGACGGAACCCCAGGAGGGGAACCCCGTCGAGTGGGAGCCGTGCACGCCGCAGAGTTAGTGTGCGTTTGTGCTAGCAAGGACACGTTCAAGGGCTGAACATGAACTTGATGCATAGTCTACGCCCGTTAGTGTAGACTGGACATATTTTGCTGTAAACATGTTCATAAACTACTCTATGTAATATAAACTTCGCTTCCGCTTTGTACCTTTGACGTGTGTTATCCGGTGCTGTGCAACGTGGCACCCCTCAGCGTGATCCTGGCTCGACAAGACCACGGGGTCGTGTCAGGTTTTGGGTTTAGGATTTGAATCTCGAGTAGCCACTGCAGTGCTCAAATGGTATAGCATTTGGTACAAGTCGAGTAGTTGGAACTACTCGCAAGAATAGGCTAGAGGCACACCACTCGGTTAGAAAGATAGACAATGAATCACATGGCAAGAAAATGAGACCTAGCGGAGGGTAAGGGCAGCAGGACTTTGGTTGAGGATCGAGCCATGTGCGGGCCTGTTGAACAAGCTAGAACTGTACCGAAGACCTACCGGCTATATGGAAACCGGGAAAGCGATGTAATTCAGGTAGCGATATGTTGAGGCATTGTTTGTCATCCAGAGGGTAGGTTGAGAGCAGCGAGGTGTAAATCAAATAGTGGGCACCGAGGATGCTCCGCGTAGAGACCTCCTACTCGGGACGATAGGACTGGTTCAACACTTGGCTAACGGATGAAAGGTGGTTGCGTACGACGTCCGTGATGGTTGCTGAAGGCAACATCCAGTACAGACGTACATGACGGGTTATTCGGGTAATCCTGCAGGTGTAAATTGATTATAATCGCCGTCTCTCGCGGTCAGTGAGTACCACTTGTTCATTGTACCGTGATGTAGAAAGAACAGGCTAGTTGTCATGATAAAATGTTGCTGGTTGAAAGTATTATATTGTTTGTTAATGAAATGCTTTAGTTTAGAGCAAATCAAAGTTCTTTTCAACCTTAGGCAAGTCCCATAACAGGAATTTGTTTCTTGTTTGATTGCGGACTTCTTATGTGGCTTAGCTCAAGGTTTTCCAGTAATCTGAGGCTAAAACCTGAAAGCAAGGATCAACTACTTAGGAGAGTCCTTATGCAAAGAATTTCCTATTGTACACTTCAATTTCCGCATATAGAGTTACATGTTAGGTGAGACTGGTCAGTCTTGCTGAGCCATCGTGCTCACTGCTTGTTTGTTGAAGCGTTTGCAGGGTTGTATGAGGAGGAGGCTTCCGAGGAGGAGACGGACCCCCAAGATGGAACCACCGTCGAATGGGAGCTGTGCACGACGCCGTCGTGTTGGTGTGTGTGTGTGTGTGTGTGTTTGTGTGTGTGTGTGTGTGTGTGTGTGTGTGTGTGTGTGTGCGTGTGTGTGTGCGTGTGTGTGTGTGTGTGTGCGTGTGTGTGCTAGTAGGAACACGTTCACGGGCTGAACGTGAACCTTTTTGCTTAGTCTACGCCCGCGAGTGTAGACTATAACATTATTTTGTTGTAATTATGTTTATAACAGTTTATGTAATAAAATTTAGCTTCCGCTTATCGCCTTTTTCTGTGTGTTATCCGGTGCTGTCCATCGCAGCACCCCTCAGCGAGAACCTGGAATGTCGGGACCGTTGGGTCCTCACACCGGCGATGCCGACGGCATGTGTACCACGATCCAAGGAGCATGTAGGAAGAAACCGCTTCAAAAATTTTCCACTGTAGGCCGAGAACAAGCTGCGCCAGTGCCGCTGTCCGGCGCGCGCTCGGGTGCCGGCTGGAGGTAGAAGGAGCTACTGTACTATGGGCCCCTGTTGTCAGCAGTTTAAACATTTCGGGCTTCTTTTTTAGTTTTCCCTACAAAATTTTAAACCCGCATAACTTTCAGTAGGAATGTCCGAATTCAGTCAACAAATTTTATTGGATTAATCTCTCTGAGCACTATCCAGCAAAACCTGTTTCATTCCTTGAAAGTCTTTTTTTTTCCAGAATTAAATCCCTAGTGTTTAAACTGTGGGAAATTTTAATTGGAGATCCACTTTATGAACAATTATCAAATTTGGCTAGGATTTTCATTTTAATATCCTTGAATCTCATGCCAAATTTCATATCCATACGAATTCATTAAGTCCACTTAATTGTCTAATTAAGTGAACTGAACCAGTGAAAATGGAAATTGTTCAGAAACATTTTCTGAATTGTTTCTAAACATAATTAGCTCATAACTTTCTCTAGGATTCTTCAAATTACATTAAAACAATTCCATTAGAACCATCACAAACTCTAGTTTCAAGAAAGTAATGGCTTGCTTCATAAAAATCCCTAGAAATTCTTAGAAGCTCTAATAACGGCCTTTTATACATTTATTTGTGCAGGGCTCAAATGAGCTTGGGTTCAAATGAAATTTGGCCAAGTATCCGTTTAGATTTTCACCAAACCATAGTAAAAATTTCAAAGTCAGAAGTGATGTCTAGCTAGAGTTATAGTCTTTACATTCTCGATTCAACACATTTGCATTGAATGTGACACGCAATGTTAATTTTATGACGTGTAGTCACTGAAGTCGAACAAGCCCTGAAGATAATGGATTGTATGCCTTTGAAGGAGAGTTTAGTCGAAGACCAGCAGCTAGGCAAGCTCCAGTTTGCATTAAGCTTAATTACAAAGTTTTATCTTTATCACTTACATTATGATGATTGTGCATTAGGTTGTTGATTGAAAACCCACTTGCATAGCCAAGAGAACCAGGGGGTTTGAGTCTAAGTTATTAATCTCGAGTAGCCACAGCAATGCTCCAAATGGCACAGGATTCAGTACAAGTTGAGTAGTCGAACCTACTCGCAAGAATAGGCTTCGAGGCACACCAATCGGTTAGTGAGATAGACAATTGAAAGTGCATCTAGGCTAAATCCCGTGGGTTTTGATGATTGACGACAACACTTAAGGGACGAATGAGCATTACAAGTGTAAGTATAGGTGATTAAGAAATTGACGGAGATGGATGCACTCAGAAAGGGAAAAGAGGAGAAAAGTCGAACATACAAGGAGAGTAGAATTTAGGGTTTAAATTCTCTTGCGTTGAGTTTAGCCTTTTAGTATGAGTGTGTTCATAGGGTTAAGTGTTGAGAAACATCTAGGAGCTCTTAGTCTGAGTTAAAGTTAGGAGAAGTGAAGAGTTGAGACAGCACTAAGAATAGGGCCTGACTTGTCCGGACTGGAAGGCCGGACTAGTCTGGTCACAACGGACTAATCCGATGTTAGACGGACCAGGAGTTTCCGTGTGAGTTTGGACTTGTCCGTTTCGGGACGGACTAGTCTGTGGCGAGTGTGTCTGAGTCCTTCAGGAGATAGGTCCTGAAGGACCGGACTAGTCTGCCCTTTGGAGCCAAACTAGTCCGCCTGATCAGACTATTCTGTTTCTAACCGGAACAAGAGTTTCTGTCTGATATCGGACTAGTCCTTTGTGAGTCAGACAAGTACATTTGAAACTTGGAAGTGGGAGCAGGTACTAAGTCCTAGATGGCCGGACTTGTCTGCCCTTTGAGGTCGGACTAGTCCAGTGGACCAGACTTGTCCGTTCTCAACCGGAACAGTTGTTTCTATGGGAGATCAAACTATTCCGTTATTGAACGGATTACTCCGTGGTGTTGTGACCGTTTGAATTCAAAAGGAGGCGGTTGACTGTTTGGTTGGTAGAATGTGACCGTTTAGTTGGTGAAGCGTGATGTCACTGGTCCCCGCAGGCCGGACTAGTCCGGGGTTAAAGGCCGGACTAGTCCGGACCTTTTCTTGTGGCAACGGCTAGCTACCGGGACCTCTATAAAAAAGGGATTCTTAGGCCTCTAAGGTATAGACTGGAACCCTAATGACAAAATTGCCTTCGTAGAGCTTTTCTAGCCCCCTCTCTTCAATTCTTGGATAGATAAGAGTTATTCTTGAGGACTTGTGAGTTTTAGGAAGAGGAGAAAAAGGGGAGTGAGTAGCATGGAGCTCTTGGTTGATTCTCTCACACTAAGTGGGTAGTGAGTTGTTGAGGGTGCTTATTTGTAAGTGCTTTGAGCTGAAATTTTGTGGGAGCCTCAATTTGTGGGTCGCCCCATGAATTGTTGTGAAATCCTTGTGATCTAGTTGAAGAACAAGCCAAACTTTGTGGTGGCTTGGTGAGGATAAGGTTGAGAGCAACCTGGTCCTTTGTGGACTCCTCAACATGGACGTAGGCTTCATGGTGAAGCTGAACCACATGATAAATCATAAGCTTTGTCTTCTTTGAGTTAAATTTCCTTGTGTCCGGACTAGTCCACCCCAAGACCGAACTAGTCCACACTCTGTGAACTGATCAGTTTTTATAAAGTCGTATTTCAGATTTTCTGCCTATTAACCCCCCTCTAGGCAATTTCCAATTGGTATCAGATCCTAACTCTCTTAAAAGCTTAACTGCTTGGAGAGAAGATGGGGGAAATGACAAGAAGGAGTTACTGATTGTCAACACCATCGGCGCCGGCGAGAACAACACTCACGGCAATGAAGGACTTAAGTTCTCGCCCCACAAGACCATCAACTCAAGCAAGGACATGCCAAGGTCCCATCCCTTTGACTTAGAGACCGATGATGAAGATGAAGAAGTGAAGCGCCTTGCGGATATTCTTCAAAGAGCAAAAGATGAAGCAAGAAGGAAGAGGAGACTTGAGAAAGAAAAGAAACTCAAGAAGCGCGAAGGGGACTACACGTGATATCCTTTCAATTATGAACGCTTAAATTCGCATGCAAATTAGTTGTCTATTCATTTGGGCAAACCTCCACATTTATGGCTCCAACTATACTATGTGGAAACACAACATGAAATTGCATCTTATTTCTCTCGACCCTACACTTTGCCACATTGTTTGTACAGGTGTAGATATCCCCGTGGATGATGAAAAGCTTACTCCAGAGCAAGAACAACTCATCCACCGCAATGCTCAAGCGGCGGATGTGCTCAACTTTTCCTTGAGCCAAGAAGAATTCAATAAGGTGGATGGGTTGGAACAAGCCAAAGAAATATGGGACATGGTCAAAATTGCGTGTGAAGGCAACCGCTCTGTTCGAGAAGCAAAGATAGAGATGATTGAGGGGGAGCTTGGAATATTTTCCATGGAAGATGACGAGACCCCTCAAGAGATGTACAACCGACTCAAGACTCTCATCAATAAGAGTTGGGCGTACGGTGGTAAGAAGTGGATGGATCATGAAGTAGTTAAAAGGATGATAAGAGCCTTCATGCCTTGCAATGTGACACTTTGCACCCTCATCCGATAGAGTCCAAACTTCCACAAAATGACTCCAGATGAGGTGCTTGGTAAAATTATCAACCATGAGATGATGGAGATGGAAGCATGCCACGTTGACGACCTTGCCAAGGTTACATTGTCCAAGAAAAAGGGCATTGCTATCAAAGCATCACCCAAGGCCAAAAGTAAAGAGGTACAAGCTTCAAGTGTTGATGAAGAAAGTGAAGAAGAAAGCACCGATATGGACGATGAGGAGTTGGTCTTCTTCATCAAGAGATTCAAGAGAATGATGAAGAAAAGAAGAGGGCCAAACTATGAGGGCAGGGGCAAGGAGAAAAGCAAGTCAAGAACCAAGAGAGCTTGGTACAATTGCGGTGAGTATGGGCATTACATCTTTAATTGCCCATACGAAAAGGAAGAGGACAAGAAGAAGAAGAAGAAGAAGAAGAAGAAGAAGAAGAAGAAGAAGAAGAAGAAGAAGAAGAAGAAGAAGAAGAAGAAGAAGAAGAAGAAGAAGAAGAAGAAGAAGAAGAAGAAGAAGAAGAAGAAGAAGAAGAAGAAGAAGAAGAAGAAGAAGAAGAAGAAGGATTAAAAGTCTCAAGAGAAGAGGATATTTAAGAAGAAGAAGGCACATGGGCATGCTCATGTTGGCAAAGAATGGGATTCCAATGATGAGTCCTCCTCCGATGATGAAGTGGAAGTGGCAACCGTCGCCATCAAGAAGCCAACAATGAAGAAGACTCTATTGCCTAACAAGGGAGAGTGGAAGAGCTCAAGCCACACATGTATCATGGCAAAGGAGGGAAAGCGAAATGTAAAAACTAAACTCTCCAGACAGCGAAGGCCAAGATGGTGACAGCGATCAAGGGGGAGATAAAGAGGAATAATAAGTTCACTCAAGACCAAGGGTGCCACACCCTAGAGTCCATCTATGTGTTCAACGGGATCATCCCGTTGACAACATACTTGGAGACATCTCCAAGGGGGTAATGACTCGCTCTCGTATGGCTAACTTTTGTGCTCACTACTCTTTTGTGTCTTCTTTGGAGCCTTTCAAGGTTGAAGATGCCCTACGAGATCCATATTGGGTGATGGCGGTGCAAGAGGAGCTCAACAACTTCAAAAGAAACCAAGTGTGGGAGCTTGTGGAAAGACCAAATCCAAACGTAGTAGGCACCAAGTGGGTCTTTCGCAACAAGCAAGATGATCAAGGAGTAGTGACAAGAAACAAAGCTATACTTGTGGCAAAGGGTGTAAAGGTCCCAAAATATGAATACAAAGAAACTGAAGTTTGAAACAAACATTTGGTTTCATGTGTATGAAAATTTGGACTTGTTTAAACTTTCACATGTGATGATGCACATGAGAGCTCTCTCTACACAAGCTTATATTTATTGCATTCTTGAAACCCAAGGTGAATTTCAAACCACAGATGTAAAGTCTCATGTGCAATAGAAAGTTTGAAATCAGCTTTTGAACTCAATTTGTTCAAGTCAAATTTCAAATGAGGGCAACATAACGGAAATGCAAACCGTTGTGTTCAAACTCTCATTTGGAGCAGCTAAATTGAAAATCAGATTTCATATTTGAATTCCTTAGGTCCAAATTAGTGGGTATGCAAAGTTTCATGAATTTTGGAGATGTTTTGCTATCCATTTTTCATATGGACTTTAAATTGTATAGGAATTCAAATTCAAATTTTAATTTGGATGAAACTTGCGCAATTATTCAAATACAGTTCAGATTTTAGTTTCCCACAATTGAATTTGATCATTTGACAAATGTGAGAGAATTTTAGAGGATAAGAGGAGCAGTGGGATCCACTTGACAGTTGCACTCAAAAGATCAGTACTGAAGAGCCGAGTCTCTGTTTTGCTTCTACTGAACACTCGACAGCAGGGGAGGCAACGGCGCCAGCACACACTCACCGGCTCGGTCGACCACAGCCCACCACAAATCCCCTGAGCTGCGGTCTTTGTACTCTCTGCCGTGCTTCTTTTCCCCACAACACCGAAGACTCGCTCTACCTTCCTCTCTCTCGCTCACACGAACTGAAAACATCGCTGCCGCACCTCGGTTGATCGGCAGTCGGCTGTTCTCACGCGTATAAAGCCTCGAGCAATATAAAAACGGCACTACGGATCCCTCCACAACCTCCTCGGACCATAGACGACCGGTTCTTGGCCTTCCACATACAGGAACATGTTTTTCACACAGCAACCGAACGAAACTGCGACGAGGTGCTCCCATGGACAGATTCACCCAGAGCTTCTCACGCCCGAACAAGAGCACCTTTGGATGCGCCAAGCTCTCACGCTGCTCACCTCCACAGCTCAAGCCGGACCATTGATCATTACCGCTGGAATTTTGGTTTTTATCCCGATCAGTGCAAAACGACCCGCAGGTAAGAAACTTCAAAATTCCCGATTGTTATTCATTTGTAGTGCACCAAATTGAACCCACACGAGCTAGACTAGGTAGGCAACAATTGCTCTTTGAAACCCTAGATTAAAACAGTAGGTAAGAGCACAATTTCCAGCTTTTCTCGTCGGTGACCGTGGTGGAACCCTCGGGCGCATGGTGAGAACATGGTTAGAGCCATTCCCGGGCCCTTTTGCATCCATGTCGAGCTCCTTCATGCTCCACTGGTGCTGTAGGGCCAAAGTTAACCGATTTTGGCGGGCTAGAAGGGACGGGCGACGTCGCCAGAGTCAGGTTCTAGCCGCAGCACATTGTGAGCTAGGGTGGAGACTTCGCCGGCTCGGGGAAACCTCACCGGAGTGTTCCTCGCGTCGGTATAGGGCTTAGCGGTGACTTTGGGCGTGGGAGATGGCCGGAGAACAGATTGCCGACGAACTCCGGCGAGGGGCAGCGCGGGCGCACGTGGGAGCTAGAGGAAGATGATGACCCGCCTGGCCCCACACGTCAGCTTCCGAGTTAAAAGGGGCTGGATCCTCTGCGGCACCGGGTCGGTTTGTGGCTGTGCAGATTAAGTCTGTATCCTTGTGTGTCGTTGTCTGAGAACTCGCCACGTCACCCCGTAGGCCAGTGTCAGAGATTTAAATTTTCCCGATTTAGTTTGAATTCCAGATTTCCTCCAAACTTTGGAAGATCATAACTTTTGCTAGGAAACTCCAAATTTAGTGATTCAAATTGGGTTAGATTATTGAAAAACTCTATCCAAATATGCAACCCAATTTGTAATAAAATCAATATTTAATTCTGGAAAATGCTTTAAATTTTTTGGCAAAAGAATTTTAGAGGGAGTTTGGTTCATCTAAAAATCCTCAAATTTTGCCAGAGTTATTGAGCTCCTGTACAAATTTCACCTCATTTAGTGTTGATTTGATTAGAAGAATTCAGATTTCAATTTGCTGTACTAAAATGAATACAGTGTTAGAATATTGTAAGTCTTCTGGGTCTCATTAGTATTGTCATTAGACTTTCTTACTACTGTTATTAGGGGTCATTAGAGGCTGCCATTAGACCTCATTAGTATTGTCATTAGACCTCCTTACTGATGTTATTAGGGGTCATTAGAGGCTGTCATTAGACCTCATTTGTGATTACAGCCAGCCTTGAGACGCAAGGCTGCTGCCCTGTATATTGTATGCCATGGTGGCCTGAATACATACAAATAATTCAGAGGCATTTCCTCTCTTCTATCATGGTAATCAGAGTCTGATTTTTTTTCGCTTCCGCTCATATCTAGCCGCAGCCGCCGGTGTTCTGCCCGTACGATCAGCATGGCTGATGACTCAGAGGCGACTGCCCTCCGTACATGGCTAGAGGCAATCATGAAGGAGGCCGAGGATGCCGAGGCGCAGGCTGCCGCCGCCCGTCGCCGTGTCCATGCCGCCTGCCTCGTCCTTGCTGAAGAGGAGTCCAAGGATGCCGCCTTGGAGCAGACGGCTGCTATGGCCCGTCAGCGCGTACCTTCGTAATTATCCTCGCCCATCCAGAGCGCCGTCTCTACAGCTCCTTTGACCTACGAACACACGGTCATCGCTGGCCTTCACCTTCGGGCAGCCGCGGTACTCAATGTTCGCCAATTGGTGAACATTGTCCTCGACTCCTCCTCCACCAATTATGCTAGTTGGCGTGATCTCATGGAGCAGGCCCTTCAGTGCTACGCCCTGATCGATCACGTCACGGATGATGGCCCGTCCAATGATTTGGGGTGGATCCGGATGGGTATCATCATCCTTAATTGTATCAGCAACTCCATCTCGACGGATCTTCACCAAGTGGTCCGGGAACACGGCTGCACAGCACGCCACCTCTGGCTTGCTATTGAGAACCAGTTTCTTGGTAATCGTGAACAACGTATTCTTCACCTTGATGCAGCCTTTCGCAATTTTGTTCAGTGTGACCTCTCAGTTAATGAGTACTGCCACAAATTCAAGGCCATGGCTAATGGCCTGGCCGACCTTGGTGCCCCCATTGAAGACTGTATTCTCGTCCTCAACATTCTTCGGGGACTGAACCAACGCTTTGAGCACGTTGGCTCCATTATTCGGCACCACTCACCGTTTCTGATCTTCCTCAAAGTTTGGGATGATCCACTGCTGGAGGAGATCCACATGGACAGTATCAGACCTCCGACTGCTCCGACCGGCGCTCTACACCAATGCCGCGTCTGCGACAACCAAGCCACCAGCATCCACGCCGTCTCAGCCACCCAATTGTGGGAACAGTGGCAGTGGTGGTAACAAGAACAAGAACAAAAACCACAAGAACAACAACGGTGGTGGTGGTCGTGGTGGCTCCAACGGTTAGACCACCTCCCCTGCTGTTCCCAATGGCAGGACCAGCATACCCTGGCCGACCTACGGCCACCCATGGCAGGGGCACATGACTATGTACCCCGGCCCCATACCCACTGGACAGCAGCGTACGCAGGCCTTCATGGCCACTCCGGGTCTCTACGGGCCTCCGGGTTGAATGTCTGGACCATGGCAGCAGCTGCCGTACCAGCAGACCACCCAACCTCGAGCTGGCATCCCTTGATCGGCGTAGGATGGGACCAGAAGTCGCTGGCCAATTCCTTCAGCACCATGGTGCTCCAACCACCCCCAACCTCGGTCCAGGACTGGGTGGTAGACTCCAGCGCCACACACCACACCACTCCGTCGGTTGGTAATATTTCCACTCTTCGTCCTTTGACCTCATCTACTCCTTCATCTATCATTGTAGGTAACGGCTCATCTCTTTCGATCACCTCAGTAGGCGACTCGGTTCTTCCTGGGCCATTCTACCTAAACAATATTTAGCATGCCCCTAATATGGTTCAAAGTCTCCTTTCTGTTCGTCGTTTTACAACTGATAATTGGTGCTCAATAGAATTTGACCCGTTTGGTTTGTCTGTGAAGGATCTCACAACCAAGAACATGATCGTCTAGTCAAATAGCATCGGCCCATTGTACATGACACGTGTTCCAGGGTCAATCACTCCATCTTCCAGTGCTGCAGCCAAGCTTGCTGACCATCCTCAAGTTATTACCGTTGTTACTGCAACCAAGTGGTACCGTCGTCTTGGTCATCCCGGCCCTGACGCTTTATCTAGTCTATCTAGATCTTCCTTAATCCAGTGCACCAGTAATAAACATGAATTTTGTCATGCATGTCAGTTAGGAAAACACATTAGGTTACCCTTTTGTAGCTCATCGCATCGTGCGGGACATGCCTTTGATTTAATACATCTTGATCTTTGGACATCTCCAGTAATTAGTGTGTCAGGTTACAAGTATTACTTGGTCATTCTTGATGATTTCACTCATTACTTGTGGACTTCCCTCTGAAACGTAAATCTGATACCTTTACCACATTATCATATTTCTTTGCCTATGTGTCTACTCAGTTAAGCAGGAAGGTCAAGGCCATCCTGTGTGACAACGGGCATGAGTTTGACAACTCTCCCACCTGGACCTTCCTCCTGTCACATGGCACACAGCTCCGGATGTCGTGTCCATACACATCCCCTCAAAATGGTAAAGCCGAACGTATCATTCGTTCCATTAATAATGTCATCCACACTTTGCTTATTCAGGCTTCCCTTCCTGGGCGCTATTGGGCTGAAGGACTACACACCACCACACTTCTCCTGAATCGTCTTCTGACAGAAGCCATTCAGGTTGTGTGTCCACACATCGCTCTTATGAGCATCTCCAGGTTTTTGGTTGTGCACGTTACCCTAGCACTGCTGCAACTGCACCTCATAAGCTCGCTCCTCGATCCACCCAGTGTGCCTTCCTGGGTTACTCATCTGATCACAAAGGCTATCGCTGCCTTGATCTCTTCACAAACCGCTTGATCGTCTCTCGACATGTGGTTTTTGATGAGGACAGCTTCCCCCTCGCTGCCTCGCTCAATCTAACTGACCTCGATTTTCTTTGTGAGTTTGGTTCCACGGTTTCTACCACTGGCACCCGACTCACCACTGCAGGTACCATGGCACCCTCCCAGTCAGCTCCGGAGGATCCCCTGGACTGTGAGCCTTTTGTGGCTCCCCTTCCCGCTCCGGCAGTCCCTCCGGGATTTCTGCTCCGAGCGACACAAATGGCCGCACCACATACGACACCGACCGCCACACCACGTGCGGCCCCAGCCCCCTCTCCACGTGCAGCCCCGACTTGCCCGGCTGCACCATGCGCGGCTCCAACCGCCACTGCAGCAATCCCTCCTCAGCGACCTCCTGCAAGAGAAGCGGCTGTGATGGTGCCTGTTACACCCCCCGGAGAACCCTCATCATATGGTCACACCGGTGAAGGCTGGCTTCCGAGTGATACCTGATCACCTCGTCCTCGCTGCCACGACTTTGTCTCCGACCCCATATCCAATCCCGTCCTCCGTCCGCGCCGCCCTAGCTGATCCCAATTGGCGTGCGTCTATGGAGGATGAGTATGAGGCCCTTCTGAGTAATGGGACATGGGACCTTGTCCCACGACCTCAGAACTCCAACATTGTTACAGGCAATTGGGTCTTCACACACAAGTTCCATGCTGACGGGACTTTCGATTGCTACAAAGCTCGTTGGGTTCTCCGAGGTTTCACCTAGAGACTGAAACCCCAAAAATTCTAGCAGTGGAGCTGAAATTCACACTGAGAAAAGGTGAGGGAATTTAAACTTTTGAATTTAAAGGTGTGAGCTCCAAGTCCAAACTTGAACTTGCCAAAAATTCCCGAACACGGAGATCTAATGTTACCATTTAGTTCTCCACACATCCACGGGTAGCCCAGCAAATTTTCATCTCATTTGGAAAAGATTTCTCATTTATTGGAATTTAAACGGGAGACAATTTGAATTTGAATTTAAACTTCAGTTTCAAATTCTGACTTCACCGGAATTCAAATTTGAGAGCACCATTGTGTTCCTCATATTACTTTTGGCTTATCCTCCAAGTTTGATCAAATTTGGAGTTTGTTTGCTAGCTCATATGGAAATGGAAAGAAAATTCCAGCATGGAAGTGGGAAGATGTGAGCATGGATTTCATTGTGGGATTACCCCTGACTTCCAACAAGCATGATTCCATTTGGGTAATCGTTGACCGGTTAACCAAGTCGGCTCACTTCATTCCCGTGCATACACATTTCCATGCCAGCAGATATGCGAAGTTGTACATTGCAAGAATCCTATGCTTGCATGATGTACCCAAAACTATGTCAGATCGAGGGGCACTGTTTGTGGCTCGTTTCTGGGAGCAGTTGCACGCTGCATTGGGTACTAAGCTAATTAGAAGCTCCGCCTATCACCCTCAGAGAGATGGACAAACTGAGAGGGTGAATCAAGTGCTAGAAGACATGTTGAGAGCGTGTGCCATCCACCATGGTAGAAACTGGGATGATCATCTACCGTTGGCAGAATTCTCGTACAACAATGGCTATCAAGCGAGTATCAAGATGGCACCATATGAGGCTCTCTACGGTCGCAAATGCCACACCCCATTGAACTGGTGCGAGTCCGGTGAAAGGGTCACGTTCGTTGTTGATGTGGTGAACGACGTCGAAGAGCGCGTTCGGATTATTCAAGACAACATGAAGGCCACTCAATCCCGGCAGAAAAGCTACGCCAATAAGAGGCATAGGCCGCTGCACTTCGACATCGGGGAACACGTTTACCTCCATGTATCTCCGATGAAAGGCGTGCACCGATTCAGCGTGAAGGGGAAACTCGCTCCCCGCTTTATTGGACCCTATGCTATCACCGAGAAGTGTGAACCAGTGGCGTATAGACTGGAACTACCGGCATCCCTCGCTGGTGTTCACGACGTTTTCCATGTGTCACAACTATGGAAGTGTCTAAAGTATACGGCAGCTGTGCCCACCGCAGACATTAGCAAGCTGCAACCGGATTTGATGTATGCTGAATATCCAGTGGCAATTATTGATGAGAAGGCCCAGACCACGCGTAATCGAACGCTGTGGTTCTACAAGATATTGTGGAGCAACCACACCACTGAAGAAGCGACGTGGGAGAGCGAGGAGTTCCTTTGCTCAAACTACCCGGATTTCATGGCGTCACATCACTGGTGATTCCTCTCACATCTTTGTCTTTTCTTTGGTAATCTCGGGACGATATTCTTTTAAGTGGGAGGGATGTGAAACCCCAAAAAGTCCAGCAGTAGAGCTGAAATTCACACCGAGAAAAGGTGAGGGAATTTAAACTTTAGAATTAAAATGTGTGAGCTCCAATTCCAAACTTGAACTTGCCAAAAATTCCCAAACACAGAGATCTAAAGATACCATTTAGTTCTCCACACATCCACAGTTAGCCCGGCAAATTTTCAGCTCATTTGGAAAAGATTTATCATTTGTTGGAATTTAAACAGGAGACAATTCAACTTTGAATTCAAACTTCAGTTTCAAATTCTGACTTCACCAGAATTCAAATTTGATAGCACCGTTGTGTTCCTCATATTCCTTTTGGCTTATCCTCCAAGTTTGATCAAATTTGGAGTTTGTTTGCTAGCTCAAATGGAAATGGAAAGAAAAAGAAGAGGGGAAGGGGGCCCACTGGTCAGTAGACTTACATCCGAAGTCAATACTCGCTGGTTCTCACTCGGCAGCCGATCTCTACCGAGCGCCACCTCCTGCTCCCGCGCCCGAGTGAAGGGGACACCGCACAACTGTGCTGTGCCGTGGAAGCACCGGCTGCAGTGATCATAGCACGCGCAGCCCACGTGAACTCCTTCACTTCTCCCTTCTCCCTCGCACACCGAAGCACAGAATCGCACAAGCGCCCGACCTCCCTGTTCTCCCGCGTCCGAGCGACAGAGGCTCTGTCGTGGCCGACGCCTACACAAAAAAGGTCCGCTCCAAGGTGCTGAACACGTCCATACCGACCTCACCTTCTCTCGTGCATCGTCCGTGGAGAATTTCTCCGTTTATTGCGTCGATATTCGTAGGACCGAGCCTCACCAACCTTTAAAATTCGCGGTGATGCCTCTACCATCACTTGTACCGAGCTATAGACATTATCTACACCCTACCACGCTCCTTTAGGATAAAAACCATAGAAAATCATCAAGTGTAGGCTCTTTTCTTCGAGAATTTTGAGCCGGCACCAATTTTCACCCTAGGTCACCGATGAGCCCCTATTTACAGCCACTTTTGAGCTGATTTGAGCTCATGCCGTTGCTTAGGATGCCACCACGGTGCTCTAGGAAGAAAATCCGAAGCAAATGAGCCACTGTGGAGGAAGTGCGATGCCGCTGAAGGCTAGCCGCCACCGCCGCTGCCCGTCGCCGAGGGGTTTCCGGTGACCGAGGCCCTCGGTTGAACCAGGGGATGAGTTGGCCATGGTCCAAAATGGGGAGGCGGCGAGTTTGGGGGGCAGGGGAAGGCCGGGAAGGCACTTTCCGAGGGTCTCACCGGAGAGCGCCGCCACCAGCCCCTGTTGGCGCGAGGTAGAAGAGAAATCTGTCATGTGGGGCCGCAGTAGGTGTTTAAACATTTCCAGATTTTCCCTAATTTGGGTTAAACTTTGAAGAGCCATAACTTTGGGTAGGAGTGTCCAAAAATTGTCAAACAATTTTTGTTGGATTCTCTCAGAGAGTACTATCTAGGGGTGCATCCCAATTGGTATGAAAATCCCTAGATTTGGCTCATGAATTCAATTAAGAAAAATTTTGTAGGAATTTTTACAGGAGTTCTGTGTATTGGAAAATTCCCAAATTTGGGAAGGAGATTCTTCCAAAAATCCTTGAACTCTAGTAAAAGTTTCAGAGGCATTGGATTCGATTTGCTCGGCCAAATGTTGTTTCAATCCTCTATGTCTCTAAAAAATAGGAAAAATAACAGGGACCTTTTTCAGAGAATTTCTCCAAACTTGTAAAATCCATATCTCTGACTAGGAAGCTCCAAATTGAGTGAAAATTTTTGTTGGGTTCATCTCTTAGATTAATATCCAGCAAAACAAGTTTCAGCTCATGAAACTCCTTCCTTTTCCAGAAGTAATTCCCTCAAGTTTAAACTGTTGGGAATTTTATCTGGAGAAGTCCTTTATGGAAAATTCTGAAATTTGGCTAGGAGGTTCATTTGAAAATCCTTGAGTCACAGAAAAATTTCAGATCCATCCAAGTTTATTTAGTCCCCCTAATGGTGTGATTAAGTGAACTTCCCTGAGAAAATGGAAAAATAAACAGAAACATTTTTCAGGTTTTCTCAAATCTTGTTTAGGGCATAACTTCCTCTAGGATTCTTTAAATGACACGAAACCACTTTCATTAGAACCATCTCAAATTCTAGTTTCCAGAAAGTAATGGGTTGAACCCTGAAAATTTCTGGAAATCCTTAGAAGCTCTAGTAATGACCAAATAGACTTTCATTTGTACAGAGCTCAAATGAACTTTGTTTCAGATGAAACTTGGTCAAGTCTCTGGTTAGGATTCTAGCAAGCCACCATAAAAATTTCAGAGCCAAAGGGGAGGGATAGCTAGAGTTATGGTATTTACATCGTCAGTTCCAAACTTTGCATTTAAATTGACATATCGTTAGTTGCTTACGTGTAGTCGCTGAAGGCGAGGAAACCCCGGAAGTGCTGTACTTTGTCCTTCCGAATGAAGCTCTAGCATCTGACCAACAGCAACAAGGCAAGCCCCGGTTTGCATTTACCTAGTTTACAAAGTTTTGCTTTATATACACATAGCTTGAGGTATATTTGTGCATTATGTGTAGGATGGATGAAACCCAAGTGCATAGCCAGATTATTCCTACAAGAGTGAGGGTAGTGTCTAAGTCCTCGAGTAGTCAAGCTGTGCTTAATGTTCATAGGACTTCGGTACAAGTCGAGTAGTTGGAATCTACTCGCGAGTATAGGCTTGGGACACACGGGATTGGTTCGAGTGATGTGAGATCACTTTAGTAAGAAAATGAGACTAGGCAGGGGCTAGGGCGCAGCAAGAGGAAGTCTTGTGGGCGCAGCCCTGTCTGTGTAGATTGAGGACCGATCCGTGTATGGCCCATGCTGATCAAGTTTGAACGTATATGGGCCCCGATAAACCGATGTAACCTATACCTCCGGGCGTCGAGGCATACCGCACCGATTTATAGGTGTAGGTTGAGGGCAACAAGGTGGAAATCCGCTAATGGGCATAGAGAGATGCTCCGTGTAGGGAACCTCCTGTCCATTTGGGTGCGACCGGTTCGATTTTTGGGCTGTTTGGTGAAAGGTTGTCCCGTACGACATCGAGTGAGTGTGCTGTGCAGCTCCACGGGTGGGCGTACGTGACGTGCTCTTCGGGTATCCCTGCAGGTGTATATCGAGTCGATTCGCCGTCCCTCACGGTGATGAGTACCACTTGGTCACTGAGTCGTGACGTAGGTTAATATATGAAATGATATGATTCAATATTGCTGTTATGATTAACTCGTATTGCTACATGCGTGCCACAAAATATTGCTCACCAAATTTCAGATTTAATGAACTGTTAACTTGTGGCTAAAAGATGAATTAAGGATGAACTTGTAGGCGTGTCCTTTGCTGCAATGTGCCATCCTATGTTTGTATGACCTGCATATAGAGTTTCATGTGTAGGTGAGTCGGTTAAGCCTTGCTGAGCCATCGTGCTCACGGTTGCTGCTATGAATGTTTTTCAGGTGAGGACTACCCCACGGACTCGGGGTACGAGTCCACCGGCAAGGGTTACCCTTTGTCAGGGATCACGGCTGAGTGGTAGCCGTACACACTGCACTGAACTGCAGAGTGGAGCTAGTGTGGGTTGTCCACCGGGCTGGACGACCGACTTTTGCTAGTTAGGTGGACGTGAGATGTATAAATTTAGCTTCAGCTGTTGTAACCTCTATACTTAGTTGTAAACTGACGGTTTGTACTACTTTGTACGTATTCAGTTGTTTTTCTATGTAATACATGTTTTCCTTATGATGTGTGCTGTCAGGTGTCGCATCGTGCGGCACCACCCTCTGAGATCCAAGGCGAGCGGATTCCGGTCCGTCATAGGCTGGCATCAGAGCTGCTTAGGGGATAGCACACTAATTAAGGACTGTATTACGGGAAAATTTAGGATTACGGTGAGGATTCGCTAGTATGCCCAAGTAAGGACTATATTAGCATAGTTACTTAAAGTGGCATGACTAACATATGTGTTATAATTCTGAATTTTGATTATGTAACAACGCACCTACGCTCAGGTAAAAATGGTAAGGAATGCCACCGAAAGCGGTTCAATTTCGGTTTGCTCCCCTGACGAGGAATGTGGTTCAGGGATAGGTCTCACAGCTTGGTGTGAGACGTCAATATGAAACTCTTGGACTCTTCATGTTCCTGAGTTCATATGAAACGCTGACCTCTAGCGTGCATTAGGCAAGAAAGTGGAGACCCCATCATGTGGTTAGTAACACGATAGTGTGTTCTTCTGGAAATAGCCTAGGAGGACATACGCAGCGCTTGCCATCGGCGTGCCCTGCAGGGTAGTAGGTGGTATCTGTTGGGTTGATAAAATTCCCAACCGTGATGACCCGTTTGCACTCTACTCGGGTTCCCCATCCTGTGGTGTGAAAACACGATCACGTACCTTGAGACGTGGCTTAACTCAAGGACGGCCGTATGGCAATGATACGAGCGTATGTATTTACTTTCAAATATGGACCTGTCTGAGATGACCACAACCTTTGAGTGCATCATTATTGAGTGTTCTTCTGCAGGTACTAACCACGTACGTATTCCATGTAGTACACGTGTGCGAGAGACCGTTTAGTGCCACCATTGGGACGTATATGTCGGTATAATCCGGTTAGAATTTTTTTTGTGAGGAACGTAGTACCGACATGTAATAGACATTTGCATTTAAGATAATGGTAACAAGGAACTAAAATAACCAATTTTCAATATTTAGGACCCTGGTTGGGTAGGAAAAATTCAACAAGTGATTAGTTTAGCCCAAAGGGGTTGAAAAGCAGAGTGCTCTGTTTTGGCAGCAAGTTGGCTGAACTTTAACAGAGCATAACTCACAGGTTACTTGGCCAATGGGGGTGTGGGATATAGTTATGGAAATAGGTTTAAGTGCTCTACAACTTTGTTGTAGACTTCCAGAGCATCATCACACCTTAAACTGGTTGAAACTCCAGATGATTGTAAACTGTCTAGAACCAGGACAGATTCAAAACACTCTCTGGACCGTTCCGTTTTTCAATCATAACTTCCTGTAGAAAAATCTAAAATTTTCGTATGATACATTTTTGGAAAGGGTAGGAGATATGTCACATCTTTGTAATTCAAAGTCTCTGCAATTTCAGCACGGAATTAAGTGGAATTTAAAGTTGAAAACAGCAATTTCCAAAGGAGGCTTCTTCTACCCTGTATGGCTCCAGAAAAAACACAAAAGAATAATGTTCACAAAAATTTGCAATTTGAGATCTAGTAGTTACTCCCTTAGCAATATCTCCAATGATATTGTTGACAGGATGGTCCCTTTGCACACACTGATGTACTCTTAGGTGTGGATTTTGTATAGTTGTTTGTTCTTCATTGTCTTCATGTGTCATGTCTCCCCCTAGATCATTGCTTCCATGATCATCTTGATTTTCTTGATCTTCCTCAACTTGATCTTGTGTAGGAGCTCCCCCTTGATCATTGCTTCCTTGATGAAATTCATCTTGTGTCTCCTCTCGTGGTAGGATATCACCAAGTGCCATTTTCTTCAGGGCTTCACATGGAGCTTCCTCCTTATCTAGCATAGACTTATCGACTTGCTCCACTTGTGAGCCGTTAGTTTCATCGAACACTACGTCACGCGCTACTTCAACAAGGCCGGACACTTTGTTGAAGACACGATAGGCGTAGGCGTTCAATTCATATCCGAGCAAGAATCCTTCATCGGACTTCGAAGCAAACTTCGAGGCCCTTGGTTTCTTGTTCAGAATAAAACATTTGCAACCAAAAACTTTGAAATAAGAAACGTTAGGCTTTTTACCCGTGAGAAGCTCATATGGAGTTTTCTTCAGAAGTCGATGAAGGTACAACCGATTTGTGGCATGACAAGCGGTATTCACCGCTTCTGCCCAAAACCGGTCTGACGTCTTGTATTCATCCAACATTGTTCTCGCCATTTCGATCAATGTTCGGTTTTTCCTTTCGGCCACCCCATTCTGTTGAGGAGAATAGGGTGCCGAGAATTCATGCTTTATACCTTCTTCATTGAGATATTCTTCAACTTGGGTGTTCTTGAATTCTGTCCCATTGTCACTTCTGATATTCTTTACTGTTGATGAGAATTCATTTTGAGCTCTTTTCAAGAACTTCTTGAGGATTCCTTGAGTTTCTAATTTATCATACAAGAAAAATACCCAGGTAAATCTTGAAAAATCATCAACAATTACTAAACCGTATTTGTTACCGCCGATGCTGATGTACGCAATTGGACCAAAGAGATCCATGTGGAGAAGTTCCAGCGGTTTAGCGGTGGTCATCACATTCTTGGCGGGGTGTGGTGCTCCAACCTGTTTTCCTGCTTGACAAGCGTTGCACGGCCTGTCTTTTTCAAAAACCACATCCTTAAGACCACGGATGTGATTACCTTTTAGAAGTTTCTGCAGATTTCTCATTCCATCATGGGCTAGCCGTCTATGCCACAGCCATCCCATGTTGGTCTTAGCAACCAAGCAAGTGTTGAGTTCGGCTTTATCTTTGTTGAAGTCAACAAGATAAAGCTTTCCTTTCAACAATCCCTTGAATGCAATCGAGCCATCGCTTCTTCTAAAGACGGTCACACCCTCATTAGTGAATAAACAGTTGTAACCTTTGTCGCATAGTTGAGATATTGATAAAAGATTATAATCTAGAGAATCTACATGTAAAACATTAGATAAGGTGTGTTGAGAGGATATTTCAATGTTACCACTACCAAGGACCTTTCCTTGGCTGTTATCTCCAAAGTATATTCCTTCACTTGGATCCTTGTTGCACTGGTATTCCACAAACATACTTTTCTCTCCGGTCATATGATTTGTGCATCTGCTGTCTAGCACCCACTTAGATCCACCGGAGGAGTAAGCCTGCAAAACAGAATTATTTCTGGGTTTTAGGTACCCAAGCTTGCTTGGGTCCTCTCAGGTTAGTCACAAGAGTCTTGGGCACCCACACACAAGTTTTTAAGTTCTTGTGGCGTGGCCCTGTATATTTAGCAATGACTTTTCCATACTTGTTTTTCATGAGAACATAAGAAGCATCAAATGTATGGAATAATGTTTGTAGCTCAGATTCATGGGATTTTTCTTTAACAAAAATGATTTTATTCTTAGCATGATTAGAGGTAGACATGTGTCTATTCCTGTCGAAGCCAAGTCCATCTTTGACATTGGAAGGTCTAGCGATCATATATGCACTTCTTGCATATTTGATCTTCTCCTTATCAAAGATGCCGTTTTGAGAAGAATGCATGTCATGTGGGATTAAAGCATTAGAAATTACATTCTTCTTACTAGAGCAAGTGTAGGTTCTTACTGTTGTCGAGCGCATATCTTTGGAGGAAGAGCTCTTGGAGGAAGAGGAGTCACTTTGTTTGAGGGACTCAACTTGCACCTCAAGGATTTTGTTAACTTTTGACAAGTTAGCAAGTTCTTCCTTGATTGCAATGTGCGAGTTCTCTAACTTTGAGTAAGTTTCCTTACTCAAGGTTAGCTCTAACTCAAGTGACTCATTCTTCTCTCTTTCAAGCTCAAGAAGCTTTTCAACTTCTTGATATCTCTTCCTCTCAAGGATGAGCATATCTTCTTGTCGGTTGACAAGTTCCTCCTTTTCAAAGATTTCGTTCGACAACATTTCCATTTTCTTTAAAGCAATTTTACTTAGCCCTCTAAATAATTCTTCATTATCACTAGAGCTATCAAACTCATCAATGGAGGAATTTAGTATAGGAGGAGTAAGTCTAACCTTTTTCTTGCCTTCCTTAGCCATAAGACAAGTGTGGATGTTCATGTCCCGTCCTCCCATGTTCGGAAAGAGTGTGGCTCTCGTAGTTGGTTTCTTGACTGCGATTGTGGCCACCTCTTCTTCTTCATCGGAAGAGGACTCGTTGTTTGAGTCCCACTCCTTCCCAATGTGAGCTTGATGGGCTTGTCTTCTTTTTCTGAAATTTTTCTTTTCTTGAGATCTTGTTTCCTTCTTCTTTTTGTTTCCCTCATAAGTACAGTCCACCATGAAGTGACCATACTCTCCGCAGTTGTAGCAAGTGCGTCGAGCCTTGGATTTTCCTTTATCCTTGCTTTTGCCTTCATGTGAATTGTTGTCATGTCTTCTCTTCATCATGCGTTTGAACTTTTTGATGAAGAGTACCATTTCTTCGTCATCAAGATCGGTGCTTTCATCGCTTGTATCTCCATCGTCTTGGTCTTCACGAGTTTCTTTGAGTTTGGGTCTGCACGTTGCTTTGAGGGCAACTTCTTTCTTTTTAGAAGAGGTGAGCTCGGCTAAGTCTTTGACGTATTGAGCCTCTTTCTCCATCATTTCATGATTTATGATCTTTCCCAATAACTCATCGGGAGTCATTTTGTGAAACCCGGGGCTTTCTCTAATCATTGAGCAAAGTGTGACGTTTATTGGCATGAAGGCTCTAATCATTCTTTTGACCACTTCGTGATCTGTCCATTTCTTACTTCCATATGCACGAATTCTGTTGATGAGTGCTTTCATCCGGTTGTACATGTCTTGAGGTGATTCGCCTTCTTCAATAGCAAATCTTCCCAACTCTCCTTCAAGCATTTCGATTTTGGCTTCACGAACTGACCTATTTCCTTCGTGAGCTGTCTTGAGGGTATCCCAGATTTCTTTTCCACTTTCTAACCCATCGATCTTGGTGAATTCCTCTCTGCTTAGTGATGATGTGATCACGGCGACGGCTTGTGCGTTTCTGTGAATCTCCTGTTCTTGTTCTGGGGTGAGTTCATCATCCGTGTCCGGAATATCGATGCCTGTGCAAACAATGTGCCACAGACTAGGGTTCAGGGATATCAGATGCATCTTCATGTTGTACTTCCACATGGTGTAGTCACTTCCATCAAACTGTGGAGGCCTTCCCATAGGAATAGAGAGATAATGATTATTTGAATTGAGTCGGTTGTAGTTGTAAGGATACCGGGAGTAGTCGTGATGACCACTCCCGATCGTCTTTTCTTCCTCTTTTCCTTTTTGTGCCAGCAGTTTCTTTCTCAGGAGTGCTTTTAGCTGCCTCACTTCTTCATCGTCATGTGGGTTTTCTTTCAGCACATCGAAGGCTTTGGCTTCTTGCTCCTCATCGTTGTTGCTCGTCTTCGGGATATCGTTGTTCTTCTCAGAGGCCATTGATCTCTCCGAGATGTGAGTCTCGTTGATGGAGAACTTGGCTCTGATAACAATTGAATGTGGCCTAGAGGGGGGGTGAATAGGCCTTTAAAGAATTCCTGCACACTTAATAAAGTTGTTAGAAATTTGACTGACCGGACTAGTCCGGTTGTGTGGGCGGACTAGTCCGGTGTGCTGAATTGTTTGAGTTGATTAAGTGTGTCTCACAAGTTTTATCTTATAGCAGCGGAATAAGAACAACAGTTTTTATAACTTAAATTTATAGTATGGATGCACATGCAAACTTGTAAAGAACTCAAACGATGACTAGCAAACTAGTAATCTAATGTGTCAAGATGTAAACCAAATGAGAGACAAAAGACACGAATTTTTACCGAGGTTCGATCTCACCAAGAGATCTACGTCCTCGTTGAGGAAGCTCACACAGAGCCGGGTTCTCAACCCTTTTCCTCTTCAAGTCACCACACAGGCCGACTTGACTTCACTATCAAGTGTAATCACCGTTTTTATGGGGCAACCTCACACGTTGAGGGCTCCCACAAGAATTACAATGAGAAGTTGATCAAATACACTCAAAAAGATTACAATTCAGAATATGAGTGTAGAGAGATCAAACCCCAAGAGCTCACAACGAAGGAACGACGATCTCCCAATCCCAAATCCAAGTATTTTATTGATATTCACCTTTTTGCACCTTAGATGTGTGGGGAGATGTGTTTTTGGGCTCTTAGGACAGGTGGCGGCGCTAGGGTTTCAAGTTTTGACAGTATGAGTCGTGTCTTGTTGGGGAAAAGCCGAAGGACCTCTTTTTATAGGCTTTTCCAAAAAGTTTCCGTTGTTAAACCTACTACCGGACTAGTCCGGTATATGATCGGACTTGTCCGGCCTACTTCAAGTGGGTTAACCGGACTAGTCCGGTCCACAAACCGGACTTGTCCGGTACTATGTGAGATGGGTTTTCAGAAACTTTAGCGGACTAGTCCTGTTGCTGGATGGACTAGTCCGTAGTCCTCTAAGGAGGACAACAGAGACATGACCGGACTAGTCCGGTCTAAAACCGGACTTGTCCGGTTGCGTTCCAGTGAGCTGACCGGACTAGTCCGGTTCACAAGGCGGACTAGTCCGGTGCACTATGTTTGCGTCTTTCAGAAAGTTAAACGGACTAGTCCGGTCCATGAACGGACTAGTCCGGTTTTCAGTGGATTTTAGTTGATTTTTAAACCCCTTACCCCTACGCAAAGTCATGAGCTCTTGGGATGTGTCTCTCTCACACACCACCTATGCATTTATATCTACTTTGCTTCTCTAAATTTCACTAACTTCTTCCTTTTCGGGCACCACTCTATTTTTCACCTTTTTGTGTGTGTGCCGAGCCAGTTCACTTTGTTTATCCTGCAATCATCTTAATAGTTTCATTAGGATCTCATATGTTCGTCATCAATTAGCCAAAACCCATAAGGGATATCCTAGATGCACTTACAGATGTACCCAAGACCATAATCTCATATCGAGGGGCACTGTTTGTGGCTCGTTTCTGGGAGAAGTTGCACGCTGCATTGGGTACTAAGCTGATTAGAAGCTCCGCCTATCACCCTCAGACAGATGGGCAAACTGAGAGGGTGAATCAAGTGCTAGAAGACATGTTGAGAGCGTGTGCCATCCACCAAGGTAGAAACTGGGATGATCATCTACCGTTGGCAGAATTCTCGTACAACAATGGCTATCAAGCGAGTATCAAGATAGCACCATATGAGGCTCTATACGGTCGCAAATGCAGCACCCCATTGAACTGGTGTGAGTCTGGTGAAAGGGTCACGTTCGGGGTTGATGTGGTGAACGACGCCGAAGAGCGTGTTTGGATGATTCAAGCCAACTTGAAGGCCGCTCAATCCTGACAGAAAAGCTACGCTGATAAGAGGCGTAGGCCACTGCACTTCGACGTCGGGGAACACGTGTACCTCCGTGTATCTCCGATGAAAGGCATGCACCGATTCGGTGTGAAGGGGAAACTCGCTCCCCGGTTTATTGGACCCTATGCTATCACCGAGAAGTGTGGACCAGTGGCGTATAGACTGGAACTACTGGCATCTCTTGCTGGTGTTCACGATGTTTTCCATGTGTCACAACTACGGAAGTGTCTAAAGTATACGGCTGCTGTGCCCACCGCAGACATTAGCGAGCTGCAACCGGATTTGACTTATGCTGAATATCCAGTGGCAATTATTGATGAGAAGGCCCGGACCACGCGTAATCGAACGCTGTGGTTCTACGAGATATTGTGGAGCAACCACACCGCTGAAGAAGCGATGTGGCAGAGCGAGGAGTTCCTTCGCTCAAACTACCCGGATTTCATGGTGTCACATCACGGGTAATTCCTCTCACATCTTTGTATTTTCTTTAGTAATCTTGGGACGATATTCTTTTAAGGGGGAGGGATGTGAAACCCAAAAAATTCTAGCAGTGGAGCTGAAATTCACACCGAGAAAAGGTGAGGGAATTTAAACTTTTGAATTTAAATGTGTGAGCTCCAAGTCCAAACTTGAACTTGCCAAAAATTCCCGAACACGGAGATCTAAAGCTATCATTTAGTTCTCCGCACATCCACGGGTAGCCCGGCAAATTTTCCGCTCATTTGGAAAATATTTCTCATTTGTTGGAATTTAAACGGGAGACAATTCAAATTTGAATTCAAACATCAGTTTCAAATTCCAACTTCACCGGTGTTCAAATTTGAGAGCACCATTGTGTTGCTCATATTCCTTTTGGATTATCCTCCAGGTTTGATCAAATTTTGAGTTTCTTTGCTAGCTCAAATGGAAATGGAAAGAAAAAGAAGAGGGGAAGGGGGCCCACTGGTCACTAGACTTACACCCGTAGTCAATACTCGCTGGTTCTCACTCGGCAGCCGATCTCTACCGAGCACCACCTCCTGCTCCCGCGCCTGAGCGAAGGGGACACCGCACAACCGTGCTGTGCCGTGGAAGCACCGGCTGCAGTGATCATAGCATGCGCAGCCCATGTGAACTCCTTCACTTCTCCCATCCCCCTCGCGCACCAAAGCACAGAATCGCACAAGCGCCCGACCTCCCTGTTCCCCAGTGTCCGAGCAATAGAGGCTCTGTCGTGGCCGACGCCCTACACGAAAAAGGTCCGCTCCAAGGTGCTGAACACGTCCATACTGACCTCTCCTTCTCTCGTGCATCGTCGGTGGAGAATTTCTCCGTTTATTGCTTCGGTATCCGTAGGACCGAGCCTCACCAATCTTCAAAATTCACGGTGATGCCTCTAGCATCACTTGTACCGAGCTATAGACATGATCTACACCCTATCACACTCCTTTAGGATCAAAAAGCATCGAAAATCATCAAGTGTAGGCGCTGTTCTTCTAGAATTTTGAGCCGGCACCGATTTTCACCCTAGGTCGCCGA
This sequence comes from Neostapfia colusana, assembly GCA_030760725.1. NCBI lineage: Eukaryota > Viridiplantae > Streptophyta > Magnoliopsida > Poales > Poaceae > Neostapfia > Neostapfia colusana. The sequence continues at coordinate 22,172,305 of JASWHV010000006.1, read as the reverse complement.
TGAGCCCCTATTTACAGCCACTTTTGAGCTGATTTTAGCTCATGCCGGTTCTTAGGATGCCACCACGGTGCTCTATGAAAAAAATCCAAAGCAAACGAGCCACTGTGGAGGGAGTGCGACGCCGCTGAAGGTGAGCCTCCGCCGCCGCCCGTCGCCGAGGGGTTTCCAGTGACCCAGGCCCTCGGTTGAACCCAGGGATGAGTTGAGCGTGGTCCAAAATGGGGAGGCGGCGAGTTTGGGGGCAGGGCAAGGCCGGGAAGGAACTTTCCGAGGGGCTCGCCAGAGAGCGCCGCCACCAGCCCCTGTTGGCGCGAGGTAGAAGAGGAATCTGTCATGTGGGGCCTGCAGTAGGTGTTTAAACATTTCCAGATTTTCCCTAATTCGGTTTAAACTTTGAAGAGCCATAACTTTGGGTAGGAGTGTCCAAAAATTGTCAAACAAATTTTGTTGGATTCCACTCAGAGAGTACTATCTACGGGTGCATCCCGATTGGTATGAAAATCCCTAGATTTGGCTCATTATTTCAATTAACTAAAATATTGTAGGAATTTTTACAGGAGTTCTGTGCATTAGAAATTTCCCAAATTTGGGCAGGACATTCTCCCAAAAATCCTTGAACTCCAGTAAAAGTTTCAGAGGCATTGGATTCATTTTCTTAGCCAAATGTTGTTTCAATCCTCTATGTCTCTGAAAAATAGAAAAAATAACAGAGACCTTTTCAGAGAATTTCTCCAAACTTGTAAAATCCATATCTCTGACTAGGAAGCTCCAAATTGAGTGAACCAAATTTTGTTGAATTCATCTCTTGGAGTACTATCCAGCAAAACAAATTTCATCTCATGAAACTCCTTCCTTTTCCAGAAGTAATTCCCTCAATTTTAAACTGTTGGGAATTTTATCTGGAGAAGTCCTTTATGGAAAATTCTGAAAATTGGCTAGGAGGTTCATTTGAATATCCTTGAGCACAGGAAAAATTTCAGATCCATCCAAGTTCATTTAGTCCCCCTAATGTTGTGATTAAGTGAACTGCCCTGAGAAAATGGAAAAATAAACAGAAACATTTTTCAGATTTTCTCAAATCTTGTTTAGGGCATAACTTCCTCTAGGATTCTTAAAATGTCATGAAACCACTTCCATTAGAACCATCTCAAATTCTAGTTTCCAGAATGTAATGGGTTGAACCATGAAAATTCCTGTAAATTCTTAGAAGCTCTAGTAATGACCAAATAGACTTTCATTTGTACAGAGCTCAAATAAAATTTGTTTCAGATGAAACTTGGTCAAGTCTATGGTTACGATCCTACCAAGCCACCATAAAAATTTCAGAGCCAAAGGGGAGGGCTAGCTAGAGTTATGGTATTTACATCGTCAGTTCCAAATTTTGCATTTAAATTGACTTATTATTAATTGCTTATGTGTAGTCGCTTAAGGTGAGGAAACCCCGGAAGTGCTGGAATTTCTCCTTCCGGACGAAGCGCTAACATCTGACCAGCAGCAACAAGGCAAGCCCTGGTTTGCATTTAACTAGTTTACAAAGTTTTGCTTTATATACACATAGCTTGAGGTATATTTGTGCATTAGGTGTAGGATGGATGAAACCCAAGTGCATAACCAGATTATTTCTACAAGAGTGAGGATAGTGTCTAAGTCCTCGAGTAGTCAAGCTGTGCTTAATGTTCATAGGACTTCGGTACAAGTCGAGTAGTTGGAATCTACTCGCGAGTATAGGCTTGGGAAACACGGGATTGGTTTGAGTGATGTGAGATCACTTTAGTAAGAAAATGAGACTAGGCAGGGGCTAGGGTGCAGCAAGAGGAAGTCTTGTAGGCGCAGCCTTGTCCGTGTCGATTGAGGACCGATCTGTGCGCGACCCACGCTGATCAAGTTTGAACGTACCAAAGGCATATCGGATATATGGGCTCCGATAAACCATGTAACCTATACCTCCGGGCGTCGAGGCATAATGCACCGATTTATAGGTGTAGGTTGAGGGCAGCAAGGTGGAAATCCGCTAATGGGCATAGAGAGATGCTCCGTGTAGGGAACCTCCTGTCCGTCTCGGTGCGACCGGTTCGATGTTTGGGCTGTTTGGTGAAAGGTTGTCCCGTACGACATCGAGTGAGCGTGCTGTGCAGCTCCACCACTACAGGAAACCCGATCATTTGCGATGTCCGCGGCCGTCGCAAATAAGTGAAAAACTGTCACAAATAATCTAATTGTGACGGTTTCAGTTATTTGTGACGGTCTCCGACCGCCGCTCATTTTTTGTCGCAATTAAGTTTATTTGCGACGGCCACCGTCGCAATTAACGTTGTTTGCGACGGCTTCGGCATGCCGTCGCAAATAAGTTCCCGGGCCCAAATAGTGGGCCCGACAAGACAATTTGCGACGGCCGTATTCAGGCCGTCGCAAATAACATAGGCTAATTTGCGACGGCTGTAGCCTTATTTGCGACGGTACTGTATAAAAAGCCGTTGCAATTAAGGTTTTTAATTTTTTTAAAAAAAACAGAATATTCTGCCCAGCTCGATAGCCAGAAACAAGATAGAGACAACACAAAAGACAACATATAACATTTCAATCGATCACAGCACAAAAGTGTCTCGCATCTCATCACAACAATAGAAAAAGAAAGAATAGAGCCTATCCGCTAGCGCTACCTCCAGAGCCACCAACATCCTCGCCGTGCGTCAGTCCAGGCGCCGGTATAGATGGCAACGGAGTTTGAGCCTCCATCGCCAATCCCTGCAACACATAGAAGTTGTTTGACATATAGATTAGTTTAGAACTTCGTTTTTGACTAGAATTGATTAAGAACATTTTTGATTACCTGAAAACCCGGAGAAATGTGCATCGGCGGTGGTAGCTCCAGTTCTAGCGGTGGAATTGGTGGTGGCAGTGGAGGTAGCTCGAGGTGCAACCCCTGGGCTTTGCGGCCTTGAAAGAAACTCTATCATTGCAAACGTTACAGGTTTTACATATTATTAAGAATGTGATAAATTTAAATTACTTTAACTTACCGTCATCGCCTTCCGTTGCATCTCCATCGTCTGCCGCATCTGCTCCATGCAGGCTCGCTGGTAGGAGATGGTGTCCTCCATCGCCGCCCTCTGTGCGTCCATCGCCGCCTGATACTGCTCGCGACTCTCCTGGACCTGATGGGCGAGAGTCTCCACCTGCGAGACACGGCGACTCGGGCCTGCCGATGAAGACTGTGTGGAGTTGCCTCTCGCAGGTCTCGCCGCCCTCGAGTCGACAACTGCATTGAATATAGCGATCCTATAAAAAAGAATCAGTAATATGGAATTGAAATATCTTGAATATTTTGAATTGAAAACGATAAAATGACTTATGAACTCACCTTCCGTGGGATTTTCCACCTCCGCGTGCATACGCGGCTTGAGGATCAATTGGTTCATGTTCCCAATCGAAATCTTCGCCGTGTATCCTCCTAGCCTCCTCCTTGTACCTAGCCTGAAAAACAAGAAAACCGTGTAAGTTCATCAATCCATATAGTTATATTTACTATGAATGATTTCTACACATACCAACCGCTCGGCTGCTGCCTGACTGCACCCCTGGGGCTGAGAAGGGTCCCTGTGACCTCTCTTCCAGATCTCAGCAGGGGTCGGCAGCACCCCCGTCTCGCGCTGTCACACCCGGTTTTTCCGAAGAAACAACCCAGTGAATATCACATGTATGCCAGGATCATTTTCTCATACATGTGATGACAAATAGTGAAGCATCATTTATTACAAGCCAGGTGTCGAATATAAATAAGTCTTACATCACAAATGTCCCAATGGACACTAATGCTTCATCACAAATAAATAAACTAGCAGCGGAATATTATTCTTTAGGGCTCCATCACAGGTGTTGCCCGGGGGTCTTCATGAACCTAAAAACCTTCCTCGGGTCCAAAATCTTGGTCATTATACACCACCTCATTATCTTGACCTGAGCAGCAATATAAACCAACAAATATGCAAGGTTGAGTACCAATGGTACTCAGCAAGTGTGGGAAAATTATATAATGCATGGCTAGAATCAAGGAGAGGTTGAACTCATGGTTAAAGCACTACGCAATTAATACCTATCACCTTAGCTTATTAAGCACCTACATTACTACACAGGTGAAATGGTCCCAATCTCCCATCCCATCATTATAATCCAATAACCATAACATCATTACCAATGTTAAGCTCCCCGCTTAACTTCCAAAACCATCAATCCTCTAATCATGAATAAGTCCAGGCCGCTCTTAACCTTGAGCACGGCTGTCAAGACAGTTTTGACTCTGCAGAGTTTGTACCACTGTACCCACAAGTAGTGATTTCATCCCCCGTTGCCGGGTGGACTAAAAGAACCTCCATTATGCCAGTGGCTACGAACCACATTCACACTTCCCAGGTGTGTGGCCAAGAGATCACTACGAAGCCTTTACAAAGGGATTCCCGACGAGCGTGGGCCCACTGAGGTTTCACCCCTAACAGCATACAAGAGGCTCCAACCCCGCTGCAGTGGCCCCCTCTTGAGCCTTGCGGTTCATATGGCAGTCCAGCTGACTCCTATTCCCCGCACCATCCAACACACCCATACTACGCCGGGGATACTCCTAATTAATTGGCTAAGCTGCCCCATCTCAGCATGTGGTTGGCACTGTAAAGCCGGGTTACATGCTCCATGAACCGGTCCTTAGGATCCAGGCAAGTACTAAACACAAACCCAAGTCTCGTGCACCCAGCACACAACCAAAACATCCAACTTGCCTTGATCCCTACCTCTACATAACTCACAATAACTCATTCAAGAGTATGGTAATATAAACTGATGATCTCATATCCCAAATATCCCATTCTAAGCATGGCTAAGCATATGCATGTAAACAAATATCATGACAAAATGAATCCCAACCCAAGCTTCAAGGAAACAAGGTAATGCAATTCTAGGGAAACTTTCCTAGCATGGGTTTCATATTTCATTTGACAATGCAAATAATTCTATCTACACATCCTAGCATAGGATCAAAGTGGTCAAGGACACTTGCCTCCTTCTTGCTGCTCTTGAAATGGGTAGTCCTGATCTTGGAAAGTGATAGCTTGCTCTTGAACAGGTTCTACTTCATACCATCACACATAGCAAAAGAAAAACAACAATCATAAGACATAATTCACACTTCTACTTCATACAAACCACACATTCACATTTATGAAAGTTCTTTACCATTATATGTGTTGTGGATACTCTATGTGTGTTGATTTGTGGCTTGCATACACTTTTATTTATATGTGTATGATTCCTACTTTGGTGTTCATATTTATACTCACATACTATATATATATATATATATATATGTGTGTATATGTGTGTTTCAGTTTTAAATAAATTTCTTATATTAAACTACCAAGTATGTATGAAAAGTATTTTTCTTCTCCATATGTGCCTTCATAATTTCTATCAACACTAAACTGAATTCTTTGTATTTTAGAAACTCCATTTATCATTTACTAGTTTCTATATTTTCAGATTTATATTCCTATGCACAATTGTGCATTTTATTATTAAATTAGTAATACACATTACCTAAACAGATTAGGTTCTGGTCCTAAGTAATTTAATATCATATTTTGACCTTGGCTTCTGATGTATACTATTTCATAATTATTTTCCCTATTTTTCTTTAACTATTCTTTAATTAAAAATGTGTCCCTATACTATTAAATGTGAATAATAGATAAAACAGATTTATTTCAGCCCAAAAATATATTTTTATCTCACTCCAAAGTTTTCTAAGTACTGAGAAAGTTTTTAATAAATTTGACAATTATGTTTTGTCCCCCTTTTTAATTTTTAAACACTAGTCACATATTAAATTTTCTAAATTAAATACTAAACAGGGCTAAAAATAATGAATTCACCCCATTACAGGGTCTATAATATTATTTTCATAATTTCCAGGGGTCTAGCTACACTTTTCAGAGGTTTTTTTCTTAATTTCTATTAAGTCCAGGGGCTAAAACTGATTTTTAAATGAATTTACATGATTTTCTGGAGTTCCAGGGGCTAGATCTGAAGTTTCCGGGGCTAGCTCTCAATTCCAGAGAACCCCAGGGGGTAGCACGTAAGATTTCCAGTCTTTATAACGCGGGGCTGACGTGGACCGTCTGATTTTAAACCGACGGCTGAGATTATAACATCGAACCGGTACGCGGGGTTTTAAAGTCTACCGTGCGATTTAAAATCAACGGCGCACAAGCGGCCACGTCGCTCTGATCGAGCGCGGGCGGCGCTGCCGGCGGCGCACGGCGGCGGGAAGCGGCGATCTCGCCGGAAACTTTCGGTTCCTCGAGAATTCTGCCTAGAACTGTGATCTTATGGCCTAGATCGGTAGAGGGGAGGTCAGGGATCTCACCTCGGGGGTTTTCTCGAGCTCGGGGGTCCTGGAAAGTGCTCGGCGGCGAGGTCCGAGGCAAAACCACGGCGAAGCTCGTCGGAGCTGGATTTGCACCGTAAGTCTTCGGGTTTTCTGCACCTGCAAAGTTCCCCGGAGGCGGTGGATCAAGACCAACGAGTTAGATCAGAGTTTCCGAGCTTAGATCGGCCAGAATTCACCGGCGAAGTCTCGGTGCTCACCGGAGTGAAAATCGGCGATCGCGTGAGAAAAACTGATCGGATCGGTTGTTTTTATAGCCGGGGGAGGGCGGTGGTTCTGTTGTGATCGAGTTAGAGTCCTCAGGGTCCAGAATTCGGCTGCGGGACGCGGTTTCCCGATCGGTTGCGATCGCGCGCGCGGGGAAGAAGTCCGGGGTCGCGGGGTTAGGGATGACAGGCGGGTCCCACCCGTCAGCGAGGGGCAGCGCGGCGCGCGCGGGGGCGGGCTGCGCGGGGGTTTGCTGGGCCGGCTGGGGTTTCGGCCCACTGGCCAGTTTTTTTCTGGTTTTCCTTTTTCTTTTTCCATTTCTTTTCTGTTTTGAGTATAATTTGAATTCCAGTTTGAATTTGAATTTTTGCAAAACATGCAACACGTCCAAAAATTTCTAAATTCCCCTCTAAACATGGTTTATGGTTTTAAATCAAAATTTGAGTTTTGACTAAAAGTTTGGGGTGTTACAGCTCTACCCCCCTTAAAAGAAATCTCGTCCTCGAGATTGGTGTTTCTAAGAAAACAATTCCGGAAATTGTGCCTTAAGCTCATCTTCCCGTTCCCAGGTGGCTTCCTCTTCTGAGTGATGCTTCCACTGCACCTTGCACATCCTGATTCTCTTATTTCTGGTGAGGCGTTCCATTGTCTCCAAAATCTTGTATGGTTGCTCGGCATAAGACAAATCCTCAGCTACATCCACTTCATTCATGGGTAACACCTCCTCAGGCGTCCTCAGACATTTCTTGAGTTGCGACACATGGAACACATCGTGCACGTCCGATAGATGAATCGGCAACTCTAGTTGGTACGCCACTTCGCCTTTTCTTTCCAAAACTTGAAAGGGTCCGATGTATCGAGGTGACAACTTCCCTTTCACCTTGAACCGACGAAGTCCTCTGATAGGGGACACCTTGAGATAAACATAGTCTCCCACGTTGAAAACGAGCTCTCTTCTTCGTACATCAGCATAACTCTTCTGGCATGTTTGTGCTATCCTCAAGTTGTTGCGAATCTCCCTCACCTTTGCCTCGGCTTCTTGTAGCACTTCGGGACCAAACACTTTACTTTCTCCTGTTTGGTTCCAAAATAGGGGAGTTCTGCATTTTCTTCCATACAAAGCTTCAAACGGTGACATCTTCATACTAGCTTGATAACTGTTGTTATAGGAAAACTCCGCATACGGTAGGTTCTTGTCCCAACTTCTATTGTTTTTGAGTGCACATGCCCTTAACATATCTTCAAGGATCTGATTGGTTCTCTCCGTCTGCCCGTCAGTTTGGGGATGATAGGCAGAGCTGAAATTCAGATGGGTTCCCATGGTTTCATGCAACTTCTGCCAAAACCTCGAGGTGAACTGTGTCCCTCGGTCCGACACTATCTTCTTTGGCACTCCATGGTAACACACAATCCTTGACATGTACAATTCTGCCAATTTGGATCCGCTGTAGCTTTCTTTCACAGGGATGAAATGAGCTACCTTGGTTAGCCTATCAATAATGACCCATATTGAATCATACCCGGATTGGGTCCTAGGCAATCCCACGACAAAATCCATGCTGATTTCTTCCCACTTCCATTCAGGCACTTTGAGTGGTTGCAGCAATCCCGCGGGTCGTTGATGTTCTGCTTTCACCAACTGACATGTGTCACATAGGGCAACATGTTCCGCGACATCTCGCTTCATGCCATACCACCAATACCTGCTCTTGAGGTCCTGGTACATCTTTGTACTCCCAGGATGAATGGAATAGTCGGAATTGTGAGCCTCCTTCAAAATTAATTTACGAATCTCCTTTACTTCTGGCACACAGATCCTTTTCCCGTGCCACACCGTTCCTTGTTCATCTTCTCTAAAACCAGGAGCTTTATTTTCCTTGATGAGCTGTCTGATTTCTTGTATCTTCTCATCATTCTTTTGTTCCTCGCGTATGTCTCGCTCAAGTGTGGAGTCCACTTCCATGGCGATGGCTTCACCACTATTTACTAGACATAGATTGAGCCTTATAACCTCGTCCTTTAATTCTGCAGGCATATCCTTCAAGCTCAACTTATTGACCTGCACTTTCCGACTCAAGGCATCGGCCACGACGTTTGCTTTCCCGGGATGATAGTTGATGCCTACATCAAAGTCATTGATTAGCTCTAACCATCTCCTTTGTCTAAGGTTGAGATCTGGCTGTGTGAATATGTACTTCAAACTCTTATGATCCGTATATATCTCTGTCCTCTTCCCCATCAAATAGTGCCGCCAAATTTTCAACGCGTGTACCACTGCAGCTAGTTCTAAGTCATGTGTAGGATAGTTCTTCTCGTGCTTCCGAAGCTGCCGGGATGCATATGCCACGACATGTCCCTCTTGCATGAGAACACATCCCAACCCGTTTCCAGAGGCATCGCAGTACACCGTGAAATTCTTCTGCATATCTGGCATAACCAACACTGGGGCTGTTGTCAATCTCTTCTTTAGCTCCTGAAAGCTCGTATCGCACTGTGGCGTCCAGGTGAATGTGATTCCCTTTTCCAACAGTTTGGTGAGAGGTCTCGAGATCTTGGAGAATCCCTCAATAAACCGTCGATAGTATCCAGCCAATCCCAAAAAGCTTCGAATTTCCCCGACATTTTCAGGGGTTTTCCACTTCTGGATATCTTCGATTTTGGCGGGATCTACGGAGATTCCTCCCTCCGAGATTATATGTCCTAAAAAGGGAACTCTCTTTAGCCAAAACTCACACTTGCTCAACTTGGCATATAGTTGGTGTTCTCTCAGCCTCTGTAACACCAACCTTAGATGTTTCTCATGTTCTTCTTCATCTTTGGAGAAGACGAGAATATCATCTATGAAAACCACCACAAATTTGTCCAGATATTCCATGAATACCTTGTTCATGAGGTACATGAAATATGCCGGGGCATTGGTTAGCCCGAAAGGCATGACAGTGTATTCATACAGTCCGTACCGAGATACGAAAGCTGTCTTGGGAATATCAGATTGCCTTATCTTGAGTTGGTGGTATCCCGACCTGAGATCAATTTTCGAGAACACGCAAGCTCCCCTCAACTGATCAAACAAGTCTTCAATGCGAGGTAATGGGTACTTGTTCTTGATGGTCACCTCATTCAAGGCACGGTAATCCACGCATAACCTTTGGGTTCCGTCCTTCTTGGGCACAAATATCACCGGAGCTCCCCATGGTGAGGAACTAGGACGAATATACCCCTTCCTCGTCAATTCTCTCAAATGATCCTTGAGTTCTTCTAGCTGCTTGGAGTCCATCCGATAAGGTCTCTTGTATATCGGGGCTGTTCCAGGCACTAGGACGAATATACCCATGGTGAGGAACTAGGACGAATATACCCCTTCCTCGTCAATTCTCTCAAATGATCCTTGAGTTCTTCTAGCTGCTTGGAGCATAACGGGATAGTTGAGTAAATTTAGTGAGGTATTCCCTCACCGTCATGTTCCCCTGCTGCAGTCCCAAAAACTCCTTCCTCTTGTTTTTGAGTTCACCTCTTGGGATGTAATGGTTGCGGAAGCTACGCTTGAACTCTTCCCAAGTGATGCTCTCAGGGTCATGATGGGCGGCCACATAGGCGGTCCACCAATCAGCAGCAGGTCCATGCAATTGATGAGAGGCAAACAGCACCCTCTCATACCCTTGGCACTGTATGATCCTCATCTTACTTTCAATGGTTTTCAGCCAATCATCTGCCTCCAGAGGTTCAGCAGCACTTGCAAACTTTGGAGGTTGAGTCCCTAGAAACTCACTCAACCTTGGTTGGTGTGGTGCAGCTTGTGGAGGTGGAACTTGATGCAAGTTGGCCACCACTTGAGTCAAGTTCTGGATGAGCTGATTTTGATTCTCCAGCATTTGGTGGAGAGGATCAACTTCTTCACGGCGACCACCCCGGTTCTGGCCTCCAGAAAGATGAGAGTTGCATGCCTCATCATTGTTGTTGGCGGGGTTGGCAGCACGTCCTTTTCCTCTTCCGGCCATCTGGCAGAATCAACAAATGTTAATTTGAAAGCATTTAGTATCATCTTACTACTTTCACTTGTTTGTACTTTGAAGTGTTGAAGTTTTGTTAAAATCTTACGAGGGTTTTATATCTCACACCCAATAAATGCACTATTATTTCCTGTGGGTTCACACACCAAAGCAAAACAATCTGAAGACGAGGCTGTGGACACTTGCTCATGGCTTCCACAACTCACGTCACACACCAAGCATTATCACACCATTAACTACGTAACGACTCGACTACTCGACCTCTTGCTAGCTAGGGGAAAGACTCTACACTACTTATCCTCTTGAGCTGGCTCCTCGGGATCTTCCTCCTCATTTCGGCTACCTTCTGACTCTGCTTTGGGTGGGGAGGCTGCTGGTGAAGAAGTGCGACGACGCCTGATCGCTCGGCGATCCGGGGAGTCAGGGGTCCATGGATCACTTACGGTGACACACAGTTCATTCCCATCTCCTCTTTCTCTCGCCTTTAAGAAAGCTCGCAGCAATGCCTCCGTCTCCTTCAGGGTATCTCGGACATCCTGAAGCTCTTGTTGACACTCCTGAAGTCGAGTGCTGAGCATGGCAGCATCCTCCAAGCACAAGTCCATGTGCTCATGGGAAGTCCCTTGCTGCACTGGTGGGTACTTGTACTCCGTGGTACCACTCTCACGTTGGAGGACATACATGTACTCAGTTTTGTCCAAGTGGCGACGATAGATGTGACTCTGGCAGGTGATGGCCTCCCAAGTGACATCTCTCTCCGCGTCAACTTGTGTTGCTCGACAAGCTGGAGAGTGGTGAATCTTAAGCAGCTGATTCTCGTGTATAATTCTCATCTCCGAACTCCATTCTTCCCTCTTCTCACGGATGGTCCTGGTGGAGTTATAGTGGATGATTAGCTTGCCCGTATTGCCGGCGGCTTCGAGCATACGTCGAAGACGGCGCAACAAATCTCCTACTGCCAATCCGTAGGAAAGGTACGTCACTGGACGACTCTCCTCTCTTTCGGCAAGGGCAACTACGGGAACTCTCCCTCCTGTGGACTTACGAGCGGTGCGAATCATGCGAACCATCTAAAACAAAAAGAATTTTAAAATTAGGTTAGATAAACTCTTTTTAAATAAAAATCCCATTTTGAACGAAAATTTTGGGATAAGATGAAGAAAATGACTCCTTAAATAACACTCTTCAACCCACACCTTGGAAAATAGTTTTTAAGAAAATAGGGCCCTTAAATACGTCCATTTCTACCTAGGTCCACGTTCCTACGGGCAACCTTGGCTCTGATACCACCTCTGTCACACCCGGTTTTTCCGAAGAAACAACCCAGTGAATATCACATGTATGCCAGGATCATTTTCTCATACATGTGATGACAAATAGTGAAGCATCATTTATTACAAGCCAGGTGTCGAATATAAATAAGTCTTACATCACAAATGTCCCAATGGACACTAATGCTTCATCACAAATAAATAAACTAGCAGCGGAATATTATTCTTTAGGGCTCCATCACAGGTGTTGCCCGGGGGTCTTCATGAACCTAAAAACCTTCCTCGGGTCCAAAATCTTGGTCATTATACACCACCTCATTATCTTGACCTGAGCAGCAATATAAACCAACAAATATGCAAGGTTGAGTACCAATGGTACTCAGCAAGTGTGGGAAAATTATATGATGCATGGCTAGAATCAAGGAGAGGTTGAACTCATGGTTAAAGCACTACGCAATTAATACCTATCACCTTAGCTTATTAAGCACCTACATTACTACACAGGTGAAATGGTCCCAATCTCCCATCCCATCATTATAATCCAATAACCATAACATCATTACCAATGTTAAGCTCCCCGCTTAACTTCCAAAACCATCAATCCTCTAATCATGAATAAGTCCAGGCCCTCTTAACCGTGAGCACGGCTGTCAAGACAGTTTTGACTCTGCAGAGTTTGTACCACTGTACCCACAAGTAGTGATTTCATCCCCCGTTGCCGGGTGGACTAAAAGAACCTCCATTATGCCAGTGGCTACGAACCACATTCACACTTCCCAGGTGTGTGGCCAAGAGATCACTACGAAGCCTTTACAAAGGGATTCCCGACGAGCGTGGGCCCACTGAGGTTTCACCCCTAACAGCATACAAGAGGCTCCAACCCCGCTGCAGTGGCCCCCTCTTGAGCCTTGCGGTTCATTTGGCAGTCCAGCTGACTCCTATTCCCCGCACCATCCAACACACCCATACTACGCCGGGGATACTCCTAATTAATTGGCTAAGATGCCCCATCTCAGCATGTGGTTGGCACTGTAAAGCCGGGTTACATGCTCCATGAACCGGTCCTTAGGATCCAGGCAAGTACTAAACACAAACCCAAGTCTCGTGCACCCAGCACACAACCAAAACATCCAACTTGCCTTGATCCCTACCTCTACATAACTCACAATAACTCATTCAAGAGTATGGTAATATAAACTGATGATCTCATATCCCAAATATCCCATTCTAAGCATGGCTAAGCATATGCATGTAAACAAATATCATGACAAAATGAATCCCAACCCAAGCTTCAAGGAAACAAGGTAATGCAATTCTAGGGAAACTTTCCTAGCATGGGTTTCATATTTCATTTGACAATGCAAATAATTCTATCTACACATCCTAGCATAGGATCAAAGTGGTCAAGGACACTTGCCTCCTTCTTGCTGCTCTTGAAATGGGTAGTCCTGATCTTGGAAAGTGATAGCTTGCTCTTGAACAGGTTCTACTTCATACCATCACACATAGCAAAAGAAAAACAACAATCATAAGACATAATTCACACTTCTACTTCATACAAACCACACATTCACATTTATGAAAGTTCTTTACCATTATATGTGTTGTGGATACTCTATGTGTGTTGATTTGTGGCTTGCATACACTTTTATTTATATGTGTATGATTCCTACTTTGGTGTTCATATTTATACTCACATACTATATATATATATATATATATATATATATATATATATATATATATATATATGTGTGTATATGTGTGTTTCAGTTTTAAATAAATTTCTTATATTAAACTACCAAGTATGTATGAAAAGTATTTTTCTTCTCCATATGTGCCTTCATAATTTCTATCAACACTAAACTGAATTCTTTGTATTTTAGAAACTCCATTTATCATTTACTAGTTTCTATATTTTCAGATTTATATTCCTATGCACAATTGTGCATTTTATTATTAAATTAGTAATACACATTACCTAAACAGATTAGGTTCTGGTCCTAAATAATTTAATATCATATTTTGACCTTGGCTTCTGATGTATACTATTTCATAATTATTTTCCCTATTTTTCTTTAACTATTCTTTAATTAAAAATTTGTCCCTATACTATTAAATGTGAATAATAGATAAAACAGATTTATTTCAGCCCAAAAATATATTTTTATCTCACTCCAAAGTTTTCTAAGTACTGAGAAAGTTTTTAATAAATTTGACAATTATGTTTTGTCCCCCTTTTTAATTTTTAAACACTAGTCACATATTAAATTTTCTAAATTAAATACTAAACAGGGCTAAAAATAATGAATTCACCCCATTACAGGGTCTATAATATTATTTTCATAATTTCCAGGGGTCTAGCTACACTTTTCAGAGGTGTTTTTCTTAATTTCTATTAAGTCCAGGGGCTAAAACTGATTTTTAAATGAATTTACATGATTTTCTGGAGTTCCAGGGGCTAGATCTGAAGTTTCCGGGGCTAGCTCTCAATTCCAGAGAACCCCAGGGGGTAGCACGTAAGATTTCCAGTCTTTATAACGCGGGGCTGACGTGGACCGTCTGATTTTAAACCGACGGCTGAGATTATAACATCGAACCGGTACGCGGGGTTTTAAAGTCTACCGTGCGATTTAAAATCAACGGCGCACAAGCGGCCACGTCGCTCTGATCGAGCGCGGGCGGCGCTGCCGGCGGCGCACGGCGGCGGGAAGCGGCGATCTCGCCGGAAACTTTCGGTTCCTCGAGAATTCTGCCTAGAACTGTGATCTTATGGCCTAGATCGGTAGAGGGGAGGTCAGGGATCTCACCTCGGGGGTTTTCTCGAGCTCGGGGGTCCTGGAAAGTGCTCGGCGGCGAGGTCCGAGGCAAAACCACGACGAAGCTCGTCGGAGCTGGATTTGCACCGTAAGTCTTCGGGTTTTCTGCACCTGCAAAGTTCCCCGGAGGCGGTGGATCAAGACCAACGAGTTAGATCAGAGTTTCCGAGCTTAGATCGGCCAGAATTCACCGGCGAAGTCTCGGTGCTCACCGGAGTGAAAATCGGCGATCGCGTGAGAAAAACTGATCGGATCGGTTGTTTTTATAGCCGGGGGAGGGCAGTGGTTCTGTTGTGATCGAGTTAGAGTCCTCAGGGTCCAGAATTCGGCTGCGGGACGCGGTTTCCCGATCGGTTGCGATCGCGCGCGCGGGGAAGAAGTCCGGGGTCGCGGGGTTAGGGATGACAGGCGGGTCCCACCCGTCAGCGAGGGGCAGCGCGGCGCGCGCGGGGGCGGGCTGCGCGGGGGTTTGCTGGGCCGGCTGGGGTTTCGGCCCACTGGCCAGTTTTTTTCTGGTTTTCCTTTTTCTTTTTCCATTTCTTTTCTGTTTTGAGTATAATTTGAATTCCAGTTTGAATTTGAATTTTTGCAAAACATGCAACACGTCCAAAAATTTCTAAATTCCCCTCTGAACATGGTTTATGGTTTTAAATCAAAATTTGAGTTTTGACTAAAAATTTGGGGTGTTACACGTGCTCCTGTCAATACGTGTTAGTATGAACAGTATATTATGAATATATAAACATAAGTTAGATACACTTACCATGCGTTTAGCTAAATGCAAGTGGTTATCTTGGCCGTGTTTGTGCTTCCCCTTGACCCCTGTGCACCCTCGAGCCCTCTGGGACTTAGCCTTAAACTCGCGCTAGCCCAGTACCGACAAAGGGCCCGGTATGCGTCGGACCGACCCTGCAACCAGCTCACGTGGACCTGCACATAGTTGTAGGTCGTTAAAAATACCATTGATGCATCTGCCCCATGCTCAGAAAAAATATTTACTACACCCCACGTACCTGCGCATACTCTTCCTCCGTCAGGTGCCTCTCACTCTTCTGCCAGAAGTGTAGCACATGGTGCTGGTTCGCCTTCAAGTGCTCATTGATAACTTGAATACGAGCGTTCGACAAAGCTTACCGAACCGCCTTCGCAGCGTTGATGTGAAACACTTTCCTCGCATCCTCCAACATGTGAGGGTCGTCCGGGTGCTCTAAAATATACCTTTCCTGTGATAAAGCATATATTGAAGAGATATAAATTAAAAGAGTTTAATAGTTAAAACATAGAAACTTTATTTAACATACTTACCATAAAATTGGCCCATACAGCCTCCTAAACATTGTCATGCTCCTGGTGATGGGCGTGTGCGTAATCCTCCCATGAAGTAGCAGGCACCCCGTCGATGACCCAGGGATAGTGCAAACACACTAAGGACCCGAGGACACCGTTCACCGGTCTGTGGTGTCTCTCACCGGTGAAAGACGCGTCGTACCAAGCGCTACAAGACAATTATTAATTCATTACTTAAGTAACAAAAAGAAACCAGAATTGAACACTACAATTTTATTACCTGTCTCTGACCAGACGAATCACGATCCTCTGTGAAGGGACCATAGGAGGACTGACAAAGTGAGTCCTCCTCGTCCTCCACGTCTTCTAGGGCACCACGTCTGGTGACCCAGAAGGCTCGTCACCAGTCAAGTTTAACGGCTCAGAAACCGAAGGCTCGCCAGCCAAGGGCTGGCTTGCCGAGGGCTGGCTCACCGAAGGGTAGCCAAGCTCAACTGGCGCCGTAGCCACTGAGCCAGTCGGTGAGGACTACAACATTCAAATGATTCATAAGTAAGTTTAATTGGAAATTGAATTTGAAGAATTTGTCAAAGAATAGTTAAATTTACCTGTGTGAACTGCTATGACAAAGCCCTAGAGCTGCTCAGAACGTACCGCGGCAGCTGAGAGCGTCTGCTCCCGGTCTACGAGGCACCAGCGAAAGCGTCCTCAGCTCTAGAGGGGAAGAACCCCCTCATCGGATGCATCTTCTTACTCTTCTTTGACGCCATCCTATTTTAATAGATAATCAGAAATATGCAATTAAGATATACAAAATTCATGTTACTAGCTAAAAGAAAATGTTACTTGTAATCACTTTCAAAATTCATCAACATCATTATCATGTGCCCTACTCCTTAAACCAGCCCAACAATCTTCCATCGTGACCTGTTTTAATTTCCGTTTTCGCATATCTGTCTCTACATCTTCAACATCTCCGACTATTTGATCGAGTTATGCACCAGGCTCGACGGTAAAAGTGTCGGACAACTCTTCTTATTGGTACACTTATTCAACATCTTCACTATCATGGTAACTATCATCCCCAGGAGTATATAACCGCTCACGAGGATTCAATTTATATACCACCCATCAAGCACTAAGCTTTGTGCATGGATAAGGTAGATAATACACTTGCTCCACTTGGTGTGCAAGAACAAATGTATCGTAACCTCGTAGTCATTCCTTATGTTTGACTTCCACCATTCGAAATTGGTTTTCTCGAGTTCCATGAGTGCTATAAAACCAGTCATAGTCAAAGAAGACGACTCGAACTGTCTTATTTCCGGTAAAAGTAAATTCAAGAAATTTGTTAATGATCCCATAATAATCGGTTACATTCCCTTGAGTGTCAATTGAGCTCGTCACAACACTGGAATTCGATGTTGCCGCGAGAGGACAAAGAGCTTTGAAATGAGTTGTACGGAATCGAAAAGCATTTACGTCATATCGACCATAGCTTGTAACATTCACCAATCCATAAGATAGCTGCCACAAATCTTTATGGACATTGTGAGTCCGGCACTGTCAAACATGATCATAAGTTATAATGGGATAGTAACTTATAATGGGATAGTAACTTATAAAGTATTACATAATCTCAAAACCAGGATAGGAAACCTGGCCCTCCATTTATTCCTTCTTGTCGCATCCCTTCTACTTGTTTGGCCGTAGGCTGATGCCTATGTGGCCAACATTGTCTGTCGAACTCGCTGAAAGTGAATAAACAATTTTTAGAAAATATGTCGATTAGCATAAATGTAGGAGAAACACTTACTCGAAGTATTCCTGCATGCCTTCTATATTTATGTACATGTAGAGTAAAGCAGCAGTCCTGTCACGTTCGGGTAGGATGTAGGTTGTGTAGCAACCAACGGTAGTGCCTCTCGTTTGAAAAATGGAGAGGTCGCTTAAAGGCGGTGCTTCGTCCACATTGTATCGCATCGCCGAAGTATTGACATTGTGTTCATCTGCAAAGTAGACACTTGAAAAGTATCCTACTTCCTTAAGAGCATATGCTTCAGTGATTCACCCTTCCACCCATGCCCTGTTGCCAACCATTGGTTTCAGATATCGTAGCGCTCTTTCAGTGTGATACATCCACCTGTATTGCACAGGACTGCCAACTTTAGCTTCGAATGGAAGATGGATAAGCAGATGTTGCATTGGATTGAAGAAACCCGGTGGAAAAAATTCCATCTTACATAAAAGTATGGGTATCTCCTTATCTAACTTATCCATCATCCCTATCTTGATTTCTTTAGCACATAGTTGTCTATAGAAATAGCTGAGCTCAGCTAAAACCTTCCACACTGCATCATCTAGATAGCCATGAAACATAACAGGTAAGAGTCTTTCCATGATAATGTGATAATCATGACTCTTCAACCCAGTGAGGTTTCCTGTGTTCACACTCACGGCTCATTTCAGGCTAGCTGCGTAACCATCTGGGAGTTTCAAAGTTTTCATCCATTTCATGACTTCTTTCTTTTATTTAGATCGAAGACAAAATGTCTGCCACCACTTTCAGAGATTTTAAGAGTTGGACGGTGACAAATGTCTGCCAAATCTAGTCTAGCTTTTATATAGTCTTTCATTTTACCATAAATATCCATGCATGTGCTTTTGATACTTTCGCTCATGTTACGCCCTTGATGCATCACATCAATTTTGTGCATTAGAATAAATGACTTCACATATGGTAGCTCCCAAAGTCCACATATGTGAGTCCAATTGTGTTCCTCTCCATAACCTATGAAATATCCAGGACGGCCTTCATCTGGCACCAGTTTGTCCAACATATCAGAAATTTCTGACCCGTTGAGATGTTTCGGTGGTCGTTTAGTGACAATGGTGTTCTTTCTAAAGACATGTCCCTGTTGCCTAAATATGTGATTCAAAGGCAGCCAACATCTGTGACAATCGAAGTAAGATATCTTGGCTCCATGAGTTAGTCAAAAGCAATCCGTGTCCGAAGTACATATCGGACACGTTAGACGACCGTGAGTGCTCCATCTGGAAAACATGCCGTATGCCGGCAAATTATGGACAGACCACAAATAAGCAGCTCGAAGGTTGAATTTCTGCTTCTTGTAACTGTCGTACGCTTCGCCTGCTGTCCACAACACTTTCAATTCTTTGATCAGCGGTTTCAACATCACGTTGAGATGTGACCCACGATGATCAGGTCCAGGTACAACGAGGCTGAGGAACATGAACTCGTTCTTCATACACAAAGCCGGTGGTAGGTTGTAGGGAATGACAAAGACGGGCCAACAGGAGTACGGCGTAGCATTTGTACTGAACGGTGAGAATCCGTCTGTTGCTAACCCGATACGAACATTTCTCGCATCACGAGAAATATCTGGATCGAAACGGTCTAGTGCCTTCCATGCATCACCATCGGACGGATGCGTCATGAATTCTTTGTTCTCACGTTTACCTTCTTTGTGCCATCTCATGTTTATTGCGGTTCTTTTTGAAATAAACAACCGCTTCAACTGAGGTGTCACAGGCAAGTAACAAAGCTGCTTATGTGCGACATCTGTCATCACATTATCGCCATCGTCATTAACAACTTTGACATACCTCGGTTTACACATTTCAAGCACATGTTTTCGTTGGCGTGCTCTTTCCAGAATAGCATGCAGTTGTCTGGGCACACATCGATTTTCTCATAGTTCATACCGAGACCATATCCGGATCTTCGACTGATACATATCTTTAGGCGCTTTGTAAGGTTGTGGAAGGATATCGCATACAATTTTCATGATATTATTGTAGCAGTTGATGGAAAAAATTATTTATACTTAATTGCCATAAATCTGGTCAAGAAAGCAAGAACGGTCACATCGTGTGTTCATGCAACGGCTGTTTTTTGATTTCTTGAGCTCCTCGAAGAAATCATCTGCCTCCTTTGTAAGAGGATCCTCCACTTCCAGAGCTTCTAGCATCTCGTCCATCCTAGCAACCCCCGTTATATCATCATCCTCATCCACTTCTACTATCTCTCGAGATTTAGTCTCGCCGTAGAAGGTCCACACCTCATAACATGGCGTGAAACCGTTTCGACATAAGTGAAATGAAAGTTCCAATCTGCTCAAAAACTTGTTGTTCCGACATTTCGTACATGGGCACCGCACCTTATCATCCGCTGACAGTGAAAATGCTCGATCTAAGAATTTATCTAACTTGATGTACCACTCATCCGAGTGACCACCAGTTCTGCTCTTCCAGCCAGTATACATCCAACTGTGGTCTTCACCCATGTTTGACTCTGCAGTGTAAAGCCAGAGAAATTATCATTAATATATGCAGGATATATGCTGCTTCTGACGAGACACAATATCTGAAGCCCAACAAAATTTTGGCAGCATAACCTCGCTTGTTATAAACTGCACCCCCCAAAAATGGCGCAATTCTTCGAGCTTTGGGGTCAACTGTCCAACAACAAGGGAGGAGGCGATGAAATAACGAAAGAGGAGGAATGAACGGGAGAAAACCACCCGTCGGGGTCCGTCGTCCACGCGCGGGAGCTTGTCGTAACTAACGACATCATGCGGACGAACGACGGTTACCGTCGCCAATTATGTCTTGGAGACTTTATTTGTGATGGTTACCAGGCTCGCCGAGGGAGTACCATGTCGCCGGAGTCACCAAAGTCGCTGCCACCGTCGCACGACCATCTCCGGCCATCGTCGGTGAGGGGTAAGACCGGTAGCTTGTTTCCCGTGTGGAAATAGGCAGTAGCGGTGAGTTTGGTGAAGGCTGGGGCACGGGAACACCGTTCTGGGAAGCTCTCCGGCAAGGGCAGCCATGGGGAGGCGCGGGGGCGTGAGGAGGAAGAAGTCGGGTGGGGCCCAATCGTCAGTGAGCGAGAGAAACCGGGAGGATCCCGTGTGGCGCTGGGATTTCCTGTGACAGCCACTACAGGAAACCGTCGCAATTTATTTTACTTGCGACGACTTTTTCTTTGGCCGTTGCAAATAGGACTTTATACGAGCATTGGCCTAGTATGCGCCTGACTACGCCTAGGTTGATATTACTCTGGGTTACCCGTACACGCTGGATAAAATCCGTACCCGAACCCGTACCCATTACCCGCAACACTTTAGCAAATAACCGAATATGTTCAACACATATCACAAAATAGGCACATAAAATAACATGTTCAACACAAAATAGGCACAGGCGGGAGGCGGCGGGCGCGGCGCGGCAGCGGGAGGTGCCAGGAGGCGGCGGGCGCGGCGGGGCGTGGCGGCAGGACGCGGCTGCGGAAGGCGGCAGCCACCGCGGCGCGCGCGCGGCGGCAGCGGGAGGTGGCAGGAGGCGGCGGGCGCGGCGGGGCGTGGCGGCAGGACGCGGCTGCGGAAGGCGGCAGCCACCGCGGCGTGCGCGTGGCGGGAGGCGGCGCGCGTGCGGCGGGAGGCGACGCGGCGGGGCGGTTCGTCGCAAATCAATTAACTATAAACCAAAATTAAACTATAAACACCCTAATTACCTAACTAACTACAAAAAACAATTTAATTGCCAAATTTATTACATATTACTCTAAAACAAATTGAATTAACTATACTCTATCCTAATCTAACTAATAACAAGAAAAAAAATGAAAAAAATGCATTTAGATGGAGGAATTTACCGAGAGGCGGTGATGGCGGTGGGCACGGCGGTGACGGGAGGCGGACGCGGCGGGAGACGACGACGGCGGCCGGCGCGGCAGGAGGCTGCGGGAGGCGTCGTGCGCGTCGGGAGACGGCGGCGGGCGCGGTGGGAGGCTGCGTGCGCGGCGCGGCAGCGAGAGGCGGCGGGCGCTGCGGGGCACGGCAGCGGGCCGGAAATTGGAGGCGGGGGCGGTGAGAGCCGAGTGGCGGCCGGCGGGAGGCGGGCGGCGGCGCGCTGGGACGTGGGCTGTGGCCGAGGGAGGCAGGAGGCGGGCCGCGGGAGGCGGGGCGCGGCGGCGGCGTGGAAGGTGGTGGTACGGCGGGGGAGGAGGGCACGGTGGCGGCAGCGTCGAGAGTTATGTGAGTCGGGAGGCGCATGGTCGGGTATATCACGGTCATTTGCGACAGCTTTCTTAATTACGACGGCATTTCCTTCGGCCGTCGCAAAAAGCATTTAATTACGACGGCCACAGGTCTGGCCGTCGCAAATTAATGCTATTTGCGACGGCTCCAGTCGTAGCCGTCGCAAATAGGGTACTATTTGCTATGGCTTGTTTTTTTTGCAACGATCTAGGGTTAGCCGTTGCAATTTACTTTATTTGCGACGGGCGACCGTCGCAAATAATTATAGCCGTCGCAAATGATTGGGTTTCCTGTAGTGCACGGGTGGGCGTACGTGACGTGCTCTTAGGGTATCCCTGCAGGTGTATATCAACTCGATTCGCCGTCCCTCACGGTGATGAGTACCACTTGGTCACTGAGTCGTGACGTAGGTTAATATATGAAATGATATGATTCAATATTGCTGTTATGATTAACTCGTATTGATACATGTGTGCCACCAAATATTGCTCACCAAATTTCAGATTTAATGAACTGTTAACTTGTGGCTAAAAGATGGATTAAGGATGAACTTGTAGGTGTGTGCTTTGCTGCAATGTGCCATCCTATGTTTGTATGACCTGCATATAGAGTTTCATGTGTAGGTGAGTCGGTTAAGCCTTGCTGAGTCATCGTGCTCACGGTTGCTGCTATGAATGTTTTTCAGGTGAGGACTACCCCACGGACTCGGGGTACAAGTCCACCGGCGAGGGTTACCCGGTATTGACTTCGACGAAACCTTCAGCCCGAATGTAAAACCGGCCACTGTGTGCACGGTGCTCACCGCTGCTGTCTCCCACGGCTGGCCTATTCAGCAACTTGATGTGAAGAACGCCTTCCTTCATGGCACCCTCACTGAGACGGTCTACTGCTGCCAACCGGCAGTTTTCATCGATCCAGCTCATTTCGACAAGGTGTGTCGTTTGCACAAGTCATTGTATGGTCTTAAGCAGGCACCCCGGGCCTGGTACAGCCGGTTTTCCAGCTATATGACCACACTGGGATCCATGGAAGCTAAGTCCGACACCTCTTTATTCATCTTCCACCACGGAACAGAGATGGTATATCTTTTACTATATGTTGATGATATCATCTTGACTGCTTTCAGTACGGAGCTTTTGCGTGGCACTCTTTCCGCTCTTCAGTGGGAATTTGCCATGAATGACCTTGGGCCTCTCCACCACTTCCTCGGTATCAGCGTCAAGCGTCGTCCAGATGGATTATTCCTCCACCAGTGCACCTATACGCTGCACATCCTCAAGCGGGCAGTCGACTGCAAGCCATGCACAACTCCAGTCGACCTCCAGGCAGAGCTGGCTGATGATTCAGGGCCTCCCGTTGCGGACGCTTCTGGTTTTCGGAGCATTGCTGGAGCCCTACAGTACCTGACGTTCATACGACCCAACATCCCGTATGCTGTACAGCAGATCTGCTTGCACATGCATGATCCACAGGAGCCCCACCTGATGGCCATGAAGCGCATCTTGCGCTACCATCATGGGACCCCTGACTTCGGCTTGTTGCTACGGCGCTTGGTCAGCTCCGACCTGGTCGTCTACACCGACGCTGACTGGGCTGGCTGCCCGGATACTCGTCGCTCCACGTCAGGATATGCCGTCTTCCTCGGGGACAACCTGGTCTCTTGGTCTGCCAAGCGGCATGTTGAAATATGATCCAAATTCTGATATCGCTGGGGACATCTAGGAGATATGAGGTGGATTCCTTCCACGTTAAGGATTGTATTTATTTTGATGATTTATTTCCTTTTATTGGCCACCCCTATAAATATATCTTGTAGGCTGTTGAGGGAGAGCGAGAGAAGAGACCCTCATTGTAATTCCCGTTGTAAACTGTCATCATATAGTGAGATCGCCAGTCGGCGCCCGTGGTTTTTTCCCGCAAGGGTTTTCCACGTAAAATCTGTGTCTCATGTTCGATCTTATTTACAAATTATTTGCTAACGAGTGGTACCAGAGCCAGACACGAGATTGATTAAAAAAATTAGTGTTTTATTCCCTGCGCCATCAGTGATTAGATCGGTTCGCCCACCGCCGCCTCGCTGGGTTGCGCGCAGATCTTCGACGGATCAGTTGGGCGGCCGTCTGCGTCAGGTGCATCGTCCTCCTTGGGGTGCGATCCCCCTGCCTGCGCACACACATTTGGCGGTTGAGGTTGCCGATCACGCCTCGGTCTTCAAATCTCTTGTCCCATGCCAGATTTTCTTCGGCTAAGGCATCAAGGTCGCTTCTCCACACGAGGATCGAGGTACCTGCTCACGGTTCCTCACATGAAGTTGATCACTGTTTCTTTCTAGCCTGCACAGTGCATCAACGCCTCCGTTCCAAAGGATCGGGACCAGTGCCCTGGCTGTTTTGGGATCTTTGCTACATCCACACAACAATCTACACGGGGCATTGATTTCTGGTTTTCTTTGCTGATCTCACACCAAGATCTACCATGAATTCTGCAGTTCGATTATTGTTGATTTCTTCTTTGTTATGGCTTCTCTCAAATATGATATTCTTCTGCTCGACCATGATACATGGTTCACTCTATGGCAAGTTAAGATGCGGGCAATATTAGCATACACCGATCTAGATGATGCGGTTGATGGTTTCTCCAAGAAACAAGAAAATTGGACCGACAATGAAAAGCGTCGTGACCGTAAGGCTCTTTCACAAATTCATCTTCATTTATCTAACAGTATTTTGCAAGAGGTTTTGGAACAGAAAACCATTGCTGTTTTATGGCTCAAGCAGGAATCGATATGCATGTCCAAGGATCTAACCGGCAAAATGCATTTGAAGATGAAATTGTTTACCCACAAGTTGCAACAGGGTGGTTCAATGTCCTCTCATGTTCAAATCTTCAAGGAGATTATTTCAGACCTAGCATCTGTGGAGATAAAATATGATGATGAGGATTTAGCTCTTATGCTCTTGTGTTCATTGCCCCCGTCTTACTCAAATTTCAGAGACACTATATTATACAGTCATGATACTCTAACTGTTCAAGAGGTCTATGATGCTTTGCATGCTAAAGAAAAGATGAAACAGATAGTGTCCACTGATTCCGCTGCCAGTTCTGATGGAGAAGGCTTGTCTGTTCATGGTAGGACAGAGATGAAATCAAATAAAAGTTCGAGTGGTCAGAAACACTGCTCTAAATCCAAAAGTAAAGAAAAGTTCTGCAGATATTGCAAGAGGAATAATCATGATATCTCTGAATGTTACAAGCTACAGAATAAAGAAAAGAGAAAAGCTGCTCAAAAGTCCACAAATAAATACAGTGATGATGGTAGCTGTCGAGGCCGCGCCCAACCCCAGGTCACGGGTCCATGCACGCTCACCCGGCAATCGCATTGGGTGATGCCATACGATGCGGCACCCAACAGCACATGGGTAAAGGACAAACATATTACATAAATTAATTGCGGAAGCGTACAAAGAGTACTTTACAAATACTTTACCTCAAATACTACTACAGTGGAAGACTATAACTCTCACGACTCATTTCTAACTCAGCGACAAAGAAATGGTCCAGCCCGTGGACGTTTCTTACCAGCAACGCAAATAACAACAGCAGCGGCGAGGTTGCTCCTGAGTATCCACTCGGAAGGTTCCGAGTCTCATCGGACAACCCTACTCATAGCATTAGAGTCAATACCTACAAAACAACTAGTATAGTATCTGTTAGCATAATGCTCAGCAAGACTTTACCGTCAAACCTAGTCAAGAAACTCCACATGAGGGTATAGACATAAAGTAGGATAGCATGATGCATAATAAACTCGCCTAAATCTGAATCCTTACTTTTAAGTCTTATTAGAAGCAAATTAATAGTAACCATGGGCACGACACATCATGAGTCCACAATTAAACAAGAAACGCTTTCCCCCGATGTAAATTGCTCATGCTTGAAATTAATCGAGTTTGCACTAGTCTATTCATAAAAGATAACAGCACAAAGATAGTATGAACTTCAATCCACAATGATTAGTTCTTATCTCAATTGCAAGTTCTTACTACGTCACGACTGTGAGAACAAGTATGCTCAATCCTCTTCCGAGAGCGATGGTGATTTGAATCAAAAACACCCGGACTACATGACACGTACGCCCGTACTCGACGTTGCCTACAGCAACCATCACCGACGTCATACGTGGCAGCCTTTCCCCCATTTCACCCACGTTGAATCGATCCAATCGTCCCGTACAGTAGACACCCTCATGGTGCACCTACCAAACATGAGATGTCATGAGAGTGTTACCCACATACTGCACACTGGCCCTCTCGCCTGAGGCGACCGGAAAGTCCCAATGCAAGCTTCCCGAGGTACATCGGTTTACTAGGTCCCATATAGCCAGCATGAGTCTGGTACACGACTTAAACTTGCTTAACAGGGCCGCATACGGATCGGTCCTTGACTGACATGGACAGGTCTAACGCACCCAGGCCCCTATGTCCTGCTGCTCCTACAACCTGCCCAGTCTCAAATTCAACTTGCTAACAAATTTATGAACCAATCCCGTATGCCCCTGTTTCTCCTGATCATGCGAGTAGCAGTTCACCACTAGACTTCTACCGAACCCTACTTAAGCCTGGCAGTTCTACACGATGAAAAGACATGTACCCAATACTCCATAGGTTTATTTGGTCATGCAAGAGGAGTATCAAAGCAACTAGACCTAATGCACATTTCATTTCCTAACCAAGATAGTGAATACAAAGTAAAAACTTAAAATCTGTTAAATGCACACCCGAGCTTGCCTGTTTTGCAGGGATGTAGTATATATAAGCAGTTAGTGTTGTTTTTCCTTGCTGATCATGTTTTTGATACTCCGGAGTCTGATCCAACTTTAATGAATCACTCCTTCAAATCCCCTTTGTTGTGAACCCTATCATCATGTATATGCACAAGTTTTTATAATGCAATTTAAAGAAGTAAAGACTTGAACTTCTTAAGAACAGAGGCTGTGTGGAAATGCCAATAATGGCTTTGTTGTCTCTGTTGTGCAAAGAAACATCAATGAACTAAATTTGTCTTAGGGTTTTAGTTTATAAACTAACTAAGTCTCCTAATGAACATAAGAGATGAACTAGAATGATTTGGACGTAACTAAAGATTTTGAAATCCAATAACTTCGAAATATTTACAGGAAGTCATACACCACACAGAGACTTAGCTTGCCAAATTGCAGCTAATGTGGATGGAAACTGTGTCTCCCAAAATTCCTACAACACTCTTATGTATTTCCCCACTTACATAAGCATGGAAAATAAGAAGAGGGAGATCTATGGATCAACTTGAGATGATAATTTGCCTGTGAGTTCCTGGTCACATGAAAGTGTATTTTGATCCAAAATTCAGACCTTTTACCCGAGTAGTTCCTCCAGAATAATTCCTTAAGCATTTCTATTATAAAGAAATAATTCTGAAGTACTTTGAATTTTTATGCCCAATTAAGTTAACTAAAATTTCATGTATTACTCAGAGACCATGCCTGAATTTTCTCATGATTTTTTGAGCTATGAATTGCCTAGAATGGATTTTACAAGGTAGAAACCTTTTTTCTGAAAATGTTTCTGGACCACTTTGAACACAGCAGTTTGTATTTAGCAAATTCCTACCCAAATAATCTTCAAATGAGCTGAAAGTTTGCTAGACGGTCAACAATATCCCAAAGAATATTCTGGCAAAAATTGAGGATTTTTGGATGAACCAAACTCCCTCAATAATTCTTTTTCATAAAACCTTCAAATAATTTTTCCAGAATTTAATATTGACTTTAATACAAATTGGGCTCCATAATTGGATAGATCTTTGTAAAATGAATCCAACCCAATTTGAATCACTCAGATTGGAAGTTACTACACAAAGATATAATTTTCCAAACTTATCGCACAATCTGAATTTATTTTGTTATTGGAAATCAACTTGGGCACATGTTTTTAAACCTCAGCTACTGAGATTCGAGCCACACCGGGGCTACACCATTTTAGCGTGCAGCCACAGTGGATCCGGGCACCACAGCCGATCCAAACTTTTAAATTCTAGTCACTGACGTGTGGGCCAGCGACTTTCTTCTTCCTCCTCCCCCCCACACGGAACCGAGACCGGAGCTTGTCAGCCCAGCATTTCCAGCCATCTCCCGGCCGGAGACTCGCCGCCCGTGCGTTTGGGAGGTTGGGGAACATGCCGGTGAGGTCTGCTCGGGCTGCCAAGGGTGGGAAATTAGTCGGCGGCGTGCGGCGGCCTCGGGGAGAGTTCGGCTCCGTCGGCCAAGGGTTGTAGCCCGCCAAACCATCGACTAATCGGCTATACATCACCCTTGGAGCTTAGGGAAAACCGACATGGCCTCAAAATTGCTCGGGAACGGCTCCAAGTAGGTTGTCACCATGCGCCCGATCGATGCCGCCATGGATACGGTCGGGAATCATCAAAATACGACGCTCCGAGTCGGTTTCAAGCTAAGGTTGCTGAAAAGAAAATGATCGCCGGCTAGTACAGCTCGTGTGTGCAAGATTTGGTGAGCTAACAACAATTAGGGAGGGAGAAATTTGAGTTCCCGTACCGTACGCTCGGATTGTGCACGCCGGAGAAAAATTCTCGAATTCACCGGCGATGGTCCACGGCTTGATCCAGGTTTCGGAGAAGAGCAGCACTGAGGTAGGGAGCTCCCGTGGCCGTACTTGCTCAGGCGTGAAAGCTCCCCGATTGGGCTATCCACATGCGCCCGATCGCTGGTTGGTTTAGGTCGCCGCGAAGAAGAGCGCGCCCGGGTGAGGGAAACTGAAACCGGCTCTGTTTTGGCACCGAGGAGGTAGAAGAAAGTCCCCCAGCGCCGTTTGGCAGCTCGGAGTGGAGGTGTGCGCAAGTTTTGGCCACGATCCGAGCGAAACTGAGGCAGCGGCGCTCGGTGCTTGGTGTGTCGTATGCGAGGAGGAAGCAAAGTCTGTTTTCTTCGGTCTGTGAGGGAGGAGGTCGCGTAGAGATTGAAGGAGACAGCCAAGCTGGTCGCTAGCGCGGGGAAAAACCACGGGGAGGTGGCGTGGCGCAGCTCGGTGTCGCTCGGGTGAAGCCCCCCGTTGGAGTGGGAAACAGAGACCGATACTTCTGTTGCAAGTAAATTTGGCTCACTGTCCAGTGGGGTCCACACCCTTCCTCCTCTCAAAAGATCTTCCTAAATTCTTCCAGATTTAGCAGGTGACCAATTCAAATATGGGCAGCTAAAATTTTGGAACTCATTTGGATATGTGGCCATGATTCTTCCAAATTCGAATTTGAAATTTGAATTCAAATGCCCTTTAATGTCCTCTTGCAAATGCTTAGCCAAAACACTTCCAAATGTGGTGAAAATTTGTATTCCCATGAATTTGGAGCTGAGGAATTCAATGATGGGATCAGCTTTCAAATTTGGATACCATAAACTATAATTTGAATCAACAGTTTTGAATCCTCTTTTTGGGATGACCAAATTAAAATTTTTTTGAGTAGACACACTTTTTGCTTTATAGAACAACTAGCTCACTCATGATCATAAGCTGAACCTCACAAGTTCCATGTACATGGCCAAACAAGTGTGGAATTTTACAGTAGTGCATCTATTGTCTCTTCCGATGGCAGTTCTAATGGTGATGTTCTCGTTGCTTTTGCTGGATGTGCTAAAATTAATGATGAATGGGTTCTTGATTCTACCTGCACGTTTCATATATGCATTAACAGAGATTGGTTCTCCAGTTATGAATCTATCCAGGGTGGAGGTTCTATTTTGATGGGTGATAACACACCTCGAAAGGTTGTAGGCATTGGATCCGTTTAGATTAGGATGTCTGATGGTATTGTCAGGACATTGACAGATGTGAGGCATGTTCCAACTATGACGAGAAATCTTATTTCTTTAAGTACTCTTGATCTCAAAGGGTACAAGTATTCTGCTGAAGGTGGAGTTATGAAGGTAACTAAATGCTCTCTTGTTGTGATGAAAGGTGACTTGTTAAAATCAAATTTATATATTCTTCAAGGCGTTACAATTATTGGTAATGTTGATGTATCTTCTAAGTCACCTGATTCTGATACTACAAATTTATGGCATATGCGTCTCGGTCACATGAGTGAACTTGGTTTATCAATTTTGAGCAAGAGAGGTCTTCTTGATGGGCAAAACATCAGTAAATTGGATTTTTGTGAGCATTGTGTGTTTGGCAAACATAAGAGGGTGAAGTTCAACACTTCGGTTCATACAACTGAAGGTATTCTTGATTATGTGCATTCTGATTTATGAGGACCATCTCGTAATACATCTATTGGAGATGCTCGTTCTATGTTGACTATTATTGATGATTATTCGAGAAAGGTATGGTTTATTTCTTGAAACATAATCAGAAGCATTTTCTACATTTAAAGAGTGGAAGACTATGGTGGAGAATCAAACTAATAGAAAGGTGAAGGTTCTTCGTACTGATAATGGGATGGAATTTTGTTCTAATGAATTTAACTCTTATTGCAAGTCTCATGGCATTTTGAGACACCACACTGTTGCTCACACACCTCAGCAAAACGGTGTGGCTGAGCGTATGAACAGGACTATAATCTCCAAGACCCGTTGCATGTTGTCTAATGCTGGTCTTAATAGATGTTTTTGGGTTGAGGTCGTTTCCACTGCTTGCTACCTTATTAATTGTTCGCCCTCTATTGCAATTGATAAAAAGACTCCAATTGAGGTATGGTCTGGTTCTCCAGCTAATTATTCTGAGTTAAGGATCTTTGGTTGTCCTACTTATGCTCATGTTGATAATGGAAAATTAGAGCCTGGAGCTATTAATTGCATTTTTCTTGGTGTATGGTTCTGGTGTTAAAGGTTATAGATTGTGGGATCCTGAATCTAAAAAGGTTATAACTAGCAGAAGTGTTGTCTTTAATGAAGCTGCTGTGAGTACTAATGCCCCTGTTCAGACTTCTCAGAATTCTAGTGTACAGGTGGAGCATTTAATTGACTCAACACATACACCAGATGTTGATAACTCGGATGCACTTATTGATGATGATTCATCGGTTATCCCACATTCTTCTCTCATTGTGCAGCATCCACAACATTCTATTGCAGTTGACAGGTCTAGGAGGCCTCATATTCGACCTAAGTGGTTAATTGAGGAATGCAACGTTTTTGCTTATGCTTTGAGTTGCGCAGAAGCTGTTAAAGGTAATGCAGAACCTTCTAATTATTCTGAGGCTATTACTTCTACGGACTGCAACAGTTGGGTTGCCCCTATGCAAGATGAGATGGAGTCACTTGAAAAGAATGGTACTTGAGAGTTAGTGCCTTTGCCTAAAGAAAAAAAGCCTGTTCGTTGCAAATGGATTTTCAAGAGGAAAGAGCCTATTTCTCCAAATGAGAGTGTTAGGTATAAAGCATGGTTGGTTGCTAAGGGCTATAGTCAGATTGCAGGTATTGACTATAATGATGTCTTTTGTCCTGTTGTGAAGCATAGTTCTATTCGCAGTTTACTCAGTATTGTTGCTATGCATGATTATGAGTTGGAGCAACTTGATGTTAAAACTGCATTTTTACATGGAGAATTAGATGAAGACATTTATATGGATCAACTGGAAGGCTTTAATCAAGGCTCAGAACATCTTGTTTGCAAGTTAAAGAAGTCTCTTTATGGCTTGAAACAATCTCCTAGACGGTGGTATAAGAGATTTGACTCCTTTATGCGCTCATCAAAATTTTAAGCGATCTTCCTATCATAGTTGTATTTATTTGAAGATTGTTGATAATTTAGCTATTTATTTACTTCTCTATTTCCATGATATGTTGATTGCTGCAAAAGATAAGTCAGAAATAGCTAAATTAAAGGCACAATTGAGTAATGAATTTGAGATGAAGGACTTGGGTGCAGCAAAGAAAATTCTTGGCATGGAGATTATTAGAGAGAGACAAGCTGACAAGTTATATCTTAGTCAACAAGGTTATATTGAGAAGGTCCTTCATCATTTCAGTATGCATGATGCTAAACCAGTGAGTACTCCTTTAGCTCCACATTTCAGATTATGATCTGCTTTATGTCCTGAGTCAGACTATGATTTGAGTACATGTCTCGAGTTCCCTATACTAGCGCAGTTGGATCTCTTATGTATGCTATGGTTTGCTCTCATCCTGATTTGTCATATACATTAAGTGTTGTTAGTAGATACATGGCTAATCCTGGCAGAGAGCATTGGAAAGCAGTTCGATGGATTTTGAGATACGTGCGTGGTACTTCAAATGCTTGCTTGCAGTTTGGGAAATCCGGAGATGGACTTGTTGGTTATGTTGATTCAGATTATGCTGGTGATTTGGATAAAAGGAGATCTCTCACAGGTTATGTTTTCACCAATGGTGGTTGTGCTGTCAGTTGGAAAGCTTGTTTGCAGTCTACTGTTGCTTTATCAACTACTGAAGCTTGTAAAGAAGCCATCTGGCTTAGAGATTTATATGCTGAGCTTTGTGGAGATGATTCTTGCACTAATATATTTGGTGATAGTTAGAGTGCTATTCACCTTACAAAAGATCAAATGTTTCATGATGGAACAAAACATATTGATGTGAGGTATCACTTTATTCGAGATGTTACGGCTCATGGTGATTTTAAAGCGTGCAAGATTAGTACTCATTATAATCCTGCTGATATGATGACACAGCCAGTTCCTACTAACAAATTTGAGCTTTGCTCAAGCTTGGCTGGTATTAAAGCTTGAGTCCTAGTGACTTATTGGCGCACGTTGTTATTTATTATTGAAGAGAGTTGATTGATGATTCTTCATTGGCTACAAGATGGAATTTATCTCAAGGTGGAGTTTGTTGAAATATGATCCAAATTCTGATATCGCTGGGGACGCCTAGGAGATATGAGGTGGATTCCTTCCATGTTAAGGATTGTATTTATTTCATTTTATTAGCCACCCCTATAAATATATCTTGTAGGTTGTTGAGAGAGAGCAAGAGAGAAGAGACCCTCATTGTAATCCCCATTGTAAACTCTCATCATATAGTGACATCGCCAGTTGGCGCCCGTGGTTTTTTCCCGCAAGGGTTTTCCACGTAAAATTTGTGTCTTGTGTTCGATCTTGTTTACGCATTATTTGCTAAGACGGCAGACGGGGGTCTCCCGCTCCAGCGCCGAAGCAGAGTATCGTGCTGTCGCCAATGGTATCACAGAAGCTACTTGGTTGCGCCAGCTCTTGAATGAGCTCCAGATTCCACCATCACGCTACACCCTCGTCTACTGCGACAACATCAGCGCCGTGTACCTCTCCACCAACCCCGTTCAGCATCAGCGCACGAAACATGTGGAGATTGATCTTCATTTTATCCGAGAGAAGGTCTCCATTGGACAAGTCCGCGTCCTCCATGTTCCGATGACATCAAAGTTCGCCGACATCTTCACAAAGGCTCTCCCTTCTTCGGTGTTTAATGAGTTTAGATCCAGTCTCAACATCTGCTGTGGTTGAGTTGTGACTGCAGGGGGGCGGTGTTAGAATATTGTAAGTCTTCTGGGCCTCATTAGTATTGTCATTAGACCTCCTTACTGCTGCTATTAGGGGTCATTAGAGGTTGTCATTAGACCTCATTAGTATTGTCATTAGACCTCCTTACTGCTGTTATTAGGGGTCATTAGAGGCTGTCATAAGACTTCATTACTGCTGTGATTACAGCCAGCCTTGAGATGCAAGGCTGCTGCCCTATAAATTGTACCCCATAGTGGCCTGAATACATACACATAATTCAGAGGCATTTCCTCTCTTCTATCATACATAAATTTTTTTCAAAAAAGTCCCAAAGTTGTAAAATCATTTCTGGGCGATTCTAAACTCCAAAAATTCTAGGAAAATTCATGCAGGCTCTATGAACTATAATTGAAATGGTAGTTCACTAAGTTTGTCATGAACATTTGAGTTACTTCAAAATTAATTCCTTTTTGCTTAAATACTTAGGGAATTGTTCTGAATTAACCACTCAATGAGAAGTGCTAACTTTTTTGTCCAGATTACTTTCTTGTGACAAGGAACTCACATGAAAAATTTCAGCTCCATTGGAGCTCTGGATCCTCAGTTTTCTGTTTATCCACTTTAGGTGATTAACCCAGAAAGTGAGGATGCACTAAGCCTTGATCACTTTTGCTTAACCCGAAACCCCCCACTAGCACCAGTGTCATTTTAAATTCTTAAACAGAGTTCCAATTTCTAACTTGTCATTAGACTTTGTTAGCAAAAACTTTATAATTGAATACATAAGCATGTTCATATCGTATAGTCATTGACGTGAGGACTTGTGAAGGAAGTGATGTGGGATTCCAAGGACAATGTGACAAAGTAGTCGAGCCTCAACTAATCAGCACCACTAACTGATTGTGAAATCTAGACACCTGCGAAATGAAACCCCGGTTTGCATTCACGCAATTTCATAAAGTCTTTTCATTTCTAGAGATCATAGCTATGAAATATTAATTGCATTAGGTCTAGATGATATTGAAAACCCAATTGCATGACCAAATTTACCTAAGAGAGAAAGGGTAGATTAGCACTTCCTCGAGTGAATTTGGGCTACGCTAAATGTCAGTTTGGAAGGACCGGTAGAAGTTGAGTAGTTGGAATCTACTCAAGAGTTTAGGGCTTGGTTTCATCGAAATGTGTCACGAAATAGAAGTATTGAGGAAAATTCACAAGTGGGAAATTGAGACCGGGCAGGGAGATTGAGATGCAGCAGGCTGCGGACCGTGCGTGCATAGCCCTGCCTGTGTCGGTTAAGGCCCGTCCGTACTTGGCCCTGTTGGACAAGTTTGAGTTGTGTACCGGATGCATACTGGCTATATGGGACCCAGAAAACCGATGTACCTCATGAGATCTACATTGGAACATTTCAAATCAGCTTAGGCTTTTGGCGTCGGTACAGCAGGAGGTAACTCGCTCAAGAACATATCACTGCAGGTATGTACCTTGAGTGAGCTTGCTGTTCGGGGCGATTGGACTGCGTACGCTGTGGAAGAACTTGGGAAAGGTGTCTGCGTACAACATCAGTCGAGGTTGCTGCCGGCAACTCGGAGTATGGGTGTGCGTGTCATGTAGTCCGGGCGTGTACTGATTCGAATCACCGTCGCTCACGGTCATATGAGCATACTTGCCCACTGCATATTGACATAGTAAGAACTGAAGTGAATTATTTTGAATTTGATAAGTATTGTGCTCTAAATATTGCAACCATGCTTGAGTTAGAGATAGTGTCAATTAAACTTTAATTCACCTTGTGCAAGAAGCATCGCAACAAAGCATTTCTTGTTTGATTATGGAGTTGCGATGCTGCTCGGCTCAAGGTCTTTAAAATGAGGCTTAATATCTGAAACTTAAGGTTTAACTGTCGGCGAGTCCTTTATGCAAATTCAGCTACCATATTCAATCCGTCGTGCATGTAGAGTTTCTTGTTTAGAGGAGACGGATTAGTGTTGCTGAGCTTATGTGCTCACGCTTGCTATATGAGTGGTTTTGCAGGTTAACATCGATGCTATGAGGAGGTTGTCCGGTGAGACTCGGAGACTTCCGGGTCGTTTAACACATGGTGAACCCAGCCGCTGCAGTTGTCTTCGTGTTGCTAGCGAGAAGAGTCCGCGGGCTGGACATCTTCTCGAGTGCTTATTATATAATAAATGTGAGATGAACTAGTCTTTTGCTGTAGCTATTTGATGTAAATTATTTACAAAGAACACTTATAAGCTTCCGCTTTTAATTTATGTGACACGGTTTTACTTATATGTGTGCTGTTGGGTGCCACATATCACGGCACCACCCAATGTGATTCCCTGGCGAGCGATACGGCCCTGTAATCGGGTCGGGCCCTTTCAGCATGGTATAAGAGACGCATTGGGAACAGCACACAAAATAAGGATCGTATTACGACTAAAACTTAGGATACAGTGAGGAAACGAGACTAGGCCCACATAAGGACTACTATATTAGCCCAATATGGAGGTGGCAACCTAACTTATGTGTTTATGTCAGAAAATCATGCATTTCGGGACTTTCTATGTCTTGGGGGTGCATGTAAGCGCTATCCACCAGTGCGCGCAAGCTGAAGGGTGGAGCCTCATGGTTGGCAGGTAACCCGGCCAGCTTTGGTATCCTCTACGACTCTTCATGTCGTTTGGGGTATTCGAGCAACGCCCTTCCCTGGCGTGCTACGGGCAAGTAGGGGAGACCCCGTCACGTGGTTAGTAACGTGAACACGTAGCTCAAGGCGTGTTTGGCTTGAGAACAACCGTGCGAGTGACGACGGACGGTTGTATGGAACTGTATTGGGACCGGGTTCGGTGTGCAGCCAAACCTGATGATTGTGTGTGACTTATGCAAATATTAACCATGAAACTGTAGTATGAGTAGCGCATGTTTGCGAGTGACCGTATTAGTGCCACCTACGATACGGATATACCGGTATAATCCGGTTAGGATTTTCTTTTGTGAGGCTACGTAGTACCGACATCTTTCTTACGATGCTTCGACGTCGTACTAAACTTAATAATCTTCTTCCCTATAAATAAATGACTCATGAACTAACTTTCAACTAAAAATGGAAGTTTGAAACAATTATTAGTTACTGAACTCTTATTTTTAGCTAAGATTCAAATGAGAGAATGACTAGGCTTCAAAATGTTTCAAAAACAGAGTGCTCTATTTCTGGCAGCAATTCTTGCTGGACATTTACAGAGCATAACTCTGAGTAGATTTACCCAATGGAGGTGTATGATACAGTTCTGGAAATAATTTTAAGTGCTGTACAACTTCTCTGTATACCTCCAGAGCAAAATCACACGTTAAATTGGTGGAAAGTCCAGTTGACGGTAAACTGTCCAGAACCAGGACAGGAGCAAAACCTCTCTGGATATTTCTGTATTTCAGCCATAACTCTCTGTAGAAAAATCCCTAAGGAGCCTATGATACGCAGTTGGAAAGGTTATGAAATGTGCAACATTGTTGTAGTTCAAAGTTTGTTCAGATTCATATTGTATTTGCATATACAACTGTGATAAAAATAGCCACATTCAAAGGAGATGCTGGCAAATTTTATCCAGGAATTCTGTCAAATTTGGAAAATCATAACTTTTGATCCAGAAATGATATTGAGGCATATGAATACTCGTTGGAAATATATTGAAGTTAACTTTAACTTTGGTATTCAACTTGAGTTATGAAATTTTTTTTAACTGGATCTAAATCTGGATTTAGTGCATAAAGGTCTGTTCTGTACTGAAAAGAGGGCTAGTTATGCATACTTTAAGGATTTGTGTAAACATGGATTTTGTTACTACTTTAATAAAGTTTTGACATATTCATGTTTTAAGTAGCTTCACATACTGCTGAGTTCATGTTTGACTCATCTCGAAATGTAATTCTTGCAGTATGGTTCGTACTCGCTCTTCGAGTAAGGCCGGGAGTTCTCGTCGAGGCGGTTATGAGTCTATTCCACCGTCGAAACCACCATCCACGGGATGGATGGATCTTATGACTTGGGTTGTCGAGTCTAACCAAGAGAACACAAGGTACTCCAATAACCGACTCAAGAGAACACACGGTTACTCCAAGCCTTGCTACAGCATGGCATACTCCAAAACACACAACAAGTCGTTCCACCTCGGAACGCTTATCTGGATTTCTTGGCGACTCAACCGCCAATCTTTATGGAAGCTACCGAACCTGTGGAAGCAGATCAGTGGCTTCGTGTAATGGAGTCTAAATTTGGAGTATTCGAGTGTGATGAACTTTAGAAGACAGCATTTGCCGCTCAAAGACTCCATGGAGCCGCCGGAAAATTGGTGGGTTGAACATCTCGCCACCATTCCGGGAGGCCATCAAGTGACATGGAGTGAGTTCTGTGAAGCCTTTCGTGCTCGTCACATAACGATAGGTATTATCAAGACAAAGCGGGAGGAATTTTTGAAATTTAAGCAAGGGGACATGAGTGTCCTCGAGTATGTCCAAAGGTTTAACCATTTGGCTCAATACGCTCCCGAATATGTGGTGATAGAAGCTGCACTGTGTGATTTATTCTTCTATGGCCTGAGCGCCATATTACAGGAGAAGTTAACCGTGTTCAACAAAGGCAATTACACCGACATGGTCAATGCAGCTCTCATACAAGAAAAGCCGACACTCGAGTGGCAAGTAGAGAAAATAAAAATGAATGAGATCTTACAGACCAGCACAAGTTATGTGCCCCAAAAATACCGTTTGGTGTACCGAACGCCATCCGGTGAAATATGGAGGCCACCTGTACGATCAATTCCTCAGAGGTTGATTGCTGGTCAAGTACCTAGCATCCAACCGCAAGTCAGCGAAGAACCGGAGAGATATCCGTGTTTCACTTGTCGGCGTATGGGACATTATGCTAGGTATTGTCCGGAGGGAATTCAAGGCTGCGGGTTATCATATTTGCAATATTCAGACCCGTACCTAAATCCCAGAAAAGAGGGCAGACAAGGGGCAGCATTCAATATACAGTGATTGATGATGTTCTGGAAGGAGAGGCCGCGTTAGCAGGGATGTTTTCTCTGAATCAGCTACCGGTTTTAATTCTCTTTGATTCCGGTGCCACATACAACTTTATTACCCCATGTTTTGTGGCTCAAAATTAGCTCCAAACCACTTTTACAAAGAGTCAATACCTCATATCTTCGCCTGGGGGCAGCATTACAGCAAGCGATGTTGTCTCCCGAACACCTCTTTGTTTGGGGGGTAGAATATACCCCACCACCCTCATCATTCTTGAGGTCTGAAGATCGACATTATTTTAGGAATGTCGTGGTTGAATTACCACAATGCTGTTCTCAATATCAGTTCTCGAACCATTGAGCTCAACTCCCCAAAGCACGGTCTTCATATATTATTTCTGGGCACCAGTCAGCAACAGATTGTAACATTGAACCACACGGAAACTGTGAAGATAGAGGACATTCCGGTGGTACGTGAATATTCGGATGTGTTTCCCGATGATTTACCGGGCATGCCACCCCAGCGGGATGTAGAGTTCAAGATTGAACTTGCGCCATGTACAACACCGATTTCCCGAAGGCCGTACAAGATGGCACCCAATGAACTGGAAGAATTGAAGACACATCTGAATGACCTAATGAGCAAGGGCTTTATATGACCGAGTTTGTCACCTTGGGGTTGTTCAACGTTGTTTGTCAAGAAGAAGGACAAAAAACTATGGCTTTGTGTTGATTATCGTCCTCTTAATGCCGTGACCATCAAGAACGAGTATCCACTACCTCGCATTGATATGCTCTTCGATCAATTAGTGGGTGTGAAAGTTTTCTCGAAGATGGATCTTCGGCCCGGATATCATCAGATTAAAATCCGGGCAGAAGATATTCCGAAGATGGCATTTCCGACGAGATAAGGTTTATACGAATATCTGGTTATGTCTTTTGGTTTGACCAATGCCCTGGCACACTTTATGTACCTGATGAATTCAGTGTTCATGTCAGAGTTGGATAAATTCGTCGTTCTCTTCATCGACGACATCTTGGTGTACTCCAAGTCAGAGGAAGAACATGCTGAGCATCTGCATATTGTGCTGCAAAGATTGAGAGATCACAAGCTCTATGCAAAATTCAGAAAATGTGAATTCTGGATTAATCAAGTACATTTTCTCGGACACATTATTTCAGCGGAGGGCATAGCTGTAGATCCGAGTAAGATTATCCAAGTACAGAAATGGGAGTCACCAAAGTCTGTGCATGAAATCAGTAGCTTCCTCGGTTTAGCGGGTTATTACCAGAGGTTCATTCTGGGCTTCTACAAGATCGCTAAACTGATGACGGAACTATTGAAAAAGAGTACCAGATTTGTATAGAGTGCTGCATGTGAACAAGGTTTCAAGACTTTAGTGAAGCATCTCACAACAGCACCAGTTCTTGCTCAGCCGGATACGACGAAGCCATTCGACGTTTATTGCGATGCATCTGGCATCGGTCTTGGCTGCGTGCTGATGCAAGAAGGACGAGTGGTCGCTTATGGATCTCGTCAACTCAGAAATCACGAGCAGCATTATACAACTCATGATCTTGAGTTAGCTGCCGTGGTCCTTGCTTTGATGATGTGGAGGCATTACTTGCTCGGAAATCTTGTACACCTCTACACCGACCACAAGAGCTTGAAATACATCTTCACTCAGAAAGAATTGAACATGAGACAACAAAGATGGCTAGATCTCATTAAAGATTATGAGCTTGAGATTCAATATCATCCGGGAAAGGCGAATGTGGTCACCGATGCACTCAGTCGTAAGGCGCATGTTCTTCACTTGACTATTGCTGAAATGGATGATGAAGAACCAAGTCTCCCTCCGTGTCATCCCATATGGAGACTCTATAATCTCACTCTCATTCCTACCATCCGAGAGGAGATCATTGAAGCTCAAAGAAAATATAAGGGTATGTCACACATACGGCGGGGAATAGACAACGGAGAAATGAAATGCTTCCGGAAGAACGAAGAAGGTACGTTGTGATTCAACGACCGGAGAGTAGTACCCTAGGATATGGTACTACGGAATAAAATTTTGGATGAAGCCCATTTGTCTAAATTTTCCATTCATCATGGCAGCAATAAAATGTACCAAGATCTCCAGAAGAAGTTTTGGTGGACACGTATGAAACGCGAAATTGCAAAATACGTTTCAGAATGTGATACGTGTGAAATCCCAAGAAAGGGACTTGCAAAAATTTGTTCATCACCTCACACCACCACAGCTCATCTTGTGGATATCTTGTGAACACTTGTGAAGAGCAAGTAACCACCATCAAAAGGGGTGATTGGAGGGGAAAGCCCTAACGTCCAAAAAGTAGGATTTCTACACATGAACATGCAAGGTTGAGCTCACCCCTAAACCTTAAATAGTATTGGGAAGCCACAGGCCAAAGTTCATGCAAATTTAATATTTTTTGAGGCACTTTTGGAGGCATTTGAAAAAGAGGTCAATTTGAATCTAAATTCAAATTGCAGCAACTTTCAGCACTTAAATTCTAAGGTTGGCTTCATATTCAAACTCAGCACATTTTTCTGAGTTAGTCCACCAATTTTCATCCCCATTGGACTTCATCTTGTCGGGAGCCAAATTTGCAATAATTCAAACTGAATTTGAATTTCAAATTCAAATGGACAGAAAATTTAGCCAAACTAATTTCAAATTTAGGAGATCAAATTCAAACAATGACTTGGAGGCTAAGTCTCAAATTCAATTGTGAGTAGCTGGGATATTTTCAGTGCAAACAGAAATGAAAAATTTGAAAAAGAATTAGGGGGGGGAGGTCCCACCTGTCAGCAGCCTTAACACTGAAGTCTTCGGGTGATTTTTCTCTCGGCAGAGAGCGCGCGCCAGCCAGCCACGGCGTCAGCGCCCGACCGCCTCAGCCAGGCCAGCTCCTGCTCGGTTAGGGGGGGAGGAAAGATCACAGGCCGAAGGGATAAACCGTGTGCTCCTGCCGTGCTTCATTTCTCTCCTCGCGCAGTCTCTGTTCTGCCCGCAAACCACTGCCGCAACTCGCTCCGAGTTTGCCTCCCTCTGGTCACCGGCGTCCCGGCGATACAGGCCTCCTCGTGCCCGACGATCAACACAAGAAACAACCACACTAAGGTGCTTGTCCTGCTAGTCCAAACAATTCATCGTTTCATGCACTGTCGTGGGAGAATTTCCCCGGGAATGTTTCGGTGTTCTTAGGACCGAGCCATCCCAAATCCAAAAATTTGTGGGTATTAGATCATCACTGGGTATACCGAACTACACACATGATATACACCTTGCCACGACCATCTAGGATCGAAAAGTACAAAGAACCGTCGAGTATGGACTCGGGTTATCGAGTTTTTCAGGTCACAGCCGATATCGGGCCTAGGTCGACGGTGAGCGCATAGCTCCGGCCGTTTCCATGGCAAACTGAGCTCATTTTCATGCTCAGCATGCCACAACGGAGCTGTAGGAGCAAACTGTGCCGAAAATAAGGCCCTGAGTAGCTCGGGCGACATCGCCGGAGTAGGGAGAGCCGCTGTCACCGTCACGGGCATGGTTCCGGCCATCGCCGAGTTTCGGTGAGGGAACCAGCGTGTTCTCCGAGCTAAGTTAGGCACAGACGGCAAAATCCGTCAGAGGTCATGCAGCGAGATGGCCGGCGGCGAAAGCTCCGGCGAAGCGCCGCCGCGGAAGTCGCGGGAGGTCACGAAGTAGACGAAGGGGGACCGGGTCCACGGTCAGTCTCTGTTATCGCGCGGGGATCCACTTTGTGGCCGGGATCCGGTGCGGCAGCATGGGTAAAACCCCATGGGCCGCGGCGTGGCCGCGTTCTCAATGGGACGGTTTAAAGAGTGGGCCCCACCCGCAGAGTTTAAACATTTTAGGATTTTCCAGTTTAGATCAAACTTCAAATGCATAGAACTTTTGCTAGGAAGCTCCAAATTCAGTGAACCAAATTTTGCTGAACTAAGCTATTTGAGTACTTTCTATAAAGACCAATTTCAGCTCATGAAACTTAATAGTTTTCCAGAATTAATTCCCTAAAGTTTAAACTGCTAGGAATTTTATCTGGAGAACTACTTGATGAAAAATTCTGAAATTTGGCTGAGAGGGTCATTGGAAAATTCTTGGGCCACAGTAAAATTTTCAGACCCATCCAAGTTCGTTTATTCCCTCTAATGGGGTGATTAATTGAACTGCCCTGAGAAAATAGAAAAATGTACAGAAACATTTTTCAGATTTTCTGAAATCTTGTTTAGGGCATAACTTCCTCTAGAATTCTTCAAATAACATGAAACCAATTCCATTAGAACCATCTCAAATTCTAGTTTCCAGAAAGTAATGGTTGTAGCCATGAAAAACCCTAGAATTCCTTAGAAGCTCTAATATTGACCAAATATGTTTTTATTTGTACAAGGCTCCAATGAACTTTGTTTCAAATGAAACTTGGTCAAAACTCTGGTTAGTACCCTACCAAGCCACCATAAAAAATTCAGAACCAAAGGGGAGGGCTAGCTAGAGTTATGGTAATTACTTATTCAGTTCTAAACCTTGCATTCAAATTGACATATAGTATATCGTGTACGTGTAGTCGCTGAAGGCGAGGAAACTCTGGAAGTGCTCGACTTCCTTCCTCCGGACGAA
Source organism: Neostapfia colusana (assembly GCA_030760725.1). Taxonomy (NCBI): domain Eukaryota; kingdom Viridiplantae; phylum Streptophyta; class Magnoliopsida; order Poales; family Poaceae; genus Neostapfia; species Neostapfia colusana. Next base: position 22,129,011 of record JASWHV010000006.1, on the reverse strand, counting down.
GCCCTAACAACATACCAGCAGCAACAAGGAAAGCCCTGGTTTGCATTAAACCGTTTTACAAAGTTTTGCGTTGTTTACATATTTAGTATGAAGTATGTATATGTGCATTAGGTGTAGGGTGGATGAAACCCCAAATGCATAACCAGATGTTTCCCATCAGAGTGAGGGTAGTGTCTAAGTCCTCGAGTAGACATGCTATGCTTAATCATTCATAGGACTTCGGTACAAGTCGATTCGTTGGAATCTACTCACGAGTTAGGCTTGGGACACACGGGATTGTTTCGAGTGATGTGAGATCACTTTAGTAATGAAAATGAGACTAGGCAGGGGCTAGGGCGCAGCAAGAGGAAGTCTTGTGTGCGCAGCCCTGTCCGTGTCGATTGAGGACCGATCCGTGTGCGGCCCTGCTGAACAAGTATTGAATGTACCGAAGGCATATCGGATATATGGGCCCCGATAAACCGATGTAACCTAAACCTCCGGGCGTCGAGGCATAGCACACCGATTTATAGGTGTAGGTTGAGGGCAGCAAGGTGGAAATCTGGTAACGGGCATAGAGAGATGCTCCGTGTAGGGAACCTCCTGTCCATTTCGGTGCGACCGGTTCGACGTTTGGGCTGTTGGGTGAAAGGTTGTCCCGTACGACATCGAGTGAGCGTGCTGTGCAGCTCCACGGGTGGGCGTACGTGACGTGCTCTTTGGGTATCCCTGCAGGTGTATATCGAGTCAATTTGCCGTCCCTCGCGGTGACGAGTACCGCTTGTTCACTGAGTCGTGAGTAGGCTAATCTATGAAATGTGATGATTCAATATTGCTGTTATGATTAAAATTTTATTGCTACTTGTGTGCCACCAAATGCTGCTTACTAAATTTCAGATTCATGAACTGTTAACTTGTGGCTAAAAGATGAACTAAGGATGAAATTGTAGGCGTGCCCGTTTGTTGCAATTCTACCGTCCCATGTCGTTGTACACTACATGTAGAGTTTCATGCCTAGGTGAGTCGGTTAAGTCTTGTTGAGCCATCGTGCTCATGGTTGTTGCTTAAGTGTTTTTCAGGTGAGAAGCCACCCACGGACTCGGGTTACGAGTCCACCGGCGAGGGTTACCCTCCGTCGGGGACCACGACTGAGTGGGATCCGTTCACACCGTGCTAAGCTGAGGAGTGCAGCTAGTGTGGGTTGCCCTAGGGCTGGGCAACCGACTTTTGCTAGATAGGCAGGCGTGAGTTGTACAAATTTAACTTCCGCTGTGTAATATAAACACTAGTTTGTACTGAGTAGGGTACTACTTTGTACATTTCAGTTGGTTTTCAATGTAATACAATGTATCCTTACTGTCGGGTGTCGCATCGTGCGGCACCACCCTATACGATCCTGGATGAGCGGATTCCGGTGCCACAGGCTGGTATCAGAGCGGCATTGGGGATAGCACATTAATTAAGGACTGTATTACGGGAAAACTTAGGTTTACGGTGAGGATTCGGTAGTTTGCCCAAGTAAGGACTATATTAGCATAGTTACTTAAAGTGGCAAGACTAACATATGAAATGCTGATCCCTAGCGTGCATTAGGCAAGTAAGTGGAGAGCCCATCGTGTGGTCAGTAACGCGATAGTGTGTTCGTCTGGAAATAGCCTAGGAGGACATACGCAACGCTTGCCATCGGCGTGCCCTGCAGGGCAGTAGGTGGTATCTGTTGGGGTGATAAAATTCCCAACTGTGACGCCCCGTTCGCGCTCTACTCGGGTTCCCTATCGTGTGGTGTTAAAACACGATCACATACCTTGAGACGTGGCTTAACTCAAGGACGGCCGTATGACAATGATACGGGCATTTGTATTTACTTTCAAATATGGACCTGCCTGAAGTGAACATAACCTTTGACTGCATCATTATTGGGTGTTCTTCTGCAGGTACTAACCATGTATGTATCCCGTGTAGTAAACGTGTGCGAGAGACCGTTTAGTGCCACAATTGAGACGTATATGTCGGTATAATCCGGTTAGGATTTTCTTTTTGTGAGGAACGTAGTACCAACATATAATAGGCATGTGCATGAAAGATAATGATAATAAGGAATTGAATTCACCAAGTTTCAACATCTAGGACCCTAGTTGGGTAGAAAAAGGTCCTAGTTGATCAGTGTAGTTCAAAGGGATTGAAAAACAGAGTGTTCTGTTTTGGGCAGCAAGTTTGCTGAACTTTGACAAGGCATAACTCACAGATTACTTAGCCAATGGTGGTGTGGGAAATAGTTCTGGAAAGGTGTTTAAGTTCTCTACAACTTTGTTGTAGACTCCCAGAGCTGAATCACACTTTAAGCTGGCTGACATTCCAGAGGATTGTGAACTGTCCAGAACCAGGACAGAGTCAAAAACACCCTCTGGACTGTTCTGTTTTTCAAGCATAACTTACAGTAGAAAAATCTAAAATTTCCATATCATACATATTTAGGAAGGGTAGGAGATGTGTTACATCTTTTTTATTCAAAGTTCTGAAATTTCAGCATGGAATTCAGTGGAAAAACAGAGTTGGAAACAGCAACTTCCCAAAGGAGGTGCTGTTGAAATTCTTCCAGAAATTCTGTTGACTTTGAATTACCATAACGTTTAAACCAGAGCTGATCTGAGGGCAAATAAATACTCGTTGGAAAGATACTGAAGTTAACATTAGCTTTGGTATTCAGCTTGAATCAGGAAAGTGCACAGAACCAGATCAAAATCTGGGATATGTAGAAACTTGTCATTCTGACAGAGGGACGACAGTTGAACTCATTTGAGAGATTATTGTACCCTAGGGGGTTTAAGTACTTCCAATGGGGTAGAACATACTCATGAGTGGTTATATTCAACTAGTGAAAGATTTGAGTATATGTCTTACTCAAGTTTCTTTTGCTAGAGACCATGTTTGTGTCGTATTGAAGATAAAAGGGTAGTATACGTGATTACAAAGCGATGTAACGTCTCTTAGTGACCAAACCTAGTTGGGATGAACTTCCAAAGAGGAAGTCCGTCAAGTTGGATTTAACTAGCTTGTATTTGGTCTGGTAATGGTGTAGCTTGTGCAAAGTTATTACATTATCTACATACGAGATGTATCACATGTTTTACAGTCATTATGTTGTACGCCTATTTTATTGGACTGCATGAAGTATGTTGCAGGACTGATGTTTATTATCGTATGGTTGCAGATGGTTCGCACTCGGACCACGCATGAGATTAGTGGCTCTAGCCAGCAGGGGGGTGATGAGTCCCAGCCACCTGCCTACGACAGCACACCGCAGCAACAACCACCACCGCCGCCTCCGCTTACGCTAGCGGATGTGATTGCGGCACTGGTGGGTGGTCGTTAGGAGAAGACCAACCTGCTCCGCACGATCGTGCAGAATACGTCCCAGGCAGGGGGGTGTCAAGATAGGGGGCCTCGTGAGCCCCGTGATGTGACGTACTCGGATTTCATGAGTACGCACCCTCCAGTGTTCACAGAAGCAGCAGAACGCCTGGAGGCCGACAACTGTCTGCGGACTATCGAGTCCAAGTTCGGGCTGCTCCAATGTACGGAGCGGCAAAAGACTATGTTCACGACGCAGCAGTTTCACGGTGCCGCTGGTGCGTGGTGGGCGAATTATGTCGCCTCACGTCCGGCTGGCCATACCGTGGAGTGGGAAGAATTCCGGGAGGCGTTCCGCGCCTACCATATCCCTCCCGGGATAATGAAGCAGAAGTTCCAAGAGTTCTTGGAGCTGAAGCAGGGAGGCAGGAGTGCCCATGACTACTCCCGTGCCTTCAACCATCTGGCGCAATATGCGTCGGATTACGTCTCCACCGAGGAGAAGAAACGGGAGCACTTCTATCGGGGGTTACACCCCGAGATGAAGACGCATCTCGTCCAATACAATCGCGGCACCTTCAACGATCTCGTTAATGCTACGATCATGCAAGAATACGCTCAGCGGGAATTGGCGGCTGAGCAGCGGAAGCACAGCACTCCACCCAGCAGTGGGGGTGGAGCTCCCCAGAAATACCGATGGTGTATCGGACACCATCCGGTCAGGAGTGGCATCCACCGGCGCGGCCTCAGCAGTTCGGGGGTCGTTCTTTTCAGCCATCCCCGTTCCGAACGCCGATGCCACCACCACGACCGCAACAACAGCAGCAGCAGCAGATGGTACCTCGGGCGTTTCCACCGCAACAACACGTCCCAGGTTTCCGTCCGCCGATCAGCGGAGGACCACCTCGTTACACTTGCTTTACGTGTGGCCAGGCGGGCCATTTCTCGAAGGACTGTCCCCAGAGGCAGAAGAGCAGCAGCGGGCAAGCCCAGTTCCAGGGCGGTGCCCGAGGCCGACCTCCAGTCAAGAAGGTTGGTCCGCGAACTAGGGGCATTCGCAACCTCGACAATGAGGACACCCCAGAGGGAGACAACGTGCTGGCGGGTACGTTCACTCTCAACGACCAAGCAATCATCATTTTATTCGATCCTGGTGCAACCCACAGTTTTATAAGTGCATCCTATGTGGCTAAGCATCAAATGCAAGTCTTCCCAACCGACTGCACGCATATGATCTGCTCACAGGGAGGGAAGATTTCAGCAAATATGATGATTCCAAAAGCATCACTGTGCTTAGGTGGGAAGATATATCCCACCACCTTGATAATCCTTACGGGACAAAACATTGATGCAATCCTAGGGATGTCATGGTTACGCTACCATGGCGCTGTCCTGGACACTCGGACACGGACGGTTCATTTGAATTCTCCATTCCACCATCCGCATTCCATGGGATTAGATAATCTGGTCCTAGAAGTTTCAGAAATTAATAATACTAAAGCTCTCAAGCTAGAGGACATTCCCGTAGTACGGGAGTACCCCTACGTGTTTCCGAATGATCATCCGGGCATGCCACCTGAGCGGGATGTCGAGTTCAAGATTGAGCTTGCCCCCGGGACTACGCCTATATCACGGAGACCATACAAGATGGCTCCAAACGAGCTGGCTGAACTGAAAGAGCAGCTCAATGATATGTTGAGCAAAGGTTTCATTAGGCCGAGTTCCTCGCCTTGGGGATGCTCGGCGCTGTTCGTAAAGAAGAAGGATGAAACCCTGTGGCTGTGTGTGGACTACCGGCCGCTCAACGCCGTCACCATCAAGAACAAATACCCACTGCCCCGCATTGACATCCTGTTCAATCAGCTTGTGGGTGCAAGTGTGTTCTCAAAGATGGACCATCGCTCCGGGTATCATCAAATAAAAATCCGAGCGGAGGATATCCCGAAGACGGCCTTCTCGACGAGATATGGCTTATATGAATATCTCGTCATGTATTTTGGTCTCACCAATGCTCCGGCACATTTCATGTACCTCATGAACTCAGTGTTCACGCCGGAGCTGGACAAGTTCGTGGTGGTGTTCATTGATGATATCTTGGTTTACTCCAAGATAGAAGCAGAACACGCCGAACACTTGAGGATCATTCTTCAACGCCTAAGAGACCATAAGCTATATGCTAAGTTCAGCAAATGTGAGTTTTGGATCAGCCAAGTGTCATTTTTTGGGCATATCATCTCAGCGGAAGGCATTGCGGTTGACCCAAGCAAAATCAAGCAAGTGCTGAAATGGAAAGCTCCCACTTCAGTCCATAAAGTCAGAAGCTTCCTTGGCTTAGTGGGATACTATCGGAGATTTATTCCAAGCTTCTCCAAGCTTGCTAAGCAAATGACAGAATTGCTGAAGAAGGGAACAAAATATGTTTGGAACACGGCATGTGAAGGGGCGTTCCAAGCATTAGTGAAGCATCTCACAACAGCCCCGGTCTTAGCTCAACCGGATACAACCAAGCCCTTCGACGTGTATTGTGATGCGTCCGGTATTGGGCTTGGCTGCGTGTTGATGCAGGAAGGACGTGTGGTCGCGTATGGCTCGCGCCAACTTCGAAACAATGAGCAGCATTACCCAACTCATGATCTTGAGCTTGCTGCTGTGGTTTTGGCGTTAAAAATGTGGAGGCACTATCTCCTAGAGAATTTGGTGCATCTCTACACCGACCACAAGAGCTTGAAGTACATCTTCACCCAGAAGGATCTGAATATGAGGAAAAGGAGGTGGTTATAACAAATCAGAGACTATGAGATTGAGATTCATTACCACCCCGGCAAGGCGAATGTGGTTGCCGACGTGCTGAGTCAGAAATCACATGTCCATAACCTCACCATTACACCGGTGGAGGTGGAAGAGCCGAGCTTGTACTTGGTTCCTTATGGATCGCTCTACAACCTTGCCCTCATCCCTACCATTAGGGGGGACATCATTGCAGCTCAGAAGGTTGATAAGGGTATGTCACATCTCCGGAGACGGATAGACAACGGGGAAATCAAATGTTTCCGCAAGGATGATGAGGGGACGTTGTGGTTTAATTACCGCATAGTTGTACCCCGGAACATGGAGCTGAGGAAGAAAATTCTTGATGAAGCTCACTTTTCTAAATACTCCATTCATCCGGGCAGCAACAAAATGTACCAAGATTTGGAAAAGAAATTTTGGTGGACGCAGATGAAGCGGGAAGTAGCGCAGTACGTATCCGAGTGTGATACGTGTAGATGAGTGAAAGCTGATCATGTGAGAAAATCAGGGCTGCTGCAACCCCTGAAAATCCCGACATGGAAATGGGAGGATGTGAACATGGATTTCATTGTGGGATTACCCCTGACTTCCAACAAGCATGATTCCATTTGGGTAATCGTTGACCGATTAACCAAGTCGACTCACTTCATTCCTGTGCATACACATTACAATGCCGGCAAGTACGCGGAGCTGTACATAGCGAGAATTCTATGCTTATATGGGGTACCCAAGACCATAGTCTCAGATCGAGGTGCGTTATTCGTGTCTTGCTTTTGGGAGCAGTGGCACGCTGCTTTGGGTACTAAGCTGATTAGAAGCTCCGCCTATCACCCTCAGACAGATGAGCAAACAGAAAGGGTGAATCAAGTACTAGAAGACATGTTAAGAGCATGTGCCATCCACCACGGTAGGAACTGGGATGATCACCTACTGTTGGCAGAATTCTCGTACAATAACGGCTATCAGGCGAGTATCAAGATGGCACCCTATGAAGCTCTCTACGGTCGCAAATGCCGCACCCCATTAAACTGGTGCGAGTCCAGTGAAAGGGTCACATTCGGGGTTATGTGGTGAATGACGCCGAAGAGCGCGTTCGGATGATTCAAGCCAACTTGAAGGCCGCTCAATCCTGGCAGAAAATCTACGCTGATAAGAGGCGTAGACCGCTGCACTTTGACGTCGAAGAGCACGTGTACCTCCGTGTATCTCCGATGAAGGGCGTGCACCGGTTCAGCGTGAAGGGGAAACTCGCTCCCCGATTCATTGGACCCTATGCCATCACCGAGAAGTATGGAATAGTGGCGTATAGACTGGAACTACCGACATCTCTTGCTGGTGTTCACGACGTTTTCCATGTTTCACAACTGTGAAAATGTCTGAAGCATACGGCTGCTGTTCCCACTGAAGATATAGGCGAGATGCAACCGGATTTGACGTATGATGAATATCTGGTGACCATTATTGATGAGAAGGCTCAGACCACACGTAGCCGAACATTGTGGTTCTACAAGATACTCTGGAGCAACCACACTGCCACAGAAGCGACGTGGGAGAGCGAGGAATTCCTTCGCTCAAACTACCCGGAGTTCATGACGTCCCAGCACGGGTGAGTTTTTAGTACATCGCTGCCTCTTCTTTTATAATCTCGGGACGAGATTCTTTTAAGGGGGCAGGGATGTAAAAGCCCAAGAAAGGGACTTGCAAAAATTTGTTCATCACCTCACACCACCACAGCTCATCTTGTAGATATCTTGTGAACACTTGTGAAGAGCAAGTAACCACCATCAAAAGGGGTGATTAGAGGGGAAGCCCGAACGTCCAAAAAATAGGATTTCAACACATGAACATGCAAGGTTGAGCTCACCCCTAGACCTTAAATAGTCTTGCGAAGGCTCAGGCCAAAGTTCATGCAAATTTAATAATTTTTGAGGCACTTTTTGAGGCATTTGAAAAAGAGGCCTATTTGAATGTAAATTCAAATTGCAGCAACTTTCAGCACTTAAATTCAAATGTTGGCTTCATATTCAAACTCAGCACATTTTTCTGAGTTAGTCCACCAATTTTCATGCCCATTGGACTTCATCTTGTTGGGAGCCAAATTTGCAATAATTCAAACTGAATTTGAATTTCAAATTCAAATGGCCAGCAAATTTAGCCAAAGCAATTTCAAATTTAGGAGATCAAATTCAAACAATGACTTGGAGGCTAAGTCTCACATTCAATTGTGAGTAGCTGGGATATTTTCAGTGCAAACAGAAATGAAAATTTTGAAAAAGAATTGGAGGGGGGGAGGTCCCACCTGTCAGCAGCCTTAACACTGAAGTCTTCGGGTGATTTTTCTCTCGGCCGAGAGCGCGCGCCAGCCACCCATGGCGTCGGCGCCCGACTGCCTCAGCCAGGGCAGCTCCTGCTCGGTGAGGGGGGGGGGGAGGAAAGATCACATTCATTTCTCTCCTCGCGCAGTCTCTGTTCTTCCCGCAAACCACCGCCGCAACTCGCTCCGAGTTTGCCTCCCTCTGGTCACCGGCGTCCGGGCGACACAGGCCTCCTAGTGCCCGACGATCAACACAAGAAACAACCGCCCTAAGGTGCTTGTCCTGCTAGTCCAAACCGTTCATCGTTTCATGCACTGTCGTGGGAGAATTTCCCCGGGAAAGTTTTGGTGTTCTTAGGACCGAGCCATCCCAAATCAAAAAATTCGTGAGTATTAGATCATCACCGGGTATACCGAACTACACACATGATCTACACCTTGCCACGACCATCTAGGATCAAAAAGTACAAAGAACCGTCGAGTATGGACTCGCGTTATTGAGTTTTTTCAGGTCACAGCCGCTATCAGGCCTAGGTCGACGGTGAGCGCATAGCTCCGGCTATTTACATGGCAATCCAAGCTCATTTTCGTGCTCAGCATGCCACAGCAGAGCTGTAGGAGCAAAACCGTGCCGAAAATAAGGCCCTGAGTAACTCGGGCGACATCGCTGGAGTAGGGAGAGCCGCTGTCACCGTCGCGGGCATGGTTCCGGCCATCGCCGAGCTTCGGTGAGGGCACCAGCGTGTTCTCCGAGCCAAGTTAGGAACAGGCGGCGAAATCCGTCGGAGGTCGTGCAGCGAGATGGCCGGCGGCGAGAGCTCCGGCGAAGCGCTGCCGCGGAAGTCGCGGGAGGTCGCGAAGTAGACGAGGGGGCCGGGTCCACCGGTCAGCCTCTGTTATCGCGCGGGGATCCACTTTGCGGCCGGGATCCAGTGCGGCAGCGTGGGTAAAACGCCGTGGGCCACGGTGTGGCCGCGTTCTCAGTGGGCCGGTTTAAAGAGCGGGCCCCACCCGCAGAGTTTAAACATTTTAGGATTTTCCAGTTTAGATCAAACTTCAAATGCATAGAACTTTTGCTAGGAAGCTCCAAATTCAGTGAACCAAATTTTGCTGAACTCAGCGTTTTGAGTACTTTCCAACAAGAGCAATTTGAGCTCATTAAACTTAAAAGTTTTACAGAATTAATTCCCTAAATTTTAAACTGCTAGGAATTTTATCTGGAAAACTACTTCATGAAAAATTCTGAAATTTGGCTGAGAAAGTCATTGGAAAATCCTTGGGGCACAGTAAAATTTTCAAATCCATCCAAGTTCATTTAGTCCCCCTAATGGGGTGATTAATTGAACTGCCCTGAGAAAATAGAAAAATGTACAGAAACATTTTTCAGATTTTCTTAAATCTTGTTTAGGGCATAACTCACTCTAGAATTCTTCAAATAACATGAAACTAAGTCCATTAGAACCATCTCAAATTCTAGTTTCCAGAAAGTAATGGTTGTAGCCATGAAAATCCCTAGAATTCCTTAGAAGCTCTAATATTGACCAAATAGGTTTTTATTTGTACAAGGCTGCAATGAACTTTATTTCAAATGAAACATGGTCAAGACTCTGGTTAGTACCCTACCAAGCCACCATAAAAATTTCAGAACCAAAGGGGAGGGCTAGCTAGAGTTATGGTAATTACTTATTCAGTTCTAAACCTTGCATTCAAATTGACATATAGTATATCATGTACGTGTAGTCGCTGAAGGCGAGGAAACTCTGGAAGTGCTCGACTTCCTTCCTCCGGACGAAGCCCTAACAAATGACCAGCAGCAACAAGGCAAGCTCCGGTTTGCATTAAACCATTTTACAAAGTTTTGCTTTGTTTACATACTTAGTATGAAGTATGTATATGTGCATTAGGTGTAGGGTGGATGAAACCCCAAATGCATAACCAGATGTTTCCCATCAGAGTGAGGGTAGTGTCTAAGTCCTCGAGTAGACAGGCTATGCTTAATCATTCATAGGACTTCGGTACAAGTCGAGTAGTTGGAATCTACTCGCGAGTTAGGCTCGGGACACACGGGATTGGCTCGAGTGATGTGAGATCACATTAATAATGAAAATGAGACTAGGCAGGGGCTAGGGCGCAGCAAGAGGAAGTCTTGTGTGCGCAGCCCTGTTCGTGTTGATTGAGGACCGATCTGTGTGCGGCCCTGCTTAACAAGTATTGAACGTACTGAAGGCATATCGGATATATGGGCCCCGATAAACCGATGTAACCTAAACCTCCGGGCGTCGAGGCATAGCACACCGATTTATAGGTGTAGGTTGAGGGCAGCAAGGTGGAAATCTGCTAACAGGCATAGAGAGATGCTCCGTGTAGGGAACCTCCTGTCCATTTCGGTGCGACCGGTTTGACGTTTGGGCTGTTGTGTGAAAGGTTGTCCCGTACGACATCGAGTCAGCATGCTGTGCAGCTCCACGGGTGGGCGTACGTGACATGCTCTTTGGGTATCCCTGCAAGTGTATATCGAGTCGATTCACCGTCCCTCGCGGTGACGAGTACCGCTTGTTCACTGAGTCGTGACGTAGGCTAATCTATGAAATGTGATGATTCAATATTGCTGTTATGATAAAAATTTTATTGCTACTTGTGTGCCACCAAATACTGCTTACTAAATTTCAGATTCATGAACTGTTAACTTGTAGCTAAAAGATGAACTAAGGATGAACTTGTAGGCGTGTCCGTTTGTTGCAATTCTACCGTCCCATGTCGTTGTACACTACATGTAGTGTTTCATGCCTAGGTGAGTCGGTTAAGTCTTGTTGAGCCATCGTGCTCATGGTTGTTGCTTAAGTGTTTTTCAGGTGAGGAGCCACCCACGGACTCGGGTTACGAGTCCACCGGCGAGGGTTAACCTCCGTCGGGGACCACGGCTGAGTGGGAGCCGTACACGCCGCGCTAAGCTGAGGAGTGCATCTAGTGTGGGTTGCCCTAGGGCTGGGCAACCGACTTTTGCTAGATAGGCGGGCGTAAGTTGTACAAATTTAACTTCCACTGTGTAATATAAACACTAGTTTGTAACTGACTAGGGTACTACTTTGTACATTTCAGTTGGTTTTCAATGTAACACAAAGTATCCTTATGATGTGTGCTGTCGGGTGTCGCATCGTGCGGCACCACCCTCTGCGATCCTGGATGAGCGGATTCCGGTCCGCCACAATACGTGTCGAAGAGCCAAGGCCGACCATGTGAAGAAGTCGGTGCTGTTGCAACCATTGCAAATACCGGCATGGAAGTGGGAAGACTTAAGTATGGACTTCATCGTCGGGTTGCCGATGACCTCCCACCAACATGATTCGATTTGGGTAATCGTTGACCGGTTAACCAAATCAGCACACTTCATCTTTGTGCATACCAGATACAACGCAAAGCAGTATGCAGAGTTGTACATAGCACGCATCTTGTGCTTACATGGAGTTCCCCGTACCATTGTGTCTGACGGAGGATCACTGTGGAGTAATCATACCGCGGAAGAGGCTACGTGGGAAAGTGAAGATTACATCCACTAGAACTATCCGGAACTTTTGTCATACACTTTGTAAATTACCCTCCTGTCTCGTTCTTCTTTTACAATATCGGGATGAGATTCTTTTAAGGGGACGGGGGGAATGTAAAGGTCCCAAAAATATGAATACAAAGAAACTGAAGTTTGAAACAAACATTTGGTTTCATGTGTATGAAATTTTGGACTTGTTTAAATTTTCACATGTGATGATGCACATGAGAGCTCTCTCTACACAAGCTTATGTTTATTGCATGCTTGGAACCAAAGGTGGATTTAAAACCACAGATGTAAAGTCTCATGTGCAATCGAAAGTTTGAAATCAGCTTTTGAACTCAATTTGTTCAAGTCAAATTTCAAATGAGGGCAACACAATGAAAATGCAAACTGTTGTGTTCAAAGTATCATTTGCAGCAAAAATATTGAAAATCAGATTTCACATTTGAATTCCATAGGTCCAAATTAGTGGGTATGCAAAGTTTCATGAATTTTGGAGATGTTTTGCTATCCATTTTCCAAATAGACTTTAAATTGTATAGGAATTCAAATTCAAATTTGAATTTGGATGAGACTTGCCCAATTATCCAAATAAAGTTCAGATTTTAGTTTCCCACAATTGAATTTGATCATTTGCCAAATGTGATAGAATTTGAGAGGATAAGAGGAGCAGTGGGACCCACTTGACAGTTGCACTCAAAAGATCAGTACTGAATTGCCAAGTCTCTGTTTTGCGTCTACTGAACACTCGACAGCAGGGGAGGCAACGGCGCCAGCGTACGCTCACCGGCTCGGTCGACCACAGCCCACCACAAACCGCCTTAGCTGCGATCTTTGTACTCTCTTCCGTGCTTCTTTTGCCCACAACACCGAAGACTCGTTCTGCCTTCCTCTCTCTCATGCACACGAACTGAAAAAAAAACGCCGCCACACCTCGGTTGATCGGCAGTCGGCCATTCTCACACGTGAAAAGCCTCGAGCAATAGCAAAATGGCACCACAGATCGCTCCACGACCTCCTCGGACCATAGCCGACCGGTTCTTGGCCTTCCTCACGCGGGAACAAGTTTTTCACGCGGCAACCGAACGAAACCGCGATGAGGTGCTCCCGTGGACAGCTTCACCCGGAGCTTCTCACACCCGAACAAGAGCACCTTTGGACGCGGCAAGCTCTCATGCTTCTCACCTCCACAGCTCAAGCCGGACCGTTGATGATCGCCGGCGGAATTTTGGTTTTTATCCCGATCGGTGCGAAACGACCCGCGGGTAAGAAATTTCAAAGTTCCCAATTTTTATTCGTTTGTAGTGCACCAAATTGAACCCACACGAGCTAGACTAGGTAGGCAACAATTGCTCTTCGAAACCCTAGATTAAAACAGTAGGTAAGAGCAAAATTTCCAGCTTTTCTCGTCGGCGGCCGTGGTGGAACCCTCGGGCGCACGGTGAGAACATGGTTAGAGTCATTCCGGGGCCCTTTTGCATCCATGTCAAGCTCCTTCATGATCCACTGGTTCTGTGGGGCCGAAGTTCACTGATTTTGGCGGGCTAGAAGGGTCGGGCGACGTCGCCGGAGTCAGGTTCTAGCCGCTGCACGCCGTTAGCTAGGGTGGAGACTTTGCTGACTCAGGGAAACCTCACCGGAGTGTTCCTCACATCGGTATAGGGCCTAGCGGTGACTTTGGGCGCGAGAGATGGCTGGAGAACAGATTGCCGATGAACACCGGCGAGGGGCAGCGCGGGCGCGCGCGGGAGCGAGAGGAAGACGATGACCTGCCAGGCCCCACATGTCAGCCTCCGAGTTAAAAGGGGCTGGATCCTCTGCGGCACCGGATCGGTTTGTGGCTGTGCTGATTAAGTCTGTAGCCTCGTGTGTCGTCGTCTGAGAACTCGCCACATCACCCCGTGGGCCACTGTCAGAGATTTAAATTTTTTCCGATTTAATTTTAATTCCAGATTTCCTCCAAACTTTGGAAAAGCGTAACTTTTGCTAGGAAACTCCAAATTTAGTGATTCAAATTGGGTTAGATTCAGATTGGAAAACTCTATTCAAATATTTAACCCAATTTTTATAAAAATAAATATTTTGTTCCGGAAAAGTCTTTAAAGCTTTTCAGTAAAATAAATTTAGAGGGAGTTTGGTTCATCCAAAAATCCTCAAATATTGCCAGAGTATTCCTTAGGATGTTATTGAACTCCTGTGAAAATGTCACGTCATTTAGATTTGATTTGACTAGGATAATTAAGATTTCAATTTGCTCTACTCAAATGAATACAGAAACTTTTTCAGAAAAAGTCCCAAAGTTGTAAAATCATTTCCGGGCAATTTTGAACTCCAAAAATCCTAGAAAAATTCATGCAGGCTCTATGAACTATAATTGAAATGGTAGTTCACTAAGTTTTGCATCAACATGTGAGTTACATCAAAATTAATTCCTTTTTTCTTAAATGCTTAGGGAATTGTTCTGAATTAACCACTCAATGAAAAGTGCTGATTTTTTGTCAAGATTACTTTCTTGTGACAAATAATTCACATGAAACTTTTCAGCTTCATTAGAGCTTTGGATCCTCACTTTTCTGTTTATCCCCTTTAGGTGATTAACCCACAAACTGAGGGATGCACTTAGCCTTGATCACTTTTGCTTAACCCAAGAACCCCCACTAGCACCAGTGTAATTTTAAATTCTTAAACAGAGTTCCAGTTTCTAACTTATCATTAGACCTTGTTAGCAAAAACTTTTTAATTAAATACATATGCATGTTCATATCGTATAGTCATCGACGTGAGGACTTGTGAAGGAAGTGAAGTGGGATTCCAAGGACAAGGTGATCAAGTAATCAAGCCTCAAGTGTTCAGCACCACTAACTGATTGTAAAATCCAGTCACCTGCAAAACAGGCGAGCCCCGATTTGCATTCATGCAATTTCATAAAGTTTTTCATTTCTAGAGATCATAGCTATGAAATATTGATTGCATTAGATCTAGATGATATTGAAAACCCAATTGCATGAATAGATTTACCTAAGAGAGAAAGGGTAGATTGGCACCTCCTCGAGTGAATTTGGGCTACGCTAAATGTTAGTTTGGAAGGACCGGTAGAAGTCGAGTAGTTGGAATCTACTCGCGAGTTTAGGGCTTGGTTTTATCGGACGGGTCATGAAATAGAAGTATTGAGGAAAATTCACAAGTGGAAAATTGAGACCGGGCAGGATGATTGAGATGCAGCAGGCTGCGGACCGTGTGTGCATAGCTCTGCCTGTGTCGGTTAAGGCCCGTCTGTACTTGGCCCTGTTGGACAAGTTTGAGTTGTGTACCAGGCGCATACTGGCTATATGGGACCTAGGAAACCGACGTACCTCGTGATATCCACATTGGAACTTTTCCAATCGGCTTAGGATTTTGGCTTCGGTACATCAGGAGGTAACTTGCTCAAGAACATATCACTGCGGGTATGTACCTTGAGGGAGCTTGCTGTTCGGGGCGATCGGACTGTGTCCGGTGTGGAAGAACATGGGAAAGGTGGCTGCGTACAACATCAGCAGAGGCTGCTGCCAGCAACTTGAAGCATGGGTGTACATGTCGTGTAGTCCGGGCGTGTACTGATTCGAATCACCGTCGGTCACGGTCATATGAGCATACTTGCCCACTGCGTCTTGACGTAGTAAGACCTGAAGTGAATTACTTTGAATTTGATAAGTATTGTTCTCTAAATTGTATTGCAACCATGCTTGAGTTAGAGATAGTGCCAATTAAACTTTACTTCACCTTGTGCAAGAAGCATCGCAACAAAGCGTTTCTTGTTTGATTGTCGAGTTGCGATGCTGCTCGGCTCAAGGTCTTTAAAATCAGGCTTAAAATCTGAATGTTAAGGCTCAACTGTACACGAGTCCTTTATGCAAATTCAGCTACCTTATTCAATCCATCGTGCATGTAGAGTTTCTTGTTTAGAGGAGATGGATCAGTCTTGCTGAGCCTATGTGCTCACGCTTGCTATATGAGTGGTTTTGCAGGTTAACATCGATGCTATGAGGAGGTTGTCCGGTGAGACTCGGAGACTTCCGGGTCATTTAACACATGGAGAACCCAGACGCTGCAGTTGTCTTCGTGTTGCTAGCAAGAAGAATCCGCGGGCTGGACATCTTCTCGAGTGCTTGTTAGATAATATACGTGAGATGAACTAGTCTTCCGCTGTAGCTATTTGATGTAAATTATTTACAAAGAACACTTGTAAGCTTCCGCTTTTGATTTATGTGATACGGTTTTACTTATATGTGTGCTGTTGGGTGCCGCATATCACGGCACCACCCAATGCGATTCCCGGGCGAGCGGCACGGCCCCGTGATTGGGTCTGGCCCTGTCAAAGGGATACTCACAAGTCGATGGTTTGGACTTCGACGAAATCTTTGCTCCCGTAGCTAGAATTGAATCAATTCGTATATTATTGGCCTATGCTACTCACAATGATTTCATGTTGTATCAAATGAATTTGAAAAGCGCCATCCTCAATGGACCAATCAAGGAGGGGGTGTATTTGGAGCAACCGCCCGGTTTTGAGGATGATAAGTATCCTAACCATGTTTTTAAGCTTCACAAAGCTCTCTACGGCCTCAAAAAGCTTCTAGGGCTTGGTATGAGTGTCTTAGAGATTTCCTCATTGACAATGGTTTTAGGATAGGAAATGTTGATTATACACTTTTCACTAAAAACTTGGATAATGACCTATTTGTATGCCAAATTTATGTTGATGACATAATATTTGGTTCTACTAATCAATCTTTTTGTGAAGAATTTAGCACAATCATGACGGAGAGGTTTGAGATGTCGATGATGGGAGAGTTGAAGTTCTTTCTAGGTTTCCAAGTCAAACAACTCAAGGAAGGCACCTTCATATGTCAAACCAAGTACATTCAAGAAATACTTAAGAAGTTTGACATGGAGAAGGCCAAGCCCATCAAAACGCCAATGGCGACAAACGGACACCTTGACCTCAACCAAGACAGCCCTAGCGTTGATCAAAAGGTATACCGTTCCATGATTGGTTCCCTTCTTTACCTTTGTAAATCTAGGCTCGATATTATGTTAAGTGTATGCATGTGTGCAAGGTTTCAAGCTGCTCCTAAAGAGTGTCATTTAACAGCTGTAAAGAGAATCTTGCGCTATTTAGTTCATATACCTAACCTAGTGTTGTGGTATCCTAACCAAGTTCAATCTCATCGGATACTCTAATGATGATTATGCCAGATGCAAAGTAGATAGAAAAAGTACCTCTAGTACTTGCCAATTTTTGGGCAGGTCCCTAGTATCATGGTCATCCATGAAATAAAATTCCATTGCCATATCCACAGCCGAAGCGCAGTATGTCGCAGCCGGGAGTTGTTGTGCACAACTTCTTTGGATGCGACAAACTCTAAGGGACTATAGTCTCAATATGAACCATATTCCACTCCTATACGACAATGATAGTGCTATTAAGATTGCACATAACCCTGTTGAACAATCTAGGACTAAACACATTGACAACCGGCACCACTTCCTGAGAGATCACTCAATAAAGGGGGATATTGTTATTTTACATGTTAGAACCGAAAAACAACTAGCTGACATCTTCACCAAGCCACTAGATGAAAAATGCATTTGCGGACTTAGGAATGAGCTAAACATCCTTGATTCTCGAAATATAGCCTGAGATGTTGCACATCTGATTGTTAAGTGTTTAATGTGGCGGACCGGAATCTGCTCATCAAGGATCGCAGAGGGTGGTGCCACTCGATGCGACACCCAACAGCACACATCATAAGAATGCTATTGTATTACATAGAAAACCAACTGAAATGTACAAAGTAGTACAAGTCTTCAGTTACAAACTAGTGTTCAGATTACAACAGCGGAAACTAAGTTTGTAAAACTCATGCCCATCTATCTAGCAAAAGTCGGTTGCCCAGCCCTAGGGCAACCCACACTAGCTGCACTCTTCAGCTCAGCACGGCGTGTACGGTTCCCACTCAACCGTGGTCCCTGACGGAGGGTAGCCCTCGCTGGTGGACATGTAACCCGAGTCTGTGGGGTAGTCATCACCTGAAAAACACTTACAGAAGCAACCATGAGCACGAAAGCTCAACAAGACTTAACTGACTCAACTAGGCATGAAACTCTACATGCAGTTTACAACGAACATGGGATGGTAAATTTCAGCAAACGAACATGCCTACAAGTTCATCCTTAGTTCATATTTTAGCCACAAGTTAACAGTTCAGTAATCTGAAATTTAGTGAGCAATATTTGGTGGCACACATGTAGCAATACAATTATACATATCAGCAGAATTGAATCATAACATTCCATAATTTATCTACGTCACGACGCAGTGAACAAGCGGTACTCATCACTGTGAGGGAAAGCGAATTGACTCGATATACACCTGCAGGGATACCTGAATAGCACGTCACTTACGCCCACCCGTGCAGCTGCACACCACACTCACTCGATGTCATACGCGACAACCTTTCACCCAACAGCCCAAACGTCAAACCAGTCGCACCGAAACGGACAGGAGGTTCCATACACGGAGCATCTCTCTATGCCCGTTAGCAGATTTCCACCTTGCTGTCCTCAACCTACACCTATAAATCGGTGTGCTATGCCTCGACGCCGGGAGGTTTAGGTTACATCGGTTTATCGGGGCCCATATATCCGATATGCCTTCGGTACGTTCAATACATGTTCAGCAGGGCTGCACACGGATCGGTCCTCAATCGACACGGACAGGGCTGTGCACACAAGAATTCCTATTGCTGCGCCCTAGCCCCTGCCTAGTCTCATTTTCTTACTAAAGTGATCTCACATCACTCGAACCAATCCCATGTGTCCCAAGCCTAACTCGCGAGTAGATTCCAACTACTCTACTTGTACCCAAGTTCTATGAATCATTAAGCATAGCCTGTCTACTTGAGGACTTAGACTCTACCCTCACTCTTATAGGAAAATTCTGGTTATGCACTTGGGTTTCATCCATCCTACACCTAATGCACATCCATACCACATACTAAGTATTCATAAAGAAAAACTTTGTAAAATTGGTTAATGTAAATCGGGGCTTGCCTTGTTGCAGCTGGTCAGATGTTAAGGCTTCGTCCGGAAGAAGGAAGTCCAGCACTTCCGGAGTTTCTTCGCCTTCAGCGACTACACGTAAACAATATACTACATGTCAATTTAAATGCAATGTTTATAAATGACTATGTAAAGACCACAACTCTAGCTAGCCCTCCCCTTTGGCTCTGAAATTTTTATGGTGGTTTGATAGGGTCCTAATAAGAGTCCTGACCATGTTTCATTTGAAACAAAGTTCATTTGAGCCTTGTACAAATAAAAGCCTATTTGGTCAATATTAGAGCCTCTAAAGAATTCCAGGGGTTTTCATGGCTCCAACCATTACTTTCTGGAAACTAGAATTTGAGATGGTTCTAATGGAGTTGGTTTCATGTCATTTGAAGAATTATAGATGAAGTTATGCCCTAAACAAGATTTGAGAAAATCTGAAAAATGTTTCTGTACATTTTTCTATTTTCTCAGGGCAGTTCACTTAATCACACCATTAGGGGGACTAAATGAACTTGGATGGGTCTGAAAATTTTAATGTGACTCAAGGATTTTCAAATGAACCCAAATTTTAGAATTTTTCATAAAGTAATTCTCCAGATAAAATTCCCAACAATTTAAATTTTGGGGAATTAACTCTGGAATACTATTAAGTTTCATGAGCTGAAATTTGTTTTGATGGAAAGTACTCAAAAAGTTGAATTCAGAAAAATTTAGTTCACTGGATTTGGAGCTTCCTAGCAAAAGTTATATGCATTTGAAGTTTGAACTAAACTGGAAAATCTCAAAATGTTTATACTCTGCGAGCGGGCCCCACTTTTAAAACCGGCCCACTGAGATCGCGGCCACACTGCAGTCCACGGGGTTTTACCCACGCTGCCGCACCAGATCCAGGCCATAAAGTGGATCCCCGCTGGAAAACAGGGACTGACCGATGGACCCGGCACCCCCTTCGTCTACCTCGCCCAACATTGCTCGGGGAACACGTTGGTGCACTCACCGAAGCTCGGCGGTGGCCGGAACCACGCTCGCGACGGTGACAGCGGCGATCCACACTCCGGCGATGTCGTGCAAGCTACTCAGGGTCTTATTTTTGGAACGGTTTGCTCCTACAGCTCCGCTGTGGCACGCTGAGCACGAAAATGAACTCGGTTTGCCATGGAAACGGCCAGAGCTAGGACCTCACCGTCAACCTAGAGTTGAAAATGGCGGTGATCGGAAAAACTCGGAGAACAGCCACCAGGGTCGACGGTTCTCTCGGTTGTTGATCCTAGAGGTCTGCTGGAAGGCCTAGGATGTATGGCTAAAGGAAGACGAGCTGGTATGGACTGACCACCAAGAATTTCAAGTCGAGCCTGCTCTCGGTCCTAAAAACGGCAATTCGGTAAACCTCAAAATACTCACTCACTACTGAACGAGAAGGAGGAGGGTGTTCACCGGAAGATCGAGGAGAGGACGGCGCATGTTTTTGCTGTAGGTGATCGACCGAGTCTCGGCTTGTATCGCGGGGACGGTGGGGAGCCGAGAGTTGCTCGGGTGGTGAGAACAGCAATGGTACGCGCGCGTGAGGGAAGGCACCGCAGTGAAATGGTCCCGGTTGGGGTCGGACGACGTGGAGAAGACGTCGGCGCGGTCTGATCCCCGGAACAGGAGGTGGCACGGCGACTTTGTTGGGGCGAGGATTCACCCGTGCGCTGGCGACCTCACGGTGTTCGACCAGAGAACAGAGGTCGGTTTTGCCTCTGTGTGTCTGACCAGTGGGCCCCTTCCCTCTAATTCTTTTTCTATTTTTCAATTCTGTTTTCACTGAAAAGATCCCAGCTGCTCACAATTGAATTAGAGACTTAGCCTCCAAGTCATTGTTTGTATTTGATTTCCTCAATTTGAAACTGGTTTGGGCTAAATTTGCTGCACATTTGAACTGAAATTCAAATTCAGTTTTGAATTAATGCAAATTTAGCTCCCGACACGATGAACTCCAATGAGGATGAAAATTGGTGGACTAACTCAGAAAAATGTGCTGAGTTTGAATATGAAGTCAACTTTCGAATTCAAGTGATGAGAGTGGCTCCAATTTGAATTTGCATTTGGCCCTTTTTACAAATGTCTCCAAAATTGCCTCAAAAAGTCTTGGATTTGCATGAAACTTGGCCTGAGCCTTCCCAAGACTATTTAAGGTCTTGGGGTGAGCTCAACCTTTCATGTGTATGTGTATGAGTCCTATTTTTCTTTTGGAATTAGGGCTTTCCCCTATAATCACCCCTTTTGATGGTGTTTACATGCTCTTCACAAGTGTTCATGAGCTATCCACAAAATAAGCTGTGGTGTTGTGAGGTGATGAAATGATCACTTTTGCAAGTCACTTCCTTGGGCATTTACATTTAATCTCTTCAAAACTAAGCATGTTTTTCAAAAACTGTCTCTCTCAATTTTCTATCAAATTATTTTCGATTATTATCTTCTCGAATCATGGTCATTGTATGATTGTTTGTGTGCTCTAATGGCCATGTTCATTGAGAGTACTTGTGAAAAAATAGTCTATATGGATCATTCCTTGCAAATCTGTTCGTATATATGAGAGTGTGGTTTCAAGGGCCGGACTAATTCGCCCGAATTGCTGGACAAGTCTGGCGTCTTAGAGAAGTATGGATAGGTTTAGACAAGCCCACATCGGACTAGTCTGTACAATCAAATCATTCTGGACCTGGTCCGGCCACTGGACTTGTCTGGTATCTCTGACCGGACTAGTTCAAATGTTTGGGACTTAACCCAACCGCCGGGGCCAAGACCCCCCACTCCACCCCCACTCATCTCAACGCGCGCCCTTGCTCAAACTCACCCCCATTGGCGATTTTTGAGAATTTCCACCAAAACATTCAAAGGATCCGAGTCCTCTACCCCTTGGAGCCTCGAGAAGTCAATCTCCGGATTTCTCCGCTCTTCAATCCGGTGATTTCCTAGGATTTTGAACAATCAAGGTGCATTGTTGGGGCAAAACCCAATCTCTTCAAATTTTTCGATTCTAGGTTCTTTCTCCCACAAACTAAGATGTCTAGTGCTCCATAAACTTCATGCGATTCTCTCCTAGGGTTATTGCGAACCCCAGGTGGTCCGGGCTAGTCTGTACACAAGGCGGACAAGTCTGTTCTTGGCCAGACTAGTTCGATCAGAGACCGGATAAGTCCGGCCAAACCTAAAGTTAACCCCTAACTTAGTGTTTTTGCTGCATCTCTATCGCAATAACCATATGCCCAAAACTTGTACCCTTGCTTAATTGTTCTTCCGGCATGCCTCAACATGATAACTCTCCACCCCTTTCTGGCCCAGAGCGAGAAGCGGCTCGGCAAGAGCTTTACCGCCCTCGGGAGGAGGAGGAGGACGCGGCAATTGCACAAGAGTTGGCTCGTCGTGGAGGTAGAACCAAAAAGCAACACGAAAGAGAGGCAGCTCAAGCTCAAATTGAAGAAGAGCAATCTAGCCGAAGGAAGAAGCTAGTTTCAGTGGGTGACAAACAAAGGGCCCAAGCGGCTGACAAAGGAAAAGGACCCATGAATGAAGGAGAAGCAGACAAGGGGAAAGGCAAGGTCCTAGTCAAGAAGGTGCCCACCAAAAAGGCAACACCAAGGAGAAACGCACTTGCCAACAGGGGACTAGTCATTCGAGACCATCCCGTGGGGTCAAGTGCTCCCCCACGAGGCCCCATTGGGCCCTTGGTCATGACACCTCCCATGAACAACCCCAACCGACAACCGGAGCTCTCGAGCAACATCTTCCATGGAAAAGGCTCTAAAAAGGCGAGGAGGACTTAGGGAAAAGGTGTGAAATCCTGGCTCCCGGCTTAATAGGATTGATAAAGTACTCATACCATCAAGGTATACCTTCTTTTCCGGAAGCCCACTTGCAAAGGACTCCGGGGTTAAGCGTGCTTGGCCCGGAGAAATTTGGGATTGGGTGACCAACCGGGAAGTCTTCCCGGGTGCGCACGAGTGAGGACAAAGTGCACAGAAAAGACTAGTGTTGGTCTGTGGGGCTAGTCTATTATCCTAGAGAGCTGCCACAAATGGTATCAGAGCCGACCCTCGCAGTTTCACGGGTGCATACGGGTTAGTGAGAAGGATACTGTAGTGTACGGGTCAGGGACGTGGGTACGTACGCATGACACATGGGTCCTCTGTGTGGGACACGGTATGGTACGTATGCTGCTAACAGGACGTACAATATGCGTATGCCAGTACTGAACGTATGAACGTGGCTAAGAGGGGACGTTCCTGTCTTGGCGTTGACCGACGAGGACGTCTTTCTTCTAAGGGGAGTGGATTGTGACATCCTTGCTCCCGTCTTAATAGGATTGATAGAGTACTCATACCATCAAGGTATACCTTCTTTTCCGGAAGCCCACCTGCAAAGGATTCTGGGGTTAAGCGTGCTTGGCTCGGAGAAATTTGGGGATGGGTGACCGACCCGAAAGTCTTCCCGGTTGCGCGACAGTGAAGACAAAGTGCGCAGAAAAGACTAGTGTTGCTCTGTGGGGCTAGTCTATGATCCTAGAGAGCTGCCACAAAAGGATCCCTACAAGTATGAGAAGGCCACACCGGATCATCGCTTTTGGTGTGACTTCCATTGCAACTACTATCGCCTTGTCTACTTGAGGATGAGGACGCCGGTTGCTGATGCTTAGTGGGTTGATTGGCCCTATATGGAGAAGAAAAACCATCAAGCCTTCAACGCAGTTGTACAAGCAGCTGAGCATCACGTTCTTAAGAATCTTCTTGCCTTTCAATTGCTGACTGGAACACAGAGGTGGTAGCTCAGTTTTACACCACATGCTACTTCTCCACCTTTGGGGATAGAAAGATCCCATGGATGACGAACGGAGTCCAATACTCCATCCTATATGATGAGTTTGCACGGATTCTAGGACTTGAGGAGTTCCTGGGCCATGAGTTGATCATTCAAAACTCACAGCGATAGACTTGGGGGCGATGGAATTCATGTACGAGGTTGGCTTTTACAATCCCCCTATAACCAAGATCCTCCGTCCATTCTGTAGTGTGCTAATCCGGATCTTGAGAAAGACTTTAGCACCAAAACATGGAGATGTAGGGATGATCCAAGGCCACCTCCGCCACCTGTTGAAGCTGATTTGTGAAGATGAGAAATTCAATGTGTTTGACTACATCTACAACGACATCTTCAACATATCCGACACCCCCAACCGCTTGTGTGCCTATGCTCCATTCATCATGTGCCTCATTGAGAAGGTGTTGGTATTGGAGTTTGTGAAGGACGTCAAGCATAGACCCCTTCACCCTCAAATTCCTCCTATCGTGCCAAATATTGGCGGAGCTTCTAGGAGGGGTGCCCCCAATGCACCTCCTCCTCCACCCGCTCCTGCCTCTTCCTCCTCTGACGATTCTTCAAGTGCAGTTCTAAAATTCTTGAAGTCTATCTTCACTTCTTGCCACAAAGTTGAAGTTAAAACACAAAAATTGCTAGAAGGCAAGACAAGTACTTGGATAAGCTCTGTGAGAAGGCAGACATAGCTATGTCCCCGGAGGCTTCTGATGACGAGGAGTTGACACCTTTCCTAGATCTCACGGAGGCGGAGGCTGCTCTCCTTAGTGGTGGGGGTGTCCCTTCCAGTGCTGCTCCCGCCGTAGAGGAAGAAAAGGAAGAGCAAGCTGATGAGGATGGAGAGGACGATGAAGAATCAACCCAAAGTGATGATGATCATGGAGAGGAGAGTGAAAGTGACGATGGGTAGACTTAGGATCTCTCCTCCTTCTCCCTTAATCTTTTCCCTTTTTGGTGTCTTGATGTCAAAGGGGGAGAGATTGAGGGGGAGTACTATGGACTATGCAATGTTAAACTTGTAAACATTGTTACATTTTCACAATTTGGTTGTAATAACTCTGTGCTACATTACTCTATGTTGATCCTATTTTATATTACTCTAATTTGAATTACGTTAATGTCCCATATATGTGATAATTTTTAATTCCAGTTGAGATGCATGTTTAACTCCTACTTATCACATCTCAACACTTACATCACACATAGGCACCCCACCATAACACCCAACTGTATAAATGTCCCATAAAACTCATTCTCGTGCATTGCTTTTATTGCAAATTATTCATGCACATATCTAGGGGGAGCTAGTTATACACTTTTGTGTTATAAAAACCAATCCATGTACATGTTTTATCAAAAACCTCAATGTATTGTCATCAAATCACCAAAAAGGGGGAGATTGAAAGTGCATCTAGGCTAAAACCCCATGGGTTTTGATGATTGACGACAACTCTTAAGGGACTAACAAGCATTACAAGTGTAAGTACAGGTGATTAAGAAATCGAGGGAGATGGATGCACTCAAAAAGGGAAAAGAGGAGAAAAAGGCGAACATACAAGAAGAGTGGAATTTAGGGTTTAAATTCTCTTGCGCTGAGTTTAGCCTTTTAGTATAAGTGTGTTCATAGGGTCAAGTGTTGAGAATCATCTAAAAGCTCTTAGTCCGAGGTAAAGTTAGGAGAAGTGAAGAGTTGAGACAACCCTAAGAATAGGGCCGGACTTGTTCGGACTATAAGGCCGCACTAGTCCTGTCACACCGGACTAATCCGATATTAGACGGACAAGGAGTTTCTGTGTGAGTTCGGACTTGTCCATTTGGGGACGGACTACTCCGTGGTGAGTGTGTTTGAGTCCTTCAGGAGCTAAGTCCTGAAGGACCAGACTACTCTGCCCTTTGGAGCCAGACTAGTCCACCCGATATGACTAGTCTGTTTCTAACCGGAACAAGAGTTTCTGTCTGAGATTGGACCAGTCCTTTGTGAGTCAGACTAGTCCATTAGAAACTTGGAAGTGGGTGCGGAGACTAAGTCCTGGATGGCCGAACTTGTCCGCCCTTTGAGGCTGGACCAGACCAGTGGACCAGACTTGTCCATTCTCAACCGGAACAGTTGTTTGTGTGTGAGATCGGACTAGTCTGTGATTGAACGGATTATTCCATGGTGTTGTGACCATTTGTATTCAAAAGGAGGCGGGTGACCATTTGCTTGGTAGAATGTGACCGTTTAGTTGGTGAAGCGTGATGTCACCGGTCCCCACAGGCCGGGCTAGTCCGGGGTTAAAAGCCGGACTAGTCCGGACCTTTTCTGGTGGCAATGGCTAGCTACCGGGACCTCTATAAAATGGGGATGCCCGGGCCTCTAAGGTATAGACTGGAACCCTAACGCTGAAATAGCCTTCCTAGAGCTTTTCTAACCCCCTCTCTTCAATTCTTGGAGCCCTAAGAGTGATTCTTGAGGGCTTGTGAGTTTTAGGAAGAGGATAAAAGGGGGAGTGAGTAGCATTGAACTCTTGGTTGATTCTCTCACACTAAGTGGGGCAGTGCGTTGTTGAGGGTGCTGATTTGTAAGTGCTTTGAGCTGAAATTTTGTGGGAGCCTCAATTTGTGGGTTGCCCCACGAATTGTTGTGAAATACTTGTGATCTAGTGGAAGAACAAGCCAACCTTTGTGGTGGCTTGGTGAGGATAAGGTTGAGAGCAAACTGGTCCTTTGTGGACTCCTCAACGTGGACGTAGGCTTCTTGGTGAAGCTGAACCATGGGATAAATCATGTGCTTTCACTTCTTTGAGTTAAATTTCCTTGTGACCGGACTAGTCCGCCCCAAGACCGGACTAGTCCACCCTCTGTGAACTGATCAGTTTTTATTAAGCCGTATTTCATATTTTCCGCCTATTCACCCCCCTCTAGGAAACTTTAAACAATGAACCACATGACTTGAAAAGGAGAACGAGCAGAGGATAGGAGAAGCAGGACGTTAGGGCCTGTGTGCCGTAGCTCTGCTTGTGTCAGTTGAGGACCGAGGCGTGTGCGGGCCTGTTGAACAAGCTAGAACTGTACCGAAGACATACGGGCTATATGGGAACCGGGAAACTGTTGTAATTCAGGTAGCTGGATGTTGAGGCATTGCATGTCATCCAAAGGGTTTGGATGAGAGCAGCAAGGTGTAAATCCGTGTAGGATTGAAGAGCACGTGAAAAGCTACCAGAGGGGGGTGAATGGTAGATTTATACTTTTTAGCAGAAGCAACAAAAACCCCTTCGGCAGAAAATCGATCTGTTAAAGAAACCGTGTATGCGACTGATATAAACATGTTCAACCGTGATAAAAGTGGTATATATTAGAGATATTCAAGTCACGAAGACACAACAACAAGAATCACGAAAATCCATAAAAAAACTCAAGTTATGATTGAAAGATCAAACAAGGGTCAATCTGTTCTACTCGAGTAAAAACCAGATCTGCAACACTGTAATGAAACTCGTGTAGATCAGAAACTACAAATCCAATGACGTGAAATTTTCAGAGATGATAGATAATCAAGTTGTGAAGACAACTCGAAAATAATCACGTCAATTGGATCTGTAAAACTCGAGTTATGATCAAAACACCAAAGCACTGTCGTGCTATCCATAAACTTGACGAGAAAGACTTGACAAAAGCATGTCGGACAAACAAGGAACAGTAGCTCCTCTAAATTACGAATTTTATTAATCAAAACATAAGAGGAACAGCCCAAAGTTGTCTTCTACCATGAGCTCTGGCCTCCCTTTCTTATATAACCAGCCCGGAGGCCAACCCAATTCAAACTAGGAATCTAATCCTACTCAGTTTCTGAATCGAAACTTCCCATAACTGCTCAAGACTCTTCTATACGCAGATAGAAGCAATATTAAGACTTCCAAACACCTTAGGAACGTATCCCACATTCCTAAAACAACTCAACTTCGTGTCCCACACGAAATCCTATCATAACCAACTCAAATCTTTCCATATTTGAGCCATAACCGACTCAGCCACAGCCTGAGTCCATAATCCAGCCGGTTGGACCTTTCCTACCAATTCTTTATGTCCACATCTCTTCATCACGCCTTGGAATCATGTTGCCACGTCCATGCACTCTTTGCACACATGCAAACACCTTCCAACGACGTCCACGATACCTTCATATGCATTGTTCTTGATCCAAACATGCTGCGCGACCTCCCGATCAACTCAGCTACAATTCCTCTCGAACTTAGTTGTTGAACCTCATCTTCTCCCTAAGACTAGTTCAATGGATCCCTGTAAAAGTCCCAAAAATGTATATGAATAATCCGAGGTTTTAATTCATATGTGTGACAAAGTCATGAAATATGGGACTTGTTAAAACCTTTCTTCATGCAAAGTGCTACGTGGATGTTCATCCAAAATGAGGCTCACATTTTTATCTGAAGGTGTTGAACCAATAAGGATTTAAATACCTCTTTGCATGAAAGATTAAAAATCAGATTTCAAATTCAACGTTCACCACAATTTGTGGCCAAAAACTTTGAATCCCTATACAGCCCTATATTTTGAAAGAGTGGAAGTTTAGGGTGGCAAACTTGTCATTTGAAGGTGGGCTCAAAAGGGAGTTAAATGGATGCATTTTCAAATTCCAACCGAATTCTAATTTGCTATGCAAATTCAAACTTAATTTTGTGAATTCAAATGCTAGCCCACGTTTAAACTTCAAAACTTTGGAAATTGAGAGATTAAACTGAGGAGATCTTTTGGACAGGAGGGTAGTGGGGGACCCACATGTCATTGAGCTGAAAATGGAAACTTGCACACAAAGCAACCGAGGCTCTCTGTTTTCAGCTCAACGAGGAGCTTCTCACCGTGAGCAACTGAGAGTGCTGCCGCCACCTCCTGCTCTCCTCCCACGTGCTGGCGACCAGTGGGGCTGTTTCACTCATCCCTCGGTGTGATCCTCTCCTCTCAGACCGAACAACGTCATTTGCTTTCTCCTCCTCGCGACCAAACCTCGCACCAAGCCCCTTACACCGCTGCTGCCTTGGCTTGATCTAGAACCGACAGAAAACGCTCGCGCCCATTACCTCCGAGCTGAAAAAGAGCACGGCGCACCCTTGCTCACCTCACCGACCTAGAATCTAGCAAGCTCCGGCCTCCTTTCCCCGTGAACAACCTCACCCGCTGCGACCTAACTCAAAACGACGACCGGGCGCACATGGACAGCACTCCACAGAAGCTTTCATGCATTATCAAGCACAGCCACGGGAGCGCCCCACCTTGGTGCTGCTTCCACCCGAAGCTCAAGACAAACCGTGGAGCATAGCCGGCGAATTTTGGAACTTTGTCCCAGCGGCTTCAAACCGAGCGTCCGGTACTTACCGCCAAAATTCTCACTCTCTAATCCTCCATAGCTTGTGAAATTTTGCACACACGATCTGGACTAGCCGGCGGTCATTTTCCTTTTAGCAACCGTGGCGTGAAATCAACTCGGAGCGATGTACTTTAATGAGTTCTGAGGGGATTCACGACGGTGCCAATCGGGCGCACGGTGACAACCGACTTACGGCCATTTCAGAGATAGTTCAAGGCCTTGTCGAGCTTCTGTAAAAGCCCAAGAAAGGGGACTTGCAAAAACTTTTCATCACCTCATAACACCACAGTTTTTGTTATGGATATATTGTGAAGAATTGTGAAGAGCAAGTAACCTCCATCAAAAGGGTGATTAGAGGGGAAAGCCCTAACTTTCACAAAGTAGGATTTCTACACATGAACATGGGAGGTTGAGCTCACCCCTGGGACTTGAAAAGTCTTGGGAAGGTTCATGCCAAATTTCATGCAAATCTAACACCTTGTGAGGCACTTTTGGAGACAATTCAAAAAGAGGCCAATTTGAATGTAAATTCAAATTGCAGCAGCTTTCATCACTCCAACTCAAAAGTTAGCTTCATATTCAAACTCAGAACATTTTTCTGAGTTAGTCCACCAATTTTCATCCCCATTGGACTTCATCTTGTCGGGAGCTAAATTTGCAATAATTCAAAACTGAATTTGAATTTCAGTTCAAACATGAAGTAAATTTAGCCAAACAAAGTTCAATTTTGAGAACTCAAATTCAAACTAAGACTTGGGGGCTAAGACTCTCATTCAATGGAGAGTAGCTGGGATATTTACAGGAGAATTTGGAAAAATAGGATTAGGGGGAGAGTTGGGCCCACAGGTCAGTGGGAGGGCTGTGCAACAACCGGGCAACACTCTGTTTCTCGCCGAAGCAAACGCTCACCGCGCGCCAGCGAGCTGTTTCCCGGACGCCACCTCCCGAGCACCCAGCCCACAGCGTGTGTCGACGAGGCGGTCGCCCAGGGATATTTCCCCCTCCGTTACCGACTCCAGTCGCTGCCTTGACCGTTCCCGAGCCCCTCAACGCAGAAACACCGCCACGCACCCCCGAACTTTCGGTTCTCCGGTGTCCTCTCGTCTCCGCAGCTAGCACGCAAGCCAGAGCTCACCCAGAGCTTCGCCGGGGTTTCCTCGACGTGATCAACACGATACCCCGGCGCCCCATCCACGGTAAACAGCCTCCGAGCTCTCTATTTCCATTCCGCACCGGGTAGAGCCGCCGCGACTAAAAACTCCTATCCCGGCCGCTAGGATTGATCCCACGTCGTTTGAGCCGGCCAGGAGGTTCGCCTGGGAGTGTACTCCCTGTCCAACAACCCCGGCCGCATGCCATGGGGTGTGCTGGCCGGAATTCAAGTTCTTGCCGAGGACATGCGATATAGCCCGGTTCGGTTAAATCGGAAAATTCAAGATAACCAGTCGAGCAATCGTTTCCCAGCTGTGACAACAAGCTAGAGACGTCCGTGTGCAACCCTACGTCAAGAACTAAGAGAAACCAGCGAGGAACCACCGGGTTCCACGGGTTTTCCGTTCATCGCCGGGTTTAGACCTAGGTCGCACGGTGAAGTCCAGTTTGCCACAACTTTGAGCAAGATCAGAGGCTAGGTCTTTGCTCCGCAGGTTGTGGCGGTGCTGTAGAGACCTTTCACCGAGGTTTTGGCGGGCTAGGTTGGCCGGGCGACATCGCCAAACTCGTACCGAGCCGCTGCACCGTCACCGGCTAGGTTAGAGCCACCGCCGATCGGGGGAGAGGGTTCCAGCGTGTTCAGCATGTGGAACTAGGCCCTGGTGGTGAGGGAGAGCGCGGGAGCTGGCCGGACGGCAAAAATCAGCACGGCTCCGGTGAGCCCGGCGGCGCGCGGGCGCGGGAGCGCGAGGAAGAAGACGAGTTGGCCGGGCCCGCTCGTCAGTGACTCAGTTAATAGTGGTGGGATTTTCTGTTGCACTGGATTGTCTGTGACAGTGAGAGGAACAGTCCTGTGGCCCCGTGTGGTGTAGCCGAGGGGGTGACACATGTGGGCCGGACCCGCTGTCAGGGATTTGAACTTTTCCCGGTTAATTTAAATTCCAGAATTTTCCCAAACTTTAGAACCTCATAACTTTTGCTAGGAAGCTCCAAATTTAGTGATTCAAATTGGGTTGGATTCGTCTTGAATAGCTCTATCCAAATATGCAACCCAATCTGTATGAAACCCATTATTTAAATCTGGAAAATTCTTTAAAGCTTTTCAGCAAAAGAATTTTAGAGGGAGTTTGCTTAATCCAAAACTCATCAAATTTTGCCAGAATATTCACTAGGTTGTTAGGGGACTCCTGTAAAAGTTTCAGACCATTTGGAGCTCATTTGATCGGGGCAATTCAGATTTGAAGGTGCTGTGTTCAATTGAATACAGACACATTTTCAGAGAATTTCCAAAACTTGGAAATTCAGTTCTGGGCAAATCGTAGCTCCAACAATGCTAGGAAAATTCATGCAAACTCTTTGAGCTATAATTGAAATTTTAGTTCACTAAGTTTTGCACGAACATGGGTGTTATCTCAGAATTAATTCTTCTTTGCTTGGTGGCTTAGAAAATTATTCTGAACAAACCACTCAATGAAAAGTGCTAATTTTTGGTCCAGAGGACTTCCTTGTGACAAGGAACTCACATGAAAATTCTCAGCTCCATTGGAGCTCTGGATCACCCCTGTTCTGTTTAACCACTTGAGGTGATCAATATAGAAGAGGGGAAAACCACTTAGCACTTAATCATGTGCTTAGGTCCAAACCCAAACCACTAGCACCAGTTTCATTTTAAATTCTTAAACAAGGTTCCAGTTTTTGAAAACTTGTTAGTAGAACTTGTAGCAGAATCTTTACAATTAAACTTATGTGCATATTCATTAACGTGTAGTCGCTGAAGGCGAGGAGACTCCG
Source organism: Neostapfia colusana (assembly GCA_030760725.1). Classification (NCBI taxonomy): domain Eukaryota; kingdom Viridiplantae; phylum Streptophyta; class Magnoliopsida; order Poales; family Poaceae; genus Neostapfia; species Neostapfia colusana. The sequence goes on along the minus strand of JASWHV010000006.1, from coordinate 22,096,779 downwards.
GAAGTGCTTGACTTCCTCCTTCCGGAAGAAGACCTAACCACTGACCAGCAGCAACAAGGCAAGCCCCGGTTTGCATTAAGCCTTTTATAAAGTTTTATTTGTTTATATACGTAGTGTGAAGTATGTATGTGCATTAGGTGTAGGATGGATGAAAACCCAACTGCATAACCAGATTTTTTCCCCCAAGAGTGAGGGTAGTGTCTAGGGCCTCGAATAGACAGGCTATGCTTAATTATTCATAGGACTTCGGTACAAGTCGAGTAGTTGGAATCTACTCGCGAGTTAGGCTTGGGACACACGGGATTGGTTTGAGTGATGTGAGATTACCTTAGTAATGAAAATGAGACTTGGCAGGGGCTAGGGCACCGCAAGAGTAAGTCTTGTGTGCGCAGCCCTGTCCGTGTCGATTAAGGACCGATCCGTGTGCGGCCCATGATGATCAAGTTTGAACGTACCGAAGGCATATCGGATATATGGGCCCCGATAAACAGATGTAACCTAAACCTCCGGGCATCGAGGCATAGCACACAGATTTATTGGTGTAGGTTGAGGGCAGCAAGGTGGAAATCTGCTAACAGGCATAGAGAGATGCTCCGTGTAGAGAACCTCCTATCCCTTTCGGTGCAACCGGTTCGATGTTTGGGCTGTTGGGTGAAAGGTTGTCCCGTACGGCATCGAGTGAGCATGCTGTGCAGCTCCACGGGTAGGCGTACGTGACGTGCTCTTTGGGTGTCCCTGCAGGTGTATATCGAGTCGATTTGCCGTCCCTCGCGGTGAAGAGTACCACTTGGTCACTGAGTCGTGACGTAGGCTAATGTATGAAATGTGATGATTCAATATTGCTGTTATGATATAATTGTATTGCTACATGTCTGCCACCAAATATCGCTTACTAAATTTCAGATTCCCGAACTGTTAACTTGTTGCTAAAAGATGAATTAAGGATAAACTTGTAGGTGTGTCCATTTGCTGCAATGTGACTATCCTATGTTCATTGTACACCTCACGTAGAGTTTCGTGCCTTGGTGAGTCGGTTAAGTCTTGTTGAGCCCTCGTGCTCACAGTTGCTGCTTAAGTGTTTTTCAGGTGAGGCGCCACCCAAGGACTCGGGGTACGAGTCCACCGGCGAGGGTTACCCTCTGTCGGGGACCACGGCTGAGTGGGAGCCGTACACGCTGCGCTGAGCTAAGGAGTGCAGCTAGTGTGGGTTGCCCTAGGGCTGGGCAACCGACTTTTGCTAGATAGGCGGGCGTGAGTTGTACAAAGTAGACTTCCTCTGTGTAATACAAATAATAGTTGTAACTGAGTATTGTACCTGTTTGTACAGTTCCAGTTGGTTTTCCCATGTAATAAAAGGTGTCCTTATGACGTGTGCTGTCGGGTGTCGTATCGTGGGGCACCACCCTCTGCGATCCTGGATGAGCGGATTCCGGTCCGCCACAGCTTCCTAGTCGTGCACTAGTGCTGTAGAGCGAGTTAGTCGACGTTTTGGCAGGCTAGAACCCTCGGCCGACGGTGCCGAAGTCCAACCGAGGACGTCGCCGGGGTACTTCAGGTCACTGGCAGCCCTAGCAAACCCCACCGGTGTGTTCCTCGACCTCCTAAACCCACTGGCGGCAAGCCTCATCCTGGGCGGCGACCGGAAAAGTCGGGACGGCGAGCTCTGGTTGCATTCCGGCGAGGGGGGGGGGCGGCGCGCGTGCGATGAAGCGGCAGGAGGTAGAAGAAAGCAGGTGGTCCCACATGTCAGCAATGGAAATTTTAAAATGCTGATCGTCTGTGGCTCGGTGATCTTCTGTGGCTGCACGCCAAAACCATGTGAACCCGGTGTGGCTCAATTCTGATTGGCTGGAGTTTAAATAGTGGGCCAAATCGAATTTCAATATGAAAAACAATTCTAGAGATAGTTCCAAGTTTGGAAAATCATATCTTTGTGTAGGAATCTCTAAATTGAGTGATTCAAATTGGGTTCGATTCATTTTGCAAAGATCTATCCAAATATGAACTCAAGTTTGTATGAAAGTCAATATTAAATTTTGGAAAATTCTTTGAATGTTTTATGAAAAAGAATTATTGAGTGAGTTTGGTTCATCCAAGAATCCTCAAATTTTGCCAGAATATTATTTAGCATATTGTCGACATTAAAGCAAATTTGCAGCTCATTTGAAGATTATTTGAGTAGGAATTTGCTAAATACAAACTGCTGTGTTCATAAGAGTCCAGAAACATTTTCAGAAAATGTTGCCCACTTGTAAAATCTATTCTAGGCAAATCATAGCTCCAAAAATCATAGGAAAATTTAGGAAAAATCTCTGTGACATACTTGAAATTGTAGTTCACTTAATTGGGCATGAAAATGCACATTACTCCAGAATTAATTCTTTTGAATAGAAATGCTTAAGGAATTATTCTGGGAGAACTACTCGAGTTAAAGGTCTGAATTTTGGATACAATGATTTTCATGTGACCAGAAACTCACATGTAAATTATTAGCTCAAGTTGAGTCCTAGAACTCCCTGTTCTTGTTCTCATACTTACGTATATGGGGAAATACATCAGAGACATTGTAGGAATTATGGAGACATAATTTGACTCCACATTAGCTGCAATTTGGCAAGATAAACCCCTAGGTAGTATAGAACATGCTGTAAAAGTTTTGAATCCATTGGAGTTCTTGTTCTTCAGTTGCATTCAATTCTTTTCAGCTTCTTTATTATGTTCATTAGGAAAGTTAGTGTATAACTAAAACACCAAGACCAATTTAGTTCATTCATAAATCTTTGCACAACAGAGTCAAACCAAGCTATTCTTGGCATTTTCACACAGCCTCTGTTCTTAAGAAAATCCAATCTTTAATTCTTTCCATGGCATTCTATAAAAAATGTGCATATACATTTCAATAGGAATCACAATGAAGGGTATTCGAAGGAATGATTCATTGAAGTGGATCAAACTCCGTAGAATCAAGGGTTGATCAGCAAGGATCACTAACTGCTTATATACTACTACACTGCAAAACAGGCAAGCTCCGGTTTGCACTTAACAGCTTTTAAGTTTTTACTTTGTATTCACTTTCGGTTAGGATATGATATGTGCATTAGGTCTAGTGCTTTGATACTCCTTTTGCATGACGAAATGAACCCATGGAGTATTGGGTAGTTGTCTTTTCACCATGTAGAACTGTCATGCTTAAGTAAGATTTGGTAGAAGTCAGAGTGGTGAGATGCTACTCGCATGATCAGGACAACAGGGGCATACGGGATTGGTTCAAAAAATGTGTAGCAAGTTAAAGTTGAGACCGGAAGGTTGTAGGGGCAGCAGGACATAGGGGCCTGGGTGCTATAGACCTGTCCGTGTCGGTAAAGGACCGATCCGTATGCGGCCATGTTGAACAAGTTTGAGTTGTGTACCGGACTCACGCTGGCTATACGGGACCCAGTAAATCGATGTACCTTGGGAAGCTTGCGTTGAGCGTTTTCGGGTCGCCTCAGGCGAGGCGGCCGGTGTGTAGTATGTGGGTTACATTCTCATAACATCTCATGTCGGTAGGTGCACCATGAGAGTGTGAAAGTGCATCTAGGCATCCCTTGTGGGTTTTGGTTGATTTATGACAAACAAATGAGACCCTAACAAAATTGTTGAGATGAGCGCAGGTTCTTAAAGAAATTAGGAAGAAAGTGCAAAAAAAAGGAGAAGGAGAATCCAAATTGATAAGAGCTCAGGAGCTGAAAAAATTAGATTACTTAGTGTAGAGCGTGTTGGAGAAACACACCCCAAGAGCTCAGATAAAAGAAATCACACTAACCGCACAAAATCAGCATGTGGACTAGTCCGATATCAATCGGACTAGTCCGATTTTCTTTCTGACTAGAAAATGGACTAGTCCGATATGGACCGGACTAGTCCGATTTTGTCTCTGGATAGACAACGGACTAGTCCTCACTCTTACGGACTAGTCCAGTATCTCACAACACCTAGGGTTTTTCACACGCCGCACACCACTAGTCCGGAGTCTACAACGGACTAGTCCGGACATCGCAAACCCTAATGTAACCATTGGAAACCCTATTATCAAAAGAGGTGTACGGCCATACCACCATAACTACTCGACCCCCTGCGCCGTCACACCTCCCAAGAGCCCAAAATTCACATCTCTCCACACATTCTAACCCAAAATGGATCAAATCTTTGGGGATTAGCAATTGATCAAAGGAGAGACTTGTTCTACACATCTTGAGCTCTTGGGTTTGATCTCTCACGCACTCTTGTTCGTTTATTGTTCATCTTTTGAGTGTGTTTGGCTGTGTTCATTCATTTTAATTCTTGGGGAGCCCTCAACTTGTGAGAAGGCCCCTTGAACGATTTATTTACCCTTTGTGATTAGTGGAAAAGAATCGGCCTCCGTGGCGATTCGACGAGGGTAGGGTGGGTGAAGACCCGGTCCTTAGTGGACTCCTCAACAATGACGTAGATTTCCTTCGTGGAATAGAACCTCGGGATAAAATTTTGTCTCCTACTCGTGTTCATTCATTGTTCATCATATTCTATTGTTTAATTAATCTTGTGAAATTCACGTTGAAGCATTGAAATCAAAGTTGATCTCTGTCATTCATTTTTTCACTGTTGCAATACATCTAGGTTATCAATTAATTTTTGCTGCATAGGGTACTAGAAGTGAAAATATTGATCAATCCTGATCTCTCTAGTCCACGCATACTGGACTAGTCCGCACAGTACAGGACTAGTCCGATTTTTCTCTAAGTAGAAAACGGACTAGTCCGTACTCTACCAGACTAGTATGATTTCCCTGTATTTGATAAACCTACTAAGTGTTTCAGGGATTAACAAAGCGTCGAAAAGCCTATTCACCCCCCTAGGCTACATTCAATTGGTATCAGAGCCAAACTCTTCAAAAGGGACTCACCACTCGAAGAGACGATGTCGGACGTCAAGGATGTACACAAGAAGATCGACGATGAAAAGGGTGATGATGAAAGGACTCAAAAGCTAAAGAAGCTACTCGACGCCATTCATGACAGTGAGGACGATGATGAGGAGGTGCTCCAACTCAAGACTCTTCTACGGAAAAAGGCACTCTCCCCAAAAGGGAAGAAGAAGATCAATGATGAAAAGAAGAAGAAAGGGGGTAGTCATATAGACTACTCCCGATATCCTTTTGACTATGAGCGTTTAAATTTTAACAATAGCCATTACTTATCAATTCCTGTAGGGAAAGCACCTTACTTTGATGGCAATGACTATTCGATGTGGAGACAAAACATGAAAATGCACCTTATATCTCTTAACCCAAGTTTGTGGCATATAGTGTGTACAGGGATAGATATTCCGAATGATGATGAAGAGCTGACCCCAAGCCAAGAACAAGCCGTTCATCGGAATGCTGAAGCTGTAGCTGTGATCACGTCATCACTGAGCCGAGACGAGTTTACCAAGGTGGACGGACTTGAAATTACCAAGGAGATATGGGACACACTACAAACAACACATGAAGGTGACCGTCATGTACGCGAAGCCAAGATAGAAATGATTGAAGGTGAATTGGGAAGATTCGGGATAGAAGAAGATGAATCACCGCAAGATATGTACAATCGACTAAAGAATCTTATCAACAAAGTCCGAGCTTATGGCAGCAAAAAATGGAATGATCATGAGGTCGTGAAGTTGATTCTCAGAGCATTCAAGCCTCGCAAAGTGACTCTCTGCTCTATGATTAGAGAAAGCCCCGGGTACCGGAAAATGATCCCAGACGAACTTCTCGGCAAGATCATCAACTTTGAAATGATGGAGAAGCAAGCCAGGCATGTCAAGGAAATTGCCGATCTCACCTCGGCAAAGAAGAAAGGAGTTGCTTTGAAGTCAACCTGTAAATCCGTATCAAAAGAAGCCCGAGAAACTCATGGAGAAGACGACAGTGATGATGAAAGTAGTGATATCGATGAAGAAGACATGATCTTGTTCATGAAGAAGTTCAAGAAAATAATGAGAAGAAGAAAGGGTAGCAGCTCAAACGAAGGAAGACAAAGAGACAAACAAAGACCCAAGATGAAACGGGCGTGCTACAACTGCGGAGAATATGATCACTTCATAGTAGATTGTCCATATGAAGAACAAGAAGAAGACTAGAGACAACAAGTCTCAAGCAAATAAAATGTTCAAGAAGAAGAAGCAATATGGCCAAGCGCATCTATGGAAGGAGTGGGACTCCAATGATGAATCCTCATCCGAAGAAGAAGAGAAGATGGCTACCCTAGCCATAAAGAAGACTACCAAGAAATCCACTCTCTTTTCAACTATGGGCGCATGGAAGGACACCGACAACACTTGTCTAATGGCAAAGGAAGGTAAAAGAAAGGTATCAACTAATTCCTCCTTCTCACATTATTTTACTAGTTATAGTGATATTTCTAATAAGGATGATAGCAGTGATGAAAATGAATATATGCTTAGGGGTTTAGACAAAAAGATAGCTGCTAAGATGAAATTTCTATTTGATAAGCTTGTTGATATGGAGAAGTTAGTCAATCGTCGGGAAGATATGATCATCTCCCAAAAGGGGAGTATCTTGAGATTGAAAAGCTTCTTGAACTTTAAATGAGGTGAAGTAAATCACTAGAACTTGAGTTAGCTTCAAGCAAGGAAGCTTGCTTGAAGTTAAAAGACTCAAACACCACCATCAAGGATGAACCTTCTAACTTAACCAATGTTAACAAGATCCTCGATGTACAATTTGATTCACTCAAGCAAAGTGGTTCTTCATCCACTTCAAGCTCACCTTCTCAACATATAAAATCTGAAACTAGTATTACTTGTGCTTGTGCCAAAGGTGACATTAACTTGAAGAAAAAGCCAAACTCGAGAAAGGACAAGCAATCTTCTCAAAGTGGCATATTTGACAAGGAAAAGATCAAATATGCACGCAGTGCATATTCGGTCACAAGACCTCCTAATGTCAAATATGGCATTGGATATTCTTATGGTAAAAAGCAAAACGCTAGAAACCACAAGAATAACAAGGGTTGCATTGCCTTTGTCAAGGGATACTCTTTTCAAGTTAGAGAACTTAATAATGTTGATAAATTTAACACTGTGAACACATATGAACAACAACTTCTATTTAGAATTTTTGATGCTTCATATGTACTTATGAAAAGTAATCTTGGAAGAGTTTATGCTAAATATTTTGGGCCATGCCATGGGAACACCAAGTCTCATGTGTGGGTGCCCAAATCACTTGTGACTAACCTCAAAGGACCCAAGCAAGCTTGGGTACCTAAAACCAAGGCATAAATTCATCCAGTGGAGCAAAATGGGTGCTAGATAGTGGATGCACCAATCACATGACCGGAGAAATAAGAATGTTCTGAAATATGAAGAAAATGAAGATCCAAACGATGGCATTTACATTAATGATAATAGTCAAGGAAGAGTGCTTGGTACCGGTAAAATTGCAATTTCATCATAACATACTCTCTCATGTTTTACACGTTGACTCCTTGGATTATAACCTTTTGTCCATATCTCAATTATGTGACAAAGGTTATAATTGCTTATTCACTAATGAGGGTGTGACTGTCTTTAGGAGTGATAACTCAATTGCATTCAAGGGTGTGCTCAAGGGAAAACTTTATCTAGTGGACTTCAACAAAGATAAAGCCAAACTTGACACATGCTTGATTGCAAAGACCAACATGGGTTGGCTGTGGCATAGACGGCTAGCACATGTTGGTATGAGGAATCTTCAAAAACTCCTCAAAGGCGATAACATCCGAGGTTTAAAGGATGTTGTTTTTGAGAAAGACAGGCCGTGTAGAGCGTGCCAAGCAGGGAAGCAAGTAGGAGCACCCCATCCCGTGGAGAATGTCATGACTACAACAAGACCACTTGAGCTCCTCCACATGGATCTATTCGGTCCAATTGCTTACATAAGCATCGGTGGTAATAAATACGGTCTAGTCATTGTTGATGATTTTTCACGCTTCACGTGGGTTTTCTTTTTGCATGATAAGACAGAAACTCAAGGAACACTCAAGAAGTTCATCAAGCGTGCCCAAAATGAATTCTCATTGAAGATCAAGAACATACAAAGTGACAATGGGACATAATTCAAGAACACCCAGGTTGAGGAGTATCTAGACGAAGAAGGGATAAAGCACGAATTCTCAGCACCATATACTCCTCAACAAAACGGAGTAGCCGAAAGGAAGAACAGAACTCTCATTGAGATGACGAGGACAATGCTCGATGAATACAAGACTTTGGACAGGTTTTGGGTTGAAGCGGTTAACACCACTTGTCACGCCCTAAACCGACTATATCTTCATCGGTTGCTCAAGAAAACTTCATATGAACTATTCACTGATAACAAGCCGAATATTTCATATTTTCGAGTTTTTGGTTCAAAATGTTATATTTTAAACAAGAATCCAAGTGCTTCAAAGTTTGCTTCGAAGTCCGATGAAGGTTTCTTACTTGGCTATGATTCAAACTCCTACGCTTATCGTGTCTTCAACAAAACCTCTGGACTTGTTGAAGTAGCACGTGATGTAGTGTTCGATGAAACTAACGGCTCTCAAGAAGAGCAAGTTGATCAATGTGTGCTAGATCAAGAAGAAGCTCCATGTAAAGCATTGAGAAGAATGGCATTGGGTGATGTTCGATCACAAGTGCCACCTTCGAATGCGAATGAAGAAAATGAACCACAGGTGGAGGAAAATGATCAAGGGGGAGCTTCCATACAAGATCAACCTCAAGAAAATCAAGAAGATCAAAACATCAATGAGGGCAACTATCCAGGGGGAGAAGAAGATGATAATGAAGATTCAAGACCACAAGTACCACATCCAAGTTTACACCAAAGCATCCAAAGAGATCACCCCGTCGACAACATAATCGGTGACATCCAAAAGGGAGTAATAACTCAATCTCGCATAGCTAATTTTTGTGAACACTATTCTTTTGTATCTTCTTTGGAACCATACAGGGTTGAGGATGCATTAAAAGATCCGGATTGGGTGATGGCAATGCAAGAAGAATTGAACAACTTCAAAAGGAACGAAGTGTGGTGTAAAAGTCCCAAAAATGTGTATGAATAAAAACCAAGGTTTGAGTTCATATGTGTGGCAAAGACATGAAAAATGGGACTTGCTAAAACTTTTCTTCATGCAAAGTAATACATGGATGACCATCCAAAATGAGGCTCACATTTTTTATTGAAAAGTGTTGAACCAATAAGGAGTTAAATACATATTTGCATGTAGGTTTAAAAATCAGATTTGAAATTCAAAGTTCACACATGTGGTGACCAAAAACATTGAATAAACATGCAGCCATATAATTGGAATTATAGGGAAAAGTTTGGTCACAAACTTTCCATTTGTAGGGTGGGCACAAAAAGGAGTAAAGAGAAGAATTTGCAAACTTTAACCAAATTCAGATTTTGTCTTGCAAATTCAAACTGAATTTGAAGAATTCGAATTCTAGCCACCCTTTAAATTCAGAATTTTGGGGATTGAAAGGATCAGCTTGAGAAGATATTTGGGGAAAATAAATGTGGAGTGGGACCCACATGTCATAGGGCTAAGGAGGCTGCCTTGCACACTAAGTTTCAGCCTCGGTGGGAGATTTCACCGAACAGCTCGTGTGAGCCATGAGCAGCTCCCACCGTGGAGGCACTGGGGGTCTTGGCAGCGCCACCAGCTGTTTCATTCCCCCACGCGCGCCGCCCAGAGGCGGTTCAGCGGCTCGATCACCCCCCCCTGGCCGAAGCAAAGGCCATCCGTCTTCTCTTCCTCACGGGTGACACTGAGCAGAGCTGTTTCTTGCTCTCGCTGCTCGGCCGATCGTGAGAACGGCAAAACAACCGCGTTCATCCCTCCCCGAACTGCTAAACATTGCTCTGAGCTCGGCCTCCACCTCCCTGAGCCGAAAGCAAGCTACGGCGTCCCTAGCCCGAGAACAACAGTCACAGCGGCGACCTAACATCGGCCGCCGAGCAGGCGCTCGTGGATAGCTCACCTCAGTGACTTCCACGACCGAGCAAGGGCGGCAACGGGAGCGCATGGCCACCGCGCTGCTCTCACCCAAAGGTCAGGCCATGCCGTAAGCTATTGACGGCGAATTTCGAAGTTTTGCTCGAGCGGCCTCATCCCGAGCTTCCGGTACGGTTCCTTCGAATTCTTGCCCTCTGATCCTCCTTAAGTCATCTAATTTGGCACATAGACGCTGGATTAGCTGGCGGTCATTTCTCCTTTAGGATCCAGCGCACGAAAACACCTCAGAGCGACGGAATTCGAGCTCTTCTTGGGTTGTTCATGGCGGACCCATTCGGTCGCACGACGACAACCTATTTGCAGCCACTCCTGAGCTACTTTGAGGTCGTGTCGATCTTCCTAGGGATGCGCTGGTGCTGTAGAGCTCGTCGGCACAGGCTTTGGCAGGCTGAAGACCTCAGGCGACGGTGCCAAACCACCACAGAGGCCGTTACACGTCGCCGGCCATTTTCCGGCCGCAGGCAGCCTAAACCGATCCAACAGCCGTATTCCTCGGTGCCCAAAACCCTCTGGCGGCGAGTCCTAGCCCGTGTGGTGGTCGACAGCAGTGATCCGGCGAGGAGGGATTTGCTCCGGCGAGGGGGGAGCGCGCGGGCGCGAGAGAGCCGGCGCGAGGTTGAAAAAAGCGTGGGCCCCGTCTGTCAGCAGCAGAAAATTTAAACCCACAATCGGTTGTGGCTGGGATCCAGTGTGTTGGCGCGCTGGGAAGCTGTGGCCCCAGTGTGGCCCGATCCTGATTGGCTGGGATTTAAAACAGTGGGTCCAGCCGCATTTTCAGTAGGAAAACAATTCCAGTGAGGGCCCAAACTTTGGAAATTCATAGCTCCTGGTAGAAACCTCCAATTTGAGTGATTCCAATTGGGTTGGATTCATATTTCCTAGTTCTATCCAAATATGAACTCGCATTTGTATGAAAGTCAATATTATATTCTGGAGAATTCTTTGAAGGTTTTCTGAAAAAGAATTATTAAGAGAGTTTGGTTTATCCAAAAATCCCCAATTTATGCCAGAATATTCTTTAGCATATTGTTGACCTTCTAGCAAAATTTCAGATCATTTGAAGATCATTTGAGTTGGAATTTGCCAAAAACAAACTGCTGTGTTCATAAGAGTCCAGAAATATTTTCAGAAAATGTTTCTCACTTCAAAAATCTACTCTGAGCAATCCATAGCTCCAAAAATCATAGGAAAATTTAGGCAAGCTCTCTGAGACATACTTGAAATTGTAGTTCACTTAATTGGGCATGAAAATGCACATTACTTCAGAGTTAATTCTTTTGAGTACAAATGCTTAAAGAATAGTTCTGGAAGAACTACTCAAGTTAAGGGTCTGGATTTTGGACCAAATGACTCTCATGTGACCAGGTGCTCACATGTAAATTATCGGCCCAAGTTGAGCTGTAGAACTCACTGTTCCTATTCTCCATACGTATAGGTGGAAATACATGAGAGACCTTGTGAGAATTATAGAGGACACAATTTAACCCCACCTTAGCTACAATTGGGCAAGCTAAATCCTTATGTAGTGTAGAACCTGCTGTAAAAGTTGTGAGGCCATTGGAGTTCTTTTTCTTCAGTTGCACTCAAATCTTTTCAGTTTATCTATTATGTTCATTAGGGAAAATGGTTAGTGTATAGCTAAGGCCTTAAGGTCAATTTAGTTTAAGTCTGTTTCTTTGCACAACAGAGGCAAACCAAGCCATTCTTGGCTTTTCCACACAACCTCTGTTCCTAAGAAATTAATTCCATAACTTCTTTCCATTACATTCCATAAAACATGTGCATATGCATTTCAATAGGAACCACAAAGAAGGGGATTCAAAGGACTGATTCATTGAAGTGGATCAAGCTCCTGAAAATCAAGGGTGGATCAGCAAGGACACTAACTCATTATATACGACTACCCTGCAAAACAGGCAAGCTCCGGTTTGCATTTAACAGCTAATAAGTTTTTATTTTGCATTCACCTTTGGTTAAGACTTGAACTGTGCATTAGGTCTAGTGTTTGATACTCCTCTTACATAGCCAAATGGCCCATGGAGTATTGGGGAGGTGTCTTTTATCGTGTAGAACTGCCATGCTAAAGTAAGGTTCGGTAGAAGTCGAGTGGTGCGATGCTACTCGCAGGTTCAGGAACAACAGGGGCATACGGGATTGGTTCAAAAATGAATTAGCAAGTTAAAGTTGAGAGCGGAAGGTTGTAGGGGCAGCAGGACATAGGGGCCTGGGTGCTATAGACCTGTCTGTGTCGGTCAAGGACCGATCCGTATGTGGCCCTGTTGAACAAGTTTGAGTTGTGTACCGGACTCATGCTGGCTATATGGGACCCAGTAAACCGATGTACCTCGGGAAGCTGTCATTGGGACTTTTCGGGTCGCCTCAGGCGGACGGCCGTTGTGCAGTATGTGGGGAACATTCTCATGACATCTCACGTCGGTAGGTGCACCATGAGAGTGGCTACTGTATGGGGCGACTTGATCGATTCAGCGGGGGTGAAACGGGGGAAAGGCTGCCACGTACGACGTCAGTGATGGTTGTTGTAGGCAACGTTGAGTACGGGCGTACGTGTCATGTAGTCCGGGTGTTATTGATTCGAATCACCGTCGCTCGCGGAATGGACCGAGCATACTTGTTCTCACAGTTGTGACGTAGTAAGAACTTGCATGAGAAAGGAACTATTCATATTGATTTGAAGTATCATACTAGCTTTGTATTGGATCTTGATCAATAGGCTAGTGCAAACTCGATTCTTTTATGCCATGAGCAATTTACATCGGGGGAAAGCATTTCTTGTTTGATTGTGGACTCCCGATGTTGCGTGCCCAAGGTTACTTAAAATGCTGCAATTAATACTTGAAAGTAAGGATTCACTTGTAGGCGAGTTTAATTATGCTATTGTCATCCTAATTTAGGTTCATAACCTCACATAGAGTTTCATGTTTTGGGTGACGGTTAAGTCTTTCTGAGCATTTTGCTCACGGATGCTATCCGAGTTGTTTTGCAGGTAACTGACTTCATGCTTAAGAGAAGGGATGCCGATGATACTCGGGAACCTTCGAGTGCTTACTCAAAGAGCATCCTCGCCGCTGCAGATTGTCTTCGTGTTGCTAGTAAGAAACAGTCCGCGGGCTGGACTGTTTCTTTGTTGCTAATTTAGAGATGAGTCGTGAGAGTGATAGACTTCCGCTGTAGCTTACTCTGATATAACTATTCGTAAAACATTCTTGTATGCTTCCGCAAATGATTTATCTAATGTGATGTGTTTCGTCGAACCCATGTGCTGTTGGGTGCCGCATATCACGGCACCACCCGACGAGGTCCTGTCCCTCACAGCGTGGTATCAGGGCTGTTACATGTGGGAGCTTGTTGAAAGATCCAAGTCCAACGTCGTCGGCACTAAATGGGTCTTCCGCAACAAGCAAGACGAACATGGAGTGGCAACAAGGAACAAGGCATGACTTGTGGCAAAATGGTACTCACAAGTCGAAGGTTTGGATTTCGACGAGACTTTTGCTCCCGTAGCTAGGCTTGAAACGATTCGTATATTACTTGCATATGCTACTCACCATGATTTCAAGCTTTGTCAAATGGACGTAAAAAGCGCCTTTCTCAACAGACCGATCAGGGAGGAGGTGTACGTGGAGCAACCACCCGGTTTTGAAGATCAAGAGCACCCCGACTATGTGTTCAAACTGCGTAAGGCTCTCTATGGCCTCAAACAAGCTCCTAGAGCTTGGTATGAGTGCCTTAGAGATTTTTTTATTGAAAATGACTTCAAGATTGGAAAAGCTGTTACATCTTGTTCACTAAACACTTTGATGATGATCTCTTCATTTGCCAAATCTATGTTGACGATATTATATTTGGTTCAACTAACAAATCCTTTTGTCAAGAATTTAGTAAGATTAAGACAGGTAGATTCGAGATGTCCATGATACGAGAGTTGAGGTACTTTTTGCGATTCCAAGTGAAGCAACAAAAGGACGGGACGTTCATAAGCCAAACAAAGTACACTCAAGACATTCTCAAGAAGTTTGGAATGGACAAAGCAAAGCCCATAAAGACTTCCATGGCGACTAATGGACACTTGGATCTCAATGAGGACGGACCAAATGTGGATCAAAAGGTATATCGTTCCATGATTGGCTCCTTACTTTATTTATGTGCATCTAGACCTGATATCATGTTAAGTGTATGTTTGTGTGCAAGGTTTCAAGCCAATCCTAAGGAATGTCATTTGAGAGCCGTTAAAGGATCTTGAGAAATTTAGTTCATACACCCAACCTAGGCCTTTGGTATCCCAAAGGTTCAAAATTCAATCTCATTATATACTCTGATGCAGATTATGCCGGATGCAAGGTAGATAGAAAAAATACTTTCGGTACTTGCCAATTCCTAGGTAGATCCTTAGTTTCTTGGTCCTCCAAGAAACAAAATTCAATCGCCTTATCCACGGCTGAAGCAGAGTATGTTGCAGCTGGAAGTTTTTGTGCACAACTCCTTTGGATGCGACAAACTCTAAGGGATTACAGTTACAATATGAGTCGTATTTCACTCCTTTGTGACAATGAGAGTGCAATTAAAATTGCCCATAACCCTGTTGAGCACTCTAGAACCAAACACATAGATATCCGACATATTTTTTTGAGAGATCACTCAATGAAAGGAGACATAGCCATTTCCCATGTCAACAATGAAAAACAACTAGCCGATATCTTTACCAAGCCACTTGATGAAAAACGCTTTTTTGAGCTCCGAAATGAACTAAATATCCTTGATGCTCGAAACGTGTCTTGAAAACTTGCATTCCTGTATGCAATCCTCAAAATCATGATAATTGTGTTGAAAAATCATCTCTCTCTATTTTTCTCCTATAAACTACGTTTGTTACTTGATCTTGGTGAATCATGGTCATAGCTTGACTGTTATATGTTTTCTGATCATATTCATCAAGAATATTTGTGTGCCTTTGTCCCCTATTCCTTAATAGGAACCTTTGAATATATATATATATATATATATATGTTTTGTACATTTCTGTACAAGGGACCACGGACTAGTCCGTGGTCACCCTGGACTAGTCCGCACTTGCAGACTAGTCCGCACTTGGTCCGCTAGTCCGGACTAGTCCTGACAACCACGGACTAGTCTGATATTTTGACTCCATAACCCTAGGGCTGGCTCAGACCTAATCCTCTTCATACTCACAACACCTCCCACGCTATCTCTCCTCACTCAAGTGCTCCCAAGGAGGATTTGAGATTTCTCCATCAAAACCACCCAAATCTCCGTGGGAATTGATCTCCACTACGACGGGGTCAAAGACCCCGGACTAGTCCGCATCAAGAACTCCTTCAACGTCTTGAATCGAAGGATTTGGTAAACTTCTCTCCAAACCCTAGAACCTTCTATTTTCTTTATTTTTGCTCAATTAGCTTAGCTCCTCCAATCAATACATGCTCTATTGATGTATTCAATGTACCCTAGATCATATTTGCATTGCATAACATCAAATTTCGATAAGTTAGGGCTTGAGCAGCCTCATAACGGACTAGTCCGTTATTACGGCGGACAAGTCCGGTACTCCGGACTACTCCGACCCTGAACACCGGACTAGTCCGGTAAGCCCTGATCAGAATCTTACCTTATGTCAATTCAATGAAATCCCTTGTCATCCTCGATTATTCATATCCTTTATATCTTCCTTGTTAGAAATCATGTCGGGATCGAATGAAAATCTCTCCGACTTTGAAGACGAGATGGATCAAGATCAAGATGTGATGTTTCATCTTCCGGAGTCGCACTCCAAAAGGAGACAAGATCGTGCTGTCGAGCCTTCGATCACCCCACCTATGTTTCGCCGAAAGGTTACAATCAAGAGACCAGCTTCAAGAGCAAATATGGTTGATTCTAGCTCGGCGGCTCAACGCCAAACCAAGGGCAAGGAAAAGGGGCTTGCTTCCGGCCCGATTGGTCCCCTTAAGATGACAACTCCAAGGCAAGGAAATAGGGATCCCTCGGAGCAGAAGTTTAATGGCAAGTGGAGTGATGTGGCATAGAAACAGAGGAAGGTTGACGCCTATAGCTCTGGCAAAAAGGCAGCCGACAAGAGACTGAGGAGAAGAAGGTTCCTTTTGGGGAGTACCCCGGGTCAAAAATCCTCTTTATGTGATACCGACGCGTATTTGCTAGTTTGTTGCTTATGATGATCCGCGGAGCAACTTTCACTCAGACTACTACAGTTCGGTGTACCTACAAATGAAGACTCCAGTGGTCCGCAGCCAATGGATCGACTAGACATATTTTGAAAGGAAGAGTTGTGAAGCCTTTGAGGAGGTTATAGAGGCTGCAAAGAGACACGGTCTCAAGGACTTGCTCTCCTTCAGATACAACTGGAATGATGAGATCATTGCCCAATTCTATGCAACTTGCCACTTTGCCCATGATGGAGAAGACAAAGTGACTTGGATGACACATGGATCCAAGTACACAATTTATTATACTGAGTTTGCCAGACTGCTGCACCTTGAGGACACCGGCAATGATGAGATTGTGATTCACAATCGTGGAGTTGTGGAGAAGGACAAGATGGGATTCCTCTATGATACTCAACTCCCATTCAATCCTCCCTCAACCAAGAACATGAAGCCCTTCTTCATTGTTCTCAACAGAGTGCTCCGGAAGACCATTGCTCCAAAGGATGGAGATGTCGGGAGTGTCCAAGGTTACTTGAGAACCTTGATGAAAGTAATCAGCAGGAGGAGAATATTTGATATCTTTGATTACATTTGGAATGACATGGTGAACATATCCTGCACACCAAACCGTTCCTGTGGCTATGCACCATACTTGATGTTCATGATTGAAAAAGTCACAGGAATTGAGTTTGTGAAGGATGTGGAGCACACTGCTCTAAGGCCTCAGAAGCCTCCTCAAGCCTCTCCCCCAGCTGCTCCCTCACCTGGCTCACCTAAAGAACATCTAGAGAGAGCTCAATAAGATGCAAGGCCTTCGTTCAAGACTAGGGCCTCTCCACGCAAAAGGTCCTCCAGTGGAATTATGAAGTATTTGGCTGCTATTTTTAGTTTTTGCCGCAAAACTGAGGTGAAGCTTCATAAGATGAACAAGGCAAGAAAAGAAGAAATGAGATACATGAAGGCCAATGTCAAAGAAATATGACAAAAACTGGAGATTGAGCCCATTGGATCTCCAGTCATCTCAGAGGACTCTGCATCTGACTTCACAGAGCTTCCTCCTCTCTCTATCAGAGCGTGCCTACTTTAGCACGACGAGTGGTCCTCCTTCTCCTCCTCAGCCTGATGATGAAGACGAAGAAAGGACCGACAGCGAGGAGTGAGCCGGCGATGACAAGTAGATCCCTCCTCTCCTTCTTTTTGGTGCCTTGATGCCAAAGGGGGAGAGATTGAGGGGGAGTCTTAGGTCGTAGGCTCTTCTTTTTATGTCCTAATTTAAGAAATGAACTTTTGTAAGACACATGCTATCATTATGCTTTTGGACATGTAATGTGAAATGATGACTATGTTATGATTTTAATTAATGATGCATGTTTAAAACTGCTATGTAGCCTCGAGACTCTTGATGATTTTATGATTATGCTCATTATGATATTCACATCAAAATTATTGCTCACACATGTAGTAATGCACCCCACCATAAATAGTGCACATATGTCTTATGTCTACATTGGCTATTTTTCTCAAAACTCATATGTGCACACTTTATAAAAATCTGTATTTTTCTTATTATATTTGTGTGATCTCAATTGGTTGTCATCAATCACCAAAAAGGGGGTTGATTGAAAGTGCATCTAGGCATCCCTTGTGGGTTTTGATTGATTTATGACAAACAAATGAGACCCTAACAAAATTGTTGAGATTAGCGCAGGTTCTTAAAGAAATTAGGAAGAAAGCACAAAAAGAAAGGAGAAGGAGGATCCAAATTGATAAGAGCTCAGGAGCTGAAAAGATTAGATTACTTACTATAGAGTGTGTTGGAGAAACACACCCCAAGAGCTCAAGTGAAAGAAATCACACTAACTGCATAAAATCAGCATGTGCGGACTAGTCTGATATCAACCGGACTAGTCCGATTTTCTTTCTGACTAGAAAACGGAATAGTCTTATATAGACCGGACAAGTCCGATTTTGTCTCTGGGTAGACAATGGACCAGTCTGCACTCTTACGGACTAGTCCGGTATCTCAGAACACCTAGGGTTTTTCACACGCCGCACACCGGACTAGTCCGGAGTCTACAACGGACTAGTCCGGACATCGCAAACCCTAACGTAACCATTGGAAACCCCATTATAAAAAGAGGTGTACGGCCATACCACCATAACTACTCGACCCCCTGCACTGTCACACCTCCCAAGAGCCCAAAATTCACATCTCTCCACACATTGTAACCCAAAAAGCATCAAATCTTTGGAGATTAGCAATTGATCAAAGGAGAGACTTGTTCTACACATCTTGAGCTCTTGGGTTTGATCTCTCAGACACTCTTGTTCGTTTATTGTTCATCTTTTGAGTGTGTTTGGCTGTGTTCATTCATTGTAATTCTTGGGGAACCCTCAACTTGTGAGAAGGCCCCTTGAACGATTTATTTGCCCTTTGTGATTAGTGGAAGAGAATCGGCCTCCGTGGCGATTCGATGAGGGTAGGGTTGGTGAAGACCCGATCCTTAGTGGACTCCTCAACGGGGATGTACATTTCCTTAGTGGAATCGAACCTCGGGATAAAATCTTGTCTCCTACTCGTGTTCATTCATTGTTCATCATATTCTAGTGTTTAATTAATCTTGTCAAATTCACGTTGAAGCATTGAAATCAAAGTTGATCTCAGTCATTCATTGTTTCACTGTTGTAAGATGTAAAAGCCCAAGAAAGGGGACTTGCAAAAAATTTTCATCACCTCACAACACCACAGCTTTTGTTGTGGATATCTTGTGATGACTTGTGAAGAGCAAGTAACCACCATCTACAGGGTGATTAGAGGGGAAAGCACTAACTTTCACAAAGTGAGATTTCTACACATGAACATGAGAGGTTGAGCTCACCCCTAGGACTTAAAAAGTCTTGGGAAGGTTCAGGCCAAATTTCATGCAAATCCCACACTTTTTGAGGCACTTTTGGAGGCATTTGAAAAAAGAGGCCAATTTGAATGTAAATTCAAATTGCAGCAACTTTCATCACTTAAATTCAAAAGTTGGCTTCATATTCAAACTCAACACATTTTTCTGAGTTAGTCCACCAATTTTCACCCCCATTGGAATTCATCTTGTCGGGAGCTAAATTTGCAATAATTCAAAACTGAATTTTAATTTCAGTTCAAATGTGAAGCAAATTTAGCCAAATCAAATTCCAATTGAGGGAACCAAATTCAAAATGTAGCTTGGTGCTTAATTCTATCTTTCAATGTTTAGTAGCTGGGATATTTGCAGCAGAAGGGGGAGAAAGAAGTAGAGGGGAGAAGAGGACCCACTGGTCAGACACACAGAGACTGAACCGACTCAGTCCCTCGGTCGAACACCTCTGCGGTCGCCAGCGCACGGGAGCATCCCCGCCCCAACGCGAACGCCATGCCACCTCCTGCTCGAGGGATGAGGACGCCGGGTACAAAACACTCGGTTGCACCCTGGTCTGCGTTAATCCCCTCCTCATTCTCTCTGTTCCACCCGCACACATCCGAAGCGGCGCGCCCTGAGTTCACCGTTCTCTGGTCGCCGGCGTCTGAGCAACACAGGCTCCCTCGTGCCTGACGATCAACTCCAGAAACAACCGCCCTAAGGTGATGGTCCTTCTAGTCCAAACCGTTCGTCGTGTCGTGCACTGTCGGGGGAGAATTTCCCCGGGGATGTTTCGGTGGTCTTAAGACCGAGCCACCCCCAAATCCTAAAATTCGCAGGTATTGGCTCATCACCGGGTATACCGAGCTACAAGCATGATCTACACCCTGCCACGACCATCTAGGATCAAAAAGTACAAAGAACCGTTGAGTATAGACTCTGGTTATCGAGTTTTTCCGGTCACAACCGATATCGGGCCTAGGTCGATTGTGAGCACGTATCTCTGGCAGTTTCCATGGACAACCGAGCTCATATTCGTGCTCAGCATGCCACAGCGGAGCTGTAGGAGCAAACCGTTTGAAGAATAAGGCCCTGAGTAGCCCGGGCGACATCGCCGGAGTAGAGAGAGCCACTGTCACCGTCGCGGGCAAGGTTCCGGCCATCGCCGAGCTTCGGTGAGGGCACCAGCGTGTTCCTTGAGCCAAGTTGGGCCCAGGCGGCGAGACCCATCGAAGTTCGGGCAGCGAAACGGCCCGCGGCGAGAACTCAGGCGAGGCACCGCTGCGGGAGTCGCGGGATGGCGCGAGGTAGACGAAGGGGGGGGCCGGGTCCACCGGTTAGCCTCTATTCTCGCGCGGGGATTCAGTTTCGGCCGGGATTCAGTGTAGCAGCGCGGTTAAAACCCCGTGGGCCGCGGTGTGGCCGCGTTCTCAGTGGGCCGATTTGAGAAGTGGGCCCCACCTGCAGAGTTTAAACATTTTGGGGGATTTTCTAGTGTTAGTGCAAACTTCAAATGCATAGAACTTTTGCTAGGAAGCTCCAAATGCAGTGAACCAAATTTGGCTGAACTCAGAATTTTGAGTACTTTTCAGCAATACCGATTTCAGCTCATGAAACTAAATATTTTCCAGAATTAATTCCATAAAATTTAAACTGTAAGGAATTTTATCTGGAGAATTGCTTTATGAAAATTTCTGAAATTTGGCTGAGAGGTTCACTGGAAAATCCTGGAGTCACAGTAAAAGTTTCAGACCTATCCAAGTTTATTTAGTCCCCCTAATGGAGTGATTAATTGAACTGCCCTGAGAAAATAGAAAAATGTACAGAAACATTTTTCAGATTTTCTCAAATCTTGTTTAGGGCATAACTTCCTCTAGAATTCTTCAAATGGCATGAAACCAGTTCCATTAGAACCATCTCAATTTCTAGTTTCCTTAAAGTAATGGTTGGAGCCATGAAAACCCCTGGAATTACTTAGAGGCTCTAATATTGACCAAATAGGTTTTTATTTGTAAAAGCCTCAAATGAACCTTGGTTCAAATGAGACTTGGTTAAGACTCTGGTTAGGACCTTACCAAGCCACCATAAAAATTTCAGAGCCAAAGGGGAGGGCTAGATAGAGCTATAGTAATTACTTTTTCAAGTTTACGCATTGCAATTAAAATGACATGTAGTATCTCGTTAACGTATGGTCGCTGAAGGCGAGGAGACTCTGGAAGTGCTTGACTACCTTCTTCCGGACGAAGACCTAACCACTGACCAGCAGCAACAAGCAAACCCCGGTTTGCATTAACCCCTTTTGTAAAATTTTGCTTTGTTCACATGGTTAGTATGAGGTATGAATGTGCATTAGGTGTAGGATGGATGGAACCCCACTTGCATAACCAGAATTTTCCTATAAGAGTGAGGGCAGTGTCTAAGTCCTCGAGTAGACAGGCTATGCGAAATGAATCATAGGACTTCGGTACAAGTCGAGTAGTTGGAATCTACTCACGAGTTTAGGCTTGGGACACACGGGATTGGTTCGAGTGATGTGAGATCACTTTAGTAATGAAAATGAGACTAGGCAGGGTCTAGGGCACAGCAAGAGGATGTCTTGTGTTCGCAGCTCTGTCCATTTCGATTGAGGACTGATCCGTGTGCGGCCCACGCTGATCAAGTTTGAAAGTACCGAAGGCATATCGGATATATGGGCCCGGATAAACCGATGTAACCTAAACCTCCGGGCGTCGACGCATAACGCACCGATTTATAGGTGTAGGCTGAGGGCAGCAAGGTGGAAATCTGCTAACTGGCATAGAGAGATGCTCCGTGTAGGGAACCTCCTGCTCATTTCGGTGCAACCGGTTTGACGTTTGGGCTGTTGGGCGAAAGGTTGTCCCGTACGGCATCGAGTGAGTGTGCTGTGCAGCTCCACGGGTGGGCGTACGTGACATGCTCTTTGGGTCTCCCTGCAGGCGTATATCGAGTCGATTCGCCGTCCCTCGCGGTGAAGAGTACCACTTGATCACTGAGTCGTGACGTAGGCTAATGTATGAAATGTGATGATTTAATATTGCTGTTATGATATAATTGTATTATTACCTGTGTGCCAACAAACATTGCTTACTAACTTTCTGATTCATGAACTGTTAACTTGTGGCTAAAAGATGAACTAAGGATAAACTATAGGCGTGTCCATTTGCTGAAATTTTACCATCCCATATTCATTGTACCCTACATGTAGAGTTTAATGCCTAGGTGAGTCGGTTAAGTCTTGTTGAGCCATCATGCTCACGGTTGCTGCTTAAGTATTTTTCAGGTGAGGAGCCACCCACGGACTCGGGTTACGAGTCCACCGGCGAGGGTTACCCTCCGTCGGGGACCACGGCTGAGTGGGAGCCGTACACGCCGCGCTGAGCTGAGGAGTGCAGCTAGTGTGGGTTGCCCTAGCGCTGGGAAACCAACTTTTGCTAGATAGGCGGGTGTGAGTTGTACCAATTAGACTTCCGCTGTGTAATATAAACACTAGTTTGTAACTGAGTATTGTACTACTTTGTACAGTTTTCAGTTGTTTTTCGATGTAATACAATGTACCCTTATGATTTGTGCTCTCGGTGTCGCATCGTGCGGCACCACCCTCTGCGATCCTGAATGAGCGGATTCCGGTCCGCCACATAATACATCTAGGTTATCAATTAATTTCCTCTGCATGGGGTACTAGAAGTGAAAATATTGATCAATCTTGATCTCTCTAGTCCACGCATACCGGACTAGTCCGCACAGTACCGGACTAGTCCAATTTTCTCTGAGTAGAAAACGGACTAGTCTGCACTGTACAGGACTAGTACGAGTTCCCTGTATTTGATAAACCTACTAAGTGCTTCAGGGATTAACAAAGCGTCGAAAAGCCTATTCACCCCCCTCTAGGCTACATTCACAGTGGCTACTGTATGGGGCGATTTGATCGATTCAACGGGGGGAAACGGAGGAAAGGCTGCCACATACGATGTCAGTGATGGTTGCTGTAGGCAACATCGAGTACGGGCGTACGTGTCGTGTAGTACAGGTGTTATTGATTCGAATCACCGTCGCTCGTGGAAAGGACCGAGCATACTTGTTCTCACAGTCGTGACGTAGTAAGAACTTGCATGAGAAAGGAACTAATCACATTGGTTTGAAGTTGATACTAGCATTGTGATGATACATTGTATGAGTAGGCTAGTGCAAACTCGATTCATTTACATCGTGAGCAAATTACATCGGGGGAAAGTGTTTCTTGTTTGATTGTGGACTCCCTATGTTGCGTGCCCAAGGTTATTCTTAAATTGCTGCTAATAACACTTGAAAGTAAGGATTCACATTTAGGCGAGTTTATTATGCATTATGTCATCCTACTTTATGTTCATAACCTCATGTAGAGTTTCATGACTAGGGTGACGGTTAAGTCTTGCTGAGCGGTATGCTCACCGATGCTATCTGAGTTGTTTTGCAGGTATTAACTTCATGCTTATGAGAAGGGATGGCGATGAGACTCGGAAATCTCCGAGTGGCTACTCAAGAGCATCCTCGCCGCTGCGGTTTGTTCTTCGTGTTGCTAGTAAGAAACGTCCGCAGGCTGGACTGTTTCTTTGATACTAAGTAGAAATGAGTCGTGAGAGTTGTAGTCTTCCGCTGTAGATTATTTTGAGATAAGTATTTGTAAAATACTCTTGTACGCTTCCGCAAATGATTTATGTAATGTGATGTGTTTTCTCGACCCGTGTGCTGTTGGGTGCCGCATATCACAGCACCACCCAACGAGGTCCTGCCGGGACCGCGTTCGGTCCCCCACAATCCCATCACCAGTCATATCTTGAACTCAAGCAATGCCTGCACATGAATAAACAACCAATACTTTCGAGCACAAGTCCGCTACTTGACTCACGTTAGTTCCGAAAACCACAACACCTTACGTGAACACCTCACATAAGCATGTTGCAAACCATAGCAAAATGTTAACCATCGTAAACAGCCATAACACTTCAAAAACTTAGTAAAAGAATACTAAGCAAACTTTCCATAGATGACAAGCAAGATCGAAACATTTGCATGGTAAAAACAGAACCATTGTGATTTAGCTCTGGACCTTGCCAAAGATAACCGGACCTTGAGCCGGAGCTTACCAAAGCTAGCAGAACCTAGCACCGGAACTTACCAAAGCTACTCGGACCTACCGCCGGAGCTAACCAAACACATGTCGGACCTAGCCATAGCAAGTCGGAGCTTACGTCAGATCTTGTCGTATCTCGGACCTAGAGTCGGACCTTGACAAAAAGTGTTTTGGAAGAATTCAAAACTTTTATCGTCATAGCCAATGTATTCAGCACACATAGGTCTCACAATCTCCCCCTTGATGAATGCATTGGCAACACCACTTAAAATCTGAACATTGGCTTATTCATATGAAAAGTTTTGAAAACAATCAAATGAGAAAGAAATTTTGAAACAAAAATTTCTCCTCCTATACATATTTCTCCCCCTTTGTAAATCAGAAATAAAATGAGAAGAAAAACAAAAATTCTCCCCCTGAGAAGAATCGTGTCAAAACACTTGTGAATCGTGCAATGTGTGATCAATTTCTCCCCCTTTGACAATGTATTCAGCAAGGTTCAAATGAGATATTTTAATTGTTATGAGCATATTTATAACATATACATATAAAACAAAGCTCATCCAAGCCATACTATCAAGTAACTTAATATCACATCAATGAGATACATAAGCAAGTCATGCTAGAGATCAAGTGTAATTTTCAATTTAAGCAAGTCATAATCTCACAAACTTAACTATGTCAAGACCTGAAAGCATGACACTTGTTGCTGCATTTTAATTATTTTTCAAAGCACGCATTCAGATCATATGACATTTGCAAGAGATTATATGCCGCATCAGCCTTATTCTAACCAACCAAGCCAAGCCTATGTCATTTGACAATCAGAAGCTTAAGGACAAGGTTTTAGTCATACACAACTTCTTCCAAGTTCATATCTAAGTGCAATGATAAGCCATCTCAAAAGAAGAAGTGCGATGCATGCATATTCTCTTGATCCTTTTCTCAAATTTTCATTTGAACATAAAAGCTCAACACGTGAATAGTTGATTGATTATTTTTTCATTACTAAAAGCACTTGTGAGCATGCAACAAGTTTAAAACAGCAAGAAAGTTAGATAATATCCAGATTTAGGGTAAATAATTATTCCAATTACTAGTCATGGCAAAAACTGCTTGTTGTTGAAGCATGTGGAGGGGTAATGAAGAGGAAGAGGCTCCCGAGGAGGAGATGGGTCCCCCAGATGGAACCACCGTCGAGTGGGAGCCGTGCACACCGCCATGTTGATAGTGGGTTGTGTGTGTGCTAGCTAGTACGCGTTCACGGGCAGAACTTGAACTCCTTTTGCTTAGTCTACACCCATGAGTGTAGACTATGAGCGGTACTTGATGTAAAGTATGTTTAAACATGTTTCTGTAATAAAACTTAGCTTTTGCTGTATGTCTTTATATGTGTGTTATTCGGTGTTGTATATCGCAACACCCTTCAGCGAGATTCTAGGACGTCGGGACCCTGGGTCCTCACACTTTCACGGCCGAGCAAGAGCACCCAAAGGAGCGCCGGAACCTCAAGCTACTCCTCCCCAAACCGCAGCCCAATCCACGGACCCTCGCTCGAGAATTCCGATTTTTTCTCCCAGCAGGGGAAACCTACCTTCGAGTAATAATCCGTGAAATTCGCGCTCAAATTTTGTTTATGATTCATCATCCTGTGCACACGTGAGCTAGACTGGGTAGGGAACTGTCGGAGTGTGTGAGCTGCGACACTCCTCCCGGCCTGCTACGGAAGCATCCCGCGAGGTTCTTTGATTGGAGGGGGCTTGGCTCCCTCACCCGATCGGGCTCCAGAGAGCGTATGAACACCGAGATTTACGTGGTTTGGGCCGCCAGAGCGTAATACCCTACGTCCACGGGAGTGTCTATTCTATTGCTTGCGTGTGTGTGCGTGAGAGGGTGTTGGGATGCAAACCCATTGTTGGGTGGTCACCCCGGTCCTTTTGTAGTCCAAGGCCGGGGTCGTTACAATATGGCTTGGGGCCTGACAGGTGGCTCCGAAGCTATGCGAACCCTATACATGATCTAGGGTTTTGTACCCTGAGTAGAGCACTTGGTGGGGGAGTTAAGTCCCGCCGCATGGCACGCTGAACGCCCCTGTTCATGTGTTAGGTGATGATGAAGTCGTTGTCTTATTGTCACGTCTTTTCGCCCTGCTTGGGCGGCTTCGTGCCGTTGGGCGGTACTGTACGGCTGTCACGCCTTGTTGTCCTGTCTTGTCACCATAATGGCGAACTGGCAGAAGACGGTGTCGTGCGTAGTGCGCCATGCTTCTAGGGAAGGCGCTGGCCTTGAATGCACAGACTTACGGTGCACTTCCACCTTGACTTTTTCAACTCATGGCCCACGACGGATCATGGGGCATGTGACAGCTTTGGAGCTCTTATCGACGGGTTCGGAGCCAGGAGACACGTGGCAGCTCCGGACCTCACCTCGATGGGGAGGCTCGAACCAGAGCCCATGGCACGTGTCGGCTCCGGAGCTCTCCTCAGCAGGGAGGAAGTTCTGAGCCTAGAGACACGTGGCAGCTCCGGACGTTACCTCAGTGGGGAGGCTCGGACCGGAGCCTAGAGCCCGTGTAGGCTCCAGGGCTCTCCTCAGCAGGGAGGAGTGTCGGAGCCCAGATACACGTGGCAGCTCCGGACCTCACCTCAGCGGGGAGGCTTGGACCGGAGCCCAGGGCACATGTCGTCTCTGGAGCTCTCCTCAGCACGGAGGAGTGTCGGAGCCCGGATACACGTGGAAGCTCCGGACCTCACCTTAGCGGGAAGGCTCGGACCGGAGCCCAGGGCATGTATTAGCTCTGGAGAACCTCCTTAGAAGGGAGGGGGTCCTGAGCCTAGAGATATGTGGCAGCTCCGGACCTCACCTTGGTGGGGAGGCTCGGCCCAGAGCCCAGGACATGTGCCGGCTCTGGAATCAAGCGCATGTGGCAGGCCAAGGGATTACCTCAGAGCCAAGGACACGTGGCTATGCCTGGGCCCGCCTCAGCAGGGAGGAGGGGCCTAGGCTGTCTTTTACACTCCACGTGGGGGTACCCAGTAAGCAGGGTACTGATAGTGGTCTCCGGGCCCATCTTGGGGGAGGCAATGAGCCAGCAGGTGGGACCTCCATCTCTCCTGCGTGATGGTTTTGGACTTGTACTTTGGAAATTGGAGTGGAAGCAAGCCTCTAGCGCAGCCGACGGTGGGCCCCATGGAAAATGTTGGGGCGGAGCTGAAGATCCGAGGGCGCCCTCCGTCACCGTGAGGGACGTCGATGGTAGGCCCCCTAGGAGGTGCCATAACGCTAGGACCTGTTTGGACCTGCATAGACATGGCAGAAAAAGGGAGTAGTCATGCTCTCTGGTCACTCTTTCCTGTTTGCTAGTCTTGCTGTGGCTTACGGTCCTCACCTAAGCTACGGGGCTTGGGTAGTTCGATGAGCCGCTCAGGTTATGGTTAAAGCCTTGCCTAGGGGTACGAGCCATCCGGTTCCCCGGTACTGAGCTGTAGCGCTGGAGAGGCAGGGTGTGCATGCTAGGGGTACAGAACCAGGCATAGCAGTCTACACACCCTGGACCTACTGCTGGCGTAAGCCTTTCAGGGGAGGGGCCATTCGGTTCCATAGGGCCCCTAGGCAATGAGACAACCAAAGGTCCCCAAGTTACGGTTAAAACTTTGCTCAGGGGTATGAGCCATCTGGCTCCCCGGTACTGAGCTGTAGCGCTAGAGAGACAGGGTGTGCATGCTAGGGGTACGGAACTAGGCATAGCAGGCTACTCACCCTGGACCTCTCGGAGCGATAGGGCCCCCGAGCAATGAGACAACCACAGGACCCCGGGTACGCCACAGGTACCTCAAGCAGACCCGCCTGCAGAAGGATAGCACAACTATTGCTATGGTTGAACACAAGAAAAAGTGACTAGCCACACGGCTGGAGCAGTATGGAAAGAAAGCACGAAAATAGCGGGGGCAATGTCCGGGTCCGGTTACTTTTCTTGTCGTAGGCATGTTCTTTCTGGTACCCAAGTACTCAGTTGTAGCGCAGGGGAGGCAGTGCGACAGGCTTAGGGTACGGAACCAGGCTAAGAAGGCTGCTCATCCTGGACCTCCCACAGGCGTTAATCTTTCAGCGAGGAGACCTTCCAGTGCCACGGGACCTAGGACAAGTATGTAGGACAGGATCTGGACATTCCATTTACAGTTGATATGCATGAATGAGCACAAACTGTAAAGAAGGTACGCAGGGTAGGACAAAATTTTCTCATTTCAGGCTTCCTTCATAGGAGAAAACAGGTTGTACTAGAAGGCAGCGACCCGCTCCAGATGACATGAGTAGCAGGACTCCTCCGGAGCTTTGCTGTTCTAAGTGCAGTTCCTAGACACTATGACACTCTTACCAAGAAAATACAGCCCTACCGCTGCGATAAGGATAGAACTTACGGAGGTGTTCTATGTTCTGTGGATTGGGTAGAGGTACCCATCATTTGTGGCTAGGTGGGCGCACCTAGGGAGGCATACTTTTGCTGCTTGGATGGGACCCTCCCAGCTGGGGGAGGGTTTGTCACCCCTTCTCAAGAAAGTATTAGCCGAGGCACCAGGTGGCCCTACCTTGGGCAGTCTACTCTACACGTACCGTTGCTGATATTGCCTGAGCTCTTAGCGGTGTAGCGCATTTCGAGCAGCCTCTAGCCATGTTACCTCGTCGAGAGGTTGATATCTTCATGCAGAAGCTGGTCCTCCGTGGCTTTGTCGTACGCTTGGACACGGGATGAGCCCATGGTGATTTCTCGGGGCAGGACGGCCTCAGCCCCTTACGTCTGGCTAGACCACAGTGCACACGGAAGATCATCAACCCTATTGGGATTGTGCTTCTTTAAGCTTTCGTAGGTCCACGTCTTGAGTCCCCTGAGTATCTCGGTGTTTGATCTTTCAACTTGACCGTTACTCTCTGGGTAAGCAACAGAAGAATAGCAAACTTGGATGCCGAGGTCTTTGCAGTAGTCCTGGAACACTGCACTAGCGAACTGGGTCCCATTGTCGGTGATGATTCTGTTTGGGACCCCGAACTGGCAGATGATCGACTTGATGAACTTCACTACCGACTCCTTGTTGGTTGTTACTACAGGGCAGCTTCCGGCCACTTGGTGAACCTGTCTACGGTGACGTAGAGGTATCGGTACCCTCCGACAGATCTGCAGCATCTGCGCTGGTGTGTGGATCTTCCTAGCATGGAATTGGCACGCCTTGCATCTCTTGACCAGGTTGACGGCATCCTGGAGAGCTGTCGTCCAGTAAAAGCCATGCCGGAAGGCTTTACTGACCGACATGCGGGAAGATGCATGGTTCCCACACTCGCCTCCATGTATCTCTGCGAGCAGGTCGCAGCCCTCCTCCCGGGTTATGCACCGCAATAAGACGCCATTAGCGCCAAGCTGGTAGAGAGCCCCTTCTACCAGCGCGTATCTCTTAGCCAACCGAGCAATCCGTTCAGTGAATACACGTTCATCGGGAATGAAATTATCTTTCAAGTAGTCCCATATCTCCGTGATCCATGCGTCCAGACCTACCTAAGCACTTGGTTCTTGAGCGCCGGGTTGCATGGAGTCCCCAGTGATTCTTACGATCCATGGCAGGTGCCACAGTAGAATGGCCGTCGGGACTGCCAGCTTAGAGGTGCTGGTCCGGCCCCCTTCGCTTGGTTTGGCTGGCTAGGCGGTAGGTCGCAGCAACTTCCTTTCGAAGACCCCCTAAGGCACTGGAGCCAAAGTTGAGGCCTTCGTTGACAGGTCGTTGGCTATTGTATTGTTGGCGTGGGGAACATGGCACAAATCCAAGGACAAGAAGTCCTTCTCAAACTTCCGTACTTGGAGGAGATAGGCTGCAAGCTGTGGGTCGTTGCAGAAGCACTCTCCCTTGACTTGCTTGATGATCAGCGGAGAATCACCCTTGACCAACAACTGCTGGACACCGAGGGATAGCGCGGTCTTTAACCCGAAGATGAGAGCTTCATACACCACCATGTTGTTGGTTGCCTTGAAGTCAAGTCGTGCCATGTACTTGAACTGCTCTCCGGTTGGTGTAAGGAGCAGAACCCCCGCTCCGGCACCTTGCTTGCGTGAGGAACCGTCGAAGAACAGAGTCTAGTAAGGCCCAGTGAAGACCAGAGCTCTGGGCTTGGGTCCACCGATGTCTTGTCCCCCTGGCTGGCATTGTGGCGGTGTCCACTCTGCCACGAAGTCAGCTAGTGCCTGACTCTTCACTGCATTGCGCGGTAAGAAGTCCAACTCAAACTCCACCAGCTCTGCAGCCCATTTAGCTGTGTTTCCGGTTGCGTTGGGGTTGTGGAGGACGGTTCTCAGCGGGTATGAGGTAACCACCAAGATCTTGTGAGCTTGGAAGTAGTGGCACCGCTTCCTTGAAGCAACGAGGACTGCATAGAGCAGCTTTTGCACCTCCAGATATCTTGTCTTAGCATCATGGAGGACCTCGCTTATGAAGTAGAGTGGACGCTGGATGGTTTGGACCCTCCCGGAGGGGTCCGATGCATCTTCTTGTAGGGGTCCGGGACTCGGGGACCCCCAGCCCCCGGGCCCGAAACTGCACTCTGGGAGCTCGGACCCAGATGTGCACTGGTCGTCAGGTCTAGCTGGCTGAGACCTGACTAGATCTTCTCGGGGAGGTCTGGGACTCGGGGTCCCCAGGCCCCCCGGGTCCGGGACTGCATTCCGGGAGCTCAGACCTGGATATGCATTGATCACCAGGTCCGGCTGTTTGGGACCTGATTATATCCCCATCCCTAGGTTCTCCTGCGGAGTCTGAGACCTGGAGCTTTAAACCAACGGCAGGAGGAGCCTTATCTAGGACTTGAGGTCGATGGAGTTCTGGCTGCTCCACAACCAGAACCATGCTCACGACCTGAGTTGTGGGAGCAACGTAGAGGAGTAGAGGCTCGCTTTGTTCCGGGGCTACCATGATCAACAGCGTTTTGAGGAACTTCTTCAGTTGTTGCTCAATCATCTCCCTGGGGATCCCAGGCATTTCTGACGATTGCCCCATGCAAACACGTCGACATTCGCCCGGAGGAAGGTGACGAACGCGTCTTCCTATTTGTCACTAAGGCTGCCGGCGATTCGAGTGGTCTAGGCAACATCAGGACCAACTTGAACGACCTTGACCAGTAGGTCCTCACTGTCCGAGGGCTGCACATGAGGTGCAAATGTCATCCCTCGCTGACGCGTGCTTGGAGGCGGCCGGCTGGCTTCTGCCTGACAGGAAGCGGCCTCCTGTGCTGCTGCCAGTGCTTGGAGCTTCTCCAGCGATCTTGAGGATGCAACTCGGGGTTGGCGTCTTCAGGGTCAGGTAGCCGTAGTGGGCCACCGCCATGAACCGGTACAGGGCTGGCCTGTCGATTATGGCGTTGAAGGGGAGGCTGACCTCCGCAACGTCAAAGACGATGCTTTTCGTGCGGTAGTTCTCAGGCGTTCCGAATGTCACCGGGAGGTAGATGCTAGCGCATGGGAAGATTGGGTCCCGTTCTACCCCCGAGTATGGCCTCGATGGGGTAAGCTGTGACATAGGGATTTGCAGCTTTTTGAAGGCTGCGAGGCTGATAACGCTGAGAGACGCCCCGCCATGGACCAGCACAAGGTAGAGCTTCACGTTAGAGATGGTCGGGGTGACAAGGAGAGGCAGCTGCCCAGCGCCTGCCATGTTCTTGGGGAAGTCGGAGGCGTCGAAGCTGATCGGCGTCTCCATCCACTTACGATGCGGCGCCGACCCAGGGGCTGGGGCGGCTGCTGCCACTGCTCGACGGAGGGTCTTGACGGCTCGCCGGGATGAGATGTTAGAAGAACCTCCGTACATCACACGGAGCGTGCCAGGTGTTTGACCATCAGGCACGCCGACCGTCTGGCCGTTGGTATGGCCAGACCTGCCCGCTCTGGAGCAGGAGGTAGCCTCGTCGTCTTTCACCTGGAGACGACAGCGGGTGAGAAGACTCGCCATAAGAGGTGATGTTCACTATGGTCGCGTGGAGAGCGTGAAAAGCCCCCCTTCCCGCCGCGCCAAATGTCGGAGTGTGTCAGCTGCGACACTCCTCCCGGCCTGCTACGGAAGCAGCCCGCGAGGTTCTTTGATTGGAGGAGGCAATGTGCCCTCACGAGATCGGGCTCGAGAGAGCGGATGAACACCGAGATTTACATGGTTCAGGCCGCTGGAGCGTAATACCCTACGTCCACTGAAGTGTCTGTTCTATTGCTTGCGCATGTGTCCGTGAGAGGGTGCTGAGTTGCGAACCCTTTGTCGGGTGGTCACCCCGGTCCTTGTTAGTCCAAGGCCGGGGTTGTTGCAATGTTGCTTGGGGCCGGACAGGTGGCCCTGAAGCTATGCAAACCCTATATATGATCTAGGGTTTTCTACCCTGACTAGAGCAGTCCGTGAGGGAGTTAAGTCCCGCCGCCTGGCGCGCTGAGC
Source organism: Neostapfia colusana (assembly GCA_030760725.1). NCBI lineage: Eukaryota > Viridiplantae > Streptophyta > Magnoliopsida > Poales > Poaceae > Neostapfia > Neostapfia colusana. Next base: position 22,064,043 of record JASWHV010000006.1, on the reverse strand, counting down.
ACCACTGTCCGTGTGTCAGGTGATGATGAAGATGTCGTCTTATCGCCGCGTCTTCTCACCCTGATTGGGCAGCTTCGTGCCGTTTGGGGGTACTGTACCGCTGTCACGCCTTGTCGTCCTGTCTTGTCACCGTAATGGCGAACTGGCAAAGGACAGAGGCGTGCGTAGTGCGCCATGCTTCTGGGGAAGGCGCGAGCCTTGAATGCGCAGCCTGAAAGCGCACTTCCACCTTGACTCTATCGACCCACGGCCCACGAAAGATCATGGGGCACGTGGCGGCTTCGGAGCTCTTATCAACGGGTTTGTAGCTAGGAGACACGTGGCAGCTCCGGACCTCACCTTGGCGGGGAGGCTCGGACCGGAGCCCAGGGCACGTGTCGGCTCCGGAGCTCTCCTCAGCAGGAAGGAGGTTCTGAGCCTAGACACGTGGCTGCTCTGGACCTCACCTCAGCGGGGAGGCTCGGACCGGATCCAATGTCACGTGTTGGCTCCGAGGCTCTCCTCAGCAGGGAGGAGTGTCGGAGCCTGGATACACGTGGCAGCTCCGGACCAAACCTCAGCGGGGAGGCTCGGACCGGAGCCCAGGGCACGTGTCGGCTTCGGATCTCTTCTCAGCAGGGAGGAGTGTCGGAGCCCGGATACATGTGGCAGCTTCGGACCTCACCTTAGTCGGGAGTCTTGGACCAGAGCCCAGGGCACGTGACGCTCCGGAGCTCTCCTCAGTAGGGAGGAGTGTCGGAGCCCGGATACACGTGAAAGCTCCGGACCTCACCTCAGCGGGGAGGCTCGGATCGGATCCCAGGGCACGTGTTATCTACGGAGAACCTCCTTAGCAGGGAGGGGGTCCTGAGCCTAGAGACACGTGGCAGCTCCGGACTTCACCTCGGCGGCGAGGCTCGGCCCAGAGCCCATGACACGTGCCGGCTCTGGAACTCAAGCGCACGTGGCAGCCCCAGGGCTGACCTCGGGGCCAAGAACACGTGGCTACGCCAGGGCCCGCTTAGCAGGGATGCAGGGCCTAGGCTGTCTTGTACCCTCATGCGGGGGTACTCTGCAGGGTACCAAACGGAACCTTCATCCTTCGGAACCCTAGCTTAGAACTGGATGGAGTTAGCAAATTTGAAGCTTTTCTAACAGCGACCATGGCGGGAAACGTCGGCCGCACATTGACAACTAAGTTAGCGAGTTTCCCGAGCTCCTTGGTATCCATGTCGGGCACCACCATGATCCCCTGATGCTGTAGAGCCAAAAACCTGATCATTTGGAGGGGTAGAGAGGCCGAGCGACGTCGCCGAAGGCTCACCGAAGCCGCTGCACGTCGCGCTATCATCTCCGGCCATCGCCTGTTGGCACCGAAGCCAGAATTGTGAAGGTTAGAGCCCTGAAAACCCCTCCTGGCGAGTACTCCGGTGAGGTTGGCGGCGGGCGAGCGCGGGAGCGCGAGGTAGAAGATGAACTCACGGCCCCACGCGTCAGCCTCTGTTTATATTAATTCGGATTTTCTGTGGCTCTGGATCGGATTGTGGCTGCATGCAATTGACCCTGTGGCCCGTGTGTTCTGCTCCCTGGTGGCGCCACGTCATCCATGGGCCCGGTGTCAGAATTTAAACTTTTCCCGGATTAGCTTGAATTCCAGATTTCATTCAAACTTTAGAAGCTCATAACTTTTGCTAGGAAACTCCAAATTGGGTGATTCATTTTGGGTTAGATTCAGCTTGGAAAGATATATCCAAATTTGCAGCCCAATTTGTACGAAAGTCAATAATAATTTCTGGATAATTTTTTGAAGCTGTTAAGTAAAAGAATTATTGAGGGAGTTTGGTTCTTCCAAAATTTCCCAAATTTCGCCAGAATATTCTTTAGGAAATTATAGAACTCCTGTTAAAATTTCAGATTATTTGGAGTCGATTTGTGTAGGAAAATTCAAAGTACAAATCTCTGTACTCAATTAAGTCCAGAAACTTTTTCAGGAGAAATACTAAACTTGGAAAATTAGTTCTGGGAAATGTTTAGCTCCAAAAATCCTAGGAAAAACAATGCATACTCTCTGAGCTATGCATCAAATTATATTTCAATGTGTTTTGCATGAACATGCAAATTACTTCATAATTTATTCCTTTTTGCCTAATTGCTTAGTGAATTGTTCTGGATGCACTACTCAATGAAAGGTCTAGAATTTTGGTCCAGTTCTTGTGACAAGGAACTCACATGAAAATTATCAGCTAAAATTGAGCTCTGGACCAGTACTTTTCAGTATACTTTGTTTAGGTAAAAATACAACAAGTAGGAAGAACACATAGCACTTGATCCCATTTGCTAAATCTAACTCCATCCACTAGAATCAGTTCAATTCGAACTTCTAAACAAAGTTATGTTTTTAAAATTGTCATTAGGCCTTGATAGCAAAATGTTTATAATCAAATACAAATGCATGTTCATAACATGTAGTAATTGACGTGGAGAAGTGTGGAGCAATTGAAGCTTGGATCAAGGAGTAAGGTGATCAAGTGATCAAGCCTCAAGTGATCAGCAACACTAGCTGAATTATATACTTATTCACCTGCAAAACAGGCAAGCCCCAGTTTGCATTAAAGCTATTTTTATAAAGTATTTTCATTTATTAGACTCTATAGGTATGAGATTATAATGTGCATTAGGTCTAGATGATTTGAATACCCAATTGCATGACCAAATTGAACCTATGAGAGAATGGGTAGATTACCGCCTCGTCGAGAGAATTAGGTTAAGCTTAATGTGCATGTGGAAGGACCGGTAAAATGTGGGGAACCCCTTCCGGGATCCACACTCCAGGAATCACATTGGGTGGCGCCGTGCGATGCGGCACCCAACAGCATACACGAAAATAAACAATAAACATACAAAGTCTTTTGTTTCTCAACATAGTGTCATTTGCAACATAATGTACCATGAAGGTACATGTAGTGTAATATACATAAACACGTACTCTCGGTCCTAGCTATGCAAAAGAGAAGACGTCCAGCCCGCGGACGCTTCTTACTAGCTTCAACACAAGTGTATGCAGCAGCAAGGTTTCCGGTGAGTCTCCGATGTCTCATCAAACAACCATCTTCATAGCAATATTAATATAACCTGTAAAACACTAATAATGCAACCGTGAGCTCGGAAGCTCAGCAAGGCTTAACCGTCTATCCTAAGTAAAAACTCTACATGCAGGAATTTATAAAGTAGGACAGCGGCTATTGCATTAGTACTCGCCTAAAAGTAGATCCTTATTAGCAGTTTTACAGCAGCAATTGCATATACCCTGAGTCTCCCAACATCAGAAATCCACAATCAAACAAGAAATGCTTCTTTCCGATGTTGCTTTGCCCAAAGTGGAATATAAATTAGTGAGCTCTACATCTATAGCATACATGGTTGCAATACAATGAACTTATGAACTTCACAACTGCAATGATTCATCTCACTTTATCTGGAAGTACTTACTACGTCACAACTCAGTGAACAAGTGGTACTCATATAACCTCGAGGGACGGTGATTCGAATAAGGACACACCCAGAACACACGACACATACAGCCGCCTCGAAAGACTCACACAAGAGCTCTTTCTTACGTTGTATGCAGCGACCTTTCACCCGTCACTCCAATGGCGAACCACTTCTACCGACCCATCATAAGGACCACTACCCGGAACACGTCGAAGTTGCTCTGCCAGTGGGTTTACACCTCTGACACCAACCCCCAAAGGACGGCGTTATAAGTTTCAACACGAGAGAACCCGAGTTACATCAGTTTCCTGGACCCCATAATTCCAGTATGCATCTAATACTGTTCAAACTTGCTCAGCAGGGCGGCATACGCACCGGTTCTTAACCGACACAAACAGAGCTACGGCAACACAGGACCAACGTCCTGCTGCACCTACTCTCTGCTCGGTCTCATTTTCCATTCCAGGAATTTCATTCTCTAGGATCATACCCATTTGAACGAATTTCCTAGCCTCACGAGTATCTTCCAACTACCCGACTTGTACCGATTCCTATACAACTTAAGCCTAGCAGAAACTACACGAAGGTAATCTGTTCTACCCTTGAACTCCAAGGATTTGTGGTCATGCATTTGGAGTATCAATCACCCTTGACCTAATGCACAATACAAACTAGACAAATGAAAGTGATACAAAGTAAAATATATCTAAGATCTGTTAAATGCAAACCGGGGCTTGCCTTATGTTGCTGCAGGTTTAATCCTACTTTACAGTCAGTTGCCTTATGTTGCTAGCCAAGATCATGCTCAGGGGTGCTGCGTTGCACAGCACCGGATAACACACATAAAAGGTACAAAGCGGAAGCGAAAGTTTTATTACATAAAAGTGTTTATGAACATAGTTACAACAAAATAATGTTAAGTCTACACTCACGGGTGTAGACTAAGCAAAAGAAGTTCACGTTCAGCCCATAAACGTGTCTTCACTAGCACAAACGCATATTAACACGGCGGCGTGCACGGCTCCCACTCGACGGTGGTTCCCTCTTGGGGGTCCGTCTCCTCCTTGGTAGCCTCTTCCTCATAGCACCCTGCAAACGCTTCAAACACAAGCAGTGAGCACGATGGCTCAGCAAGACTGACCCATCTTACCTACACATGAAACTCTACACGCTGGGTTTGCAGTGTATAATAGGAAAATATGTTGCAAAAGACACACCTATATAGTTGAACCTTACTTTCAAGTTTTAGCAGCAAGTTATAGGAAAACCTCGTGCTAAGACACATAGGCCGCAATCAAACAAGAAACGCATTTCTCTTATGTGCTTTGCCTAAGGATGGAAAGAACTTTAATTAGCTCTAAACTACAGCAATTCATTAACAAGCAATAAAGATTTCAATCAGCAATCTTCTAACATGACACTAGCCTATTCTTTCTAAGTCACGATATAGTGAACAAGTGGTACTCACTGACCGCGAGGGCTAGCGATTATAATCGATTTACACCTGCAGGGTTACCTGAATAACCCGTCACGTACGCCCGTACTCGATGCTGCCTACAGCAATCACCACGGACGTCGTACGCAACCACCTTTCATCCATCAGCCAAGTGTTGAACCGGTCCTATCGTTCCGAGCAGGAGATCTCTACGCGTTGCATCCAGAATGACTGCCAGCTGATTTACACCTGCTGCTCTCAACCTACCCTCTGGACGACAAGCAATGCCTCGACAGATCGCTACCCGAATTAAATCAGTTTCCCGGTTCCCATATATCCTGTAGGTGTTTGGTACTGTTCTAGCTTGTTCAACAGGCCCACACATGGCTCGGCCCTCAATCGACACAAACGGAGCTATGACACCCAGTCCCCACAGTCCTGCTGCCCCTGCTCTCTGCTCGGTCTCATTTTTCTTGCCATATGATTCATTTGCTATCTCTAACCGACTTGTGTGCCTCTAGCCTATTCTCGCAAGTAGTTCCAACTACTCGACTTGTACCAAACCTACACCAATTTAGCATTGCAGTGGCTAATCGAGGTTTGAAACCTAAGCCCAAAACCCTAGTTCTCTTGGCTATGCATTTGGGTTTTCAAACAAGACTCTAATGCACAATTGTAAGAAACACATAAAGTAAGTTATCAAAACAAAAGACTTTATAATACGGTTAATGCAAACCGGAGCTTGCCTTGCTACTGGTCATTAGCTAACTGTTCTTCCGGAGTTATGAAGTCTAACATCTCCGGCTCTTCTTCGATCTTAGCGACTACACGAAATAAACATATAATGCGTGTCAATTTAAATGCACTTGAGTTATTGTGAATATGTGAAGACTATAAGTATAGCTAGACAGCCTTATTGACTCTTAAATTTTTACCGTAGTTTGGAAACAACCTAAACAGAAACTTGGCCAAATTTCATTTATGCAAAGCTCATTTGAGCTCTGCACAAATAAATGTGTGTTTGGCCCTAATTAGACCTCTTAGGGTTTTCTAAAGATTTTCATGGATCAAGCTATGAATTTCTGGAAACTAGATTTCAGATGGTTCTAATGGAATTGGTTTCATATAATTTGAAGCATCTTAGCAAAATATATGAGCTAAACAAGTTCAGAGAAAATCTGAAAAATGTTTCTGGACATTTTTCTTTTTCACTGGACCAGTTTCATTAATCACACCATTAGGTGATCAAATGATCTCGGATGAATCTGAAATTCTTATGGTAGCTCAGGGATATTATAAGGAACATCATGGCCAAATTTCAGAATTTTCCACTAAAGGGTTCTACACTTAAAACTCTAAAGAGTTTAAACTTTGCAGAATTAATTCTGGAGAAATAAAGGTTGTCGTGGGATGAAATTTGTTTTGTTGGAAAGTACTCAGAGAGCTTAATCCAAAAAAAAATTTCACTCGATTTGGGACTTCCTAGCAAATGTTGTGTGAGTTTGAAGTCTGAACTAAAATCTGAAAATTGGGAAATGTTTAAAACACTGTCCGTGGGTCCCACGCGTCTGGCTTCTTCAACCTTGCACCAAACGCGCCTCAGTGTAAGTGCATCTAGGATATCCCTTGTGGGTTTTGGCTAATTGATGACAAGCATATGAGATCCTAACGAAATGATTGCAGGACAACCAAAGTGAACTAGCTCGTGCACACAAAAAGGTGAAAAATAAAGTGCTGCCCTAAAAGGAAGACTTTAGTGGAATTTAGAAGAGAAAAGTAGATGTAAATGTATAGGCTGTGTGTGAGAGACACATCCCAAGAGCTCATGACTTTGCGTAAGGGTAAGGGCTAATAATCAACTAAAATCCACTGAACACCGGACTAGTCCGTTCATGGACCGGACTAGTCCGGTCAGCTTACTGGAAGGCAACCGGACAAGTCCGGTTTTGGACCGGACTAGTCCGCTCATGTTTCTGTTGTCCTCTTTAGAGGACCGCGGACTAGTCCATCCATGCGACAGGACTAGTCCGCTAAACTTTCTGGAACTCCACTTCACATAGCACCAGACAAGTCTGTTTTTGGACCGGACTAGTCCAGTTAACCCACTGGAAGTAGACCGGACAAGTCCGATCATATACCGGACTAGTCCGGTATTCGGTTTTACAACGATAACTTTTTAGAAACTATATAAATGGGTGATCCACAGCCTCCCATAGCAGAAACACGACTCATACTGCTTGAAACAAGAACCCTAGCGCCACCACCTGTCCCAAGAGCCCAAAAACACATCTCCCCACACATCTAAGGCGCAAAAAGGTGAAGATCAATTGAACACTTGGATTCGGGATTGGGAGATCATCGTTCTTTCGTTGTGAGCTCTTGGGGTTTGATCTCTCTACACTCATATTCTGAATTGTAATCTTTTTGAGTGTATTTGATCGCTTTCTCATTGTAATTCTTGTGGGAGCCCTCAACGTGTGAGGTTGCCCCACAAACTCGGTGATTACCCGTGCTAGTGGAGTCAAGTTGGCCTTGTGTGGTGACTTGAAGAGGGAAAGGGTTAGAGACCCGGCTCTGTGTGAGCCTCCTCAACGAGGACGTAGATCTCTTGGTGAGATCGAACCTCGGTAAAATTTGTGTCTCGCATGCCTCCATGTTTTTGTTGATTATAACATCTAGTTGCTAAACTTCATAATTTGAGATGCTAAGTCTCATTCACGGGCATAATCACACCTCACATTGTAAAATCAAAATAGAATAATTGTTGTTCTTATTTCCGCTGCTAAACAAGTTAATTCTTCTGCACAGCACTTATACAATCTACACAATTCAGCACACCGGACTAGTCCGCCAACACAACCGGACTCGTCCGGTCAATCAAGTTTCTGATAATTCTATTAAGTGTGCAGGAATCTTTTAAAGGCCTATTCACCCCCCTCTAGGCCACATTCACTCAGTGGCAGCGCCCTCCAGCGAGGGTCGGTGGAACTGGGTTCTCGGCCACCTTTCGGCCCATTTTCCAACCACCTGAACTCATTTGTGGGGTCGCCTGCCGCCGGCGATGGCCGGAAATGGGTGTGTGACGGTGGCAGTCCTGATTAGGCTCCATTCTTCACTAAAGCGTCAGGTTTTTGACTCTAGAGCATCAGGGAATCACGAGGAAGCAGGAAATGGCAGCCAACACCGGTGAAACGGCCGGCAACACCGAGCTCCATGGTGAATCGAAGCCGTTTTCCATGGCAGCCAAAAAAACAGCCCTCTTCGAGCCAATTCTCAATGATTTTTCCTCGGTTTTTCTTCAAGGAGCGGAGCTAGGGGATGTACAATCTACTTGCAAATGAGCTCGGGCTTTGATTGTACATGTAAACCAAATTTTGTTCTCAACCGAGCTCGGGTGTTTTGTAGTAGTGTTCGAGAAAATGTAAAATTCGAGCTACACGATGATCATTTACTAAACGCAGGGCAGCTACATGATCTAGGGAGGCTAATGCACCTTTCTTCTGTAGGAAGGTGGAGGTGAAAGTGACCGTGGTGTTCTGTCCACTGTGAACCAAAGCGAGCTCTGCCGTTATGCCTCGGTAACTCGTCGGCGTTCGTCGAATTGTGAGCAACAGGAGCTAAGAAACTTTGTTGCGGTGAGGGGAGCAGATAGAGCACATCTGGGTGTTTCTTCTTTCTGTGTGGAACTTGAGCAACTGATGATCAACCGGCTGTGGCGAGAAAAACAGAGAGAAACACGGGCGCCGGCTGTTCTTCGCGGAAGAGAGGGCCGAGAGCGAGTAGGCGCGCGAGGGAAGTGAAGAAATCGACTTGGGCTGCTCAAGGGGTGATAAGGGCGCCGAGCGGCAGCTCCAGCGTGCGCGAGCGAAGCAGGAGATAGCGCCGGGTTTGGCTCGGTGGTGCTCGCTACCTCAGCCCGAGAAACAGAGCAACTGCGTTCGGGAGCAAGTCATTTGCTCACTGACATTTGGGTCCCAATTGATATTTTTGTCTTAAAAACTTAATTTCCTACTGCTCCAAATATTAGGGACCCCCATACCCTTTGCAATATGATCAATTCACCAAATGCCCATTTGGATTTGAATACTTCAATCCATGATTTGATTTGGATGAATTCATAGCAAATGTGAAGCTGAAATTCAAATTTGATTTGAATTTAGCCAAAATAGCTAATGTCAAGATTAACTCCAAATGGAGTTAAAATTGGTTTGTGAGCTCATAAAAATGTGTTGAGTGTGAAAATGGATCCCACTTTTGAATTCATGGGATGAAAGTAGTTTGAATTTGAATTTAAGTTCAAACTAGCCTTTTAATAATTATACCCAAAAGTACATCAAAAGGATTCAGATTTGGGTGAAATTTGGCATGAACATTCCTAACAAAGTTTAGGAGTTAATCATATGCTCAGCCCCTATATAATGCTTGTGGGAAATACCATTTTGGCATTTTGTGAGTTTATCTTCTAATTATCTATTGATTGTGGTTAGTTGCTCTTCAAATGTGTTCATGTGATTACCACAAATGAGGTGAGGTGTGGGTGTAATGAACACTTTTAGCAAGTGAAAAACTTGGGCCTTTTACATCCAATGCCTCTGAAATTTTTACTGGAGTTCAAGTATATTTGGAAGAATGTCCTGCCCAAAATTGGCAATTTTCCAAATAACAGAACTCCTGGAATTAATTCTCTAAATTTTTTTAACTAAATTAATGAGCCAAATCCAGGGATTTCCATAAACATTGGGATGCACCCCTAGATGTGTGCATATGTGAGAAGCTTTTTGTGAATTCCTTATTATTCTCATATGTGCACACCTTATGAAAATCAACTTTTTATTCTCAATTATGATACCTCAAATAGTTGTCATCAATCATAAAAAGGGGGAGATTGTAAGTGCATCTAGGATATCCCTTGTGGGTTTTGGCTAATTGATGACAAGCATATGAGATCCTAACGAAATGATTGCAGGACAACCAAAGTGAACTAGGTCGTGCACACAAAAAGGTGAAAAATAAAGTGCTGCCCTAAAAGGAAGACTTTAGTGGAATTTAGAAGAGAAAAGTAGATGTAAATGTATAGACTGTGTGTGAGAGACACATCCCAAGAGCTCATGACTTTGCGTAAGGGTAAGGGCTAATAATCAACTAAAATCCACTGAACACCGGACTAGTCCGTTCATGGACCGGACTAGTCCGGTCAGCTTACTGGAAGGCAACCGGACAAGTCCGGTTTTGGACCGGACTAGTCCGCTCATGTTTCTGTTGTCCTTAGAGGACTGCGGACTAGTCCATCCATGCGACAGGACTAGTCCGCTAAACTTTCTGGAACTCCACTTCGCATAGCACCGGACAAGTCCGTTTTTGGACCGGACTAGTCCGGTTAACCCACTGGATGTAGACCGGACAAGTCCGATCATATACCGGACTAGTCCGGTATTAGGTTTTACAACGGTAACTTTTTAGAAACTATATAAATGGGTGATCCACGGCCTCCCATAGCAGAAACACGACTCATACTGCTTGAAACAAGAACCCTAGCGCCGCCACCTGTCCCAAGAGCCCAAAAACACATCTCCCCACACATCTAAGGCGCAAAAAGGTGAAGATCAATTGAACACTTGGATTCGGGATTGGGAGATCGTCGTTCTTTCGTTGTGAGCTCTTGGGGTTTGATCTCTCTACACTCATATTCTGCATTGTAATCTTTTTGAGTGAATTTGATCGCTTTCTCATTGTAATTCTTGTGGGAGCCCTCAACGTGTGAGGTTGCCCCACAAACTCGGTGATTACCCGTGCTAGTGGAGTCAAGTCGGCCTTGTGTGGTGACTTGAAGAGGGAAAGGGTTAGAGACCTGGCTCTGTGTGAGCCTCCTCAACGAGGACGTAGATCTCTTGGTGAGATCGAACCTCGGTAAAATTTGTGTCTCGCATGCCTCCTTGTTTTTGTTGATTATAACATCTAGTTGCTAAACTTCATAATTTGAGTTGCTAAGTCTCATTCACAGGCATAATCACACCTCACATTGTAAAATCAAAATAGAATAATTGTTGTTCTTATTTCCGCTGCTAAACAAGTTAATTCTTCTGCACAACACTTATACAATCTACACAATTCAGCACACCGGACTAGTCCGCCCACACAACCGGACTAGTCCGGTCAATCAAGTTTCTGATAATTCTATTAAGTGTGCAGGAATCTTTTAAAGGCCTATTCACCCCCCCTCTAGGCCACATTCAATTGGTATCAGAGCCAAGTTCTCCATCAACGAGACTCACATCTCGGAGAGATCAATGGCCTCTGAGAAGAACAACGATATCCCAAAAACGAACAACAACGATGAGGAGCAAGAAGCCAAAGCCTTCGATGTGCTGAAAGAAAGTCCACATGATGATGATGAAGTGAGACAGCTAAAGGCATTACATTGAAAGAAATTAATGGCACAAAATGGAAAAGAGGAAGAAAAGACGATGGGGAGTGGTCATCACGACTACTCCCGGTATCCTTACAACTACAACCGTCTCAATTCAAACAATCACAATCTTTTGATTCCTATGGGAAGGCCAACACAGTTTGACGGAAGTGAATATACCATGTGGAAGTACAACATGAAGATGCATCTGATATCTCTGAATCCCAGCCTTTGGCATATTGTCTGCACAAGAATAGATATCCCAGACCGTTGCAGTAATCACATCCTCACTGAGTAGAGAAGAATTTACCAAGATCGATGGACTAGAGAATGCAAAAGAAATCTGGGATACACTCAAAACAGCTCATGAAGGAAATAGGTCTGTATGTGAAGCCAAAATTGAGATGCTTGAAGGAGAGTTGGGGAGATTTGCTATTGAAGAAGGCGAATCACCTCAAGACATGTACAATCGGATGAAGGCACTCATTAACAAAATCCGTGCCTATGGAAGTAAGAAATGGACTGATCACGAGGTGGTCAAAAGGATGATAAGAGCCTTCATGCCAAGAAACGTCACACTTTGCTCAATGATCAGAGAGAGCCCCAGTTTTCACAAAATGACTCCCGATGAATTACTAGGGAAGATCATAAATCATGAAATGATGGAGAAAGAAGCCCAATACGTTAAAGACTTAGCCGAACTCACCTCATCCAAAAAGAAAGAAGTTGCTCTCAAAGCAACGTGCAGACCCAAACTCAAAGAAACTTGTGAAGACCAAGACGATGGAGATACAAGCGACGAGAGCACCAATCTTGATGACGAACAAATGGTACTCTTCATCAAAAAGTTCAAACACATGATGAAGAGAAGACACGACAACAATTCACATGAAGGCAAAAGCAAGGATAAAGGAAAATCCAAGGCTCGACGCACTTGCTACAACTGCGGAGAGTATGGTCACTTCATGGTGGACTGTACTTATGAAGAAAACAAAAATAAGAAGGAAACAAGATCTCAAGAAAAGAAAAATTTCAGAAAAAGAAGACAAGTCCATCAAGCTCACATTGAGAAGGAGTGGGACTCAAACGACGAGTCCTCCTCCGATGAAGAAGAAGAGATGGCCACTATTGCAGTCAAGAAAGCAACAATGAGAGCCACACTCTTTCCGAACATGGGAGGACGGGACATGAACAACCACACTTGTCTTATGGCTAAGGAAGGCAAGAAAAAGGTTCGACTTACTCCTCCTGTACTAAATTCCTCCATTGATGACTTTGATAGCTCTAGTGATAATGAAGAAATGTTTAGAGTGCTAAGTAAAATTGCTTTAAAGAAAATGGAAATGTTGTCGAACGAAATCTTTGAAAAGGAGGAACTTGTCAACCGACAAGAAGATATGCTCATCCGTGAGAGGAAGAGATATCAAGAAGTTGAAAAGCTTCTTGAGCTTGAAAGAGAGAAGAATGAGTCACTTGAGTTAGAGCTAGCCTTGAGTAAGGAAACTTACTCAAAGTTAGAAGACTCGCACATTACAATCAAGGAAGAACTTGCTAACTTCTCAAAAGTTAACAAAATCCTTGAGGTGCAAGTTGAGTCGCTCAAACAAAGTGACTCCTCTTCCTCCAAGAGCTCTTCCTCCAAAGACATGAGTTCGACAAAAATAAGATCATGCACTTGCTCTAGTAAGAAGAATGTAATTTCTAATGCTTCAACCTCTCATGACATGTATTCTTCTCAAAACGGCATCTTTGATAAGGAGAAGATCAAATATGCACGAAGTGCATATATGATCACTAGACCTCCCAATGTCAAAGATGGTCTTGGTTTTGACAGGAACAAACACATGTCTACTCCTAATCATGCTAAGAATAGAATCACTTTTGTTAAAGAAAAATCCCATGAATCTGAGTTACAAACACTGTTCCGTACATTGATGCTTCTTATGTTCTCATGAAAAACAAGTATGGAAAGTCATTGCTAAATATACAGGGCCACGCCACAAGAACTTAAAAACTTGTGTGTGGGTGCCCAAGACTCTTGTGACTAACCTGAGAGGACCCAAGCAAGCTTGGGTACCTAAAACCAAGGAATAGTTCTATTTTGCAGGCTTACTCCTCCGGCGGATCTAAGTGGGTGCTAGATAGCGGATGCACAAATCATATGACCGGAGAGAGAGGTATGTTTGTGGAGTACGAGTGCAACAAGGATCCAAGTGAAGGTATATACTTTGGAGACAACTGCCAAGGAAAGGTCCTTGGTAGTGGTAACATTGAAATATCCTCTCAACACACCTTATCTAATGTTTCACACGTAGACTCTCTAGATTATAATCTTTTATCAATATCTCAACTATGCGACAAAGGTTACAACTGTTTATTCACTAATGAGGGTGTGGCCATCTTTAGAAGAAGCGATGGCTCGATTGCATTCAAGGGATTGTTGAAGGGAAAGCTTTATCTTGTTGACTTCAACAAAGATAAAGCCGAACTCAACACTTGCTTGGTTGCTAAGACCAACATGGGATGGCTGTGGCATAGACGGCTAGCCCATGTTGGAATGAGAAATCTGCAGATACTTCTAAAAGGTGGTCACATCCATGGTCTTAAGGATGTGGTTTTTGAAAAAGACAGGTCGTGCAGCGCTTGTCAAGCAGGAAAACAGGTTGGAGCACCACACCCCGCCAAGAATGTGATGACCACCGCTAGACCGCTGGAACTTCTCCACATGGATCTCTTTGGTCCAATTGCGTACATCAGCATCAGCGGTAACAAATACGGTTTAGTAATTGTTGATGATTTTTCAAGATTTACCTGGGTATTTTTCTTGTATGATAAATCAGAAACTCGGGGAATCCTCAAGAAGTTCTTGAAAAGAGCTCAGAATGAATTCACATCAACCGTAAAGAATATCAGAAGTGACAATGGGACAGAATTCAAGAACACCCAAGTTGAAGAATATCTCAATGAAGAAGGTATAAAGCATGAATTCTTGGCACCCTACTCTCCTCAACAGAACGGGGTGGCCGAAAGAAAGAACAGAACATTGATCGAAATGGCGAGAACAATGTTGGATGAATACAAGACGCCAGACCGATTTTGGGCAGAAGCGGTGAACACCGCTTGTCATGCCACAAATCGGTTGTACCTTCATCGACTACTGAAGAAAACTCCATATGAGCTTCTCACGGGTAAAAAGCCTAATGTTTCTTATTTCAAAGTTTTCCTGAACAAGAAACCAAGGGCCTCGAAGTTCGCTTCGAAGTCCGATGAAGGATTCTTGCTCGGATATGAATCGAATGCCTACGCCTATCGTGTCTTCAACAAGGTGTCCGACCTTGTTGAAGTAGCACGTGACGTAGTGTTCGATGAAACTAATGGATCACAAGTGGAGCAAGTCGATAAGTTTATGCTAGATAAGGAGGAAGCTCCATGTGAAGCGCTGAAGAAAATGGCACTTGGTGATATCCTACCACGAGAGGAAACACAAGACGAACTTCAACAAGGAAGCAATGATCAAGGGGGAGCTCCTACATAAGATCAGGTTGAGGAAGTTCAAGAAGATCAAGATGATCATGGAAGCAATAATCTAGGGGGAGACATGACACATGAAGATAATGAAGAACAAGCAACTATACAAATTCCACATCCAAGAGTACATAAGTGTGTGCAAAGAGACCATCCTGTCAACAATATCATTGGAGATATTGCTAAGGGAGTAACTACTAGATCTCAAAATGCAAATTTTTGTGAACACTATTCTTTTGTGTCTTTTCTGGAGCCATACAGGGTAGAAGAAGCCTTAAGGGATCCAGACTGGGTGATTGCAATGCAAGAGGAGCTGAACAACTTCAAAAGAAATGAAGTATGGGAGCTGGTGGAAAGACCAAGGGCGAACATCATTGGAACCAAATGGGTGTTTCGGAACAAGCAAGATGAACATGGAGTAGTGACAAGAAATAAAGCGAGGTTGGTGGCCAAAGGTTACTCTCAGGTGGAAGGTTTGGACTTCGATGAAACTTTCGCTCCTGTAGCTAGACTTGAGTCCATTCGCATTTTATTGGCATATGCTACTCACCATAATTTTAAGTTGTATCAAATGGACGTCAAGAGTGTCTTCCTCAATGGTCCGATAAAGGAGGAAGTCTATGTGGAGCAGCCACCAGGGTTCGAAGATCAGGAGTATCCCAACCATGTCTATAAACTGCGTAAGGCTCTCTATGGCCTCAAACAGGCTCCTCGAGCCTGGTATGAGTGCCTTAGAGATTTTCCGACTCAAAATGGATTCAAAATTGGTAAAGCTGACTATACACTCTTTACTAAACATTTTAATGATCATTTATTCGTATGTCAAATTTATGTTGATGACATTATTTTTGGATCCACTAACAAGTCCTTCAGTGAAGAATTTAGCAAAATAATGACAGACAGGTTCGAGATGTCAATGATGGGTGAATTGAAATTCTTCTTGGGATTTCAAGTGAAGCAACTGAGAGAAGGTACATTTATAAACCAAACTAAATATACACAAGACATTCTCAAGAAATTCAATATGGACAAAGCCAAGCCCATCAAGACACCCATGGATCGACCTCAATGAAGACGGTCCAAATGTGGACCAAAAGGTATATCGGTCCATGATTGGCTCCTTACTTTATTTATGTGCATCTAGGCCAGATATTATGCTTAGTGTTTGCATGTGTGCATGGTTTCAAGCCACACCTAAAGAGTGTCACTTAATTGCTGTAAAAAGAATCCTAAGGTACCTTGTGCACACATCCAACTTGGGCCTTTTGTATCCCAAAGGATCCAAGTTTTACTTGATAGGGTATTCTGACGCCGACTATGCAGGATGCAAAGTCGATAGAAAGAGCACGTCAGGGACTTGTCAATTTCTTGGTAGGTCCCTAGTTTCTTGGTAATCTAAAAAGCAGAACTCCATTGCTCTTTCCACAGCGGAAGCGGAGTATGTTGCAGCCGGTAGTTGTTGTGCGCAACTACTTTGGATGCGACAGACTCTTAGGGACTACGGCTACAATCTAAGTCATATCCCGCTTCTATGCGATAATGAAAGTGCTATAAAAATTGCACACAACCCTGTAGAGCACTCAAGAACTAAGCACATAGATATCCGTCATCACTTTCTTAGAGATCATTCATTAAAAGGTGACATTGCTATTTCACATGTTAGGACTGAAAAACAACTTGCGGATATTTTTACCAAACCATTAGATGAGAAAAGGTTTTGTGAACTAAGAAATGAGCTAAATATTCTTGACTCTCGAAATGTGTCTTGAAACATTGCATACCTGGTTGCAAGTCAAAATGTTCCTTTGTATTGTTAAAAATGCTCCTCTTCTCCTTTTCCACTCAGAAAACTATCTTAATGAAGAAATCTTGTGGATTATGACCATTATTTGATTGCTGATTGCCTACTGGTCGTAATCACCAAGACTATTTGCAAAATTATTGTCCTTGGATCACTATTAATCATCTATATATGTATCAGGTCTGTTGGAAACGTACTAGTCCGATTTTCAACCGGACTAGTCCGGACAGACGACAATTAGGTTAACTCAGGGGTACTGGACTAGTCCGCTACCATGACCGGACTAGTCCGGTCAGTCGCATATAGAAGCAGTTGGCCGGACCAAACGCCTCCCTCTCCACTCATAAGCACTTTGTCTCACCCTCTCTCCTAAACCCTAGCTCCCAAAGTGATTTTCGAGTTGACTCCTCAAACTCGTAGTTTTCTGCGTGAAAAAGCCTCTTCTCGACGAGGGGATCCTACTTTCCGGACTCATCCGGATAAACTCTTGCTCCTTCAACGCGAATCTTCAAATCTTGGTAAATCCCCCCCGCCCTAAAACCAAAATCTCAATTTTTCTAGCTCTAGCTAGTTTCCTTTGATTTCAAAAGGATGTACATTGCATAAATAGTTGTATTCCTACCACTTTCCTGCCCTTGTGTCCTTAGATAGGAGATTTGTTTCAAATGAAACATTCAATTTAGGGTTCTTATGCTAGGCCGGACTAGTTCGGCGCTCAGATGCGGACAAGTCCGGTCCACCGGACTAGTGCGCACTCTGAAACCGGACAAGTCCGGTCTCTGACAGTTGAACCTCTACATTCCCATTTGAAGTCGATAATGCGTCCATTTGCATCTAATCCTTAAACTCCTTATCAGGCATCATGTCTTCGGGCTCAGATGACGGCTCTTTTCACCTTGACGAAGAAGTTCAACGTGAAAGAGTGAGGAGAGCTAAGGAGGGAGTGATGAAGAAGAGACATGATGTCAATGCTCACTCTCCACCCTCCGACGACAATCTACCTAAGAAGAGGAAAGTCATTGTCAAAAGGCCTCAAAGGAAAGATGCTGTTGAGGGCTCGTCAGGGCCAAAAAGAGTTCTCAATAAAGGGAAGGGACTTGCTAGTGGCCCCATTGGGCCTCTGAAAATGAAAAGTCCAGTTCATCGCAACAGGCAGCCTTCAAGTGAGGATTTCACTGGAAAAGGGGGTGAGCTAGCTGATAACTTCAGGAAGATTGAAGTGTATGACCGACCTAAACAATGTTCTGATCCAATGTTCTGGAGCAACTTCCATGCAGACTACTACGAGCATGTGTACATGAAGATGAAGAATCCTGTAGTAGAGAGTCAATGGCTAAATGTTGAATACCTGAAGTCGAAGAGGTATCCTGCATATCGTGAGATGGTGGAGGCCTTAGAGAGGCACGGTCTGACGGACCTGCTATCCTTTGAGTATGACTAGAACAATGAAGTTATTACCCAGTTTTACTCCACTCTCTACTTTGCTCATGGTGATGGAGACAGTCTTACTTGGATGACTCATGGTTCAAAGTATAGTGTCACCTATGATGAATTTGCTAGGATTCTTCACCTCCAACACACTTTGGATCATGAACTGGTCATCCATAATCTGAAACCCCTGGAGAAGGAGGAGCTTGAGTTTCTCTATGACACAAGGATGCCATATGTTCCTCCCACCATCAAATATCTGAAGCCCTTCTTTGTGGTCCTCAATAGAGTCTTGAGAAAGACTATAGCTCCGAAGGATGGAGATGCGGGAACTATACAAGGGACCTTGAGGACTCTCATGAAGGTCATTAGTGGAAGGAGACCATTCAATGTTTTTGAGTATATCTACAACGACATCGTGAACATCTCAATCACCCCCAATAGGTCCTGTGGATATGCACCGTATATCATGTACATGATTGAGAAAGTGATGGGACTCGAGTTCGTCAAGGATGTCAAGCATGCGGGGTTGAAGCCGCAAAAACCCACCGAGTACACTCTCCCCCGGCTCCAACTGCCCCATCCTCTCCACCAGTGGAGAGGAGATCAAAGCAAGCTCATGATATTACTAGATCTGCAGCTGCTCCTCCTAGGTCTCCACCTGCACAAGAATCATCCAGTGGCATCCTCAAGATGCTCTCCTCCATCTTTGCCTGCTACCGCAAGATCGAAGACAGGCAGCGCAAGGAAAAGCTTGCAAGGAAGAAATACCAACAGTATGTCAATGCCAATATCAAGTCTATCTGTGCAAAGCTTGAGATTGAGCCCGTTGGATCACCTCCCGCCTCCGAGGACTCTGAGGAAGATCCTGCTCCCATGGATGCCGAAGTTGGTGAAGATGAAGATCAGACTGAGACTGAAGGAGAAGGCAGCGATGAGTGATTCCCCTCAATTTTTCCCTTTTTGGTGCCTTGATGCCAAAGGGGGAGAGATTGAGATTAGATTTGGACTTGAACTATCTTGTATTAGTTATTAAGATCTTTTGTGATCAAGGACATGTACCTATTTTAAAATCTTGTAATGCACTATTTCTTTTCTTATGTGTGATGCACTATGCTCTAATGCCTACTTATATGTTCACTACTGTTTGTCTTTAATTTAACACATTTTGTTTATCACACACCTGTTAGGCACCCCACCATAAGGTGTGTGCATATGTGAGAAGCTTTTTGTGAATTCCTTATTATTCTCATATGTGCACACCTTATGAAAATCAACTTTTTATTCTCAATTATGATACCTCAAATAGTTGTCATCAATCATAAAAAGGGGGAGATTGTAAGTGCATCTAGGATATCCCTTGTGGGTTTTGGCTAATTGATGACAAGCATATGAGATCCTAACAAAATGATTGCAGGACAACAAAAGTGAACTAGGTCGTGCACACAAAAAGGTGAAAAATAAAGTGCTGCCCTAAAAGGAAGACTTTAGTAGAATTTAGAAGAGAAAAGTAGATGTAAATGTATAGGCTGTGTGTGAGAGACACATCCCAAGAGCTCATGACTTTGCGTAAGGGTAAGGGCTAATAATCAACTAAAATCCACTGAACACCGGACTAGTCCGTTCATGGACCGGACTAGTCCGGTCAGCTTACTGGAAGGCAACCGGACAAGTCCGGTTTTGGACCGGACTAGTCCGCTCATGTTTCTGTTGTCCTCTTTAGAGGACCGCGGACTAGTCCATCCATGCGACAGGACTAGTCCGCTAAACTTTCTGGAACTCCACTTCACATAGCACCAGACAAGTCCGTTTTTGGACCGGACTAGTCCAGTTAACCCACTGGAAGTAGACCGGACAAGTCCGATCATATACCGGACTAGTCCGGTATTCGGTTTTACAACGATAACTTTTTAGAAACTATATAAATGGGTGATCCACAGCCTCCCATAGCAGAAACACGACTCATACTGCTTGAAACAAGAACCCTAGCGCCGCCACCTGTCCCAAGAGCCCAAAAACACATCTCCCCACACATCTAAGGCGCAAAAAGGTGAAGATCAATTGAACACTTGGATTCGGGATTGGGAGATCGTCGTTCTTTCGTTGTGAGCTCTTGGGGTTTGATCTCTCTACACTCATATTCTGCATTGTAATCTTTTTGAGTGTATTTGATCGCTTTCTCATTGTAATTCTTGTGGGAGCCCTCAACGTGTGAGGTTGCCCCACAAACTCGGTGATTACCCGTGCTAGTGGAGTCAAGTTGGCCTTGTGTGGTGACTTGAAGAGGGAAAGGGTTAGAGACCCGGCTCTGTGTGAGCCTCCTCAACGAGGACGTAGATCTCTTGGTGAGATCGAACCTCGGTAAAATTTGTGTCTCGCATGCCTCCATGTTTTTGTTGATTATAACATCTAGTTGCTAAACTTCATAATTTGAGTTGCTAAGTCTCATTCACGGGCATAATCACACCTCACATTGTAAAATCAAAATAGAATAATTGTTGTTCTTATTTCCGCTGCTAAACAAGTTAATTCTTCTGCACAACACTGATACAATCTACACAATTCAGCACACCGGACTAGTCCGCCAACACAACCGGACTAGTCCGGTCAATCAAGTTTCTGATAATTCTATTAAGTGTGCAGGAATCTTTTAAAGGCCTATTCACCCCCCTCTAGGCCACATTCACTCAGTGGCAGCGCCCTCCACCGAGGGTCGGTGGAACTGGGTTCTCGGCCACCTTTCGGCCCATTTTCCAACCACCTGAACTCATTTGTGGGGTCGCCTGCCGCCGGCGATGGCCGGAAATGGGTGTGTGACGGTGGCAGTCCTGATTAGGCTCCATTCTTCACTAAAGCGTCAGGTTTTTTACTCTAGAGCATCAGGGAATCACGAGGAAGCTGGAAATGGCAGCCAACACCGGTGAAACGGCCGGCAACACCGAGCTCCATGGTGAATGGAAGCCGTTTTCCATGGCGGCCAAAAAAACAGCCCTCTTCGAGCCAATTCTCAATGATTTTTCCTCGGTTTTTCTTCAAGGAGCGGAGCTAGGGGATGTACAATCTACTTGAAAATGAGCTCGGGCTTTGATTGTACATGTAAACCAAATTTTGTTCTCAACCGAGCTCGGGTGTTTTGTACTAGTGTTCGAGAAATTGTAAAATTCGAGCTACACGATGATCATTTACTAAACGCAGGGCAGCTACATGATCTAGGGAGGCTAACGCACCTTTCTTCTGTAGGAAGGTGGAGGTGAAAGTGACCGTGGTGTTCTGTCCACTGTGAACCAAAGCGAGCTCTGCCGTTATGCCTCGGTAACTCGTCGGCGTTCGTTGAATTGTGAGCAACAGGAGCTAAGAAACTTTGGTGCCGTGAGGGGAGCAGATAGAGCACATCTGGGTGTTTCTTCTTTCTGTGTGGAACTTGAGCAACTGATGATCAACCGGCTGTGGCGAGAAAAACAGAGAGAAACACGGGCGCCGGCTGTTCTTCGCGGAAGAGAGGGCCGAGAGCGAGTAGGCGCGCGAGGGAAGTGAAGAAATCGACTTGGGCTGCTCAAGGGGTGATAAGGGCGCCGAGCGGCAGCTCCAGCGTGCGCGAGCGAAGCAGGAAATAGCGCCGGGTTTTGCTCGGTGGTGCTCGCTGCCTCAGCCCGAGAAACAGAGCAACTGCGTTCGGGAGCAAGTCATTTGCTCACTGACATTTGGGTCCCAATTGATATTTTTGTCTTAAAAACTTAATTTCCTACTGCTCCAAATATTAGGGACCCCCATACCCTTTGCAATATGATCAATTCACCAAATGCCCATTTGGATTTGAATACTTCAATCCATGATTTGATTTGGATGAATTCATAGCAAATGTGAAGCTGAAATTCAAATTTCATTTGAATTTAGCCAAAATAGCTAATGTCAAGATTAACTCCAAATGGAGTTAAAATTGGTTTGTGAGCTCATAAAAATGTGTTGAGTGTGAAAATGGATCCCACTTTTGAATTCATGGGATGAAAGTAGTTTGAATTTGAATTTAAGTTCAAACTAGCCTTTTAATAATTATACCCAAAAGTACATCAAAAGGATTCAGATTTGGGTGAAATTTGGCATGAACATTCCTAACAAAGTTTAGGAGTTAATCATATGCTCAGCCCCTATATAATGCTTGTGGGAAATACCATTTTGGCATTTGGTGAGTTTATCTTCTAATTATCTATTGATTGTGGTTAGTTGCTCTTCAAATGTGTTCATGTGATTACCACAAATGAGGTGAGGTGTGGGTGTAATGAACACTTTTAGCAAGTGAAAAACTTGGGCCTTTTACATCCAATGCCTCTGAAATTTTTACTGGAGTTCAAGTATATTTGGAAGAATGTCCTGCCCAAAATTGGGAATTTTCCAAATAACAGAACTCCTGGAATTAATTCTCTAAATTTTTTTAACTAAATTAATGAGCCAAATCCAGGGATTTCCATAAACATTGGGATGCACCCCTAGATATTACTCACTGAGAGGAATCCATTGAAATTTATTTGACAATTTTTGGAGGTTCCTACAGAAAGTTATGAACTTGCAAAGTTTGATGAAAAACTGGACAGAAAATGGAAAAGTTTAAATTGCTGACAGTGGGGCCCACCCCTTTCTTCAATCTCGCGCGTGGGCAGACCGAGCGGCGGCGCGGTGGCGTGCGCCGGTGAGGATTTCCGGACCAAGGCTCCCAGCCTCCCCTAGGGCTGATTCTCACCGCCTCTTACTTTAGGACCACGGGGAACTCATAATTGGGGTCGGCAGCGGCCACCGGCCACCTGAAATATCTCGGCGACGAGCAGCGGCGGCGGCACAACATTGGCGGCGTCAAACTCGCTCTACAAGGGCTCAAAAGCTTCAGTTCTTCTTCCTAAAGCACCGTGGTGGAACCCTAATCACCGATGTGCATTCAAATCAGCTCCAAACGGGCTGCAAGTTTGAGTTCATCGGTGACCTAGGTTAAAATCCGACGGCGGCTCAAAATTTTTGAAGAACAGAGCCTAAACTCAACAGTTTTCAATGATTTTTGATCCTAGATGGGCGTGGGGAAGTCTAGAACGTGTGTGTAACTCGGCACAAGCTGCGGTGGACTGATCACCACGAATTTTGGACTTCCGGGTGCCTCGGTTCTATGGACGCCTAAGTGGTAAAAAGCAAAATTCGTTCTCAGTATTGCACGAGAGGAGGGGAGGTTTGCACCGTGAGTTCGAGCAGCGTAAGACGGTTTTTTTTCTGTAGAAAGTTTGCCACAAGATGGCTCGTAGCGTTCTGGTGCCGGGGAACATAGGGAGCAACCGACGGCGGCAAGAAGTGAGGGCTGAGCAGGGAGTTGTCGGGGATGAGTGAGGGCCGGTTCACGTGGGCAGGAGCGTGCTGATCACTTCACTCGGCATCCTCAGCTGCAGAGCAAGATCTGGCGCGCGCGGGATTCGGTTGGGCGCCGACGCCGGGAGGTGTCGCGCTCTCGGTGAAGAGAAACAAAGCACGTCGAAAACTTCAATTGTGTCACTGTCCAGTGGGGTTCACGGCTCCTCTCCCTCTTATCCTCCCAATTCGATTTAAAATAGCAAAAGTGCCCCAAAGATGATAAAAATTGGTAGAGGAGCTAAAAATAATATGAGGAACACAATGGTGCACTCAAATTTGGATTTTGGTGAAGTTGGAATTTGAAACCGAAATTTAAATTCAAATTCAAATTGCCTTCCGTTTTAGTTTCCAACAAACATAAAATCCTTTCCAAATGATCTGAAAATTTGCCGGGCTACCATTGGATGTATGGAGAACCAAATTGTAGATTTAGATCTCCGTGTTCGGAAATTTTGCAAGTTTGATTTAGCACTTGGAGCTCACACCTTTATAATCAAAAGTTTAAACTCCCTCTCATTTTCCTCGGTGTGATTGGCAGCTCCACTTGCTAGTATTTTGGGATTTCACATCCCTCCCACCTTAAAAAGAGTCTAGTCCCAAGATTCCAAAAGAAGAGACAAAGCGGTAGAGAAAGAATTACCGGATATGAGCGGACAGCAAGTCCGGATAGTTCTAACGGAGGTATTCTTCCTCCGCGGTATGGTTGCTCCATAACACCTTATAGAATAGGAGCGTTCGATTCCTTGTTGACGGAGACTTTTCATCAATAATCTGGATTGGATGCTCGGTATAGGAGAGATCCAGTTGCAATGTCTTGAGATCTTCAGTGTGGACAGCAATGGTATTCTTGAAACATTTCCGAAGTTGGGACACGTGAAATATGTCATGCACACCGGCGAGGTTTGTTTGTAGCTCAAGCCGGTAGGCTACGGGTCCACGTTTCTCTGTGATAGCAAATGGACCGATAAATTGGGAGCGAGCTTTCCTTTTACACCGAATCGGTGAACTCCCTTCATTGGAGATACATAGAGATATACGTGCTCTCCGACATTGAAGTTCAGTGGTCGACGTCGCTGGTCTGCATAGCTCTTCTGTCGAGATTGAGCAGCCTTTAGATTCGCTTGTATGACCAAAACTCATTCTTCACCGTCATTGACAAGGTCAATCCCGAATGTCACCCTTTCATCGGATTCACACCAGTTCAGCGGTGTGCGACATCTCCGGCCGTAGAGCGCCTAATATGGTGCATCTTGATACTCGTCTGATAACTGTTGTTGTATGAGAATTCAGCCAACGGTAAATAAGCATCCGAATTTTTACCGTGGTGTATGGCACACGCTCTCAACATATCCTCGAAGACTTGATTCACCCTCTCAGTTTGTCCATCGTTTTGAGGGTGATATGTGGAGCTTCTAAGCAATTTTGTTCCCAAAGATGCGTGCAACTGTTCCCAGAAATGAGGAACAAACAGTGCACCTCGATCTGAAACTATTGTTCTTGGAACTCCATGCAGGCATAAAATCTGTGCAATGTATAACTCCGCATATTTCTTGGCACTGACCCACATTTACCGGTATGAAGTGTGCTGATTTGATTAATCGGTCAACGATCACCCAAACCGAATCATGCTTCTGAGATGTGAGAGGTGACCCGACAATGAAATCCATACTCACATCTTCCCACTTCCATGCTGTAATACTAAGTGGCTGCAGCAATCCAGGTTTCTTCATGTGATCGGCTTTCACCCTCCGACACGTATCGCACTCGGATACGTATTTAGCTATTTCCCGCTTCATCCGTGTCCACCAAAACTTGTTTCTCAAATCTTAGTACATCTTGTTTCTGCCCGGATGAATGGGAAATTTGGATAAATGTGCTTTGTCTAATATTTTCTTATGAAGCTTCATGTCCCGCGGTACGACTATAAGGTTCTTGAACCATAACGTGCCGTTCTCATCTTTCCGGAAGTGCTTTACCTCTCCTTTGTCTACTCTCTTCCGGATTTGTGCCATGCCCTTATCTTTCTCTTGAGCCTCTACAATTTCATCTTGAATTGTAGGAACGAGGGCCAGATTAAACAATGACCCATAAGGAACCAAGCGCAGGCTCGGTTCTTCTTCTTCCATGGCAGCCATGGTTAGGTTATGAACATGTGCTTTACGACTAAGTACGTTGGCAACCACATTCGCTTTTCCAGGATGATAATGAATCTCTATTTCATAATCCTTAATTAATTCTAACCATCTTCGCTGCCTCATTTAATTCCTTTTGTGTGAAGATGTACTTTAAACTCTTGTGGTCGGGGTAGAGCTGGACAAAGTTTCCAAGTAAATAGTGCCTCCACATTTTTATAGCTAGGACAACAGCAGTTAGCTCGAGGTCATGTGTCGGATAATTGTTCTCATGATTCCGAAGCTACCGGGATCCATATGTGACCACTCGCCCTTCTTGCATAAGCACACAGCCAAGACCGATGCCGGATGCATCGCAATAAACATCAAAAGCCTTAGCCGTATCGGGCTGCGCCAACACTAGGGCTGTTGTGAGGTGCTTTACCAATGCTTTGAACGCCTCCTCACATGCTTCACTCTACACAAATTTCTTGCCTTTCTTCAGAAGTTCCGTCATCGGTTTAGAAATTTTGGAAAAATTCGGAATGAATCTCCGGTAGTAACCCGCTAAATCGAGGAAGGTATTCATGGACTGATTTTGGCGAACTCCAATTCAGCACTTGAACAATCTTGCTCGGATCAACTGCAATACCCTCCGCAGAGATAGTGTGCCCATGAAATGGCACTTGGTTGATCCAAAACTCACATTTGCTGAATTTTGCATATAGCTTGTGATCCCGTAGGCGTTGGAGCACAATATGCAGATGTTCGGCGTGCTCTTCCTCCGATTTAGAAGATACCAAGATATCATTGATGAAGACCACGACAGACTTGTCTAACTCCGGCATAAAGACTGAATTCATCAGGTACATAAAATGAGCCGGAGCATTGGTGAGTCCGAATGACATGACGAGATACTCATATAGCCCGTATCTCGTTGAGAATGTATAAAAGCCCAAGAATGGACTTGCAAAAATGTTCATTACATCACCACAACAAAGCTCATTTGGTGGGTAGCTCATGAACATTTGTGAAGAGCACATAAAGACAATTAAGAGGGTGATTAAAAGGGAAACCCATAACTCCAAAAAGTAGGATTTCATACACATAAACATGAGAGGCTGAGCTCACCCATAGACCTTAAATATTCTTGGAAAGGCTTAGGCCAAGTTTCATGTAAATCCAAGCCTTTTTGAGGCACTTTTGGAGACATTTGAAAAAGGGGCTATTTGAATGCAAATTCAAATTTCAGCTAGTTTTCATCACTTGAATCCAAAAGTTGACTTCATATTCAAACTTAGCACATTTTTCTGAGTTAGTCCACCAATTTTCATCCTCATTGGAGTTTATCTTGTCGGGAGCTATATTTGGATCACTTCAAACTGAATTTGAATTTTCTAATTCAAATGTGAACCAAGTTTAGCCAAACCAATTTCAATTTGGTGTATTCAAATTTACTAACTGACTTGGTGGCTAAGCTTACCATTTAAGTGTGAGTAGATGGAATATTTGCAGCAGGAATTGGAGAAGAATTAGAGGGGAGAGCTGGGACCCCACTGGTCAGTGACTGCACTCAGAGGGAAACCGATTCAAACCGAGCAACGCAGCGTAGGCGAACGACACCGGCTTGCAGAGGCCGCCAGCTTGCTCGGTAGTTCCACCTCACGGTGAAAATTTTTGGCTCAAAGTCCAGCACACCGAGCTGCTTCACCCTTCTCTCCGTTCCCGAGCAAAAACGAGCACGTCCCGAGCTGTTCTCCAGTTTCCGTGCAAGAACTCGTCGCCGCTCCCTCTGATCACTGGTGGCTGGCCCATCCCGACTGTTTCACGCACTGCCACCAGAGAAGAAAAGGTGTGCTTGCTTGTGCTGAAGCTGTAGGAGGAAGCCATGCTCCATTTCATGCGGTGTAGAGCAAGAATTTCTAGTTTTCTTCCTCAGAGTGTGTTAGGGTTAGAATCCGGTCAACAGCGAAATTCGTTGCACAGAGGCAACCACCAGTCGAGCTGAAGCTCACACACGCTCTAGAACACCTAGCACACCTCCTCGATCAAGTAGAAACCAGTTCCATGCACTAGGACCCCAGTTCTGCAAGAATTTCGGGCCCGCGGCCGAAAACAGGGCACCTTGCCGGTGAGGTCCTAGTTGCGGCCATATTCACGAGGATCGGTGCGCATCTTCGTGATCAGCAAACCCCAGCGGAGCTCTCCGAGCAAACCGCGTCGAAAAAGGTGGAGATAACACCGAGTTCAACGTTGCCGATGAGCTCCCGGCCACTGTCACCGTCAGGAGCACTGTTCCGCCAATCGCCGAGCTCCTGTGAGTGCACCAACGTGTTCCTCGGGTAAAGAGGTGCACAGGCGGCGAGTTTCGTAGAAGGTCTGGCAGTAGAATGACCGGCAGCGAGCTCTCCGGCGAGGCACCGCCGCGGTTATCGCGGGTGGCGCAAGGTAGACGAAAGGGGGGCGGGCCCCGCGTGGTAGTGAGGGGAAAATGGGCCCGAGATCCGCTGTGGCGCCGGATTCGCGTGCGGCTACGCGGGAAATTAAGCGGACCCACATGTGGCTTTGTTGTAGTGCTGACACGTAGCCCTGGGACCCATCAGCCGGTTTAAACATTTCTTTGAATTTCAGAATTTGGTTCAAACATCAACTAGCTATAACTTTTGCTAGGAAGCTCCGAATTTAGTGAACCAAATTTTGTTGGATTCAGCTCTTCGAGTACTATCCAGCAAAACAAGTTTCAGCTCATGAAACTTATTATTTTTCCAGAATTAATTCCCTAAAATTTAAACTGTTGGGATGGAAAATTCCGAAATTTGGCTGGGATGTTCATTTGAAAATCCTTGAGTCATAGGAAAAAATTCAGATTCATCCAAGTTCATTTATTTCTTCTAATGGTGCGATTATTACATAGAAAACACAACTGAATATGTACAAAGTAGTACAAACCTTCAGTTTACAACTAAGTATAGAGTTTACAACAGCAGAAGTTAAATTTTTACAACTCACGCCCACCTAACTAGCAAAAGTCGGTTGTCCAGCCCTATGGACAACCCACACTAGCTCCACTCCGCAGCTCAGTGTGGCGTGTAGGGCTCCCACTCAGCCGTGGTCCCCGACGGAGGGTAGCCCTCGCCGGTGGACTCGTACCCAAAGTCCGTGGGGTAATCCTCACCTGCAAACACTCATAGCAGCAACCGTGAGCGCGATGGCTCAGCAAGGCTTAACCGACTCACCTACACATAAAACTCTATATGCAGGTCATAACAAACATAGGATGGCACATTGCAGCAAAGGACACACCTACAAGTTCATCCTTAATTCATCTTTTAGCCACAAGTAACAGTTCATGAAATCTGAAATTAGGTGAGCATTATTTTGTGGCACACATGTAGCAATACAAGTTAATCATAACAGCAGTATTGAATCACATCATTTCATATATTAACCTACGTCATGACTCAGTGAACAAGCGGTACTCCTAACTGCGAGGGACGGCGAATCGACTTGATATACACCTGCAGGGATACCCGAATAGCACGTCACGTACGCCCACATGCGGAGCTGCACACAGCACGCTCACCCCGTGTTGTACGGGACAACCTTTCACCCAACAGCCCAAACGTCGAAACGGTCGCACCGAAACGAGCAGGAGGTTCCCTACACGGAGCATCTCTATGCGCGTTAGCAGATTTCCATCTGGCTGCCCTCAACCTACACCTATAAATCGGTGTGCTATGCCTCGATGCCCGTTGGTTTAGGTTACATCAGTTTATCGGGGCCCATATATCCAATATGCCTTCGGTACGTTCAAAACTTGTTTAACGGGGCCGCACACGGATCGGTCCTCAATCGACACGGGCAGGGCTGCGGCCACAAGACTTCCTCTTGCTGCGCCCTAGCCCCTGCCTAGTCTCATTTTCTTACTAAAGTGATCTCACATCACTCGAACCTATCCCGTGTGTCCCGACACCTATACTCGCGAGTAGATTCCAACTACTCGACTTGTACCGAAGTTCTATGAACATTAAGCACAACTTGACTACTCGAGGACTTAGACACTACCCTCATTCTTGTAGGAATAATCTGGTTACGAACTTGGGGTTTCATCCATCCTACACCTAATGCACATACATACCTCATGCTAAGTATACATAAAGCAAAACTTTGTAAAAACTTGTTAATGCAAACTGGGGCTTGCCTTGTTGCTGTGGGTCAGTGGTTAGGGTCTCATCTGGAAGTAGGAAGTCCAACACTTCCGGGGTCTCCTCGCCTTCAGCGACTACACGTAAGCAAATTAACGATATGTCAATTTAAATGCAATGTTTGGAACTGAATATGTAAATACCATAACTCTAGCTAGCCTCCACTTTGGCTCTGAAATTTTTATGGTGGCTTGGTAGGATCCTAACCAGAGACTTGACCAAGTTTCATCTGAAACAAAGTTAATTTGGGCTCTGTACAAATAAAAGTATATTTGGTCATTACTAGAGCTTTTATGGATTTCCAGGGATTTCATGGCTCAAACCATTACTTTCTGGAACTAGAGTTTGAGATGGTTCTAATGGAATTGGTTTCATGTCATTTGAAGAATCCTAGAGGAAGTTATGCCCTAAACAAGATTTGAGAAAATCTGAAAAATGTTTCTGTATATTTTTCCATTTTCCCAGGGCAGTTCACTAGATGTTGTCCTTATGATGTGTGCTGTCGGGTGTCGCATCGTGCGGCACCACCCTCTGAGATCCTGGGCGAGCGGATTCCGGTCCGTCACAGAATGCCGTCTTTGGTATGTCTTTTGCCTGGATTTTGATCTAATGATATCCATACCGAAGATCCATCTTCGAGAAAACCTTAGAACCCACTAATTGATCGAAAAGCATATCGATATGTGGTAGTGGATACTTGTTCCTGATAGTTACAGCATTTAGCGGACGATAGTCCACACATAGCCTTAGAGTCTCGTCCTTTTCCTTGATGAACAGCGCGGAGCATCCCCACGGTGATGAGCTGGGTCGAATGAAGCCTTTGCATAACAAATCATTCAGCTGCTCTTTAAGATCTGCGATTTCCTTTGGTGCCATTTTATACGGCCTCCGAGAGATGGGTGTGGTTCCTGGTGCTAGTTCAATCTTGAACTCCACCTCACGTTCGGGGGGCATGCCCGGTAGATCATCGGGAAACACGTCCGGATATTCCCGGACCACTGGAATGTCCTCAAGTTTATTAGCTTCTACATTGTATACAGCGGTAACTTCCGGTGCAACATTTCTCAGAATTAGTGTATGTTCACCGTGCCTCTTTGAATTCAGCTGCACCGTTCGTGAACTAATCTCAAAGATAGATTGGTGATGTGTCAACCAAGCCATTCCCAAGATCTCAATCTTCGGGCCTTTTAGGAAAATGAGAGTAGTAGGATATATCCGCTTATCCAAACATATAGATGCTCGAGCAACAATCCTGCCCGCTGTCCTACAACCTCCCGGTGAATTAATATGATACGATGCGGCAAAGGTGGTTGATGCTATTTGGTGCTTGACCACATAATCTTTGCTGCTAAAATCATGTGTGGCACCCAAGTCGAACAACACGAACGTGGGCTGATCACGTAGGCTGAACATACCCACAAACACGGGTTCTCCCACGGGAACATCTTCAACTGCCATATAGTTTATGCTTCCCACTTTCAGTTCTGTCCTCCTTGGCTGACAACGGAATTTCTTTGCAGCTTGAGATGACATGTTACTGCTTCTCTCTTTGGTAACATGGCACTCCTGAGTGATATGCCCCACATCGTTATTAGCATGATACGATGCGAGCTCAGGATCTTCACAATATGGTAGTAGTTGATATACTAGTGCACTTTGCTGAGGTGGGGGTGCACAAATACTCATTTGCTGCTGCTGCAGCAGTATGAACATCCATGGTTGGGTATTCGATGGAGTCGGATTTGCAGTCATCCGTCAAAGAACTGAATTTCCACCCCGAACGGAAAGCAATGATTCCAGAGAAGTTATGATTGATATACAGAAAATTCCAGAGAGCATTTTTGGTCTGCCCTGTTTTTGGACAGTTAACACTCATCTGAGATTTTCAGCTCTTTGGAGGGAGAATCTGTTCTGGAGTTCTACAGAAAAATTGTAGAAGACTTAAAAAATTTCCAGAATTGTATCACACAACTCCATTGGTTCAACCAATCGAAAGTTATGTCCTGTTCAATTTCAGCAAAAATTCTGCCGAAAACAGGGAAGATTGTTTCTAAGTCTTTTAGAATGAATCCATACCCCCAATTGACTCTTAGTTCAATATAGGAGTTCATTAACCCTAATGGAAGCCTATACTCCAATTTTACTCTTTTCTTTGAAAACATCCTTTTTCATGCAGTTAAGAATATATCACGATACTACGTTTCCTCACCAAATCAAAAATCCTAATCAGCTTTACACCGGCATATACGTCTCAAGTGGTGGCACTTAAATGGTCACTCACAAATGTTTTCTAAATGAAATGTTCTAACATGGTCAAGTACCTGCATAAAACCACTCAATAGTGAAGCACACAAAGGTTTGTCATTTCAGTCAGGTCCATATCATAGTAAAATCATACGCCCCGTATTATTACCATACGGGTCATCCTTGAGTCAGGCCACGTCTCAAGGTACATTGTCGGGTTATACACCACCTGACAGAGGACTCCACACCTTTGCAATTAAGCACACTGGTGGAACAGCGCTTTTGTATGCCTCATAGGACATGAAGAGTCCTAGAGGACGTACTTCGTGTTACAAACCACACGATGGGGTCTCCTCCTCTTGCCCCTGGGTTTGCGCCCGCGAGGTTCTTTTTTTTCGGAGGGGGATTGGCGCCCTTCGCGACCTGGGCTCAAGGGGGCAGATGAACATGAGGATTTACATGGTTCGGGCCAACGGAGCGTAATACCCTACGTCCACAGGTGTGCTTGTTCTATAGCTTGAGTGTGAGCGCTTGTGCGTAGTGTGATCATGAGTGTGGGGAAATAATAACCCTTTGCAGGGAGGTCACCCCGGTCCTTTTATAGTTCAAGGCTGGGGTGGTTACAATGAGGCTTGGGGTCCGACAGGTGGCCACAAAGTTCTGAGTGTCCTATACACGATCTAGGGCTTCCTCCTCTGAGTAGAGTCGCCTGTCGATCAGGGGAGTTAAGTCCCTCCGTCGGGCGCGCTGGGCGCCCTTGACCGTGCGTCAGGTGATGATGAAGATGCCATCTTGTCGCCTCGTCTCCTCGCCCTGCTTGAGCGGCTGCGTGCTGTTGGACGGCGCTGTTCCGCTGACATGCCTCGCCGTCCTGTCTTGTCACCGTTACGGCGAATGGGCAAAAGAAGGAGGCGTGTGCTGCACACCATGCTTCCGGGGGAAAGCGCGAGCCTTGAATGTGGAGCCTGACAGCGCACTTCCCCTTTGACTTCATCAACCCATGGCCCATGAGGGATCATGGGACGCGTGGTGGCTCTAGAGCTCTCATCGATGGGCTTGGTGTCTGGGGACATGTGGCGGCTCCGGACCTTACCTCAGCAGGGAGGCCCGGACCGAAGCCCAGGGCACGTGTCAGCACCGGAGCTGTCCTTAGCGGGGAGGCGGCTCGGAGCCAAAGGACACGTGGCAGCTCCATACCTCACCTCAGCGGGGAGGCTCAGGCCGGAGCCTGGGACACGTTCCAGACCCGGAGCTCGGGCGCACGCGGTAGTCCCAGGGTTGACAATGGGGACCAAGGTACGTGGCTTTTGTTGGGGCCCGCCTCAGTATGGAGGCGGGGCCCAGGCTATCTTTTACCCACTACGCTGGGGTACCTGGTCTGCAGAGTACCAACAGTGGCCCCCGGGCCCATCTCAGGGGAGGCATTGAGCCAGCAGGTGGGACCCCCATATTTCCCGCATGGTGGTTTTAAGCCTGTGCTCTGGAAACCGAAGTGGTGGCGAGACTTTCACGTAGTGGACGAGTAGACGTTCCTAGAGATGAAAAGGCTGCACAACCTCGGTGTAGTGGGCGCTTTCAATCAAAGCAACTGTGCATCATCGCGTTTACACCTGACTTGATAGGTCACCATGATGCACCCGAGGGGTTGCCTCGGTGTAATTACTGCAACTGCCCATGAGTCACAGGAATACTGTGCCGCTTCCCTCGGGAACTGCAGGATGTTCCTGAGGTTGTACCCGCCTGTCCCGCCAGTGCCTGACCAGTGGACCTGGGTCCTACTTGTCACTGGCAAGGGTGAATGCTAAGGCGACGTGCTCGAGGAGTTGCCTCGGTGGACTTATACGGCAACCAACTTGGTTGGTCACTACAACTCCACCACACCTTTTTTCTCGGGGACCACAGGACATCCCCAACATGTTACTCACCTGGCCCCCAGTGTCTGACGTGTGTACCTGGGTCCTACACATCGAAAGGGGGAGGTGAGTGTTGAGGCAGCGTGCCCGAGGGGCGCCTCGGGTCACTTACTACGGCAACCAATGACTTGGGCGCACCGCTTTCCTTGGGAACATCCGGACGTTCTGGAGATGTTATCCCCTCGGCCCCCAATGTCTAACTGGGTGGATTTGGATCCTATCCATCGTTGGGGGAGGTGAATAACCAGTGGCGCGCAGAGGTGAAGCCCAATCGCCACGCCTTTTGCCCTGCCAGAGGTCATGGCTGAGTATAAAAGGAGGCCTTCTGATGCTGGATGGCACCCTCACTCACCATGTCGCCTTTACTCTCCTCTTGAATGCTGGAAGTCTCTGCTTCCCAGCACTCTCGCCCTCCTGGCACCCTCACACTAGTCCCCGTCTTCATCCACTTTTGTGAGATGTTTGTGTGTGTGCGGCCTTCGATGAGGTTCTCTTGTATATCCCTCCCCTTGACGGCCTCAGATGCACATGCCATTCTGACAAGCGCCGGTGGCAGGGGAGGCCATCGGGGATAGTATCCTCGACTCGCAGTGAGTCCCTGTGCCAGTGTCATGTGGGACATGTCCTCTAGGCGCCTCGCCAAAGGAGGACTTCCTGCCCATACCGGAGGAAGGCTAAGTCCTGAGTGATCTGGCCTTCCTCCTAGTACTGTTGTGGACAACAAAACCTGCCATTGGTTGCGTTTTGGCCTACATGACACTGGAGATCTTCGTTGCCTCGGTCCAGCATGCATTGATGTCGTCCTCGGTCTTATAGCAGGTGACCGTCTCACTGCACAGAGATTGGCTCGGGAGACAACCAAGCAGGCCACGAAGTAGGAGATTACTTGACTTGTAGCTGCTGAGTTCCTTAGGTGTTTTGTATCCCCTTTTGTACGCCAGAATTGTAACAGCCCTAACTTTTGTAAAGTTGTACTTCACTTTATGAAGCAAAGTTAATGAGAAGAAATGGGGCACTATGTGTCACATGAAATAATGAACCCAAAAATGGACGTGTGAGGGAGTTAAAAGT
Organism: Neostapfia colusana; assembly: GCA_030760725.1. Classification (NCBI taxonomy): domain Eukaryota; kingdom Viridiplantae; phylum Streptophyta; class Magnoliopsida; order Poales; family Poaceae; genus Neostapfia; species Neostapfia colusana. The sequence goes on along the minus strand of JASWHV010000006.1, from coordinate 22,029,048 downwards.
TTTCTTCAACTCATGATTAGCACATGTTAACATGAGTAGGGAACTTCACTCCCTAATTTTATATTCATGTCAACCCACACTACGAAGAGGATGGGGGCAATTTAAACACAATTTGAATTCTTTTGAAAGGATTCATGTTCAGATTGTCTAAATGCATCCGAGTGAATTCACAATGCATTCCCCATGTATCAATGAGCTCATAATTCAAATTTGGATATTTTGGAGCTCGTCTACCATTTATTCAAAGGGAGATTTGAGAGCACCTTCAAATTCAAATTTGAATTCTGAACCAAACATGCTCAATTTCAAAATCTGATTTCAGATTCAAATTCCTTACATTTTGTTTGGTCTACCATCCAATTTTGGTGGAATTCGGACAAAGGCGGTGCGGGAATTTTAAAGCACAGAGGGGAGATAAATTGTGGGGCTATGGACCCCAGTATTCAGTGGCACAACAATTTCAACCGCCACTGTTTTTATCCCGGTGCAACGCGCGCGCAACAGCTCCTGGCAGCCGACCTCACCCGATATTCTCCGGTGCCACCTCCTGTTTCCCGGTCGTGCGCTCGGCCTAATCTTCCACACACCGAGTGCACCGAAGCCCTTTTGCTTTCTGCCACTTGCTCTCGCCCTCGGTGGCTTGCTCCCGCGAAGAACACAGCCGCAAGCCCTCTGTTCTCTCCCGATCACGCCATAGCAACTCTGCTCAGATGATCGAGCTCCCCACAGCAAAAAGCATCACCAACTCGTACTTTAGCGGCTATAAGTGCCAACTCCCAGTTCTCCCCGCTCCTTTGCGCACGTGAGTTTGAAGTTTCTGCAGCGCCGTGTTGAACACCGGAGAAAAGGCCTACGGCTACCATGGACAGCTCACACCGCGCAAGCTCACGCTCAAGCGAGCCACTCCATCTGTGCACTGGCGATCCTAGCTGTTCATCCCCGAAGCTCAGCCCTAGCCGTGGCTTGTCATGCGAGAATTTGGCAATCTTCTCCCGAGCGGCGCAACTCGACCCCTAGGTAGGGAATTGCGAAATTCATCATCAATTCATGTTGTTAGTGATTTGAACTTTGAACATAAGTTCTTAACTAGATAGAGCACCTCCTCCCTCAATTCTAGGCCAAGAAATTAGGTGTAGCGTGGTGCCGACGTATTTGGAGAGCTCCCCGACTCGTTTAGCCTCCATGTCTAGCTTCTGCACAGTCCACTGGTGCTTTAGAGCCCAAAAACCCAGCGTTTGAGGTTGAAATGAACGGTCCCGACCTTGCTGGAAACCTAACTTGCGCTGTCACCGTCGCACGCGGGTTTCCGGGAATTGCCGGCCACCGGCGACCATCCAAACGAGTTCAGCGTCTCCATTTAGGGGGGGGGGGGGCGGTGAGATTTGGCTCGGGAGGCGGCCGGGAAGGCCCTTCCGGCGATCCTCACCGGAGGGCGCCGCCGCTGTGTTCTGTTTGGCGCGAGGAAGAAGAAACACTGTCGTGTGGGGCCCGCCGGCAGTGTTTAAACTTTTTCAGAATTTCCAGATTTCAGTTCAAACTTTGAACAGCCACAACTTTGTGTAGGAGTGTCCAAAAATTCCCAAATAAATTTTGCTGGATTCCTCTCAGATAGTACTATCCAGGGGTGTATCCCCATGTTTATGAAAATCCATGGATTTGGCTCATTAATTCATATAAGGAAACATATTATAGGATTTATTCCAGGAGTTATGTGTATTGGAAAATTCCTAAATTTCTGCAGGACATCCTTCCAAATATATTTGAACTCCAGTAAAAATTTCAGAGCATTGGACCTCATTTGGTTGGTCAAATTATGTGTTAATTCCATATGGCTCTGAAAAATAGGAAAATAAACAGAGCCCGTTTTCAGTTTTTCCCCAATCCTTGTAAAATCCATCTCTCCATGTAGGAAACTCCAAAAATGGTAAAACCAATTCCTATGGACTCAGGAAATTTTGTACTTCACAAAAAGTGTACTTTTCAGCATAGAAAAGCTCAAGAACTAGGAGGTAAAGGCAGATTAGCTAAAACCACATAAGGAATTATTGTGATCACATGGAGCCATTTCATGAGCTCATGTGCACACTGCCTACATACCTTTCCTTGAAGCCATGGTTAAATTTCAGCTTCATTAGACCCCTGGATCTCGAGCTACCATTGTTTGGATCTAAGGTTCATATGAGGACTTAATCACGTGGTAATTAATTTTACCTCCCTTTTCACCTAGCATTCTTCCTCTCTAAGGTGATAGATCCAACAACAGAAACCTTGCTGTTTTCATCCCCTTTTAGTCATAGTTAACTTGTGCAACCACATTAAATCACTTTCTAAGTTGCTTTTGAAATATATGTGCATTGCATCTTAATAGCTCACGTGACGTCGACATTCGACGAGGACTCAACTCCGCAGCGAGGATCTCCATCTCGTGACGAGTTTGGTGGATTCTTTGGAGGAAGACTAACTCCTAGCTTCTAACAAAACCATTGAGCAAGGCAAGCCCCGTTTGCATATAATTACCATTTTAAATTTTGCTTTACTTCACCTCATGTTTATTAGACTTGATATTGTGCATTATGTCTTGGATGTTTGAAACCCACTTGCATGGCTATATCCCTGAGTAGAAGGTTTAGTGTAGGCTTTGCCTCGTCGTAGATGCTAGGCTAATGTTGTATCTAGCTCGGTAGAAGTCGAGTAGTAAAAATCTACTCGTGAGAAAGGTCGAGTAATGGAGTTTACACGCGAGAGGTTGATGATAAGAGCACCCTTATGATAATGAGATGGGGATGGCGAAGTTCTTTTAGGGTGGAGCGCTCAAGTTTGTCTCGACCTGCGATGGGTGTGACAATGCTTGAGACCACATTGAGCCTGGGCCGTGATGGTAAGGCAAATGTGGAGGTTGGTTTGTAGCACCGTCCGTGTCGGTTATGGACCGCGCGTATGCGGCCCTGCTGGACAAGATTGAGCTGTACTGGATATATAGTGGGGTATGGGACCAATGAAACCGATGTAACTTGATGGACCATAATATAGAAACTCATCCTTCGCATGGGAATGGCGTTGAGAAGGCGGGAAGTGTAAATCCTTTAGCGGGCAACTTTGACGTGTCCGCGTAGGGGACCATCCTGCTCGGCGCGAAACGTTTTTCTTTGTCGGGGTGTCGTGTGAAAGGTTTCTGCAAACAACGTAAGAAAGATCTCTCGTGAGGGACTTTTGAGGTGGGTGTATGTGTCGTGTATTCTGGGTTGTTATTGATTCGAATCACCGTTCCTCGCGGAAGAGGATTGGGCATACTTGCCCACTGCACCGTGACGTAGTAAGAAGAGGAACTAAGTCTCTTAACAGGTTAATTATGGCTTAATCATTGTATTGGAACCTTGACTGAAGTAGATATAGCACCAACTAAATTTCTATTCCACCTTAGGCTAGCAACATCTGGATAAGCGTTTCTTGTTTGATTGTGGACTTCCGGTTTTGTGAGGCGTGAGGACCACTAAAATGAATGCTATGAGAATCTGAATATAAGGATCAGGTTTAGTCAAGCTTCATTTTGCAAATTCATGTTCCTACGGTCTTACTACCCCTGCATGTAGAGTTACATGTTTAGGATTGACGGTTAAGACTTGCTGAGCCTTAGTGTTCACGGTTGCTTCTGAGTTGTTTTTGCAGGTAGCAAGATGCCTGCTATGAAGAGGGTTGTTCGGCGAGACAACTAACCTCACGGTTCATTTAACTCGCCGAAAACCTAGCCGCTGCCTGACTTTGGTGAAGCTAGTAGGAAACGTTCACGGGCTGAACGACTTCTCTTTGGCGTAGTTAGGGTCGAGAGTGAGTAGATGTACAGCTTTTAAATTCTGCTGCGTGTGTACATTATGTTGTAAAAGAGCATATCTTGAGTAGTAAAAGGGTTTCATATGTTCTTACCATCTTTTCGTGCATGCTGTTGGGTGCCGCATCGCACGGTACCACCCAGTGCGATTCCTGGGCGAGCGGCACGACCCCGTCAAGGGCCGGGGCCCTCACAGCGTGGTATCAGAGTCGCATTGGGAATAGCACGCATGAAAAGAGTCTATTTTTGAAAATATGGAGGTATACGAGTGACGAACATATAGTATGCCCACATAAGGATCATTATTAGCATAGTTACTTAAGGTGGCAAGCTGAGTTGTGTTACTCTTCAGTATTTCAATTCAGTAACGACGCACCTATTGGAGGTAAGAATGGTAAGAAACGCCACCGAAAGTGGATCAATTTCGGTTAGCTCCCCCATACGAGAAAAGTAGTGTGGGATGTTCCGTTGAGCAACGGACGGGAAGTGAATATGTTTCTAAGACTCTTCATGTCTTAAAGACATATGAATGGCACTAGCCTCCAGTGCGCAAACCCAGAGGCAAGAGGAGGAGACCCCATCGTGTGGTTTGTAACACGAAGTATGTTCTCTAGGACTCTTCATGTCGTATGAGGCTTACGAAAGCGCTGTTCCACCGGTGTGCTTTATTGCAAAGGTGTGGAGCCCCCGTCGGGTGGTGAATAACCCGATCATGTACCTTGAGACTTGGCTTGACTCAAGGATGAACCGTATGGCAATGATACGTGGTGTATGTTTTTCCTATGATATGGTCCTGCCTGAAATGACAAACCATTGTGTGCATCACTGTTGAGTGATTTTCTGCAGGTACCTTAACCATGAGTAGAACATTGCTTGTAGGAAACATTTGTGAGTGACTGTGTTAGTGCCACCACTTGAGATGTATATGCCGGTATAAAGCCGGTTATGATTTTAATTTGGTGAGGAAACGTAGTACCGTGATATGTTTTGAACTGAATGAAAAAGGAATTTTCAAAGAAAATAGTAAATTTTGAGTCTAGGATTCCATTAGGGTTATTAAACTCCTATATTGAACTAAGAGTCAATTAGGAGTATAGATTTATTCACAAATAATTAGGAATAACCCACCCTGTTTTCAGCTGAACTTTTGCTGAAATGAAACAGGGCATAACTTTTGTTAGGTTTAACGAATGAAGGTTAATGATACATTTATGGAAATTTTTTGAAGTCTTCTACAACTTTTCTGTAGAACTCCAGATCAGAATCACCATCCAAATGGATGAAATTCTCAGATGAGTGTGAACTGTCCAAAAACAGGGCAGACACAAAATGCTCTCTGGAAATTTCTGTATTTTGACCATAACTGTCTGTAGAAAAATTTCTAACGGTCATGTAGGACACCGTTGGAAGGCTTGTGATATGTGCTGTGACTTTGTAGTTCAATGTTTTGTAAGGGCCTCAGTTTTTGACACACATTTGCAGTGTTCATCACCACACCACACACCTCAATTGAGGTAGGATGATGAACACAAATGAAGAGCAAGTAACAATTATCAACATGCTCATTAGAGAACAAACTCACACGTTGCAAAAGTGGTATTTTCCACATGTGATATAGATGGGCTGGACATATGAAAACTCCTACACTTTACTAAAGATGTCCATGCCAAGTTTCACCCAAATTCAAAACCCTTTTTGAGGTCATTTTGGGTATAGTTAGGAAGAGGGCAGTTTGAAACCATATTCAAATTCAAACTGTTTTTATCCCATGAATTTAAAAGTGGGAGGCATATTCTTACTCAGCACATTTTTGTGAACTCACACACCAATTTTCACTCCATTTGGAGTTGATCTTGACATGAGCTAAGTGGGAGAAATTCAAACTTTATTTGAATTTCAAACTGAACTTGTGCTGAAATTCATTCAAACCAAACCTCATTTGAACTTTGATCAATTCAAATGGCTCATGGGTGAATAATTTGAATTGCCAAGGGTAGTATGGGGTTCACTGTTTACAACAGTGATTAGGAGTAAATTTCAGAGGTTAAAACTGGAAGTGGGACCCACATGTCAGCCACTGCTCAGATCAAACCGACTGAGACTTTTTCACTCGGGTCGCCGAGCCGCAGCGGTGATCGCCACCGAGGGCAGCCGCCGCGCCAGCAGCTGCTTGCCCACGCGCGTGCACAAGGCGGTGCAGAGCCTTCTTAAGGCGCCTGCCCCCCTCCCCGGCCGAGGCACCGCCGTTCTTCCCCGCAAGAACTCAGCGCCGGCCGACAGTTTTCCGCAGCTTGGAATCGATCGGAGAACGCCGATCGCAGCTCCCTCCGTCCACTCCAGAGCCCCAGCAAGGTACTAGAGACCTTCCTCCGCCCTCCCCGTTGCTAGAATTCAGTTGAAACCGATTGATATCGGCTGTGCTGAAAGATCAAATTCGGGACTTGGAACCGCCGCACCCCGGGCTCTCGTGGACAGCCCAACCAGGGCGTTGTCACGCCCTAGCCAAGGCACCCTTGGACGCGCTGGTGACCGGTGCTGCTCACCCCCGAGCCACAGCTCGAGTGGTTGCTCACTGGCGGTGAATTTCCACTTTTCCCCTTTCTGTGTGCAGAACGACCTTCGGGTACGATTCTGTTTAATTCGTGCTCTAGAAAGGATTAGAGGGTCTCAAACCGCTCTCACACAAGCTAGACACGGTAACGCACAAGTTGCCTTCACAACTCTGGGCCGGAGAACCCCTATACCCGGCGTAATTTGAGGTCTACCAATGGCGGAATGAACGGGCGGCATCGAGCGCATGGTGAGGACCTATTTCGGGCCTTCCCCGAGCTGCCTCGAGCTCATGTCGACCTTCTCTGAGGTCCACTGATGCTCCCCGACCGATTTCCCAAGTAGCTGAGGTGCTAGAGAAGTCAGCCGACATGGCCGAAGTCATTCCGAGGTGGCGGCTCGTCGCCGACCATGCTCCGGCCATTGTCATGAGCAGCTGACCCTAGAATCCTGTTCCCCGAGTAAAAGTAGGCAGGGGCGGCCAGAATCGAGAAGTTTTGAGCTGTACAAAAGCCGGCGGCGAGCTCTCCGGCGAGGCCCCTCGGCGGCGGAGCGCGGGCGTCGCGAGGTTGAAGAAGGGGGTGGACCCCAGCTGTCAGCGGCCGATATTTTGAATCGGGATCCGACTGCGGCCAGGATCAGGTGTGCTGGCGCGCAAAATCCTTGTGGGCCGCGGTGTGTCATCGCCTAGGCGTGCGACGCGTGTCCCCTGGGCCCACGCGCGAGTTTAAACTTTTCCCCGATTTTCAGATTTTCATCAAACTTCACATCCTCATAACTTTGGCTAGAAAGCTCCAAATTGAGTGAACCAAATTTTGCTGGATTCAGCTCTCCGAGTACTTTCTAGCAAATCAAGTTTCACTTCACGAAAACCCTTAATTCTCCAGAATTAATTCCTCAAAGTTTAAACTGTTAGGAATTTTAACTGGAGAATCCTTTGGAGGAAAATCCTGAAATTTTGCTGGGATGTTCATCCAAATACCCCTGAACTACCATAAAAAGTTCAGACCATTTGAGCTCATCTGATCCACCTAATGATGTGATTAGTGAAACTGTTCCGGAGAAAATAGAAAATGTTCAGAAACATTTTCAGAATTTTCTCCGAAATTGTTTAGCTCATAACTTTAGCTAGGAACCTTCAAATTAAGTGAGACCAACTCCATTAGAACCCTCTGAAAATCTAGTTTTCAGAAAGTCATAGTTGGCTTCATGAAAATTCCTAGAACACCCTAAGAGTTCCAATTAAGGTCAAGGACATAATTAATTGTGGAGGGCTCAAATGAGCTTTGCTGCAACTAAAACTTTACCAAGTCTCTGTTTAGGTTGTAACCAAGCCACAGTAAAAGTTTCACAGTCATTAGGTCTGTCTAGCAAGGGTTATAGACTTAACAACTTCAAACTTAATACAAATGCATTAAATTAATACATGTATTGTTTCTATCATGTAGTCGCTAAGGTCGAGGAGGAACCCGAAGTCCTAGACTTCGTTACTCCGGAGGAACAACTAGCCTACGACCAAGAGCAGCAAGGCAAGCTCCGGTTTGCATTAACCTTTTTACAAATTTTTATTGTTTTGAGCACATACTTGTTTCCTTTATTCTGTGCATTAGAGTCTTGTTTGGAAGCCCCACTGCATAGCCAAGAGAACCATGGGTTGGGTTAGGATTGCAAACCCCGCTAGCTACTGCATTGCTAGGATAGAGTAGGATTCGGTACAAGTCGGGTAGTTGGAACTACTCACGAGAATAGGCTAGAGGCACATTGCTCGGGTAGTGATAGCACATGAAACACATGGCAAGAAAATGAGACCAAGCGGAGGGTAAGGGCAGCAGGACTTTGGGGCCTGTGTGCTGTAGCTCCGCTTGTGTCGATTGAGGACCGAGCCGTGTGCGGGCCTGTTGAACAAGCTAGAACAGTACCAAAGACCTACCGGAACCGGGAAACTGATGTAACTCGGGTAGCTGGGTATTGAGGCATTGCTCGTCGTTCAGAGGGTAGGTTGAGAGCTTGAGGTGTAAATCGGCAGGCGGCACGGAGATGCGCGTGCAGAGACCTCTTGCTCGGGACGATGGGACCGGTTCAATATTTGGCTGACGGGTGAAAGGTAGTTGCGTACGACGTCCGTGATGGTTGTTGTAGGCAACACCGAGTACGGGCGTACGTGACGGGTTGTTCGGGTAACCCTGCAGGTGTAAATCGATTATAATCACCGTCCTTCGCGGTCAGTGAGTACCACTTGTTCACTGTACCGTGACGTAGAATGAACAGGCTAGTTACATGTTAAAATGTTGCTGATTGAAAGATGGACATTGATTGTTAATGATATGCTGTAGCTTAGAGCTAACTGAAGTTATTTTCAACTTTGGGCAAAGTACATGAGAGAAATGTGTTTCTTGTTTGATTGCGGCTCTCTCATGTGCCTTAGCGTAAGGTTCTCCACAACCTGCTGCTAAAACTTGAAAGTAAGGTTCTACTAATTAGGCGAGTCCTTGCAACTGATTTTTTTTACCTCATGTAGAAGTTCCATGTTTAGGTGAGACGGGTCAGACTTGCTGAGCCTTCGTGCTCACTGCTTGTGTTTGAAGCTTTTGCAGGGTTCTATGAGGAAGGGACTCCCGAAGAGGAGACGGAACCCCAGGAGGGGAACCCCGTCGAGTGGGAGTCGTGCACGCCGCAGAGTTAGTGTGCGTGTGTGCTAGCAAGGACACGTTCGAGGGCTGAACGTGCACTTGATGCTTAGTCTACGCCTGCGAGTGTAGACTGAACTTATTTTGCTGTAAACATGTTCATAAACTTGTTTATGTAATAAAATTTCGCTTCCGCTTTGTACCTTTGACGTGTGTTATACGGTGCTGTGCAACGCAGCACCCCTCAGCGTAATCCTGGCTCGACAGGACCAATGGGGTCGTGTCAGCGTGGTATCAGAGCTCGCTTGAGGTTTAACACAGTACAAAGGTCTTCTTTTTCAAAAATCCAGTGAGGAATGAGTTAGTAGCCCGTATAAGGATGTTATTAGCATATAGAAAGTGGCATATTAACCTATTTGTTATGTCGGAAAATCGTGCATCTCGGGACGTTCATGTCTTGGGGGTGCACGTAAGCGCTGTCCACCAGTGCGCACAAGCTGAAGGGTGGAGCCCCACGGGTGGCAGGTAACTCGACCCGCTTTTATATCCTCTACTACTCTTCATGTCGTTTGGGGTATTCGAGCAACGTCTGTCCCTGGCGTGCATGGTGCAACTTGGGAGACCCCGTCACGTGGTCTAAAACGTGAACACGTAACTCAAGGCGTGGTTGGCTTGAGAACATCCGGGCGAGTGATGACGGCCGGGTGTACTAACTGTATGGATTCCAGGCTCGGTGTGCAGCCGAGTCTGATGATTGTTTGAGTTTCTGCAGGTAGCCTGACCACGAAACGGTAGATGTGTAGCATCCATGTGCGAGTGACGTTTAGTGCCACTGAAATAACGAAGCCGGCTAAGTCCGGTATAGGTTTTTCTTTGTGAGGACGTAGTACCGACATGATCTGGTGGCGCATCGACGTCACACCTAACTAAATGAACAAATTCAATTAAAACTTGAAAGTTTTGATCCAAAGTAGTAAAACTTGATGTAACTCCTTCCCTTGAACAGGATATTCAAAGTTAACAAGTTTTCAACTTAGAGGTTGTTAAGGACAGAGCACTCTGTTTTTAGCTGAATCAAGGCTGAAGTTAATCAGAGGTTAGAGGTTGAGTTCTTTCGAGGTTGGGGTCGTATGATACATTCCTGGAAATCTATTGAAGAACTTTACAACTTTTCTGTTGAGGTCCAGAGGTGTTTCATCCCTTAACCACTCGAAAAATGCCGTAGAGTTGAAACTGTCCAGAAAACAGAATAGAGTAAAGACTCTCTGTAGACTCTCTGTAAATTAAGCATAACTCCCTGCATAAAATTCCAAAAATAGAAAATGAGGTAGTTCTGGAAAGCTTATGAGATGGGTTACAACTTTGTAACAGAAAGTTTTGTCAGATTAGGAACAGAAGTAACTGGGATTCTTGGATCAAATCAGTACCTAAGGCAGGGAGGTGCTGTCCAATTGTTTCCAGAAATTATGTTAACTTTGACATATCATAACCTTTGAACCAGGATAGATCTAAGGCCAAGCAAATACTGGCTGGAAAGCTATTGAAGTTAGCTTTAACTTTTATGTTGAGCTCCAGAATTAGTTTTGCCTTTAACATGGCCTAAATCAGGTTGAAATGGAAACTGGTCAGGGCTGTCATGGGAACAGCAGATCAGCAGTCAAATTTGTTTAAAATTTGAACTATGTTTCCAAGTTTTATGGGTTCAATGACATGTATTATGTTATAACTCAATGGTTTACTGTTTAAATAAATATTTGACATTTCTCAAATATATTTTTACAGATGGCAGCAGATAAACAGTTGGAGAACGGGTGGGTAGTTTCCCACTGTTCTGACCGTAGCGGCTACCCGGAAGCATTGTGGCAAATGCTCCAATATTTCGGGTTTCAGATGCTGCAGTACTTCGCCAAAGAAGATGGCGAAGGGGGGAACAAGACGTGGACGATCCATGTTGAGGTTCCTGCAGGACCTACGCCACCTGGTTGGGTGCCATTCACCGTCACGGTGAGAGGAAGACAACCGGAAGGGATGTGGCAAGTGGCAGCTCGTGACACTATGTCACGTTTCTGCCAACTACACGTGCAGGCTATGGAGGGCACTCCATACGCACTCGTTCCGGTGGAGGGACGAGCTCAGCATGTGTGGGAAGAGAGGTACCTGGAGGCAACAGACCCGAGTTGCCCAAGGTACAACCCCGCGGAGACAAATCTCAGCCTCCAACTGAGGGCGGGAAACGCTGTGATGGACAGCCAAGCTGTTCATACGGAGCATCTCGCCACCAAGCTCAAGGAGAGCACAAGCCGTGGAGATCATTTCGAGAGTGCTCACAGCGCACTCCGCAATGTGCTCCTTCTGACGATCAAGCGACTGAATGAACAACACAATCAGTTGCGTCGTCTGAAGAAGGCAAAGAAGAAGAGCCGTGTTGACGTCGCGGCGTTGCAAGAGCTGGTGCAGACCCTAACCCAGCAGAATGAGGACCTTGCTCAAGAGCGGGACGACGCTATCGAGGAAGGACAAGGCTGGGAAGAGGACTACAACCAGGCTATAGACGAGGTGCATGCATTGCAGGACCTCGTACCTCCGGTGTTAGGCGTACCGGTGGTCTTGGGTCTTCCAGCAATGGGAGAACCCGGAATGGGAGAAGAGGTGGTAGATCCAGAGCCACCAGCAGAGGTACCGGAGGAGGACGACCCACAGGAGGTCGAGTTCTACTCCGAGTAGGGGGTTACGGTTGCCAAGTAGGGCAGCCAGGGTAGCGTAACCCAACTTTTGTACTCAGTGACATGTCGTGTAGACAGTAGCGTATGTATAGGTAGTGACGACATGAGCACAACTTCTCGGAGACCCGAGAATAATGTATCTTGTATAAAGTTTATGCTTTATCAATATATGTGAATATTGTGCAAATTAATCATGTGTCACTTCCATACCTACTGTTGCTTATGGAATTTTAAGTAAGACATGTGCTAATTGCTGCTGTTTTGAATTTCAGAATGACGCGTACTCGTGCCAACCCTGACGTTGGGGGTACCAGTCAAGGGGGAGAGACCTCCCAACCACCTCCCGAGGACTCCTCGGGACAGCAGCAGCAACAGCAAACACCGCCACCGCCACTGCCAACGGTTATATTGGCCGACATCGTCGCGGCAATGGCGGGCTCGCATCAGCAGCACACAGAGTTGCTGCAGACTCTCATCGCCAATACGTCTCGCCCAGAGAGACGTCAAGATCGTGAGGAGCGCCAACAGAGCTCCTACTCCGACTTCCTGGCGACTCATCCCCCTGTATTCTCATGGGCGGATGAACCACTTGACGCGGACAACTGGCTCCGCGCCATAGAGATGAAGTTCGGGCTGCTCCAAATCAGCGAGCAGCGCAAGACTCAGTTCGCGGTCCAGCAGCTCCAAGGATCCGCGAGCGCGTGGTGAGCAAACTTCTGTGCTTCACAACCCACCGACCGAGTGATGACCTGGACGGAGTTCCGGACGGCCTTCAGGGCCTATCATATACCGCCAGGTCTGATGAAGAGGAAGACGCAGGAGTTCTTACACCTGCAACAAGGGAGCCGGAACGCGCTGGAATACTCCAGGGCGTTTAACGATCTCGCGCTATATGCGTCGTATCATGCTGATACCGACGAGAAGCGGCGAGACCACTTTTACCAGGGGCTTAACCCGCTCCTGAAGGACAAATTGGCGATGTTCAATCGCGGCAGCCTCAACGACATCATTGATGCTGTGATTGTTCAAGAGGACTCCGGCAAGGAGTTAGCGGCGGCGGAGAGAAAGCGAAGCGCGCCGCAGAGCAGTGGAGAAGGAGGGGTCCTTCTCAGAAGTTTCGGATGGTGAATCGCCCACCATCAGGTCCACGCTGGCAACCACCACAGCGGTCGATGCCGTTCCGCAGTCGGCCATACTCTTCACCGGCATTCCGGCCGGCACTGCCAGCACCACCGCAACCACAACAGCAGCAACGGGCGATGCCGCGTGCGTTTGCACCTCAGCAACGCATGCCGGGCTTTCGTCCACCGAGTACTCCACCAGCAGCGGCCACATGTTACAAGTGTGGTCGTCCAGGACACTTCGCGAGCAGTTGCCCGGAGAGGCAAGGCGGCGGAGTGGCACCACAGTTTCCGGGGAGGAATCAACCCCGGAACCCTACTAATGCGCGGCGGGCAAACCCTAGGCCCGGCACTGTCCACCAACTTTCCATTGAGGACGTGCCGGAGGGCGAGCCAATCCTTGCGGGTATGTTTCAACTCCACCAGCATCCCGCTATAGTACTGTTTGATTCAGGCGCCACGCATAATTTTATTAGCCAAGCTTTCATTGCTAAACACAGTTTGCCAATACTACCCACCGATAGTCCATATTTAATTTGTTCACCGGGGGGGAAGATTTCAGCAAGCGTAATGGTCTCCAAAGCACCATTATGCTTAGCGGGTAGAGTGCACCCCACGTCTCTCATTATCTTAGAGGGACAGAAGGTCGATGTCATCCTAGGGATGTCGTGGTTAACCCGCCACGGCGCTGTTTTAGACACCGTCCTTCGAGTCGTGCACTTAAACTCAGAGGTGCACGGTTCTCACTCATTATTTCTGGACAGTCCAGAAATAAAACTTTCAAGTGTCTATCAGTCCACAACTATCAGATTGGAAGACATTCCAGTGGTCCGAGAGTTCCCAGATGTATTCCCGGATGATTTACCGGGAATGCCACCCGATAGAGAGGTGGAGTTCAAGATTGAACTTGCACCGGGAACCATGCCAATATCCCGAAGGCCGTACAAGATGGCGCCCAAGGAGTTGGCTGAACTGAAGACTCAGCTCACGGACCTTCTGGAGAAGGGTATTATTAGGCCGAGCTCCTCGCCATGGGGCTGTTCGGCATTATTTGTCAAGAAGAAGGATGAAACGTTGCGGCTTTGCGTGGACTACCGTCCATTAAACGCCGTAACCATCAAGAACAAGTACCCGTTGCCACGGATCGACATGTTGTTTGATCAGTTGGTCGAAGCAAAGATCTTTTCCAAGATGGATTTAAGATCCGGGTACCATCAGATTAAGATAAGGGCGGAGGACATTCCAAAGACAGCTTTCTCGACAAGGTACGGACTTTATGAGTACCTTGTCATGTCCTTCGGCCTCACCAATGCTCCAGCTCACTTCATGTACTTAATGAACTCGGTATTCATGCCGGAGCTGGACAAGTTTGTCGTGGTCTTCATCGACGACATCCTGGTATATTCCAAGTCGGAGGAAGATCACAAGAAACATTTGCGTATAGTCTTGCAACGGCTGCGGGATCACAAGTTATACGCAAAATTCAGCAAATGCGAGTTTTGGATATCGCAAGTGCCTTTCCTCGGGCATATCATCTCAGCGGAGGGTATCGCTGTGGACCCAAGCAAGATCACTCAAGTGCTGAATTGGAAATCCCCGAGAACTGTTCACGAGGTACGAAGTTTCCTCGGACTCGCGGGATATTATCGGAGGTTCATTCCGAACTTCTCGAAGATTGCCAAGCCAATGACAGAGCTGCTGAAGAAGGCTACCAAATATGTTTGGAGTCCAGCATGTGAAGCAGCATTCAAGGCTTTAGTCAAGCACCTGACATCAGCACCGGTTTTGGCGCAGCCAGACACAACAAAACCATTTGATGTGTACTGCGATGCATCCGGCATTGGGCTCGGATGTGTGCTGATGCAAGACCGAAGAGTGGTCACGTATGGATCACGGCAGCTTAGGAACCATGAGCAGAATTATCCAACTCACGACTTGGAGCTCGCTGCCGTGGTACTTACACTAAAAATGTGGAGGCACTACCTACTCGGTAACCTCGTACATTTATATACCGACCACAAAAGCCTCAAGTACATATTCACTCAGAAGGAGCTGAACATGAGGCAACGAAGATGGTTAGAACTGATAAAGGATTACGAGATAGAGATCCATTATCATCCGGGCAAGGCAAACGTTGTGGCAGATGCGCTGAGCCGCAAGTCACACGTCAACAATCTGACCATCACACCGTTGGAAGAGAGCGAACCACCACTACGTGTGATTCCATATGGAGCTCTCTACAACCTAGCTTTGATCCCCACCATCCCTGAAGAGATAGCGGCAGCCCAGAAGAATGACAAGGGCATGTCACATTTGCGGAGACGTGTAGATAGTGGGGAGCTGAAATGTTTCCGGAAAGACGGAGACGGCGTCCTATGGTTCAAGGACCGGATCGTCGTACCCTGTAACCCAGAACTACGGAAGAAGATCTTTGATGAGGCTCACTTATCAAAGCTCTCTATTCACCCCGGCAGCAACAAGATGTATCAAGAACTCAGAAGCAAGTTTTGGTGGACACGGATGAAGCGAGAGACTGCAAAATACGTGTCCGAGTGTGATACATGTCGAAGGGTGAAGGCAGATCACATGCGGAAACCGGGACTGCTACAACCACTCGGCGTTCCTGCCTGGAAGTGGGAGGACGTGAGCATGGATTTCATCGTCGGTTTACCCACCACCTTACAGAAACATGATTCTATGTGGGTGATCGTCGATCGGCTCACCAAAGTTGCCCATTTCATTCCGGTCAACACCAACTACAACGCCAAGAAGTACGCTGAACTGTACATCTCACGGATCCTATGCTTATACGGCGTACCCCGTACTATCATATCGGATCGGGGCACTTTATTTGTGTCCCGTTTTTGGGAGCAGCTACACGCTGCCTTGGGGACGAAGCTGATCCGTAGTTCAGCCTACCACCTGCAGACGGATGGGCAAACGGAGCGGGTAAATCAAATCTTAGAAGACATGCTATGAGCTTGCACTATCAACCACGGCAAGAATTGGGATGATCACTTGCCATTAGCCGAGTTCTCGTACAACAATGGGTACCAAGCCAGCATCAAGATGGCGCCCTACGAGGCTCTATACGGAAGAAAATGCCGCACACCATTGAACTGGTGTGAGTCTGGCGAAAGGGTTACCTTCGGGATTGACCTTGTCAACAACGCGGAAGAAAAGGTTCGACTGATTCAAACAAACCTAAAAGCCGCTCAATCCCGACAGAAACAGTATGCGGACCGGAGAAGGCGCCCATTACAATTCGAAGTTGGAGAGCACATATATCTACGGGTATCTCCAATGAAGGGCGTAAACAGATTTGGGGTGAGAGGAAAGTTGGCACCCCGATTCATCGGTCCATTCCAGATTACCGAAAGATGTGGATCAGTGGCATACCGGTTGAAATTACCAGAAGCACTTTCCGGTGTGCACGACGTCTTTCATATTTCCCAGCTGAGGAAGTGTCTCAAGCTATCAACTACCGTTCAGCTGGAAGACATTGAAGAACTGCAACCGGATCTCACCTATCCGGAGGAACCGGTACAGATTATTGATGAAAAGGGCCGAACCACACGCAACCGTACGTTGTGGTTCTACAAGGTTCTATGGAGTAATCACTCCATGGATGAAGCGACATGGGAGAGCGAAGAATTCCTTCGCACTAACTACCCTGAATTTTTCACGTCGCATATCCGGTAATTTTCCACCGTCCTCTCTCTCATTTTCACCTTATAATCTCGGGACGAGATTCTTTTAAGGGGGGAGGAATGTAAGGGCCTCAGTTTTTGACACACATTTGCAGTGTTCATCACCACACCACACACTTCAATTGAGGAAGGATGATGAACACAAATGAAGAGCAAGTAACAATTATCAACATGCTCATTAGAGAACAAACTCACACGTTGCAAAAGTGGTATTTTCCACATGTGATATAGATGGGATGGACATATGAAAACTCCTACACTTTACTAAGGATGTCCATGCCAAGTTTCACCCAAATTCAAAACCCTTTTTGAGGTCATTTTGGGTATAGTTAGGAAGAGGGCAGTTTGAAACCATATAAAATTCAAACTGTTTTTATCCCATGAATTTAAAAGTGGGAGGCATATTCTTACCCAGCACATTTTTGTGAACTCACACACCAATTTTCACTCCATTTGGAGTTTATCTTGACATGAGCTAAGTGGGAGAAATTCAAACTTTATTTTAATTTCAAACTGAACTTGTGCTGAAATTCACTCAAACCAAACCTCATTTGAACTTTGATCAATTCAAATGGCTCATGGGTGAATAATTTGAATTGCCAAGGGTAGTATGGGGTTCACTGTTTACAACAGTGATTAGGAGTAAATTTCAGAGGTTAAAACTGGAAGTGGGACCCACATGTCAGCCACTGCTCAGATCAAACCGGCTGAGACTTTTTCACTCGGGTCGCCGAGCCGCAGCGGTGATCGCCACCGAGGGCAGCCGCCGCGCCAGCAGCTGCTTGCCCACGCGCGTGCGCAAGGCGGTGCAGAGCCTTCTTAAGGCGCCTGCCCCCCTCCCCGGCCGAGGCACCGCCGTTCTTCCCCGCAAGAACTCAGCGCCGGCCGACAGTTTTCCGCAGCTTGGAATCGATCAGAGAACGCCGATCGCAGCTCCCTCCGTCCACTCCAGAGCCCCAGCAGGGTACTAGAGACCTTCCTCCGCCCTCCCCGTTGCTAGAATTCAGTTGAAACCGATTGATATCGGCTGTGCCGAAAGATCAAATTCGGGACTTGGAACCGCCGCACCCCGGGCTCTCGTGGACAGCCCAACCAGGGCGTTGTCACGCCCGAGCCAAGGCACCCTTGGACGTGCTGGTGACCGGTGCTGCTCACCCCCGAGCCACAGCTCGAGTGGTTGCTCACCGGCGGCGAATTTCCACTTTTCCCCTTTCTGTGTGCAGAACGACCTTCGGGTACGATTCTGTTTAATTCGTGCTCTAGAAAGGATTAGAGGGCCTCAAACCGCTCTCACACATGTTAGACACGGTAACGCACAAGTTGCCTTCACAACTCTGGGCCGGAGAACCCTTGTACCCGGCGTAATTTGAGGTCTACCAATGGCGGAATGAACGGGAGGCATCGGGCGCACGGTGAGGACCTATTTCGGGCCTTCCCCGAGCTGCCTCGAGCTCATGTCGACCTTCTCTGAGGTCCACTGATGCTCCCCGACCGATTTCCCAAGTAGCTGAGGTGCTAGAGAAGTCAGCCGACATGGCCGAAGTCATTCCGAGGTGGCGGCTCGTCGCCAACCATGCTCCGGCCATTGTCATGAGCAGCTGACCCTAGAATCCTGTTCCCTGAGTAAAAGTAGGCAGGGGCGGCCAGAATCGAGAAGTTTGGAGCTGTACAAAAGCCGGCGGCGAGCTCTCCGGCGAGGCCCCTCGGCGGCGGAGCGCGGGCGTCGCGAGGTTGAAGAAGGGGGTGGACCCCAGCTGTCAGCGGCCGATATTTTGAATCGGGATCCGACTGCGGCCGGGATCGGGTGTGCTGGCGCGCAAAATCCTTGTGGGCCGCGGTGTGCCATCGCCTAGGCGTGCGACGCGTGTCCCCTGGGCCCACGCGCGAGTTTAAACTTTTCCCCGATTTTCAGATTTTCATCCAACTTCAAATCCTCATAACTTTGGCTAGAAAGTTCCAAATTGAGTGAACCAAATTTTGCTGGATTCAGCTCTCCGAGTACTTTCCAGCAAATCAAGTTTCACCTCACGAAAACCCTTAATTCTCCAGAATTAATTCCTCAAAGTTTAAACTGTTAGGAATTTTAACTGGAGAATCCTTTGGAGGAAAATCCTGAAATTTTGCTGGGATGTTCAACAAAATACCCCTGAACTACCATAAAAATTTCAGATCCATTTGAGCTCATCTGATCCACCTAATGATGTGATTAGTGAAACTGTTCCAGAGAAAATAGAAAATGTTCAGAAACATTTTCAGAATTTACTCCGAAATTGTTTAGCTCATAACTTTAGTTAGGAACCTTCAAATTAAGTGAGACCAACTCCATTAGAACCCTCTGAAAATCTAGTTTTCAGAAAGTCATAGTTGGCTTCATGAAAATTCCTAGAACACCCTAAGAGTTCCAATTAAGGTCAAGGACATAATTAATTGTGGAGGGCTCAAATGAGCTTTGCTGCAACTAAAACTTGACCAAGTCTCTGTTTAGGTTGTAACCAAGCCACAGTAAAAGTTTCACAGTCATTAGGTCTGTCTAGCAAGGGTTATAGACTTAACAACTTCAAACTTAATACAAATGCATTAAATTAATACATGTATTGTTTCTATCATGTAGTTGCTAAGGTCGAGGAGGAACCCGAAGTCCTAGACTTCGTTACTCCAGAGGAACAACTAGCCTACGACCAAGAGTAGCAAGGCAAGCTCCGGTTTGCATTAACCTTTTTACAAATTTTTATTGTTTTGAGCACATACTTGTTTCCTTTATTCTGTGCATTAGAGTCTTGTTTGGAAGCCCCACTGCATAGCCAAGAGAACCATGGGTTAGGTTAGGATTGCAAACCCCGCTAGCTACTGCATTGCTAGGATAGAGTAGGATTCGGTACAAGTCGGGTAGTTGGAACTACTCGCGAGAATAGGCTAGAGGCACATTGCTCGGGTAGTGATAGCACATGAAACACATGGCAAGAAAATGAGACCAAGCGGAGGGTAAGGGCAGCAGGACTTTGGGGCCT
Source organism: Neostapfia colusana (assembly GCA_030760725.1). Classification (NCBI taxonomy): domain Eukaryota; kingdom Viridiplantae; phylum Streptophyta; class Magnoliopsida; order Poales; family Poaceae; genus Neostapfia; species Neostapfia colusana. The sequence continues at coordinate 22,009,483 of JASWHV010000006.1, read as the reverse complement.
GTGTGCTGTAGCTCCGCTTGTGTCGATTGAGGACTGAGCCGTGTGCGGGCCTGTTGAACAAACTAGAACAGTACCGAAGACCTACCGGCTATATGGTAACCGGGAAACTGATGTAACTCGGGTAGCTGGATATTGAGGCATTGCCCGTCGTTCAGAGGGTAGGTTGAGAGCTTGAGGTGTAAATCGGCTGGCGGCACGGAGATGCGCGTGCAGAGACCTCTTGCTCGGGACGATGGGACCGGTTCAATATTTGGCTGACGGGTGAAAGGTAGTTGCGTACGGCGTCCGTGATGGTTGTTGTAGGCAACATCGAGTACGGGCGTACGTGACGGGTTGTTCGGGTAACCCTGCAGGTGTAAATCGATTATAATCGCCGTCCCTCGTGGTCAGTGAGTACCACTTGTTCACTGTACCGTGACGTAGAATGAACAGGCTAGTTACATGTTAAAATGTTGCTGATTGAAAGATGGACATTGATTGTTAATGATATGCTGTAGCTTAGAGCTAACTAAAGTTATTTTCAACTTTGGGCAAAGTACATGAGAGAAATGCGTTTCTTGTTTGATTGCGGCTCTCTCATGTGCCTTAGCGTAAGGTTCTCCACAACCTGCTGCTAAAACTTGAAAGTAAGGTTCTACTAATTAGGCGAGTCCTTGCAACTGATTTTTTTTACCTCATGTAACCCATTACCCTCATGTAGAAGTTCCATGTTTAGGTGAGACGGGTCAGACTTGCTGAGCCTTCGTGCTCACTGCTTGTGTTTGAAGCTTTTGCAGGGTTCTATGAGGAAGGGACTCCCGAAGAGGAGACGGAACCCCAGGAGGGGAACCCCGTCGAGTGGGAGTCGTGCACGCCGCAGAGTTAGTGTGCGTGTGTGCTAGCAAGGACACGTTCGAGGGCTGAACGTGCACTTGATGCTTAGTCTACGCCCGCGAGTGTAGACTGAACTTATTTTGCTGTAAACATGTTCATAAACTTGTTTATGTAATAAAATTTCGCTTCCGCTTTGTACCTTTGACGTGTGTTATACGGTGCTGTGCAACGCAGCACCCCTCAGCGTGATCCTGGCTCGACAGGACCAATGAGGTCGTGTCTTGTTTCTCCAGATTTGGAGTTGAAATTGATGAAATCTTGCGGACAAAACAGCTACTTCCAAAAGAGGTGCTGTCCAAATTGTTCCATATTTATGTCAATTTTGAAATATCACAACTTTTGATCCAAAACTGATATGAAGGCAAATAAATACTCGTTGGAAAGATATTGAAGTTAGCTATAACTTTGGTATTCAACTTGAGTAATGAAACTGCCATCTTAATATTTAAATTCTTCGATTAAGACCAATTGGTCATTCTGAACAGAGTATTGCTTATTGCCCATGTAACTTAGGACTTGTTGTGGACAGGGATGTTTTAGACTTCTCTAAGTATAGTAACATGTTCTTGAGTTATCGTTCAGTTTTCCGACTGTTGAAATTAAGGGTTTGGACAAACTTGCTAATGTTGGTAGATATCAAAATTGTCGAAAACCTGGTTACCTTGTGTAGTGCTGCAATATCTATGTGATGCTTTTATGGTTAATGTTTTCAATTCAAGTTGAGTATAAACTTTGAATTTTAACCGTAAATTGCTCACTCTTGCAGTATGGATCACACTCATTCCAGGAGTGAGGTTGGTGAGTCGAGTCACGGTGGAAGTAATTCGCCACGACAAGAAGTGCCGACATCATCAACCGGATTGGCGGAAATCTTGGGAAAGATGGCTGAATCTCTCGATCTATTGGTTTAACAAAGCATACGACAGGAGACCTTACAGCGTAATCCCTTGCCAAGCACTTATCTGGATTTTCTAGCAAGACAACCACCGGTTCTCTTGGAAGCGAAAGAACCGTTAGAGTCGGCTCATTGGCTCCAATGTATTGAAGACAAGTTCGATATGCTTGAGTGCGATAAATATGAGAAGACTCTATTTGCCGCTCAACAACTCCACGGAGCTGCTAGAGCTTGGTGGGCGGAGTACATCACTACTCTTCCTGAAGGTCATCGTGTGACGTCGGATGAATTCTGAAATGTTTTCGGGCACGTCACATTTGTTCGGGAATTCTTCAAACAAAGTATCAAGACTTTCTGGAGTTAAAACAAGGAGAAAGGAGTGCGTACGAGTACTTCAAGCAGTTTAAAGACTTGATGCAATACGCCACTCATATGGTAGACTCGGAAGCCTTGAAGTGTGAATATTTCTTCCGAGGTTTGAATGTTGATCTTAAAGAACAAGTGCCATTGTTCAATAACGGTATTTACAATGAGTTGGTAAATGCCACTATTATTAAAGAAGACATGCATCTCCGTTGTGAAGCGGAGCTGAAGAGGAGTATACCGCTGAACAGTGATATCTAGGTTCCTCCGAACTATCGAGTGCGGTATTACTCGCCAGTTAGGCAAGAAATTCAGCCTGTGGTGCAACTCTCACAACCACAGCTGGAGTTAATCATTTATGAGCCTTCATCTCAGCAGCAGCGATCAGAAATAATTTGTGCAACCCTACCGCAACCAGTTATGCACGTATCATATCCACCTCATGTTAGTAGAAAGCTGAGGATTTCTGTAGCATGAGACTGTCGTGGAGCTGAGCAGAGCCACACTCGTGTGTCGTCTCATCAATGCTCAGATCAGCACCACGAACCTTCTAAAGAAGAATCTTTCCAAAGCTGGCAGGGTTAACTATACTGCTATTGAGGACATTGCAAAAGGCGAACCAGTTTTAGCGGGAATGTTCACCTTACATGAACAGCCCACTTTCGTGTTGTTTGATTCTGGAACCACCCACAATTTTATTAGAAGTGACTATGTGCTGAAGAACCATATTTCATTTAGCACAGTCAAGCATCCGTTTCATAAGCTCACTCGGAGGCAAGATATAAACAGATGAGATGGTCTCTCGGGCACCTTTATGTTTGAGTGGAAACATATATCCTGCGAGCCTTATCATACTCAAAGGCCAAAGGATTGATATTATCTTGGGGATATCATGATTGACACATTATGGAGCTATCTTTGACATCAGCTCTCAGACTGTCCAACTGAATTCCCAAATACACGGTTGCAACACCTTGAATCTTGTGGATCCATCACAACGAGTTGAAGCAGTGAATCAGATTGAAGCTCCTAAGATTGAGGATATTTCAATGGTATGTGAATATCCAGATGTGTTTCCCGACGACTTACCGGCCAATGCTGCCCGAACGTGATGTAGAGTTCAAGATAGAACTAGCACCGGGAACGACAACAATTTCTCGGCGACCATATAAAATGGCACCGAAGGAGCTTGCAGAATTGAAGTAGCAGCTAAAGGACCTCATGGACAAAGGTTTCATACGCCCAAGTTCATCACCTTGGGGCTGTTCCGCTCTCTTTGTCAAGAAGAAGGACGAGACATTGAGATTATGCGTAGATTATCGTCCATTGAATGCTGTCACTATCAAAAATAAGTATCCACTACCATGCATCGATATTTTGTTTGATCAACTAGTGGGTGCCAAGGTATTATCCAATATGGATATTTGATCCGGTTATCACCAGATAAAAATCCGGGCAGAAGATATACCAAAGACAGCGTTCTCAACAAGATATGGACTTTATGAATATCTTGTCATGTCATTTGGGTTGACCAATGCTCTGGCTCATTTTATGTATCTCATGAACTCGGTGTTCATACCGGAGTTAGACAAGTTCGTCATGGTATTTATTGACGACATCTTGGTATATTTAAAGTCAGAAGAACAACACGCTGAACATTTGCGTATTGTACTACAACGCTTGAGAGATCACAAGATATATGCAAAGTTCAGTAAATGTGAGTTTTGTATCAGCAAAGTGTCGTTTCTTGGGTATATTATCTCCAACATATGTTCATGAAGTGAGGAGTTTCCTAGGTTTAGCGGGTTATTACCGGAGATTCATTCCAAACTTCTCCAAACCCACAACGAGCGAATTAATTATCCTCATCGAGTCGCTAGACCTATGACGGAGCTGTTGAAGAAAAACTCCAAATATGGTTGGAGCAATTCATGTGAACAACCTTTTCAAACTTTAGTGAAGTATCTCACTACAGCTCCAGTTTTGGCCAAGCCGGATACAACAAAGCCGTTTGATGTTTATTCTGATGCATCCGGCATTGATTTGAGTTGTGTGTTGATGCAAGAAGGACGCGTTGTCGCATATGGATCCCGACAACTCAGGGGTCATGAGCAGAATTACCTGACGCACGACCTTGAATGAGCTGCAGTGATCCTTGCATTGAAAATGTGGAGACATTATTTACTAGGCAATCTAGTACATCTCTACACTGACCATAAACGCTTGAAATACATCTTCACACAGAAAGAATTGAATATGAGGCAGCGAAGATTGGTCGAATAGATCAAGGACTATGAACTTGAGATTCATTACCATCCGGGCAAAGCTGATGTGGTTGCCGACGCACTTAGTCGGAAGGCCCACGTTCACAATTTAGCCACAGCTGCACATGAAGAAGCAGAACAAAGCCTGCGCTTAGTACCCTACGGATCACTGTTCAATCTCGATCTAATTCCTACAATCCGAGATGAGATTGTAGAGGCTCAGAAGGAGGACAGCGGTGAGTTGAAGATGTTCCGCAAGGATGAAGAGGGTACGCTCTGGTTTAACAACCGAATAGTTGTACCCGAAATATGAAATTGCGGTGGAAAATATTGGGTGAAGCGCATTTATCCAAGTACTCCATTCATCCAGGAAGCAACAAGATGTACCAGGATTTGAAATCTAAGTTCTGGTGGACACGGATGAAAAGAGAGATTGCGAAATACGTATTCGAGTGTGATACGTGTCGGCGGGTTAAAGCGGAACATATGTGGAAAGCCGGACCACTTCAACCGCTGAAGGTTCCAACCTGGAAGTGGGAAGACATAAGTATGGACTTCATTGTCGGATTACCCATGACCAGCAACAAGCATGATTCTATTTGGGTAATCGTCAATCGTTTGATCAAGACATCTCATTTTATTCCAGTCCATACCAAATATGTGGCAAAGAAATATGTGGAGCTGTTCGTCTCGAGAATCGTGTGTTTACACGGGGTTCCCCGCACCATCGTTTCTGACCGAGGTGTATTATTCGTATCCAGATTTTTGGAGCAACTACATGCTTACCTGGGAACCAAGCTAATACAGAGTTCAGCGTATCATCCACAAACTGATGGTCAAACGGAAAGAACAAATATGATTATGGAGGATATGCTACGGGCATATGTCATCAATCATGGGAAGAATTGGGATGACCATCTACCGTTAGCAGAATTCTCATATAATAATGGTTATCAATCCAGCATCAAGATGGCCCTGTATGAAGCTCTTTATAGCCGGAAGTGCTGCACACCGCTGAATTGGTGTGAGTCCGGCGAGAGAGTGGTCTACGGGATTGATCTTGTGAATGAAACCGAGGAATAAGTGCGACTGATCCAAGCCAATTTAAAGGCTGCTCAATCTCGGCAGAAGAGCTATGCAGATAAAAGACGTCGACCTCTCCACTTTGACATTGGGGACCACGTGTATCTTCGTGTCTCTCCGACGAAAGGGATGCATCGCTTCGGAGTGAAGGAAAAACTAGCTCCGTAATTCATCGGGCCATTTGCTGTCACTGAAGTATGTAGACACGTAGCTTATCGGCTGGATTTACCGGCGTCACTCGGGTATTCACAATGTTTTCCACGTCTCTCAGCTGCGGAAATATCTTAAGTACCCAACCACAGTTCATATGGAGAACATTGAGGATCTTCAACCGGATCTCACTTATTCTGAGTATCTGATCCAGATTATCGATGAGAAGACTTGCGCCACAAGAAATCGTACATTGCTATTTTACAAAGTCTTGTGAAGCAACCACACCACTGATGAAGCCACGTGGGAAAGCGAGGATCTTCTCCATTTAAATTTTCCCAACTTGTTTGTACCATATGTCCAGTAGCCATTCTCCCTTCTTTCTTTTTGTAATCTCGGGACGAGATTCTTTTAAGGGGGGAGGAATGTAACAGCCCTAACTTTTGTAAAGCTGTATTTCACTTTATGAAGCAAAGTTAATGAGAAGAAATGGGACATTATGTGTCACATGAAATAATGAACCCAAAAATGGGCATGTGAGGGAGTTAAAATTTTTCTTCAACTCATGATTAGCACATGTTAACATGAGCAGGGAACTTCACTCCCTAATTTTGAATTCATGTCAACCCTCACTACAAAGAGGATGGGGGGAATTTAAACACGATTTGAATTCTTTTGAAAGGATTCATGTTCAGATTGTCTAAATGCATCAGAGTGAATTAACAATGCATTCCCCATGTATCAATGAGCTCATAATTTAAATTTGGATATTTTTCGAGCTCGTCTACCATTTATTCAAAGGGAGATTTGAGAGCACCTTCAAATTCAAATTTGAATTTTAATTCTGAACCAAACGTGCTCAATTTCAAAATCTGATTTTAGATTAAAATTCCTTACATTTCGTTTGGTCTACCATCCAATTTTGGTGGAATTCGGACAAAGGCGGTGCGGGAATTTTAAAGCACGGAGGGGAGATAAATTGTGGTGCTATGGACCCAGTAGTCAGTGGCACAACAATTTCAAACGCCTCGGTTTTTCTACCGGTGCAACGCGCGCGCGACAGATCCTGGCAGCCGACCTAGCCCAATACTCTCCAGTGCCACCTCGTGTTTCCCGATCGTGCGCTCGGCCTAGTCTTCCACACACCGAGTGCACCAAAGCCCTTTTTCTTTCTCCCACTTGCTCTCGCCCTCGGTGGCTTGCTCCCGCGAAGAACACAGCCGCCCGCCCTCTGTTCTCTCCCAATCACGCCATAGCAACCCTTCTCGGGTGATCGAGCTCCCCACGGCAAAAAACTTCGCCAACTCGTGCTTTAGCGTCTGCCAGTGCCAACTCCCAGTTCTCCCCGCTCCTTTGCACACGTGAGTTTGAAGTTTCGGCGGTGCCGCGTTGAACACCGAAGAAAAGGCCTACGGCTACCGTGGACAGCTCACACCATGCAAGCTCACGCTCAAGTGAGCCACTCCATCGGTGCACCGGTGATCCAAGCTGCTCCTCCCGAAGCTCAGCCCTAGCCGTGGCTAGTCGTGCGAGAATTTGGCAATCTTCTCCCGGGCGGCGCAACTCGACCTCGAGGTAGGGAATTGCGAAATTCATCGTCAATTCGTGTTGTTTGTGATTCAAACTTCACACATATGTTCTTAACTAGCTAGCGCACCTCCTCCCTCGATTCTAGGCCGAGAAATTCGGTGTAGAGCGAGAATTTTGAGTTCTTGCCGAGGGAACACCGTCGGACCCCGTCGTCCGCACGGTGCCGACGTATTTGGAGAGCTCCCTGACTCGTTTAGCCTCAATGTCTAGCTTCTGCACAGTCCACTGGTGCTTTAGAGCCCAAAAACCGAGCGTTTGAGGTTGAAATGAAGGATCCTGATCTCGCCGGAACCCTAATTTGTATTGTCACCGTCGCACACGGGTTTCCGGGCATTGCCGGCCGCCGGTGACTATCCAAACGAGTTCAGCGTCTCCATTTAGGGGGGGTGGCGGCGAGATTTGGCTCGGGAGGCTGCCGGGAAGGCCCTTTCGGCGACCCTAGACGGAGGGTGCCGCCGCTGTGTTCTGTTAGGCGCGAGGAAGAAGAAACACTGTCGTGTGGGGCCTGCCGGCAGTGTTTAAACTTTTTCAGAATTTCCAGATTTCAGTTCAAACTTTGAACAGCCACAACTTTGTCTAGGAGTGTCCAAAAATTACCAAATAAATTTTTTTGGATTCCTCTCAGAGAGTACTATCAGGGGTTGCATCCCAATATTTATGAAATCCGTGGATTTGGCTCATTAATTCATATAAGGAAAAAAATTAGGATTTATTCCAGGAGTTCTGTGTATTAGAAAATTCCCAAATTTGGGAAGGACATACTACCATATATACTTGAACTCCAGTTACATTTTCAGAGGCATTGGACCTCATTTGCTTGGTCAAATGATGTGTTAATTCCTTATGGCTCTGAAAAATAGGAAAATAAACAGAGCCCATTTTCAGTTTTTCCCCAATCCTTGTAAAATCCATCTCTCCATGTAGGAAACTCCAAAAATTGTAAAACCAATTCCTATGGACTCAGGACGATTTGTACTTCATAAAAAGTCTACTTTTCAGCATAGGAAAGCTCAAGAACTAGGAGGTAAAGGCAGTTTAGCTAAAACCACATAAGGAATTATTGTGATCACATGGGGCGATTTCATTAGCTCAAATTGTGCACACTGCCTACATAGCTTTCCTTGAAGCCATGGCTAAATTTTCAGATTCATTGGACCCCTAGATCTTGAGCTACCATTATTTAGATCTAAGGTTCATATTAGGACTTAATCACATGGTGATTATTTTTACCTCCCTTTTCACCTAGCATTCTTCCTCTCTAAGGTGATAGATCCAACAACAGAAACCTTGCTGTTGTTATCCCCTTTTAGTCATAGTTAACTTGTGCAACCACATTAAATCACTTTCTAAGTTGCTTTTGAAATACATGTGCATTGCATCTTTATAGCTCCCGTGACGCCGACGTTCGACGAGGACTCAACTCTGCAGTGAGGATCTCCATCTCATGACGAGTTTGGCGGATTCTCCGGAGGAAGACTAACTCTTAGAGCAAGCGAAGCCCCGGTTTGCATATAATTACCGTTTTAAATTTTGCTTTACTTCACCTCATGTTTATTAGACTTGATATTGTGCATTATGTCTAGGATGTTTGAAACCCACTTGCATGGCTATTACATCCCTGAGTATAAGGTTTAGTGTAGGCTTTGCCTCATTGTAGATGCTAGGCTAATGTTGTAGCTAGCTTAGTAGAAGTCGAGTAGTAAAAAGCTACTCGTGAGAAAGGTCTAGTAATGGAGTTTACTCGTGAAAGGTTGATGATAAGAGCACCCTCATGAAAATGAGATGGGGACGGGGATGTTCCTGTAGGATGGAGCACTCAAGGTTGTCTCGACCTGCAATGGGTGTGACAATACTTGAGACCACATTGGGCCTGGGCCACGATGGTAAGGCAAATGTGGAGGTTGGTTTGTAGCCCCATCCGTGTCGGTTAAGGACCACGCATATGCGGCCCTGTTGGACAAGATTGAGCTGTACTGGATATATAGTGGGATATGGGACCCATGAAACCGATGTAACTTGATGGACCATGATATAGAAACTCATCCTTCGCGTGGGAATGGCGTTGAGAAGGCGGGAGGTGTAAATCCTTTAGTGGGCAACTTCGACGTGTCCGCGTAGGGGACCATCCTGCTCGGCGCGAAACATTTTTCTATGTCAGGGTGTCATGTGAAAGGTTGCTGCATACAACATAAGAAAGAGCTCTTGTGAGAGTCTTTCGAGGCTGGTGTATGTGTCATGTATTCCGGGTTGTTATTGATTTGAATCACTGTCGCTCGCGGAAGAGGATTGAGCATACTTGCCCACTGCCCGTGACGTAGTAATAAGAGGAACTAAGTCTCATAACATGTTGATTATGGCTTAATCGTTGTATTGGAACCTTGACTGAAGTAGTTATAGCGCCAACTAAATTTCTATTCCACCTTAGGCTAGCATCATCGCGATAAGCTTGTCTTGTTTGATTGTGGACTTCCGGTATTGTGAGGCGTGAGGACCACTAAAATGAATGCTATGGGAATCTTAAAATAAGGACCAAGTTTAGTCAAGCTTGACTTTGCAAATTCATGTTCCTACTGTCTTACTACCCCTGCATGTAGAGTTACATGTTTAGGATTGACGGTTAAGACTTGCTGAGCCTTAGTGCTCACGGTTGCTTCTGAGTTGTTTCTGCAGGTAGTAGGATGCCTTCTATGAAGTGGGTTGTTCGGTGAGATGACGAACCTCACAGTTTGTTTAACTCGCTGAAAACCTAGCCGTTGCCTGACTTTGGTGAAGCTAGTAGGAAGCGTTCACGGGCTGAACAACTTCTTTTCGGCGTAGTTAGAGTCGAGAATGAGTAGATGTCAAGCTTTTAAATTCCGCTGCATGTGTACATTATGTTGTAAAAGAGATTATCTTGAGTAATAAAAGGGTTTCATATGTTCTTTCCGTCTTTTTGTGCATGCTGTCGGGTGCCGCATTGCACGACACCACCCAGTGCGATTCCCGAGTGAGCGGCACAACCCCGTCGAGGGTCGGGCCCCTCACAAGAACTATGTTATCAATGAAAGCATCTTTGTTTCAAGTGTCTCATTGTTCTATGTCGTGGATGTAGACTTCGGACCCTTCGCAGCGCAAGGGTCGTGGATGACTTTAGCCAATGTGGATAGCGCATTTGCCAATACCTCGAGCTTGTTCTTATGGGTCCTTAGCTGCGTAAGGACAAGGGTGATCTGGCAGTGTGGCTACCTCCCTTTCCAGATCCTCGGCAGTGCAAGGATTTGAAGGAGGTTCGACCCTTGTCCCCAGCTCTTCCCAGGGAAACACATGGCAGCTCTAGACTTTCTTTTCTGAGGGAACGCTCCACCCAGAGCCCGGGGCATGTGCCATCTCTGGGGCTGTTCTCAGTGGGAAGGCAGCTCGGAGCTTGAGGGCACGCGATAGTTCCAGACCTTGCCCAACAGGGAGGCTTGGGACCGGAGCCTTAGGGCATGTGTTGGCTCTGGAGCTCTAGTACATGTGACAGCCTCAGGGTTAACCTAGAGGCCTTGTCCACGTGACTTGCCCCTGTGACGCCCTCAATTATGTGGAAAAACCACGGAACCGAGAACTGATGCATATGTGTGCCCAGGATGTTCATCACACATACGCATATGTTTCGCAAACTGAATTCAGAATATATATAACCACGAATAACAGAGTTTATTACAATGTTTCATGAGTCTTGGACTCATGCTCACAGCGGAAGTCTTAATCTAACTGCGAAAGTCTTATTTCTATGCAGCGGAAGTCTTCTAACTAGTGTGGAAGCAATTCTATGTAGTAGCGGCTCCATCTCTACTCCATCCCCACAGGCAAGGTTGAGAACAGATCACACGCCTAATGCTCCACTTGGTCTTAATAGTAATCTTCTCCTGTTGCTGATGATGAAATAATAATGCAAGTTTGAGTACAATGATGTACTCAGCAAGTGCGAGAAAATATGATATGTAGCTCATAACAAGGTAGGTATAAAAAGGCTTATTGCAGAAAGCAAAGTTATTTATCAAAAACAAGACAAAACAGCGACTCATCTTTAAGTGAATGTAATCCCAACATGTATTAAAATACCAATCAGACCTCCATTATGTTCATTACCTTCCATGCCACAACCAGATATCAATCAACCTCATTCTCGCTCACGAATACCTCCTCGTATTCGCTACCATCTCACGAATACCATCTCGTATTCGCTACCATTTCATCTCATAAACAACTTCGTCTCCCATCGAGAATAATCTTGTTGCCATGACTCAACAGTCATGCAACCCATCTTTTCACCCGGACTCAACAGTCCCAAAACCAAACCATCCAAAACCATAACCATATCCAATAACCGTTTCCAATAACTATCCCAACTAATCATGGAAGTTGGCCAGGCGCTCGTGACCGTAAGCTCGGCTATCATGATAGTTTTAGACTCTGCAGAGTTTGCACCTCTTTACCCACAAGTTTGTGATTTCATCACCCGTCGGTGACTGCAGAACCTCCATTATACCAGTACACAACCATCGGTGTATGGCCAAGAGATCACAAAATAGCCTTTACAAAGAGGCTACTAGATGTATGGACTCACTAAGGTTTCACCGGCAGGCTAGAATCTCCAATTCTCCCACCCACGGGCCCCCTCTTGTGCCATGCAGTTCCCAGGCAGTCCTCACTCGACTCCCATTCCCCGCGCCTTCCACGGTCCATAACAATCTAGCAACTTACCTAATTAGTCAGCTAAGCCGCACCCATACTTGGCCTTGTGGTGGCACTATTATCCTAGCATGTGCTCGCATGTACCGGTCCTTAGATCTACGGCAAGTAAACCACCATCTCATGCTACCTCATTCACAAACCCAGTCTTGCCTAGATCTCCCTCCGATCCATGTCCATTAACAACATCAGTTTCTCATTATCATTATGAGTGCAGTTAGCTAAACACACCTATCTTGTCTCCCGATCCCATGGACTTAGCGAAGCATAAAAGTAAAGAACCATACCCGACTCATAAACTTCCCTGGCAACAAGGGTGGTTTAACCAAAACTAGTGAACTCCTATAAAAGGGTTTCCCATCATGTTTGACTCAGCACACACACCTTTTCGCAAAACAAAACAGTTTTTCCCAAAACATAGGATCAATATGGTCAAGGAGCACTTGCCTTGTTCTTGCGGTTCCGGTTGCTCTTGGATCTCGAAACCTTGTTGTTGCAGCTCGTCGTAGACAGCTCCCTGAGCTTGTCCTGCTATACAGGATCACGCACATACAAGATCCACAGCAATCAATATCATGCACAAACTTTAACTAGATGCGATGATGCATATGCATGCTATCCTATTATGCAGTTTAGTTTTATTAGGTCGGTTTGTACGTGTTCTTGCATGGTTTTATGACGAACAGAGGTGTTTCGGATCAGATGTGGACGTGGCGATGACCTTGTCTTTGGATCAACCCGATCAACAAGTTATCTGTCCACGAAAAAGCTTCTGTTCGAAAGGAATCGAAGAACAGATGCAAAGAAAACACAACGATGTTGTAAGGTGGTATTGGAGACCTACCTTACGTTGTTCTCGGTCTCGGGTCCTTCTTAGATCGTTGGGCTCTCTTCCGGCGATCTTCCTAGCTGAACTCAGGCGATGGCTTACTCGGCGAGTTGGGACTAGGGCTCTAAGTCATTGGCTTAGTAGTTGAAAAAGAAGTTTGTGGTTTTCGGCCAAGGGTTCTAGGTTCTATTTATAATCGGGAGAAGAAGAGTCCTAATCTGATTGGACTTTGAATAAGAGTCCTATTCAGATTATCGTTGAATCTTAACAACTTATCTTGAGTTGATTTGGTGCAGTAACATTGTGGAATTCAGGTCAGTTTCTCCTCCGTACAGGTATTTCTACGCGTACAGAACCGTTCCAGAACTCGTTACCCCCGCGGTGATGAGCTCCGAAAGCTCCATGTGTCCACCGGGGCCTGGTCTCCCCTTTTCTGCAGAGACGAGCTCCGCGTGCACCACGTATCCTGGTGGTCGGGACCTCCTCTCTTATTCGGAGGTGGCTCCGCGCACGCCACGTGTCAGTGCCGGACCTTCCCTCTCTCCGGAGATAGCTCCGGGTGTGCCATGTGTCAAGTAGCGCCAGACATTCCTTTTTCCTCAGAGACGTGCTCCGAGGTCGACACGTGTCCAACTGTGTCAGACTTCCCGGAGATAAGCTCAGGTGACGACACGTGTTCAATAGAACCGGACTTCTCGGAGGTGAGCTACGAGATCGACACGTATCCCTCGCAACTGGTCCTCTGATTTCCGCAGTGACTAGCTCCGAAGGTGACATGTGTCCTGCGGAACTTCCTTTGCTTCTTCCGCAGATGCTAGCTCCGGGGGCAACACGTGTCCCACAGGGTCGGACCTCTCCCCCTTTGCGTAGATGAGCCCCGAGCCTGCCACGTAACCAGTTTAGCTGCGGACCTCTCCCCACTTCGCAGGGATGAGCTCCGAACACGCCACGTGGCCAGCGGGCCGCGGAAGTTGTCTTTGGCGCTCTCTGGGAACTGGATTCGGCTCGTATTGGCTATCCTTTTGATATTTCTCTCTGTTCCCACTTCTTTTAAAATGTTTTCTCTTCATGAACATGAATATATGCAGAAACCAAAAATGAGGGTGTCACAGCCCGTTTGTAGTTGATATGCCTAAGGAAGCACAAACTGTAAAGGAGATATGCATGCGCCTGCGTGCGTGCTCCGGGGCCTCCCTCAGCTGGGTGGTGGCTCCGTGCCTGGTGACGTGTGGCAGCTCCAGGTTCTACCTCAGCAGGGAGGTTTCCGTCCGGAGCCCAGGGCTCGTGTCCGCTCCAGAGCTGTCCTCAATCGGGAAGGAGGCTTACTGCTGTGGGACACGTGGCAGCTTTGGGCCTCACCTTAGTGGGAAGTTTCAGACCAGAGCCCGGAGCTCGTGTCAGCACTGGAGCCCTCCTCCGCAGGGAGGCCTGGACCGGAGCCCGGGGCACGTGTCAGCACCGGAGCTGCCCTCAGGGGGAAGCAGCTCGGAGCCGGAGGACATGTGTCAGCCCTGGATCTCACCTCAGCGGGGAGGCTTAAGCCGGAGCCCGGAGCACGTGCCAGCCCCAGAGCAGTCCTCAGCGGGGAGGCGGCTCGGAGCCTAGGCACACGTGGCAGCTCCGGACCTCTCCTCGGCGGGGTGGCTGAGGTGGGAGCCCAGGACACGTGTCAGCTCCGAAGCTCGGGTGCACACGGTAACCCCAGGGCTTACCTCAGGGCCAAGGGTACTTGGCTTTGCCAGTTTACAGTTGATGTGTTTTGAGGGAGCACAAACTGTAAAGGGAGAATGCACCGGGCGAGGCAAAATTTTCTCACTTTAGGCTCTTCTTCGCAGGAGGAAACAGACCGTATTTAGAAGGCAGCGACCCGCCCCAGATGTTGAGAGTGATAGAACTCTTCTGGAACTTAGCTGTTCTAAGCGCTGTCCCTGGACACTATGACACCCCTTCTGGAGAAAACAGGACCCTACTACTGTTCTAAACATAGAACTTACGGAGGTGTTCTATGTTCCAAAGATTGGGTAGAGGTAACCCATCCTCTGTGGCTATGCGCACGCACCCGGGATGGCATACATGTGTTACTCGGAAGGGGCCTTTACAGCTGGGGGAGAGTTTGTCCCCCCCTTCTTGATTAAGTATCCGCCGCAGCAACAGGTCGCCCACCTCGAGCTGTCTAATCCGCACGAACCGCTGCTGATAACGCCGGAGCACTTGATGGTATCATGCGTTTTAGGCAGCTGCTTGCCACCTTCGCTCATCGACAAGGTCGATATCTTCACGCCGGAGCAGGTCCTGCGTGGCTTCGTCGTACGCTCGGACACGGGATGAGCCCATGGTGATTTCCGATGAGAGGACGGCCTCAGCCTCATACACCAGGAAGAAGGGTGTTTCCCCTGTCGAGCGAATGAGGGACATCCGGCTAGCCCATGGTGTACACGGAAGCTCTTCTACCCAATTGGCACCGTGCTTTTTCAAGCTGTTGTAGGTGCGCGTTTTGAGTCCCCTGAGAATCTCGACGTTGGATCCTTCATCTTGACCATTGCTCTCTAGGTGAGAAACGGAAGCATAGCAAACTTGGATGCTGAGGTCATGACAGCAGTATTGAAACACTACACTAGTGAACTGGGTCTCGTTGTCGGTGATGATTATGCGCGGGACCCCGAACCGACAGACAATTGACTTGATGAATTTGACTGCTGACTGCTTGTTGATGGTTACCACAAGGGCAGCTTCCGGCCACTTGGTAAACTTGTCTACGGCGATGTAGAGGTACCGGTACCTGTAAAAGTCCAAGAAAGTGACTTGCAAAAGTGATCATGTCATCTCCTCACAACACCACAGCTCATCTTGTGGATGTCTTTATGAACATTTGTGAAGAGCAAGTAACCACCATCAAAAGGGTAATTAGAGGGGGAAGCCCTAACTTCCAAAAAGTGGGATTTCTACACATGAACATGAAAGGTTGAGCCCACCCCTAGAACTTGAATAGTCTTGGGAAGGCTCAGGCCAAATTTCATGCGAATCCAATACTTTTGAGGCACTTTTGGAGACAATTCAAAAAGGGGGCAATTTGAATGCAAATTCAAATTGCAGCAACTTTCATCACTTGAATTCAAAAGTTGGCATCATATTCAAACTCAGCACATATTTCTGAGTTAGTCCACCAATTTTCATACCCATTGGACTTCATCTTGTCGGGGGCTAAATTTGCACTAATTCAAAACTGAATTTGAATTTCAAATTCAAATGGCCAGCAAATTTACCCAAATCAATTTTCAAATTTGGGAGATCAGATTCAAACAATGACTTGGTTGCAAAGTCTACCATTCAATGTTTAGTGGGTGAGATATTTGCAGCAGAAGGGGGGAGATGGAATTAGGGGGGAGAAAAGGGCCCACAAGTCAGCTAAACTTCTGAGTGAAGCAAACCACGGGGCGAGCTCGGTTTACCGGGCCTCGGCAGCACTCGACACCGAGCTGCCCGATCGGCCACCTCTCCAGCGCACGCTCGGCTGGTGCACCGCGTGGGTGATCGCAAGAAGACTCCCCGACCACGGCAGATCCTGGACCCATACGCTATTTTGTGCTCGGCCACCGACACCGTCGTTCGCCGCCCCCCCCCCCCCCCCCTAAAGAATTCGATCGGGAGACGATCAAGCTCGTGCCCCCGAACCTCCCGAGCTGCAGAAACGGTACTGGAGGATCCCCTACTATCTTCACCACACCTCACTAGGCTAGCTGGGTTGTCCATACGCCGAGAACACAGAGCCTCCGCGGCAACATTGGTACACCGGCAACTGGTCGTCCGTGGACAGCATGTCACAGAGGTTTTCACGGCCGAGACAGCACGTCCACGGGAGCGCCCTGTCCTGGTGCTGCTTCCACCCAAAAATTGGAGCAAACCGTGGACCCTAGCGGCTGAATTTGTCGTTCTTCTCCCGGAGCAGCTCCACGGACCTCTCGGTAGGGAATCCAAAAATTCACACTCAAACCGTGCTTAGAGTTCATCAAGTCGTGCACAAAGGTGCTAGAGTAGTCGGCAACCAATTTCTCTTCACAACCCTAGCCTTAAACGCCATATAGACCGAGGTTTTCCAGCTTTTCCGAGCTCGACCATGGCGGCATGGATTGGGCGCACGGTAAGAACCGATTTGGAGGTGTTTTCATGCACCGGTCCTTACTTGCCGTGCCTCCCTAGCTTCCACTGGTGCTTTAGAGCGGATTGCCTGAGTTTTTGGGGGGCTTGGACCGCTGGGCGACGGTGCCGAACATCTCCCGAGGCCGCCGCACGTCGCCGGCACAGTTCCGGTCCCCTAGCGCCCAGCCCGAGCCCACAACCAAGTTCCCCGACCCCAAAAACCCCCGCGCGGCGAGTCTCCGGCCGGGAGACGGCCGGGAACGCTCAGCTGGCGAGGCGCCGCCTCGGCCCGGCGAGGTGAGCGCGCGTGCGGGAAGATGAGGTCGGAAGAAGAAGAAGGGTGGGGCTGGCCCACCGGTCAGTGAGTGAATTTTAAACCCGGATCGGATGTGGCTCGGGATCACGTGTGGCTGCACGCGGGGTAACCCTGTAGCCTGTGTGTTCTCGGATTTCACTGGCTGAGGTTTAAAACATGGGCCCAAGTCCTTTTCCAATAGCAAAACAATTCCAGTTTCAGCTCAAACTTTAGAAATTCATAACTTTGTGTAGGAAGCTCCAAATTCAGTGAACCAAATTTTGCTGAACTCAGCTTTTTGAGTGCCTTCCAGCAACACCAATTTCAGCTCATGAAACTTAATAGTTTTCCCGAATTAATTCCCTAAATTTGAACTGTTAGGAATTTTATCTGGAGGATTACTTCATGAAAAATTTTGAAATTTGGCTGAGAGGTTCATTGGAAAATCCTTGAGTCACAGTAAAAATGTCAGACCCATCCAAGTTCATTTAGTCCCCCTAATGGGGTGATTAAAGGAACTGCCCTGAGAAAATAGAAAAATGAACAGAAGCATTTTTTCAGATTTTCTCAAGTCTTGTTAAGGGCATAACTTCCTCTAGAATTCTTCAAATGACATGAAACCAATTCCATTAGAACCATCTTAAATTCTAGTTTCTAGGAAGAAATGGTTGGAGCCATGAAAACCACTGGGATTTCTTAGAGGCTCTAATATTGACCAAATAGGCTTTTCTTGGTACAAAGCTCACATGAACTTTGTTTCAAATGAAACTTGGTCAAGACTCTGGTTAGGACCCTACAAAGTTAACATAAAAATTTCAGAGCCAAAGGGGAGGGCTAGCTAGCATTATGGTCTTTACATATTCAAGTTCAAACATTGCATTTAGATTGACATATAGGATATCGTTTACGTGTAGTCACTGAAGGCGAGGAAACTCCGGAAGTGCTCGACTTCCTTCTTCCGGACGAAGCCCTAACAACTGACCAGCAGCAACAAGGCAAGCCCCGGTTTACATTAAACCCTTTTATAAAGTTTTGCTTTGTGTACATGGTTAGTGTGAGGTATGGATGTGCATTAGGTGTAGGATGGATGAAAGCCCAATGCATAACCAGAATTTTCCTATAAGAGTGAGGGTAGTGTCTAAGGCCTCGAGTAGACAGGCTATGCTTAAAGATTCATAGGACTTCGGTACAAGTCGAGTAGTTGGAATCTACTCGCGAGTTATGCTTGGGACACATGGGATTGGTTCGAGTGATGTGAGATCACTTTAGTAATTAAAATGAGACTAGGCAGGGGCTAGTACGCAGCAAGAGGAAGTCTTGTGTGCGCAGCCCTGTCCGTGTCGATTGAGGACCGATCCGTGTGCGGCCCTGCTGAACAACTATTGAACGTACCGAAGGCATATTGGATATATGGTCCCCGATAAACCGATGTAACCTATACATCCGGGCGTCGAGGCATAACGCACCGATTTATAGGTGTAGGCTGAGGGCAGCAAGGTGGAAATCTGCTAACAGGCATAGAGAGATGCTCCGTGTAGGGAACCTCCTTCTCGTTTCGGTGCGACCGGTTCGACGTGTGGGCGGTTGGGTGAAAGGTTGTCCCGCCCGGCATCGAGTGAGCGTGCTGTGCAGCTCCACGGGTGGGGGTACGTGACGTGCTCTTTGGGTATCCCTTCAGGAGTATATCGAGTCGATTCGCGGTGACGAGTATCGCTTCTTCACTGCGTCGTAATGTAGATAAATCATGGAATGTTATGATTCAATTCTGCTGATATGTATAATTGTATTGCTACATGTGTGCCACCAAATATCGCTTACTAAATTTCTTATTAGTGAATTGTTAACTTGTGGCTAAAAGATGAACTAAGGATGAACTTGTAGGCGTGTACATTTGCTGAAATTACTATCCCATGTTCATGTAAACTGCATGTAGAGTTTTATGCCTAAGTGAGTCGGTTAAGTCTTGTTGAGCCATCGTGCTAATGGTTGCTGCTTAAGTGTTTTTCAGGTAAGGAGCCACCCACGGACTCAGGCTACGAGTCCACCGGCGAGGGTTACCCTCCATCGGGGACCACGGCTGAGTGGGAGCCGTACACGCCGCACTAAGCTGAGGAGTGCAGCTAGTGTGGGTTGCCCTAGGGCTGGGCAACCGACTTTTGCTAGATAGGAGAGCATGAGTTGTACAAATTTAACTTCCGCTGTGTAATATAAACCCTAGTTTGTAACTGAGTATTGTACTACTTTGTACATTTCAGTTGGTGTAACACCCCAAAATTCTGTTAAGAGGGGAATTTCAAAATTTTTGGACGTACTGCATGTGGTGCAGAAATTCAAATTCAAATTAGAATTCAAATCAAAACAGAAAAGAAAAAAGAAAAAAGAAAAATGAAACCCAACCGGCCAGTGGGCCGAAACCCACCAGCCGGCCCACCAGTTCCCACGCCAGCCCACAGCCGCGCGCCCCTCTCTCCCTCTCACTGACACGCGGGACCCGCGTGTCATCCCCCACCTCTCGCTCGCGCCAACAGCCGGGACTCCTCCGCGCGCCCGAATCCAAACTACCCCGGAAACCCGCGTCCCCCAGCCGAATTCTGGTCCCGGACGACTCCGGCTCGATCCCAACAGACATGCCGCCCTTCCCCGTCTATATAAACACCGGCATCGCCCTGTTTTTCTCCCCCGATCGGTTGTTTTTCCTCCCGGTGAGAACCAGAGCTTCTCCGGCCGTTTTCTCTCGATCTTTGCTCGGGTTTTCTGATCTAACGCGTCGATTGAGTCCCACCGCCTCTGGGGAGTCACGCAGGTGCAGAAAACTCGGTGGTTTGCGCTCTAGGCACAGCTCCGACGAGCACCGCAGCGGTTCCACCTCGGACCTCGACGCCGACCGCCTTCCAGAGCCTCCAAGCTCAACAAAAACCCCGAGGTTAGATCCCCGACCTCCCCTCTACCGTTCTATGCCATGAAATCCCAGTTTTAGGAAATATAGACGAAGATCCAAAATTTTCCGGCGAGATCGCCGCCTCCCGCCGCCGTATGCCGCCGGGCAGCGCCGCCCGTGCACGGTCAGGACGACGTGGCCGCTTGTGCGCCGTCTATTTTAAATCACACGGTAGAATTAAAACACGCGCGTACCGGTTCGGCGATCTAATCTGAATCGTCTATTTTAAATCGTACGGTCCACATCAGCCCCGCGTTATAAAGGCCGGTATTCTTACGCGCTACCCCCTGGGGATCTCGGAAAATACGAGCTAGCCCCGGAAACTTCTGATCTAGCCCCTGGAACTTCAGAAATTCGTGTAAATTCATTTAAAAATCAGTTTTAGCCCTGGACTTATTAAAAATTAGTAAGAACCCCTCTGTTATGTGTAGCTAGACCCCTGGAAATTTATGAAATAATATAATAGACCTTGTAGTGTGGTGAATTTACCTTTTTGACCCTATATGATATTAAATTCAGAAAATTGAATATGTGATTACGATTTAAATTTAAAAAGGTGAGGCAAACACATTGTAAATTCAAATTTAAACTCTCCTAGCACTTGGAAAACTTTAGAATGAGTTGAAAATAGATTTTAGGCTGAATTGAAATCTGTTTAATGGGGTTCATATTTATTAGTTCTAGAAACATATTTTAGGCTAGAAAATAATTCTAAAAACTAGTAAAATAAATTTAATTTGTTCCACATCAGAGAGGAAGTTCAAAAATATATTATTTAATATTTTAGATCAGAACCTATTCTGTTTAGATGATGTGTCTTAATATTTTCATAATAAAGTTCACATTTAGGCATAGAAAATAAATCTGAAAATATAGGAAAATAGTTATGCATAACTAGAAAATGATAAATAAAGTCTCCAAATCCAAAGATTTCAGTTTAGGATTTGGGTAGAAGATCTGAAAACCCATTTGGAGTAGGAAATTACATTCCATGCAAACTTGGTAGTTAAGAAGTATATTAATTAAATATAAAGAATTTGTTCAAATTGAAAATTCATATATAGTGTGCAAACAGAAATCTGAAATACAAAAGTAGAAATCATATACATATGTTTAAAAGTGCATGAAGGCTAAAAATCAACACATCTAGGGTAACCACAACACTTAGAAATGTGAATGACTATCATATGTATGTATGTGTGGAGTGAAAGTGTGAACTATGTCTTATGGATTGTTGTTTTCTTTTGCTATGTGTGTTGGCATGAGTAGAACCTGCCCCGGAGCAAGTTCTTCCCTTCCAAGATCAGGACTATCCATTCCCAGAGCAGCAGGAAGAAGGCAAGTGTCCTTGACCACTTTGATCCTATGCTACGTTGTGTAGATAGAATTATTTGCATTGTCAATTGAAATATGAAACCCATGCTAGAAAGTTTCCCTAGAATTGTATTACCTTGTTTCCTTGTAGCTTGGGTTGGGATTTATTTTATCATGTCATTTATTTATATGCTTATGCTTAGCCATGCTTAGAATGGGATAATTGGGATATGAGATCATCAATTTATTTACCTTACTCTTGAATGAGATGTTATGAGTTATGTAGAGGTAGGGATCGAGGCAAGTTGAATGATTTGGTTGGTGCTGGGTGCACGAGACTCGGGTTTGTGTTTAGTACTTGCCTAGATCCTAAGGACCGGTTCATGGAGCATGTAACCTGGCTTTACCGTGCCAACCACATGCTGAGATGGGCAGCTTGGCCAATTAATTAGGTGTATCCCCGGCGTAGTATGGGTGTGTTGGATGGTGCGGGGAATAGGTGTCAGCTGGACTACCATATGAACCGCAAGGCTCAAGAGGGGGCCACTGCAGCAGGGTTGGAGCCTCTTCTGTGCTGCTAGGGGTGAAACCTCAATGGGCCCACGCTCGTCGGGAATCCCTTTGTAAAGGCTTCGTAGTGATCTCCTGGCTACACACCTGGGAAGTGTGAATGTGGTTCGTGGCCACTGGCATAATGGAGGTTCTTTTAGTCCACCCGGCAACGGGGGATGAAATCACTACATGTGGGTAAAGTGGTGCAACCTCTGCAAAGTCAAAACTGTCATGACAGACGTGCTCACGGTCAAGAGCAGCTTGGACTTATTCATGATTAGAGGATGATGGATTTGGAAGTTGAGGATGTTAAGCGGGGTGCTTGACATTGGATATGATGAATATGGTTACTTGATTTTGATGATGGGTTGGGAGTTTGGGACCATTTCACCTACGTAGTAATGTAGGTGCTTAATAGCTAAGGTGATAGTTATTAATTGCGTAGTGCTTTAACCCTGAGTTCAACCTCTCCTTGTTCTAGCCATGCATGACATAACTTTCCCCCACTTGCTGAGTACCAACGGTACTCAACCGTGCATATTTGTTAGTTTAAATTGCTGCTCAGGTCAAGGGGATGATGTGGTGTTCAATGACCAAGACTTCGGACCCGAAGAAGGATTCTAGGTTCATGGAGTCCCTCGGGCAACGCCTGTGACGGAGCCCACAAGAATAATATTCCGCTGCTATTTTATTTACATGTTATGAACTTATTATCGTCCATCGAGACATATGCTATGTAAGACTTATTTGTATTCGACACCTGGCTTGTAATAAATGATGCTTCACTATTTGTCATCACATGTATGAGAAAATGATCCTGGCATACATGTGATATTCACTCGGTTGTTCTTCGGAGAAACCGGGTCTGATAGAAGTGGTATCAGAGCCAAGGTTGGCCGTAGGAACGTGGACCTAGGTAGAAATGGACGTATTTAAGGACCCTATTTTCTTAAAAACTATTTTACAAAGGTGTGGGTTGAAAAGTGTTATTTAATGGGGTCACTTTATTCATCTTACCCCAACTCTTATTCAAAATAGGATTTTTGTTTAAAATCTTATCTAACTTAAGTTTAAATGCTTTATTTTTTAGATGGTTCGCATGATCTGCACCGCTCGAAAGTCCACCGGAGGGAGAGTTCCCGTAGTTGCCCTTGCCTTGAGAAAGGAGAACCGTCCGGTGACGTACCTCTCCTACAGATTGGCAGTAGGAGGCTTGTTGCGCCGTCTTCGACGTATGCTCCACGCCGCCGGCAATACGGGCAAGCTAATCATACACTACAGCTCCACCCGGACCATCCGTGAGAAGCGGGAAGAATGGAGTTCAGAAATGAGGATTCTCCATGAAAATCAGCTGCTCAAGATCCACCTCTCTCCAGCTTGTCGAGCGACACAGGTCGATGCGGAGAAGGATGTCACCTGGGAGGCTATCACATGCCAGAGTCACATCTACCATCGCCACCTAGACAGTACTGAGTACATGTATGTCCTCCAGCGTGAGAGTGGTACAACGGAGTACAAGTACGCGCCAGTGCAGCAGGGGACTCCCCATGAACACATGGACCTGTGCTTGGAGGATGCTGCTATGCTCAGCACCCGACTACAGGAGTGCAAGCAGGAGCTTCAGGATGTTCGTGACACCCTGAAGGAGACTGAGGCGTTGCTTCGAGCCAGCTTGAGGGCGAGAGAAAGAGGAGATGGGAATGAACTGTGTGTCACCGTGAATGACACATGGACTCCTGACTCCCCTAGATCGCCGGGCAAGCAGGCGTCGCCGCACTTCTCCACCAGCAGCTTCCCCACCCAAAGCGGAGTCAGAGGGCAGCCGCAATAATGAGGAAGATCCCGAGGATCCAGCTCAGTGATACGAGTCGTGTAGAGTCCTTTCCCATAGTTCAGCAGGTTATCGAGTAGGCGAGTCAATACCTTAGTTAATGATGTGTTAATGTTTGGTGTGTGACGTGAGTTGTGGAAGCCATGGGCATTTGTCCACAACCTCGTCTTCAGGTTTTTTTGCTTTGATGTGTGGACCCCTATGAATTAAGAGTGCATTTATTTTCGCGTAAGACGTGAAACCCTCAGAAAATGTTACTATAAAAAGACCCCATGAATTTTAAGTTTAAACAAGCAAATTGGGAA
Source organism: Neostapfia colusana (assembly GCA_030760725.1). Classification (NCBI taxonomy): domain Eukaryota; kingdom Viridiplantae; phylum Streptophyta; class Magnoliopsida; order Poales; family Poaceae; genus Neostapfia; species Neostapfia colusana. Next base: position 21,985,348 of record JASWHV010000006.1, on the reverse strand, counting down.
GTTAACACGTAATGCTTTAAATTGACATTTGGTTGATCATGATAGATGGCCGGAAGAGGAAAGGGTCGTGGTGCCAACCCCGCCAACAACAACGATGAGGCCGGCAACCCTCATCTTTCTGGAGAACAAGACAGGGGTAGTCGCCGTGAATGAGTTGATCCCATCCACCAAATGCTTGAAAATCAGAATCAGCTCATCTAGAGCCTAACTCAAGTGGTGGCCAACTTGCACCAAGCTTGACCTCCACAAGCTGCACCACGCCAACCAAGGTTGAGTGAGTTTCTAGGGACTCAACCTCCAAAGTTTGCAAGTGCTGCTGAACCTATGGAGGCAGATGACTGGCTAAAGACCATTGAGAGCAAGATGAGGATCATACAATGCCAAGGGTATGAGAGGGGGCTGTTTGCCTCTCACCAATTCCATGGACCTGCTGCAGATTGGTGGACCGCTTACGTGGCAGCCCATCATGACCCTGAGAACATCACTTGGGAAGAGTTCAAGCGTAGTTTCCGCAACCATTACATACCAAGGGGTGAACTCAAAAACAAGAGAAAGGAATTCTTGGGGCTGCAGCAAGGAAACATGACTGTGAGGGAATACCTCACTAAATTCACCCAACTATCCCGTTATGCACCACGGGACATCGAGACTGATGAGCAGAAACAGGACTGCTTTGTGGAAGGACTTACTGCGAAAATGCAGTGTGCAATGTCCTCCAACGAGTATGAAAGCTTCCAAAAGATGGTGGACAGAGCATTTGTTGTGGAAAGGAAGCTGAAGGCCTTAGAAAATGAAAACAAGAGGAAGGCGGGATGGTCACACCAAGCCTCGGGTAGCAACACACGCCCACGTCTGATGCAGCAACCCGCAGGGCAGACGATCCGTGCTGCGGTACCCTACTCAGCACCGAGAGCGTACAACCCGAACTTCAGGCCTCCGTCAGCACCAGCACAGCCACAACGTCAGTTTGTACAGCAGCCTCGCCCCGCATATCAACCTCGACAAGCAGTACAAGGACCCCCAAACCAACCCCAAGACAACAAAGGCCAGGCACCTAAGTTTGGAGTGCAATGCTTTAACTGTGGTGAAGTGGGGCACTACGCCCATAAGTGCCCAAAGAAGAAGCCCGTGCAGCCGCAACAACAGAATGTAATGCGAGATCGGGTGAACCACGTCACCATGGAGGAGGCACAAGAGGCACCCGACGTGGTAGTTGGTAAGTTTCCTGCCAATTTACACATTGCAACCCTGTTGTTTGATTCTGGTGCTACCCACTCATTCATTGCTCAAGGGTTTGTTAAGAAGCATGATCTAGCAACCACACAAATGAACCATATGCTAGCAGTGAACTCTCCAGGTGGAGAAATAAGGACAAGACAAGTATGTCCCAAGGTGAATCTAGACATTAATGGGGTAGTATTTACTGCCAACCTCATAGTGATAGATTTACAAGGGATAGATATTATTTTGGGTATGGATTGGTTGACCAAACATAAAGGAATCATCCATTGTTCGACAAGAACGGTGGAACTAACTCACCCTAGTGGCACAAGAGTAAAGTTCATAACTATACAAGAGCCTAGGAGGTACATTAAACTCAATCAAGTTGAGGTGGAATTGAAGGAGATCAGGATCATCAGGGAATATCTAGATGTTTTTCCGAAGGAGTTGCCAGGTATGCCCCCGATCGTGAAGTAGAATTCACGATTGAGCTAGTGCCTGGAACAGCCCCGATATACAAGAGACCCTATCGTATGGACTCCAAACAGCTGGAAGAACTCAAGGAACATTTGAGGGAATTGACGGAGAAGGGGTATATTTGTCCTAGTTCCTCACCATGGGGAGCTCCCGTAATATTTGTGCCCAAGAAGGACGGAACCCAAAGGTTATGCGTAGACTACCGTGCGTTGAATGAAATAACCATCAAGAACAAGTACCCATTACCCCGCATTGAAGACTTGTTTGATCAGTTGAGGGGAGCTTGTGTGTTCTCGAAAATTGATCTCAGGTCGGGATACCACCAACTTAAGATAAGGCAAACTGATATTCCAAAGACAGCTTTCGTATCTCGGTACGGACTGTATGAATACACCGTCATGCCTTTCGGGCTAACTAATGCCCCGGCATACTTCATGTATCTTATGAACAAGTTATTCATGGAATATCTGGACAAATTTGTGGTGGTTTTCATAGATGACATTCTCGTCTTCTCCAAAGTTGAAGAAGAACATGAGAAACATCTAAGGTTGGTGTTGCAAAAGCTGAGAGAACACCAACTATATGCCAAGTTGAGCAAGTGTGAGTTTTGGCTGAAGAGAGTTCCCTTCTTAGGACATATAATTTCGGAGGGAGGAATCTCCGTAGCTCCCACCAAGATCGAGGATGTACAGAAGTGGAAGACCCCTGAGAATGTCGGGGAAGTTCGAAGCTTCTTAGGATTGGCTGGGTATTATCGACGGTTTATCGAGGGTTTCTCCAAGATTGCGAGACCCCTCACCAAATTGTTGGAGAAGGGAATCACATTCAAATGGACACCACAGTGCGAGATGAGTTTCCAGGAACTGAAGAATAGATTGACAACAGCCCCAGTGCTAGTTATGCCAGATATGCCGAAGAACTTTTCGGTGTACTGCGATGCTTCTGGAAACGGGTTGGCATGTGTTCTCATGCAAGAAGGGCATGTCGTGGCTTATGCGTCCTGGCAGCTCTAGAAACACGAGAAGAACTATCCTACACATGACCTAGAGCTAGCCGCAGTGGTACACGCTTTGAAGATTTGGCGGCATTACTTGATGGGTTAAAGGACAGAGATATATACGGACCATAAGAGCTTAAAGTACATTTTTCACACAGCCAGATCTCAACCTCAGACAAAGGAGATGGTTAGATCTGATCAACGACTTTGATGTGGGCATCAACTATCATCCTGGGAAAGCGAACGTCATGGCAGATGCTTTAAGCCAGAAGGTGCAGGTCAATAGGTTGAGCTTGAAGGACATGCCTATAGAATTGAAGGAAGAGGTTATAAAACTCAATCTATGTCTGGTGAATAGTGGTGAAGCCATCACCATGGAAGTGGACTCCACATTAGAGCAAGATATACGCAACGGTCAAAAGACTGATGAGAAGATACAAGAAATCAGAGAACTCATCAAGTATAATAAAGCCCCTGGTTTCAGATAGGATGAACAAGGTACGGTGTGGCACGGGAAAAGAATCTGTGTGCCTGAAGTGAAGGAGATCCGTGAATTGATTTTGAAGGAGGCTTATGATTCCGACTATTCAATTCATCCTTGGAGTACGAAGATGTATCATGACCTCAAGAGCAGGTATTGGTGGTATGACATGAAGCGGGATGTAGCAGAACATGTTGTCCTATGTGACACATGTCAGTTGGTGAAAGCAGAACATCAACAACCCGCGGGATTATTGCAACCACTCAAAGTGCCTGAATGGAAACGGGAAGAAATAGGTATGGATTTCATAGTGGGACTGCCGAGGACCCAATCGGGTTATGATTCGATATGGGTCATCATCGACAGGCTAACCAAGGTAGCTCATTTCATTCCCGTGAAAGAAAGCTACAACGGATCCAAATTGGCAGAATTGTACATGTCAAGGATCGTGTGTTTCCATGGAGTGCCAAAGAAGATAGTGTCAGATCGAGGGACACAGTTCACCTCAAGGTTCTAGCAGAAGTTACATGAAACCATGGGAACCCATCTAAATTTCAGTTCTGCCTATCACCTCCAGACTGACGGGTAGACGGAAAGAACCAATCAGATCCTTGAGGATATGCTGAGAGCGTGCGCGCTCAAGAAAAATAGGAGTTGGGTAAGAACTTACCGTATGCGGAGTTCTCCTATAACAACAGCTATCAGGCTAGCATGAAGATGTCACCATTTGAGGCTTTGTATGGGAGGAAGTGCAGAACTCCCCTATTTTGGAACCAAACAGGGGAAAGTAAAGTGTTTGGGCCCGTGGTACTATAAGAAGCCGGGGCAAAAGTGAGGGAAATCCGAAACAACTTGAGGATAGCGTAGACACGACAAAAGAGCTATGCCGATGTACGGAGAAGAGAGCTCGTTTTCAATGTGGGGGACTATGTCTACCTCAAAGTGTCCCCTATTCGAGGACTTCGTCGGTTAAAGGTAAAAGGGAAGTTATCACCTCGATACATCGGACCCTTTCAAGTTCTGGAGAGGAAAGGCGAAGTGGCATATCAACTAGAACTACCGGCTCGCTTATCGGATGTGCACGATGTATTCCATGTGTCACAGCTCAAGAAATGTCTGAGGACGCCTGAAGAGATGTTACCCATGAATGAGGTTGACGTAGCCGAGGATCTATCTTATGCCGAGCAACCGTTCAAGATTTTGGAGACAATGGAACGCCTCACAAGAAATAAAAGAATCCGGATGTGCAAGGTGCAGTGGAAGCATCACTCGGAAGAGGAAGCCACATGGGAGCGAGAAGACGAGCTTAAGGCACAGTTTCCGGAATTGTTTTCCTAGAACCACCAATCTTGAGGACGAGATTTTTTTTAAGGGGGGTAGAGCTGTAACACCCCAAAATTCTGTTAAGAGGGGAATTTAAAAATTTTTGGACTTACTGCATGTGGTGCAGAAATTCAAATTCAAATTGGAATTCAAATTCAAATCAAAAAAGAAAAGAAAAAGAAAAATCAAAAGAAAAAGAAAAATAAAAATAAAACCCAACCGGCCAGTGGGCCGAAACCCACCAGCCGGCCCACCAGTTCCCACGCCAGCCCACAGCCGCGCGCCCCTCTCTCCCTCTCACTGACACGCGGGGCCCACGTGTCATCCCCCACCTCTCGCTCGCGCCAACAGCCGGGACTCCTCCGCGCGCCCGAATCCAAACTACCCCGGAAACCCGCGTCCCCCAGCCGAATTCTGGTCCCGGACGACTCCGGCTTGATCCCAACAGACACGCCGCCCTCCCCCATCTATATAAATGCCGGCATCGCCCTGTTTTTCTCCCCCGATCGGCTGTTTTTCCTCCCGGTGAGAACCAGAGCTTCTCCGGCCGTTTTCTCTCGATCTTTGCTCGGGTTTTCTGATCTAACGCGTCGATCGTGTCCCACCGCCTCCGGGGAGTCACGCAGGTGCAGAAAACTCGGTGGTTTGCGCTCTAGGCACAGCTCCGACAAGCACCGCAGTGGTTCCACCTCGGACCTTGACGCCGACCGCCTTCCAGGGCCTCCGAGCTCAAGAAAAACCCCGAGGTGAGATCCCCGACCTCCCCTCTACCGTTCTATGCCATGAAATCCCAGTTTTAGGAAGTATAGACGAAGATCCGAAATTTTCCGGCGAGATCGCCGCCTCCCGCCGCCGCACGCCGCCGGGCAGCGCCGCACGCAGCCGGGCAGCGCCGCCCGCGCACGGATAGGGTGACGTGGCCGCTTGTGCACCGTCTATTTAAATCGCACGGTAGAATTAAAACCCTCGCGTACCGGTTCGGCGATCTAATCTAAGCCGTCTATTTTAAATCGTACGGTCCACATCAGCCCCGCGTTATAAAGGCCGGTATTCTTACGCGCTACCCCCTGGGGATCTCGGAAAACACGAGCTAGCCCCGGAAACTTCTGATCTAGCCCCTGGAACTTCAGAAATTCGTGTAAATTCATTTAAAAATCAGTTTTAGCCCTGGACTTAATAAAAATTAGGAAAAACCCATATGTTATGTGTAGCTAGACCCCTGGAAATTTATGAAATAATATAATAGACCCTGTAGTGGGGTGAATTTACCTTTTTGACCCTGTATGATATTAAATTCAGAAAATTTAATATGTGATTAGGATTTAAATTTAAAAAGGTAAGGCAAACACATTGTAAATTCAAATTTAAACTCTCCTAGCACTTGGAAAACTTTAGAATGAGTTAAAAATAGATTTTAGGCTGAATTGAAATCTGTCTAAATGGGGTTCATATTTATTAGTTCTAGAAACATATTTTAGGCTAGGAAATAATTCTAAAAACTAGTGAAATAAATTTAATTTGTTCGACATCAGAGAGGAAGTTCAAAAATATATTATTTAATATTTTAGATCAGAACCTATTCTGTTTAGATGATGTGTCTTACTATTTTCATAATAAAGTTCACATTTAGGCACAGAAAATAAATCTGAAAATATAGGAAAATAGGTATGCATAACTAGAAAATGATAAATAAAGTCTCCAAATCCAAAGATTTCAGTTTAGGATTTGGGTAGAAGATCTGGAAACCCATTTGGAGTAGGAAATTACCTTCCATGCAAACTTGGTAGTTAAGAAGTATATTAATTAAATATAAAGAATTTGTTCAAATTGAAAATTCATATATAGTGTGCAAACAGAAATCTGAAATACAAAAGTTTGAAATCATATACGTATGTTTAAAAGTGCATGAAGGCTAAAAATCAACACATCTAGGGTAACCACAACACTTAGAAATGTGAATGACTATCATATGTATATATGTGTGGAGTGAAAGTGTGAACTATGTCTTATGGATTGTTGTTTTCTTTTGCTATATCTGTTGGCATGAGTAGAACCTGCCCCAAAGCAAGTTCTTCCCTTCCAAGATCAGGACTATCCATTCCCGGAGCAGCAGGAAGAAGGCAAGTGTCCTTGACCACTTTGATCCTATGCTAGGTTGTGTAGATAGAATTATTTGCATTGTCAATTGAAATATGAAACCCATGCTAGGAAGTTTCCCTAGAATTGCATTACCTTGTTTCCTTGTAGCTTGGGTTGGGATTTATTTTATCATGTCATTTATTTATATGCTTATGCTTAGCCATGCTTAGAATGGGATAATTGGGATATGAGATCATCAATTTATTTACCTTACTCTTGAATGAGATGTTATGAGTTATGTAGAGGTAGGGATCGAGGCAAGTTGGATAATTTGGTTGGTGCTGGGTGCACGAGACTCGGGTTTGTGTTTAGTACTTGCCTGGATCCTAAGGACCGGTTCATGGAGCATGTAACCTGGCTTTACCGTGCCAACCACATGCTGAGATGGGGCAGCTTGGCCAATTAATTAGGTGTATCCCCGGCGTAGTATGGGTGTGTTGGATGGTGCGGGGAATAGGTGTCAGCTGGACTACCATATGAACCGCAAGGCTCAAGAGGGGGCACTACAGCGGGGTTGGAGCCTCTTGTGTTCTGTTAGGGGTGAAACCTCAGTAGGCCCACGCTCGTCGGGAATCCCTTTGTAAAGGCTTCGTAGTGATCTCCTGGCTACACACCTGGGAAGTGTGAATGTGGTTCATGGCCACTGGCATAATGGAGGATCTTTTAGTCCACCCGGCAACGGGGGATGAAATCACTACATGTGGGTACAGTGGTGCAAACTCTGCAGAGTCAAAACTGTCATGACAGCCGTGCTCACGGTCAAGAGCGGCTTGGACTTATTCATGATTAGAGGATGATGGATTTGGAAGTTGAGGATGTTAAGCGGGGAGCTTGACATTGGATATGATGAATATGGTTACTTGATTTTGATGATGGGTTGGGAGTTTGGGACCATTTCACCTATGTAGTAATGTAGGTGCTTAATAGCTAAGGTGATAGGTATTAATTGCGTAGTGCTTTAACCCTGAGTTCAACCTCTCCTTGTTCTAGCCATGCATGACATAACTTTCCCCCACTTGCTGAGTACCAACGGTACTCAACCTTGCATATTTGTTGGTTTAAATTGCTGCTCAGGTCAAGGGGATGATGTGGTGTTCAATGACCAAGACTTCGGACCCGAAGAAGGATTCTAGGTTCATGGAGTCCCCCGGGCAACGTCTGTGACGGAGCCCACAAGAATAATATTCCACTGCTATTTTATTTACATGTTATGAACTTATTATTGTCCATCGAGACATATGCTATGTAAAACTTATTTGTATTCGACACCTTTCTTGTAATAAATGATGCTTCACTATTTGTCATCACATGTATGAGAAAATGATCCTGGCATACATGTGATATTCACTCGGTTGTTCTTCAGAGAAACTGGGTGTGACAGTTGGCTTTCTATGTAATACACTGTTTCCTTATGATGTGTGCTGTCGGGTGTCGCATCGTGCGGCACCACTCTCTGCGATCCTGGATGAGCGGATTTCGGTCCACCACAGGCTGGTATCAGAGCCACATTGGGGATAGCACATTAATTAAGGATTGTATTACGGAAAAACTTAGGTTTACGGTGAGGATTTCGTAGTTTGCCCAAATAAGGACTATATTACCATAGTTACTTAAAGTGGCAAGACTAACTTATTTGTTATAATTCTGAATTTTGTGAGACCTATGTGTGCTGAATACATTGGCAATTAGGATAAAAGTTAGCATTAACATTCAAAGTTTTGAATATTGCCAAAACATTCTTCTGTGGCAAGGTCCGACAAGTTCTTTGTTAGGTCCGCCAAGTGTTGGCAAGGTCCGACGCAAGGTCCGGAGAGCTCCTGCAAGGTCCGGAGAGCTTCTGTGAGGTCCGGAGCTTGTTTTTAGGGAGCTCCCGTGAAGTTCAACTCGTAGAACTGCAGCGTCTTGTTTTTGCTTTTAACTCGCAATGTTTCAAACTTGCTTTATGGGAAGGTTTGCTTAGTATTAATTTGCTAAGTTTTTGGTGTGTTTTGGTGGTTATGGCTGTTATCATTTGATATGGTTTGCAACATGCTTATGTGACGTGCTCATGTAAGGTGTTGTGGTTTTTGAACTAACGTGAGTCAAATCGAGGACTTGTGCTCGGAAGAATTGGTTGTTTATTCATGTGCCGGTGTTGCTTGAGTTCAAGACATGGCTGGTGACGGGATCCTTGGACTAGTCTCAAGGAGGAGATGAGGTTCCAACAACCAAGTTCGGGAGGAGCTGTGGTTGAGTTGATCGGGAGGTCGCGCAGCATGTTTGGATCAAGGGCAGTGCACATGAAGGTTGTGTGTACGTCGTTGGAAGGTGTTTGCACGTGTGCAAGGAGTGCATGGACGTGGGAACATTGTTCCAAGGCGTGATGAAGAGAAGTGGACGTAAAGAATTGGTCGGAAAGGTCCAACCGACTAGGTTATGGACTCAAGCTGTGGCTGAGTCGTGTTTGACTCAAATATGGAAAGTTTGAGTTGGTTATGATAGGATTTCGTGTGGGTCACGAATTTGAGTTGTTTTAAGAATGTTTAGCACGTTCCTAAGGTGTTTGGAAGTCTCACGATTGCTTCTATCTGCGAATAGGAGAGTCCTGAGCAGTTATGGTAAGTTAGGATACGAGTCCAATTAGGAGTAGGAGTCCTAGATTGGATTGATTAGCCTGAGGGCGGGCTATAAAAGCAAGGGAGGCCAGAGCTCTCATGGTGAGAGAACTTTGGGCTGTTCCTCTTGTGTTTCTATTAAATAAAGTTCATAGTTTCAAGGAGCTTTTGTGCCTTGTTCGTCCGACTTGTTTTCGTCAAGTCTTTCTCGCCGAGTTTCTGGACAGACCGACGTTGCTTCGGTGTTTCGTTCATAACTCGAGTTTTACAGATCTGATTGACGTGATTCTTTTTGGGTTGTCTTCACAACACAATTATCTATCATCTGTGAAATTTTCACAAGCGTCGAATCTGTAGTTTTTGAGATACACGAGTTTCTTTGCAGCATTGCAGATCTGTTTTAAATCGGGTAGAACAGATTGATCTTCGTTTAATGTTTTGATCGTATCTCAAGTTTTACTTCGTGTTTTCAAGTGATTCTTGTTGCATTAGATCCGTGACTTGATTCTCTACCTCTCTACTTGATTTGTCACGGTTGAACACGTTTGAAAACACATGCACACACGGTTTCTTTAACCGATTGATTTTTTGCTGAGGGGTTTTTGTTGTTTCCGCTGCGAAAAGTTTTAATCTACCATTCACCCCCTCTGGTAGCTTTTCACGTGCTCTTCGATCCTACAAATTTTAATTATGTAACGACGCACCTACGCTCAGGTAAAAATGGTAAGGAACGCCATCGAAAGCGGTTCAATTTCGGTTAGCTCCCCTCACGAGGAACGTGGTTCAGGGATAGGTCTCCCAGCTTGGTATGAGACATCAATATGAAGCTCTTGGACTCTTCATGTTCCTGAGTTCATATGAAACGCTGATCCCTAGTGTGCATTAGGCAAGTAAGTGGAGACCCCATCGCGTGGTCAGTAACGCGAAAGTGTGTTCGTTAGGAAATAGCCCAGGGGGACATACGCAGCGCTTGCTATCGGCATGCCCTGCAGGGCAGTAGGTAGTATCTGTTGAGGTGATAAAATTCCCAACCGTGATGACCCGTTTGCGCTATACTCGGGTTCCCCGTCGTGTGGTGTTAAAACACGATCACGTACCTTGAGACGTGGCTTAACTCAAGGACGGCCGTATGGCAATGATACGGGCGTTTGTATTTACTTTCAAATATGGACCTGCCTAAAATGGAAACAACCCTTGAGTACATCATTATTGTGTGGTTTTCTGCAGGTACTAACCACGTATGTATCCCGTATAGTATACGTGCGTGAGAGCCCGTTTAGTGCCACAATGGAGACGTATATGATGATATAATCCGGTGAGGATTTTCTTTTGTGAGGAACGTAGTACCGACATATCATAGGCATGTGCATGAAAGATAATGATAAAAAGGAACAAAAATCAATAAGTTTCAACATTTAGGACCCTGGTTGGGTAGAAAAATTTAATAGGTTGTCCGTGTAGTCAAAGGGATGGAAAAACAGAGTGCCCTGTTTTGAGCAGCAAGTGGCTGAAATTTGACAGAGCATAACTCACAGATCAACTAGCCAATGGAGGTGTGGGATATAGTTCTGGAAACATGTTTAAGCACTCTACAAATTTGTTGTAGAATTGCAGGGATGAATCACACCTTAAGATTGCTTAAATCCCAGAGGATTATAAACTGTCCAGAACCAGGACAGATTTAAAACACTCTCTGGACTGTTCTGTTTTTCAAGGATAACTTCCTGTATAAAAATCTGAAATTATCATATGATACATATCTGGAAAGGGTAGGAGATGTGTTACATCTTTGTAATTCAAAGTTTCTGTATTTTCTGCACGGAATCCAGTAGAAACCAGAATTGAAAACAGCAACTTCCAAGGGAGGTGCTGTTAAATTCTTCCAGAAATTCTGTTGACTTTGAATTACCATAACTTTTAAACCAGAGCTAATCTGAGGGCAAATAAATACTTGTTGGAAAGATGCTGAAGTTTACTTTAACTTTGGCATTCAGCTTGAGTCATGAAAATGCACAGAACCAGATCAAAATCTGGGATACATAGAAACTGGTCATTCTGACAGAGGGATGATAGTTGAACTCATTTGAGAGGTTGTTGTACCCTAGGGGGTTTAAGTACTTCCAATGGGGTAGAACATACTCATGAGTGGTTATCTTCAACTAGCGAAAGATTTGGGTATATGTCTTACTCAAGTTTCTTTTGCTAGAGACCATGTTGGTGTCGTATTGAAGATAAAAGGGTAGTATACGTGATGACAAAGCAATGTCAACGTCTCGTAGTGACCAAACCTAGTTGAGATGAACTTCCAAAGAGGGAGTCCATCAAATTGGATTTAACTAGCTTGTATTTGGTCTGGTAATGGTGTAGCTTGTGCAAAGTTATTATATTATCTATATACGAGATGTATCACATGTTTTACTGTCATTATGTTTTACGCCATTTTATTGGACTGCATGAAATATGTTGTGGGACTGATGTTTATTATCGTATGTGTTGGTGATATGCCCAAGAGGCAATCATAACAATTCGGATAAAGGCCTGATAGATATTTGATCCATAAGAAATTAGGGTACTAACGGGCCTGTGACCTAAAAGCCCATTAGCGCGCCTATAAATATGAGGGGTAGGGTTAGGGGCAGATCACTCCACCACATTACAGCCCCAGCAGCCGCCCCTCACAGGCCACCCGCCGAAACCCCTGTCGCGCGCGCGGTGCTAGCACACCGACGCACAGCGTTCCTCCCTGTACGTGTGGACTCCGTCGAGGTGCTGCTGTTACTGCTGCGTTGATCATCTACGACGCGCATCTACGATCCGCTGCGCTGCGCGTCTAGTGGTAACGATCCATGACCTTCTTACTCGCATGTTTCCTGGGTGATACGGTCAAATTGCTAGAGTAGCGCATCGCCTATTTCCCTACTGTGGTATGAGAGCCGACTTGCGTAGTTTTTGGTCTGGATCTTAGATGCGATCTACTGCAGACAAGTTCATATGATGAATTTTTATAGTTCGGCTTTTGGGGTTTGGAATTGGTTAGAGTAGATTGCCATCATATGACTAAAGGATTAGTTCGTGCTCCTTCTCTGCTGTGTGCGCAACCTGTCCCTACCGGCTAGAATCACCATCGGGACTAATAGTGTACATAGCTAACAGATTGAGCCAATAGATCACGGTCATGTGTCGCGATCTTCTCGTGGATAACCAGTCACAATGAAAATTGAGGCATTCTGAATGGCTCAGATTCGGGTTGATTTGATCAATTCGATTATATTTTCATAGTGATTTCATAGGTGCGATCTATGTAATTCCGTTTGGTGTCTGCTATAGTGACATCATTAAGTTATTTCGCGATAGACGTCGTTCTACGCTTAACTTGTTTTTGCAGGGAATGATGTGAATGGTATGGACTAAATGTGATGTGGTGATCTGTGTGCAAAATTTGTGCAGCCTGCGTGTTGCAAATTTAACACAACCGGGTTGAGGTTGTCACATAATTGTATAACGACCTGCGTGTCGCCATGTGATGCCTGATCTCTCATGTAATTTATTTGATAGCTATTAGATGTATTAGCTTCTTTTATATTCATTGAGAAACCTCAAGCATGATGGCGATGGTGTCACCATAAGAAGGGAGACATGGCGGTCTAGATCATGATGGAACCATGGTGATGGAGACCACTATGATCCTAAAGGCCATACTATTCACAGATATGATATGATCGTATGCCTGTGATGTTTTACTATTCTTTTCATGCTTTTCATATGGTGGATGTTTTGTCATGATAGAATAGCTTCCCTCGGAAAAGTTGAGTATTTGATGCCATTTACTTATAACTGCACCTATGTTGTTTTGATCGTTGTATGGTAGGTTTGCCAAAGCAAAATACCGTCATCTATCATAATGAATAGGGTGAATGTTGGACATTCACATGCATAGTATTGTTTTACTCAATCAAGCTATCAAAACGGTTTTAGGCTTTATGGCATAGTGTTGGGAGCAGGGCATTGGATGTCACCCAACAAACAAGAAACATATAGAGATATGATTAACAGTGGTTGTTTACCTATGTCACTAATTTTCTAGCAGTGAAGCCAAAGCTCACTAGAAATTAGTGAATATGGATCTTGGACCAATATATGTCGTTACAGGGAGGACGATGCTCATATAGTGGTGGTGTCTTTTATTAAACAGTTAATAAAAGATTGGTACATAACATAGTGCTAAAACCTTGCATATTTATTTTCTATTGTAGATCATGTCTGCTAGTAACAGTTCCGGTTTCAATTTGCGATCTGTGCTTGAGAAAGAAAAGCTCAATGGAGCTAACTTTATTGATTGGTACCGCAACCTGAGAATTGTTCTTAGGCAAGAGAAAATTGAGTATGTTCTTGAGCAACGATACCCCAATGACCTCCCCGATGATGCAAATGCCGCAACTCGCAGGACTTATGAGAAGCACTGCGATGATGCTCTTAATGCAAGCTGCCTCATGCTTGCCACAATGTCCCCTGATCTACAGAAACAATATGAGCATGCAGATGCTTATTCTATGATTCAGGGACTACGTGGAATGTTTGAGAACCAAGCAAGGGCTGAGAGGTACAACATCTCAAAGTCCTTGTTCTCATGCAAGCTGGCAGAAGGTAGCCCGGTCAGTCCCCATGTAATCAAGATGATTGGTTACATTGAGACTTTGGACAAACTTGGTTCTGAACTCAAGAATGACATGCCTATTGACGTTATTCTCCAGTCACTCCCACCGAGCTATGAGCCATTTATATTGAATTATCAAATGAATGGCATGGAGAAAACGTTGGTTGAATTGCATGGGATGCTTAAAACAGCCGAGGAAAGCATTAAGAAAAACACCACTCATGTGATGATGGTTCAAAAGGAGAATAAAAAGAGGAAGCGTGTGATGCATCCTAAAGGCAAGAGAAAGGTTCCCAATGAGCCTTCAAGCTCAAAGCCAAAGGGTAAATCAGGCCCTTCTCCTAATGATAAATGCTTCCACTATCATGCTAAGGGGCATTGGTCTAGGAACTGCAAGATGTACTTGGAGGATAAGAAGAAGAAAGGGAGTGTGACTTCCACTTCAGGTATAAATGTTATAGAAATCAATATTGCTACATCTTCTAGTGAATCATGGGTATTTGATACCGTATCAATGATTCACACTTGCAAATCGTTGCAGGGTCTAAGTGAGACTAGAAGATTTGCAAAAGGCGAGTTGGATGTTCGGGTCCGCAATAGAGAAAAGGTTGCTGTCATAGCTGTCGGAACTTATCACTAGTCATTACCCCCAGGGTTAGTTTTGGAATTAAATAATTGTTATTGCATTACTTCTTTGAGCAAGAACATTATATCTTCTTCATGTTTGGAAGAAGTTAATGGTTATGAGATTATAATAAAGAATAAATGTTGTTCTATTTATTATAATAATATTTTCTATGATCAATGTCCATTAGTGAATGGATTATATGTTCTTGATCTTGAGGATAAAACAGTCTATAACATTAATACAAAAAGGGCTCGACGAAATGATCTAAATCCCACTTTTATTTGGCATTGTCGCTTAGGCCATATAAATGAGAAACGCATTGAGAAACTCCATAAAGATGGTTTGTTAAGTTCATTTGATTTTGAATCACTTGACACATGCGAGTCTTGTTTGCTTGGGAAGATGACGATCGCACCCTTCACTGGTCAGAGTGAGAGGGCAAGTGACTTGTTGGGACTTATACATACTGATGTATGTGGACCAATGAGTTCGGTAGCTAGAGGTGGTTTTCAGTATTTCATTACTTTTACCGATGACTTTACTAGATATGGATATGTCTATCTAATGAGGCAAAAGTCTGAATCTTTTGAAAAGTTCAAAGAATTTCGGAATGAAGTACAAAATCAGTTGGGCAAGACAATTAAACTTCTACGATCTGATCGTGGGGGTGAATATTTGAGCCATGAATTTTATGATCATTTAAAACAATGTGGAATTGTTCCATAGTTGACTCCACCTGGAACGCCTCAATGGAATGGGGTGTTCGAGCGGAGTAACCGAACCTTGTTAGACATGGTTAGGTCGATGATGAGCCGGACTGATCTTCCACTATCCTTTTGGGGTTATGCTCTTGAAACTGCTGCGTTTACACTAAACAGAGTCCCAACTAAGTCTGTTGAGAAGACACCATATGAGATGTGGACCGGGAAACGTCCTGGATTGTCTTTCCTCAAAGTTTGGGGATGTGATGCTTATGTCAAACGTTTGATGTCAGACAAACTTGCTCCCAAATCAGACAAATGCTTCTTTGTGGGATATCCTAGGGAAACCAAAGGATATTATTTTTATAATAAAACTGAGGGTAAATTGTTTACTGCTCGCAATGGTGTCTTCTTGGAGAAAGAGTTTCTCTCAAAAGGAGTTAGTGGGAGCAAGGTGCATCTTGAAAAAATTCAAGAAATAACTGAAAATATTTCGACACCCTCTAATCCTATACAGGATGTAAAAGATGTTGTACAACCACTTAATGAAACACCAGCCCCATGAAGGTCTACAAGGGTACGTCGTGCAACTGAAAAGTTGACACTCCTAACCACGGAACCACATGACATGGTATTGTTGGACAATAATGAGCTTGTGACCTACACTGAAGCAATAATGGGACCTGACTCTGAGAAATGGCTTGGAGCCATGGAATCCGAAATAGAATCCATGCATGAGAATCAAGTTTGGAACTTGACTGATCCAATCGATGGTGTGAGACTGATCGATTGCAAATGGATTTTCAAGAAAAAGACTGATATGGATGGAAAAGTTCACATCTATAAAGCACGATTGGTTGCGAAAGGTTTCAAACAAATTCAAGGTGTTGATTATGATGAAACATTTTCGCCCGTCGCTTTGCTAAAGTCTGTTTGGATTCTCCTAGCAATTGCTGCATATTTTGATTATGAAATATGGCAGATGGATGTCAAAACAGCCTTTCTTAATGGGAGTCTGACTGAGGATGTGTACATGACACAACCTGAGGGTTTTTTCCATCCTAAAAATGCTAGAAAAATATGCAAACTTCAAAAGTCCATCTATGGATTGAAGCAAGCATCTCAGAGTTGGAATCTACGTTTTGATGAAGTGGTCAAAGGGTTTGGTTTCATCAAGAATGTAGAAGAACCTTGTATTTACAAGAAGGTTAGTGGAAGCGCACTTATATTTCTGGTCCTATATGTAGATGACATATTGTTGATCAGAAATGACATTCTAGTACTAGATGTTGTTAAATCCTCATTAAGGAAATGTTTCTCAATAAAGGATTTAGGAGAGGCAGCGTACATTTTGGGCATAAAGATCTATAGAGATAGATCTAAAAGGTTAATTGGATTAAGCCAAGACACATATATTGACAAGATATTGAATCGGTTCAATATGCGAGATTCTAAGAAAGGTTTCTTGCCAATGTCACATGGCATCACTCTAAGCAAAAGTCAGTGTCCTTCGATGCCTGATGAGCAAAATAGGATGAGAGCGATTCCTTATGTTTAGGCTATTGGATATATCATGTATGCCATGTTGTGTACACGCCTAGATGTATCCTATGCTCTAAGTGTTACGAGCAGGTATCAATCAGATTATGGTGAGGCTCATCGGACAGTTGTCAAAAACGTTCTTAAGTACTTGAGAAGAACTAAGGATGTGTTCCTAATGTTTGGAGGTGAAGAAGAGCTTGTTGTAAGAGGTTACACCAATGCTAGCTTCCAAACAGACAAGGATGACTCTAGATCGCAATCCGGTTTTGTGTTGTGCCTCAATGGAGGGGCAGTGAGCAGGAAACGTTCCAAGCAAGACACAGTAGCAGATTCAACGACGGAGGAGGAGTATATTGCAGCTTATGAAGCTGCAAAGGAAGCCGTTTGGATCAGAAAATTTGTTTCTGAGTTGGGTGTTGTTCCTAGTGCGTCTGGACCTGTGGATCTCTATTGCGACAATAATGGAGCCATTGCACAGGCAAAGGAGCCTAGATCACACAAAAGATCCAAACATATACTACGACGCTATCATCTAATTCGAGAGATTATCGACTGAGGTGATGTGAATATATGCAAGGTGCATAAGGATTTGAATATGGCAGATCCGTTGACAAAGCCTCTTCCACAATCAAAGCATGAGATGCACACGAGATCTATGGGTATTAGATACTTACATCAGTGATCCTAGTGTGTAGTGGGAGACTTGTGTCATAGCTATGTTTATATACTATTTGAGTAACTATTATTCACATTGATCATCAAGTATGTGACTTGTTTGTGAGACTCTTTGTTAATTATAATGTTACTCAAAATGATCTCTAGTCTACATCGTTATATGAGTCAATGATAGTACGCAAGCTAGCACATGTATTAATTGATGATCATGTTTCACGGATCATAGATATGGAGATATCAAATTAATAATGTGAACACATGTTAGTAAACATGGTGTTGGATAGACCCATTCCAAGACACTGTTGGGATTGTTATTTACATATGTGCCATCAGTTGGTCTTGAGTGATACACCTGCTAGATTCTTAGACCTGAGATCACCATTGTTTCTCACTATGTGTAGTTGTGCACTTTGAAACTATCAAACGCTAGTCCTTAACTGGGTGGTCATAAAAATAGTCTTCAGGTACATGATGAAGCATGGAATGAGATGTGTGCGGATCAAAATGGGATTTGCCCCTCCTAAATAACAGGAGAGATATCTCTGGGCCCCTCGAGATAGTTGGATTAAAAGTGCATGGCCATGCCAATGTGATTAAAGAGTTAATCATTATGACTAAAAGTTAGTCATAGATTGAATCCACTATTTGATCGAGTGAATGGTCGAGCTATCACAAGGATGACACGTATCTCGCCTTGAGCTTGACTGGTATCGTGTGGCACAGGAATTAGCATGTGAATGTATCTAGGTTCAGCCAATATGATCTTTATGTACATTCGGGAGTCAATATGTCCTGCTAGGTACCTCTACTGACTTGTGTTTGAAAACGGTTTTCATTCATAACCGACTGTACATGAACCTAACGGGTCACACACTTAAGGGGATGGAATATTGAAAAACTTGGCTATATGATTGTCTCTACTGCAAGTGGGAGATAGTTGGTGATATGCCCAAGAGGCAATCATAACAATTCGGATAAAGGCCTGATGGATATTTGATCCATAAGAAATTACGGTACTAATGGGTCTGTGACCTAAAAGCCCATTAGCGCGCCTATAAATATGAGGGGTAGGGTTAGGGGCAGATCACTCCACCACATTACAGCCCCAGCCGCCGCCCCTCACAGGCCAGCCGCCGAAACCCCTGTCGCGCGCGTGGTGCTAGCACACTGACGCACGTCGTTCCTCCCTGTACGTGTGGACTCCGTGGAGGCGCTGCTGTTACTGCTGCGCTGATCGGCTACGACGCGCATCTACGATCCACTGCGCTGCGTGTCTAGTGGTAACGATCCATGACCTTCTTACTCGCATGTTTCCTTGATGATACGGTCAAATTGCTAGAGTAGCGCATCACCTATTTCCCTACAGTATGGTTGCAGATGGTTCGCACTCGGACCATGCATGAGATTGGTGGCTCTAGCCAGCAGGGGGGTGATGACTCCCAGCTACCTGCCTACGACAGCATCCTGCAACAACAACCGCCGCCTCCGTTTACGCTAGCGGATGTGATTGCGGCACTGCTGGGTGGTCGTGAGGAGCAGACCGACCTGGTCCGCATGATCGTGCAGAATACGTCCCAGGCGGGGGGAGGGGGGCGTCAAGGGAGGGGGCCTTGTGAGCCCCATGTTGTGACGTACTCGGATTTCATGAGTACGCACCCTCCGGTGTTCACAGAAGCAGCAGAACCATTGGAGGCCGACAACTGGCTGCGGACAATCGAGTCCATGTTCGGGCTGCTCCAATGTACGAAGCGCCAAAAGACTCTGTTCGCGGCACAGCAGCTTCACGGTGCCGCTGGTGCACGGTGGGCGAATTATGTCGCCTCACGTCCGGCTGGCCATGCCGTGGAGTGGGAAGAATTCCGGGAGGCGTTCCGCGCCTACCATATCCATCCCGGGAAAATGAAGCGGAAGTTACAAGAGTTCTTGGAGCTGAAGCAGGGCAGGAGGAGTGCCCATGACTACTCCCGTGCCTTCAACCATCTGGGGCAGTACGCGTCAGATTACATCTCCACCGAGGAGAAGAAGCGGGAGCACTTCTATCGGGGGTTACACCCCGAGATGAAGATGCATCTCGTCCAATGGAATCGCGGCACCTTCAACGACCTCGTTAATGCTGCGATCATGCAAGATGACGCTCAGCGGGAATTGGTGGCTGAGCAGCGGATGCACAGTACGCCACCCAGTAGTGGGGGAGGAGCTCCCCAGAAATATCGCATGGTGTATCGGACACCATCCGGTCAGCAGTGGCATCCACCGGCGTGACCTCAGCAGTTCGGGGGTCGTTCATTCCAGTCACCCCCGTTCCGATCACCGATGCCACCACCGCGACCACAACAGCAGCAGCAGACGGTACCCCGGGCATTTCCACCACCACAACGTGCCCCAGGTTTCCGTCCGCCGATCAGCGGAGGACCGCCTTGCTACACATGCTTTACGTGTGGCCAGGCGGGCCATTTCTCGAAGGACTGTCCCCAAGGGCAGCAGAGCAGCGGGCAAGCCCAGTTCCAGGGCGGTGCTCGAGGCCGACCTCTGGTCCAGAAGGTTGGTGAGTGGACTGGGGGCATTCGCAACCTCGACAATGAGGACACCCCAGAGGGAGACAACGTGCTGGCGGGTACGTTCACTCTCAACAATCAAACAATCATCATATTATTTGATTCGGGTGCAACCCACAACTTCATAACTGCATCATATATGGTTAAGCATCAACTGGAAGCCTTTCCCACCGAGTGCTCTTATATGATCTGCTCACTGGGAGGAAGGATTTCAGCGACTATGATAATTCGGAAAGCACCACTGTGCTTAGGTGGGGAGATATATCCCACCACTATGATTATTCTTGAGGGGCAGAAGATTGATGCAATCTTAGGGATGTCATGGCTAAGCTACCATGGCGCTGTCCTGGAAACATTATCACGTACGGTTCACCTCAACTCCCCACTACACCATCCTCAGTCCCTCCTATTAGACAATCCAGTCCGTGAAGTTTCAGCAATTAATAATGCTGAAGCTCTCAAGTTAGAGGACATCCCCGTAGTCCGGGAGTACCCCGATGTGTTTCTGGATGATCTTCCGGCCATGCCTCCGGAGCGGGATGTCGAGTTCAAGATCGAGCTTGCACCCGTGACTACTCCTATATCACGGAGACCATACAAAATGGCACCGAACGAGCTGGCTGAACTGGAAGAGCAGCTCAATGATCTGTTGAGCAAAGGTTTCATTAGGCCGAGTTCCTGGCCTTGGGGATGCTCGGCGCTGTTCGTAAAGAAGAAGGATGAAACCTTGAGGCTCTGTGTGGACTACTGGCCGCTCAACGCCGTCACCATCAAGAACAAATACCCACTGCCCCGCATTGACATCGTGTTTGATCAGCTTGTGGACGCAAGTGTGTTCTCCAAGATGGACCTTCGCTCTGGGTATCATCAAATATAAATCCGGGCGGAGGATATCCCGAAGACGGCTTTCTCGACGAGATATGGCTTATATGAATATCTCGTCATGTCTTTTGGTCTCACTAATGCTCCAGCTGATTTCATGTGTCTCATGAACTCGGTGTTCATGCCGGAGCTGGACAAGTTCGTGGTGTTGTTCATTGATGATATCTTGGTTTACTCCAAGACAGAAGCAAAACACGCCAAACACTTGAGGATCGTTCTTCAATGACTGCGAGACCACAAGCTCTACGCCAAGTTCAGCAAATGTGAGTTTTGGATCAGCCAAGTGCCATTTCTGGGACATATCATCTCAGCGGAAGGCATTGCGGTTGACCCAAGCAAAATCGAGCAAGTGCTGAAATGGAAAGCTCCCACTTCAGTCCATGAAGTTAGAAGCTTCCTCGGCTTAGCGGGATACTATCGGAGATTCATTCCAAGCTTCTCCAAGCTTGCTAAGCCGATGAAAGAATTGCTGAAGAAGGGAACAAACTATGTTTGGAACACAGCATGTGAAGGAGCGTTCCAGGCATTAGTGAAGCATCTCACAAAAGCCCCAGTCTTGGCTCAACCGGATACAACCAAGCCCTTCGACGTGTATTGTGATGTGCCCGGTATTGGGCTCGGCTGCGTATTGATGCAGGTGGGACGTGTGGTCGCGTATGGATCACGCCAACTCCGAAACCATGAGCAGCACTATCCGACTCATGATCTTGAGCTTGCTGCTGTGGTGCTGGCGCTGAAAATGCAGAGGCACTATCTCCTGGGGAATTTGGTGCATCTCTACACCGACTACAAGAGCTTGAAGTACATTTTCACCCAGAAGGAGCTGAATATGAGGCAAAGGAGGTGGTTAGAACTAATCAAAGACTATGAGGTTGAGATTCATTACCACCCCGGCAAGGCGAATGTGGTTGCCGACGCGCTGAGTCGGAAATCACATGTCCATAACCTCACCATTACACCAGTGGAGGAGGAAGAGCCGAGTTTATACTTGGTTCCTTATGGATCACTATACAACCTTGCTCTCATCCCTACTATTAGGGAGGACATCATTGCAGCTCAGAAGGTTGATAAGGGTATGGCACATCTCCGGAGATGGATAGACAACGGGGAAATAAAATGTTTCCGGAAAGATGATGAGTGGACGCTGTGGTTCAATGACCGCATAGTCGTACCCCGAGATATGGAGCTTAGGAGGAAGATTCTTGATGAAGCTCACTTGTCTAAATACTCCATTCATCCAGGATCAACAAAATGTACCAAGATTTGAAAAAGAAATTTTGGTGGACACGGATGAAGCGGGAAGTAGCGAAGTACGTATCCGAGTGTGATACGTGTAGACGAGTGAAAGCTGATTATATGAAGAAATCAGGGATGCTGCAACCCCTGAAGATCCCTGCATGGAAATGGGAAGATGTGAGCATGGATTTCATTGTGGGATTACCCCTGTCTTCCAACAAGCATGATTCCATTTGGGTAATCGTTGATCGGTTAACCAAGACAGCTCACTTCATCCCTGTGCATACACGTTACAATGCCGGCAAATATGCGGAGCTGTACATAGCGAAAATCCTATGCTTATATGGGGTACCCAATACCATAGCCTCAGATCGAGGTGCATTATTTGTGTCGCGCTTTTGGGAGCAGTTGCACACTGCTTTGGGTACTAAGCTGATTAGAAGATCCGCCTATCACCCTCAGACAGATGGGCAAACAGAGAGGGTGAATCAAGTACTAGAAGACATGTTGAGAGCATGTGCCATCCACCACGGAAGGAACTGGGATGATCACCTACCGTTGGCAGAATTCTCGTACAATAACGGCTATCAGGCGAGTATCAAGATGGCACCCTACGAAGCTCTCTACGGTCGCAAATGTTGCACCCCATTAAACTGGTGTGAGTCCGGTGAAAGGGTCACATTCGGGGTTGATGTGGTGAACGACGCCAAAGAGCGTGTTCGGATGATTCGAGCCAACTTGAAGGCCGCTCAATCCCGGCAGAAAAGCTACGGTGATAAGAGGCGTAGACCGCTGCACTTTGACGTCGGAGAGCACGTGTACCTCTGTGTATCTCCGATGAAGGTCGTGCACCGGTTCGGTGTGAAGGGAAAACTCGCTCCCCAATTCATTGGACCCTATGCTATCACCGAGAAGTGTGGACCAGCGGCGTATAGACTGGAGCTACCAGCATCTCTTGCTGGTGTTCATGACGTTTTCCATGTTTCACAACTGCGAAAATGTCTGAAGCATACGGCTGCTGTTCCCACTGAAGACATCGGCGAGCTGCAACCGGATTTGACGTATGATGAATATCCGGTGGCAATTATTGATGAGAGGGCCCGGACCACGCGTAGCCAAAAATTGTGGTTCTACAAGATAATTTGGAGCAACCACACCGCCAAAGAAGCGACGTGGGAGAGCGAGGAATTCCTTCGCTCAAACTACCCTGAGTTCATGACGTCCCAGCACGGGTAATTTTTATTACATCGCTGCCTCTTCTTTTATAATCTCGGGACGAGATTCTTTTAATGGGGGAGGATGTAAAAGCCCAAGAAAGTGACTTGCAAAAGTGATCATGTCATCACCTCACAACACCACAGCTCATCTTGTGGATGTCTTATCAACATTTGTGAAGAGCAAGTAACCACCATCAAAAGGGTAATTAGAGGGGGAATCCCTAACATCCAAAAAGTGGGATTTCTACACATGAACATGAAAGGTTGAGCCCACCCCTAGAACTTGAATAGTCTTGGGAAGGCTCAGGCCAAATTTCATGCAAATCCAATACTTTTGAGGCACTTTTGGAGACAATTCAAAACGGGGCCAATTTGAATGCAAATTCAAATTGCAGCAACTTTCATCACTTGAATTCAGAAGTTGGTATCATATTCAAACTCAGCACATTTTTCTGAGTTAGTCCACCAATTTTCATCCCCATTGGACTTCATCTTGTCGGGGGCTAAATTTGCACTAATTCAAAACTGAATTTGAATTTCAAATTCAAATGGCCAGCAAATTTAGCCAAATCAATTTTCAAATTTGGGAGATCAGATTCAAACAATGACTTGGTGGCAAAGTCTACCATTCAATATTTAGTGGGTGAGATATTTACAGCAGAAGGGGGGAGAAAAGGGCCCACAAGTCAGATAAACTTCTGAGTGAAGCAAACCACCGGGCGAGCTCGGTTTATTGGGCCTCAGCAGCGCTCGACACCGAGATGCCCGATCGGCCACCTCCCCAGCGCATGCTCGGCTGGCGCATCGCGTGGGTGAACGCACGAAGACTCCACGACCATGGCAGAACCCGGAACCATACACTATTTTGTGCTCGGCAACCGACACCGTCGTTCGCCGCCCCCCCCCCCCCTCAAAAGAATTCGATTGGGAGACAATCGAGCTCCCGCCCCCGAACCTCCCGAGTTGCAAAAACGGTACTGGAGGATCCCCTACTATCTTCTCCACACCTCACTAGGGTAGCTGGGTTGTCCATACGCTGAGAAAACAGAGCCTCCACGGCAACCTTGGCACACCGGCAACTGGTCGTCCGTGGACAGCTTGTCACAGAGGTTTTCACGGCTGAGCCAGCACGTCCACGGGAGCGCCCTGTCCTGGTTCTGCTTCCACCCAGAAATTGGAGCAAACCGTGGAACCTAGCGGCTGAATTTGTCGTTCTTCTCCCGGAGCAGCTCCACGGACCTCTCGGTAGGGAATCCAAAACTTCGCACTCAAACCGCGCTTAGAGTTCATCAAATCATGCACAAAGGTGCTAGAGTAGTGGGCGACCAATTTCTCTTCACAACCCTAGCCTTAAACGCCATATAGACCGAGGATTTCCAGCTTTTCCGAGCTCAACCATGGCGGCATGGATCGGGCACACGATGAGAATCCATTTGGAGGTGTTTTCATGCACCGGTCCTTACTTGTCGTGCCTCCCTAGCTTCCACTGGTGCTTTAGAGCGGATTGGCTGAGTTTTTGGTGGGCTTGGACCGCCGGGCGACGGTGCCGAATATCTCCCGAGGCCGCCGCACGTCGCCGGCACAGTTCCGGTCCCCTAGCGCCCAGCCCGAGCCTACAACCAAGTTCCCCGACCCCAAAAACCCCCGGGCGGTGAGTCTCCGGCCAGGAGACGACCGAGAACTCTCAGCCGGCGAGCGCCGCCTCGGTCCGGCGAGGTGAGCGCGCGCGGGAAGAAGAGGTCGGTGGAAGAAGAAGGGTGGTGCTGGCCCACCGGTCAGTGAGTGAATTTTAAACCCGGATCGAATGTGGCTCGGGATCACGTGTGGCTGCGCTTGGGGTAACCCTGTAGCCTGCGTGTTCTCGGATTTCACTGGCTGAGGTTTAAAACGTGGGCCCAAGTCCTTTTCCAATAGCAAAACAATTCTAGTTTCAGCTCAAACTTTAGGAATTCATAACTTTGTGTAGGAAGCTCCAAATTCAGTGAATCAAATTTTGCTGAACTCAGCCTTATGAGTGACTTCCAGCAACACCAATTTCAGCTCATGAAATATAATAGTTTTCCAGTATTAATTCCCTAAAGTTTGAACTGTTAGGAATTTTATCTGGAGGATTACTTCATGAAAAATTCTGAAATTTGGCTGAGAGGTTCATTGGAAAATCATTGAGTCACAGTAAAAATGCAGACCCATCCGAGTTCATTTAGTCCCCCTAATGGGGTCATTAAGGAAACTGCCCTGAGAAAATAGAAAAATATACAGAAACATTTTTCAGATTTTCTCAAGTCTTGTTAGGGGCATAACTTCCTCTATAATTCTTCAAATGACATGAAACCAATTCCATTAGAACCATCTTAAATTCTAGTTTCTAGAAAGAAATGGTTGGAGCCATGAAAACCCCTGGGATTCCTTAGAGGCTCTAATATTGACCAAATAGGCTTTTATTGGTACAAACCTCACATGAACTTTGTTTCAAATGAAACTTGGTCAAGACTCTGGTTAGGACCCTACCAATTTAACATAAAAATTTCAGAGCCAAAGGGGAGGGCTAGCTAGCATTATGGTCTTTACATATTCAAGTTCAAACATTGCATTTAAATTGACATATAGTATATCGTTTACGTGTAGTCACTGAAGGCGAGGAAACTCCGGAAGTGCTCGAATTCCTTCTTCTGGACGAATCCCTAACAACTGACCAGCAGCAACAAGGCAAGATCCTGTTTGCATTAAACTCTTTTATAAAGTTTTGCTTTGTGTACATGGTTAGTGTGAGGTATGGATGTGCATTAGGTGTAGGATGGATGAAACTCCAATGCATAACCAGAATTTTCCTCTAAGAGTGAGGGTAGTGTCTAAGGCCTCGAGTAGACAGGCTATGCTTAAAGATTCATAGGACTTCGGTACAAGTCGATTAGTTGGAATCTACTCGCGAGTTATGCTTGGGACACACGGGATTGGTTCGAGTGATGTGAGATGACTTTAGTAATTAAAATGAGACTAGGCAGGGGCTAGGGCGCAGCAAGAGGAAGTCTTGTGTGTGCAGCCCTGTCTGTGTCGATTGAGGACCAATCCATGTGCGGCCCTGCTGAACAAGTATTGAACGTACCAAAGGCATATCGGATATATGGGCCCCGATAAACCGATGTAACATATACCTCCGGGTGTCGAGGCATAACGCACCGATTTATAGGTGTAGGCTGAAGGCAGCAAGGTGGAAATCTGCTAACAGGCATAGAGAGATGCTCCGTGTAGGGAACCTCCTGCTTGTTTCGGTGCGACCGGTTCGACGTGTGGGCTGTTGGGTGAAAGGTTGTCCCGTACGGCATCGAGTGAGCGTTCTGTGCAGCTCCACGGGTGGGCGTACGTGACGTGCTCTTTGGGTATCCCTGCAGGTTTATATCGAGTCGATTCGCCGTCCCTCGCGGTGATGAGTACCGCTTGTTCACTGCATCGTAACATAGATAAATCATGGAATGTTATGATTCAATTCTGCTGATATGTATAATTGTATTGCTACATGTGTGCCACCAAATATTGCTTACTAAATTTTTTATTCATGAATTGTCAACTTGTGGCTAAAAGATGAACTAAGGATGAACTTGTAGGCGTGTCCATTTGCTGAAATTACTATCCCATGTTTGTGTAAACTGCATGTAGAGTTTCATGCCTAAGTGAGTCAGTTAAGTCTTGTTGAGCCATCGTGCTCATGGTTGCTGCTTAAGTGTTTTTCAGGTGAGGAGCCACCCATGGACTCGGGCTACGAGTCCACCAGCGAGGGTTACCCTCCGTCGGGGACCACGGCTGAGTGGGAGCCGTACACGCCGCGCTAAGTTGAGGAGTGCAGCTAGTGTGGGTTGCCCTAGGGCTGGGCAACCGACTTTTGCTAGATAGGCGGGCGTGAGTTGTACAAATTTAACTTCCGCTGTGTAATATAAACCCTAGTTTGTAACTGAGTATTGTATTACTTTGTACATTTCAGTTGGCTTTCTATGTAATACACTGTTTCCTTATGATGTGTGCTGTCGGGTGTCGCATCGTGCAGCACCACCCTCTGCGATCCTGGATGAGCGGATTCCAGTCCGCCACCGTACCCTCAAATGAATCTGGGTATGGCCCCTGGATGTCTAGCCCCCACAAAGCAAAGGGCCATGAGGGCGGGATCATCTGCAGCGTCTGCGCTTGTGTGTGGATTTGCTTAGCACGGAACTGGAACGCCTTGCATCTCCTGACCAGGTCGATGGGATCCTGGAGAGCTGTCGGCCAATAAAAGCCATGCCGAAAGGCTTTCCCGACTAGCGTGTGGGAACTTACATGGTTTCCACACTCGCCTCCATGGATCTCTTCGAGCAGGTCGTAGCCCTCCTCCCGGGTTATGCACCGCAATAGGACACCATTAGCGCCACGCCAACAGAGATCCCCTTCTACCAGCTTGTATCTCTTATCCAACCGAGCGATCCATTCAGCGGATACACATTCATCAGGAAGGAAATTGTCTTTCATGTAGTCCCGGATCTCCATGATCCATGCATCAGGACCTACTTGAGCACTTGGATCTTGAGCGCCGGGTCGCACGGAGCCCTCGGTGACGCTTACGATCCTTGGCGGGCACTATGGTAACATGACCGCCGGGACCGACAGCTTCAAGGTGTTGGTCCCGCCCCTTCACCTGGTTTGGCCGGCCAGGTGGTAGGTCGCAGCAACTTCCTTTCAAAGACCCCCTCAGGCACCGGAGCCCATGTGGAATCCTTTGTTGACAGGTCGTCGGCTATTGTGTTATTGGCACGGGGAACATGGAACAAGTCCGAGGATAAGAAGTCCTTCTCCAACTTCTGTAGTTGGAGGAGGTAAGCTGCAACCTGTGGGTCATTGCAACTACACTCTCCCTTGACTTGCTTGATGATCAGCTGAGAATCACCCTTGACCAACAACTGTTGGACGCCGAGGGATAGCACGGTTTTCAACCCGAAGATGAGAGCCACATACTCTGCCATGTTGTAGGTCGCCTTAAAGTCAAGTCGTACCACGTACTTGAACTGCTCTCCTGTTGGTGTAATGAACAGAACCCCCCCTCCGGCACCCTGCTTCCGCGAGGAGCCATTGAAGTAAAGAGTCTAGTAGGGCCCAATGAAAACCGAAGCTCTGGGCTCTGGTTCACCGATGTCCTGGCCCCTGGCTTGCATGGTGGTGGAGTCCACTCTGCCACAAAGTCAGCTAACGCCTCGTTTTTCACCGCATGGAGCGGTAAGAAGTCCAGCTCAAATTCCGCCAACCCGCATCCCATTTAGCTATGATTCCAGTGGCGTTGGGGCTGTGGAGGACGGTTCTCAGTGGGTATGAGGTAACCACAGAGATATTGTGAGCCTGGAAACAATGGCGCAGCTTCCTTGACGCAACAAGGACTGCATAGAGCAGTTTGTGCACCTCCAGATATCTTGTCTTGGCATCGTGGAGGACCTCACTGATGAAGTAGACCGGACGCTGAACGGTTCGGACCCTCCCGAAGGGGTCCAAAGCGTCGTCTAATAGAGGAACGGGACTTGTGGGCCTCCGGCCCCCAGGCCCAGTACTGCACTCTGGGAGCTCGGACCCAGGTGCACGCCTGTTGCCAGGTCTAGATGGTTGGGACCCGACTGGTTCATCTTGGAGTGGTCCGGGACTCGGGGTCCCCTGACCCCCTGGTCTGAGACTGCATTCTAGCAGCTCGGACATAGACGCACGCCGGTTTCAGGGTCTAGGTGGCTGAGACCCGGCTAGCTCTCTTTGGTGAGATCCGGGACCCTAGGCCCCCAGGCCCTCGGGTCCGAGACTGCATTCCGTTAGCTTGGACCCGGATATGCACTGATCACCAGGTTTGCCTGTTTGGGGCCTGATTACTTCCCCTTCCCAGGGACTTCCTGCGGAGTCTAGGCTCGGGGGCATCAGACCGACGACATCAGGAACGTTTCCTGGCACTTGAGATCGATGGACTTCCGATCGCTCTGCGACCAAGACCATGCTCACGACCTCAGTTGTGGCAGTGACGTAGAGGAGTAATGGCCCGCCTTGTTCAGGGGCCACCATGATGGGCAGCGTTGTGAGGAACTTCTTCAGCACATGAAACGCCTCATCTGTCTCTTCGGTCCATACGAATAGACCAATTTTCTGCAGAAGCTTGAAGAACGGAAGAGCCCCCTCGACCAGTCTAGAGATAAACCGACTGAGTGCGGCCAAGCATCCGGTAAGCTTCTGTACGTCCTTGATGCGGGCACGAGGCTGCATCATTTATATCGCCTTAATCTTCTCTGGGTTAGCTTTGATCCCTCGGTGTGAGACAAAGAAACCGAGCAGCTTCCCGGTAGAGACTTTGAAGACACATTTGTCCGGGTTCAACTTTGTGCATGTTGAATGCAGTCTGTCAAAGACTAGGGCCAGATTGTCGAGTAGATATGCTTGCGACTTAACCTTAACTACGATGTCATCGACATAAACCTCAACCAGGTCCCGAATGAGGTTCCCGAACGTATTGTGCATTGCGCGGACAAAAATGGGTTGCGCATTCTTAAGACCATAAGGCATGTACACATAGCAGTATAGACCGTCCACTGTGATGAATGCAGTGTGCTCTTCATCTTCTCTAGACATAGGTATTTAATGGAAACCTGAATATGTGTCTAGGAAACACAGTAGATCACAGCCAGTAGAGTCAGCTATTTGGTCTATACGGGGGAGAGGGAACGAATCCTTTGGACATGACTTATTGAGGGTGGTGTAGTCGATGCACATACGTAGCTTCCCGCTAGCCTTGGGGACGACAACAGGGTTGACCAACCATCAGGGATGGTGGACCTCTCGGATGAAGTTGGCATCGAGCATCTTCTTGATCTCTTCACGGATGAAGTCTTGCCTCTCGATGGATTGCTTCCGAGGCTTCTGTTGGACCGGCCTAGCATTGGGGTTGATCTTCAGTTGGTGCTCAATCACCTCCTTGGGGATCTTGGGCATTTCTGACGGTTGCTAGGCAAACATGTCGACATTGGCTCGGAGGAAAGTGATGAGCGTGTCTTCCTATTTGCCTGGCCCCAGGCAATCCGAGTGGTCTAGGCAACATCAGGACCAACTTGGACGACTTTAACTGGTACGTCTTCAACGTCCAAGGGCTGCACACAGGGTACAGATGTCGTCCCTCGGTGACGCGTGCTTGGAGGCAGCCGGCTAGCTTTAGCGTAACCAGAGGCAGCCTTCTGTGCTGCCGCCAGCGCTTGGAGCTTTTCCAGCGCTGAGACAGCCGCGGTGCGGTCACCGCAGATCTTAAGGACGCCACTCGAAGTTGACATCTTTAAGACCAAATAGCCGTAGTGGGCTACCGCCATGAATCGATACAGAGTTGGTCTGCCGATTATGGCATTGAAGGGGATGCAGCCTTCCACAATGTTGAAGATGACGCTCTCCGTTCGGTAGTTCTCAGGCACCCCAAATGTCACCGGGAGGGAGATACTACCGCACAGGAAGACGGGGTCCCGACCTACCCCCGAGAATGGTCTCAAGGGGGCAAGATGGGACATAGGGATCTGCAGCTTCATGAAAGCTGCAAGGATGATGATGCTGATGGACGCCCCACCATCGATCCACACGTGTTAAAGCTTTCACGTTGGAGATGGTTGGGGCGACGAGGAGAGGCAGCTACCCGGTGCCTGCCATGTTCTTGGGGGCAATCGGAGGCGTCGAAGCTGATCAGCGTCTCCATACACTTGCAATGTAGCGCCGGCCCCGGGATTGGGGCGGCCGCTGCCACTGCTCTACGGAGGGTCTTGACAGCTGTAAGGACCTAAGTTTTTGCACACATTCAAAGTACTCATCACACCACACACACCTCATTTGAGGAAATGATATGAACACCTTTGAAGAGCAAGTAAACACCATCAACATGCTCATTAGAGAATAAACTCACAAAATGCAAAAGTGACATTTCCCACATGCATCATATAGGGGCTGTTCATATGAAAAACTCCCACCTTGCTAGGAATGTCCATGCCAAATTCAGCCAAATCCAAAGCCTTTTGAGGTATTTTTGGGAATAACTAGAAAGAGGGTAGTTTGAACTCAAATTCAAATTCAAACTACTTCCATCCCATGAATTCAAAATTGGGAGGCATATTCTTACTCAGCACATTTTTGTGAGCTCACACACCAATTTTCACTCCATTTGGAGTTGATCTTGACATAAGCTAAGTTTAGCAAATTCAAACATTATTTGAATTTCAAACTGCATATGTGCTGAAATCTATTCAATCACTTCACAATTTGAATTCTATCAACTTCAAATGGGCTTGTGGTTGATAATTCAAAAATGAGAGGGTATCTGGGTCTCTACTGTTTAGAGCAGTGGGGAAAATTTAATTTCAGAGGTTAATCCTTGGGTGGGACCCACATGTCAGCCTCAGCAGCAAATTTAACCAACTGAAACCCGAGCTCGGTTTCTTGCGCTTGATCCAGAAGCAGCCACGGCAGAAGATCGATCGGGACAGCAGCTGGTTGCTTCCCCGACCACCGAGCCGCCTCACCCTCCCTCTTATCTCCGCAGCCGACCCGGTTGAAGGCAGAACCGATCGCTTCGTTGCTCCCTCGCGCAAGAAACGCCGCTCTCGCTGCCGCTCTCTTGGTTGATCGGAAAATCCCACGATCACAGTCCCTCCACTCCCTCCAAGCTGTAGAACGGTACTATAGGCTCTCCTTCTCCTTCCCCGTTGTAGGAAATTAGATGAACTTGGATGATCTCGCCCATACCGAAAGTTCTTTCCGGTGACCTAAGTTCTCCGCACCTCAGGATCCCGTGGACAGCCCAAATGGGAGCATGTCACGCCCAAGCTGAGGTGTCCTCGGACGCGTTAGAGACTGGTGCTGCTCACCCCTGAACCACAGCCCGAGTGTTTGATCACCAGCGACGAATTTCAGTTTTCCCTTTCACTCGGCGCAGACCAACCTTCAGGTGCGGATCCGCCAAATTCTCACTCCATAATTGTTTAGAGAGTCTCAAACTGTTCCTACACGAACTAGACTTAGTGGCCCACAAGTTGGCTTCACAACACCTAGCATGAGAACCCCTGTACATGGCGTAATTCCAAGCTTGCCAACAGCGGCTTACTCGGGAAGCATCGGGCGCACGGTGAGAGCCTACTTAGGACCTCTCCCGAGCTGCTTCGAGCTCATGTCGGTCTTTCCTATGGTACACTGATGCTCTATGGCCTTTTGCTCGATCGTTTGGGGTGCTAGGAAGTCCGGCCGACACGCCGAAGTTCTTCCGAAGCCGCCGCTCGTCGCCGGCCGTGTTCCGGTGACTGTAACGACGAGCTGAGCCCAGTTTCATGTTCCCCGGATGGATTTAGGTAGAGGCGACCAAGATCATGGAGTTTGGCGCACGGCAGAAGCCCTCCGGCGAGCACTCCGTCGAGGGGGGCGGCGGCCGAACGCGGGAGGCCGGAGGTAGACGAAGCCCCCGGTCCCACGTGTCAGCGGCCGATATTTTAAACCCCGGGATTTGCTGTGGCACCGGATCGGGTGCGGCTGCGTGTGAAAGATTCCGTAGCCCCGTGTGTCGACCGCTGAGAAGTTGACACGTAGCCCCGGTCCCACGTGCAGCAATTTAAACATTTCCCCGATTTTCAGATTTAGTCCAAACTTCAAACCCACATAACTTTGGCTAGGAAACTCCAAATCTAGTGAACCAAATTTTGTTGGATTCATGTCTCTGAGTAATTTCTAGTAAATCAAGTTTCACTTCATGAAAATCCTTATTTCTCCAGAATTAATTCTTCAAAATTCAAACTGGTTAGAATTTTAACTGGAGAACCCTTTGGAGAAAAATTCTGGAATTTTGCCAGGATGTTCACCAAAATATCCCTGAGCTATCATAAAATTACATATTCATTTGAGCTCATTTGATCCACCTAAAAGTGTGATTAATAAAACTGTTCCAGAGAAAATAGAAAATGTCCACAAACATTTTCAGAATTTCTCTGAAATTATTTAGATCCTATCTTTACCTAGGAACCTTAAAATTAAGTGAGACCAACTCTATTAGAACCCTCTGAAAATCTAGTTTTCAGAAAGTCATGGCTTGCTCCATGAAAATCCCTAGAACACCCTAGGAGCTCCAATTAAGGTCAAGTACATAATTATTTGTGGAGAGCTCAAATGAGCTTTGATGCAAATAAAACTTGGCCAAGTCTCTGTTTAGGTTGTAACCAAACCACAGTAAAAATTCAGATTCATTGGGTCTGTCTAATAAGACTTACAGTCTTCACAAGTTTAAATTCAATTCAAATGCATTTAAATTGATACATATACATGTTACCTCATGTAGTCGCTAAGGTTGAGGAGGAACCCGAAGTCTTAGACTTCGTCACTCTGGAAGAGAAGCTAGCCTACGACCAAGAGCAGCAATGCAAGCTCCGGTTTGCATTAACCTTTTTACAAAGTTTTACTGTTTTCAGAACTTACTTTGAGCACTCAATAAATTCTTGCATTAGAGTCTTGTTTGAAACCCAAATGCATAGCCAAGAAAACCCTAGGTTGGGATTAGGTTTGAGAACCTCGTTAGCTACTGCAATGCTAAGAGAGTGTAGGATTCAGTACCAGTCGAGTAGTTGGAACTACTCGGGAGAATAGGCTAGAAGCACATCGCTCGGGTAAAGATAGCAAATGAAACACATGGCAAGAAAAATGAGGCCGAGCGGAGAGTAAGGGCAGCAGTACTTTGGGGCCTGGGTGATATAGCTCCGCTTGTGTTGAGTTGAGAACTGAGCCGTGTGCGGGCCTGTTGAATAAGCTACAACAGTACCGAAGACCTACCGGCTATATGGGAACCGGGACACCGATGTAACTCGGGTAGCTGGGTGTTGAGGCATAGCTTGTCGGTCAGATGGTAGGTTGAGAGCTCGAGTTGTAAATCGGATGGCGGCACTGTGGATGCGCGCAGAGACCTCTTGCTCGGGACGATTGGACCCGGTTCAACATATGGCTGATGGGTGAAAGGTGGTTGCGTACGACGTCCGTGATGGTTGCTGTAGGCAACATCGAGTACGGGCGTACGTGACGGGTTATTCGAGTAACCCTGCAGGTGTAAATCGATTATAATCGCCGTCCCTCGTGGTCAGTGAGTACCACTTGTTCACTGTACCGTGACGTAGAAAGACCAGGCTAGATACATGTTAAAAGTTTGCTTATTTGAAAGACATACTTTGCTTTTTAATGTCTTGTTGTAGTTTAGAGCTATTAATGTTCTTTTCAACTTTGGGCAAAGTACATGAGAGAAATGTGTTTGTTGTTTGATTGCGGCTCTATCATGTGCCTTGCGTAAGGTTCTCCACAACCTGCTGCTAAAACTTGAAAGTAAAGTTCCATTAATTAGGTGAGTCCTTTGCAACTTATTTTACCTCATGCACCCTAAAACCATTCATGTAGAAGTTTCATATATAGGAGAGACGGGTCAGTCTTGCTGAGCCATCGTGCTCACTGCTTGTGTTTGAAGCTTTTGCAGGGGTTTATGAGGAAGGGACTCTCGAGGAGGAGACAGAACCCCAGGAGGGGAACCTGTTGAGTGGGAGTCGTGCGCGCCGCCGTGTTAGTGTGTGTGCGTGCTAGCGGGGACGCGTTCACGGGCTGAACGTGAACTCGATGCATAGTCTACGCCCGTGAGTTTAGACTGAACATATTTTGTTGTAAAAGTGTTCATAAACCTGTTTATGTAATAAAACTTTGCTTCCACTTTATATCTTTGATGTGCGTTATCTGGTGTTGTGCAACG
Organism: Neostapfia colusana; assembly: GCA_030760725.1. NCBI lineage: Eukaryota > Viridiplantae > Streptophyta > Magnoliopsida > Poales > Poaceae > Neostapfia > Neostapfia colusana. Next base: position 21,950,247 of record JASWHV010000006.1, on the reverse strand, counting down.
CAGAACCCCTCAGCGTGATCCTGGCTCGACAACGCCGTTGGGGCCGCGTCAACAGCTTGCCTGGATGAGACATCGGAAGAACCCCCGTACATCATGCAGAGTGTGTCGGCCGCTTGGCCAGACCCGCCCGCTCTGGAGCGGAGGGTAGCTCTGTCATCTCCCACCTGGACACGACGACGCACTGGGTGAGAAGACTCGCCATGGGAGGTCATATTCACCATGGTCCCGAGGAGAGCGCGTGAAACCCCCTACCTGGCGCGCCAAATGTTGTAGTGCGAGCTGCGACACTCCTACCGGCCTGCTCGGAAGCATCCCGCGAGGTTCTTTTTTTCCGGGGGTGCTTGGCGCCATTCACGAACTGGGCTCAAGGAAGCGGATGAACACGAGGATTTGCGTGGTTCGGGCCGCCGGAGCGTAATACCCTACATCCACGGGTGTGCTTGTTCTATTGCTTGAGCGTGAGCGCTTGTGCATAGTGTGATCTTGAGTGTGGGGAAATTGGAACCCTTTACAAGGTAGTCACCCCGGTCCTTTTATAGTTCAAGGCCGGTGGTTACAATGAGGCTTGGGGTCCGACAGGTGGCCCCAAAGCTTTGAGTGTCCTATACACGATCTAGGGCTTCCTCCTCTGAGTAGATTCATCGGTCGATCGGGGGAGTTAAGTCCCTCCGTCCGGCGCGCTGGGCGCCCCTGACGTGCGTCAGGTGATGATGAAGACGGCATGTTGTCGTCGTGCCTCCTTGCCCTGCTCGGGCGGCTGCGTGCTGTTGGGAAGCACTGTTCTGCTGACATGCCTCGCCATCCTGTCTTGTTACCGTTATGGCAAACGGACAAAGTACGGAGGCATGTGCTGTGTGCCATGCTTCTGGGGAAGGCGCGAGCCTTGAATGCGAAGCCTAACAGCGCACTTCCCCTTTGACTTCGTCGACCCACGGCCCACAAGGGATCTTGGGACACGTGGCGGCTCAGGAGATCTCATCGACGGGCTTGTTGTCTAGGGACATGTGGCGGCTCTGGACCATACCTCAGCAGGGAGGCCCGTACAGGAGGCTGGGGCACGTTTCAGCACCGGAGCTGTCCTCAGCGGGGAGGTGGCTCGGAGCCAAGGGACACGTGGCAGCTCCGGACCTCACCTCAGCAGGGAGGCTCAGGCCGGAGCCTAAGACACGTGCCAGCCCCGGCGCTCGAGCGCACGCAGTAGTCCTAGGATTGACCATGGGGCCCAGGGTACGTGGCTTTTGTTGGGGCCCACCTCAGTAGAGAGGCGGGGCCCAAGATGTCTTTTACCCACTACTTGGGGTACCCGGTCTGCAGAGTACCGACAGAAAACATATTCACTTCCTGTCCTTTTCTGAACAGAACATCCCACACTACTTTCCTCGTATGGGGGAGCTAACCAAAATTGATCCGCTTTCGGTGGCGTTCCTTACTATGCTTACCTCCACGTAGGAGCGTCGTTATAGAATTAAAATACTGAATATTAACACACTGTTAGCTTGCCACCTTAAGTAACTATGCTAATAATAGTCCTTATATGGGGATACTATACGTTTCTCACTCATATACCTCTAAGTTTTTGAAAATATGCTCTTTTCATGCATGCTATTCCCAATGCGGCTCTAATACCACGCCTGTGGGGAACCCCTTCCGGGATCCACACTCCAGGAATCACATTGGATGGTGCCGTGCAATGCGGCACCTAACAGCATACACGAAAAAAACAATAATCATACAAAGTCTTTTATTTCTCGACATAGTGTCATTTACAACATAATGTACCATGAAGGTATACGCAGCGGAATATACATAAGCACGTACTCTCGGTCCTAGCTATGCAAAAGAGAAGACGTACAGCCCGCGGACGCTTCTTACTAGCTTCAACACAAGTGTATGCAGCGGCAAGGTTTCCGGTGAGTCTCCGATGTCTCACCGAACAACTATCTTCATAGCAATATTAATAGAACCTGCAAAACACTAATAATGTAACTGTGAGCTCGAACGCTCAGCAAGGCTTAACCGTCTATCCTAAGTAAAAACTCTACATGCAGGAATTTATAAAGTAGGACAGCGGCTATTCAATTAGTACTCACCTAAAAGTAGAACCTTATTAGCAGTTTTACAGCAGCAATTTCATATACTCCGAGCCTCCCAACATCGGAAATCCACAATCAAACAAAAAACGCTTCTTTTTGATGTTGCTTTGCCCAAAGTGGAATATAAATTTAGTGAGCTCTACAACTATAGCATACATGGTTGCAATACAATGAACTTATGAACTTCACAACGGCAATGATTCATCTTACTTCATCTGGAAGTACTTACTACATTAAACTCATTGAAAAATTGGTACTCATATAATTGCGAGAGACAGTGATTCGAATCAGGACACACCCGGAACACACGACACATACACCCGCCTCGAAAGACTCACACAAGAGCTCTTTCTTACGTTGTATCCATCAACCTTTCACCCGTGACTCTAATGTCGAACCAGTTCTACCGACCCATCAGAAGGGCCGCTATACGGAACACATTGCTCTGCTGGTGGGTTTACACCTCTGACACCAACCCCCAAAGGATGGCGGTATAAGTTTCGACACAAGAGTACCCGAGCTACATCGGTTTCCTAGACTGCATAATTCCAGTATGCATCTGGTACTGTTCGAACTTGCTCAGCAGAGCAGCATACGCATCGGTCCTTAACCGACACAAACAGAGCTACGGCAACACAGGCCCAACGTCCTGCTGCTCCTACTCTCTGCTCGGTCTCATTTTCCATTCTAGGAATTTCATTCTCTAGAATCATACCCATTTGAACCAATTTCCTAGCCTCGCGAGTAGCTTCCAACTACCCGACTTGTACCAATTCCTATACAACATAAGCCTACCAGAAACTACATGAAGGTAACCTGTTCTACCCTTCAACTCCAAGGATTTGTGGTCATGCATTTGGAGTATCAATCACCCTTGACCTAATGCACAATACAAACTAGACCAATGAAAGTGATACAAAGTAAAATATATCTAAAATCTGTTAAATTCAAACCGGGGCTTGCCTTATGTTGCTGCAGGTTTAATCCTACTTTAAAGTCAGTATCTTGGTGTCGAGTAAAGCCTCAACTTGCTGCTCCGAGTCGACTTCCTCGTCGAACTGCGTCGTCGTGTTTCCTACCGATATGAATATGCACAAGTTTATATTGTAAATACAAGAATTATACAATAAAAGGTTTTATGATTTAATCCAGGGTCAGATCAACTAAGACTTGAGAATTGAGTTTTTCTATGTGCTGAAACAGAGGGAAAAAAGGACTTGAGCAGTGGAAAATTTTGAGTAAGTTTAAAGTAGCTATTTAGTAGACATAAATATGAAGCTGGAAAGAAATAACAGAAAACTGGAGAAGATGACTTCAACTTGTTCTGAAATTTTTACAGTGGTCCATAGATCATACTGAGATATGGCTTGCAAAATTTCAGGTAAAGCTGATGTAAGATGTGGTCTAAAGAATTTTCTTAGCTATTTGGCTTCTCTGAATTCCTATGGAAATTCTAGGGTCTTGGCATACTCCAATTTTTGGATTTTCAGAGTCTTGGGAGTTTTGTGAGTCTATAGGATTCGGTTTCAGTATTTTTGGAGCTTCCTACAGAGCTATATGAAATTTACAAAATTGGGCTAAACGCTGGGAAAATGTTTTTGTTATTTTCCTAATTTTTAGAGACATACAAGATTGAATCATCATTTGGCCTAGCAAATGAGGTCCAATGCCTCTCAAAATTTTAATGGAGATCAAGTATATTTGTAAGAATGTCCTTCCCAAAATTAGGAATTTTCCAAATAACAGAACTCCTGGAATTAATTCTCTAAGAATTTTCTAACTGAGTTAATGAGCCAAATACAGGGATTTTCATAAATATTGGGATGCACACCTAGATAGTACTCATTGAGAGGAATCCAATGAAATTTATTTGGCATTTTTTTAGTTTCCTACAGAAAGTTATGAACTTGCAAAGTTTGATGAAAGTCTGGACAGAAAATGGAAAAGTTTAAATTGCTGACAATGGGGCCCACCCCTTTCTTCAACCTCGCGTGCGGGCAGACCGAGCGACGGCGCGGCGGCGTGCACAGGTGAGGATCGCCGGATTCAGGCTCCCAGCCTCACTTTAGGACCGGTCACTGGAAATACGTCGGCGACGTGCGGCGGCGGCACAACTTCGGCGGCATCAAACTCGCTCTACAAGGGCTCAAAAGCTTTGGTTCTTCTTCCTAAAGCACCGTGGTGGAACCCTAATCGTCGATATGCATTCAAATCAGCTTCAAATGGGCTGCAAGTATGAGTTCATCAGTGACCTAGGTTAAAATCCGACGGCGGCTCAAAATTTTCAAAGAACAGAGCATAAACTCGATGGTTTTTTATTATATTTGATCCTAGATGGGCGTGGGGAAGACTAGAACGTGTGTGTAACTCGGCATAAGCTGCGGTGGACTGATCACCATGAATATTGGACTTTTGGGTGCCTCAGTTCTACGGAAGCCTAAGCGGTAAAAAGCGAAATTCGTTCTCAGTATTGCACAAGAGGAGGGGAGGTTTGCACCGTGACCTCGAGCGGCGTAAGACGGTTCTATTTGCTGTAGAAAGTTTGCCACGAGATGGCTCGTAGCATCTGGGCGCCAGGGAACCGAGGGAGCAACCGACGGCGGCAAGAAGTGAGGACTGAGCATGGAGTTGTCGGGGACGAGTGAGGGCCGGTTCACGTGGGCAGGAGCGTGCTGATTACTTCACTCGGTGTCCTCAGCTGCAGAGCAAGAGCTGGCATGCGCGGGACTCGGTTGGGCGCCGACGCCGGGAGGTCGCGCACTCTCGGTGAAGAGAAACAGAGCACGTCGAAGACTTCAATTGTGTCACTGTCCAGTGGGGTCCATGGCCCCTCTCCCTCTTATCCTCCCAATTCAATTTAAAATAGAAAAAGTGCCCCAAAGATGATAAAAAAGAATATGAGGAACACAACGGTGCACTCAAATTTGGATTTTGGTGAAGTTGGAATTTGAAACTGAAATTTAAATTCAAATTTGAATTGCCTCCCGTTTTAATTTCCAACAAACAAAAAATCCATTCCAAATGATTTGAAAATTTTTGTGCTACAATTGGATATATGGAGAACCAATTGTGGATTTAGATCTCTGTGTTCGGAAATTTTGCAAGTTTGATTTAGCACTTGGAGCTCACACCTTTATAATCAAAAGTTTAAACTCCCTCTCATTTTCCTCGGTGTGATTGGCAGCTCCACTTGCTAGTATTTTGGGATTTCACATAAAAGTCGGGTAGTTGGAATCTACTCCCAAGCTTAGGGCTTGGGACAACTCGGTACATACATATCATTAGAAACTTGAGGAAAATTCACAAAGGAAAAGTTGAGACCGGGCAGGGATGTAGAGAGCAGCAGGACGAGGTCCGTGCGTGCGTAGTCATGCCTGTGTCGGTTAAGGCCCGTCCGTACTTGGCCCTGTTGGACAAGTTTGAGTTGGGTACCAGGCGCATACTGGCTATATGGGACCCAGGAAACTGATGTACCTCATGAGATCCAAATTGGAACTTTTCCGATCGGCTTAGGCTTTCGGCGTTAGTACAGCAGGAGGTAACTCGCTCAAGAACATCTCACAGCGGAGATGTACCTTGAGGGAGCTTGTTGTTCGGTTCGATGGGACCGCGTACGGTGTGGATAACTTGGGAAAGGTGGCTGCGTGCAACATCGGTCGAGTGTGCCGACGGCATCTCAGGGATGGGTGTATGTGTCGTACAGTCCGGGCGTGTCTTGGTTCGAATCACCGTCGCTAGCGGTTATATGAGCATACTTGGACACTGAGTCTTGACGTAGTAAGAAGTGAAGTAAATTACTATGAATTAATAAGTATTGTGCTATAAATTGTATTGCAGTCATGTTTGAATTAGAGATAGTGCCAATTAAGTTTACTTCACCTTGTGCAAGAAGCATCATAACAAAGCGTTTCTTGTTTGATTGTGGAGTTGTGATGCTGCTCGGCTCAAGGTTTTAAAATGAGGCCATAAATATGAAAGTTAAGGATCAACTGTAGGTGAGCCCTTTATGCAATTTCAGCTATCATGGTCAATCCTTTGTGCATATAGAGCTTCTTGTTTAGAGGAGACGGATCAGTCTTGTTGAGCCTATGTGCTCACGCTTGCTATATTAGTGGTTTTGCAGGTTAACATCTATATGCTTATGAAAAGGTTGTCCGGTGAGATTCGGAGCCATCCGAGTCGTTTAACTCATGGAAACCCATGCCGCTGCCGTATGTCTTTATGTTGCTAGCGGGAAGAGTCCGCGGGCCGGACATCTTCTCGGGTGATTAGTGTAGATATGACACGTGAGATGAATCTAGTCTTCCGCTGTAGTTTATTTTGATGTAAATTATTTACAATCTGAAATTGTAAAGTTTCGCATTGATTTATTGTAAGTGCATCTAGGATATCCCTTGTGGGTTTTGGCTAATTGATGACGAACATATGAGATCCTAATGAAACTATTAAGATGATTGCAGGATAAACAAAGTGAACTGGCTCGGCACACACAAAAAGGTGAAAAATAGAGTGGTGCCCGAAAAGGAAGACTTTAGTAGAATTTAGATGAGCAAAGTAGATGTAAATGTATAGGGTGTGTGTGATAGACACATCCCAAGAGCTCATGACTTTGCGTAAGGGTAAGGGCTAACAATCAACTAAAATCCACTGAACACCGGACTAGTCCGTCCATGGACCGGACTAGTCCGGTCAGCTTACTGGAACTCAACCGGACAAGTCTGGTTTTGGACCGGACTAGTCCAGTCATGTCTTTGTTGTCCTCTTTAGAGGACTGCAGACTAGTCCATCCAAGCGACAGGACTAGTCCACTAAAGTTTCTGGAACCCCATTTCACATAGCACCGGACAAGTACGGTTTGTGGACCGGACTAGTCCGGTTAACCCACTGGAAGTAGACTGGACAAGTTCGATCATATACCGGACTAGTCCGGTATTAGGTTTTACAACGATAACTTTTTAGAAACTATATAAATGGGTGATCCACGGCCTCCCAAAGTAGAGACACGACTCATACTGTCAAAAACTCAAACCCTAGCGCCGCCACCTGTCCCAAGAGCCCAAAAACAAGTCTCCCCATACATCTAAGGTGCAAAAAGGTAAAGATCAATCAAATACTTGGATTTGGGATTGAGAGATCGTCGTTCCTTCATTATGAGCTCTTGGGGTTTGATCTCTCTACACTCATATTCTGCATTGTAATCTTTTTGAGTGTATTTGATCAACTTCTCATTGTAATTCTTGTGGGAGCCCTCAACGTGTGAGGTTGCCCCACAAACTCGGTGATTACACGTGATAGTTGAGTCAAGTCGGCCTTTGTGGTGACCTGAAGAGGGAAAGGGTTGGGAACCCGGCTCTGTGTGAGCTTCCTCAACGAGGACGTAGATCTCTTGGTGAGATCGAACCTCGGTAAAAATTCGTGTCTTTTGTCTCTCATTTATTTTACATTTTGATACATTATATCACTAGTTTGCTAGTCATCATTTGAGTTACTTATAAGTTTGCACGTGCATCCATACAATAAATTTAATTATAAAAACTGTTGTTCTCATTCCGCTGCTGAAAGATTAAATTTTTGAAACACACTTAATTAACTCACATAATTCAGCACACCGGACTAGTCCGCCCACACAACCGGACTAGTCCGGTCAATCAAGTTTCTGATAACTCTATTAAGTTTGCAGGAATCTTTTAAAGGCCTATTCACCCCCCCTCTAGGCCACATTCAATTGGTATCAGAGCCAAGTTCTCCACCAACGAGACTCACATCTCGGAGAGATCAATGGCCTCTGAGAAGAACAACGATATCCCGAAGACGAACAACAACGATGAGGAGCAAGAAGCCAAAGCCTTCGATGTGCTGAAAGAAAGTCCACATGACGATGATGAAGTGAGACAGCTAAAGGCATTACTGAGAAAGAAATTAATGGCACAAAAGGGAAAAGAGGAAGAAAAGACGATGGGGAGTGGTCATCACGACTACTCCCGGTATCCTTACAACTACAACCGTCTCAATTCAAATAATCATTATCTCTCTATTCCTATGGGAAGGCCCCCGCAGTTTGACGGAAGTGACTACGTCATGTGGAAGTACAACATAAAAATGCATCTAATATCCTTGAATCCCAGCCTTTGGCATATTGTCTGCACGGGAATAGATATCCCAGACACGGATGAAGAACTCACTCCAGAACAAGAACAAGAGATTCACAGAAATGCACAAGCCGTTGCAGTAATCACATCGTCACTGAGCAGAGAAGAATTCACCAAGATCGATGGATTAGAAAGTGCAAAAGAAATCTGGGATACACTCAGAACTGCTAATGAAGGAAATAGGTCTATACGTGAAGCCAAAATTGAGATGCTACAAGGAGAATTGGGGAGATTTGATATTGATGAAGGCGAATCACCTCAAGACATGTACAATCGGATGAAGGCACTCATCAACAAAATCCGTGCCTATGGAAGTAAGAAATGGACTGATCACGAGGTGGACAAAAGGATGATAAGAGCCTTCATGCCAAGAAACGCCACACTTTGCTCAATGATTAGAGAAAGCCCCGGGTTTCACAAAATGACTCCCCATGAGTTATTGGGAAAGATCATAAATCATGAAATGATGGAGAAATAGGCTCAATACGTCAAAGACTTAGCCGAGCTCACCTCTTCTAAAAAGAAAGAAGTTGCTCTCAAAGCAACGTGCAGACCCAAACTCAAAGAAACTCGTGAAGACCAAGACGATGGAGATACAAGCGACGAGAGCACCGATCTTGATGAAGAAGAAATGGTACTCTTCATCAAAAAGTTCAAACGCATGATGAAGAGAAGACACGACAACAATTCACATGAAGGCAAAAGCAAGGATAAAGGAAAATCCAAGGCTCGACGCACTTGCTACAACTGCGGAGAGTATGGTCACTTCATGGTGGACTGTACTTATGAAGAAAACAAAAAGAAGAAGGAAACAAGATCTCAAGAAAAGAAAAATTTCATAAAAAGAAGACAAGCCCATCAAGCTCACATTGGGAAGTAGTGGGACTCAAACGACGAGTCCTCCTCCGATGAAGAAGAAGAGATGGCCACTATCGCAGTCAAGAAACCAACTATGAGAGCCACACTCTTTCCGAACATGGGAGGACGGGACATGAACAACCACACTTGTCTTATGGCTAAGGAAGGCAAGAAAAAGGTTCGACTTACTCCTCCTGTGCTAAATTCCTCCATTGATGACTTTGATAGCTCTAGTGATAATGAAGAATTGTTTAGAGGGCTAAGTAAAATTGCTTTAAAGAAAATGGAAATGTTGTCAAACGAAATCTTTGAAAAGGAGGAACTTGTCAACCGACAAGAATATATGCTCATCCGTGAGAGGAAGAGATATCAAGAAGTTGAAAATCTTCTTGAGCTTGAAAGAGAGAAGAATGAGTCACTTGAGTTAAAGCTAGCCTTGAGTAAGGAAACTTACTCAAAGTTAGAGGACTCGCACATTGCAATCAAGGAAGAACTTGCTAACTTGTCAAAAGTTAACAAAATCCTTGAGGTGCAAGTTGAGTCGCTCAAACAAAGTGACTCCTCTTCCTCCAAGAGCTCTTCCTCCAAAGACATGAGCTCGACAACAATAAGAACCTGCACTTGCTCTAGTAAGAAGAATGTAATTTCTAATGCTTCAACCTCTCATGACATGCATTCTTCTCAAAACGACATCTTTGATAAGGAGAAGATCAAATATGCACGAAGTGCATATATGATCACTAGACCTCCCAATGTCTAAGAAGGTCTTGGCTTTGACAGGAACAAACACATGTCTACTTCTAATCATGCTAAGAATAGAATCATTTTTGTTAAAGAAAAATCCCATGAATCTGAGCTACAAACACTGTTCCATACATTTGATGCTTCTTATGTTCTCATGAAAAACAAGTATGGAAAAGTCATTGCTAAATATACAGGGCCACGCCACAAGAACTTAAAAACTTGTGTGTGGGTGCCCAAGAATCTTGTGACTAACCTGAGAGGACCCAAGCAAGCTTGGGTACCTAAAACCCAGAAATAATTCTATTTTGCAGGCTTACTCCTCCAGCGGATCTAAGTGGGTGCTAGATAGCGGATGCACAAATCATATGACCGGAGAGAGAGGTATGTTTGTGGAATAACGAGTGCAACAAGGATCCAAGTGAAGGTATATACTTTGGAGACAACAGCCAAGGAAAGGTCCTTGGTAGTGGTAACATTGAAATATCCTCTCAACACACCTTATCTAATGTTTTACATGTAGACTCTCTAGATTATAATCTTTTATCAATATCTCAACTATGCGACAAAGGTTACAACTGTTTATTCACTAATGAGGGTGTGACCGTCTTTAGAAGAAGCGATGGCTCGATTGAATTCAAGGGATTGTTGAAGGGAAAGCTTTATCTTGTTGACTTCAACAAAGATAAAGCCGAACTCAACACTTGCTTGGTTGCTAAGACCAACATGGGATGGTTGTGGCATAGACGGATAGCCCATGTTGGAATGAGAAATCTGGAGAAACTTCTAAAAGGTGGTCACATCCGTGGTCTTAAGGATGTAGTTTTTGAAAAAGACAGGCCGTGCAGCGCTTGTCAAGCAGGAAAACAGGTTGGAGCACCACACCCCGCCAAGAATGTGATGACCACCGCTAGACCGCTGGAACTTCTCCACATGGATCTCTTTGGTCCAATTGCGTACATCAGCATCGGCGGTAACAAATATGGTTTAGTAATTGTTGATGATTTTTCAAGATTTACCTGGGTATTTTTCTTGTATGATAAATCAGGAACTCAGGGTGACACGACCCCAATGGTCCTGTCGAGCCAGGATCACGCTGAGGGGTGCTGCGTTGCACAGCACCGTATAACACACGTCAAAGGTACAAAGCGGAAGCGGAAATTTTATTACATAAACAAGTTTATGAACATGTTTACATCAAAATAAGTTCAGTCTACACTCGCGGGCGTAGACTAAGCATCAAGTGCACGTTCAGCCCTCGAACGTGTCCTTGCTAGCACACCCGCACACTAACTCTGCGGCGTGCACGACTCCCACTCGACGGGGTTCCCCTCCTGGGGTTCCATCTCCTCTTCGGGAGTCCCTTCCTCATAGAACCCTGCAAAAGCTTCAAACACAAGCAGTGAGCACGAAGGCTCAGCAAGTCTGACCCGTCTCACCTAAACATGGAACTTCTACATGAGGGTAATGGGTTACATGAGTTAAAAATCATTTGCAAGGACTCGCCTAATTAGTAGAACCTTACTTTCAAGTTTTAGGAGCAGGTTGTGGAGAACCTTACGTTAAGGCACATGAGAGAGCCGCAATCAAACAAGAAACGCATTTCTCAAATGTACTTTGCCCAAAGTTGAAATGAACTTTAGTTAGCTCTAACTACAGCAAGTCATTAGCAATCAAGTCCATCTTTCAATCAGCAACATTTTAACATGTAACTAGCCTATTCTTTCTACGTCACGGTACAGTGAACAAGTGGTACTCACTGACCGTGAGGGACGGCGATTATAATCGATTTACACCTGCAGGGTTACCCGAACAACCCGTCACGTACGCCCGTACTCAATGTTGCCTACAACAACCATCACGGACGCCGTACGCGACTACCTTTCACCCGTCAGCCAAATATTGAACCGGTCCCATCGTCCCGAGCAAGAGGTCTCTGCACGCGCATCTCCGTGCCGCCTGCCGATTTACACCTCGAGCTCTCAACCTACCCTCTGAACGACGGGCAATGCCTCAATACCCAGCTACCCGAGTTACATCAGTTTCCCGGTTCCCATATAGCCGGTAGGTCTTCGGTACTGTTCTAGCTTGTTCAACAGGCCCGCACACGGCTCGGTCCTCAATCGACACAAGCGGAGCTACAGCACACAGACCCCAAAGTCCTGCTGCCCTTACCCTCCGCTTGGTCTCATTTTCTTGCCATGTGTTTCATGTGCTATTACTACCCGAGTTGAGTGCCTCTAGCCTATGCTCGCGAGTAGTTCCAACTACTCGACTTGTACCGTATCCTACTCCATCCTAGCCATGCAGTAGCTAACGGGATTTGCAATCCTAAACCCAACCCATGGTTCTCTTGGCTATGCAGTGGGGCTTCCAAACAAGACTCTAATGCACGGAATAAAGGAAACAAGTATGTGCTCAAAACAATAAAAATTTGTAAAAACGGTTAATGCAAACCGGGGCTTACCTTGCTGCTCTTGGTCGTAGGCTAGCTGCTCCTCCGGAGTTACGAAGTCTAGGACTTCGGGTTCCTCCTCGACCTTAGCGACTACATGATAAGAACAATATATGTATCAATTTAAATGCATTTGTATTAACTTTGAAGTTGTGAAGTCTATAACCCTTGCTAGACAGACCTAATGACTGTGAAACTTTTACTGTGGCTTGGTTACAACCTAAACAGAGACTTGGTCAAGTTTTAGTTGCAGCAAAGCTCATTTGAGCCCTCCACAATTAATTATGTCCTTGACCTTAATTGGAACTCTTAGGGTGTTCTAGGAATTTTCATGAAACAAACTATGACTTTCTGAAAACTAGATTTTCAGAGGGTTCTAATGGATTTGGTCTCACTTAATTTGGAAGTTCCTAACTAAACATATGAGCTAAACAATTTCAGAGAAAATTCTGAAAATGTTTCTGAACATTTTCTATTTTCTCTGGAACAGTCTCACTAATCACACCATTAGGTGGATCAAATGAGCTCAAATGGACCCGAAATTTTTATGGTCGTTTAGGGATATTTTGGTGAACATCCCAGCAAAATTTCAGGATTTTCCTCCACAGGATTCTCCAGTTAAAATTCCTAACAATTTAAATTTTGAGGAATTAATTCTGGAAAATTAAGGGTTTTTATGAAGTGAAACTTGATTTGCTGGAAAGTACTCGGAGATCTGAATCCAGCAAAATTTGGTTCACTCAATTTGGAGCTTTCTAGCCAAAGTTATGTGGATTTGAAGTTTGGAAGAATTCTGAAAATCGGGGGGAAAAGTTTAAACTCTCGGGGCCCGCGGGGACACGTGTCGAGCATGGAGGTGTCCGGAACCGGAGATACCACACGTGTCGAGCGCGGAGGTGTCCGGCACACCGGAGCTCACAGGGTATTTGCGCGCCAGCACAACCGATCCCCGGCCACACCCGATCCCGATTTAAATTCTGCAGCCGCTGACACGTGGGCCAGCCGACTTCGTCTTCCTCCCGCCGTTCTCTCGCGCCCGCGCCGCCGACCTCGCCGGAGCAGACCCGGAGCTCTCCGGCTCACCGCTGCCAGACGTCCCATGGTCTGAAACTCGCCGCCAGGGGGTTGTCGACGTCGAGGAACACGTCGGTGGTGTCAGGTCGGGCTGGGGGTGACCGGAAATAGCTCGGCGACGTGCCGCGGCCTCGGTGGAGGTTCGGCGCTGTCGACCGTGGGTCCTAGCCCGCCAACACCACGAACAAACGGTCCTACAGCATCAGTGTACCTCTAGGAAGCTCGACAAGGTGTAAAAAGGGTTCAGGGATGGCGGCAAGTCGATCGGCACCGTGTGACCGATCGTGTCCGCCATGACCGCCCTTGATCGAGCTCGAAATTCGTTACTCTTAGACAGTTTCACGCCACGGATGCAGAAAAGAACTTGATCGCCGGCTAGTCCAGCGTCTACGTGCAAGATTTGATGACCTCCGAAGATCATAGAGCGAGAATTTAAAGAAACCGTACCGGAAGCTCGGGTTACGGTCGCCGGAGCAAAAACTAGAAATTCTCTGCGGATTCTTCACGGTTGGCTTCCAAACTTGGAGGAGAGCAGCACGGTGGTCGTGCGCTTCTATTGCCTCTCTTGCTGGACCGTGTAAACGCCTGGGGAACGCTGTCCACGGGCGCCTGACTCTTGGCTGAGGCTAGGTCGCCGCGGTGGCGATCGCTCTTGGGCAAAGGAGGTCGGAACTCGGGGTTTCTGGTGTTGGGGAGGTGAAGTGCGACCTCAGGTGGCTGTCTAGCAGCTCAAGGACGAAGGAGGAGATGGTTTTGCTGATTTTCCCGATTGAGCAGAGAGCTGCGGCGAGAGACAATGCCGCTGCTCGGGTTTGCCCGCGAGAAGATAAAGCCGGCCGACTCCTGCTTGGCTGAGGCGGTGCAGGTCACGTGGGGGCACGAGCAAGCCGCCCTGGGCGCCAGCGCGCGGAGGGGGAAGCAGCTGGTGGCGCCGGTAGCTGCTCGGTGGCACAGCCGACAGCTGCTCGGTGGAATTTCCCACCGAGACTCTGACTTTGGTTGCAAGTTTCTCCTTCTTCCCTCTATGACATGTGGGTCCCACCCGGGGTTTTAACCTCTGAAATTTACTCCTGATCACTGTAGTGAACAGTGAACCCCATAATACCCCTGGTGATTCAGATTATTCACCCTTGAGCCATTCGAATTTAATAGGATTCGAATTGGGTTTGGTTTGAGTGAATTTCAGCACAAGTGCAGTTTTGAATTCAAATGAAGTTTGAATTTGTCCCACTTAGCTCATGTCAAGATCAACTCCAAATGGAGTGAAAATTGGTGTGTGGGTTCACAAAAATGTGCTGAGTAAGAATATTCCTCCCACTTTTAAATCCATGGGATAAAAACAGTTTGAATTTGAATATGTTTTCAAACTGCCCTCTTTCTAACTATACCCAAAATGACCTCAAAAAGGTTTGGAATTTGGGTGAAACTTGGCATGGACATCCTTAGCAAAGTGTAGGAGTTTTCATATGTCCAGCCCACCTATATCACATGTGGGAAATACCACTTTTGCAATATGTGAGTTTGTACTCTAATGAGCATGTTGATAATTGTTACTTGCTCTTCATTTGTGTTCATCATCCTTCCTCACATGAGGTGTGTGGTGTGGTGATGAACACTGCAAATGTGTGTCAAAAACTGAGGCCCTTACACAGGGAATCCTCAAGAAGTTCTTGAAAAGAGCTCAGGATGAATTCTCATCAACCGTAAAGAATATCTGAAGTGACAATGGGACAGAATTCAAGAACACCCAAGTTGAAGAATATCTCAATGAAGAAGGTATAAAGCATGAATTCTCGGCACCCTACTCTCCTCAACAGAACGGGGTGGCCGAAAAGAAGAACAGAACATTGATCGAAATGGCGAGAACAATGTTGGATGAATACAAGACGTCAGACCGATTTTGGGCAGAAGCGGTGAACACCGCTTGTCATGCCACAAATCAGTTGTACCTTCATCGACTACTGAAGAAAACTCCATATGAGCTTCTCACGGGTAAAAAGCCTAATGTTTCCTATTTCAAAGTTTTTGGTTGCAAATGTTTCATTCTGAACAAGAAACCAAGGGCCTCGAAGTTCGCTTCGAAGTCCGATGAAGGATTCTTGCTCGGATATGAATCGAATGCCTACGCCTATCGTGTCTTCAACAAGGTGTCCGACCTTGTTGAAGTAGCACGTGACGTAGTGTTCGATGAAACTAATGGCTCACAAGTGGAGCAAGTCGATAAGTTTATGCTAGATAAGGCGGAAGCTCCATGTGAAGCGCTGAAGAAAATGGCACTTGGTGATATCCTACCACGAGAGGAAACACAAGATGAATTTAAACAAGGAAGCAATGATCAAGGGGGAGCTCCTACACAAGATCAGGTTGAGGAAGGTCAAGAAGATCAAGATGATCATGGAAGCAATGATCTAGGGGGAGACATGACACATGAAGACAATGAAGAACAAGCAACTATACAAATTCCACATCCAAGAGTACATCAGTGTATGCAAAGAGACCATCCTGTCAACAATATCATTGGAGATATTGCTAAGGGAGTAACTACTAGATCTCAAATTGCAAATTTTTGTGAACACTATTCTTTTGTGTCTTTTCTGGAGCCATACAGGGTAGAAGAAGCCTTAAGGGATCCAGACTGGGTGATTGCAATGCAAGAGGAGGTGAGCAACTTCAAAACAAATGAAGTATGGGAGCTGGTGGAAAGACCAAGGGCGAACATCGTTGGAACCAAATGGGTCTTTCGGAACAAGCAAGATGAACATGGAGTAGTGACAAGAAATAAGGCGAGGTTGGTGGCCAAAGGTTATTCTCAGGTGGAAGGTTTGGACTTCGATGAAACTTTCGCTCCTGTAGCTAGACTTGAGTCCATTCGCATTTTATTGGCATATGCTACTCACCATAATTTTAAGTTGTATCAAATGGACGTCAAGAGTGCCTTCCTCAATGGTCCGATAAAGGAGGAAGTCTATGTGGAGCAGCCACCGGGGTTCGAAGATCAGGAGTATCCCAACCATGTCTATAAACTGCGTAAGGCTCCTCAAACAGGCTCCTCGAGCTTGGTATGAGTGCCTTAGAGATTTTCTGACTCAAAATAGATTCAAAATTGGTAAAGCTGACTATACACTCTTTACTAAACATTTTGATGATCATTTATTTGTATGTCAAATTTATGTTGATGACATTATCTTTGGATCCACTAACAAGTCCTTCTGTGAAGAATTTAGCAAAATAATGACAGATAGGTTCGAGATGTCAATGATGGGTGAATTGAAGTTCTTCTTGGGATTTCAAGTGAAGCAACTGAGAGAAGGTACATTTATAAGCCAAACTAAATTTACACAAGACATTCTCAAGAAATTCAATATGGGCAAAGCCAAGCCCATCAAGACACCCATGGCCATCAACGGACATCTCGACCTCAATGAAGACGGTCCAAATGTGGACCAAAAGGTATATCGGTCCATGATTGGCTCCTTACTTTATTTATGTGCATCTAGGCCAGATATTATGCTTAGTGTTTGCATGTGTGCAAGGTTTCAAGCCACACCTAAAGAGTGTCACTTAATTGCTGTAAAAAGAATCCTAAGGTACCTTGTGCACACACCCAACTTGGGCCTTTGGTATCCCAAAGGATCCAAGTTTAACTTGATAGGGTATTCCGACGCCGACTATGCAGGATGCAAAGTCGATAGAAAGAGCACGTCAGTGACTTGTCAATTTCTTGGCAGGTCTCTAGTTTCTTGGTCATCTAAAAAGCAGAACTCCATTGCTCTTTCCACAGCGGAAGCGGAGTATGTTGCAGCCAGTAGTTGTTGTGCGCAACTACTTTGGATGCGACAGACTCTTAGGGACTACGGCTACAATCTAAGTCATATCCCGCTTCTATGCGATAATGAAAGTGCTATAAAAATTGCACACAACCCTGTAGAGCACTCAAGAACTAAGCACATAGATATCCGTCATCACTTTCTTAGAGATCATTCATTAAAAGGTGACATTGCTATTTCCCATGTTAGGACTGAAAAACAACTTGTGGATATTTTTACCAAACCATTAGATGAGAAAAGGTTCTGTGAACTAAGAAATGAGCTAAACATTCTTGACTCTCAAAATGTGGCTTGAAACATTGCATACCTGGTTGCAACTTAAAATGTTCCATTGTATTGTTAAAAATGCTGCTCCTCTCTTTTTCTACTCAGAAAACTATTTTAATGAAGAAATCTTGTGGATTATGACCATTTTTTTGCTGATTGCCTACTGGTCATAATCACCAAGACTATTTGCAAAATGAGTGTCCTTGGATCACCGCTAAACTCTACTATCTGCATCAAGTCTGCTGGAACCGGACTTGTCCGGTTGTCGACCGGACTAGTCCGGTCAGACCACAATTAGGTTAATTTAGGGGCACCGGACTAGTCCGCTACCATGACCGGACTAGTCCGTTCAGTCGCATATAGAAGCACTTGGCCGGACCAGACCTCTCCCTCACCCCTCATTAGACTTGCTCTCCCTCTCCTCTTCCAAACCCTAGCCCCCAAAGTGATTTTCGGGTTGAACCCTCAAAATCGAGATTTTCTCCGTGGGAAATTCTCCCCTTGACGAGTGGTTTACCTCCTCCGGATTCATCCGGACTGATTTCCACTTCTTCGACGCGAATCTTCAAATCTTGGTAATTTCCCCCCTTAAACAAAAATCTCAACTTTTCTAGTTCTAGCTAGTTTTCTTTGATTTCAAAAGGATGTACATTGCCTCAATAGATGTATTCCTACCATTTTCCTGCCCTTGTGTCCTTAGATAGGAGATTTGATTCAAATGAAACATTAGGGTTCCTATGTCAGGCCGGACTAGTCCAGCGCACAGATGTGGACAAGTCCGGTCCATCGGACAAGTCCGCACTCTGAAACCGGACAAGTCCGGTCTCTGACAGTTGAACCCCTACGTTCCCATGTGAAGTCGATAATGAGTCCATCTGCATCTAATCCTTGAACTCCTTATTAGGCATCATGTCTTCAGGCTCAGATGACAGCTCTTTTCACATTGATGAAGACGTTCAACGCGAGAAAGTGAGGAGGACTAAGGAGAGAGTTATGAAGAAGAGACATGATGTCAATGCTCACTCTCCACCCTCCGACGACAATCTACCTAAGAAGAGGAAAGTCATTGGCAAAAGGCTTCTAAGGAAAGATGCTGTTGAGGGCTCGTCAGGGCCAAAAAGAGTTCTCAATAAAGGGAAGGGACTTGCTAGTGGTCCCCTTGGGCCCTTGAAGATGAAAAACCCTATTCACCGCAACAGGCAGCCTTCAAGTGAGGATTTCACTGGAAAAGGGGGTGAGCTAGCTGATAATTTCAGAAAGATTCAAGTGTATGACCGACCTAAACAATGTTCTGATCAAAGGTTCTGGAGCAACTTCCATGCAGATTACTACGAGCATGTGTACATGAAGATGAAAAATCCTGTAGTAGAGAGTCAATGGCTAAATGTTGAATACCTGAAGTCAAAGAGGTATCCTGCCTTTCGTGAGATGGTGGAGGCGTTAGAGAGGCACGGTCTGACGGACCTGCTATCCTTTGAGTATGACTGGAACAATAAAATCATTACCCAGTTTTACTCCACTCTCTACTTTGCTCGTGATGATGGAGACAGCCTTACTTGGATGACTCATGGTTCAAGGTATAGTGTCACTTATGATGAATTTGCTAGGATTCTTCACATCCAACACACTTTAGATCATGAACTGGTCATTCATAATCTGAAACCCCTGGAGAAGGAGGAGCTTGAATTTCTCTATGACACAAGGATGCCATATGTTCCTCCCACCATCAAATATCTGAAGCCCTTCTTTGTGGTCCTCAATAGAGTCTTGAGAAAGACTATAGGTCCGAAGGATGGAGACGCGGGAACTATACAAGGGACCTTGAGGACTCTCATGAAGGTCATTAGTGGAAGGAGACCATTCAATGTCTTTGAGTATATCTACAACGACATCGTGAACATCTCAATCACCCCCAATAGATCCTATGGATATGCACCGTATATCATGTACATGATTGAGAAAGTGACGGGACTCGAGTTCGTCAAGGATGTCAAACATACGGGGTTGAAGCCGCAAAAACCCACCGAGTACACTCTTCCCCCGGCTCCAACTGCCCTGTCCTCTCCACCAGTGGAGAGGAGATCAAAGCAAGCTCATGATGCCACTAGATCTGCAGCTGCTCCTCCTGGATCTCCACCTGCCCAAGAATCATCCAGTGGCATCCTCAAGGTGCTCTCCTCCATCTTTGCCTGTTGGCGCAAGATCGAAGATAGGCAGCGCAAGGAAAAGCTTGCAAGGAAGAACCATCAACAATATGTCAATGCCAATATCAAGTCTATCTGTGCAAAGCTTGAGATTGAGCCCGTTGGATCACCGCCCGTCTCCGAGGACTCAGAGGAAGATCCTGCTCCCGTGGATGCTGAAGTTAGTGAAGATGAAGATCAGACTGAGACTGACTGAGGAGGCAGCGATGAGTGATTCCCCTCAATTTTTCCCTTTTGTGCCTTGATGCCAAAGGGGGAGAGATTGAGATTAGGGAAGATTGAGATTAGATTTGGACTATTTCTATCTAGTATTAGTTATTAAGATCTTTTGTGATCAAGGACATGTACCTATTTTAAAATCTTGTAATGCACTATTTCTTTTCTTATGTGGGATGTACTATTCTCTAATGCCTACTTATATGTTCACTACTGTTTGTCTTTAATTTATCACATTTTGTTTATCACACAACTGTGAGGCACCCCACCATAAGGTGTGTGCATATGTGAGAAGCTTTTTGTGAATTCTTTATTATTCTCATATGTGCACACCTTATGAAAATCAACTTTTTATTCTCAATTGTGATATCTCAAATAGTTGTCATCAATCACCAAAAAGGGGGAGATTGTAAGTGCATCTAGGATATCCCTTGTGGGTTTTGGCTAATTGATGACGAACATATGAGATCCTAATGAAACTATTAGGATGATTGCAGGATAAACAAAGTGAACTGGCTCGGCACACACAAAAAGGTGAAAAATAGAGTGGTGCCCGAAAAGGAAGACTTTAGTGGAATTTAGAAGAGCAAAGTAGATGTAAATGTATAGGGTGTGTGTGAGAGACACATCCCAAGAGCTCATGACTTTGCGTAAGGGTAAGTGCTAATTATCAACTAAAATCCACTGAACAACGGACTAGTCCGTCCATGGACCAGACTAGTCCGGTCAGCTTACTGGAACTCAACCGGACAAGTCCGGTTTTGGACCGGACTAGTCCGGTCATGTCTCTATTGTCCTCTTTAGAGGACTGCAGACTAGTCCATCCAAGCGACAGGACTAGTCTGTTGAAGTTTCTGGAACCCCATTTCAGATAGCACCGGACAAGTCCGGTTTGTGGACCGGACTAGGCCGGTTAACCCACTGGAAGTAGACCGGACAAGTCCGATCATATACCGGACTAGTCCGGTATTAGGTTTTACAACGATAACTTTTTAGAAACTATATAAATGGGTGATCCATGGCCTCCCAAAGTAGAGACATGACTCATACTGTCAAAAACTCAAACCCTAGCGCCGCCACCTGTCCCAAGAGCCCAAAAACAAGTCTCCCCATACATCTAAGGTGCAAAAGGTGAAGATCAATCAAATACTTGGATTTTGGATTGGGAGATCGTCGTTCCTTCGTTGTGAGCTCTTGGGGTTTGATCTCTCTACAATCATATTCTGCATTGTAATCTTTTTGAGTGTATTTGATCAACTTCTCATTGTAATTCTTGTGGGAGCCCTCAACGTGTGAGGTTGCCCCACAAACTCGGTGATTACACGTGATAGTGGAGTCAAGTCGGCCTTTGTGGTGACTTGAAGAGGGAAAGGGTTGGGAACCCGGCTCTGTGTGAGCTTCCTCATCGAGGACGTAGATCTCTTGGTGAGATCGAACCTCGGTAAAATTCGTGTCTTTTGTCTCTCATTTATTTTACATTTTGATACATTAGATCACTAGTTTGCTAGTCATCATTTGAGTTACTTATAAGTTTGCACGTGCATCCATACAATAAATTTAATTTATAAAAACTGTTGTTCTCATTCCGCTGCTGAAAGATTAAATTTTTGAAACACAGTTAATTAACTCACATAATTCAGCACACCGGACTAGTCCACCCACACAACCGGACTAGTCCGGTCAATCAAGTTTCTGATAACTCTATTAAGTGCGCATGAATCTTTTAAAGGCCTATCACCCCCCCTCTAGGCCACATTCATTTATGTAATATGATGTCCTTATATGTGTGCCGTTGGCTGCCGCATCACACGGCACCACCTAATGCGATTCCCGCGAAGTGTGGATACCGAAGGGGTCCCGCGGCAACATTTGCTCCGGTTCAAAAGTTATGAGATGTCAAAGTTAACATAATTTCTAGATAAAGTTGGGCAGCACCTCCCTGCTTGAGGTACTACTTGATCCACGAATTCCAGTTAATTCTGTACCAAATTTGACAAAACTTTCTGTTACAAAGTTGCAACCTATCTCATGAACTTTTAATAATGTCTCATTTACTATTTTTTGATTTTATGCAGCAATTATGGTCATTTTACACAGAATTCCAGAGAGTATTTACTCTGTCCTGTTTTCTGGACAGTTTAACTCCAATGAAAAATTCATCCAGTTAATGGATGAAACACCTCTGGACATCAAAAGAAAGGTTGTATAACTCTTCAAAAGCTTTCCAAAAATGTAATCATACCACCTCAATGTCGAAATAACTCAACCTCTACACTCTGTCTAACTTCAGCATTATTTCAGATAAAAACAGAGGACTTTGTTCCTAATGTTACATAAGTTGAAACTTGCTTAATTTTGAATTCCAGCTCAGGATACAAAGATTTAAGCAAGTTTTAAGTTCTCTGGATCAAAATTTTCAGTTTTTACAATGAGGTTGATCAACTAGTGGACTGTGATGTCGAAGCACCACCACATCATGCCGGTACTATGTTGCCTCACAAATAAAACCCTATACCGGATTTAGCCTGCCTTATTATTTCAATGGCACTAATCCACTCTCGCCACGTGTTCTACTCGGATACGGATTCGTGGTTCGAGTACCTACAAAAAACAACACAATCATCAGGTTCAGTTGCACGCTGAACTCGGCTCCATAAATAGTTTCATACACCCTTCTGTCGTCAGTCACACGGGCGTTCTTATGTCAAGCACGCCTTGATCTACATGTTCACGTTACCAACCACGTGACAGGGTATCCGCCTACTATCCCGCAGCACGTCGGGGACTGGCGTTGCTCACATACCCCAAACGACATGAAGAGTTGTAGAGGAGACACAAGCTGGCCGGGTTACCTGCCACCCGTGATGCTCCACCCTTTAGCTTGTGCGCACCAGTGGACAGCGCAGTCATGCACCCCACAGGATATGAAATGTCCCGAGATGCATGTTTCCGACGTAACAATTAGTTAGTATTGCCACTTTCTATACTAATAACATTCTTATATGGGCTATTTCTCGTTCCTCACTAAGTTTTTGAAAATCTAGTATTCTTCAGTGTGCTAAACCTCAACGGGGCTCTAATACCACAATGTGGGGACCCGGAGTCCCGACATCCCAGGATCTCACTGAGGGGTGTTGTTATATGCAACACCCAATAACAAATGTGTGAAGACATTCATAAAGAAAACAGCGGAATCTAACTTTATTACATAAATGGGTTATGAACATACTTTATAACAAAATACTGTTTATAGCCTACACTCACGGGCGTAGACTAAGCAAAAGAGTTCACGTTCAGCCCGTGAACGTGTTCCCAATAGCTACACACCCACACTCCTAACATGGCGGCGTGCACTGCTCCCACTCGATGATTGTACCCTCTGGGGGACCCATCTCTTCCTCTAGAGCCTCCTCCTCTTCATACCCACCTGCACAACGCTTCAACGTCAAGCAGTGAGCATGAAGGCTCTGCAAGACTGACCCGGCGCCGTTAGAGCATGAAACTCTACATGCTGGAAATGTTAGGTATACAATGAAAAGCTTTGCATAAAGACTCGCCTAATTACTTGAATCCTATTTTCAGGTTTTAGCCTCATGTAAGTGGTAACCTTGTGCTAAGCAACATAGGAAGTCCGTAATCAAACAAGAAACACATTCCTCCTATGTTTCATGCCTAGGTTGAAAAGAACTTTTGTTTGCTCTCATCTAAAGCACATCATTAGCATTGAGATTCTTACTCCAAATCAGCAACTTTACATTGATGACAACTATTTTGTTTCTCTACATCATGGTACAGTGAACAAGTGGTACTCACTGACCGCGAGGAGGATGGTGATTATAATCAATTTACACCTGCAGAGTTCACCCGAATAACACGTCACGTACGCCCGTACTCGATGTTGCCTAGAGCAACTATCCCAGACATCGTGCTAGACAACCTTTCACCCGTTAGCCAAGTGTTGAACCGGTCCTATCTTCACGAGAAGGAGGTCCCTACGCGGAGCAACCCACCTGGCTGCTAGCGGATTTACACCTTGCTGCTCTCAACCAACCCCTTTGGATGAGAAGCAATGCCTCAACATCTAGCTACCCAAATTACATCGGTTTCCTGGTTCCCATATTGCCGGTATTTTTTTGGTACAATTCTAGCTTGTTCAACAGGGCCGCACACGGCTTGGTCCTCAACCGACACTAGCAGATCTACGTCACCACAGGCCCCCAAAGTCCTGCTGCTCCTACCCTCTGCTCGGTCTCAATTTCAAGTCATGTATCTCATGATGGTTCTCACTAATCAAGTGGTGTACCCCTAAGCCTATTCTCGTGAGTAGTTCCGAGTACTCGACTTGTACCGAATCCTATACCATTTGGAGAATTGCAGTGGCTACTCGAGGTTCATAACTTAAACTCAAACCCCCTGGTTTTTCATGGCTATGCAATTGGGTTTTTAATCAAAGACCTAATGCACACAAGTTCTACACATGCTATAACAATTGTAAAATTTAAAACTTTACAAATGAGGTTAATGCAAACCGGAGTTTGCCTTGCTGCGAGTCGTCGACTAAATTCTCCTCCGGAGGGACATAATCCAAGATCTTCGAAGCTTCTTCGATCTCAGCGACCACACGTAATAAAAGAACAATGCATGTCAAGTTTAAATGCAATTGTGTTGAATTGAGCATGTAAAGACTAACTCTAGCTAGACATCAGTACTTGGTCTGAAATTTTTATAGTGGATCGTGAAGACCTAAACAGAGACTTGACCAAGTTCCATTTGAAGCAAAGCCCAGTTGAGCCCTGTACAAATAAATGTATAAAAGGCTATTATTAGAGCTTCTGAGGATTTCTAGGTATTTTCATGAAGCAAACCTATACTTTCTAAAAACTAGAGTTTATGATGGTTCTAATGGAATTGGTTTCATGTAATTTGAAGAATCCTATAGAAAGTTATGGACTAAACAAGTTTGGAAAAAAATTCAGAAAACGTTTCCGGACATTTTCCATTTTATCGGGGGCAGTTCAGTTAATCACGCAATTAACTGGGCTTAATGAACTTGGATGGATCTAAAATTTTGCATGTGACTCAAGGATATTAAAATGAACACCCTGGCCAACTTTTGAGAATTTTATACAAAGTGGATCTCCAGTAAATTCCTAACACTTTAAATTTTAGAAAATTAATTCTGGAAAAAGAAAGACTTTCAAGGAATGAAATTTGGTTTAATGGATAGTACTCAGAGAGAAGAATCCAACAAAATTTGTTTGACCAAATTTGGACATTCCTACCAAAAGTTATGTGGGTTTGAAGTTTTGGAGGGAAATCCGAGAAAGAAACAGAGAAAAGTTTAAATCTCTGCCATCGGGACCCACTGTACAGTCCCTTCATCTTCCTCCCGCCGAAGCCTGAGCATATCCCAGACAGCGACGATGGTGCGAGCCGTTCTCAGCCGTTCCTAGCTAATTTTTTACACGGTTTTCTCCTACACGTTCCTTGGAGCACGAGACACAAGCCAGACAACTCCTCGCAGCTCGGCATCGCCGGAAAAGTGATCGAGACGGCGGCTGTGGAATTCAACTCGGCTCCAACAGTGATCACGCGGCTCTGAGGCGAACACGATGAACGTAAGGGTCGTACAACACCACTAGGGCATGAGGAAGCTAACCCTGCACCCCTCTTAGGCTAGAACCGGCGGGAAGGTAGACTTCACCGGTGACCCGACATGTTTTTGCCGTCGGCGATGAAAACACGACGTTCTGCTTGCTGGATGGATGATCTTTGCTAAGTTTGGGCCTAGGTGATCGTGAGGAGCTCTAGTTGCTCTAGCTGGACCAGATTATCGGATGATCAAGCCTACAAGGTGAATTTCCCGATTTGGTTCTAGTCGTTCTATACCGCAGACGACGTGTCGGGCGACGAAGAATCCCACCAGCGGTTTGCTCTGTCCCGAGGAAGAAAAAAAGCGCGGTGCCGCATGGAGGAAGCCTGAAAGTGCCTCTAGGCATCCCTTGTGGGTTTTGGTTGATTTATGAAAAACAAATGAGACCCTAACAAAATCGTTGAGATGAGCGTAGGTTTTTAGAGAAATTAGGAAGAAAGCGCAAAAAGAAAGGAGAATGAGGATCCAAAATGATAAGAGCTCAGGAGCTGAAAAGATTAGATTACTTAGTATGGAGTGTGTTGGAGAAACACACCACAAGAGCTCAAGTGAAAGAAATCACACTAACTGCACAATAATCAGCATGTGCGGACTAGTCCGATATCAACCGGACTAGTCCGATTTCTCTCTGACTAGAAAATGGAGTAGTCCGGTGGAGCAAAATGGGTGCTAGATAGTGGATACACCAATCAGATGACCGGAGAAAGAAGAATGTTAGTGGAATATGAAGAAAATGAAGATCCAAGTGAAGGCATTTCCTTTGGTGATAATAGTCAAGGAAGAGTGCTTGGTACTGGATGTTATTTTTGAGAAAGACAGGCCTTGTAGAGCGTGCCAAGCAGGGAAGCAAGTAGGAGCACCCCATCCCGCGAAGAATGTCATGACTTCAAAAAGACCGCTTGAGCTCCTCCACATGGATCTATTCGGTCCAATTGCTTACATAAGCATCGGCGGTAATAAATACGGTCTAGTTGTTGATGATTTTTCACGCTTCATGTGGGTTTTCTTTTTGCATGATAAGACAGAAACTCAATAAACCCTCAAGAAGTTCATCAAGCGTGCCCGAAATGAATTCTCATTGAAGATCAAGAACATATGAAGTGACAATGGGACAGAATTCAAGAACACCCAAGTTGAGGAGTATTTATACGAAGAAGGAATAAAGCACGAATTTTCAACACCATATACTCCTCAACAATACGGAGTAGCCGAAAGGAAGAACAGAATCTCATTGAGATGACGAGGACAATGCTCGATGAATACAAGACTTCGGACAGGTTTTGGGCTGAAGCAGTTAACACCGCTTGTCACGCCATAAACCAACTATATCTTCATCGGTTGCTCAAGAAAACTTCATATGAACTACTCACAGATAACAAGCCGAATATTTCATATTTTCGAGTTTTTGGTTCAAAATGTTAAATTTTAAACAAGAAGCCAAGGGCTTCGAAGTTTTCTTCGAAGTCCGATGAAGGTTTCTTACATGGCTATTATTCGAACTCCTACGCTTATCGTGTCTTCAACAAAACCTTCGGACTTGTTGAAGTAGCATGTGACGTAGTGTTCGATGAAACTAACGGCTCTCAAGAAGAGCAGGTTGATCAATGTGTGCTAGATCAATAAGAAGCTCCATGTCAAACTTTGAGAAGAATGGCATTGGGCGATGTTCGACCACAAGTGTCACCGTCAAATGCGAATGAAGAAAATGAACCACAGATGGAGGAAAATGATCAAGGGGGAGGTCCATACAAGATCAACCTAAAGAAAATCAAGAAGATCAAAACATCAATGAGGGCAACTACCCAGTGGGAGAAGAAGATGATAATGAAGATTCAAGACCACAAGTGCGACATCCAAGAGTACACCAAAGCATCCAAAGAGATCACCATGTCGACAACATAATCGGTGACATCCAAAAGGGAGTAATAACTCGATCTCGCATAGCTAATTTTTGTGAACACTATTCTTTTGTTGAATAACCCAAGTCCAACGTTGTCGGCACTAAATGGGTCTTCCGCAACAAGCAAGACGAATATGGAGTGGTAACAAGGAACAAGGCACGACTTGTGGCAAAAGGCTACTAACAAGGTGAAGGTTTGGATTTCGACGAGACTTTTGCTCCCGTAGCTAGGCTTGAATCGATTCGTATATTACTTGCATATGCTACTCACCATGATTTCAAGCTTTATCAAATGGACATGAAAAGCGCCTTACTCAACGGACCGATCAAGGAGGAGGTGTCCGTGGAGCAACAACCCGGTTTTGAAGATAAAGAGTACCTCGACTATTTGTTCAAACTGCGTAAGGCTCTCTATGACGTAAAACAAGCTCCTAGAGCATGGTATGAGTGCCTTAGAGATTTTTTGATTGAAAATGACTTCAAAATTGGAAAAGCTGATTACACTTTGTTTACTAAACACTTTGATGATGATCTCTTCATTTGGCAGATCTATGTTGACGATATTATATTTGGTTCAACTAACAAATCCTTTTGTCAAGAATTTAGTAAGATTATGACAGATAGATTCGAGATGTCCATGATGGGAGAGTTGAAATACTTTTTGGATTCCAAGTGAAGCAACAAAAGGACGGGACGTTCATAAGCCAAACAATGTACACTCGAGACATTCTTAAGAAGTTTGGAATGGACAAAGCAAAGCCCATAAAGACTCCCATGGCGACAAATGGACACTTGGATCTCAATGAAGATGGCCCAAATGTGGATCAAAAGGTATATCGTTCAATGATTGGCTCCTTACCTTATTTATGTGCATCTAGGCCTGATATCATGTTGAGTGTATGTTTGTGTGCAAGGATTCAAGCCAATCCTAAGGAATGTCATTTGACAACCATTAAAATGATCTTGACATATTTAGTTCATACATCCAACCTAGGCCTTTGGTATCCCAAAGGTTCAGAATTCAATCTCATTGGATACTCCGATGCAGATTATGCCGGATGCAACGTAGATTGAAAAAGTACTTCCGGTACTTGCCAATTCCTAGGTAGATCATTAGTTTTTTGGTCCTCCAAGAAACAAAATTCAATTGCCTTATCCACGGCTGAAGCAGAGTATGTTGCAGCCGGGAGTTGTTGTGCACAACTCCTTTGGATGCGACAAACTCTAAGGGATTACGGTTACAATATGAGCCGTATTCCACTCCTTTGTTACAATGAGAGTGCAATTAAAATTGCCCATAACCCTGTTGAGCACTCTAGAACCAAACACATAGATATCCGATATCATTTTTTGAAAGATCACTCAATGAAAGGAGACATAGCCATTTCCCATGTCAACACTGAAAAACAACTAGCCGATATCTTTACCAAGCCACTTGATGAAAAAACGCTTTTGTGAGCTCCGAAATGAACTAAATATCCTTGATGCTCGGAACGTGGCTTCAAAACTTGCATACCTGTATGCCATCCTCAAAATCATGTTAATTGTGTTGAAAAATCATCTCTCTCTATTTTTCTCCTAAAAACTATGTT
Organism: Neostapfia colusana; assembly: GCA_030760725.1. Lineage (NCBI taxonomy): Eukaryota > Viridiplantae > Streptophyta > Magnoliopsida > Poales > Poaceae > Neostapfia > Neostapfia colusana. The sequence continues at coordinate 21,921,218 of JASWHV010000006.1, read as the reverse complement.
AGTTACTTGATCTTGATGAGTTATGGTCATAGCTTGATTGTTGTATGTTTACTGATCATATTCATGAAGAATATCTGTGTATCTTTGTCCCCTATTCCTTATTAGGAACTATTGAATACATATATATAAGTAGGTCCCTCCTCTCCTTCTTTTTGGTGCCTTGATGCCAAAGGGGGAGAGATTGTGGGGGAGTCTTAGGTCGTAGATTCTTCTTTTTGTGTCCTAGTTTAAGAAGTGGGCTTTTGTAAGACTTATGTTATCATTATGCTTTTGGACATGTGCTGTGAAATGATGACTATGTTATGCTTCTGATTAACGGTGTATGTTTAAAACTGCTATGTAGGCTTGAGACTCTTGATGATATTATGGTTATGCTTATTATGATATTCACATCAAAATTATTTCTCACACACATAGTTTTGCACCCCACCGTAAAGAGTGCACATACCTCTTATGTCTACATTGCCTATTTTGGTCAAAGCTCATATGTGCACACTTTATGAAAATCTGAATTTTTTATCATATTTGTGTGATCTCAATTGGTTGTCATCAATCACCAAAAAGGGGGAGATTGAAAGTGCATCTAGGCGTCCCTTGTGGGTTTTGGTTGATTTATGACAAAAAAACGAGACCCTAACAAAATCGTTGAGATGAGCGCAGGTTTTTAAAGAAATTAGGAAGAAAGCGCAAAAAGAAAGGAGAATGAGGATCTAAAATGATAAGAGCTCAGGAGCTGAAAAGATTAGATTACTTAGTATGGAGTGTGTTGGAGAAACACACCTCAAGAGCTCAAGTGAAAGAAATCACACTAACTGCACAAAAATCAGCATGTGCGGACTAGTCCGATATCAACCGGACTTGTCCGATTTCTCTCTGACTAGAAAACGGACTAGTCTGATATGGACCGGACTAGTCCGATATGGACCGGACTAGTCCGATTTGTCTCTGAGTAGACAACAGACTAGTATGCACTCTTACGGACTCGTCCGGTATCTCACAACACTTAGGGTTTTCCACACGCCGCACACCGGACTAGTCCGGAGTCCACCACGGACTAGTCCGGATATCGCAAACCCTAACGGTAACCTTTCGAAACCGATGGAGCAAAATGGGTGCTAGATAGTGGATGCACTAATCACATGACCGGATAAAGAAGAATGTTCGTGGAATCTGAAGAAAATGAAGATCCAAGCGAAGACATTTACTTTTGTGATAATAGTCAAGGAAGAGTGCTTGGTACCAGATGTTGTTTTTGAGAAAGATAGGCCTTGTAGAGCGTGCCAAGTAGGGAAGCAAGTAGGAGCACCCCATCCCACGAAGAATGTCATGACTACAACAAGACTGCTTGAGCTCCTCCACATGGATCTATTCGGTCAAATTGCTTACATAAGCATCGGCGGTAATAAATACGGTCTAGTCATTGTTGATGATTTTTCACGCTTCACGTGGGTTTTCTTTTTGCATGATAAGGCAGAAACTCAAGGAACACTCAAGATGTTCATCAAGCGTGCCCAAAATGAATTCTCATTGAAGATCAAGAACATACAAAGTGAGGATTAGCAATTCATCAAAGGAGAGACTTGTTCTACACATCTTGAGCTCTTGGGTTTGATCTCTCGCACACTCTTGTTTATTTATTGTACATCTTTTGAGTGTGCTTGGTGGTATTCATTCATTGTAATTCTTGGGGAGCCCTCAACTTGTGAGAAGGCCCCTTGAACGATTTATTTTCCCTTTGTGATTAGTGGAAGAGAATCGACCGTCGTGGCAATTCGACGAGGGTAGGGTTGGTGAAGACCCGGTCCTTCGTAGACTCCTCAACGGGGACGTAGATTTCCTTCGTGGAATCGAACCTCGGGATAAAATATTGTCTCTTGCTCTTGTGTTTTATTGTTCATCATATTCTAGGGTTTACTTAATCTTGTGTAATTCACGTTGAAACATTGAAACTAAAGTTGATCTTTGTCATTCATTGTTTCACTGTTTTAATACATCTAAGTTCCCAATTAATTTCCGCTGCATAGGGTACTAGAAGTGAAAACATTGATTGTAAAAGCCCAAGAAAAGGGACTTGCAAAAACTTTTCATCACCTCACAACACCACAGTTTGTGTTGTGGATAGCTTGTGAAAAAATGTGAAGAGCAAGTAACCTCCATTAAAAGAGTGATTAGAGTGGAAAGAATACACTTTCATGAAGTGGGATTTCTACACATGAACATGAGAGGTTGAGCTCACCCCTGGAACTTAAAAAGTCTTGGGAAGGTTCAGGCCAAGTTTCATGTAAATCCAACAACTTTTGAGGCACTTTTGGAGGTATTTTAAAAAGAGGCCAATTTGAATGTAAATTCAAATTGCAGCAACTTTCATCCCTCAAAGTCAAAAGTTAGCTTCATATTAAAACTCAGCATATTTTTCTGAGTTAGCCTACCAATGTTCATCCCCATTGGAGTTCATTTTGTCAAGACCGAAATTTGCAAGAATTCAAAACTGAATTTGAATTTCAGTTTGAACATGAAGCAAATTTAGCCAAACACAGTCAAATTTGAGAACTCAAATTCAAAGCAAAACTTGGAGGCTAAGTCTCACCTTCAATTGTGAGTAGCTGGGGATAAATTGGCATAAACAGAAATGGGAAAAATTAAAAATGGAATTAGAGGGGAGGCCCACTGGTAAGTAGACTTAGCACAGAAGTCTCCTCAGCCGACTCCCTCGACCGAGCGCGCTCGCCAGCTGCGGCCAGCGTCGTCGCCCGACCACCTCGGCCGGCCAGCTCCTGCTTCGGCGTAGGAGGTGGCACAGCAGGTGTCACGCTCTCCACTGGCCTCAGGGGCCTATAAAAGGCCCGAGACAGCCGGCGAGTTGCTGTTTTCGCGAGTTCCCGCAACCAGCAGCCTAGTCGCCCGAGCTCCAATTGTGTGCCACCCAAGCTGTGATCATCCTCCGGCCTTGACCTCCATAGGAAAGTGGAGCGCTAGCTCGTCCTCGAGACCACCGCGCAAACCGTTCCAAGGTTCGACCTTGGTGCGCAGAGAATTTTCCAGTCTAGGGCAGGGAGCTCATTTCGGGACCCGATTAGGTTTAGGAGAAATTCGGGAAGATTGGTGGGTGGGAGGTCGAACGGAGCTGTGAGAGAGCATCTAGAGGTTCTTGCGACCCTTCTCGATCAAAACCCGGAAGGAAATCACCGCCGGAACCCTAAGTTCACCATAGAACAGTGTGGCGAAGGAGGGGGTCGCCGGTGAGGTCTGGGTTGCCGGACGTTTAGGGCACAACGGAGATCATGCCGAGCTTCCCGAGGTTCCCCTGAGCGTGGCGACGCGATTAGCGCGCGAAGGAGATGGTCAGAAGGGCGGGAACACGTTGCCGAGGTAGCACAGAGGCATAGGGCTCGTCGCCGGCGAGCTACGGCGGTTAGCCGGCAACGGCATGGTGTCCAGCGTGATCAGCACCCGAAATTACATGGGGGCGGAGAGTCTCGCCGGCGCCGGCGAGCTAGATCGCCGGGAACGCCGACCTCGCCGGAGCTCCGGCGGCTCGGGGTGGTGGCGTCGGGAGGTAGACGAAGGGAACGGCCCCACCTGTCAGCCACTGTGCTAATCGCGCGCGAGCGCGCGGTTAGTTCAAATTAAACGGGCAGGCCCCGCTGTCAGCCTCTGGTTTTGCGCGGGAGGTGATTCTCTGTAGGAAAATAATTCAGGGATCACCTCAAACTTTAGAAATTCGTAACTTCTGCTAGGAAGCTCCAAAATTAATGATTCAAATTGGGTTGAATTCATCTTGCAAAGCGTTATTGAAATATGCAACCCAATTTGTATGAAACCCATTAATTAATTCTGGAAAATTCTTTAAAGCTTTTGAGCAAAAGAATTTTAGAGGGAGTTTGGTTCATCCAAAAATTCTAAAATTTTGCCAGAATATCCTTTATGATGTTAGTGAACCCCTGTAAAAGTTTCAGACCATTTGGAGTTGATTTGACCAGGGCAATTCAGATCTGGAGGTGCTGTGTTCATTTGAATACAGAAACATTTTCAGATAAATTCCAAAACTTGGAAATTCAGTTCTGGGCAGATCTTAGCTCCAAAAATGCTAGGAAAATTCATGCAAACTCTAGGAGCTATAATTCAAATTGTAGTTCATTAATTTGGGCATGAACAGGGGTGTTACCTCAGAATTAATTCTTCTTTGCTGAGAGATTTATTCTGAGCAAACCACTCAATGAAAAGTGCTAATTTTTGGTCCAGAGGGTTTTCTTGTGACAAGGAACTCACACAAAAATTCTCAGCTCCATTGGAGCTCTGGATCATCCCTGCTCTGTTTAACCACTTGAGGTGATCAATGTGGAAGAGGGGGATAACCACTTAGCACTTAATCACGTGCTTAGATCCAAACCCAAACCACTAGGCCCAGTTTCATTTTTAAATTCTTAAACAGAGTTCCAGTTGTTAAAAACTTGTTATTAGAACTAATAGCAGAAACATTACAATAAACTTATGTGCATATCCATTAACATGTAGTATTTCATTAACGTGTAGTCGCTGAAGGCGAGGAAGCTCCGGAGGTACTCGACTTCCTACTTCCGGAAGAAGAACTAACTCCTGACCAGCAGCAACAAGGCAAGCCCCGGTCTGCATTAACCTTTTTATAAGTTTTACTTTGTTTACATGTGTCATACGAAGTGTGAATGTGCATTAGATATAAGATGGATGGAACCCCACTTGCATAACCAAAAGTTTCCTATAAGAGTGAGGGTAGTGTCTAAGACCTCGAATAGACAGGCTATGCTTAATGAGTCATAGGACTTCGGTACAAGTCGAGTAGTTGGAATCTACTCGCGAGTTAGGCTTGGGACACACGGGATTGGTTCGAGTGATGTGAGATCACCTTAGTAATGAAAATGAGACTTGGCAGGGGCTAGGGCGCAGCAAGAGGGAGTCTTGTGTGCGCAGCCCTGTCCGTGTCGATTGAGGACCGATCCGTGTGCAGCCCACGCTGATCATGTTTTAACGTACCGAAGGCATATCGGATATATGGGCCCCGATAAACCGATGTAGCCTAAACCTCCGGGCGTCGAGGCATAACGCACCGATTTATAGGTGTAGGCTGAGGCAGCAAGGTGGAAATCTGCCAACGGGCATAGAGAGATGCTCCGTGTGGGGACCTCCTGCTCGTTTCGGTGCGACCGGTTCGACGTTTGGGCTGTTGGGTGAAAGGTTGTTCCGTACGACATCGAGTGAGCGTGCTTTGCAGCTCCACGGTTGGGCGTACGTAACATGCTCTTTGGGTTTCCCTGCAGGTGTATATCGAGTCGATTCGCCGTCCCTCGCGGTGAAGAGTACCACTTGGTCACGGAGTCATGACGTAGGCTAATGTATGAAATATGATGATTCAATATTGCTGATTGAAATAATTGTATTGCTACTTGAGTGCCACCAAATATTGCTTACTAAATTTCAGATTCCTAAACCATTAACTTGTTGCTAAAAGATGAATTAAGGACGAACTTGTAGGCGTGTCCAATTGCTGCAATCTTACTATCCAATGTTCGTTGTACCCCTCATGTAGAGTTTCATGCCTAGGTGAGTCAGTTAAGTCTTGTTGAGCCATCGTGCTCACGGTTGCTGCTTAAGTGTTTTTCAGGTGAGGAGCCGCCCAGGACTCGGAGTACGAGTCCACCGGCGAGGGTTACCCTCCGTCGGGGACCACGGCTGAGTGGGAGTCGTACACGCTGTGCTGAGCTGAGGAGTGCAGCCAGTGTTGGTTGCCCTAGGGCTGGGCAGCCGACTTTTGCTAGATAGGCGGCCGTGAGTTGTATAGTTTAGACTTCCACTGTGTAATATAAACAATAGTTGTAACTGAAGTTTGTACCTGTTTGTACAGTTCAGTTGTTTTTCCCATGTAATATATGGTGTCCTTATGACGTGTGCTGTCAGGTGTCGCATCGTGCGGCACCACCCTCTGCGATCCTGGATCAGCGGATTCCGGTCCGCCACATTGATCAACCTTGATCTTTCTAGTCCACTCATACCGGACAAGTCTGCACAGTACCGGAGTAGTCCGATTTCCCTGTACTTGATAAATCTATTAAGTGTTTGAAGGATTAACAAAGAATCGAAAAGCCTATTCACCCCCCTCTAGGCTACATTCAAAGCTGAGAACTAGCTCGGTGCTGCGTCAAGGACGTCGAGGAGAGTCAGACAATTATTGATCCGACATCAGCTCGACGTGAAAACCTCGGAAACGGCTGGTCGACTGTGGAGGTTTCGGCGCGAGCGAGCGGCAAAGGTGGCGGCGATGTTTCTGTTAGAGGGAGAGGAGGCATGAGTGAAATGGTCTTTGGCCTGCTCAGGCTCAGGAATAAGAGAGCTGGGGCGAGTGATCGGCGGCCAGGACCCGAGAACAGCTGCTGGTAGCAGCTGGACGCCGTGGCGCCCACGTAGCAATGCGCAAGAACCCGAGCAACTCGGTTGGAGTCGGTTCAATCACTTTGTGTGGCCGATAGTGGGTCCCACAACTCCAAATTTGTCCTCACAAATTGAATTTTTACTGTTACACAATATTGGGACCCTCCTGCCCTTTGAACTTTGCTCAAACCATAAAATGAACATTTGGTTTTGAATGATTCAAAGTGTAGAAGTGGTTTGAATGAAATTGCATCAAATATGCAATCTGAAATTCAAATTCAGTTTGAATTTGATCCACTTAGCCCCTGTCAAGATCAATCCCAAAAAGGATGAAACTTGGTGGAGTAGCTCATAAAAATGTGTTGATTTTGAATATGAATTCACCTTTTGAATCCATGTGATGAAAGTAGTTTGAATTTGAATCTAAATTCAAACTAGCCTTTTTAATAATTGTATCCAAAAGTACCCCAAACATGGTTGGATTTGCATGAAACTTGGCATAAGCATTTCTAAGGCAGTTTAGGATTTTATAGTGAGCTCAGCCTCTAAAGATTTCATGTTTGAAATACCAATTTTGGATTTTGTGACTTCTTCCTCTAATCATCCTCCTGATGATGATTACTTACTCTTAAAATTTGCTCATGTGATTACCACAATATGAGTTGTGGTGTGTGAGGTGATGAACATTTTAGCAAGTAAAAAATTTGGGCCTTTACATTTGCTTCGGCAATCATGGCCAGTTGGTATCTTATTTGGTTACCTGTATATAAAATTCTGCAGCCTATTCATGAGCATATGTGATTGTAGTTATAGTTTGGTTGTCATTGGAATTGCATTTTTATAAAGTTTTCTTAAGTTATTGCTAACTTGAGTCGACTGTATGTGCAGTTTTGTACAATGCATTATACTACTCATAGGCAGGCCCCTATTTTGATCCTTGCGTTTTCCATTTGATGCGTATCTCAGATTCCTACATCTCATACCAAACACACTTTTATTGCTGAAGTAAATCTGCATATCTAATTGAAAGAGAAAACTAGACAATATTTTAATAAAAATATGTCATTATCGTTGTAACGACTAGAAAAGATAGAATTAACTAATAAAAATTGAGCTATTATGAGCCATAAAGGCATAAAAGTCATTTTACAAACATAATAGAAAGAATCATTTGAAACAATCAGGTTTACCAAATACCTAGATTATCTTCTAAATAGATTATCTAGAACGCGGCTTATCAAAATTTTTTAGATAAACGAGTCTCTAAAAGGGAAACCAAATGTACCCTATGCCCTACAATCATCCCTCACGCCACACGAAAAGCGTCTTCGTGGCCGCTACGAAAGGAAAACCAAACACAAACTGCCCGCAATGCTACATATTCGTGCCGCCACACACGCTTCGGGCTAGCCTGCAGCCGCCGCATGAATCTCAAGGCACGCCGCGACCCTAGCCTCCCATGGCCGGCGGCAAGCGTCGCCACTGGCGTAACCCCACCGCCGGCGGGCTCAAGCGCAGCGCCGGCGTGGGCCAACGTCGTCCCGTTCCTGAGCTCCCGTCCAATGCTCTGCGGCTTCTGTCGCCGCCGCTTTCTCGTTGTCCTCCTCTGGCGGCCGCGGCTGTGCGCGAAGCGGCGGCAGCCAGCGGCAGACGAAGACATGGATATGTTCGTGAAGAAAGGGAAAGATAAGCTTGAGGGTTATTAACTGATGACTTCATCTGAACCGTATGGGATGAAGAGGCCTAACTCGGCTGAACGATGGAAGGGTAAAGGAGTGGTTTGTGATAGGGACTTCACTAGTATGCGAGTGATAGGCCTAGAAGATATGTTCATGGTAAAGGATGTCCAAATGGCAAACAGGTCAAGGAAGGGGGCAAAGACAGCGTCATCATCATCTCAACTTTCCCGTTCCTGGCCTAACGAGGGTAGGAAGGGCAAGAAGTATCATAGCGTACCAGGTATATGGTTCTTTGTGCTCCTGTTGTTTATGCTTGCATGGACTGAGTTTTTGTTTCAATGTTGGAAATGAATCCGAAAACAAACTAGGAGAATACCATGCAAACTAACATTATTTACAGAAAATGATAATCTTTTGGAACCCATTGATTTGATATTAGGTAATCTTTCAAGTTCATTTGTGGACTAAAGGACTGCTATCTTAATTTTTAATATTCAGGATGAAGTTCCTACCATAGGTGACTGTCGGTACCCTCAATACCGGGTACCCCCGCGCACAGGAGAAAACCACCTAAGGACCTCGCCGCCTCCGCAGGGGCGAGTTCTGGAGGCTCCACGTGTCCAGCAGGGCCGGGCCTACCCTCTCCTCAGAGGCGAGCCCCGGGCCTGCCATGTGGCCAGCAGAGCCGGGCCTCGCCGCCTTCACAGGGGCGAGCTCCGGAGGCGCCATGTATCCAGCAGAGTCGGGCCTCCCCACTCCTCAGCGGCGAGCCCCGAGCCAGCCACGTGGCCAGAAGTACAGGACCTCATGCCCTCCGCAGGGGTGAGCTCCAAGGGCGCCACGTGTCCAGCAGGGACGGGCCTCCCCTCTCCTCAGAGGCCAGCACTGGGCCTGCCACGTGGCTAGCAGCGCCGGACCTCACCCCCTCCGTAGGGGTGAGCTCCGAAGGCGCCACGTGCCATGCTGCCCACCCCAGCTCGGTAGGCAGCAGGAGTAAAGGCATGCCATTCCTTGTCCGATCAAGAAATTCAAGACCCGTGCCTTCCCAAGACGCGGAGATGCAGCGCACGCCCCTGTCAGGTGGCACTATGACCATTCGCGTCACAGTTAAGACAGGCACACCATGTCAGAAGGTGTTGGCCAACAGCTACGGCGACACGACATCCTCTGCCGTCTCTGCCATCATCAACCACTACGCCCAGCTAGCGTCCCGGGCAGGACGGCAGAGCGACGACTAAGAATCCATTGCCAGAGACAACTACCAGCATTCACTGCAAGATATGGTAGATGGCAGGAAATCTCCCCGGGGACACCTGGGCAACTCAGCTCATCTGGACCACCAAACTTAGAATTCCGGTTATAAGCTCCGAGCAATACAGCTCCCGTGGACGTAGGATGTTACGCTCCGGTGGCCCGAACCACGTAAAAATCCTTGTGTCAATCCTCTCACGACCAATGCGACCTTCTGAGAGAACTAGCCCCTCCGTAAAAGAACCTCCGTGGGCTGCTCCTGAAGCAGGCCCGGGGGAAGTGTCAACGGCACACTTCGAAATTTGGCGCGCCAGGTAGGGGACTTTTCACTCTCGAGACAGGTCTGCGCCAACGAAGACGACAAAGCTTCCTTCAGCAGCAAGCTCTTCGCGCCCTCATTCCCGGCGAACAAATACCAATGAGGGTCATGTCTCGACACGCTCTGGGAGAAGTGTGTCGGGACAGGTTTGGAGCCCGCGTTGGACTCCAACAATGCGGACTCCTACAACCTCAAGATCAGCTGTATCGGTACCCTCAATACCGGGTACCCCAGCGCACAGGTGAAAACCGCCTAAGGACCTCGCCCCCTCCGCGGGGGTGAGCTTCGAAGGCACCACGTGTCCAGCAGGGCCGGGCCTTCCCTCTCCTCAGAGGGGAGCTCTGGGCCTGCCACGTGGCCAGGAGAGCCGGACCTCACCCCCCGCAGGGGTGAGTTCCGAAGGCGCCACGTGTCCACCAGGGCCATGCTCCCCCTCTCCTCAGAGGGGAGCTCCGGGCCTGCCATGTGGCCAGGAGAGCCAGACCTCACCGCCCGCAGGGGTGAGCTCCGAAGGTGCCACGTGTCCAGCAGGGCCAGGCCTCCCCTCTCCTTAGAGGGGAGCTCCGAGCCTGCCACGTGACCGGGAGAGCCGGACCTCGCCCCCCGCAGGGGTGAGCTCCGAAGGTGCCACGTGTCCAGCAGGGCCGGGCCTCCCCTCTCCTCAGAGGGGAGCTCCGGGCCTGCCACGTGGCCAGAAGAGCCGGACCTCACCCCCCCCCCCCCCCGCAGGGGTGAGCTCTGAAGGCGCCACGTGTCTGGCAGGGCCGGGCCTCCCCTCAACTCAGAGGCAAACCCCGGCCCTGCCACGTGGCCAGCAGTGCCGTGCTGCCCACCACGGCTCGATAGGCAGAAGGAGTAAAGGCACGCCATGCCTTGTCTGATCAAGGCATTCAAGACCCGCACCTTCCCAAGACGCGGAGGCGCGGCGCACGCCTGTCAGGAGGCACTGTGACCAGTCATAGTCAAGACAGGCACACCATGTCAGGAGCTGTAGACCAATAACTACAGTGACAAGACATGCGCTGCCGTCCCTGCCATCATCAACCACTACGCCTAGCTTGCGGCATGGGCAGGGCGGCAGGACGATGACCAAGGAGCCATCGCCAGAAGACAGCTACCAGCATTCACGGCAAGATATGGTAGATGGCAGGAAATCACCCCGGGGCCACCTGTCAGGCTCCGGGGCCCACCTTGTAAGCCGCCCGAGCCTTGAAGTATAAAAGGCTCGGGTAGGCAACGTGGCAAGGGGTTCGCCACCTTGCTAGTTCGCCATTCGGGCAACTCAACTCAGATCATAACCAAGCTTAGAACTCCGGTTCTAGCTCCGAGCAACACCGCTCCCGTGGATGTAGGGTATTACGCTCCGGCGACCAGAACCACGTAAAAACCCGGGTGTCAATCCTCTCACAACCAACGCGACCCTGTCGAGAGGACTAGCCCCTCCGAAAAAGAACCTCCGCGGGCTGCCCCTGATGCAGGCTCGGGGGAAGTGTCAACCGCAACACTTCGACAAGCTGCGGCGCGGAGTGCTACTCAAGCAAGTGCACTAACTGCCGCACGAGCGCTCCTGCACAATCCGCCTGCTGTGGACGCTCCCCAGGGGCCACCCAGCAGTGGATCCGCGGCGTCGACCATCTCGTCACTGCTGCCTTCAACCCTCCGCTGTGACGGAGACGATGCCCCGGTCAACCAGATGTGTCGCTGTCACGCACTCCAACGGTTGACATGCAAACGTCAGACTCCCGCTCTACCAGACTCTCAACGGCGGACCTGAGGACAATGCTGGAGCGACGCCGCTTGGGGGAAGATGGCCGTGTGACCATCGAGCGACAGTGGGAAAGGCGTCTCAACCACGAGGACGACTACAGCAAGTCGACTCCCTCGACTCAGCCTGGGTCTCAGACGTTCGCCATATGACCTCTGCCCCAGGCATACGCCACGCAGCATATGCAGTAGCCATATGCCTTGCAGTCGGCGCCCCTGGTATATGGTGCACCATTGCCAATGCCGGGGTACACCGTGCCAGCAGCAGACCAAGGGTTCGCAGCACCAGGATCTGCAGCAGCAGGGACGGGGTGTGCGGCCCTGGCGCCACACCTCCGCTTCGAAGTGTGGCCACGCAAGTTCTGGCCACACCTGCCGGAGAAGTACGACAGAAGCATCAGCCCTGCAGAGTTCCTGCAGATCTACTCTACTGCCATCCTCACGGCACGAGGGAATGACGCCATCATAGCCAACTACTTCCCCGTCGCCTTGACCGGCCCGGCATGGTCATGGCTCATGAACCTGCCCCAGGGTTCCATAACTTCCTGGGGGGAGCTATGCCGACAGTTCACGGTGAACATCGGCAGCTCCTACACGCGTCTCGGCATGGAGCTGGAGCTCCATGCCGTGCGACAGCAACCGGGGGAATCACTGTGCTCCTTCATCCAGCGATTCTCCCAGGTACGGAACACCATCCCTCACATCCAGAATGCATCAGTTGTGGTTGCATTTCGACAGGGTGTTAGGGACAAGAAGATGCTCGAGAAGTTGGCTACCAGGAAGGTGCGAGATGTCTCGGAGCTCTTCAGTCTGGCGGACAAGTGCGCCAGAGCAGCAGAAGGGCGTAACTGGCACTCACAGCCAGTCTCCGAAGCAGGAGGGCAGCCCGGAGCTGGACTTCCTACCATGTCATGCAGACAAGAACCAAGCACTGGCTGACTTTGTGGCCGAGTAGACGCCATCACCAAGCAACCCAGGGGGTCCTAAGGGTGGAGAACTAGAGCCCCCGACACCGGTCTTCACCAAGCCTCACTGGACGTTATACTTCGACGGCTCCTCACGAAAGCAGGGGGCCGGAGCCGGCGTACTGCTCCTCATGCCAACGGGGGAGAAGTTCAGGTACATGGTGCGCCTCAACTTCAAGGCAACCAACAACAAGGCTTGGGAGGTTGTTTTTGAGAAAGACAGGCCGTGTAGAGCATGTCAAGCAGGAAAGCAAGTAGGAGCACCCCATCCCGCGAAGAATGTCATGACTACAACAAGACCGCTTGAGCTCCTTCACATGGATCTATTTAGTCCAATTCACTACATAAGCATCGGCGGTAATAAATACGGTCTAGTGATTGTTGATGATTTTTCACGCTTCACGTGAGTTTTCTTTTTGCATGATAAGACAAAAACTCAAGGAACCCTCAAGAAGTTCATCAAGCATGCCCAAAATGAATTCTCATTGAAGATCAAGAACGTACAAAGTGACAATGGGACAGAATTCAAGAACACCCAAGTTGAGGAGTATCTAGACGAAGAAGGGATAAAGCACGAATTTTCAACACCATATACTCCTCAACAAAACGGAGTAGCCGAAAGGAAGAACAGAACTCTCATTGAGATGACGAGGACAATGCTCCATGAATACATGACTTCGGACAGGTTTTAGGCTGAAGCAGTTAACACCGCTTGTCACGCCATAAACCGACTATATCTTCATCGGTTGCTCAAGAAACTTCATATGAACTACTCACGGGTAACAAGATGAATATTTCATATTTTCAAGTTTTTGGTTCAAAATGTTATATTTTAAACAAGAAGCCATGGGCTTCGAAGTTTCCTTCGAAGTCCGATGAAGGTTTCTTACTTGGCTATGATTCGATCTCCTACGCTTATCGTGTCTTCAACAAAACCTCCGGACTTGCTGAAGTAGCGCGTGACGTGGTGTTCGATGAAACTAACGGCTCTCAAGAAGATCAAGTTGATCAATGTGTGCTAGATCAAGAAGAAGCTCCATGTCAAGCATTGAGAAGAATGGCATTGGGCGATGTTCGACCACAAGTGTCACCTTCAAATGCGAGTGAAGAAAATGAACGACGGATGGAGGAAAATGATCAAGGGGGAGCTTCCATACAAGATCAACCTCAAGAAAATCAAGAATATCAAAACATCAATGAGGGAAACTATCAAGGGGGAGAAGAAGATGATAATGAAGATTCAAGACCACAAGAGCCACATCCAAGAGTACACCAAAGCATCCAAAGAGATCACCCCGTCGACAACATAATCAGTGACATCCAAAAGTGAGTAATAACTCGATCTCGCATAGCTAATTTTTGTGAACACTATTCTTTTGTATCTTCTTTGGAACCATACAGGGTTGAGGATGCATTAAAAGATCCGGATTGGGTGATGGCGATGCAAGAAGAATTGAACAACATCAAAAGGAACGAAGTGTGGGAACTTGTTGAAAGACCCAAGTTCAACGTCGTCGGCACTAAATGGGTCTTCCGCAACAAGCAAGATGAACATGGAGTGGTAACAAAGAACAAGGCACGACTTGTGGCAAAAGGGTACTCACAAGTCGAAGGTTTGGATTTCGACGAGACTTTTGCTCCCGTAGATAGGCTTGAATTTATTCATATATTACTTGCATATGCTACTCACCATGATTTCAAGGTTTATCAAATGGACGTGAAAAGCGCCTTTCTCAATGAACAGATCAAGGAGGAGGTATATGTGGAGCAACCATCTGGTTTTGAAGATCAAGAGTACCCCGACTATGTGTTCAAACTGCGTAAGGCTCTCTATGGCCTCAAACAAGCTCCTAGAGCTTGGTATGAGTGCCTTACAGATTTTTTAATTGAAAATCACTTCAAGATTGGAAAATCTTATTATACTTTGTTTACTAAACACTTTGATGATGATCTCTTCATTTGCCAAATCTATGTTGACGATATTATATTTTGTTCAACTAACAAATCCTTTTGTCAAGAATTTAGTAAGATTATGACAGATATATTCGAGATGTCCATGATGGGAGAGTTGAGGTACTTTTTGGATTCCAAGTGAAGCAACAAAAGGGTGGGACGTTCATAAGCCAAACAAAGTACACTCAAGACATTCTCAAGAAATTTGGAATGGACAAAGCAAAGCCTATAAAGACTCCCATGGCGACAAATGGACACTTGGATCTCAATGAAGACGGACCAAATGTGGATCAAAAGGTATATCGTTCCATGATTGGCTCCTTACTTTATTTATGTGCATCTAGGCCTGATATCATGTTGAGTGTATGTTTGTGTGCAAGGTTTCAAGCCAATCCTAAGGAATGTCATTTGATAGCCGTTAAAATGGTCTTGAGATATTTAGTTCATACATCCAACCTAGGCCTTTGGTATCCCAAAGGTTCAAAATTCAATCTCATTGGATATTGATGCAGATTATGCCGGATGCAAGGTAGATTGAAAAAGTACTTCCGGTACTTGCCAATTCCTAGGTAGATCCTTAGTTTCTTGGTCCTCCAAGAAACAAAATTCAATTGCCTTATCCACGGCCGAAGCGGAGTATGTTGCAGCCAGGAGTTGTTGTGCACAACTCCTTTGGATGCGACAAACTCTAAGGGATTACGGTTACAATATGAGCCGTATTCCACTCCTTTGTGACAATGATAGTGCAATTAAAATTGCCCATAACCCTGTTGAGCACTCTAGAACCAAACACATAGATATCCGGCATAATTTTTTGAGAGATCACTCAATGAAAGGAGACATAACCATTTCCCATGTCAACACTGAAAAACAACTAGCCGATATCTTTACGAAGCCACTTGATGAAAAACGCTTTTGTGAGCTCCGAAATGAACTAAATATCCTTGATGCTCGGAACGTGGCTTGAAAACTTGCATACCTGTATGCCATCCTCAAAATCATGTTAATTGTGTTGAAAAATCATCTCTCTCTATTTTTCTCCTAATAACTATGTTAGTTACTTAATCTTGATGAATTATGGTCATAGCTTGATTGTTGTTTGTTTACTGATCATATTCATCAAGAATATCTGTGTGTCTTTGTCCCCTATTCCTTATTAGGAACTGTTGAATACATATATATAAGTAGATCTCTCCTCTCCTTTTGGTGCCTTTATGCCAAAGGGGGAGAGATTGAGGGGGAGTCTTAGGTCGTAGGTTCTTCTTTTTGTGTCCTAGTTTAAGAAGTGGGCTTTTGTAAGACTTGTGTTATCATTATGCTTTTGGACATGTGCTGTGAAATGATGACTATGTTATGCTTATGATTGATGATATATGTTTAAAACTGCTATGTAGGCTTGAGACTCTTGATGATATTATGGTTATGCTTATTATGATATTCACATCAAAATTATTGCTCACACACATAGTTTTGCACCCCACAATAAAGAGTGCACATATGTCTTATGTCTACATTGTCTATTTTTCTCAAAGCTCATATGTGCACACTTTATGAATATCTGAATTTTTTATCATATTTGTGTGATCTCAATTGGTTGTCATCAATCACCAAAAAGGGGGAGATTGAAAGTGCATCTAGGCATCCCTTGTGGGTTTTGGTTGATTTATGACAAACAAATGAGACCCTAACAAAATCGTTGAGATGAGCGCAGGTTTTTAAAGAAATTAGGAAGAAAGCGCAAAAAGAAAGGAGAATGAGGATCTAAAATGATAAGAGCTCAGGAGCTGAAAAGATTAGATTACTTAGTATGGAGTGTGTTGGAGAAACACACCCCAAGATCTCAAGTGAAAGAAATCACACTAACTCCACAAAAATCAGCATGTGCGGACTAGTCCGATATCAAACGGACTAGTCTGATTTCTCTCTGACTAGAAAACGGACTAGTCCGATATGGACCGGACTAGTCCAATTTGTCTCTGAGTAGACAACGGACTAGTACACACTCTTATGGACTAGTCCGGTATCTCACAACACTTATGGTTTTCCACATGCCGCACATCAGACTGGTCCATAGTCCACCACGGACTAGTCCGGACATCGCAAACCCTAACGGTAACCTTTGGAAATCGGTGGAGCAAAATGGGTGCTAGATAGTGGGTGCACCAATCACATGACCGGAGAAAGAAGAATGTTCGTGGAATATGAAGAAAATGAAGATCCAAGCGAAGGCATTTACTTTGGTGATAATAGTCAAAGAAGAGTGCCTTCTACCGGATGTTGTTTTTGAGTAAGACAGGCCTTGTAGAGTGTGCCAAGCAGGGAAGCAAGTAGGAGCACCC
This sequence comes from Neostapfia colusana, assembly GCA_030760725.1. Taxonomy (NCBI): domain Eukaryota; kingdom Viridiplantae; phylum Streptophyta; class Magnoliopsida; order Poales; family Poaceae; genus Neostapfia; species Neostapfia colusana. The sequence goes on along the minus strand of JASWHV010000006.1, from coordinate 21,904,546 downwards.
AATCCCACGAAGAATGTAATGACAACAACAAGACCACTTGAGCTCCTCCACATGGATCTATTCGGTCCAATTGCTTACATAAGCATCGGCGGTAATAAATACGGTCTATTCATTATTGATGATTTTTCACGCTTCACGTGGGTTTTCTTTTTGCATGATAAGACAGAAACTCAGGGAACTCTCAAGAAGTTCATCAAGTGTGCCCAAAATGAATTCTCATTGAAGATCAATAACATACAAAGTGAAAATGGGACAGAATTCAAGAACACCCAAGTTGAAGAGCATCTAGATGAAGAAGGAATAAAGCACGAATTTTCAGCACCATATACTCCTCAACAAAACGGAGTAGCCGAAAGGAAGAACAGAACTCTCATTGAGATGTCGAGGACAATACTCGATGAATACAAAACTTTGGACATGTTTTGTACTGAAGCCGTTAACACCGCTTGTCACGCCATAAACCGACTATATCTTCATCGGCTGCTCGAGAAAACCTCTTATGAACTACTCACGGGTAACAAGACAAATATATCATATTTTCGAGTTTTTGTTCAAAATGTTATATTTTAAATAAGAAGCCAAGGGCCTCGAAGTTTGCTTCAAAGTCCGATGAAGGTTTCTTACTTGGCTATGATTCGAACTCCTACGCTTATCGTGTCTTCAACAAAACCTCTAGACATGTTGAAGTAGCACGTGACGTAGTGTTTGATGAAACTAACGGCTCTCAAGAAGAGCAAGTTGATGAGTGTGTGCTAGATCAAGAAGAATATCCATGTCAAGCATTGAGAAGAATGGCATTGGGCGATGTTCGACCACAAGTGCCACCTTCAAATGCGAATGAAGAAAATGAACCACAGATGGAGGAAAATGATCAAGGGGGAGCTTCCATACAAGACCAATCTCACGAAAATCAAGAAGACCAAAACATCAATGAGGGCAACAATCCAAGGGGAGAAGAAGATGATAATGAAGATTCAAGACCACAAGTGCCACATCCAAAAGTAAACCAAAGCATCCAAAGAGATCACCCCGTTGACAACATAATCGGTGACATCCGAAAGGGAGTAATAACTCGATCTCGCATAGATAATTTTTGTGAACACTATTCCTTTGTATCTTCTTTGGAACCGTACAGGGTTGAGGATGCATTAAAAGATCCAGACTGGGTGATGGCGATGCAAGAAGAACTAAACAACTTCAAAAGGAACGAAGTGTGGGAGCTTGTTGAGAGACCCAAGTCCAACGTCGTCGGCACTAAATGGGTCTTTCGCAACAAGCAAGACGAACATGGAGTGGTAACAAGGAACAAGGCACGACTTGTGGCAAAAGGTTACTCACAAGTCAAAGGTTTGGATTTTGATTTGACTTTTGCTCCCGTAGCTAGGCTTGAATCGATTTGTATATTACTTGCATATGCTACTCACCATGATTTCAAGCTTTATCAAATGGACGTGAAAAGCGCCTTTCTCAATGGACCGATGAAGGAGGAGGTGTACGTGGAGCAACCACCCGATTTTGAAGATCAAGAGCACCCCGACTATGTGTTCAAACTGCGTAAGGCTCTCTATGGCCTCAAACAAGATCCTAGAGCTTGGTATGATTGACTTAGAGATTTTTTTGATTGAAAATGACTTCAAGATCAGAAAAGCTGATTACACCTTGTTTACTAAACACTTTGATGATGATCTCTTCATTTGCCAAATCTCTGTTGACGATATTATATTTGGTTCAACAAACAAATCCTTTTGTCAAGAATTTAGCGAGATTATGATAGATAGATTTGAGATGTCCATGATGGGAGAGCTGAGGTACTTCTTGGGATTCCATGTGAAGCGACAAAAGGACGGGTCATTCATAAGCCAAACAAAGTACATTCAAGACATTCTCAAGAAGTTTGGAATGGACAAAGAAAAGCCCATAAAGACTCCCATGGCGACAAATGGGCACTTGGATCTAAATGAAGACGGACCAAATGTGGATCGAAAGGTATATTGTTCCATGATTGGCTCCCTACTCTATTTATGTGCATCTAGGCCTGATATCATGTTGAGTGTATGTTTGTGTGCAAGGTTTCAAGCCGATCCTAAGGAATGTCATCTGACAGCCGTTAAAAGGATCTTGAGATATTTAGTTCATACACCCAACCTAGGCCTTTGGTATCCCAAAGGTTTAAAATTCAATCTCATTGGATACTCCGATGCAGATTATGCCGGATGCAAGGTAGATAGAAAAAGTACTTCTGATACTTGCCAATTCCTAGGTAGATCACTAGTTTCTTGGTCTTACAAGAAACAAAATTCAATTGCTCTATCCATAGCCGAAGCGGAGTATGTTGCAGCCGGGAGTTGTTGTGCACAACTCCTTTGGATGCGACAAACTCTAAGGGATTACAGTACAATATGAGTCGTATTCCACTCCTTTGTGACAATGAGAGTGCTATCAAAATTGCCCATAACCCTGTTGAGCACTCTAGAAATAAACACATAGACATCCGACATCATTTTTCGAGAGATCACTCAATGAAAGGAGACATAGCCATTTCCCATGTCAATACTGAAAAAAACTAGCCGATATCTTTACCAAACCACTTGATGAAAAAAGCTTTTGTGAGCTCCAAAATGAACTAAATATCCTTGATTCTTGAAACGTGGCTTGAAAACTTGCATATCTGTATGCCATCCTCAAAATCATGTGAATTATGTTGAAAAATAATCTCTCACTATTTTTCTCTTAAAAACTATGTTAGTTACTTGATCTTGGTGAATCATGGTCATAGCTTGATTGTTGTACGATTACTGATCATATTCATCAAGAATATCTATGTGCCTTTGTCCCTTATTCCTTAGTAGGAACTTTTAAATACATATATATATATATATATGTTTTGTACACTTCTGTACAAGGGACCACGGACTAGTCCATGGTCACACCGGACTAGTCCGCACTGGCAGACTAGTCCGCACTTAGTCCGTTAGTCCGTACTAGTCCGGACAACCATGGACTAGTCCGATTTTCTCTCTGAACAGAAAACGAACTAGTCCGATATGGTCCGGACTAGTCCGATATTTCGACTCCATAACCCTAGGGACGGCTCAAACCTAATCTTATTCATCCTCACAACTCTCCCCACTCTCTCTCTCCTCACTCAAGTGCTCCCAAGGTGAATTTGCGATTTCTCCATCAAAACCATCCAAATTTCCATGGCAATCGTTCTCCACCGCAAAGGGATCAAAGACCCCAGACTAGTCCGGATCAAAAACTCCTTCAACAACTCGAATCGAAGGATTTGGTAAACTTCTCTCCAAACCCTAGAACCTTCGATCTTCCTTGTTTTTGCTCAATTAGATCAGCTCATCTAGTCAATACATGCTTTATTGATGTATTCCATGTACCCTAGATCATATTTGCATTGAATAATTTCAAATTTCAACAAATTAGGGCTTGAGCAGCCTCGTAACGGACTAGTCCGTTATTAGGGCGGACAAGTCCAGTACTCCGGACTAGTCCGACCCAGAACACTGGATTAGTCCGGTATCCCTGATTCAGGGATCTTGTTACGGAATCCTAGCTTATGTCAACTCAATGCAATCTTTTGTCATCCTTGATTATTCATACCCACTTTATCCTCTTTGTCAGAAATCATGTCGGGGTCGAATTAGAGTCTCTCTGATTTTGAGGCCGAGATGGATCAAGATCAAGATGTGATGTCTCACATTCCGGAGTCTAGCTCAAAAAAAGAGACAAGATCATGCTGTCGAGCCCTCGCTCACCCCACCTAGGGTTCGCCGAAAGGTCACAATCAAGAGACCAGCTTCAAAAGAAAATGTGGCTGGTTCTAACTCGGCGGCTCAGCGCCAAACCAAGGGCAAGGGTAAAGGGCTTGCTTCCAGACCGATTGGTCCATTCAAGATGACTGCTCCAAGGCAGGGACATAGGGATCCCTCGGAGGAAAAGTTTAATGGAAAGGGGAGTGATGTGGTATGGAACCTGAGGATGGTTGATGCCTACAGCTCCGGCAAAAAGGCAGCCGACAAGAGATTTTGGAGTAACTTTCACTCGGACTACTACAGTTCAGTGTACCTCCAAATGAAGACTCCAGTGGTCCGAAGTCAATGGATCGACTGGACGTACTTTAAAAGAAAAAGTTGTGAAAACTTTGAGGTGGTCATAGAGGCTGCAGAGAGACATGTACTCAAGGACCTGCTCGCCTTCAGGTACAACTGGAATGATGAGATCATTGCCTAGTTTTACTCGACTTGCCACTTTGCTCATGATGGAGAAGACAAAGTGACTTGGATGACACATGGATCCAAGTACACAATCTCCTACACTGAGTTTGCTAGACTGCTGCATCTTGAGGACACCGGCAATGATGAGATTGTAATTCACAATCTGGGAGTTGTGGAGAAAGATAGGATGGAGTTTCTCTATGATACTCAACTTCCATTTCACCCTCCCTCAACCAAGAACATGAAGCCCTTCTTCATTTTTCTCAACAGAGTGCTCCAGAAGACCATTGCTCCAAAGGATGGAGATGCCGGGAGCGTACAAGGTTATCTGAGAACCTTAATGAAAGTGATCAGCAGGAGGAGAAGATTTAATATCTTTGATTATATTTGGAATGACATGGTAAACATATCCTGCACACCAAACCGTTCCTGCGGCTATGCTCCTTACATGATGTTCATTATGGAGAAAGTCAGAGGAATTGAGTTTGTGAAGGATGTAGAGCACACTGCTCTAAGGCCTCAGAAGCCACCTCAGGCCTCCCTCCCAGCTGCTCCCTCACCTGGATCACCTGAAGAACATCCAGAGAGAGCGCATGAAGATGCAAGGTCTGCATCCAAGACAAGCGCCTCTCCACAGAAAGGTTCCTCTAGTGGGATCATGAAGCTTTTGGTTGCTAATTTAAGCTCTTGCTGCAAAACTGAGGTGAAGATTCATAAGATGAACAAGGCAAGAAAGGAGAGATGAGATACATGAAGGCCAATGTCAAAGAAATATGCCAAAAACTGGAGATTGAGCCCATTGGATCCCCGGTCATCTCAGAGGACTCTGCATCTGAGTTTACAGAGCTTCCTCCTCTCTCTCCTTCAGAGCATGCCTACTTTGGCACGACGAGTGGTTCCTCTCCTCCTGCTCCTCCTCCTCCTCCTCAGCCTGATGATGAAGACGATGAGAGGACCAACAGCGAGGAGTGTGTTGGCAACGACAAGTAGATCCCTTATCTCCTTCTTTTTGGTGCCTTGATGCCAAAGGAGGAGAGATTGAGGGGGAGTCTTAGGTCGTAGGTCTTCCTTTTGATGTCCTAGCTTGAGAAATGAGTTGTGTAAGACCTATGCTATGCTGTTGTAAGACTTATGCTACCATTTTGCATTTGTAAGACTTATGTTATCATTATGCTTTTGTGAGACGACTATGTTATGCTTATGACTAATGGCGTATGTTTAAAACTGCTATATAGGATTGAGACTCTTGATGATTATGATCATTATGATATTTACATCAAAATTATTGCTCACACATGTAGTTTTGAACCCCCACCATAAAGAGTGCACATATGTCTCATGTTGTGGGGACCACCCCGTGGTTCACCCACTCCAGGATCGCATAGGGTGGTGCCGTGCGATGCGGCACCCAACAGCACACACGAAAAGAATTTAAGAACAACATACACACTTTTATTTGATATAAAACAGTGGAAGTCTTTTTACAAAACTTAATTATACAGCGGAAGTTATATACATAGATACTCTCAAATCCTAACTAAGCAAAAGTGCAGCCGTCCAGCCCGGGGATGCTACACACTAGCAGCATGGAACCGGAGAATCACGGTGGCGTGCAAGGCTCCCGCTCGGCCGTGTACCCCGATGGGGGCATCGCCTCGTCCTCGGAACCTTCCTCATAACTCTCACCTGCACACAGCTCAAAATATTGCAACCGTGAGCACGATGGCTCAGCAAGGCTTAAGCGACAACCCTAGGCATGGAACTCTACATGCAAGGATGTGTAAAATAGGAAGGACTTTGCAATAAAGTCACGCCTACATGTTGATCCTTACTTTCAGTTTTATAGCAACAGTTTAATGAGCCTTAGGCAGCCCTCACATCGGGCAAGTCCACAATCAAACAAGAAACGCTTTCCTCCGATGTGGTGATGCCCAAAGTGGAATATAAACTTAATTAGTTCTATAACTACAACAAACAAGGTTTCAAGACATTAATAATTCAATGCAGCATTTTCAGTTGGCTTATTTTACTTCTTACTACGTCAAAGCGCAGTGAACAAGCGGGTACTCAAATAACCGCGAGGGACGGTGATTGCAATCAAGACACACCGGGATAACACGTCACATACACCCACTTTCAGAAGCGTGATTCCACACCCCTTCCTACTCTTATATATGCGACAACCTTTCAAAGGCAACCCAAATGCCAAACCGGTCCATCCGTAATGGGTAGGAGGTCCCCGCGTGGAGCGTGACTGTGCCCACCGGCAGATTTACACCTTGCTACACTCAACCCACTCCTATTTATGGTTGGGTAAGCCTCGGCACCCAGGTTAACCAATTACATCGGTTTCCTGGTTACCATATGCCAGTATGCATCTGGTACTGTTCGATACTTGTCCAGCAGTGCCGCACACGGACGGTCCTCAACCAACGCCAACAGGGCTACGCACGTGATACCTCTGCTCACTGTATCCTATCCCCCCTGCTGGGTCTCATTTTCACAATTCAAGCCATTTTATACCTCTTCTCATCCCGTGTGATAAGTGCTATCTCGCGAGTAGCTTCCAGCCACTCGACTTCTACCGAGATCCTAAACATTAGCATGGCATTCTCCACTCGTCGAGTTTGTAAACTACCCAACCCTTTATAGGAGTAAAAAAAGGCTATGCAAGTGGGGTTTCAATCACCCTAACTCTGCATACATTCCAACCTAGACATAAGTGATACAAATGAAAAACTTTATAAAAGGTACTTAAGTGCAAACCGGGACTTGCCTGGTTGCGAGTCAGAGGAGAAGTTAGCTTCTGGTGGAAGGACGTCCAAGGGCTCCGGTGCGTCCTCAACTTCGGTCACTGTTATAAAATGTAACAAAATATATGTGTAAGTATTCCAGACTTGAATTGAACTTCTATTCATAGCTACTGCTATTTAGGATCCTTAAATGGCTTTGGGATTTTTACAGTGGATACTAGACTCTCTAATGATGATCTGAGCAAAATTTGGAGAAATGTCGTTGCACATTGTGGTCTCCAAAATTCCCAAAAGCGCAAGGCTTCTCTGAATTTTTGAGCCTAGATCAGGAGCTTTGACATAGCTAATAGTGGAAGATATGATTAGGGTAAGCCTGCATGGTTCTAATAAAATTTGTTTCAACATTTTTGGAGCTACCAACAGAGAGATATGAATTTTTGAAGGTGGACAGGAGTTCTGAAAAAGTTTCTGTTTAAATTTAAATTTTTAAATAAAGGCTGAATTTTGGAAGGAAATTTAGCCTAGCAAATGAACTCCAATGAAGCCCAAATTTTTACTGGAGATCAGTAACTATGAAAAGGATTAGCTGCCCAAATTTGGGAATATTTCAAAAAGCATTGCTCCTGTAATAAATCCCTAAAAGATTTACTAAAAATAATTCTACAGAATTTTCTGTGCATTTTCATAGAAAGCAAATTGTTACTCTGTGAAGTACTCCTCCTAAGGATTCCAATAAAATTGGTCCAACCCTTTTTGGAGTTTTCTACACAAAGTTATGGGTCTCCAAAAGTTGAAATGTATTAGGAAAATCTGGAAATGTTTAAATTCTGTCTGTGGGCCCCACCCGTCAGCTCTCTCTCCTTCCTCGCGCCAAACAGAGGAGCCCGCGGCGCTGCTCCGGCGAGGTTGGCGGGAAGGGCTTTCCCGGCCATCTCCCGGGCCCAAACTGGCCGCTTCTCCATTATTGACCGTGCTGAACACTCTGGGAGGATTGCCGGCGGCCGTAGCTCACCGGAAACCACCGCGCTCCGGTGACAGCAGGGTTTTGAACTCCGGTGAGGTCGGGAACCCTCATCCCTCCACCAAATGATCGGTTCTCGGGCTCTAGAGCACCAGTGGAAGATGTAGAAGCTCGACAGGGAGCCTAAACTGATCGAGGATCGCTGTAACCCTATCGGCACCGTGCGCCCGATGTGGTCCGGCGGTGCGCCATGATCAAGACGTGGAAATTCTCCCTCTACACCCCATATCTAGGTCTCGGGGTCAGTTGGTACCACCCGGGAGAAAAAACCCGAAATTCTTCTGCTCTGATCAATGTCCAGGGCTGAGCTTTGGGCTCGAGCAGCTGGGGTCGAGGACGCACCGAGGGGATGACTTGTTTTGGCGTGATCTTGCTCGGGGTGAGCTGTCCACGGTGACCTCTCTCGGATTTTCAGTGTTCACCGGAGAACCGTGGCAACTTTGTCAATTTCCAGTGCAATAGAGCTCGGGACAGGAAAGGAGAGGGGCTGGATAGCAAGAGCACTCGTGGGCGCAGCTCTTCGCTGTTGGGCGCTCGAGCAACAGAGCTCAGTGGCTGTGGCATGATTGGGAGGAAACGGCGGTGGTGTTCTGGGCGAAAGAAAGCGGCTGAGGCGCGAGTTATAGCTGAGGGATAGCGAAACAGCTCCGGTGCACCCCTTGCCGTGATCCAGCCAAGCAAACCCAGGCAGCAGGAGGTGGCGTGGTGCTCTCCCTCGGGCGTGGGTTCAACCGGGAGCTGGCGCACTCCTGCTGTTCGACCGCCATCGGCTAAGGCGGCAGCACTTGTGTGTGGCTGACAAAGGGGTCCCACCACTCCTAATTCTTATCCAATTTTCCACTGATATTTCTCCCCCAGCAACTCAACATTTAAGGCTATACTTTCACCCCAAGTCATGGTTTAAACTTACTGAATTCAAATAGTTTGAATTCGGGTGTGAGGTTTGAATTAGTTTTGGTTATTTGAATTTGAAAAGGAATTTGAATTCTCCATTTTGTGTTGTTCCAAAAACATAGCAAACCAACTCCAAAGTTTCTGATTTTTGGTATGGCTGCTAATTCAAATGTGAAGAACACATTTGTGGAACCAAATTTGCAAATTGAGGGAATTGGAGTTTGAAACTGAATTTGAAATTCAGATTAGGGGGCTTCTCCTTTTAATCCCAAACAAATATTGAAACTCCTCCAAATGAGCTGAACTTTGGAAGGGTGAATATTTAGATTATGATGATCCAAGTTATGAATTAGATCTCCATGTTTGGAAGTTATTGGGAAGTTTGAATCCTCACTTTTAACCTACACCGTTATAATTCAAAGTTTTAATTCCCCTCAATTTTCCTAAGTGTACATGAGCTGAAAGTTCTTGCTACCACTTTTGGGGGATTCTACATCCCTCCCCCCTTAAAAAGAATCTCGTCCCGAGATTCCAAAGGAAAAGCAAAGTGGGGAAACTTTACCGGGTATATGATGATAGCAAGTCCGGATAATTAGTTCGTAGATATTCCTCGCTTTCCCATGTCGGTATGGTTGCTCCACAAGACCTTGTAGAACCATAAGGTCCGGTTTCTTGTGGCGCGAGCCTTTTAATCGATAATCCGGATTGGATACTCCGTTTAGGTGAGGTCAGGTTGAAGAACTTCTATGTCTTCAGTGCGGATTTCAGCAGAGGGTTTGAGGCATTTCCTCAGCTGAGAGATGTGGAAGACATTGTGAATCCCTGTGAGCGACGCCAGTAAATCCAAGCGATAGGCCACGGGTCCGCATCTTTCAATGACGGCAAACGGACCAATGAACCACGGCACAAGTTTACCCTTCACTCCAAAACGATGAACTCTTTTCATCGGAGACACACGGACATAAACATGGTCCCCGATGTTGAAGTGGAGAGGGCGGCGTCTCTTATCGGCATAGCTCTTCTGACGAGATTGAGCAGCCTTGAGATTGGCATGTATTACTCGCACTCGTTCTTCAGCTTCATTCACAAGTTCAATACTGTAGATAACTCGCTCGACGGACTCGCACCAGTTAAGTGGTGCGCGGTATTTCCGGCCGTAGAGAGCTTCATACGGCGCCATCTTTTTGCTTGCTTGATAGCCATTGTTGTAAGAAAACTCCGCCAACGGCAAATGATCGTCCTAATTCTTGCCGTGGTGGATGGCACAAGCGCATAGCATGTCTTCAAGCACTTGATTCACCCGTTCAGTTTGACCATCCGTCTGTGGGTGATACGCGGATCTTCGGATCAGTTTAGTCCCCAACGATGCGTGCAGATGTTCCCAAAAACCGAGAGACGAACAGCGCACCGCAATCTGAAATAATGGAGCGGGGAACACCGTGCAAGCACAAGATCCTTGCAATATACAGCTCCGCATATTGCTTGGCCACGTACTTTGTATGTACAGGGATAAAATGAGCCGACTTGGTTAGTCGATCGACTATTACCCAAATCGAGTCATGCTTGTGAGACGTGAGAGGTAAACCAACAATGAAATCCATGCTGATATCCTCCCACTTCCACGCCGGAATGTTCAATGGTTGCAGCTGTCTGGCTTTACGCATATGGTTGGCTTTCACACGCCGACATGTATCACATTCAGATACGTACTTTGCGATTTCTCTTTTCATCCGTGTCCACCAAAACCTGGTTTTCAGATCCTGGTACATCTTGTTGCTGCCCGGATGAATAGAATACTTGGATAAATGAGCTTCATCCAAGATTTTCTTCCAAAGCTTCATGTCATGGGGTACCACTATACGGTCTTTAAACCATAGAGTGTCGTGTTCATCTCTCTGGAAGCATTTCATTTCGCCATTCTTCATACTTCTCTGAATGTGCGACATGCCCACGTCTTTCTGCTGAGCTTCCATAATTTCCTCTCGTACTGTAGGGACGAGAGCAAGATTATACAATGCCCCATGCGAACCAAGTACAGACTCGTCTCCTCCTCTTCAAGTGGGGTGATGGACAGACTGTTGACATGGGATTTGCGGCTTAAGGCATCGGCAACGACGTTTGCTTTACTGGGATGGTAATGAATCTCGATCTCATAGTCCTTGATCAGTTCTAGCCATCTCCATTGCCGCATATTCAACTCCTTTTGAGTGAATGTATACTTCAAACTCTTGTGGTCGGTGTAGAGGTGCACTAAGTTTCCAAGCAGATAGTGCCTCCACATTTTCAGTGCCAACACCACAGCAGCGAGCTCGAGATCATGAGTCGGATAGTGCTGCTCGTGGTTACAAAGTTGACGTGAGCCATAGGAGACCACTCTTCCTCCTTGGATCAATACACAGCCAAGCCCGATGCCAGATGCGTCACAATATACATCGAAGGGCTTGGTTGTATCCGGTTGAGCTAACACCGGGGCTATTGTAAGATGCTTCACTAATGCTTGGAAAGCTTCTTCACAAGCTGAGCTCCAAACATATTTCATCCCCTTCTTCAACAGTTCAGTCATCGGCTTAGCAAGCTTGGAGAAATTCGGTATGAATCTCCGATAATATCCCGCTAACCCGAGGAAACTCCTGACTTCGTGGACTGATGTGGGGGATTTCCATTTCAGCACTTGTTCGATTTTGCTTGGATCAACTGCAATGCCTTCTGCAGAAATAATGTGACCAAGTAATGGCACTTGGCTGATCCAAAACTCACATTTGCTGAACTTGGCATAAAGTTTATGGTCTCGCAATCGTTGAAGCACGATATGCAAGTGTTTGGCGTGTTCCTCTTCAGACTTCGAGTAAACCAAGATGTCATCTATGAACATCACCACAAACTTATCCAACTCCGGCATGAACACTGAGTTCATGAGATACATGAAGTGTGCCGGGATGTTGGTGAGACCAAAGGACATGACGAGGTACTCATATAGCCCATATCTCGTCGAGAAAGCCGTCTTTGTAATATCTTCCGCCCGCATCTTGATTTGATGATATCCGGAGCGAAGATCCATCTTTGAAAATACACTTGCACCCACAAGTTGATCGAATAATATATCAATGCGGGGCAGTGGATATTTATTCTTGATGGTGACGGCATTGAGAGGTCGGTAGTACACACACAACCTCAAGGTTTCATCCTTCTTTTTCACAAACAGCACCGAGCATCCCCATGGCGAGGAACTCAGTCGAATGAAACACTTCTTCATTAAGTCATTGAGCTGCTCCTTTAATTCAGCTAGCTCATTCGGAGCCATCTTGTATGGTCTCCGCGATATCGGCGTCGTCCCAGGTACAAGTTCAATCTTGAACTCGACATCTCTTTCGGGTGGCATACCCGGAAGATCCTCCGGAAAGACATACGTGTATTCACGGACCACGCGAATATCCTCAAGTTTCACGGCTTCCGTGTTATATGTGGCTGGAGCTTCTTGAACCGAACGGCCAAGAATAAGAACATGTGGTTCATGAAGTGGAGAGTTTATACGAACCACAGTGGAATGATGTCAAGAACAGCACCATGGCGATGTAGCCATGACATTCCTAAAATGACATCAAGTTTCTGCCTCTCTAACATGATTTGATAAGTCGGATATAGATTTCCACCCAACTGTAATGGTGCTCTATATACCATTCTATCAGCTGTTATTTTCCCACCCGGAGAGCATATCAAGTATGAACTATTTGTGGGAATGATAGGCAGTTGATATTTAATAACATAAGACTGACTTATGAAATTATGGGTGGCACCGGAGTCAAAAAGTATGACTACGGGATGATCTAAATAGGAGAACGTACCCGCGAGGATGGGTTTGCCTTCCGGCACGTCTTCGATGGCTAAGTTGTGGACGTTGCCGGTTTTTGGTGCTGTTTTCTTGGGCTGATTGCGGGGCTGATTAGCACCCTGATACGGTGCTGCACCCCTGCCCTGTTGCGGCTCGGGGCAGTCCCTCGAAATATGCCCGACACGGCCACACGTGAAGCACGTGTAAGGTGTTGGGGTCCCTCCGACTTGAGGACAGAATCCCGGTGCACGCTGTTGAAACTGAGGCGCACGCGGGACCATCCTTTGCTGCTGCTGTTTCTGTGGTGGATACGTCGGTCGGAAGCCCGGCGCATTATATTGTCGACTGTGAAACTGAGGCGGTCGCGCCGGTGGCTGCCATCTCTGACCAGATGGTGAGCGATACACCACACAGTATTTTTGTGGCGTCCCACCACTGCTGCTTGTCAGCGCGCTGCGTTTCCTCTTATCAGAACCGCACTCGCGCTGAGCATTCTCTTGTAGAATCGCGGCATTAACTAGGTCGTTGAAGGTGCCGCGATTACTTTTGGCGAGATGGACCTTCATTTTTGAATTCAGGCCCCGGAAGAACGCGTTGCGCTTGTCGTCTTCCGTCCCCACAAATCCTGGTTACTCATGAGCACTCCTCTCGCCTTGTCGTAGCGCCAGGAACTCCTGGAGCTTCCTTTCCATAACACCGGGAGGTATGTGATAGGCGTGAAACGCCTCCCGGAACTCCGTCCATGTGACGGCATGGCCAGCCGGTAAGGAGGCGGTATATTTCACCCACCAGGTACCGGCTTCTCCTTGAAGCTGTTGCGCTGCATACAGCGCCTTCTGGTGTTCGGTGCATCGTAGCAGCCCGAACTTCGCTTCTAGAGTGCGGATAAAGCTGTCCGCCTCCAAAGGCTCTTCGGCCTCCGTGAAGACCGGTGGATGGGTCGCCAGGAATTCTGAATAAGAACTTCGTTGGGGCTGGCGTTGCCCATTGTCTTGGCATCCACCCTGATGGGACGCATTCTGCTGGACTAACATCCGCAGCAACTCGGTTTGCTCGTTGCGCAAACCGAGCACTGCGGCGAGAACCTCTGCAAGATTACTTGGAAGTTCTGGCAGTGGAGGAGGTGGTTGCTGCTGTGTCGTGGTTTGCTCCGGAGGTGGAGACTCATCACCATGAACCTGACTCGGACCTCCCTTCTCTTGCATGGACCATGTACGCACCATTCTGCATTCATACCATTCAAACGATCAGCACATGTTGGTTTATTTCATCCAGTCTATACAATAGTAGTGCGAGAATGGAATAAATAATACGCCTAACAATCACACATATGGATAAAGTATAAACTTTATACAACATATACATCCCTGGACCGTGTCACATGATCGAGTTCCAAAGTAACGAACTTCAGGGATTAAAAGTTCATTTCGACCATCGTGGGTCGCCACGGGATGTTAAGTGTGTTAGCATGCATAATTCCTCGCTATTGTACTGGACCCTAACATGTTCTCGCTCGAAATGATATTTCAAATGCATCCACTTTTCGACTCCACTCACTGTTTTACAACAGCCACTGGACGTCGAATTGTGAAACTAAGTGTTTTGGTTGAAACACCTCAACAGGATGTTCACTGTCCAGCTTCTGGTCCAGCTGACCAGTCTGGATAATTCAACAGTTTTGACCACCTTAGAAGAAAAATATGGACTATAGTTCAACAACAAAGTTGTTGTAGGCTAAACAAGGAATCCAGATTGTATTTATTTGCCTCCATAGCCTTCCTAGTTTGTGAGTTATGATCTCTACAAGTTGACAGAATTTTCTCAGGAGTTTTGACAGCACCTCCTTTGCAAGGGGCTATATTGTTCACAAAATTCCATCATATTCTGCCCTCAATCTAGGAAAACACTAAACTACAAAGTTGTAGCACATTTCCTATAGTTTCCAACGATGTCTTGATTAGCCCTTACAAATTTTTCTACAGAAAGTTGTGGTCGAAATATAGAAAATTCCAGAGAGCGTTTTGGTCTGCCCTGTTTATTGACAGTACCTACTCATCTGAGATTTTTACCCTTTGGAGGGAGATTATGTTCTGTAACTCTACAGAAAAATTGTAGAGGACATCAAAACCCTTCCAGAATGGTATCCCACACCTCCATTGGTTCAACCAATCCTATGTTATGCCCTGTTTATGTTCAGCAAATTTCTGCCAAAAACAGGGGAGGTTGTTCCTAAGTTTTTGAAATTGAATCTATACTCCCAATTGACTCTTAGTTCAATATGGGAGTTCAATAACCCCTAAATGGAATCCTAAACTTCATTTTAACTCTTTTCTTTAAAAATATCCTTTTATGCAGTCTCGGTACTACGTTTCCTCACCAAACAAAAATCCTAAGCCGGTATTCCGGCATATACGTGTCAAATGGTGGAACTAAGAACGTCACTCACAAACGGTTTCTAAAGTCATGCACTAACGTGGTTAATGTACCTGCAGAAGAACACACAACAATGGTGCACACAAAGGTTTTTTAACATTGCAGGCAGTTCCATATCATAATAAAAACATATGGTCCGTATCATTGGCATACAGATCGTCCTTGAGTTAAGCCACGTCTTAAGGTACATGGTCGTGTTTTCACACCACATGACGGGGAACCCGAGTAGAGCACGAACGGGTCGTCACGGTTGGGAATTTTATCAACCCAATGGATACCACCTACTGCCTCATGACCGTTGAGGCACGCCGATGGCGAGCGCTGCGTATGGCCCTTTGAACATTGAACGTTCAAGAGTTGCATACTATCGTGTTGCTTACCACACGATGGGGTATTCTCACTTTTGCCTAAAGCACGCTGGAGATCAGCATTTTAATATGCTCTCAGAACCATGAAGAGGTTCAGAGACTCATATTCACTACCGTGCCATGCCACGGGATATCCTTCCATACAATTGCTCGTATGGTGAGCTACGCAATTGATCCGCCTGCGATGGCGTACCTTACCTCTTACCTGATGTCGGAGCGTCATTACAGAATGTATAACAATTATGTTAGCATTTCCACCATAATATCAACTACTATCATAGACCTTACGTGGGCATAACGACTAATCCTCACTCGACTACTTCTAAATTTTCAAAATTGGCTCTTTTCGAGCGTGCTATTCCCAATGCGGCTCTGATACCACATCTGTGGGGACCACCCCGTGGTTCACCCACTCCAGGATCACATAGGGTGGTGACGTGCGGTGCGGCACTAACAGAACACACGAAAAGAATTTAAGAACAACATACAAACTTTTATTTGATATAAAACAACGGAAGTCTTTTTACAAAACTTAATTATACAGCAGAAGTTATATACATAGATACTCTCAAATCCTAACTAAGCAAAAGTGCAGCCGTCCAGCCCGGGGACGCTACACACTAGCAGCATGGAACCGGAGAATCAAGGCGGCGTGCAAGGCTCCATCTCGGCCGTGTACCCCAACGGGGGCATCGCCTCGTCCTCAGAACCTTCCTCATAACTCTCACCTGCACACAGCTCAAAATATTGCAACCGTGAGCACGATGGCTCAGCAAGGCTTAACCGACAACCCTAGGCATGGAACTCTACATGCAAGGATGTGTAAAATAGGAAGAAGGACTTTGCAATAAAGACACGCCTACATGTTGATCCTTACTTTCAGTTTTGTAGCAACAGTTTAATGAGCCTTAGGCAGCCCTCACATCGCAAGTCCACAATCAAACAAGAAAAGCTTTCCTGAGATGTGGTGATGCCCAAAGTGGAATATAAACTTAATTAGTTCTATAACTACAGCAAACAAGGTTTCAAGACATTAATAATTCAATGCAGCATTTTCAGTTGGCTTATTTCACTTCTTACTACGCCACAGCACAGTGAACAAGCGGGTACTCAAATAACCGCGAGGGACAGTGATTGCAATCAAGAGACACCCAGATAACACGTCACATACACCCATTTTCAGAAGCGTGATTCCACACCCCTTCCTACTATGTTGTATGCGACAACCTTTCAAAGGCAACCCAAATGCCGAACCGGTCCATCCGTAATGGGTAGGAGGTTCCCGCGTGGAGCGTGACTGTGCCCACTGGCAGATTTACACCTTGATACCCTCAACCCACTCCTATTTACGGTTGGGTAAGCCTCGGCACCCAGGTTACAAATTACATCGGTTTCCTGGTTCCCATATGCCAGTATGCATCCGGTACTGTTCGATACTTGTCCAGCAGGGCCGCACACGGATGGTCCTTAACTGACGCCAACAGGGCTACGCACGTGAGACCTCTGCTCACTGCATCCTATCCCCCCTGCTGTGTCTCGTTTTCACAATTCAAGCCATTTTCTACCTCTTTTCATCCCGTTTGATAAGTACTATCTCGCGAGTAGCTTCCAGCTACTCGACTTCTACCGAGATCCTAAACATTAGCATGGCATTCTCTACTCGTCGAGTTTGTAAACTAACCAACCCTTTATAGGAGTAACAAAAAGGCTATGCAAGTGGGGTTTCAATCACCCTAACTCTAATGCATACATTCCAACCTAGACATAAGTGATACAAATGAAAAACTTTATAAAAGGTACTAAAGTGCAAACCGGGGCTTGCCTGGTTGAGAGTCAGAGGAGAAGTTAGCTCTGGTGGAAGGACGTCCAAGGGCTCCGGTGCGTCCTCAACTTCGGTCACTATTATGAAATGTAACAAAATATATGTGTAAGTATTAAGTACTTATAAGAATTGAACTTCTATTCATAGCTGCTGCTATTTAGGTTCCTTAATTGGCTTTGGGATTTTTACAGTGGATACTAGACTCTCTAAGGATGATCTGACCAAAATTTGGGGAAATGTCGTTGCACATTGTGGTCTCCAAAATTCCCACAAGCACAAGGCTTCTCTGAATTTTTGAGCCTAGATCAGGAGCTTTGACATAGATAATAGTGGAAGCTCTGATTAGGGAAAGCCTCCATGGTTCTAACAAAATTTGTTTCACCATTTTTGGAGCTACCAACACAGAGATATGAATTTTTGAAGGTGGACAGGAGTTCTGAAAAAGTTTCTGTTTAAATTTGAATTTTTAAATAAAGGCTGAACTTTGGAAGGAAATTTAGCCTAGCAAATGAACTCCAATGAAGCCCAAATTTTTACTAGAGATCAGTAACTATGAAAAGGATTAGCTGCCCAAATTTGGGAATATTTCATAAAGAATTGCTACTGTAATAAATCCCTAAAAGATTTATTAAAACAATTCTACAGAAATTTCTGTGAATTTTCATAGCAAGCAAATTGTTCCTCTGTGGAGTACTCCTCCTAAGGATTCCAATAAAATTGGTCCCACCCTTTTTGGAGTTTTCTACACAAAGTTATGGGTCTCCAAAGTTTGAACTATATTAGGAGAATCCGAAAATGTTTAAATTCTGTCTGTGCGCCCCACCCGTCAGCTCTCTCTCCTTCCTCACGCCAAACAGAGGAGCCCGCGGTGCTGCTCCGGCGAGGTTTGCGGGAAGGGCTTTCCTGGCCATCTCCCGGGCCCAAACTGGCCGCTCCTCCATTATTGACCGTGCTGAACACTCTGGGAGGGTTGCCGGCGGCCGTAGCTCACCGGAAACCACCACGCACCGGTGACAGAAGGGTTTTGAACTCCGGCAAGGTCGGGAACTCTCATCCCTCCACAAAATGATCGGTTCTTGGGCTCTAGAGCTCCAGTGGAAGATGCAGAAGCTCGACAGGGAGCCTAAACTGATCGAGGATTGCTGTAACCCTATCGGCACCGTGCGCCCGATGTGGTCCGGCGGTGCGCCATGATCAAGACGTGGAAATTCTCCCTCTACACCCCATATCTAGGTATCGGGGTCAGTTGGTACCGTCCGGGAGAAAAACCTGAAATTCTTCTGCTGTGATCAACATCCAGGGCTGAGCTTTTGGCTCGAGCAGCTGGGGTCGAGGATGCACCGAGGGGCTGACTTGTTTTGGCATGATCTTGCTCGGGGTGAGCTGTCCACGGTGACCTCTCTCGGATTTTCGGTGTTCACCCGAGAACAGTGGCCACTTTGTCAATTTCCAGTGCAATCGAGCTCAGGACAGGACAGGAGAGGGGCTGGATAGCTAGAGCACTGGTGGGTGCAGCTCTTCGCTGTTGGTCGCTTGAGCAACCGAGCTCAGTGGCTGTGGCGTGATCTGGAGGAAACGGCGGCGGTGTTCTGGGCGAAAGAAAGCGGCTGAGGCGCGAGTTATAGCTGAGGGATAGCGAAACAGCTCCGGTGCACCCTTTGCCGTGATCCAGCCGAGCAAACCCAGGCAGCAGGAGGTGGCGCGGTGCTCTACCTCGGGCGTGGGTTCAACCGGGAGCTGGCGCGCTCCCGCTGTTCGACCGCCGTCGGCTGAGGCGGCCGCACTTGTGTGTGGCTGACAAAGGGGTCCCACCACTCGTAATTACTATCCAATTTTCCACTGATATTTCTCCCCCAGCAACTCAACATTTAAGGCTATACTTTACCCCAAGTCATGGTTTAAACTTAGTGAATTCAAATAGTTTGAATTCGAGTGTGAGGTTTGAATTGGTTTTGGTTATTTGAATTTGAAAAGGAATTTGAATTCTCCATTTTGTGTTGTAACAAAACCATAGCAAACCAACTCCAAAGTTTCTGATTTTTGGCATGGCTGCTAATTCAAATGTGAAGAACACATTTGTGGAACCAAATTTGCAAATTGAGGGAATTGTAGTTTGAAACTGAATTTGAAATTTAGATTAGGGGGCTTCTCCTTTTAATCCCAAACAAATATTGAAACTCCTCCAAATGAGCTGAACTTTGGAAGGGTGAATATTTAGATTATGAAGATCCAAGTTATGAATTTAGATCTTCATGTTCGGAAGTTTTTGGGAAGTTTGAATCCTCACTTTGAACCTACACCATTATAATTCAAAGTTTCAATTCCCCTCATTTTTCCTAAGTGTACATGAGCTGAAAATTCTGTCTACCACTTTTTGGGGATTTTACACATGTCTTCACTGCCTATTTTGTTCAAAACTCATATGTGCACACTTTATGAAAATCTGAATTCTTATTGTCATATTTGTGAGATCTCAGTTGGTTGTCATCAATCACTAAAATGGGGGAGATTGAAAGTGCATCCAGGCCACTACAAGAATCGGGCAATAAAATGTCGGCTATATTAAAATCGTTGGGCCGTCGACTTTAGGTGGCCTAAAAGCGTTGGTCTCTGGTAACCGACGTCAATAAAGTTAAACTCGTCGGCCGGCCAACGACAGAAGTTATGGGCGACGGTTATGCGCGGCAAACCGACGATCGTATTCATGGCCTTCGGTTTCAGCAACGTGCCCGACGGCTATAAGCTGGGCCCGGCGAGCTCCGAACTTAACTCTCCCGCTCAAAACTTATAGGCGTCGGCCAGGTCAGCAGACCGACGGCCTTAACTTAAAATTGTCGGCTCGGGCGACGGCCTTAAAGTGGGGCCCGCCCGGTAAATTAAATTTGTCGGGCTAGGACGATGACCATAACTTTATTTGTCCAAGTAAGCTGGGCTCCTCCCCGTAAACCCTATCAATCCTGCTCTTCGATGCCACCGCCCGCTCCCGCTGCTCTCTGCCGCGCCGCCGCTTTGCCCGCGCCGCCGCGCCGCTCCCGCCTGCTCTCCGCCACGCCGCCGCGCCGCTACGCCGCCGCACCGCTGCGCTGCCGTGCCGCTGCGCCGTGCCTCTGTGCTGCTGCTCCTCGCCCGGCGCCGCTGTGCCTCCTGCTCCACGCCCTGCGCCGCCGCGCCGCGCGCCGCTCCCGCCTGCTCCACGCCCCACGCCACCGCGCCGCCACTCCCGTCTGCTCCGCGCCCCGCGTCGCCGCTCCCACCGCTTCCTGCGCCCCGCGTCGCCGCTCCCACTGCTTTCCGCACCGCGGCGCTCCGTGCCCCGCACCGCCGCTCCCTCGTGCCTCTGCCTCCTCGCCGCCGCCTGCGCCGCCTCCTCTCCGCGCTCACCTGCGCCGTCGACGCTCCCCCACGCGCCTCGCCCCTTCCGACAACAAGGTTTAAATTTAAACTTCTAAATTGCAATATATTGTGTTTAATTATATTATAAAATTGATTAGTCTTTACGCATTGTTATATCATTACTTATGCATTAGTGTGGTAGTACGTAATTTTGTGGATTTATTAGGGTGTGTTTTGTTTAACGTCAATGTTAGATTAGAGAGGATGAATGGATGAGATCCATATTTTTCTGTCTTGGATCATCCAAGTCGTGTTTGCTTAATGGATTGGATGATCTAAATTATTGTTGGATGAGAAATGTATTGGATGATCGATCTAAATTTTACACACCCTTAATGTATAAGCATGTAGTCTTAGAAGTATCGTGTAATTATTGGGTTGAATGCGTGTGAATGTGTATAAAGTGATCGCATCCCTTTAAAGAAATACTTCAGCTTTCGGTGCAACCCTCCTATTTAAGTTAGCAGCCCACACGTGTCACCTTTACCAACGAATGGAACCCACGGCCCGACAAAAATAGCAACCCCATTAAACCCGACCCTTTCCGCCATCCATCCTCGCACGCCCAGCCCAGCCCGCGCCGTAGCGATCGCCGGAGCCTCCACGCCGGCGGTCGCCAATCCAGTGGCTACCAATTCCGCCACGGGGTCGGTGCCTGATGGTGCGTCTCCTCCATCCGTCCAACCCCACCGGCGTTGGCAGTGCGTCCTCAGCTTCACGGCGGCACGCGACCTCTTCCTCCGGCACTGGTTCCTCTCCGCCGGCCTCCGTCCTTTTTCGGTCCGCCTCCCGTCCCCGGTCGGCACTAGCACCAATGTCCACATCTGGGTACCGCCTCGTCCCTCACGCCACCCCATCGTCCTCCTCCACGGCTTCGGCGCCTCGGCCACCTGGCAGTGGGGGCCCTACCTCTGCCACCTCCTCGCCGCCGGGTTCGACCCCATCGTGCCTGATCTCCTCTTTTTCGGCGGTTCCTCCTCCACGGTCCAGGATCGCTCCAATGCCTTCCAGGCCAGGACCGTCAAGGACGCCATGGACGCCATGGGCGTGTGGCGCTTCGTGGTGGTTGGCGTCAGCTACGGCGGC
Organism: Neostapfia colusana; assembly: GCA_030760725.1. Lineage (NCBI taxonomy): Eukaryota > Viridiplantae > Streptophyta > Magnoliopsida > Poales > Poaceae > Neostapfia > Neostapfia colusana. Next base: position 21,882,718 of record JASWHV010000006.1, on the reverse strand, counting down.
TTCGTGGGGTATCGGATGGTCGCCATGTACCCAGAGGCCGTTGAACGGGCGGTGATGGTGTCATCGGGCGTGTGCATTGAAGAGGACGACCTCTCTTCCGGACTGTTCCCTGTCAGCGATGTCAAGGAGGCAGCCGAGCTGCTTGTCCCGTAGAGGCCGGAGGATGTACGGAGGCTCGTGAAGCTCACTTTCGTCCGGCCGCCGCCCGTCATGCCCGTTAGGCGTCCAGGCATTGATTAACTTGTATAGTCGTCCCCTTTTTACTTGAATAACTGCACCAGATAGGGGGGTGTAGTGTTAAATAGGCGGTGTTATGCTGTCGAAATTTTAGGACCTATCCTGTACAATAGATGTAGGGCCGTGACATTAAACAGATTATAAAGTAACCTTGTATGTTCATTAACATATATTTATTTGTTGTAGTTTTAAAATGGGTGATGAACGTAAGATGATGTATGATGGATGGAGTAAAACTGGTGCGCACACTAATGAATGGAGTGTTATCGTGAATGCTTTCTTGAGCCTTGCATTTGCTGGTGATGCTCTTGTTGCGAAATGTCCGTGTATGAAGTGTCAAAATCGTCGACATCTGGATAAGTCTGAAGTGGAGTTGCATCTTTGCAAGCACGGATTTATACCTGACTATCTGGTGTGGCGCGAGCATGGGGAGATAGAGCATGATGATGAGTCGGACGGATATGAGGATGAAGATCGGATGGATGAGATGATAGCATACATTGGTAAAGAGTACGAAGATCGGTCAGAACCGAAGGAGGTGAAGGAGTTTTACGAGCTTCTTGACGCCGCAGATCAAAAAGTGTATGAGGGCACCAATGTGACTGTTTTGCAGGCGGTCACACGACTTATGGCGATAAAGTCCAAGTTCAATTTTGCGAACAATTGCTACAATAGTATCATTAAGTTGATTATTGATCTCCTTCCGTCTGGTCATCATATGCCGCGAGATCTATATCAATCTAAGAAAATTTTGTCTGGTCTGGGCATGAATTATGAGAAGATTGTTGCGTACGAGAATAATTGCATGCTGTTTTGGAAAGAACACAAGAACGATACTCATTGTATGCATTGTAAGAAATCTAGATATGTGGATGTCTTCAGTGATTATGGAGAACGAATAACTACAAAAGTACCGATCAAACAACTTTGCTACATGCCTATCACGTCAAGGCTTAAACAATTGTTTCTGTCCCAAGAAACAACGAAGCATATGAGGTGGCATTCTGAAGGGAAACGTGAGAACGATAACAAAGATGTTATGGTTCATCCTTCGGATGGTGCGGCTTGGGAAGTTTTAGACCGTTTTGATCGAGAGTTTGCAAGAGATCCGAGAAATGTTCGTCTTGGGTTGTCAACAGATGGTTTGACTCCTTTTAGCACCAGTAACAGTCCATACTCTTGTTGGCCTGTTTTTATCATGCCATACAATCTCCCTCCCAACCTGTGGATGAAAGAAGGATACATATTCCTTGTGGCGGTCATTCCTGGTCCTAAACATCCAGGCAAGAAAATCAATGTGTTATGCAACCGTTGATTGAAGAGCTAAAAGAGTTGTGGCAAGGTGTGAAGGCATATGACAGTCATATGAAATGTGAATTTGACTTACGTGCTGCGTATCTATGTTCAATTCATGATTTGCTGGCATATGGCATTTGGTCTGGTTGGTGTGTCCACGGACAACTGTGTTGTCCCATATGTATGAGTGACACTGATGCCATAAGGCTGAAGTATGGCAAAAAAGTTAGCTTCTTTGATTGTCATCGACGATTCCTTCCTTCAAACCATCCTTTCAGGAGGGATACACAATCATTCCGGAAAGGCATAAGAGTTACAAAAGGACCACCTCGTCGATTGACAAGTGAACAAAAAATGGTATGGCATGCAGAGTTAAAAAAGTCTGAAGAAGATGGTTTTGAAGGGTATGGTACAGAACACAACTGGACTCATATTTCTTTTCTTTGGGAGCTACCATATGCAATGGCATTGCTTCTACCGCACAACATAGATTTGATGCACCAGGAGCGTAATGTCGCTGAGAGCATCATAAGCATGTGTTTTGATTTTACCGGTCAAACCAAAGATAATTTGAAGGCGAGAAAAGATTTAGCTGATCTTTGTCATCGTCCTGGGTTTGAGATTAGAACAAAAGCAAGTGGAAATGAAATTAGGCCACGGGCTCCTTACTATATCAAGCCAGAAGAAAGAAAGCAAATACTTAGTTGGTTGAAAACATTGAGGTTTCCAGACCGCTATGCAGCTAACATAAAACGATGTGTTAATCTCAGCACTGGTAAACTGAATGGGTTGAAGAGTCACGATTATCATATTATGATGGAAAGACTTTTACCGGTAATGTTTTGTGGATACTTCAAACCTGACTTGTGGAAGATATTTGCTGAACTTAGTGACTTTATAGGCAGATATGTGCTAAGGAAGTATCGAAGAAGATAATGCGACAGTGGGAGAAAGAAATCATTGTGCTTATATGTAAGATGGAAAAAGTATTTCCGCCTGGATTTATGAATGTCATGAAACATTTGCTGGTGCATTTGCCTTATGAAGCGTTAGTAGCAGGACCTGCACAGTTCAGGTGGATGTATAGTCAAGAAAGAGAACTGAAAAAACTTAGAGCTGCAGTGCGCAACAAGGCAAGAGTTGAGGGGTGTATTGCAGAGGCATTTGCATCTAAAAAGATTACAAACTTATCTAGCAAATATTTCTCACGTGCCAACAATGTTAATGCATCTACGACACGATATCATGATGCAGAAGAGCAACCAATTACTGAGCTAATGATTTTTCATTGGAATGGTAGAGGTGTTGGGGTTGCCACTTCTCATTATATTTCAGAGCAAGAGAGGAACTAAACCATGCTTTACATGTTTACTAACATGGAAGAAGTGTTACCATATTTTGAAGTGTTTGACAATTTGTCTTGGACATCTTCTCGAAGACTGACGCAAAGTCAATTAGATAAGCTACGTCAGCATGGCATAAAAGGTGGCTCAAACTTCGTGAACTGGTTCCGTGACCATGCAATTTTCTATCCGTCCTTTATTCTTCAATTATAGTTCATATATTAATTATAAGATGCTAACTTTGTCAATCACTTTTACATTGCTTCGAAAAATTGCATTAATTAAAATGATGTTGTATTTTGGTATTGCAGGAAGCTGAAACCGGTGTCACTCCTTCTTTTATCAAGGTTTACCTCAGGGGGCACAGAGGCGGAGCAGTTGTGTGACGAGGCGGCAACATAAAAAATGATAAGTGTGTTGAGTGCTCTCTATCTATGAACTGTTCTATCTTATATTGCATCCAATCGTGAACTTAATTTATTCTTGCAGACAAAATATGTTGAGTGTCTACAGAAAAAGCATGGAAATGACGTAGATTATCTAAGAGAGCCGTTAGATGTGGGTGCGGCGTACGAAGCCGGCGGAGGCGTACCAGATGGGAGGTACGTGTAAAGATAAATATTTTTTAAAGGTTAATTACCGCCGATTCATCACATTTGTGTTTTTTGTAGGCTTGGATTAGGCGACGGTTATGTGGAGCGCGATTCTTATGTGGGACGACGGTCTTCTACTTCCAGTTCCAGTCGATCCCGTGTTGCAGAGATGGAGGAATTGAAAGAAAAATTAAAACAATATGAGGACAAAGTGGAACAACAACAACTGCAGATGCAACAACTACAGCAAATGCAGCTGCAGACGCAGATGCAGGTGCAATAGATGCAGCAGCAGATGCAGTATTTGTATATGGCGCAGGTATCTTGTAATCTAAACAATTGAATAGTTTATTCGTTTACAAACTGTTTCTATTTAAGATCTCATGAATAATTTACTTCATGTAGTTCTTGGGTCAAGGCAATACTGGAACTCAGTTCAATATGCCACAACAGGCTCAGTTCGAGATGATGTCGCAAGTAAAGTACTATTTTACTTAAGTTGGTGTAGTTATTACCATATTTGTGTTAAAGTCAGTAACTGAATATTTTTACTTTATGCAGTTCTTCCCTCAAGGTGGTTTCGGATCGCAGTTCAGTATGCCTCGTCCGATGCAGCCCGGACAACAAGTTGTCTCTTCTACACAAGTATAACCATATTTCTTATTAACTCAACTTATAGTACGAAATACTAACCATATTGGTCTCAGAGTTGCCAGAGTGGTCAAGCCTTTCCTCCACAATCTCAGGGATTCATGTCAATGTTGGCCCCTGGATTGCAGCCTTAACCAGGTGTTCTCCCATCGTTGCCCTTTGCTTCGGGGCATAGTCAACCATCAACACCTCCGGGTGCCGCAGCGGTATGATTACTAAATCATTAGCTCTAATGAAAGCGTAGCCTAATTTGAATAATAATTAGCGACTTATTCAATTACATAGTTGGTAATACCTTTAAATCAATTACAAATGTGAGTTGGCCATTTGTGAATTTTAGAAAGATTGAGACATATGAATTGTAACTATTAATGCAAAGTTAACTTTTATTTGTTTCTTGTAGGGTTCCGGTCATGTAACGCCTCATGGTTGTGATGATTTTGTCAATTTGAACGCCGGAGGTGCAAGTGGTGGAGGTTCAAACAATGACATGGAAGCAGATTAATCTTCATAATGGTCCTTTGGAGTAATTTGGATGTGAACTCGTTGTTATATCGAAGTTACTTGTTGTATGACTATGTGAACTCGTTGTTTTATTGTGTTTTGGTTATGACTATGGCTTGTATGGTGGCCTGTATGACTATTGTGTTTTGGTTATGATTACGCCTATTCTGTTTTGGTTGTGCCCTGTATGGTGGCCTGTATGGCCGGGAGGCTACCCACCCGGGGAGGCAGCAAAAGCAGGCGCCATTTTTTTTTAAAAAAAGCCAGTAAGGCCATCGGTTTGGGACAAGCCGACGGTCATAACTGCCGTATGACCGTTGGTTTGTGACCAAACCGACGGCTATATAACCCAGGCACGCACACGTGGCCTAGCCCAGTAAAGACGTCGGGACCAGCGGGCTGACACCTTTATGGTGTTATGGCCGTCGGTTTGGGCAGGCTGACGGTCTTAGTAGGTTTTCAAAATAAAATTAGTCGGTTTCCGTATACTGACGTCTTTAATACCTGAGTTTGTCGGGGCCGACGGCTATAAGTCCTTAAGAACATCGAACTGGAGTCGACGGCTATGACCGTCGGTAAACTGACGGCTTTACGCTATGGCCATCGGTTACAGTACCTTACCGACGACTATAGAGCCGACATTTCTTTGCGTGATTCCTGTAGTGGGCACCCCTTGTGTGTTTTGGTTGATTAATGACAAACAAATGAGACCCTAACAAAATTGTTGAGAATTAGCGCAGGTTCTCAAAGAAATTAAGAATAAAGCGCAAAAAGAAAGGAGAAGGAGTATCCAAATTAATAAGAGCTCAAGAACTGAAAAGATTAGATCACTTAGTATGGAGTGTGTTGGAGAAACAAACCAAAAGAGCTCAAGAGAAATAAATCAAACTAACTGCACAATTTCAACATGTGCGGACTAGTCCGATATCAACCGGACTAGTTCAATTTTCTTTCTGACCAGAAAACGGACTAGTACGATATCATCCGGACAAGTCCGATTTTGTCTCTGGACAGAAAACGGACTAGTCCGCACTACCACGGACTAGTCCGATATCTCACGACACTTAGGGTTTTTTACACACCGCACACCGGACTAGTCCGGACATCGCAAACCCTAAGAAACCCTACTATAAAAAGAGGTGTACGGCCATACCAACATAACTCTTGAACCCCCTGCGCCGTCACACCTCCCAAGAGCCCAAAATTCAACTCTCTCCACACATTCTAACCCAAGAAGGATCAATTCTTTGGGGATTAGCAATTGATCAAAGGAGAGACTTCTTCTACACATCTTGAGCTCTTAGGTTTGATTTCTCGCACACTTTTGATTGTTAGTTGTTCATCTGTTGAGTGTGTTGAGTTGTGTTCATTCATTCGTTGTAATTCTTGGGGAGCCCTCAACTTGTGAGAAGGCCCCTTGAACGATTTATTCCCCTTTGTGATTAGTGGAAGAGAATCGGCCTTTGTGGCGATTCGACGAGGGTCGGGTTGGAGAAGACCCGGTCCTTAGTGGACTCCTCAACGGGGACGTAGATTGCCTTCGTGTAATCAAAGCTCGGGATAAACACTTGTCTCCTACTCTTGTTCATTAATTGTTCATCATATTCTAGTGTTTAATATATCCTTTGAAATTCATATTTAAACATTATAATCGAAGTTGTTTCCTGTAATCATTGTGTCACTGTTGCAATACATCCAAACTAACAATTAATTTCCGCTGAATTGATCAATCTTGATCTCCATAGTCCACGCATACCGGACTAGTCCGCCCAGTACCGGACTAGTCCGATTTTTCTCTGTTTAGAAAACGGACTAGTCCGCACTCTACCGGACGAGTCCGATTTCCTTGTATTTGATAGACTACTAGGTGTTTCAGGTTTCAACAAAGCGTCGAAAAGCCTATTCACCCCCCCCTCTAGGCTACATTCAGTCGGTACCCTCAATACCGGGTACCCCCACGCACAGGAGAAAACTGCCTAAGGACCTCGCCGCCACTGCAGGGGCGAGCTCCGGAGGCCTCATGTGTCCAGCAGGGCCGGGCCTCCCCTCTCCTCAGAGGCGAGCCTCGGGCCTGCCACGTGGCCAGCAGAGTCGGGCCTCGCCGCCTTTGCCGGGGCGAGCTCCGGAGGCGCCACGTGTCCAGCAGGGCCTGGCCTCCCCTGTCCTCAGGGGCGAGCCCCGGGTCAGCCACGTGGCCAGAAGTACCGGACCTCACGCTCTCCGGAGAGGTGAGCTCTGAAGGCGCCACGTGTCTAGCAGGGCCGGGCCTCCCCTCTCCTCAGAGGCGAGCCCCGGGCCTGCCACGTGGCCAGCAGCGCCGGACCTCACCCCCTCAGCAGGGGTGAGCTCAGAAGGCGCCACGTGCTGTGCTGCCCACCCCAGCTCGTTAGGCAGCAGGAGTAAAGGCACGCCATGCCTTGTCCGATCAAGACATTCAAGACCGGCGCCTTCCTAAGACGAGGAGACCAACCGCACGCTCCTGTCAGGTGGCATGTGACCAGTCGCGTCACTGTTAAGACATGCACGCCATGTCAAAAGCTGTTGACCAACAGCTACGGCGACAAGACATCCCCTGCTGTCCCTGCCATCATCAACCACTACGCCCAGCTAGCGGCACAGGCAGGACGGCTGAGCGATCACTAAGAAGCCATTGCCAGAGACAACTACTAGCATTCACTGCAAGATATGGTAGATGGCAGGAAATCTCCCCGGGGCCACCTGTCGGGCCCCGGGGCCCACCTTGTAAGCCACCCGAGCCTTGAAGTGTAAAAGGCTCGGACTGGCAACGTTGCAAGGGGTTAGGCAGTTCGGCATTCTGGGCAACTCAACTCATCTTGACCACCAAGCTTAGAACTCCGGTTCTAAGCTCCGAGCAATACAGCTCCCGAGGACGTAGGGTGTTATGCTCCGGCGGCCCGAACCACGTAAAAATCCTTGTGTCAATCCTCTCACGACCAACGCGACCTTCCGAGAGAACTAGCCCCTCCGTAAAAGAACCTCCGCGGGCTGCTCCTGAAGCAGGCCCGGGGGAAGTGTCGACGGCACACTTCAACAGTGACATAATTTTGTTTGAAAATATATATTTAAAATTGGTTATGCATGTTCTTACAGATCTTTAAAAAGAAGCAGTGAAATCTGAGCCGTAGAAAGTTGTTATTTCTCTATGGTGGAGAGGTTTGTCATTACTTCTATACCAAAACACAATTTGCTTTGATGCCTTTCATGAGATGGCACATAAGAAAATTTACAACAAAGGGCAATGTGTATCTAACTAAAAGTGATTCTACCTTTTCCTTCCTAAAATACAATATCTTAGCTGTAGTTAACTGAGCTTGATGACTTTTTTCATGTGATTCATGAAAATGTTAACACAAAACTAACGAAATGTTACTCTCGAGCATACAACATGACATATTGTTACATAAACTGCTTTTGCTGTTGCTGTTCACCTTGCCAGTGTGCCATATCCATTTCTTTTTTATTTTTTATTGCATTTTTTATGAGTTGTAAACTTTGCTGTTGTGCGATTCAGGTGAAAAAAAGAAGCATAGGAAGGAACTTATTGCAAAGAAGTGTCGACAACGAATGCTAAGTAGAGGAGTTGATTTAAATCAGATAAATTCTGTGAGTGACTTCCTCTTGAACCATATATATATACATATATATATATATATACACTTATATATATATATATATACATATACACACGCGCGCGCACACACACACACACCCACGCACGCGCGCGCACACACACACACACACATATATATATATATATATAATGAGAGAGAGAGAGAGAGAGACTTGAACCAAATGTTCATTTGACAAACCTGCATCTTCAAGCTTTGCATGTTTAGTCTGTTTGCTATTTGATAGGAACATTGCATATTAATGCTTTTTTAAAAATTAATACTAACAATTAGCATAAATCTAATTGCATGCCTGGTATGACTTTGTTAGTTTTCAAGTTAGTCCTCTATTGTGTTTTTTATCTTATTTTTTTCACTTGTTCAGCCACTTATACCTGACTTATTTGTGCCACTTATTTTCTGGGGCATTTTTGTATCTCTTTCTTGCTCTTGTGTGATACACTTAGCCCTCTCTGCTTTTTGCTCAAATCATGATAATTTTTCTAGTTCTTTTCCTATGCGCAGAAATTGAGGAAGATGGTTGTTGATCAGGTTGATATGTTATGCTTTCATCCAATGCACTCTCCAGACTGTTCCCCGGTATGCAAAAAAATATCTCTGCTTTTTTGGTCCTTGCTGCAGATTCTGCCACATTGGTCTTGGAAAAAAATGATAATTTGACGCTGTCGGTACCCTGCGAACCAGGTACCCTCGTATAGTGGATAAAAAGTACCTGGGCCCCGCCTTCCCGGCTTAGGCGGGCCCCAGTGTAAACCACGCGCTCTGGGCCTCGGGGACTGTCCCGGGGTTGCCATATGTCTTCAGGCCCTGAGCCCGAAGACCGGCCGAGGGTGGCTCGGGAGCCGTCACGTGTCCAGTGGTGCAGGACCCCATCTTCCACCAAGGAGGGCTCCGACACTGCCACGTGCCCGGAACCTCCGAGCCCACACCCCCTGCCAGAGAGAGCAACGGAGGTGCCATGTGTCCTGCAGCTCCGGATTCGACCTCCAGCATGGGAGGGCATCGGTGCTGTCACGTGGGTAAAAACTCCGGGTGTACCTTTCCCCTTGGGAAAGGCCCCGGATGTGCCACGTGTCCTGCAGCTCCGGATCCGACCTCCAGCATGGGAGGGTTCCGGTGCTGTCGCGTGCCCAACAACTCCGGACCACCCGCTAACTCTGCAAGACCACTCTGGTGGAGATGCGTGTCTCGGGGGCCATCCGTCCGGACGTCGCTCCGACGAGCAACGGGCAGATGGTCAAGGAGTAAAGAAGAAGGTACGCTGTCAGGCCGAGCATTCAAGGCTCGCGCCTTCCCGAGAAGCACGGCGCATGCGTCCGCCCTCTGTCTATTCGCCATTACGGTGAAGGACAGGGCGACGAGGCGTGATGGCGCAACAGTGCCTCCCAACGGCGCTGAACCGCCCTGCAGAGCAAGGAGACGCGGTGACAAGACAGATACTTCATCATCACTTGCTACCCGGACAGATGCGCCCGGCGGGGCAGGCAACGAACCGTAACTCCACCGACGGCAATGATACATGTAGCCGTAAATGCCTAGATCATATATAGGCGCAGATAGCCGCGGGGCCACTTGTCAGGCCCCGGGACTCATTGTGACTGCCCCGGCCTTGAGCTATAAAAGGACAGGGGCAACCTCCGGGCAAAGGGTTCGCGACCCAGCCAACTCACTCATACGCGCGAATAATACAATCGTCGAAGGTAGTCTATGACCAGGGACAAGGCTCAGACCCTGACCACACCCCGGGTGAGCGTCGAAAGGCGCTTCATGTGATGTACGAGGGGTTGTGGGACATTGCATCCTGGCGAGTCATCAAGACCCTTCGACGAGATGTCATGGCAGTGTCACCTATCCCCATGCCGGCTCCCTACCACAAGTGGATGGAGACGGGGATTAGCTTCACCGCCTCCGACTGCCCGAAGAACATGGCGGGGGCCGGGCAGCCACCGCTCATCGTCTCCCCTACCATAGTTAACGTGAAGCTCTACCACGTGCTGGTTGACGGAGGAGCTGGCCTCAACCTCATCAGCCTTGCAGCCTTCCAAAAGCTGCAGATCCCCATGGAAAAGCTGGTCCCGTCGCGCCCATTCTCTGGAGTAAGCCCGGGGTCCATTCTCCCACGCGGTAGCATCACCCTCCCGGTGAAGTTCGGGACGCCTGAGAACTACCGCACCGAGATCGTTGTCTTCGACGTGGCAGAGGTCAACCTCCCCTTCAACGCCGTCCTCGGCAGGCCAGTGTTGTACCAGTTCATGGCTGTAGCCCATTATGGCTACCTAGCGCTGAAGATGCCGACCCTGAGTGGTGTCCTCAGAGTCTGAGCAGATTGGACCGTCGGAGTTACAGCGATGGAGAAGCTCCAGGCCCTAGCAGCTTCAAAGGAGGAAGCCCCTGTGGGTGTTTGGGCAAGCAAGGAGTCACCTAGCACACGACAGCGTGGCTCATCCTCCGTGCCCTGCATACAGACTTCGGGTGTGGAGGAAGTCTGTCAGGGCTATCCAGATAGGCGAGGGTGCTGCCCAGACCACCCGCATTGCGGGAAACTTGGGTAGCAAATAGGAACTCACGCTCATCACCTTCCTCCAGGCTAACGCTGATGTTTTTGCTTGGCAACCATCACAAATGCCTGGGATCCCCAGGGAGGTGATCGAGCACCATCTGAAGATCCACCCCGATGCTAAACCGGTGATGTAAAAGCCTCGGAAGCAGTCCGTCGAGTGGCAGAACTTCATTCGTGAAGAGATCAAGAAGCTGCTCGACGCCGGCTTCATCCGAGAAGTTCACCACCCGAGATGGTTCGCCAACCTCGTCGTGGTACCCAAGGCTGGCGGGAAGCTACGGATGTGCATCGACTACACCAGTCTAAACAAGCCATGTCCTAAAGACCCTTTTCCCCTCCCACGAATAGATCAAATTGTAGATTCTACTTCTGGCTGTGATCTACTGTGCTTCCTGGATGCTTATTCCGGTTTTCACCAAGTATCTGTTGTAATTCCAGCCCCAAAACTTCTCTGTTCTTGCTGTACAAACTGATCTGCACTAGCAGATCAATCTGAACTCAGGCTTTGATGGTGCTGAATCAAACCTGATGGCAGCTAGGGTTTAGGAGGGAGGCAGCAGCTGGGGAAGATGATGCCCTAGGTGCCGGCTGGAACAGCAGGCTACGGTGGAGAGGACCTGGGCGGCGGCTGGAAACCCTAGGCGGCTAGGGTTCCTCAGAGGGAGGCGCAGACCTGGGAGAGGAAGAGGGGGGCAGCTGCAGCAGGGAGAGAGGCGGCTAGGGCAGAAAAACTGGAGAAAATTTTTCTTTTTTTCAACTCTCTCAACTTTTGGGGTGTTTTGGCTTGTATATATAGCCCCCCCCCATACAAGAGTCCTAATCTATTACAAAAGGATCTTTTAGTCTATCTCTAAGAAGATTAAACTCAGATTTCTTCTAGAAAGGGGGCCCAGCCTGGGCCAGGGCAGACCAGCCCACTCGGCCCAGTTCTGGCCGCCCTGGGCCAGGGGCAGATCAGCCCACATTCTCTTCCTGATCCTGACACTGGCCCACGTCTAGGATCCCGATCCTTCTCCTCATCTCCACGAACTTCTGTCTTCCAAGGGCCTTGGTCAAGATGTCCGCCATCTGGTCTTGAGTGGAGATTTGCTCAAGCACAATAGTACCGCTGTCGACACACTCCCGTATGTATTGGTACTTGACGTCGATGTGCTTGCTTCTGTCATGGTGTACCAGGTTCTTGCTCAAGTCTATAGCTGACTTGTTATAAACCCGCAGCACCGGCGCATTCAATTTTTCAGCTAAGTCCTCCATCAGCCGTGCCATCCATACACCTTGACATGCCCCTTGAGCTGTTGCGATATACTCTGGTTCACATGAGGACAAGGCCACCACCTTCTGCTTGCAGGACTGCCATGAAACGTTGCTGTTTCCAAGACAAAACAGCACCACGCTTGTGCTCTTGCGGTCCTCCACGTCTCCCGCATAGTCACTATCCTAGTACTGTCGAAGCGTCTACGGTCGACACTTCCCCCGGGCCTGCTCAGGGCAGCCCGTGGAGGTTCTTTTTCGGAGGGTCTAGTCCTCTCGCGAGGGTCTTGCCGGAATGGATGAAGGAAGGAGATGAATGACACAGGGATTTTTATGTGGTTCGGGCCGCCAGAGCGTAAAACCCTACGTCCACGGTGAGCATAGTTGCTCTGTGTATTGCTTGAAGCTTAGGATCGGAGTTCTAAGCTTGGGGATGAAGTGAGTATGAAGTCAGGGTTGAAATGAGCCGAACCCTTTGTAACGTTGCCTATCCGATCCTTTTATAGTCCAAGGCTCGGGCGGTTTACAGAGGGGGGCCCGGGACCCGACAGGTGGTTCCGGGGTGATTTCCTGCCATCTACCGTATCTCGCAGTAATGCCGGTAGCTGTCTCTGGCAGTAGCTTCTGAGCCTCCGTCCTGCTGCCCTGTCCACGCCACAAGCTAGGCGTAGTGGTTGATGATGGCAAGGGCAGCAGGGGTTGTCTTGTCGATGTGTTTATTGGTCCACAGCCTCAGGCATTCTGCGCCCATCTTCACTGTGATGTGACTGGGCGCAACGCCTCCTGACAGAGGCGTGCTCCGCGTCTCCGCGTCTTGGGAAGGTGCGAGTCTTCAATGCCACGCCTTGGGAAGGCGCGGGTCTTTACTTCCGCTGCCTACCACGCCGGGGCAGGTAGCGCGGCTCTTCTGGCCACATGGTGGGCCCGGAGCTCTCCTCTGAGGAGAGGGGAGGCCGGGCCCTGCTGGGCACGTGGAGACTTCGGAGCTCACCCCCGCAGAGGGGGGGAGGTCCGGCTCTGCTTGCCACGGTGCGGGCCCGGAGCTCACCTCTGAAGAGAGGGGGAGCTCCAGCCCCGCTGGACATGTGGACCCTTCGGAGCTCACCCTCGCGGAGGGGGGAGGTCCGGCTCTGCTTGCCACGTGGCGGGCCCGGAGCTCTCCTCTAAGGAGAGGGGGAGCTCTGGCCCTGCTCCACATGTGGAGCCTTCGGAGCTCACCCCCGCGGAGGGGGGAGGTCCGGCTTTGCTTAGCCACGTGGCTGACCCAGAGCTCTCCTCAGAGGAGAGGGGGAGCTCCGGCCCGGCTAGACACGTGGAGCCCTCGGAGCTCGCCCCTGCGAAAGGGGCGAGGTCCTTAGGCGGTTTTGTCCTGTGCCCAAGGTACCCGGTATTGAGGGTACCGACAGTGGCCCCCGGGCCCATCTCGGGGGAGATAAGGAGCCCGAAGTGGGACCTTTACCTTTTCCATCCCGCGCACTTTCTTCAAATTTCTTTGAACCGTCGCTTGGGCAACGGAAGGTCGTGGGGTCTTGACTCTTGCTTTGAAAGTTGCTTTTACTGCGGCGGTTTCCAAGGCTGCCACTACTGCATGTCGCAGCGCACTACCGCACGTCGCAGCGCCTTGTCAGGAACCGCCGGGTTGCCAGCCTTAGTGGTTGACTTCTGGGCCCACCGCTTCTGTAGGACGGCTTGGGCACACTTGTCATCGTCGCCGGGGCTTGGACCTGAGGCATCCACCCCGAGTGGCGCATACGAAGCGTTTTGAATCGCCTCTGGGATTTTAAAAGGGGATTCCTTCTGCATCGCAGGATTCCGTTTGCACATCTCCCTACCCCTGAGCCTTCCGGATCCTTCCGTGCGCCCAAGCCTTCTCCGCCTTGCAAGTTCTTGCCCCTTCGATGCCCAACCCGCGCCGAGGGGCGACGGAGCTCGGACCGTCGATAGGGGGAAAGGCAAGGAGCCGGCCTCCAGTTCGTCGAGGAGGAAGCGCTCGCGGTCTCCACAGAGGGCGTCGTTCGCGCCGAGTCAGGGGACCGGAGTGCCACCGCGTCCTTCATCAGGGGGCGTCGGCTCGTCGGGCGGCAACCCAAAGAGGCCTTGGATCCTCCGCACCGATGGGACTCCTCTCGGACAGCAGCGTACGGAGGAGCCCCGGGTGTCCTATGCTCCTTCCAGAGATGGAGCTCCGAGGGGGGGCGCCGATGCTGCGGTACCTGGGGCTGAGCCAAGGGCTCAGACGCCCAGGTCGTCGAGTGTCCCTGCTGCATGCTCTGCAAGCGGCGGTGCTGGAGGGAGTGCAGCAGGGACTCATCCGGGGGCGCAGGCGCCCCGGGCTTCAGATGCTCCAGGGGCTGGCAGGACGAGCGGCGCCAGAGGTGCTGCCGGTGGGAGCTCCCCTGCTACGTCTCCTCGGGGGGCTACTGGAGCACCCCCTGCTCCGCCGGTCCAGGTGCCTTCGGGGCAGGCCCCGGTGGCGACGGCAGGCTCTGGCGTCCCCTGCCCCGGCTCGGAAGCCAGGGCTTCATGCCCGCTGGAGTGTTCGAGTTCCTCGGTAAGTTTGCACCCACCGGATCTCAGCACTTGCATACTTCTTTTCCTTGTCTTGAGAGCTCCCTGTGCTTGCAGGGATTCGCCGGCTGCCGGGGACGCGTCTGCTCCCCGGCCAGCTCCGATTGGCGGGGGCCTAGTGCCACAGCGTCAGGACACTGCGGCAGCTTCGCCGGCCCCCGTGCAGGTCCAGATGTCTCCTCCTTCTGGCCCGGCGGAACTGGCTCCTTCGGCAGCGACAGCGGCGCCCGCTCCTCCTCCTCCGCCAGCTCGGGAGCTGGTTATTGATGAAGACTTGGCGGAGCCTGTAAAAGCCCAAGAAAAGGGACTTGCAAAAGTGATCATGTCATAACCTCACAACACCACAGCTCATCTTGTGGATGTCTTATGAACATTTGTGAAGAGCAAGTAACCACCATCAAAAGGGTAATTAGAGGGGGAAGCCCTAACTTCAAAAAAGTGGGATTTCTACACATGAACATCAAAGGTATAGCCCGCCCCTAGAACTTTAATAGTCTTGGGAAGGCTCAGGCCAAATTTCATGCAAATCCAATACTTTTTGAGGCACTTTTGGAGACAATTCAAAAAGGGGCCAATTTGAATGCAAATTCAAATTGCAGCAACTTTCATTACTTGAATACAAAAGTTGGCATCATTTTCAAACTCAGCACATTTTTCTGAGTTAGTCCACTAATTTTCATCCCCATTGGACTTCATCTTGTCGGGGGCTAAATTTGCGCTAATTCAAAACTGAATTTGAATTTCAAATTCAAATGGCCAGCAAATTTAGCCAAATCATTTTCAAATTTAGGAGATCAGATTCAGACAATGACTTGGTGGCAAAGTCTACCATTCAATGTTTAGTGGGTGAGATATTTGCAGCAGAAGGGGGAGAAGGAATTAGGGGGGAAAAAGGGCCCACAAGTCAGCAAAACTTCTGAGTGAAGCAAATCACCGGGCGAGCTCGGTTTACCAGGCCTCGGCAGCGCTCGACACCGAGCTACCCGATCGGCCACCTCCCCAGCGCACGCTCGGCTGGCGCATCGCGTGGGAGATCGCACGAAGACTTCCCGACCACGGTAGAACCCGGACCCATAAGCTATTTTGTTGTTCGGCCACCGACACCGTCGTTCGCCGCCCCCCCTCAAAAGAATTCGATCGGGACACGATCAAGCTCGCGCACCCGAACTTCCTGAGCTACACAAACAGTACGGGAGGATCCCCTGCTATCTTCTCCACACCTCACTAGGCTAGCTGGGTTGTCCATAGGCCGAGAACACAGAGCCTCCGCGGCAACCTTGGCACACCGGCGACTGGTCATCCGTGGACAGCTTGTCACAGAGGTTTTCACGGCAGAGCCAGCACGTCCACGGGAGCGCCCTGTCCTGGTGCTGCTTCCACCCAAAAATTGGAGCAAACCGTGGACCCTAGCGGCTGAATTTGTCGTTCTTCTCCCGGAGCAGTTCCACGGACCTCTCGGTAGGGAATAAAAAAATTCGCACTCAAACCGCGCTTAGAGTTCATCAAATCATGCACAAAGGTGCTAGAGTAGTCGGCGACAAATATCTCTTCACAACCCTAGCCTTAAACGCCATATAGAACGAGAATTTCCAGCTTTTCCGAGCTTGACCGTGGCGGCATGGATCGGGCGCACAGTGAGAACCCATTTGGAGGTGTTTCCATGCGCCGGTCCTTACTTGCCGTGCCTCCCTAGCTACCACTGGTTCTTTAGAGCGGATTGGCTGAGTTTTTGGCGAGCTAAGACCGCCGGGTGACAGTGCCAAACATCTCCCAAGGCCGCCGCACGTCACCGGCACAGTTCCGGTCCCCTAGCGCCCAGCCCGAGCCCACAACCAAGTTCCCCGACCCCAAAAACCCCCGTACGGCAAGTCTCCGGCTGGGAGATGGCTGGGAACGCTCAGCCAGCAAGGCGCCACCTCGGTCCGGCGAGGTGAGCGCGCGCGGGGGAAGAAGAGGTCGGAGGAAGAAGGGTGGAGCTGGCCCACCGGTCAGTGAGTAAATTTTAAACCCGGATCGGATGTGGCTCGGGATCACGTGTGGCTGCACGGGGGGTAACCCTGTAGCCCGTGTGTTCTTGGATTTCACTGGCTGAGGTTTAAAACGTGGGCCCAAGTCTTTTTCAAATAGCAAAACAATTCCAGTTTCAGCTCAAACTTTAGAAATTCATAACTTTGTGTAAGAAGCTCCAAATTCAGTGAACTAAATTTTTCTGAACTTAGCTTTTTGAGTACTTTCCAGCAACACCAATTTCAGCTCATGAAACTTAATAGTTTTCCAGAATTAATTCCCTAAATTCTAAACTGTTAGGAATTTTATCTGGAGGATTACTTCATGAAAAATTCTTTAATTTGGCTGAGAGGTTCATTGGAAAATCCTTGAGTCACAGTAAAGTTTTCAGACTCATCCAAGTTCATTTAGTTCCCCTGATGATGTGATTAAGTGAACTGCCCTGAGAAAATAGAAAAATGTACAGAAACATTTTTCAGATTTTCTCAAATCTTATTTAGGGATAACTTCCTCTAGAATTCTTCAAATGACATGAAACCACTTCCATTAGAACCATCTCAAAATCTAGTTTCCAGAAAGTAATGGATGAAGCCATGAAAACCCCTGGAAGTTCTTAGAGGTTCTAATATTGACCAAATAGGCTTTTATTTATACAAGGCTCAAGTGAACTTTGTTTCAAATGAAACTTGGTCAAAAATCTGGTTAGGACCCTACCAAGCCACCATAAAAATTTCAGAACCAAAAGGGGAGGGCTAGCTAGAGTATAGTAATTACTTATTAAATTCTAAACAGTGCATTTGAATTGACATATAGTACCTCGTTAACGTGTAGCGGCTGAAGGCGAGGAAACTCCTGAAGTGCTCGACTTCCTTCTTCTGGATGAAGCTGTAAAATCCCCAAAAGTGGTAGCAAGAAAATTCAGCTCATGTACACTTATTAAAAATGAGGGGAATTTAAACTTTGAAGTATAATAAGTTTGAGTTCAAAGTGAGGGTTTAGACTTCCCAAAACTTCCAAACATGGAGATCTAAATGCACAACTTGGATCTTCATAGTCCAAATATTCAACCTTCCAAATTTCAGCTCATTTGGAGGAGTTTTAATATTTGTTTGGGATTAAAAGGAGAAGCCCTCTAATCTGAATTTCAAATTAAGTTTCAAATTCCAATTCCCTCAATTTGAAAATTTGGTTTCACCAATATGTTCTCCACCTGTGAATGAGCAGCCATGCCAAAAATTGGGAATTTTGGGGCTGGTTTGCTATATTTTGAGGCAATACCAAGTGGAGAATTCAAACTCCTTTTCAAATTCAAATGATCAAACCCCATTCAAATTCTACACCAGAATTCAAACCCTTTGAATTCTGCAAATTCAAACTATGACTTGGGGTTGAAGCCAAGTCTTTAATGTTGAGTTGCTGGTGAGAAAATATCAGAACAAGTTGATTAAACAAAGAGGGGAGGTGGGGCCCATTTGTCAGCCACCCACTGGAGTTGCCGCCTCAGCCGACGGCGGTCGAACAGCAGGAGCGCGCCAGCTCCCGGTTGAACCCGCGCCCGAGGGAGAACCCGCGCCACCTCCTGCTGCCTCGGTGGCTCGGTTGGATCACGGCAAAGGGTGCGCCGGAGCTGTTTTCCTTCTTCCACTGCTATAACTCGCGCCCCCGCCGTTTCCTTTCGTCCAGAACACTGCCGCCGTTCCTTCTGATCACACCACAGCCTCCAAGCTCAATAGCTCGAGCGCTCCACAGAAAAGAGCATCGCCTGGACGTGCTCTAGCCCTTGCCAAAGCCCCTTCGAGATTTGCCGGTCCGAACTGCTCGAGAAACGCGGATTGGCGCCAAAGCTTCAAGGTGCCCGGACCTCACCGTTTCGGCTCTCCGTCGACAGCAGCAACCGGCCACCCTCTTCCCCGACTTCCTATACAAGAAAGGTGCGTGGACATGTCCTGGTCGTGTAGCCGGAGGCCGTTTAGCGTTTGCTAGGACCGATGGCAAGAATATCACCGTTTCCCCAAACGGTACACCGATGGGTAGTGCGCGGTCTAACAAAAAATTCGTTGTGCTCGGGGTAGCTCCGCGCTAGATAAGCTTACAGTAGCTCCAGCACAGGCTTGCGCATCTCCCCGAAGTTCTAGCAGCTCAAATGAGCAAGTAGAGATGCCAGGTACCGATTTTTTGTCGCCGCCGGAGTTTTGCGGGCTCGGGTCGCCGGTGAGGTCCCCTCTCCGGTGGGTTTCAGGGAGAGCGAGCTATGGGTCGAGGATGTCCATGGGACACTGGTGCTTTTGGAGCAAACCCTAGCCCGAATGACCCACTGTTGAGGGAGAGCGAGGTCGCCGAAGTAAGGTTCGACATGGTCGCCGGTGCAAGCACCTTTCCGGCCGTTGTCATCGGCTCCCGACCCCACCATCGTGTTCAGCACGGTGTAGAACTCACAGGCGGCAAGTTTGACGAAGTTCGGACCACAGGAACCCTGTGCCGGCGAGCCTCGCCGGCGTGCGCCGCCGCGGAAGGCGCGGGCAGCGCGAGGAAGACGAAGGAGGGCCGGTCCCACCGGTCAGCCTCCGGGTTCGCGCGAGGATCGGTTTGTGGCGCCGGATCTGGTGCGACTGCGCAGGAATAACCCCGTTGCCCCCGGTGTTGCCGAAATCTGACTGGTCCGAATTAAAACAGTGGGCCCAGCCCAATTATTTGAAGTTTCTATTAGAGAAATAATTCCAGGAATTAGCTGATCTTTACAAGGCCATAACTTTGTGTAGAAAACTCCAAAAAGAGTGAAACCAATTTTGTTGGAATCCTCACGAGGAGTACTTCACAGAGAAACCGAATTTCAGCTATGAAAATGCCCAGTAATTTCTGTAGAATTGTTTTTACTAAATCCTTTAGGGATTTATTACAGGAGCAATTCTTTATGAAATATTCTCAAATTTGGGAAGCAAATCCTTCTCATAGTTACTGATCTCCAGTAAAAATTTGGACTTCATTGGAGATCATTTGCTAGGCTAAACTGCCTTCCCAAGTTCAGCCCTTATTTGGAAATTCAAATTTAAACAGAAGCTTTTTCAGAACTCCTGTCCAACTTCAAAAATTCATATCTCTCTGATGGTAACTTCAAAAATGGTGAAACAAATTTTGTTGGAACCATGGAGACTTACCCTAATCAGATCTTCCACCATTAGCTATGTCAAGCTCTTTATTTGGGCTCCAAAATGCAGATAAGCATTGTACTTGTAGGAATTTTAAAGACTACATTATGCAATGACATGTCTCCAAATTTGTCTCAAATCATCCTTAGAAAGTCTAGTATCCACTGTAAAAATCCCAAAGCCAATTAAGGATTTTAAATAGCAGTAGCTATGGGTAGAAGTCCAATTCTTATAAATCCTTAATACTTATACATGTATTTTATTACATTTCATAATAGTGACCGAAGTTGAGGACGCACCGGAGCCCTTGGACGTCCTCCCACCTGAAGCTGACTTTCCGTTTAACTCGCAACCAGGCAAGCCCCGGTTTGCACTTAAGTACCTTTTATAAAGCTTTTTATTTGTATCATTTATGTCTAGGGTGAATGTTTGCATTAGAGTTAGGGTGATTGAAACCCCACTTGCATAGCCTCTTTAAATCCTAAAAAGGGTTGGGTAGTTTACAAACCGACGAGTAGAGAATGCCATGCTAATGTATAGGATCTCGGTAGAAGTCGAGTGGTTGGAAGCTACTCGCGAGATAGTACTTATCACACGGGAAGAAAAGAAGTAGATAATGGCTTGAGTTATGAAAATGAGACCCAGCAGGGTGGATAGGAAGCAGTGAGCAGAGGTCTCACGTGCGTAGCCCTGTTGGTGTCGGTTGAGGACCGTCCGTGTGCGGCCCTGCTGGACATGTATTGAAAGGTTGTTGCATACAACAGAGTAGGAAGGGGTGTGGAATCACGCTTCTGAAAGTGGGTGTATGTGACGTGTTATCCGGGTGTGTCTTGATTGCAATCACCGTCCCTCGCGGTTATTTGAGTACCCGCTTGTTCACTGCACTGTGACGTAGTAAGAAGTGAAATAAGCCAACTGAAAATGCTGTATTGATCTTAATGTCGTGAATACCTTGATTGCTGTAGATATAGAGCTAATTAAGTTTATATTCCACTTTGGGCATCTCCACATCGGGGGAAAGCATTTCTTGTTTGATTGTGGACTTCCGATGTGAGAGCTGTCTAAGGCACATGAACCTGCTGCTATAAAACTGAAAGTAAGGATCAACTTATAGGCGTGTCTTTATTGCAAATTCCTTGTCCCATCTTACATATCCTTGCACGTAGAGTTCCATGCCTAGGGTTGACGGTTAAGACTTGTTGAGCCTTCATGCTCACGGTTGCAATATTTGAGCTGTGTGCAGGTGAGAGTTATGAGGAAGGTTCCAAGGACGAGGCGATGCCCCGTCGCGGTACACGGCCGAGCTGGAGCCCTGCACGCCGCCGTGATTCTCCGGTTCCATGCTGCTAGTGTGTAGCGTCCCCGGGCTGGACGGCTGCACTTTTGCATAGTTAGGATGAGGGGCTTATATGTATATTACTTCCGCTGTATGAATAGGTTTTGTAAAAAGACTTCCGCTGTTTTATATCAAATAAAAGTTTGTATGTTGTTTTTTTAATCTTTTCGTGGGTGCTGTTAAGTGCCGCATCGCACGGCACCACCCTATGCGATCCTGGAGTGGGTGAACCATGGGGTGGTCCCCACAGGCGTGGTATCAGAGCTGCATTGGGAATAGCACGCTCGAAAAGAGCTATTTTGAAAACATAGAAGTAGTCGAGTGAGGATTAGTCTTTAAGCCCACATGAGGTCTATGATAGTAGTAGTTACTATGGTGGAAAAGCTAACTTATGTGTTATACATTCTGTAACGACGCTCCGACGTCAGGTAAGAGGTAAGGTACGCCACCGCAGGCGGATCAATTGCGGTAACTCCCCATACGAGTAATAGTATGGAATGATATACCGTGGCTTGGCACGGTAGTTAATATGAATCTCTGAACCTCTCCATGGTTCTGAGAGCATATGAAAACGCTGATCTCCAGCGTGCTTTAGGCAAAAGTGAGGATACCCCATCGTGTGGTAAGCAACACGATAGTATGCAACTCTTGAACGTTCAATGTTCAAAGGGCCATACGCAGCGCTCGCCATCGGCGTGCCTCAACGGTCATGAGGCAGTAGGTGGTATCCGTTGGGTTGATAAAATTCCCAACCGTGACGACCCGTTCGCGCTCTACTCGGGTTCCCCGTCGTGTGGTGTGAAAACACGACCATGTACCTTGAGACGTGGCTTGACTCAAGGACGATCCGTATGGCAATGATACGGACCGTATGTTTTTACTATGATATGGAACTGCCTGCAATGTTAAAACCTTTGTGTGCATCATTATTGTGTGTTTTTCTGCAGGTACACTAACCACGTTAATGCATGACGTGTAGAAACCGTTTATGAGTGACGACTTTAGTTCCACCATTTGACACGTATATGCCGGAATACCGGTTTAGGATTTTTCTTTGGTGAGGAAACGTAGTACCGACTGTATAAAAGTTTATTTTCAAAGAAAAGAGTCAAAATGAAGTTTAGGATTTCATTTAGGGGTTAGTAAACTCCTATATTGAACTAAGAGTCAATTGGGAGTATAGATTCAATCTCAAAAACTTATGAACAATCTCCCCTGGTTTCGGCAGAAATTTTGCTGAAATTGAACAGGGCATAACTTAATATTGGTTGAACCAATGGCGGTGTGGGATACCATTCTGGAAAGGTTTTGAAGTCCTCTACAATTTTTCTGTAGAGTTCCAGAACAAAATCTCCCTCCAAAGGGATGAAAATCTCAGATGAGTAGGTACTGTCCAAAAACAGGGCAGACCAAATGCTCTCGGGAATTTTCCATATTTCGACCAAAACACTTAGTTCACCGTTCGACGTCCAGTGGCTGTTGTAAAACAGCGAGTTGGAGTCGAAGGGTTTATGTATTTGACATATCACTTCGAGTTAGTACAGGTTTGGGTCCAATACAATAGCGAGGAAGTACGCATGCTAACACACTTAACATCCCGTGGTGACCCCGATGGTCGAAATGAACTTTTAAACCCCTAAAGTTCAATACTTTGGAACTCGATCATGGGACATGATCCAGGGATGTATATGTTGCATAAAGTTTATACTTTATCCATATGTGTGATTGTTATGCGCATTGTTTATCCCATTCTCGCATTACTATTGTATAGACTGGATGAGCTAAACCCACATGTGCTGATCGTTTGAATGGTATGTATGCAGAATGGTGCGGACACGTTCAACGCAAGAGGAGGGAGGTCCGAGTCAAGTTTGTGGTGATGAGTCTCCACCTCCGGAGCAAACCACGACACAGCAGCAACCACCTTCTCCGCCGCCAGAACTTCCAAGGAATCTTGCGGAGGTTCTCGCTGCAGTGCTCGGCTCGCACGACGAGCAAACCGAGTTTCTGCGGATGCTAGTACAGCAAAATGCGTCCCATCAGGGAGGACGCCAAGACAATGGGCAACGCCAGCCCCAACAAAGCTCGTATTCGGAATTCATGGCGACCCATCCACCGGTCTTCACGGAGGCCGAAGAACCTTTGGAGGCGGACAGCTTTATCCGCACTCTAGAGGCAAAGTTCGGGCTGCTACGATGCACCGAACATCAGAAGGCGCTGTACGCAGCGCAACAGCTTCAAGGAGAAGCCGGTACCTGGTGGGTGAACTACACCGCCTCCTTACCGGCTGGCCATGCCGTCACATGGACGGAGTTCCGGGAGGTGTTCCGCGCCTATCACATACCTCCCGGTGTGATGGAGATGAAGCTCCAGGAGTTCCTGGCGCTACGACAAGGTGAGAGGAGTGCTCATGAGTACTCCAGGTTATTCAATCGGCTGGCGCAGTATGCGCCAGAATTTGTGGGCACCGAAGACAACAAGCGCAATGCGTTCTTCCGGGGCCTGAACTCCAAGATGAAGGTCCATCTCGCCCAGAGCAATCACGGCACATTCAACGACCTAGTTAATGCCGCGATTCTACAGGAGAATGCTCAGCGCGAGCGCGGTTCTGACAAGAGGAAACGCAGCGCGCTGACGAGCAGCAGTGGTGGGACGCCACAGAAATACCGTGTGGTGTATCGTTCACCATCTGGTCAGAGATGGCAGCCACCGGCGCGACCGCCTCAGTTCCGCGGTCGACAATATAATGCGCCGGGCTTTCGACCGACGTATCCACCACAGCAACAGCAGCAGCAAAGGATGTTCCCGCGTGCGCCTCAGTTTGAACAGCGTGCACCGGGATTCCGTCCTCAAGTCGGTGAGACCCCGACACCTTACACGTGCTATACGTGTGGCCGTGTCGGGCACATTTCGAGGGACTGCCCCGAGCCGCGACAGGGCAGGGGTGCAGCACCATATCAGGGTGCTAATCAACCCCGTAACCAGCCCAAGAAACCAGCACCCAAACCCGGCAACGTCCACCACTTAGCCATTGAAGACGTGCCGGAAGGCGAACCCGTCCTCGCGGGTACGTTCTCTTACCTGGATCATCCCGTAGTCATACTTTTTGACTCCGGTGCCACCCATAATTTCATAAGTCAGTCTTATGTTATTAAATATCAACTGCCTATCATTCTCACAAATAATTCATATTTGATATGTTCTCCGGGTGGGAAAATAACAGCTGATAGAATGGTCTATAGAGCACCATTACAGTTGGGTGGGAATCTATATCCGACTTCTCTAATCATGTTAGAGAGTCAAAAACTTGATGTCATTTTATGAATATCATGGCTACATCGCCATGGTGCTGTTCTTGACATCATTCCACGTGTGGTTCGTTTAAACTCTCCACTTCATGAACCACATGTTCTTATTCTTGACCATTCAGTTCAAGAAACCCCAGCCACATATAACACGGAAGCCACGAAACTTGAGGATATTCGTGTGGTCCGTGAATACCCGGATGTCTTTCCGGATGATCTTCCGGGCATGCCACCCGAAAGAGATATCAAGTTCAAGATTGAACTCGTACCTGGGGCGACACCAATCTCACGGAGACCATATAAGATGGCTCCAAATGAGCTGGCTGAACTAAAGGAGCAGCTCAACGATTTGGTGAAGAAGGGTTTCATTCGACCGAGTTCCTCGCCATGGGGATGCTCGGCGCTGTTTGTGAAGAAAAAGGATGAAACCTTGAGGTTGTGTGTGGACTACCGGCCTCTCAACGCCGTTACCATCAAGAATAAATATCCACTGCCCCGCATCGATATTCTCTTCGATCAACTTGTGGGTGCGAGTGTATTTTCCAAGATGGATCTTCGCTCCGGATATCATCAAATCAAGATCCGAGCGGAGGATATCCCAAAGACGGCCTTCTCGACGAGATATGGGTTGTATGAATACCCCGTCATGTCCTTTGGTCTCACAAACGCCCCGGCACACTTCATGTATCTCATGAACTCAGTGTTCATGCCGGAGTTGGACAAGTTTGTGGTGGTGTTCATAGACGACATCTTGGTTTACTCCAAGACTGAAGAAGAACACGCCAAACACTTGCATATCGTACTTCAGCGATTCAGAGACCATAAGCTTTATGCTAAGTTCAGCAAGTGCGAGTTTTGGATCAGCCAAGTGCCATTCCTTGGTCACATTATTTCTGCAGAAGGCATTGCAGTTGATCCAAGCAAAATTGAACAAGTGCTGAAATGGAAGTCCCCCACATCAGTCCATGAAGTCAGGAGTTTCCTCGGGTTAGCAGGATATTATCGGAGATTAATACCAAATTTCTCCAAGCTTGCTAAGCCGATGACTGAACTGCTGAAAAAGGGGATCAAACATGTTTGGAGCTCAGCATGTGAAGAAGCTTTCCAAGCATTAGTGAACCATCTTACAACAGCTCCGGTGTTAGCTCAACCGGATACAACCAAGCCCTTTGACATATATTGTGATGCGTCTGGTATCGGGCTTGGCTGTGTATTGATGCAAGGAGGAAGAGTGGTCGCCTATGGCTCACGTCAACTTCGTAACCACGAGCAGCACTATCCGACTCATGATCTCGAGCTCGCTGCTGTGGTATTGGCCTTGAAGATGTGGAGGCACTATTTGCTTGGGAACTTAGTGCACCTCTACACCGACCACAAAAGTCTGAAATATATATTCACTCAAAAGGAGTTGAATATGCGGCAACGGAGATGGCTAGAACTGATCAAAGACTATGAGATCGAGATTCACTACCATCCCGGGAGGGCAAACGTGGTTGCCGATGCCCTAAGCCGCAAATCCCATGTCAACAGTCTGTCCATCACCCCACTTGAAGAGGAGGAGCCGAGTCTGTACTTGGTTCCATATGGGGCATTGTATAATCTTGCTTTCATCCCTACAATACGAGAGGAGATTATGGAAGCGCAGAAGAAAGACGTGGGAATGTCGCACATTCGGAGAAGGATGAAGAATGGCAAAAAGAAATGCTTCCGAAGAGATGATAACGGTGCACTATGGTTTAAAGACCGTATAGTGGTACCCCGCGACATGAAGCTTCGGAGGAAAATATTGGACGAAGCTCATTTGTCCAAGTATTCTATTCATCCGGGCAGCAACAAGATGTACCAAGATCTGAAAACAAGGTTTTGGTGGACGCGGATGAAAAGAGAAATTGCAAAGTACGTATCCGAATGTGATACGTGTCGGCGGGTGAAAGCCGACCATATGCGTAAAGCCGGACAGCTGCAACCGTTGAACATTCCGGCGTGGAAGTGGGAGGATATCAGCATGGACTTCATAGTTGGATTACCTCTCACGTCTCACAAACATGAATCGATTTGGGTGATAGTCTATCGACTAACCAAGTCGGCTCATTTCATTCCCGTACATACCAGTTACGTGGCCAAGCAATATGCGGAGCTTTATATTGCAAGAATCTTATGCTTGCACGGTGTTCCCCGCTCCATTATTTCAGATCGCGGTGCGCTGTTTGTCTCTCGGTTTTGGGAACAGCTGCACGCATCATTGGGGACCAAACTGATCCGAAGCTCTGCGTATCACCCACAGACAGATGGTCAAACTGAACGGGTGAATCAAGTGCTTGAAGACATGCTACGCGCTTGTGCCATTCACCACGGCAAGAATTGGGACAATCATTTGCCGTTGGCGGAGTTTTCTTACAACATTGGCTATCAAGCTAGCATCAAGATGGCGCCGTATGAAGCTCTCTACGGCCGGAAATGTCGCACACCTCTCAACTGGTGCGAGTCCGGCGAGCGAGTCATCTACGGCATTGAACTGGTGAATGAAGCTGAAGAACGAGTGCGAGTGATACAAGCCAACCTCAAGGCTGCTCAATCTCGTCAGAAAAGCTATGCGAATAAAAGACGCCGTCCTCTCCACTTCAACATCGGGGACCATGTTTATGTCCGTGTGTCTCCGATGAAGGGAATTCACCATTTCGGAGTGAAGGGTAAACTTGCGCCGCGGTTCATTGGTCCGTTCGCCGTCATTGAAAGATGCTTTCCCGTGGCCTATCGCCTAGAGTTACCAGCGTCGCTCGCAGGCATTCACAACGTCTTCCACATCTCTCAGCTGAGAAAGTGCCTCAAGCCCTCGGCTGAAGTCCGCACAGAAGACATAGAAGTTCTTCAACCGGACCTCACGTACACGGAGTATCCAATCCGGATTATCGATGAAAAGACTCGTGCCACAAGAAACCGGACCTTATGGTTCTACAAGGTCTTGTGGAGTAACCATACCGCTGATGAGGCGACATGGGAAAGCGAGGACTATTTACGAACATATTATCCGGACTTGCTATCATCATATACTCGGTAAAGTTTTTCCCCACTTTACTTTTCTTTTGGAATCTCGGGACGAGATTCTTTTGAGGGGGAGGGATGTAAAATCCCCAAAAGTGGTAGCAAGAAAATTCAGCTCATGTACACTTATTAAAAATGAGGGGAATTTAAACTTTGAAGTATAATAAGTGTGAGTTCAAAGTGAGGGTTTAGACTTCCCAAAACTTCCAAACATGGAGATCTAAATGCACAACTTGGATCTTCATAGTCCAAATATTCAACCTTCCAAATTTCAGCTCATTTGGAGGAGTTTTAATATTTGTTTGGGATTAAAAGGAGAAGCCCTCTAATCTGAATTTCAAATTCAGTTTCAAATTCCAATTCCCTCAATTTGAAAATTTGGTTTCACCAATATGTCCACCTGTGAATGAGCAGCCATGCCAAAAATTGGGAATTTTGGGGCTGGTTAGCTATATTTTGAGGCAATACCAAGTGGAGAATTCAAACTCCTTTTCAAATTCAAATGATCAAACCCCATTCAAATTCTACACCAGAATTCAAACCCTTTGAATTCTGCAAATTCAAACTATGACTTGGGGTTGAAGTCAAGTCTTTAATGTTGAGTTGCTGGTGAGAAAATATCAGAAAAAGTTGATTAAACAAAGAGGGGAGGTGGGGCCCATTTATCAGCCACCCACTGGAGTTGCCGCCTCAGCCGACGGCGGTCGAACAGCGGGAGCGCGCCAGCTCCCGGTTGAACCCGCGCCCGAGGGAGAACCCGCACCACCTCCTGCTGCCTCGGTGGCTCGGTTGGATCACGGCAAAGGGTGCGCCGGAGCTGTTTTCCTTCTTCCACTGCTATAACTCGCACCCCCGCCGTTTCCTTTCGTCCAGAACACCGCCGCCGTTCCTTCTGATCACACCACAGCCTCCAAGCTCAATAGCTCGAGCGCTCCACAGAAAAGAGCATCGCCTGGACGTGCTCTAGCCCTTGCCAAAGCCCCTTCGAGATTTGCCGGTCCGAACTGCTCGAGAAACGCGGATTGGCGCCAAAGCTTCAAGGTGCCCGGACCTCGCCGTTTCGGCTCTCCGTCGACAGCAGCAACCGGCCACCCTCTTCCCCGACTTCCTATACAAGAAAGGTGCGTGGACATGTCCTGGTCATGTAGCCGGAGGCCGTTTAGCGTTTGCTAGGACTGATGGCAAGAATTTCACCGTTTCCCCAAACGGTACACCGACGGGTAGTGTGCGGTCTAACCAAAAATTCATTGTGCTCGGGGTAGCTCCGCGCTAGATAAGCTTACAGTATCTCCAGCACAGGCTTGCGCATCTCCCCGAAGTTCTAGCAGCTCAAATGAGCAAGTAGAGATGCCAGGTACCGAGTTTTTGTCGCCGCCGGAGTTTTGCGGGCTCGGGTCGCCGGTGAGGTCCCCTCTCCGGTGGGTTTCAGGGAGAGCGAGCTATGGGTCGAGGATGTCCATGGGACACTGGTGATTTTGGAGCAAACCCTAGCCCGAATGACCCACTGTTGAGGGAGAGCGAGGTCGCCGAAGTAAGGTTCGACATGGTCGCCGGTGCAAGCACCTTTCCGGCCGTTGTCATCGGCTCCTGACCCCACCATCGTGTTCAGCACGGTGTAGAACTCACAGGCGGCGAGTTTGACGAAGTTCGGACCACAGGAACCCTGTCCCGGCGAGCCTCGCCGGCGTGCGCCGCCGCGGAAGGCGCGGGCAGCGCGAGGAAGACGAAGGAGGGTCGGTCCCACCGGTCAGCCTCCGGGTTCGTGCGAGGATCGGTTTGTGGCGCCGGATCTGGTGCGGCTGCACGGGAATAACCCCGTTGCCCCGGTGTTGCCGAAATCTGACTGGTCCGAATTAAAACAGTGGGCCCAGCCCAATTATTTGAAGTTTCTATTAGAGAAATAATTCCAGGAATTAGCTGATCTTTACAAGGCCATAACTTTGTGTAGAAAACTCCAAAAAGAGTGAAACCAATTTTGTTGGAATCCTCACGAGGAGTACTTCACAGAGAAACCGATTTTCAGCTATGAAAATGCCCAGGAATTTCTGTAGAATTGTTTTTAGTAAATCTTTTAGGGATTTATTACAGGAGCAATTCTTTATGAAATATTCTCAAATTTGGGAAGCAAATCCTTCTCATAGTTACTGATCTCCAGTAAAAATTTGGGCTTCATTGGAGATCATTTGCTAGGCTAAACTGCCTTCCCAAGTTCAGCCCTTATTTGGAAATTCAAATTTAAACAGAAGCTTTTTCAGAACTCCTGTCCAACTTCAAAAATTCATATCTCTCTGATGGTAACTCCAAAAATGGTGAAACAAATTTTGTTGGAACCATGGAGACTTACCCTAATCAGATCTTCCACCATTAGCTATGTGAAGCTCTTGATTTGGGCTCCAAAATGCAGATAAGCATTGTACTTGTAGGAATTTTAAAGACAACATTATGCAATGACATGTCTCCAAATTTGTCTCAAATCATCCTTAGAAAGTCTAGTATCCACTGTAAAAATCCCAAAGCCAATTAAGGATTTTAAATAGCAGTAGCTATGGGTAGAAGTCCAATTCTTATAAATCCTTAATACTTATACATGTATTTTATTACATTTCATAATAGTGACCGAAGTTGAGGACGCACCGGAGCCCTTGGACGTCCTCCCACCTGAAGCTGACTTTCCGTTTAACTCGCAACCAGGCAAGCCCCGGTTTGCACTTAAGTACCTTTTATAAAGCTTTTTATTTGTATCATTTATGTCTAGGGTGAATGTTTGCATTAGAGTTAGGGTGATTGAAACCCCACTTGCATAGCCTCTTTAAATCCTATAAAGGGTTGGGTAGTTTACAAACCGACGAGTAGAGAATGCCATGCTAATGTATAGGATCTCGGTAGAAGTCAAGTGGTTGGAAGCTACTCGCGAGATAGTACTTATCACACAGGAAGAAAAGAAGTAGATAATGGCTTGAGTTATGAAAATGAGACCCAGCAGGGGGGATAGGAAGCAGTGAGCAGAGGTCTCACGTGCGTAGCCCTGTTGGTGTCGGTTGAGGACCGTTCGTGTGCGGCCCTGCTGGACAAGTATCGAACAGTACCGGATGCATACTGGCATATGGGAACCAGGAAACTGATGTAATTGGTTAACCTGGGTGTCGAGGCTTACCCAACCGTAAATAGGAGTGGGTTGA
Source organism: Neostapfia colusana (assembly GCA_030760725.1). Taxonomy (NCBI): domain Eukaryota; kingdom Viridiplantae; phylum Streptophyta; class Magnoliopsida; order Poales; family Poaceae; genus Neostapfia; species Neostapfia colusana. The sequence goes on along the minus strand of JASWHV010000006.1, from coordinate 21,852,050 downwards.
GGGTAGCAAGGTGTAAATCTGCCGGTGGGCACAGTCACGCTCCACGCGGGGACCTCCTACCCGTTACGGATGGACCGGTTCGGCATTTGGGTTGCCTTTGAAAGGTTGTTGCATACAACAGAGTAGGAAGGGGTGTGGAATCACGCTTCTGAAAGTGGGTGTATGTGACATGTTATCCGGGTGTGTCTTGATTGCAATCACCGTCCCTCGCGGTTATTTGAGTACCCGCTTGTTCACTGCGCTGTGACGTAGTAAGAAGTGAAATAAGCCAACTGAAAATGCTGTATTGATCTTAATGTCGTGAATACCTTGATTGTTGTAGATATAGAGCTATTTAAGTTTATATTCCACTTTGGGCATCTCCACATCGGGGGAAAGCGTTTCTTGTTTGATTGTGGACTTCCGATGTGAGAGCTGTCTAAGGCACATGAACCTGCTGCTATAAAACTGAAAGTAAGGATCAACTTATAGGCGTGTCTTTATTGCAAATTCCTTGTCCACACTTACATATCCTTGCACGTAGAGTTCCATGCCTAGGGTTGACGGTTAAGACTTGTTGAGCCTTCGTGCTCACGGTTGCAATATTTGAGCTGTGTGCAGGTGAGAGTTATGAGGAAGGTTCCGAGGACGAGGCGATGCCCCGTCGGGGTACACGGCCGAGCTGGAGCCCTGCACGCCGCCGTGATTCTCCGGTTCCATGCTGCTAGTGTGTAGCGTCCCCGGGCTGGACGGCTGCACTTTTGCATAGTTAGGATGAGGGGCCTTATATGTATATTACTTCCGCTGTATGAATAGGTTTTGTAAAAAGACTTCCGCTGTTTTATATCAAATAAAAGTTTGTATGTTGTTTTTTAATCTTTTCGTGGGTGCTGTTGGGTGCCGCATCGCACGGCACCACCCTATGCGATCCTGGAGTGGGTGAACCACGGGGTGGTCCCCACAGAAGCCCTAACGACTGACCAGCAGCAACAAGGCAAGCCCCGGTTTGCATTAACCAAATTTATAAAGTTTTTCTTTGTTTACATACGTAATGTGAGGTGTATATATGTGCATTAAGTGTAGGATGGTTGAGACCCCACATGCATAACCAGATTTTCCTATAAGAGTGAGGGTAGTGTCTAAGACCTCGATTAGACAGGCTAGGCTTAATGATTCTTAGAACTTCGGTACAAGTCAGGTAGTTGGAATCTACTCACGAGTTTAGGCTTGGGACGCACGGGATTGGTACAAGTGATGTGAGATCACATTAGTAATGAAAATGAGACTAGGCAGGGGCTAGGGCACAGCAAGAGGAAGTCTTGTGTGCGCGGCCCTGTCCATGTCGACTGAGGACCGATCCGTGTGCGGCCCTGCTGAACAAGTATTGAGCGTACCATAGGCATATCGGATATATGGGCCCCGATAAACCGATGTAACCTGTACCTCCGGGCGTCGAGGCATAACGCACCGATTTGTAGGTGTAGGCTGAGGGCAGCAAGGTGGAAGTATGCTAACGGGCATAGAGAGATGCTCCGTGTAGGGAACCTCCTGCTCGTTTCGGTGCAACCGGTTCGACTGTTTGGCTGTTGGGTGAAAGGTTGTCCCGTACGACACCGAGTGAGCGCGATGTGCAGCTCCACGGGTGGGCGTACGTGACGTGCTCTTTGGGTATCCCTGCAGGTGTATATCGAGTCGATTCGCCGTCGCTCACGGTAACGAGTACCGCTTGTTCACTGCGTCGTAACATAGATAAATCATGGAATGTTATGATTCGATTCTGCCGATATGTATAATTGTATTGCTATATGTGTGCCACCAAATATTGCTTACTAAATTTCTGATTCATGAACTGTTAAATTGTGTCTAACACATGAACTAACGATGAACTTGTAGGCGTATCCATTTTCTGAAATTACTATCACATGTTCGTGTAAACTGCATGTAGAGTTTCATGCCTAGGTGAGTCGGTTAAGTCTTGTTGAGCCATCGTGCTCATGGTTGCTGCTTAAGTATTTTTCAGGTGAGGAGCCACCCACGGACTCGGGTTACGAGTCCACCGGCGAGGGTCACCCTCCGTCGGGGACCACGGCTGAGTGGGAGCCGTACACGCCGCGCTAAGCTGAGGAGTGCAGCTAGTGTGTGTTGCCCTAGGGATGGGCAACCGACTTTTGCTAGCTAGACGGGCGTGAGTTGTACAAATTTAACTTCCGCTGTGTGATATAAACACTAGTTTGTAACTGAGTAGTGTACTACTTTGTAAATTTCAGTTGGGTTTCTATGTAATACAATGTATCCTTATGATGTGTGCTGTCGGGTGTCACAATGTGGGGCACCACCCTCTGCGATCCTGGATGAGCGGATTCCGGTCCGCCACAGGCTGGTATCAGAGCCGCATTGGGGATAGCACATTAATTAAGGACTGTATTACGGGAAACTTAGGTTTACGGTGAGGATTCGATAGTTTGCCCAAGTAAGGACTATATTAGCATAGTTACTTAAAGTGGCAAGACTAACATATGTGTTATAATTCTGAATTTTAATTATGTAACGACGCACCTACGCTATGGTAAGAATGGTAAGAAACGCCACCGAAAGCGGTTCAATTTCGGTTAGCTCCCCTGACGAGGAACGTGGTTTAGGGATAGGTCTCACAGTTTGGTGTGAGATGTCAATATGAAACTCTTGGACTGATCATGTTCCTGAGTTCATATGAAACGCTGATCCCTAGCGTGCATTAGGCAAGTAAGTGGAGACCCCATCACGTGGTCAGTAACGCGAGAGTGTGTTCGTCTGGAAATAGCCCAGGAGGACATACGCAGCGCTTGCCATTGGCGTGCCCGGCAGGGCAGTAGGTGGTATCTGTTGGGGTGATAAAATTCCCAACCGTGACGACCCGTTCGCGTTCAACTCGGGTTCCCTGTCGTGTGGTGTTAAAACACGATCACGTACCTTGAGACGTGGCTTAACTCAAGGACGGCCGTATGGCAATGATACGGGTGTTTGTGTTTATTTTCAAATATGGACCTGCCTGAAATGAACATAACCTTTGAGTGCATAATTATTGGGTGTTCTTCTGCAGGTACTGACCACGTATGTATCCCGTATAGTAAACGTGTGTGAGAGGCCGTTTAGTGCCACAATTGAGACGTATATGCCGGTATAATCCGGTTAGGGTTTTCCTTTTGGGAGGAACGTAGTACCGACATATCATAGGCATGTGCATGAAAGATAACGATAACAAGGAATTAAAATCACTAAGTTTCAACATTTAGGACCCTGGTTGGGTAGAAAAATTTAATAGTTGATCAGTGTAGTCCAAGGGATTGAAAACAGAGTGCTCTGTTTTGGGCAGCAAGTTTGCTGAACTTTGACAAGGCATAACTAACATATTATTTAGCCAATGGAGGTGTGGGAAATAGTTCTGGAAAGGTGTTTAAGTGCTCTACAACTTTGTTGTAGACTCACAGAGCTGAATCACACCTTAAGCTGGCCGAAATTCCAGAGGATTGTGAACTGTCCAGAACCAGCACAGAGTCAAAAACACCCTCTGGACTGTTCTGTTTTTCAAGCATAACTTTTAAGGGCCTCAGTTTTTGACACACATTTGCAGTGTTCATCACCACACCACACACCTCATTTGAGGAAGGATCATGAACACAAATGAAGAGCAAGTAACAATTATCAACATGCTCATTAGAGAACAAACTCACACATTGCCAAAGTGGTATTTCACACATGTGATATAAGGGGGCTGGACATATGAAAACTCCTACACTTTGCTAAAGATGTCCATGCCAAGTTTAACCAAAATTCAAAACCTTTTTGAGGTCATTTTGGGTATAATTAGGAAAAGGGCAGTTTGAAACCATATTCAAATTCAAACTGTTTTTATCCCATGAATTTAAAAGTGGGAGGCATATTCTTACTCAGCACATTTTTGTGAGCCCACAAAACAATTTTCACTCCATTTGGAGTTGATCTTGACATGAGCTAAGTGGGACAAATTCAAACTTCATTTGAATTCAAAACTGCACTTGTGCTGAAATTCACTCAAACCAAACCCAATTTGAACTTTGATCAATTCAAATGGTTCATGGGTGGATAATTTGAATTACCAGGGGTACTATGGGGATCACTGTTTACAACAGTGATTAGGAGTAAATTTCAGAGGTTAAAACTGGAAGTGGGTCCCACATGTCAGCCACTGCTCAGATCAAACTGACTGAGACTTTTCTCACTCGGGTCGCCGAGCCGCCGCTGCGATCGCCACCGAGGGCAGCCACCTCGCCAGCAGCTGCTTGCCCACGCGCGGGCGCGAGGCGGTGCAGAGCCTTCTTAAGGCGCCTGCCCCCCTCCTCGGCCGAGGCATCGCCGTTCTTCCCCGCAAGAACTCAGCGCCGGCCGAAGTTTTCCGCAGCTCAGAATCGATCGGAGAACACCGATCACAGCTCCCTCCGTCCACTCCAGAGCCCCAGCAAGGTACTAGAGACCTCCTCCGTCCTCCCCGCGGCTAGAATTCAGTTGAAACCGATTGATATCGGCTGTGCCGAAAGATCAAATTCGGGACTTAGAACCGCCGCACCTCGGGCTCCCGTGGACAGCCCAACCACGTTATCACGCCCGAGCCAAGGCACCCTTGGACGTGCTGGTGACCGGTGCTGCTCATCCCCGAGCCACAGCTCGAGTGGTTGCTCACCGGCGGCGAATTTCCACTTTTCCCCTTTCTGTGTGCAGAATGACCTTAGGGTACGATTCTGTTTAATTCGTGCTCTAGAAAGGATTAGAGGGCCTCAAGCCGCTCTCACACAAGCTAGACACGGTAACGCACGAGTTGCATTCACAACTCTGGGCCGGAGAACCTCTGTACCCGGCGTAATTCGAGGTCTACCAATGGCGGAATGAACGGCGGCATCGGGCGCACGGTGAGGACCTATTTCGGGCCTTCCCCGAGGTGCCTCGAGCTCATGTCGACCTTCTCTGAGGTCCACTGGTGCTCCCTGACCGGTTTCCCAAGTAGTGGAGGTGCTAGGGAAGTCAGCCGACATGGCCGAAGTCGTTCTGAGGTGGCGGCTCGTCGCCGACCATGCTCCGGCCATTGTCATGAACAGCTGACCCTAGAATCCTGTTCCCCGAGTAAAAGTAGGCAGGGGCGGCCAGAATCGAGAAGTTTGGAGCTGTACAGAAGCCGGCGGCGAGCTCTCCGGCGAGGTCCCTCGGCGGCGGAGCGCGGGCGTCGCGAGGTTGAAGAAGGGGGTGGACCCCAGCTGTCAGCGGGAGATATTTTGAATCGGGATCCGGCTGCGGCCGGGATCAGGTGTGCTGGCGCGCAAAATCCTTGTGGGCCGCGGTGTGCTGTCGCCTTGGCGTGCGACGCGTGTCCCCTGGGCCCACGCGCGAGTTTAAACTTTTCCCCGATTTTCAGAATTCTTCCAAACTTCAAATCCTTATAACTTTAGCTAGAAAGCTCCAAATTGAGTGAACCAAATTTTGCTAGATTCAGCTCTCCGAGTACTTTCCAGCAAATCAAGTTTCACTTCATGAAATCCCTTAATTCTCCATAATTAAATCCTCAAAATTTAAACTGTTTGGAATTTTAACTGGAGAATCCTGTGGAGGAAAATCCTGAAATTTTGCTGGGATGTTCACCATAATATCCCTGTACTACCATAAAAATTTCAGACCCATTGGAGCTTATTTGATCCACCTAATGGTGTGATTAGTGAAACTGTTCCAGAGAAAATAGAAAATGTTCAGAAACATTTTCAGAATTATCTCTGAAATTGTTTAGCTCATATCTTTAGCTAGGAACCTTCAAATTAAGTGATACCAACTCCATTAGAACCCTCTGAAAATCTAGTTTTCAGAAAGTCATAGTTTGTTTCATAAAAATTCCTAGAACACCCTAAGAGTTCCAATTAAGGTCAAGGACATAATTAATTGTGGAGGGCTCAAATGAGCTTTGCTGCAACTAATACTTGACCAAGTCCCTGTTTAGGTTGTAACCAAGCCACAGTAAAAGTTTCACAGTTATAGAGTCTGTCTAGTGGGACTTATAAGCTTCACAAGTTCAAAACTTAATACAAATACATTTAAATTGATACATATGTTTCTTATATCATGTAGTCGCTAAGATCGAGGAGGAACCCGAAGTCCTAGACTTCGTTACTCCGGAGGAACAGCTAGCCTACGACCAAGAGCAGCAAGGCAAGCTCCAGTTTGCATTAACCTTTTTATAAAATTTTTATTGTTTTGAGCACATACTTGTTTACTGTATTCTTTGCATTAGAGTCTTGTTTGGAAGCCCCACTGCATAACCAAGAGAGCCATGGGTTGGGTTTATGATTGCAAACCCCATTAGCTACTGCATTGCTATGATAGAGTAGGATTCGGTACAAGTCGAGTAGTTGGAACTACTCGCGAGCATAGGCTAGAGGCACTCGACTCGGGTAGTGATAGCAAATGAAACACATGGCAAGAAAATGAGACCAAGCGGAGGGTAAGGGCAGCAGGACTTTGGGGCCTGTGTGCTGTAGCTCCGCTTGTGTCGATTGAGGACCGAGCCGTGTGTGGGCCTGTTGAACAAGCTAGAACAGTACCAAAGACCTACCGGCTATATGGGAACCGGGAAACTGATGTAACTCGGGTAGCTGGGTGTTGAGGCATAGCTGGTCGTTCAGAGGGTAGGTTGAGAGCTCGAGGTGTAAATCGGCTGGCGGCACTGAGATGCGCGTGTAGAGACCTCTTGCTCGGGACGATTGGACCAGTTCAACATTTTGCTAACGGGTGAAAGGTAGTCGCGTACGGCGTCCGTGATGGTTGTTGTAGGCAACATCGAGTACGGGCGTACGTGACGGGTTGTTCGGGTAACCCTGCAGGTGTAAATCGATTATAATCGCCGTCCCTCGCGGTCAGTGAGTACCACTTGTTCACTGTACCGTGACGTAGAAAGAACAGGCTAGTCACATGTTAAAATGTTGCTGATTGAAAGATGGACATTGATTGTTAATGATATGCTGTAGTCTAGAGCTAAGTAAAGTTCTTTTCAACTTTGGGCAAAGTACATGAAAGAAATGCGTTTCTTGTTTGATTGCGGCTCTCTCATGTGCCTTAGCGTAAGGTTCTCCACAACCTGCTGCTAAAACTTGAAAGTAAGTTTCTACTAATTAGGCGAGTCCTTGCAAATGATTTTTACCTCATGTAACCCATTACCCTCATGTAGAAGTTCCATGTTTAGGTGAGACAGGTCAGACTTGCTGAGCCTTCGTGCTCACTGCTTGTGTTTGAAGCTTTTGCAGGGTTCTATGAGGAAGGGACTCCCGAAGAGGAGACGGAACCCCAGGAGGGGAACACCGTCGAGTGGGAGTCGTGCACGCCGCAGAGTTAGTGTGCGTGTGTGCTAGCAAGGACACGTTCGAGGGCTGAACTTGACTTGATGCATAGTCTACGCCCGCGAGTGTAGACTAAAGTTATTTTGATGTAAACAAGTTCATAAACCTGTTTATGTAATAAAATTTCCGCTTCCGCTTTGTACCTTTGACGTGTGTTATACGGTGCTGTGCAACGCAGCACCCCTCGGTGTGATCCTGGCTCGACAGGACCTTGGGGTCGTGTCAGCGTTGGTATCAGAGCTCGCTTGAGGTTTAACACAGTACAAAGGTCTTCTTTTCAAAAATCCAGTGAGGAACGAGTTAGTAGCCCGTATAAGGATGTTATTAGTATATAGAAAGTGGCATGTTAACCTATTTGTTATGTCGGAAAATCGTGCATCTCGGGACGTTCATGTCTTGGTGGGTGCACGTAAGCGCTGTCCACCAGTGCGCACAAGCTGAAGGGTGGAGCCCCACGGGTGGCAGGTAACCCGACTCGCTTTAGTATCCTCTACGACTCTTCATGTCGTTTGGGGTATTCGAGCAACGTTTGTCCCTGGCGTGCGTGGTGCAACTTGGGAGACCCCGTCACGTGGTCTGAAACGTGAACACGTAACTCAAGGCGTGTTTGGCTTGAGAACATCCGGGCGAGTGATGACGGCCGGGTGTACGAACTGTATGGATTCCGGGCTCGGTGTGCAGCCGAATCTGATGATTGTTTGAGTTTCTGCAGGTAGCCTGACCACGAAACGGTAGACGTGTAGCATCCGTGTGCGAGTGACGTTTAGTGCCACTGAAATAACGAAGCCGGCTAAGTCCGGTATAGGTTTTTCTTTGTGAGGACGTAGTACCGACATAATCTGGTGACGCATCGATGTCACACCCAACTAAATGAACAAATTCATTTAAAACTTGAAAGTTTGGATCCAAAGTAGTAAAACTTGATGTAACTCCTTCCCTTGAACAGGATATTCAAAGTTTACAAGTTTTCAACTTATAGGTTGTTAAGGACAGAGCACTCTGTTTTCAGCTGAGTCAAGGCTGAAGTTAATCAGAGGTTAGAGGTTGAGTTCTTTCGAGGTTAGGGTCGTATGATACATTTCTGCAAAGCTTTGGAAGGGCTTTACAACTTTTCTGTTGAGGTCCAGAGGTGTTTCATCCCTTAACCATTCGAAAAATGCAGTAGAGTTGAAACTGTCCAGAAAATAGGGCAAAGCAAAGACTCTCTGTAAATAAAGCATAACATCCTGCATAAAAATCCAAAAATAGAAAATAAGGTAGTTCTGGAAAGCTTATGAGATGGGTTACAACTTTGTAACAGAAAGTTTTGTTGGATTAGGAACAGAATTAACTGGAATTCTTGGACCAATCAGTACCTATAGCATGGAGGTGCTGTCCAATTGTTTCCAGAAGTTCTGCTAACTTTCACAGCTCATAACTTTTGAACCAGGACAGATTTTAGGCCAAGCAAATACTTTCTGGAAAGCTATTGGAGTTAGCTTTAACTTTGATGTTAAGTTCCAGAATTTGTTTTGCATTTAGCATGGCCTAAATCAGGTTGAAATGGAAACTGGTCAGGGCTCTCATGAGAACAGCAGATCAGCAGTCAAATTTGTTTAAAATTTGAACTATGTTTCCAAGTTTTGTGGGTTCAATGACATGTTTTATGTTATAACTCAGAGGTTTACTGTTTAAATAAATATTTTACAATTCTCAAATATATTTTTACAGATGGCAGCAGATAAACAGTTGGAGAACGGGTGGGTGGTTTCCCACTATTCTGACCGTAGCGGCTACCCGGAAGCATTGTGGCAAATGCTCCAATATTTCGGGTACAACCAGATGCCGCAATACTTCGCCAAGGAAGAAGGCAAAGAGGGGAACAAGACGTGGACGATCCATGTCGAGGTTCCTGCAGGACCTACGCCACCCGGTTGGGTGCCATTCACCGTCACGGTGAGAGGAAGACGATCGGAAGGAATATGGCAAGTGGCAGCCCGTGACACTATGTCACGTTTCTGCTAACTACACGTGCAGGCTATGGAGGGAACTCTATATGCACTCGTTCCGGTGGAGGGACGTGCTCAGCATGTGTGGGAAGAGAGGTACCTGGAGGCAACGGACCCTAGTTGCCCAAGGTACAACCCCGCGGAGGCAAATCTCAGCCTCCAGATGAGGGCGGGAAACGCCGTGATGGACAGCCAAGATGTTCATACGGAGCATCTCGCCACAAAGCTCAAGGAGAGCACAAGCCGTGGAGATCATTTTGAGAGTGCTCACAGCGCACTCCGCAATGTGCTCCTTCCGACGATCAAGCGACTGAATGAACAACACAATCAGTTGCGTCGTCTGAAGAAGGCAAAGAAGAAGAGCCGTGTTGACATCGCGGCGTTGCAAGAGCTGGTGCAGACCCTAACCCAGCAGAATGAGGACCTTACTCAAGAGCGGTACGACGCTATTGAGGAAGGACAGGGCTGGGAAGGGGACTACAACCAAGCTATGGACGAGGTGCATGCTTTGCAGGACCTCGTGCCCCCGGTGTTAGGTGTACCGGTGGTCTTGGGTCTTCCAGCAATGGGAGAACCCGGAATGGGAGAAGAGGTGGTAGATCCAGAGCCACCAGCAGAGGTACCGGAGGAGGACGACCCACAGGAGGTTGAGTTCTACTCCGAGTAGGGGGTTACGGTTGCCAAGTAGGGCAGCCAGGGTAGCGTAACCCAACTTTTGTAATCGGTAACATGTCGTGTAGACAGTAGCGTATGTATAGGTAGTGACGACATGAGCACGACTTCTCGGAGATCCGAGAATAATGTATCTTGTATAAAGTTTATACTTTATCAATATATGTGAATGTTGTGCAAATTAATAATGTGTCACTTCAATACCTACTGTTGCTTATGGAATTTTAAGTAAGACATGTGCTAATCGCTGCTGTTTTGAATTTCAGAATGACGCGTACTCGTGCCAACCCTGACGTTGGGGGTACCAGTCAAGGGGGAGAGACCTCCCAACTACATCCTGAGGACTCCTCGGGACAACAACAGCAACAGCAGCAACAGCAACAGCAAACACCGCCACCGCCACTGCCAACGGTTACATTGGCCGACATCGTCGCGGCAATGGCGGGTTCACATCAGCAGCACACGGAGCTGCTGCAAACTTTAATTGCGAATACGTCTCGCCCAGAGAGACGTCAAGACCGTGAGGAGCGTCAACAGAGCTCCTACTCCGACATCCTGGCAACTCATCCCCCGATATTCTTAAGGGCGGATGAACCACTTGACGTGGATAACTGGCTCAGCGCCATAGATATGAAGTTCGGGCTGCTCCAGATCAGCGAGCAGCGCAAGACTCAGTTCGCGGTCCAGCAGCTCCAAGGATCCGCGAGCCCGTGGTGGGCCAACTTCTGTGCTTTACAGCCCACCGACCGAGTGATGACCTGGACAGAGTTCTGGACGGCCTTCAGGGCCTATCATATACCGCCAGGTTTAATGAAGAGGAAGATGCAGGAGTTCTTACACCTGCAACAAGGGAGCCGGAACACGCTGGAATACTCCAGGGCGTTTAACGATCTCGCGCTATATGCGTCGTATCATGCTGATACCGACGAGAAGCGGCGGGACCATTTCTACCAGGGGCTTAACCCGCTCCTGAAGGACAAGTTGGCAATGTTCAATCACGGCAGCCTCAATGATATCATTGATGCTGCGATTGTTCAGGAGGACTCCGGCAAGGAGTTGGCGGCGGCAGAGCGAAAGCGAAGTGCGCCGCAGAGCAGCGGAGAAGGAGGCGGTCCTTCTCAGAAGTTTCGGATGGTGAATCGCCCACCATCAGGTTCACGCTGGCAGCCACCACAGCGGTCGATGCCGTTCCGCAGTCGGCCGTACTCTTCACCGGCATTCAGGCCGGCACTGCCAGTACCACCGCAACAACAACAACAGCAGCGGACGATGCCGCATGCGTTTGCACCTCAGCAACGCATGCCGGGCTTTCGTCCACCGAGCACTCCACCAGCAGCGGCCACATGTTACAAGTGTGGTCGTCCAGGACACTTCGCGAGCAGTTGCCCGGAGAGGCAAGGCGTCGGAGTGGTACCACAGTTTCCGGGGAGGAATCAACCCCGGAACCCTACTAATGCGCGGCGGGCAAACCCTAGGCCCGGCACCGTCCACCAGCTTGCCATTGAGGACGTGCCGGAGGGCGAGCCAATCCTTGCGGGTATGTTCCAACTCCACCAGCATCCTGCTATAGTACTATTTGATTCAGGCGCCACGCATAGCTTCATTAGCCAAGCTTTCATTGATAAGTATAGCTTGCAAATACTACCCACCGTAGTCCTTATGTCATCTGTTCACCGGGTGGGAAAATCTCAGCAAGCATGATGGTCCCAAAAGCGCCATTGTGCTTAGAGGGTAGAGTCTACCCTACGTCTCTCATAATCTTAGAGGGACAAAAGGTCGATGTCATCTTAGGGATGTCGTGGTTAACCCGCCACGGCGCTGTTTTAGACACCGTCCTCCGAGTCGTGCACTTGAGTTCAGAAGTGCACGAGTCTCACTCATTATTTCCGGACAGTCCAGAAATAAATCTTCCAAGTGTCTATCAAGCCACAACCATCAGATTGGAAGATATTCCGGTGGTCCGAGAGTTCCCTGATGTATTCCCGGACGATTTGCCGGGGATGCCGCCTGATAGAGAGGTAGAGTTCAAGATTGAACTTGCACCAGGAACCATGCCAATATCCCGAAGGCCGTACAAGATGGCACCCAAGGAGTTGGCTGAACTGAAGACTCAGCTCATGGACCTTCTGGAGAAGGGTTTTATTAGGCCGAGCTTCTCGCCATGGGGCTGTTCGGCATTATTTGTCAAGAAGAAGGATGAGACGTTGCGGCTTTGCGTGGACTATCGTCCATTAAATGCCGTAACTATCAAGAACAAGTACCCGTTGCCACGGATCGACATGTTGTTTGATCAATTGGTCGAAGCAAAGATCTTTTCCAAGATGGATTTAAGATCCGGGTACCATCAGATTAAGACAAGGGCTGAGAACATTCCGAAGATGGCTTTCTCGACGAGGTACGGACTTTATGAGTACCTGGTCATGTCCTTCGGCCTCACCAATGCTCCAGCTCACTTCATGTACTTGATGAACTCGGTATTCATGCCGGAGCTGGACAAGTTTGTCGTGGTCTTCATCGACGACATCCTGGTATATTCCAAGTCGGATGAAGATCACAAGAAACATCTGCATATAGTCTTACAACAGCTGCGGGATCACAAGTTATACGCAAAATTCAGCAAATGCGAGTTTTGGATATCGCAAGTCCCTTTCTCGGGCATATCATCTCAGCGGAGGGTATCACTGTGGACCCGAGCAAGATTACTCAAGTGCTGAATTGGAAATCCCCGAGAACTGTTCACGAGGTATGGAGTTTCCTCGGACTCGCGGGTATTATCGGAGGTTCATTCCGAACTTCTCAAAGATTGCCAAGCCAATGGCAGAGCTGCTGAAGAAGGCTACCAAATATGTTTGGAGTCCAGCATGTGAAGCAGCATTCAAGGCTTTAGTCAAGCACCTGACATCGGCACCGGTTTTGGCGCAGCCAGACACAACAAAACCGTTCGATGTGTACTGCGATGCATCCGGCATTGGGCTCGGATGTGTGCTGATGCAAGACCGAAGGGTGGTCGCGTATGGGTCACAGCAGCTTAGAAACCATGAGCAAAATTATCCAACTCACGATCTGGAGCTCGCTGCCATGGTACTTGCACTAAAAATGTGGAGGCACTACCTACTCGGTAACCTCGTACATTTATATACCGACCACAAAAGCCTCAAGTACATATTCACTCAGAAGGAGTTGAACATGAGGCAGCGAAGATGGTTAGAATTGATAAAGGATTACGAAATAGAGATCCATTATCATCCGGGCAAGGCAAACGTAGTGGCAGATGAGCTGAGCCGCAAGTCACACGTCAATAATCTGACCATCACACCGTTGGAAGAGAGCGAACCACCACTACATGTGATTCCACACGGAGCTCTCTACAACCTAGCTTTAATCCCCACCATCCGTGAAGAGATAGCGGCAGCCCAGAAGAATGGCAAGGGCATGTCACATTTGCGGAGACGTGTAGACAGTGGGGAGTTGAAATGTTTCCGGAAGGACGGAGACGGCGTCCTATGGTTCAAGGACCGGATTGTCGTACCCCGAAACCTGGAATTATGGAAGAAAATCTTTGATGAGGCTCACTTGTCAAAGTTTTCTATTCATCCCGGCAGCAACAAGATGTATCAAGAACTCCGAAGGAAGTTTTGGTGGACACGGATGAAGCGCGAAGTTGCAAAATACGTGTCAGAGTGTGATACATGTCGAAGGGTGAAGGCAGATCATATGCGGAAACCGGGACTGCTGCAACCACTGGGCATTCCTGCCTGGAAGTGGGAGGATGTGAGCATGGACTTCATCGTCGGATTACCCACCACCTTGTGGAAACATGATTCCGTGTGGGTGATCGTCGATCGGCTCACCAAAGTTGCCCATTTCATCCTAGTCAACACAAATTACAACGCCAAGATGTACGCTGAACTGTACATCTCACGGATCCTATGCTTATACGGCGTACCCCGTACCATCATATCAGACCGGGGCACTTTATTTGTGTCCCGTTTTTGGGAGAAGCTGCACGCTGCCTTGGGGACGAAGCTGATCCGTAGTTCAGCCTACCACCCGCAGACGGATGGGCAAACGGAGCGGGTAAATCAAATCTTAGAAGACATGCTACGAGCTTGCGCTATCGACCACGGCAAGAATTGGGATGATCACTTGCCGTTAGCTGCGTTCTCGTACAACAATGGGTACCAAGCCAGCATCAATATGGCGCCCTACGAGGCGCTATACGGGCGGAAATGCCGCACACCGTTGAACTGGTGTGAGTCTGGCAAAAGGGTTACCTTCGGGGTTGACCTCATCAACAACACAGAAGAAAAGGTTCGACTGGTTCAAGCGAACCTAAAAGCTGCTCAATCCCGTCAGAAACAATATGTGGACCGGAGAAGGCGCCCATTACACTTCGAAGTTGGAGATCACGTATACCTATGGGTGTATCCAATGAAGGGCGTAAACAGATTTGGGGTGAGGGGAAAGTTGGCACCACGATTCATCGGTCCATTCCAGATTACCGAAAGATGTGGGTCAGTGGCATACCGGCTGACATTACCAGAAGCACTTTCCGGTGTGCACAACGTCTTTCACATTTCCCAGCTGAGGAAGTATCTCAAGCTATCAACTACCGTTCAGCTGGAAGACATTGAAGAACTGCAACCGGATCTCACCTATCGGGAGGAACCGGTGCAAATTATTGATGAAAAGGCCCGAACCACACGCAACCGTACGTTGTGGTTCTACAAGGTTCTTTGGAGTAATCACTCCATGGATGAAGCGTCATGGCAGAGCGAAGAATTCCTTCGCACTAACTACCCCGAATTTTTCACGTCGCATATCCGGTAATTTTCCACCGTCCTCTCTCTCATTTTCACCTTATAATCTCGGGACGAGATTCTTTTAAGGGGGGAGAAATGTAAGGGCCTCAGTTTTTGACACACATTTGCAGTGTTCATCACCACACCACACACCTCATTTGAGGAAGGATCATGAACACAAATGAAGAGAAAGTAACAATTATCAACATGCTCATTAGAGAACAAACTCACACATTGCCAAAGTGGTATTTCACACATGTGATATAAGGGGGCTGGAGATATGAAAACTCCTACACTTTGCTAAAGATGTCCATGCCAAGTTTCACCCAGATTCAAAACCTTTTTGAGGCCATTTTGGGTATAATTAGGAAGAGGGCAGTTCGAAACCATATTCAAATTCAAACTGTTTTTATCCCATGAATTTAAAAGTGGGAGGCATATTCTTACTCAGCACATTTTTGTGAGCCCACACACCAATTTTCACTCCATTTGGAGTTGATCTTGACATGAGCTAAGTGGGACAAGTTCAAACTTCATTCAAAACTGCACTTGTGCTGAAATTCACTCAAACCAAACCCAATTTGAACTTTGATCAATTCAAATGGTTCATGGGTGGATAATTTGAATTACCAGGGGTACTATGGTGATCACTGTTTACAACAGTGATTAGGAGTAAATTTCAGAGGTTAAAACTGGAAGTGGGTCCCACATGTCAGCCACTGCTCAGATCAAACCGACTGAGACTGTTTAATTCGTGCTCTAGAAAGGATTAGAGGGCCACAAGCCGCTCTCACACAAGCTAGACACGGTAACGCACGAGTTGCCGTCACAACTCTGGGCCGGAGAACCTCTGTACCTGGCGTAATTCGAGGTCTACCAATGACGGAATGAACGGGCGGCATCGGGCGCACGGTGAGGACCTATTTCGGGCCTTCCCCGAGCTGCCTCGAGCTCATGTCGACCTTCTCTGAGGTCCACCGGTGCTCCCCGACCGGTTTCCCAAGTAGTTGAGGTGCTAGGGAAGTCAGCCGACATGGCCGAAGTCGTTCTGAGGTTGCGGCTCGTCGCCGACCATGCTCCGGCCATTGTCATGAACAGCTGACCCTAGAATCCTGTTCCCCGAGTAAAAGTAGGGAGGGGCGGCCAGAATCGAGAAGTTTGGAGCTGTACAGAAGCCGGTGGCGAGCTCTCCGGCGAGGTCCCTCGGCGGCGGAGCGCGGGCGTCGCGAGGTTGAAGAAGGGGGTGGAGCCCAGCTGTCAGCGGGAGATATTTTGAATCGGGATCCGGCTGCGGCCGGGATCAGGTGTGATGGCGCGCAAAATCATTGTGAGCCGCGGTGTGCTGTCGCCTCGGCGTGCGACGCGTGTCCCCTGGGCCCACGCGCGAGTTTAAACTTTTCCCCGATTTTCAGAATTCTTTCAAACTTCAAATCCTTATAACTTTAGCTAGAAAGCTCCAAATTGAGTGAACCAAATTTTGCTAGATTCAGCTCTCCGAGTACATTCCAGCAAATCAAGTTTCACTTCATGAAATCCCTTAATTCTCCATAATTAAATCCTCAAAATTTAAACTGTTTGGAATTTTAACTGAAGAATCCTGTGGAGGAAAATCCTGAAATTTTTCTGGGATGTTCACCAAAATATCCCTGAACTACCATAAAAAGTTCAGACCCATTGGAGCTCATTTGGTCCACCTAATGGTGTGATTAGTGAAACTGTTCCAGAGAAAATAGAAAATGTTCAGAAACATTTTCAGAATTTTCTCTGAAATTGTTTAGCTTATATATTTAGCTAGGAACCTTCAAATTAAGTGATACCAACTCCATTAGAACCCTCTGAAAATCTAGTTTACAGAAAGTCATAGTTTGTTTCATAAAAATTCCTAGAACACCCTAAGAGTTCCAATTAAGGTCAAGGACATAATTAATTGTGGAGGGCTCAAATGAGCTTTGCTGCAGCTAATACTTGACCAAGTCTCTGTTTAGGTTGTAACCAAGCCACAGTAAAAGTTTCACAGTTATAGAGTCTGTCTAGTGGGACTTATAAGCTTCACAAGTTCAAAACTTAATACAAATACATTTAAATTGATACATATGTTTCTTATAACATGTAGTCGCTAAGGTCGAGGAGGAACCCGAAGTCCTAGACTTCGTTACTCCGGAGGAACAGCTAGCCTACGACCAAGAGCAGCAAGGCAAGCTCCGGTTTGCATTAACCTTTTTATAAAATTTTTATTGTTTTGAGCACATACTTGTTTACTGTATTCTTTGCATTAGAGTCTTGTTTGGAAGCCCCACTGCATAACCAAGAGAACCATGGGTTGGGTTTAGGATTGCAAACCCTGTTAGCTACTGCATTGCTATGATAGAGTAGGATTTGGTACAAGTCGAGTAGTTGGAACTACTCGCGAGCATAGGCTAGAGGCACTCGACTCGGGTAGTGATAGCAAATGAAACACATGGCAAGAAAATGAGACCAAGCGGAGGGTAAGGGCAGCAGGACTTTGGGGCCTGTGTGCTGTAGCTCCGCTTGTGTCGATTGAGGACCGAGCCGTGTGCGGGCCTGTTGAACAAGCTAGAACAGTACCGAAGACCTACCGGCTATATGGGAACCGGGAAACTGATGTAACTCGGGTAGCTGGGTGTTGAGGCATAGCTGGTCGTTCAGAGGGTAGGTTGAGAGCTCGAGGTGTAAATCGGCTGGTGGCACTGAGATGCGCGTGCAGAGACCTCTTGCTCGGGACGATTGGACCGGTTCAACATTTGGCTAACGGGTGAAAGGTAGTCGCGTACGGCGTCCGTGATGGTTGTTGTAGGCAACATCGAGTACGGGCGTACGTGACGGGTTGTTCGGGTAACCCTGCAGGTGTAAATCGATTATAATCGCCGTCCCTCGCGGTCAGTGAGTACCACTTGTTCACTGTACCGTGACGTAGAGAGAACAGGCTAGTCACATGTTAAAATGTTGCTGATTGAAAGATGGACATTGATTGTTAATGATATGCTGTAGTCTAGAGCTAACTAAAGTTCTTTTCAACTTTGGGCAAAGTACATGAGAGAAATGCGTTTCTTGTTTGATTGCGGCTCTCTCATGTGCCTTAGCGTAAGGTTCTCCACAACCTGCTGCTAAAACTTGAAAGTAAGGTTCTACTAATTAGGCGAGTCCTTGCAAATGATTTTTATCTCATGTAACCCATTACCCTCATGTAGAAGTTCCATGTTTAGGTGAGACGGGTCAGACTTGCTGAGCCTTCATGCTCACTGCTTGTGTTTGAAGCTTTTGCAGGGTTCTATGAGGAAGGGACTCCCGAAGAGGAGACGGAACCCCAGGAGGGGAACACCATCGAGTGGGAGTCGTGCACGCCGCAGAGTTAGTGTGCGAGTGTGCTAGCAACGACACGTTCGAGGGCTGAACGTGACTTGATGCATAGTCTACGCCCGCGAGTGTAGACTAAACTTATTTTGATGTAAACATGTTCATAAACCTGTTTATGTAATAAAATTTCCGCTTCCGCTTTGTACCTTTGACGTGTGTTATACGGTGCTGTGCAACGCAGCACCCCTCAGCGTGATCCTGGCTCGACAGGACCTTGGGGTCGTGTCATAACTTACAGTAGAAAAATCTAAAATTTCCATATCATACATCTTTAGAAAGGGTAGGAGATGTGTTACATCTTTGTAATTCAAAGTTCTGAAATTTCAGCACGGAATTCAGTGGAAAAACAGAGTTGGAAACAGCAACTTCCCAAAGGAGGTGCTGTTGAAATTCTTCCGGAAATTCTGTTGATTTCGAATTACCATAAATTTTAAATCAAAGCTTACCTGAGGGCAAATAAATACTCGTTGGAAAGATACTGATGTTAACATTAACTTTTGTGTTCAGCTTGAGTCATAAAATGCCCAGAACCAGATCAAAATCTGGAATATGTAGAAACTGGTCATTCTGGCAGAGGGATGACAGTTGAACTCATTTGAGAGATTGTTGTACCCTAGGGGGTTTAAGTACTTCCAATGCGGTAGAACATACTCATGAGTAGTTATCTTCAACTAGTGAAAGATTTGAGTGTATGTCCTGCTCAAGATTCTTTTGCTAGAGACCATGTTTGTGTCGTATTGAAGATAAAAGGGTAGTATAATTGATGACAAAGCGGTTTTAACGTCTCGTAGGGACCAAACCTGGTTGAGATGAACATCCAAAGAGGAAGTCCATCAAATTGGATTTAACTAGCGTGTATTTGGTCTGGTAATGGTGTAGATTGTGCAAAGTTATTACATTATCGGTATACGAGATGTATCGCATGCCTTATTGTCAATATGTTAAGCCTATTTTATTGGACTGCATGAAATATGTTGTGGGACTGATGTTTATTGTTGTATGGTTGCAGATGGTTCACACTCGGACAACGCATGAGATTGGTGGCTCTAGCCAGCAGGGGGGTGATGACTCCCAGCCACCTTCCTACGACAGCACCCCGCAGCAACACCCACCACCGCCGCCTCCGCTTACCCTAGCGGATGTGATAGTGGAACTGGTGGGGAATCATGAGGAGCAGACCGACCGGCTCCGCACGATCGTGCAGAATACGTCCCAGGGGGAGGCGTCAAGATAGGGGGCCTCATGAGCCCTGTGATGTGACATACTCAGATTTCATGAGTACGCACCCTCCGGTGTTCACAGAAGCAGCGGAACCACTGGAGGCCGACAACTGGCTGCGGACAATCGAGTCCAAGTTTGGGCTGCTCCAATGTACGGAGCGGCAGAAGACTCTGTTCATGGTACAGCAGCTTCAGGTGCCGCTGGTGCGTGGTGGGCGAATTATGTCGCCTCACGTCCGGCTGGCTATGCCGTGGAGTGGGAAGAATTCCGGGAGGCGTTCCGCGCCTACCATATCCCTCCCGTGATAATGAAGCGGAAGTTCCAAGAGTTCTTGGAGCTGAAGCAGGGCGGGAGGAGTGCCCATGACTACTCCCGTGCCTTCAACCATCTGGCGCAGTATGCGTCGGATTACGTCTCCACCGAGGAGAAGAAGCGGGAGCACTTCTATCGGGGGTTACACCCCAAGATGAAGACGCATCTCGTCCAATGGAATCGTGGCACCTTCAACGATCTCGTTAATGCCGCGATCATGCGAGAAGATGCTCAGCGAGAATTGGCGGCTGAGCAGCGGAAGCGCAGCACTCCACCCAGCAGTGGGGGTGGAGCTTCCCAGAAGTACCGCATGGTGTATCGGACACCATCCGGACAGCAGTGGCATCCACCGGCACGACCTCAACAGTTCGGGGGTCGTTCTTTCCAGTCAGCCCCGTTCCGACCGCCGATGCCACCACCGCGACCGCAACAGCAGCAGCAGATGACACCTCGGGCGTTTCCACCACCACAACGCGCCCCGGGTTTCCGTCCGCCGATCAGCGGAGGACCTCCCCGCTACACTTGTTTTACGTGTGGCCAGGCGGGCCATTTCTCGAAGGACTGTCCCCAGGGGCAGCAGAGCAGCAGGCAAGACAAGTTACAGGGCGGTGCTCGAGGCCGACCTCCGGTCAAGAAGGTTAGTCAGCGGACTGGGGGCGTTCGCAACCTCAAAAATGAGAATGCCCCAGAGGTTGACAACGTGCTGGCGGGTATGTTCACTCTCAACGATCAAGCAATCATCATATTATTTGATTCGGGTGCAACCCACAACTTCATAAGTGCATCATATGTGGTTAAGCATCAACTGGAAGCCTTTCCCACCGAGTGCTCTTATATGATCTGCTCACCGGGAGGAAAGATTTCAGCAACTATGATCCCCGAAAGCACCACTGCGCTTAGGTGGGAAGATATATCCCACCACTATGATTATTCTTGAGGGGCAGAAGATTGATGCAATCTTATGGATGTCATGGTTAAGCTACCATGGCGCTGTCCTGGAAACATTATCACGGACGGTTCACCTCAACTCCCAACTACACCGTCCGCAGTCCATCAAATTAAACAATCCTGTCCAGGAAGTTTCAGCAATTAATAATGCTGAAGCTCTCAAGTTAGAGGACATTCCCGTAGTCCGGGAGTACCCCGATGTGTTCCGGATGATCTTCCGGGCATGCCACCTGAGCGGGATGTCGAGTTCAAGATTGAGCTTGCACACAGGACTGCTCCTATCTCACGGAGACCATACAAAATGACTCCGAATGAACTGGCTGAATTGAAAGAGCAGCTCAATGATCTATTGAGCAAAGGTTTCATTAGGCCGAGTTCCTCGCCTTGGGGATGCTCGGCGCTGTTCGTAAAGAAGAAGGATGAAACCTTGAGGCTGTGTGTGGACTACCGGCCGCACAACGCCGTCACCATCAAGAACAAATACCCACTGCCCCGCATTGACATCCTGTTTGATCAGCTTGTGGGTGCAAGTGTATTCTCCAAGATGGACCTTCGCTCTGGATATCATCAAATAAAAATCCGGGCAGAGGATATCCCGAAGACGGCCTTCTCGATGACATATGGCTTATATGAATATCTCGTCATGTCTTTTGGTCTCACTAATGCTCCAGCCCATTTCATGTATCTCATGAACTCGGTGTTCATGCCGGAGCTGGACAAGTTCATTGTGGTGTTCATTGATGATATCTAGGTTTACTCCAAGATAGAAGCAGAACACGCCGAACACTTGAAGATCGTTCTTCAACGATTGCGAGACCACCAGCTTTACGCCAAGTTCAGCAAATGTGAGTTTTGGATCAGCCAAGTGCCATTTTTGGGACATATCATCTCAGCGGAAGGGATTGCTGTTGACCCAAGCAAAATCGAGCAAGTGCTGAAATGGAAAGCTCCCACTACAGTCCATGAAGTCAGAAGCTTCCTCAGTTTAGCGGGATACTATCGGAGATTCATTCCAAGCTTCTCCAAGCTTGCTAAGCTGATGACAGAATTGCTGAAGAAGGGAACAAAATATGTTTGGAACACGGCGTGTGAAGGAGCGTTCCAAGCATTAGTGAAGCATCTCACAACATCCCCGGTATTAGCTCAACTGGATACAACCAAGCCCTTCGACGTGTATTGTGATGCGTCCGGTATTGGGCTCGGCTGCGTGTTGATGCAGGAAGGACGTATGGCTGCATATGGCTCACGCCAACTTTGGAACCATGAGCAGAATTACCCGACTCATGATCTTGAGCTTGCTGCTGTGGTGTTGGCGCTCAAAATGTGGAGGCACTATCTCCTGGGAAATTTGGTGCATCTCTACACCGACCACAAGAGCCTGAAGTATATTTTCACCCAAACGGAGCTGAATATGAGGCAAAGGAGGTGGTTAGAACTAATCAAAGACTATGAGATTCAGATTCATTACCACCCCAACAAGGCGAATGTGGTTGCCGACGCGCTGAGTCAGAAATCACATGTCCATAACCTCATCATTACACCGATGAAGGAGGAAGAGCCGAGCTTGTATTTGGTTCCTTATGGATCACTCTGCAACCTTGCTCTCATCCCTACTATTAGGGAGGACTTCATTGCAGCTAAGAATGTTGATAAGGGCATGGCACATCTCCGCAGACGGATAGACAACAGGGAAATCAAATGTTTCCGGAAGGATGAGGAGGGGACGCTGTGGTTCGATGACCGCATAGTCGTACCCCGGAATATGGGCTGAAAAAGAAGATTCTTGATGAAGCTCACTTGTCTAAATACTCCATTCATCCGGGCAGCAACAAAATGTACCAAGATTGGAAAAAGAAATTTTGGTTGACAGGGATGAAGCGGGAAGTGGCCAAGTACGTATCCGAGTGTGATACGTGTAGACGAGTGAAAGCGGATCATATGAGGAAATCAAGGCTGCTTCAACCCATGAAAATCCCGGCATGGAAATGGGAAGATGTGAGCATGGATTTCATTGTAGGATTACCCCTGACTTCCAACAAGCATGATTCCATTTGGGTGATCGTTGACCGATTAACCAAGTCGGCTCACTTCATTCCTGTGCATACACGTTACAATACCGGCAAGTATGCGGAGTTGTACATAGCGAGAATTCTATGTTTATATGGGGTACCCAAGACCATAGTCTCGGATCGAGGTGCATTATTTGTGTCTCTCTTTTGGGAGCAGCTGCACGCTGCTTTGGGTACTAAGCTGATTAGAAGCTCCGCCTATCACCCTCAGACAGATGGGCAGACAGAGAGGGTGAACCAAGTACTAGAAGACATGTTGAGAGCGTGTGCCATCCACCACGGTAAAAACTGGGATGATCATCTACCGTTGGCGGAATTCTCGTACAACAATGGCTATCAAGCGAGTATCAAGATGGTACCCTATGAGGCTCTCTACGGTCGCAAATGCCACACACCGTTAAACTGGTGAAAGTCCGGTGAAAGGGTCACATTCGGGGTTGATGTGGTGAATGACGCCGAAGAGCGCATTCGGATGATTCAAGCCAACTTGAAGGCCGCTCAATACCGGCAGAAAAGCTACGCTGATAAGAGGCGTAGGCTGCTGCACTTTGACGTGAGGGAACACGTGTATCTCCGATGAAAGGCGTGCACCGGTTCGGCGTGAAGGGGAAACTCGCTCCCCGATTCATTGGACCCTATGCCATCATCGAGAAGTGCGCACCAGTGGCATACAGACTGGAACTACCAGCATCTCTCGCCGGTGTTCACGACGTTTTCCATGTATTACAACTGCAAAAATGTCTGAAGTATACAGCTGCTGTGCCCACCGAAGACATTGACGAGTTGCAACCGGATTTAACGTATGATGAATATCTAGTGGCAATTATTGATGAGAAGGCTCGGACCATATGTATCTGAACGCTGTGGTTCTACAAGATACTCTGGAGTAACCACACCGCCGAAGAAGCAACGTGGGAGAGCGATGAGTTTCTCCGCTCAAACTACCCGGAGTTCATGACGTCTCAGCACGGGTGAGTTCCTATAACATCATCGTCTCTTCTTTTATAATCTCGGGACGAGATTCTTTTAAGGGGGGAGGGATGTAAAAGCCCAAGAAAAGGTACTTGCAAAAGTGATCATGTCATCACCTCACAACACCACAGCTCATCTTGTGGATGTCTTATGAACATTTGTGAAGAGAAAGTAACCACCATCAAAAGGGTAATTAGAGGGGGAAGCCCTAACTTCCAAAAAGTGGGATTTCTACACATGAACATGAAAGGTAGAGCCCACCCCTTGAACTTGAATAGTCTTGGGAAGGCTCAGGCCAAATTTCATGCAAATCCAATACTTTTTGAGGCACTTTTGGAGACAATTCAAAAAGGGGCCAATTTGAATGCAAATTCAAATTGCATCAACATTCATCACTTGAATTCAAAAGTTGGCATCATATTCAAACTCAGCACATTTTTCTGAGTTAGTCCACCAATTTTCATCCCCATTTGTAAGGGCCTCAGTTTTTGACACATATTTGAAGTGTTCATCACCATACACACACACCTCATTTGAGGAAAGTTGATGAACACAAATGAAGAGCAAGTAACCACCATCAACATGCTCACTAGAGAACAAACTCACATATTGCAAAAGTGGCATTTCCCACATGTGATATAGAGGGGCTGGGCATATGAAAACTCCTACACATTGCTAGGGATGTCCATGCCAAGTTTCACCCAAATTCAAAACCTTTTTGAGGTCGTTTTGGGTATAGCTAGAGAGAGGGCAGTGGGAGGCATATTCTCATTCAGCACATTTTTGTGAGCTCACACACCCATTTTCACTCCATTTGGAGTTGATCTTGACATGAGCTAAGTGGGGCAGATTCAAACTTTATTTGAATTTCAAACTGAACATGTGCTGAAATTCATTCAAACCAAACCCAATTTGAATCCTAATCAATTCAAATGGCTCATGGGTGAATAATTTGAATCACCATGGGTATTTTGGGGCTCACTGTTTACAACAGTGATTAGGAGTAAATTTCAGAGGTTAAAACCCCGGGTGGGACCCACATGTCAGTCACTGGTTCAAAGCAAACCGACTGAAAACCCAGCTCGGGTTCTTGCGCCGGACTGAGCAGCCGCCACGGCGAAGAAGCGATCGGGACACCACCTGCTTGCCGCCCCGACGTGCTGAACCGCCTCGCAGCCCCCTTATCTACGGCGTCGCCCTGATCGGAGTGAGCACCGCACACTCTGCTGCTTCGTCGCATCAGAAACGCGCCATCGCTGCCGATCACTCGGAGCTGATCAGGGAAGCTTGATCACCGCCTCTCCTTCCCCTCCAGAGCTACGGCAAGGTACTAGGAACCTTCCTCCGTCTTCCCTGTTGCTAGAATTCAGCTGAAACCGGTCGATCTCGGCTATACCGAGAGTTCAATCCGGTGACCTAACGCCGCCGCACTTTGGGCTCCCGTGGACAGCCCAACCGGGGAGTTGTCACGCCCGAGCCAAGGCACCCTTGGACGCGCTGGTGACTGGTGCTGCTCACCCCCGAGCCACAGCCCGAGTGTTTGCTCACCGGCGGCGAATTTCCAGTTTTCCCCTTTCTGGGTGCAGAACGACCTTCGGGTGCAGTTCCATTGAATTCGTATTCTAGAAAGGATTAGAGGGCCTCAATTCGCTCTCACACAAACTAGACACGGTAGCGCACAAGTTGCCTTCACAACTTTTGGTCTAAGAACCTCTGTAACCGGCGTATTCCGAAGTTTACCGATGGCGGAGTATGCGGGAGGCATCGGGCGCACGGTGAGGACCTACTTCAGGCCTCCCCTGAGCTGCTCCAAGCTCGGGTCGACCTTCCCTGAGGTCCACTGATGCTCCCCGACCGGTTGCTCGAGTAGTTGAGGCGCTAGGGAAGTCGGCCAACACGGCCGAAGTCTTTCCTAAACCGCCGCTCGTCGCCGACCATGCACCGGCCATTGTCATGACGAGCTGACCCCAGAATCCTGTTTCCCGAGTGAAAGTAGGCAGGGGCGGCCAAGATCGTGAAGTTTGAAGCTCCACAGAAGCTGCTGGCGAGCTCTCCGGCGAGGTCCCCCGGCGGCAGAGCGCGGGCGGCGGGAGGTTGACGAAGGGGGTGGACCCCAGCTGTCAGCTGGAGATATTTTAAATCAGGATCGGGCTGCGGCCGGGATCGGGTGTGCTGGCGTGCAAAGACTCTGTGGGCCTCAGTGTGCTGTCGCCTCCGCGCCTAACACGTGATCCCGCGGGCCCCGGCAGATTTAAACTTTTTCCCCGATTTTCAGAATTCCTTCAAACTTCAAATCCTTATAACTTTGGCTAGAAAGCTCCAAATCGAGTGAAACAAATTTTGTTGGATTCAGCTCTCTGAGTAATTTCGAGCAAATAAAGTTTCACTTCATGAAAATCCTTATTTCTCCAGAATTAATTCCTCAAATTTTAAACTGTGTGGAATTTTAACTGGAGAATCCTTTGAAGGAAAATCCTGAAATTTTGCTCGGATGTTCACCAAAATATCCCTGAACTACCATAAAAATTTCAGATCATTTTGAGCTCATTTGATCCACCTAATGGTGTGATTAGTGAAACTGTTCCAGAGAAAATAGAAAATATTCAGAAACATTTTCAGAAATTTCTCTGAAATTGGTTAACTCATATCTTTAGCTAGGAACCTTCAAATTAAGTGAGACCAACTCCATTAGAAACCTCTGAAAATCTAGTTTTCAGAAAGTCATAGTTGTTTCATGAAAATCCTTAGAACACCCTAAGAGCCTTCAATTAAGGTCAAGGACATGATTAATTGTGGAGGGCTCAAATGAGCTTTGCTGCAACTAAAACTTGACCAAGTCTCTGTTTAGGTTGTAACCAAGCCACAGTAAAAGTTTCATAGTCATTGAGTCTGTCTAGTGGGACTTATAAGTTCACAAGTTCAAACTCAATACAAATGCATTTAAATTGATACATGTACCTCTTCTATCATGTAGTCGCTAAGGTCGAGGAGGAACCCGAAGTCCTAAATTTCGTTGCTCCGGAGGAACAGCTAGCCTACGACCAAGAGCAGCAAGGCAAGCTCCAGTTTGCATTAACCTTTTTACAAATTTTATTGTTTTGAGCACTTACTTGAGTATTATAATTCCTTGCATTAGAGTCATGTATGAAAACCCAATTGCATAGCCAAGAAACACCATGGGTTGGGGTTTAGGAATTACAAACCCCGTTAGCTACTGCAATGCTAAGGTAGTGTAGGATTCGGTACAAGTCGAGTAGTTGGAACTACTCGCGAGCATAGGCTAGAGGCACTCGACTCGGGTAGAGATTGCACATGATACACATGGCAAGAAAAATGAGACCGAGCGGAGGGTAAGGGCAGCAGGACTTTGGGGCCTGTGTGCTATAGCTCCGCTTGTGTCGATTGAGGACCGAGCCATGTGTGGGCCTGTTGAACAAGCTAGAACAGTACCGAAGACCTACCGGCTATATGGGAACCGGGAAACTGATGTAACTCGGGTAGCTGGGTATTGAGGCATTGCCCGTCGTTCAGAGGGTAGGTTGAGAGCTTGAGGTGTAAATCGTCTGGCGGCACTGAGATGCGCGTGCAGAGACCTCTTGCTCGGGACGATGGGACCGGTTCAATATTTGGCTGACGGGCGAAAGGTGGTTGCGTACGACGTCCGTGATGGTTGTTGTAGGCAACATCGAGTACGGGCGTATGTGACGGGTTGTTCGGGTAACCCTGCAGGTGTAAATCGATTATAATCGCCGTCCCTCGCGGTCAGTGAGTACCACTTGTTCAATGTAACGTGACGTAGAAAGAACAGGCTAGTCACATGTTAAAATGTTGCTGATTGAATGATGGACTTGATTGCTAATGATTTGCTGTAGTTTAGAGCTAACTAAAGTTCCTTTTAACTTTGGGCAAAGTACATGAGAGAAATGCATTTCTTGTTTGATTGCGGCTCTCTCATGTGCCTTAGCGTAAGGTTCTCCACAATCTGCTGCTAAAACTTGAAAGTAAGGTTCTACTAATTAGACGAGTCCTTGCAAATGTTTTTTACCTCATGTAACCCATCACCCCTCATGTATAAGTTCCATGTTTAGGTTAGACGGGTCAGACTTGCTGAGCCTTCGGGCTCACTGCTTTTGTTTGAAGCTTTTGCAGGGTTCTTTGAGGAAGGGACTCCTGAAGAGGACACGGAACCCAAGGAGGGGAACCTCGTCGAGTGGGAGTCGTGCACGCCGCAGAGTTAGTGTGCGTGTGTGCTAGCAAGGACACGTTCAAGGGCTGAACGTGAACTTGATGCGTAGTCTACGCCCGTGAGTGTAGACTGGACCTATTTTGATGTACAAATGTTCATAAACCCACTTTATGTAATATAAACTTTGCTTCCGCTTTGTACCTTTGACGTGTGTTATCCGGTGCTGTGCAACTGTAGGATCGAAGAGCACGTGAAAAGCTACCAGAGGGGGGTGAATGGTATATTAAAACTTTTTGCAGCGGAAACAACAAAAACCCCTCAGCAAAAATCAATCAGTTAAAGAAACCGTGTGTGCAAGTGTTTTCAAACGTGTTCAACCGCGACAAATCAAGTAGAGAGGTAGAGAATCAAGTCACAGATCTAATGCAATAAGAATCACTTGAAAACATGAAGTAAAACTTGAGATACGATCAAAACATTAAACGAAGATCAATCTGTTCTACCCGATATAAAACAGATCTGCAACGCTGCAAAGAAACTCGTGTATATCAAAAACTACAGATCCTAAGATCGTGAAAATTTCACAGATGATAGATAATTGAGTTGTGAAGACAACCCAAAAAGAATCACGTCAATCGGATCTGTAAAACTCGAGTTATGAACGAAACACCGAAGCAACGTCGGTCTGTCCAGAAACTCGGCGAGAAAGACTTGACGAAAAACAAGTCGGACGAACAAGGCACAAAAGCTCCTCGAAACTATGAACTTTATTCAATAGAAACACAAGAGGAACAGCCCAAAGTTCTCTACCCACGAGAGCTCTGACCTCACTTGCTTTTATAGCCAGCCCTCAGGCTAATCAATCCAATCTAGGACTCCTACTCCTAATTGGACTCGTATCCTAACTTAACGTAACTGCTCAGGACTCTCCTATTCGCAGATAGAAGCAATCGTGAGACTTCCAAACACCTTAGGAACGTACTAAACATTCCTAAAACAACTCAACTTCGTGCCTAGCACGAAATCCTATCATAACCAACTCAAATCTTCCATATTTGAGCCATATCCGACTCAGCCTCAGCCTGAGTACGCAATCCAGCCGGTTGGACCTTTCCGACCAATTCTTTACGTCCACTTCTCTTCATCACGCCTTGGAACAATGTTGCCACGTCCATGCACTCCTTGCACACGTGCAAACACCTTCCAACGACGTACACGCAACCTTCATATGCACTGCCCTTGATCCAAACATGCTGCGCGACCTCCCGATCAACTCAACCACAGCTCCTCCCAAACTTGGTTGTTGGAACCTCATCTCCTCCCTGAGACTAGTCCAAGGATCCCGTCACCAGCCATGTCTTGAATTCAAGCAACACCTGCACATGAATAAACAACCAATTCTTCCGAGCACAAGTCCTCGACTTGACTCACGTTAGTTCGAAAACCACAACACCTTACATGAGCACGTCACATAAGCATGTTACAAACCATATCAAATGATAACAGCCATAACCACCAAAACACACCAAAAACTTAGCAAATTAATACTAAGTAAACCTTCCCATAAAGCAAGTTTGAAACATTGCGAGTTAAAAGCAAAAACAAGACGCTGCAGTTCTACGAGTTGAACTTCACGGGAGCTCCCTAAAAACAAGCTCCGGACCTCACAAAAGCTCTCCGGACCTTGCAGGAGCTCTCCGGACCTTGCGTCGGACCTTGCCAACACTTGGCGGACCTAACAAAGAACTTGTCGGACCTTGCCACAGAAGAATGTTTTCGCAATATTCAAAACTTTGAATGTTAATGCTAACTTTTATCCTAATTGCCAATGTATTCAGCACATATAGGTCTCACAATCTCCCCCTTGATGAATGCATTGGCAACACCAATTAAAATCCGAACATTGGATTATGAAAAGTTTTGAAAAGCTTTGAAAACTCATTTCTCCCCCTTTATTAATTTATCCCCATTTTTTAAAATCAGAGAAGGAAGAAAGTGTATAACATATGCGAAGTGTAAAAAAATCTCTCCTTATACGTATTTCTCCCCCTTTGACAATGTATTCAGCAAGGTTCAAAAGAGAAATTTTTAAATGTTATGAGCATATTATAACATATACATACAAAACAAAGCTCATCCAAGTCATACTATCAGGTTACTTACACTATCATATCAATGAGATACATAAAGTAGTGTAAGCCATGCTAGAGATCAAATGTATTTTTCAGTTTAAGCAAGTCATGATCTCCCTTACTCAACTATTTCAAAACCTGAAAACATGACACTTGTTGCTTCATTTTTATTATTCATAATCATTTAAGGCACAAAGTTGATCATATGATATTTGCAAGAGATTATATGCCACATCAGCCTTATTCTAACCAACCAAGCCAAGCCTATGTCATTTGATAATCAGAAGCTTAAGGACATGGTTTTAGTCATACACAATTCCTTCCAAGTTCATATCTTAGTGCAATGATAAGCAATCTCAAAAGAAGAAGTGCGATGCATGTATATTCTCTTGATCTTTTCTCAATTTTTTATTTGAAAACTCAACATGTGAGCTGATCACTTGATTAATTTTTTATGATTAAAAGCACTTGTGAGCACGCAACAAGTTCAAAACAGCAAGAAAGTTTGATCATGACCAGATTTAGTGTAAGTAATTATTCCAATTACTAGTCATGGCAAAAACTACAAAATGTATAACATGAGTAATGTAGTAAGAACTTTCAGCCTGTAAAAGGAATCACAAAGTCATATATGTATGAAATACTATGCTCATATTATTTTAGTTTCAGATTCACACATAGACTTTCAAAATTTCAAAAACTCCCCCTCAATTTAAGCCATGAGGATGCATAACCCCTATTTCACTACGAATGAAACAAAAACAAGTGAAATCCAAAGGTTTTGTAAAAATATCAGCCAATTGTTGTTCGGTATCGACATGGTGAAGCACAATGTTTCCTTTTTCAACATTATCACGAAGAAAGTGATACCTAATGTCAATGTGCTTAGTTCTAGAGTGTTTCACGGGGTTTTTAGCAATACAAATTGCACTAGTGTTATCACAAAACAGTGGAACACTATCGAAATAAACCCCATAGTCCTTAAGTGTTTGAACAATCCAAAGAATTTGTGAGCAAGCGCTAGCCGCAGCTACATATTGAGATTCGGCCGTGGATTGTGCAACTGAACTTTGTTTTCTAGAGGACCAAGCAACAAGTGAATTACCAAGAAAATGACAAGCACCCGAAGTACTTTTCCTATCAATCCTACAACCCCCAAAATCAGCATCCGAAAAAGCTTTCAAAGAAACGGTTGAGGAAGAAGGAAGAAAAATGCCAAATTCTTGAGTTCCATGTAGGTACCTGAGAATCCTTTTGATGGCTTGGCGATGTGAAGCACGTGGAGAAGCTTGAAAACGTGCACAAAGACATACGCTGAATTGTATGTCCGGTCTTGACGCCGTGAGATACAAAAGTGATACAATCATACTTCTGTATTCTTTTTTATCGACCGGGTCACCATCTTCGTCAAGTTCAAGTGTTGTTGCTGTTCCCATTGGTGTCCGAAGAGGCTTGCATTTGTCCATGTTGAAGCGCTTAAGAAGGTCCTTTGTATACTTAGTTTGATGCACAAAAGTTTCTTCTTTTGTTTGCTTGATTTGCAGCCCCAAAAAGTATGTGAGTTCTCCCATCATACTCATCTCAAATTCTGAACTCATCATAGCTGAAAACTTGGACACAAGATCATGAGAAGCACAACCAAAGATAATATCATCCACATACACTTGAACGAATAATGAGTCATTGCCATGGTTAAGCACAAAAAGAGTTTTATCAACCTTTCCCATGGTAAACCCCTTTTCAAGTAAGAATGTTTTTAACCTATCATACCATGCTCTAGGGGCTTGTTTTAGACGGTACAAGGATTTGGACAGTTTGTAAACATGATTAGGAAAATTTGGATTTTCAAAACCCAGTGGCTGCTTAACATAAACCTCCTCCTCTATGTAGCCATTAAGAAAAGCACTTTTAACATCCATTTGATATAACTTGAAACCTTTAGATGCAGCAAATGCTAATAAAATTCTTATAGCTTCTAATCTAGCAACAGGAGCAAATGTTTCATCAAAATCTAGACCTTCAATTTGAGTGAAACCTTGAGCAACCAACCTAGCTTTATTCCTAACCACAACCCCATCCTCACTTTGCTTATTTTTAAATACCCATTTAGTTCCAATTAATGTGTGACCTTGAGGTGGAGGTACAAGTTTCCAAACATTACTTGTTTCAAAATTTTCTAACTCTTCTTGCATGGCATTAATCCAAGATTCATTAGTGAGTGCGTGTGATATATCCTTGGGTTCAAAAGAAGCAACAAAAGCAGAATGAGCATGAGAGTTTGGATCGCAAAACCTGGACCGAGTGACTCGTTCATGCAAGCTTCCAATGATTTGTTGTGGAGGATGACTTTTGAGTACTCGGAGGGGAGTAGACACTTCACAAGCACCTTCTTCTTCATGTTCGGACCTTTGATTAGGAGAGCTTGTTGATTGAGGAAGGTCCGAACCAGCAGTAGTGACTGTTGGTGCTGGTTGTGGTGCAAAATCAGCAGCTTGATCGTTATTTACTTCCGAGTTTTTGGGCAGCAGCACCACTTCTTCATCTTCTTCAATAAAAATACTCTCCCCCTGTGGATATGGATCCGGACCTGCAATATCGGAGCTAGTACTTGGGCTAGCTTCATCAAAAGAAACCTCACAAGTCTCCACAATTTTGTTAGTGTCAAGTAAAAGCACACGGTAGCCTCTAGTATGAGATGGATAACCAAGAAACATGCCATCAACAGATCTAGCTTCAAATTTATCAAGATTACCATGTTTCTTAACAAAGCATTTGCAACAAAAAACCCTAAAGTGTGTAACACTAGGCCTATGTCCAAACCGTAGCTCATATGGGGTTTTTCCAAGCTTAGCACGCAAGAAAACACGATTTGAGACATAACAAGCGGTTGCAATTGCATCAGCCCAAAATTTCCTAGGAGTTTGTTATTCATCAAGCATAGTCCTAGCCATCTCAACTAAGGTCCTGTTCTTTCTTTCTACGACACCATTTTGTTGTGGTACATAGGGTGAAGAGTATTGATGATCTATTCCATTTTCAGCACAAAAGTGATCAAAGGATTGGTTTTTAAATTCAGTTCCGTGATCACTTCTAATTGCTTTTAATGATCCTGGGTGATCAATAGATAATCTAAGAAATAAAGTTCTAAAATGACTAAAAGCTTCATTCTTAGATGCCGTAAAATAAACCCAAGAATATCTGGAATAATCATCAACAATCACAAGCACATACCATTTACCTCCGAAGGATTGAACACGTGCCGGACCTACTGTGTCGAGATGTAAAAGTTGTCCCGGTTCAGCTGTCATGGTCATTGTGAGAGGAGCATGTGAACCTGCAACAAACTTAGGATGTCTACAAGAAGAGCACACAATATCATTGTCCTTTTTAAGCTTCGGCAGCCCACGTATGCGATCGAGAGCACTAACACGAGTGAGATGATCAAAGCCTATGTGACCAAGTCTACGATGCCAAAAATATAGATCCTTTGTATCATTAGTAACTAGACACCGATGCTTAGAAGTTGACAAATCAAAATCAGCTTTAAAAACTCTTCCAAACCTAGACATGTTAAACAAAAGCTGACCTTTTCAATCTACAACCTTGCAGCAATTTTTAGCAAAGCTAACCTCTAGATTTTCATCTAGCAATTGTGAAACCGAAATCAAGTTGTATTTCAAATTTTTAACAAGTGCCACATCTTTCAAAGTGTAGAGATTGTTTACTCTAACCGAACCTTTAGCAATTATGGGAGTAGAAGAGTTATCGGTGAAAGTAACATTTTCTACACGTGACACAAAATTGAGAGAGGAGAACCATTCTTTGTTACCAGTCATGTGGCGTGAGCAACCTGAATCCACAATCCAAATGTTCTCCTTCCTCAAATGTGAAACCTACACAGCAGCACAATACGTCGATGACTCAATACTGGGGTTAGTTAAAAGACTTTTAGGAATCCAGTACTGAGTCACACGACGTCCAGCAGGAACAACACGCGAAATCTGAGAAGGTACAGCAGGTTTATGAGCCAAACATCGAAAATTTTTGTTCCCAACTACTGACTTAGAAGATGTGTTATATGTAGCACAAAAAACAGTAGGTCCGGGAGCAAGTTTTTGACTCATTACAGCAGGTTGCAAGCTCCGAACATTCGGTCTAACAGATTTTGCTTGGTTGTTATGTGATCTAGCAAGTATTCTTTGTTTCTTATCGTGTTTAGCTAGTCTATAACAAAAATCCATGACATGACCATCTCTACCACAGTAGGTACAATGAAAAATAACCTTATTATAATGTCTAGATGAGCAAGCAACACGTTTATTAGAACCCGAATGGGACAGTACTCCTGCAGATTTGAAAATCACCTCTTTTTGTCTAGGAGCTGTTTGAATCAAACCGCTTCCTAATGACTTTACAACTTTAGGTGGGTGTCCCTTAGCATGAGCATGAGAATTAAAACATAAACCAGTTTTATCATTACAAGACTTGGAAGAATTCATCAGCAAGTTTAGGTTCTTATTTGCATTAGAAAACCGATCTAGTGTCCTATGCATGTCATCAAGTTTATTGGACAGATCAAAGCAGTTTTCACATGAAGTTTTTCCTTTTAGTTTGAATTTCGAACAATATTTAACTTCATGCACACGTAAAGCATTGTTCAAAATAGAAATCTCATTCATAGCATCATTTAGTTTCTTATTCAGATCATCACATGAAGAACAATGCAAATCAATTGTAGAACAACAAGCATCATTCAAATTTTTATCATTAAGTGCAGCAAGCTCTTTGTTCTTTTCAATTTCAAGTTCAAGTTTATCAAGTGTAGACGCGTGTGCACTTCATAAAGAGGATAATTGTTCATAAATCAAATCACATGAGGAACAAGAATCATCACTAGGAATCGAAGTTTTTAAACGATTAATTTCAGATTCTAGTGATTCAATTTTAACAGCATTGTTCCTAAGTTTTTTATCCTTTTTCTTTAATATAATAGTGGCACGAGAAATAGCATCACACATTTCTTCGCAAGTGGGACATACCTCTTCATCGTCGCTGTTGTGTTCTGCCCCCTCGGAGCTTGAACTTGACTTGCTCGCCATGCAGCACATATTTGCCATAGCTTCTTCATCTTCATCACTACCGGTGTCCACATCACTTGAGCTGAAATCTTGAAGTGCAGAGATCATACTATGCACTATGTTGCGCATTGATAAATCTTTCTTCTTCTTATTCTTTGCAAACGATTTCTTCGGCCTTGTTTGCTTTTCTTCACGTGAAGTCGGACCTGAAAGGTTAGGGCACTCCGTACGAAAATGTCCTGTCTTATCACATTCAAAACATCGTTGAGGTCCGGAGCTTCCTCTCCTTCTAGTTCTCACATTTTGCAATGCTTTTGAGAACCGAGTAGAGATGAGTGCAAGCTCCTCCTCTGGAAACTCTTCAATCTGTTCAAGGGTTAGAGAGGACAGCAAAGAGAGTGCACCACTAGATGATGATTGACTAGAACTAGACATGTCACGTTGCGAAACAAATGCAATAGACTTGTTGGGGTTTTTACGTGAGATGATGTCAATTTCATGAGTTTTCAATTTAGAATAAAGCAAGTCTAAAGTAAGAGAACTCATGACCGTAAATTCACGAATAGATGTAACTTTCATCTCCCAAATTGACATATCTAATGCTCCTAACAATTGTCTAGCATTTTCAGCATCTGAAAAGTTAACATTGACACTACGCAAGTTGCTGAGAATTTTATTAAAGAGCAAAAAGGTCGTCAATTGACTCACCGGGTTGCATCTCAAAACGCATGTATTCTTTCTTGAACATATATTGCCTTACCTCCTTGATCGTATTGGATCCTTCATGGTAGTCACAAAGAGCTTTCCAAACATCATATGCAGATCGGAGGTGTGCAACACGGTCGAAGTCGCTTTGAGTCAATCCTTGGATGATCAAGTTGCGAGCCTTGTTGTTGTTGTCAACATCTCTCATGTTCGCAGCCGTAACTTGATCGTTGGGTGGTACATCGAAGTTCCGGTAGACCTTTTCCCATATGGCGAAGCCTTGCGCCTGTATGTAGGCCTCCATCCGCGTCTTCCAAACCTGTAAATCGATGCCATTGAACACACAAGGTTTTGCGGAGTACTTCTCCATGATGGTTAGTCAAAACACGTGCAAATCACAAAGATTAGAGCACCTTGGCTCTGATACCAATTGTAGGATCGAAGAGCACGTGAAAAGCTACCAGAGGGGGGGTGAATGGTAGATTAAAACTTTTCGCAGCGGAAACAACAAAAACCCCTCAGCAAAAATCAATCGGTTAAAGAAACCGTGTGTGCAAGTGTTTTCAGACGTGTTCAACCGTGACAAATCAAGTAGAGAGGTAGAGAATCAAGTCACGGATCTAATGCAACAAGAATCACTTGAAAACACGAAGTAAAACTTGAGATACGATCAAAACATTAAACGAAGATCAATCTGTTCTACCTGATATAAAACAGATCTGCAACGCTGCAAAGAAACTCGTGTATCTCAAAACATGCACTCGTAATGCTCCATTCGAGGCGTAATACTCTACAGATCCGAAGCTCGTGAAAATTTCACAGATGATAGATAATTAAGTTGTGAAGACAACCCAAAAAGAATCACATCAATCGGATCTGTAAAACTCGAGTTATGAATGAAACACCGGAGCAACCTCGGTCTGTCCAGAAACTCGGCGAGAAAGACTTGATGAAAAACAAGTCGGACGAACAAGGCACAAAAGCTCCTCAAAACTATGAACTTTATTCAATAGAAACACAAGAGGAATAGCCCAAAGTTCTCTATCCACGAGAGCTCTGACCTCCCTTGCTTTTATAGCCAGCCCTCAGGCTAATCAATCCAATCTAGCACTCCTACTCCTAATTGGACTCGTATCCTAACTTACCGTAACTGCTCAGGACTCTCCTATTCGCAGATAGAAGCAATCGTGAGACTTCCAAACACCTTAGGAACGTCCTAAACATTCCTAAAACAACTCAACTTCGTGCCTAGCACGAAATCCTATCATAACCAACTCAAATCTTCCATATTTGAGCCATATCCGACTCAGCCTCAGCCTGAGTACGCAATCCAGCCGGTTGGACCTTTCTGACCAATTCTTTACGTCCACTTCTCTTCATCACGCCTTGGAACAATGTTGCCACGTCCATGCACTCCTTGCACACGTGCAAACACCTTCCAACGACGTACACGCAACCTTCATATGAACTGCCCTTGATCCAAACATGCTGCGCAACCTCCCGATCAACTCAACCACAGCTCCTCCCGTACTTGGTTGTTGGAACCTCATCTCCTCCCTGAGACTAGTCCAAGGATCCGGTCACCAGCCATGTCTTGAATTCAAGCAACACCTGCACATGAATAAACAACCAATTCTTCCGAGCACAAGTCCTCGACTTGACTCACGTTAGTTCGAAAACCACAACACCTTACATGAGCACGTCACATAAGCATGTTGCAAACCATATCAAATGATAACAGCCATAACCACCAAAACACACCAAAAACTTAGCAAATTAATACTAAGCAAACCTTCCCAAAAGCAAGTTTGAAACATTGCGAGTTAAAAGCAAAAACAATACGCTGCAGTTTTACGAGTTGAACTTCACGGGAGCTCCCTAAAAACAAGCTCCGGACCTCACAGAAGCTCTCCGGACCTTGCAGGAGCTCTCCGGACCTTGCGTCGGACCTTGCCAACACTTGGCGGACCTAAACAAAGAACTTGTCGGACCTTGCCACAGAAGAATGTTTTGGCAATATTCAAAACTTTGAATGTTAATGCTAACTTTTATCCCAATTGCCAATGTATTCAGCACACATAGGTCTAACAGCAAAGCAGCACCCCTCAGCGTGATCCTGGCTCGACAAGACCGTGGGGTCGTGTCAGCGCTGGTATCAGAGCTCGCTTGAGGTTTAACGCACTAAAAAGGTCATTTTTTTTCAAAAATCCAATGAGGAACGAGTTAGTAGCCCATATAAGGATGTTATTAGTGTATAGAAAGTGGCATACTAAACTATTTGTCTATGTCGGAAAATCGTGCATCTCGGGACGTGTATGTCTTGGGGGTGCACGTAAGCGCTGTCCACCAGTGCGCACAAGCTGAAGGGTGGAGCCCCAAGGGTGGCAAGTAACCCGACCCGCTTTGATATCCTCTACGACTCTTCATGTCGTTTGGGGTATTCGAGCAACGTCTGTCCCTGGCGTGCGTGGTGCAATATGGGAGACCCCGTCACGTGGTCTGAAACGTGAACACGTAACTCAAGGCGTTTTTGGCTTGAGAACATCCGGGCAAGTGATGACGGCCGGGTGTACACACTGTATTGATACCGGGCTCGGTGTGCAGCCAAGTCTGACGATTGCTTGAGTTTATGCAGGTAGTCTAACCACGAAACGGTAGAAGAGTAGCATCCTTGTGCGAGTGACATTTAGTGCCACTGAAATAACGAAGCCGGCTAAGTCCGGTATAGGTTTTTCTTTGTGAGGACGTAGTACCGACACGATCTGGTGACGCATCGACGTAACACCCCACTAAATGAACATCTTCATTTAAAACTTGAAGGTTTTTGTCAAAAGAAGTAAAAACCTGATGTAACTCCTTCACTTAATCAGAATATTCAAAGTTAACAAGTTTTTAACTTATAGGTTGTTAAGGACAGAGCACTCTGTTTTCAGCTGAATCAAGACTGAAGTTAATTAGAGGTTAGAGGTTGAGTTCTTTCGAGGTTGGGGTCATATGATACATTTATGGAAATCTTTACAACTTTTCTGTTGAGGTACAGAGGTGTTTCATCCCTTAATCAATCGAAAAATGCAGTGGAGTTGAAACTGTCCAGAAAACAGGACAGAGCAAAGACTCTCTGTAAACTCTCTGTAAATTGAGCATAACTTCCTGAATAAAAATCCAAAAAAATAGAAAATGAGGTAGTTCTGGAAAGCTTTTGAGATGGGTTACAACTTTGTAACATAAAGTTTTGTCAGATTAGGAACAGAATTAACTGGAATTTTTGGATCAAAGCAGTACCTAAAGCAGGGAGGTGCTGTCCAATTTTGTCCAGAAATCCTGTTAACTTTAACATCTCATAACTTTTGAACCAGGACAGATCTTAGGCCAAGAAAATGCTTTCTGGAAAGCTATTGAAGTTAGCTTTAACTTTGATGTTGAGATCCAGAACTAGTTTTGCCTTTAACATGGCCTAAATCAGGTTGAGATGGAAACTGATCAGGGCTGTCAGGTGAACAGCAGATCAGCAGTCAAATTGTTTAAAATTTGAACTATGTTTCCAAGTTTTATGGGTTCAATGACATGTCTTATGTTATAACTCAATGGTTTACTGTTTAAATAAATATTTGACATTTCTCAAATATATTTTTACAGATGACAGCTGATAAACAGTTGGAGAACGGGTGGGTGGTGTCCCACTGTTCTCACCACAGCGGCTATCCGGAAGCATTGAGGCAGATGCTTCAATATTTCGGATATAACCAGATGCTGCAGTACTTCGCCAAGGAAGAAGGCGAAGAGGGGAATAAGACGTGGACAATCCATGTCGAAGTCCCTGCAGGACCTACGCCACCCGGTTGGGTGCTGTTCACCGTTACGGTGAGAGGTAGGCAACCGGAAGGGGTGTGGCAAGTGGCAGCCCGTGACACTATGTCACGTTTCTGCCAACTACACGTGCAGGCTATGGAGGGCACTCCATACGCGCTCGTTCTGGTGGAGGGACGGGCTCAGCATGTGTGGGAATAGAGGTACCTGGAGGCAACGGACCCGAGTTGCCCAAGGTACATCCCCGCGGAGGCAAATCTCAGCCTCCAGATGAGGGCGGGAAACACTGTGATGGACAGCCAAGCTGTTCATACGGAGCATCTCGCCACGAAGCTCAAGGAGAGCATGAGCCGTGGAGACCATTTCGAGAGTGCTCACAGCGCACTCCGTAATGTGCTCCTTCTGACGATCAAGCGACTGAATGAACAGCACAATCAGTTGCATCGTCTGAAGAAGGCAAAGAACAAGAGCCGTGTCGACATCGCGGCGTTACAAGAACTGGTACAGAATCTGACCCAGCAGAACGAGGACCTTTCTCAAGAGCGAGACGACGCTATTGAGGAAGGGCTAGGCTGGGAAGAGGACTACAACCAGGCTATGGATGAGGTGCATGCTTTGCAGGACCTCGTACCTCCGGTATTGGGCATACCGGTGGTCTTGGGTCTTCCAGCAATTGGAGAACCCGAGATGGGAGAAGAGGTGGTAGATCCAGAGACACCAGCAGAGGTACCGGAGGAGGACGACCCACAGGAGGTCGAGTTCTACTCCGAGTAGGGGGTTACAGTTGCCAAGTAGGGCAGCTAGGGTAGTGTAACCCAACTTTTGTAATCGGACATGTCGTGTAGGCAGTAGCGTATGTTTAGGTAGTGTCGACATGGGCACGACTTCTCGGAGATCCGAGAATAATGTATCTTGTATAAAGTTTATGCTTTATCAATATATGTGAATGTTGTGCAAATTATTCATGTGTCACTTCAATACCTACTGTTGCATATGGAATTTTAAGTACGACATGTGCTAATCGCTGCTGTTTTGAATTTCAGAATGACGCGTACTCGTGCCAACCCGGACGTTGGGGGTACTAGCCAAGGGGGAGAGACCTCCCAACAGCCTCCCGAGGACTCCTCGGGACAGCAGCAGCAACAGCAGCAACAGCAACAGCAAACACCGCCACCACCACTGGCAATGGTTACATTGGCTGACATCGTCGCGGCAATGGCGGGTTCGCATCAGCAGCACACGGAGTTGCTTCAAACCCTTATTGCCAATACGTCTTGCCCAGAGAGGCGTCAAGACCGTGAGGAGCGTCAACAGAGCTCCTACTCCAACTTCCTGGCGACTCATCCCCCGGTATTCTCAAGGGCGGATGAACCTCTTGATGCGGACAACTGGCTCCGCGCAATAGAGATGAAGTTCGGGCTGCTCCAGATAAGTGAGCAGCGCAAGACTCAGTTCGCGGTCTAGCAGCTACAAGGATCGGCGAGCACGTGGTGGGCAAACTTTTGTGCTTCACAGCGCACCGACCGAGTTATGACCTGGACGGAGTTCCGGACGGCCTTCATGGCCTATCACATACCACCAGGCTTGATGAAGAGGAAGATGCAGGAGTTCCTACACCTGCAGCAATGGAGCCGGAACGTGCTGGAATACTCCAGGGCGTTCAACGATCTCGCGCTCTACGCGTCGTATCACGCAGATACCGACGAGAAGCAGCGGGACCATTTTTACCAGGGGCTTAATCCGCTCCTGAAGGACAAGTTGGCGATGTTCAATCGCGGCAGCCTCAACGACATCATTGACGCTGCGATTGTTCAAGAGGACTCCGGCAAGGAGTTGGCGGCGGCGGAGCGGAAGCGAAGTGCGCCGCAAAGCAGCGGAGAAGGAGGCGGTCCTTCTTAGAAGTTTTGGATGGTGAATCGCCCACCATCAGGTCCACGCTGGCAGCCACCCCAGAGGTCGATGCCTTTCCGCAGTCGGCCGTCTTCACCGGCATTCAGGCCGGCACTGCCAGTACCACCTCCGCAACAGCAGCAGCAGCGGGCGATGCCGCGTGCGTATGCACCTCAGCAGTGCATGCTGGGCTTTTGTCCCCCGAGCACTACACCAGCAGCAGCCACATGTTACAAGTGTGGTCGTCCAGGACACTTCGTGAGCAGTTGCCCGAAGAGACAAGGCAGCGGAGTGGCACCGCAGTTTCCGGGAAGGAATCAACCCCGGAACCCTACTAATGCGCGGCGGGCAAACCCTACGCCTGGCACCGTCCACCAGCTTGCCATAGAGGACGTGTCGGAGGGTAAGCCAACCCTTGCAGGTATGTTCCAACTCCACCAGCATCCCGCCATAGTATTGTTTGATTCAGGCGCCATGCATAGCTTCATTATCCAAGCTTTCATTGATAAGTATGGCTTGCAAATACTACCCACTGATAGTCCCTATGTGATCTGTTCACCGGGTGGGAAAATTTCAGCAAACATGATGGTCCCAAAAGCGCCATTGTGCTTAGAGGGTAGAGTCTGCCCTACGTCTCTCATAATCTTAGAGGGACAAAAGGTCAATGTCATCTTAGGGATGTCGTGGTTAACCCGCCACGGCGCTGTTTTATACACCGTCCTCCGAGTTGTGCACTTGAACTCGGAAGTGCACGAGTCTCACTCATTATTTCTGGACAGTACAGAAATAAAACTTCCAAGTGTCTACCAAGCCACAACCATCAGATTGGAAGATATTCCAGTGGTCCGATAGTTCCCTGACCTGTTCCCGGATGATTTACCGGGGATGCCGCCCGATAGAGAGGTGGAGTTCAAGATTGAACTTGCACTGGGAACCATGTCAATATCCTGAAGGCCGTACAAGATTGCGCCCAAGGAGTTGGCTGAACTGAAGACTCAGCTCACGGATCTTCTGGAGAAGGGTTTTATTAGGCCGAGCTCCTCGCCATGGGGCTGTTCGGCATTATTCGTAAAGAAGAAGGATGAGACGTTGCGGCTTTGCGTGGACTATCGTCCATTAAATGCCGTAACCATCAAGAACATGTACCCGTTGCCACG
The DNA here is from genome assembly GCA_030760725.1 of Neostapfia colusana. Taxonomy (NCBI): domain Eukaryota; kingdom Viridiplantae; phylum Streptophyta; class Magnoliopsida; order Poales; family Poaceae; genus Neostapfia; species Neostapfia colusana. The sequence continues at coordinate 21,809,369 of JASWHV010000006.1, read as the reverse complement.
GATCAACATGTTGATTGATCAGTTGGTCGAAGCAAAGATCTTTTCCAAGATGGACTTAAGATCTGGGTACCATCACATTAAGATAAGGGCTGAGGACATTCCGAAGACGGCTTTCTCGACGAGGTACGGACTTTATGAGTACCTGGTCATGTCCTTCGGCCTCACCAATGCTCCATCTCACTTCATGTATTTAATGAACTCGGTATTTATGCCGGAGCTGGACAAGTTTGTCGTGGTCTTCATCGACGACATCCTGGTATATTCCAAGTCGGAGGAAGATCACAAGAAGCATATGCGTATAGTCTTGCAACGGCTGCGGGATCACGAGCTATACGCGAAATTCAGGAAATGCGAGTTCTGGATATCGCAAGTGCCTTTCCTCGGGCATATCATCTCAGCAGAGGGTATCGCTGTAGACCCGAGCAAGATCACTCAAGTGCTGAATTGGAAATCCCCGAGAACGGTTCACGAGGTACGGAGTTTCCTCGGACTAGTGGGATATTATCAGAGGTTCATTCCAAACTTCTCAAAGATTGCCAAGCCAATGACAGAGCTGCTGAAGAAGGCTACCAAATATGTTTGGAGTCCAGCATGTGAAGCAGCATTCAAGGATTTAGTCAAGCACCTGACATCAGCACCGGTTTTGGCGCAGCCAGACACAACAAAACCGTTCGATGTGTACTGCGATGCATCCGGCATTGGGCTCGGATGTGTGCTGATGCAAGACCGAAGAGTGGTCACATATGGATCACGGCAGCTTAGAAACCATGAGCAGAATTATCCAACCCACGACTTGGAGCTTGCTGCCGTGGTACTTGCACTGAAAATGTGGAGGCACAACCTACTGGGTAACCTCGAACATTTGTATACCGACCACAAAAGCCTCAAGTACATATTCACTCAGAAGGAGTTGAACATGAGGCAGCGAAGATGGTTAGAATTGATAAAGGATTACGAAATATAGATCCATTATCATCCGGGCGAGAGAAACGTAGTGGCAGATGCGCTGAGCCGCAAGTCACACGTCAACAATCTGACCATCACACCATTGGAAGAGAGCGAACCACCACTGCATGTGATTCCACATGGAGCTCTCTACAACTTAGCTTTGATCCCCACAATCCGTGAAGAGATAGCGGCAGCTCAGAAACATGACAAGGGCATGTCGCATTTGCGGAGACGTGTAGACAGTGGGGAGTTGAAATGTTTCCGGAAGGACGGAGACGGCGTCCTATGGTTGAAGGACCGGATCGTCATACCCCGTAACCCGGAGTTACGGAAGAAATTTTTTGATGAGGCTCACTTATCAAAATTTTCTATTCATCCCGGCAGCAACAAGATGTATCAAGAACTCAGAAGCAAGTTTTGGTGGACACGGATGAAGCGGGAGACTGCAAAATACGTGTCCGAGTGTGATACATGTCGAAGGGTGAAGGCAGACCATATGCGGAAGCCGGAACTGCTGCAACCACTGGGCGTTCCTGCCTGGAAGTGGGAGGATGTGAGCATGGACTTCATCGTCGGTTTACCCACCACCTTTCAGAAGCATGATTCTGTGTGGGTGATCGTCGACCGGCTCACAAAAGTTACCCATTTCATCCCGGTCAACACCAACTACAACGCCAAGAAGTACGCTGAACTGTACATCTCACGGATCCTATGCTTGTACGGCGTACCTCATACCATCATACCGGACCGGGGCACTTTATTTGTGTCCCATTTTTGGGAGCAGCTGCACGCTGCCTTGGGGACGAAGCTGATCCATAGTTCAGCCTACCACCCGCAAACGGATGGGCAAACCGAGCGGGTAAATCAGATCTTAGAAGACATGTTACGAGCTTGCGCTATCAACCACGGCAAGAATTGGGATGATCACTTGCCGTTAGCCGAGTTCTCATACAACAATGGGTACCAAGCCAGCATAAAGATGGCGCCTTACGAGGCGCTATACGGGAGGAAATGTCACACGCCATTGAACTGGTGTGAGTCTGGCGAAAAGGTTACCTTTGGGATTGACCTTGTCCACAACGCGGAAGAAAAGGTTCGACTGATTCAAGCGAACCTAAAAGCCGCCCAATCCCAGCTGAAACAGTATGCGGACCGGAGAAGACGCCCATTACAATTCGAAGTCGGGGATCACGTATATCTATGTGTGTCTCCAATGAAGGGCGTAAACAGATTTGGGGTGAGAGGAAAGTTGGCACCCCGATTCATCGGTCCGTTCCAGATTGCCGAAAGATGTGTGGATCAGTAGCATACCGGCTGAAATTACCAGAAGCACTTTCCAGTGTGCACGACATCTTTCACATTTCCCAGCTGAGGAAGTGTATCAATCTATGAACTACCGTTCAGCTGGAAGACATTGAAGAACTGCAACCAGATCTCACCAATCGGAAGGAACCGGTTCAGATTATTGACGAAAAGGACCGAACCACACGCAACCGTATGTTGTGGTTCTACAAGGTTCTATGGAGTAATCACTCCGTGGACGAAGCAACATGGGAGAGCGAAGGATTTCTTAGCGCTAACTACCCCGACTTTGTCACGTCGCATATCCGGTAATATTCCACCGTCCTCTCTCTCATTTTAACCTTATAATCTCGGGACGAGATTCCTTTAAGGGGGGGGAATATAAGGGCCTCAGTTTTTGACACATATTTGAAGTGTTCATCACCATACACACACACCTCATTTGAGGAAAGTTGATGAACACAAATGAAGAGCAAGTAACCACCATCAACATGCTCATTAGAGAACAAACTCACATATTGCAAAAGTGGCATTTCTCACATGTGATATAGAGGGGCTGGGCATATTAAAGCTCCTACACATTGCTAGGGATGTCCATGCCAAGTTTCACCCTAATCCAAAACCTTTTTGAGGTTGTTTTGGGTATAGCTAGAGAGAGGGAAGTTTGAACTCAAATGCAAATTCAAACTGTTTTTATACCATGAATTCAAAAGTAAGAGGCATATTCTCATTCAGCACATTTTTATGAGCTCACACACCAATTTTCACTCCATTTGGAGTTGATCTTGACATGAGCTAAGTGGGGCAAATTCAAACTTTATTTGAATTTCAAACTGAACATGTGCTGAAATTCATTCAAAACAAACCCAATTTGAATTCTAATCAATTCAAATGGCTCATGGGTGAATAATTTGAATCACCATGGGTATTTTGGGACTCACTGTTTACAACAGTGATTAGGAGTAAATTTCAGAGGTTAAAACCCCAGGTGGGACCCACATGTCAGTCACTGGTTCAAAGCAAACCGACTGAAAACCCAGCTCGGGTTCTTGCGCCCGACTGAGCAGCAGCCACGGCGAAGAAGCGATCGAGACACCACCTGCTTGCCGCCCTGACGTGCTGAACCACCTCGCAGCCCCCTTATCTACGCCGTCGCCCTGATCGGAGTGAGCACCGCACACTCTGCTGCTTCCTCGCATCAGAAACGCGCCATCGCTGCCGATCACTCGGAGCTGATCAGGGAAGCTTGATCACCGCCTCTCCGTCCCCTCCAGAGCTACGACAAGGTACTAGGAACCTTCCTCCGTGTTCCCCGTTGCTAGAATTCAGCTGAAACCCTGTCGATCTCGGCTATAACGAGAGTTCAATCCGGTGACCTAACGCCGCCGCACCTCGGGCTCCAGTGGACAGCCCAACCGGGGAGTTGTCACGCCCGAGCCAAGGCACCTTTGGACGTGCTGGTGACCGGTGCTGCTCACCCCCGAGCCACAGCCCGAGTGTTTGCTCACCGGCGGCGAATTTCCAGTTTTCCCCTTTCTGGGTGCAGAACGACATTCGGGTGCGGTTCCATCGAATTCGTATTCTAGAAAGGATTAGAGGGCCTCAATTCGCTCTCACACAAACTAGACACGGTAGCGCACAAGTTGCCTTCACATCTTTTGGTCTAAGAACCTCTGTAACCGGCGTATTCTGAAGTTTACCGACGGCGGAGTATGCGGGAGGCATCGGGCGCACGGTGAGGACCTACTTCGGGCCTCCCCCGAGCTGCTTCAAGCTCGGTTTGACCTTTCCTGAGGTCCACTGATGCTCCCCGACCGGTTGCTCGAGTAGTTGAGGCGCTAGGGAAGTCGGCCGACACGGCCGAAGTCCTTCCGAAGCCGCCGCTCGTCGCCGACCATGCACCGGCCATTGTCATGATGAGCTGACCCCAGAATACTGTTCCCTGAGTAAAAGTAGGTAGGGGCAGCCAAGATCGTGAAGTTTGAAGCTCCACAGAAGCTGCCGGCGAGGTCCACCGGCGGCAGAGCGCGGGCGGCGGGAGGTTGACGAAGTGGGTGGACCCCAGCTGTCAGCGGGAGATATTTTAAATCGGGATCGGGCTGCGGCCGGGATCGGGTGTGCTGGTGCGCAAAGACTCTGTGGGCCTCAGTGTGCTGTCCTCTCCGCTCCTAACACGTGTTCCCGCGGGCCCCGGCAGATTTAAACTTTTTCCCCGATTTTCAGAATCCTTCAAACTTCAAATCCTTATAACTTTGGCTAGAAAGCTCCAAATTGAGTGAACCAAATTTTGTTGGATTCAGCTCTCTGAGTACTTTCCAGCAAATCAAATTTCACTTCATGAAAATTCTTATTTCTCCAGAATTAATTCCTCAAATTTTAAACTGTGTGGAATTTTAACTGGAGAATCCTTTGAAGGAAAATCATGAAATTTCGCTGGGATGTTCAACGAAATATCCCTGAACTACCATAAAAATTTCAGATCAATTTGAGCTCATTTGATCCACCTAATGGTGTGATTAGTGAAACTGTTCCAGAGAAAATAGAAAATGTTCAGAAACATTTTCAGAAATTTCTCTGAAATTGGTTAGCTCATATCTTTAGTTAGGAACTTCCAAATTAAGTGAGACCAACTCCATTAGAAACCTCTTAAAATCTAGTTTTCAGAAAGTCATAGTTGTTTCATGAAAATCCTCAGAACACCCTAAGAGCCTTCAATTGAGGTCAAGGACATGATTAATTGTGGAGGGCTCAAATGAGCTTTGCTGCAACTAAAACTTGACCAAGTCTCTGTTTAGGTTGTAACCAAGCCACAGTAAAAGTTTCATAGTCATTGAGTCTGTCTAGTGGGACTTATAAGTTCACAAGTTCAAACTCAATACAAATGCATTTAAATTGATACATGTACCTCTTCTATCATGTAGTCGCTAAGGTTGAGGAGGAACCCGGAGTCCTAGACTTTGTTACTCCGGAGGAACAGCTAGCCTACGACCAAGAGCAGCAAGGCAAGCTCCGGTTTGCATTAACCTTTTTACAAATTTTATTGTTTTGAGCACTTACTTGAGTATTATAATTCCTTGCATTAGAGTCTTGTATGAAAACCCAATTGCATAGCCAAGAAACACCATGGGTTGGGGTTTAGGATCTACAAACCCCGTTAGCTACTGCAATGCTAAGATAGTGTAGGATTCGGTACAAGTCGAGTAGTTGGAACTAGTCGCGAGCATAGGCTAGAGGCACTCGACTTGGGTAGAGATAGCACATGATACACATGGCAAGAAAAATTAGACCGAGCGGAGGGTAAGGGCAGCAGGACTTTGGGGCCTGTGTGCTATAGCTCCGCTTGTGTCGATTGAGGACTGAGCCGTGTGCGGGCCTGTTGAACAAGCTAGAACAGTACTGAAGACCTACCGGCTATATGGGAACCGGGAAAGTGATGTAACTCGGGTAGCTGGGTATTGAGGCATTGCCCGTCGTTCAGAGGGTAGGTTGAGAGCTTGAGGTGTAAATCGGCTGGCGGCACTGAGATGCGCGTGCAGAGACCTCTTGCTCGGGACGATGGGACCGGATATTTGGCTGATGGGCGAAAGGTGGTTGTGTACGACGTCCGTGATGGTTGTTGTAGGCAACATCGAGTACGGGCGTACGTGACGGGTTGTTCGGGTAACCCTGCAGGTGTAAATCGATTATAATCACCGTCCCTCGCGGTCAGTGAGTACCACTTGTTCACTGTACCGTGACGTAGAAAGAACAGGCTAGTAACATGTTAAAATGTTGCTGATTGAATGATGGACTTGATTGCTAATGATTTGCTGTACTTTAGAGCTAACTAAAGTTCCTTTTAACTTTGGGCAAAGTACATGAGAGAAATGCGTTTCTTGTTTGATTGCGGCTCTCTCATGTGCCTTAGCGTAAGGTTCTCCACAACCTGCTGCTAAAACTTGAAAGTAAGGTTCTACCAATTAGGCGAGTCCTTGCAAATGATTTTTTTACCTCATGTAACCCATCACCCCTCATGTAGAAGTTCCATGTTTAGGTGAGACGGGTTAGACTTGCTGAGCCTTCAGGCTCACTGCTTGTGTTTGAAGCTTTTGCAGGGTTCTTTGAGGAAGGGACTCCCGAAGAGGAGACGAAACCGTAGGAGGGGTACCCCGTCGAGTGGGAGTCGTGCATGCTGCAGAGTTAGTGTGCGTGTGTGCTAGCAAGGACACGTTGAAGGGCTGAACGTGAACTTGATGCGTAGTCTACGCCGGTGAGTGTAGACTGGACCTATTTTGATGTACAAATGTTCATAAACCCACTTTATGTAATATAAACTTTGCTTCCGCTTTGTACCTTTGACGTGTGTTATCCGGTGCTGTGCAACGCAGCACCCCTCAGCGTGATCCTGGCTCAACAAGACCGTGGGGTCGTGTCACCATTGGACTTCATCTTGTCGGGGGCTAAATTTGCACTAATTCAAAACTGAATTTGAATTTCAAATTCAAATGGCCAGCAAATTTAGCCAAATCAATTTCAGATTTAGGAGATCAGATTCGAACAATGACTTGGTGGCAAACTCTACCATTCAATGTTTAGTGGGTGAGATATTTGCAGCAGAAGGGGGGAGAAGGAATTAGGGGGGGGGGGGGGAAGGGCCCAGAAGTCAGCTAAACTTCCGAGTGAAGCAAACCACCGGGCGAGCTCGGTTTTGCCGGGCCTCGGCAGCGCTCGACACCGAGCTGCCTGATCGGCCACCTCCCCAGCGCATGCTCGGCTAGCGCACCGCGTGGGTGATAGCACGAAGACTCCCCCGACCACGGCAGAACCCGGACCCATATGCTATTTCGTTGTTCGGCCACCGACACCGTCGTTCGACGCCCTCCCTCAAAAGAATTCAATTGAGAGACGATCAAGCTCGCGCCCCCGGACTTCCCGAGCTGCACAAACGGTACTGGAGGATCCCCTGCTGTCTTCTCCACACCTCACTAGGCTAGCTGGGTTGTCCAGACGCCGAGAACACAGAGCCTCCGCGGCAACCTTGGCACACCGACAACTGGTCGTCCGTGGACAGCTTGTCACAGAGGTTTTCACGGCCGAGCCAGCACGTCCACGGGAGCGCCCTGTCCTGGTGCTGGTTCCACCCAAAAATTGGAGCAAACCGTGGACCCTAGCGGCTGAATTTGTCGTTCTTCTCCCGGAGCAGCTCCACGGACCTCTCGGTAGGGAATCCAAAAATTCGCACTCAAACCGCGCTTAGAGTTCATCATATCATGCACAAAGGTGCTATAGTAGTCGGCGACCAATTTCTCTTCACAACCCTAGCCTTAAACGCCATATAGACTGAGAATTTCCAGCTTTTCCGAGCTTGACCACGGCGGCATGGATCGGGCGCACGGTGGAACCCAGTTGGAGGTGTTTCCATGCGCCGGTCGTTACATGCCGTGCCTCCCTAGCTTCCACTGGTGCTTTAGAGCGTATTGGCTGAGTTTTTGGCGGGCTAGGACCGCCGGGCGACGGTGCCGAACATCTCCCGAGGCCGCCGCACGTCGCCGGCACAGTTCCGGTCCCCTAGCGCCCAGACCGAGCCCACAACCAAGTTCGCCGACCCCAAAAACCCCCGGGCGGCGAGTCTCCGGCCGGGAGCGCTCAGCCGGCAAGGCGCCACGTCGGTCCGGCGAGGTGAGCGCGCGCGGGAAGAAGAGGTCGGAGGAAGAAGAAGGGTGGGGCTGGCCCACCGGTCAGTGAGTAAGTTTTAAACCCGGATCGGATGTGGCTCAGGATCATGTGTGGCTGCATGCGGGGTAACCCTGTAGCCCGTGTGTTCTCGGATTTCACTGGCTGAGGTTTAAAACGTGGGCCCAAGACTTTTTCCAATAGCAAAACAATTCTAGTTTCAGCTCAAACTTTAGAAATTCATAACTTTGTGTAGGAAGCTCAAATTCAGTGAACCAAATTTTGCTGAACTCAGATTTTTGAGTACTTTCCAGCAACACCAATTTCAGCTCATGAAACTTAATAGTTTTCAAGAATTAATTTCCTAAAATTTAAACTGTTAAGAATTTTATCTGGAGGATTACTTCATGAAAAATTCTGAAATTTGGCTGAGTGGTTAATTGGAAAATCCTTGAGTCACGGTAAAGTTTTCAGACTCATCCAATTTCATTTAGTTCCCTGATGATGTGATTAAGTGAACTGCCCTGAGAAAATAGAAAAATGTACAGAAACATTTTTCAGATTTTCTCAAATCTTGTTTAGGGCATAACTTCCTCTAGAATTTTTCAAATGACATGAAACCACTTCCATTAGAACTATCTCAAATTCTAGTTTCCAGAAAGTAATGGTTGAAGCCAGGAAAACACCTGGAAGTTCTTAGAGGTTCTAATATTGACCAAATAGGCTTTTATTTGTACAAGGCTCAAGTGAACTTTTTTTCAAATTAAACTTGGTCAAAACTCTGGTTAGGAACCTACCAAGCTACCATAAAAATTTCAGAACCAAAAGGGGAGGGCTATCTAGAGTATAGTAATTACTTATTAAATTATAAACAGTGCATTTGAATTGACATATAGTATCTCGTTAACGTGTAGTCGCTGAAGGCGAGGAAACTCCGGAAGTGCTCGACTTCCTTCTTCCGGACGAAGCCCTAACCACTGACCAGCAGCAACAAGGCAAGCCCCGGTTTGCATTAACCAAATTTATAAAGTTTTTCTTTGTTTACATACTTAGTGTGAGGTGTATATATGTGCATTAGGTGTAGGATGGTTGAGACCCCAAATGCATAACCAGATTTTCCTATGCCTCGATGCCCGGAGGTTTAGGTTACATCGGTTTACCGGGACCCATATACCCGATATGCCTTCGGTACGTTCTAACTTGATCAGCGTGGGCCGCACACGGATCTGTCCTCAATCGACATGGACAGGGCTGTGCACACAAGACTTCCTCTTTCTGCACCCTAGCCCCTGCCTAGTCTCATTTTCATTACTAAAGTGATCTCACATCACTCGAACCAATCCCGTGTCTCCCAAGCCTAACTCGCGAGTAGATTCCAACTACTCGACTTGTACCAAAGTTCTATGAATCATTAAGCATAGCCTGTCTACTCGAGGACGTAGACACTACCTCACTCCTGTGGGAAAATCTGGTTATGCACTTGGATTTCATCCATCCTACACCTAATGCACATCCATAACACATACTAAGTATTCATAAAGCAAAACTTTGTAAAATTGGTTAATGTAAACCGGGGTTTGCCTTGTTGCTGCTTGTCAATGGTTAGGGCTTTGTCCGGAAGAAGGAAGTCGAGCATTTCCGGGCTCTCCTCGCCTTCAGCGACTACACGTAAACGATATACTATATGTCAACTTAAATGCAATGTTTAGAACTGAATAAGTAATTACCATAACTCTAACTAACCCCCCCCCCTTTGTATCTGAAATTTTTATGGTGGCTTGGTAGGGTCCTAACCAGAGTCTTGACCAAGTTTCATTTGAGCCTTGTACAAATAAAAGCCTATTTGGTCATCAGTAGGGTCTCTAAGGATTTCCAGGGATTTTCATGGCTCCAACCATTACTTTCTGGAAACTAGAGTTTGAGATGGTTCTAATGGAATTGGTTTCATGTCATTTGAAGCATTCTAGATGAAGTAATGCCCTAAACAAGATTTGGGAAAATCTGAAAAATGTTTCTGTACATTTTTCTATTTTCTCAGGGCAGTTCACTTAATCACACCATTAGGGGGACTAAATGACCTTGGATGGGTCTGAAAATTTAACTGTGACTCAAGGATTTTCCAATGAACCTCTCATCCAAATTTCAGAATTTTTCAAAAAGTAATTCTCCAGATAAAATTCCCAACAGTTTAAACTTTAGGGATTTAAATTTGTGTTGCTGGAAAGTACTCAAAACGCTGAATTTGGCAAATTTTAGTTCACTAAATTTGGAGCTTCCTAGCAAAAGTTATATGTATTTGAAGTTTGAACAAAAACTGGAAAATCCCATAATGTTTAAACTCTGCGGGCGGGCCCCACTATTTAACCGGCCACACCGCAGCCCACGGGGTTTTACCCGCGCTGCCGCACAGGATCCCGGCCGTAATGTGGATCCCTGCTGGAAAATAGGGACTGACCGGTGGACCCGCCCCCCCCCTTTGTCTACCTCGCGACACTCGCGACTTCCGCGGCGGTGCTTCGCTGGAGAACTCGCCACCGGCCATTTCACTGCATGACCTTCGACAGATTTCGCCGCCAGTGCCCAACTTTGCTCGGGGAACACGTAGGTGCACTCACCGAAGCTCGGCGATGGCCGGAACCACGCTCGTGACGGTGACAGCGGCGATCCCCACTCCGGCGATGTCGCCCGATCTACTCAGGGCCTTATTTTTGGAACGGTTTGCTCCTACAGCTCCGCTGTGGCATGCTGAGCACGAAAATGAACTCGGTTTGCCATGGAAACGGCCGGAGCTAGGACTTCACCGGTGACCTAGGGCTAAAATGGCGGATGCTCGAAAAACTCGAATAGCAGCGCCAAAACTCGATGGTTTCTAATGGTCCTTGATCCTAGGTGGCCGTGTGGACGTGTAGAACATGTGCTTAGCTTGGTTTACGCGGTGGTGGACCGATCACCATGAATTTTGGATTCTTGGCTAGCTCGGTTCTTTGAACACCGAGGACTAAACGTGGAAATTCTCTCCTGACAGGGCATGAAAAGAGGTAGGGTTTTCACCGGGAGATCGAGCAGCCTCCGGCGCGTCTATTTGCTGTTGATCGTCGGTCGCGAGAGCGCCCAGATCAGCGGCGCACCGAGGACCCGAGGAGAGCGGTCTGCGAGGTGTTTTGCTTCGGTCCTGTACGGGGTAGAATGGAGAGGATGAGGGAGGATTCACGTGGTCTGGCGTGTTACTCGAGTGTTGCACCCAGTGCCCTCAGCACCCGAGCAGGAGGTGGCATCGGCGAGGCGGTTGGCGCCGGCGCTCGGGAGCTGGCGCGCATGCGCCCTGTGCCCGCGTGAATGGAACCGAAGACTTCAGTGGAAAGTCTTCTGACCAGTGGGTCCCCTCCCCTCTAAATCCCTTTTTCCCATTTTTTCTGCAAATATCCCATCTACTCCCTCTTAAATGGTAAGCTTAGCCACCAAGTCAGAGAGTAAATTTGAATTCACCAAAATGAAATTGGTTTGGCTGAATTTGCTTCACATTTGAATTTGAAATTCAAATTCAGTTTTGGATTAATGCAAATTTAGCTCCCGACAATATGAACTCCAATGAAGATGAAAATTAGTGGACCAACTCAGAAAAATGTGTTGAGTTTGAATATGAAGTCAACTTTTGAATTCAAGTGATGAAACTGGCTGCAATTTGAATTTGCATTCAAATTGGCCCTTTTTACAAATGTCTCCAAAATTGCTTCAAAAAGTCTTGGATTTGCATGAAATTTGCCCTGAGCCTCCCCAAGACTATTTAAGGTCTAGGGATGAGCTCAACATTTCATGTTTATCTGTAGGAATCCTATTTTTTTGATGTTAGGGCTTTCCCCTCTAATCACCCTTTTGATGGTGTTTACTTGCTCTTCACAAGTGTTCATGAGATATCCACCACATGAGCTGTGGTGTTGTGAGTTGATGAACATTTCTTTGCAACTCATTTTCTTGGGCTTTTACAACTATACAGTCTTTAAACCATAGAGTACCGTGTTCATCCCTTCGGAAACATTTCATTTTGCCCTTCTTCATTCTTCTCCGAATGTGCGACATTTCCATGTCTTCCTTCTGAGCTTCCATAATCTCCTCTCTTATGGTAGGGATGAGAGCAAGATTATATAATGCCCCATGTGGAACCAAGTACAAACTCGGCTCCTCCTCTTCAAGTGGGGTGATGGACAGATTGTGGACATGAGATTTGCGGCTTAAGGTGTCGGCAACCACGTTTGCCTTTCCTGGATGGTAGTGAATCTTGATCTCATAGTCTTTGATTAGTTCTAGCCATCTCCGTTGCCGCATATTCAACTCCTTTTGAGTGAATATATATATTTCAGACTCTTTTGGTCGGTGTAGAGGTGCACTAAGTTCCCAACTAAATAGTGCCTCCACATTTTCAGGGCCAACACCACAGCAGCAAGCTCAAGATCATGAGTCGGATAGTGCTGCTCGTGGTTATGAAGTTGACGTGAGCCATAGGCGACCACTCTTCCTCCTTGCATCAAAACACAGCCAAGCCCGATACCGGACACATCACAATATACGTCAAAGGGCTTGGTCGTATCCGGTTGAGCTAACACCGGGGCTGTTGTAAGATGCTTTCTTAATGCTTGGAAAGCTTCTTCACAAGCTGAGCTCCAAACATATTTGATCCCCATCTTCAACAGTTCAGTCATCGGCTTAGCAAGCTTTGAGAAGTTCGGTATGAATCTCCGATAATATCCTGCTAACCCGAGGAAACTCCTGACTTCGTGGACTGATGTGGGGGACTTACATTTCAGCACTTGTTCGATTTTGCTTGGATCAACTGCTATGCCTTCCGCAGAAACAATGTGACCCAGAAATGGCATTTGGCTGATCTAAAACTCGCACTTGCTGAACTTTGCATAAAGCTTATGGTCTCGCAATCGTTGAAGCATGATATGCAGGTGTTCGGCGTGTTCTTCTTCAGACTTGGAGTAAACCAAGATGTCATCTATGAACACCACTATGAACTTGTGCAACTCCGGCATGAACACTGAGTTCATGAGATACACGAAGTGTGCCGGGGCGTTGGTGAGAACAAAGGACATGACGAGATATTCATACAGCCCATATCTCGTAGAAAAGGCCGTCTTCAGAATATCCTCCGCTCGGATCTTGATTTGGTGATATCCGGAGTGAACATCCATCTTTGAAAATACTCTTGCACCCACAAGTTGATCGAAGAGAATATCGATGCGGGGCAGTGGATATTTATTCTTGATGGTGACGGTGTTGAGAGGTCGGTAGTCCACACACAACCTCAAGGTTTCATCCTTCTTCTTCACAAACAGCGCCAAGCATCCCCATGGTGAGGAACTCGGTCGAATGAAACCCTTCTTCATTAAATTGTTGAGCTGCTCCTTCAATTCAACTAGCTCATTCGGAGCCATCTTGTACGGTCTCCGTGATGTCGGTGTCGTCCCGGGTTCAAGTTCAATCCTGAATTCAACATTCTTTCGGGTGGCGTGCCCGGGAGATCATCCGAGAAGACATCTGGGTATTCATGGACCACACGAATATCCTCAAGTTTTGTGGCTTCCGTGTTATATGTGGCTGGAGCTTCTTGAACCGAACGGTCAAGAATAAGAACATGTGGTTCATGAAGTGGAGAGTTTAAACGAACCACACGTGGAATGATGTCAAGAAAACAGCACCATGATGATGTAGCCATGACATTCCTAGAATGACATCAAGTTTTTGACTCTCTAACATGATTAGAGAAGTCGGTTATAGATTCCCACCCAATTGTAATGGTGCTCTATAGACCATCCTATCAGCTATTATTTTCGCACCCGGAGAGCATATCAATTATGAACTATTTGTGGGAATAATAGGCAATTGATATTTAATAACATAAGACTGGCTTATGAAATTATGGGTGGCACCGGAGTCAAAAAGTATGACTACGGGATGATCTAAGTAAGAAAACGTACCCGCGAGGACCGGTTCGCCTTCCGGCACGTCTTCGATGGCTAAGTGTGGACGTTGTCGGGTTTTTTGTATTGGTTCCTTGGGCTGGTTGCGTAGCTGATTTGCACCCTGATACGGTGCTGCACCCCTGCCCTGTTGTGGCTTGGGGCAGTCCCTCGAAATATGCATGACACGGCCACACGTGAAGCACGTGTAAGGTGTCGGGGTCCCTCTGACTTGAGGACGGAATCCCGTGCACGCGGTTGAAACTGAGGCACGTGGGACCATCCTTTTGCTGCTGCTGTTGCTGTGGTGGATATGACGGTCAGAAGCTTGGCGCATTATACTGTCGACCGCGAAACTGAGGTGGTCGCGCCGGTAGCTGCCATCTTTGACCGTATGGTGATCGATACACCACGCGGTATTTTTGTGGCGCCCCACCACTGCTTCCGTCAGCGCGCTGAGTTTCCTCTTATCAGAACCGTGCTCGCGCTGAGCATTTTCTTGTAAAATCGTGGCATTAACAAGGTCGTTGAATGTGCAGCGATTGCTTTGGGCGAGATGGACCTTCATCTTGGAATTCAGGCCCCGGAAGAATGCATTTCGCTCGTCTTCCTCCGTTCTCACAAATCCTGGCGCATAGTGCGCCAGCCGGTTGAATGACCTGGAGTACTCTCCTCTCGCCTTGTTTCAGCGCCAGGAACTCCTGGAGCTTCCTTTCCATAACACCGGGAGGTATATGGTAGGCGCGGAACGCCTCCCGGAACTCTGTCCATGTGACAGCGTGGCCAGCCGGTAAGGAGGCGTTGTATTTCGCCCACCATGTACCGGCTTCCCCTTGAAGCTGTTGCACTGCATACAACGCCTTCTGGTGTTCGGTGCACCGAAGTGACACGACCCCACGGTCTTGTCGAGCCAGGATCACGCTGAGGGATGCTGCGTTGCACAGCACCGAATAACACACATCAAAGGTACAAAGCGGAAGCAAAATCTTATTACATAAACTGGTTTATGAACATTTTTACATCAAAATATGTCCAGTCCACACTCAGGGGCGTAGACTACGTATCAAGTTCACGTTCAGCCCGTGAACGTGTCCTTGCTAGCACGCACGCACACTAACACGGCGGCGCGCATGACTCCCACTCGACGGGGTTCCCCTCCTGGGGTTCCGTCTCCTCCTCGGGAGTCCCTTTCTCATAGAACCCCGCAAAAGCTTCAAACACAAGCAGTGAGCACGAAGGCTCAGCAAGACTGACCCGTCTCTCCTAAACATGGAACTTCTACATGAGGGGTGATAGGTACATGAGGTAAAAATCATTTGCACGGACTCGCCTAATTAGTGGGACCTTACTTTTATGTTTTAGCAGCAGATTGTGGAGAACCTTACGCTAAGGCACATGAGAGAGCCGCAATCAAACAAGAAACGCATTTCTCTCATGTACTTTGCCCAAAGTTGAAAGGAACTTTAATTAGCTCTAAACTACAGCATATCATTAACAATCAACATCCATCATTCAATCAGCAACATTTTAACAAGTGACTAGCCTGTTCTTTCTACGTCAGGGTACAGTGAACAAGTGGTACTCACTGACCGCGAGGGACGGCGATTATAATCGATTTACACCTGCAGGGTTACCCGAATAACCCGTCACGTACGCCCGTACTCGATGTTTCCTACAACAACCATCACGGACGCCATACGCAACCACCTTTCACCCGTTAGCCAAATGTTGAACCGGTCCAATCGTCCCGAGCAAGAGGTCTCTGCACGCGCATCTCAGTGCCGCCAGCCGATTTACACCTCGAGCTCTCACCTACCCTCTGAACGACCAGCTATGCCTCAACACCCAGCTACCCGAGTTACATCCGTTTCCCGGTTCCCATATAGCCGGTAGGTCTTCGGTACTGTTCTAGCTTGTTCAACAGGCCCGCACACGGCTCGGTCCTCAATCGACACAAGCGGAGCTACAGCACCCAGGCCCCAAAGTCCTGCTGCCCTTACTCTCTGCTCGGTCTCATTTTTCTTGCCATGTGTATCATGTGCTATCTCTACCCGAGTCGAGTGCCTCTAGCCTATGCTCGCGAGTAGTTCCAACTACTCAACTTGTACCGAACCCTACCTTAACTTAGCTTTGCAGTAGCTAATGGGGTCTTGCAATCCTAAACCCAGCCCATGGTTTTCTTGGCTATGCAATTGGGTTTCCAAACAAGACTCTAAGGCAAGGAATAATGGTACTCAAGTAAGTGCTCAAAACAATAAAAACTTGTAAAAAGGGTTAATGCAAACCAGAGCTTGCCTTGCTGCTCTTGGTCGTAGCCTAGCTGCTCCTCCGGAGTAACGAAGTCTAGGACTTCAGGTTCCTCCTCGACCTTAGCGACTACATGATATAAGAAGTACATGTATTAATTAAATGCATTTGAATTGAGTTTTAAACTTGTGAACCTTCTAATTCTCACTAGACAGACCAAAGAAGGTGAAACTTTTACTGTGGCTTGGTTACAACCTAAACAGAGACTTGGTCCAGTTTTAGTTGCAGCACAGCTCAATTGAGCACTCCACAAATAATCATGTCCTTGACCTTAATTGGAACTCTTAGTGTGCTCTAGGGATTTTCATGGAACAAGCCATGACTTTCTGAAACTAGATTTTCAGAGGGTTCTAATGGAGTTGGTCTCACTTAATTTGAAGGTTCCTAGCTAAAGATATGAGCTAAACAATTTTAGAGAAAATTCTGAAAATGTTTCTGAACATTTTCTATTTTCTCTGAAACAGTTTCACTAATCACACCATTAGGTGGATCAAATGAGCTCAAATGGATCTGAAATTTTTATGGTAGTTCGGGGATATTTTGGTGAAGATCCCAGCAAAATTTCAGAATTTTCCTCCAAGGGATTCTCCAGTTAAAATTCCACACAGTTTAAATTTTGAGGAATTAATTTTCGACAAATAAGGATTTTCATGAAGTGAAACTTGATTTGCTGGAAAGTACAGAGAGAGCTGAATCCAACAAAATTTGGTTCACTCGATTTGGAGCTTCCTAGCCAAAGTTATGAGGATTTGAAGTTTGAACTAAAACTGAAATTCGGGGAAAAGTTTAAACCCCTGCCCGTGGGCCCCGCATACAGTGCGTCTTCTCCCTCCTCGCGCCAACTGCTTGGCGGCGGCGGTCTCCGGCGACCTTCACCAGAATTGAGTCCCCGGCCACCCCCTGGCTCGAAACTCGCCGCCTGCCCCTTTCCTGACCTCCCGGACTCGATGGTGGGCTCGCCAGCCGCCGGCGATGCCCGGAAACCCATGCGCACCGGTGACGGCACCTACTAGGGTTCCGATGAGGTCGGTTTTGCTCTCCCGTGCACCAAATCGATAGGGAATCAGTCAGAGAGCATCAGTGGAGCATGCGGAACATGAACCAGGGCTGGGTGGAAGCCAGAAATGCCGACAACTATGCTCTCGACGATGAGCCGAGGTGCTCAGCCATGGCGGCGGGGAAAACGGCCATATTACGGCCGATTCTTGATGGTTTTATCTGATTCCAGTTCGAGAGTGGGTGCCATTTTGCTGTGGAGGAGGCTGTGCTCGCGAGTGATCGGACTGATCAAGCGCAAGATCGAGAGGCGGCAGGTTGCAGTGGAGCTCGGGTGGAAAAACAGGCCGAGCGCGTCGGGAACTCAGGAGATAAGCGACGGGAGCACGCCAGGGAGGGGATAAGAAGCCCGGGCGACTGGTCTCCGGCTCAGGGCATGCAGCAGGAGCTGGCGCCGGCCGCCCCTCGGTGGTGCGCGCGCACTGCACCCGGGAACCGAGTGTGCTGAGTTTCAGTCGGTTTGATTTGAACCAGTGGCTGACATGTGGGTACCACTTTCAATTTTAACCTCTGAACTTAACTCCAAATCACTGTTGTAAACAGTAGTTCCACAAAAACTTAACCTCCTGGACGGGACACATTTTTCTGCACCAGCATCCACAAAAACTCGGTTTGCTCGTCGCGTGAGCCGAGCACTGCAGCGAGGACCTCCGGAAGATTTCTCGGAAGTTCTTGCGGTGCAGGAGGTGGTTTCTGCGTCGTGGTTTGCTCCGGAGGTGGAGACTCATCACCACGAACCTGACTCGGACCTCCCTCCTCTTGCGTTGAACGTGTACGCACCATTCTGCATTCATACCATTCAAACGATCAGCACATGTTGGTTTATTTCATCCAGTCTATACAATAGTAGTGCGAGAATGGAATAAATAATATGCCTAACAATCACACATATGGATAAAGTATAAACTTTATACAACATATACATCCCTGGACCGTGTCACACGATCGTGTTCCAATGTATTGAACTTTATGGGTTAAAAGTTCATTTCGACCATCGTAGGTCGCCACGGGATGTTAAGTGTGTTAGCATGCGTAATTCCTCGCTATTGTACTGTACCCAAACATGTACCCGCTCGAAGTGATATGTCGAACGCATAAACTTTTCGACTCCACTCGCTGTTTTACAACAGCCGCTGGATATCGAAAGGTGAAACTAATTGTTTTGGTTGGAAAAACTTCAACATGGTGTTCACTGTCTAGCTTCTGGTCCCGCTGACCAGTCTGGATAATTCAACTGTTTTGACCACTTTAGAGGCAAAATCTGGACTACAGTTCAACACCAAAATTGTAGTAGACTCGACAAGGAATCCAGATTGTATTTATTTTCCTCAATAGCCTTCCTAGTTTATGAGTTATGATTTCTATAAGTTGACAGAATTTTCTCAGGAATTTTGACAGCACCTCCTTTGCATGTGGCTGTTCAGTTCACAAAATTCCATCTATTTCTGCCCTCAATCTAGGAAAACACTGAACTACAAAGTTGTAGAACATTTCCCATACTTTCCAACGATGTCTTACTTGACTCTTAGAAATTTTTCTACAGAAAGTTGTGGTCGAAATACAGAAAATTCCAGAGAGCATTCTTGGACTGCCCTTTTTCTGGACAGTGCCTACTCATCTGAGATTTTCATCCATTTGGAGGGATATTTTGTTCTGGAGCTCTACAGAAAAGTTGTAGAGGACTCCAAAAGATTTCCATAATGGTATCCTACACCTCCATTGGTTCAACCAATCCTATGATATACCCTGTTTAATTTTTTCAGCAAAGTTTCTGCCGAAAACAGGGGAGGTTGTTCCTAAGTCTTTGAGATTGAATCTATACTCCCAATTGACTCTTAGTTCAATATGGGAGTTCAATAACCCCTAAATGGTATCCAAAAACTCATTTCAACTCTTTTCTTTGACAATATACTTTTATGTAACTAATAACTTATCCCGGTACTACGTTTCCTCACCAAAGAAAAATCCTAAGCTGGTATTCCGGCATATATGTGTCAAATGGTGGAACTAAGAACGCCACTCACAAACGGTTTCCACACATCATGCACTAACGTGGTTAATGTACCTGCAGAAGAACATACAATAATGGTGCACACAAAGGTTTTAACATTGCAGGCAGTTCCATATCATAGTAAAAACATACGGTCCGTATCATTGCCATATGGATCGTCCTTGAGTCAAGCCACGTCTCAATGTACATGGTCGTGTTTTCAGACCACACAGCGGCGAACCCGAGTAGAGTGTGAACGGGTCGTCACGGTCTGGAGTTTTATCAACCCAACGGATACAACCTACTGCCTCATGACTGTAAAAGTCCCAAAACATGTAAATAGAAAACTTGAGCTATGAATAAAGATGAGTTTATATACAAGAAATGGGACTTACAAAAACTTTTGGTTACTCATGATAGTGTTGGCATGTGAAATAAAAGTCTAAATTCAGTTTGAACTAAGAGGGTCACTTCAAAAAGATGAATGCCATTCTCAAAAGGGGGAGATTCAAACTGTTGTTGAAAAGTTGTATTTGCATTAGCCAACTTAAAGATCAGAGGACATATTTGAATTCCACATATCCAAATTATGAGGGAGCCAAGTTTTGAGCAAATTTGGAGAGACTTTGATATGAATATCAAATGAACTTGTAAATTTATTCCAAATTTGAATTTAAACTTGAAACTGTGGCACAAATTGTCAAATGGCAAATTGGCTTTTGAATTTGGACCCCTCACAGCTGAATTTGCAAGCTGTCAAAAATTTGGAGATATTTTGGGGCAGAAGGGGGGCTGTGGGCCCCACTGGTCATTGAGAGGAGGGGGCCTAACATACTGCCGAAGTTTCCCCTCCATGTTTCGCTCGGCCGCAGAACCAGCGAGGGCGACACCAAGGGCTGCGGCCAACGCCACCTCCTCACCGAAGCAGCACGCTGGAGAGCTGCTCGTGGTGCCTTAACTCTCGGTGTGATCGATCCCCGAGTGATCGAGTCCCCTTTGGCTGTTTCTTCCCCACGCAAGAAAGAAAATCGGGCCGCCGCTCGTAGCCGCCTCGAGTCCTTGATCGGGAGACCGCCAGGCTCGTGCCACAGCACCTCAAAAGCCGAAAATCGACACCAGGGGACTTCCCTCTGCTCTCTCGGCACAAACCCGAGAAGTTTTCGGCTGCCCCGACCAAGAACCCTGCGTTCATGTGCTGACCGAGAGCCAAAAACACGAACGGGCTCACGTGGACAGCCTACACCAGGCACTTTCAAGCCCGAACGAGAGCCCCCTCAGACGCGCTAGGATCCTCTGATGCTCGTCCCCGAAGCTCAAGCCGTGACATGATCCACCGAGCGCGAATTTGAAGAAAGTTCCCCGGCGGGCACGAACTGACCTCCCGTCACGGTAACTTCAAATTCATCCGCTACCCTGATTCTTAGCTCGTCAATTCTTGCACACAGGACCGCCACTAGTCGGCGATCATTAGCCCTTCACAACCCTAGCTGGAAAAACACACGTAGACTGCACAAATTCTAGATTTTCCGAGCTCCACCGTGAAAGAAGTCTTGGGCGCACGCTGAACCCCCACTTGCCGCCGTTTCCGAGCCACGTTGAGACTATGCCGAGCTAGCCCATCCTCTGCTGGTGCTTTTGGGCGGTTCGGTTGAGCTGTTAGCAGGCTACGAGGGCCGGGCGACAGCGCCGATCGTCACCGAAGGCTGCGGCTCGTCGCCGGCCTACTTCCGGCCACCGGCAGCCCGAGCCAACCCCGTAGACATGTTCCCCGACCCTGAAAACCCCCCGGCGGCGAGTCTCCGGCCGATAGGCGGCCGGGAAGCCGGGTCCGGTGAGCTCCAGTGGAGCGCCGGCGAGGGGGAGGCGCGGGAGCGGGAGGAAGAAGAAGACCCCCACCGGGCCCACGTGTCAGCAGCAGAAGATTAAAAATCCGGATCAGCTGTGGCGTATGATCCAGTGTGGTGGCGTGGGAAAAGGTCTGTGGCCCCGTGCGGCGCGATCCCAGCAGTTGACACGTGGGGATGGGGCCACTGTCAGAGTTTAAACATTTCCCCGATTTAATTTGAATTCCAGATTTAGTTCAAACTTTAGAACCTCATAACTTTTGCTAGGAAGCTCCAAATTTAGTAATTCAAATTGGGTTGGATTCAGGATGAAAAGCTCTATCCAAATATGATACCCAATTTGCATGACAACCAATAGAAAATTCTGAAAATTCTTTAAAGTTTTTCAGCAAAAGAATTTTAGAGGGAGTTTGGTTCATCCAAAATTCCCCAAATTTTGTCAGGATATTCTTTAGGATATTAGGAGACCCCTGTAAAAGTTTCACCTCATTTGGAGTTGATGAATTAGGGTAATTCTAATTCCATGTTTCTGTATTCCAATAAATACAGAAACATTTTCAGAGAATTTCCAAAACTTGGAAATTCGGTTCTGGGCATTCCTTAGCTCCAAAAATCCTAGGAAAATTCATGCATACTCCCTGAGCTATGTATGAAATTATAGTTCATTTGAATTTGCATGAAAGTGCAAATTTAATCAGAATTAATTTCTTTTTGCCTAAATGCTTAGGGAATTGTTCTGGGTGATCCACTTAGTGAAATGTTCTAAATTTTGGTCCAGATGATTTTCTTGTGACAAGGAACGCCCAAGAAAATTTCCAGCTCCATTGGAGCCCTGGATCATTAGTGTTCTGTTCAGCCATTAGTTGATCCCCACCCAAGTGATGAAACCCCACTCATCACTTGATAATAGTGCCTAAACAGACACCCAAACCACCACCTCAGGGTCATTTAAATTCTTAAACAGAGTTCCAGTTTTAAACTTGTCTTTATCACTTGTTAGCAAAAATTTTATAATTAAACTTGTATGCATATTCATAACGTGTAGTGCTTAAACGTGGAAAGTGAAGATTTGATCAAGGAGCATGAAGTGCTGGAGTTGAACTTCAAGATATCAACAACTAACCTCATATTATATGACTTTAGTCACCTGCAAAACCAAGGCAAGCCCCGGTTTGCATTTAAGTTGTTTTCTAAAGTTTTTACTTTGTTCACTACTATGGGTCAAAGTTGGTATGTGCATTAGGTCAAGGATGTTTTATACTCCACTTGCATGACCAAAAGGAACCCTGGGATCAAGGGTAGAATGGTTTCATCGCTGTAGAATAAGGCCGTGCTAAATAGACTAGGGCATCCGGTAGAAGACGAGTAGTTGGAATCTACTCGCGAGCTATAGTTCATAATATCATAAGTGTGATTGGGAAAAGAATGCAAACTAAAGTTTATATTTCTAAAGATGAGACTGGGCAGAGGGGTTAGGCAGCGACAAGACGAGGTCTTGGTCGAGTAGCTCTGCCTGTGTCGGTTAAGGACCGATGTGTGTGCCGCGTCCAGGAGCAAGTATTGAGTTGTGTACCGGATGCTTACTGATATATGGGAACCAGGAAACTGATGTACCAGGTTCACTTGATTGTAGAGGCATACCACATCGTCTCGTTAGACCTATGAGCCCGAGACGGCGCGACCGGTTCTACAGTTTAGTGTACTGAGAACGGTTGCCACATACGACGTAATGAAGGACTCCAGAGTTGGGTCTTCAGAGGCGGGCGTATGTGTCGAGTTATCCGGGTAGTGTTTGATTCGAATCACCGTCCCTCGCGGTTATTGAGTACCGCTTGCTCCCATGTTGTGACGTAGTAATCAACTTGTGTGGAAACAGTTTGCAAGAAGTATAATTGCTGCTATGATTATGTTAAGTTGCATGAAAACCCTGTGTGAAGTAGAAATAGAGCAAACTAAAGTTATTTTTCCACCTTGGGACGAGTAACATTGGAATGAAGCGTTTCTTGTTTGATTGTGGAGTTCCAATGTTACTGGGCGCAAGGTCACTACTAGTATGGCTAAAAAAAATTGAAAGTTAAGGATAAACTTGTAGGCGAGCCTTTTCGCAAAGGACAGGCTTAAGACTTAGGTTACATCCATATAGAGTTCCATGCCTTAGGAGAGACGGTTAAGTCTTGCTGAGCCTTTGTGCTCACTCTTGCTATATAAGTGGTTTTGCAGGTAAACATCGACACTATAAAGAAGGTTGTCCGGTGAGACTCGGGAACTTCCGAGTCATGTCACACTTGGAGAACCTAGCCGCTGCTATGTCTTCGTGTTGCTAGCGAGAGGAGTCCGTGGGCTGTACCTCTTCTCGAGTGCGTCGTAGTTATTCAACGTGAGCTGGTTATAGACTTCCGCTGTAGCTATTTTATGTAAAGTATTTACAAAGAGCAGTTGTAAGCTTCCGCTTTGATTTATGTAATACATTGTTCCTTATATGTGTGCTGTTGGGTGCCGCATAACACGGCACCACCCAATGCGATTCCTCGGGCGAGGCGGCACGGCCCCGTGATGGAGGTCGGGCCCCCTCAGCGTGGTATCAGAGCCACATTGGTAATAGCGCACGGAATAAGGATCGTATTACGATAAAAACTTAGGATACGGTGAGGAAACGATATTAGGCCCACATAAGGACTATAGTAGTATAGTTACTTAAGTGGCAGGACTAACATACTTGTTATAATTCTGAATTTTGATTATGTAACGACGCACCTACGCTCAGGTAAGAATGGTAAGGAATGACACTGAAAGCGGTTCAATTTCGGTTAGCTCCCCTGACGAGGAAAGTGGTTCAGGGATAGGTCTCACAGCTTTATGTGAGACGTCAATATGAACTCTTGGACTCTCCATGTTCCTGAGTTCATATGAAACGCTGATCCCTAGCATGCATTAGGCAAGTAAGTGGAGACCCCATCGTATGGTCAGTAACGCGATAGTATGCTCGTCTGGAAGTAGCCCAGGAGGACATACGCAGCGCTTGCCATCGGCGTGCCCTGCAGGGCAGTAGGTGGTATCCGTTGGGTTGATAACATTCCCAACCGTGACGACCCATTCATGGCATACTCGGGTTCCCCGTCGTGTGGTGTTGAAGCACGATCACGTACCTTGAGACGTGGCTTAACTCAAGGACGGCCATATGACAATGATACGGGCGTTTGTATTTACTTTCAAATATGGAACTGCCTGAAATGAAACAAACCTTTGAGTGCACCACTATTGAGTGTTTTTCTGCAGTTACTAACCACGTACGTATCCCGTGTAGTACACGTGTGTGAGAGACCGTCTTAGAGCCACTGATAATACGTATATGCCGGTATAATCCGGTTTAGAGTTTTCTTTTGGTGAGGCTACGTAGTACCGACATGTGTCTTACGGTGCATCGACACCGTACTACACTTAATAACCTCTTCCCTATGAAGAAATGATTCATGGACTAACTTGCAACTAAAAATGGAAGTTTGAAACGAGTATTAGCTACTGAACTCTTATTTTTAGCTAAGATTCAAATGAGAGTATAACTAGGTATCAAAGTTTTCAAAAACAGAGTGCTCTGTTTCTGGCATAAATTCTTGCTGGACTTTAACAGAGCATAACTCTGAGCAGAATTAACCAATATAGGTTTATGATACAGTTATGGAAAGCTTTTCAAGTGCTCTACAACTTCTTTGTAGACCTCCAGAGCCAAATCATATTTTAA
This sequence comes from Neostapfia colusana, assembly GCA_030760725.1. Lineage (NCBI taxonomy): Eukaryota > Viridiplantae > Streptophyta > Magnoliopsida > Poales > Poaceae > Neostapfia > Neostapfia colusana. The sequence goes on along the minus strand of JASWHV010000006.1, from coordinate 21,784,571 downwards.
GTTGGTGAAAAGTCCAGTTGAATGCAAACTGTTCAAAACCAGGACAGTAGCAAAAACCTCTCTGGATCTTTCTGTTTTTAAGCCATAACTTCCTATAGAAAAATCTTTAAGGAGCCTATGATACTTGTTGGAAAGCTACTAAAGATTACTAAAACTTTGGTATTGGACTCAAGTCAAGAATCTGGCGATAACTTGAGTAAAATTTGGAGTTTGTGTGAACTGGTCAGGGTAGTCCCGCTGATTAGTTTAGCGTACTTAAGATTTGTTTAAACATGAATGTGGTTATGCTTTCATAAAGTTCATGACATGTTCATGTTTTACTTATCTTTACTTACTACTGAGATAGAATTTTGATTGAATCAAAATTTTGTTTCGTGCAGTTTGGTACGCGCACACTCTCAAATGGAGATTGGAGGTTCAAGTCGAGGTGTGAATGACTCGACTCCATCACAAGAGCCATCGCCAACCGGATTGGCTGAAATTATGGTGAAGATGAATGAAACTCTCCAACTCTAGTTCAGCAAGGCATAAATCGAGAAGCTCAACGTCACATGCCAACCCAGAGCACGTATCTGGATTTCTTGGCGACACAACCGCCGGTATTCTCTGAGGCGGCTGACCATTGTGAAGCAAATCACTGGTTACGTGTCCTTGAGTCCAAGTTTGGGTTGATCCAATGTGATGAATTCTCGAAGACTCTATATGCCGCTCAGCAGCTTCACGGCTTTGCTGGAGCATGGTGGGCAGAGTACCTTGCTGTTCAACCAGCAGGGCATCATATCACATGACGGAGTTCCAGGCTGCATTTCGTGCTCGTTTCATCCCTGCGGGCATAATGCAAACAAGCCTGGATGAATTCTGGAGTCTGAAGCAAGGGGACATGAGTGTCATTGAGTATGCGAAGGAATTCAATCGCTTAGCTCAATATGTCCCTGACTATGTGAAGTCACCATCTTTGAAGGGTTATCATTTCTACCGAGGGCTGACTGCTAGGCTGCGATGTGAAATGGCTCAAGTTGGCCAAGAGAATTTTGATGAGTTTGTGAGCTGTGCTATCGCTCAAGAATATTATTCCAACCTCTACCTCAAAGAAAAGAGGGAGAGGGACTCATCACAGGATGAAGACAATCATCTATCTCAGAAGTATCGGTTGGTAATCTGTTCACCTTCCGGTCGAGAGATTCCACAAGAGGTGCAATCATTCTGGCAGTGTGACGACTCTTCTACTCCACAGAGGTCATATTCACCCCCACTGCAGCAACAAATTATTTCTTATGCACCTCAGTATCAACAAGGTGCACTAGAGTATTATTACCCTCAAGAGGTTGAAGATGAACAAGGTGATTTCTCAGTTGAACCAAGTGCTGTCCCACTTCATGTTGACAATGAACTCAACGTCAATGAAGCAACTGAACCGAGCAGCAACGTTGTGTCTGCGGGTCCAGTTCCACAGAGTGATCTTGGGCAGCAAAGAAAAGCTATGTCCAAGGTGGGGACAGTTAATTATGTGTCAGTCGATGATCTGCCAAAGGGAGGACCTGTTCTTGCCGGCAGGTTCACCTTAAATGACAAGCCGGTTGTCATTTTATTCGACTCTGGTGCAACACATAACTTCATTAGTAGGGAAACGGTGATCCGGGATCAGATCTCCACAACTGTCACAAAAGGTTCTTACCTTATTCATTCGCCAGGTGGAGACATATCCACTAATGAAGTCGTCTCTCGAGCACCACTTTGCTTGGGTGGAAAAATTTATCCTACCGCCCTCATCATTCTAGAAGACCAAGGAATCAATGCCATATTGGGAATATCATGGCTGATCTTCCATAAGGCTGTTCTGTACATCGAGAACTGGAGTGTTCACTTGGACTCTCCACTTCACGGACGTCAAACATTGTATCTCGGCGAAGCGGGTTCCAAAGACCCGGAAGTATGTAATGCCGAGGCATACCAGTTAGAAGATATTCTTGTAGTCCATGAATATCCAGATGTGTTTCCCAAAGATCTTCCAGGTCTACCACCTGAGCGTGAGGTGGAGTTCAAAATAGAGTTGATACCGGGAACCACGCCGATCTCTCGGAGACCATACAAAATGGCTCCGAGTGAGTTAGCAGAATTGAAGGAGCAACTCAAGGATCTGATGGACAAGGGGTTTATTCGTCCAAGTTCATCACCATGGGGTTGCTCAGCTTTATTTGTGAAGAAGAAGGATGAGACGCTGAGGCTATGCGTCGATTATCGTCCTTTGAATGCTGTGACTATAAAGAACAAGTATCCACTACCAAGAATTGATATCCTCTTCGATCAGATAGTGGGTGCTAAAGTGTTCTCTAAGATGGACTTAAGGTCGGGGTATCATCAAATTAAGATCCGAGCGGAAGATATCCTGAAAACAGCATTCTCGACAAGATATGTACTCTATGAGTATCTTGTCATGTCATTTGGGTTGACCAATGCTCCGGCTCACTTTATGTATCTTATGAACTCAGTGTTCATGCCGGAGCTGGATCAGTTCGTCGTGGTGTTCATAGACGACATCTTGGTCTATTCCAAATCTGAAGAAGAACACGCTAAACATTTGCATATTGTGCTTCAACGCTTGAGAGATCACAAGCTCTATGCAAAGTTTAGTAAATGTGAATTATGGATCAACCAAGTACCATTTCTTGGGCACATTATTTCAGCAGAAGGCATTGCTGTTGATCCAAGCAAGATTGAACAAGGGCTGAAGTGGAAGTCTCCAACATCAGTCCATGAAGTTCGTAGCTTTTTGGGTTTGGCGGGGTATTACCGGAGGTTCATCCCGAGCTTCTCAAAAATCTCCAAACCTATGACGGAGCTACTGAAGAAGGGCATAAAATATGATTGGAGCAAGCCATGTGAGGAAGCTTTTCAAGCGTTGGTGAAACACCTCACAACAGCCCCGGTTCTATCTCAACCGGATACAACCAAGCCATTTGATGTTTATTGTGATGCATCTGGCATTGGACTTGGTTGTGTACTCATGCAAGGAGGACGTGTGGTCGCTTATGGATCATGTCAGTTACGGAATCATGAGCAACATTATCCAACTCAAGATCTCGAGCTTGCTGCCGTGGTATTAGCTTTGAAGATGTGGAGACATTACATATTGGGAAATCCGGTTCATCTCTACACCGACCACAAAAGCTTGAAGTACATATTCACTCAAAAAGAGTTGAATATGCGGCAACGGCGATGGTTGGAGCTGATCAAGGACTATGTGATTGAAATTTATTATCATCCGGGCAAGGCAAATGTGGTTGCCGATGCACTCAGCCGGAAGTATCATATTCATAATCTGACCATTACGCCAATAGAAGAGGAAGAACCAAGTATCTACTTGGTTCCATATGGAGCTTTACATAATCTAGCTCTCATACCCACAATAAGAGAGGAGGTTATGAAAGCTCAAAAGCAAGACAAGGGCATGGCTCATATCAAAAGGAGGTTGAAGAACGGGGAGATGAAATGTTTCCGGTTAGATGATGAAGACACCCTATGGTTCAAAGACCGGATAGTCGTACCCCGTGATATGAGGCTGCGGAAGAAAATTCTGGATGAGGCTCACTTATCCAAATTCTCTATTCATCCTGGCAGCAATAAAATGTACCAAGACCTCCGGAAGAAGTTTTGGTGGACACATATGAAATGTGAAGTTGCAAAATACGTTTCAGAATGTGATACGTGTCGAAGAATTAAGGCCGACCACGTGAAAAAGTCGAGCCTGTTGCAACCGCTAGAAATACCAACATGGAAGTGGGAAGACTTGAGTATAGATTTCATCGTTGGGTTGCCGATGACCTCCCACCACCATGATTCGATTTGGGTAATCGTTGACCGATTAACCAAATCGGCACGTTTCATTCCGGTGCATACCAACTACAGCGCCAAGCAGTATGCGGAGTTATACATAGCACAAATCTTATGCTTGCATGGAGTTCCCCGTACCATTGTTTCCAACAGAGGTTCGCTGTTCTTCTCCCGTTTCTGGGAACAACTACACGCATCCTTGGGAACTAAGCTGATTCGAAGCTCCGCATATCACCCTCAATCCGATGGGCAAACCGAAAGGGTGAATCAAATCCTTGAAGATATGCTAAGGGCGTGTGTCATCCACCATGGTAAGAGCTGGGATGATCACTTACCATTGGCGGAGTTCTCGTATAACAATGGTTATCAAACGAGCATAAAAATGGCACCTTATGAAGCTCTCTACTGCTAGAAGTGCCGCACACCCTTGAACTGGTGTGAATCTGGCGAAAGGGTAACTTACGGGATTGATCTCGTAAATAAAGCAGAAGAGCGGGTAAGGCTTATTCAAGCAAATCTGAAAGCCGCTCAGTCCAGGCAAAAGAGCTATGCGCATAAGAGACGTCGTCCTCTGAACTTTCAAGTTGGAGACACCGTATACCTCCGCGTATCTCCTATGAAGGGCATTCACCGATTCGGAGTGAAAGGGAAATTAGCTCCTCGTTTCATCGGTCCCTTCATTGTCATTGAAAGGTGTGGACCCGTGGCCTACCGTTTGGAGCTACCGGCAGCCTTAGCCGGAGTTCATAACGTCTTCCACATATCTCAGTTGCGGAAGTGTTTGAAAGTGCCAACGGAGGTTCTCACGGGAGACATAGCAGATTTGAAGCCGGACCTCACTTATGTTGAGCGACCAACCCGGATAATTGATGAAAAGGCTCGCGATACCAGATACCGGACGCTGCAATTTTTCAAGGTGCTATGGGAAAATCACACGTCCGACAAAGCTACATGGGAAAGCGAGGAGTATTTGCAGCGCAATCATCCGGAGTTGTTAGAGGCTTATATGTAGTAGTTGTCCTCTCCACCTTGTCCTTAATCATGAATCTCGGGACGAGATTCTTTTTAAGGGGGGGATGTAAAAGTCCCAAAACATGTAAATAGAAAACTTGAGCTATGAATAAAGTTGAGTTTATATACAAGAAATGGGACTTACAAAAACTTTTGGTTACTCATGATAGTGTTGGCATGTGAAATAAAACTCTAAATTCAGTTTGAACTAAGAGGGTCACTTCAAAAAGATGAAGGCCATTCTCAAAAGGGGGAGATTCAAACTTTTGTTGAAAAAGTTGTATTTGCAATAGCCAACTTAAAGATCAGAGGACATATTTGAATTCCTCATATCCAAATTATGAGGGAGCCAAGTTTTGAGCAAATTTGGAGAGACTTTGATATGAATATCAAAGGAACTTGTAAATTTATTCCAAATTTGAATTTAAACTTGAAACTGTGGCACAAATTGTCAAATGGCAAATTGGCTTTTGAATTTGGACGCCTCACAGCTGAATTTGCAAGGTGTCAGAAATTTGGAGATATTTTGGGGCAGAAGGGGGGCTGTGGGCCCCACTGGTCATTGAGAGGAGGGGGCCTAACTTACTGCCGAAGTTTCCCATCCCTGTTTCGCTCGGCCGCAGAACCAGCGAGGGCGACACCGAGGGCTACGGCCGACGCCACCTCCTCACTGAAGCAGCACGCTGGAGAGCTGCTCGTGGCGCCTTAACTCTCGGCGTGATCCATCCGACGCAAGAAAGAAAAATCGGGCCGCCGCTCGTAGCCGCCTCGAGTCCTTGATCGGGAGACTGCCAGGCTCGTGCCACAGCGCCTCAAAAGCCGAAAATCAACAACAGGGGACTTCCCTCTGCTCTCTCGGCACAAACCTGAGAAATTTTCGGCTGCCCCGACCAAGAACCCTGCATTCATGTGCTGACCGAGAGCCAAAAACCCGAACGGGCTCACGTGGAGAGCCTACACGAGGCACTTTCAAGCCCGAACGAGAGCCCCCTCGGACGCGCTAGGATCCCCTGATGCTCGTCCCCGAAGCTCAAGCCGTGACATGATCCACCAAGCGCGAATTTGAAGAAAGTTCCCCGCCGGGCACGAACTGACCTCCCGGCACGGTAACATCAAATTCACCCTCTACCCTGATTCTTAGCTCGTCAATTCTTGCACACAGGACCGCCACTAGTCGGTGATCATTAGCCCTTCACAGCCCTAGCTGGAAAAACACACGTAGACTGCACAAATTCTAGATTTAACGAGCTCCACCGTGAAAGAAGTCTCGGGCGCACGGTGAAACCCCACTTGCCGCCGTTTCCGAGCCACGTTGAGACTATGCCGAGCTAGCCCATCCTCTGCTGGTGCTTTTGGGCGGTTCGGTTGAGCTGTTAGCGGGCTACGAGTGTCGGGTGACAGCGCCGATCGTCACCGAAGGCCGCGGCTCGTCGCCGGCCTACTTCCTGCCACCGGCAGCCCGAGCCAACCCGGTAGACATGTTCCCCGACACTGAAAACCCCCAGGCAGTGAGTCTCCGGCCGAGAGGCGGCCGGGAAGCCGGGTCTGGCGAGCTCCAGTGGAGCGCCGGCGAGGGGGATGCGCGGGAGCGGGAGGAAGAAGAAGACCCCCACCGGGCCCACGTGTCAGCAGCTGAAGATAAAACATCCGGATCAGCTGTGGCATATGATCTAGTGTGGTGGCGCGGGAAAAGGTCTGTGGCCCCTTGTGGCGCGATCCCAGCGGTTGACACATGGGGATGGGGCCACTGTCAGAGTTTAAACATTTCCCCGATTTAATTTGAATTCCAGATTTAGTTCAAACTTTAGAACCTCATAACTTTTGCTAGGAATCTCCAAATTTAGTAATTCAAATTGGGTTGGATTCAGGATGAAAAGCTCTATTCAAATATGCAACCCAATTTGCATGAAAACCAATAGAAAATTCTGGAAAATTCTTTAAAGCTTTTCAGAAAAAGAATTTTACAGGGAGTTTGGTTCATCCAAAATTTCCCAAATTTTGCCAGGATATTCTTTAGGATATTAGGAGACCCCTGTAAAAGTTTCAGCTCATTTGGAGTTGATTAATTAGGGTAATTCTAATTCCAAGTTTCTGTATTCCAATAAATGCAGAAACATTTTCAGAAAATTTCCAAAACTTGGAAATTCGGTTCTGGGCATTCCTTAGCTCCAAAAATCCTAGGAAAATTCATGCATACTCCCTGAGCTATGAATGAAATTATAGTTCACTTGAATTTGCATGAAAGTGCAAATTTAATCAGAATTAATTCCTTTTTCCTAAATGCTTAGGGAATTGTTCTGGGTGATCCACTTAGTGAAATGTTCTGAATTTTGGTCCAGAGGACTTTCTTGTGACAAGGAACTCCCAAGAAAATTTCCAGCTCCTTTGGAGACCTGGATCATTAGTGTTCTGTTCAACCATTAGTTGATCCCCACCCAAGTGATGAAACCCCACTCATCACTTGATAATAGTGCCTAAACACACACCTAAACCACCACCTCGGGTCATTTAAATTCTTAAACAGAGTTCCAGTTTTAAACTTGTCTTTAACACTTTTTAGCAAAAATTTTATAATTAAACTTGTATGCATATTCGTAACGTGTAGTGCTTAAACGTGGAAAGTGAAGATTTGATCAAGGAGCAAGAAGTGCTGTAGTTGAACTTCAAGATATCAACAACTAACCTCACATTATCTGACTTTAGTAACCTGCAAAACCAAGGCAAGCCCCGGTTTGCATTTAAGTTGTTTTCTAAAGTTTTTACTTTGTTCACTACTATGGGTCAAAGTTGGTATGTGCATTAGGTCAAGGATGTTTTATACTCCACTTGCATGACCAAAAGGAACCCTGGGATCAAGGGTAGAATGGTTTCATTGCTGTAGAATAAGGCCGTGCTAAATAGACTAGGGCATACGGTAGAAGACGAGTAGTTGGAATCTACTCGCGAGCTATAGTTCAGAATATCATAAGTGTGGTTGGGAAAAGAAAACAAACTAAAGTTTACATTTCTAAAGATGAGACCGGGCAGAGGGGTTAGGCAGCGACAAGACGAGGTCTTGGTCGAGTAGCTCTGCCTGTGTCGGTTAAGGACCGATGTGTGTGCCGCGTCCAGGAGCAAGTATTGAGTTGTGTACCGGATGCTTACTGATATATCGGAACCAGGAAACCGATGTACCAGGTTCACTGGATTGTAGAGGCATACCACATCGTCTCGTTAGACCTATGAGCCCGAGACGGCGTGACCAGTTCTACAGTTTAGTGTACTGAGAAAGGTTGCCACATACGACGTAATAAAGGACGCCAGAGTTGGGTCTTCAGAGGTGGGCGTATGTGTCGAGTTATCCGGGTAGTGTTTGATTCGAATCACCGTCCCTCGCGGTTATTGAGTACCGCTTGCTCCCATGTTGTGACGTAGTAATCAACTTGTGTGGAAACAGTTTGCAAAAAGTATAATTGCTGCTATGATTATGTTAAGTTGCATGAAAACCCTGTGTGAAGTAGAAATAGAGCAAACTAAAGTTATTTTTCCACCTTGGGACGAGTAACATTGGAATGAAGCGTTTATTGTTTGATTGTGGAGTTCTAATGTTACTGGGCGCAAGGTCACTACTAGTATGGCTAAATTTTTTTTTGAAAGTTAAGGATAAACTTGTAGGCGAGTCTTTTCGGAGAGGACAGGCTTAAGTCTTAGGTTACTTCCATATAGAGTTCCATGCTTTAGGAGAGACGGTTAAGTCTTGCTGAGCCTTTGTGCTCACTCTTGCTATATAAGTGGTTTTGCAGGTAAACATCGACGCTATACAGAAGGTTGTCCGGTGAGACTCGGGAACTTCCGAGTCGTGTCACACTTGGAGAACCTAGCCGCTGCTATGTCTTTGTGTTGCTAGCGAGAGGAGTCCATGGGCTGTACCTCTTCTCGAGTGCTTCGTAGTTATTCAACGTGAGCTGGTTTTAGACTTCCGCTGTAGCTATTTTATGTAAAGTATTTACAAAGAACAGTTGTAAGCTTCCGCTTTGATTTATGTAATACATTGTTCCTTATATGTGTGCTGTAGGGTGCCGCATAACACGGCACCACCAAATGCGATTCCTCGGCCGAGGCGGCATGACCCCGTGATGGAGGTCGGGCCCCCTCAATGACCGTTGAGGCACGCCGATAGCGAGCGCTGCGTATGGCCCTTTGAACATTGAACGTTCAAGAGTTGCATACTATCATGTTGCTTACCACACGATGGGGCATTCTCACTTTTGCCTAAAGCACGCTGGAGATCAGCATTTTCATATGCTCTCAGAACCATGTGAAGGTTCAGAGACTCATATTAACTACCGTGCCAAGCCACGGTATACCATTCCATAATATTGCTCGTATGGCGAGCTTACCGCAATTGATCCGCCTGCGGTGGCGTACCTTACCTCGAACCTGACGTCGGAGCGTCATTACAGAATGTATAACAAGTATGTTAGCATTTCCACCATAATATCTACTACTATCATAGACCTTATGTGGGCATAGTGACTAATCCTCACTCGACTACTTCTAAATTTTTATAGACCTTACCTCTTACCTGACGGTGATTGCAATCAGGAGGCGGCCGGACAACACGTCACATACACCCACTTCAGAAGCGTAATTCCACACGCCTTCCTACTCTATTGTATGCAACAGCCTTTCAATGGAAACCCAAATGCCAAACCGGTCAATCCGTAACGGGCAGGAGGTCCCCACGTGGAGCGTGACGTGCCCACCGGCAGATTTACACCTTGCTACCCTCAACCCACTCCTGCAAAACGGTTTGGTAAGCCTCGGCACCAAGGTTAAGCAATTACATCGGTTTCCTGCTTATGTCAGTATGCCATCTGATACTGTTCGATACTTGTTCAGCAGGCCCATAAATGACTCGGTCCTCAATCGACACCAACAGGGCTACGCACGTGAGACCTCCGCTCACTGCATCCTATCCCCCAGCTGGGTCTCATTTTCACCACTCTTAAGCCATTTTCTACTCTAACCATACTGTGTGATAAAACCTTACCTCGCGAGTAGATTCCAACTACTCGACTTCTACCGAGATCCTAAGCATATTAGCACCGCATTCTCTACTCGTCGAGTCTGTAAACTACCCAAAACCCTTCATAGGATTTAAAGTCATGCAAGTGGGGTTTCAAACACCTTAACTCTAATGCACCCATTTCAACCTAGACATAAGTGATACAAATGAAAAACATTGCAAAAGGTACTTAAATGAGAACCGGGGCTTGTCTGGTTGCGAGTCACAAGGAAAGTTAGCTTCAGGTGGGAGGACGTCCAACGGCTCCGGTGTGTCCTCAACTTCGGTCACTATATGATATGTAACAATATATATGTATACGTGTTAAGGACTTATAAGAATTAAACTTCTATTCATAACTACTACTATTTAGGATCCTTAATTTGCTTTGGGATTTTTCCAGTGGATACTACACTCTCTAAGAAGGATCTGAGCAAAATTTGGAGAAATTTCATTGCACCTTGTGGTCTCCAAAATTCCCACAAGCACAATGTTTCTCTGAATTTTGAGACCCAATCAGGAGCTTTTACATGGCTAACAGTGGAAGATCTAATTAGGGTAAGTCTCCATGGTTCTAACAAAATTTGTTTCACCATTTTTGGAGCTAACAACAGAGAGATATGAATTTTTGAAGTTGGGCAGAAATGTCGAAAATGTCTCTGTTTATTTTCCCATTTTTCAGAGACATAAAGGATTGACACCACATTTGGCCAAGCAAATGAGGTCCAATGACTCTGAAATTTTTACTGGCGTTCAACTATATTAGGAAGAATGTCCTGCCCAAATTTGGGAATTTTTCAATAAACAAAACTCCTGTGAAAATTCCTACAATATTTTATTTAATTGAATTAATGAGCCAAATACAGAGATTTTCATAACCATTAGGCTGTACCCCTGGATAGTATTCTCTGAGGGGAATCCGACAAAAAATTTTTGACAATTTTTGGACATTCCTATATAAAGTTATGGCTCTTCAAAGTTTGAACTGGAATAGGAAAACCTGGAAATGTTTAAACACTGCAGCGGGCCCCACATGTCAGCACCATCTTCTACCTCGCGCCAAACAGAGAACCGGCGGCGTTCTCTGGCAAGGGTGGTGGGAACGGCATTCCCGGCCGCCTCCCGGCCAAAATCTCGCCGCTCCCCCATTATTCACCCTGCTGAACACGATGGTGGCGTCGCCGGCGGCCAAAACTCGCCGGAAAATGGTGCGCACCGGTGACAGCAGGGTTTGAAACTCCGCTGAGGTTGTGAAGCTTCGTTCCTCCACCAAACGATCGGCTCTCGGTCTCTAGAGCAACAGTAGGAGATGTAGAAGCTAGAACGGGCTACCCAACTCGATGAAATGTCCGACAAACTAGGGTTCAACGGTCAGCCGAGGGGGTTTCCCATGGCGGCGCGAAAATCGGCTAGAACATGGCCAACTATTGATGGTTTTCCTCGGTTGTTTGTCGAGGATGGGTGCTAGGGAGGGTAGAAGCTATGTGCACGTTAGCTGGAGGTTTGGTTCATTGTGTAACCCGAATTTGGGTTTGAACCGAGCTTCACTCTTCTACACTAGGGTTCGGAAAAGAATAAAATCTGAGCTACTCGATGGATCATTTGCTACACGGCTGGCAGCTACACCATCCAGGGCTACCCACGCACCATTCTTTTATAGGAATTCGGAGGAGAGGGTGGCCAGATGAGGCTGTCGACGGTGAGCCAAACTGATGCTCCACCGGTTCACCTCGGAAGCTTGCCGCAAACTCTAATTTGCGGTCTACAGCAGCAAGGAACGGCTAAGCTTATGCAGTAGATCACATTAGTTCGTGATGGTGCTCCTTTTCAGTGTTGGAACCTCGAGGAACCAATGATCGGCGCAGTGGTTTGCGGTGGAATGCCGAGAGCGTCGGCGGGCAAGTTCTTCGCGTGCGCGTGAGCAGAGCAGAGCGTTGCACGAGCTGGGAGAGGAAGACATCGATGTTTCTTCGTGTGGGGAGGATAAGGGCAGAACCAGTTGGAGCAACGCTGAAGCAACCAGCTCACTGGCCACGGCACAGCTCGGTGGCGCGCTCTACTCACCCGAAGCAAGGAACAGTCGGTTGTGAGAGTGTGTGGCTGACTGCTGGGTCCCACCCCCTCAGCTCTTAATTAACTTTTCCACTGATATTTTTACCGCAGCTACTCAAAATTAAGCTTATACTTCCACACCAAGTCATGGTTTGAATTTGCTGAATTCAAATGCTTTGAATTCTGGTGTGGAGTTTGAATTGAATATGGTCATTTGAATTTGAAATAGAATTTGAGTTATCCCATTTGCATTGTTCCAAAAACATGGCATACCAACCCCAAAGTTTCTGATTTTTGGCATGGCTGCTAATTCAAATGTGGAGAACACATTTCTGGAACCAAATTTGCAAATTGAGGAAATTGGAATTTGAAACTGAATTTGAAATTCAGATTAGAGGGCTTCCTATTTTAATCCCAAACAAATATTAAAACCCCTCCACATGAGCAGAAATTTGGAAGGGTGCATATTTGAAATATGAAGACCCAATTTATGAATTTAGATCTCCATGTTTGGAAGTTTTCGGGAAGTTTGAATCCTCACTTTGAACTTACACCGTTATAATTCAATGTTTTAATTCCCCTCATTTTTCCTAAGTGTACATGTGTTTAAATTCCTGCTACCACTTTTTGGGGATTTTACATCCCTCCCCCCTTAAAAAGAATCTCGTCCCGAGATTCCAAAGAAAAGCAAAGGTGGGGAAACTTTACCGGTTATACGATGATAGCAAGTCCGGATAATTTGTTCGTAGATAGTCCTCGCTTTCCCATGTCGCCTCATCAGCGGTATGGTTACTCGACTAACTTTGTAAAACCATAAAGTCCGGTTTCTTGTGGTGCGAGTCTTTTCATCGATGATCCGGAGTGGATATTCTGCATATGTGAGGTCCAGTTGAAGAACTTCTATGTCTTCAGTTAGGATTTCAGCCGAGTGTTTTAGGCACTTCCTCAGCTGAGAGATGTTGAAGACGTTGTGAATTTCTGCGAGCGACACCGGTAAGTCCAAGCGATAGGCCACGGGTCCGCATTTTTCAATGAAGGCGAACAGACCAATGAACCGTGGCGCAAGTTTTCCCTTCACTCATCCAGGATCACAGAGGGTGGCGCCGCACGATGCGACACCCGACAGCACACATCATAAGAACGATACTGTATTACATAGAAAACCAACTGAAATGTACAAAGTAGTACAAGACTTCAGTTACAAACTAGTGTTTAGATTACAACAGCGGAAACTAAATTTGTACAACTCACACCCATCTACCTAGCAAAAGTCGTTTGCCCAGCCCTAGGGCAACCCACACTAGCTGCACTCCTCAGCTCAGCGCGGCGTGTACGGTTCCCACCCAACCGTGGTCCCCGACGGAGGGTAGCCCTCACCGGTGGACATGTAACCCGAGTCCGTGGGGTACTCCTCACCTGAAAAACACTTATAGCAGCAACCGTGAGCACGATGGCTCAACAAGACTTAACCGACTCACCTAGGCATGAAACTCTACATGCAGTTTACAACAAACATGGGAGGGTAAATTTCAGCAAACGGACACGCCTACAAGTTCATCCTTAGTTTATCTTTTAGCCACAAGTTAACAGTTCATGAATATGAAATTTAGTGAGCAATATTTGGTGGCACACATGTAGCAATACAATTTTTTATCATAACAGCAATATTGATTCAGCACATTTCATATATTAACCTACGTCACAACTCAGTGACCAAGTGGTACTCGTCACCGCGAGGGACGGTGAATCGACTCGATATACACCTGCATGAATACCCAAAGAGCACGTCACATACGTCCACCCAAGGAGCTCCACAGCACGCTCACTCGATGTCGTACGGGACAACCTTTCACCCAACAGCCCAAACGTCGAACCGGTCGCACCGAAACGGACAGGAGGTTCCCTACACGGAGCATCTCTCTATGCCCGTTAGCAGATTTCCACCTTGCTGCCCTCAACCTACACCTATAAATCGTTGTGCTATGCCTCGACGCCCGGAGGTTTAGGTTACATCGGTTTCCCGGGACCCATATACCTGATATGCCTTCGGTACGTTCAAACATGATCAGTGTGGGCCGCACACAGATCAGTCCTCAATCGACACGGACAGGGCTGCGCACACAAGACTTCCTCTTGGTGCACCCTAGCCCCTGCCTAGTCTCATTTTCATTACTAAAGTGATCTCACATCACTCGAACCAATACAGTATGTCCCAAGCCTAACTCGCGAGTAGATTCCAACTACTCGACTTGTACTGAAGTTCTATGAATCATTAAGCATAGCCTGTCTACTTGAGGACGTAGACACTACCCTCACTCCTGTGGGTTTCATCCATCCTACACCTAATGCACATCCATAACACATACTAAGTATTCATAAAGCAAAACTTTGTAAAATTGGTTAATGTAAACCGGGGCTTGCCTTGTTGCTGCTTGTCAGTGGTTAGGGCTTTGTCCGGAAGAAGGAAGTCGAGCATTTCCGGGGTCTCCTCGCCTTCAGCGACCACACGTAAACGATATACTATATGTCAACTTAAATGCAATGTTTAGAACTGAATAAGTAATTACCATAACTATAGCTAACCCTCCCCTTTGTATCTGAAATTTTTATGGTCGCTTGGTAGGGTCCTAACCAGAGTATTGACCAAGTTTCATTTGAAACAAAGTTCATGTGAGCCTTGTATAAATAAAAGCCTATTTGGTCATTAGTAGGGTCTCTAAGGATTTCCAGGGATTTTCATGGCTCCAACCATTACTTTCTGGAAACTAGCTTCTAATGGAATTGGTTTCATGTCATTTGAAGCATTCTAGATGAAGTTATGCCCTAAACAAGATTTGAGAAAATCTGAAAAATGTTTCGGTACATTTTTCTATTTTCTCAGGGCAGTTCACTTAATCACACCATTAGGGGGACTAAATGACCTTGGATGGGTCTGAAAATTTTACTGTGACTCAAGAATTTTCCAATGAACCTCTCAGCCAAATTTCAGAATTTTTCAAAAAGTAATTCTCCAGATAAAATTCCCAACAGTTTAAACTTTAGGGATTTAAATTTGTGTTGCTGGAAAGTACTCAAAACGCTGAATTCGGCAAATTTTAGTTCACTAAATTTGGAGCTTCCTAGCAAAAGTTATATGCATTTGAAGTTTGAACTAGAACTGGAAAATCCCAAAATGTTTAAACTTTGCGGGCGGGCCCCACTATTTAAACCGGCCCACTGAGATCGCGGCCACACCGCAGCCCACGGGGTTTTACCCACGCTGCCGCACAGGATCCCGGCCGTAAAGTGGATCCCCGATGGAAAACAGGGACTGACCGGTGGACCCACCCCCCCTTCGTCTACCTCGCGACACCCGCGATTTCCGCGGCGGTGCTTCGCCGGAGAACTCGCCGCCGGCCATTTCACTGCATGACCTTCGACGGATTTTGCCGTCAGTGCCCAACTTTGCTCGGGGAACACGTTGGTGCACTCACCGAAGCTCGGCGATGGCCGGAACCACGCTCGCGACGGTGACAGTGGTGATCCCCACTCCGGCGATGTCGCCCGAGCTACTCAGGGCCTTATTTTTGGAACAGTTTGCTCCTACAGCTCCGCTGTGGCATGCTGAGCACGAAAATGAACTCGGTTTGCATTGGAAACGTCCGGATCTAGGACTTCACCGTCGACCCAGGGCTAAAACGGCGGATGCTCAAAAAACTCGAATAGCAGCACCAAAACTCGATGGTTTCTAATGGTCCTTGATCCTAGGTGGCCGTGGGGACGTGTAGAACATGTGCTTAGCTTGGTTTACGTGGTGGTGGACCGATCACCACGAATTTTGGATTCTTGGCTAGCTCGGTTCTTTGGACACCGAGGACTAAACATGGAAATTCTCTCCCGACAGGGCATGAAAAGAGGTAGGGTTTTCACCGTGAGCTCGAGCAGCCTTCGGCGCGTCTATTTGCTGTTGATCGTCGGTCGCGAGAGCGCTCAGATCGGCGGCGCACCGAGGACCCGAGGAGAGCGGTCGGCGAGGTGTTTTGCTTTGGTCGCTTACGGGGTAGAATGGAGAGGATGAGGGAGGATTCACGTGGTCTGGCGTGTTACTCGAGTGTTGCACCCGGTGCCCTCAGCACCCGAGCAGGAGGTAGCAGAGGCGAGGCGGTTGGCGCCGGCGCTCGGGAGCTGGCGCGCATGCGCCCTGTGCCCACGTAAATGGAACCGAAGACTTCAGTGGAAAGTCTTCTGACCAGTGGGTCCCCTCCCATCTAAATCCCTTTTTCCCATTTTTGCTGCAAATATCCCATCTACTCCCTCTTAAATGGTAAGCTTAGCCACCAAGTCAGAGAGTAAATTTGAATTCACCAAAATGAAATTGGTTTGGCTGAATTTGCTTCACATTTGAATTTGAAATTCAAATTCAGTTTTGAATTAATGCAAATTTAGCTGCCGACAATATGAACTCCAATGAGGATGAAAATTGGTGGACTAACTCAGAAAAATTTGTTGAGTTTGAATATGAAGTCAACTTTTGAATTCAAGTGATGAAAGTGGCTGCAATTTGAATTTGCATTAAAATTGGCCCTTTTTACAAATGTCTCCAAAATTGCTTCAAAAAGTCTTGGATTTGCATGAAATTTGGCCTGAGCCTCCCCAAGACTATTTAAGGTCTAGGGGTGAGCTCAACATTTCATGTTTATCTGTAGGAATCCTATTTTTTTGAAGTTAGGGCTTTCCCCTCTAATCACCCTTTTGATGGTGTTTACTTGCTCTTCACAAGTGTTCATGAGATATCCACCACATGAGCTGTGGTGTTGTGAGCTGATGAACATTTCTTTGCAACTCATTTTCTTGGGCTTTTACAACTATACAGTCTTTAAACCATAAAGTACCGTGTTCATCCCTTCGGAAACATTTCATTTTGCCCTTCTTCATTCTTCTCCAAATGTGCGACATTCCCATGTCTTCCTTCTAAGCTTCCATAATCTCCTCTCTTATGGTAGGGATGAGAGCAAGATTATATAATGCCCCATGTGGAACCAAGTACAAACTCGGCTCCTCCTCTTCAAGTGGGGTGATGGACAGATTGTTGACATGAGATTTGCGGCTTAAGGGGTTGGCAACCACGTTTGCCTTTCCTGAATGGTAGTGAATCTCAATCTCATAGTCTTTGATTAGTTCTAGCCATCTCCGTTGCCACATATTCAACTCCTTTTGAGTGAATATATATTTCAGACTCTTGTGGTCGGTGTAGAGGTGCACTAAGTTCCCAACTAAATAGTGCCTCCACATTTTCAAGGCCAACACCACAGCAGCAAGCTCAAGATCATGAGTCGAATAGTGCTGCTCGTGGTTACGAAGTTGACGTGAGCCATAGGTGACCACTCTTCCTCCTTGCATCAATACACAACCAAGCCCGATACCAGACTCATCACAATATACGTCAAAGGGCTTGGTCGTATCCGGTTGAGCTAACACCGGGGCTGTTGTAAGATACTTCACTAATGCTTGGAAAGCTTCTTCACAAGCTGAGCTCCAAACGTATTTGATCCCCTTCTTCAACAGTTCAGTCATCGGCTTAGCAAGCTTTGAGAAGTTCGGTATGAATCTCCGATAATATCCTGCTAACCCGAGGAAACTCCTGACTTCGTGGACTGATGTGGGGGACTTACATTTCAGCACTTGTTCGATTTTGCTTGGATCAACTGCTATGCCTTCTGCAGAAACAATGTGACCAAGAAATGGCACTTGGCTGATCTAAAACTCGCACTCGCTGAAGTTTGCATAAAGCTTATGGTCTCGCAATCGTTGAAGCATGATATGCAGGTGTTCGGCATGTTCTTCTTCAGACTTGGAGTAAACCAAGATGTCATCTATGAACACCACTACGAACTTGTCTAACTCCGGCATGAACACTGAGTTCATGAGATACACGAAGTGTGCCGGGGCGTTGGTGAGAACAAAGGACATGACGAGATATTCATACAGCCCATATCTCGTAGAAAAGGCCGTCTTCGGAATATCCTCCGCTCGGATCTTGATTTGGTGATATCTGGAGTGAAGATCCATCTTTGAAAATACTCTTGCACCCACAAGTTGATCGAAGAGAATGTCGATGCGGGGCAGTGGATATTTATTCTTGATGGTGACGGCGTTGAGAGGTCGGTAGTCCACACACAACCTCAAGGTTTCATCCTTCTTCTTCACAAACAGCGCCAAGCATCCCCATGGTGAGGAACTCGGTCGAATGAAACCCTTCTTCATTAAATCATTGAGCTGCTCCTGCAATTCAACTAGCTCATTCGGAGCCATCTTGTACGGTCTCCATGATGTCGGTGTCGTCCCGGGTTCAAGTTCAATCTTGTACTCAACATCTCTTTCGGGTGGCATGCCCGGGAGATCATCCGGGAAGACATCCGGGTATTCACGGACCACACGAATATCCTCAAGTTTTGTGGCTTCCGTATTATATGTGGCTGGAGCTTCTTGAACCGAACGGTCAAGAATAAGAACATGTGGTTCATGAAGTGGAGAGTTTAAACGAACCACACGTGGCATGATGTCAAGAAAACAGCACCATGATGATGTAGCCATGACATTCCTAGAATGACATCAAGTTTTTGACTCTCTAACATGATTAGAGAAGTCGGGTATAGATTCCCACCCAATTGTAATGGTGCTCTATAGACCATCCTATCAGCTGTTATTTTCCCACCCGGAGAGCATATCAAGTATGAACTATTTGTCGGAATTATAGGCAATTGATATTTAATAACATAAGACTGGCTTATGAAATTATGGGTGGCACCGGAGTCAAAAAGTATGACTACGGGATGATCTAAGTAAGAAAACGTACCCGCGAGGACGGGTTCACCTTCCGGCACGTCTTCGATGGCTAAGTGGTGGACATTGCCGAGTTTTTGTACTGGTTTATTGGGCTGGTTGCGTGGCTGATTTGCACCCTTATACGGTACTGCACCCCTGCCCTGTTGTGGCTTGGGGCAGTCCCTCGAAATATGCCTGACACGGCCACACGTGAAGCATGTGTAAGGTGTCGGGGTCCTTCCGACTTGAGGACGGAATCCCGTGCACGCGGTTGAAACTGAGGCGCACGTGGGACCATCCTTTGCTGCTGCTGTTGCTGTGGTGGATATGACGGTCGGAAGCTTGGCGCATTATACTGTCGACCGTGAAACTGAGGTGGTCGCGCCGGTGGCTGCCATCTTTGACCGGATGGTGATTGGCACACCACGCGGTATTTTTATGGCGCCCCACCACTAATGCCATCAACGCACTGCATTTCCTCTTATCAGAACCGCGCTCGCGCTGAGCATTTTCTTGTAAAATCGCGGCATTAACAAGGTCGTTGAATGTGCCGCGATTTCTTTGGGCGAGATGGACCTTCATCTTGGAATTCAGGCCCCGGAAGAATGTGTTTCGCTTGAATTCCTCCGTTCTCACAAATCCTGGCGCATACTGCGCCAGCCGGTTGAATGACCTGGAGTACTCTCCTCTCGCCTTGTTTCAGCGCCAGGAACTCCTGGAGCTTCCTTTCCATAACACCGGGAGGTATATGGTATGCGCGGAACGCCTCCCGGAACTCTGTCCATGTGACAGCTTGGCCAGCCGGTAAGGAGGCGGTGTATTTCTCCCACCATGTACCGGCTTCCCCTTGAAGCTGTTGCGCTGCATACAATGCCTTCTGGTGTTCGGTGCACCGAAGTAAACCAAACTTTGCTTCAAGAGTGCGGATGAAGCTGTCCGCCTCCAACGGCTCTTCGGCCTCTGTGAAGACCGGTGGATGGGTCACCAGGATGTCCGAATATGAACTTTGTTTGGGCTGGCGTTGCCCATTTTCTTGGCATCCTCCTGGACGGGACACATTTTGCTGCACCAGCATCCGCAGAATCTCGGTTTGCTCGTCGCGTGAGCCGAGCATTGCAGCGAGAACCTCCGCAAGATTTCTCAGAAGTTCTGGCGGTGCAGGAGGTGGTTTCTGCGTTGTGGTTTGCTCCGGAGGTGGAGACTCATCACCACGAACCTGACTCGGACCTCCCTCCTCTTGCGTTGAACGTGTACGCACCATTCTGCATTCATACCATTCAAACAATCAGCACATGTTGGTTTATTTCATCCAGTCTATACAATAGTAGTGCAAGAATGGAATAAATAATACGCCTAACAATCACACATATGGATAAAGTATAAACTTTATACAACATATACATCCCTAGACTGTGTCACACGATCGTGTTCCAAAGTATTGAACTTTATGGGTTAAAAGTTCATTTCAACCATCGTAGGTCGCCACAGGATGTTAAGTGTGTTAGCATGCGTAATTCCTCGCTATTGTACTGTACCCAAACATGTACCCGCTCGAAGTGATATGTCGAACGCATAAAATTTTTGACTCCACTCGCTGTTTTACAACAGCCGCTGGATATCGAAAGGTGAAACTAATTGTTTTGGTTGGAAAAACTTCAACATGGTGTTCACTGTCCAGCTTCTTGTCCCGCTGACCAGTCTGGATAATTCAACTGTTTTGACCACTTTAGAGGCAAAATGTGGACTACAGTTCAACAACAAAATTGTAGTAGACTCGACAAGGAATCTAGATTGTATTTATTTTCCTCAATAGCCTTCCTAGTTTGTGAGGTATGATTTCTATAAGTTGACAGAATTTTCTCAGGAATTTTGACAGCACCTCCTTTTCAAGTGGCTGTTCAGTTCACAAAATTCCATCTATTTCTGCCCTCAATCTAGGAAAACACTGAACTACAAAGTTGTAGAACATTTCCCATACTTTCCAATGATGTCTTACTTTACTCTTAGAAATTTTTCTACAGAAAAGTTGTGGTCGAAATACAGAAAATTCCAGAGAGCATTCTTGGACTGCCCTTTTTCTGGACAGTGCCTACTCATCTGAGATTTTCATCCATTTGGAGGGATATTTTGTTCTGGAGCTCTACAGAAAAGTTGTAGAGGACTCCAAAAAATTTCCATAATGGTATCCTACACCTCCATTGGTTCAACCAATCCTATGTTATACCCTGTTTAAGTTCAGCAATGTTTCTGCCAAAAACAGGGGAGGTTGTTCCTAAGTCTTTGAGATTGAATCTATACTCCCAATTGACTCTTAGTTCAATATGGGAGTTCAATAACCCCTAAATTGGATCCAAAAACTCATTTCAACTCTTTTCTTTGACAATATACTTTTATGCAACTAATAATTTATCCCGGAACTACGTTTCCTCACCAAAGAAAAATCCTAAGCCGGTATTCCGGCATATATGTGTCAAATGGTGGAACTAAGAACATCACTCACAAACAGTTTCTACACATCATGCACTAACGTGGTTAATGTACCTGCAGAAGAACACACAATAATGGTGCACACAAAGGTTTTAACATTGCAGGCAGTTCCATATCATAGTAAAAACATACGGTCCGTATCATTGCCATACGGATCGTCCTTGAGTCAAGCCACGTCTCAATGTACATGGTCGTGTTTTCAGACCACACGACGAGGAACCCGAGTAGAGCGTGAACGGGTCGTCACGGTCTGGAGTTTTATCAACCCAACGGATACAACCTACTGCCTCATGACCGTTGAGGCACGCCGATGGCGAGCGCTGCGTATGGCACTTTGAACATTGAACGTTCAAGAGTTGCATACTATCATGTTGCTTACCAAACGATGGGACATTCTCACTTTTGCCTAAAGCACGCTGGAGATCAGCGTTTTCATATGCTCTCAGAACCATGGGAGGGTTCAGAGACTCATATTAACTACCGTGCCAAGCCACGGTATACCATTCCATAATATTGCTCGTATGGCGAGCTTACCGCAATTGATCCGCCTGCGGTGGCGTACCTTACCTCTTACCTGACGTTGAAGCGTCGTCACAGAATGTATAACAAGTATGTTAGCATTTCCACCATAATATCTACTACTATCATAGACCTTATGTGGGCATAGTGACTAATCCTCACTCGACTACTTCTAAATTTTCAAAATAGGCTCTTTTCGAGCGTGATATTCCCAATGCGGCTCTGATACAACGCATGTGGGGACCACCCTGTGGTTCACCCACTCCTGGATTGCAGAGGGTGGTGCCGTGCGATGCGGCACCCAACAGCACACAAGAAAAGAATATGAACAACATCCAAACTTTTGTTTGATATAAAAACAGCCGAAGTCTTTTACAAACTTAATTATACCTCGGAAGTATTATACATACTAGTCTCTCATCCTAGCTAAACAAAAGTGCAGCCGTCCATCCCGGGGACGCTACACACTAGCAACACTCACACCATGATCACGGTGGTGTGCAGGGCTTCAGCTCGGCCGTGTACCCCGACGGGGGCATCGCCTCATCCTCAGACCCCTCCTCATAACTCTCACCTGCACACAGCTCAAATATTGCAACCGTGAGCACGATGGCTCAGCAAGGCTTAACCGACAACCCTAGTCATGGAACTCTACTTGCAGGAATGTGTAATATAGGAAAAAGACTTTGCAATAAAGACACGCCTACAAGTTGATCCTTACTTTCAGTTTTATAGCAGCAATTTCATGTGACTTAGGCAGCCCTCACATCGGAAGTCCACAATCAAACAAGAAACGCTTTCCTCCGATGTGGTGATGCCCAAAGTGGAAATTAAACTTAATTAGCTCTACATCTACAGCAGACATGGTTTCTAAACATTAATAGTTCATCACAGCATATTATCAATCATCTGGCTTATTTCACTTCTTACTACGTCACAGAACAGTGAACAAACAGTACTCAAATAACCGTGAGGGACCGTGATTGCAATCAGGAGACACCCGGACAACACGTCACATACACCCACTTTCAGAAGCGTGATTCCACACGCCTTCCTGCTCTGTTGTATGCAACAACCTTTCAATGGAAACCCAAATGCCAAACCGGTCCATCCGTAACGGGCAGGAGGTCCCCACGTGGAGCGTGATTGTGCGCACCGACAGATTGACACCTTGCTACCCTCAACCCACTCCTGTAAAACGGTTTTGTAAGCCTTGGCACCCAGGTAAACCAATTACATCGGTTTCCTGCTTATGTCAGTATGCCATCTGGTACTGTTCGATACTTGTTCAGCAAGCACACAAATGACTCGGTCCTCAATCGACACCAACAGGGCTACGCACGTGAGACCTCCGCTCACTGCATCCTATCCCCCTGCTGGGTCTCATTTTCACCACTCTTAAGCCATTTTCTACTCTAACCATACAGTGTGATAAAACCTTACCTCGCGAGTAGATTCCAACTACTCGACTTCTACCGAGATCCTAAGCATATTAGCACCACATTCTCTACTCGTCGAGTCTGTAAACTACCCAACCCTTCATAGGATTTAAAGTCATGCAAGTGGGGTTTCAAACACCTTAACTCTAATGCACTCATTTCAACCTAGACATAAGTGATACAAATCAAAAACTTTGCAAAAGGTACTTAAATGAAAACCGGGGCTTGTCTGGTTGCGAGTCACAAGGAAAGTTAGCTTCAGGTGGGAGGACGTCCAACGGCTCCGGTGTGTCCTCAACTTCGGTCACTATATGATATGTAACAAAATATATGTATATGTGTTAAGGACTTATAAGAATTAAACTTATATTCATAACTACTACTATTTAGGATCCTTAATTTGCTTTGGGATTTTTCCAGTGGATACTAGACTCTCTAAGAAGGATCTGAGCGAAATTTGGAGAAATTTCATTGCACCTTGTGGTCTCCAAAATTACCACAAGCACAATGTTTCTCTGAATTTGAGACCAAATAAGGAGCTTTGAAATGACTAACAGTGGAAGATCTAATTAGGGTAAGTCTCCATGGTTCTAACAAAATTTGTTTCACCATTTGTGGAGCTACCAACAGAGAGATATGAATTTTTGAAGTTCGGCAGAAATGCCGAAAATGTCTCTGTTTATTTTCCCATTTTTCAGAGACATAAAAGATTGACACCACATTTGGCCAAGCAAATGAGGTCCAATGACTATGAAATTTTTACTGGAGTTTAATGATTTTAGGAAGAATGTCCTGCCAAAATTTGGGAATTTTTCAATAAACAAAACTCCTGTGAAAATTCCTACAATATTTTCTTTAATTAAATTAATGAACCAAATACAGAGATTTTCATAACCATTAGGCTGTACCCTTGGATTGTATTCTCCGAGGGGAATCCAACAAAATTTGTTTGACAATTTTTGGACATTCCTACATAAAGTTATGGCTCTTCAAAGTTTGAACTGGAATAGGAAAATCTGGAAATGTTTAAACGCTGCAGCGGGCCCCACATGTCAGCACCATCTTCTACCTCGCGCCAAACAGAGAACCGGCGGCGTTCTCCGGCGAGGGTGGAGGGAACGGCATTCCCAGCAGCCTCCCGGCCCAAATCTCGCCGCTCCCCCATTATTCACCCTGCTGAACACGATGGTGGCGTCGCCGGCGGCCAAAACTCGCCGGAAAATGGTGTGCACCGGTGACAGCAGGGTTTCGAACTCCAGCGAGGTCGCGAAGCTTCGTTCCTCCACCAAACGATCGGCTCTCGGTCTCTAGAGCAACAGTGGGAGATGTAGAAGCTAGAACGGGCTACCCAACTCGATGAAATGGCCGACAAACTAGGGTTCAACGGTCAGCCGAGGGGGTTTCCCATGGCGGCGTGAAAATCGGCTAGAACATGGCCAACTCTTGATGGTTTTCCTCGGTTCTTTGTCGAGGATGGCCGCTAGGGAGGGTAGAATCTATGTGCACTTTAGCTGGAGGTTTGGTTCATTGTGTAACCCGAATTTGGGTTTGAACCGAGCTTCACTCTTCTACACTAGGGTTTGGAAATGAATAAAATCCGAGCTACTCGATGGATCATTTGCTACACGGCTGGCAGCTACACCATCCAGGGCTACCCACGCACCTTTCTTGTATAGGAAGTCGGAGGAGAGGGTGGCCGGATGAGGCTGTCGACGGTGAGCCGAACTGATGCTCCACCGGTTCACCTCAGAAGCTCGCCGCAAACTCTAATTTGCTGTCCACAGCAGCAAGGAACGGCTAAGCTGATGCAGTAGATCACATTAGCTCGTGATGGTGCTCCTTTTCAGTGTTGGCACCTCGAGGAACCAATGATCGGCGCGGTGGTTTGCGGTGGAATGCCGAGAGCGTCGGCGGGCAAGTTCTTCGCACGGGCATGAGCAGAGCAGGGCGTTGCACGAGCTGGGAGAGGAAGACTTCGGTGTTTCTTCATGTTGGGAGGATAAGGGCAGAACCAGTTGGAGCAACGCTGAAGCAACCAGCTCACCGGCCACGGCACAGCTCGGTGGCGCGCGCTACTCACCCGAAGCAAGGAACAGTCAGTTGTGTGAGTGTGTGGCTGACTGCTGGGTCCCACCCCCTCATCTCTTAATTAACTTTTCCACTGATATTTTTACCGCAGCTACTCAAAATTAAGCTTATACTTCCACACCAAGTCATGGTTTGAATTTTCTGAATTCAAATGCTTTGAATTCTGGTGTGCAGTTTGAATTGAATATGGTAATTTGAATTTGAAATAGAATTTGAGGTATCCCATTTGCATTGTTCCAAAAACATGGCATACCAACCCCAAAGTTTCTGATTTTTGGCATGGCTGCTAATTCAAATGTGAACACATTTGTGGAACCAAATTTGCAAATTGAGGAAATTGGAATTTGAAACTGAATTTGAAATTCAGATTACAGGGCTTCCTCTGTTAATCCCAAACAAATACTAAAACCCCTCCACGTGAGCTGAAATTTGGAAGGTTGCATATTTGAAATATGAAGACCCAAGTTATGAATGTAGATCTCCATGTTTGCAAGTTTTCGGGAAGTTTGAATCCTCACTTTGAACTTACACTGTTATAATTCAAAGTTTTACTTCCCCTCATTTTTTCTAAGTGTACATGTGTTGAAATTCTTTCTACCACTTTTTTGGGATTTTACATTTTGCTGCTCAGTCGAAGCTTGCACGCGAGCATGGCAGTGGCCGAGCGATCGCACGAGCAGCGGCAAGGCTCTGGTCGGTTTCTTGCGCGAGGGAGGAAGGAGCAGCGAGGGTCTTGGTGCTGTGGGTGAAAAGGGGCACAGCAGTGGGGTAAAAAAGCCCAGGCACCTCTCCAGCGCGAGGGAATTCGATGGGAGATGGCCTCGATGTTGTCTCGGTGTCGGCCGATGGAGCTGCGCTCTGCTCGAGTGAAACTGCCTCAAAGCAGCAAAACAGAGACTGTGTACTGCAAATAAAGATCTTTTGCAATTTATCAATTTCAATGACATGTGGGTCCCACACAGCTCCCTCTTATCCTCTAAAATATCTCCCAAAATTTGCAATTGGTGAAATTAACTTGTGGGAGTTCAAATCTGAGGTGCATTTGGATAATTGGGCAAGTTTCATCCAAATTCAAGTGGGTATTTGAATTCTTTACATTTTAAAGTCCATTTTGG
This sequence comes from Neostapfia colusana, assembly GCA_030760725.1. Taxonomy (NCBI): domain Eukaryota; kingdom Viridiplantae; phylum Streptophyta; class Magnoliopsida; order Poales; family Poaceae; genus Neostapfia; species Neostapfia colusana. Next base: position 21,758,178 of record JASWHV010000006.1, on the reverse strand, counting down.
AAAATGAGTTGCAAAGCATTTAAAAAATTCATGAAACTTTGCATACCCACTATTTTGGACCTAAGGAATTCAATATGAAATCTGATTTTAAATTTGGCTGCTGCAAATGAGATTTTTAGCACAACAGTTTGAAATTCCTTGTGTTGCTCTCATTTGAATTTTCAGTTGAACAAATATGTTCCAAAATCTGAATTTAGCTTTCTCACACATATGGGAACTTCCCACCTCGGTTTCAAATCCCTTTAGGGTTCCAAGTTTTCAAATAAATATTTGAACTTGTGTGAAGAGAGCTCTCATGTGTATTATCACATGTGAAAAAGTTTAAACAAGTCCCATTTTTCATTCATATGAAACCAACTTTGTGCAAACATTAGTTTCTTTGTATTCATATTTTGGGACCTTTACATTCCTCCCCACTTAAAAGGAATCTCGTCCCGAGATTACAAAAGAATAGCGAGACGGGAGGGTAATTACAAAGTTTATGACAAAAGTTCCGGATAGTTCTTGGGGATGTAATCTTCGTTTTCCCACGTCTCCTCTTCCGGGGTATGATTACTCCACAGGACTTTTAAAATTTCAAAGTCCGGTTTCGGGTGATCCGGGTCTTATCGTCGATAATCTGAATAGGCTGCTAGGTGTATGTGAGATCCGGCTTCAATTCGTCGATGTCTTCGGTGCAGACAGTAGCAGTAAACTTGAGACACTTACGCAGCTGGGACACGTGAAATATGTCGTGAATACTGGCAAGGCTTGCCGGTAGTTCCAGCCGGTAGGCTACAGTCCCGCACTTCTCTGTGATGGCAAACGGACCGGTGAATCGGGGAGCAAGTTTCCCCTTGACCCTGAACCGATGAATCCCTTTCGTCGGAGACACACGAAGATAAACGTGCTCTCTGACGTCGAAATGCAGCGGTCGACGCCTCTGATCCGCATAGCTTTTCTGATGAGATTGGGCAGATTTGAGGTTCTCTTGTATTATCCGAACCCTCTCTTCGGCTTCATTGACAAGATCAACCCTGAACGTCACTTGTTCGCCGGACTCGCACAAATTCAATGGTGTACGGCACTTTCGGCCATATAGTGCTTCATATGGTGCCATTTTGATGCTCGTCTGATAACTGTTGTTATACGAGAACTCTGCAACGGTAAGTGATCATCCCAGCTCTTACCGTGGTGGATGGCACACACTCTTAGCATATCTTCCAGTATTTTATTCACCCTCTCAGTTTGCCCATCGGTTTGAGGGTGATACGCGGAGTTCCTAATCAGTTTGGTTTCCAAGGATGCGTGTAGCTGCTCCTAGAAACAGGACACGAACAGCGATCCTCTGTCGGACACAATGGTACAGGAAACTCCATGTAAGCACAATATCCGTGCTATGTACAACTCCGCATATTGCTTTGCATTATACCTGGTAGCACAGGGATGAAATGTGCTGATTTGGTTAACCGGTCAACGATTACCCAAATAGAATCATGGTTGTGGGAGGTCATTGGCAACCCGACGATGAAGTCCATAGTCAAGTCTTCCCACTTCCATGCCGGTACTTGCAAACGCTGCAACAGGCCCGACTTCTTCACATCGTCGGCCTTGACTCTGCGACACGTATCGCATTCTGAAACGTACTTTGCAACTTCACGTTTCATACGTGTCCACCAAAATTTCTTCCGGGGATCTTGGTACATTTTATTGCTGCCCGGATGAATGGAAAATTTGGACAAATGAGCCTCATCCAGAATTTTATTCCGTAGTCCCATATTCCGGGGTACTAGAATCCGGTTGTTGAACCACAAAGTACCTTCATTGTCTTTTCCGAAGTATTTCATCTCTCCATTGTCTATTCTCCGCTGTATGTGATACATCCCCTTGTCTTTTTGTTGAGCTTCAATGATCTCCTCTCGGATGGTAGGAATGAGATCGAGATTATAGAGTGCTCAATACGGAATGACACGGAGGCTTGGTTCTTCATCATCCATTTCAGCACTAGTCAGGTGATGGATATATGCCTTACGACTGAGCGCATCGGTGACCACATTCGCCTTTTCTGGATGATAATGAATCTCAAGTTCATAATCTTTAATGAGCTCTAACCATCTTCGTTGCCTCATGTTCAATTCATTCTGAGTGAAGATGTATTTCAAGCTCTTGTGGTCGGTGTAGAGGTGTACAAGATTTCCGAGCAAGTAATGCCTCCACATCTTCAAAGCAAGGACCACGGCAGCTAACTCAAGATCATGAGTGGGATAATGCTGCTCGTGATTTCTGAGTTGACGAGATCCATAAGTGGGAGGACGTCCAACGGCTCCGGCGTATCCTCAACTTCGGTCACTATATGAAATGTAGCAAAATATATGTATATATGCTAAGGAATTATAAGAATTCAACATTTATTCATAGCTATTTAGGATCCTTAATTGGCTTTGGGATTTTTCCAGTGGATACTATACTCTCAAAGGATGATCTGAGCAAAATTTGGAGAAATTTCATTGACCCGTGTGGTCTCCAAAATTCCCACAAATCCAAGGCTTCTCTGAATTTTGAGCCAAAATCTGGAGCTTTGACATGGCTAACAGTTGAAGATCTAATTAGAGTAGGTCTCCATGGTTCTAACAAAATTTGTTTCATCATTTTTGGAGCTACCAACAGGGAGATATGAATTTTTGAAGTTTGGACAGGAGTTCTGAATAGTTTCTGTTTAGAATTTGAATTTCCAAATAAAGGCTGAAATTTGGAAGGTAGTTTAGCCTACCAAATGAACTCCAATGAAGCTAAAATTTTTACTGGAGATCAGTAACTATGAAAAGGGTTAGCTGCCCAAATATGAGAATGTTTCGTAAAGAATTGCTCCTGAAATAAATCTCTAAAGGATTTACTAAAAACAATTCTACAGAAATTCCTGGGCATTTTCATAGCAAGCAATTTGTTCCTATGTGAAATACACCTTATGAGGATTCCAACAAAATTGGTCTCACCCTTTTTGGAGTTTTCTACACAAAGTTAAGGATTTTTTAATTTGAATAACTCTCTGTTCGAAGTCTACACAGAGAACTCAATTATGGAGCCCACGAGCCAGTCGTCTTCAACCTCCCGACAGACCCACGCGCGCACGCCGGAACCGATGATGGTGCGCCTCGTTCTCCTCCAATTCTTAACCATTCTTGATGCGGTTTCTTGCTACACCATCCTCACGTCATGACCTAGCAGCCGGGCAAGGTTTTGAGGCATGAAAACACCGGAAATACCATCGGCACCGGCGAGGCGGCTCGCCGGCGCGGCGTCGGCGAGGAACATCACGTCTCAAGCTTCAACCGGTGAGCTAAGGTTCCTACACCATCCCTAGAGCACGTAGAACACGATGCTACCCCTAGTCCGAGCCGAAAACGCCCGCAAATGGGAGCTCGATGGTGAACCGAGCCGTTTTGGCCGGCGGCGACGGATTCTCATTGCCCGGGGTGTAGAAGGGACGGTTTTCTTCGTGCTTCAGCGTGGGAGGGCCCTAGGAGCCATAGTATATGTGTATAGACCGGAGAACCGATGATCAAATGTGTGGAGAGAATTTCCCGAAGTTGTTTTGATCGGTTCTTCTCATGCGCCGGCGGTAAAGTACGAATTCCGGGTAGCTGGCGACGGGGAAAAGGAAACGGACAATGGGAGGAGAATCAGGATCCTTTGGCGCACCTCTGTGGGCTTTTGAAGCACGTCGAGGAGGCTTGGAGATGGCCAGCAACATGGAACCGAGAGGCTGCGTCGTGCCCTGTTTTTCCCGGTGAAGAACAGCTCGGCACCGGGTGTGGACGGCCGGCCACAAGCTGAGGATTGGTGGGAAACGTCAGGGGGCTTCGGCGAAGCTTTTGGGCAGCTCAGCTAGGTGCTGACATCGCCGGAGGATGATCAGCAGTGGGGGACCAAGAGCAGCGGCGTAGCTCGGGGTTTTGGTCATGCGCTCGAGCAAAGAGGCTGAGGAGCTGCGGTGTAACGTGGAGAAGAGAAGAAAAGCAATTGTGCTGCCGCTTTGATCATCCACGCGCTCAGGCTGACTTCGGGAGCACGCAAGGAAAGGAGGTCGGTGGAGCGGCTGTCGCTCGGTGGCGCGCGGTGAACACCGGAGGGAAAAACAGAGAGGAAAAATGAAATTGTGAGGATGACTGCTGGGTCCCACCACCTCATTTTCTTAATCAACTTTTTCCACTGATCTTTTCACCACAGCTACTCAAAATTAAAGGCTTTTCTTCACCTCAAAGCTATGGTTTGAAAATTTGAATTCCCACTGATTTGAATTCTAGAGTGGAATTTGAATTGAGTTTGGTTAATTGAATTTGAAATGGAATTTGAACTATTCATTTGCATTGTTCCAAAAGCATAGCAAACCAACTCCAATATATATTTCTGAATTTTGGCATGGTTGATAATTCAAATGTGGAGAACACATTTGTGGAACCAAATTTGCAAATTGAAAAAGTTGGGATTTGAAACTGAAATTTAAATTCAGATTAGAGGGCTTCCTCTTTTAATCCCAAACTAGTATTAGAACCCCTCCAAATGAGCTGAAATTTGGAAGTTTGAATATTTGACATATGAAGATCCAAGTAATCCATTCAGATCTTCATGTTTGGAAGTTTTGGGAAGTTTGAATCGCCACTTTGAACTCACAGTGTTATAATTCAAAGTTTTAATTCTCCTCATTTTTCCTAAGTGTAAATTCGTTGAAATTCTTGCTACCACTTTTTGGGGAATTTACAGGAAACATGCCGGCGACAGCAACAAAGGCTATTAGGGTTCCGGTGATGTCGTTCTTGTGCTAGGGTGCGCCAACTCAACAGGGGTTCGCTCCGAGAGCACCAGGGGAGTATGGGAAACACAAAATGAAGAAGCTTGGAAGCTCAAACCGCCGGAAAACCCACTCTTGACGGTGAGCCGAGGGGTCTTGTGGTGGCGACGAGGAAAATGGCGATAACTCGGCCGATTCTCGACGGTTTTCATTTCTTCATCTTTGAGGAGGAGCGCTATGGGCTGAGGAAGCTTCTTGTGAACTTGCTCAACTGTTAGTTACACGTGAACTTGGAATTTGGGTTTAGATCGAGCGCTATGACTATGAACTAAGTTTCGGTAAACTATGTAATTTGAGCTAAAGAGTTGATCAATTGCTAAACGGCATTTGGCTACACGATCTAGGCATGCAAGCGCACCTCTTTTGTGTAGAGAAGTGGATACGACGATGGCTGTAGAGCACTGTTGACAGTGAGCCAAACCGTGCTCTGCCGGTTCACCTCTGTTCTCGGTGGTGATGCTCACTTTGCGGCCGACAGGAGCAAGAACTCCCCGAGTCGAGGTGAGGGAACACTTGTGCACAACCTTGCGCTTCCTTTTTGTGCTGAAGGCTCGGGCAACCGTGTGAGGGACCGAAATACATACAATCCAGGAACACAGAGTGTTGTACTGCACGATGCGATACCTGACAGCATACACGATAAGGAAAACACAGTATTACACTTAAACTTACTGAATTTGTACAAAAGTAGTACACACCTTCCGTTTACATCTACTTTACAGAGTTTAACACAGCGGAAGATATTTATACAACTCACGCCGAACCCTAACTAGCAAAAGTCAGTTGTCCAGCCCTACAGTCAACCCACACTAGCTACACCGAGCTTCAAGGCGGCATGCACGGCTCCCACACAGCCGTAGTTCCCGACTTAGCATAGCCCTTGTCGTTGAACCCGTACTCCGAGTCAGTGGGGTACTCCTCACCTGCAAACACTCATAGCAGAAACCGTGAGCATGATGGCTCAGCAAGTCTTAACCGACTCTCCTACACAAGAAACTCAACATGCAAGTCATACTCCAAAAATAGGATGTCAATGTGCAGCAACGGACACGCCTACAAGTTCATCCTTAGTTCATATTTTAGCCATAGGTTAAAAGTTAATAAATCTGAAATTTAGTGAGCAATATTTGGTGGCACACATGTTGCAATACAATTTATTCATAACAGCAGTAATGCATCACCATCATTCCATATATTTACTACGTCACAACTCAGTGAACAAGCGGTACTCACTACCGTGAGGGACGGCGAATCGACTCGATATACACCTCCAGGGATACCAGAATCGCACGTCGTCGGAGCTGCACACAGCATGCTCAACCGATGTCGTACGGGACAACTTTTCACCAAAGATCCCAAACGTCAATCTGGTCGCACGGAGCATCTCTTTATGCCCTTTAGCGGATTTCCACCTTGCTGCCCTCAACTTACACCTATAAATCGGTGTGCTATGCCTCGACGCCTAGAGGTATAGTTTACATCAGTTTATAGGACCCCATATATCCGATATGCCTTCGGTACATTCAAACCTGTTCAGCAGGGCCGCACAGGATCGTTCCTCAATCGACACAGGAAGGGCTACGTGCACAAGATTTCCTCTTGCTGCGTTCTACGCCGCTGCCTATTCTCATTTCTCTGACTAAGTTATCTCACATCTCGAACCAATCCCGTATGTGGAGAATCCTATACTCGGGAGTAGATTCCAACTACTCGACTTGTACCGAAGCCTATAAAACATTAAACACGGCATATTCTACCCGAGGACTTAGACACTACCCTTACTCTCTTTTAGGATCGTCTGGTTATGCAAATATGGTTTCAACCATCCTAAACCTAATGCACATACATACTTAACTCTAAGTGAATATAAAGCAAAACTTGATAAAAATTGTTAAATGCAAACTGAGGCTTGCCATGTTGCTTCTAGTCAGTGGTTAGATTTTCCTCTGGAGGTATGTTGTCCAAGATCTCTAGAGCTTCCTCACTTTCAGTAACTACACGTAATCAAATAAACGATATGTGTCAAATTAAATGCAAATTTGTGGAATTGACAAATATGAAGAACATAACTCTAGCTAGACACCACTTTTGGCTCTGGAATCTTTGTCACACCCGGTTTCTCCGAAGAACAACCGAGTGAATATCACATGTATGCCAGGATGATTTTCTCATACATGTGATGATAAATAGTGAAGCATCATTTATTACAAGCCAGGTGTCGAATATAAATAAGTCTTACATAGCATATGTCTCGATGGACGATAATAAGTTCATAACATGTAAATAAAATAGCAGCGGAATAATTATTCTTGTGGGCTCCGTCACAGGCGTTGCCCGGGGGGCTCCATGAACCTAGAATCCTTCTTCGGGTCTGAAGTCTTGGTCATTGAACACCACATCATCCCCTTGACCTGAGCAGCAATCTAAACCAACAAATATGCAAGGTTGAGTACCGTTGGTACTCAGCAAGTGTGGGAAAGTTATGTCATGCATGGCTAGAACAAGGAGAGGTTGAACTCATGGTTAAAGCACTACGCAATTATTACCTACCACCTTAGCTTATTAAGCACCTACATTACTACACAGGTGAAATGGTCCCAATCTCCCATCCCATCATCATAATCGAATAACCATAACATCATTTCCAATGTTAAGCTCCCCGCTTAACATCCACAACTTCCAAAGTCATCATCCTCTAATCATGAATAAGTCCAAGCCGCTCTTGACCGTGAGCACGGCCGTCATGACAGTTTTGACTCTGCAGAGTTTGCACCACTGTACCCACATGTAGTGATTTCATCCCCCGTTGCCGGGTGGACTAAAAGAACCTCCATTATGCCAGTGGCCACGAACCACATTCACACTTCCCAGGTGTGTAGCCAGGATATCACTACGAAGCCTTTACAAAGGGATTCCTGACGAGCGTGTGCCCACTAAGGTTTCACCCCTAACAGCATACAAGAGGCTCCAACCCCGCTGCAGTGGCCCCCTCTTGAGCCTTGCAGTTCATACGTTAGTCCAGCTGACACCTATTCCCCGCACCATCCAACACACCCATACTACGCTGGGGATACACCTAATTAATTGGCCAAGCTGCCCCATCTCAGCATGTGGTTGGCACGGTAAAGCCAGGTTACATGCTCCATGAACCGGTCCTTATGATCCAGGCAAGTACTAAACACAAACCCGAGTCTCGTGCACCCAACACCAACCAAATCATCCAACTTGCCTTGATCCCTACCTCTACATAACTCATAACATCTCATTCAAGAGTAAGGTAAATAAATTGATGATCTCATACCCCAATTATCCCATTCTAAGCATGGCTAAGCATAAACATATAAATAAATGACATTATAAAATAAATCCCAACCCAAGCTACAAGGAAACAAGATAATGCAATTCTAGGGAAACTTCCTAGCATGGGTTTCATATTTCAATTGACAATGCAAACAATTCTATCTACTCATCCTAGCATAGGATCAAAGTGGTCAAGGACACTTGCCTTCTTCCTGCTGCTCTGGGAATGGATAGTCCTGATCTTGGAAGGGAAGAACTTGCTCTGGGGCAGGTTCTACTCATGCCAACACACATAGCAAAAGAAAACAACAATCCATAAGACATAGTTCACACTTTCACTCCACATATACATACATATGATAGTCATTCATATTTCTATGTGTTGTGTTTACTCTACGTGTGTTGATTTTTGGTCTACATGCACTTTTAAACATATGTATATGATTTCTAACTTTTGTATTCAGATTTTCTGTTTGCACACTATATATGAATTTCCAATTTGAACAAATTCCTTATATTCAATTGATACACTTCTTAGCTACCAAGTATGCATGGAAGGTATTTTCCTACTCCAAATGGGTTTTCAGATCTTCTACAAAATCCTAAACTGAAATCTTTGGATTTGGAGACTTCATTTATCATTTTCTAATTATGCATACCTTTTTTCCTATATTTTCAGATTTATTTTCTATGCCTAAATGTGAACTTTATTATGAAAATAGTAAGACATATCATCTAAACAGAATAGGTTCTGATCTAAAATATTAAATAATATATTTTTGAACTTCTCCTCTGTTGTGAACTAATTTAAATTTATTTTACAAATTTTTAGTATTATTCTCGAACCTAAAAATGTGTCCCTATAACTAATAAATGTGAACAATCAATTAGACAGATTCATTTCAGCTTAAAATCCATTTTTAACTCACTCCAAAGTTTTCCAAGTGCTAGGAGAGTTTAAATTTGAATTTACAATGTGTTTGTCTCACCTTTTAAATTTTAAATCCTAATCACATATTCAAATTCCTAAATTTAATATCATATAAGGTTAGGTCGGAAAATCCGAGCAGAGATCGAGGGAAAACGGTGATCGGAGCTTCGATTCTCACCGGGAGGAAAAACAACCGATACTGGGGGAAAAACGGGGCGATGCCGGCGTTTTTATAGACGAGGGAGGGTGGCGTGTCTTTTTAGATCGAGCCGAGTCGTCCGGGACCGGGAGTCGGGCTGGGGACGCGGATTTCCGGAGTCGGTTGCGATCGGGCGCGCGCGGAGGAGTCCGGCTGTTGGCGCGAGCGGGAGGTGAGGGATGACACGCGGGTCCCGCATGTCAGTGAGAGAGAGAGGGGAGCGCGCGGCTGCGGGCTGGCGTGGGGGCGGGTGGGCCGGCTGGTGGGTTTCGGCCCACTGGCCGGGGGTTTTGTTTTTTTTCTTTTTCTTTTTCTTTTTCTTTTCTGTTTTGAGTTGAATTTGAATTCCAATTTGAATTTGAATTTCTGCATCACATGCAATACATCCAAAAATTTTTAAGTTCCCCTCTCAACAAGTTTTGGGGTGTTACAGCTCTACCCCCCTTAAAAGAAATCTCGTCCTCGAGATTGGTGGTTCTAGGAAAACAATTCCGGAAACTGTGCCTTAAGCTCGTCTTCTCGCTCCCATGTGGCTTCCTCTTCCGAGTGATGCTTCCACTGCACCTTGCACATCCGGATTCTTTTATTTCTTGTGAGGCGTTCCATTGTCTCCAAGATCTTGAATGGTTGCTCGGCATAAGACAGATCCTCAGCTACGTCAACCTCATTCATGTGTAACATCTCTTCAGGCATCCTCAGACATTTCTTGAGCTGTGACACATGAAATACATCATGCACATCTGATAGGTGAGCCGGTAGTTCTAGTTGATATGTAAAAGTCCCAAAAACGTGTATGAATAAAAACTAAAGTTTAAGTTCATATGTGTGGCAATGATATGAAAAATGGGACTTGCTAAAACTTTCTTCATGCAAGGTAAAACATGGATGAATATCCAACATGAGGTTCACCTTTTTATTGAAAAGTGTTGGACCAATAAGGAGTTAAATACCTCCTTGCATGTAAGTTTAAAAATCAGATTTTAAATTCAAAGTTCACACATGTAGTGACCAAAAACTTTGAATAAACATGCAGCCCTATAGTTGGGATTATAAGGAAAAGTTTGTTCACAAACTTTTCATTTATAGGGTGGGCTCAAAAGGGAGTTAAAGAGGAGAATTTGCAAACTTCAACCAAATTCAAATTTGGAAAAGCAAATTCAAACTGAATTGGAAGGATTCAAATTCTAACCCCCATTTTAAATCTTAGAATTGTGGGGATTAAGAGGATCAGCTTGAGAAGATATTTGGGAGGAACTGTGGAGTGGGACCCACATGTCATAGAGCTAAAAGAGGAGCCTTGCACCTTAAGTCTCAGCCCCAGTGGGGAAAATCGTCGAGCAACACGTGGGCCAAGAGCTGCTCCCACCGTGGAGCCACGGGGGCGCTCGGCAGCGCCACCAGCTGCTGCTTTTCCCCACACACGACGCCTAGAGGCGGTTCTGCGACCTGATAAACCCCCCTGGACGAAGCAAAGGCCGTCCCTTCTTCCCTCCTCGCGAGCGCACGGCCAGCAACCGTCTTCCCCGCCGCCTCTCGGTCCGAGCGGAAGAACGGCGAAACCACCACACTCTTTCCTCCCCTGACCTGCTAAACAGCACCGCGAGCTCGGCCTCCACCTCCCTGACCCGCAAGCCTGCGAGCTGCGGCCTCCAGTGCCCGAGAACAACCGCCGCCGCGGCGACCTAAGCCGAGGAAGTGATCGGGCGCTCGTGGACAGCCCTCCACAACGGGTTTCACGGCCGAGCGATCACACCTACGGACGCGCACGGGTGCGGTGCTGCTCTCAGCCCAAGCTCAGGCCATACCGTGAAGCATCGCCGGCGAATTTCGAAGTTTTGCTCCGGCGACCCCATTCCGAGCTTCCGGTATGACTCTTTCAAATTCTTGCCCTCTGATCCTCCTTAAGTCATCAAATTTGGCACATGGACGCTGGATTAGACGGCGGTCATTTCTCCTTTAGGATCCAGCGCATGAAAACACCTCAGCACGACGGAATTCGAGCTCGACTAGAGGTGTTCATGGCGGACCCATTCGGTCGCACGGCGACAACCTATTTACCGCCGCTCCCGAGCCATTTTGAGGTTGTGCCGATCTTCCTAGAGCTGCGCTGGTGCTGTAGGGTGCGTCGGCGCAGGTTTTGGCTGGCCGGAAACCCTAGGCGACGCTGCCGAACTACCACAGAGGCAGTCACACGTCGCCGGCCATGTTCCGGTCGTCGGCAGCCCTAGCCAACCCCACCGCCGTGTTCCTCGGTGTCACAAACTCCCTGGCGGCGAGTTTCAGCTCAGGCGGTGGCCGGAAACGGCGAGCCGGCGAGCTCCGGCGTCGGGCCGGCGAGGGACAGCGCGGGCGCGGGGAAGAAGCGGGAGGTAGAAGACGAAGCGTGGGCCCCGTCTGTCAGCAGCTCAAATTTTAAACCCGGGATCGGGTGTGGCCGGGATCCCATGTGTTGGCGCGCAGAGACGCTGTGGCCCGGTGTGGCTTCGTTTCTATTGGCTGGAATTCAAAACTGTGGGTCCAGCCGAATTTGCTGTAGGGAAATAATTCCAGACTTAGCTCAATCTTTGGAAATTCATATCTCCCTGTAGAAAACTCCAAAGTGAGTGATTCCAATTGGGTTGGATTCATCTCTCTGAGTTCTATCCAAATATGAACTCAGATTTCTATGAAAGTCAATATTTTATTCTGGAAAATTCTTTGAAGGTTTTCTGAAAAAGAATTTTTGAGGGAGTTTGGGTTATCTAAAAATACCCAAATTTTGCCAGACTGTTCTTTAGCATATTGTTGACCTTATAGCAATTTTTCAGCTCATTTGCAGATCACTTGAGTAGGAATTTGCTAAAAACAATCTGCTGTGTTCATAAGAGTCCAGAAACATTTTCAGAAAATGTTTCCCACTTCAAAAATCTGTTCTGAGCAATCCATAGCTCCAAAAATCATAGGAAAATTTAGGCAAGCTCACTGGGACATACTTGGAATTGTAGTTCGCTTAGTTGGGCATGAAAATGCACATTACTACAGAATTAATTCTATTGAGTACAAATGCTTAAAGAATTGTTCTGGGAGAACTACCCAAGTAAAAGGGCTGAATTTTGGACCAGATGACTCTCATGTGATCAAAAACTCACATGTAAATTATCAGCCCAAGATAAGTCCTGGGACTCCCTGTTCTTATTCTCCATACTTATGTATAAGGGAAAAATACATAAGAGATATTGTGAGAATTATGGAGGACACAATATGACCCCACATTAGCTGCAATTTTGGCAAGCTAAATCCTTAGGTAGTATAGAACCTGCTGTAAAAGTTTTGAGGCCATTGGAGTTCTTGTTCTTCAGTTGCACTCAAATCTTTTCAGCTTGTCTCTTAGGATCATTAGGGAAAATGATTAGTGTATAGCTAAGGCCTTAAGGTCAATTTAGTAATTCTGTTCTTTGCACAACAGAGGCAAATCAAGCCATGCTTGGCTTTTTCCACACAACCTCTGTTCTTAAGAAAGTAATTCTATAACTTCTTTCCATTACATTCTATAAAATATGTGCATATGCATCTCAATAGGAACCACAACGAAGGGGACTCAAAGGAGTGATTCATCGAAGTGGATCAAGCTCCGGAGAGTCAAGGGTGGATCTGCAAGGATACTAACTGCTTATATACGACTACCCTGCAAAACAGGCAAGCTCCGATTTGCATTTAACAGCTGTTAAGTTTTTATTTTGTACTCACTTTCGGTCAAGATATGAACTGTGCATTAGGTCTAGTGATTGATACTCCTCTTGCATAGCCAAATGACCCATGGAGTATTGGGTAGGTATCTTTCACCGTGTAGAACTGCCATGCTTAAGTACGGTTCGGTAGAAGTCGAGTGGTGAGATGCTACTCGCAGATTTAGGAACAACAGGGGCATACGGGATTGGTTCGTAATTGAATTAGCAAGTTAAAGTTGAGACCGGAAGGTCTTAGGAGCAGCAGGACATAGGGGCCTGGGTGCTGTAGACCTGTCCGTGTCGGTCAAGGACCGATCCGTATGCGGCCCTGTTGAACAAGTTTGAGTTGTGTACCGGACTCATGCTGGCTATATGGGACCCAGTAAACCGATGTACCTCGGGAAGCTGTCGTTGGGACTTTTCGGGTCGCCTCAGGCGGACGGCCGGTGTGCAGTATGTGGGGAATATTCTCATGACATCTCACGTCGGAAGGTGCACCATGAGAGTAGCTACTGTACGGGGCGACTTGATCGATTCAGCGGGGGTGAAACGGGGGAAAGGCTGCCACGTACGACGTCAGTGATGGTTGTTGTAGGCAACGTCGAGTACGGGCGTACGTGTCGTGTAGTCCGGGTGTTATTGATTCGAATCACCGTCGCTCGCGGAATGGACCGAGCATACTTGTTCTCACAGTCGTGACGTAGTAAGAACTTGCATGAGAAAGGAACTAATCATATTGATGTGAAGTATTATACTAGTGTTGTATTGGATCTTGATGAATAGGCTAGTGCAAACTCGATTCTTTTATGCCATGAGCAATGTACATCGGGGGAAAGCGTTTCTTGTTTGATTGTGGACTCCCGATGTGGCGTGCCCAGGGTTACTTAAAATACTGCAATTAATACTGAAAGTAAGGATTCACTTTTAGGCGAGTTTACTTATGCTTATGCCATCCTATGTTAGGTTCACAACCTCACTTAGAGTTTCATGTTTAGGGTGACGGTTAAGTCTTGCTGAGCGTTATGCTCACGGATGCTATCCGAGTTGTTTTGCAGGTATTTGACTCGATGCTTATGAGAAGGGATGCCGATGAGACTCGGGAACCTCCGAGTGTTTACTCAAAGAGCATCCTCGCCGCTGCAGATTGATCTTCGTGTTGCTAGTAAGGAACGTCCGCGGGCTGGACCGTTTCTTTGTTGCTAGTTTAGATATGAATCGTGAGAGTGATAGTCTTCCGCTGTAGTTTACTCTGATATACTTATTTGTAAAACAATCTTGTACGCTTCCGCAAACTATTTATGTAATATGATGTATGTTTATCGACCCGTGTGCTGTTGGGTGCCGCCTAACACGGCACCACCCAACGAGGTCCCGTGGGGCCGTCTCAGCGTGGCATCAGAGCCTGCTACACGTGGTATCAGAGCCGCGTTGGGAACAGAGCACGGATTGAGCATCATATTATGTCAAAAACTTAGGATACGGTGAGATAACGGTACTAGGCCCACATAAGGACTACTATTAGCATATAATGAAGGTGGCAAGCTAACTTATTTGTTATGTCGGAAAATCGTGCATCTCGGGACGGTTTATGTCTTGGGGGGTGTACGTATGCGCTGTCCACCAGTGCGCACAAGCTGAAGGGTGGAGCCCCACGGGTGGCAGGTAACCCGACCCGCTTTAGTATCCTCTACGACTCTTCATGTCGTTTGGGGTATTCGAGCAACGTTTTCCCAGGCGTGCGTGGTGCAATTTGGGAGACCCTGTCACGTGGTCAGTAACGTGAACACGTAGCTCAAGGCGTGTTTGGCTTGAGAACACCTGGGCGAGTGATGACGGCCGGGTGTACGAACTGTATGGATACCGGGTTCGGTGTGCAGCCGGGCCTGATGATTGAGTGTGTTTTATGTAGGTACTAACCACGAAAAACCTTAGTGCGTGTAGAACACGTTTGTGAGTGATCGTTTTAGTGCCACCTAAGGATACGTATATGCCGGTGTAATCCGGTTAGGTTTTTCTTTGGTGAGGCAACGTAGTACCGTCATATGTCTTACGGTGCATCGTCACCGTACTACACTGGATAGTATTCTTACCTATGAAGAAATCATTCATGACTAACTTTCAAACTAAAAATGGATGTGATAAAGCACGTATTAGTTACTGAACTCTTCAATTGAACTATGTTTCAGAGAAGAGAATTACTAGGCTTCTTTTGATCTCAAAACAGAGTGCTCTGTTCTGGCAGAAGTTTTGCCGAACTTTCACAGAGCGTAACTCTGATTAGTTTGACCCAATGGAGGTGTTTGATACGGTTCTAGAAAGTTTATTAAGTGCTCTACAACTTTTCTGTAGAACTCCAGAGCCAAATCCGACACCAACTTGATTGAACGTCCAGATGAATGCAAACTGTTCAGAAAACAGAGCAGCTGCAGACTTCTCTGGATGTTGCTGTAAATTAGCCGTCACAGTCTGTAGAAAAATTTCTAAGGGTCATATGATACACCGTTGGAAAGGTTAGGAAATTTGCAACGATTTTGTGGTTCATAGTTTGTTCAGAATTGTACCCCAGTTGTATGTAAAACTGTGATGAAAACAGCCACATACAAAGGAGGTGCTGGCAAATTTTAGCCAGAAATTCTGTCAACTTTGAACAATCCTAACTTTTGTTCCAGAAATGATCTAGGGGCATGTGAGTACTCGTTGAAAATATACTGAAGTTAACTTTAACTTTGGTATTCAACTTGAGTTATGAAAATGCTAGTAACTGGATCAAATTCTGGGTTAAGTACTGAAAGGTCTGTTTTGTACCGAATGAGGGACTGGATATGTTGGCTTTAGAAAGATGTGTAAACATGAAATTTTGTTATGCTTTCATAAAGTTTTAGCATGTTCATGTTTTACATACTTTCACATACTGCTGAGATCATGTTTTGACTTCCCTCAAAAAAATTATCTTTGTGCAGTATGGTGCGTACTCATTCTCCGAGTAGGGTTGATAGTTCTCGTCAAGAAGATGATGACTCGACTCCACCACGGGCCCCGCCATCAACGGCATGGGCGGATGTCATGGCTCAGATGGTCGAGTCAAGTCAAGAGAACACAAGACTACTCCAAGCCTTGGTACAACAGGGCTTACTCCAGCGTGCACAACAGGACGTTCCACTTCGGAACGCCTACTTGGATTTCTTGGCGACACAACCGCCAATCTTCACGGAAGCCCATGAACCAGTGGAAGCTGATCAGTGGCTTCGAGTTATGGAGTCCAAGTTTGGAGTGTTTGAGTGCGACGAGTATCAGAAGACATCATTTGCAGCTCAACAGCTCCATGGAGCTGCCGGAAATTGGTGGTTTGCGTATCTCGCCACCGTTCCGGAAGGCCATCAAGTGGAATGGACGGAATTTCGTGAAGCATTCCGTGCTCGTCACATTCCTATGGGTTTTATCAAGGCCCAACAGCAAGAATTCAGAAACTTGAAGCAGGGGGACATGAGTGTCCTCGATTATGTCCGAAGATTCAACCTTCTGGCACAATATGCTCCTGCTTATGCGACGAGCGAAGCTGCAATGTGTGACTACTTTTTCTATGGCTTGAGTGCCATACTAAAAGAGAAGTTAGCTTTGTTCAATCAAGGCAGTTACACCGAGTTGATCAGTGCTGCTCTGCTGCAAGAACAAGCGACACTTGAGTGTCAAGCAGAGAAGAGGGACCGGGAGGATGTGCAAGAAGACACACCAATCGTTCCTCGTAAATACCGTGTGGTGCATCACACACCATCCGATGAGATATGGCAAGCACCAGGGAGATCAACTCCGTACAGATTTCCTGCTCAAGAATCTTATCTTGAAGCAGCGCCATTACCGCAGCAACGAATGATACCTGTTGCATCATTGCTGCAGCCAAGTGCCTCAACTTCTCAACCACAAGTCAACGAAGAACCGGGGAAACCTCCGTGTTCTTATTGCCACCGTTTTGGGCATTTTAGGCAGGAATGCTGGGAGAAGTTGGTAAACACCAGACAGACATCATCATCAGGTGGTATGCCGCCACCTGCTCCAGTCAACATAACAGCATTGCAATCCGGGAGTGTGCAACATCTTGCGATTGAGGATGTCCCGGAGGGAGCACCGGTGTTAGCGGGCATGTTTACTCTCAAGGACGTGCCCGTATTGGTACTTTTTGATTCAGGTGCAACCCACAATTTTATCAGCAAAACATGCGTGGATCAGCACCAATTATCCACCAACACTCCCACAACGAGTTTTCTCATACGTGGAGGAAATATCTCTGCCAATCAGGTTGTGTCCCGAGCAGCTTTGTGTTTGGGCGGAAAAATATACCCACATCGCTGATTATGTTGGATAGGCATAAGATAGACATTATATTGGGGATGTCTTGGTTAAATCGTCACGGTGCCGTTCTCAATATCGGTAACCGGACTGTCCAGATTGACTCGCCGATTCACGGACAGCACACGCTGTTTTTAGACAGCGAAGATCCAGATATGGTAGAGGCCTACCACACGGAAGCGCTGAAGCTTGAAGATATTCCGGTGGTACGTGATTATCCCGACGTATTTCCCGATGACTTACCGGGCATGCCGCCCGAACGGGACGTCGAGTTCAAAATTGAACTGGCGCCGGGAACGATGCCTATTTCACGAAGGCCTTACAAGATGGCACCTAACGAGCTAGCAGAGTTGAAAGAGCAACTGAATGAACTTATGAGCAAGGGTTTCATACGACCAAGTTCTTCACCTTGGGGTTGCTCAGCGCTGTTCGTTAAGAAGAAGGACGAAACACTACGGCTATGTGTTGATTACCGTCCTCTCAATGCTGTCACAATAAAGAACAAGTATCCTTTGCCCCGCATTGACATCCTGTTTGATCAACTTGTGGGTGCAAAGGTATTTTCGAAGATGGATCTTCGGTCGGGCTATCATCAAATCAAGATCCGGCCGGAGGACATACCGAAGACAGCTTTCTCGATGAGATACGGACTCTACGAGTATCTCGTCATGTCATTTGGATTAACCAACGCTCCGGCACACTTCATGTATTTAATGAATTCTGTGTTCATGCCGGAGTTAGACAAGTTCGTCGTGGTATTCATCGACGACATATTGGTTTACTCCAAATCTGAAGAAGAGCATGCTGAACATCTGCGCATTGTGCTACAACGGTTGCGGGAGCACCAGTTATATGCCAAGTTCAGCAAGTGCGAGTTCTGGATCGATCAAGTGCCTTTCCTAGGCCATATTATTTCAGCAGAAGGTATCGCCGTGGACCCCAGCAAGATTGAACAAGTGCTGAAGTGGGAATCTCCCAAATCGGTCCACGAGGTCCGAAGTTTCTTAGGTTTAGCGGGGTATTATCGGAGGTTTATTCCGAGCTTCTCAAAGATTGCTAAACCAATGACGGAGCTGCTGAAGAAGGGCACTAAATACATATGGAATGCAGCATGTGAAGCCGCATTCAAAACTTTGGTGAAACATCTCACAACGGCTCCAGTTCTTGCTCAGCCGGACACGACGAAGCCATTCGATGTATACTGTGATGCATCCGGCATCGGTCTCGGCTGCGTTCTGATGCAAGAAGGGCGTGTAGTCGCCTATGAGTCTCGTCAACTGCGAAACCACGAGCAGCATTATCCAACTCATGATCTTGAACTTGCTGCAGTGGTGTTGGCGTTAAAGATGTGGAGGCATTACCTACTGGGTAATCTTGTTCACCTCTACACCGACCATAAGAGCCTGAAGTATATCTTCACGCAGAAGGAGCTGAATATGAGACAACGGAGATGGTTGGAGCTCATCAAAGATTATGAAATTGAGATCCACTATCATCCGGGAAAAGCAAACATGGTTGCCGACGCGCTAAGCCGGAAAGCCCACGTTCACAACTTAGCGGTTGCTGAGTTGGAAGATGAAGAACCCAGCCTCCGTGTCATTCCGTATGGCGCGCTTTATAATCTCGCGCTCATTCCAACAATCCGTGAAGAGGTTGTTGAGGCTCAAAGAAGAGACAGAGGTATGTCTCACATACGGAGAAGACTAGACAACGGAGAGGTGAAATGTTTCCGGAAGGATGAGAACGGTACAATATGGTTTAACAACCGTATAGTGGTACCGCGCAATATGAAACTCCGGAAGAAGATCTTGGATGAAGCCCACCTGTCAAAGTTTTCCATTCATCCCGGAAGTAACAAGATGTACCAAGATTTGAAACAGAAATTTTGGTGGACGAGGATGAAGAGGGAGATTGCTAAATACGTATCCGAATGCGATACGTGTAGACGGGTCAAGGCTGATCATATGCGGAAAGCCGGACCACTACAACCTTTGAAGATTCCGGCGTGGAAATGGGAGGATGTGAGTATGGACTTCATCGTCGGATTACCACTCACATCCAAGAAGCATGACTCGATATGGGTGATCGTCGACCGGTTGACGAAATCAGCTCATTTCATACCGGTAAACACTCATTATCGAGCAAGGCAATATGCGGAGTTATTCATCTCCAGAATTATATGTTCACATGGTGTTCCAAAGACCATCATTTCAGATCGAGGTGCGCTGTTTGTTGCTCGATTTTGGGAGCAGCTGCATGCCTCGTTGGGCACCAAGCTAATTAGAAGCTCCGCATATCACCCTCAAACCGATGGACAAACTGAGAGGGTGAATCAAGTGCTCGAGGACATGTTGAGAGCATGTGCCATCCACCACGGTAGGAATTGGGACGATCACCTACCGCTGGCGGAGTTTTCATACAACAACGGTTATCAAGTGAGTATTAAAATGGCACCGTATGAAGCTCTCTATGGCCGGAAGTGTCGCACACCACTGAATTGGTGTGAGTCCCGCGAAAGAGTTCTGTTTGGGACTGATCTTGTCAACGAAGCCGAAGACCGAGTTCGGTTGATACAAGAGAACTTAAAGGCTGCCCAATCCCGACAGAAGAGCTACGCCGATCAAAGGCGTAGGCCGTTACATTTTGACGTCGGAGAGCACGTATATCTTCGTGTATCCCCGATGAAGGGAATTCACCGGTTCGGTGTAAAGGGGAAGCTCGCTCCCCGTTTTATTGGTCCTTTTGCTATCACGGAGAAGTGCGGACCCGTAGCCTACCGGCTGGAATTACCGGCAAGTCTAGCGGGTGTTCATGATGTATTTCATGTTTCACAGCTGCGGAAGTGCCTCAAATTCACCGCTGCTGTTCGCACTGAGGACATCAACGAATTGAAACCAGACCTGACCTACACCGAGCGACCGGTTCAGATTTTGGATGAAAAGGCCTGGGTAACCCGGAACCGGACGATCAGATTCTTCAAGGTGCTGTGGAGTAATCACACCGCGGAAGAGGCGACGTGGGAAAGTGAAGATTATCTCCGCACCAACTACCCGGAACTTTTTTCTTTGTACAGTTTGTAATTACCTCTCCCGTCTCGTTCCTCTTTTGTAATCTCGGGACGAGATTCTTTTAAGGGGGGAGGAATGTAAAAGTCCAAAAAACGTGTATGAATAAAAACAAAAGTTTAAGTTCATATGTGTGGCAATGATATGAAAAATGGGACTTGCTAAAACTTTCTTCATGCAAGGTAAAACATGGATGAATATCCAACATGAGGTTCACCTTTTTATTGAAAAGTGTTGGACCAATAAGGAGTTAAATACCTCCTTGCATGTAAGTTTAAAAATCAGATTTTAAATTCAAAGTTCACACATGTAGTGACCAAAAACTTTGAATAAACATGCAGCCCTATAGTTGGGATTATAAGGAAAAGTTTGTTCACAAACTTTTCATTTATAGGGTGGGCTCAAAAGGGAGTTAAAGAGGAGAATTTGCAAACTTCAACCAAATTCAAATTTGGAAAAGCAAATTCAAACTGAATTGGAAGGATTCAAATTCTAACCCCCATTTTAAATCTTAGAATTGTGGGGATTAAGAGGATCAGCTTGAGAAGATATTTGGGAGGAACTGTGGAGTGGGACCCACATGTCATAGAGCTAAAAGAGGAGCCTTGCACCTTAAGTCTCAGCCCCAGTGGGGAAAATCGTCGAGCAACACGTGGGCCAAGAGCTGCTCCCACCGTGGAGCCACGGGGGCGCTCGGCAGCGCCACCAGCTGCTGCTTTTCCCCACACACGACGCCCAGAGGCGGTTCTGCGACCTGATAAACCCCCCTGGACGAAGCAAAGGCCGTCCCTTCTTCCCTCCTCGCGAGCGCACGGCCAGCAACCGTCTTCCCCGCCGCCTCTCGGTCCGAGCGGAAGAACAGCGAAACAACCACACTCTTTCCTCCCCTGACCTGCTAAACAGCACCGCGAGCTCGGCCTCCACCTCCCTGACCCGCAAGCCTGCGAGCTGCGGCCTCCAGTGCCCGAGAACAACCGCCGCCGCGGCGACCTAAGCCGAGGAAGTGATCGGGCGCTCGTGGACAGCCCTCCACAACGGGTTTCACGGCCGAGCGATCACACCTACGGACGCGCACGGGTGCGGTGCTGCTCTCAGCCCAAGCTCAGGCCATACCGTGAAGCATCGCCGGTGAATTTCGAAGTTTTGCTCCGGCGACCCCATTCCGAGCTTCCGGTATGACTCTTTCAAATTCTTGCCCTCTGATCCTCCTTAAGTCATCAAATTTGGCACATGGACGCTGGATTAGACGGCGGTCATTTCTCCTTTAGGATCCAGCGCATGAAAACACCTCAGCACGACGGAATTCGAGCTCGACTAGAGGTGTTCATGCGGACCCATTCGGTCGCACGGCGACAACCTATTTACCGCCGCTCCCGAGCCATTTTGAGGTCGTGCCGATCTTCCTAGAGCTGCGCTGGTGCTGTAGGGTGCGTCGGCGCAGGTTTTGGCTGGCCGGAAACCCTAGGCGACGCTGCCGAACTACCACAGAGGCAGTCACACGTCGCCGGCCATGTTCCGGTCGTCGGCAGCCCTAGCCAACCCCACCGCCGTGTTCCTCGGTGTCACAAACTCCCTGGCGGCGAGTTTCAGCTCAGGCGGTGGCCGGAAACGGCGAGCCGGCGAGCTCCGGCGTCGGGCCGGCGAGGGACAGCGCGGGCGCGGGGAAGAAGCGGGAGGTAGAAGACGAAGCGTGGGCCCCGTCTGTCAGCAGCTCAAATTTTAAACCCGGGATCGGGTGTGGCCGGGATCCCGTGTGTTGGCGCGCAGAGACGCTGTGGCCCGGTGTGGCTTCGTTTCTATTGGCTGGAATTCAAAACTGTGGGTCCAGCCGAATTTGCTGTAGGGAAATAATTCCAGACTTAGCTCAATCTTTGGAAATTCATATCTCCCTGTAGAAAACTCCAAAGCGAGTGATTCCAATTGGGTTGGATTCATCTCTCTGAGTTCTATCCAAATATGAACTCAGATTTCTATGAAAGTCAATATTTTATTCTGGAAAATTCTTTGAAGGTTTTCAGAAAAAGAATTTTTGAGGGAGTTTGGGTTATCTAAAAATACCCAAATTTTGCCAGACTATTCTTTAGCATATTGTTGACCTTATAGCAATTTTTCAGCTCATTTGCAGATCACTTGAGTAGGAATTTGCTAAAAACAATCTGCTGTGTTCATAAGAGTCCAGAAACATTTTCAGAAAATGTTTCCCACTTCAAAAATCTGTTCTGAGCAATCCATAGCTCCAAAAATCATAGGAAAATTTAGGCAAGCTCACTGGGACATACTTGGAATTTTAGTTCACTTAGTTGGGCATGAAAATGCACATTACTACAGAATTAATTCTATTGAGTACAAATGCTTAAAGAATTGTTCTGGGAGAACTACCCAAGTAAAAGGGCTGAATTTTGGACCAGATGACTCTCATGTGATCAAAAACTCACATGTAAATTATCAGCCCAAGATAAGTCCTGGGACTTCCTGTTCTTATTCTCCATACTTATGTATAAGGGAAAAATACATAAGAGATATTGTGAGAATTATGGAGGACACAATATGACCCCACATTAGCTGCAATTTTGGCAAGCTAAATCCTTAGGTAGTATAGAACCTGCTGTAAAAGTTTTGAGGCCATTGGAGTTCTTGTTCTTCAGTTGCACTCAAATCTTTTCAGCTTGTCTCTTAGGATCATTAGGGAAAATGATTAGTGTATAGCTAAGGCCTTAAGGTCAATTTAGTTTAATTCTGTTCTTTGCACAACAGAGGCAAATCAAGCCATGCTTGGCTTTTTCCACACAACCTCTGTTCTTAAGAAAGTAATTCTATAACTTCTTTCCATTACATTCTATAAAATATGTGCATATGCATCTCAATAGGAACCACAACGAAGGGGACTCAAAGGAGTGATTCATCGAAGTGGATCAAGCTCCGGAGAGTCAAGGGTGGATCTGCAAGGATACTAACTGCTTATATACGACTACCCTGCAAAACAGGCAAGCTCCGGTTTGCATTTAACAGCTGTTAAGTTTTTATTTTGTACTCACTTTCGGTCAAGATATGAACTGTGCATTAGGTCTAGTGATTGATACTCCTCTTGCATAGCCAAATGACCCATGGAGTATTGGGTAGGTATCTTTCACCGTGTAGAACTGCCATGCTTAAGTACGGTTCGGTAGAAGTCGAGTGGTGAGATGCTACTCGCAGATTTAGGAACAACAGGGGCATACGGGATTGGTTCGTAATTGAATTAGCAAGTTAAAGATGAGACCGGAAGGTTTTAGGAGCAGCAGGACATAGGGGCCTGGGTGCTGTAGACCTGTCCGTGTCGGTCAAGGACCGATCCGTATGCGGCCCTGTTGAACAAGTTTGAGTTGTGTACCGGACTCATGCTGGCTATATGGGACCCAGTAAACCGATGTACCTCGGGAAGCTGTCGTTGGGACTTTTCGGGTCGCCTCAGGCGGACGGCCGGTGTGCAGTATGTGGGGAATATTCTCATGACATCTCACGTCGTAAGGTGCACCATGAGAGTAGCGACTGTACGGGGCGACTTGATCGATTCAGCGGGGGTGAAACGGGGGAAAGGCTGCCACGTACGACGTCAGTGATGGTTGTTGTAGGCAACGTCGAGTACGGGCGTACGTGTCGTGTAGTCCGGGTGTTATTGATTCGAATCACCGTCGCTCGCGGAATGGACCGAGCATACTTGTTCTCACAGTCATGACGTAGTAAGAACTTGCATGAGAAAGGAACTAATCATATTGATGTGAAGTATTATACTAGTGTTGTATTGGATCTTGATGAATAGGCTAGTGCAAACTCGATTCTTTTATGCCATGAGCAATGTACATCGGGGGAAAGCGTTTCTTGTTTGATTGTGGACTCCCGATGTGGCGTGCCCAGGGTTACTTAAAATACTGCAATTAATACTGAAAGTAAGGATTCACTTTTAGGCGAGTTTACTTATGCTTATGCCATCCTATGTTAGGTTCACAACCTCACTTAGAGTTTCATGTTTAGGGTGACGGTTAAGTCTTGCTGAGCGTTATGCTCACGGATGCTATCCGAGTTGTTTTGCAGGTATTTGACTCTATGCTTATGAGAAGGGATGCCGATGAGACTCGGGAACCTCCGAGTGTTTACTCAAAGAGCATCCTCGCCGCTGCAGATTGATCTTCGTGTTGCTAGTAAGGAACGTCCGCGGGCTGGACCGTTTCTTTGTTGCTAGTTTAGATATGAATCGTGAGAGTGATAGTCTTCCGTTGTAGTTTACTCTGATATACTTATTTGTAAAACAATCTTGTACGCTTCCGCAAACTATTTATGTAATATGATGTATGTTTATCGACCCGTGTGCTGTTGGGTGCCGCCTAACATGGCACCACCCAACGAGGTCCCGTGGGGCCGTTTCAGCGTGGCATCAGAGCCTGCTACAGCCACTTCGCCTTTCCTCTCCAGAACTTGAAAGGGCCCGATGTATCAGGGTGATAACTTCCCTTTTACCTTGAACCGACGAAGTCCTCGGATAGGGGACACCTTGAGATAGACATAGTCTCCCACGTTGAAAACGAGCTCTCTTCTCCGTACATCGGCATAGCTCTTTTGTCGTGTTTGTGCTATCCTAAAATTGTTGCGGATTTCCCTCACATTTGCCTCGGCTTCTTGTAGTACCTCCGGCCCAAACACTTTACTCTCCCCTGTTTAGTTCCAAAACAGGGGAGTTCTGCACTTCCTCCTATACAAAGCCTTAAATGGTGACACCTCCATACTAGCCTGATAGCTGTTGTTATAGGAGAACTCCGCATACGTAAGTTCTTATCCCAACTCCGATTGTTTTTGAGTGCACACGCTCTCAGCATATCCTCAAGGATCTGATTGGTTCTTTCCGTCTGCCCGTCAGTTTGGGGATGATAGGCAGAACTAAAATTCAGATGAGTTCCCATGGTTTCATTCAACTTCTGCCAGAACCTTGAGGTGAACTGTGTCCCTCGATCTGACACTATCTTCTTTGGCACTCCATGGTAACACACGATCCTTGACATGTATAATTCTGCCAATTTGGATCCGCTGTAGCTTTCTTTGACGGGAATGAAATGAGCTACCTTGGTTAGCCTGTCGATAATGACCCATATCGAATCATATCCTGATTGGGTCCTGGGTAGTCCCACTATGAAATCCATACCGATTGCTTCCCATTTCCATTCTGGCACTTTGAGTGGTTGCAATAATCCCACTGGTCGTTGATGTTCTGCTTTCACCAACTGACATGTGTCACATAGGGGAACATGTTCCGCGACATCTCGCTTCATGCCATACCACCAATACCTGCTCTTGAGGTCATGGTACATCTTCGTACTCCCAGGATGAACGGAATAGTCGGAATCATGAGCCTCCTTCAAAATCAATTCACGGTTCTCCTTCACTTCAGGCACACAGATTCTTTTCCCGTGCCACACCGTACCATGTTCATCCTCTCTGAAACCAGGGGCTTTATTATCCTTGATGAGTTCTCTTATTTCTTGTATCTTCTCATCACTCTTTTGACCATCGCGTATGTCTTGCTCTAAGGTGGAGTCCACTTCCATGGCAATGGCTTCACCACTATTCACCAGACATAGATTGAGTTTTATAACATCTTCCTTCAATTCTGTAGGCATGTCCTTCAAACTCAACCTATTGACCTGCACTTTCCGACTTAAAGCATCTGCCATGACGTTCGCTTTCCCAGGATGATAGTTGATGCCCACATAAAAGTCGTTGATTAGCTCTAACCATCTCCTTTGTCTGAGGTTGAGATCTGGCTGTGTGAAAATGTACTTTAAGCTCTTATGATCCGTATATATTTCTGTCCTCTTCCCCATCAAGTAATGCCGCCAAATCTTCAATGCGTGTACTACTGCAGCTAGCTCTAGGTCATGTGTAGGATAGTTCTTCTCGTGTTTCCGTTGCTGCCGGGACGCATATGCCACGACATGCCCCTCTTGCATGACAACACATCCCAACCCGTTCCCAGAGGCATCGCAGTATACCGAAAAGTTCTTCTGCATATCTGGCATAACTAGCACTGGGGCTGTTGTCAATCTTTTCTTTAGCTCTTGAAAACTCGTCTCGCACTGCGGCGTCCATGTGAATGTGATTCCCTTCTCCAACATTTTGGTGAGGGGTCTCGAGATCTTGGAGAAACCCTCGATAAACCGTCGATAATACCCAGCCAATCCCATGAAGCTTCGAACTTCCCCGACATTCTCAGGGGTCTTCCACTTCTGTACATCCTCGATCTTGGCGGGGTCTACGGAGATTCCTCCCTCCGAGATCATATGTCCTAAGAAGGGAACTCTCTTCAACCAAAACTCACACTTGCTTAACTTGGCATATAGTTGGTGTTCTCTCAGCTTCTGCAACACCAACCTTAGATGCCTCTCATGTTCTTCTTCATCTTTGGAAAAGACGAGAATGTCATCAATGAAAACCACCACAAATTTGTCCAGATATTCCATGAATACCTTGTTCATGAGATACATGAAGTATGCCGGGGCATTAGTTAGCCCGAAAGGCATGACAGTGTATTCATACAGTCCGTACCGAGATACGAAAGTTGTCTTTGGAATATCAGTTTGCCTTATCTTAAGTTGGTGGTATCCCGACCTGAGATCAATTTTCGAGAACACACAAGCTCCCCTCAATTGATCAAACAAGTCTTCAATGCGGGGTAGTGGGTACTTGTTCTTGATGGTTACTTCATTCAATGCACGGTAATCTACGCATAACCTTTGGGTTCCGTCCTTCTTAGGCACAAATATCACTGGAGCTCCCCATGGTGAGGAACTAGGACGGATATACCCCTTCTCTGTCAATTCTCTTATATGCTCCTTGAGCTCTTCCAGCTGTTTGGAGTCCATACGATAAGGTCTCTTCTATATTGGAGCTGTTCCAGGCACTAGCTCAATCGCGAATTCCACTTCACGATCGGGAGGCATACCTGGCAACTCCTCCGGAAAAATGTCTGGATATTCCCTGATAATCCTGATCTCCTCAACTTTCACCTCAACTTGATTTAATTTAATGTCCCTCCTAGGCTCTTGTATTGTTATAAACTTTACTCTTGTGCCATTATGGTGAGTTAGTTCCACCGTTCTGGTCGAACAATGGATGATTCCCTTATGTTTGGTCAACCAATCCATGCCCAAAATAATATCTATCCCTTGTGAATCTATCACTATGAGGTTGGCAGTAAATACTACCCCATTAATGTCTAGGTTCACCTTGGGACACACTTGTCTTGTCCTTATTTCTCCACCTGGATAGTTCACTGCTAGCACATGGTTCATTTGTGTGGTTGCTAGATCATGCTTCTTAACAAACCCTTGAGCAATGAACGAGTGGGTAGCACCAGAATCAAACAACAGGGTTGCAATGTGTAAATTGGCAGGAAACTTACCAACTACCACGTCGGGTTCCTCTTGCGCCTCCTCCATGGTGATGTGGTTCACCCGTCCTCGCATCACATTCTGCTGTTGCGGCTGCACGGGCTTCTTCTTTGGGCACTTATGAGCGTAGTGCCCCACTTCACCACAGTTGAAGCATTGTACCCCAACCTTAGGTGCCTGGCCTTTGTTGTCTTGGGGTTGGTTCGGGGGTCCTTGTATTGCTGGTAGAGGTTGATATGTGGGGCGAGGCTGCTGTACAAACTGACGTTATGGCGGTGCTGGTGCTGACGGAGGCCTGAAGTTCGGGTTGTACCCTCTCGGTGCAGAGTAGGGTACCACAACACGGCTCGTCTGCCCTGCGGGTTGCTGCATCAGACGTGGGCGGGTGTTGCTACCCGAGGCTTGGTGTGACCATCCCGCCTTCCTCTTGTTTTCATTTTCCAAGGCCTTCAGCTTCCTTTCCACAACAAATGCTCTGTCCACCATCTTTTGGAAGCTTTCATACTCGTTGGAGGACATTGCACACTGCATTTCCGCTGTAAGTCCTTCCACAAAGCAGTCCAGTTTCTGCTCATCAGTCTCTATGTCCCGTGGTGCATAACGGGATAGTTGGGTGAATTTAGTGAGGTATTCCCTCACCATTATGTTTCCTTGCTGCAGCCCGAAGAACTCCTTTCTCTTGTTTTTAAGTTCACCCCTTGGTATGTAATGGTTGCGGAAGCTATGCTTGAACTCTTCCCAAGTGATGTTCTCAGGGTCATGATGGGTGGCCACGTAAGCGGTCCACCAATCAGCAGCAGGTCCATGCAATTGGTGAGAGGCAAACAGCACCCTCTCATACCCTTGGCATTGTATGATCCTCATCTTGCTCTCAATGGTCTTTAGCCAATCATCTGCCTCCAGAGGTTCAGCAGCACTTGCAAACTTTGGAGGTTGAGTCCCTAGAAACTCACTCAACCTTGGTTGGCGTGGTGCAGCTTGTGGAGGTGGAGCTTGGTGTAAGTTGGCCACCACTTGAGTCAGGCTCTGGATGAGCTGATTCTGGTTTTCCAGCATTTGATGGATGGGATCAACTCCTTCCCGATGACCACCCCTGTCTTGTCCTCCAGAAAGATGAGGGTTGCCTGTCTCATCGTTGTTGTTGGCGGGGTTGGCAGAACGACCCTTTCCTCTTCCGGCCATCTATCATGATCAACCCGATGTTAACTTAAAGCATTACGTATTAACTTCCCAATTTGCTTGTTTAGACTTTAAAATTTTGAGACCTTATTTCATTTATATTTTTTGAGAGTTTCATGTCTTACACGAACATAAATGCACTCTTAATTTATATGGGTTCACACACGAAAGCAAAACAATCCTGAAGACGAGGTTGTGGACAAACGCCCATGGCTTCCACAACTCACGTCACACACCAAGCATTAACACACCATTGACTAAGGTAACGACTCGACTACTCGACAACCTGCTAAACTAATGGAAAGGACTCTACACTACTTGTATCACTGAGCTGGCTCCTCAGGATCTTCCTCGTTATTGTGGCTGCCCTCTGACTCCGCTTTGGGTGGGGAAGCTGCTGGTGGAGAAGTGCGCCGACGCCTGCTCGCCCGACGATCCGGGGAGTCAAGAGTCCATGTGACATTCACGGTGACACACAGTTCATTCCCATCTCCTCTTTCTCTCGCCCTCAAGCTGGCTCGAAGCAACGCCTCAGTCTCCTTCAGGGTGTCACGTACATCCTGAAGCTCCTGCTGACACTCCTGCAGTCGAGTGCTGAGCATAGCAGCATCCTCCAAGCACAAGTCCATGTGCTCATGGGAAGTCCCTTGCTGCACTGGCGGGTACTTGTACTCCGTTGTACCACTCTCACGCTGGAGGACATACATGTACTCAGTCCTATCCAGGTGGCGACGGTAGATGTGACTCTGGCAGGTGATTGCCTCCCAAGTGACATCCTTCTCCGCATCGACCTGTGTCGCTCGACAAGCTGGAGAGCGGTGGATCTTGAGCAGCTGATTTTTGTGGATAATCCTCATTTCTGAACTCCACTCTTCCCACTTCTCACGGATGGTTCGGGTGGAGCTGTAGTGTATGATTAGCTTGCCCGTATTGCCGGCGGCTTGGAGCATGCGTCAAAGACGGCGCAAGAAACCTCCTACTGCCAATCCGTAGGAGAGATACGTCACCGGACGGTCCTCCTCTCTCAGGGCAAGGGCAACTACGGGAACTCTCCCTCCGGTGGACTTGCGGGCGGTACGGATCATGCGAACCATCTAAAACATAAAGCATTTAAAATTAAGTTAGATAAGATTTTAAACAAAAATCCTATTTTGAATAAAAGTTGAGGTAAGATGAATAAAGTGACCCCATTAAATAACACTTTTCAACCCACACCTTTGTAAAATAGTTTTTAAGAAACTAGGGTCCTTAAATACATCCATTTCTACCTAGGTCCATGTTCCTACGGGCAACCTTGGCTCTGATACCACTTTCTGTCACACCCGGTTTCTCCGAAGAACAATCGAGTGAATATCACATGTATGCCAGGATCATTTTCTCATACATGAGATGACAAATAGTGAAGCATCATTTATTACAAGTCAGGTGTCGAATATAAATAAGTCTTACATAGCATATGTCTCGATGGACGATAATAAGTTCATAACATGTAAATAAAATAGCAGCGGAATAATTATTCTTGTGGGCTCCGTCACATGCGTTGCCTTGGAGGCTCCATGAACCTAGAATTCTTCTTCGGGTCCGAAGTCTTGTTCATTGAACACCACATCATCCCCTTGACCTGAGCAGCAATTTAAACCAACAAATATGCAAGGTTGAGTACCGTTGGTACTCAGCAAGTGTGGGAAAGTTATGTCATGCATGGCTAGAACCAGGAGAGGTTGAACTCATGGTTAAAGCACTACGCAATTATTACCTACCACCTTAGCTTCTTAAGCACCTACATTACTACACAGGTGAAATGGTCCCAATCTCCCATCCCATCATCATAATCAAATAACCATAACATCATTTCCAATGTTAAGCTCCCCGCTTAACATCTACAACTTCCAAAGTCATCATCCTCTAATCATGAATAAGTCCAAGCCGCTCTTGACCGTGAGCACGGCTGTCATGACAGTTTTGACTCTGCAGAGTTTGCACCACTGTACCCGCATGTAGTGATTTCATCCCCCGTTGCCGGGTGGACTAAAAGAACCTCCATTATGCCAGTGGCCACGAACCACATTCACACTTCCCAGGTGTGTAGCCAGGAGATCACTACGAAGCATTTACAAAGGGATTCCCGACGAGCATGGGCCCACTGAGGTTTCACCCCAAACAGCATACAAGAGGCTCCAACCCCGCTGCAGTGGCCCCCTCTTGAGCCTTGCGGTTCATACAGTCGTCCAGCTGACACCTATTCCCCGCACCATCCAACACACCCATACTACGTCGGGGATACACCTAATTAATTGGCCAAGCTGCCCCATCTCAGCATGTGGTTGGCACGGTAAAGCCAGGTTACATGCTCCATGAAATGGTCCTTAGGATCCAGGCAAGTACTAAACACAAACCCGAGTCTCGTGCACCCAACACCAATCAAATCATCCAACTTGCCTTGATCCCTACCTCTACATAACTCATAACATCTCATTCAAGAGTAAGGTAAATAAATTGATGATCTCATACCCCAATTATCCCATTCTAAGCATGGCTAAGCATAAAGATATAAATAAATGACATGATAAAATAAATCCCAACCTAAGCTACAAGGAAACAAGATAATGCAATTCTAGGGAAACTTCCTAGCATGGGTTTCATATTTCAATTGACAATGCAAATAATTCTATCTACTCATCCTAGCAAAGGATCAAAGTGGTCAAGGACACTTGCCTTCTTCCTGCTGCTCTGGGAATGGATAGTCCTGATCTTGGAAGGGAAGAACTTGCTCTGGGGCAGGTTCTACTCATGCCAATACACATAGCAAAAGAAAACAACAATCCATAAGACATAGTTCACACTTTCACTCCACACATACATACATATGATAGTCATTCATATTTCTATGTGTTGTGTTTACTCTACATGTGTTGATTTTTGGTCTACATGCACTTTTAAACATATGTATATGATTTCTAACTTTTGTATTCAGATTTTCTTTTTGCACACTATATATGAATTTCCAATTTGAACAAATTCCTTATATTCAATTGATACACTTCTTAGCTACCAAGTATGCATGGAAGGTATTTTCCTACTCCAAATGGGTTTTCAGATCTTCTACCAAATCCTAAACTGAAATCTTTGGATTTGGAGACTTCATTTATCATTTTCTAATTATGCATACCTATTTTCCTATATTTTCAGATTTATTTTCTATGCCTAAATGTGAACTTTATTATGAAATAGTAAGGCATATCATCTAAACAGAATAGATTCTGATCTAAAATATTAAATAATATATTTTTGAACTTATCCTCTGTTGTGAACTAATTTAAATTTATTTTACCAATTTTTAGAATTATTCTCTAACCTAAAAATGTGTCCCTATAACTAATAAATGTGAACAATCAATTAGACAGATTCATTTCAGCTTCAAATCTATTTTTAACTCACTCCAATGTTTTCCAAGTGCTAGGAGAGTTTAAATTTGAATTTACAATGTGTTTGTCTCACCTTTTAAATTTTAAATCCTAATCACATATTCAAATCCGGCTGTTGGCGCGAGCGGGAGGTGAGGGATGACACGCGGGTCCCGCATGTCAGTGAGAGAGAGAGGGGAGCGGCGGCTGCGGGCTGGCGCTGGGGCGGGTGGGTCGGCTGGTGGGTTTCGGCCCACTGGCCTGGGGTTTTGTTTTGTTTTTTTTTCTTTTTCTTTTTCTTTTCTGTTTTGAGTTGAATTTGAATTCCAATTTGAATTTGAATTTCTGCATCACATGCAATACATCCAAAAATTTTTAAATTCCCCTCTTAACAGGTTTTGGGGTGTTACAATCTTTACTGTGGCTTTGTGAGAACCTAACCAGAGACTTGGCCAAATTTATTTGAAACAAAGCTCATTTGAGCCCTGCACAAATAAATGTCTAAATGGCCTTTACTAGAGCTTCTATGTATTTCCAGGGATTTTCATGGAGCAAACCATTACTTTCTAGAAACTAGAGTTTAAGATGGTTCTAATGGAGTTGGTTTCATGTAATTTGGAGAATCATAGAGAATGTTATGCTCTAATCAAGTTTGATAAAATTCTGAAAAATGTTTCTGTACATTTTTCTATTTTCTCAGAGCAGTTCAATTAATCACAAAATTAGGTGGACCTAATGAACTCAATGGATCTGAAATTTGTCATGAGACTCAAGAATTTTAAAATGAACATTCTAGCAAAATTTGAGAATTTTCAACAAAGTGGATCTCCAGTGAAATTCCCAACAGTTTAAACTTTAGGGAATTAGTTCTGGAAAACTAAAGACTTTCAAAGGATGAAACAGGTTTTGCTGGAAATTACTCAATGAGATGAATCCCACAAAATTTGGTTCGCTAAATTTGGACAATTCTACACAAAGTTATGAATTTCTAAAGATTGGGCTGATTCCTGATTTTTTTCCTACAGAAAATCCTTCCCGCGCTTAAACAGTCACTGACAGCGGGCCCCGCGTACTTTGCCAGGTTGCTGACACATGGCCCTCGCGACGCCGCCAGCCCGAGCCGCCGGAGCTCTGACTAGGTCGGCGTTTCCGGCGACCTAGCTCGACGACGATGGTGAAACTCGCCGCCCCACCTAGTTTTGGACGCCAAACACAATGGACACATCGCTGCCGATGGCTAATCGCCGTAGCTCGCCGGCGACGAGCGCTATGCCTCTGCACCTCATCGGCACCGTGTTCCCATCGCTCTGGCCACCCTCTTCGCGCGCTAATCGCGTCATCACGTTCGGGGCAGCCTCTGGAAGATTGGCATGACATCGGTTTGGACCCAAAAGGCCGGCAAACCGGACCTTACCGGTGACCCCCTCTTCCGCCGAACTGCTTCTCGGTGAAACTAGGATTCCGGTGGGTTTTTGTCACTGGATTTTGATCAAGGAGGAGCGCACGGACGTTCTGTTATGTGTGGTCCTAGTCTTCTCATCAATAATCTCAACCGGATATTCAGCGTTCGTTAAATCCGGATGAACCTCACCAATGTCTTCAGTGGGAACAACAGCCATATACTTCAGACATTTCCGGAGTTGGGACACGTGGAAAATGTCATGAACACCGGAGAGAGATGCTGTTAGTTCCTGTTACGGACCGAAATCCATATGCCCAGGATCTCAATGGGTGGTGCCGCACGATGCCACACCCGACAGAACACACCATAAGGCAAACATAGCATTACATTGAAAACAAACTGAATATGTACAAAAGATAGAACAAACCTTCAGTTGTGACAACTAAGTACAGAGTTTTACAGAGGAAGATAATTTGTACAACACACGCCCATCTAACTAGCAAAAGTCGGTTGTCTAGCCCTACGGACAACCCACACTAGCAGCACTCATCTTCAGCGCGGCGTGTACGGCTCCCACTCAGCCGTGGTCCCCGATGTAGGGTAGCCCTCGCAGCCTGATTCTGTGGGGTAGTCCTCAACTGAAAAACACTTATAGCAGCACCGGCGCTCCTACACATAAAACTCTACATGCAGGACATAACCAACATAGGATAGTAAATTGCAGCAAAGGACACGCCTACAAGTTCATCCTAAGTTCATCTTTTAGCCACAAATTAACCGTTAAGGAATCTGAATTTTAGTGAGCAATATTTGGTGGCACACATGTAGCAATACAAGTTATTCATAACAGCAATATTGGATCACATCATTTCATAAGTTAATCTACGTCACGACTCACTGACCAAGTGGTACTCATCACCGTGAGGGATGGTGAATCGACTCGATATACACCTGCAGTGATACCCGAAGAGCACGTCACGTATGCCCACCTGTAGAGCTGCACAGCATGCTCACTCGATGTCGTACGGGACAACCTTTCACCAAACAGCCCAAACGTCGAACCGGTCGCACCGAAACGGACAGGTGGTTTCCTACACGGAGCATCTCTCTAT
Source organism: Neostapfia colusana (assembly GCA_030760725.1). Lineage (NCBI taxonomy): Eukaryota > Viridiplantae > Streptophyta > Magnoliopsida > Poales > Poaceae > Neostapfia > Neostapfia colusana. Next base: position 21,723,289 of record JASWHV010000006.1, on the reverse strand, counting down.
GCCCGTTAGAGGTTTTCCACCTTGCTGCCCTCAACCTACACCTATAAATCGGTGCGTTATGCCTCGTCGCCCGGAGGTATAGGTTACATCAGTTTATCGGGGCCATATATCCGATATGCCTTCGGTACGTTCAAACTTGATCAGCATGGGCCGCACACGGATTGTTCCTCAACCGACACAGACAGGGCTGCGCCCGCAAGACTTCCTCTTGCTATGCCCAAGCCCCTGCCTAGTCTCATTTTCTTACTAAAGTGATCTCACATCACTCGAACCAATCCCGTGTGTCCCGAAGCCTATACTCACGAGTAGATTCCAACTACTTGACTTGAACCGAAGTCTATACATATTAAGCAGAGCATAAACTACTCGAGGAATTATGACACTACCCTCACTCTTGTTGGAATGATCTGGTTATGCATTTGGGGTTTCATCCATCCTACACCTAATGCACATACATACTTCACATTAAGTGTCTATAAAGCAAAACATTATAAAACTTGTTAAATGCAAACCGGGGCTGGCCTTGTTGCTGCTGGTCGAATGTTAGTGTCTCATCCAGAAGTAGGAAGTCCAAAACTTCTGGGATCTCTTTTCCTTCAGCGACTACACGTAAGTACATTAACGATATGTCAATTTAAATGCAACATTTAAATCTAATATGGAAATACTGTAACTCTAGCTAGGCATCCCATTTAGCTCTTAAATTTTTATGATGGCTTGGTAAATACCTAACCAGAGACTTGACAAAATTTCATTTGAATCAAAACTCATTTGAGCTCTGCACAAATAAAAGTCTAAAGGTCATTCCTAGAGCTTCTAAGGATTTCCAGGGATTTTCATGGATCAAACCATTACTTTCTGGAAACTAGAGTTTGATATGGTTCTAATGGAGTTGGTCTCATGTAATTTGAAGAAAACTAGAGGAAGTTACGCCCTAATCAAGATTTTAGAAAATCTAGAAAATGTTTGTGTACATTTTTTCATTTTCTCAAGGCAGTTCACTTAATCACACCATTAGGGGGACTAAATGAACTTGGATGGATCTGAAATTTTTTCTGTGACTCAAGGATTTTCAAATGAACATCCTTTCAGAAATTTCCATAAAAGAATTCTCCAGATAAAATTCCCAACAGTTTAGGCTTGAGGGAATTAATTCTGGAAAAAGAATAAGTTTCATGAGCTGAAACCTGTTTTGCTGGATCGTACTCACAGAGCTAAATGCAACAAAATTTGGTTCACTCAATTTGGAGCACCCTAGTCTGAGATATGGATCTATTAAGTTTGGCTAGAAGTCTGAAAATGGGCTTTGTTTTTTTCCTATTTTCAGAGACATAAAGGATTGACACCAAATTTGGCCAAGCAAATGAGGTCCAACGCCTCTGAAATTTTTACTGGAGTTCAAGGATTTTTGGAGGAATGTCCTGTCCAAATTTGGGAATTTCACAATAAATAGAACTCCTGTAATAATTCCTACAAATTTTACTTAATTGAATTAGTGAGCCAAATCCAGGGATTTTCATAACAATTGGGATGCACCCCTAGATATTACTCACTGAGAGGAATCCAATGGAATTTATTTGACAATTTTTGGAGGTTCCTATCAAAAGTTATGATCAAATGAAGTTGAATTGAAACTGAAAATGAGGGAGAAAGTTTAAACTCTTGCGCGCGGGCCCCACACCACAGTATTCTTCTTCAACCTCGTGCCACACGGCCGAGCACGCGGCGACCTCTGGCGAGCTCTGCGGGAAATGTTCTTCCTGCCTCTCCTATGGCTCCCACTCGCCACCCCTCCCTTTAGGAGCACGGGGAACTCATCCCCGGGGTCGACTGAGGCCCCCGACCACCGGAAATGGGCCGGCGACGAGCGGCGGCGGCGCCTCGACTTTGGTGGCATCGCACTCGCTCTAGATTGGCTCAAAGTCTTCGGTTTTTCTTCCTAGAGCACCGTGGTGGATCCCTTGTCACCGGCATGAGCTCAAATCAGCTCAAAAGTAGCTGCAAATTAGAGTTCATCGGCGACCTAGGGCCAAACTTGGCACCGGCTCAAAATTCTCAAAGAACAGTGCCAAAACTCGATGAAATTCGATGGTTCTTGATCCAAGAGGAGCATGGGAGTGTCTAGATCATGTTTGTAGCTCGGCCTAAGTGGTGGTGGTATGATTATGATGAATTTGAAGGTTTGTGTGGTTCGGTCTTATGAACACCGAAGCACTCAACGGCAAAATTCTCCACCGATCGTGCAAGGGAGAAGGGGAGGTCGGCACGGTTGTGTTCAGCAACTTAGAGTGATCCTTTTTCGTGTAGAACTTCGGGCACGAAGGGGCTTGTGTCGTGTGATTGCCGGGGAACCGAGAGCGTCGGGTTGTCGGGAGTTTCTTCGGGGCTATGCGAGAGGAACGGTGGGAAGCGAGGAAATGGTTCACGTGAGCAGGAGGTGGTGGCAACGTCGGTTGGCGCCGTGGTCGGGAGCTGGCGCGCAGCTGCGTTCGGCTGCCCGAGTGAGAAACAGAGGATACTTGGGGGGTAAGTCTACTGACAAGTGGGCCCCATTTCCCCCTTCTTCTTTTCTTTCCAATTCCATTTGAACTAGCAAACAAACCCCAAATTTGATCAAATTTGGACGATAAGCCAAAAGAAATATGAGGAACACAATGGTGATCTCAAATTTGAATTTCAGTAAAGTCAGAATTTGAAACTGAAGTTTGAATTCAAATTTGAATTGTCTCCCATTTTATTTCCAACAAATAGGAAATCCTTTCCAAATGAGCTGAAAATTTGCCGGGCTACCCGTGGATGTGTGGAGAACCAATTTGTAGCTTTAGATCTCCGTGTTCGGAAATTTTTGTATGCTCAAGTTTAGACTTGGAGCTCACACCTTTAAATTCAAAAGTTTAAATTCCCTCTCATTTTCTCGGTGTGAATTGCAGCTCCACTTGCTAGAATTTTGGGATTTCACATCCCTCCCCCCTTAAAAAGAATCTCGTCCCAAGATTACCAAAGAAGAGACAAAGATGTAAGAGGAATTACCCGTGATAAGATGCCAAGAAGTCCGGGTAGTTTGAGCGAAGGAACTCCTCGCTCTCCCATGTCGCTTCCTCCGCGGTGTGATTGCTCCACAATATCATGTAGAACCATAGCGTTCGATTACGCGTGGTCCGGGCCTTCTCATCAATAATCGCCACCGGATATTCAGCATAAGTCAAATCCGGTTTTAGCTCGCCAATGTCTTCGGTGGGAACAGTAGCTGTATACTTCAGACATTTCTGGAGTTGTAAAAAATGGAAAACGTCGTGAACACCAGCGAGAGACGCCGGTAGTTCTAGTCGATACGCCACTGGTCCACACTTCTTGGTGATAGCATAGGGTCCAATAAATCAGGGAGCGAGTTTCCCCTTCACGCCGAATCGGTGTACGCCTTTCATTGGAGATACACGGAGGTACACGTGTTCCCCGACGTCGAAGTGTATCGGCCTACGCCTCTTATCAGCGTAGCTTTTCTTTCGGGTTTGAGCGGCCTTCAAGTTTGCTTGAATCATCCGAACGCGCTCTTCGGCGTCGTTCACCAAATCAATCCCGAACGTGACCCTTTCACCTGACTCGTGCCAGTTCAATGGGGTGCGGCACTTGCGACCGTAGAGAGCCTCATATGGTGCCATCTTGTAGGATTGAAGAGCACGTGAAAAGCTACCAGAGGAGGGTGAATGGTAGATTAAAACTTTTCGCAGCGGAAACAACAAAAACCCCTCAGCAAAAAAACAATCGGTTAAAGAAACCGTGTGTGCAAGTGTTTTCAAACGTGTTCAACCATGACAAATCAAGTAGAGAGGTAGAGAATCAAGTCACGGATCTAATGCAACAAGAATCACTTGAAAATAAGAAGTAAAACTTGAGATACGATCAAAACATTAAAGGAAGATCAATCTGTTCTACCCGATATAAAACAGATCTGTAATGCTGCAAAGAAACTCGTGTATCTCAAAAACTACAGATCTGAAGCTGGTGAAAATTTCACAGATGATAGATAATTGAGTTGTGAAGACAACCCAAAAAGAATCACATCAATCGGATCTGTAAAACTCGAGTTATGAATGAAACACCGAAGCAACGTCGGTCTGTCCAGAAACTCGGCGAGAAAGACTTGACGAAAAACAAGTCGGACGAACAAGGCACAAAAGCTTCTCGAAACTATGAACTTTATTCAATAGAAACACAAGAGGAACAGCCCAAAGTTCTCTACCCATAAGAGCTCTGGCCTCTCTTGCTTTTATAGCCAGCCCTCAGGCTAAACAATCCAATCTAGGACTCCTACTCCTAATTGGACTCGTATCCTAACTTACCATAACTGCTCAGGACTCTCCTATTCGCAGATAGAAGCAATCGTGAGACTTCCAAACACCTTAGGAACGTACTAAACATTCCTAAAACAACTCAACTTCGTGTCTAGCACGAAATCCTATCATAACCAACTCAAATCTTCCATATTTGAGCCATGTCCGACTCAGCCTCAGCCTGAGTACGCAATCCAGCCGGTTGGACCTTTTTGACCAACTCTTTACGTCCACTTCTCTTCATCACGCCTTGGAACAATGTTGCCACGTCCATGCACTCCGTGCACATGTGCAAACACCTTCCAACGATGTACACGCAACCTTCATATGCACTGCCCTTGATCCAAACATGCTGCGCGACCTCCCGATCAACTCAACCACAGCTCCTCCCGAACTTGGTTGTTGAAACCTCATCTCCTCCATGAGACTAGTCCAAGGATCCCGTCACCAGCCATGTATTGAACTCAAGCAACACCTGCACATGAATAAACAACCAATTATTCCGAGCACAAGTCCTCGACTTGACTCACGTTAGTTCGAAAATCACAACACCTTACATGAGCACGTCACATAAGCATGTTGCAAACCATATCAAATGATAACAGCCATAACCACGAAAACACACCAAAAACTTAGCAAATTAATACTAAGCAAACCTTCCCATAAAGCAAGTTTGAAACATTGCGAGTTAAAAGCAAAAACAAGACGGAGCTCCCTAAAAACAAGCTCCGGACCTCACAGAAGCTCTCCGGACCTTGCGTCGGACCTTGCCAACACTTGGCGGACCTAACAAAGAACTTGTCGGACCTTGCCACAGAAGAATGTTTTGGCAATATTCAAAACTTTGAATGTTAATGCTAACTTTTATCCTAATTGCCAATGTATTCAGCACACATAGGTCTCACAATCTCCCCCTTGATGAATGCATTGGCAACACCAATTAAAATCCGAACATTGGCTTATGAAAAGTTTTGAAAAGCTTTGAAAACTCATTTCTCCCCCTTTATTAATTTCTCCCCATTTTTTAAAATCAGAGAAGGAAGAAAGTGTATAACATATGCAAAGTGTAAAAAAAATCTCTCCTTATACATATTTCTCCCCCTTTGACAATGTATTCAGCAAGGTTCAAAAGAGAAATTTTTAAATGTTATGAGCATATTATAACATATACATACAAAACAAAGCTCATCCAAGTCATACTATCAGGTTACTTACACTATCACATCAACGAGATACATAAAGTAGTGTAAGCCATGCTAGAGATCAAATATATTTTTCAGTTTAAGCAAGTCATGATCTCCCTTACTCAACTATTTCGAAACCTGAAAACATGACACTTGTTGCTGCATTTTTATTATTCATAATCATTTAAGCACAAAGTTGATCATATGATATTTGCAGAAGATTATATGCCGCATCAGCCTTATTCTAACCAACCAAGCCAAGCCTATGTCATTTGACAATCAGAAGCTTAAGGACATGGTTTTAGTCATACACAATTCCTTCCAAGTTCATATCTTAGTGCAATGATAAGCAATCTCAAAAGAAGAAGTGCAATGCATGCATATTCTCTTGATCTTTTCTCAATTTTTTATTTGAAAACTCAACATGTGAGCTGATCACTTGATTAATTTTTTATGATTAAAAGCACTTGTGAGCACACAACAAGTTCAAAACAGCAAGAAAGTTCGATCATGACCAGATTTAGTGTAAGTAATTATTCCAATTACTAGTCATGGCAAAAACTACAAAATGTATAACATGAGTAATGTAGTAAGAACTTTCAGCCTGTAAAAGAAATCACAAAGTCATATATGTATGAAATACTATGCTCATATTATTTTAGTTTCAGATTCACACATAGACTTTCAAAGTTTCAAAAACTCCCCCTCAATTTAAGCCATGAGGATGCATAACCGCTATTTCACTACGAATGAAACAAAAACGAGTGAAATCCAAAGGTTTTATAAAAATATCAGCCAATTGTTGTTCGGTATCGACATAGTGAAGCACAATGTTTCCTTTTTCAACATTATCACGAAGAAAGTGATACCTAATGTCAATGTGCTTAGTTCTAGAGTGTTTCACGGGGTGTTAGCAATACAAATTGCACTAGTGTTATCACAAAACAGTGGAACACTATCTAAATCAACCCCATAGTCCTTAAGTATTTGAACAATCCAAAGAATTTGTGAGCAAGCGCTAGCCGCAGCTACATATTCAGATTCGGCCGTGGATTGTGCAACGGAACTTTGTTTTCTAGAGGACCAAGCAACAAGTGAATTACCAAGAAAATGACAAGCACCCGAAGTACTTTTCCTATCAATCCTACAACTCCCAAAATCAGCATCCGAAAAAGCTTTCAAAGAAACGGTTGAGGAAGAAGGAAGAAAAATGTCAAATTCTTGAGTTCCATGTAGGTACCTGAGAATCCTTTTGATGGCTTGGCGATGTGAAGCACGTGGAGAAGCTTGAAAACATGCACAAAGACATACGCTGAATTGTATGTCCGGTATTGACACCGTGAGATACAAAAGTGATCCAATCATACTTCTGTATTCTTTTTTATCGACCGGGTCACCATCTTCGTCAAGTTCAAGTGTTGTTGCTGTTCCCATTGGTGTCCGAAGAGGCTTGCATTTGTCCATGTTGAAGCGCTTAAGAAGGTCCTTTGTATACTTAGTTTGATGCATAAAAGTTCCTTCTTTTGTTTGCTTGATTTGCAGCCCCAAAAAGTATGTGAGTTCTCCCATCATACTCATCTCAAATTCTAAACTCATCATAGCTGAAAACTTGGACACGAGATCATGAGAAGCACAACCAAAGATAATATCATCCACATACACTTGAACGAATAATGAGTCATTGCTTAAGTACAAAAAGAGTTTTATCAACCTTGCCCATGGTAAACCCCTTTTCAAGTAAGAATGTTTTTAACCTATCATACCATGCTCTAGGGGCTTGTTTTAGACCGTACAAGGCTTTGGACAGTTTGTAAACATGATTAGGAAAATTTGGATTTTCAAAACCCAGTGGCTGCTTAACATAAACCTCCTCTATGTAGCCATTAAGAAAACATCCATTTGATATAACTTGAAACCTTTAGATGCAGCAAATGCTAATAAAATTCTTATAGCTTCTAATCTAGCAACAGGAGCAAATGTTTCATCAAAATCTAGACCTTTAATTTGAGTGAAACCTTGAGCAACCAACCTAGCTTTATTCCTAACCACAACCCCATCCTCACTTTGCTTATTTTTAAATACCCATTTAGTTCCAATTAATGTGTGACCTTGAGGTGGAGGTACAAGTTTCCAAACATTATTTCTTTCAAAATTTTCTAACTCTTCTTGCATGGCATTAATCAAAGATTCATTAGTGAGTGCGTGTGATATATCCTTGGGTTCAAAAGAAGCAACAAAAGCAGAATGAGCATGAGAGTTTGGATCGCAAAACCTGGACCGAGTGACTCGTTCATGCAAGCTTCCAATGATTTGTTGTGGAGGATGACTTTTTAGTACTCGGAGGGGAGTAGACACTTCACAAGCACCTTCTTCTTCATGTTCGGACCTTTGATTAGGAGAGCTTGTTGATTGAGGAAGGTCCGAACCAGCAGTAGTGACTGTTGGTGATGGTTGTGGTGCAAAATCAGCAGCTTGATCGTTATTTACTTCCGAGTTTTCAGGCAGCAGCACCACTTTTTCATCTTCTTCAAAAAAATACTCTCCCCCTGTGGATATGGATCCGGACCTGCAATATCGGAGCTAGTACTTGAGCTAGCATCATCAAAAGAAACCTCGCAAGTCTCCACAATTTTGTTAGTGTCAAGTAAAAGCACACGGTAGCCTCTAGTATGAGATGGATAACCAAGAAACATGCCATCAACAGATCTAGCTTCAAATTTATCTTAACAAAGCATTTGAAACCAAAAACCCTATAGTTTGTAACACTAGGCCTATGTCCAAACCGGAGCTCATATGGGGTTTTTCCATGCTTAGCACGCAAGAAAACACGATTTGAGACATAACAAGCGGTTGCAATTGCATCAGACCAAAATTTCCTAGGAGTTTGATATTCATCAAGCATAGTCCTAGCCATCTCAACTAAGGTCCTGTTCTTTCTTTCTAAGACACCATTTTGTTGTGGTACATAGGGTGAAGAGTATTGATGATCTATTCCATTTTCAGCACAAAAGTGATCAAAGGATTGGTTTTTAAATTCAGTTCCGTTATCACTTCTAATTGCTTTTAATGATCCTGGGTGATCAATAGATAATCTAAGAAATAAAGTTCTAAAATGACTAAAAGCTTCATTCTTAGATGCCATAAAATAAACCCAAGAATATCTAAAATAATCATCAACAATCACAAGCACATACCATTTACCTCCGAAGGATTGAACACGTGCCGGACCTAATGTGTCAAGATGTAAAAGTTGTCCCGGTTCAGCTGTCATGGTCATTGTGAGAGGAGCATGTGAACCTGCAACAAACTTAGCATGTCTACAAGAAGAGCACACAATATCATTGTCCTTTTTTAAGCTTCGGCAGCCCACGTATGCGATCGAGAGCACTAACACGAGTGAGATGATCAAAGCCTATGTGACCAAGTCTACGATGCCAAAAATATAGATCCTTTGTATCATTAGCAACTAGACACCGATGCTTAGAAGTTGACAAATAAAAATCAGCTTTAAAAACTCTTCCAAACCTAGACATGTTAAACAAAAGCTCACCTTTTGAATCTACAACCTTGCAGCAATTTTTAGCAAAGCTAACCTCTAGATTTTCATCTAGCAATTGTGAAACCGAAAGCAAGTTGTATTTCAAATTTTTAACAAGTGCCACATCTTTCAAAGTGTAGAGATTGTTTACTCTAACCGAACCTTTAGCAATTATGGGAGTAGAAGAGTTATCGACGAAAGTAACATTTTCTACACGTGACACAAAAGAGAGAGAGGAGAACCATTCTTTGTTACCGGTCATGTGGCGTGAGCAACCTGAATCCACAATCCAAATGTTCTCCTTCCTCAAACGTGAAATCTACACAGCAGCACAATACGTCGATGACTCAATACTGGGGTTAGTTAAAAGACTTTTAGGAATCCAGTACTGAGTCACACGACGTCCAGCAGGAATAACACGCGAAAGCTGAGAAGGTACAGCAGGTTTATGAGCCAAACATCAAAAATTTTTGTTCCCAACTACTGACTTAGAAGATGTGTTATATGTAGCACAAAAAACAGTAGGTCCGGGAGCAAGTTTTTGACTCATTACAGCAGGTTGCAAGCTCCGAACATTCGGTCTAGCAGATTTTGCTTGGTTGTTATGTGATCTAGAAAGTATTCTTTGTTTCTTATCGTGTTTAGCTAGTCTATAACAAAAATCCATGACATGACCATCTCTACCACAGTAGGCACAATGAAAAATAACCTTATTATCATGTCTAGATGAGCAAGCAACACGTTTATTAGAACCCGAATGGGACAGTACTCCTGCAGATTTGAAAATCACCTCTTTTTGTCTAGGAGCTGTTTGAATCAAACCGCATCCTAATGACTTTACAACTTTAGGTGGGTGTGCCTTAGCATGAGCATGAGAATTAAAACCTAAACCAGTTTTATCATTACAAGACTTGGAAGAATTCAGCAGCAAGTTTAGATTCTAATTTGCATTAGAAAAACGATCTAGTGTCCTATGCATGTCATCAAGTTTATTGGACAGATCAAAGCAGTTTTCACATGAAGTTTTTCCTTTTAGTTTGCGATTTGAACAATATTTAACTTCATGCACACGTAAAGCATTGTTCAAAATAGAAATCTCATTCATAGCATCATTTAGTTTCTTATTCAGATCATCACATGAAGAACAATGCAAATGAATTGTAGAACAAAAAGCATCTTTCAAATTTTTATCATTAAGTGCAGCAAGCTCTTTGTTCTTTTCAATTTCAAGTTCAAGTTTATCAAGTGTAGATGCATGTGCACTTCTTAAAGAGGATAATTGTTCATAAATCAAATCACATGAGGAACAAAAATCATCACTAGGAATCAAAGTTTTTAAACGATTAATTTCAGATTCTAGTGATTCAATTTTAACAGCATTGTTCCTAAGTTTTTTATCCTTTTTCTTTAATATAACAGTGGCACGAGAAATAGCATCACACATTTCTTCACAAGTGGGACATACCTCTTCATCGTCGCTGTTGTGTTCTGCCTCCTCAGAGCTTGAACTTGACTTGCTCGCCATGCAGCACATATTTTCCATAGCTTCTTCATCTTCATCACTACCGGTGTCCACATCACTTGAGCCGAAATCTTGAAGTGCAGAGATCATACTATGCACTATGTTGCGCATTGATAAATCTTTCTTCTTCTTATTCTTTGCAAACGATTTCTCCGGCCTTGTTTGCTTTTCTTCACGTGAAGTCGGACCTGAAAGGTTAGGGCACTCCGTACGAAAATGTCCTGTCTTACCACATTCAAAACATCGTTGAGGTCCGGAGCTTCCTCTCCTTCTAGTTCTCACATTTTGCAATGCTTTTGAGAACCGAGTAGAGATGAGTGCAAGCTCCTCCTCTGGAAACTCTTCAATCTGTTCAAGGGTTAGATAGGACAGCAAAGAGAGTGCACCACTAGATGATGATTGACTAGAACTAGACATGTCACGTTGCGAAACAAATGCAATAGACTTGTTGGGGTTTTTATGTGAGATGATATCAATTTCATGAGTTTTCAATTTAGAATAAAGCACGTCTAAAGCAAGAGAACTCATGACAGTAGATTCACGAATAGATGTAACTTTCATCTCCCAAATTGACATATCTAATGCTCCTAACAATTGTCTAGCATTTTCAGCATCTGAAAAGTTAACATCGACACTACGCAAGTTGCTGAGAATTTTATTAAAGCGAGCAAAAAGGTCGTCAATTGACTCACCGGGTTGCATCTCAAAACGCATGTATTCTTTCTTGAACATATCTTGCCTTACCTCCTTGATCGTATTGGATCCTTCATGGTAGTCACAAAGAGCTTTCCAAACATCATATGCAGATCGGAGGTGTGCAACACGGTCGAAGTCGCTTTGAGTCAATCCTTGGATGATCAAGTTGCGAGCCTTGTTGTTGTTGTCAACATCTCTCATGTTCGCAGCCGTAACTTGATCGTTGGGTGGTACATCGAAGTTCCGGTAGACCTTTTCCCATATGGCGAAGCCTTGCGCCTGTATGTAGGCCTCCATCCGCGCCTTCCAAACCTGAAAATCGATGCCATTGAACACACAAGGTTTTGCGGAGTACTTCTCCATGATGGTTAGTCAAAACACGTGCAAATCACAATTATTAGAGCACCTTGGCTCTGATACCAATTGTAGGATCGAAGAGCACGTGAAAAGCTACCAGAGGGAGGGTGAATGGTAGATTAAAACTTTTCGCAGCGGAAACAACAAAAACCCCTCAGCAAAAAATCAATCGGTTAAAGAAACCATGTGTGCAAGTGTTTTCAAACGTGTTCAACCGTGACAAATCAAGTAGAGAGGTAGAGAATCAAGTCACGGATCTAATGCAACAAGAATCACTTGAAAACACGAAGTAAAACTTGAGATACGATCAAAACATTAAATGAAGATCAATCTGTTCTACCCGATATAAAACAGATCTGCAACGCTGCAAAGAAACTCGTGTATTTCAAAAACTACAGATATGAAGCTCATGAAAATTTCACAGATGATAGATAATTGAGTTTTGAAGACAACCCAAAAAGAATCACGTCAATCGGATCTGTAAAACTCGAGTTATGAACGAAACACCGAAGCAACGTCGGTCTGTCCAGAAACTCGGCGAGAAAGACTTGACGAAAAACAAGTCGGACGAACAAGGCACAAAAGCTCCTCGAAACTATGAACTTTATTCAATAGAAACATAAGAGGAACAGCCCAAAGTTCTCTACCCACGAGAGCTCTGGCCTCCCTTGCTTTTATAGCCAGCCCTCAGGCTAAACAATCCAATCTAGGACTCCTACTCCTAATTGGACTCGTATCATAACTTACCATAACTGCGCAGGACTCTCCTATTCGCAGATAGAAGCAATCGTGAGACTTCCAAACACCTTAGGAATGTACTAAACATTCCTAAAACAATTCAACTTCGTGCCTAGCACGAAATCCTATCATAACCAACTCAAATCTTCCACATTTGAGCCATATCCGACTCGGCCTCAGCCTGAGTACGCAATCCATCCGGTTGGACCTTTCCGACCAATTCTTTACGTCCACTTCTCTTCATCACGCCTTGGAACAATGTTGCCACGTCCATGCACTCCTTGCACACGTGCAAACACCTTCCAACGACGTACACGCAACCTTCATATGCACTGCCCTTGATCCAAACATGTTGCGCGACCTCCGGATCAACTCAACCACAGCTCCTCCCGAACTTGGTTGTTGAAACCTCATCTCCTCCCTAAGACTAGTCCAAGGATCCCGTCACCAGCCATGTCTTGAACTCAAGCAACACCTGCACATGAATAAACAACCAATTATTCTGAGCACAAGTCCTCGACTTGACTCACGTTAGTTCGAAAACCACAACACCTTACATGAGCACGTCACATAAGCATGTTGCAAACCATATCAAATGATAACAGCCATAACCACCAAAACACACCAAAAACTTAGCAAATTAATACTAAGCAAACCTTCCCATAAAGCAAGTTTGAAACATTGCGAGTTAAAAGCAAAAACAAGACGCTGCAGTTCTACGAGTTGAGCTTCACGGGAGCTCCCTAAAAACAAGCTCCGGACCTCACAGAAGCTCTCCGGACCTTGCAGGAGCTCTCCGGACCTTGCGTCGGACCTTGCCAACACTTGGCGGACCTAACAAAGAACTTGTCGGACCTTGCCACAGAAGAATGTTTTGGCAATATTCAAAACTTTGAATATTAATGCTAACTTTTATCCTAATTGCCAATGTATTCAGCACACATAGGTCTCACACATCTTGATACTCGCTTGATAGCCATTGTTATACGAGAATTCTGCCAACGGTAGATGATCATCCCAATTCCTACCGTGGTGGATGGCACACACTCTCAACATGTCTTCTAATACTTGGTTTGCCCATATTTCTGAGGGTGATAGGCGGGGCTTCTAATAAGCTTAGTACCCAAAGCAGCGTGCAACTGCTCCCAGAAACGTGCCACAAACAGTGCCCCTCGATCTGAGATTATCGTCTTGGGTACTCCATGCAAGCATAAAATTCTTGCAATGTACAACTCCGCATACTTGCTGGCTTGGAAATGTGTATGCACGGGAATGAACTGAGCTGACTTGGTTAACCGGTCAATGATTACCCAAATTGAATCATGCTTGTTGGAAGTCAGAGGTAATCCCACAACGAAATCCATGCTCACATCTTCGCAGTTCCATGATGGAATTTTCAGGGGATGCAATAGCCCTGACTTTCTCATGTGATCCGCTTTCACTCATCTAAACGTATCACACTCGGATACGTACTTTGCAACTTCTCTCTTCATCCGTGTCCACCAAAATTTTCTCTTGAAATCATGGTACATTTTATTCCTGCGCAGATGAATGGAGAATTTAGACAAGTAGCTTCGTCAAGGATCTTCTTTCTCAGCTCCATATTCCAAGGTACGACTATGCGGTCATTGAACCACAGCATCCCCTCATCATTCTTCCGGAAACATTTGATATCCCCACTGTCTATCTGTCTCCGGAGATGTGCCATGCCCTTGTCAACCTTCTGAGCTGCAATGATATCCTCCTTAATAGTAGGGATGAGGGCAAGGTTGTAGAGTGATACACAAGGAACCATGAATAAACTCTGCTCTAACTCTTCAATCGGTGTAATGGTGAGGTTATGGACATGTGATTTCCGACTCAGCGCGTCGGCAAAACCACATTTGCCTTGCCGGGGTGGTAATGAATCTCAGTCTCATAGTCTTTGATTAGATCTATCCACCTCCTTTGCCTCATATTCAGCTCCTTCTGGGTGAATATATATTTTAAGCTCTTGTGGTCGGTGTAGAGATGCACCAAATTCCCCAGGAGATAGTGCCTCCACATTTTCAGCGCCAAAACCACAGCAGCGATCTCAAGATCATGAGTCGGATAGTGCTGCTAATGGTTTCGAAGTTGGCGTGAGCCATACACGACCACACGTCCTTCTTGCATCAACACGCAGCCAAGCCCGATACCGAACGCATGACAATACACGTCTAAGGGCTTGGTTGTATCCAGTTGAGCTAAGGCCGGGGCTGTTGTGAGATACTTCATCAATGCTTGAAACGCTCCTTCACATGCTGAGTCCCAAACATATTTTGTTCCCTTCTTCAATAATTCTGTCATCGTCTTAGCAACCTTGGAATGAATGTCCGGTAATATCCCGCTAAACCGAGGAAGCGTCTGACTTCATGGACAGAAGTGGGGGCTTTCCCTTTCAGCACTTGTTCAATTTTGCTTGGGTCAACCGTAATGACTTTCGCTGAGATGGTATGTCCCAAAAATGGCACTTGGCTGATCCAAAACTCGCATTTGCTGAACTTGGCATAGAGCTTATGGTCCTGCAATCGTTGAAGGACTATCCACAAGTGTTTGGCGTGTTCTGCTACTGACTTGGGGTAAACCAAGATATCATCAATGAACACCACAACGAACTTGTCCAGCTCCGGCATGAACACTGAGTTCAGAAGATACATGAAATGTGCTGGAGCGTTGGTGAGACCAGAAGACATGACGAGATATTCATATAGTCCATATCTCGTCGAGAATGCCGTCTTCGGAATATCCTCCGCCTGGATCTTTATTTGATGATACCCGGAGCGAAGGTCCATCTTTGAAAACCCACTTGTACCCACAAGTTGATCGAATAGGATGTCAATGCTGGGCAGTGGATATTTGTTCTTGGTGGTGATGGCGTTGAGCGGCTGGTAGTCCACACACAGCCTCAAGGTTTCATCCTTCTTCTTAACGAACAGCGCCGAGCATCCCCAAGGCGACGAACTTGGCCTAATGAAACCCTTGCTCAACAAATCATTGAGCTGGTCTTTCAACTCAGCCAGCTCATTCGGAGTCATTTTGTACGGTCTACATGATATTGGTGTAGTCCCTGGTGCAAGTTCAATCTTGAACTCTACATCCCGTTCAGGTGGCATGCCCGGAAAATCATCCGGGAACACGTCGGGATACTCTCGGACTACAGGGATGTCCTCTAACTTGGAAGCTTCAGTATGATAGGCGGCTGAAACTTCCGGGACTGGATTGTCTAGTATGAGGCAATGCAGACGGTGGAGTGGGGAGTTGAGATGAACCGTCTGTAATAATGTTTCTAGGATAGCGCCATGGTAACTTAGCCATGACATCCCTAAGATTGCATCAATATTCTGCCCCTGAGGAATAATCATAGTAGTGGGATATATCTTCTCACCTAAGCACAGTGGTGCTTTTGGAATCATCATATTTTCTGAAATCTTCCCTCCCGGCGAGCAGATCATATGAGAGCACTCGGTTGGAAAGACTTCCAGTTGATGCTTAACCACATATGATGCACTAATGAAGTTGTGAGTTGCACCAGAATAAAATAAAATGATAATTGCTTGATCGTTGAGAGTGAACGTACCCACCAGCATGTTTTCTCCCTCTGGGGCGTCCTCATTGTCGAGGTTGTGAACGCCCCTGGTTTGCTGAACTCCCTTCTTGACCGGAGGTCGGCCTCGAGCACCACCCTGATATTGGGCTTGCCCGCTGCTATGCTGCCCCTGAGGACAGTCCTTCGAGAAATGACCCGCCTGGCCACATGTGTAGCATGTGTAGCGAGGCGGTCCTCTGCTGACTGGCGGACGGAATCCCGGGGCGCGTTGTGGCGGTCAGAAGGCCCGGGGTACCATCTGCTGCTGCTTATGTTGTGGACGCGGTGGTGGCATCGGCGGTCAGAACGGGGGTGGCTGAAAAGAATGACCCCCAAACTGCTGAGGTCGCGCCGGTGGATGCCATTGCTGACCGGATGGTGTCCGATACACCATGCAGTATTTTTGAGGAGCTCCACCCCCGCTGCCTGGTGGAGCGCTTCGCTTTCGCTGCTCAGCCGCCAGTTCCCGCTGAGCATCCTCTTGCATAATCGCGGCGTTGACGAGGTCGTTGAAAGTGCCGCTATTGCATTGCACGAGATGCGTCTTCATCTCGGGATTTAACCCCCGATAGAATTGCTCTCGCTTCCACTCCTCGATGGAGACATAATCTGACGTGTACTGCACCAGATGGTTGAACGCACGGGAGTAGTCATGGGCACTCCTCCCACCTTGCTTCTGTTCCAAGAATTCTTGGAACTTCCTCTTCATTATCCCGGGAGGAATACGGTAGGCGCGGAACGCCTCCCGGAACTCTTGCCATTTGACGGTGTGGCCAGCAGGCAGTGAGGCGACATAATTGACCCACCACGCACCGGCGGCACCATGAAGCTGCTGCGCCATGAAGAGAGTATTCTGCCGCTCCGTGCATTGGAGCAGCCCGAACTTGGACTCAATCATCTGCAGCCAGTTGTCGCCCTCCAGTGGTTCTGCCGCTTCGGTGAACACCGGAGGATGCGTACTCATGAAATGTGAGTACGTAGTGTGGGGCTCACGAGGCCCCCTCTCTTGACGCCCCCCCACCCCGCCTGGGACGTATTCTGCACGATCATGCGGAGAAGGTCGGTCTGCTCCTCACGATGCTCACCAGCGCCGAGATCACATCCGCTAGTGTAAGCGGAGGCGGCGGTGGTGGTTGTTGCTGCGGGATGTTGTCGTAGGCAGGTGGCTGGGAGTCATCACCCCCTTGCTGACTAGATCCCCCGACCTCATGCGTGTCCTGAGTACGAACCATCTGCAACCATACGACAATAAAATCAGTCCCACAGCATACTTCATGCAGTCCAATAAAATAGGCATAAGGCATAATGACAGTAAACATGCGATACATCTCGTACATGGATAATGTAATAACTTTGCACAAGCTACACCATTACCAGACCAAATATACATTAGTGATATCCAAATTGGCGGACTTCCTCTTTGGAAGTTCATCTCAACTAGATTTGGTCACTACGAGACGTTAATATCACTTTGTCATCACGTATACTACCCTTTATCTTCAATACGATACAAACATGGCCTCTAGCAAAAGAAACTTGAGTAGGAAATATACTCAAATCTTTCACTAGTTGAATATAACAACTCATGAGTATGTTATACCCCATTGGAAGTAATCAAACCCCCTAGCGTACAACAATCGCTCAAATGAGTTCAACTGTCCATCCTTCTGCCCAGAATGACCAGATTCTACATATCCAAGATTTTGACATGGTACTTGTCATTTTCAAGACTCAAGTTGAATACCAAAGTTAAAGTTAACTTATGGTACTTGTCATTTTCAATACTCAAGTTGAATACCAAAGTTAAAGTTAACTTCAGTAGATTTCTAATGAGTATTTATTTGCCACCAGATCAGCTCTTATTAAAAAAGTTATTATAATTCAAAGTCAACAGAATTTCTGGAAGAATTTCAACAGCGCCACCTTTGGAAGTTGCTGTTTTCAACTCTAAATTCCGCTGAATTCCTTGCTGCAAATGCAAAACTTTGAATTACAAAGATGTAACCCATCTCCTAAGCTTTCCAAAAATATATCATATGATAATTTTAGATTTTTCTTCAGGAAGTTATGCTTGAAAAACAGAACAGTCCAGAGAGTGTTTTTAAATCTATCCTGGTGCTGGACAGTTTACATTCATCTGGAATTTCAACCAGTTTGATATGTGATTCTGTTCTGGAAGTCTACAACAAAGTTGTAGAGCACTTAAGCCTATTTCCAGAAATATATCCCACACCTCCATTGGCGAAGTAACCTGTGAGTTATGCTCTGTTAAAGTTCAGCAAACATACTGCCAAAACAGAGCACTCTGTTTTTCAATTCCCTTTTAGCTGAACTAATTAACTTTTGGACTTTTCTACAAGACCAGAGTACTAAGATGAAAACTTAGTTATCTTAGTTCCTTTTTAACATTGTTTTTAAATCAATCATGATTATAACATGTGGATACTACGTTCCTCACCAAATGGAAAATCCTAACCGGCTTACACCGGCATATACGTATTCAACGGTGGCACTAAGACGGTCACTCGCAAACGTGTACTACTCAGACTACGGTTTCGTAGTTAGTATCTGCATAAATTCACACAATCGTCAGGTCCGGCTGCACACCGAACACGGTACCAATACAGTTTCATACACCCGTCTGTCATCAATCGCCCGTGTGTTCACAAGCCAAACACGTCTTGAGCTACGTGTTCACATTACTAACCACGTGACGGGGTCTCCCATACTTGCCCGTAGCACGCCAGGGAAGGGCGTCGCTCGAATACCCCAAACAACATGAAGAGTCGTAGAGGATACTAAAGCTGGCCGGGTTACTTGCCACCCTGAGGCTCCACCCTTCAGCTTGTGCGCACTGGTGGACAGCGCTTACGTGCACCCCCAAGACATATGATGTCCCGAGATGCATGATTTTCCGACATAACATATAAGTTAGGTTGCCACCTTCCTCTTAGACTAATATAGTAGTCCTTATTTGGGCATACTACCGAATTCTCACCGTAATCCTAAGTTTTCTCGTAATACTGTCCATATTTAGTGTGCTATCACCTAAGCAGCTCTTATACCAGCCTGTTTCGGACCGAAATCCGTACGCCCAAAATCTCAGAGGGTGGTGCCGCACGATGCGACACCCGACAGCACACACCATAAGGCAACCATAGCATTACATTGAAAACAAACTGAATATGTACAAAAGATATTACAAACCTTCAGTTGTTACAACTAAGTACAAAGTTCTACAGTGAAGATAATTTGTAAAACTCACGCCCATCTAACTAGCAAAAGTCGGTTGTCCAGCCCTACGGACAACCAACACTAGCAGCACTCATCTTCAGCGCAGCGTGTACGGCTCCCACTCAGCCGTGGTCCCTGACGGAGGGTAGCCCTCACCGGTGGACTCGTACCCCGAGTCCGTGGGGTAGTCCTCACCTGCAAAACACTTATAGCAGCAACCTGAGCACGATGGCTCAGCAAGTCTTAACCGACGCTCCTACATATGAAACTATACATGCAGGACATAACCAACATAGGATGGTAAATTGCAGCAAAGGACACGGCTACAAGTTCATCCTAAGTTCATCTTTTAGCCACAAATTAACCGTTCAGGAATCTGAAATTTAGTGTGCAATATTTGGTGGCACACATGTAGCAATACAAGTTATTCATAACAGCAATATTGGATCACATCATTTCATAAGTTAACCTACGTCAGGACTCAGTGACCAAGTGGTACCCATCACCGGGAGAGACGGCGAATTGACTCGATATACACATGCAGGAATACCCGAAGAGCACGTCACATACGCCCACCGTGGAGCTGTCGTACGGGACAACCTTTCACCAAACAGCCCAAACATCGAACCAGTCGCACCCAAACGGACAGGAGGTTCCCTACATGGCGCATCTCTCTATGCCCGTTAGCGGATTTCCACCTTGCTGCCCTCAACCTACACCTATAAAAAATCGGTGCGTTATGCCTCGACGCCCGGAGGTATAGGTTACATCAGTTTATCGGGGCCCATATATCCGATATGCCTTCGGTACGTTCAATCTTGATCATCGTGGGCTGCACATGTATCAGTCCTCAATCGACACGGACAGGGCTGCGCCCAAAAGACTTCTTCTTGGTACGCACAAGCCCCTGCCTAGTTTCATTTTCTTACTAAAGTGATCTCACATCACTCGAACCAATCCCGTGTGTCCTGAAGCCTATACTCGCGAGTATATTCCAACTACTCGACTTGTACCGAAGTCTATACACATTAAGCAGAGCATAAACTACTCGAAGACTTAGACACTACCCTCACTATTGTTGGAATGATCTGGTTATGCATTTGGGGTTTCATCCATCCTACACCTAATGCACATACATACTTCACACTAAGTGTATCTAAAGCAAAACTTTATAAAACTTATTAAATGCAAACCAGGGCTTGCCTTGTTGCTGCTGGTCAGTTGTTAGGGTCTCGTCCGGAAGTAGGAAGTCCAACATTTCTGGGTCTCCTCGCCTTCAGCGACTACACATAAGCATACTAACGAAATGTCAATTTAGATACAATGTGTGAAATTCAGTATGTAAAGACCATAACTCTAGCTAGACCTCCCATTTGGTTCTAAAATTTTTATGGTGGCTTGTTAAGGACCTAACCAGAGGCATGATAAACTTTCATTTGAATCACAACTTATTTGAGCTCTGCACAAATAAAAGTCTACTTGGTCATTGCTAGAGCTTCTAAGGATTTCAAGGAATTTTCATGGATCAAACCATTACTTTCTGGAAACTAGAGTTTTAGATGGTTCTAATTGGAGTTGGTTTGATGTCATTTGGAGAATCCTAGAGGAAGTTACGCCCTAATCAAGATTTGAGAAAATCTATAAAATGTTTCGGTACTTTTTTCCATTTTCTCAGGGCAGTTCACTTAATCACAACATTAGGGGGACCAAATGAACTTGGATGGATATGAAATTTTTCCTGTGACTCAAGGATTTTCAAATGAACATCCTAGACAAATTTCAGAATTTTCCATAAAATAATTCTCCAGATAAAATTCCCAACAGTTTAAGTTTGGGGGAATTAATTCTGGAAAAATAATAAGTTTCATGAGCTTAAACTTGTTTTGCTGGATATTACTCACAGTGATAAATCAAACAAAATTTGGTTCACTCAATTTGGAGCTTCCTTGTCAGAGATATGGATTTATTAAGTTTTGGTAAAAGTCTGAAAATGGGCTCTGTTTATTTTTCCTATTTTCAGAGACATAAAGAATTGACACCACATTTGGACAAGCAAATGAGGTCCAATGCCTCTGAAAGTTTTACTGGAGTTCAAGTATTTGTGGTAGAATTTCCTGCCCAAATTTGGGAATTTTCCAATAAATAGAACTCCTGTAATAATTCCAACAATATTTTCCTTAAATGAATTAATGAGCCAAATCCAGGGATTTTCATAACAATTGGGATGCACCACTGGATAGTACTCACTAAGAGGAATCCAATGGAATTTATTTGACAATATTTTCAGGTTCCTATCAAAAGGTATGATCGAATAAAGTTGAACTGAAACTGAAAATGAGGGAAAAGTTTAAACTCTGGCGTGTGGGCCCCACACCATAGTATTCTTCTTCAACCTCGCGCCACACGGCCGAGTGGCGGCGACCTCAGGCGAGCTCTGGGGGAAACATTCTTCCGGCCTCCCCTAGACCTCCCACTCGCCGCCCCTCCCTTTAGGAGCACGGGGAACTCATCCCCGGGGTCGGCCGAGGCCCCCGACCACCGGAAATGGGGCGGCGACGAGCGGCGGCTACGGCTCGACTTTGGCAGCGTCGCAATCGCTCTAGAATGGCTCAAAGTCTTCGGTTTTTCTTCCTAGAGCACCTTGGTGTATCCCTCGTCACCGGCATGAGATCAAATCAGCTCAAAACTAGCTGCAAATAGGAGTTCATCTGCGACCTATGGCCAAACTCGGTGCCGGCTAAAAATTCTCGATGAACAGCGCCAAAACTCGATGAAATTTGATGGTTCTTGATCCTAGAGGAGCGTGGTAGTGTCTCGATCATGTTTGTAGCTCGGCCTAAGTGATGGTGGAATGATTACTATGAATTTGGATGGTTTGTGTAAAAGCCCGAGAAAGTGACTTGCAAAAAAAATTTGTTCATCACCTCACAACACCACAGCTCTTGTGATGGATATCTCATGAACTCTTGTGAAGAGCAAGTAACCACCATCAAAAGGGTGATTAGAGGGGAAAGCTCTAACTTCCAAAAAGTAGGATTTCTACAAATAAGCATGAAAGGTTTAGCACACCCATAGACCCTAAATAGTCTTGGGAAGGCTCAGGCAAAATTTCATGTAAATCCAAAACTTTTTGAGCCACTTTTGGAAACATTTGTAAAATGAGCCAATTTGAATGCAAATTCAAATTGCAGCAACTTCCATCACTTGAATTCAAAAGTTGACTTCATATTCAAACTCAGCACATTTTTTCTGTGTTAGTCCACCAATTTTCATCCTCATTGGATGTGACGCGCTCAATTCTGTGGAAAACCACGGAACCGAGAACTGATGAATATGTGTGCCAGGATGTTCATCACACATACACATATGCTCCACAAACTGAATTCAGAATATATATAACCACGAATAACAGAGTTTATTACAATGTTTCATGAGTCTTGGACTCATGCTCACAGCGGAAGTCTTATTTCTATGCAGCGAAAGTCTTCCAACTAATGCGGAAGCAATCTAAGCAGTAGCGGCTCCATCTCTACTCCATCCACAGGCAAGGTTGAGAACAGATTCACACGCCTAATGCTCCACTTGGTCTTCATAATAATCTTCTTTTGTTGCTGATGATGAAATAATGCAAGTTTGAGTACAATGATGTACTCAGCAAGTGCGGGAAAATATGATATGTAGCTCATAACAAGGTAGATATAAAAAGGCTCATTGCAGAAAGCAAAGTTATTTATCAAAACCTCGATAAAACAGCAACTCATCTTTAAGTGAATGTAATCCCAACATGTATTAAAATACCAATCATACCTCCATTATGTTCATTACCTTCAATGTCACAACCAGTCATCAATCAACCTCATTCTTGCTCACGAATACCTCCTTGTATTCGCTACCATCTCATGAATACCATCTCGTATTCGCTACCATTTCATCTCATAACAACTTCATCTCCCACCGAGACCAACCTTGTTGCCATGACGCAACAGTCATGCAACCCATCTTATCACCCGGACTCAACAGTCCCGAAAACCAAACCAAAACAAAACCATAACCAATAACCATATCCAATCACCATCCCAACTAATCATGGAAGTTGGACAGGCGCTCGTGACCGTAAGCTCGGCTATCATGATAGTTTCAGACTCTGCGGAGTTTGCACCTATTTACCCACAAGTTTGTGATTTCATCACCCGTCGGCGACTGCAGAACCTCCATTTTACCAGTACACAACCGTCCGTGTATGGACAAGAGATCACAAAATAGCCTTTACAAAGGGGATACTAGATGTATGGACCCACTAAGGTCTCACCGGCAGGCTAGAATCTCCAATTCTCCCACCCACGGGCCCCCTCTTGTGCCATGCAGTTCCCAGGGCAGTCCTCATTCGACTCACATTCCCCACGCCTTCCACGGTCCATAACAATCTAGCAACTTACCTAATTACTCAGCTAAGCCGCACCCATACTTGGCCTTGTGGTGGCATTGTTATCCTAGCATGTGCTCGCATGAACCGGTCCTTACATATACGGCAAGTAAACCACCATCTCATGCTACCTCATTCACAAACCCAGTCTTGCCTAGATCTCCATCCGATCCATGTTCATCAACAACATCAGTTTCTCATTATCGTTACAAGTGCAGTTAGCTAGACACATCTATCTCGCTTCCCAATCCCATGGACTCAGCGAAGCATACAAGTAGAAACCATACCTGACTCATAAACTTCCCTAGCGACAAGGATGGTTTAGTAAAAACTAGTAAACTCCTATAAAAGGGTTTCCTATTATGTTTGACTCAGCACACACACCTTTTCGCAAAACAAAACAGTTTTCGCGAAACATAGGATCGATATGGTCAAGGGGCACTTGCCTTGTTCTTGCAGTTCCAGTTGCTCTTGGATCTCGGGATCTCGAAACCTTGTTGTTGCAGCTCGTTGTAGATAGCTCCCTGAGCTTGTCCTTCTATACAGGATCATGCACATACAAGATTCATAGCAATCAATATCATGCATAAACTTTAACTAAATGCGATGATGCATATGCATGCCATCCTATGATCAGTTTTTATCAGATCAGTTAGTACGTGTACTTGCATAGTTTGCATGGATTTTACTATGAACAGAGGTGTTCAGATCAAATGTGGACGTGGCGATGACCTTGTCTTTAGATCAACCCAATCAACAAGTGATCTGTCCACGAGAAAGCTTCTGTCCGAAAGGAATCGAAGAACAGATGCAAAGGAAACACGATGATGTCGTAAGGTGATATTGGAGACCTACCTTACGTTCTTCATGGTCTCGGGGTCCTTCTTTTAGCAAGACAGATTGTTGGGCTTCCTTCCGGCGATCTACCTCGACTGAACTCTGACGATGGGCTTACTCGGCGAGTTGGGGCTAGGGCTCTAAGTCGTCGGCTCAGGAGTTGGAAAAGAAGTTTGTGGTTTCGGCCAGAGATTCTGGGTTCTATTTATAATCGGGAGAAGAAGAGTCCTAATCTGATTGGACTTCGAATAAGAGTACTATTCAGATTATCGTTGAATCTTAACAACTTATCTTTAGTTGATTTGGTGCGGTAACATTGTGGAATTCAGGTCGGTTTCCTCTCCGTACCGGTATTTCCGTGCGTACAGAATCCAAAAACCGCTCCAGAACTCGTTACCTCCTCGGTGATGAGCTCCGGAAGTTCCACGTGTCCACGGGGCCTGGTCTCTCCCTTTCCGCAGAGACGAGCTCCGGTTGTGCCGCGTGTCAAGCGAGCGAGACCTCCCTTCTCCTTCGGAGGTGAGCTCCGCGTGCGCCACGTATCCTGGCGGTCGGGACCTCCTCTCTTATTCAGAGGTGGCTCCGAGATTAACACGTGTCCAACAGTGACGGACCTCCCGGAGATGAGCTCCGGTGGCGACACGTGTCCAATAGGACCGGACCTCTCGGAGGTGAGCTCCGTGGTCGACACGTATCCCGCGCGACTGGTCCTCTGATTTCTGCGGTAACTTGCTCCGAGGGTGACATGTGTCCTGCGGAACTGCCTTCGCTTCTCCGCAGAGGCTAGCTCCTTGGGCAACACGTGTCCCACAGGGTCGGACCTCTCCCCCTTTTGTGGAGATGAGCCCCAAGCCTGCCACGTAGCCATTTTAGCGGCGGACCACTCCCCACTTCGCAGGGATGAGCTCTGAACACGCCACGTGGCCAGCGGGCCGCAGGAGTTGTCTTCAGCGCTCTCTGTGAACTGGATTCTCGTTCTTTTTGGCTATCCTTTTAATTCTTTCTCTGTCCCTACTTCCTTTAAAATGTTTTCTCTTTGTGAAACATGAATACATGAAGAAACCAAAAATGAGGGTGTCACAAATCTACCCCCCTTAAATTGAATCTCGCCCTCGAGATTCGTTGGTAGAGAATAGATGGGGAAATTCTGGCTTGATATCTTCTTCACGCTCCCATGTGGCTTCATCTTCAGTGTGATGGCTCCATTGTACCTTGCACCATCGGATCACTTTGTTCCTTGTGACCCTTTCCTTTACGTCCAAAATTCGGACAGGGTGCTCCGAATAAGTCAGGTCCTCTTGAAGTTCAAGCTCTTCCATTGGTACTTGCTCCTTCAGTACTCTCAAGCACTTCTTGAGCTGGGATACATGAAACACGTCATGTACGTTGGAGAGATATGTTGGGAGCTCTAGTTGATAAGCCACTTCTCCTCGCTTGTCCAAAATCTTAAATGGTCCGATGTAGCTAGGTGCTAGATTGCCTTTGACGTTGAAACGTCGTTGGCCACGGATAGGCAATACCTTAAGGTATACAAAGTCTCCTACTTCAAAGGTCAACTTCCTTCGCCTATTGTCCGCATAGCCTTTCTGTTGTGACTGAGCAGCCTTTAAGTTCTCCCGTATCGTTTGGACTTGCTTTTCAGCTTCTTGTAGCACTTCGGGTCCAAACACCTGGTTCTCTCCGGTTTCGTTCCAAAACAGCGGTGTTCTACACCGTCTACCGTACAATGCTTCGAAAGGCGACATCTTCAAGCTAGCTTGATAGCTGTTGTTATAGGAGAATTTGGCGTATGGTAAACTCCTATCCCAACTAGGCCCACGTTTCAAGGCGCAAGCTCTCAACATGTCCTCCAAAATTTGGTTTGTCCTTTCGGTTTGTCCATCGGTTTGTGGGTGATAGGCGAAGCTAAAATCCAGTCGTGTACCCATAGCTTTCTGCAGCTTCCTCCAGAATCTAGAGGTAAACTGAGAACCTCGGTCTGAGACTATCCTCCTCGGGACTCCATGACGGCACACGATCTGCTCCATTTACAACTCGGCTAATTGTGCAACGTTGTACTTGGCCCTTACAGGGAGAAAATGGGCTGTTTTTGTCAATTGGTCCACGATAACCCAAATGGAGTCGTAACCCGACTGAGTACGTGGCAATCCGACGATGAAATCCATACTGATGTCCTCCCACTTCCACTCGGGTACCTTCAGGGGTTGCAATAATCCAGCGGGTCTTTGATGTTCGGCCTTCACCCGTTGGCATGTGTCGCATAGGGCAACGTATTTGGCTATATTCCTTTTCATACCATCCCACCAATAACAAGTCTTCAAGTCCTTGTACATTTTGGTACTTCTGGGATGTATGGAATAGGGTGAATCATGTGCCTCTTTCAATATCATGTTGCGGAGGTGCTTCACGTTAGGCACGCAAATCCTTTTTCCTAGCCAAAGCGTACCCTTCTCATCTTCTTTGAAATCCTTCTCTATTCCTTGTCGGATCCTTTCCTTGATCTCCTTGATTTCCTCATCCGTTGCTTGGCCATCTCTTATATCTTGCTCCAATGAAGAGTGGATCTCCATCACTTTCGTGTTGTTTAAGAATCCGAGGTGTAACTGTTCGAACTCCTTTCATAGTTCAGGTGGTAGCTCCCGAACCAAGAGTTGGTGACATGCTCCCTTCCGGCTCAATGCATCAGCTACTACATTGGCCTTCCCAGGGTGGTAGTTGATTCCAACATCGTAATCCTTGATGAGTTCCAACCATCGACGTTGCCTCAAATTCATGTCCGTTTGTGTAAATATGTACTTGTGGCTTTTATGATCCGTATAGATCTCACATCGATGACCAAGGATATAATGTCTCCAAATCTTCAATGCATGTACTACTGCTGCTAGCTCCAAGTCATGTGCAGGATAATTAAGCTTGTGCTTCTTTAATTGTCGTGAGGCATAGGCTACCACTTGTCCTTCTTGCATGAGTACACATCCGAGCCCCTGTCTGGATGCGTCACAATATATGTCAAAGCTCTTGCTCACGTCCGGCAATACCAAAACCGGCGCTGGGGTTAGCCTTTTCTTGAGTTCCTCAAAACTATCTTGGCATGCTGGTGTCCATTGAAAGGCTTTTCCCTTCCTTAGCAACTCCGTCATAGGCTTTGCTATTTTAGAGAAGTCCTTGATGAAGCTTCGGTAGTATCCAGCCATCCCAAGAAAACTCCGAATATTCCTCACGTTTTGCGGTTGGTTCCACTTCAGAACATCTCCCACTTTTCCGGGATCAACCGATACCCCTTCCTCGGAGATAATGTGGCCTAGGAACGATATTTCCTTTAGCCAAAATTGACACTTTTTAAACTTAGCATACAATTAATGCTCACGCATTTTCTGCAAGGTCAATTTCAAATGTTCTTCATGCTCCTCCTCACTTTTTGAATACACCATAATATCGTCGATGAAAACCACGACGAACTTATCCATGTACTCCATGAAAACCTTGTTCATAAGGTACATGAAGTATGCGGGTGCATTTGTTAAACCAAAAGACATGACGGTATATTCATACGAACCATACCGTGTTTGAAAGGCAGTCTTGGGTATATCGGAGGGCTTTATCTTCAGTTGGAAGTATCCCGACCGAAGATCAATCTTGGAGAACACTCAGGCTCCTTTCATTTGGTCGAATAGGTCCTCTATACGGGGCATAGGGTATTTGTTCTTGATTGTTACCTCGTTGAGAGACCTATAGTCCACGCACATCCTTTGGGTCCCATCCTTCTTGTCTACAAATAGCACGGGGGCTCCCCATGGTGACGAGGTTGGACATATAAAACCCTTCTCCAACTGCTCCTGAATTTGCTTCTTGAGTTCTACTAGTTCATTGACGGGCATCCTATAGGATCTCTTCGCTATCGGTGCAGTTCCGGGTACCAAATCAATGGCAAACTCAATGTCCCGGTCAGGTGGCATACTTGGAAGCTCCTCTCGAAACACGTCCAAGAATTCTTGAACCACTGGAATGCCATCCAATGTTGCTCCTCTGATGTGGTTCAAAATTGCCCTTTCAGTTGTTTGTTGGGCTGACTCAAACTCGACACGGATACCGTGCTCATTTGTCAACTGCACGCTCCTTTCAGCACATTGGATTACTCCGTTGTACTTGCTTAACCAATCCATCCCGACTATTATGTCAAGCCCTTGGGAATCCAAGACAATGAGGTTGGCAAGGAAGTTTACCCCCCTTATTTTAAGGCTTACTTTCGGACATACTATATTAGTTCTCATCTCTCCACTGGGAGAATTAACTAACATAGCACATTTTAAGTGTGATATTGGTAGATCATGCTTGGCAACATACTTGGACAATATGAAAGAATGTGATGCTCCCGAATCAAATAAGATGGTGGCTGGGATGGAGGTGGCAAGGAACATACCAATTACGATGCCCTCAGCCTGTTGTGCTTCCTCAGCAGAGACATGGTTCACGTTGCCGCGAGCATAGTTCTGCTGTCCACGGTTTCCTTGATTGTCCCCTCCATTCGGTTGCGGGTTCTAATTGGGCACGTTGCCTTGCTGTCCAGGGCCTCTCATCGGGCACTGGCTCGCGAAGTGTCCTGTTTCCCCGCATGCAAAGCATGCCCTGTTGCCTACGGCAGCAGGTACATTGGGGCGGGGGTTTTGAACAGAAGCGCCCATGTTAGGTCGGGGCACAGGAGGCATGGGCACACGAGGTGCTGGTGCAACGGGTCATTGCTGTGGTGGGTGACTAGGGCGGTATGCAGGAGTGGCCGATCCATACTGCGGTGCAGCTGGGGGCATGTACCGAGGTCGTACGTTGCTCCCCTGAGACTGGTATGGCATCTTCCTCTTGCACTCTCGCTTGATCTCTCGGATCTTGCTTTCGACTACTATAGCCTTGTCAACCAGCTTCTGAAAGCTTGCGTAGTCATTGTTGAGGAGCTGAACCTGAATCTCATTGTTCAACCCTCTCATGAACAGATATTGCTTCCTCTGGTCTGAGTTGACATCTTCGGGGGCATACCGGGACAGTTGCGTGAACATGTTGAGATACTCATTCACGCTTCTCTGTCCTTGGCGGAGACCGTCAAACTCCTGTCTCTTGAGCATCATTACACCAGCAGGGATGTAATGAGAGCGGAAACTCTCCTTGAACTCAGTCCAGGTGATTGTCTCCGCGTCGACATGAGCGTTGCATAGGGCATCCCACCAGTCAGCGGCAGCTCCCATGAGTTGGTGCGACGCAAAGAGAACCTTCTCTCGGTCATTGCACTGCACTATGGCAAGCTTCTTCTCC
Organism: Neostapfia colusana; assembly: GCA_030760725.1. Classification (NCBI taxonomy): domain Eukaryota; kingdom Viridiplantae; phylum Streptophyta; class Magnoliopsida; order Poales; family Poaceae; genus Neostapfia; species Neostapfia colusana. The sequence continues at coordinate 21,693,521 of JASWHV010000006.1, read as the reverse complement.
ATGGATTTCAACCAGTCGTCGGCCTCCATGGGGTCGTTAGCTTGAGCAAAGGTGGGTGGTCAAGTCCTCATGAACTCTCCCAGTCTGTTATGAGCCGGCGGTGGTGGTGGCGGTGGTGCTGGAACGGGGTTGTTGTTATTGGCCTGCAACTGATCCAAAGTTTGGATCATGGTTTGCATAAGTTGATTCTGCATGGCCATCAACCGTTCCAGGTTGTTCTCACCAGCTCCGTGGTTAACAGGAACTTCATCGTGGCCATCCTCTTGGTTGTCACGGACGTTCCTTTGGCTGGCGTTTCCTCTCACCATCTATGAGAGAGATCGAAATAGAATAGAAGGTTAGGAGGTTAGGTAGATCCCCTCAACTATATGCATCAAGGTGGGTTGGACTATATATATTTTAGCCCATACGAGGATGCGAACAAGTGCCGAGGCATCTCACACCTCTTTCTACTTATGTGTGGATATGGACAACACTTTGAGACGTCTTACAACTCACACTAAGCCATAATCACAAACAATCATCACAAGGGCTCACACAACTCCTATTCAAGGCTTTGTTCAATGGGGGTCCTATATGGCTTTGGGTGTTGCAAATTTTGTGATCCAACTATAGCTTCTCCTAGGCTTGTATCCTATGTCAAGGTAGTTTCAAGGCCAATCTAAGCAACCTAGGCTTGCACCCTATGGTCAGCGTGGCTTAGCTACCAATCTGTGTCGGATACCAATCTGTGTTCTATCTAAGTGTGTAACCTACCATCAACCATGGCTCTGGTACCAATCTATGATTGTATCTAGGTGTTTAATCTACCCTGAACCGTGGCTATGATACAAATTTGTGACGCCCTCAATTCTGTGGAAAACCACGGAACCGAGAACTGATGCATATGTGTGCCCAGGATGTTCATCACACATACACATATGTTCCACAAACTGAATTCAGAATATATATAACCATGAATAACAGAGTTTATTACAATGTTTCATGAGTCTTGGACTCATGCTCACAGCGGAAGTCTTATTTCTATGCAGCGGAAGTCTTCTAACTAATGCGGAAGCAATCTAAGCAGCAGCGGCTCCATCTCTACTCCATCCACAGGCAAGGTTGAGAACAGATTCACACGCCTAATGCTCTACTTGGTTTTCATAATAATCTTCTCCTGTTGCTGATGATGAAATAATGCAAGTTTGAGTACAATGATGTACTCAGCAAGTGCGGGAAAATATGATATGTAGCTCATAACAAGGTAGGTATAAAAAGGCTCATTGCAGAAAGCAAAGTTATTTATCAAAACCTCAATAAAACAGCAACTCATCTTTAAGTGAATGTAATCCCAACATGTATTAAAATACCAATCATACCTCCATTATGTTCATTACCTTCCATATCACAACCAGTCATCAATCAACCTCATTCTTGCTCACGAATACCTCCTCGTATTCGTTACCATCTCACGAATACCATATCGTATTCGCTACCATTTCATCTCATAACAACTTCATCTCCCACCGAGACCAACCTTGTTGCCATGACTCAACAGTCATGCAACCCATCTTATCACCCAGACTCAACAGTCCTGAAAACCAAACCATAACCAATAACCATATCCAATCACCATCCCAACTAATCATGGAAGTTGGCCAGACGCTCGTGACCGTAAGCTCGGCTATCATGATAGTTTTAGACTCTGCGGAGTTTGCACCTCTTTGCCCACAAGTTTGTGATTTCATCTCCCATCGGCGACTGCAGAACCTCCATTTTACCAGTACACAAGAGATCACAAAATAGCCTTTACAAAGGGGCTAGTAGATGTATGGACGCACTAAGGTTTCACCGGCAGGCTAGAATCTCCAATTCTTCCACCCACGGGCCCCCTCTTGTGCCATGCAGTTCCCAGGACAGTCCTCACTCGACTCCCATTCCCCTCGCCTTCCATGGTCCATAACAATCTAGCAACTTACCTAATTACTCAGCTAAGCTGCACCCATACTTGGCCTTGTGGTGGCACTATTATCCTGGCATGTGCTCGCATGAACCGGTCCTTAGATCTACGGCAAGTAAACCACCATCTCATGCTACCTCATTCACAAACCCAGTCTTGCCTAGATCTCCCTCCGATCCATGTTCATTAACAACAACAGTTTCTCATTATCGTTACGAGTGCAGTTAGCTAGACACATCTATCTCGCTTCCCAATCCCATGGACTCAGCGAAGCATAAAAGTAAAAACCATACCCGACTCATAAACTTCCCTGGCGACAAGGATGGTTTAGCAAAAACTAGTAAACTCCTATAAAAGGGTTTCCCATCATGTTTGACTCAGCACACACACCTTTTCGCAAAACAAAACAGTTTTACCGAAACATAGGATCAATATGGTCAAGGGGCACTTGGCTTGTTCTTGCAATTCCAGTTGCTCTTGGATCTCGAAACCTTGTTGTTGCAGCTCATTGTAGATAGCTCCCTGAGCTTGTCCTTCTATACAGGATCACGCACATACAAGATTCATAGCAATCAATATCATGCATAAACTTTAACTAGATGCGATGATGCATATGCATGTCATCCTATGATCAGTTTTTATCAGATCAGTTAGTACTTGTACTTGCATAGTTTGCATGGATTTTACTATGAACAGAGGTGTTCAGATCAAATGTGGACGTGGCGATGACCTTGTCTTTATATCAACCCGATCAACAAGTGATCTGTCCATGAGAAAGCTTCTGTTCGAAAGGAATCGAAGAACAGATGCAAAGGAAACACGATGATGTCGTAAGGTGATATTGGAGACCTACCTTACGTTTTTCGTGGTCTCGGGGTCCTTCTTTTAGCAAGACAGATCGTTGGGCTCCCTTCCGGCGATTTTCCTCGACTGAACTCCGGCGATGGGCTTACTCAGCGAGTTGGGGCTATGGCTCTAAGTCGTCGGTTCAGGAGCTGGAAAAGAAGTTTGTGGTTTTGGCCAGAGGTTCTGGGTTCTATTTATAATCGGGAGAAGAAGAGTCCTAATCTGATTGAACTTCGAATAAGAGTCTTATTCAGATTATCGTTGAATCTTAACAACTTATCTTTAGTTGATTTGGTGCGGTAACATTGTGGAATTCAGGTCGGTTTCCTCTCCATACCGGTATTTCCGTGCGTACAGAATCCAAAAACCGCTCCAGAACTCGTTACCTCCTCGGTGATGAGCTCCGGAAATTCCACGTGTCCACCGGGGCCTGGTCTCTCCCTTTCCGCAGAGATGAGCTCCGGTTGTGCCACGTGTCAAGCGAGCGAGACCTCCCTTCTCCATCGGAGGTGAGCTCCGCGTACGCCACGTATCCTGGCGGTCGGGACCTCCTCTCTTATTCGGAGGTGGCTCCGAGGTTAACACGTGTCCAACAGTGACGGACCTCCCGGAGATAAGCTCCGGTGGCGACACGTGTCCAATAAGACCGGACCTCTCGGAGGTGAGCTCCGAGGTCAACACGTATCCCGCGCGACTGGTCCTCTGATTTCCGCGGTAACTTGCTCCGAGGGTGACATGTATCCTGCGGAACTGCCTTCGCTTCTCCGCAGAGGCTAGCTCCTGGGGCAACACGTGTCCCACAGGGTCGGACATCTCCCCCTTTTGTGGAGATGAGCCCCAAGCCTGCCACGTAGCCATTTTAGCGGCGGACCTCTCCCCACTTCGCAGGGATGAGCTCCGAACACGCCACGTGGCCAGCGGGCCACGGGAGTTGTCTTCGGCCCTCTCTGTGAACTGGATTCTTGTTCTTTTTGGCTATCCTTTTAATTCTTTCTCTATTCCTACTTCCTTTAAAATGTTTTCTCTTTATGAAACATGAATACATGCAGAAACCAAAAATGAGGGTGTCACATTGTAGTTCATCTTGTCGGGGGCTAAATTTGCATTATTCAAAAACTGAATTTGAATTTCAGTTCAAAGGTGGAACAAAATTTACCCAAATCAATTCCATATTGAGGAAACCAGATTCAAACTATGACTTGGTGATTAAGTCTCTCATTCAATTGAGAGTAGCTGGGATATTTACAGTGGAAATTGGAAAAGGTGTTAGGGGGAGAGATGGGCCCACAGGTCAGTGGGAGAGCTGATTCACAACTGAGCCGTGCTCTGTTTCTCACTGATGCAGCCGAGCACAGCGCGCCACAGGGGCAGCTCCCGGATGCCACCTCCCGAGCAGCAAAGGCCACAGTATGCGTCGACGTAGCGGCCACCAGCGATATTTCGCACCTCATCAACTGACTCTTCGTGCTGCTCTGCCCACTCCCGAGCCCCTCGACAGAAAAACGCCACCGCACCCCCGACAACCCTTGGTTCTCCGGCGCCTGCACGTCTCTGAGGTTGGCACGCTGGTCTGAGCTCACCCAGAGCTTCGCTGAAGCCTCCTCAACGTGATCGACGCAACGAACCGGCGCTGCACCCACGGTAAACCGACCACGAGCTTCCTGTTTCCATTCAGCGCCGTGTAAAGCCGCCGCTACCAAAAACTCATCATCCGGCCGCTAGGTTTGATCCCACGCCTAGTTGAGCATGCCAAAAGGTTCGCCTAGGAGTGCACTTGCTGTCCGACAACCCCGGCCGCATGCCATAGAGTGTGCTGGCCGGAATTTCTGTTCTAGCCGAGAGCATGTGATATAGCCCGTGTTCGGCTAATCAGTAACTGGTCAAGCAATCGCTTCCCAGCTTCGACAACCAGCTAGAAATGTCCGTGCGAATCCATACGGTCAAGAATTACGAGAAACCACCGAGTTCCGTGGGTTTTTCATTCATCGCCGGGTTTAGACCCAGGTCGCATGGTGAAGTCCGGGTTGCCGCAACTTTGAGCAAGATCAGAAGCTGGGTCATTGCTCCATAGGTCGTGGCGGTGCTGTAGAAGCCAACAGAGGGGACTGGGAGGCATGACAGCGCCATACCGACATCGCCGAACTCACCCCGTGAACTGTCGCCATCTCGCAACCGATTCCGGTGATCACCGGCCGGCGACAAGGTCAGCAATGGGTTCCCCGAGAAATTTCAGACGGGGGTGGCCAGTTTGGTTGAGCTCCAGTCACAGGAACAGCCTCCCGGCGAGGGGCGCGGCGCGGAGCCACGGGAGCGCGAGGTAGACGAAACCCTGCGGGCCCCACGTGTCAGCCTCTATTTAAACAGCGCCGGATCTGCTGTGGCACCGGGATCTCGTGCGACTGCGCGGGAGACTCTGCGGACACCGTGAGATTTGGCTTAGGTGCTGACACGTAGCCCGGGGACCCCACCAGCCGGTTTAAACTTTATTTGAATTCTCAGATTTGGTTCCAACTCCAAATGCACCTAACTTCTGCTAGGGAGCTCCAAATTCAGTGAACCAAATTTTGCTGAACTCAGATTTTTGAGTACTTCCTAGCAACACAAATTTCAGCTCATAAAACTTAATAGTTTCCCAGAATTAATTCCCTAAAGTTTAAAGCGTTAGGAATTTTATCTGGAGAATTACTTTATGAAAAATTCTGAGATTTGGCTGGGAGGTTCACTGAAAAATCCTTGAGTCGCAGTAAAATTTTCAGACTCATCCAAAATCATTTAACCCCCTAACGGTGTGATTAAGTGAACTGCCCTGATAAAATAGAAAAATGTACAGAAACATTTTTCAGATTTTCTCAAATCTTGTTTAGGGCATAACTTCATCTAGAATCCTTCAAATGACATGAAACCAATTCCATTAGAACCATCCAAAATTCTAGTTTCTAGAAAGTAATGGTTGGAGCCATGAAAACCCCTAGAATTCCTTAGAGGCTCTAATATTGACCAAATAGGCTTTTATTTGTACAAAGCTCAAATGAAGTTTGTTTCAAATGTAACTTGGTCAAGACTCTGGGTAGGACCCTACCAAGCCACCATAAAAATTTCAAAATCAAAGGTGAGTGCTAGCTAGAGTTATGGTAATTACTTATTCAGTTCTAAATATTGCATTTAAATTGACATATAGTATATCGTTTACGTGTAGTCGCTGAAGGCGAGGAAACTCCGGAAGTGCTCGATTTCCTTCTTCCGGACGAAGCCCTAACCACTGACCAGCAGCAGAAACAAGGCAAGCCCCGGTTTGCATTAACCCATTTTACAAAGTTTTGTTTTGTTTACGTACTTAGTATGAGGTGTGTGTGTGTGTATATATATATATATGTATATATATATACAAATATATACATATATATATATATGTATATATATATATGTATATATATATATATATGTATGTATATATATATGTGCATTAGGTGTAAGATAGATGAAACCCCAAGTGCATAACCAGATTTTTCCTATAAGAGAGAGGGTAGTATCTAAGGCCTCGAGTAGACAGGCTATGCTAAATGATTCATAGAACTTCGGTACAAGTCGAGTAGTTGGAATCTACTCGCGAGTTAGGCTTCGGACACATGGGATTGGTTCAAGTGATGTGAGATCACTTTAGAAATGAAAATGAGACTAGGCAGGGGCTAGGGCACAGCAAGAGGAAGTCTTGTGTGCGCAGCCCTGTCCGTGTCGATTGAGGACTGATCCGTGTCTGGCCCTGCTGAACAAGTATTGAACGTACCAAAGGCATATCGGATATATGGGCCCCGATAAAACGATGTAACCTAATCCTCCGGGCGTCAAGGCATAACACACAGATTTATAGGTGTATGTTGAGGGCAGCAAGGTGGAAATCTGCTAACGGGCATAGAGAGATGCTCCGTATAGGGAACCTCCTGTCCGTTTCGGTGTGACCGGTTCAACGTTTGGGCTGTTGGGTGAAAGGTTGTCCTGTACGACATCGAGTGAGCGTACTGTGCAGCTCCACGGGTGGGCGTACGTGACGTACTATTCGGGTATCCCTGCAGGTGTATATCGAGTCGATTCACCGTCCCTCGCGGTGATGAGTACCGCTTGTTCACTGCGTCTTAACGTAGATAAAGTATGGAATGTTATGATTCAATTCTGCTGATATGTATAATTGTATTGCTACATGTGTTCCACCAAATATTGCTCACTAGATTTCATATTCATGAACCGTTAACATGTGGCTAAAAGATGAACTAAGGATGAACTTGTAGGCGTGTCCGTTTGCTGAAATTTACTATCCCATGTTCGTGTAAACTGCATGTAGAGTTTCATGCCTAGGTGAGTCGGTTAAGTCTTGTTGAGCCATAGTGCTCATGGTGGCTGCTTAAGTGTTTTTCAGGTGAGAAGTATCCCACGGACTCGGGTTACATGTCCACCGGCGAGGTCTACCCTCCGTCAGGGATCACGGCTGAGTGGGAGCTGTACACGCTGCGCCTCAGCTGAGGAGTTTAGCTAGTGTGGGTTGCCCTAGGGCTGGGCAACCAACTTTTGCTAGATAGGTGGCGTGAGTTGTATAAACATAGCTTCCGCTTTTGTAATCCAAATACTAGTTTGTAACTGAAGTCTTGTACTCGTTTGTACATATTCACTTGGTTTTCTATGTAATACAATATCGTTCTTATGTTGTGTGCTGTCAGGTGTCGCATCGTGCGGCACCACCCTCTGTGATCCTGGATGAGCAGACTCCGGTCCCCCACCGGCTGGTATCAGAGCCGCATTGGGGATAGCACACTAATTAAGGACTGTATTACGTGAAAATTTAGGTTTACGGTGAGGATTCGGTAGTTTGCCCAAGTAAGGACTATAATAGCATAGTTACTTAAAGTGGCAAGACTAACATATGTGTTCTAATTCTGAATTTTGATTATGTAACAACGCACCTACGCTCAGGTAAAAAATGGTAAGGAACGCCACCGAAAGTGGTTCCATTTCGGTTAGCTCCCCTGACGAGGAATGTGGTTCAGGGATAGGTCTCACAGCTTGTTGTGAGACGTCAATATGAAACTCTTGGACTCTTCATGTTCCTGAGTTCATATGAAACGCTGATCCCTAGCGTGCATTAGGCGAGTAAGTGGACACCCCATCGTGTGGTCAGTAACGCGATAGTGTGTTCATCTGGAAATAGCACAGGAGGACATACGCAGCGCTTGCCATTGGCGTGCCCTGCAGGGCAGTAGGTGGTATCTGTTAGGGTGATAAAATTCCCAACCGTGACTACCCGTTCACGTTCTACTCGGGTTCCCCATCATGTGGTGTTAAAACACGATCACGTACCTTGAGACGTGGCTTAACTCAAGTACGGCCGTATGGCAATGATACAGGCGTTTGTATTTACTTTAAAGTATGGCCCTGCCTGAAATGGAAAATAATCTTTGAGTTCATCATGATTGTGTGGTCTTCTGCAGGTACTAACCACGTATGTATGCCGTGTAGTATACGTGTGTGAGAGCCCGTTTAGTGCCACAATTGAGACGTATATGCCGGTATAATGCGGTTAGGATTTTCTTTTTGTGAGGAACGTAGTACCGACATATCATAGGCATGTGCATGAAAGATAATGATAACAAGGAACTAAAATCACTAACTTTCTACATTTAGGACCCTGGTTGGGTAGAAAAATTCAACAGTGGATCAGTGTAGCTCAAAGGGATTGAAAAACAGAGTGCTCTGTTTTGGGCAGCAAGTTGGCTGAACTTTGACAGAGCATAACTCACAGATTATTTAGCCAATGGAGGTGTATAATATAGTTATGGAAAGGTATTTAAGTACTCTAAAACTTTGTTGTAGACCCCCAGAGCTGAATCACAACTGAAGATGACTTAAATTCCAGAAGAAAGTAAACTGTCCAGAACCAGGACAGATTTAAACTACTCTCTGGGCTGTTCTGTTTTGCAAGCATAACTTTCTGTAGGAAAATCTAAAATTATCATATGATATATTATTGGAAAGGGTAGGAGTTGTGTTACATATTTGTAATTCAAAGTTTCTGAAATTTCAGCACAGAACTCAGTGGAAATTAGAGTTGAAAACAGTAACTTCCAATGGAGGGGCTGTTGAAATTCTCCCAGAAATTCTGTTGACTTTGAATCACCATAACTTTTTAACCAGAGCTGATCTGAGGGCAAATAAATACTCGATGGAAATATACTGAAGTTAACTATAACTTTGGTATTCAGCATGAGGGATGAAAATGCCCAGAACCAGATCAAAATCTGGAATATATAGGAACTGGTCATTCTGGCAGAGGGATGACGGTTGAACTCATTTTAGAGATTGTTGTACCCTAGAGGGTTTAAGTACTTCCAGTGGGGTAGAACATAACCATGAGAGGTTATCTTCAACTAGTGAAAGTTTTGAGTGTATGCCCTGCTCAAGCTTCTTTTGCTAGATACCATGTTTGTGTCGTATTGAAGATAAAAGGGTAGTATACGTGATGACAAAGCGATGTAACGTCTCGTAGTGACCAAACCTAGTTGAGATGAACTTCCAAAAAGGAAGTCCGTCAAGTTGGATTTAACTATCTTGTATTTGGTCTGGTAATGGTGTAGCTTGCGCAACGTTATTAAATTATCTGTATATGAGATGTATCGCATATTTCACTGTCATTATGCTTTATGCCTATTTTATTGGACTGCATGAAGTATGTTGCGGGACTGATGTTTATTGTCATATGGTTGCAGATGGTTCGCAATCGGACCTTGCATGAGATTGGTGGCTCTAGCCAGCAGGGGGGTGATGACTCCCAGCCACCTGCCTACGACAGCACCCCGCAGCAACAACCACCACCGCCGCCTCCCCGTACGCTATCGGATGTGATCGTGGCCCTGGTGGGTAATCGTGAGGAGCAGACCAACCTGTTCCGCATGATCGTGTAGAATACATCCCAGGAGGGGGCGTCAAGAGAGGAGGCCTCATGAGCCCCATGTTGTGACGTACTCGGATTTCATGAGAACGCACCCTCCGGTGTTCACAGAAGCAGCAGAACCCCTGGAGGCCGACAACTGGCTGCGGACAATTGAGTCTAAGTTCGGGCTGCTCCAATGTACGGAGCGGAAGAAGACTCTATTTGCGGCACAGCAGCTTCACGGTGCTGCTGGTGCGTGGTGGGCGAACTATATCGCCTCACTGCCGGCTGGCCATGCCGTGGAGTGGGAAGAATTCTGGGAGGCATTCCGTGCCTACCATATCCCTCCCGGGATAATGAAGCGGAAGTTCCAAGAGTTCTTGGAGCTGAAGCAGGGCGGGAGGAGTGCCCACGACTACTCCCGTGCCTTCAACCATCTGGCACAATATGAGACGGATTACGTGTCCACCGAGGAGAAGAAGCGGGAGCACTTCTATCGGGGGTTAAACCCCAAGATGAAGATGCATCTCGTTCAATGCAATCGCGGCACCTTCAACGATCTCATTAATGCCGCAATCATGCAAGAAGATGCTCAGCGAGAATTGGCGGCTGAGCAGCGAAAGCGCAGCACTCCACCCAGCAGTGGGGGTGGAGCTCCCCAAAAATACCGCATGGTGTATCGGACACCATCCGGTCAGCAGTGGCATCCACCGGCGCGACCTCAGCAGTTCGGTGGTCGTTCTTTTCAGCCACCACCGTTCTGACCGCCGATGCCACCACTGTGACCACAACAACAGCAGCAGCAGCAGCAGCAGATGGTACCCCGGGCGTTTCCACAGCCACAACGTGCCCCGTGTTTCCATCCGCCAATCAGCGGAGGACCGCCTCGCTACACATGCTTTACATGTGGCCAGGCGGGCCATTTATCGAAGGACTGTCACCAGGGGCGGCAAAGCAGCGGGCAAGCCCAGTTCCAGGGCGGTGCTCGAGGCCGACCTCCGGTGAAGAAGGTTGGTCAGCGAACTGGGGGCGTTCGCAACCTCGACAATGAGGACGCCCCAGAGAGAGACAACGTGCTGGCGGGTACGTTCACTCTCAACGATCAAGCAATCTTCATTTTAATCGATGCTGGTGCAACCCACAGTTTCATAAGTGCATCCTATGTGGCTAAGCATCAAATGCAAGTTTTTCCAACCGACTGCTCATATATGATCTGCTCACCGGGAGGGAAGATTTCAGCAAATATGATGATTTCAAAAGCACCTCTGTTCTTAGGTGGGAGGATATATCCCACCACCTTGATAATCATTATGGGGCAAAAGATTGATGCAATCTTAGGTATGTCATGGTTACACTACCATGGCGATGTCCTGGACACTCGGACACGGACGATTCATTTGCATTCTCCATTCCACCGTCCGCATTCCATGGTGTTAGACAATCCTGTCCAGAAAGTTTAAGCAATTAATAATACTGAAGCTCTCAAGTTAGAGGACATCCCCGTAGTCCGGGAGTACCCCGACGTGTTTATGAACATTTTTGCATCAAAATATGTTCAGTCTACACTCACGGGCATAGACTACGCATCAAGTTCACGTTGAGCCCGTGAACGTGTCCCCCGCTAGCACGCACACACACTAACACGGCGGCGTGCATGACTCCCACTCGACGGGGTTCCCCTCCCGGGATTCCGTCTCCTCCTCGGGAGTCCCTTCCTCATAGAACCCTGCAAAATCTTCAAACACAAGCAGTGAGCACGAAGGCTCAGCACGACTGACCCGTCTCTCCTAAACATGAAACTTCTACATGGAGGGTGATAGGTTACATGAGGCAAAATAAGTTGCAAGGACTCGCCTAATTAGTGGGACCTTACTTTCAAATTTTAGCAGCAGGTAGTGAAGAACCTTACGCTAAGGCACATGAGAGAGCCGCAATCAATCAAGAAACACATTTCTCTCATGTACTTTGCCCAAAGTTGAAAGGAACTTTAATTAGCTCTAAACTATAGCAAATCATTAACAGTCAAAGTTCATCTTCAATCAGCAATATTTTAACATGTAACTAGCCTGTTCTTTCTATGTCACGGTACAGTGAACAAGTGGTACTCACTGACCGTGAGGGACGGTGATTATAATCAATTTACACCTGCAGGGTTACACGAATAACCCGTCACGTACGCCCGTACTCGATGTTGCCTACAGCAACTATCATGGACGTCGTACGCGACCTCCTTTCACACATCAGCCAAATATTGAACCGGTCCTATGTCTCGAGCAAGAGGTCTCTGCACGCACATCTCAGTGCTGCCAGCCGATTTACACCTCAAGCTCTCAACCTACCCTCTGAACGACAGGCAATGCCTCAATACCCAGCTACCCGAGTTACATCGGTTTCCTGGTTCCCATATAGCCGGTAGGTCTTCGGTACTATTCTAGCTTGTTCAACAGGCCCGCACACGGCTCGATCCTAATCGACACAGGCGGAGTTATAGCACACAGGCCCCAAAGTCCTGCTGCCCTTACTCTCTGCTCGGTCTCATTTTTCTCGCTAGGTGTTTCATTTGCTATCTCTACCCGAGCGATGTGCCTCTAGCCTATTCTCGCGAGTAGTTCCAATTACTCGACTTGTACTGAATCCTACTCTATCTTTAGCATTGCAGTGGCTAACGAGGTTTTCAATCTTAATCCCAACCCCTGGTTATATTGGCTATGCATTTGGGTTTCAAACAAGACTCTAATGCAAGAAATAAGTGATGCTCAAAGGAAGTGCTCAAAACAATAAAAATTTGTAAAGGGGTTAATGCAAACCGGAGCTTGCCTTGCTGCTCTTGATCGTAGGCTAGCTGCTCTTCCGGAGTAACGAAGTCTAAGACTTCGGGTTCCTCCTCGACCTTAGCAACTACATGAGATAACAAGCACATGTATTAATTTAAATGCATTTGAATTGAATTTAAATTGGTGAAGTCTATAAGTCTTACTAGACAGACCCAATGACTCTGAAACTTTTACTGTTGTTTGGTTACAATCTGAACAGAGACTTGGCCAAGTTTTAGTTGCAGCAAAGCTCATTTGAGCTCTCCACAAATAATTATGTACTTGACATTAATTGGAGCTCTTAGGGTGTTCGAGGGATTTTCATGGAGCAACCCATGACTTTCTGAAAACTAGATTTTCATAGGGTTCTAATGGAGTTGGTCTCACTTAATTTGAAGGTTCCTAGCTTGAGATATGAGCTAAACAAATTCAGAGAAATTCTGAAAATGTTTCTGAACATTTTCTATTTTCTCTGGAACAGTTTCATTAATCACACCATTAGCTGGAACAAATGAGCTCAAATGGATCTGAAATTTTTATGGTAGCTCAGGGATATTTTGGTGCACATCCCAGCAAAATTTCGGAACTTTCCTCTAAAGGATTCTCCAGTTAAAATTCTAAACAGTTTAAACTTTGAAGAATTAATTCTGGAGAAATAAGGACTTTCATGATATGAAACTTGATTTTCTGGAAAGTACTCAAGGAGCTGAATCCATGACAATTTTGTTCACTCGATTTGGATGTTCCTAGCCAAAGTTATGAGGATTTGAAGTTGGAATGAAATCTAAAAATCAGGAAAAGTTCAAATCACTGCGCGTGGGACCCGGGGCTACGTGTCGGCTCCTCATCGGATGACACATGCGGCTACAGATTCTTTCGCATGCAGCCGCACCCGATCCGTGCCACAGCAGATCCCGGTTTTAAAATATCTGCCGCTGACAGCTGGGACCCACCCCCTTCGTCTTCCTCTCGCCTCCCTTGCTCTGCCGCCGCGACACATCGCCGGAGAGCTCGCCGGCGGCCTCTGTGGTGCTCGAAACTTCATGATTCTGGCCGCCCCTGCCTAAATCCACTCGAGGAACATGATTCTGGGCTCAGCTTGTCATGAAAATGGCTGGCACATGGTCGACGACGAGTGGTAGCTTCAGAAAAACTTCGGCCGTGTTGGCCGGCCTTCCTAACACCTCAACCGATCGAACAAAAAGTTGTCGAGCACCAGTGGACCGTAGGAAAGGTCTTCACGAGCTCCACGGAGCTCAGAAAGGGCTGTGTTGGGCTGTCACCGTGCGACCTAGGCCGGAAATCGGGAATTCTTCTAAAACTCGAAGAACAGCAGTTTCCCTCTACGGTTCTTCGTTGTTCCTGCTCCTATGGACTCGTACAGGCACCTAGAAGTGATCCCATCCACGAGAGGATGAGTGGTGCGGTGTGGACTATGAATTTTGCGAATCGGTCCGGGCTTCCTTTTTGCACACCGTCACGAAATCATGAAATTCCGGCGTGAGCAGTCTATGTCATGCCGCCGGAGCTTGAGGTAATGAAAGAGGGACTGAAGGCGAACCTTTTTGCTGTTCACGGCTCGGTGAACGGCAGGCTGTGGTGGCCGGATGGATCGTTCCCGTGACGGCGGCTCGAGCTGAACCGGACAAGGAAAGATCGTTGTGGTGGAGCTTGGGGAGGACTGCTCCGGGCCTGGAACCGCCGCGAGGGCATCAAGGATGGCTTGGTGCATCTGGTGCTGGTCTCCGATCGCCGTGGAAGCCTCAGGGTTGGCCGGGTGACGAGGGACAGAGGGTTCAACCGAGCGGTGAGAGCTTTCGGTTTTCTCGGTGGGAACGTGACGGGGCAGCGGTGAGAAGCACCGGCGACCGCTCGGGCGCGTAGATAAAGGCCCCGAGAGGCGGTTCAGCGGCCGAGGGCGGCAAGCAGCTGCTGTCCTTGCTGTTTCCTCGCTGTGGCGGCAGCTCAGTCGGGCGCAAGAAACCGAGAGCAGTCTTCAGTCGGTTGAATTCTCTCCAGTGGCTGACATGTGTGTCCCATCTCCCTTTTAACCTCTGAACTTAACTCCCTCTTACTGTTGTAAACAGTAATCCCTCTTATACCCATGGTGATTTGAATTATCTACCCCTGAGCCATTTGAATTGGATAGAATTCAAACTGGGTTTGGTTTGATTAGATTTCAGCACATATTCAGTTTGAAATTCAAATAAAGTTTGAATTCGCTAAACTTAGCTCATCACAAGATTACTCCAAATGGAGTGAAAATTGGTGAGTGAGTTCACAAAAATGTGCTGAGTAAGAATATGTCTCCCACTTTTGAATTCATGGGATGAAAACAGTTTGAATTTGAATTTGAGTTCAAACCACCCTCTTGTAGCTACACCCAAAAGGACCTCAAAAAGGTTTTGAATTTTGGTGAAACTTGGCATGGACATTCCATATAAGGTGTAGGATTTTTTCATATGTCCAGCCCCTATATGATGCATGTGGGAAATGCCACTTTTGTACATGGTGAGTTTGTTTTCTAATGATCATGTTGATGATGATTACTTGCTCTTCAAATGTGTTCATCAACTTTCTTCAAATGAGCTGTGTGTGTGTGTGTGTGGTGATGAACACTTTGGATATGTGCCAAAAACTGAGGCCTTTACATTCCTTCCCCCTTAAAAGAATCTCGTCCCGAGATTATAATGTGAAAATGAGATAGAGGACGGTGGAAAATTACCGGATATGCGACGTGAAAAAGTCGGGGTAGTTAGCGCGAAGAAATCCTTTGCTTTCCCATGTCACTTCATCCATGGAGTGATTAATCCACAGAACTTTGTAGAACCACAACGTATGGTTGTGTGTGGTTCGGGTTGTGATGCCCTCAATTCTGTGGAAAACCACGGAACCGAGAACTGATGCATATGTGTGCCCAGGATGTTCATCACACATACACATATGTTCCACAGACTGAATTCAGAATATATATAACCACGAATAACAGAGTTTATTACAATGTCCGATGAGTCTTGGACTCATGTTCACAGCGGAAGTCTTAATCTAACAGTGGAAGTCTTATTTTTAATGCGGAAGCAATCTAACTAATGCGGAAGCAATTTTAAGCAGCAGTGGCTCCATCTCTACTTCATCCCCACAGGCAAGGTTGAGAACAGATTACACGCCTAACGCTCCATTTGGTCTTCATAGTAATCTTCTCCTGTTGCTGATGATGAAATAATAATGCAAGTTTTGAGTACAATGATGTACTCAGCAAGTGCGGGAAAATATGATATGTAGCTCATAACAAGGTAGGTATAAAAAGGCTCATTGCAGAAAGCAAAGTTATTTATAAAAACCATGATAAAACAACAACTCATCTTTAAGTGAATGTAATCCCAACATGTATTAAAATACCAATCATACCTCCATTATGTTCATTACCTTTCATGTCAGAACCAGACATCATTCATCCTCATTCTTGCTCACAAATACCTCCTCGTATTCGCTACCATCTCACGAGTACCATCTCGTATTCACTACCATTTCATCTCATAAACAACTTCGCCTCACACCGTCCAATCTCATTACCATGACTCAACAGTCATGCAACTCATCTTATCACCCAGACTTAACAGTCCCGAAAACCAAACTGAAACCAAACCATAACCAATAACCATATCCAATCACCATATACAATAACCATCCCAACTAATCATGGAAGTTGGCCAGGCGCTCGTGACCGTAAGCTCGGCTATCATGATAGTTTTTAGACTCTGCAGAGATTGCACCTCTTTACCCACAAGTTTGTGATTTCGTCACCCGTCGGCGACTGCAGAACCTCCATTATACCAGTACACAACCGTCGGTGTATGGCCAAGAGATCACAAAATAGCCTTTACAAAGGGGCTACTAGATGTATGGACTCACTAAGGTTTCACAGGCAGGCTAGAATCTCCAATTCTCCCACCCACAGGACCCCTCTTGTGCCATGCAGTTCCCAGGGCAGTCCTCACTCGACTCCCATCCCCCGGGCCTTCGATGGTCCATAACAATCTAGCAACTTACCTAATTACTCAGCTAAGCCGCACCCATACTTGGCCTTGTGGTGGCACTGTTATCCTGGCATGTGCTCGCATGAACCGGTCCTTAGATCTACGGCAAGTAAACCACCATCTCATGCTACCTCATTCACAAACCCAGTCTTGCCTAGATCTCCCTCCGATCCATGTTTATTAACAACATCAGTTTGTCATTATCGTTACGAGTGCAGTTAGCTAGACACATCTATCTCGCTTCCCAATCCCATGGACTCAGCGAAGCTTAAAGAAAAAAAACCATACCCGACTCATAAACTTCACTGGCGACAAGGATGGTTTAACCAACTAGTAAACTCCTATAAAAGGGTTTCCCATCATGTTTGGCTCAGCACACACACCTTTTCGCAAAAAAACAGTTTTTCCCAAAACATAGGATCAATATGGTCAAGGGGCACTTGCCTTGTTCTTGCGGTTCCGGTTGCTCTTGAATCTCGAAACCTTGTTGTTGCAGCTCGTCGTAGACAGCTCCCTGAGCTTGTACTTCTATACAGGATAACGCACATACAAGATTTACAACAATCAATATCATGCACAAACTTTAACTAGATGCGATGATGCTTATGCATGTTAATCCTATGATGCAGTTTAGTTTGTACGGGTTCTTGCATGGCTTGCATGGATTTTATGATGAACAGAGGTGTTCGGATCAAATGTGGACGTGGTGATGACCTTGTCTTTAGAAATAGATCAACCCGATCAGCAAGTGATCTGTCCATGAAAAAGCTTCTGTTCGAAAGGAATCGAAGAACAGATGCAAAGAAAACGCGATGACGTCGTAAGGTTGTATTGAAGGTCTACTTTACGTTCTTCTTGGTCTCGGGATCCTTCTCTTAGCAAGACAGATCGTTGGGACTCTCTTCCGGCGATCTTCCTCGACTGAACTCCGGCGATGGGTTTACATCGGCGAGTTGGGGCTAGACTCTAAGTCGTCGGCTCAGGAGTTGGAAAAGAAGTTCGTGGTTGCGGCCAGAGGTTTTGGGTTCTATTTATAATCGGGAAGAGAAGAGTCCTAATCTGATTGGATCTCGAATAAGAGCCCTATTCAAATTGTTTCCTAAGTTTTCAACAACTTTATCTCAGAATTATTCAGTGCAGTAGCTTTGTGGAATTCATGTCGGTTTCCTCTCCGTACCGGTATTTCCATGCGTACAGAATCCAAAACCCGCTCCAGAACTCATTACCTCCGCGGTGATGAGCTCCGGAAGCTCCACGTGTCCACCGGGCCTGGTCTCCCCCTTTCCGCAGAGACTATCTCTAGTTGTGCCGCGTGTTAGGCGAGCGAGACCTCCCTCTCCTTCGGAGGTGAGCTCCGCGTGCGCCACGTATCCTGGCGGGGGACCTCCTCTCTATTCGGAGGTGGCTCCGGGCATGCCACGTGTCAGTGTCGGACCTTCCCTTCCTCCGGAGATGGCTCCGGGTGTGCCACGTGTCCTAACAGCGTCAGACTTTTTTCTTCACGGAGACGAGCTCCGAGGTTAACACGTGTCCAACAGTGACGGACCTCCCGAAGGTGAGCTCCGATGGTGACATGTGTCCAATAGAACCAGACCTCTTGGAGGTGAGCACCAAGATTGACACGTATCTCGCGCGACTGGTCCTCTGATTTCCGCGGTGACTATCTCCGAAGGTGACATGTGTCCTGCGGAACTGCCTTCGCTTCTCCGCAGAGGCTAGCTCCGGGGGCAACACGTGTCTCACAGGGTCGGACCTCTCCCCCTTTGCGGAGATGAGCCCCGAGCCTGCCACGTAGCCATTTTAGCGGCGGACCTCTCCCCACTTCGCAGGGATGAGCTCCGAACACGCCACGTGGCCAGCGGGCCGCGGGAGTTGTCTTCGGCGCTCTCCGTGAACTGGATTCGTCTCTTTTTGGCTATCTTTTTCATATTTTCTCTGTTCCTACTTCTTTTAAAATGTTTTCTCTACATGAAACATGAATACATGCAGAGACCAGAAATGAGGGTGTCACACGGGTCTTTTCATCAATGACCTGAACCGGTTCCTCCCGATACGTGAGATCCGGTTTCAGTTCTTCTATGTCCTCCAGCTGAATGGTAGTTGATAGCTTAAGACACTTCCTCAGCTGGGAAATGTGAAAGACGTCGTGCACACCGCAAAGTGCTTCTGGTAATTTCAGCCGGTATGCTACTGACCCACATCTTTCGGTAATCTGAAATGGACCGATGAATCGGGGTGCCAACTTTCCTCTCACCCCGAATCTGTTTACGCCCTTCATTGGAGACACACGTAGATATACGTGATATCCGACTTCGAATTGTAGTGGTCGTCTTCTCCGATCCGCATATTGTTTCTGTCGGGATTGGGCGGCTTTTAGGTTCGCTTGAATCAGCCAAACCTTTTCCTCCACGTTGTTGACAAGGTCAACCCCGAAGGTGACCCTTTCACCAGACTCACACCAATTCAGTGGTGTGCAGCATTTTCTCCCGTATAGCGCCTCGTAAGGCGCCATCTTGATGCTGGCTTAGTACCCATTGTTGTATGAGAACTCGGCTAACGGCAAGTGATCATCCCAATTCTTGCCGTGGTTGATAGCGCAAGCTCGTAGCATATCTTCTAGAATCTGATTTACCTGCTCGGTTTGCCCATCCGTCTGCGGGTGGTATGCTGAACTACGGATTAGCTTCGTCCCCAATGCAGCGTGTAGCTGCTCCCAAAAATGGGACACACATAAAGTGCCCCGATCCGATATAATGGTACGGGGTACGCTGTACAAGCATAGGATCCGTGAGATGTACAGTTCAGCATACTTCTTGGCGTTGTAGTTGGTGTTGACCGGGATGAAATGGGCAACTTTGGTGAGCTGGTCGACGATCACCCACACAGAATCATGCTTCTGAAAGGTGGTGGGTAAACCGACGATGAAGTCCATGCTCACATCCTCCCACTTCCAGGCAGGAACGCCCAGTGGTTGTAGCAGTCCCGGTTTACGCATATGATCTGCCTTCACCCTTCGACATGTATCACACTCAGACACGTACTTTGCGATCTCCCGCTTCATCCGTGTCCACCAAAACTTGCTTCTGAGTTCTTGATACATTTTGTTGCTGCCGGGGTGAATAGAAAATTTTGACAAGTGAGCCTCATCCAAAATTTTCTTCCGTAACTCCGGGTTACGGGGTACGACGATCCGGTCCTTGAACCATAGGACGCCGTCTCCGTCTTTCCGGAAACATTTCAGCTCCCCACTATCTATACGTCTCCGCAAATGCGACATGCCCTACTTGACAACGGTAACCTCCTACTCGGAGTAGAACTCGACCTCCTGTGGGTCATCCTCCTCCGGTACCTCTGTGGGTGGCTCCGGATCTACAACCTCTTCTCCCATCTCGGGTTCTCCCATTGCCGGAAGACCCAAGACCACCGGTATGCCCAATACCGGGGGTACGAGGTCCTACAACGCATGCACCTCGTCCATGGCCTGGTTGTAGTCTTCTTCCCAGCCTTTCCCTTCCTCAATAGCGTTGTTCCGCTCTTGAGTAAGGACCTCGTTCTGCTGGGTTAGAGCCTGCACCTGTTCTTGCAACACCGCGATGTCAACACGGCTTTTCTTCCATGCCTTCTTTAGACGATGCAACTGATTATGCTGTTCTTTCAGTCGCTTAATCGTCGGAAGGAGCACATTGCGGAGTGCGCCGTGAGCACTCTCGAAATGGTCTCCACGGTTTGTGCTCTCCTTCAGCTTTGTGGCGAGACCCTCTGTATGAACAGCTTGGCTGTCCATCACGGCCTTTCCCGCCCTTATCTGGTGGCTGAGATTTGCCTCCGTGGGGTTGTACCTTGAACAACACGGATCGGTTGCCTCCCTGTACCTTCCTTCCCACATATGATTAGCCCATCCCTCCACCGGAACGAGCGCATATGGAGTGTCCTCCATAGCTCTCACGTGTAGCTGGCAGAAAAGCGACATGGTGTCATGGGCTGCCACTTGCCACCTTCCCTCTGGTTGTCTACCTCTCACCATGACAGTGAACGGCGCCCAACCGGGTGGCGTAGGCCCTGCAGGAACCTCGACATGGATTGTCCACGTCTTGTTCCCCTCCTCGCCTTCTTTGGCGATGTACTGCAGCATCTTGTCATACCCGAAATATTGAAGCATTTGCCTCAACGTTTCCGGATAGCCGCTGCAGTGAGAACAGTGGGACACCACCCACCCGTTCTCCAACTGTCTATCCGCTGTCATCTGTAAAAACATATTTGAGAAATGTCAAATATTTATTTGAACAGTAACCCATTGAGTTATAACATAAAACATGTCATTTAACTCATAAGACTTGGAATCATAGTTCAAATTTAAACAAATTTGACTGCTGATCTGCTGTCCAACATGACAGCCCTGACCAGTTTCCATTTCAACCTGATTTAGGCCATGCTAAATACAAAAATAATTCTGGAGCTCAACATCAAAGTTAAAGCTAACTTCAATAGCTTTCCAGAAAATATTTGCTTGGCCTAAGATCTGTCCTGGTTCAAAAGTTATGAGATGCAAAATATAACAGAATTTCTGGAGAAAATTGGACAGCACCTCCCTGCTTCAGGTACTGATTTGATCCAAGAATTCCAGTTAATTCTACTCCCAATCTGACAAAACATTCTGTTACAAAGTCGTAACCCATCTCATGAATTTTTCAGAACTACCTCATTTTCTATTTTTGGATTTTTATTCAGGAAGTTATGCTTAATTTACAGAGAGTCACAGAGAGTGTTTGCTCTGCCCAGTTTTCTGGACAGTTTCAACTCCACTGCATTTTTCGATTGGTTAAGGGATGAAACACCTCTGGACCTAAACAGAAAAGTTGTAAAACTCTTCCAAAGCTTTCCATAAATGTATCATATGACCCCAACCTCGAAATAACTCAACCTCTAACCGCTGATTAACTTCAGCCTTAATTCAACTGAAAACAGGGGACTCTGTCCTTAATAGCCTATGAGTTGAAAACTTGTTAACTTTGAATATCCTGATTAAGGGAAGGAGTTACATCAAGTTTCAATGCTCTGGATTAAAACTTTCAAGTTTTACAATGACGTTGTTCATTTAGTGGACTGTGACGTCGATGCGTCACCAGATCATGTTGGTACTACATCCTCACAAAGAAAAACCTATACCGGACTTAGCCGGCTTCGTTAGTCTAGTGGCACTAAGCGTCACTCACACATGGATGCTACACGTCTACCGTTTCGTGGTTAGACTACCTGCAGATAACTGACACAATCGTCAGACTCGGCTGAACATCGAGCCTGGTATCCATACAGTTCGTACACCCGGCCTTCATCACTCGCTCGGATGTTCTAAAGCCAAACACGCTAGAGCTACGTGTTCACGTTACTGACCACATGAAGGGGTCTCCCAAATTGCCCGAAGCACGCCAGGGACAGACGTTGCTCAAATACCCCAAACAACATGACGAGTCGTAGAGGATATTAAAGCGGGTCGGGTTACCTGCCACCCGTGGGGCTCCACCCTTCAGCTTGTGCGCACTGGTGGACAGTGCTTACGTGCACCCCCCAAGACATAAAGCGTCCCGAGATGCACGATTTTTCCGACATAAGCAAATAGGTTAGTATGCCACTTTCTATACACTAATAACATCCTTATATGGGCTACTAACTCGTTCCTCACTGAAATTTTGAAAAAGATAACCTTTGTAGTGCGTTAAACTTCAATCGAGCTCTGATACCAACGCTGACACGACCCCACGGTCTTGTCGAGCCAGGATCACGCTGAGGGGTGCTGCGTTGCACAGCACCGGATAACACATAATCAAGGTACAAAGCGGAAGCAAAATTTTATTACAGAAACAGGTTTATGAACATTTTTACATCAAAATATGTTCAGTCTACACTCACGGATGAAGACTACGCATCGAGTTCACGTTCAGCCCGTGAACGTGTCCCCGCTTGCACGCACACACACTAACACGGCGGCGTGCACGACTCCCACTCGACAGGGTTCCCCTCCTGGGGCTCCGTCTCCTCCTCGGGAGTCCCTTCCTCATAGAACCCTGCAAAAGCTTCAAACACAAGCAGTGAGTACGAAGGCTCAGCAAGACTGACACGTCTCTCCAAAACATGAAACTTCTACATGGAGGGTGATAGGTTACATGAGGCAAAATAAGTTGCAAGGACTCGCCTAATTAGTGGGACCTTACTTTCTAGTTTTAGCAACAGGTAGTTAAGAACCTTACGCTAAGGCACATGACAGAGCCGCAATCAAACAAGAAACACATTTCTCTCATGTACTTTGCCCAAAGTTGAAAGGAACTTTAATTAGCTCTAAACTATAGCAAATCATTAACAATCAAAGTTCATCTTTCAATCAACAATATTTTAACATGTAACTAGCCTGTTCTTTCTACGTCACGGTACAGTGAAAAAGTGGTACTCACTGACTGCAAGGGACGGCGATTATAATCGATTTACACCTGCAGGGTTACCCGAATAACCCGTCACGTACGCCCGTACTCGATGTTGCCTACATCAACCATCACGGACGTCGTACGCGACCACCTTTCGCCCGTCAGCCAAATATTGAACCGGTCCTATCGTCCCGAGCAAGAGGTCTCTGCACGCGCATCTCAGTGCCGCAAGCCGATTTACACCTCAAGCTCTCAACCTGCCCTCTGAACGACAGGCAATGCCTCAATACCCAGCTACCCGAGTTGCATCGGTTTCCTGGTTCGCATATAGCCGGTAGGTCTTCGGTACTGTTCTAGCTTGTTCAACTGGCATGCACACAGCTCGGTCCTCAATCGACACAGGCGGAGCTATAGCACACAGGCCCCAAAGTCCTGCTGCCATTACTCTTCGCTCGGTCTCATTTTTCTCGCCAGCTGTTTTATTTGCTATCTCTACCCGAGCGATGTGCCTCTAGCCTATTCTGGCGAGTAGTTCCAACTACTCCACTTGTACCGAGTCCTACTCTATCTTTAGCATTGCAGTGGCTAACGAGGTTTTCAATCTTAATCCCAACCCATGGTTTTCTTGGCTATGCATTTGGGTTTCAAACAAGACTCTAATGCAAGAAATAAGTGATGCTCGAAGGAAGTGCTCAAAACAATAAAAATTTGTAAAGGGGTTAATGCAAACCGGAGCTTGCCTTGCTGCTCTTGGTCGTAGGCTAGATACTCTTCCGGAGTAACGAAGTCTAAGACTTTGGGTTCCTCCTCGACCTTAGCGACTACATGAGATAACAAGTACATGTATTAATTTAAATGCATTTGAATTGAATTTAAACTTGTGAAGTTTATAAGTCTTACTAGACAGACCCAATGACTCTGAAATTTTTACTGTGGTTTGGTTACAACCTAAACAGAGACTTGGTCAAGTTTTAGTTGCAGCAAAGCTCATTTGAGCTTTCCACAAATAATTATGTACTTGACCTTAATTGGAGCTTTTAGGGTGTTCTAGGGATTTTTATGGAGCAACCCATGAATTTCTGAAAACTAGATTTTCAGAGGGTTATAATGGAGTTGTCTCACTTAATTTGAAGGTTCCTAGCTTGAGATATGAGCTAAACAAATTCAGAGAAATTTTGAAAATGTTTCTGAACATTTTCTATTTTCTCTGGAACAGTTTCATTAATCACACCATTAGGTGGATCAAATGAGCTCAAATGGATCTGAAATTTTTATGGAAGCTCTGGGGTAATTTGGTGAACAACCCAGCAAAATTTCTGAATTTTCCTCCAAAGGATTCTCCAGTTAAAATTCTAAACAGTTTAAACTTTGAAGAATTAATTCTGGAGAAATAAGGATTTTCATGAAGTGAAACTTGATTTTCTGGAAAGTACTCAAGTAGCTGAATCCCAAAAAATTTGGTTCACTCGATTTGGATGTTCCTAGCCAAAGTTATGAGGATTTGAAGTTTGAATGAAATCTGAAAATCGGGAAAAGTTCAAATCACTGCGCCTGGGACCTGGGGCTACGTGTCGGCTCCTCATCGGATGACACACGCGGCTACAGATTATTTTGCACGCAGCCTCACCCGATCCGTGCCACAGCAGATCCTGGTTTTAAAATATCTGCCGCTGACAGCCAGGACCCACCCCCTTCGTCTTCCTCTCGCCTCCCGCGCTCTGCCGCCGCGACACCTCGCCGGAGAGCTCGCCGGCGGCCTCTGTGGTGCTCCAAACTTCATGATTCTGGCCGCCCCTGCCTAAATCCACTCGGGGAACATGATTCTGGGCTCAGCTTGTCATGAAAATGGCCGGCACATGGTCGACGACGAGCGGTAGCTTCGGAAGAACTTCGGCCGTGTCGGCCGGCCTTCCTAACACCTCAACCGATCGAACAAAAGGTCGTCGAGCACCAGTGGACCCTAGGAAAGGTCGTCATGAGATCCACAGAGCTCAGAAAGGGCTGTGTTGGGCTGTCACCGTGCGACCTAGGCCGGAAATCGGGAATTCTTCTAAAACTAGAAGAACAGCGGTTTCCCTCAATGGTTCTTCATTGTTCCTGCTCCTATGGACTCATACGGGCACCTAGAAGTGATCCCCTCTATGAGAGGATGAGTGGTGCAGTGTGGACTACGAATTTTGCAAATCGGTCTGGGCTTCCTTTTCGCACACCATCACGAAATCATGAAATTCCGGTGTGAGCATGTCTATGTCATGCCACCGGAGCTTGCAGTAATGAAAGAGAGACTGAAGGCAAACCCTTTTGCTGTTCACGGCTCGGTGAACGGCAGGCTGTGGTGGCCGGATGGATCGTTCCCGTGACGGCGGCTCGAGCTGAACCGGACAAGGAAAGATCGTCGCGGTGGAGCTTGGGGAGGACTGCTCCGGGCCTGGAACCGGCGCGACGGCGTCAAGGATGGCTTGGCGCACCTGGTTCTGGTCTCAGATCACCGTGGAAGCCTCAGGATTGGCCGGGCGACAAAGGACAGAGGGTTCAACCGAGTGGCGAGAGCTTTCGGTTTTCTGGGTGGGGACGTGACGGGACCGCGGTGAGAAGCACCGGCGACCGCTCGGGCGCGTAGATAAAGGCCCCGAGAGGCGGTTCAGCGTCCGAGGGCGGCAAGCAGCTGCTGTCCTCGCCGTGGCGGCAGCTCGGTCGGGCGCAAGAAACCGAGAGCTGTCTTCAGTCGGTTGAATTCTCTCCAGTGGCTGACATGTGGGTCCCATCTCCCTTTTAACCTCTGAACTTAACTCCCTCTTACTGTTGTAAACAGTAATCCCTCTTATACCCATGGTGATTTGAATTATCTACCCCTGAGCCATTTGAATTGGGTAGAATTCAAATTGGGTTTGGTTTGAGTAGATTTCAGCACATATTCAGTTTGAAATTCAAATAAAGTTTGAATTCGCTAAACTTAGCTCATGACAAGATTAACTCCAAATGGAGTGAAAATTGGTGAGTGAGTTCACAATAATGTGCTGAGTAAGAATATGCCTCCCACTTTTGAATTCATGGGATGAAAACAGTTTGAATTTGAATTTGAGTTCAAACCACCCTCTTCTAGCTATACCCAAAAGGACCTCAAAAAGATTTTGAATTTGGGTGAAACTTGGCATGGACATTCCTAGTAAGGTGTAGGTGTTTTTCTTATGTCCAGCCCCTATATGATGCATGTGGGAAATGCCACTTTTGTACTTGGTGAGTTTGTTCTCTAATGATCATGTTGATGATGGTTACTTGCTCTTCAAATGTGTTCATCAATTTTCTTCAAATGAGGTGTGTGTGTGGTGATGAACACTTTGAATATGTGTCAAAAACTGAGGCCTTTACACGCTCTGGATATCATCAAATAAAAATCCGGGTGGAGGATATCCAGAAGACGACCTTTTCGATGAGATATGGCTTATATGAGTATCTCGTCATGTCTTTTGGTCTCACCAAAGCTCCGGCACATTTCATGTATCTCATGAACTCGGTGTTCATGCCAGGGCTGGATAAGTTCGTTGTGGTGTTCATCGATGATATCTTGGTTTACTCCAAGACAGAAGCAGAACACGCCAAACACTTGAGAATCGTTCTTCAACGATTGCAGGACCACAAGCTCTACGCCAAGTTCAGCAAGTGTGAGTTTTGGATCAGCCAGGTGCCATTTTTGGGACATATCATCTCACCGGAAGGCATTGCGGTTGACCCAAGAAAAATCGAGCAGGTGTTGAAATGGAAAGCTCCCACTTCAGTCCATGAAGTCAGAAGCTTCCTCGGCTTAGCGGGATATTACCGGAGATTCATTCCAAGCTTCTCCAAGCTTGCTAAGAAAATGACAGAACTATTGAAGAAGGGAACAAAATATGTTTGGAACACGGCATGTGAGGAGCGTTCCAAGCATTAGTGAAGCATCTCACAACAGCCCCGGTCTTAGCTCAACCGGATACAACGAAGCCCTTCGACGTGTATTCTGATGCGTCCGGTATCGGGCTTGGCTGCGTGTTGATGCAAGAAGGACGTGTGGTTGCATATGGCTCACGCCAACTTCGAAACCATGAGCAGCATTACCCAACTCATGATCTTGAGCTTGCTGCTGTGGTTTTGGCCTTGAAGATGTGGAGGCACTATCTCCTGGGGAATTTGGTGCATCTCTACACCGACCACAAGAGCCTGAAGTATATTTTCACCTAGAAGGAGCTGAATATGAGGCAAAGGAGGTGGTTAGAACTAATCAAATACTATGAGATTGAGATTCATTACCACCACGGCAAGGCGAATGTGATTGCTGACACGCTGAGTCAGAAATCACATGTCCATAACCTCACCATTACACCGGTGCAGGAGGAAGAGCCAAGTTTATACTTGGTTCCTTATGGATCACTCTACAACCTTGCCCTCATCCCTATCATTAGGGAGGAGGTCATTGCAGCTCAGAAAGTTAAGAAGGGCATGGCACATCTCCGGAGATGGATAGACAATGGGGAAATCAAATGTTTCGGGAAAGATGATGAGGGGACGCTGTGGTTTAATGACCACATAGTCGTACCCCAGAATATGGAGCTGAGGAAAAAGATTCTTGATGAAGCTCACTTGTCTAAATACTCCATTCATCCGGGCAGCAACAAAATGTACCAAGATTTGAAAAAGAAATTTTGGTGGACACGGATGAAGCGGGAAGTGGCTAAATACGTATCCGAGTGTGATACGTGTAGACGAGTGAAAGATGATCATATGAGGAAATCAGGGCTGCTGCAACCCCTGAAAATCCTGGCATGGAAGTGGGAAGATGTGAGCATGGATTTCATTGTGGGATTACCCCTGACTTCCAACAAGCATGTTTCCATTTGGGTGATCGTTGACCGATTAACCAAGTCGGCTCACTCCATTCCTGTGCATACACGTAACAATGCCGGCAAATATGCGGAGCTGTACATAGAGAGAATTCTATGCTTAGATGGGGTACCCAAGACCATAGTCTCAGATCAAGGTGCACTGTTTGTATCTCGTTTCTGGGAGCAGTTGCACGCTGCATTGGGTATTAAGCTGATTAGAAGCTCCGCCTATCACCCTCAGACAGACGGTCAAATAGAGAGGGTGAACTAAGTACTAGAAGGCATGTTGAGAGCGTGTGGAATCCACCACGGTAGAAACTGGGATGGTCATCTACCGTTGGCGGAATTCTCGTACAATAACGGCTATCAAGCGAGTATCAAGATGGCACCCTATGAGGCTCTCTACGGTCGCAAATGCCAGACCCCACTGAACTGGTGCGAGTCCAGTGAGAGGGTCACGTTCGGGGTTGATGTGGTTAACGACGCCGAAGAGCGCGTTCGGATGATTCAAGCCAACTTGAAGGCCGCTTAATCCCGACAGAAAAGCTACGCTGATAAGAGGCGTAGGCCGCTGCACTTTGACATCGGGGAGCACGAGTACCTCCATGTATCTCCAATGAAAGGCGTGCACCTATTCGGCGTGAAGGGGAAACTCGCTCCCCGATTCATTGGACCCTATGCCATCACCGAGAAGTGTGGGCCAGTGGCGTATAGACTGGAACTGCCAGCTTCTCTTGCTGGTGTTCATGACGTTTTCCATGTTTCACAACTGCGAAAATGTCTGAAGCATACGGCTGCTGTTCCCACTAAAGACATCGGCGAGCTGCAACCGGATTTGACGTATGATGAATATCGGGTGGCAATTATTGATGTGAAGGCTCGGACCACATGTAGCCGAACGCTGTGGTTCCACAAGATACTCTGGAGCAACCACACCACCGAAGAAGCGACGTGGGACAGCGAGGAATTTCTTCGCTCAAACTACCAGGAGTTCATGGCGTCTCAGCACGTGTGAGTTTCCATTACATCACTGCCTCTTCTTTTGTAATCTCGGGACGAGATTCTTTTAAGGGGGGAGGGATGTAAAAGCCCAAGAAAGTGACTTGCAAAAAAATTTGTTCATCACCTTACAACACCACAGCTCTTGTGATGGATATCTCATGAACTCTTGTGAAGAGCAAGTAACCACCATTAAAAGGGTGATTAGAGGGGAAAGCCCTAACTTTCAAAAAGTAGGATTTCTACACATAAGCATGAAAGTTTTAGCTCACCCATAGACCCTAAATAGTCTTGGGAAGGCTCAGGATAAATTTCATGCAAATCCAATACTTTTTGAGCCACTTTTGGAAACATTTGTAAAATGGGCCATTTTGAATGCAAATTCAAATTGCAGCAACTTACACCAATTCAATGCAAATATTGATTTCATATTCAAACTCAGCACATTTTTCTGAGTTAGTCCACCAATTTTCATCCTCATTGGACTTCATCTTGTCGGGGGCTAAATTTGCATTATTCAAAGACTGAATTTGAATTTCAGTTCAAAGGTGCAACAAATTTAGCCAAATCAATTCCAAAATGAGGAAACCAAATTCAAACTATGGCTTCGTGATTAATTCTCTCATTCAATTGAGAGTAGCTGGGATATTTACAGTGGAAATTGGAAAAAGTGTTAGGGGGGAGAGATGGGCCCACAGGTCAGTGGGAGAGCTGATTCACAACCGAGCCATGCTCTGTTTCTTACTGATGCGGCCGAGCACAGCGCGCCACAGGGGAAGATCCCGTATGCCACCTCCCGAGCAGCCCAGGCCACGGTATGCGTCGACGTAGCGGCCACCAGCGATATTTCGCACCTCATCAACCGACTCTTCGTGCTGCTCCGCCCACTCCCGAGCCCCTCGACAGAAAAACGCCACCGCACCCCCGACAACCCTCGGTTCTCTGGTGCCCGCACGTCTCCGAGGTTGGCACTCTGGTCTGAGCTCACCCAGAGCTTCGCCGAAGCCTCCTCGACGTGATGGACACAACGAACCGGCGCCACACCCACGGTAAACCGACCACGAGTTCCATATTTCCATTCAGAGCCGTGTAAAGCCGCCGCTACCAAAAACTCAATTTCCGGCCACTAGGTTTGATCCCACGCCGAGTTGAGAATGCTAAAAGGTTCGCCTCGGAGTGCACTTGCTGTCCGACAACCCCGGCCGCATGCCATAGAGTGTGCTGGCCGGAATTTCAGTTCTTGCCGAGAGCATGTGATATAGACCGTGTTCGGCTAATCGGAAAATTTGGGCTAACTGGTCAAGCAATCGCTTCCCAGCTTCGACAACCAGCTAGAAACGTCCGTGCGAATCCATACGGTCAAGAATCACAGGAAACCAGCGAGAAACCACCGTGTTCCGTGGGTTTTTTGTTCATCGCCGGGTTTAGACCTAGGTCGGATGGTGAAGTCCGGGTTGCCGCAACTTTGAGCAAGATCAGAGGCTGGGTCGTTGCTCCGTAGGTCGTGGCGGTACTGTAGGAGCCAACAGAGGGGACTGGGAGGCATGACAGCGCCATACCGACATCGCCGAACTCACCCCGTGAACTGTCGCCGTCGCGCAACCGATTCCGGTGATCACCGGCCGGTGACAAGGTCAGCAATGGGTTCCCCGAGAAATTTCAGATGGGAGCGGCCAGTTTGGTCTAGCTCCGGTCACGGGAACAGCCTCCCGGCGAGTACTCCGGCGAGGGGGGCGGCGGGGAGCCACGGGAGCGCGAGGTAGACGAAACCCCGCGGGCCCCACGTGTCAGCCTCTGTGTAAACAGAGCCGGATCTGCTGTGGCACCGGGATCTCGTGCGACTGTGTGGGAGACTCTTCGGACCCCATGTGGTTTGGCTGCGGTGCTGACACGTACCCCGGGGACCCCACCAGCCGGTTTAAACTTTATTTGAATTTTCAGATTTGGTTCAAACTCCAAATGCACCTAACTTCTGCTACGAAGCTCCAAATTCAGTGGACCAAATTTTGCTGAACTCAGATTTTTGAGTACTTTCTAGCAAGACAAATTTCAGCTCATGAAACTTAATAGTTTCCCAGAATTAATTCCCTAAAATTTAAACTGTTAGGAATTTTAACTGGAGAATTACTTTATGAAAAATTCTGAGATTTGGCTGGGAGGTTCATTGGAAAATCCTTGAGTCACAGTAAAATTTTCAGACCCATCCAAATTCATTAGTCCCCCTAATGGTGTGATTATATGAACTGCCCTGAGAAAATAGAAAATTGTACAGAAACATTTTTCAGATTTTCTCAAATCTTGTTTAGGGCATAACTTCATCTAGAATTCTTCAAATGACATGAAACCAATTCCATTAGAACCATATCAAATTCTAGTTTCCAGAAAGTAATGGTTGGAGCCATGAAAACCCCTAGAATTCCTTAGATGCTCTAATATTGACCAAATAGGATTTTGTTTGTACAAAGCTCAAATGAACTTTGTTTCAAATGAAACTTGGTCAAGACTCTGGGTAGGACCCTACCAAGCCACCATAAAAATTTCAAAACCAAAGGGGAGGGATATCTAGAGTTATGGTAATTACTTATTCAGTTCTAAACATTGCATTTAAATTGACATATAGTATATCGTTTACGTGTAGTCGCTGAAGGCGAGGAAACTCCGGAAGTGCTCGATTTCCTTCTTTCAGACGAAGCCCTAACCACTGACCAGCATTAGCAACAAGACAAGCCCCGGTTTGCATTAGCCCATTTTACAAAGTTTTGTTTTGTTTACGTACTTAATATGTGCATTAGGTGTAAGATGGATGAAACTCCAAATGCATAACCAGATTTTTCCTATAAGAGAGAGGGTAGTGTCTAAGGCCTCGAGTAGACAGGCTATGCTAAATGATTCATAGAACTTCGGTGCAAGTCGAGTAGTTGGAATCTACTCGCGAGTTAGGTTTGGGACACACGGGATTGGTTCGAGTGATGTGAGATCACTTTAGAAATGAAAATGAGACTAGGCAGGGGCTAGGGTGCAGCAAGAGGAAGTCTTGTGTGCGCAGCCCTGTCTGTGTCGATTGAGGACCGATCCGTGTGCGGCCCTGCTGAACAAGTATTGAACGTACCAAAGGCATATCGGATATATGGGCCCCAATAAACCGATGTAAACTAAACCTCCGGGCGTCGAGGCAAAGCACACCGATTTATAGGTGTAGGTTGAGGGCAGCAAGGTGGAAATCTGCTAACGGGATAAGAGAGATGCTCCGTGTAGGGAACCTCCTGTCCGTTTCGGTGCGACCGGTTCGACGTTTGGGCTGTTGGGTGAAAGGTTATCCGGTACGACATCGAGTTAGCGTGCTGTGCAGCTCCACGGGTGGGCGTACATGACGTGCTATTCGGGTATCCCTGCAGGTGTATATCGAGTCGATTCACCGTCCCTCGCGGTGATGAGTACCGCTTGTTCACTGCGTCGTAACGTAGATAAACTATGGAATGTTATGATTCAATTCTGCTGATATGTATAACTGTATTGCTACATGTGTGCCACCAAATATTGCTCACTAAATTTCATATTCATGAACTGTTAACTTGTGGCTAAAAGATGAACTAAGAATGAACTCGTAGGCATGTCCGTTTTCTGAAATTTACCATCCCATGTTCGTGTAAACTGCATGTAGAGTTTCATGCCTAGTTGAGTCGGTTAAGTCTTGTTGAGCCATCGTGCTCATGGTGGCTGCTTAAGTGTTTTTCAGGTGAGGAGTATCCCACGGACTCGGGTTACGAGTCCACCGGTGAGGGCTACCCTCCGTCGGGGACCACGGCTGAGTGGGAGCTGTACACGCCGCGCTGAGCTGAGGAGTGCAGCTAGTGTGGGTTGCCCTAGGGCTGGGCAACCAACTTTTGCTAGATAGGTGGCGTGAGTTGTATAAACTTAGCTTCCGCTTTTGTAATCCAAATACTAGTTTGTAACTGAAGTCTTGTACTAGTTTGTACATATTCAGTTGGTTTTCTATGTAATACAATATCGCTCTTATGATGTGTGCTGTCGGGTATCGCATCGTGCGGCACCACCATCTGTGCTCCTGGATGAGCGGATTCCGGTCCGTCACAGTTTGTGCGGCTTGGTCTTGTGAAAACCGAAGCACTCAATGGCAAAATTCTCCACCGATCATGCAAGAGATAAGGGGAGGTCAGCACGGTTGTGTTCAGCACCTTAGAGCGATCCTTTTTCGTGTAGAACATCGGGCACGAGGGGGCTTGTGTCGTGTGATCGCCGGGGAACCGAGAGCGTCGGGCTGTCGGGAGTTTCTTCGGGGCTATGCGAGAGGAACGGTGGGAAGCGAGGAAATGGTTCACGTGGGCCGGGGCGTGTTGATTACATCGCTTCACTCGGTGTTCTTAGCCCCAGAGCAGGAGGTGGCGGCAACGTCGGTTGGCGCCGTGGTCAGGAGCTGGCACGCAGCTGCGTTCGGCTGCCCGAGTGAGAAACAGAGGATACTTTGGGCGTAAGTCTACTGACAAGTGGGCCCCATTTGCCCCCTCTTCTTTTCTTTCCAATTTCATTTGAACTAGCAATGAAACCCCAAATTTGATCAAACTTGGAGGATAAGCCAAAAGGAATATGAGGAACACAATGGTGCTCTCAAATTTGAATTTCAGTAAAGCCGGAATTTGAAACTGAAGTTTGAATTCAAATTTGAATTATCTCCCGTTTCAATTCCAACAAATAGGAAATCTTTTCCAAATGAGCTGACAATTTTCCGGACTACCTGTGAGACCGGCCCGGGAATCGCAGTGGGTGGTGCCGTGCGATGCGGCACCCAACAGCATGCACGAAAAGAGACGATAAGAACATAACGAACCCATTTTGTTACTCAAGGTAATTTCTTTTACAACATAATGTACACACGCAGCGGAAATTAAAATTTGCTGGACAAACTACTCATTCTCGACCCTAACTACGCCGAAGAGAAGTCGTTCAGCCCGTGAACGCTTCCTACTAGCTTCACCAAAGAAAGGCAGCGGCTAGGTTACCGATGAGTTGATCAAACCGTGAGGTTCATCGTCAATCCTAAACATGCAACTCTACATGCAGGGTTAGTAAGACAGTAGGCATAGGAATTTGCAAAATGCAGCTTGACTAAACTTGATCCTTATATTCAGATTCTTTTAGCCTTCATTTTACTGGTCCTCACGCCTCACAACATCGGAAGTCCACAATCAAACAAGAAACGCTTATCCCGATGTTGCTAGCGTAAGGTGGAAATGAAATTTAGTTGGCTCTATATCTACTTCAGTCAAGGTTCCAATACAGTGATTAATCCACAAACAGTAAGTTAAGAGACTTAGTTCATCTTCTTACTAAGTCACGGCGCAGTGGGCAAGTATGCTCAATCCTCTTCCGCGAGCGACGGTGATTCGAATCAATAACAACCCGGAATACACGACACATACACCCGCCTCGAAAGACTCTCTCAAGAGCTCTTTCTTACGTTGTATGCAGCAACCTTTCACACGACACCCCGACGTAGAAAAACGCTTCGCGCTGAGCAGGATGGTCCTCTACGCGGACACGTCGAAGTTGCCCGCTAAAGGATTTACACCTCCCGCCTTCTCAACGCCATTCCCACGCGAAGGATGAGTTTCTATATCACGGTCCATCAAGTTACATCGGTTTCATGGGTCCCATACCCCACTATATATCCGGTACAGCTCAATCTTGTCCAGCAGGGCCGCATACATACGGTCCTTAACCGACACGGACGGGGCTACAACCAACCTCCACATTTGCCTTACCATCCCGGTCCAGGCCAAATGTGGTCTCAAGCATTGTCACACCCATCGCAGGTCGAGACCAACCTTGAGCGCTCCATCCTACAGGAACATCCCCGTCCCCATCTCATATTCATGAGGGTGCTTTTATCATTTATCTCTCGCGATTAAGTCCATTACTCGAACTTTCTCGCGAGTAGCTTTTTACTACTCGACTTCTACCGAGCTAGCTACAACATTAGCCTAGCATCTACAACGAGGCAAAGCCTACACTAAACCTTCTAATGAGGGACGTAATAGGCATGCAAGTGGGTTTCAATCATCCTAGACATAATGCACTCAAGTCTAACAAACATGATGTGAAGTAAAGTAAAATTTAAAACGGTAACGATATGCAAACCGGGGCTTGCCTTGCTCAACGGTTTTGTTAGAAGCTATAAGTTAGTCTTCCTCCGGAGAATCCGCCAAACTCGTCACGAGATGGAGATCCTCGCTGCAGTGTCGATTCCTCGTCGAACGTCGACGTCACGTGAGCTATTATATTGCAATGCACATATATTTCAAAAGCAATTTAGAAAATGATTCAAAACTGTTGTACAAGTTAACTCACACATAAGATAGATAAACAACAGCAAGGTTTCTGTTGTTGGATCTAAACCTTAGAGATGATGAAAGCTAGGTGAAAAGAGATACTAGTAATCACCATGTGATTAAGTCCATTATATGAACACTTAAACCTAAAAGATGGTAGCACAAGTTCCAAAGGTCCAATGAAGCTTAGAATTTAACCACAGCTTCTTTGGATGGTATTTAGGCAGGGTGCAAAAATTGAGCTCATGAAATGGCTTCATGTGAGCACAACAAATCCTTATGTGGTTTTCACTAATCTGCCTTTACCCCCTAGATATTAAGCTTTCCTATGCTGCAAAGTAGACTTTTTGTGAAGTACAAAATGTCCTGAGTCCATAGGAATTGGTTTTACCATTTTTGTAGTTTCCTACATGGAGATATGAATTTTACAAAGAATGGGGAAAAGCTGAAAATGTCTCTGTTTATTTTCCCATTTTTCAGAGACATAAGGAATGAACACATCATTTGACCAAGCAAATGAGGTCCAATGCCTATGAAATTTTTACTGGAGTTCAAGGAATTTTTGAAGAATGTCCTGTCCAAATTTGGGAATCTTCCAATAAACATAACTCCTGTAAAAATTCATACAAGGTTTTATTTAAATGAATTAATGAGCCAAATTCAGGGAATTTCATAAACATTGGTCTGCACCCCTGGATACTCTTTGAGAGGAATCCAACAAAATTTGTTTCACAATTTTTGGACACTCCTACACAAAGTTATGGCTCTCCAAAGTTTGAACTAGAGTGGGAAAATCTGGAAAATGTTTAAATGCTGACAGTGGGTCCCACCTGTCATCCCTAACATCCAGACTCGCGCCAAACATACCAGTGGCGGCCCCCTCCGGTGAGGTCGCCGGAAAACCAGTTCCCAGCTACCTCCAGACCCCCTGCTGGCCGGCCCCCCATATTTCCCCACGCTGAACACGTTGGTGAGGTCGCGGGCGGCTGAAACTCACCGGAAAACATGGCGCACCGGTCACAGCAAACCCTAGAGCTCCGGCGAGGTCTTGCACGGTGAATTCTCCACCAAATGGTCGGTTCTTGGGCTCTACAGCGCCAGGGGATCATGTAGAAGACCGGCATGAGGTCTAAACCAGCTGGAGATGGCTCTAAACCTATCGGCACCGTGCACCCGATAGGGTCCAGCGGCAAACCCTCTAAAAGAGCTCGGATTGCTCACTCTACACTCAATTTCGTGGTCTAAAATCGATGGAGGAGGTGTGCTAGGAAGTTAACAACCTGTGTGTGAAGTTTGAGACCCAACAAACATGAATTGAGGATGAGTTTTACAATTCTCCCTCTGTGATCAATGGCTGGGGCTGAGCTTTGGAGGTGAGCAACTAGACTTGTTGGTGCACAGATGGGGTGGCTTGCTTGGGTGTGATCCCTTATGGTTTGGGCTGTCCACGGCGTCCAGTTCCAGCTTCTTCAGTTTCAGTTCGGGACAGTGGAAACTTTGCCGTTTCTAGGCGCCGGTGAGCTCAGGACTGCGGAGGGAAGTTGACAGCCGGCTAGAGCACTCAGGGGCGAAGGTTTTTGCTGTGGTGACCTCAAGCATCCGGTGCTCGGTGGCTGTGTAATCGGGAGAAGAAGAGAGGCGCTGTTCTGAGTGCGGGAGAACCAACGAGGCTGTCTTCAGTGATAAGATAAAAGGGAGCACGGCAGGGGAGATGAGGATGGGGAAGCAGCTCGCCAGCACCCACCGAACAAGGAGGAGGTGGCGTCGGGGTAGCCAGCACGAGCTGCTGCTGTCGTGCTCTCCGTCAACGAAGAACAGGGCTGAGTCAGTTTGTGCTTTTGTGAGACTGACTGGTGGGGTCCACAGCCACAATTCTCCCTCTTTTCCCCCATTTCGATTTAAAATAGCAAAAGAGCTCCGAATTTT
This sequence comes from Neostapfia colusana, assembly GCA_030760725.1. Classification (NCBI taxonomy): domain Eukaryota; kingdom Viridiplantae; phylum Streptophyta; class Magnoliopsida; order Poales; family Poaceae; genus Neostapfia; species Neostapfia colusana. The sequence goes on along the minus strand of JASWHV010000006.1, from coordinate 21,656,423 downwards.
ATCAAATTTGGAGAATAGGTCAAAAGAATTATGAGGAACTCAAATCTGAAATCAGATTTTGAATTAAGTTTGTTTGAAAATTCAAATTCAAGTTTGAATTTAAACGTGCCCTCATTTAATCCTCGGAATAAATAGTATATGAAACCAAAAATTCTCCAAATTTGAAACTTAGGCTCTTGAATACATGAGAGATGCATCTATGATCTCACATATAGGACTTTGGACAATCTGAATAGAAATCCTTTCAAAAGATTCAAATTGCATTTAAATTCCCTCCACCCTACTCATAGAGGAGGTGCACATGAGTTAGAGTTTTAGGAGTGTAATTATTTCCCCTAGGTTAACATGTGTTGAGCATGGGCTAGAGAAAAATTTTAACTCCCTCACATGTCCATTTATGTGTTCATCATTTCATGTGACACAATTATAGTCTTTTATCGCCTTAACTTTGTTTCATGAGCTGACATCAAACTTTACAAAAGTTAGGGCCGTTACATTCCTCCCCCCTTAAAAGAATCTTGTCCCGAGATTACAAAAAGAAAAAAGAAGGGAGAATGACTACTGGACATATGGTACAAACAAGTCGGGAAAGTTTAAACAGAGAAATTCCTCGCTTTCCCACGTAGCTTCATCAGCGGTGTGGTTGCTCCACAAGACATTGTAAAATCGCAATGTCCGATTTCTTGTGGTGCGAGTCTTCTCGTCAATAATCTGTATCGGATACTCAGAATAAGTGAGATCCGGTTGAAGATCCTCAATGTTCTCCATATGAACTGCGGTTGGGTACTTAAGACATTTCCGCAGCTGAGAGACGTGGAAAACATTGTGAATGCCCGAAAGTGACGCCGGTAACTCCAGACGATAGGCCACAGGTCCGCATATCTCAGTGACAGCAAATGGCCCGATGAATCGCGGAGCAAGCTTTCCCTTCACTCTGAAACGATGAACTCCTTTCATCGGAGAGACACGAAGATAAACGTGGTCCCCGATGTCAAAGTGAAGAGGTCGACGTCTTTTGTCTGCATAGCTTTTCTGTCGAGATTGAGCAGCCTTTAAATTGGCTTGGATCACTCGCACTCGTTCCTCGGCTTCATTCACAAGATCAATCCCGTAGACCACTCTCTCGCCGGACTCACACCAATTCAGGGGTGTGCGGCACTTCCGGCCGTAAAGAGCTTCATACGGGGCCATTTTGATGCTGGATTGATAACCGTTATTATATGAGAATTCTGCTAACGGTAGATGGTCATCCCAATTCTTTCCATGACTGATGACACATGCCCGTAGCATATCCTCCAGAATCTGATTGACTCTCTCCGTTTGACCATCAGTTTGCGGATGATACGCTGAACTCCGAATTAATTTGGTTCCCAAGGAAGCATACAGTTGCTCCCAAAATCTGGATACGAACAACGCACCTCGGTCAGACACGATGGTGCAGGGAACCCCGTGTAAACACACGATTCTCGAGATGAACAGCTCCGCATACTTCTTTGCCACATATTTAGTATGGACTGGAATAAAATGAGCGGTCTTGGTCAAACGATCGACGATTACCGAAATAGAATCATGCTTGTTGCTGGTCATGGGTAAACTGACGATGAAGTCCATACTTATGTCTTCCCACTTCCATGCTGGAACCTTCAGCGGTTGAAGTGGTCCAGCTTTCCTCATATGGTCGGCTTTAACCCGCCGACACGTATCACACTCGGATACGTACTTCGCAATCTCTCTTTTCATCCGTGTCCACCAGAACTTAGATTTCAAGTCCTGGTACATTTTATTGCTTCCCGGATGAATGGAGTACTTGGATAAATCTGCTTCATCCAATATCTTCCTCCGCAATTTCATGTTTTGGGGTACAACTATGCGGTTGTTAAACCATAGAGTACCCTCTTCATCCTTGCGGAACATCTTCAATTCACTGCTGTCCACTCTCCTCCGGATATGAGACATACCTCTGTCTCTCTTCTGAGCCTCTACAATCTCATCTCGGATTGTAGGAATAAGAGCGAGGTTGAACAGCGACCCATAGGGAACTAAGCGCAGGCTTGGTTCTCCTTCTTCATGTGCAGCCATGGCTAAATGGTGAACGTGGGCTTTCCGACTAAGTGCGTCGGCAACCACATTCGCTTTACCCGGATGGTAATGAATTTCAAGTTCATAGTCCTTGATCAATTCGAGCCATCTTCGCTGCCTCATATTCAGTTCTTTCTGTGTGAAGATGTACTTCAAGCTTTTGTGGTCAGTGTAGAGATGTACTAGATTGCCTAGTAGATAATGTCTCCAAATTTTCAATGCTAAGACCACTGCAGCTAGTTCAAGGTCGTGCGTCGGGTAATTCTTCTCATGACCCCTGAGTTGTCGGGATCCATACGCGACCACACGTCCTTCTTGCATCAACACAAGACCCAAACCGATGCCGGATGCATCACAATAGACATCAAACGGCTTCGTAGTGTCTGGCTGGGCCAAAACTGGAGTTGTAGTGAGATACTTTACTAAAGTTTGAAAAGCTTGTTCGCATGAATTGCTCCAATCATACTTGGTGCTTTTCTTCAACAGCTCCGTCATAGGTTTAGCGACTTTGGAGAAGTTTGGAATAAATCTCCGGTAATAGCCCGCTAAACCTAGGAAACTTCTCACTTCATGAACAGATGTTGGAGATTTCCAATTCAGAACTTGCTCGATTTTACTTGGGTCCATAGCGATGCCTTCCGCCGAAATAATATGCCCAAGAAACGGCACTTTGCTGATCCAAAACTCACATTTACTGAACTTTGCATAAAGCTTGTGATCTCTCAAACGTTGGAGTACAATACGCAAATGTTCAGCATGTTCTTCTTCTGACTTTGAATAGACCAAAATGTCATCGATGAAAACCACGGCGAACTTGTCTAACTCCGGCATGAACACCGAGTTCATGAGATACATAAAGTGAGCCAGAGCATTGGTCAATCCAAAGGACTTGACAATATATTCATAAAGACCATATCTTGTCGAGAACGCCGTCTTAGGTACATCTTCTGCCCGGATTTTTATCTGGTGATACCCGGACCGAAGATCCATCTTGGAAAATACCTTAGCACCCACTAGTTGATCGAACAAAATGTCAATGCGCGGTAGTGGATACTTATTCTTGATAGTGACAGCATTCAGTGGACGATAATCTACGCATAGTCTCAAAGTCTCGTCCTTCTTCTTCACGAAGAGTGCGGAACAGCACCAAGGTGATGAACTTGGGCGTATAAAACCTTTGTCCATGAGGTCATTAAGCTGCTACTTCAATTCTGCTAGCTCCTTCGGTGCCATTTTATATGGTCGCCGAGAAATAGGTGTTGTTCCCGGTGCTAGTTCAATCTTGAACTCTACATCACGTTCGGGTGGCATGCCCGGCAAGTCTTCAGGAAACACATCTGGATATTCACATACCACTGGAATATCCTCAAGTTTAGAAGCTTCAATCTGATGCACTGCTGCAACTTGTTGTGATGGATCCACAAGATTCAATGTGTTGCAACCGTGTATTGGGGAATTCAGTTGGACAGTTCGAGAGCTGATGTCAAAGATAGCTCCATGATGTGTCAACCATGACATCCCCAAGATAATATCAATCCTTTGGCCTTTGAGTATGATAAGGCTCGCAGGATAGATATTTCCACCCAAACATAACGGTGCCCGAGAGACCATCTCATCTGTTGATATCTTGCCTCCGGGTGAGCTGATATGAAACGGATGCTTAACTGTGCTAAATGGAAGATTATTTTTCAGCACATAGTCTCTGCTAATAAAATTGTGGGTGGCTCCAGAATCAAACAACACGAAAGTGGGCTGTTCATGTAAAGTGAACATGCCCGCCAAAACTGGTTCGCCTTTTGCAATGTCCTCAATAGCAGTATATGTAACCCTGCCAGCTTTTGAAAGATTCTTCTGTGAAGGTTCACGATGCTGATCTGAGCATTGACGAGGCAACACACGAGTGTGACTCTGCTCAGCTCCACGATGGTTTCGTGTTGTAGAAATCCTCAACTCTCTACTAACACGAGGTGGAGATAACTCGTGCGTATCTGGTTGCGGTAGGGTTGCACGAATAATTTCTGTCCGCTACTGTTGAGGTGGAGGCTCATAAGTGATCAACTCCAGCCGTGGTTGTGAGAGTTGCACCACAGGCTGAATTTGTTGCCTAACTGGCGAGTAATACCACACTCGATAGTTCGGACGAACCTCGATGTCACTGTCCGGCGGTATACTCCTTTTCAGCTCCGCTTCACAACGAAGATGCATGTCTTCCTTAATGATAGCGGCATTTACCAATTCATTGTAAATACCGTTATTGACGAAGGTCACTTGTTCCTTAAGTTCGACATTCAAACCTCGGAAGAAATAGTCGCACTTCAACGCTTCCGAGTTAACCATATGAGTTGCGTATTGCATCAAGTCTTCAAACTCCTTGAAGTACTCGTACGCACTCCTTTTTCCTTGCTTTAATTCCAGAAAGTCTTGATACTTTGTTCGAAGAATTCCTGAACAAACGTGACGTGCCCGGAAAACATCCCGGAATTCATCCCACGTCACTCGATGACCTTCAGGAAGAGTAGCGATGTACTCCGCCCACCAGGCTCCAGCGGCTCCGTGGAGTTGTTGAGCGGCAAATAGAGTCTTCTGATATTCATCGCACTCAAGCGTATCGAACTTGGCTTCAATACATTGGAGCCAATGAGCCGACTCCAACGGTTCTTTCACTTCCGAGAAAACCGGTGGTTGTCTTGCTAGAAAATCGAGATAAGTGCTTGGTGGGGGATTTTGCTGTAGTGTCTCCTGTCGTATGCTTTGTCGCACCAACAGATCCAGAGACTAAGCCATCTTTGCCAAGATTTCCGCCAATCCGGTTGATGATGTCGGCACTTCTTGTCGTGGCGAATTACTTTCGCCGTGACTCGACTCACCAACCTCACTCCTGGAATGAGCACGATCAATGCTGCAAGAGTGAGCAATTTACGGTTAAAATTCAAAGTTTAAACTCAACTTGAATTGACAACATCACCATAAAAACCTCACATCAATAATGTGGCACACATAATCTAACCAGGGTTTCGACAATTCTGAAATCCATCAAACGTGAGCAAATTTGTTCAAACCCTTAATTCCAACAGTAGGACAAACTGAGAAATAACTCAAGAACATGTTATGGAGCTTAGAGAAGTCTAAAACATCCATGTCCACAACAAGTCTCAAGTTACATAGGCAATAAGCACTACTCTGTTCAGAATGACCAATAGGTCTTAATCCCAGAATTTGAATATGAAAATGGCAATTTCATGTCTCAAGTTGAATATTAAAGTTATAGTTAACTTCAATATCTTTCCAACGAGTATTCATTTGCCTTCATATCTGACACGACCCCACTGGTCCTGTCGAGCCAGGATCACGCTGAGGGGTGCTGCGTTGCACAGCACCGTATAACACACGTCAAAGGTACAAAGCGGAAGCGGAAGCTTTATTACATAAACAAGTTTATGAACATGTTTACATCAAAATAAGTTTAGTCCACACTCGCGGGCGTAGACTAAGCATCAAGTACACGTTCAGCCCTTGAACGTGTCCTTGCTAGCACACACGCACACTAACTCTGCGGCGTGCACGACTCCCACTCGACAGGGTTCCCCTCCTGGGGTTCCGTCTCCTCTTCGGGAGTCCCTTCCTCATAGAACCCTGCAAAAAGCTTCAAACACAAGCAGTGAGCACGAAGGCTCAGCAAGTCTGACCCGTCTCACCTAAACATGGAACTTCTACATGAGGGTGATGGGTTGCATGAGGTAAAAATCATTTGCAAGGACTCGCCTAATTAGTAGAACCTTACTTTCAAGTTTTAGCAGCAGGTTGTGGAGAACCTTACGCTAAGGCACATGAGAGAGCCGCAATCAAACAAGAAACGCATTTCTCTCATGTACTTTGCCCAAAGTTGAAAAGAACTTTAGTTAGCACTAAACTACAGCATATCATTAACAATCAATGTCCAGCTTTCAATCAGCAACATTTTAACATGTAACTAGCCTGTTCTTTCTACGTCACGGTACAGTGAACAAGTGGTACTCACTGACCGCGAGGGACGGCGATTATAATCGATTTACACCTGCAGGGATTACCCGAACAACCCGTCACGTACGCCCGTACTCGACGTTGCCTACAACAACCATCACGGACGCCGTACGCGACTACCTTTCACCCGTTAGCCAAATATTGAACCGGTCCCATCGTCCCGAGCAAGAGGTCCCTGCACGCGCATCTCTGTGCCGCCAGCTGATTTACACCTCGAGCTCTCAACCTACCCTCTGAACGACGGGCAATGCCTCAATACCCAGCTACCCGAGTTACATCAGTTTCCCGGTTCCCATATAGCCGGTAGGTCTTCGGTACTGTTCTAGCTTGTTCAACAGGCCCGCACACGGCTCGGTCCTCAATCGACACAAGCGGAGCTACAGCACACAGGCCCCAAAGTCCTGCTGCCCTTACCCTCCGCTCGGTCTCATTTTCTTGCCATGTGTATCATGTGCTATCTCTACCCGAGCAATGTGCCTCTAGCCTATTCTCGCGAGTAGTTCCAACTACTCGACTTGTACCGAATCCTACTCTATCCTAGCAATGCAGTGGCTAACGAGGTTTTCCATCCTAAACCCAACCCATGGTTTTCTTGGCTGTGCAGTTGGGTTTCCAATCAAGACTCTAATGCAAAGAACAGAGAGAAAACAAGTATGTGCTCAAAACAATAAAAATTTGTAAAAAGGTTAATGCAAACCGGGGCTTGCCTTGCTGCTCTTGGTCGTAGGCTAGCTGTTCCTCCGGAGTAACGAAGTCTAGGACTTCGGGTTCCTCCTCGACCTTAGCGACTACATGATATAAGAAACATGTATGTATTAATTTAAATGCATTTGTATTGACTTTGAAGTTGTGAAGTCTATAACCTTTGCTAGACAGACCTAATGACTGTGAAACTTTTACTGTGGCTTGGTTACAACCTAAACAAAGAATTGGTCAAGTTTTAGTTGCAGCAAAGCTCATTTGAGCCCTCAACAAATACTTATGTCCTTGACCTTAATTGGAACTCTTAGGGTGTTCTAGGAATTTTCATGAGACAAACTATGACTTTCTGAAAACTAGATTTTCAGAGGGTTCTAATGGAGTTGGTCTCACTTAATTTGGAAGTCTCTAACTAAAGATATGAGCTAAACAATTTCAGAGAAAATTCTGAAAATGTTTCTGAACATTTTCTATTTTCTCTGGAACAGTTTTACTAATCACCCCATTAGGTGGACTAAATGAGCTCAAATGGATCTGAAATTTTTATGGTAGCTCAAGGATATTTTGGTGAACATCTCAGCAAAATTTCAGGATTTTCCTCCAAAGGATTCTCCAGTTAAAATTCCTAACAGTTTAAACTTTGAGGAATTAATTCTGGAGGAATAAGGAATTTCATGGAGTGAAACTTGATTTTTTGGAAAGTACTCAGAGAGCTGAATCCAGCAAAATTTGGTTCACTCGATTTGGAGCTTTCTAGCCAAAGTTATGAGGATTTGAAGTTTGAAGGAAATCTGAAAATCGGGGAAAAGTTTAAACTCGCGCGTGGGCCCAGGGGACACGCGTCGCACGCCGAAGCGACAGCACACCGCGGCCCACAAGGCTTTTGCACGCCAGCACACCCGATCCCGGCCGCAGCCGGATCCCGATTCAAAATATCGGCCGCTGACAGCTGGGGTCCACCCCCTTCTTCAACCTCGCGACACCCGCGCTCCGCCGCCGAGGGATCTCGCCGGAGAGCTCGCCGCTGGCTGCTGTACAGCTCCAAACTTCTTGATTCTGGCCGCCCCTGCCTACTTTTACTTGGGGAACATGATCCGAGGGTCAGCTGCTCATGACAACGGCCGGACCATGGTCGGCGACGAGCCGCCATATCGGAACGACTTCGGCCATGTCGGCTGACTCTCCTAGTACCTCAGCTACTTGGGAAATCGGTCGGGGAGCATCAGTGGACCTCAGAGAAGGTCGACATGAACTCGAGGCAGCTCGGGGAAGGCCCGAAATAGGTCCTCACCGTGCGCCCGATACCCCCCGTTCGTTCCGCCTTTAGTAGACCTTGAATTACGCCGGGCACAGAGGTTCTCCGGCCCAGAGTTGTGAAGGCAACTGGTGCGTCACCGTGTCTAGCTCGTGTGGGAGTGGCCTGAGGCCCTCCAATCCTTTCTAGAGCACGAATTACACAGAATCGTACCCGAAGGTCGTTCTGCACACAGAAAGGGGAAAAATGGAAATTCGCCGCCGGTGAGCAACCACTCGAGCTATAGCTCGGGGATGAGCAGCACCGGTCACCTGCGCGTCCAAGGGTGCCTTGGCTCGGGCGTGACAACGCCCAGGTTGGGCTGTCCACGAGAGCCCGAGGTGCGGCGGCTTCCAGTTCCGATTTTTATCTTTTGGCATAGCCGATAGCACTCGGTTTCAATCGACTTCTAGCCATAGGGAGGATGGAGGAAGGTCTCTAGTACCTTGCTGGGACCCTGGAGTGGAAAGAGGGAGCTGCGATCAGCTTGATCAAGCAGGAACTCGAGCACCGGCGATGGCAGTGGAAAAATGGATCGTGCACGTCGGCAGCCCGGGAAATGGCGACTGAAGCACGCCGGGGAGGGAATAAATAGCCCCGGCGGCTGGCCTCCGGCTTGGGGCGCGCAGCAGGAGCTGGCGCCGGCTGCCCCCTTCGGTGGCGCGCGCGCACAGCAGCCAGGAACCGACTGAACTGTGGTTCAGTCGGTTTGTTTTGAGGCAGAGGCTGACATGTGGGTCCCACTCCTCTTTTAACCTCTGAAATTTACTCCTAACAGCTGTGGTAAACAGTGAACCCTATTCTACCCTTGGCAATTCAAATTATTCACCCAAGAGCCATTTGAATTGATCAAAGTTCAAATGAGGTTTGGTTTGAATGAATTTCAGCACAAGTTCAGTTTGAAATTCAAATAGAGTTTGAATTTCTCCCCCTTAGCTCATGTCAAGATCAACTCCAAATGGAGTGAAAATTGGTATGGGAGCTCACAAAAATGTGCTGAGTGAGAATATGCCTTCCACTTTTAAATTCAGTGGGTGAAAACAGTTTGAATTTGAATATGGTTTCAAACTGCCCCCTTCCTATCTATACCCAAAATGACCTCAAAAAGGTTTTGAATTTGGGTGAAACTTGGCATGGACATCCTTAGCAAAGTGTAGGAGTTTTCATATGTCCAGCCTATCTATATCACATGTGGGAAATACCACTTTTGCAATGTGTGAGTTTGTTCTCTAATGAGCATGTTGATAATTGTTACTTGCTCTTCATTTGTGTTCATCATTCTTGCCCAAATGAGGTGTGTGGTGTGGTGATGAACACTACAAATGGGTGTCAAAAACTGAGGCCCTTACATTCCTCCCCCCTTAAAAGAATCTCGTCCCGAGATTATAAGGTGAAAATGAGAGAGAGGACGGTGGAAAATTACCGGATATGTGACGTGAAAAAGTCGGGGTAGTTAGTGCGAAGGAATTCTTCGCTCTCCCATGTCGCTTCGTCCATGGAGTGATTACTCCATAAAACCTTGTAGAACCACAACGTACGGTTGCGTGTGGTTCGGGCCTTTTCATCAATAATCTGCACCGGTTCCTTCCGATAGGTGAGATCCGGTTGCAGTTCTTCAATGTCTTCCAGCTGAACGGTAGTTGATAGCTTGAGACACTTCCTCAGCTGGGAAATGTGAAAGACGTCGTGCACACCGGAAAGTGCTTCTGGTAATTTCAGCCGGTATGCTACCGATCCACATCTTTCGGTAATCTGAAATGGACCGATGAATCGGGGTGCCAACTTTCCTCTCACCCCAAATCTGTTTACGCCCTTCATTGGAGATACTCGTAGGTATACGTGTTCTCCAACTTCGAATTGTAATGGGCTCCTTCTCCGGTCCGCATACTGTTTCTGACGGGATTGAGCGGCTTTTAGGTTCGCTTGAATCAGTCGAACCTTTTCTTCCGCGTTGTTGACAAGGTCAATCCCGAAGGTAACCCTCTCGCCAGACTCACACCAGTTCAGTGGTGTGCGGCATTTTCTCCCGTATAGCGCCTCGTAGGGCGCCATCTTGATGCTGGCTTGATACCCATTGTTGTACGAAAACTCGGCTAACGGCAAGTGATCATCCCAATTCTTGCCGTGGTCGATAGCGCAAGTTCGTAGCATGTCTTCTAGAATCTGATTTACCCGCTCGGTTTGTCCATCCGTCTGCGGGTGGTAGGCTGAACTACGGATCAGCTTCGTCCCCAAGGCAGTATGTAGCTGCTCCCAAAAACGGGACACAAATAAAGTGCCCCGGTCCGATATGATGGTACGGGGTACGCCGTATAAGCATAGGATCCGTGAGATGTATAGTTCAGCGTACTTCTTGGCGTTGTAGTTGGTGTTGACCGGGATGAAATGGGCAACTTTGGTGAGCCGATCGACGATCACCCACACAGAATCATGTTTCTGTGAGGTGGTGGGTAAACCGACGACGAAATCCATGCTCACGTCCTCCCACTTCCAGGCAGGAATGCCCAGTGGTTGCAGCAGTCCCGGTTTCCGCATGTGGTCTGCCTTCACCCTTCGACATGTATCACACTCGGACACGTATTTTGCAGTCTCTCGCTTCATCCGTGTCCACCAAAACTTTCTTCTGAGTTCTTGATACATCTTGTTGCTGCCGGGGTGAATAGAAAACTTTGATAAGTGAGCCTCATCAAAGATTTTCTTCCGTAACTCCGGGTTTCGGGGTACGACGATCCGGTCCTTGAACCATAGGACGCCGTCTCCGTCCTTCCGGAAACATTTTAACTCCCCACTGTCTATACGTCTCCGCAAATGTGACATGCCCTTGTCATTCTTCTGGGCTGCCGCTATCTCTTCACGGATGGTGGGGATCAAAGCTAGGTTGTAGAGAGATCCATGTGGAATCACATGTAGTGGTGGTTCGCTCTCTTCCAACGGTGTGATGGTCAGATTATTAACGTGTGACTTGCGGCTCAGTGCATCTGCCACAACGTTTGCCTTGCCCGGATGATAATGGATCTCTATTTCGTAATCCTTTATCAGTTCCAACCATCTTCGTTGCCTCATGTTCAGCTCCTTCTGAGTGAATATGTACTTGAGGCTTTTGTGGTCGGTATATAAATGTACGAGGTTACCGAGTAGGTAGTGCCTCCACATCTTCAGTGTAAGTACCACGGCAGCGAGCTCCAAATCGTGAGTTGGATAATTTTGCTCATGGTTCCTAAGCTGCCGTGATCCATACGCGACCACTCTTCGGTCTTGCATCAGCACACATCCGAGCCCAATGCCGGATGCATCGCAGTACACATCGAACGGTTTTGTTGTGTCTGGCTGCGCCAAAACCAGTGCTGATGTCAGGTGCTTGACTAAAGCCTTGAATGCTGCTTCACATGCTGGACTCCAAACATATTTGGTAGCCTTCTTCAGCAGCTCTGTCATTGGCTTGGCAATCTTCGAGAAGTTCGGAATGAACCTCCGATAATATCCCGCGAGTCCGAGGAAACTCCGTACCTCGTGAACAGTTCTCGGGGATTTCCAATTCAGCACTTGCGTGATCTTGCTCGGGTCCACAGTGATACCCTCCGCTGAGATGATATGCCCGAGGAAAGGCACTTGCGATATCCAAAACTCGCATTTGCTGAACTTTGCGTATAACTTGTGATCCCGCAGCCGTTGCAAGACTATACGCAGATGTTTCTTGTGATCTTCCTCCGACTTGGAATATACCAGGATGTCGTCGATGAAGACCACGACAAACTTGTCCAGCTCCGGCATGGACACCGAGTTCATTAAGTACATGAAGTGAGCTGGAGCATTGGTGAGGCCAAAGGACATGACCAGGTACTCATAAAGTCCGTACCTTGTCGAGAAAGCTGTCTTTGGAATGTCCTCCGCCCTTATCTTAATCTGATGGTACCCGGATCTTAAATCCATCTTGGAAAAGATCTTCGCTTCGACCAACTGATCAAACAACATGTCGATCCGTGGCAACGGGTACTTGTTCTTGATGGTTATGGCATTTAATGGACGGTAGTCCACGCAAAGCCGCAACGTCTCATCCTTCTTTTTGACAAATAATGCCGAACAGCCCCATGGTGAGGAGCTCGGCCTAATAAAACCCTTCTCCAGAAGGTCCGTGAGCTGAGTCTTCAGTTCAGCCAACTCCTTGGGTGCCATCTTGTACGGCCTTCGGGATATTGGCATGGTTCCCGGTGCGAGTTCAATCTTGAACTCCACCTCTCTATCGGGTGGCATCCCCGGCAAATCGTCCGGGAATACATCAGGGAACTCTCGGACCACTGGAATGTCTTCCAATCTGATGGTTGTAGCTTGATAGACACTTGGAAGTTTTATTTCTGGACTGTCCAGAAATAATGAGTGAGAACCGTGCACTTCTGAGTTTAAGTGCACGACTCGGAGGACGGTGTCTAAAATAGCGCCGTGGCGGGTTAACCACGACATCCCTAGGATGACATCGACCTTCTGCCCCTCTAAGATAATGAGAGACGTGGGGTACACTCTACCCGCTAAGCATAATGGTGCTTTGGAGACCATTACGCTTGCTGAAATCTTCCCACCCGGTGAACAAATTAAATATGGACTATCGGTGGGTAGTATTGGCAAGCTGTGTTTAGCAATGAAAGCTTGGCTAATAAAATTATGCGTGGCGCCTGAATCAAATAGTACTATAGCGGGATGCTGGTGGAGTTGGAACATACCCGCAAGGATTGGCTCGCCCTCCGGCACGTCCTCAATGGCAAGCTGGTGGACAGTACCGGGCCTAGGGTTTGCCCGCCGCGCATTAGTAGGGTTCCGGGGTTGATTTCTCCCCGGAAACTGTGGTGCCACTCCGCCGCCTTGCCTCTCCGGACAACTGCTCGCGAAGTGTCCTGGACGACCACACTTGTAACATGTGGCCGCTGCTGGTGGAGTACCCGGGGGACGAAAGCCCGGCATGCGTTGCGGAGGTGCAAACGCATGCGGCATCGCCCGCTGCTGCTGTTGTTGTTGCGGTGGTGCTGGCAGTGCCGGCCGGAATGCTGGTGAAGAGTACGGCCGACCGCGGAACGGCATCGACCGCTGTGGTGGTTGCCAGCGTGGGCCTGATGGTGGGCGATTCACCATCCGAAACTTCTGAGAAGGACCACCTCCTTCTCCGCTGCTCTGCGGCGCGCTTCGCTTTCGCTCTGCCGCCGCCAACTCCTTGCCGGAGTCCTCCTGAACAATCGCAGCATCAATTATGTCGTTGAGGCTGCCGCGATTGAACATCGCCAGCTTGTCCTTCAGGAGCGGGTTAAGCCCCTGGTAAAAGTGGTCCCGCCGCTTCTCGTCCGTATCTGCGTGATACGATGCGTAGAGCGCGAGATCGTTGAACGCCCTGGAATATTCCAGCGCGTTCCGGCTCCCTTGTTGCAGGTGTAGGAACTCCTGCGTCTTCCTCTTCATCAAACCGGGCGGTATATGATAGGCCCTGAAGGCCGTCCGGAACTCCGCCCAGGTCATCGCTCGGTCGGTGGGTTGTGAAGCACAGAAGTTGGCCCACCACGCGCTCGCGGATCCTTGGAGCTGCTGGACCGCGAACTGAGTCTTGCGCTGCTCGCTAATTTGGAGCAGCCCGAACTTCATCTCTATGGCGCGGAGCCAGTTGTCCGCGTCAAGTGGTTCATCCGCCCTTGAGAATACAGGGGGATGAGTCGCCAGGAAGTCGGAGTAGGAGCTCTGTTGGCGCTCCTCGCGATCTTGACGTCTCTCTGGGCGAGACATATTCGCAATTAACGTTTGCAGCAGCTCTGTATGCTGCTGATGTGAACCCGCCATTGCCGCGACAATGTCGGCCAATGTAACCGTTGGCAGTGGCGGTGGCGGTGTTTGCTGTTGCTGTTGCTGCTGCTGTCCCGAGGAGTCCTCGGGAGGCGGTTGGGAGGTCTCTCCCCCTTGGCTAGTACCTCCAACATCAGGGTTGGCACGAGTACGCGTCATTCTGAAATTCAACACAGCAGCAATTAGCACATGTCTTACTCAAAATTCCATAAACAGTAGTAGGTAGTGAAGCGACGCATGATTAACTTGCACAACATTCACATATATTGATAAAGCATAAACTTTATACAAGATACATTATTCTCGGATCTCCGAGAAGTCGTGCTCATGTCGTCACTACCTATACATAAGCTACTGTCTACACGACATGTCACCGATTACAAAAGTTGGGTTACGCTACCCTAGCTGCCCTACTTGGCAACCGTAACCCCCTACTCGGAGTAGAACTCGACCTCCTGTGGGTCGTCCTCCTCCGGTACCTCTGCTGGTGGCTCGGGGTCTACCACCTCTTCTCCCATTCCGGGCTCTCCCATGGCTGGAAGACCCAAGACTACCGGTACGCCCAATACCGGAGGCACGAGGTCCTGCAATGCATGCACCTCGTCCATAGCCTGGTTGTAGTCCTCTTCCCAGCCTTGTCCTTCCTCAATAGCGTCGTCACGCTCTTGAGCAAGGTCCTCATTCTGCTGGGTTAGGGTCTGCACCAGCTCTTGCAACGCCGCGATGTCAACACGGCCCTTCTTCTTTGCCTTCTTCAGACGACGCAACTGATTGTGTTGTTCATTCAGTCGCTTGATCGTCGGAAGGAGCACATTGCGGAGTGCGCCGTGAGCACTCTCAAAATGATCTCCACGGCTCGTGCTCTCCTTGAGCTTGGTGGCGAGATGCTCCGCATGAACAGCTTGGCTGTCCATCACAGCGTTTCCCGCCCTCATTTGGAGGCTGAGGTTCGCCTCCGCGGGGTTGTACCTTGGGCAAGTCGGGTCTGTTGCCTCCAGGTACCTCTCTTCCCACACATGCTGAGCTCGTCCCTCCACCGGAACGAGTGCGTATGGAGTTCCCTCCATAGCCTGCACGTGTAGTTGGCAGAAACGTGACATAGTGTCACGGGCTGCCACTTGCCACATCCCTTCCGGTTGTCTTCCTCTCACCGTGACGGTGAATGGCACCCAACCGGGTGGCGTAGGTCCTGCGGAAACCTCGACATGGATCGTCCACGTCTTGTTCCCCTCTTCGCCTTCTTCCTTGGCGAAGTATTGCGGCAGCTGGTTGTACCCGAAATATTGGAGCATTTGCCGCAATGCTTCCGGGTAGCCGCTACGGTCAGAGCAGTGGGAAACTACCCACCCGTTCTCCAACCGTTTATCTGCTGCCATCTGTAAAAATATATTTGAGAATTGTCAAATATTTATTTAAACAGTAAACCATTGAGTTATAACATAAGATATGTCATTGAACCCATAACATTTGGACACATAGTTCAAATTTTTAAACAAATTTGACTGCTGATCTGCTGTTACCATGACAGCCCTGACCAGTTTCCATATCAATCTGATTTAGGCCAGGTTAAAAGCAAAACCAGTCCTGGAGCTCAACATCAAAGTTAAAGTTAACTTCAATAGCTTTCCAGAAAGTATTTGGTTGGCCTAAGATCTGTCCTGATTCATAAGTTATGAGATGTCAAAGTTAACAGAATTTCTGGGAACAATTGGACAGCACCTCCCTGCCTTAGGTACTGATTTGATCCAAGAATTCCAGTTAATTCTGTTCCTAATCTGACAAAACTTTCTGTTACAAAGTTGTAACCCATCTCATAAGCTTTCCAGAACTACCTCATTTTCTATTTTTGGATTTTTATGCATGACGTTATGCTTAATTTACAGAGAGTCTACAGAGAGTCTTTGCTCTGTCCTGTTTTCTGGACAGTTTCAACTCTGCTGCATTTTTCGAGTGGTTAAGGGGTGGAACACCTCTGGAACTCAACAGAAAAGTTGTGAAGCTCCTCTAAAGCTTTCCAGAAATGTATCATACGACCCCAACCTCGAAAGAACTCAACCTCTAACCTCTGATTAACTCCAGCCTTAATTTAGCTGAAAACAGAGTGCTCTGTCCTTAACATCCTATAAGTTGAAAACTTGTTTAACTTTGAATATCCTGTTCAAGGGAAGGAGTTACATCAAGTTTTACTACTTTGGATTAAAACCTTCCAGTTTTTACAATGGAGTTGTTTATTTAGTTGGGTGTGACGTCGATGCGTCACCAGATTTTGTCGGTACTACGTCCTCACAAAGGAAAAGCCTATACCGGACTTAGCCGGCTTCGTTAGTTCAGTGGCACTAAACGTCACTCGCACACGCATGCTACATGTCTACCATTTCGTGGTCAGGCTACCTGCAGAAACTCAAACAATCATCAGACTCGGCTGCACACCGAGCCCGGAATCCATACAGTTTGTACACCCGGCCGTCATCACTCGCCCGGATGTTCTCAAGCCAAACACGCCTTGAGTTACGTGTTCACGTTTCAGACCACGTGACGGGGTCTCCCATGTTGCACCACGCACGCCAGGGACAGACGTTGCTCGAATACCCCAAACGACATGAAGAGTCGTAGAGGATATCAAAGCGGGTCGGGTTACCTGCCACCCGTGGGGCTCCACCCTTCAGCTTGTGCGCACTGGTGGACAGCGCTTACGTGCACCCCCCAAGACATGAACGTCCCGAGATGCACGATTTTCCGACATAACAAATAGGTTAATAAGCCACTTTCTATATGCTAATAACATCCTTATACGGGCTACTAACTCGTTCCTCACTGGATTTTTGAAAAAGAAGACCTTTGTACTGTGTTAAACCTCAAGCGAGCTCTGATACCACGCTGACACGACCCCACTGGTCCTGTCGAGCCAGGATCACGCTGAGGGGTGCTGCGTTGCACAGCACCGTATAACACACGTCAAAGGTACAAAGCGGAAGCGGAAGCTTTATTACATAAACAAGTTTATGAACATGTTTACATCAAAATAAGTTTAGTCCACACTCGCGGGCGTAGACTAAGCATCAAGTACACGTTCAGCCCTTGAACGTGTCCTTGCTAGCACACACGCACACTAACTCTGCGGCGTGCACGACTCCCACTCGACGGGGTTCCCCTCCTGGGGTTCCGTCTCCTCTTCGGGAGTCCCTTCCTCATAGAACCCTGCAAAAAGCTTCAAACACAAGCAGTGAGCACGAAGGCTCAGCAAGTCTGACCCGTCTCACCTAAACATGGAACTTCTACATGAGGGTGATGGGTTGCATGAGGTAAAAATCATTTGCAAGGACTCGCCTAATTAGTAGAACCTTACTTTCAAGTTTAGCAGCAGGTTGTGGAGAACCTTACGCTAAGGCACATGAGAGAGCCGCAATCAAACAAGAAACGCATTTCTCTCATGTACTTTGCCCAAAGTTGAAAAGAACTTTAGTTAGCACTAAACTACAGCATATCATTAACAATCAATGTCCAGCTTTCAATCAGCAACATTTTAACATGTAACTAGCCTGTTCTTTCTACGTCACGGTACAGTGAACAAGTGGTACTCACTGACCGCGAGGGACGGCGATTATAATCGATTTACACCTGCAGGGATTACCCGAACAACCCGTCACGTACGCCCGTACTCGACGTTGCCTACAACAACCATCACGGACGCCGTACGCGACTACCTTTCACCCGTTAGCCAAATATTGAACCGGTCCCATCGTCCCGAGCAAGAGGTCCCTGCACGCGCATCTCTGTGCCGCCAGCTGATTTACACCTCGAGCTCTCAACCTACCCTCTGAACGACGGGCAATGCCTCAATACCCAGCTACCCGAGTTACATCAGTTTCCCGGTTCCCATATAGCCGGTAGGTCTTCGGTACTGTTCTAGCTTGTTCAACAGGCCCGCACACGGCTCGGTCCTCAATCGACACAAGCGGAGCTACAGCACACAGGCCCCAAAGTCCTGCTGCCCTTACCCTCCGCTCGGTCTCATTTTCTTGCCATGTGTATCATGTGCTACCTCTACCCGAGCAATGTGCCTCTAGCCTATTCTCGCGAGTAGTTCCAACTACTCGACTTGTACCGAATCCTACTCTATCCTAGCAATGCAGTGGCTAACGAGGTTTTCCATCCTAAACCCAACCCATGGTTTTCTTGGCTGTGCAGTTGGGTTTCCAATCAAGACTCTAATGCAACGAACAGAGAGAAAACAAGTATGTGCTCAAAACAATAAAAATTTGTAAAAAGGTTAATGCAAACCGGGGCTTGCCTTGCTGCTCTTGGTCGTAGGCTAGCTGTTCCTCCGGAGTAACGAAGTCTAGGACTTCGGGTTCCTCCTCGACCTTAGCGACTACATGATATAAGAAACATGTATGTATTAATTTAAATGCATTTGTATTGACTTTGAAGTTGTGAAGTCTATAACCTTTGCTAGACAGACCTAATGACTGTGAAACTTTTACTGTGGCTTGGTTACAACCTAAACAAAGAATTGGTCAAGTTTTAGTTGCAGCAAAGCTCATTTGAGCCCTCCACAAATACTTATGTCCTTGACCTTAATTGGAACTCTTAGGGTGTTCTAGGAATTTTCATGAGACAAACTATGACTTTCTGAAAACTAGATTTTCAGAGGGTTCTAATGGAGTTGGTCTCACTTAATTTGGAAGTCTCTAACTAAAGATATGAGCTAAACAATTTCAGAGAAAATTCTGAAAATGTTTCTGAACATTTTCTATTTTCTCTGGAACAGTTTTACTAATCACCCCATTAGGTGGACTAAATGAGCTCAAATGGATCTGAAATTTTTATGGTAGCTCAAGGATATTTTGGTGAACATCTCAGCAAAATTTCAGGATTTTCCTCCAAAGGATTCTCCAGTTAAAATTCCTAACAGTTTAAACTTTGAGGAATTAATTCTGGAGGAATAAGGAATTTCATGGAGTGAAACTTGATTTTTTGGAAAGTACTCAGAGAGCTGAATCCAGCAAAATTTGGTTCACTCGATTTGGAGCTTTCTAGCCAAAGTTATGAGGATTTGAAGTTTGAAGGAAATCTGAAAATCGGGGAAAAGTTTAAACTCGCGCGTGGGCCCAGGGGACACGCGTCGCACGCCGAAGCGACAGCACACCACGGCCCACAAGGCTTTTGCGCGCCAGCACACCCGATCCCGGCCGCAGCCGGATCCCGATTCAAAATATCGGCCGCTGACAGCTGGGGTCCACCCCCTTCTTCAACCTCGCGACACCCGCGCTCCGCCGCCGAGGGATCTCGCCGGAGAGCTCGCCGCTGGCTGCTGTACAGCTCCAAACTTCTTGATTCTGGCCGCCCCTGCCTACTTTTACTTGGGGAACATGATCCGAGGGTCAGCTGCTCATGACAACGGCCGGACCATGGTCGGCGACGAGCCGCCATATCGGAACGACTTCGGCCATGTCGGCTGACTCTCCTAGTACCTCAGCTACTTGGGAAATCGGTCGGGGAGCATCAGTGGACCTCAGAGAAGGTCGACATGAACTCGAGGCAGCTCGGGGAAGGCCCGAAATAGGTCCTCACCGTGCGCCCGATACCCCCCGTTCGTTCCGCCTTTAGTAAACCTTGAATTACGCCGGGCACAGAGGTTCTCCGGCCCAGAGTTGTGAAGGCAACTCGTGCGTCACCGTGTCTAGCTCGTGTGGGAGTGGCCTGAGGCCCTCCAATCCTTTCTAGAGCACGAATTACACAGAATCGTACCCGAAGGTCGTTCTGCACACAGAAAGGGGAAAAATGGAAATTCGCCGCCGGTGAGCAACCACTCGAGCTATAGCTCGGGGATGAGCAGCACCGGTCACCTGCGCGTCCAAGGGTGCCTTGGCTCGGGCGTGACAACGCCCAGGTTGGGCTGTCCACGAGAGCCCGAGGTGCGGCGGCTTCCAGTTCCGATTTTTATCTTTTGGCATAGCCGATAGCACTCGGTTTCAATCGACTTCTAGCCATAGGGAGGATGGAGGAAGGTCTCTAGTACCTTGCTGGGACCCTGGAGTGGAAAGAGGGAGCTGCGATCAGCTTGATCAAGCAGGAACTCGAGCGCCGGCGATGGCAGTGGAAAAATGGATCGTGCACGTCGGCAGCCCGGGAAATGGCGACTGAAGCACGCCGGGGAGGGAATAAATAGCCCCGGCGGCTGGCCTCCGGCTTGGGGCGCGCAGCAGGAGCTGGCGCCGGCTGCCCCCTTCGGTGGCGCGCGCGCACAGCAGCCAGGAACCGACTGAACTGTGGTTCAGTCGGTTTGTTTTGAGGCAGAGGCTGACATGTGGGTCCCACTCCTCTTTTAACCTCTGAAATTTACTCCTAACAGCTGTGGTAAACAGTGAACCCTATTCTACCCTTGGCAATTCAAATTATTCACCCAAGAGCCATTTGAATTGATCAAAGTTCAAATGAGGTTTGGTTTGAATGAATTTCAGCACAAGTTCAGTTTGAAATTCAAATAGAGTTTGAATTTCTCCCCCTTAGCTCATGTCAAGATCAACTCCAAATGGAGTGAAAATTGGTATGGGAGCTCACAAAAATGTGCTGAGTGAGAATATGCCTTCCACTTTAAATTCAGTGGGTGAAAACAGTTTGAATTTGAATATGGTTTCAAACTGCCCCCTTCCTATCTATACCCAAAATGACCTCAAAAAGGTTTTGAATTTGGGTGAAACTTGGCATGGACATCCTTAGCAAAGTGTAGGAGTTTTCATATGTCCAGCCTATCTATATCACATGTGGGAAATACCACTTTTGCAATGTGTGAGTTTGTTCTCTAATGAGCATGTTGATAATTGTTACTTGCTCTTCATTTGTGTTCATCATTCTTGCCCAAATGAGGTGTGTGGTGTGGTGATGAACACTACAAATGGGTGTCAAAAACTGAGGCCCTTACAATATCAGTTTTGGATCAAAAGTTGTGATATTTCAAAGTCGACAGAAATCTGGAACAATTTTGACAGCACCTCCTTTAAAAGTGGCTGTTTTGTCCGCAGGATTTCATACAATTAAACTCCAAATCTGGAGAAACTTTGAACTACGAAGTCATAGCATATATCACAAGCTTTCCAACTCTGTATTACTTGACCCTTATAAAATTTTCAACAGAATGTTATGGTCGAAATACAGAAATTTCCAGAGAGCAATTTGTGCCTGCCCTGTTTTTGGACAGTTCACACTCATCTGAGAATTTCATCCATTTGGAGGGTGATTCTGGTCTGGAGTTCTAATGAAGAGTTGTAGAATACTTCAATAGCTTTCCATAAATGTATCACTCATCCCCATAGTTCAACCAAACAAAAATTATGCCCTGTTCAATTTCAGCAAAGATTCTGCCGAAAACAGGGGAGGTTTATTCCTAAGTCTTTGTGAATAAATCTATACTCCCAATTGACTCTTAGTTCAATATAGGAGTTCATCACCCCCTAATAGAATCCTAGACTCCAAATTTACCCTTTTTCTTTTCAAACCTTCATTTTCATGCAGTTCAAAACACATCACGGTACTACGTTGCCTCACCAAATTAAAATCCTAACCGGCTTTATACCGGCTTATCCGTCTCAAGTGGTAGCACTAAAACGATCATTCACAAACGTTTTCTACACGACATGTTCTAACGTGGTTAAGGTACCTGCAGAAAATCACTCAATAATGATGCACACATTGGTTTATCATTTCAGGCAGGTCCATATCATAGTAAAAACATACGCCCCGTATCATTGCCATACGGGCCGTCCTTGAGTCAAGCCACGTCTCAAGGTACATGATCGGGTTATTCACCACCCGACGGGGGCTCCACACCTTTGCAATAAAGCACACTGGTGGAACAGCACTTTCGTATGCCTCATAGGACATGAAGAGTCCTAAAGAACACACTTCGTGTTACAAACCACATGATGGGGTCTCCTCCTCTTGCCCCTGGGTTTGCGCACTGGAGGCTAGTGCCATTCATATGTCTCTAAGACATGAAGAGTCTTAGAAAACATATTCACTTCCCGTCCATTGCTGAACGGTACATCCCACACTACTTTCCTCGTATGGGTGAGCTAACCGAAATTGATCCGCTTTCGGTGGCGTTCCTTACCATTCTTACCTCCACGTAGGTGCGTCGTTACTGAATTTAAATACTGAAGAGTAACACACTGTTAGCTTGCCACCTTAAGTAACTATGCTAATAATACTCCTTATGTGGGCATACTATACGTTCCTCACTCGTATATCTCTAAGTTTTCAAAAATATGCTCTTTTCATGCGTGCTATTCCCAATGCGGCTCTGATACCACGCTGTGAGACCCGGCCCGTGAATCGCAGTGGGTGGTGCCGTGCGATGCGGCACCCAACAGCATGCACGAAAGAAGACGATAAGAACATAACGAACCCATTTTGTTACTCAAGGTAATTTCTTTTACAACATAATGTACACACGCAGCGGAAATTAAAATTTGCTGGACAAACTACTCACTCTCGACCCTAACTACGCCGAAGAGAAGTCGTTCAGCCCGTGAACGCTTCCTACTAGCTTCACCAAATAAAGGCAGCGGCTAGCTTACCAATGAGTTGATCAAACCGTGAGGTTCATCGTCTCACCGAACAACCCTCTTCATAGCAGGCATCCTGCTACCTGCAAAAACAACTCAGAAGCAACCGTGAGCACTAAGGCTCAACAAGACTTACCCGTCAATCCTAAACATGCAACTCTACATGCAGGGGTAGTAAGACAGTAGGCATAGGAATTTGCAAAATGCAGCTTGACTAAACTTGATCCTTATATTCAGATTCTTTTAGCCTTCATTTTACTGGTCCTCACGCCTCACAACATCGGAAGTCCACAATCAAACAAGAAACGCTTATCCCGATGTTGCTAGCCTAAGGTGGAAATGAAATTTAGTTGGCTCTATATCTACTTCAGTCAAGGTTCCAATACAGTGATTAATCCACAAACAGTAAGTTAAGAGACTTAGTTCATCTTCTTACTAAGTCACGGCGCAGTGGGCAAGTATGCTCAATCCTCTTCCGCGAGCGACGGTGATTTGAATCAATAACAACCCGGAATACACGACACATACACCCGCCTCGAAAGACTCTCTCAAGAGCTCTTTCTTACGTTGTATGCAGCAACCTTTCACACGACACCCCGACGTAGAAAAACGCTTCGCGCCGAGCAGGATGGTCCTCTACGCGGACACGTCGAAGTTGCCCGCTAAAGGATTTACACCTCCCGCCTTCTCAACGCCATTCCCACGCGAAGGATGAGTTTCTATATCACGGTCCATCGAGTTACATCGGTTTCATGGGTCCCATACCCCACTATATATCCGGTACAGCTCAATCTTGTCCAGCAGGGCCGCATACATACGGTCCTTAACCGACACGGACGGGGCTACAACCAACCTCCACATTTGCCTTACCATCCCGGTCCAGGCCAAATGTGGTCTCAAGCATTGTCACACCCATCACAGGTCGAGACCAACCTTGAGCGCTCCATCCTACAGGAACATCCCCGTCCCCATCTCATATTCATGAGGGTGCTCTTATCATTTATCTCTCACGAGTAAGTCCATTACTCGAACTTTCTCGCTAGTAGATTTTTACTACTTGACTTCTACCGAGCTAGCTACAACATTAGCCTAGCATCTACAATGAGGCAAAGCCTACACTAAACCTTCTAATGAGGGACGTAATAGGCATGCAAGTGGGTTTCAATCATCCTAGACATAATGCACTCAAGTCTAATAAACATGATGTGAAGTAAAGTAAAATTTAAAACGGTAACGATATGCAAACCGGGGCTTGCCTTGCTCAACGGTTTTGTTAGAAGCTATAAGTTAGTCTTCCTCCGGAGAATCCGCCAAACTCGTCACGAGATGGAGATCCTCGCTGCAGAGTCGATTCCTCGTCGAACGTCAACGTCACGTGAGCTATTATATTGCAATGCACATATATTTCAAAAGCAATTTACAAAATGATTCAAAAATGTTGTACAAGTTAACTCACACATAAGATAGATAAACAACAGCAAGGTTTCTGTTGTTGGATCTAAACCTTAGAGATGATGAAAGCTAGGTGAAAAGAGATACTAGTAATCACCATGTGATTAAGTCCATTATCTGAACACTTAAACCTAAAAGATGGTAGCTCAAGTTCCAGAGGTCCAATGAAGCTTAGAATTTAACCATAGCTTCTTTGGATGGTATTTAGGCAGTGTGCAAAAATTGAGCTCATGAAATGGCTTCATGTGAGCACAACAAATCCTTATGTGGTTTTCACTAATCTGCCTTTACCCCCTAGATATTAAGATTTCCTATGCTGCAAAGTAGACTTTTTGTGAAGTACAAAATGTCCTGAGTCCATAGGAATTGGTTTTACCATTTGTGGAGTTTCCTACATGGAGATATCGATTTTACAAAGAATGGGGAAAAGCTGAAAATGTCTCTATTTATTTTCCCATTTTTCAGAGACATAAGGAATGAACACATCATTTGACCAAGCAAATGAGGTCCAATGCCTCTGAAATTTTTACTGGAGTTCAAGGAATTATGGAAGAATGTCCTGTCCAAATTTGGGAATTTTCCAATAAACAGAACTCCTGTAAAAATTCATACAAAGTTTTATTTAAATGAATTAATGAGCCAAATTCAGGGATTTTCATAAGCATTGGTCTGCACCCCTAGATAGTACTCTTTCAGAGGAATCCAACAAAATTTGTTTCACAATTTTTGGAAACTCCTACACAAAGTTATGGCTCTCCAAAGTTTGAACTAGAGTGGGAAAATCTGGAAAATGTTTAAATGCTGACAGTGGGTCCCACCTGTCATCCCTAACCTCTAGACTCGCGCCAAACACACCAGTGGCGGCCCCCTCCGGTGAGGTCGCCGGAAAACCAGTTCCCAGCCACCTCCAGACCCCCTGCTGGCCGGCCCCCCCAATATTTCCCCACGCTGAACACGTTGGTGAGATCGCCGGCGGCTGAAACTCACCGGAAAACATGGCGCACCGGTCACAGCAAACCCTAGAGCTCCGGCGAGGTCTTGCATGGTGAATTCTCCACCAAATGGTCGGTTCTTGGGCTCTACAGCACCAGGGGATCATGTAGAAGACCGGCATGATGTCTAAACCAGCTGGAGATGGCTCTAAACCTATCGGCACCGTGCACCCGATAGGGTCCAGCGGCAAACCCTCTAAAAGAGCTCGGATTGCTCACTCTACACTCAATTTCTTGGTCTAAAATCGATGGAGGAGGTGTGCTAGGCAGTTAACAACCTGCGTGTGAAATTTAAGACCCAACAAACATGAATTGAGGACGAATTTTACAATTCTTTACCTCAAGGTCCGTTTCTGCCGCCCGGGAGAAAAACTTGTAATTCTCCCTCTGTGATCAATGGCTGGGGCTGAGCTTTGGAGGTGAGCAACTATACTTGTTGGTGCACAGATGGGGTGGCTTGCTTGGGCGTGATCCCTTATGGTTTGGGCTGTCCACGGCGTCAAGTTCCAGCTTCGTCAGTTTCAGTTCGGGACAGTGGAAACTTTGCCGTTTCTAGGCACCGGTGAGCTCAGGACTGCGGAGGGAAGTTGACAGCCGGCTAGAGCACTCAGGGGCGAAGGTTTTTGCTGTGGAGACCTCAAGAATCCGGTGCTCGGTGGCTGTGTAATCGGGAGAAGAAGAGGGGCGCTGTTCTGAGTGCGGGAGAAGCAACGAGGCTGTCTTCAGTGATAAGATGAAAGGGAAAACGGCAGGGGAGATGAGGATGGGAAAGCAGCTCGCCAGCACCCACTGAACAAGGAGGAGGTGGCGTCGGGGTAGCCAGCACGAGCTGCTGCTGTCGTTCTCTCCGTCAACGAAGAACAAGGCTGAGTCGGTTTGTGCTTCTGTGAGACTGACTGGTGGGGTCCACAGCCACAATTCTCCCTCTTTTCCCCCATTTCGATTTAAAATAGCAAACGAGCTCCGAATTTGATCAAATTTGGAGGATAGGTCAAAAGAATTATGAGAAACTCAAATCTGAAATCAGATTTTGAAATTGAGTTTGTTTGGTTCAAAATTCAAATTTAAGTTTGAATTTAAACGTGCCCTCATTTAATCCTCGGAATAAATAGTATATGAAATCAAAAATTCTCCAAATTTGAAACTTAGGCTCTTGAATACATGAGAGATGCATCTATGATCTCACATATAGGACTTTGGACAATATGAATAGAAATCCTTTCAAAAGATTAAAATTGCGTTTAAATTCCCTCCACCCTACTCATAGAGGAGGTGCACATGAGTTAGAGTTTTAGGAGTGTAATTATTTCCCCTAGGTTAACATGTGTTGAGCATGGGCTAGAGAAAATTTTTAACTCCCTCACATGTCCATTTATGTGTTCATCATTTCATGTGACACAATTATAGTCTTTTATCGCCTTAACTTTGTTTCATGAGCTGACATCAAACTTTACAAAAGTTAGGGCCGTTACACTACACGTAGATGTGTGGAGAACCAATTTGTAGCTTTAGATCTCCGTGTTCGAAAATTTTTGCAAGTGCAAGTTTAGACTTGGAGCTCACACCTTTAAATTCAAAATTTTAAATTCCCTCTAATTCTCTCGGTGTGAATTGCAGCTCCACTTGCTAGAATTTTGGGATTTCACAGTTCCAGTCTATACGTCACTGGTCCAGATTTCTCGGTGACGGCATAGGGTCCAATAAATCAGGGAGCAAGTTTCCCCTTCACGCCAAATCAGTGCATGCCCTTCATTTGAAACACACGGAGATAAATGTGTTCTCCGACGTCGAAATGCAGTGGCCAACGCCTCTTATCAGCGTAACTTCTCTTTTGGGATTGGGCATCTTTCAAGTTTGCTTGAATTACCGGAACTCGCTCTTCGGCGTCTTTCACTAGATCAATCTCGAACATGACCCTTTCACCGGATTCTCACCAATTCAATGGGGTGCTGCATTTGCGACCATAGAGAGCCTCATAGGATGCCATCCTTATACTCGCTTGATAGCCGTTGTTATACGAGAATTCCGCCAATGGTAGATGATTATCACAACTGTTACCGTGGTGGATGGCAGATGCTCTCAGCATGTCTTCTAATACTTGATTCACCCACTCCGTTTGCCCATCGGTCTGAGGGTGATATGCCGAGCTTCTAATCAGCTTAGTACCCAAAGAAGCGTGCAACTGCTCCCAGAAACAAGCCACGAACAGTGCACCACAATCTGTGATTATTTTCTTTGGTACTCCGTGCAAGCATAAGATTTTTGCACTGTACAACTTCGCATACTTGCTAGCATGGAAATGTGTATGCACGAGAATGAAGTGAGCCGACTTGGTTAACTGATCAACGATTACCCAAATGGAATCATGCTTGTGAAAAGTCATGGGCAGTCCCACAATGGAATCCATGCTCACATCTTCCCATTTCCATGCTGGAATTTTCATGGGTTGCAGCAGCCCTGATTTCCTCATATGGTCAGCCTTCACTCGCCCTCACGTATCACATTAGTATACGTACTTTGCAATTTCCCGTTTCATCCGTGTCCACCAAAATTTACTCTTCAAAACTTGGTACATTTTGTTGCTGCCCGGATGAATGGAAAACTTAGACAAGTGATCTTCATCTAAGATCTTCTTTCTTAGTTACATATTCCGGGGTACGACTATGCGGTCATTGAACCATAGAGTCCCCCCTTTATCCTTCCAGAAACATTTGATATCACCGCTGTCTATTCGTTTCCGGAGATGTGCCATGCCTTTGTCAATTCTCTGAGCTGCAATAATATCCTCCCTAATGGTAGAGATGAGAGTAAGATTGTAGAGTGATCCATATGGAACCAAGTATAAACTCAGTTCTTTCTCTTCTATCGGGTGTAATCGTGAGGTTATGGACATGTGATTTCCGACTCAGCGGGCCGGCAACCACATTTGCCTTGCCGGTGTGTTAATGAATTTCAATATCATAGTCTTTGATTAATTCTAACCACCTCCTTTGTCTCATATTCAGATCCTTCTGAGTGAAGATATATTTCAAGCTCTTGTGGTCGGTGTGGAGGTGCACCAAGTTTCCAAGAAGATAGTGCCTCCACATTTTCAGCGCCAATACCACCGCAGCGAGCTCAAGATCATGAGTCGGATAGTGCTGCTCGTGGTTTCAAAGTTGACGCGAGCCATACGCGACCACCCGTCCTTCTTGCATCAACACGCAGCCAGGCCCGATACCGGATGCATCACAATATACTTCGAAAGGCTTGGTCATATCCGGTTGAGCTAAAACTGGGGCTGTTTTGAGATGCTTCCCCAATCCTTGGAACGCTCCTTCACATTCTGAGTTCCAAACATATTTCGTCCCCTCCTTCAATAATTCAGTCATCGGCTTAGCATGCTTGGAGAAGCTCGGGATGAACCTCCGATAATATCCCGCTAAACTGAGGAAGCTTCTGACTCAATGAACAGAAGTGGGGGCTTTCCATTTCAGCACCTGTTCAATCTTGCTTGAATAAAATGCAATGCCTTCCGCTGAGATGATATGTCCCAAAAATGGCACTTGGCTGATCCAAAACCCGCATTTGCTGAACTTAGCATAGAGCTTATGATCCCGTAACCTTTGAAGGATGATACGCAAGTGTTTGGTGTGTTCTTCTTCCGACATGGAGTAAACCAAGATGTCATCTATGAACACCACCACGAACTTGTCCAACTCCGGCATAAACACTGAGTTCATGAGGTACATGAAATGCGCCGGGGTGTTGGTGAGACAACACATGACGAGATATTTATATAGTCAATATCTCATCTAGAATGCCGTCTTCGGAATATCCTCCACTTGGATTTTTATTTGATGATACCCAGAGCAAAGGTCCATCTTTGAAAACACACTTGCACCCACAAATTGATCGAATAGGATATCAATACAGGGCAGTGGATATTTGTTCTTGATGGGTGACGGTGTTGAGAGGTCAGTAATCAACACACAACCGATTACTCATATATGATTTGCTCACCGGGAGGGAAGATTTCAGCGAATATGATGATTCCAAAAGCACCACTGTGCTTAGGTGGGAAGATATATCCCACTACTATGATTATCCTCGAGGGACAGAAGATTGACGCAATCTTAGGAATGTCATGGCTAAGCTGCCATGGCGCTGTTCTGGAAACTCTATCACTGATGGTTTATTTGAATTCTCCATTCCACCATCCACATTCAATATTATTAGACAGCCCTGTCCCAGAAGTTTCAGCAGCTTATAATTCTGAAGCTCCCAAGTTAGATGAAATATCTGTAGTCCGATAATACTCGATGTGTTTCCGGATGATCTTCCGGGTATGCCACCTGAACGGGATGTTGAGTTCAAGATTGAACTTGCATCTGGGACAACACCAATATCGCGGAGACCGTATAAGATGGCTCTGAATGAGCTAGCTGAATTGAAGGAACAACTCAATGACTTGTTGGGTAAAGGTTTCATTCGACCGAGATCCACATATGATGCACTTATGAAACTGTGTGTTGCCCCAAATCAAATAAAATGATGATTGCACGATCGTTGAGAGTGAATGTACCCGCCAGCACGTTCTATCCTTCTGGGATGTTCTCATTGTCGAGGAAATGAACGTTCCCGGGTCACGGACCTCCCTTCTTGGCCGGTGGACGTCCCCGAGCAGTGCCCTGATATGGGGCCTGCCCACTGCTTTTCTGCCCCTGTGGGCAGTCCTTGGAAAAGTGGCCGGCCTGGCCACACGTGAAGCATGTGTAGCGAGGCGGTCCTCCGCTGATCGGTGGACAGAATCCCGGGACGTGTTGTTGCTGTGGAAACGTCCGGGGTACCATCTGCTGCTGTTGCTACTGTTGCGGTCACGGTGGTGGCATTGGCGGTCGGAATGGGGAGGGTTGATAAGGACGACCAACAAACTGTTGTGGTCGTGCCGGTGGATGCCTGTGTTGAGATGGTGTCCGAAACACCATTCGGTATTTTTGGAGAGCTCCACCCCCGCTGCTCGGTGGAGCGTTGCGTTTCCTCTGCTCAGCAGCGAATTCTCACTCAGCATCCTCTTGGAGAATCACGGCATTGACGAGGTCGTTGAAGAAGCCGCGTTTGCATTGCACGAGATACGTCTTCATCTCGGGATTTAGACCCAATAGAATTGCTCGCGCTTTCTCTCCTCAGTGGAGATGTAGTCCGACGCGTATTGCGCCAGATGGTTGAAGAAACGGGAGTATTCATGGTCACTCCTCCCGCCTTGTCTCAGTTCCAAGAAATCTTGGAACTTCCTCTTCATCATACCGGGAGGTATGTGATAGGCGCAGAACGCCTCCCGAAACTCTTGCCATTCCACGGCGTGGCCACCAGGTAGTGAGGCAAGATAATTTGCCCATCACGCACCGGCGGCACTGTGAAGCTTCTGCGCCGCGAAGAGAGTCTTCTGCTGCTCCGTGCATTGGAGCAGCCCAAACTTGGACTCGATAGGTTACAGCCAGTTGTCGGCCTCCAGTGGTTCTGCCGCTTCGTTGAACACTGGAGGATGCGTACTCATTAAATCCGAGTACATGTTGACGTGGGGCTCAAGAGGTTCCCTTTATTGACGCATCCCCGGCTGGGATGTATTCTGGACAATCGTGCGGAGCAGGTCGGTCTGCTCCTCACGAGAGCCAACCAGCGCCGATATCACATCCGCTGACGTAAGAAGAGGCCGATGCGGTGGTTGCTGCTGCGGGGTGTTGTCGTAGAAAGATGGCTGGGAGCATCACCCCCTAGTTGACTCGAACCCCCGACCTCGTGCGTGGCCCGGTTATGAACCATCATGGATAATATAATAACTTTGCACAAGGTACACCATTACCAGACCAAATACATAATAGTGAAATACAAATTGATGTACTTCCTCTTTAGAAGTCCATCTCAACTAGATTTGGTCACTACGAGACTTCAATATCGCTTTGTCATCACGTATACTACCCTTTCATCTTCAATACGACACAAACATGGTCTCCAGTAAAAAGAATTTGAGTAGGTAAAACACTCAAATCCTTCACTAGTTGAAGATAACTACTCATGAGTATGTCCTACCCCATTGGTTGTAATAAAACCCCAATAGGTACAACAATCCCAAAAGTGAGTTCAACTGTTCATCCCTCTGCCCAGAATGACCAGTTTCTACTTATCCGAGAGTTTGAACTGGTACTTGGCATTTTCATAACTCAAGTTGCATACCAAAGTTAACGTTAACTTCAGTATCTTTCCAACGAGTATTTATTTGCTCCAAGATAATCCCTGGGTAAAAAGTTATGATAACTCAAACTTGACAGAATTCATGGAAGAATTTCCACAGCACCTCCTTTGAAAGTTGCTGTTTTCAACTCCAATTTCACTGAATTCTGTACTGCAAATGTACAAAATTTGAATTACAAATATGGAACACACCTCCTAACCTTTCTAAAAAGGTATCCTATGACTATTTTAGATTTTTCTACAGAAAGTAATGATTGAAAAATAGAACAGTTCCAGAGAGAGTTTTGAGTCTGTCCTGGTTCTGGACAGTTTACACTCATCTGGAATTTCAACCAGTTTGATGCGTGATTCTGTTCTGGAAGTCTACAACAAATTCATAGAGAACTTCCTCATATTTCCAGAACTATATCCCACAGCTCCATTGGATAAATGACTTGTGATTTATGCTCTATTGAAGTACAGCAAACTTTCTGCCAGAAACAGAGCACTCTGATTTTCAGGTCCCTTGGGCTGAACTACTCAATTTTTGTGTTTCTCATCAAAATCCAGGGTACTAAGAATTAAGATTGGTCATATTAGTTTCTTTTCCAAGTTTTCTTAATGAAATAATAATTCTTACATGTCGGTACTACATTCCTCACAAAATGGAAAATCCTAACCGGTTTATACCGGCATATACGACCCAACCGTGGCACTAAAACGGCCTCTCACAAACCTGTACTACACGAGATACGTGCATGGTTAGAACCTGCAGAAGAACACTCAATAATGACACACAAATCGTTTGTCATTTCAGGCAGGTCCATATTTAAAATTAAATACATACTCCCGTATCATTGCCATACGGCCGTCCTTGAGTGAAGCCACGTCACAAGGTACATGTCCGGGTTATTCACCACCCGACGGAGGGCTCCACACCTTTTCAATGAAGCACACCGGTGGACCAGCATTTTCGTATGCCCCATAGAACATTACAAGTCCTAGAGCACATACTTCGTGTTACAAACCACCTCTTGCCCCTGGGTTTGCGCACTGGAGGCTAGTGCCGTTCATATGTCTCTAGAACATGAAGAGTCTTAGAAAACGTATTCACTTTCTGTCCGTTGCGGAATGGAACATCTCATGCCATGTTCCTCACATGAGAGATATAACCGTACCTTACCACTTACCTGAGCGTAGGCCCGTCGTTACGTAATCCAAATACAGAATTATAATAAGTAAGTTAGTCATGCCACTTTAAGTAACTAAACTACTATAGTCCTTATTTAGGCATACTATCGATTCCTCACTGTAATCCTATGTTTTTCCGTAATACTGTCCTTATTTAGTGTGCTATCCCCTAAGCAGCTCTGATGCCAGCCTGTGACGAACGAAATCCGTCCAATCCAGGATCACAGAGGGTAGTGCCGCACGATGCGACACCCAACAGCACAGACGATAAGGAAAACACAGTATTACACATAAACTTACTGAATTTGTACAAAAGTAGTACACACCTTCCGTTTACATCTACTTTACAGAGTTTAACGCAGCAGAAGTATTTATAAAACTCACGCTGAACTCTAGCTAGCAAAAGTCGGTTGTCCATCCCTACGGACAATCCACACTAGCTACACCCAGCTTCAAGGCGGCATGCACGGCTCCCACACATCCGTAGTTCCCGACGGAGCACAGCCCTCGCTGGTGAACCCGTACTCCGAGTCAGTGGGGTACTTCTCACCTGCAAACACTCATAGCAGCAACTGTGAGCAGGATGGCTCAGCAAGTTTTAACCGACTCTCCTACCAAGAAACTCCACATGGAAGTCATGCTCCAAAAATAGGATGTAAATGTGCAGCAACGGACATGACTACAAGTTCATCCTTAGTTCATATTTTACCACAGGTTAAAAGTTCATAAATCTGAAATTTAGTGAGCAATATTTGGTGGCACACAAGTTGCAATACAATTTATTCATAACAGCTGTAATGCATCACGATCATTTCATATATTTACTACGTCACGACTCAGTGAACAAGCGGTACTCATTATTGTGACAGACCGGAATCCGTACGCCCAGAATCTCAGAGGGTGGTGCCGCTCGATGCGACAACCGACAGCATACACCATAAGGCACACATGGTATTACATATGAAAACAATCTGAATATGTACACAAGTAGTACAAACCTTCAGTTTAAACCTAACTACAAAGTCTACAACAGCGGAAGCTAAACTTATACAACTCACGCCCACCTAACTAGCAAAAGTCGGTTGTCCATCCCTATGGACAACCCACACTAGCTCCACTCCTCAGCTCAGCATGGCGTGTACGGCTCCCACTCAGCCGTGGTACCCCGAGTCCGTGGGGTAGTCCTCACCTGAAAAACACTCATAGCAGCAACCGTGAGCATGATGGCTCAGCAAGTCTTAACTGACGCTCCTACACATGAAATTCGACATGCAGGACATAACCAACATAGGATAGTAAATTGCAGCAAAGGACACGCCTACAAGTTCATCCTTAGTTCATCTTTTAGCCAACAGTTCAGGAATCTGAAATTTAGTAAGCAATATTTTGTGGCACACATGTAGCAATACAAGTTATTCATAACAGCGATATTGAATCAAATCATTTCATATGTTAATCTACGTCACGATGCAGTGAACAAGCGGTACTCATAACTGCGAGGGACGGCGAATTGACTCGATATGTGCCTGCAGGGATACCCGAATAGCACGTCACGTACGCCCACACGCGGAGCTGCACACAGCACGCTCACCCCGTGTCATACGGGACAACCATTAACCAAATAGCCCAAACGTCAAACCGGTCGCACCCAAACAGACAGGAGGTTCCCTACACGGAGCATCTCTCTATGCCCGTTAGCGGATTTCCACATTGCTGCCCGAAAGGTATAGGTTACATCGGTTTATCGGGGCTCATATATCTGATACGCCTTCGGTATGTTCAAAACTTGTTCAGCGGGGCCCCACATGGATCGGTCCTCAATCGACACGGACAGGGCTTCACCCAGAAGACTTCCTCTTGCTGCGCCCTAGCCCCTCCCTAGTCTCATTTTCTAACTAAAGTGATCTCACATCACTCGAACCGATCCCGTGTGTCCCGAAGCCTGTACTCGCTAGTAGATTCCAACTACTCGACTTGTACCGAAGTTCTATGAACATTAAGCACAGCCTAACTATTCGAGGACTTAGACACTACCCTCACTCTTGTAGGAATAATCTGGTTATGCACTTGGGGTTTCATCCATCCTACACCTAATGCACAAACATACCTCAAGCTATGTGTATATAAAGCAAAACTTTGTAAACTTGTTAAATGCAAACCGGGGCTTGCCTTGTTGCTGCTGGTCAGTTGTTAGGGTCTCGTCCAGAAGTAGGAAGTCCAACACTTCTGGGGTCTCCTCGCCTTCAGCGACTACACGTAAGCATATTAACGAAATGTTAATTTAGATGCAATATGTGAAATTCAGTATGTAAAGACCATAACTCTAGCTAGACCTCCCATTTGGCTCTGAAATTTTTATGGTGGCCTGTTAAGGACCTAACCAGAGACTTGACAAACTTTTTTGAATCACAACTTATTTGAGCTCTGCACAAATAAAAGTCTACTTGGTCATTGCTAGAACTTCTAAGGATTTCCAGGAATTTTCAAGGATCAAACCATTACTTTCTGAAAACTAGAGTTTGAGATGGTTCTAATGGAGTTGGTTTGATGTCATTTGGAGAATCCTAGAAGAAGTTACGCCCTAATCAAGATTTGAGAAGATCTGAAAAATGTTTCTATATATTTTTCCATTTTCTCAGGGCAGTTCACTTAATCACACCATTTGGGGGACTAAAATGAACTTGGATGGATCTGAAATTTTTCCTGTGACTCAAGGATTTTCAAATGAACATCCTAGACAAATTTCAGAATTTGCATTCAAATTAGCCCTTTTTACAAATGTCTCCAAAAGTGCCTCAAACTGATTTGGATTTGCATGAGACTTGGCATGAGCACCCCTAAGAATGTTTAGAGCCTAATGGTAAACTCATCCCCTCATGTTTATGTTTGTGAGCTCCTACTTTTTGGAGTTATGGGTTTTTCTTCTAATCACCCTCTTGATGGTGTTCACTTGCTCTTCACAAATGTTCTTGAGCTATCCACCAAATGAGCTGTGGTGTGGTGATGTGATGAACATTTTAGCAATTCAATTCTTGGGCTTTTACAATTATCGTGAGGGACAGCGAATTGACTCGATATACACCAGCAGGGATACCCGAATAGCACGTCACGCCCATATTCGGAGCTGCACACAGCACGCTCAACCGATGTCGTACGGGACAACCTTTCACCAAACAGCCCAAACGTCGAACCGGTCGCACCCAAACAAGCAGGATGTTCCCTACACGGAGCATCTCTCTATGCCCGTTAGCGGATTTCCACCTTGCTGCCCTCAACCTACACCTATAAATTGGTGCGCTATGCCTCGACACCCGGAGGTATAGGTTACATCAGTTTATTGGACCCCACATATCCGATATGCCTTCGGTACATTCAAACTTGTTCAGCGGGGCCGCACACGGATCAGTACTCAATCGACACAGGCAGGGCTACGTGCACAATATTTCCTCTTGCTGCGTCCTATGCCCCTGCCTAGTCTCATTTTTCTGACTAAGTTATCTCACATATCGAACCGATCCCATATGTGGCGAATCCTATACTCACGAGTAGATTCTAACTACT
Organism: Neostapfia colusana; assembly: GCA_030760725.1. Classification (NCBI taxonomy): domain Eukaryota; kingdom Viridiplantae; phylum Streptophyta; class Magnoliopsida; order Poales; family Poaceae; genus Neostapfia; species Neostapfia colusana. The sequence continues at coordinate 21,620,541 of JASWHV010000006.1, read as the reverse complement.
CGACTTGTAACGAAGCCTATAAAACCTTAAGCATGGCATATTCTACTCGAGGACTTAGACACTACCCTTACTCTCTTTTAGGATCGTCTGGTTATGCAAATAGGATTTCAACCATCCTAAACTTATACACATACATACCTCACTCTAAGTGAATATAAAGCAAAAACTTGATAAAAATTGTTAAATGCAAACCGGAGCTTGCCATGTTGCTGCTGGTCAGTGGTTAGATTTCATCCGGAGGTATGAAGTCCAAGATCTCCGGGGCTTCCTCACTTCTAGTGACTACACGTAATCAAATTAAATATATGTGTCAAACTAAATGCAAATTTGTGGAATTGACAAATATGAAGATCATAACTCTAGCTAGACATCCCTTTTGGCTCTGAAATTTTTACAGTGGCTTGGTGAGAACCTAACCAGGGACATTGCCAAATTTCATTTGAAATAATGCTCATTTGAGCCCTGCATAAATAAATGTCAGCATTAATTTTTACTGATCGGCATTAGTTTTAATTCCCCTCATTTTCCCCAAGTGGGAACTTGCTATACCACTTGCTAGCATTTTTGGAGATTTTACATCCCTCCCCCTTAAAAAGAATCTCGTCCCGAGATTCCAAAAGACAAGCAAAGTGTGGAAAATTTACCGGGTATACGATGATAGCAAGTCCGGATAATTCGCTCATATATAGGTCTCACTTCCCCATGTCGCCTCATCCGCAGTATGGTTACTCTACAAGACTTTATAAAACCATAAAGTCCGGTTTCTTGTGGCGCTAGTCTTTTCATTGATAATCCGGATCGGATACTCCGAATATGTGAGGTCCGGTTGGAGAGTTTTAATGTATTCTGTGCAGATTTTAGCGGAGGGCTTGAGGCACTTCCTCAGCTGAGAAATGTGAAATACATAATGAATTCCCGCGAGTGACGCCGGTAACTCCAAGCGATAGGGCTGATTTGAACCCCTTTCATCCGAGACACACGGACATAAACATGGTCTCCAATGTCGAAGTGGAGAGGACAGCGTCTTCTATCCAAATAGCTTTTTTGATGAGATTGAGCAGCCTTGAGATTGGCTTGTATTACTCGTACTCATTCCTCGGCTTCGTTCACAAGCTCAATGCCGTATATGACTCACTCACCGGACTCAGACCAGTTGAGTGGTGTGCGACATTTCCGGCCATAGAGAACTTCATACGGCACCATTTTTATGCTAGCTTGATAGCCATTGTTATATGAAAACTCCACCAACGGCAAATGATCGTCCAAGTTTTTACCGTGGTGGATAGCACAAGCACGTAGGATATCTTCAAGCACTTTATTCACCTGTTCAGTTTGAGCATCCGTCTGCGGGTGATATGCGGAGCTTCAGATCAGTTTGGTCCCCAATGACACGTTCAGCTGTTCCCAAAACCGAGCAATGAACAGCGCACCGTGATCTGAAATAATTATGCGGGGAACACCGTGCATGCACAAGATCTTTGCAATATACAACTCCGCATATTGCTTGGCAATGTACTTTTTATGAATGGGAATAAAATGGGTCGATTTGGTCAGTCGATCAACTATCACCCAAATCGAATCATGCTTGTGGGAGGTGAGAGGTAACCCAACTATGAAGTCCATGCTGATATCCTCTCACTTCCACGCCGGAATGCTCAATGGTTGCAGCTGTCTGGCTTTCACCTGCCGACACGTATCACATTCGGATATGCATTTTGTGATTTATCTTTTCATCTGTGTCCACCAAAATCTGGTTTTTGAATCCTGGTATGTCTTGTGGCTGCCCGGATGAATCGAATACATGGACGAATAAGCTTTGTCCAAGATTTTCTTCCGAAGTTCCATATCACAGGGTACCACTATACGGTCTTTAAACCATAGAGTATCGTGTTCATCACCTCGGAAGCATTTCATTTCGCCATTCTTCATTCTCCTCCAAATGTGTGACATTCCCACATCTTTCTTCTGAGTTTCCATAATCTCCTCTCGTATGGTAGGGACGAGAGCAAGATTATATAATGCTCCATATGGAACCAAGTATAAACTTGGCTCCTCCTCTTCAAGCGGGGTGATGGACAGATTTTTGACGTGATATTTGCGGCTTAAGGCATCGGCTACAACGTTTGCCTTGCCGGGATGGTAGTGAATCTCAATCTCATAATCTTTTATCAGATCTAGCCATCTCCATTGCCGCATATTCAACTCCTTTTGAGTGAATAAATATTTCAAGATCTTGTGGTTGGTGTAGAGATGCACTAAGTTCCCAAGTAAATAGTGCCTCCACATTTTTAATGCCAACACCACAGCAGCGAGCTCAAGATCATGACTCGGATAGTGCTGCTCGTGGTTATGAGGTTGACGTGAACAATAAGCGACCACTCTTCATGCTTGCATCAATACACAGCGAAGCCTGATAGTGGACGCATAACAATACACGTCGAAGGGCTTGGTTGTATCCGGTTGAGCTATGATCGGGGCTGTTGTAAGATGCTTCACCAATGCTTGGAAAGCTCCTTCACATGCTGGGCTCCAAACATATTTAACCCCCTTCTTTAACAATTCAGTCATCGGTTTAGCAAGCTTGGAGAAACTCGGGATGAATCTCCGTTAATATCCCTTTAAACCTAGGAATCCTGACTTCATGGACAGAGGTAGGGGACTTCCATTTCAGCACTTGCTCAATCTTGCTTGGATCAACCGCAATGCCTTCCACAGAAATAATATGACCAAGAAATGGAAGTTGGCTGATCCGAAATTCACATTTCCTGAACTAGGCATAAAGTTTATAGTCTCTCAATCGTTGGAGCACAATATGCAAGTGTTCGGCGTGTTTTCAGACTTGGAATAAACCAAGATGTCGTCGATGAACACCACCACAAACTTTTCCAACTCCGTCATGAACACTGAGTTCATAAGATATATTAAATGCGCCAGGGCGTTGGTGAGACCAAAAGACATGACGATATATTCATATAATCCATATCTCGTCGAGGAGGCCGCCTTCGGAATATCCTCCGCCCGGATCTTTATTTGATGATATACGGAGCGAAGCTCCATCTTCGAAAACACACTTGCACCCACAAGTTGATCAAATAAGATATCGATGCGGGGCAGTGGATATTTATTTTTGATGATGACGGCGTTCAGAGGTTGGTAGTCCACACACAACCTCAAGATTTCATCCTTCTTTTTCACAAATAGCGCCGAGCATCCCCATGTCGAGGAACTCGGTCGAATGAAACCCTTAGTCATCAAATCATTGAGCTGCTCCTTCAATTCAGGTAGCTCATTCGGAGCCATCTTGTACGGTCTCCCTGATATCGGTGTTGTCTCGGAGGCAAGTTCTTTCGGGTGGCATGCCCGGGATATCATACGGAAACACGTCCGGATATTCACGGACCACATGAATATCCTCAAGATTTGTGGCTTCCGTGTTATATGTGGCGCGAATTCTTTGGACCAAACGGTCAGGAATGAGACTATGTGTTTCATGAAGTGGAGAGTTTAAACTAACCACTCGTGGAATGATGTCAAGAACAGCACCATGGCGATGTAGCCATGACATTGCTAAAATGACATCGAGTTTTTGACTCCCTAATATAATTAGAGAAGTCGGATATAGATTCCCACCCATTTGCAATGGTGCTCTATAGATCATCCTATCAGCTGTTATTTTCCACCCGCAGAGCAAATCAAATATGAACTTTTTTTGGGAATGATAGGCAATTGGTATTCAATAACATATGATTGACTTATAAAATTATGGGTGGCACCGGAGTCAAAGAGTATGACTATGGGATGATCTAAATAAGAAAACATACCCACGAAGACGGGTTCGCTTTCCGCCATGTCCTCGATAGCTAAGTGGTGGATGTTGCCGGGTTTTGGTGCTGGTTTCTTGGGATGGTTGCAGGGCTGATTTGCATCCTGATACGGTGATGGACCCCTGCCCTGTTGTTGCTCGGGGCAGTAATTGGCAAAATGCCTGACATGGCCACATGTGAAACACGTGTATTTTGTCGGGTTCCCTCTGAACCGTGGATGAAATCCCGGTGTATGCAGTGGAAATGGAGACGCACGCGGGACCATCCTTTGCTGCTGCTGTTGCTGTGGTGGATACGGTGGTCGGAAGCTAGGCACATTGAACTGACGACCGCAGAACTGCGGTGGTCGCGCCGGTGGCTGCCATCTTTGACCGGATGGTGAGCGATACACCACACGGTACTTTTGTGGAGCCCACCACTGCTGCTCGAATCCGCGCTATGTTTCCTCTTATCAGAAATGAGCTCGAGCTGAGCCTCCTCTTGTATGATCGCGGCATTGACGAAGTCATTGAATGTGCCACAATTGCTTTGGGCAAGATGTATCTTCATTTTGAGGTTTAGACCCCGAAATAACATGTTTCGCTTCTGTTCTTCCGTTGCCACATATTCTGGCACATACTGTGCCAGCTGGTTGAATGTTCGGGAATACTCATGGGCACTCCTCTCTCCTTGTTTGAACTCCAGGAACCCCTGAAGCTTCCTCTGCATAACACCTGGAGGTATATGGTAAGCGCGGAACGCTTCCCGGAACTCCGCCCATGTGATGGCATGGCCAGCCAGTAGTTTGGCGATGTAGTTCGCCCACCATATACTGGTGGCTCCTTCGCGAGGATCCGATGGTCTCGACTAGCCAGGATCACGCTGAGGGGTGCTGTGTTGCACATCACCGGATAACACACACAAAAGGTACAAAGCGGAAGCGAAAATTTTATTACATAGATGAGTTTTTGAACATGTTTACATCAAAATAACAGGTGTAGACTAAGAAAAAGATTTCACGTCCATCCCGTGAACATGTTGCCACTAGCACACACGCACACTAACACGGCGGCGTGCACGGCTCCCTCTCGATGGTGTTTCCCTCTTGGGGGTCCGTATCCTCCTCGTGAGCCTCATCCTCATAGCACCCTGAAAACGCTTCAAACACAAGCATTGAGTATGATGGCTCAGCAAGACTAACCTGTCTTACCTACACATGAAACTCTACATGCTGGGTTTGCAGTGTATAGTAGGAATGTATATTGCAAAAGACACGCCTAATTAGTTGAACTTACTTTCAAGTTTTAGCAACCAGTTCAAGGAGAACCTCGTGCCAAGACACATAAGAGAGCCGCAAACAAGAAACACATTTCTCTCATGTGCTTTACCTAAGGTTGAAAAGAACTTTAATTAGCTCTAAACTACAGAAAATTATTAACAAGAAAAGTACAACTTTCAACCAGCAATCTTTTAACATGACACTAGTCTGTTCTTTCTACGTCATGGTAGAGTGAACAAGTGGTACTCACTGACCGTGAGGGACGGCGATTATAATCGATTTACAGCTGCAGGGTTACACGAATAACCCGTCACGTACGCCCGTACTCGATATTGCCTACAGCAACCACCACAGACGTCGTAGGCAACCACCTTTCATCCGTCAGCCAAGTGTTGAACCGGTCCTATCGTGCCGAGCAGGAGGTCTCTGCACGGAGCATCTGCAGTGCCCGCAAGCTGATTTACACCTCGCTGCTCTCAATCTACCTTCTGGACGACAAGCAATGCCTCAACAGATTGCTACCCGAATTACATCGGTTTCCCGGTTCCCATATATCCTGTAGGTCTTTGGTACTGTTCTATCTTGTTCAACAGGCCCGCATACGGCTCGGTCCTCAATCAACACAAGCGGAGCTATGGCACCCAGGCCCGAAAGTCCTACTGCCCTTACTCTCCGCTCGGTCTCATTTTTCTGGCCATGTGATTCATTTGCTATCTCTAACCAAGTTATGTGCCTCTATTCTATTCTCGCGAGTAGTTCCAACTACTTGACTTGTACTGAATCCTACACCAAATTAGCATTGCAGTGTCAATTCGAGGGTTAAATCCTAAGCCCAAAACACTGGTTCTCTTGGCTTTGCATTTGGGTTTTCAAACAAAACTCTAATGCACAATTGTAATGAATACATAAAGTAAGTTTTCAAAACAAATGACTTTATGAAACGGCTAATGCAAACCGGAGCTTGCCTTGCTGCTGGTCTTATGCTAGTTGTTCTTCTGGAGTTATGAACTCTAACACCTCGGGCTCTTCTTTGACCTTAGCAACTACACAAAATAAACATATAATGCGTGTCAATTTAAATGCAATTGAATTTGAAGTTGGTATTGGGAAGGCTATAAGGATGGCTAGACATGCCTAATGACTCTAAAATTTTTACTTTGGTTGGATACAACCTAAACAGAGACTTGGCCAAATTTCATTTGAAGCAAAGCTCATTTAAGCCCTGCACAAATAATTGTGTATTTGGCCCTAATTAGAGCTCTTAGGGTGCTCTAAGGATTTTCATGGAGCAATCCATGACTTTCTGGAATCTAGTTTTTTAGAGGGTTCTAATGGAATTGGTTTCATCTAGTTTGAAGATTCCTAGCAAAAGATATGAGCTAAACAAGTTCAGAGAAAATCTGAAAAATGTTTCTGGACATTTTTCTTTTTCTCTGGACCAGTTTCATTAATCACACCATTAGGTGGATAAAATGAGCTCGGATGGATCTGAAATTTTTATGGTAGCTCAGGGATATTATAAGGAACATTCTGGCCATATTCTGGCCATATTTCCACTAAAGGGTTCTCCAGTTAAAATTCTATACAATTTAAATTTTGAAGAATTAATTATGGAGAAATAAAAGTTTTAATGGAGTGAAACCTGATTTTTTGGAAAGTACTCAGAGAGATGAATCTACCAAAATTTAGTTCACTCGATTTGGAGCTTCCTAGCCAAAATTATGGGTGTTTGAATTTGAACTAAATCTTAAAATCAAGAAATGTTTAAAACACTACACGTGGGTCCCACGCACGGTGTCTTCTTCAACCTCCCGCCGGTGCCCGAGCGCGCGATGCACAGCGGCGGTGGCGCAGCTCGTTCTCGGCTGATACTGCCTAGTTCTCGATGTGTTTTCTTCCTACGTGATCCGTGAAGCACGGCGCACACGCCGGACAACACCTCGCGCATCGACATCACCGGGAATGTGGTCGGCGACGGTGGCAGTGGAATTGAGCTCGGGTCCGACGGTGCTAGCTCATCTCGGCACTGAATACGATAACCAAACGGGTCACAAAGCACCACTGGGAGAAGAGGAAGCTAACCCCGTCGTCCTCTTGGCCGGAGGTCATCGGGAAAGTAGACTTCACCGGTGACCCGAGCCGTATTTACCGGCGGCGGCGAAAACACGGTGCTGAGCTCACTGGGTTGATCATTGTCGCTAAGATTTACCCTAAGTGATCATTGGGTGCTGCTCTAGCTCCAGCTAGGCCGCCTAAACAATTGATCAATCACACGGAACGAATTTCACGTTTTAGTCATCCTCGGTTCTATACAGTGATCGCCAGAAATCGTGAAATTCCAGCTAGCCGGTGCTACAAGGAAGCTAGGGGGTTCGGGAGAAGCTACTAGGCTTTGATGCTAACCTCTGCGTGTAGTTTGTGGCGCCGGAGCGGCTCTGTGACGACCGGGCAATGGTGTTTAGTTGGTGGCGCGTCGGGATGAACAGGGGTGTGGAAAACTGACTCGGGGAAGCTCGAAGGGAGCTGATCACGAGCAGCTGAGGGCTGGATCACGTCAAGTGAAGGTCGGCGGTACCGTTTATGGCCTCAGATCTAGGTGGAAGGGTTGGGTTTGGCCGGTCGACGGCGAGGGTGTGAGGTCGGGTGGTGCGGCGAGTTTCTCCAGGTTTTCTGAGCGAGGAGGCATCGGGATAGTAAAAAAATGGCTTTGTGGCGCCCGGGACTCGAAGATATCACATGCTCGGGCTGTCGGTCAAGGAACTGGAAGCAGCTGCTGTCACGGCTCCATTGCCGTGGAGCCCTCGGGCTCGCGCGCAAGAAACCAGGCACCCGAATTCAGCCGGTTTGGAACACTGGTGTGACTGACAAAGGGGCCCCACAGCTCAAACCTTCAGTTTACAACTAAGTATAAAGGTTACAACAGCAGAAGCTAAATTTATACAACTCACGCCCACCTAACTAGCAAAAGTCGGATGTCCAGCCCTATGGACAACCCACACTAGCTCCACTCCGCAGCTCAGTGTGGCTATACGGCTCCCACTCAGCCGTGGTCCCCGATGGAGGGTAACCCTCACCGGTAGACTCATACCCCGAGTCCGTGGGGTAGTCCTCACCTGAAAAACACTCATAGCAGCAACCGTGAGCACGATGGCTCAGCAAGGCTTAACCGACTCACCTACACATGAAACTCTATATGCAGGTCATACAAACATAGGATGGCACATTGCAGCAAAGGACACACCCGCAAGTTCATCCTTAATTCATCTTTTAGCCACAAGTTAACAGTTCATTAAATCTGAAATTTGGTGAGCAATATTTGGTGGCACACATGTAGCAATACGAGTTAATCATAACAGCAATGTTGAATCATATCATTTCATATACTAACCTATGTCACGACTCAGTGACCAAGTGGTACTCATCACCGTGAGGGACGGCGAATCGACTCGATATACACCTGCAGGGATACCCAAAGAGCACGTCACGTATGCCACACATGGAGCTGCACAGCACGCTCACTCGATGTCGTACGGGACAACCTTTCACCAAACAGCCCAAACGTCAGACCAGTCGCACCCAAACGGACAGGAGGTTCCCTACACAGAGCATCTCTCTATGCCCGTTAGCGGATTTCCACCTTGCTGCCCTCAACCTACACCTATAAATCGGTGCGTTATGCCTCGACGCCCGGATGTATAGGTTACATCTGTTTATCGGGGACCCTATATCCGATATTCCTTCGGTACGTTCAAACTTGATCAGCGTGGGCCACACACGGATCGGTCCTCAATCGACACGGACAGGGCTGCACCCACAAGACTTCCTATTGCTGCGCCCTAGCCCCTGCCTAGTCTCATTTTCTTACTAAAGTGATCTCACATCACTCGAACCAATCCCGTGTGTCCCAAGCCTATACTCGCGAGTAGGTTCTAACTACTTGACTTCTACCGAAGTCCTATGAACATTAAGCACAGCTTGACTACTCGAGGACTTATAAACTACCCTCACTCTTGTAGGAATAATCTGGTTATGCACTTGGGTTTCATCCATACTACACCTAATGCACAAATATACCTCAAGCTATGTGTATATAAAGAAAAACTTTGTAAACTAGTTAAATGCAAACCGGGGCTTGCCTTGTTGCTGCTGGTCAGATGTTAGTGCTTCGTCCAGAAGGAGAAAGTCCAGCACTTCCGGGGTTTCCTTGCCTTCGGCGACTACACGTAAGCAATTAACGATATGTCAATTTAAATGCAAAGTTTGGAACTGACGATGTAAATATCATAACTCTAGGTAGCCCTCCCCTTTGGCTCTGAAATTTTTATGGTGGCTTGGTATGATCCTAACCAGAGACTTGACCAAGTTTCATCTGAAACAAAGTTCATTTGAGCTCTGTACAAATAAAAGTCTATTTGGTCATTACTAGAGCTTCTAAGGATTTCCAGGGATTTTCATGGTTCAACCCATTAATTTCTGGAAACTAGAATTTGAGATGGTTCTAATGGAAGTGGTTTCATGTCATTTGAAGAATCCTATATGATGTTATGCCCCAAACAAGATTTGAGAAAATCTGAAACATGTTTCTGTTCATTTTTCCATTTTCTCAGGGCAGTTCACTTAATCACACCATTAGGGTGACTAAATGAACATGGATAGATCTGAAAATTTTTTCTGTGACTCAAGGATTTTCAAATGAACCTCCTAGCCAAATTTCAGAATTTTCCATAAAGGACTTCTCCAGATAAAATTCCCAACAGCTTAAACTTGAGGGAATTACTTCTGGAAAAGGAAGGAGTTTCATGAGCTGAAACTTGTTTTTCTGGATAGTACTCCAAGAGATGAATCCAACAAAATTTGGTTCACTCAATTTGGAGCTTCCTAGTCCGAGACATGGATTTTACAAGATTGGAGAAATTCCCTGAAAAAGGTCTCTGTTATTTTTCCAATTTTTCAGAGACATAGAGGATTGAGACAACATTTGGCTAAGCAAATGGAATCCAATGCATCTGAAACTTTTACTGTAGTTCAAGGAATTTTGGAATAATGTCCTGCCAAAATTTGGGAATTTTCCAATACAAAAAACTCCTGTAAAAATTCCTACAAATTTCGCTTAATTGAATTAATGAGCCAAATCTAGGGGATTTCATACCAATTGGGATGCACCCCTAGATAGTACTCTCGGAGAGGAATCCAACAAAATTTGTTTGACAATTTTTGGACACTCCTACCCAAAGTTATGGCTCTTCGAAGTTTGAACCGAATTAGGAAAAATCTGGAAATGTTTAAACACCTACTGCGGGCCCCACATGACAGATTCCTCTTCTACCTCGTGCCAACAGGGGCTGATGGCGGCGCTCTCCGGCGAGCCCCTCGGAAAGTGCCTTCCCACCCTTCCCCTGCCCCCAAACTCGCCGCCTCCCCATTTTGGACCACGGCCAACTCATCCCCGGGTTCAACCGAGGGCCTCGGTCACAGGAAACCCCTTGGCGACGGGCGGTGGCGGCGGCTAACCTTCGGCGGCGTCGCACACCCTCCACAGTGGCTCTTTTGCTTCGGATTTTCTTCCTAGAGCACCGTGGTGGCATCCTAAGCACCGGCATGAGCTCAAATCAGCTCAAAAGTGGCTGTAAATAGGGGCTCATCGGCGACCTAGGGTAAAAATCGGTGCCACCTCAAAATTCTTAAAAAACAGCGCCTACACTTGATGATTTTCGATGCTTTTTGATCCTAAAGGAGCGTGATAGGGTGTAGATCATGTCTATATCTCGGTACATGTGATGGTAGAGGCATCACCACGAATTTCGAAGATTGGTGAGGCTCGGTCCTACTGATACCGACGCAATAAACGAAGAAATTCTCCACCGACGACGCACGAGAGAAGGTGAGGTCGGTATGGACGTGTTCAGCACCTTGGAGCGGACCTTTTTCGTGTATGGCGTCGGCCATGACAGAGCCTCTATTACTCCGACATGGGGAACAGGGAGGTCGGGCGCTTGTGCGATTCTGTTCTTCGGTGCGCGAGGGAGACGGGAGAAGTGAAGGAGTTCACGTGGGCTGCGCATGGTATGATCACTGCAGCCGGTGCTTCGATGGAACAGCATGGTTGTGCGGTGTCCCCTTCGCTCGGGCACGGGAGCAGGAGTGGCGCTCGGTAGAGATCAGCTGCCGAGTGAGAACCAGCGAGTATTGACTTCGGGTGTAAGTCTACTGACCAGTGGGCCCCCTTCCCCTCTTCTTTTTCTTTCCATTTCCGTTTGAGCTAGCAAACAAACTCCAGATTTGATCAAACTTGGAGGATAAGCCAAAAGTAATATGAGGAACACAATGTTGCTCTCAAATTTGAATTCCGGTGAAGTCGGAATTTGAAACTGAAGTTTGAATTCAAATTTGAATTGTCTCCCGTTTAAATTCTAACAAATGAGAAATCTTTTCCAAATGAGCTGAAAATAGGCCGGGCTACCCATGGACGTGTGGAGAACTAAATGGTAGCTTTAGAACTCCGTGTTCGGGAATTTTTCGGCAAGTTCAAGTCTGGACTTGGAGCTCACACTTTTAAATTCAAAAGTTTAAATTCCCTCACCTTTTCTCGGTGTGAATTTCAGCTCCACTGCTAGACTTTTGGGGGTTTCACAGTTGGGTGGATAAAATTCCCAATGGTGATGACCCGTTCGTGCTCTACTCAGGTTCCCCGTCTTGTGGTGTGAAAATATGAACATGTACCTTGAGACGTTGCCTGACTCAAGGACGATCCTTATTGAAATGATACGGACCGTATGTTTCTATTATGATATAGACCTGCCTGAAATGATTAACCTTTGTGTGCACCATTATTGTGTGGTTTTATGCAGGTACATTGACCATATTAGAGGATGACGTTTAGAAATCGTTTGTGAGTGACTTTCCTATTTCCACCATTTAAAACGTATATGCTGGAATACCAGTTTAGAATTTTCTTTGGAGAGGGCGTAGTACCGGCATTATCATGAAAATTGCATCAACACCCCGTTCATCTCATAAACTTGAAGATGCTGTAAAAAGTTTGAATGAACACATTTCAAATGGATTGGTTAAAACATGTGCAGGAACCAACTTTAGAGAATGTGAGTATAAAGAAACCCAAAACAGAGTCCCCTGTTTTTGCAGAGTTTCTGCTGAAATTTGTACAGGGTGTTACTCATTATAGAAAATGCCAATGGAAGTGTGTGATAATGTTTTGGAAAGGTGGAGAAGTTCTCTAAAACTTTTCCATAATCTTCCAGGACAGAAAAAACACTTAAAGTTAGTCAAAAACCGTAGAAACCAAAACTGATACAAATGGGTAGAACCTTAAAAAGAGTCTATAATTCCACCATAATTCTCAGTGGAAAAATATCTAAGGGTATTATGATACATTTTTGGAGAGGTCATGAGATATGCTACAACTTTGTAATTCAAAGTTTTGCCAAAACTGGAGCAGAATTAATTGGATTTGTGGATTGAAACTAGATACCTCTGGGGAGGTACTGTCAAAAATTTTACAGAAAACTGTGAACTTGTAAAAATCATAACTTTTAAAAGGCTATGGAGGCAAATAAGTACAATCTCGATTTCTTTGTTGAGTCTACTACAACTTTGTTGCTGAACTCCGGTCCATATTTCCCCCAAAATGGTCAAAATAGTTGAGTTCTCCAGACTGGTCAACTGGACCAGAATCTGGACAGGTAAACCATGTTTGAAGTTTTCAATTCAAATCACATGGTTTCACACTTTGAGGTCCAGCAGCTGTTCTTAAAACAGTGGGTTGGATTCAAATATATTATGCATTTAACATATCATTTCGAGTGAGGACATGTTTGGGTCTTGTACAATAGCGAGGAGATACGCATGATAACGCACTTAACATCCTGTGGCGACCCACGATCGAAATGAACTTTCAATCCACGAAGTTCATTGCTTTGGAACTCGATTGTGGTGACATGGTCCAGGGATGTATATGTTGTATAAAGTGTATACTTTATCCATATGTGTGAATGTTATGCGTGTCATTTGTTTCATTCTCGCACTAATATTGTCTCGACTGGATGAAAGGATCAAACATGTACTGATCGTTTGAATGGTGTGAATGAAAAATGGTGCGTACACGCTTAACGCACGAGGAGGGAGGCCCTAGGCAGAGTCAGGGTGATGAGTCTCCACCCCTGGAGCAAACCACGACGCAGCAACAACCACCTCCTCCACCACCAGAACTTCCAAGAAATCTCGCAGAGGTTCTTGCCACAGTGCTCGGCTCGCGCGACGAGCAAACCGAGTTGCTGCGAATGCTGGTGCAGTAGAATGCGCCCCGACAGGGAGGACGCCAATGAAAGTGCATCTAGGATATCCCTTGTGGGTTTTGGCTAATTGATGACGAACATATGAGATCCTAATGAAACTATTAAGATGATTGCAGGATAAACAAAGTGAACTGGCTCGGCACACACACAAAAAGGTGAAAAATAGAGTGGTGCCCGAAAAGGAAGAAGTTAGTGAAATTTAGAGAAGCAAAGTAGATATAAATGTATAGGTGGTGTGTGAGAGAGACACATCCCAAGAGCTCATGACTTTGCGTAGGGGTAAGGGGTTTAAAAATCAACTAAAATCCACTGAAAACCGGACTAGTCCGTTTAACTTTCTGAAAGACGCAAACATAGTGCACCGGACTAGTCCGCCTTGTGAACCGGACTAGTCCGGTCAGGTCACTGGAACGCAACCGGACAAGTCCGGTTTTAGACCGGACTAGTCCGGTCATGTCTCTGTTGTCCTCCTTAGAGGACTACGGACTAGTCCATCCAGCAACAGGACTAGTCCGCTAAAGTTTCTGAAAACCCATCTCACATAGTACCGGACAAGTCCGGTTTGTGGACCGGACTAGTCCGGTTAACCCACTGGAAGTAGGCCGGACAAGTCCGATCATATACCGGACTAGTCCGGTAGTAGGTTTAACAACGGAAACTTTTTGGAAAAGCCTATAAAAAGAGGTCCTTCGGCTTTACCCCAAGAAGACACGACTCATACTGTCAAAACTTGAAACCCTAGCGCCTCCACCTGTCCCAAGAGCCCAAAAACACATCTCCCCACACATCTAAGGTGCAAAAAGGTGAAGATCAATAAAATACTTGGATTTGGGATTGGGAGATCGTCGTTCCTTCGTTATGAGCTCTTGGGGTTTGATCTCTCTACACTCATATTCTGAATTGTAATCTTTTTGAGTGTATTTGATCAACTTCTCATTGTAATTCTTGTGGGAGCCCTCAACGTGTGAGGTAGCCCCATAAAAACGGTGATTACACTTGATAGTGAAGTCAAGTCGGCCTGTGTGGTGACTTGAAGAGGAAAAGGGTTGAGAACCCGGCTCTGTGTGAGCTTCCTCAACGAGGACGTAGATCTCTTGGTGAGATCGAACCTCGGTAAAAATTCGTGTCTTTTGTCTCTCATTTGGTTTACATCTTGACACATGAGATTACTAGTTTGCTAGTCATCGTTTGAGTTCTTTACAAGTTTGCACGTGCATCCATACTATAAATTTAAGTTATAAAAACTGTTGTTCTTATTCCGCTGCTATAAGATAAAACTTGTGAGACACACTTAATCAACTCAAACAATTCAGCACACCGGACTAGTCCGCCCACACAACCGGACTAGTCCGGTTAGTCAAATTTCTAACAACTTTATTAAGTGTGCAGGAATTCTTTAAAGGCCTATTCACCCCCCTCTAGGCCACATTCAATTGGTATCAGAGCCAAGTTCTCCATCAACGAGACTCACATCTCGGAGAGATCAATGGCCTCTGAGAAGAACAACGATATCCCGAAGACGAGCAACAACGATGAGGAGCAAGAAGCCAAAGCCTTTGATGTGCTGAAAGAAAACCCACATGACGATGAAGAAGTGAGGCAGCTAAATGCACTCCTGAGAAAGAAACTGCTGGCGCAAAAAGGAAAAGAGGAAGAAAAGACGATGGGGAGTGGTCATCACGACTACTCCCGGTATCCTTACAACTACAACCGACTCAATTCAAATAATCATTATCTCTCTATTCCTATGGGAAGGCCTCCACAGTTTGATGGAAGTGACTACACCATGTGGAAGTAAAACATGAAGATGCATCTGATATCCCTGAACCCTAGTCTGTGGCAAATTGTTTGCACAGGCATCGATATTCCGGACACGGATGATGAACTCACCCTAGAACAAGAACAGGAGATTCACAGAAACGCACAAGCCGTCGGTGTGATCACATCATCACTAAGCATAGAGGAATTCACCAAGATCGATGGGTTAGAAAGTGCAAAAGAAATCTGGGATACCCTCAAGACAGCTCACGAAGGAAATAGGTCAGTTCGTGAAGCCAAAATCGAAATGCTTGAAGGAGAGTTGGGAAGATTTGCTATTGAAGAAGGCGAATCACCTCAAGACATGTACAACCGGATGAAAGCACTCATCAACAAAATTCGTGCGTATGGAAGTAAGAAATGGACAGATCACGATGTGGTCAAAAGAATGATTAGAGCCTTCATGCCAAGAAACGTCACACTTTGCTCAATGATTAGAGAAAGCCCCGGGTTTCACAAAATGACTCCCGATGAGTTATTGGGAAAGATCATAAATCATGAAATGATGGAGAAAGAGGCTCAATACGTCAAAGACTTAGCCGAGCTCACCTCTTCTAAAAAGAAAGAAGTTGCCCTCAAAGCAACGTGCAGACCCAAACTCAAAGAAACTCGTGAAGACCAAGACGATGGAGATACAAGCGATGAAAGCACCGATCTTGATGACGAAGAAATGGTACTCTTCATAAAAAAGTTCAAACGCGTGATGAAGAGAAGACACGACAACAATTCACATGAAGGCAAAAGCAAGGATAAAGGAAAATCCAAGGCTCGACGCACTTGCTACAACTGCGGAGAGTATGGTCACTTCATGGTGGACTGTACTTATGAGGAAAACAAAAAGAAGAAGGAAACAAGATCTCAAGAAAAGAAAAATTTCAGAAAAAGAAGACGAGCCCATCAAGCTCACATTGGGAAGGAGTGGGACTCAAACGACGAGTCTTCCTCCGATGAAGAAGAAGAGGTGGCCACAATCGCAGTCAAGAAACCAACTACGAGAGCCACACTCTTTCCGAACATGGGAGGACGGGACATGAACATCCACACTTGTCTTATGGCTAAGGAAGGCAAGAAAAAGGTTAGACTTACTCCTCCTATACTAAATTCCTCCATTGATGACTTTGATAGCTCTAGTGATAATGAAGAATTATTTAGAGGGCTAAGTAAAATTGCTTTAAAGAAAATGGAAATGTTGTCGAACGAAATCTTTGAAAAGGAGGAACTTGTCAACCGACAAGAAGATATGCTCATCCTTGAGAGGAAGAGATATCAAGAAGTTGAAAAGCTTCTTGAGCTTGAAAGAGAGAAGAATGAGTCACTTGAGTTAGAGCTAACCTTGAGTAAGGAAACTTACTCAAAGTTAGAGAACTCGCACATTGCAATCAAGGAAGAACTTGCTAACTTGTCAAAAGTTAACAAAATCCTTGAGGTGCAAGTTGAGTCCCTCAAACAAAGTGACTCCTCTTCCTCCAAGAGATCTTCCTCCAAAGATATGCGCTCGACAACAGTAAGAACCTGCACTTGCTCTAGTAAGAAGAATGTAATTTCTAATGCTTTAACCCCACATAACATGCATTCTTCTCAAAACGGCATCTTTGATAAGGAGAAGATCAAATATGCAAGAAGTGCATATATGATCACTAGACCTTCCAATGTCAAAGATGGACTTGGTTTCGACAGGAATAGACACATGTCTACCTCTAATCATGCTAAGAATAGAATCATTTTTGTTAAAGAAAAATCCCATGAATCTGAGCTACAAACATTATTCCATACATTTGATGCTTCTTATGTTCTCATGAAAAACAAGTATGGAAAAGTCATTGCTAAATATACAGGGCCACGCCACAAGAACTTAAAAACTTGTGTGTGGGTGCCCAAGACTCTTGTGACTAACCTGAGAGGACCCAAGCAAGCTTGGGTACCTAAAACCCAGAAATAATTCTGTTTTGCAGGCTTACTCCTCCGGTGGATCTAAGTGGGTGCTAGACAACGGATGCACAAATCATATGACCGGAGAGAGAAGTATGTTTGTGGAATACGAGTGCAACAAGGATCCAAGTGAAGGAATATACTTTGGAGATAACAGCCAAGGAAAGGTCCTTGGTAGTGGTAACATTGAAATATCCTCTCAACACACCTTATCTAATGTTTTACATGTAGATTCTCTAGATTATAATCTTTTATCAATATCTCAACTATGCGACAAAGGTTACAACTGTTTATTCACTAATGAGGGTGTGACCGTCTTTAGAAGAAGCGATGGCTCGACTGCATTCAAGGGATTGTTGAAGGGAAAGCTTTATCTTGTTGACTTCAACAAAGATAAAGCCGAACTCAACACTTGCTTGGTTGCTAAGACCAACATGGGACGGCTGTGGCATAGACAGCTAGCCCATGTTGGAATGAGAAATCTGCAGAAACTTCTAAAAGGTAATCACATCCGTGGTCTTAAGGATGTGGTTTTTGAAAAAGACAGGCCGTGCAACGCTTGTCAAGCAGGAAAACAGGTTGGAGCACCACACCCCGCCAAGAATGTGATGACCACCGCTAAACCGCTGGAACTTCTCCACATGGATCTCTTTGGTCCAATTGCGTACATCAGCATCGGCGGTAACAAATACGGTTTAGTAATTGTTGATGATTTTTCAAGATTTACCTGGGTATTTTTCTTGTATGATAAATCAGAAACTCAAGGAATCCTCAAGAAGTTCTTGAAAAGAGCTCAAAATGAATTCTCATCAACAGTAAAGAATATCAGAAGTGACAATGGGACAGAATTCAAGAACACCCAAGTTGAAGAATATCTCAATGAAGAAGGTATAAAGCATGAATTCTCGGCACCCTATTCTCCTCAACAGAATGGGGTGGCCGAAAGAAAGAACCGAACATTGATCGAAATGGCGAGAACAATGTTGGATGAATACAAGACGTCAGACCAGTTTTGGGCAGAAGCGGTGAATACCGCTTGTCATGCCACAAATCGGTTGTACCTTCATCGACTTCTGAAGAAAACTCCATATGAGCTTCTCACGGGTAAAAAGCCTAACGTTTCTTATTTCAAAGTTTTTGGTTGCAAATGTTTTATTCTGAACAAGAAACCAAGGGCCTCGAAGTTTGCTTCGAAGTCCGATGAAGGATTCTTGCTCGGATATGAATCGAACGCCTACGCCTATCGTGTCTTCAACAAAGTGTCCGGCCTTGTTGAAGTAGCGCGTGACGTAGTGTTCGATGAAACTAACGGCTCACAAGTGGAGCAAGTCGATAAGTCTATGCTAGATAAGGAGGGAGCTCCATGTGAAGCCCTGAAGAAAATGGCACTTGGTGATATCCTACCACGAGAGGAGACACAAGATGAATTTCATCAAGGAAGCAATGATCAAGGGGGAGCTCCTACACAAGATCAAGTTGAGGAAGATCAAGAAAATCAAGATGATCATGGAAGCAATGATCTAGGGGGAGACATGACACATGAAGACAATGAAGAACAAACAACTATACAAAATCCACACCCAAGAGTACATCAGTGTTTGCAAAGGGACCATCCTGTCAACAATATCATTGGAGATATTGCTAAGGGAGTAACTACTAGATCTCAAATTGCAAATTTTTGTGAACATTATTCTTTTGTGTCTTTTCTGGAGCCATACAGGGTAGAAGAAGCCTTAAGGGATCCAGACTGGGAGATTGCGATACAAGAGGAGCTGAACAACTTCAAAAGAAATGTAGTGTGGGAGCTGGTGGGAAGACCAAGGGCGAACATCGTTGGAACCAAATGGGTCTTTCGGAACAAACAAGATGAACATGGAGTAGTGACAAATAATAAAGCAAGGTTGGTGGCCAAAGGTTATTCTCAAGTGGAAGGTTTGGATTTTGATGAAACCTTCGCTCCTGTAGCTAGACTTGAGTCCATTCGCATTTTATAGGCATTTGCTACTCACCATAATTTTAAGTTGTATCAAATGGACGTCAAGAGTGCCTTTCTGAATGGTCCGATAAAGGAGGAAGTCTATGCGGAGCAGCCACCGGGGTTCGAAGATTAGAAGTATCCCAACCATGTCTATAAACTGCGTAAGGCTCTCTATGGCCTCAAACAGGCTCCTCGAGCCTGGTATGAGTGCCTTAGGGATTTTCTGATTCAAAATGGATTCAAAATTGGTAAAGCTGACTATACACTCTTTACTAAACATTTTGATGATCATTTATTCGTATGTCAAATTTATGTTGATGACATTATCTTTGGATCCACTAACAAGTCCTTCTGTGAAGAATTTAGCAAAATAATGACAGACAGGTTCGAGATGTCAATGATGGGTGAATTGAAGTTCTTCTTGGGATTTCAAGTGAAGCAACTGAGAGAAGGTACATTTATAAGCCAAACTAAATATACACAAGACATTCTCAAGAAATTCAATATGGACAAGGCCAAGCCCATCAAGACACCCATGGCCATCAACGGACATCTCGACCTCAATGAAGATGGTCCAAATGTGGACCAAAAGGTATATCGGTCCATGATTGGTTCCTTACTATACTTATGTGCATCTAGGCCAGATATTATGCTTAGTGTTTGCATGTGTGCAAGGTTTCAAGCCGCACCCATAGAGTGTCACTTAATTGCTGTAAAAAGAATCCTAAGGTATCTTGTGCACACACCCAACTTGGGCCTTTGGTATCCCAAAGGATCCAAGTTTAACTTGATAGGGTACTCCGACGCTGACTATGCGGGATGCAAAGTCGATAGAAAGAGCACGTCAGGGACTTGTCAATTTCTTGGTAGGTCCCTAGTTTCTTGGTCATCTAAAAAGCAAAACTCCATTGCTCTTTCCACAGCGGAAGCAGAGTATGTTGCAGCCGGTAGTTGCTGTGCGCAACTGCTCTAGATGCAAATAACTCTTAGGGACTACGGCTACAATCTAAGTCATATCCCGCTTCTATGCGATAATGAAAGTGCTATAAAAATTGCACACAACACGGTAGAGCACTCAAGAACTAAGCACATAGACATCCGTCATCACTTTCTTAGAGATCATTCATTAAAAGGTGACATAGCTATTTCACATGTTAGGACTGAAAAACAACTTGCAGATATTTTTACCAAACCATTAGATGAGAAAAGGTTTTGTGAACTAAGAAATGAGCTAAACATTCTTGACTCTCGAAATGTGGCTTGAAACATTGCATACCTGGTTGCAACTAAAATTGTTCCTCCGTACTGTCAAAAATGCTCCTCCTCTCCTTTGTACTCAGAAAACTATTCTTAATGAATAAATCTTGTGGATTATGACCATTGTTTGATTGTTGATTGTATACTGGTCGTAATCACCAAGACTACTTGCAAAATTGTTGTCCTTGGATCACTATTAGTTATCTATATATATATCAAGTCTGTTGAAAACGGACTAGTCCGATTCCCAACCGGACTAGTCCGGACAGACAACAATTAGGTTAAACTCAGGGGTACCGGACTAGTCCGCTACCAGGACCGGACTAGTCCGGTCAGTCGGATATAGAAGCAGTCAGCCGGACCAAACGCCTCCCTCTCCACTCATAATCACTTTGCAACACCCTCTCTCCTAAACCCTAGCTCTCAAAGTGATTTTCGAGTTGAGCCCTCAAACTCGGAGTTTTCTCCGTGAAAAAGCCTCTTCTCGACGAGGGGATCCTACTTTCTGGACACATCCGGATTGATTTCCACTCCTTCAACGCGAATCTTCAAATCTTGGTAAATCCCCCCAAAACCCAAAATCTCAATTTTTCTAGCTCTAGCTAGTTTCCTTTGATTTCAAAAGGATGTTTATTGCATAAATAGATGTATTTCTACCACTTTCCTACCCTTGTATCCATAGATAGGAGATTTGCTTCAAATAAAACACTCAAGTTAGGGTTCTTATGCTAGGCCGGACTAGTCCGGCGTCCAGATGCGGACAAGTCCGGTCCATCGGACTAGTCCGCACTCTGAAACCAGACAAGTCCGGTCTCTGACAGCTGAACTCCTACATTCCCATTTGAAGTCGATAAGGTGTCCGTTTGCATCTAATCCTTAAACTCCTTGTCAGGCATCATGTCTTCAGGATCAGATGACAGCTCTTTTCACATTGACGAAGAAGTTCAACGTGAAAGAGTGAGGAGAGCTAAGGAGGGAGTGATGAAGAAGAGACATGACGTCAATGCTCACTCTCCACCCTCCGACGACAATCTTCCTAAGAAGAGAAAAGTCATTATCAAAAGGCCTCAAAGGAAAGATGCTGCTGAGGGCCCATCAGGGCCAAGAAGAGTTCTCAATAAAGGGAAGGGACTTGCTAGTGGCCCCATTGGGCCCTTGAAATTGAAAAATCCCGTTCATCGCAACAGGCAGCCTTCAAGTGAAGATTTCACTGGAAAAGGGAATGAGCTAGCTGATAACTTCAGAAAGATTGAAGTGTATGGACGACCTAAACAATGTTCTGATCCTAGGTTCTGGAGCAACTTCCATGCAGATTACTACGAGCACGTGTACATGAAGATGAAGAATCCCGTAGTAGAGAGTCAATGGCTGAATGTTGACTACCTGAAGTCGAAGAAGTATCCCGCATTTCGTGAGATGGTGGAGGCCTTAGAGAGGCACGGTCTGACGGACCTGCTATCCTTTGAGTATGACTGGAACAATGAAGTCATTACTCAGTTTTACTCCACTCTCTACTTTGCTCGGGATGATGGAGACAATCTTACTTGGATGACTCATGGTTCAAGGTACAGTGTCACTTATGATGAATTTGCTAGGATTCTTCACCTCCAAAACACTTTGGATCATGAACTGGTCATTCATAATCTGAAACCCCTGGAGAAGGAGGAACTTGAATTTCTCTATGACACAAGGATGCCATATATCCCTCCAACCATCAAATATCTAAAGCCCTTCTTTGTGGTTCTAAATAGAGTCTTGAGAAAGACGATAGCTCCGAAGGATGGAGATGCAGGAACTATACAAGGAACCTTGAGAACTCTCATGAAAGTCATTAGTGGGAGGAGACCATTCAATGTCTTTGAGTATATCTACAATGACATTGTGAACATCTCAATTACCCCCAATAGGTCCTGTGGATACGCACCGTATATCATGTACATGATTGAGAAGGTGACAGGACTCGAGTTTGTCAAGGATGTCAAGCATACGGGGTTGAAGCCGCAAAAACCCACCGAGTACACTCTCCCTCCGGCTCCAGCTGCCCCGTCCTCTCCACCAGTGGAGAGGAGATCAAAGCAAGCTCATGATGACACTAGGTCTGCAGCTGCTCCTCCTGGCTCTCCACCTGCCCAAGAATCATCTAGCGGCATCCTCAAGATGCTCTCCTCTATCTTTGCCTGCTGCCGTAAGATCGAAGACAGGCAACGCAAAGAAAAGCTTGCAAGGAAGAGACATCAACAGTACGTCAATGCAAATATCAAGTCTATCTGTGCAAAGCTTGAGATTGAGCCTGTTGGATCACCGCCTGCCTCCGAGGACTCAGAGGAAGATCCTGCTCCCGTGGATGATGAAGATGAAGATCAGACTGAGACTGACGGAGGAGGCAGCGATGAGTGACTTCCCTCAATTTTTCTCTTTTTGGTGTCTTGATGCCAAAGGGGGAGAGATT
Source organism: Neostapfia colusana (assembly GCA_030760725.1). NCBI lineage: Eukaryota > Viridiplantae > Streptophyta > Magnoliopsida > Poales > Poaceae > Neostapfia > Neostapfia colusana. The sequence goes on along the minus strand of JASWHV010000006.1, from coordinate 21,597,716 downwards.
GAGATGGAAAATTGAGATTAGACTTGGACTATTTTCCTATCTAGTATTAGTCATTAAGATCTTGTGTGATCAAGGACATGTACCTAATCTTGTAATGCACTATTTCTTTTCCTATGTGTGAAGTACTATGCTCTAATGCCCACTTACATGTTCACTACTGGTTGTCTTTAATTTAGCACATTTTGTTTATCAGATACCTGTGAGGCACCCCACCATAAGGTGTGTACATATGTGAGAAGTTTTTTTTTTGAATTCTTTATTGTTCTCATGTGTACGCACCTTATGAAAATCAACCTTTTATTCTCAATTGTGATATCTCAAATGCTTGTCATCAATCACCAAAAAGGGGGAGATTGTAAGTGCATCTAGGATATCCCTTGTGGGTTTTGGCTAATTGATGACGAACATATGAGATCCTAATGAAACTATTAAGATGATTGCAGGATAAACAAAGTGAACTGGCTCGGCACACACACAAAAAGGTGAAAAATAGAGTGGTGCCCGAAAAGGAAGAAGTTAGTGAAATTTAGAGAAGCAAAGTAGATATAAATGTATAGGTGGTGTGTGAGAGAGACACATCCCAAGAGCTCATGACTTTGCGTAGGGGTAAGGGGTTTAAAAATCAACTAAAATCCACTGAAAACCGGACTAGTCCGTTTAACTTTCTGAAAGACGCAAACATAGTGCACCGGACTAGTCCGCCTTGTGAACCGGACTAGTCCGGTCAGGTCACTGGAACGCAACCGGACAAGTCCGGTTTTAGACCGGACTAGTCCGGTCATGTCTCTGTTGTCCTCCTTAGAGGACTACGGACTAGTCCATCCAGCAACAGGACTAGTCCGCTAAAGTTTCTGAAAACCCATCTCACATAGTACCGGACAAGTCCGGTTTGTGGACCGGACTAGTCCGGTTAACCCACTGGAAGTAGGCCGGACAAGTCCGATCATATACCGGACTAGTCCGGTAGTAGGTTTAACAACGGAAACTTTTTGGAAAAGCCTATAAAAAGAGGTCCTTCGGCTTTACCCCAAGAAGACACGACTCATACTGTCAAAACTTGAAACCCTAGCGCCGCCACCTGTCCCAAGAGCCCAAAAACACATCTCCCCACACATCTAAGGTGCAAAAAGGTGAAGATCAATAAAATACTTGGATTTGGGATTGGGAGATCGTCGTTCCTTCGTTGTGAGCTCTTGGGGTTTGATCTCTCTACACTTATATTCTGAATTGTAATCTTTTTGAGTGTATTTGATCAACTTCTCATTGTAATTCTTGTGGGAGCCCTCAACGTGTGAGGTAGCCCCATAAAAATGGTGATTATACTTGATAGTGAAGTCAAGTCGGCCTGTGTGGTGACTTGAAGAGGAAAAGGGTTGAGAACCCGGCTCTGTGTGAGCTTCCTCAACGAGGACGTAGATCTCTTGGTGAGATCGAACCTCGGTAAAAATTCGTGTCTTTTGTCTCTCATTTGGTTTACATCTTGACACATGAGATTACTAGTTTGCTAGTCATCGTTTGAGTTCTTTACAAGTTTGCACGTGCATCCATACTATAAATTTAAGTTATAAAAACTGTTGTTCTTATTCCGCTGCTATAAGATAAAACTTGTGAGACACACTTAATCAACTCAAACAATTCAGCACACCGGACTAGTCCGCCCACACAACCGGACTAGTCCGGTCAGTCAAATTTCTAACAAGTTTATTAAGTGCAGGAATTCTTTAAAGGCCTATTCACCCCCCCTCTAGGCCACATTCAGCCAAGACAATTGGCAACGTCAGCCCCAACAGAGTTCATACTCGGACTTCTTGGTGACCCATCCACCGGTCCTTGTGGAGGTCGAAGAGCCTTTGGAGGCAGAAATCTTTATCTGCACTCTCGAGGCGAAGTTCGGTCTACTTCGGTGCACCGAACACCAGAAGGCGCTTTTTGCAGCGCAACAGCTTCAGAGGGGAGCTGATACATGGTGGGCGAACTACATCGCCTCATTACCGGCTGGCCGTGCCGTCACATGGGCAGAGTTCCGGGAGGTGTTCCGCGCCTATCATATACCTCCTGGGGTTATGCAGAGGAAGCTTCAGGAATTTCTGGAGTTGAAACAAGGCGAAAGGGTTCTCATCAGTACTCCAGAGCATTAAACCTGCTGGCGCAATATGCACCAGAATTTGTGGGGACGGACGACAAGAAGTGAAATACATTCTTCTGAGGCCTGAATTCTAGGATGAAGATTGCGAGGTGTGGGGACCACCCCGTGGTTCACCCACTCCAGGATCGAAGAGGTTGGTGTCGTGCGATGCGGCACCCAAGAGCACACAAGAAAAGAATACGAACAATATACAAACTTTTATTTTACATAAAACAGCGGAAGTCTTTTAAAAACTTAATTATACAGCGGAAGTATTGTACAATACTAAACTCTCCTACTAACTATGGAAAAAGTGTAGCCATCCAGCCCGGGGACGCTACACACTAGCAACACTCACATGACGATCACGGCGGCGTGCAGGGCAGCTCGGCCGTGTACCCCGACGGGGGCATCGCCTCGTTCTCAGACCCTTCCTCATAACTATCACCTGAACACAACTCAAATATTGCAACCGCGAGCACGATGGCTCAGCAAGGCTTAACCGACAACCCTAATCATGAAACTCTGCATGCAGAGATTAGTAACATGGGAAAAAGATGTTGCAATAAAGACATGCCTACATGTTAATCCTTACTTTCAGTTTAATAGCAGCAGTTTAATGTGACTTAGGCAGCCCTCACATCGAAAGTCCACAATCAAACAAGAAACGTTTTCCTCCGATATGGTTATGCCCAAAGTGGAAGATAAACTTAATTAGCTCTACATATATAGAAGACATGGTCTCAATACATTATTAATAGTTCAATACAGCATAATATTCATCTGGCTTCATTCACTTCTTACTACGTCACAGAACAGTGAACAAGCGGTACTCAAATAACCGCGAGGGATGGTGATTGCAATCAGGAGACACCTGGACAACACGTCACATACACCTAGTTTCAGAAGTATGGTGCTTCACACCTTCCTACTCTATTGTATGCAACAACCTTTCAAAGGAAACCCAAATGCCAAACCGGTCCATCCGTAACGGGAAGGAGGTCGCCGCGTTGAGCGTGTCTGTGCCTACCGGTAGATTTACACCTCAACCCACTCATAAAACGGTTGGGTAAGCCTCGGCACCCAGGTTAACCAATTACATAAGTTTCCTGCTAATGTCAGTGTGCCATCCGGTAGTGTTCAAAACTTGTCCAGCAGGTCCGCACACGACTCGGTCCTCAATCGACAGCAACAGGGCTACACACATGAGACCTTCGCTCACTGCATCATATCCCCCCTGCTGGGTCTCAGTTTCACATTCTTAAGCCATTCTCTACTCTTTTCCATACCGTGTGATAAAATCTTACCTCACGAGTAGATTCCAACTACTCGACTTGTACCGAGATCCTTAGAACATTAGCATGGCATTCTCTACTCGTCGAGTTTGTAAACTATCCAACCTTTTGTAAGGGCCTCAGTTTTGACACACATTTGCAGTGTTCATCACCACACCACACACCTCATTTGAGGAAGAATGATGAACACCAATGAAGAGCAAGTAACAATTATCAACATGCTCATTAGAGAACAAACTCACACATTGCAAAAGTGGTATTTCCCACATGTGATATAGATGGGCTGGACATGTGAAAACTCCTACACTTTACTAAGGATGTGCATGCCAAGTTTCACCCAAATTCAAAACCTTTTTGAGGTCAGTTTGGGTATAGTTAGGAAGAGGGCAGTTTGAAACCATATTCAAATTCAAACTGTTTTTATCCCATGAATTTAAAGGTGGAAGGCATATTCTTACTCAGCACATTTTTGTGAGCTCACACACCAATTTTCACTCCATTTGGAGTTGATCTTGACATGAGCTAAGGGGGAGAAATTCAAACTTTATTTGAATTTCAAACTGAACTTGTGCTGAAATTCATTCAAACCAAACCTCATTTGAACTTTGATCAATTCAAATGGCTCATGGGTGAATAATTTGAATTGCCAAGGATAGTATGGGGTTCACTGTTTACAACAGTGATTAGGAGTAAATTTCAGAGGTTAAAACTGGAGGTGGGACCCACATGTCAGCCACTGCTCAGATCAAACCGACTGAGACTTTTTCACTCGGGTCGCCGAGCCGCAGCGGTGATCGCCACCGAGGGCAGCCGCTGCGCCAGAAGCTGCTTGCCCACGCGCGGGTGTGAGGCGGTGAAGAGCCTTCTTAAGGCACCTGCACCCCTCCTCGGCCGAGGCACCGCCGTTCTTAACCGCAAGAACTCAGCGCCGGCCAAAAACTTCCGCAGCTCGGACTTGGTCGGAGAACGCCGATCGCAGCTCTCTCCGTCCACTCCAGAGCCCCAGCAAGGTACTAGAAACCTTCCTCCATCCTCCCCGTTGCTAGAATTCGGTTGAAACCGATTGATATCGGCTGTGCCGAAAGATCAAATTCGGGACTTGAAACCGCCACACCTCGGGCTCTCGTGGACAGCCCCACCAGGGCGTTGTCACACCCGAGCCAAGGCACCCTTGGACGCGCTGGTGACCGGTGCTGCTCATCCCCGAGCCACAGCTCGAGTGGTTGCTCACCGGCGGCGAATTTCCACTTTTCCCCTTTCTGTGTGCAGAACGACCTTCGGGTACGATTCTGTTAAATTCGTGCTCTAGAAAGGATTAGAGGGCCTCAAGCCGCTCTCACACGAGCTAGACACGGTAACGCACAAGTTGCCTTCACAACTCTGGGCCGGAGAACCTCTGTGCCCGGCGTAATTTGAGGTCTACTAATGGCGGAACGAACGGGCGGCATCGGGCACACGGTGAGGACCTATTTCGGGCCTTCCCCGAGCTGCCTCAAGCTCATGTCGACCTTCTCTGAGGTCCACTGATGCTCCCCGACCGATTTCCCAAGTAGCTGAGGTGCTAGAGGGGTCAGCCGACATGGTCGAAGTTGTTCCGAGGTGGCGGCTCGTCGCCGACCATGCTCCGGCCATTATCATGAGCAGCTGACCCTCGGAGCCTGTTCCCCGAGTAAAAGTAGGCAGGGGCGGCCAGAATCGAGGAGTTTGGAGCTGTACAGCAGCCGGCGGCGAGCTCTCCGGCGAGATCCCTCGGCGGCGGGGCGCGGGTGTCGCGAGGTTGAAGAAGTGTAAGGGCCTCAGTTTTTGACACTCATTTGCAGTGTTCATCACCACACCACACACCTCATTTGAGGAAGAATGATGAACACAAATAAAGAGCAAGTAACAATTATCAACATGCTCATTAGGGAACAAACTCACACATTGCAAAAGTGGTACTTCCCACATGTGATATAGATGGGCTGGACATATGAAGACTCCTACACTTTGCTAAGGATGTCCATGCCAAGTTCCACCCAAATTCAAAACCTTTTTGAGGTCATTTTGGGTATAGTTAGGAAGAGGGCAGTTTGAAACCATATTCAAATTCAAACTGTTTTCACCCACTGAATGTAAAAGTGGAAGGCAGATTCTTGCTCAGCACATTTTTGTGAGCTCACACACCAATTTTCACTCCATTTGGAGTTGATCTTGACATGAGCTAAGGGGGAGAAATTCAAACTTTATTTGAATTTCAAACTGCACTTGTGCTGAAATTCATTCAAACCAAACCTCATTTGAACTTTGATCAATTCAAATGGCTCTTGGGTGAATAATTTGAATTGCCAAGGGTAGAATAGGGTTCACTGTTTACCACAGCTGTTAGGAATAAATTTCAGAGGTTAAAAGAGGAGTGGGACCCACATGTCAGCCTCAGCCTCAAAGCAAACCGACTGAAACACAGTTCAGTCGGTTCCCGGCAGCTGTGCGCGCGCGCCACCGAAGGGGGCAGCCGGCGCCAGCTCCTGCTGCGTGCCCCAAGCCGGAGACCAGCCGACCGGGCTATTTATTCCCTCCCCGGCGTGCTTCAGTCGCCATTTCCCCGAGCTGCCGACGTACACGACATGCTTTTCCACTGCCATCACCGGCGCTCGAGTTCCTGCTTGATCAAGCCGATCGCAGCTCCCTCTTTCCATTCCAAGGTCCCAGCAAGGTACTAGCGACCATCCTCCATCCTTCCCATTGATAGAAATCGATTGAAACCGAGTGATGTCGGCTGTGCCGAAAGATCAAACTCAGAACCGGAAACCGCCGCACCTCGGGCTCTCGTGGACAGCCCAACCTGGGCGTTGTCACGCCCGAGCCAAGGCACCCTTGGACGCGCAAGTGACCGGTGCTGCGCACCCCCGAGCCACAGCTCGAGTGGTTGCTCACCGGCGGCGAATTTCCACTTTTCCCCTTTCTGTGTGCAGAACGACCTTCGGGTACGATTCTGTTTAATTCATGCTCTAGAAAGGATTAGAGGGCCTCAGGCCACTCCCACACGAGCTAGACACGGTGACGCACAAGTTGCCTTCACAACTCTGGGCCGGAGAACCTCTGTGCCCGGCGTAATTCAAGGTCTACTAATGGCGGAACGCATGGGGGTTATCGGGCGCACGGTGAGGACCTATTTCGGGCCTTCCCCGAGCTGCCCCGAGTTCATGTCGACCTTCTCTGAGGTCCACTGATGCTCCCCGACCGATTTCCCAAGTAGCTGAGGTACTAGGAGAGTTAGCCGACATGGCCGAAGTCGTTCCGATATGGCGGCTCGTCGCCGACCATGCTCCGGCCATTGTCATGAGCAGCTAACCCTAGAATCATGTTCTCCGAGTAAAAGTAGGCAGGGGCGGCCAGAATCAAGAAGTTTGGAGCTGTACAGCAGCCAGCGGCGAGCTCTCCGGCGAGATCCCTCGGCGGCGGAGCGCGGGTGTCGCGAGGTTGAAGAAGGGGGTGGACCCCAGCTGTCAGCGGCCGATATTTTGAATCGGGATCCGGTTGCGGCCGGGATCGGGTGTGCTGGCGCGCAAAAGCCTTGTGGGCCGCGGTGTGCTGTCGCTTCGGCGTGCGACGCGTGTCCCCTGGGCCCACGCGCGAGTTTAAACTTTTCCCCGATTTTCAGATTTCCTTCAAACTTCAAATCCTTATAACTTTGGCTAGAAAGCTCCAAATTGAGTGAACCAAATTTTGCTAGATTCAGCTCTCCGAGTACTTTCCAGAAAATCAAGTTTCACTTCATGAAATTCCCTAATTCTCCAGAATTAATTCCTTAAAGTTTAAACTGTTAGGAATTTTAACTGGAGAATCCTTTGGAGGAAAATCCTGAAATTTTGCTGAGATGTTCACCAAAATATCCTTGAACTACCATAAAAATTTCAGATCCATTTGAGCTCATGTAGTCCACCTAATGGTGTGATTAGTAAAACTGTTCCAGAGAAAATAGAAAATGTTCAGAAACATTTTCAGAATTTTCTCTGAAATTGTTTAGCTCATACCTTTAGTTAGAGACTTCCAAATCAAGTGAGACCAACTCCATTAGAACCCTCTGAAAATCTAGTTTTCAGAAAGTCATAGTTTGTCTCATGAAAATTCCTAGAACACCCTAAGGGTTCCAATTGAGGTCAAGGACATAATTATTTGTGGAGGGCTCAAATGAGCTTTACTGCAACTAAAACTTGACCAAGTCTTTGTTTAGGTTGTAACCAAGCCACAGTAAAAGTTTCACAGTCATTAGGTCTGTCTAGCAAGGGTTACAGACTTCACAACTTCAAAGTTAATACAAATACATTTAAATTAATACATACATTGTTCTTATCATGTAGTCGCTAAGGTCGAGGAGGAACCCGAAGTCCTAGACTTCGTTACTCCGGAGGAACAGCTAGCCTACGACCAAGAGCAGCAAGGCAAGCCCCGGTTTGCATTAACCTTTTTACAAATGTTTATTGTTTTGAGCACATCTTTGAATATTGTTCTTTGCATTAGAGTCTTGATTGGAAACCCAACTGCACAGCCAAGAAAACCATGGGTTGGGTTTAGGATTACAAACCCCGTTAGCTACTGCATTGCTAGGATAGGGTAGGATTCGGTACAAGTCGAGTAGTTGGAACTACTCGCGAGAATAGGCTAGAGGCACATTGCTCGGGTAGAGATAGCACATGAAACACATGGCAAGAAAATGAGACCGAGCGGGGAGTAAGGGCAGCAGGACTTTGGGGCCTGTGTGCTGTAGCTCCGCTTGTGTCGATTGAGGACCGAGCCGTGTGCGGGCCTGTTGAACAAGCTAGAACAGTACCGAAGACCTACCGGCTATATGGGAACCGGGAAACTGATGTAACTCGGGTAGCTGGGTATTGAGGCATTGCCCGTCGTTCAGAGGGTAGGTTGAGAGCTCGAGGTGTAAATCAGCTGGCGGCACAGAGATGCGCGTGCAGGGACCTCTTGCTCGGGACGATGGGACCGGTTCAATATTTGGCTAACGGGTGAAAAGTAGTCGCGTACGGCGTCCGTGATGGTTGTTGTAGGCAACATCGAGTACGGGCGTACGTGACGGGTTATTCGGGTAACCCTGCAGGTGTAAATCGATTATAATCGCCGTCCCTCGCGGTCAGTGAGTACCACTTGTTCACTGTACCGTGACGTAGAAAGCACAGGCTAGTTACATGTTAAAATGTTGCTGATTGAAAGATGCACATTGATTGTTAATGATATGCTGTAGATTAGTGCTAACTAAAGTTCTTTTCAACTTTGGGCAAAGTACATGAGAGAAATGCGTTTCTTGTTTGATTGCGGCTCTCTCATGTGCCTTAGCGTAAGGTTCTCCACAACCTGCTGCTAAAACTTGAAAGTAAGGTTCTACTAATTAGGCGAGTCCGTGCAAATGATTTTTTTTTCCTCATGCAACCCATTACCCTCATGTAGAGTTCCATGTTTAGGTGAGACGGGTCAGACTTGCTGAGCCTTCGTGCTCACTGCTTGTGTTTGAAGCTTTTGCAGGGTTCTATGAGGAAGGGACTCCCGAAGAGGAGACGGAACCCCAGGAGGGGAACCCCGTCGAGTGGGAGTCGTGCACGCCGCAGAGTTAGTGTGCGTGTGTGCTAGCAAGGACACGTTCGAGGGCTGAACGTGCACTTGATGCTTAGTCTACGCCCGCGAGTGTGGACTAAACTTACTTTGATGTAAACATGTTAATAAACTTGTTTATGTAATAAAGCTTCCGCTTCCGCTTTGTACCTTTGACGTGTGTTATACGGTGCTGTGCAACGCAGCACCCCTCAGCGTGATCCTGGCTCGACAGGACCAGTGGGGTCGTGTCAGCGTTGGTATCAGAGCTCGCTTGAGGTTTAACACAGTACAAAGGTCTTCTTTTTCAAAAATCCAGTGAGGGACGAGTTAGTAGCCCGTATAAGGATGTTATTAGCATATAGAAAGTGGCATATTAACCTATTTGTTATGTCGGAAAATCGTGCATCTCGGGACGTTCATGTCTTGGGGGGTGCACGTAAGCGCTGTCCACCAGTGCGCACAAGCTGAAGGGTGGAGCCCCACGGGTGGCAGGTAACCCGACCCGCTTTGATATCCTCTACGACCCTTCATGTCGTTTGGGGTATTCGAGCAACGTCTGTCCCTGGCGTGCGTGGTGCAACATGGGAGACCCCGTCACGTGGTCTGAAACGTGAACACGTAACTCAAGGCGTGTTTGGCTTGAGAACATCCGGGCGAGTGATGACGGCCGGATGTACCAACTGTATGGATTCCGGGCTCGGTGTGCAGCCGAGTCTGATGATTGGTTGAATTTCTGCAGGTAGCCTTACCACGAAACGGTAGACGTGTAGCATCCGTGTGCGAGTGACGAGTAGTGCCACTAAACTAACGAAGCCGGCTAAGTTCGGTATAGGTTTTTCTTTGTGAGGACGTAGTACCGACATAATCTGGTGACGCATCGACGTCACACCCAACAAAATGAACAACTTCATTTAAAATTTGAAGGTTTTGATCCAAAGTAGTAAAACTTGATGTAACTCCTTCCCTTGAACAGGATATTCAAGGCTAATAAGTTTTCAACTTATAGGATGTTAAGGACAGAGCACTCTGTTTTCAGCTAAATCAAGGCTGAAGTAATCAGAGGTTAGAGGTTGAGTTCTTTCGAGGTTGGGGTCGTATGATACATTTCTGGAAAGCTTTGGAGGAGCTTTACAACTTTTCTGTTGAGTTCCAGAGGTGTTTCATCCCTTAACCACTCAAAAAAATGCAGCAGAGTTGAAACTGTCCAGAAAACAGGACGGAGCAAAGACTCTCTGTAAATTAAGCATAACTTCCTGCATAAAAATCCAAAAATAGAAAATAAGGTAGTTCTGGAAAGATTATGAGATGGGTTACAACTTTGTAACAGAAAGTTTTGTCAGATTAGGAACAGAATTAACTGGGATTCTTGGATCAAATCAGTACCTAAGGCAGGGAGGTGCTGTCCAATTATTTCCAGAAATTCTGTTAACTTTGACATCTCATAACTTTTGAACCGGAGCAGATCTTAGGCCAACCAAATACTTTCTGGAAAGCTATTGAAGTTAACTTTAACTTTGATGTTGAGCTCCAGGACTGGTTTTGCTTTTAACCTGGCCTAAATCAGATTAATATGGAAACTGGTCAGGGCTGTCATGGGAACAGCAGATCAGCAGTCAAATTTGTTTAAAAAGTTGAACTATGTTTCCAAGTGTTAAGGGTTCAATGACATATCTTATGTTATAACTCAATGGTTTACTGTTTAAATAAATATTTGACATTTCTCAAATATATTTTTACAGATGGCAGCAGATAAACGGTTGGAGAACGGGTGGGTAGTTTCCCACTGTTCTGACCGTAGCGGCTACCCGGGAGCATTGTGGGTAATGCTCCAATATTTCGGGTACAACCAGATGCCGCAATACTTCGCCAAGGAAGAAGGCGAAGAGGGGAACAAGACGTGGACGATCCATGTCGAGGTTCCTGCAGGGCCTACGCCACCCGGTTGGGTGCCGTTCACCGTCACAGTGAGAGGAAGACAACCGGAAGGGATGTGGCAAGTGGCAGCCCGTGACACTATGTCACGTTTCTGCCAACTACACGTGCAGGCTATGGAGGGAACTCCATACGCACTCGTTCCGGTGGAGGGACGAGCTCAGCATGTGTGGGAAGAGAGGTACCTAGAGGCAACAAACCCGAGTTGCCCAAGGTACAACCCCGCGGAGGCAAATCTCAGCCTCCAAATGAGGGCGGGAAACGCTGTGATGGACAGCCAAGCTGTTCATACGGAGCATCTCGCCACCAAGCTCAAGGAGAGCACAAGCCGTGGAGATCATTTTGAGAGTGCTCACAGTGCACTCCGCAATGTGCTCCTTCCGACGATCAAGCGACTGAATGAACAACACAATCAGTTGCGTCGTCTGAAGAAAGTAAAGAAGAAGGGCCGTGTTGACATCGCGGCATTGCAAGAGCTGGTGCAGACCCTAACCCAGCAGAACGAGGACCTTGCTCAAGAGCGGGACGACGCTATTGAGGAAGGACAAGGCTGGGAAGAGGACTACAACCAGGCTATGGACGAGGTGCATGCATTGCAGGACCTCGTGCCCCCGGTATTGGGCGTACCGGTAGTCTTGGGTCTTCCAGCCATGGGAGAACCCGGAATGGGAGGAGAGGTGGTAGATCCAGAGCCACCAGCAGAAGTACCGGAGGAGGACGACCCACAAGAGGTCGAGTTCTACTCCGACTAGGGGGTTACGGTTGCCAAGTAGGGCAGCTAGGGTAGCGTAACCCAACTTTTGTAATCGGTGACATGTCGTGTAGACAGTAGCGTATGTATAGGTAGTGACGACATGAGCACGACTTCTCGGAGATCCGAGAATAATGTATCTTGTATAAAGTTTATGCTTTATCAATATATGTGAATGTTGTGCAAGTTAGTCATGCGTCGCTTCAATACTTACTGCTGTTTATGGAATTTTGAGTAAGACATGTGCTAATTGCTGCTGTGTTGAATTTCAGAATGACGCGTACTCGTGCCAACCCTGATGTTGGAGGTACTAGCCAAGGGGGAGAGACCCCCCAACCGCCTCCCGAGGACTCCTCGGGACAGCAGCAGCAACAGCAACAGCAAACACCGCCACCGCCACTGCCAACGGTTACATTGGCCGACATCGTCGCGGCAATGGCGGGTTCACATCAGCAGCACACAGAACTGCTGCAAACGTTGATTGCGAATACGTCTCGCCCAGAGAGACGTCAAGATCGTGAGGAGCGCCAACAGAGCTCCTACTCCGACTTCCTGGCGACTCATCCCCCTGTATTCTCAAGGGCGGATGAACCACTTGACGCGGACAACTGGCTCCGCGCCATAGAGATGAAGTTCGGGCTGCTCCAAATCAGCGAGCAGCGCAAGACTCAGTTCGCGGTCCAGCAGCTCCAAGGATCCGCGAGCGCGTGGTGGGCCAACTTTTGTGCTTCACAACCCACCGACCGAGTGATGACCTGGGCGGAGTTTCGGACGGCCTTCCGGGCCTATCATATACCGCCCGGTTTGATGAAGAGGAAGACGCAGGAATTCCTACACCTGCAACAAGGGAGCCGGAACGCGCTGGAGTACTCCAGAGCGTTCAACGATCTCGCGCTCTACGCGTCGTATCACGCAGATACGGACGAGAAGCGGCGGGACCACTTTTACCAGGGGCTTAACCCGCTCCTGAAGGACAAGCTGGCGATGTTCAATCGCGGCAGCCTCAACGACATAATTGATGCTGCGATTGTTCAGGAGGACTCCGGCAAGGAGTTGGCGGCGGCAGAGCGAAAGCGAAGCGCGCCGCAGAGCAGTGGAGAAGGAGGCGGTCCTTCTCAGAAGTTTCGGATGGTGAATCGCCCACCATCAGGTCCACGCTGGCAACCACCACAGCGGTCGATGCCGTTCCGCGGTCGACCGTATTCTTCACCGGCAGTCCGGCCGGTACTGCCAGCACCACCGCAACAACAACAGCAGCAGCGGGCGATGCCGCGTGCGTTTGCACCTCCGCAACGCATGCCGGGCTTTCGTCCCCCGAGTACTCCACCAGCAGCGGCCACATGTTACAAGTGTGGTCGTCCAGGACACTTCGCGAGCAGTTGCCCGGAGAGGCAAGGCGGCGGAGTGGTACCACAGTTTCCGGGGAGGAATCAACCCCGGAACCCTACTAATGCGCGGCGGGCAAACCCTAGGCCCGGCACTGTCCACCAGCTTGCCATTGAGGACGTGCCGGAGGGCGAGCCAATCCTTGCGGGTATGTTCCAACTCCACCAGCATCCCGCTATAATACTATTTGATTCAGGCGCCACGCATAATTTTATTAGCCAAGCTTTCATTGCTAAACACAGCTTGCCAATACTACCCACCGATAGTCCATATTTAATTTGTTCACCGGGTGGGAAGATTTCAGCAAGCGTAATGGTCTCCAAAGCACCATTATGCTTAGCGGGTAGAGTGTACACCACGTCTCTCATTATCTTAGAGGGACAGAAGGTCGATGTCATCCTAGGGATGTCGTGGTTAACCCGCCACGGCGCTGTTTTAGACACCGTCCTCCGAGTCGTGCACTTAAACTCAGAAGTGCACGGTTCTCACTCATTATTTCTGGACAGTCCAGAAATAAAACTTCCAAGTGTCTATCAAGCCACAACCATCAGATTGGAAGACATTCCAGTGGTCCGAGAGTTCCCTGATGTATTCCCGGATGATTTGCCGGGGATGCCACCCGATAGAGAGGTGGAGTTCAAGATTGAACTTGCACCGGGAACCATGCCAATATCCCGAAGGCCGTACAAGATGGCGCCCAAGGAGTTGGCGGAACTGAAGATTCAGCTCACGGACCTTCTGGAGAAGGGTTTTATTAGGCCGAGCTCCTCGCCATGGGGCTGTTCGGCATTATTCGTCAAAAAGAAGGATGAAACGTTGCGGCTTTGCGTGGACTACCGTCCATTAAATACCGTAACCATCAAGAACAAGTACCCGTTGCCACGGATCGACATGTTGTTTGATCAGTTGGTCGAAGCAAAGGTCTTTTCCAAGATGGATTTAAGATCCGGGTACCATCAGATTAAGATCAGGGCTGAGGACATTCCAAAGACAGCTTTTTCGACAAGGTACGGACTTTATGAGTACCTGGTCATGTCCTTTGGCCTCACCAATGCTCCAGCTCACTTCATGTATTTAATGAACTCGGTGTTCATGCCGGAGCTGGACAAGTTTGTCGTGGTCTTCATCGACGACATCCTGGTATACTCCAAGTCGGAGGAAGATCACAAGAAACATCTGCGTATAGTCTTGCAACGGCTGCGGGATCACAAGTTATACGCAAAGTTCAGCAAATGCGAGTTTTGGATATCGCAAGTGCCTTTCCTCGGGCATATCATCTCAGCGGAGGGGATCGCTGTGGACCCGAGCAAGATCACGCAAGTGCTGAATTGGAAATCCCCGAGAACTGTTCATGAGGTACGGAGTTTCCTCGGACTCGCGGGATATTATCGGAGGTTCATTCCGAACTTCTCGAAGATTGCCAGGCCAATGACAGAGCTGCTGAAGAAGGCTACCAAATATGTTTGGAGTCCAGCATGTGAAGCAGCATTCAAGGCTTTAGTCAAGCACCTGACATCAGCACCGGTTTTGGCGCAGCCAGACACAACAAAACCGTTCGAGGTGTACTGCGATGCATCCGGCATTGGGCTCGGATGTGTGCTGATGCAAGACCGAAGGGTGGTCGCGTATGGATCACGACAGCTTAGGAACCATGAGCAAAATTATCCAACTCACGATTTGGAGCTCGCTGCCGTGGTACTTGCACTGAAAATGTGGAGGCACTACCTACTCGGTAACCTCGTACATTTATATACCGACCACAAAAGCCTCAAGTACATCTTCACTCAGAAGGAGCTGAATATGAGGCAACGAAGATGGTTGGAACTGATAAAGGATTACGAGATAGAGATCCATTATCATCCGGGCAAGGCAAACGTTGTGGCAGATGCGCTGAGCCGCAAGTCACACGTCAATAATCTGACCATCACACCGTTGGAAGAGAGCGAACCACCACTACATGTGATTCCACATGGAGCTCTCTACAACCTAGCTTTGATCCCCACCATCCGTGAAGAGATAGCGGCAGCCCAGAAGAATGACAAGGGCATGTCACATTTGCGGAGACGTGTAGACAGTGGGGAGTTGAAATGTTTCCGGAAGGACGGAGACGGCATCTTATGGTTCAAGGACCGGATCGTCGTACCCCGAAACCCGGAATTAAGGAAGAGAATCTTTGATGAAGCTCACTTATCTAAGTTTTCTATTCACCCCGGCAGCAACAAGATGTATCAAGAACTCAGAAGCAAATTTTGGTGGACACGGATGAAGCGAGAGACGGCAAAATACGTGTCCGAGTGTGATACATGTCGACGGGTGAAGGCAGACCACATGCGGAAACCGGGACTGCTACAACCACTGGGCATTCCTGCCTGGAAGTGGGAGGACATGAGCATGGATTTCATCGTCGGTTTACCCACCACCTTACAGAAACATGATTCTGTGTGGGTGATCGTCGATCGGCTCACCAAAGTTGCCCACTTCATCCCGGTCAACACCAACTACAACGCCAAGAAGTACGCTGAACTGTACATCTCACGGATCCTATGCTTATACGGCGTACCCCGTACCATCGTATCGGACCGGGGCACTCTATTTGTGTCCCGTTTTTGGGAGCAGCTACACGCTGCCCTGGGGACGAAGCTGATCCGTAGTTCAGCCTACCACCCGCAGACGGATGGGCAAACGGAGCGGGTAAATCAAATCCTAGAAGACATGCTACGAGCTTGCGCTATCGACCACGGCAAGAATTGGGATGATCACTTGCCATTAGCCGAGTTCTCGTACAACAATGGGTACCAAGCCAGCATCAAGATGGCGCCCTACGAGGCGCTATACGGCAGGAAATGCCGCACACCACTGAACTGGTGTGACTCTGGCGAGAGGGTTACCTTCGGGATTGATCTTGTCAACAACGCGGAAGAAAAGGTTCGATTAATTCAAGCGAACCTAAAAGCCGCTCAATCCCGACAGAAACAGTATGCGGACCGGAGAAGGCGCCCATTACAATTCGAAGTCGGAGATCACGTATACCTACGAGTGTCTCCAATGAAGGGCGTAAACAGATTTGGGGTGAGAGGAAAGTTAGCACCCCGATTCATCGGTCCATTCCAGATTACCGAAAGATGTGGATCGGTGGCATACCGGCTAAGATTACCAGAAGCACTTTCCGGTGTGCACGACGTCTTTCACATTTCCCAGCTGAGGAAGTGTCTCAAGCTATCAACTACCGTTCAGCTGGAAGACATTGAAGAACTGCAACCGGATCTCACCTATCGGGAGGAACCGATGCATATTATTGATGAAAAGGCCCGAACCACACGCAACCGTACGTTGTGGTTCTACAAGGTTCTATGGAGTAATCACTCCATGGACGAAGCGACATGGGAGAGCGAGGAATTCCTTCGCACTAACTACCCCGACTTTTTCACGTCGCATATTCGGTAATTTTCCACCGTCCTCTCTCTCATTTCACCTTATAATCTCGGGACGAGATTCTTTTAAGGGGGGAGGAATGTAAGGGCCTCAGTTTTTGACACTCATTTGCAGTGTTCATCACCACACCACACACCTCATTTGAGGAAGAATGATGAACACAAATAAAGAGCAAGTAACAATTATCAACATGCTCATTAGGGAACAAACTCACACATTGCAAAAGTGGTACTTCCCACATGTGATATAGATGGGCTGGACATATGAAGACTCCTACACTTTGCTAAGGATGTCCATGCCAAGTTCCACCCAAATTCAAAACCTTTTTGAGGTCATTTTGGGTATAGTTAGGAAGAGGGCAGTTTGAAACCATATTCAAATTCAAACTGTTTTCACCCACTGAATGTAAAAGTGGAAGGCAGATTCTTGCTCAGCACATTTTTGTGAGCTCACACACCAATTTTCACTCCATTTGGAGTTGATCTTGACATGAGCTAAGGGGGAGAAATTCAAACTTTATTTGAATTTCAAACTGCACTTGTGCTGAAATTCATTCAAACCAAACCTCATTTGAACTTTGATCAATTCAAATGGCTCTTGGGTGAATAATTTGAATTGCCAAGGGTAGAATAGGGTTCACTGTTTACCACAGCTGTTAGGAATAAATTTCAGAGGTTAAAAGAGGAGTGGGACCCACATGTCAGCCTCAGCCTCAAAGCAAACCGACTGAAACACAGTTCAGTCGGTTCCCGGCAGCTGTGCGCGCGCGCCACCGAAGGGGGCAGCCGGCGCCAGCTCCTGCTGCGTGCCCCAAGCCGGAGACCAGCCGACCGGGCTATTTATTCCCTCCCCGGCGTGCTTCAGTCGCCATTTCCCCGAGCTGCCGACGTACACGACCTGCTTTTCCACTGCCATCACCGGCGCTCGAGTTCCTGCTTGATCAAGCCGATCGCAGCTCCCTCTTTCCATTCCAAGGTCCCAGCAAGGTACTAGCGACCATCCTCCATCCTTCCCATTGATAGAAATCGATTGAAACCGAGTGATGTCGGCTGTGCCGAAAGATCAAACTCAGAACCGGAAACCGCCGCACCTCGGGCTCTCGTGGACAGCCCAACCTGGGCGTTGTCACGCTTGAGCCAAGGCACCCTTGGACGCGCAAGTGACCGGTGCTGCGCACCCCCGAGCCACAGCTCGAGTGGTTGCTCACCGGCGGCGAATTTCCACTTTTCCCCTTTCTGTGTGCAGAACGACCTTCGGGTACGATTCTGTTTAATTCATGCTCTAGAAAGGATTAGAGGGCCTCAGGCCACTCCCACACGAGCTAGACACGGTGACGCACAAGTTGCCTTCACAACTCTGGGCCGGAGAACCTCTGTGCCCGGCGTAATTCAAGGTCTACTAATGGCGGAACGCATGGGGGTTATCGGGCGCACGGTGAGGACCTATTTCGGGCCTTCCCCGAGCTGCCCCGAGTTCATGTCGACCTTCTCTGAGGTCCACTGATGCTCCCCGACCGATTTCCCAAGTAGCTGAGGTACTAGGAGAGTTAGCCGACATGGCCGAAGTCGTTCCGATATGGCGGCTCGTCGCCGACCATGCTCCGGCCATTGTCATGAGCAGCTAACCCTAGAATCATGTTCTCCGAGTAAAAGTAGGCAGGGGCGGCCAGAATCAAGAAGTTTGGAGCTGTACAGCAGCCAGCGGCGAGCTCTCCGGCGAGATCCCTCGGCGGCGGAGCGCGGGTGTCGCGAGGTTGAAGAAGGGGGTGGACCCCAGCTGTCAGCGGCCGATATTTTGAATCGGGATCCGGTTGCGGCCGGGATCGGGTGTGCTGGCGCGCAAAAGCCTTGTGGGCCGCGGTGTGCTGTCGCTTCGGCGTGCGACGCGTGTCCCCTGGGCCCACGCGCGAGTTTAAACTTTTCCCCGATTTTCAGATTTCCTTCAAACTTCAAATCCTTATAACTTTGGCTAGAAAGCTCCAAATTGAGTGAACCAAATTTTGCTAGATTCAGCTCTCCGAGTACTTTCCAGAAAATCAAGTTTCACTTCATGAAATTCCCTAATTCTCCAGAATTAATTCCTTAAAGTTTAAACTGTTAGGAATTTTAACTGGAGAATCCTTTGGAGGAAAATCCTGAAATTTTGCTGAGATGTTCACCAAAATATCCTTGAACTACCATAAAAATTTCAGATCCATTTGAGCTCATGTAGTCCACCTAATGGTGTGATTAGTAAAACTGTTCCAGAGAAAATAGAAAATGTTCAGAAACATTTTCAGAATTTTCTCTGAAATTGTTTAGCTCATACCTTTAGTTAGAGACTTCCAAATCAAGTGAGACCAACTCCATTAGAACCCTCTGAAAATCTAGTTTTCAGAAAGTCATAGTTTGTCTCATGAAAATTCCTAGAACACCCTAAGGGTTCCAATTGAGGTCAAGGACATAATTATTTGTGGAGGGCTCAAATGAGCTTTACTGCAACTAAAACTTGACCAAGTCTTTGTTTAGGTTGTAACCAAGCCACAGTAAAAGTTTCACAGTCATTAGGTCTGTCTAGCAAGGGTTACAGACTTCACAACTTCAAAGTTAATACAAATACATTTAAATTAATACATACATTGTTCTTATCATGTAGTCGCTAAGGTCGAGGAGGAACCCGAAGTCCTAGACTTCGTTACTCCGGAGGAACAGCTAGCCTACGACCAAGAGCAGCAAGGCAAGCCCCGGTTTGCATTAACCTTTTTACAAATGTTTATTGTTTTGAGCACATCTTTGAATATTGTTCTTTGCATTAGAGTCTTGATTGGAAACCCAACTGCACGGCCAAGAAAACCATGGGTTGGGTTTAGGATTACAAACCCCGTTAGCTACTGCATTGCTAGGATAGGGTAGGATTCGGTACAAGTCGAGTAGTTGGAACTACTCGCGAGAATAGGCTAGAGGCACATTGCTCGGGTAGAGATAGCACATGAAACACATGGCAAGAAAATGAGACCGAGCGGGGAGTAAGGGCAGCAGGACTTTGGGGCCTGTGTGCTGTAGCTCCGCTTGTGTCGATTGAGGACCGAGCCGTGTGCGGGCCTGTTGAACAAGCTAGAACAGTACCGAAGACCTACCGGCTATATGGGAACCGGGAAACTGATGTAACTCGGGTAGCTGGGTATTGAGGCATTGCCCGTCGTTCAGAGGGTAGGTTGAGAGCTCGAGGTGTAAATCAGCTGGCGGCACAGAGATGCGCGTGCAGGGACCTCTTGCTCGGGACGATGGGACCGGTTCAATATTTGGCTAACGGGTGAAAAGTAGTCGCGTACGGCGTCCGTGATGGTTGTTGTAGGCAACATCGAGTACGGGCGTACGTGACGGGTTATTCGGGTAACCCTGCAGGTGTAAATCGATTATAATCGCCGTCCCTCGCGGTCAGTGAGTACCACTTGTTCACTGTACCGTGACGTAGAAAGCACAGGCTAGTTACATGTTAAAATGTTGCTGATTGAAAGATGCACATTGATTGTTAATGATATGCTGTAGATTAGTGCTAACTAAAGTTCTTTTCAACTTTGGGCAAAGTACATGAGAGAAATGCGTTTCTTGTTTGATTGCGGCTCTCTCATGTGCCTTAGCGTAAGGTTCTCCACAACCTGCTGCTAAAACTTGAAAGTAAGGTTCTACTAATTAGGCGAGTCCGTGCAAATGATTTTTTTTTCCTCATGCAACCCATTACCCTCATGTAGAGTTCCATGTTTAGGTGAGACGGGTCAGACTTGCTGAGCCTTCGTGCTCACTGCTTGTGTTTGAAGCTTTTGCAGGGTTCTATGAGGAAGGGACTCCCGAAGAGGAGACGGAACCCCAGGAGGGGAACCCCGTCGAGTGGGAGTCGTGCACGCCGCAGAGTTAGTGTGCGTGTGTGCTAGCAAGGACACGTTCGAGGGCTGAACGTGCACTTGATGCTTAGTCTACGCCCGCGAGTGTGGACTAAACTTACTTTGATGTAAACATGTTAATAAACTTGTTTATGTAATAAAGCTTCCGCTTCCGCTTTGTACCTTTGACGTGTGTTATACGGTGCTGTGCAACGCAGCACCCCTCAGCGTGATCCTGGCTCGACAGGACCAGTGGGGTCGTGTCAAGAAGGGGGTGGACCCCAGCTGTCAGCGGGAGATATTTTGATTCGGGATCCGGCTGCGGCCGGGATCGGGTGTGCTGGCGCGTAAAATCATTGTGGGCTGCGGTGTGCTGTCGCCTCGGAGTGCGACGCGTTTCCCCTGGGCCCACGCGCGAGTTTAAACTTTTCCCCGATTTTCAGATTTCCTTCAAACTTCAAATCCTCATAACTTTGGCTAGAAAGCTCCAAATTGAGTGAACCAAATTTTGCTGGATTCAGCTCTCTGAGTACTTTCCATAAAATCAAGTTTAACTTCCTGAAATTCTTTATTTCTCCAGAATTAATTCCTCAAAATTTAAACTGTTAGGAATTTTAACTGGAGAGTCCTTTAGATGAAAATCCTGAAATTTTGCTGAGATGTTCACCAAAATAACCTTGAACTACCATAAAACTTTCAGATCCATTTGAGCTCATTTAATCCACCTAATGCTGTGATTAGTGAAACTGTTCCAGAGAAAATAGAAAATGTTCAGAAACATTTTCAGAATTTTCTCTGAAATTGTTTGGCTCATATCTTTAGTTAGGAACCCCCAAATTAAGTGAGACCAAATCCATTAGAACCCTCTGAAAATCTAGTTTTCAGAAAGTCATAGTTTGTTTCATGAAAATCCTTAGAACACCCTAAAAGCCTTTAATTAAAGTCAAGGACATAACTAATTGTGGAGGGCTCAATTGAGCTTTGCTGCAACTAAAACTTGACCAAGTCTCTGTTTAGGTTGTAACCAAGCCACAATAAAAGTTTCACAGTCATTAGGTCTGTCTAGCAAAAGTTATAGATTTCACAACTTCAAACCTAATACAAATGCATTAAATTGATACATGTATTGTTTCTATCATGTAGTCGCTAAGGTCGAGGAGGAACCCGAAGTCCTAGACTTCGTTACTCTGGAGGAACAGCTAGCCTACGACCAAGAGCAGCAAGGCAAGCTCCGGTTTGCATTAACCTTTTTACAAATTTTTATTGTTTTGAGCACATACTTGTTTCCTTTGTTCTGTGCACTAGAGTCTTGTTTGGAAATCCAACTTCATAGCCACGAAAACCACGGGTTGGGTTTAGGATTGCAAACCCCGTTAGCTACCGCAATGCTAAGATAGAGTAGGATTCGGAACAAGTCGAGTAGTTGGAACTACTCGCGAGCATAGGCTAGAGGCACTCGACTCGGGTAGTGTTAGCACATAAAACACATGGCAAGAAAATGAGACCAAGCAGAGAGTAAGGGCAACAGGACTTTGGGGCCTGTGTGCTATAGCTCCGCTTGTGTCGATTGAGGACCGAGCCGTGTGCGGGCCTGTTGAACAAGCTAGAACAGTACCGAAGACCTACCGGCTATATGGGAACCGGGAAACTGATGTAACTCGGGTAGCTGGGTATTGAGGCATTGCCCGTCGTTCAGAGGGTAGGTTGAGAGCTCGAGGTGTAAATCGGCTGGCGGCACAGAGATGCGCGTGCAGAGACCTCTTGCTCAGGACGATGGGACCGGTTCAATATTTGGCTGACGGGTGAAAGGTAGTTGCGTACGGCGTCCGTGATGGTTGTTGTAGGCAACATCGAGTACGGGCGTACGTGACGGGTTGTTCGGGTAACCCTGCAGGTGTAAATCGATTATAATCGCCGTCCCTCGCGGTCAGTGAGTACCACTTGTTCACTGTACCGTGACGTAGAAAGAACAGGCTAGTCACATGTTAAAATGTTGCTGATTGAAAGCTGGACATTGATTGTTAATGATATGCTGTAGCTTAGAGCTAACTAAAGTTCTTTCCAACTTTGGGCAAAGTACATGAGAGAAATGCGTTTCTTGTTTGATTGCGGCTCTCTCATGTACCTTAGCGTAAGGTTCTCCACAACCTGCTGCTAAAAATTGAAAGTAAGGTTCTACTAATTAGGCGAGTCCTTGCAACTGATTTTTACCTCATGTAACCCATTACCCTCATGTAGAAGTTCCATGTGTAGGTGAGACGGGTCAGACTTGCTGAGCCTTCGTGCTCACTGCTTGTGTTTGAAGCTTTTGCAGGGTTTCATGAGGAAGGGACTCCCGAAGAGGAGACGGAACCCCAGGAGGGGAACCCCGTCGAGTGGGAGTCGTGCACGCCGCAGAGTTAGTGTGCGTGTGTGCTAGCAAGGACACGTTCGAGGGCTGAACGTGCACTTGATGCTTAGTCTACGCCCGTGAGTGTAGACTGAACCTATTTTGCTGTAAACATGTTCATAAACTTGTTTATGTAATAAAATCTCGCTTCCGCTTTGTACCTTTGACGTGTGTTATACGGTGCTGTGCAACGCAGCACCCCTCAGTGTGATCCTGGCTCGACAGGACCAATGGGGTCGTGTCAGCGTGGTATCAGAGCTCGCTTGAGGTTTAACACAGTACAATGGTCTTCTTTTTTTTCAAAAATCCAGTGAGGAACGAGTTAGTAGCCCGTATAAGGATGTTATTAGCATATAGAAAGTGGCATATTAACCTATTTGTTATGTCGGAAAATCGTGCATCTCGGGACGTTCATGTCTTGGGGGGTGCACATAAGCGCTGTCCACCAGTGCGCACAAGCTGAAGGGTGGATCCCCACGGGTGGCAGGTAACCCGACCCGCTTTAGTATCCTCTACGACTCTTCATGTCGTTTGGGGTATTCGAGCAACGTCTGTGCCTGGCGTGCGTGGTGCAACTTGGGAGACCCCGTCACGTGGTCTAAAACGTGAACACGTAACTCAAGGCGTGGTTGGCTTGAGAACATCCGGGCGAGTGATGACGGCCGGGTGTACTAACTGTATGGATTCCGGGCTCAGTGTGCAGCCGAGTCTGATGATTGTTTGAGTTTCTGCAGGTAGCCTGACCACGAAACGGTAGACGTGTAGCATCCGTGTGCGAGTGACGTTTAGTGCCACTAAGTTAACGAAGCCGGCTAAGCCCGGTATAGGTTTTTCCTTTGTGAGGACGTAGTACCGACATAATCTGGTGACGCATCGACGTCACCCCCAACTAAATGAACAACTTCATTTAAAAACTTGAAGGTTTGGATCCAAAGTAATAAAACTTGATGTAACTCCTTCCCTTGAACAGGATATTCAAAGTTAACAAGTTTTCAACTTATAGGATGTTAAAGACAGAGCACTCTGTTTTCAGCTGAATCAAGGCTGAAGTTAATCAGAGGTTAGAGGTTGAGTTCTTTCGAGGTTGGGGTCATATGATACATTTCTGGAAATCTTTGGAAGAGCTTTACAACTCTTCTGTTAAGGTCCAGAGGTGTTTCATCCCTTAACCCGTCGAAAAATGCAGTAGAGTTGAAACTGTCCAGAAAACAGGACAGAATAAAGACTCTCTGTAGACTCTCTGTAAATTAAGCATAACTTCCTGCATAAAAATCCAAAAATAGAAAATGAGGTAGTTCTGGAAAGCATATGAGATGGGTTACAACTTTGTAACAGAAAGTTTTGTCAGATTAGGAATAGAATTAACTGGGATTCTTGGATCAAATCAGTACCTAAGGCAGGGAGGTGCTGTCCAATTGTTTCCAGAAATTCTGTTAACTTCGACATCTCATAACTTTTGAACCAGGACAGATTTTAGGCCAAGCAAATACTTTATGGAAAGCTATTTGAGTTATCTTTAACTTTGATGTTGAGCTCCAGAACTGGTTTTGCTTTTAACATGGCCTAAATCAGGTTGAAATGGAAACTGGTCAGAGCTGTCATGGGAACAGCAGATCAGCAGTCAAATTTGTTTAAAATTTGAACTATGTTTCCAAATATTATGAGTTCAATGACATATCTTATGTTATAACTCAATGGTTTACTGTTTAAATAAATATTTGACATTTCTCAAATATATTTTTACAGATGGCAGTAAACGGTTGGAGAACGGGTGGGTAGTTTCCCACTGTTCTGACCGTAGCGGCTACCCGGAAGCATTGTGGCAAATGCTCCAATATTTCGGGTACAACCAGATGCCGCAGTACTTCGCCAAGGAAGAAGGCGAAGAGGGGAACAAGACGTGGACGATCCATGTCGAGGTTCCTGCAGGACCTACGCCACCCGGTTGGGTGCCATTCACCGTCACGGTGAGAGGGAGACAACCGGAAGGAATATGGCAAGTGGCAGCCCGTGACACTATGTCACGTTTCTGCCAACTACACATGCAGGCCATGGAGGGCACTCCATACGCACTCGTTCCGGTGGAGGGACGAGCTCAGCATGTGTGGGGAGAGAGGTACCTGGAGGCAACGGACCCTAGTTGCCCAAGGTACAACCCCGCGGAGGCAAATCTCAGCCTCCAGATGAGGGCGGGAAACGCCGTGATGGACAGCCAAGCTGTTCATACGGAGCATCTCGCCACAAAGCTCAAGGAGAGCACAAGCCGTGGAGATCATTTCGAGAGTGCTCACAGCACACTCCGCAATGTGCTCCTTCCGACGATCAAGCGACTGAATGAACAACACAATCAGTCGCGTCGTCTGAAGAAGGCAAAGAAGAAGAGCCGTGTTGACATCGCGGCGTTGCAAGAGCTGGTGCAGACCCTAACCCAGCAGAATGAGGACCTTGCTCAAGAGCGGGACGACGCTATCGAGAAAGGCCAAGGCTGGGAAGAGGACTACAACCAAGCTATGGACGAGGTGCATGCTTTGCAGGACCTCGTGCCCCCGGTGTTAGGCGTACCGGTAGTCTTGGGTCTTCCAGCAATGGGAGAACCCGGGATGGGAGAGGAGGTGGTAGACCCAGAGCCACCAGCAGAGGTACCGGAGGAGGACGACCCACAGGAGGTCGAGTTCTACTCCGAGTAGGGGGTTACGGTTGCCAAGTAGGGCAGCTAGGGTAGCGTAACCCAACTTTTGTAATCGGTGGCATGTCGTGTAGACAGTAGCGTATGTATAGGTAGTGACGACATGAGCACGACTTCTCGGAGATCCGAGAATAATGTATCTTGTATAAAGTTTCTGCTTTATCAATATATGTGAATGTTGTGCAAATTAATCATGTGTCACTTCAATGCCTACTGTTGCATATGGAATTTTAAGTAAGACATGTGCTAATTGCTGCTGTTTTGAATTTCAGAATGACGCGTACTCGTGCCAACCCTGACGTTGGGGGTACCAGTCAAGGGGGAGAGACCTCCTAACCACCTCCCGAGGACTCCTCGGGACAGCAGCAGCAACAGCAACAGCAAACACCGCCACCGCCACTGCCAACGGTTACATTGGCCGACATTGTCGCGGCAATGGCGGGCTCGCATCAGCAGCACACAGAGTTGCTGCAGACTCTCATCGCCAATACGTCTCGCCCAGAGAGACGTCAAGATCGTGAGGAGCGCCAACATAGCTCCTACTCCGACTTCCTGGCGACTCATCCCCCTGTATTCTCAAGGGCGGATGAACCACTTGACGCGGACAACTGGCTCCGCGCCATAGAGATGAAGTTCGTTCTGCTCCAAATCAGCGAGCAGCGCAAGACTCAGTTCGCGGTCCAGCAGCTCCAAGGATCCGCGAGCGCGTGGTCGGCCAACTTCTGTGCTTCACAACCCACCGACCGAGTGATGACCTGGACGGAGTTCCGGACGGCCTTTAGGGCCTATCATATACCGCCAGGTCTGATGAAGAGGAAGACGCAGGAGTTCCTACACCTGCAACAAGGGAGCCAGAACGCGCTGGAATACTCCAGTGCGTTTAACGATCTCGCACTATATGCGTCGTTCATGCTGATACCGACGAGAAGCGGCGGGACCATTTTTACCAGGGGCTTAACCCGCTCCTGAAGGACAAGTTGGCAATGTTCAATCGCGGCAGCCTCAACGACATCATTGATGCTGCGATTGTTCAGGAGGACTCCGGTAAGGAGTTGGTGGCGGCAGAGCGAAAGCGAAGCGCGCCGCAGAGCAGCGGAGAAAGAGGCGGGCATTCTCATAAGTTTCGGATGGTGAATCGCCCACCATCAGGTCCACGCTGGCAGCCACCACAGTGGTCGATGCCGTTCCGCAGTCGGCCGTATTCTTCATCGGCATTCCGGCCGGCACTGCCAGTACCACCGCAACCACAACAGCAGCAACGGGCGATGCCGCGTGCGTTTGCACCTCAGCAACACATGCCGGGCTTTCGTCCACCGAGTACTCCACCAGTAGCGGCCACATGTTACAAGTGTGGTCGTCCAGGACACTTCGCGAGCAGTTGCCCGGAGAGGCAAGGCGGCGGAGTGGCACCACAGTTTCCGCGGAGGAATCAACCCCGGAACCCTACTAATGTGCGGCGGGCAAACCCTAGGCCCGGCACTGTCCACCAACTTGCCATTGAGGACGTGCCGGAGGGCGAGCCAATCCTTGCGGGTATGTTCCAACTCCACCAGCATCCCGCTATAGTACTGTTTGATTCAGGCGCCACACATAATTTTATTAGCCAAGCTTTCATTGCTAAACACAGTTTGCCAATACTACCCACCGATAATCCATATTTAATTTGTTCACCGGGTGGGAAGATTTCAGCAAGCGTAATGGTCTCCAAAGCACCATTATGCTTAGCGGGTAGAGTGTACCCCACGTCTCTCATTATCTTAGAGGGACAGAAGGTCGATGTCATCCTAGGGATGTCGTGGTTAACCCGCCACGGCGCTGTTTTAGACACCGTCCTTCGAGTCGTGTATTTAAACTCAGAGGTGCACGGTTCTCACTCATTATTTCTGGACAGTCCAGAAATAAAACTTTCAAGTGTCTATCAGTCCACAACTATCAGATTGGAAGACATTCCAGTGGTCCGAGAGTTCCCTGATGTATTCCCGGATGATTTACCAGGAATGCCACCCGATAGAGAGGTGGAGTTCAAGATTGAACTTACACCAGGAACCGTGCCAATATCCCGAAGGCCGTACAAGATGGCGCCCAAGGAGTTGGCTGAACTGAAGACTCAGCTCACGGACCTTCTGGAGAAGGGTTTTATTAGGCCGAGCTCATCGCCATGGGGCTGTTCGGCATTATTTGTCAAGAAAAAGGATGAAACGTTGCGGCTTTGCGTGGACTATCGTCCATTAAATGCCGTAACCATCAAGAACAAGTACCCGTTGCCACGGATCGACATGTTGTTTGATCAGTTGGTCGAAGCAAAGATCTTTTCCAAGATGGATTTAAGATCCGGGTACCATCAGATTAAGATAAGGGCTGAGGACATTCCGAAGACGGCTTTCTCGACGAGGTACGGACTTTATGAGTACCTGGTTATGTCCTTCGGCCTCACCAATGCTCCAGCTCACTTCATGTACTTGATGAACTCGGTATTCATGCCGGAGCTGGACATGTTTGTCGTGGTCTTCATCGACGACATCCTGGTATATTCCAAGTCGGAGGAAGATCACAAGAAACATCTGCGTATAGTCTTGCAACGGCTGCGGGATCACAAGTTATACGCAAAATTCAGCAAATGCGAGTTTTGGATATCGCAAGTGCCTTTCCTCGGGCAAATCATCTCAGCGGAGGGTATCGCTGTGGACCCGAGCAAGATCACGCAAGTGCTGAATTGGAAATCCCCGAAAACTGTTCATGAGGTACGGAGTTTCCTCGGACTCGCGGGATATTATCGGAGGTTCATTCCGAACTTCTCGAAGATTGCCAAGCCAATGACGGAGCTGCTGAAGAAGGCTACCAAATATGTTTGGAGTCTAACATGTGAAGCAGCATTCAAGGCTTTAGTCAAGCACCTGACATCAGCACCGGTTTTGGCGCAGCCAGACACAACAAAACCGTTCGATGTGTACTGCGATGCATCCGGCATTGGGCTCGGGTGTGTGCTGATGCAAGACCGAAGAGTGGTCGCGTATGGATCACGGCAGCTTAGAAACCATGAGCAAAATTATCCAACTCACGACTTGGAGCTCGCTGCCGTGGTACTTGCACTGAAGATGTGGAGGCACTACCTACTCGGTAACCTCGTACATTTATATACCGACCACAAAAGCCTCAAGTACATATTCACTCAGAAGGAGCTGAACATGAGGCAACGAAGATGGTTAGAATTGATAAAGGATTACGAAATAGAGATCCATTATCATCCGGGCAAAGCAAACGTAGTGGCAGATGCGCTTAGCCGCAAGTCACACGTCAATAATCTGACCATCACACCGTTGGAAGAGAGCGAACCACCACTCCATGTGATTCCACACGGAGCTCTCTACAACCTAGCTTTATCCCCACCATATTTGAAGAGATAGCGGCAGCCCAGAAGAATGACAAGGGCATGTCACATTTGCGGAGACGTGTAGACAGTGGGGAGTTGAAATGTTTCTGGAAGGACGGAGACGGCGTTCTGTGGTTCAAGGACCGGATCGTCGTACCCCGTAAACCGGAATTACGGAAGAAAATCTTTGATGAGGCTCACTTATCAAAGTTCTCTATTCACCCTGGCAGTAACAAGATGTATCAAGAACTCAGAAGAAAATTTTGGTGGACACGGATGAAGCGCGAGGTTGCAAAATACGTGTCCGAGTGTGATACATGTCGAAGGGTGAAGGCAGATCATATGCGGAAACCGGGACTGCTGCAACCACTGGGCATTCCTACCTGGAAGTGGGAGGACGTGAGCATGGATTTCATCGTCGGTTTACCCACCACCTTGCAGAAACATGATTCTGTGTGGGTGATCGTCGATCGGCTCACCAAAGTTGCCCATTTCATCCTGGTCAACACCAACTACAACGCCAAGAAGTACGCTGAACTGTACATCTCATGGATCCTATGCTTATACGGCGTACCCCGTACTATCATATAGGATCGGGGCACTTTATTTGTGTCCCGTTTTTGGGAGCAGCTACACGCTGCCTTGGGGACGAAGCTGATCCGTAGTTCAGCCTACCACCCACAGACGGATGGGCAAACGGAGCGGGTAAATTGAATCTTAGAAGACATGCTACGAGCTTGCGCTATCAACCACGGTAAGAATTGGGATGATCACTTGCCGTTAGCCGAGTTCTCGTACAACAATGGGTACCAAGCCAGCATCAAGATGGCGCCCTACGAGGCACTATACGGAAAAAATGCCGCACACCATTGAACTGGTGTGAGTCTGGCGAAAGGGTTACCTTCGGTATTGACCTTGTCAACAACGCGGAAGAAAGGGTTCGACCGATTCAAGCGAACCAAAAAGCCGCTCAATCCCGACAGAAACAGTATGCGGACCGGAGAAGGCGCCCATTGCAATTCGAAGTTGGAGAACACGTATATTTACGGGTATCTCCAATGAAGGGCGTAAACAGATTTGGGGTGAGAGGAAAGTTGGCACCCCGATTCATCGGTCCATTCCAGATTACTGAAAGATTTGGATCAGTGGCATACCGGTTGAAATTACCAGAAGCACTTTCCGGTGTGCGCAACGTCTTTCATATTTCCCAGCTGAGGAAGTGTCTCAAGCTATCAACTACCGTTCAGCTGGAAGACATTGAAGAACTGCAACCGGATCTCACCTATCGGGAGGAACTGGTGCAGATTATTGATGAAAAGGCCCGAACCACACGCAACCGTACGTTGTGGTTCTACAAGGTTCTATGGAGTAATCACTCCATGGACGAAGCGACATGGGAGAGCGAAGAATTCCTTCGCACTAACTACCCCGACTTTTTCACGTCGCATATCCGGTAATTTTCCACCGTCCTCTCTCTCATTTTCACCTTATAATCTCGGGACGAGATTCTTTTAAGGAGGGAGGAATGTAAGGGCCTCAGTTTTTGACACACATTTGCAGTGTTCATCACCGCACCACACACCTCATTTGAGGAAGAATGATGAACACAAATGAAGAGCAAGTAACAATTATCAACATGCTCATTAGAGAACAAACTCACACACTGCAAAAGTGGTATTTCCCACATGTGATATAGATGGGCTGGACATGTGAAAACTCCTACACTTTACTAAGGATGTCCATGCCAAGTTTCACCCAAATTCAAAACCTTTTTGAGGTCAGTTTGGGTATAGTTAGGAAGAGGGCAGTCACTACAGGAATCGGGACTATAGACGACGGCCGGAAACCGTCGTCAATAAGGACACTACCGTCGTCAATAAGTTATTGACGACGGTAAAAGTTTATAGACGACGGTTTTCAGCTGCCGTCAATTATTAGTCGTCAATAAGTTTATTGACGACGGTAACCGTCGTCAATAAATTTATTGGCAACAGCTAAATTTAGCTGTCGTCAATAAACTTATTGACGACAGCTAAATCAGGCTGTCGTCAATAAGCTTATTGACGACGGCCAGCAAACCGTCGTCAGTAACCGTGGCTTATTGACGACGGTTTACACTAGGCCGTCGTCAATAACAATTGCTTATTGACGATGGTTTCTGGTACCTGGCCGTCGTCAATACTAATGGCTTATTGACGACGGCCAAGTACCAGAAACCGTCGTCAATAAGATTTTCAATTTTTTTTAAAAAAACAGAAAATCCTGCCCTGGCTTCGAGGCCAGCCCTGGCTCGATGGCCAGATCACAGGCAATCAAAATATACATCACAGAATTGCATAAAAACACTATACGCACGCCACACTACCCTACGCTACCCCGACCGCTGCCACCGGAGTCCAGGAAGTCGTCGTGCGCTCGTCCAAACGCTGGTTGCTGAGGGGATGGAGTTTCCTGAGCCCGCGTCGCCGATCCCTATGATGTACATGTATAGTTAGACAAATTAGAAGTTCATAAATGTGTATAAGATTAAATAAACTCATTACAAGTTAAAATTGAGCAAGTTAGCTAGATTTGGCTATGTTTGAGTAAGTTTGCTCATATTTTACTAAGTTTGAGAAGTATGGACTAGTAGTGTTTGTGTTTGAGCTAGTTCAAAAAGTTTTGGCTATGTTTGAGTAAGTTTGGTCATATTTGACTATAGTTGAGTAAGTTGTACCATATTTTACTCAGTTTGAGGATGTTTAACTAGTTTTCTCTAAGTTTAAGTAAGTTTGATCAAATTCAACTAAATTTGAGCAAATTTAACTAGTTGCAGCTATTATGAGAAATTTTGTACCTGTGCTCCTGACGTCGGCCCCTGTGGTAGCTGTATCGGTCGCGGCGCCCACTGAGGAAAGACAACGGGTTGTCCTGTGGCCATAGCCTGCAAATATGAAGTAAATTATTATACATGTCATTTATATATTAGAAACGTTGAGTACATTGATCTGAACTTACCTGCATGGCAGCTTGCAGCTGTAGCATGTACGAGTGTTGATACTCGCCCCTAGCCCGGAGCTCGGCTGCCTGCCTCTCGTTCGCGAGCCTCAGCGCTTCCTGCGTCCTCTGGAGCTCCTCCTGGACACTCTGGAGCTCCAGATCACGGCTGCCATGCCTGCTGGATCCACCCTGCGATGAAGAGGCCCTCGAGTAAGACCGCGCCTCCCTCGAGTCTACTACTCCATCGAAGATGGCCAACCTACACAACGAAGTAAGAGTATTAAAGTTTCGTATCTCGAAGTTAATGAAAGTAAATGAAAACAACAGAACTCACCGGCCGTGAGGTTTACCGCCACCGCTTGCATAGGCGGCTTCAGGTACGATCGGCGAGTTCTGCCAATCGTAATCGTCGCCTCGAAGCCTCCGCACCTCCTCCCCATACTTTTCCTGAACAGAAAATTAAAGTCATCAGAAGTTTTAAAGATAATACAATTAAGTCAACTAAAGAACTCACCAACGTCTCTGTCGCTGTCTAAGAAGACAGCTGATCAGGCTGCGAGGGGTCACTTCCCATGTGACCCCTCCTCCACACCTGGATAGCGGTCGGCTCCTGACCGATCTCGCGCTCCTATCGATACGTGTTAGCACAATGATAGTGATAGAAATTAACTAGAATATAATTCGAGTATCACTTACCATCCGTTTAGCAAGGCGTACGTAGCCGTCCCCGCTAAGACGGTGTTTCCCGTCCGTCCCTCGACTCTGTCGGTGGGTCATCGACACGCCTTGGAAGCCCTGGCTCGCCCAACGAGCACACAGGGAACTGTAGGCGTCCGGACAGGACTCAAGCCACGGTACGCTGACCTGCACACATTTGTTGTTGGATGAAAACATTGATGAAAATTGGATAATGAAGCAAAGTAAAATAAAGAATTTATCTCTGCGTACTGTGCCTCCGTCAAGTACTTGTCCGCCACATCTCTACACTGCCCCGGCTCACCCTCGTCCGGATGCAACTTATAGTACGCCTTCGTAGCCTGAATGCGAGCCGTTGAAATCGACTGCGTCAGGAGCTTCCTAGCGTTGTTGTTGAAGACCAGGCGAGCGTGATCCAGCTGGGCCTCGTCCTCCAAACGGTAATATTTCTACAAGTAGAAATATACAAGTTAATGTATTTAACATATAATAGGTTCGCATTTAACGAATAGACGATTTACTTACCATGAATTCATGCCACACATGCTCCTGGTGGTTGCCGTAGGTAATGTCCTGGGCCGTAGCGTAATCGTCCCAAGACGTAGCAGCCCGTCCGTTCACTAGACCGGGGTAGTGACAACGGATGAGCTGGCCCAGGACAGCGTTGACCTGGCGGTGGCGTCCTTGACCCGTGAACGAGTCATCGGCCCAAGACCTAATACACGATTCTCAATTAGTACATATATAAGTGTTAAAATATCTAAATTGATTTGTTATAGATTTACTTACCTATCGCCAACCGGATGAATAATGACCCGATCTTCTGGCCGTGCAGGAACCGGAGGAGGAGCCACGTAGTGGCTCCTCCTGTAACGCCGCTGTGGAGCCGGCTCCACATCAGGCTCTGTGGAAGGCTCTGAATCCTGCGGTGCCGGAACCTGAAGAGGATCCGAAGCAGGATCTGTAACAGGCTCCGAAACCTGTGGTGTCTGAAGAGGACCCCTGGCCTCTGTCTCCTCAGACGTAGAGACATCCTAAAAATTTGAAGATTGGTAATATAGATTTAAGAAAGTTATTTATATAATTTATGTAATTTAATATTCTTTACCTGTCGTGACCGCTCTCGTGACCCCTAGCCTCTGTCGAGGCCCAACAGCTGAGACAGTCTACCATTGCTAGACTGACAGCCCTGGAAAACGGAGTCTGCTCTCGGGGGCAGAAAGCCCCGCGTCCCCCGTCGTCTACTGCTCGATGACATCCTGATGAAAGGAAATTTGATAATGAATTTAAAGGAAAATATAGAAGACGAAAGAAGAGATGAAAGAAACGATACTTGTACTCAATTTCAAAATTCATCAGTATCACGATCATGTACTCAACTTCGTAAACCGGACCATCGATCTTTTGTCATGGTTG
Organism: Neostapfia colusana; assembly: GCA_030760725.1. NCBI lineage: Eukaryota > Viridiplantae > Streptophyta > Magnoliopsida > Poales > Poaceae > Neostapfia > Neostapfia colusana. The sequence goes on along the minus strand of JASWHV010000006.1, from coordinate 21,563,820 downwards.
TTCGCCGTTTTCGTTTTTTCACATTATGAGTCTGTACATCTTGTGCATCTCCAACTAATTCATCGAGTCGTAGACCAGGCTCAACGACAAAAGAATCCGGCAACTCTTCTTCTTGGTAAACAACATCTGCCTCATCAATGTAACCAGTATTGTCCGGTGTATATAACCGCTCACGAGGATTCACCTTTTGTACAACCCACCATGCACTAAGTTTTTCGCATGGATATTGTAGATAGTACACTTGTTCGACTTGGTGTGCAAGGACAAAGGTGTCGTAGCCTCGTAGTCGGTCCTTGTGTTTGACTTCTACCATGCCAAATTGGTTTTGTCGAGTTCCATTGTTATTATCAAACCAATCACAGTCAAAGAAGACTACTTTAAGGTCTTTACTCCCGGCAAAACTAAATTCTAGGATTTTGTTTATGATCCCATAGAAATTAGTTTCATGTCCTTCGGCATCGGCGGCCCTTGTCACAACTCCGGTGTTTGATGTTGCCCTTAGAGGACGTTGAGCTTCAAATTGAGTTGAACGGAATCGGAACCCATTGACATCATATCGACCGAAGAGTTTAACTTTAATGGATCCGTTGGACAGTTGTCGCAAATCTTCATGAACACCGGCTTGTGTCTTGCACTGTCCAACATATGAAGTAAGAAGACTATTTTATGCTATGAACATAATTACTAAGAGGAACAAGACAAGGAAAACGCTTCAACCTCCGTTGGAGGAGGATCCTCCATCAATTCAGGATTTATGGCATCAAGCATCTCGTCCATCCTATCGACCCCCGTGTTGTCATCCTCATCTGAAACTTGTAAGGGTTGAGAAGATGTCTCACCGTGAAAGGTCCACACCTCATAATCTTGCATGAAACCGTATCGACATAAGTGAAACGCCAAATTCACTTTGTCCCAACACTTTGCACCTTGACATTTCGTACATGGGCACCGCACCTTATCGATCTTTGACAATGAAAAAGCTCGATCTACAAAAGCATCTGTCTTTGCGAACCACTCATCCGAGTGACCACCAGAACTGTTCTTCCAACCGGTATACATCCAACTACGATCCTCACCCATGTTTGAATCTGCAGTTTAATGTTAAGGAAATTATAGTTACTTTATAATTTATTTATGTCACGGCTCTACATCTATTGGAAAGGATAGGTCCTAAACCCACCCAAGAGTGATCGAGTGGAGCGTGCTCATGACGAGACGCGTGGTATGGATCCGAACGAAATTTCGGCAGCATAACCCCGCTGTTCTCCACTGCACGCCCGAAAATGGTGCAGCAGAGAACAACAGGGTTATGCCGTCGAAATCTTGTCTAGATCTAAACCCGCGTTTCATCACATGCCACGCCCCCTCGGTCACTCCCAGGCTGTCCAAAAAGGGACAATTCCGAACGTACACGCCTCACATGCGTAACACATGTGAGACGGGCCCGTTCGAAACGGGTGACGCATGTTGTATAGGTTTACGTCAATCTTTCGTTTTTGAGTCATTTAAAAGAGAGAGAGGAAAGAACGAGAGAGAAGGAAAGAACGAGAGACAAAGAAGTGGGTCAGCCGTCCTAAGTTATGTCCCGTTGGGGCCTGCCATTATCTTACGACGCCTTTAGGGTTAGCCGTCGTACGTTATGCCCCGTCGTAAGTGGGTCAAAGATGAAACCGCACCGTCGGGGCCCGCCGTCCACGCGCGGGAGCTTGCCGTCCTCCGTGCCTGTCTCGACTAATACATTACCACTAAATGAGCCGTGACAGACCCTAAATGGGTCGTGTCAGGCCGGACCGGGCCAAAACCCATTTATTTACATATAGTAACTAATCACACAATCAATCAAAGTATTAATTAAACAATAATCAATTACAATACTAATTAAACAATTAATCAACTAAGGTCGGACAGCGCGGCAGGGCGGGGCTTGGGGCGGGGCCGGGCGGCACAGCAGGGCGGGGCGCGTCGAGCGGCGGTAGTGTCAACTCCTTGTGATCCGTCTAGATCTACTTCTTGTTGTTGGGGCATGCATGACTGAGACACTCAATCATGCATTTACAGAAGATTACCGCATTGTATAATAACTATCTTGTGATGTGATTGATTATTAATTGATGGGAAGTGCTATGTATAATAACTATCTTGTATAATTACTATGATTTTTTTTATTGCTGGTTACACCAAATAAGTGATAACTCCAGATCCAATGTGTAGGCAGCCCCGTCGTCAACTCAAGCTTGGTTGATGCTGCTCTTGTCCCCAATCTCCTCCTGTGCTCCCATTGGCTGTCACCCCTACCTGGCCAGTACCAGTCCCAGTCCCTTGCCCCTTTCAGCCCAAGCCGCCCGCTGCCACCTCCCATGTGTGGCAGCGCTTTGCTGCACCACTAACACAAGTTGCTACGATATTCCATCTCCATGCATCCAACATCTCTAACCTACCTGATCAGACTCCTACCCCAGCTCCACCCGCTGCCAGCCTGCAACCCACGGCGAGGCAGCACCATGCCGCCTCTGTCTCACTGCCCACCACTGGGCCAACCTGCCACCTGATTACTACTGCTGCTACTGTATGCTCTGCCACTGCCGCTGTTGTGTAACAAGGAGCTGAGGAGCATGGGGGTGCTTTAACCCTGTGGTGGTGGCAGGGCGTGATGTACGGGAGCTGAGGACAAGGATGCGGAACGGCGCTGCCTGCTGGCCATCACGGGGAGCAGCTGGCAGCTAAAGATAACAGAGATGGGAATTACGGATGCGTCCGCGTGGGCATTGGGCTCGGCCTGGTCGCTAGCTGTTAGCGAATAGCAACCAGTAGCCATCAGGCATTCAGGCTTATTATTATTTTTACCTACTGGTTTCCTCCTGAAAAAACATAGAGCATACTACCACTTTAATCATCATTTATATATTATTGGTACCTGGTACATACATATTTACATGCTCACAGCACAAAAGAACGACACACGTATCTGAATTTCTTTTGTGCAGGATATGTATGATTTCATGGCTCTGGACAGGCCTTCAACACCTTGCATTGATCGTGGGGTAGCTTTACATAAAATGATTAGGCTTATCACAATGGGTTTAGGTGGTGAAGGCTATCTTAATTTCATGGGAAATGAGTTTGGGCATCCTGGTTAGTCTTAACAATTGCATTTGCATCCGGGGAGAGGACGGAGGGGAGGGGGAGGGAACTTACCTCGGCCGGAGACGGGCGGCGGCGGTGGCGGGGACGGCGGCGGCGGCGACCGGGGGATGGCGGCGGCGGCGACCGGTGCGAGTTGGGAGGCGGCGACCGGCGGCGGGGACCGGCGGCGGGGACCGGCGGCGGCGGCGACCGGTGGCGGCGGCGGGGAGGGCGACGAGACTGATGGCGCGGCGCGAGTCGGGAGGCGGCACTGTGGCCGCCTCCCGGCTCGCGTACGGGTTATATGTCCGGTAATTGACGACGGTGCCAGGTCACCGTCGTCAATAACTCCTCGGGTGGGCCCGAATTTTGTTAAAGACGACGGGCACCGTCGTCAATAATTTATTGACGACGGTACTCGCTCAGCTGTCGTCAATAACTGTGTTATTGACGACGGTGCTAGGTCACCGTCGTCAATAACTCCTTGGGTGGGCCCGAATTAAGTTAAAGACGACGGGCACCGTCGTCAATTATTTATTGACGACGGTACTCGCTCAGCTGTCGTCAATAACTATGTTATTGACGACGGCTTTTTCTAGCCGTCGTCAATAAAATTAAAGACGACGGCCCCGTCGACAATAAATCTGGCCGTCGTCAATGATCGTTTTCCCTGTAGTGAGTTTGAAACCATATTCAAATTCAAACTGTTTTTATCCCATGAATTTAAAGGTGGAAGGCATATTCTTACTCAGCACATTTTTGTGAGCTCACACACCAATTTTCACTCCATTTGGAGTTGATCTTGACATGAGCTAAGGGGGAGAAATTCAAACTTTATTTGAATTTCAAACTGAACTTGTGCTGAAATTCATTCAAACCAAACCTCATTTGAACTTTGATCAATTCAAATGGCTCATGGGTGAATAATTTGAATTGCCAAGGGTAGTATGGGGTTCACTGTTTACAACAGTGATTAGGAGTAAATTTCAGAGGTTAAAACTGGAGGTGGGACCCACATGTCAGCCACTGCTCAGATCAAACCGACTGAGACTTTTTCACTCGGGTCGCCGAGCCGCAGCGGTGATCGCCACCGAGGGCAGCCGCCGCGCCAGCAGCTGCTTGCCCACGCGCGGGCGTGAGGCGGTGCAGAGCCTTCTTAAGGCACCTGCCCCCCTTCTCGGCAGAGGCACCGCCGTTCTTAACCGCAAGAACTCAGCGCCGGCCGAAAACTTCCGCAGCTCGGACTTGATCGGAGAACGCCGATCGCAGCTCTCTCCGTCCACTCCAGAGCCCCAGCAAGGTACTAGAAACCTTCCTCCATCCTCCCCGTTGCTAGAATTCGGTTGAAACCGATTGATATCGGCTGTGCCGAAAGATCAAATTCGGGACTTGAAACCGCCGCACCTCGGGCTCTCGTGGACAGCCCCACCAGGGCGTTGTCACACCCGAGCCAAGGCACCCTTGGACGCGCTGGTGACCGGTGCTTCTCATCCCCGAGCCACAGCTCGAGTGGTTGCTCACCGGCGTCGAATTTCCACTTTTCCCCTTTCTGTGTGCAGAACGACCTTCGGGTATGATTTTGTTAAATTCGTGCTCTAGAAAGGATTAGAGGGCCTCAAGCAGCTCTCACACGAGCTAGACACGGTAACGCACAAGTTGCCTTCACAACTCTGGGCCGGAGAACCTCTGTGCCCGGCGTAATTTGAGGTCTACTAATGGAGGAACGAACGGGCGGCATCGGGCGCACGGTGAGGACCTATTTCGGGCCTTCCCCGAGCTGCCTCGAGCTCATGTCGACCTTCTCTGAGGTCCACTGATGCTCCCCGACCGATTTCCCAAGTAGCTGAGGTGCTAGAGGGGTCAGCCGACATGGTCGAAGTTGTTCCGAGGTGGCGGCTCGTCGCCGACCATGCTCCGGCCATTATCATGAGCAGCTGACCCTCGGAGCCTGTTCCCCGAGTAAAAGTAGGCAGGGGCGGCCAGAATCGAGGAGTTTGGAGCTGTACAGCAGCCGGCGGCGAGCTCTCCGGCGAGATCCCTCGGCGGCGGGGCGCGGGTGTCGCGAGGTTGAAGAAGGGGGTGGACCCCAGCTGTCAGCGGGAGATATTTTGAATCGGGATCCGGCTGCAGCCGGGATCGGGTGTGCTGGCGCGTAAAATCATTGTGGGCCGCGGTGTGCTGTTGCCTCGCAGTGCGACGCGTGTCCCCTGGGCCCACGCGCGAGTTTAAACTTTTCCCCGATTTTCAGATTTCCTTCAAACTTCAAATCCTCATAACTTTGGCTAGAAAGCTCCAAATTGAGTGAACCAAATTTTTATGGATTCAGCTCTCTGAGTACTTTCCAGAAAATCAAGTTTCACTTCCTGAAATTCCTTATTTCTCCAGAATTAATTCCTCAAAATTTAAACTGTTAGGAATTTTAACTGGAGAATCCTTTGGAGGAAAATCCTGAAATTTTGCTGAGATGTTCACCAAAATATTATTGAACTACCATAAAAATTTCAGATCCATTTGAGCTCATTTAATCGACCTAATGGTGTGATTAGTGAAACTGTTCCAGAGAAAATAGAAAATGTTCAGAAATATTTTCAGAATTTTCTCTGAAATTGTTTGGCTCATATCTTTAGTTAGGAAACCCCAAATTAAGTGAGACCAAATCCATTAGAACCCTCTGAAAATCTAGTTTTCAGAAAGTCATAGTTTGTTTCATGAAAATCCTTAGAACACCATAAAAGCCTTTAATTAAGGTCAAGGACATAATTAATTGTGGAGGGCTCAATTGAGCTTTGCTGCAACTAAAACTTGACCAAGTCTCTGTTTAGGTTGTAACCAAGCCACAATAAAAGTTTCACAGTCATTAGGTCTGTCTAGCAAAATTATAGATTTCACAACTTCAAACCTAATACAAATGCATTAAATTGATACATGTATTGTTTCTATCATGTAATCGCTAAGGTCGAGGAGGAACCCGAAGTCCTAGACTTCGTTACTCCGGAGGAACAGCTAGCCTACGACCAAGAGCAGCAAGGAAAGCTCCGGTTTGCATTAACCTTTTTACAAATTTTTATTGTTTTGAGCACATACTTGTTTCCGTTGTTCTGTGCATTAGAGTCTTGTTTGGAAATCCAACTGCATAGCCACGAAAACCACGGGTTGGGTTTAGGATTGCAAACCCCGTTAGCTACCGCAATGCTAAGATAGAGTAGGATTCGGTACAAGTCGAGTAGTTGGAACTACTCGCGAGCATAGGCTAGAGGCACTCGACTCGGGTAGTGTTAGCACATAAAACACATGGCAAGAAAATGAGACCAAGCGGAGAGTAAGGGCAACAGGACTTTGGGGCCTGTGTGCTATAGCTCCGCTTGTGTCGATTGAGGACCGAGCCGTGTGCGGGCCTGTTGAACAAGCTAGAACAGTACCGAAGACCTACCGGCTATATGGGAACCGGGAAACTGATGTAACTCGGGTTGCTGGGTATTGAGGCATTGCCCGTCGTTCAGAGGGTAGGTTGAGAGCTCGAGGTGTAAATCGGCTGGCGGCACAGAGATGCGCGTGCAGAGACCTCTTGCTCGGGACGATGGGACCGGTTCAATATTTGTCTGACGGGTGAAAGGTAGTTCCGTACGGCGTCCGTGATGGTTGTTGTAGGCAACATCGAGTATGGGCGTACGTGACGGGTTGTTCGGGTAACCCTGCAGGTGTAAATCGATTATAATCGCCGTCCCTCGCGGTCAGTGAGTACCACTTGTTCACTGTACCGTGACGTAGAAAGAACAGGCCAGTCACATGTTAAAATATTGCTGATTGAAAGCTGGACATTGATTGTTAATGATATGCTGTAGCTTAGAGCTAACTAAAGTTCTTTCCAACATTGGGCAAAGTACATGAGAGAAATGCGTTTCATGTTTGATTGCGGCTCTCTCATGTACCTTAGCGTAAGGTTCTCAACAACCTGCTGCTAAAACTTGAAAGTAAGGTTCTACTAATTAGGCGAGTCCTTGCAACTGATTTTTACCTCATGTAACCCATTACCCTCATGTAGAAGTTCCATGTGTAGGTGAGACATCAGACTTGCTGAGCCTTCATGCTCACTGCTTGTGTTTGAAGCTTTTGCAGGGTTCTATGAGGAAGGGACTACCGAAGAGGAGACGGAACCCCAGGAGGGGAACCCCGTCGAGTGGGAGTCGTGCACGCCGCAGAGTTAGTGTGCGTGTGTGCTAGCAAGGACACGTTCGAGGGCTGAACGTGCACTTGATGCTTAGTCTACGCCCGCGAGTGTAGACTGAACCTATTTTGCTGTAAACATGTTCATAAACTTGTTTATGTAATAAAATTTCGCTTCCGCTTTGTACCTTTGACGTGTGTTATACGGTGCTGTGCAACGCAGCACCCCTCAGCGTGATCCTGGCTCGACAAGACCAATGGGGTCGTGTCACCTTTCATAGGATTTAAAGTCATGCAAGTGGGGTTTCAATCACCCTAACTCTAATGCAAGCAATTCAACCTAGACATAAGTGATACAAATGGAAACTTTGCAAAACGTAATTAAATGGAAACTGGGGCTTGCCTGGTTGCGAGTCAAAAGGAAAGTAAGCTTCGGGCGGGAGGACGTCCAACGGCTCCGGTGTGTCCTCAACTTCGGTCACTAAATGAAATGTAGCAAAATATATGTATAAGTGCTAGTGATTTATAAGGAGTAAACTTCTATTCATAGATACGGCTACTTAGGTTCCTTAATTGGATTTGGGATTTTTCCAGCGGATACTAGATTCTATAAAGAGGATCTGACCCACATTTAGAGAAATTTCATTGAAGCTTGTGGTCTCCAAAATTTCCCTCAAGTCCAAGGCTTCTCTGAATTTTTATCCCAAATCTGAAGGTTTGACATGGCTAGACATCTAATTAGAGCAGGTCTCCATGGTTCTAACAAAATTTGGTTCACCATTTTTGGAGCTACCTACAGGGAGAAATGAATTTTTGAAGTTGGACAGAATTGCTAAAAAGTTTCTGTTTAGAATTTGAATTTCCAATTGAAGGCTAAACTTTGGAGTCGAATTTAGCCTAGCAACTGTATTCCAATGAATCTCAAATGTTTATAGGAGATCAATAATATGATGAAGAATCTTCTGGCCAAATTTGTGGAAATTCCATAACAGGGATCTTCTGGAATTAATTCCCAAAGATTTAACTTTGATGAATTTTGGAGAAAAATCCAGAGATCTTCAGATCAAATTCTTTGCATTTCTGCAAAGTAATGACAAATAGGAATCCAATAAAATTTGTTTCACAGATTTTGGACATTCCTATTAAAAGTTATGGGGTTTCAAAGTTTGACCTAAAATCTGAAATTCGGGAAAAGTTTAAACTCTGGTTGTGGGCCCCACCTGTGGCGCTATCCACTCAAATGGCGGCAACACTGTGGCCACAGGGTTGTTTCCGTGTTGTCACAGAAAATCCCCGCACCACATGGGATCCCCCGGTTTCTCCCGCTCACTGACGATCAGGCCCCACCCATCTTCTTCGTCCTCGCGCCCCCACGCCTCCCCGCGGCTGCCCTCGCCGGAACGGTGTTCCCGTGCTCCAAACTTTGCCAAACTCGCTGCTACTACATATTTCCACACGGGAAACATGCTGCCGGTCTTACTCCTCACCGACGATGGCCGGAGATGGGCGTGCGACGGTGGCAGTAACTTGGGCGACTCCGGCGACAGGGTACTCACTCGCTGAGCATGGAAAACTGCCATGGCTTGGTCCTACAGCACCGCCGTGGCATGGGGAACACCGATCACTACCCTGATCCTGTGGAAAATAGCCGGAAACCTGAGCTCACCGTGCGACCGCAATGGTTTTTCGCATCTGTGAGGAAAAACACGGAGACCCCCTCTGATTCTTCGTGGTTTTCCTTGCCGTTTGCTCGAGGAGGTTCGCCACGACTTGGAGAAGCTATGCCTAGATCCCCGAGAACCCTAACTCAATATGGCCGATGGATTTTTCCTTTCCTTCACCTCGGTTCAATGAAACCGCCGGTGACAAACTCCAGATTCTGGCCGACCTAAGCTACGACCTAGCTCAAAACCTGGAGGATAGCAAGAGGGGTTGCCAACGCACCTAGGATGCCGGTTGGTTGAGTGGGAATGGTCCTGTAACGCTGGGGCGACGGTGAACCGAAGAGGATCCCAACGTCGGACTGCCGAGAAAGTTTTTGCTGCGCCTGAGCCCGTGCAGGCCCAAGGCCGGTTTCTTTTGCGTTGGGGACGTCGAGGACAAGCTCAGGCTTATTTTTTCTGCTTAGCAGGGCTGTGTGCAGCTGACAGCGCCGGTTCCCGATCGATGGAGGAGGCGGTGCGAGCTCTGTCCGGGCAGTGGATAGTTTCCGTTCACTCGGTGCAGTAGCTCGGGAAAGCGATGAATGAGTGAGGTGAAGTGTTGTGGACGCTCGGTTGTGGCTGAGGACGTGGAGAGCACAGCCTAGGTGGAGGCACGTTGATGTCCGGCAGCTCGTGCAGCCGCTCGGTGGCGCCCGAAGTGAAAACAGAGTCGGTTAAAGGAAATTGTGTGGCTGACTGCTGGGTCCCACCCCCTCATTTCTTATTCAATTTTTCCACTGATATTTTTACCACAGCTACTCACAATTAAAGGCTATACTTCCACACCAAGTCATGGTTTGAATTTTTGAAAGTCAAATGAACTGAATTCTGGTGTGGAATTTGAAATGTATTTGGCTCTTTGAATTTGAATTTGAAGCTTCCCTCTTGCATGAATCGAAACACTAGCAAACCAAGCTCAATTAAATCTGAATTTTTGTATGGATGCTCATTCAAATGTGGAGAACACATTTGTGGAACCAAATTTGCAAGTTGGGATTTGAAACTGAAACTTAAATTCAGATTTGAGGGCTTCCTCTTTTAATCCCAAACAAATCGTAGAATCCCTTCAAATGAGCTGAAATTTGCGAGGCCTAATATTTGGATTATGGAGACTCAAGTTATGAACTTAGGTCTCAATGTTTTGAAGTTTTTGGGAAGTTTGAATCATCACTTTGAACCCACACCGTTATAATTCAATGTTTTAATTCCCCTTATTTTTCCTAAGTATGAATGTGCTGAATTCATTGCTAGCAATTTTTGGGATTTTACACCCCCCCTTAAAAAGAATCTCATCCCGAGATTCCAAAAGAAAAGCAAAGTGGGGAAAACTTTACCGGGTATACGATGATAGCAAGTCCGGATAATTTGCTTGTAGATAGTCCTCGCTTTCCCATGTCACCTCATCAGCGATATGGTTACTCCACAAGACCTTGTAAAACCATAAGGTCCTGTTTCTTGTGGCTCGAGTCTTTTCATCGATAATCCGGATCGGATACTCCGAGTAGGTGAGGTCCGGTTGGAGAACTTCTATGTCTTCGGTGCGGATTTCAGCCGAGGGCTTGAGGCATTTGCTCAGCTGAGAGATGTGGAATACGTTGTGAATCCCCGCGAATGACGCTGGTAACTCCAAGCGATAGGCCACGGGTCCGCATTTTTCAATGACGGCGAATGGACCAATGAATCGCGGTGCAAGTTTGCCCTTACTCCGAAACGATGAACTCCCTTCATCGGAGACACACGGACATAAACATGGTCCCCGATGTCGAAATGGAGAGGACGGCGTCTTTTATCCGCATAGCTCTTCTGACGAGATTGAGCAGCCTTGAGGTTGGCTTGTATTACTCACACTCGTTCTTCAGCCTCATTCGCAAGTTCGATGCCGTAGATAACTCACTCGCCGGACTCACACCAGTTGAGTGGGGTGCAATATTTCCTGCCGTAGAGAGCTTCATATGGCGCCATCTTGATGGTAGCTTGATAGCCATTGTTATAAGAAAACTCCACCAACGACAAATCATCGTCCCAGTTTGTACCGTGGTGGATGGTACAAGCGTGTAGCATGTCTTCAAGCACTTGATTCACCCGTTCAGTTTGACCATCCGTCTGCGAGTGATACGCGGGAGCTTCGGATCAGTTTGGTCCCCAATGATGCGTGCATCTGTTCCCAAAACCGAGCGACGAACAGCGCACCGTGATCTGAAATAATGGAGCGGGTAACACTGTGCAAGCACAAGATCCTTGCAATATACAGCTCCACATATTGCTTGGCCACGTAACTTGTATCTACGGGAATAAAATGAGCCGACTTGGTTATTCGATCTACTATCACCCAAATCGAATCATGTTTGTGGGATGTGAGAGGTAACCGACTATGAAGTCCATGCTGATATCCTCCCACTTCCACGCCGGAATGTTCAATGGCTGCAGCTGTCCGGCTTTACGCATATGGTCGGCTTTCACACGCTGACACGTATCACATTCGGATACGTACTTAGAGATTTCTCTTTTCATCCGTGTCCACCAAAACCTGGTTTTCAGATCTTGGTACATCTTGTTGCTGCTAGGATGAATATAATACTTGGACAAATGGGCTTCGTCCAAGATTATCTTCCGAAGCTTCATGTCATGGGGTAGCACTATACGGTCTTTGAACCATAGAGTCCCGTGTTCATTCCTTCGGAAGCATTTCATTTTGCCATTCTTCATTGTTCTCCGAATGTGCGACATTCCCATGTGTTCCTTCTGAGCTTCCATAATCTCCTCTCGTATGGTAGGGATGAGAGCAAGATTATATAACGCCCCATATGGAACCAAGTATAAACTCGGCACCTCCTCTTTCATTGGAGTGATGGACAGATGGGTCACATGAGATTTGCGGCTTAAGGCGTCAGCATCCACGTTTGCCTACCGGGATGGTAGTGAATCTCGACCTCATAGTTTTTGATCAGCTCTAGCCATCTCCGTTGCTGCATATTCAACTCTTTTTGAGTGAATATATATTTCAGACTCTTGTGGTCGGTGTAGAGGTGCACTAAGTTCCCGAGTAAATAGTGTCTCCACATTTTCAATGCCAACACCACAGCAGCAATCTCAAGATCATGAGTTGGATAGTGATGCTCGTGGTTACAAAGTTGACATGAGCCATAAGCGACCACTGTTCCTCCTTGCATCAATAGACAAATAAGCCCGATGCCGGACGCATCACAGTATACGTCAATGGGCTTGGTCGTATCAGGTTGAGCTAACACCGGGGCTGTTGTAAGATGCTTCACCAATGCTTGGAAAGCTCCTTCACATGCTGAGCTCCAAACATATTGTTACGGACCGGAATCCATACTCCCAGGATCTCAGATGGGGGTGGTGCCGCACGATGCGACACCCGACAGCACACATCATAAGGCAAAACATTGTATTACATAGAAACCAACTGAATATGTACAAAGTAGTACAAACCTTCAGTTTACAACTAAGTACAGAGTTTATAAATGCGGAATCTAAATTTTTACAACTCACGCCCACCTAACTAGCAAAAGTCGGTTCTCCAGCCCTATGACAACCCACACTAGCTCCACCCCTCAGCTCAGCGCGGCATGTGCGGCTCCCACTTAGCCATGGTCCCCGATGGAGGGTAGCCCTCGCCGGTGGACTCGTACCCCGAGTCCGTGGGGTAATCCTCACCTGCAAACAATCATAGCAGCAACCGTGAGCACGATGGCTCAGCAAGACTTAACCGACTCACCTACACATGAAACTCTATATGCAGTTCATAACAAACATGGTATGGCATATTGCAGCAAAGGACACGCCTACAAGTTCATCCTTAATTTATCTTTTAGCCACAAGTTAACAGTTCATGAATCTGAAATTTAGTACGTGATATTTGGTGGCACACATGTAGAAATACAATTTATATCAGCAGAATTGATTCACAATATTCCATAATTTATCTTCATCACGACTCAGTGAACAAACGGTACTCATCACCGCAAGGGACGGTGAGTCAACTCGATATACACCTGCAGGGATACCCGAAAAGCACGTCACATACACCCACCCGTGGAGCTGCACAGCACGCTCACTCGATGTCCTACTGGACAACCTTTCACCAAACAGCCCAAACATCAAGCCGGACGCTCCCAAACGGACAGGAGGTTCCCTACACGGAGCATCTCTCTATGCCCGTCAGCGGATTTCCACCTTGCTGCCCTCAAACTACACCTATAAATCGGTGCGTTATGCCTCGACGACCGGAGGTATAGGTTACGTCGTTTTATCGGGGCCCATATATCCGATATGGCTTCGGTACATTCAAAATTTGTTCAGCGGGGCCGCACACAGATTGGTCCCCAATCGACACGGACAGGGCTGCGGCCACAAGATTTCTTCTTGCTGCACCCTAGCCCCTGCCTAGTCTCATTTTCTTACTAAAGTGATCTCACATCACTCGAACAAATCCCGTGTGTCCCGACGCCTATACTCACGAGTAGATTCCAACTACTCGACTTGTACCGAAGTTCTATGAACATTAAGCACAGCCTGACTACTCGAGGACTTAGACACTACCGTCACTCTGGTAGGAATAATCTGGTTATGTACTTGGATTTCATCCATCCTACACCTAATGCACAAACATACCTCAAGCTATGTGTATAAAAGCAAAGATTTTATAAACTTGTTAAATGCAAACCGGGGCTTGCCTTGTAGTTTCTGCTCAGTGGTTAGAGTCTCGTCCAGAGGTAGGAATTCCAACACTTCCGGGGTCTCCTCGCCTTCAGCGACTACACGTAAGCAAATTAACGATATGTCAATTTAAATGCAATGTTTGGAACTGAATATGTAAATACCATAACTCTAGCTACCCCTCCCCTTTGGATCTGAAAATTTTATGGTGTCTTGGTGGGATCCTAACCAGAGGCTTGACCAAGTTTCATCTGAAACAAAGTTCATTTGAGCTCTGTACAAGTAAAAGTCTATTTGGTCATTACTAGAGATTCTATGGATTTCCAGGGATTTTCATGGCTCAACCCATTACTTTATGGAAACAAGAGTTTGATATGGTTCTAATGGAATTGGTTTCATGTCATTTGAAGAATCCTAGAGGAAGTTATGCCCTAAACAAGATTTGAGAAAATCTGAAAAATGTTTCTGTACATTTTTCCATTTTCTCAGGGCAGTTCACTTAATCACACCATTAGGGACTAAATGAACTTGGATGGATCTGAAATTTTTCCTGTGGCTCAAGGATTTTCAAATGAACAAACTAGCCAAATTACAGAATTTTCCATAAAAGATTTCTCCAGATAAAATTCCCAACATTTTAAACTTTAGGGAATTAATTTCTGGAAAAATAATAATTTTCATGAGCTGAAACTTATTTTTATGGATTTATCCAACAAAATTTGGTTCACTAAATTTAGAGCTTCCTAGAAAAAGTTATAGCTAGTTGAAGTTTGAACCAAATTCTGTAATTCAAAGAAATGTTTAAACCGGCTGCAGGGTACCAGGGCTACGTGTCAGCTCTACAGCCAAACCACACGGGGGTCCGCTGAATCTCCCGCATAGTCACATGAAATCACGGTGCCACAGCAGAACCGGCGCTGTTTTAACAGAGGCCGACACGTGGGGCCCATGAGGCTTCATCTTCCTCGCGCTCCCGCGGCCCACCGCCGCCCCCTTCGCTGCAGAGCTCGCCGCCAGTCGTTCTACTACCCGACCTTCAACTGAACTCACTGCATGTGCACATCTTCGCCTGAGGAACACATTGGTGCACTCACCGGAGCTCGGCGGTGGCCAGAACAGTGCTCGCGATGGTGACAGCGGTCGGGAGCTCATCGGCGACGTCGAACTCGGTGTTCTCTACCCCTTTTTCGACGTGGTTTGCTTGGAGAGCTCCGCTGAGACTTGCTGATCACAAATATGAGCACTGATCCTCGTGAAAATGGCCGCAACTAGGACCTCACCGTCGACCTAGGGCTAAAACGGCAGCGATTGAAAAAATTTGAAGAACAGCAACCCTAGTCCATGGTTTTCGCCGGTTGTTGATCTTAGGTGGCCGTGGACAGGTGCAGAACGTGTGTGTAGCTCAGAATCCTCTGTGGTGGACTAACCATTACGAATTTTGGAGTTTTGAGTGACTCGGTTCTTTGAATACCGAGAAATAAACGGAAAAATTCTCCCCCGACAGGGCACGAAAGGGGGTAGGGTTTTCACCATGAGTTTGAGCAGCCTCTGGCACGTCTAGTTGCTGTTGATCGTTGGCCACGAGCGTGCTTAGAACGGCGGCGCACTGGGAAACCGAGAGGGCGGCCGAAACGACAATACTTTCGGTTGAGCGTGTGCGATAGCCGGCAGAGTCTCCGTGTGTGCTGCGAGAGGTGGCTTCGTGGGCAAGAAAGGACCCGGCGCTAGCCTCCAGCACAACACCAGCTCGCCGCGGTGGCTGTTCGGCAGCTGGCGGTGGCGCCTGGTGAAGTGTCCCGTAGCAGAGCCCATGTGAGTGCTTTGATCAGTGCATTTGACTGACAGGTGGGCTTATGCTCCCCCTAATCCTCTTCTTTGTTGGTGCAAATATCTCAGCTACTCAAACTTGAATGGAAGACTTAGCCACCAATTCAGGGGATGAATTGGAATTCATCAGTTTGAAATTGGTTTGACCAAATTCGCTTCACATTTGAATTTGAAATTCAAATTCAGTTTTGAATCATTGCAAATTTAGCTCCCGACAAGATGAACTCCAATGGGGATGAAAATTGGTGGGCTAACTCAGAAAAATGTTCTGAGTTTGAATATGAACTCAACTTTTGAATTCAAGAGATGAAAACTAGCTGAAGTTTGAATTTGCATTCAACTAGCCCTTTTTACAAATGTCTCCAAAAGTGGCTCAAAAGAGTTTGGATTTGCATGAAACTTGGCATAAGCATTCCTAAAAGTATTTAGGACCAAATAGTGAACTCATCCTCTCTTGTTTATGTGTGTGAGCTCCTACTTTTTGGAGTTGTGGGTTTTTCCTCTAATCACCCTCTTGATTATGTTTACTTGCTCTTCACAAATGTTCATGAGCTACCAACCAAATGAGCTGTGGTGTGGTGATGTGATGAACATTTTAGCAAGTCCATTCTTGGGCTTTTACATCCCTCCCCCTTAAATGAATCTCATCCCGAGATTATAAAGGAAGAGATGATGATGTAATAGGTACTTACCCATGATGAGACGCCATGAAGTCTGGGTAGTTTGAGCGAAGGAACTCCTCGCTTTTCCACGTCGCTTCTTCAGCCATATGGTTGCTCCACAGTATCTTGTAGAACCACAGCGTTAGGTTACGTGTGCTCCGAGCCTTCTCATCAATAGTCGCTACCGGATATTCAGCATACGTCAAATCCGGTTGCAGCTCGCCAATGTCTTCGGTGGGCACAGCAGCCGTATACTTTAGACATTTCCGTAGTCGTGAAACATGGAAAACATCGTGAACACCAGCGAGAGATGCCGATAGTTCCAGTCTATACGCCACTGGTTCACACTTCTGGGTGATAGCATAGGGTCCAATAAATCAGGGAGCGAGCTTCTCCTTCACGCCAAATCGGTGCACGCCTTTCATCGGAGATACACGGAGGTATACGTGTTCCCCGATATCTAAGTGTAGTGGCCTACGCCTCTTATCAGCGTAAATTTTCTGCCGGGATTGAGCGGCCATCAAGTTGGCTCGAATCATCCGAATGCGCTCTTCGGCGTCGTTCACCACATCAACCCCGAATGTGACCCTTTCACCAGACTCGCACCAGTTCAATGGGGTGCGGCATTTGCGGCCGTAGAGAGCCTCATATGGCGCCATCTTGATACTCGCTTGATAGCCATTGTTGTACGAGAATTTCGCCAGCGGTAGATGATCATCCCAGTTTCTACCGTGGTGGATGGCACACCCTCTCAACATGTCTTGTAATACTTGGTTCACCCTCTCAGTTTGCCCGTCTGTCTGAGGGGTGATAGGCGGAGCTTCTAATCAGTTTAGTACCCAAGGCAGCGTGCAACTGCTCCCATAAACTAGCCCCAAAAGTGCCCCTCGATCCGAGATTATGGTCTTGGGTACCCCATGCAAGCATAAGATTCTTGCAATGTACAACTCCACATACTTACTGGCATGGTAACGTGTATGCACGGAAATGAAGTGAGCCGACTTGGTTAATTGGTCAATGATTACCCAAATGGAATCATGCTTTTTGGAAGTCAGGGGTAATCCCACAATGAAATCCATCCTCACATCTTCCCACTTCCATGCTGGAATTTTCAGGGGTTGTAACAGCCCTGATTTTCTCATGTTATCCGCTTTCACTCGTCTACACGTACCACACTCGGATACGTATTTAGCCACTTCTCGCTTCATCCGTGTCCACCAAAATTTTCTTTTCAAATCTTGGTACATTTTTTTGCTGCCCGGATGAATGGATAATTTAGACAAGTGAGCCTCATCAAGCATCTTCTTCCTCAGCTCTATATTCCGGGGTACGACTATGCGGTCATTGAACCACAACGTCCCCTCGTCATCTTTCAGGAAACATTTGATATCCCCACTGTCTATCCGTCTCCGGAGATGTGCCATGCCCTTGTCAACTTTCTGAGCTGCAATGATATCCTCCCTAATGGTAGGCATGAGGGTAAGGTTGTAGAGTGATCCATAAAGAACCAAGTATAAACTCGGCTCTTCCTATTCCATCGGTGTAATGGTGAGGTTATGGACATGCGACTTCTGACTCAACGCGTCGGCAACCACATTTGCCTTGCCGGGGTGGTAATGAATCTCAATCTCATAGTCTTTCATTAGTTTTGACCACCTCCTTTGCCTCATATTCAGCTCCTTATGGATGAAGATATACTTTAAGCTCTTTTGGTCGGTGTAGAGATGCACCAAATTCCCCAAGAGATAGTGCCTCCACATTTTCAGCTCCAAAACCACAGCAGCGAGCTCCAGATCATGAGTCAGATAGTGCTGCTCATGGTATTTGAAGTTGGCGTGAGCCATACGTGACCACACGTCCTTCTTGCATAACCACGCAGCCGAGCCCCATACCAGACGCATCACAATACACGTCGAAGGGCTTGGTCGTGTCTGGTTGAGCTAAGACCAGGTCTGTTGTGAGATGCTTCACCAACGCTTGGAATGCTCCTTCACATGCTGCGTTCCAAACATATTTTGTTCCCTTCTTCAATAATTTGGCTTAGCAAGCTTGGAGAAGCTTAGAATGAATCTCCGGTAATATCCCACTAAACCGAGGAAGCTTCTGCCTTCATGGACAGAAGTGGGGGCTTTCCATTTCAGCACTTGCTTAATGTTTCTTGGGTCAACCGCAATACCTTCCGCTGAGAAAATATGTCACAAAAATGGCACTTGGCTGATCCAAAACTCACATTTGCTGAACATAGCATAAAGCTGATGGCCTCGCAGATGTTGAAGGACGATTCTCAAGTGTCCGGCATGTTCCGCTTCTGTCTTGGAGTAAACCAAGATATCATCAATGAACACCGCAACGAACTTGTCTAGCTCTGGCTTGAACACCGAGTTCATGAGATACATGAAATGTGCCAGAGCGTTAGTGAGACCAAAAGACATGACGAGATATTCATATAGACCATATCTCGTCGAGAAGGACGTCTTCGGGATATCCTCCGCCCGTATTTTATTTGATGATACCCAGAGCGAAGGTCCATCTTGGAGAACACACTTGCACCCACAAGCTGATCAAACAGGATTTCAATTCGGGGCAGTGGATATTTGTCCTTGATGGTGACGGCGTTGAGCGGCCGGTAATCCACACACAGCCTCAAGGTTTCATCATTCTTCTTGACGAACAGCGCCGAGCATCCCCATGATGAGGAACTCGGTCTAATGAAACCCTTGCTCAACAAATCATTGAGCTGTTCATTCAACTCAGCCAGCTCGTTCGGAGCCATTTTGTATGGTCTTCGGGATATGGGAGTAGTCCCGGATACAAGTTCTATATTGAACTCCACATACCGTTCAGGTGGCATGCCCGGAAGATCATCCGGGAACACGTCGGGATACTCTCCGACTACAGGGATGTCCTCTAACTTGGAAGCTTCAGTAGTATAGGCGGCTGAAACTTCTGGGACTGGATTGTCCAGTATGAGGGACTGCAGACGGTGTAGTGGGGAGTTGAGATGAACCGTCCGTGATAACGTTTCCAGGACAGCGCCATGGTAACTTAGCCATGACATCCCTAAGATTGCATCAATCTTCTGTCCCTCAAGAATAATCATAGTAGTGGGATATATCTTCCCACCTAAGCATAGTGGTGCTTTCAGAATCATCATAGTTGCTGAAATCTTCCGTCCCGGTGAGCAGATCATATAAGAGCACTCGGTTGGAAAGACATCCAGTTGATGCTTAACCACATATGATGCACTTATGAAGTTGTGGGTGGCACCAGACTAAAATAAAATGATGATTGCTTGATCGTTGAGAGTGAACGTACCTTCCATCATGTTTTCTCCCTCCGGGGCGTCCTCATTGTCAAGGTTGCGAACTGTGGCGGACCGGAATCCGCTCATCCAGGATCGCAGAGGGTGGTGCCACGCGATGCGACACCCGACAGCACACGTCATAAGAACATAATATATTACATGGGAAAACAACTGAAACTGTACAAACAGGTACAAACTTCAGTTACAACTATTGTTTATGTTACACAGCGGAAGTCTACACTACACAACTCACGCCCGCCTATCTAGCAAAAGTCGGTTGCCCAGCCCTAGGGCAACCCACACTAGCTGCACGTCTCAGCTCAGCGCGGCGTGTACGGCTCCCACTCAGCCGTGGTCCCCGACGGAGGGTAACCCTCGCCGGTGGACTCGTACTCCGAGTCCGTGGGTGGCTCCTCACCTGAAAAACACTTAAGCAGCAACCGTGAGCACGAAGGCTCAGCAAGGCTTAACCGACTCACCTAAGCATGAAACTCTACATGAGGTATACCAAGACATAGGTTGGTAGCATTTCAGCAAAACGACACGCCTACAAGTTCATCCTTAGTTCATCTTTTAGCAACAAGTTAACAGTTCATGAAATCTGAAATTTAGTAAGCAGTATTTGGTGGCACACATGTAGCAATACAATTATATCAATCAGCATCATTGAATCAACATATTTCATCCATTAGTCTACGTTACGACGCAGTGAACAAGCAGCACTCGTCACCGCGAGGGACGGCGAATCGACTCGATATACACCTGCAGGGAAAACCCAAAGAGCACGTCACGTACGCCCACCCGTGGAGCTGCACAGCACGCTCACTCGATGTCGTACGGGACAACCTTTCACCCAACAGCCCAAACGTCGAACCGGTCGCACCGAAACGAGCAGGAGGTTCCCCACACGGAGCATCTCTCTATGCCCGTTGGCAGATTTCCACCTTGCTGCCCTCAACCTACACCTATAAATCGGTGTGCTATGCCTCGACGCCCGGAGGTTTAGGTTACATCGGTTTATCGGGGCCCATATATCCGATATGCCTTCGGTACGTTCAATACTTGTTCAGCAGGGCCGCACACGGATCGGTCCTCAATCGACACGGACAGGGCTGCGCACACAAGACTCTCTCTTGCTGCGCCCTAGCCCCTGCCTAGTCTCATTTTCATTACTAAAGTGATCTCACATCACTCAACCGAACCCGTGTGTCCCCAGCCTATCTCGCGAGTAGATTCCAACTACTCGACTTGTACCGAAGTCCTATGACTCATTAAGCATAGCCTGTCTACTCGAGGTCCTTGACACTACCCTCACTCTTTTAGGAAACTTTGGTTATGCAAGTGGGGTTTCATTCATCCGATACCTAATGCACATACATACTTCATATGACACATGTATACAAAGTAAAACTTTTAAAAAGGGTTAATGCAAACCGGGGCTTGCCTTGTTGCTGCTGGTCGGGAGTTAGTTCTTCGTCCGGAAGGAGGAAGTCCAGCACTTCCGGAGTCTCTTCTTCAACGGCTACACGTTAATGAAATACTACATGTTAATTTAGATGCAAATGTGAGTTTTAGAGTAAGACCTCTACTATTAGTTCTAATAACCAGCCTCTAACACCTGGAACTTTGTTTAAGAATTTAAATATGAACTGGTGTTGGTGGTTTGGCTTGGACTTAGTCACATGGTTAAGTGCTAAGTGGTTTTTTTTCCCCCTTTTTCATCTTAATCCCTTAAGTGGGTAAAACAGAACAGGGTGATCTAGAGCTCCAATAGAGCTGAGAATTTTTGTGTGAGTTCCTTGTCACAAGAAAACTCTCTGGACCAAACATTAGCACTTTTCATGGAGTGGTTTGCTCAGAATAATTCTCTTGGCAAATCAGCAAGGAAGAATTAATTCTGAGGTAATACCCCTGTTCATGCTCAACTTAATGAACTACAATTTCTATTATAGCTCATAGAGTTTGCATGAATTTTCCTAGCATTTTTGGAGTCAAGGTTTGCCCAGAATTGAATTTCCAAGTTTTGGAAATTCTCTGAAAATGTTTCTGTATTCAAATGAACACAGCACCTTCCAATTTGAATTGCTCTGACCAAATCCCCTCCAAATGGTCTGAAACTTTTACAGGGGTTTACTAATGTCCTAAAGAACATTCTGGCAAAATTTGGGGACTTTTGGATGAACCAAACTCCCTCTAAAATTCTTTTGCTGAAAAGCTTTAAAGAATTTTCCAGAATTAATTAAAGGGTTTCATACAAATTGGGTTCTACATTTGGATAGTACTCTATCAGAGGAATCCAACGAAATTTGTTTCACAATTTTTGGATTCTCCTACCCAAAGTTGTAGCTATTCAAAGTTTGAACTAAAAACTGAAATTCCCCAAAATGTTCAAATACTGGCTGTGGGTCCGGGGACAGGTGTCACGCGTCGGGGCAAGCCACACGAGGCTACAGGTTATTTCCCGCGCCTCCACACCAGATCCCTGCGCCACAGCTGATCAAATATTTGAAAAACCGTCGCTGACGGGCGGGACCCACCGGTCGTCTTCTACCTCCGGCCACCCGCGCCTGCGCGCCGCCGGGCTCGCCGGAGTTCGACGGATTCCGGCCTCCCGGCCATCCCCCGAGCTCTCCCTCGCCGCTAGGGCCTAATTTCCCGTGCTGAACACGATGGAAGACTCTTCCCCGGTCGGCGATGGCTCTAACCTAGCTGGCCACGGTGCGGCGTCTCTGGACTGGTTCGGCAACGTCGCCCGGTCACCCTAGCCTGCCCAGACCTCGGTGGAACGGCGCTACAGCACCAGTGGACCAAAGGGATGCTCGACCTAGCCTCAGAACTGCTCGGGACCGGCGGCTAATGGTGCCTCACCGTGCACCCGAAACCTCCTCCGCGTTTGAGGTCAGAAATTCTGGATTTCATGCGGTCTACGTGCATATTTCCAACTAGGGTTGTGAAGGACTACTGATCGCCGGTTAGTGGCGGTCCTGTGTGCAAGGTTTCACGGCCTAAGAACAAGAGGGACGATCGAATTTGGTATTACCGTATCAGAAGGTCGGATGGTGCCCGACGGCGATCTTTTCCCAAATTCGAGCCTAGTAGATCATCTCATGGCTTGAGCCTCGGGGACGAGCAGCAGGGGCTACCAGCGCATCCGAGGGTGCTCTAGCTCGGGCCTGAGAAGCTCTGGGTGGGTCTGTCCACGTGAGACCAGCTTCGGTTCTCCGCCGGACAGCTCTGTTTTCTCGGCGCCGTTTGCCGAATTGTGCGCGTCACAGGCTAGGGCCTCTGGGGTTGCGGGGCTGGTGTGGTAGAGCAGGCACAGGCGCTGCTTTTCTGTACTGCCGGTGCGCACAACCGAGGTTTGGTTGAGGCCGGCGATCGGGGAGAAAGGAGTGCGGCGGTGAGCGCCGATTGCTGTTTGCGCGTGGGAAGAACAGCTAGCGCGCGATCAAAGCGAAGATGGCAACGTGCTGCAGCCGGTTTCCGGGATAAGGAGCAGGCCAGCGCGAAATGGGAGCAGGAGGTGGAGCCTCGGTCGACGGGGGCGGCCGCTCGGTGTCGCCCCGGGGTTACACCTCGGTGGAGTGAAGTCCAGAGAGAAACTTAAGTGTTAAGTATACTCATTCCTATGACATGTGGGCCCCACAACTCAGTACCTCTTTTCCTCAAAATATCTCCAAAGTTTGACAATTATCCAACCCAGTTGTTTGAAAATTGGAAACTGAGCTCATTTGACAAGTTTGGACAAATTCCATGCAAATTCAAATATTCATTTGAATTCTTTGCCCATTTGATTTCCTTTGGAAAAATGGGCAGCAAGACTTTTCAAAATTAATGAAACTTTGCCTCCCCACTAATTTGGACCTAAGGAATCCAAATATGCCACTTGATCCTTGTGTTAGCTGCTGCAAACAATAGTTTGGACACAACAGTTTTGAATTCCTCATTGTGTGATCATATGTGTATAAACCCTACTTTGTGAAAGTGAAGACTCTCCCCTCTAATCACTCTTTTGATGGAGGTTACCTGCTTTTCACAACATTTCCTAAGGTGCCCACAATGAAAATTGTGGTGTTGTGAGATGAAGAAAAGTTTTTTACAAATCCCTTTTCTTGGGCTTTTACATCCCTCCCCCCTTAAAAGAATCTCGTCCCGAGATTATAAAAGAAGAGATAGCGATGTAATAGGGACTTACCCGTGTTGAGAAGCCAAGAACTCCGGGTAATTTGAACGAAGGAACTCCTCGCTCTCCCACGTCGCTTCCTCGGTGGTGTGGTTACTCCAGAGTATTTTGTAGAACCACAACGTTCTGCTACGCGTGGTCCTGGCTTTCTCATCAAGAATTCCCACCGGATATTCATCATATGTTAAATCCGGCTTCAGCTCGCCGATGTCTTCGGTAGGAACAGCAGTTGTATGCTTCAAGCATTTTCGCAGTTGCGAAACATGGAAAATATCATGGACACCAGCCAGAGATGCCGGTAGCTCCAGTCGATACGCTGCTGGTCCACACTTCTCGGTGATAGCGTAGGGTCCAATGAAACGGGGAGCGAGCTTCCCCTTCACACCGAATCGGTGCACGCCCTTCATTGGAGACACGCGGAGGTACACGTGTTCCCCAACGTCAAAGTGCAACGGCCTACGCCTCTTATCAGCGTAGCTCTTCTGTCGGGATTGAGCGGCCTTCAAATTGGCTTGAATTGTCCGAACGCGCTCTTCGGCGTCGTTCACCACATCAACTCCGAATGTGACCCTTTCACCGGACTCGCACCAATTTAATGGGGTGCGGCATTTACGACCGTAGAGAGCTTCGTAAGGTGCCATCTTGATACTCGCCTGATAACCGTTGTTGTACGAGAATTCCGCCAATGGTAGGTGATCATCCCAGTTCCTACCATGGTGGATGGCACATGCTCTCAACATGTCTTCCAGGACTTGATTCACCCTTTCTGTCTGACCATCGGTCTGAGGGTGATAGGCGGAGCTCCTGATTAACTTAGTACCCAATGCAGCGTGTAGCTGCTCCCAAAAGCGAGATACAAATAATGCACCTCGATCTGAGACAATGGTCTTGGGTACCCCGTATAGGCACAGAATCTTCGCTATGTATAGCTCCGCATATTTGCCGGCATTGTAACGTGTATTCACCGGAATGAAGTGAGCCGTCTTGGTTAACCGATCAACGATTACCCATATGGAATCATGCTTGTTGGCTGTTAGGGGTAATCCCACAATGAAATCCATGCTCACATCTTCCCATTTCCAGGCCGGGATCTTCAGAGGTTGCAGCAGCCCTGATTTCTTCATGTGATCAGCTTTCACTCGTCTACACGTATCGCACTCGGATACGTACTTAGCTACCTCCCGCTTCATCCGTGTCCACCAAAATTTCTTTGTCAAATCTTGGTACATTTTGTTGCTGCCCGGATGAATGGAGTATTTGGACAAGTGAGCTTCATCGAGGATCTTTTTCCTCAACTTCATATCTCGGGGTACGACTATGCGGTCATTGAACCACAGCGTCCCCTCATCATCTTTCCGGAAACATTTAATCTCTCCATTGTCTATCCGTCTCCGGAGATGTGCCATGCCTTTATCCGTTTTCTGAGCTGCAATGATGTCCTCCCTAATAGTAGGGATGAGGGCAAGGTTGTACAGCGATCCATAAGGAACCAAGTATAAACTTGGCTCTTCCTCCTCCACCGGTGTAATGGTGAGTTGATGTACATGTGATTTCCGACTCAGCGCGTCGGCAACCACATTCGCCTTGCCGGGGTGGTAATGGATCTCAATCTCATAATCTTTGATCAGTTCTAACCACCTCCTCTGCCTCATGTTCAGCTCCTTCTGGGTGAAAATGTATTTCAAGCTCTTGTGGTCGGTGTAGAGATGCACCAAGTTCCCCAGGAGATAGTGCCTCCACATTTTCAGCGCCAACACCACGGCAGCAAGTTCAAGATCGTGAGTCGGGTAGTGCTGCTCATGGTTCCGAAGTTGGCGTGAGCCATAAGCGACCACGCGTCCTTCCTGCATCAACACGCAGCCAAGCCCAATACCGGACGCGTCACAATACACGTCGAAGGGCTTTGTTGTATCCGGTTGAGCTAAGACCGGGGCTGTTGTGAGATGCTTCACCAATGTTCGGAACGCTCCTTCACACGCCGTGTTCCAAACATATTTGGTCCCTTTCTTCAGCAACCCTGTCATCGGCTTAGCGAGCTTGGAGAAACTTGGAATGAATCTCCGATAGTACCCCGCTAACCCGAGGAAGCTTCTGACTTCATGAACTGAAGTGGGAGCTTTCCATTTCAACACTTGCTCGATTTTACTTGGGTCAACCGCGATGCCTTCAGCTGAGATGATATGTCCCAAGAATGGCACTTGGCTGATCCAAAATTCGCATTTGCTGAGCTTGGCGTAGAGCTTGTGGTCTCGCAATCGTTGAAGAACGATCCGTAAGTGTTCGGCATGCTCGGCTTCTGTCTTGGAGTAAACCAAGATATCGTCGATGAACACTACCACAAACTTGTCCAGCTCCGGCATGAACACCGAGTTCATGAGATACATGAAATGGGCTGGAGCATTTGTGAGACCAAAGGACATGACGAGATATTCGTATAAGCCGTATCTCGTCGAGAACGCCGTCTTCGGGATATCCTCCGCCCGGATCTTGATTTGGTGATATCCAGAGCGAAGGTCCATCTTTGAGAATACACTTGCCCCCACAAGTTGATCAAACAAGATGTCAATACGGGGCAGTGGGTACTTATTCTTGATGGTGACGGCGTTGAGCGGCCGGTAATCCACACACAGCCTCAGGGTCTCATCCTTTTTCTTCACGAATAGCGCCGAGCATCCCCAAGGCGAGGAACTCGGCCTAATGAAACCCTTGCTCAACAGATCATTGAGCTGTTCTTTCAGTTCCGCCAGCTCATTTGGAGCCATCTTGTATGGTCTCCGTGATATGGGCGTAGTCCCGGGTGCAAGTTCAATCTTGAACTCGACATCCCGCTCAGGTGGCATGCCCGGAAGATCATCCGGGAACACGTCGGGATACTCCCGGACTACGGGGATGTCTTCTAACTTGAGAACTTCAGCATTATTAATTGCTAAAACTTCCCGGACTGGCGTGTCTAACATCATGGAATGCGGACGGTGAAATGGAGAATTTAAGTGAACCGTCCGTGTCCGAGTCTCTAGGACAGCGCCATGGTATTGCAGCCATGACATCCCTAAGATTGCATCAATCTTCTGTCCCATAAGGATTATCAAGGTGGTGGGATATAGCTTCCCACCTAAGCACAGAGGTGCCTTTGGAATCATCATATTAGCTGAAATCTTCCCTCCCGGTGAGCATATCATATAAGTGCAGTCGGTTGGGAAGACTTGCAATTGATGTTTAGCCACATAGGATGCACTTATAAAGCTGTGGGTTGCACCCGAATCAAATAGTATGACTATGGCTTGATGGTTGAGAGTAAACGTACCCGCCAGCACGTTGTCTCCCTCTGGGGCGTCCTCATTGTCGAGGTTGCGGACGCCTCCCGTCCGCTGACCAACCTTCTTCGCCGGAGGTCGGCCTCGAGCACCGCCCTGAAACTGGGCTTGCCCGCTGCTCTGCTGCCCCTGGGGACAGTCCTTCGCAAAGTGGCCCGCCTGGCCACATGTGAAGCAGGTGAAACGGGGCGGTCCCCCGCTGATCGGTGGACGGAAACCTGGGGCGCGTTGTGGCGGTGGAAACGCCCGGGGTACCGTCTGCTGCTGCTGCTGTCTTGGTGGTGGCATCGGCGGACGGAACGGAGGTGCCTGAAAGGGACGTCCCCCGAACCGTTGCGGTCGCGCCGGTGGTTGCCACTGCTGCCCGGATGGTGTCCGATACACCATACGGTACTTCTGGGGAGCGCCACTCCCACCACTGCTAGGTGGAGCGCTACGCTTCCTCTGCTCAGCTGCTAACTCCCGCTGAGCGTCCTCTTGCATGATGGCGGCATTGACTAGATCGTTGAATGTGCCGCGGTTCCATTGTACGAGGTGGGTCTTCATTTCGGGGTGTAACCCCCGATAGAAGTGCTCCCTCTTCTTCTCCTCCGTGGAGATGTAGTCTGACGCATACTGCGCCAGATGGTTGAAGGCACGGGAGTAGTCGTGGGCACTCCTCCCGCCCTGCTTCAGTTCCAAAAATTCTTGGAACTTTCTCTTCATTATTCCGGGAGGAATGTGATAGGCGCGGAACGCCTCCCGGAACTCTTGCCATTCCACGGCATGGCCAGCCGGACGTGAGGCGACATAATTCGCCCACCACGCACCAGCGGCACCGTGGAGCTGCTGTGCTGCGAACAGCGTCTTCTGCCGCTCCGTACACTGGAGCAGCCCGAACTTGGACTCGATAGTCCGCAGCCAGTTGTCCGCCTCCAGTGGTTCTTCGGCTTCGGTGAACACTGGAGGGTGCGTACTCATGAAATCCGAGTACGACACTTCGCGGGGCTCGCGAGGCCCTCGCTCTTGACGTCCTCCCGCCTGGGACGTATTCTGCACGATCGTGCGGAGCAGGTCGGTCTGCTCCTCACGACCTCCCACCAATGCCGCTATCACATCCGCTAGACTAAGCGGAGGCGGCGGTGGTGGCTGCTGCTGCGGGGTGCTGTCGTAGGCCGGTGGCTGGGAGTCATCGCCTCCACCTTGGCTAGAGCCACCAACCTCGTGCGTGGTCCTAGTACGAACCATCTGCAACCATACGACATTAAACATCAGTCCCGCAACATTTGGCATGCAGTCCAATAGAACTGGGCGTAAAAACATTATGACAACCAAATATGCGAAATATCTCGTAAGTAGATAATGTAATAACTTTGCACAAGCTACACCATTACCAGACCAAACACAAGTTAGTTTAATCCAACTTGATGAACCCCCTGTTTGGAAGCTCAACATAACTGGGTTTGGTCTCTACGAGACATTATTATTGCGTTGTCATCACGTATAACACCCTTAGGGTACGACACCCTCTCCAATGAGCTCAACTGTCATTCTTCTGTCAGAATGACCAGTTTCTACCTATCCCATGTTTTGATCTGGTTCTGTGCATTTTCATGACTCAAGTTGAATAACAAAGTTTAAGTTAACTTTAGTATCTTTCCAACGAGTATGCATTTGCCCCCAGATCAGATTTGGCTAAAAAGTTATGCTAATTCAAAGTCAGCAGAATTTCTGGAAGAATTTTAACAGCACCTCCCTTGGAAGTGGCTGTCTTCAACCCTAATTCTCCCTAATTTCTGTGCTGAAACTTCAGAAACTTTGAATTGCAAAGATGTCACACATCTTCTACTCTTTCTAAGCGTGTATTATATGACAATTTTATATTTTTCTACTGGGAGTTATATTTGAAAAACATATCAGTTCAGAGGATGTTTTACTCTGCCCTGGTTCTGGACAGTTTACATTCCTCTGGGATTTCAGCCATCTTAAGGCGAGTTTCAGCTCTGGAAGTCTACAACAAAGTTGTAGAGTACTTGAATACCTTTCCAGAGCTATATAGCACACCTCCCTGGGCTAAAAGACCTGTGAGTTATGCCCTGTTGAAGATCAGCAAACATGCTGCCCAAAACAGAGCACTCTGTTTTTCAGTCTCTTTTGGAACTACACTCATCACCATCCCATTCTTATACCCAACCAGGGTCCTAACTGTTGAACCTATAGATTTTAATTCTTTGTCATCATTATACTCATGCATATGCCTACAATGTCTCGGTACTACGTTCCTCACAAAAGAAAATCCTAACCGGATCATACCGGCATATACGTCTCGAGTGTGGCACTAAACGGTCTCTCGCACACGTTTTCTACACGGATACCTACGTGGTTAGTACCTGCAGGAAACCACACAATAATGGTGCACTCAATGGTTATTCATTTCAGGCAGTTCCATATTTGAAAGTAAATACAAACGCCCGTATCATTGTCATACGGCCGTCCTTGAGCTAGGTCACGTCTCAAGGCACGTGATCGTGTTTCAACACCACACGACGGGGAACCCGAGTATGTCATGAACGGGTCGTCACGGTTGGGAATGTTATCAACCCAACAGATACCACCTACTGCCCTGCAGGGCACGCCGATGGCAAGCGCTGCGTATGTCCTCCTGGGCTATTTCCAGACGAACACACTTTCGCGTTACTGACCACGCGATGGGGTCTCCACTCACTTGCCTAATGCACGCTAGGGATCAGCGTTGCATATGAACTCAGGGACATGAAGAGTCCAAGAGCTTCATATTGACATCTCACACCGAGCTGTGAGATTAATCCCTGAACCACGTTCCTCGTCAGGGAGAGCTAACCGAAATTGAACCGCTTTCGGTGGCGTTCCTTACCATACTTACCAGAGCGTAGGTGCGTCGTTACATAATTGAAATTCAGAATTATAACACATAAGTTAGTCTTTGCCACTTTAAGTAACTATGCTAATATAGTCCTTACTTGGGCAACTACCGAATCCTCACCGTATACCTAAGTTTTTCCCATAATGCAGTCCTTTAGTACTGTGCTATCCCCACTGCAGCTCTGATACCAGGCTGTGGCGGACCGGAATCCGCTCATCCAGGATCGCAGAGGGTGGTGCCACGCGATGCGACACCCGACAGCACACGTCATAAGAACATAATATATTACATGGGAAAACAACTGAAACTGTACAAACAGGTACAAACTTCAGTTACAACTATTGTTTATGTTACACAGCGGAAGTCTACACTACACAACTCACGCCCGCCTATCTAGCAAAAGTCGGTTGCCCAGCCCTAGGGCAACCCACACTAGCTGCACGTCTCAGCTCAGCGCGGCGTGTACGGCTCCCACTCAGCCGTGGTCCCCGACGGAGGGTAACCCTCGCCGGTGGACTCGTACTCCGAGTCCGTGGGTGGCTCCTCACCTGAAAAACACTTAAGCAGCAACCGTGAGCACGAAGGCTCAGCAAGGCTTAACCGACTCACCTAAGCATGAAACTCTACATGAGGTATACCAAGACATAGGTTGGTAGCATTTCAGCAAAACGACACGCCTACAAGTTCATCCTTAGTTCATCTTTTAGCAACAAGTTAACAGTTCATGAAATCTGAAATTTAGTAAGCAGTATTTGGTGGCACACATGTAGCAATACAATTATATCAATCAGCATCATTGAATCAACATATTTCATCCATTAGTCTACGTTACGACGCAGTGAACAAGCAGCACTCGTCACCGCGAGGGACGGCGAATCGACTCGATATACACCTGCAGGGAAAACCCAAAGAGCACGTCACGTACGCCCACCCGTGGAGCTGCACAGCACGCTCACTCGATGTCGTACGGGACAACCTTTCACCCAACAGCCCAAACGTCGAACCGGTCGCACCGAAACGAGCAGGAGGTTCCCCACACGGAGCATCTCTCTATGCCCGTTGGCAGATTTCCACCTTGCTGCCCTCAACCTACACCTATAAATCGGTGTGCTATGCCTCGACGCCCGGAGGTTTAGGTTACATCGGTTTATCGGGGCCCATATATCCGATATGCCTTCGGTACGTTCAATACTTGTTCAGCAGGGCCGCACACGGATCGGTCCTCAATCGACACGGACAGGGCTGCGCACACAAGACTCTCTCTTGCTGCGCCCTAGCCCCTGCCTAGTCTCATTTTCATTACTAAAGTGATCTCACATCACTCAACCGAACCCGTGTGTCCCCAGCCTATCTCGCGAGTAGATTCCAACTACTCGACTTGTACCGAAGTCCTATGACTCATTAAGCATAGCCTGTCTACTCGAGGTCCTTGACACTACCCTCACTCTTTTAGGAAACTTTGGTTATGCAAGTGGGGTTTCATTCATCCGATACCTAATGCACATACATACTTCATATGACACATGTATACAAAGTAAAACTTTTAAAAAGGGTTAATGCAAACCGGGGCTTGCCTTGTTGCTGCTGGTCGGGAGTTAGTTCTTCGTCCGGAAGGAGGAAGTCCAGCACTTCCGGAGTCTCTTCTTCAACGGCTACACGTTAATGAAATACTACATGTTAATTTAGATGCAAATGTGAGTTTTAGAGTAAGACCTCTACTATTAGTTCTAATAACCAGCCTCTAACACCTGGAACTTTGTTTAAGAATTTAAATATGAACTGGTGTTGGTGGTTTGGCTTGGACTTAGTCACATGGTTAAGTGCTAAGTGGTTTTTTTTTCCCCCTTTTTCATCTTAATCCCTTAAGTGGGTAAAACAGAACAGGGTGATCTAGAGCTCCAATAGAGCTGAGAATTTTTGTGTGAGTTCCTTGTCACAAGAAAACTCTCTGGACCAAACATTAGCACTTTTCATGGAGTGGTTTGCTCAGAATAATTCTCTTGGCAAATCAGCAAGGAAGAATTAATTCTGAGGTAATACCCCTGTTCATGCTCAACTTAATGAACTACAATTTCTATTATAGCTCATAGAGTTTGCATGAATTTTCCTAGCATTTTTGGAGTCAAGGTTTGCCCAGAATTGAATTTCCAAGTTTTGGAAATTCTCTGAAAATGTTTCTGTATTCAAATGAACACAGCACCTTCCAATTTGAATTGCTCTGACCAAATCCCCTCCAAATGGTCTGAAACTTTTACAGGGGTTTACTAATGTCCTAAAGAACATTCTGGCAAAATTTGGGGACTTTTGGATGAACCAAACTCCCTCTAAAATTCTTTTGCTGAAAAGCTTTAAAGAATTTTCCAGAATTAATTAAAGGGTTTCATACAAATTGGGTTCTACATTTGGATAGTACTCTATCAGAGGAATCCAACGAAATTTGTTTCACAATTTTTGGATTCTCCTACCCAAAGTTGTAGCTATTCAAAGTTTGAACTAAAAACTGAAATTCCCCAAAATGTTCAAATACTGGCTGTGGGTCCGGGGACAGGTGTCACGCGTCGGGGCAAGCCACACGAGGCTACAGGTTATTTCCCGCGCCTCCACACCAGATCCCTGCGCCACAGCTGATCAAATATTTGAAAAACCGTCGCTGACGGGCGGGACCCACCGGTCGTCTTCTACCTCCGGCCACCCGCGCCTGCGCGCCGCCGGGCTCGCCGGAGTTCGACGGATTCCGGCCTCCCGGCCATCCCCCGAGCTCTCCCTCGCCGCTAGGGCCTAATTTCCCGTGCTGAACACGATGGAAGACTCTTCCCCGGTCGGCGATGGCTCTAACCTAGCTGGCCACGGTGCGGCGTCTCTGGACTGGTTCGGCAACGTCGCCCGGTCACCCTAGCCTGCCCAGACCTCGGTGGAACGGCGCTACAGCACCAGTGGACCAAAGGGATGCTCGACCTAGCCTCAGAACTGCTCGGGACCGGCGGCTAATGGTGCCTCACCGTGCACCCGAAACCTCCTCCGCGTTTGAGGTCAGAAATTCTGGATTTCATGCGGTCTACGTGCATATTTCCAACTAGGGTTGTGAAGGACTACTGATCGCCGGTTAGTGGCGGTCCTGTGTGCAAGGTTTCACGGCCTAAGAACAAGAGGGACGATCGAATTTGGTATTACCGTATCAGAAGGTCGGATGGTGCCCGACGGCGATCTTTTCCCAAATTCGAGCCTAGTAGATCATCTCATGGCTTGAGCCTCGGGGACGAGCAGCAGGGGCTACCAGCGCATCCGAGGGTGCTCTAGCTCGGGCCTGAGAAGCTCTGGGTGGGTCTGTCCACGTGAGACCAGCTTCGGTTCTCCGCCGGACAGCTCTGTTTTCTCGGCGCCGTTTGCCGAATTGTGCGCGTCACAGGCTAGGGCCTCTGGGGTTGCGGGGCTGGTGTGGTAGAGCAGGCACAGGCGCTGCTTTTCTGTACTGCCGGTGCGCACAACCGAGGTTTGGTTGAGGCCGGCGATCGGGGAGAAAGGAGTGCGGCGGTGAGCGCCGATTGCTGTTTGCGCGTGGGAAGAACAGCTAGCGCGCGATCAAAGCGAAGATGGCAACGTGCTGCAGCCGGTTTCCGGGATAAGGAGCAGGCCAGCGCGAAATGGGAGCAGGAGGTGGAGCCTCGGTCGACGGGGGCGGCCGCTCGGTGTCGCCCCGGGGTTACACCTCGGTGGAGTGAAGTCCAGAGAGAAACTTAAGTGTTAAGTATACTCATTCCTATGACATGTGGGCCCCACAACTCAGTACCTCTTTTCCTCAAAATATCTCCAAAGTTTGACAATTATCCAACCCAGTTGTTTGAAAATTGGAAACTGAGCTCATTTGACAAGTTTGGACAAATTCCATGCAAATTCAAATATTCATTTGAATTCTTTGCCCATTTGATTTCCTTTGGAAAAACGGGCAGCAAGACTTTTCAAAATTAATGAAACTTTGCCTCCCCACTAATTTGGACCTAAGGAATCCAAATATGCCACTTGATCCTTGTGTTAGCTGCTGCAAACAATAGTTTGGACACAACAGTTTTGAATTCCTCATTGTGTGATCATATGTGTATAAACCCTACTTTGTGAAAGTGAAGACTCTCCCCTCTAATCACTCTTTTGATGGAGGTTACCTGCTTTTCACAACATTTCCTAAGGTGCCCACAATGAAAATTGTGGTGTTGTGAGATGAAGAAAAGTTTTTTACAAATCCCTTTTCTTGGGCTTTTACACGAACGCCCCCGGTTCGCTGACCTCCCTTCTTGACCGGAGGTAGGCCTCGAGCACCGCCCTGATATTGGGGTTGCCCGCTGCTCTGCTGCCCCTGGGGACAGTCCTTTGAAAAATTATCCGCCTGGCCACACGTGTAGCAGGTGTAGCGAGGCATCCGCTGATTGGCGGACGGAAGCCTGGGGCGCGTTGTGGTGGTGGAAATGCCCGGGGTACCATCTGCTGCTGCTGCTGCTGTTACAGACACAGTGGTGGCATCGGCGGTCAGAACGGGGGTGGCTGGAAAGAATGACCCCCGAACTGCTGAGGTCGCGCAGGTGGATGCCACTGCTGACCGGATGGTATCCGATACACCATGTGGTATTTTTGAGGAGCTCCATCCCCACTGGTGGGTGGAGCGCTGCACTTTCGCTGCTCAGCCGCCAGTTCCTGCTGAGCATCATCTTGTATAATCACGGCATTGACAAGGTCGTTGAAAGTGCCACGATTGCATTGTACCAGATGCATCTTCATCTCAGGATTTAACCACCGATAGAACTGCTCTCGCTTCCTCTCCTCGGTGGAGACATAATCCAACGCATACTGCGCCAGATGGTTGAACACACGGGAGTAGTCGTGGGCAGTCCTCCCGCTCTGCTTCAGCTCCAAGAATTCTTGGAACCTCCTCTTCATTATCCCGGGAGGTATATGGTAGGCGCGGAACGCCTCCGGGAATTCTTCCCATTCCACGGCGTGGCCAGCAGGCAGTGAGGCGACATAGTTCTCCCACCATGCACCGGCGCCACCGTGCAGCTGCTGTGCCACAAAGAGAGTCTTCTGTCTCTCCGTGCATTGGAGCAGCCTGAACATCGACTCAATCGTCCGCAGCCAGTTGTCGGCCTCCAGTGGTTCTGCCGCTTCAGTGAACACCGGAGGACGCGTACTCATGAAATCCGAGTATGTCGTAGTGTGGGGCTCACAAGGCCCCCTCTCTTGACGCCCCCCCTCCCCGCCTGGGACATATTCTGCACGATCATGCGGAGCAGATCGGTCTGCTCCTCACGATAGCCCACAAGCGCCGCGATCACATCCGCTAGTGGAAGCGGAGGCGGCGGTGGTGGTTGTTGCTGCGGGGTGCTTTTGTAGGCAGGTGGCTGGGAGCCATCGCACCCTTGCTGACTATAGACACCGACCTCATGCGTGGCCCGAGTACGAACCATCTGCAACTATACCACAATAAAATCAGTCCCGCAATGTCCAATAAAATAGGCGTAAAGACATAATGACAATAAACATACGACACATCTCGTAAATAGATAATGTAATAACTTTGCACAAGCTACACCATTACAAGACTAAATATAAACTATTTAAATCCAACTTGATGGACTTCCTCTTTGTATGTTCATCTGTAACACCCTCGAATTCATTTCCATGCATTGCATACATTTTTCATGTAGAGAAACATTATAAAAGAAATAGAAATGGAGAAAGATCTACAGAAATGGAGAAAGAACTATACAAATGGAGAAAGAACCGTAGAAATGGAGAAAAGAACTATAGAAATGGAGAAAGAACCACAGAAATGGAGGAAGGAACCATAGAAATGGAGAATGAGGCATAGAAATGGAGAGGGGGATGTAGAAATGGAGAATGGGACATAGAAATGGAGAGGGGAATGTAGAAATGGAGAATGGGACATAGAAATGGAGAGGGGAATGTAGAAATGGAGCAAGTGACATAGAAATGGTGAGGAATGGGAAAAAGATAGCTGAAATGAGCCATTTCCAATTTCCCAAAATTTTCCCCAAAATCCCCAAATTCCCCAATTCACCCAAAAAGAGGAATTTTCCCCACATTTGGTGAATTTAATCCCCGTTGCTGCCGCACCAAATCAAAAGGGGATAAGTTTGTTAAGATTGGGTTCCAATTGGAGTAGGATTCCTCCCTCTCCCCCCTTATAAATAGAACCGAAACCCCCCTTTTGGCCGCAGCCCCCTCCCCTCCTCTCCCCCAAGTCGGCGACTTAGCCCCCTCCCCATCTCGCTGAGTTGGCACCCCCCCTCGCCAGAGTTTGGTCGCCGGTGAGCCCCGCCGGTGAGCCCCACTGTTGAGCCCCACCATCGAGCCCCTCCGTCGAGCCCCGTCGTCGAGCCCCGTCATCGAGACCCGCCGACGAGCCCCATCATGCCTCGCCGTTGCCGGAAAAGAACCGACGATCTGTCCTGCCCTAATGTTCCATAGAAAATTTCCCCGCTGCTGCCATTGCTAGAAGGAAGGCCCTGCCACAAAAGGAAGTGAGGTAGGTCCCCATTACCCATCTTACGACATCGCCGCTGTTTCTACGAATCTGTTTTCTTCGCCCCCTTCGAACAGAAACTTTTTCGTGTGTACAGATCACGTTTTGATCGATTTTTGACGGTGGAATTGATCTATATCTTGAGTCAAGATCATCACCACGTCCACACTTCATCCCAGCACCCTTGTTCATCATAAAACCCCATGAAAGCCCATTAAAACATGCAAGAACACGTACAAACTGGTTTAATAAAACAGCACCATAGGATTTGCATCCATCTACTCCATTGCATCTTGCGTAAAGTTTGTGCACGATGATTGATTTCTGTGAATTTTGTATGTGCATGATCGTGAGTAGAATAACAAGCTCAAGAGGCCATCTATGAGGAACTACAACACCAAGACTTTGAGACGCTTGAATCACAAGAACCACGGGAGCAAGGAAAGTGCCCCTTGCCCATATTGATCCCATGTTTTGAAACCGTTTTGTTTGCGAAAACTCGTATGCTTGAGTCAACTTGATGGGAAAGTTGATGAGTCGGGTATGGTCGTTTTTCCTTTTTTGCTTCGCTTAATCTACCGGATACGGGAAGCTGAAATAAAATATGTCTAGCTACTGCGCTCATATGAATAATGATGATGAGAACTTGATGATGTTAATGAGCATGGAATCGGGGACATCTAGGCAAGCTTGGTTCGTGAATGTTGGTGAATGAGATGGTGGTTTACTTGCCATAGATCTAAGGACCGGTTCATGCGAGAATATGCCAGGAAAAAAGTGCCACCACAAGGCCAAATATGGGTGTGGCTTAGCTGATTAATTAGGTGTGTTGCTAGCTTGTTATGGACAATGGATGGCGCGAGGAATGGGAGTCGAGGAGGACTGCCTGGGAACTAGATGCCACAAGAGAGAGCCCGTGGGTGGGTGAATGGTGATTCGAGCCTGCCGGTGAAACCTCAGTGAGTCCATACATCTACTAGCCCCTTTGTAAAGGCTATTTTGTGATCTCTTGGCCATACACCGACGGTTGTGTACTGGTATAATGGAGGTTGTGCAGTCGTCGACGGGTGGCGAAATCACGAACTTGTGGGTAAAGTGGTACCACCTCTGCAGAGTGTAAAACTATCATGATAGCCGTGCTTCCTGTCAAAAGCACCTAGCCAACTTCCATGATTAGAAGGGAAAACTTGGGATGGTTATTCGGTATGGTTATGGTATGGTCATTGGGATTGGTTTTTGGACTGTTTTGAGTCATAACAATGAGTTTGGTTTTGGCTATATGAATATGAGATGGTTATGAATATTTATGAGCATGAGATGAACTTGAGAAAGATTAATGGCTGGATGAGTCTTGATAAATGGTGAATTATGATGAAAGAATGTTGCTGTTTTACTTTGTTATATTGGGATTAAATTCATCCAGAGATAGTTGCTGTTTTATAATGTTTGTGAAATAAAATTTGCTTGCTACAATGAGGCTTTTTATTCCATACCTTGTTGTAAGCTACATGTCATACTTTTCCCGCACTTGCTGAGTACGACATGTACTCACCCTTGCATTACCACATAAACATCAGCTACAGAAGATGAGTACTTCTCGGACCACGTGGAGTACTAGGCGTGCGAACTACCGTCAACATGCCTGTGGAGTTGAAGATGGAGCCTGCTGTCTTTAGTCACTTTCCGTTGTCGTTTAGAGTCTTCCGCTGCAAGAATAAGTTAGAGATTCATGAGTGAGACTTTGAGTCATTGTAATAAAGTACTTAAAGACTATTTATTTAAAGACTATTTATTCGTGGTTATATTCTGAATTCAGTTTGTGGATTACATTTGTATGTGTGATGAACATCCTGGGCACACATATGCATTAACTTGGTTCTGTTTTCGGAACTGGGTGTCACAGATTAGCATCAGAGCCACGTTGACCATAGGACGCAAGCCTAGGTAGAATGGACACTCTAAAACACATAGGCACACCCGTCTAAACTGCTATTTTCGAAAATTGCTTGCTGCTGCACTTTTACTTGTCAATTCAGCCACCGCAAAGTGCTATTTTCAGCCCCTCCTTTTCTGTTCTTATGGACAGCAACACCTTTGCTTTCTTGCTCCATAACTTCTGAAGTTTTGGGGGTTATTTCCTCCTTCTCTAAAGTTTCTCATGTCTTATTTATAGATGCCGGTGACCAGGAGCACAGCACGCATAAGAGCTCGTCCACCACCACGTGGGAGTGCTCTTAACCCCATTGAGGTGTCTGATGGACCATATTGGGAGGAGGTGAAGATGTAACCTCATGATGAAGATGAATTCAATAGCTATATGCATGAGGAAGAGGATCCTGAAGAGGTGGAACCATTCGAATACGATATGGAGGATGATCCACAAGAACAGCATTGGTACGCACCTCAGGAGGATTTTCACGCGGGCTTACACCCCATGGATCCTCATGAAGCTATGTCAGGAAGATATGAACCCGAGGAGGAGCCACACCTTGCTGAGACTAATAACAAAGGTGATGAATGGTCCAACCATTCAGTTCAAGAATTTCGGTCCAACGGAGCGGAAGGAGGACACACATCCGGGGAGCTCGAAGAATTTCTGGATTGCTGCATCTTATACCCGGAGTATCTCCTCAAGAAAGTCCCTCGTCCCGGACATGAAGAGTAGAAGGCTGACGTAACCATCCTATCTAACAGTAGGGTCGTCACTCGGCACTTCACACCCACATGAAGAGCTACAAGGGCAGAAGCTATCGATGATGCTGCATGGGAAGCACTCACAGGACTGTGCTACGCCTTCCGTGGACAGCTTGAGGACACAACTTTTGAGCTGCACCCATATCGGAAGAGTGGTACAAGGGAGATCATTGGACCCCATGTAACAGCTCTTTCCAACCCACGAGCTGCTGATAAGTCTCAGAGGTTGCTTGTGGAGTTAGGAAACCACTACACAAGCGCACAAGAATAGATCTGTTACCTCCGCAAGAAGCTGTATTTGCTGGAGAAACAAGAGGAGACTCGTGCCAACGCGGGAGAAAATGGAGCACCAGCCTCATCTAACCCTACATGGACTGCTGACTCACCATGGTGTGCGCCCATGTATGGACCACCCCCGTCACACGGCGAGAACAGCACCGGTTCACATGATTAAGTTTAGGATTCCCATTGAATAAGCTGTAATAGGAAGGTTTAAATCATAGTAGCTTGAATAGGAGTGGTGTGTTGAACTTTTGTGATGATTGCTTGTGTTTATGTGCTTATGTGAGTTGTGGGACGCTTCGGCGAATGTCCACATCCACACATAGTGAAGAGATCTGAGATGCTTCGGAACGTGTTCACATTCTCATATAGGCTGAAATTAATAAAAGAAGATACTTAGTTCATACACTTTGACGCATATAGTTGGGAAATCGCTTCATTCAAATCTGAATTCTAGCTCCTACAATAGTATGTCCAAACGTAAGCCTGAAAATAAGGGGGGGTAGACTTTCTTGCCAACCTTATTGTCTTGGATTCCCAAGGGAGTTGACATAATACTTGGAATGGATTGGTTAAGCAAGCACAAAGGAGTGATTCAATGTACTGAGAGGAGCGTGCAGTTGACAAATGAGCAAGGTACTCATTTTGAGTTCGAGTCAGCCCAACCGGCGACCAAGAAGGCAGCGTTGAACCACGTCGAAGAAGCAACATTGGAAAGCATTCCGGTGGTTTAAGAATTTTCAGATGTGTTTCCGGAACAGCTCCCAGGTATGCCACCTGACCAGGACATTGAATTTGCCATTGATTTAGTACCTGGAACTGCACCTATAGCGAAAAGGCTGTATAGGATGCACGCTAATGAACAAATGGAATTTAAGAAGCAAATTCAGGAGCAGCTAGAAAAGGGTTTTATACGCCCAAGCTAGTCACCGTGGGGAGCCCCCGTGATCTTCGTAGACAAGAAGGACGGGACCCAAAGGATGTGTGTGGATTATAGGTGTCTCAATGAGGTGACGATCAAGAATAAATACCCGCTGCCCCATATAGAGGACCTGTTCGACCAAATGAAAGATTCTTAAATTTTCTCCAAGATTGATCTTCGGTCGGGATACTTCCAGCTGAAGATTAAGCCCTCCGACATACCCAAGACTGCATTTCGAACACGGTATGGTTCGTATGAATATACCGTTATGTGTTTTGGGTTAACGAATGCACCCGCATACTTTATGTACCTCATGAATAAGGTCTTCATGGAGTACTTGGATAAGTTTGTCGTGGTTTTCATCGACGATATAATGGTGTATTAGAAAAGCGAGGAAGAACATGAAGAACATTTGAGATTGACGTTGCAGAAACTGCGAGAGCATCAATTGTATGCCAAGTTCAGCAAGTGTCAATTTTGACTAAAGGAGATATCGTTCCTAGGCCACATCATCTCCGAGGGAGGAGTATCGGTTGATCCCGGAAAAGTGGGAGATGTTCTGAAGTGGAACCAATCGCAGAATTTGAGAGATATTCGGAGTTTCCTTGGAATGGCTGGATACTACCGCCGGTTCATCAAGGATTTCTCTAAAATAGCAAATCCTATGACTGAATTGCTAATGAACGGAAAAACATTTCAGTGGACACCAGTGTTCCACGAAAGCTTTGAGGAGCTCAAGAAAAGACTAACCACAGTGCCGGTTTTAGTATTGCCGGAAGTGAGCAAGAGCTTCGACATATATTGTGATGCATCAAGACAAGGGCTTGGATGTGTGCTCATGCAAGAAGGACAAGTGGTAGCCTATGCGTCGAGGTAACTAAAGAAACACGATCTGAATTACCCCACACATGACTTGGAACTTGCAGCCTTGGTACACACCTTGAATATTTGGAGGCATTATATACTTGGCCACCGATGTGAGATCTATATGGATCACAAAAGCCTCAAGTATATATTCACGCAAACAGATCTGAATTTGAGGCAACGTCGATGGTTGGAACTCATCAAGGATTATGATGTTGGAATCAATTATCACCCCGGAAAGGCCAATGTAATAGCTGATGCGTTGAGCTGAAAGGGAGCATGTCACCAACTCACGGTCCGGGAGCTGCCACCCGAGCTGCGCAAGGAGTTCGAACGGTTACGCCTCGGGTTCTTGATGGAGGTGATAGAACTGAACTCCTCGCTGGAACAAGAGATACGAGATGGCCAAGCAACGGATGAGGAAATCAAGGAAAGAATCCTACAAGGCATAGAAGAGGATTTGAAGGAAGACGAGAAATGCACGCTTTGGTTAGGGAAAAGGATTTGTGTGCCTAACGTGAAGCACATCCGCGACATGATATTAATGGAGGCACATGACTCACCTTATTCAATACATCTCGGCTGTACAAAGATGTACAAGGACCTGAAAACTTGCTATTAGTGGGATAGTATGAAAAGGGACATAGCCGAATATGTTGCCTTACGCGATACGTGCCAACGGGTGAAGACCGAACATCAAAGACCCACTGGATTGTTGCAGCCATTAAAAGTACCCGAGTGGAAGTGGGAAGACATCAGCATAGATTTCATTGTCGGATTGCCACGTACTCGGTCTGGTTACGACTCCATTTGGGTTATTGTGGACTGATTGACGAAAACAGCCCATTTCCTTCCTGTTAGAACCACGTACCACGTCGCAGAACTAGCCGAGCTGTATATGGAGCAAATCGTGTGTCGCCATGGAGTTCCAAAGTGGATAGTGTAAGATCGGGGTACTCAATTTACCTCTAGGTTCTGGAAGAAGCTGCATGAAGCTATGGGTACACGACTGAATTTCAGCTCCGCTTATCACCCACAAACCGACGAGCAAACTGAGAGGACAAATCAAATTTGGGAAGACATGTTGAGAGCTTGCGCCTTAAAACATGGGCGTAGTTGGGATAGGAGCTTGCCGTATGCTGAATTCTCATACAACAACAGCTATCAAGCCAGCTTGAAGATGTCACCTTTTGAAGCATTGTATGGTAGACGGTGTAGAACGCCGCTGTTCTGCAATGAAACCGGAGAGAGTCATCTGTTTGAACCCAAAGTGCTGCAAGACTCCATGAAGCAAGTCCAAACGATACGAGAAAACTTGAAGGCTGCTCAGTCACGACAAAAAGAATTATGTGGACAATAGGCGAAGAAAATTGACCTTCGAAGTGGGAGACTTCATGTATCTTAAGGTATCGCCTATCCGAGGCCAACGACGGTTCAACGTCCAGGGCAAATTAGCACCTCGCTACAACGGGCCATTCAAGATTTTGGGCAAGCGAGGAGAAGTAGCCTATCAACTAGGGCTGCCAACGCACCTCTCCGACATGCATGACGTATTTCACGTATCCCAACTCAAGAAGTGCTTAAGAG
This sequence comes from Neostapfia colusana, assembly GCA_030760725.1. NCBI lineage: Eukaryota > Viridiplantae > Streptophyta > Magnoliopsida > Poales > Poaceae > Neostapfia > Neostapfia colusana. The sequence goes on along the minus strand of JASWHV010000006.1, from coordinate 21,521,098 downwards.
TACCGGAAGAACAAGTACCGATGGATGAGCTCGAGCTTCAAGAGGATCTTACCTTCGCGGAGCACCCCGTCAAAATTTTGGACGTGAAGGAAAGGGTCACGAGGAACAAAGTGATCCGTTGGTGCAAGGTACAGTGGAGCCATCACACGGAAACCAAAACTACATGGGAGCATGAGGAGGACCTCAAGGGAGAATTCCCTCATCTATTCTCTACTCTATCGAATCTCAAGGTCGAGATTCAGTTTAAGGGGGGTAGGTTTGTAACACCCTCAAATTTATTTCCATGCATTGCATACATTTTTCATGTAGAGAAACATTATAAAAGAAGTAGAAATGGAGAAAGATCTACAGAAATGGAGAAAGAACTATAGAAATGGAGAAAGAACCATAGAAGTGGAGAAAAGAACTATAAAAATGGAGAAAGAACATAGAAATGGAGGAAGGAACCATACAAATGGAGAAAGAACCATAGAAATGGAGGAAGGAACCATAGAAATGGAGAATGGGGCATAGAAATGGAGAGGGGAATGTAGAAATGGAGAATGGGACATAGAAATGGAGAGGGGAATGTAGAAATGGAGAATGTGACATAGAAATGGAGAGGGGAATGTAGAAATGGAGCAAGTGACATAGAAATGGTGAAGAATGGGAAAAAGATAGCTGAAATGAGCCATTTCCAATTTCCCAAAATTTACACCAAAATACCCAAATTCCCCAATTCCCCAAAAAGGGGAATTTTCCCCACATTTGGGGAATTTAATCCCCATTGCTGCCGCATCAAATCAAAAGGGGATAAGTTTGTTAAGATTGAGTTCCAATTGGAGTAGGATTCCTCCCTCTCCCCCCCCCCCCCCCCCGCCTTATAAATAGAACCCAACCCCCCTCCTTTTGGCCACAGCCCCCTCCCCTCCTCTCCCCCCAAGTCGGCGAATTGGCACCCTCCCCAACTCACCCAGTTGGCACCCCCTCGCCGGAGTTTGGTCGCCGGCAAGCCCCGCCGTCGAGCCCCGTCACGCCTCGCCGTCGCCGGAAAAGAACCGACGATCTGTCCTGCCCTAATCTTCCATACAAAATTTCTCCGCTGCTGCCATTTCTATAAGGAAGGCCCTGCCCACAAAAGGAAGTGAGGTAGGTCCCCATTACCCATCTTACGACATTTCCACTGTTTTTACGCATCCATTTTCTTTGCCCCCTTCGAACAGAAACTTTTTCGTGTGGACAGATCATGTTTTGATCGGTTTTTGACGGTGGAATTGATCTAGATCTTGAGTCAAGATCATCACCACGTCCACGCTTCATACCATCACCCTTGTTCATCATAAAACCCCATGAAAGCCCATTAAAACTTGCAAGAACACGTACAAACTGGTTTAATAAAACAGCACCATAGGATTTGCATCCATCTACTCCATTGCATCTTGCGTAAAATTTGTGCACGGTGATTGATTGCTATGAATTTTGTATGTGCGTGATCGTGAGTAGAAGAACAAGCTCAAGAGGCCATCTACGAAGAACTACAACAGCAATACTTTGAGACGCTTGAACCACAAGAACCACGGGAGCAAGGCAAGTGCCCCTTGACCATATTGATTCCATGTTTTGAAACTGTTTTGTTTGCGAAAACTCGTATGCTTGAGTCAACTTGATGGGACACCCTTTTATAGAAGTTTACTAGTTTTGTTAACCATCCTTGTCACCGGGAAAGTTGATAAGTCGGGTATGGTCATTTTTTTTGCTTCGCTTAATCTACGGGATACGGGAAGCTGAAATAAAACATGTCTAGCTACTACACTCATATGAATAATGATGATGATGAGAACTTGATGATGTTAATGAGCATGGAATCGGGGAGATCTAGGCAATCTTGGTCCATGAATGTTGATGAATGAGATGGTGGTTTACTTGCCGTAGATCTATGGACCGGTTCATGCGAGAATATGCCAGGAAAACAGTGCCACCACAAGGCCAAATATGGGTGCGGCTTAGCTGAATACTTAGGTGTGTCGCTAGCTTGTTATGGACCGTGGATGGCGCGGGGAATGGGAGTCGAGGAGGACTGCCCTGGGAACTGCATGGCACAAGAGGGGGCCCCTGGGTGGGAGAATGGTGATTCGAGCCTGCCGGTGAAACCTCAGCGAGTCCATACATCTAGTAGCCCATTTGTAAAGGCTATTTTGTGATCTCTTGGCCATACACCGACGGTTGTGTACTGGTATAGTGGAGGTTCTGCAGTCGCCGATGGTTGACGAAATCACGAACTTGTGGGTAAAGTGGTGCCACCTCTGCAGAGTGTAAAACTATCATGATAGCCGTGCTTCCGGTCACAAGCACCTAGCCAACTTCCATGATTAGAAGGGAAAACATGGGATGGTTATTCGGTATGGTTATGGTATGGTCATTGGGATTGGTTTTGGGACTGTTTCATGTCATAACAATGAGTTTGGTTTTGGCTATATGAATATGAGATTGTTATGAATATTTATGAGCATGAGATGAACTGGAGAAAGATTAATGCCTGGATGAGACTTGATAAATGGTGAATTATGATGAAAGAATGTTGCTGTTTTACTTGGTTATATTGGGATTAAATTCATCTAGAGATAGTTGCTGTTTTACCATGTTTGTGAAATAAAATTTGCTTTCTGCAATGAGCCTTTTTATTCCAGACCTTGTTGTATGCTACATGTCATACTTTTCCCGCACTTTCTTAGTACGACATGTACTCACCCTTGCATTACCACATAAATATCAGCTACAGGAGATGAGTACTTCGAGGACCATGTGGAGTACTAGGCGTGTGAGCTACCGTCAACATGCCTGTGGAGTTGAAGATGGAGCCTGCTGTCTATAGTCACTTTCCACTGTCGTTTAGAGTCTTCCGCTGCAAGAATAAGTTAGAGATTCATGAGTGAGACTTTGAGTCATTGTAATAAAGTACTTAAACACTATTTATTCGTGGTTATATTCTGAATTCAGTTTGTGGATTACATGTGTATGTGTGATGAACATCCTGGGCACACATATGTATTAACATGGTTCTGTTTTCAGAACCGGGTGTCACATAATCTCAACTAGATTTGGTCACTACGCGACATTAATATCGCTTTGTCATCATGTATACTACCCTTTTATCTTCAATATGACATAAACATGGTCTCTAGCAAAAGAAACTTGAGTAGGAAATATACTCAAACCTTTCACTAGTTGAAGATAACAACTCATGAGTATGTGCTACCCCATTGTAAGTAATCAAACCCCCTTAGGGTACAAAAATCTCTCAAATTAGTTCAACTGTCCATCCCTCTGCCCAGAATGACCAGTTTCTACATATCCCAGATTTTGACCTGGTACATGGCATTTTCATAACTCAAGTTGCATACCAAAGTTAAAGTTAACTTCAGTAGCTTTCCAACGAGTATTTATTTGCCCTCAGATCAGCTCTGGTTAAAAAATAAAAATCAAATTATCCATTCCATTCATTTTTTAGAGATATAGAATACTTTTATAGAACACTTTAGTTAGTATTATTTATCCTGTCGTAAGAAAGCGCTCTTAGTTCAGTTTGGTAGAACATGGGTCTCTAAAACCCAATGTCGTAGGTTCATATCCTACAGACCGTGATTCTGTTCTTGTTATGTCGAATAAAAAAATAACTTAACAAAGTGGAATGTCCGACTACAGTTCTTAAACCAAATCAAAGAGAAATTGATTTCATTACGACATGCTATTTTTTCCATTCATTACCTTTGAGGAGTAAATCCGAAACTAGTCGTCGCTTTGCTGGGTCTCTACGCTCGTCCTGTCCTCTACTCTAGCACAAGGTCTGAATCGCTTTAGTTGGCGCTAGATATCCACTGGGTGGGTATTTAATTACTTGAATTTCATTGCTTTAGGAGCCGTGATTGAGGGCAGGCCTTTCCCCCACTTCTACACTCTTATCTGAAGATGAGGATTAGGATTTATTGATAGAAATTAATCGTTTATTCCCAGATGCTTTGTCATTCCCTCTTTTTAATTCTAGTTATTCCTATATGAGAGATAGAATTCTTCGACCGTAGATCTCTCTTGGTATATCCAGAGAATAGGTAGGAACATAAACTGGGCGGCGGTTTCCACCCGTGCCAATAGTTTAGCACACTCTTTGTTTCTCCCAGAAATGCGTTGAGGCGCAGCTTTCGGTGCGGGCTGCATGAGCGGTACCAAATCGAGTTTGAAAAAGACTTTTTTCCCATAAGAAAGAAAAAAGAACTTACTATCTTTGGGATCTGATACTACACCGGGAACAGTCTACCGACCATTGCCTTCTCGTCCTGACGTCCGGAAATCTGTTTCATGTAGCTTGGCATGGAAATTTTGAATCATGGATACAGGATCCTTTACACGTAAGACCTATTGCTCATGCGATTTGGGTCAAATTCTTTATCGAGCCGTAAAAAAGATTCAAAAAATCCATGGGGATTTGAATCCGAGTACCCGGGAAAATCCAATTTGCATCGATAAAATAAATCCAAATTTTAGATTCCAGCAGTAGATGAATAATTGCAAATTTTTGTGTGTACGGGATTCGAATAACTTCAAAGTAACTGTCATAATTATTTATTTTTCCTGATCATAAAAATATATGAAAAAGAAAGGAGGTAGAAAATTTTTTGATTTATGGTTAAAGAAGAAAAACAAGAAAACAGTTACGATAATTCAAAGTAAACAGAATTTCTGTAAAATTCCAACAGCACCTCCTTTGGAAGTTTCTGTTTTCAACTCTAAATTCCACTGAATTCCGTGCTGAAATTGCAGAAACTCTGAATTACAAAGATGTAACACATCTCCCACCCTTTCCAAAAATGTATCATATGATAATTTTAAATTTTTCTACAGGAAGTTATGCTTAAAAAACAGAACAGTCCAGAGAGTTTTTTAATCTGTCCCGGTTCTGGACAGTTTCCAATCATCTGGAATTTCAACCAGTTTAAGGTGTGATCCTGTTCTGGAAGTCTACAACAAAGTTGTAGAGCACTTAAATCTCTTTACAGAACTATATCCCAAAACCCCATTGGCTAAGTAACCTGTGAGTTATGCTCTGTTAAAGTTCAGCAAACTTGCTGCCAAAACAGAGTACTCTGTTTTTCAATCCGTTTGAGCTAAACTAATCAACTGTTGAATTTTTCTACCCAACCAAGGTCCTAAATATTGAAGCTTGGTTATTTTAGTTCCTTCATACCATTATCTATAATGTAAATGCCTATTACATGGCGGTACTACGTTCCTCACAAAAAGGAAAATCCGAACCGGATTATACCGGCATATACGTCTCAATTGTGGCACTAAACGGTCTCCGCACACGTGTACTACACGGGATACGTACGTGGTTAGTACCTGCAGAAGAACACTCAATAGTGATGCACTCAAAGGTTGTTGTCATTTCATACAGGTCCATATTTGAAAGTAAATACATACGCCCGTATCATTTCCATATGGCCGTCCTTGAGTTAAGCCACGTCTCAATGTATGTGATCATGTTTTCACACCACACGACGGGGAACCCGAGTAGAGCGTGAACGGGTCTTCACGGTTGGGAATTTTATCAACCCAACAGATACCACCTACTGCCCTGCAGGGCACGCCGATGGCAAGCACTGCGTATGTCCCCCTAGGCTATTTCCAAAAGAACACGCTATCGTGTTACCGACCACACGATGGGGTCTCCACTTTCTTGCCTAATGCACGCCAGGGACCAGCGTTTCATATGAACTCAGGAACATGAAGAGTCCAAGAGTTTCATATTAACGTCTCACACCAAGATGTGAGACCTATCCCTGAACCACATTCCTCGTCAGGGAAGCTAACCGAAATTGAACTGCTTTCGCTGGCGTTCCTTACCATTTTTTACCTGAGCGTAAGTGCGTCGTTACATAATCAAAGTTCAGAATTATAACACATATGTTAGTCATGCCACGTTAAGTAACTATACTAATATAGTCCTTATTTGGGCATACTAGCGAATCCTCACCGTAATCCTAAGTTTCCCCGTAATACAGTCCTTAATTCGTGTACTATCCCCTAAGCAGCTCTGATACCAGCCTGTGACAGACTGGAATACGCTCGCCCAGGATCTCATAGGATGGTGCCGCACGATGCGACACCTGACAGCACACATCATAAGGCAACCATTGTATTACATAGAAAACAACTGAATATGTGCAAAGTAGTACAAACCTTCAGTTTACAACTAAGTATAGAGTTTTTAACAGAGGAAGCTAAATTTATATAACTCACGCCTACCTAACTAGCAAAAGTCGGTTGTCCAGCCCTATGGACAACCCAAAGTAGCTCCACTCCTCAGCTCAGCGTGGCGTGTACGGCTCCCACTCAGCCGTGGTCCCCGATGGGGGGTAGCCCTCGCCGGTGGACTCGTACCCTGAGTCTGTGTGGTAGTCATTGCCTGCAAAACTCTCATAGCAGCAACCATGAGCACGATGGCTCAGCAAGTCTTAACCGACTCACCTATACATGAAACTCTACATGCAGTTCATAACCAACATGGGATGGCACATTGCAGCAAAGGACACGCCTACAAGTTCATCCTTAATTCATCTTTTAGCCACAAGTTATCGGTTCGTGAATCTGAAATTTAGTAAGCGATATTTGGTGCACACATGTAGCAATACAATTTATACATATCAGCAGAATTGAATCACAATATTCCATAATTTATCTACGTCACGATGCAGTGAACAAGCGGTACTCATAACCGTGAGGGACGGTGAATCGACTCAATATACACATGCAGGGACACCTGAATAGCACGTCACGTGCGCCCACACGCGGAGCTGCCCACAGCACGCTCACCCCGTGTCGTACGGGACAACCTTTCACCCAACAACCCAAAAGTCGAACCTGTCGCACAAAAATGAGTAGGAGGTTCCCTACACGGAGCATCTCTCTATGCCCGTTAGCAGATTTCCACCTGGCTGCCCTCAGCCTACACCTATATATCGGTGTGCTATGCCTCGATGCCCGGAGGTTTAGGTTACATCGGTTTATCAGTGCCCATATATCCGATATGCCTTAGGTACATTCAAAACTTGTTCAGCGGGGCCGCACACGGATCGGTCCTCAATCGACACCTGCAGGGCTGCGCCCACAAGACTTCCTCTTGCTGTGCCCTATCCCGTGCCTAGTCTCATTTTCTTACTAAAGTTATCTCACATCACTCGAACCAATCCCGTGTGTCCCGAAGCCTATACTCGCGAGTAGATTCCAACTACTCGACTTGTTCCGAAATCTATACACATTAAGAAGAGCATATACTACTCGAGGACTTATACACTACCCTCACTCTTGTGGGAATAATCTGGCTATGAACTTGGGGTTTCATCCATCCTTCACCTAATGCACAAACATACCTCAAGCTATGTGTATATAAAGCAAAACTTTATAAAACTTGTTAAATGCAAACCGGGGCTTGCCTTGTTGCTGCTGGTCAGTGGTTAGGGTCTCGTACGGAAGTAGGAAGTCCAACACATCCGGGGTCTCCTCGCCTTCAGCGACTACACGTAAGCAAATTAACGATATGTCAATTTAAATGCAACGTTTGGAACTGAATATGCAAATACCATAACTCTAGCTAGCCCCCCTTTGGCTCTGAAATTTTTATGGTGGCTTGGTTGGATCCTAACCAGAGATTTGACCAAGTTTCATCTGAAACAAAGTTCATTTGAGCTCTGTACAAATAAAAGTCTATTTGGTCATTACTAGAGCTTCTAAGGATTTCCAGGGATTTTCATGGCTCAACCCATTACTTTCGGGAAACTAGAGTTTGATATGGTTCTAATGGAATTGGTTTAATGTCATTTGAAGAATCCTAGAGGAAGTTATGCCCTAAACAGGATTTGAGAAAATCTGAAAAATGTTTCTGTACATTTTTTCATTTTCTCAGGGCAGTTCAATTAATCGCACAATTAGGGGGACTAAATGAACTTGGATGGATCTGAATTTTTACCTGTGACTCAAGGATTTTAAAATAAACATCCCAGCCAAATTTCAGAATTTTCCATAAAAGAATTCTCCAGATAAAATTCTCAACAGTTTAAAATTTAGGGAATTAATTCTGGAAAAATAATAAGTTTCATGAGCTGAAATTTGTTTTTTTGGATAATACTCGAAGAGCTGAATCCAAAAAAATTTGGTTTACTAAATTTGGAGCTTCCTAGCAAGAGTTATAGCTAGTTGAAGTTTGAACCAAATTCTGAAATTCAAAGAAATGTTTAAACCAGCTGGTGGGTCCCAGGGCTACGTGTCAGCTCTACAGCCAAACCACACGGGGATCTGTTGAATCTTCCGCGTAGTCACACGAAATCCCGGTGCCACAGCAGATCCAGCGCTGTTTTAACAGAGGCCGACATGTGGGGCCCGCGAGGCTTCATCTTCCTCGCGCTCCCGTGGCCCACCACCGCCCCCTTCGCCGGAGAGCTCACCGCCGGTCATTCTACTGCCTGACCTTTGACGAAACTCACCGCCTGTGCACATCTTCGCCCGAGGAACACGTTGGTGCACTCACCGGAGCTCGACGATGACCGGAACAGTGCTCGCGATGGTGACAGCGTTCGGGAGCTCATCGGCGATGTCGAACTGGGTGTTCTCTACACCTTTTTTGACGTGGTTTGCTCGGAGAGCTCCGCTGAGACTTGCTGATCCCGAATATGAGCACTGATCCTCATGAAAACGGCCGCCACTAGGACCTCACCGTCAACCTAGGGCTAAAATGGCGGCGATCGGAAAAATTTGAAACAGCAACCCTAGACGATGGTTTTCGCCGGTTGTTGATCCTAGATGGCCGTGGACAGGTGCAGAACGTGTGTGTAGCTCAGAATCCTCTGTGGTGGACTAACCATTATGAATTTTGTAATTTTGAGCGACTCGGTTCTTTGAACACCGAGAAATAAATGGGGAAATTCTCCCTCGACAGGGCACGAAAGGGGGTTGGGTTTTCACCGTGAGTTTGAGCAGCCTCTGGCGCGTCTAGTTGCTGTTGATCGTCGGCCACGAGCGTGCTTAGAACGGCGGCACACTGGGGAACTGAGAGGGCAGCCGAAACGGCAATACTTTTCATTGAGCGTGTGCGATAGCCGGCAGAGTCTCCGTGTGTCTCCGTAGATGAAGTGACATAGGAGAGAGAAGGCTTTTTCGCGCTAACTACTCTGACTTTTTAACATCGCATATCCGGTAATTTTCCACCGTCCTCTCTCTCATTTTTACCTTACAATCTCGGGATGAGATTCTTTTAAGCGGGGAGGAATGTAAGGGCCCAAATTTTTCATTTGCTAAAAGTGTTCATCACACCACACCTCACCTTATTTGAGGAAATCATATGAACACATTTGAAGAGCAAGTAACCACCATCAAAAAATTCATTAGGACATCAAACTAACAAAGTGCAAAAGTGGTATTTCCCACATGCATCATATAGGGGATGAGCATATGAAAAACTCCTAAACTTGGTTAGGAATGCTCATGCCAAATTTCAAACAAATCCAAAACCTTTTGAGGTATTTTTGGGTACACTTAGTAAAAGGGCTAATTTGAATTCAAATTCAAACTCCTCTTATCACATGAATTCAAAATAGGGATTCATATTCACACTCAGCACATTTTTTTGAGCTCACACACTAATTTTCAATCCATTTGGAGTTGATTTTCACATGAGCTAATTTAAGCAAAGTCAAACCAAATTTGAATTTCAAACTTCATATGTCCTGTAAATTCATTCCAAACACTTCACACTTTGAATCATTCAAATCCAAATGGACATCAAATGGAAAGGGGTATTAGGGTCACCAAAATTAAGAGCAGTAGAAATTAAAGTTTTGAGGTTAAAATTAGGGAGTAGGGCCCTCCTGTCAGCCTTTCATTTGATCAAACCGACTGAACACCCGAGCTCGGTTTCTTGCGCATGTGTGCGGGAGCGCCACGGCGTGGGAGCATCGCAAGAAGCTGCTTGCAGCTCGCTACCGACGTCCTCAGCCTCTTATCTTTGAGCAACCGACGGCAAAAGCCTCTTTCTACACTACCTCGGCGTTTTGCCGTACTGAGAACCCGGAGAATCTCGCTGCACACCCGACCTCACACCATCACCATCGACCGACCAAACCCGACCCTTTCACCTTGATATGAGGCCATAAACTGCACCACAGGCCTTCACTCAACGTGCCCCTGCCCTCAGCTGCTCGTGATCAGCTCCCTTCGAGCTTTCCTGAGCCAATTTCCACTTCTCTGTTCATACCGAAGCGCCTCCGACTAAACACAATCGCCCAGACAGCTCCGAGCTTCTCCGGTGCAACCAACTGCTCTCTGACGTTAGCATCGAAGTATAGTATCTCATTCTGTACCCGTAGCTCCCTCTTAGCGCCGGTCAGATGGAATTTAACTTTTCTCGATGATCGCCATATAGAACACCGAGAACCAAAACCAGAAATTCATCTCAATCACTTGATCACTGGAGATTCTGGTTTAGCTGAATCTATAGTAGCACCTCGCGATTACCTAGGCCAAATCTTAGCAAAGATGATCAACCCAGTGAACGTAGCACCATGTGTTCGCTGCCGCCTGTGAAAACGGCTCGGGTTGCCGGTGAAGTCTACTTTCCCGGCGATCTCCAGCCAAGAGGAGGACAGGGTTAGCTTCCCCGTGCCCCAGTGGTGCTTTGTGACCCGTTGGTTCATCCTGTTCAGTGCCGAGAGGAGCTAGCACCGTCAGACCTGAGCTCAAATTCCGCCGCCACCGTCGCCGACTACTTTCCCGGCGATGTCGAGGCACGAGGAGTTGTCCAGCGTGTGCGTTGTACTTCAAGGGTCACGTAGGAAGAAACCGCGTCGAGAATTAGGCAGTAACGGCCGAGAACAAGCTGCCCCACCGCCGCTGTCCGTCGTGCGCTCGGGCGCCGGCTGGAGGTTGAAGAAGACACTGTGCATGGGACCCACGTGCAGTTATTTAAACATTTCCTGAATTTCAGTTTCTAGTTCAAACTTCAAACCCACATAACTTTTGCTATGAAGCTCCAAATCAAGTGAACCAAATTTTGGTGGATTCAGCTCTCTGAGTACTTTCCAACAAAACAATGTTTCACCTCATGAGAACCCTTATTCTCCAGAATTAATTCTTCAAAATTTAAAATGTTTAGAATTTTAACTGGAGAGACCTTTAGTGGAAAATTCTGAAATTTTGCCAGGATGTTGTTCATAAAATCCCTGAGCTACCATAAAAATTTCAGATCAATTTAAGCTCATCTGATCCACCTAATGGTGTGATTAATGAAACTTTTCCAGAGAAAATGAAAATGTCCAGAAATATTTTTCAGATTTTCCCTGAACTTGTTTACCTCATATCTTTTGCTAGGAATCTTAAAATTAGATGAATCCAATTCTATTAGAACCCTCGAAAATCTAATTTCCAGAAAGTCATGGCTTGCTATATGAAAATCCTTAGAACACCTTAAGAGCTATAATGTAACACCCCAAAACCTGCTAATGAGGGGAATTTAAAAATTTTGGACGTATTGCATGTGGTGAAGCAATTCAAATTCAAACTGGAATTCAAATTTAAATCAAAACAGAAAAATAAAAGGAAAAGGAATAAGAAAAACGGCCAGTGGGCCGAAACCCATCTCAGCCGGCCCAAAACCTGCGCACGCTTCTCCCCCTCTCCCTCTCTCTGACACACGGGACCCGCGTGTCATCTCCTTCCCCGCGCGCCCCCGGCCACTCTGGTTCTTTCGTGCCCGATCGCACGTGCCCCGCTCCCGGATTCCTCACGCTCAACCCAACCCCGAATCCCTCACGCCGTACTGCTCGATCGCAACAATCCCCCGTGCCCCCGGCCATGATAAAAACAGATGTCCCCGCCGCCCTCCCCTCGCGCAAACAGTTCCTCTCCCTGTGAGCGCCGCCGCCGTTGAGCTTGGAATTCCCCAAGAGCGTCGCCATTTCCCTCTTTCAAACCGATCTCGTGACCCTGCAGCACCACGAAAAGCTGTAGACGCCGACCCCGGAGGGAAACGCCACCGGAAACGACCATCCGACGCTCACCGGTGAGTACCGCCGCCGCTCGCCGGTGAAACTTCCGAATTACACGGTTCCGATCCACCCTAATCATCGGTGTGCCATCTCTAGACCCCAGTGAAGCGTCACGACCCGAGAGCTCGAAGGGATCACCGCCCCAACTGCCACATCGACGAGCACAGCAAATCGACGCCGCCTGTCCTCGTCACCGACCGGGTTCCGAGTCCTTCAGGCCTAAGAAATTAGCCTAGGTGAGCTCCCCTACCTCCCCTCTGCTGTTTGCTACCAAAAAGGACGGGTGTTAGCGTCTGTAGATGAAGATCCGCGACCTCGCCGGCGAGATCGCGCCTCTGCCGCCGTGCGCCACCGCGCGAACGGGCGAACTCCGGCCAGGAGCGACGTGGCCTCTTGTGGGCCGTCTATTTTAAATCGTGTGACGCATAATAGGAACCCGGCGTACCCCTTCGCAATCTAATAGTGACCCTCCATTTAAAATCGGACAGTCCACGTCACCCCGCATTATAAAGGCCGGGAATCTTACGCGCTACCCCCTGGGGATCTCGGAAAATACGAGCTAGCCCTGGAAACTTCTGATCTAGCCCCTGGACCTTCAGAAATTCATGTAAATTCATTTAAAAATCAGTTTTAGCCCCTGGACTTAATAAAAATTAGGAAAACCTCTCTATTTTGTGTAATTAGGCCCCTGAAAATTTAGGTAATAGCAAATTAGACCCTGCAGTAGGGTGGGTTTGCACTTCAGACCCTATAGGATATTAAATTCAGAAATTTGAACATGTGATTAGGATTTGAATTCAAATGGAGATGCAAACACATGTGCAAATACAAATCTAAATTTTCCTAGCACTTGGAAAACCTTTAGAATGAGTTAAAAACTGATTTTAGGCTGAAATGAGATCTGACTAAGTACTGCTTATTTTTATTATTTCTAGAAACACATTTTAGGCTAGGAAATAATTCTGAAAATGGGTAAAATAAATTTGAATTGGTTCCCATCAGAGAGGAAGTTCAAAAATATTTTATTGAACATTTTAGATCAGAACCTATTCTGTTTAGGTGATATGTCTTACTAGTTTAATATTAAAGTTCACTTTTAGGCATAGAAAATAAATCTGAAAATATAGGAAGAATAGGTATACATAATTAGAAAATGTTAAATGAGGTCTTCTGTTCCAAAAACTTCAAATTAAGATTTTGTAGAAGATGTAAAAAACCTATTTGGAGTAGGAAACTTTCTTTCATGCAAATTCTGTGGCTAAGAAGTGTATTAATTAAATATAGAGAATTTGTTCAAATTGGAAATTCATATATAGTGTGCAATTAGAAATCTGAATACAAAAGTTACAAATGATATATATGTTTAAAAGTGCATGTAGACCTAAAAGCAACACATCTAAGGTAACCACAACATTTAGAAATGTGAATGACTTTCATATGTATGTATGTATGTTTGCATGAGTGCAAATGTGGACTATGGCTTTTGGATAGTTGTTTTCTTTTGCTATGTGTATTGGCATGAGTAGAACCAGCCCCAGAGCAGGTTCTCACCTTTCAAGACCAAGACTTTCCATTCCCAGAGCAGCAGGAAGAAGGCAAGTGTCCTTGACCACTTTGATCCTATACTAGGATGTGCAGTTAGAATTTAATTACTTGCATTGTCAATTTGGAATATGGTACCCAAGCTAGGAAGTTTCCCTAGAGTTTCATATTCTTACTTCCTTGTAACCTGGGGTGGGATTTATTTTATTATGTCATTCATTCATATTACTTATGCTTAGACATGCTTAGAATGGGATAAGTGGGATATGAGATCATCAACTTGTTTACCTTACTCTTGAATGAGATATTATGAGTTATGTAGAGGTAGGGATCGAGGCAAGTTGGATGATTTGGTTGGTGCTGTGTGCACGAGACTCGGGTTTGTGTTTAGTACTTGCCTGGATCCTAAGGACCGGTTCATGGAGCATGTAACCTGGCTTCACCGTTCCAACCACATGCTGAGATGGGGCAGCTTGACCAATTAATTAGGTGCATCCCCGGCGTAGTATGGGTGTTTTGGATGGTGCGGGGAATAGGTGTCAGCTGGACTACCATATGAACCGCAAGGCTCAAGAGGGGGCCACTGCAGTGGGGTTGGAGCCTCTTGTATGCTGTTAGGGGTGAAACTTCAGTGGGCCCACGCTCATCGGGAATCCCTTTGTAAAGGCCTCGTAGTGATCTCCTGGCTACACACTTGGGAAGTGTGAACGTGGTTCACGGCCACTGGCATAATGGAGGTTCTTTTAGTCCACCCGGCAACGGGGGATGAAATCACTACATGTGGGTACAGTGGTGCAAACTCTGCAGAGTCAAAACTGTCATGACAGTCGTGCTCACGGTCAAGAGCGGCTTGGACTTATTGATGATTAGAGGATGATGAATTGGGAAGTTGAGGATGTTAAGCGGGAAGCTTAACATTGGAGATGAGATTATGGTTACTTAATATTGATGATGGGTTGAGGGATTGGGACCATCGCACCTGTGTAGTAATGTAGGTGCTTAATAAGCTAAGGTGATAGGTATTAATTGCGTAGTGCTTTAACCATGAATTCAACCTCTCCTTGCTCTAGCCATGCATGACAGTATTTTCCCACACATGCTGAGTACCAACGGTACTCAAACTTGCTTTTCTGTTGGTTTAAATTGCTGCTGAGTAAAGGGGATGATGTGGTGTTCAATAACCAAGACTTTGGTTCCAAAGAAGGATTTTAGGTTCACGGAGGCCCCCGGGCAATGACTGTGATGGAGCCCACAAGATTTATATTCCGCTGCTGCTTTATTTACATGTTATGAACATATTATCGTCCATCAAGACGTATGCTATGTAAGACTTATTTATTATCGTCCATCGAGACGTATGCTATGTTATGAACATGTATGCTTGTAATAAATGATGCTTCACTATTTGTCATCACATGTATGAGAAAATAATCCTGGCATACATGTGATATTCACTCGGTTGCTCTTTGGAGAAATCGGGTGTCACAGAAGTGGTATTAGAGCCAGGTTGCCCGTAGGAACGTGGGCCTAGGTAGAAATGGACGTACTTAAGGACCCTATTTTCTTAAAAACTATTTTACAAAGATGTGGGTCGAAAGTGTTATTTAATGGGGTCACTTTATTCACCTTGTCCCAACTTTTATTCAAAATACAATCTTTATTTAATTCTTATCTAACTTAATTTTAAATGCTTTATGTTTTAGATGGTTCGCATGATCCGCACCGCACGTAAGTCCACCGGAGGGAGAGTTCCTGTAGTTGCCCTTGCCTTGAGAGAGGAGAACCGTCCGGTGATGTACCACTCCTACGGGTTGGCAGTATGCTCCACGCCGCCAGCAATGTGGGCAAGCTGATCATACACTACAGCTCCACCAGGACAAGCGGGAAGAATGGATCTCAGAGATGAGGATTATCCATGAAAATCAGCTGCTCAAGATCCACCGCTCTCCAGCTTGTCGGACGACTCAGGCCAATGCTGAGAAGGATGTCACCTGGGAGTCCATCACCTGCCAGAGTTACATCAACTGTCGCCATCTGGACAGGACAGAGTACATGTATGTCCTCCAGCGTGAGAGTGGCACCGCGGAGTACAAGTACCCGCCAGTGCAGCAGGGGACTTCCCATGAGCACATGGACCTGTGCTTGGAGGATGCTGCTATGCTTAGCACTCAACTACAGGAGTGCCAG
Source organism: Neostapfia colusana (assembly GCA_030760725.1). Lineage (NCBI taxonomy): Eukaryota > Viridiplantae > Streptophyta > Magnoliopsida > Poales > Poaceae > Neostapfia > Neostapfia colusana. Next base: position 21,505,301 of record JASWHV010000006.1, on the reverse strand, counting down.
CAGGAGCTTCAGGATGTTCGTGACACCCTGAAGGAGACTGAGGTGTTGCTTCGCGCCAGCTTGAGGGCGAGAGAAAGAGGAGATGGGAATGAACTGTGTGTCACCGTGAATAACACATGGACTCCTGACTCCCCAGACCGCCGGGCGAGCAAGCGTCGCCGCACTTCTCCACCAGCAGCTTCCCCAACTAAAGTGGAATCAGAGGGCAGCCGCAATAATGAGGAAGACCCCGACGAGCCAGCTCAGTGATACGAGTTGTTTAGAGTCATTTCCCTTATTTTAGCAGGTTATCGAGTAGTCGAGTCAATACCCTATTTATTTGTGTGTTAATGTTTGTTGTGTGACGTGAGTTGTGGAAGCCATGGGCATTTATCCACAACCTCGTCTTTAGGTTGCTTTGCTTTTGTGTGTGAACCCCTATGAATCAATAGTGCATTTATTTTTGCATGAGACGTGACGCCTAAAGATCTACATGAAATCTTCAGAAATTGTTTAAATATTAAGGCCTCAATAGTTTAAGTTAAACTAGCAATTTGGGAAGTTAATACGTAATGCTTTAAGTTAACACTTGGTTGATCATGATAGATGGCTGGAAGAGGAAAAGGTCGTGGTGCCAACCCCAACAACAACAACGATGAGGCCGGCAATCCTCACCTTTCTGGAGGACAAGACAGGGGTGCTCGCCGTGAAGGAGCTGATCCTATCCACCAAATGCTCGAAAATCAGAATCAGCTCATCCAGAGTCTGACTCAAGCGGTGGCCAACTTGCACCAAGCTCCACCCCCACAAGCTGCACCACATCAACCAAGGTTGAGTGAGTTTCTGGGAACTCAACCCCCAAAGTTTGCAAGTGCTGCAGAACCTCTGAAAGCAGATGACTGGTTAAAGACCATAGAGAGCAAGATGAGGATCATACAATTCCAAGGGTATGAGAAGGTACTGTTTGCCTCTCACCAGTTGCATGGACCTGCTGCTGATTGGTGGACCGCTTACGTGGCAGCCCATCACGACCCCGAGAACATCACTTGGGAAGAGTTCAAGCGCAGTTTCCGCAACCACTACATACCCAGAGGTGAACTCAAGAACAAGAGAAAGGAGTTCTTGGGACTGCAGCAAGACAACATGACTGTGAGGGAATACCTCACTAAGTTCACCCAACTATCCCGTTATGCACCACGGGACATCGAAACTGACGAGCAAAAAACAGGACTGTTTTGTGGAAGGACTTACTATGGAAATGCAATGTGCAATGTCTTCCAATAAATATGAAAGCTTCCAAAAGATGGTAGACCGAGTGTTTGAAGTGGAAAGGAAGCTGAAGGCCTTGGAGAATGAAAACAAGAGGAAGATGGGATGGTCACACCAAGCATCAAGCAGCAACACACGTCCACGTCTGATGCAGCAACCAGCAGGGCAGACGAGTCGTGCTGTGGTACCCTACCCGACACCAAGAAGGTACAACCCGAACTTCAGGCCTCCATCAGCACCAGTACAGCCGCAACGTCAGTTTGTGCAACAGCCATGCCCCACTTATCAACCTCGACCAGCAGGACAAGGGCCACAGAACCAACCCCAAGATAACAAAGGCCAGGCACCCAAAGTTGGGGTGCAATGCTTTAACTGTGGTGAAGTGGGGCACTACGCCCATAAGTGCCCAAAGAAGAAGCCCATGCAGCCACAACAGCAGAATGTGATGCGAGGACGGGTGAACCACGTGACCATGGAGGAAGCGCAAGAGGCACCTGACGTGGTAATTGTTAAGTTTCCTGCAAATTTACACATTGCAACCCTATTGTTCGATTCTGGTGCTACCCACTCGTTCATTGCTGAAGGGTTTGTTAAGAAGCATGATCTAGCAACAACACAAATGAACCATATGTTAGCAGTGAACTCTCCAGGGGGAGGAATAAGAACAAGACAAGTGTGTCCCAAGGTGAATCTAGATATTCATGGGGTAGTATTTACTGCAAACCTCATAGTGATAGACTCCCAAGGGATAGATATCATTTTGGGCATGGATTGGTTGACCAAACATAAAGGTATCATCCACTGTTCGACAAGAACGGTGGAACTAACTCACACTAGTGGAACGAAAGTGAAGTTCATAGCCGTGCAAGAACGTAGGAGGGACATTAAACTCAATCAAGTTGAGGTGGAAGTAGAAGAGATAAGGATTATCAGGGAATATCCAGACGTTTTTCCGAAGGAGTTGCCCGGTATGCCTCCCGATCGTGAAGTGGAATTCGTGATTGAACTAGTACCTGGAACAGCCCCAATATACAAGAGGCCTTATCGGATGGACTCCAAACAGCTGGAAGAGTTCAAGGAACATTTAAGAGAATTGATAGAGAAGGGGTATATTCTTCGTAGTTCCTCACCATGGGGAGCTCCAGTGATATTTGTGCCCAAGAAGGACGGAACCCAAAGGTTATGCGTAGACTACCGTGTGTTGAACGAAGTAACCATCAAGAACCAGTACCCGTTACCCTGCATTGAAGACCTATTTGATCAGTTGAGGGGAGCTTGTGTGTTCTCAAAAATTGATCTCAGGTCGGGATACCACCAACTGAAGATAAGGCAAACCGACGTTCCAAAGACAGCTTTCGTATCTCGGTACGGGCTGTATGAATACACCGTCATGCCGTTCGGGCTAACTAATGCCCCAGCATATTTCATGTATCTCATGAACAATGTATTCATGGAATATATGGACAAATTTGTGGTGGTTTTCATTGATGACATTCTCGTCTTTTCCAAATATGAAGAAGAACATGAGAGACATTTAAGACGGGTGTTGCAGAAGCTGAGAGAACACCAACTATATGCCAAGTTGAGCAAGTGTGAGTTTTGGCTAAAGAGAGATCCCTTCTTAGGACATATAATCTCGGAGGGAGGAATCTCTGTAGATCCCGCCAAGATCGAGGATGTGCAGAAGTGGAAGAGCCCTAACAATGTCGGGGAAATTCAAAGTTTCTTAGCATTGGCGGGGTATTATCGACGGCTCATTGAGGGTTTCTCCAAGATCTCGAGACCCCTTACCAAATTGTTAGAGAAGGGAATCACATTCACATGGACACCGGAGTGTGAGACGAGTTTTCAAAAACTGAAGAAAAGATTGACAACAGCCCCAGTGCTAGTTATGCCAGATATGCAGAAGAATTTTTCGGTATATTGCGATGCATCTGGACACGGATTGGGATGTGTTCTCATGCAAGAGGGGCATGTCGTTGACTATGCGTCTCGGCAGCTCCGAAAACAAGAGAAGAACTATCCTACGCACAATATAGAGCTAGCCGCAGTGGTACACGCATTGAAGATTTGGCGGCATTACTTGACGGGAAAGAGGACAGAGATATATATATGGATCATAAGAGCTTAAAGTACATTTTCACACAGCCAGATCTAAACCTCAGACAAAGGTGATGGTTAGAGCTAATCAATGACTTTGATGTGGGCATCAACTATCATCCTGGCAAAGCGAACGTCGTGGCTGATGCTTTAAGCCAGAAGGTGCAGGTCAATATGTTGAGCTTAAAGGACATGCCTACAGAATTGAAGGAAGAGATTGCAAAACTCAATCTATGTCTGGTGAATAGTGGTGAGGCCATCACCATGGAAGTGGACTCCACATTAGAGCAAGACATACGCAACGGTCAGAAAAATGATGAGAAGATACAAGAAATTAGAGAACTCATCAAAGAAAATAAAGCCCCTGGGTTCAGAGAGGATGAACAAGGTACGGTGTGGCATGGGAAAAGAATCTGTGTGCCTGAGGTGAAGGAGATCTATGAACTGATTTTGAAGGAGGCTCATGATTCCGACTACTCCATTCATCCTGGGAGTACGAAGATGTATCATGACCTCAAGAGCAGATATTGGTGGTATGGCATGAAGCGAGATGTCGCGGAACATGTTGCCCTATGTGACACATGTCAGTTGGTGAAAGCAGAACATCAAAGACCCGCGGGACTATTGCAACCACTCAAAGTGCCTGAACGGAAATGGGAAGAAATAGGTATGGTTCATAGTGGGACTGCCTAGGACCCAATCAGGATATGATTCGATATGGGTCATCATCGACTGGCTAACCAAGGTAGCTCATTTCATCCCCGTGAAAGAAAGCTATAGTGGATCCAAATTGGCAGAATTGTACATGTCAAGAATCGTGTGTTTTCATGGAGTGCCCAAGAAGATAGTGTCAGATCGAGGAACACCGTTCACCTCAAGGTTCTGGCAGAAGTTAGAAGAAACCATGGGAACTCATCTGAATTTTAGTTCTGCCTATCAACCCCAGACTGACGGGCAGACGGAAAGGACCAATCAAATCCTTGAGGACATGCTGAGAGCTTGTGCACTCAAGAACAATAGGAGTTGGGATAAGAACTTATGGTATGCCGAGTTCTCCTACAACAACAGCTATCAGGCTAGTATGAAGATGTCACCATTTGAGGCGTTGTATGGGAGGAAGTGCAGGACTCCACTATTTTGGAACCAAACAGGGGAAAGTAAAGTGTTTGGGCCCGAGGTACTACAAGAAGCCGAGGCGAAAGTGAGGGAAATTCACAACAACTTGAGGATAGCCCAGACCCGACAAAAGAGCTATGCCGATGTACGGAGAAGAGAGCTCGTTTTCAATCTGGGAGACTATGTTTATCTCAAGGTGTCCCCTATTCGAGGACTTCTTCGGTTCAAGGTGAAAGGGAAATTATCACCTCGATATATCGGACCCTTCCAGATTCTAGAGAGGAAAGGCGAAGTGGCATATCAACTAGAACTACCGGCTCGCCTATCAGATGTTCACGATGTATTCCATGTGTCACAACTCAAGAAATGTTTAAGAACACCCGAAGAGATGTTACCCATGAATGAGGTGGACATACGAGAGGATCTATCTTATGCCGAGCAACCAGTCAAGATTTTGGAGACAATGGAACGCCTCACAAGAAATAAAAGAATCCAAATGTGCAAGGTGCAGTGGAAGCATCACTCGGAAGCAGAAGCCACATGGGAGCGAGAAGACGAACTTAAAGTACAGTAATCTCGAGGACGAGATTTCTTTTAAGGGGGGTAGAGCTGTAACACCCCAAAACCTGCTAAAGAGGGGAATTTAAAAATTTTGGACATATTGCATGTGGTGAAGCAATTCAAATTCAAACTAGAATTCAAATTTAAATCAAAACAGAAAAAGAAAAGGAAAAGGAAAAAGAAAAACGGCCAGTAGGCTGAAACCCATCTCAGCCGCCCCAAAAACCGCGCGCGCTTCTCCCCCTCTCCCTCTCTCTGACACGCGGGACCCATGTGTTATCTCGTTCCCCGCGCGACCCCAACCGCTCCGGTTCTTTCGCGCCCGATCGCACGCGCCCCGCTCCCGGATTCCTCGCGCTCAACCCAACCCTGAATCCCTCACGCCGTCCTGCTCGATCGCAACAAACCCCCGTGCCCCCGGCCATGATAAAAACAGATGTCCCCGCCACCCTCCCCTCGCGCAAACAGTTCCTCTCCTGGTGAGCGCCGCCGCCGTTGAGCTTGGAATTCCGCAAGAGCGTCGCCGTTTCCCTCTGTCAAACCGATCTCGTGACCCCGCAGCACCGCGCACAAGCTGTAGACACCGACCCCGGGGGGAAACGCCACCGGCAACGACCATCCAACGCTCGCCGGTGAGTACCGCTGCCGCTCGCTGGTGAAACTTCCGAATTACACGGTTCTGATCCACCCTAATCATCGGTGTGCTATCTCTAGACTCCAATGAAGCGTCATGACCCGAGAGCTCGAAGGGATCACCGCCCCAACTGCCACTTCGACGAGCATAGCATGTCACGGCCGCCTGTCCTCGTCGCCGACCGGGTTCCGAGTCCGTCAGGCCTAAGAAATTAGCCTAGGTGAGCTCCCCTACCTCCCCTCTGCCGTTTGCTACAAAAAAGGACGGGTGTTAGCGTCTGTAGATGAAGATCCGCGATCTCGCCAGCGAGATCGCGCCTCTGCCGCCGTGCGCAGCCGCGCGCACGGGCGAACTCCAGCCAGGAGCGACGTGGCCTCTTGTGGGCCGTATATTTTAAATCGTGTGACGCATAATAGGAACCCGGCGTACCCCTTCGCAATCTAATCGTGACCCTCCATTTAAAATCGGACGGTCCACGTCAGCCCCGCATTATAAAGGCCGAGAATCTTACGCGCTACCCCCTAGGGATCTCGGAAAATACGAGGTAGCCCCAGAAACTTCTGATCTAGCCCCTGGACCTTCAGAAATGCATGTAAATTCATTTAAAAATAAGTTTTAGCCCCAGGACTTAATCAAAATTAGGAAAACCTCTCTGTTTTGTGTAATTAGGCCCCTGAAAATTTAGGTAATAGCAAATTAGACCCTGCAGTAGGGTGGTTTGCACTTCAGACCCTATAGGATATTAAATTCAGAAATTTGAACATTTGATTAGGATTTGAATTCAAATGGAGATGCAAACACATGTGCAAATACAAATTTAAATTTTCCTAGCACTTGGAAAACCTTTAGAATGAGTTAAAAACTAATTTTAGGCTGAAATGAGACCTGACTAAGTACTGCTTATTTTTATTATTTCTAGAAACACATTTAGGCTAGGAAATAATTCTGAAAATGGGTAAAATAAATTTAAATTGGTTCCCATCAGAGAGGAAGTTCAAAAATATTTTATTGAACATTTTAGATCAGAACCTATTCTGTTTAGGTGATATGTCTTACTAGTTTAATATTAAAGTTCACTTTTAGGCATAGAAAATAAATCTGAAAATATAGGAAGAATAGGTATGCATAATTAGAAAATGTTAAATGAGGTCTTCAATTCCAAAAACTTCAAATTAAGATTTTGTAGAAGATCTAAAAAACCTATTTGGAGTAGGAAACTTTCTTTCATGCAAATTTTGTGGCTAAGAAGTGTATTAATTAAATATAGAGAATTTGTTCAAATTGGAAATTCATATATAGTGTGCAATTAGAAATCTGAATACAAAAGTTAGAAATGATATATATGTTTAAAAGTGCATGTAGACCTAAAAGCAACACATCTAGGGTAAGCAAAACACTTAGAAATGTGAATGACTTTCATATGTATGTATGTGTGGTTTGCATGAGTGAAAGTGTGGACTATGGCTTATGGATTGTTGTTTTCTTTTGCTATGTGTATCGGCATGAGTAGAACCAGCCCCAGAGAAGGCTCTCACCTTTCAAGACCAAGACTTTCCATTTCCAGAGCAGCAGGAAGAAGGCAAGTGTCCTTGACCACTTTGATCCTATACTAGGATGTGTAGTTAGAATTTAATTACTTGCATTGTCAATTTGGAATATGGTACTGTAACACCCCAAAACCTGTTAAGAGGGGAATTTAAAAATTTTTGGACGTATTGCATGGGGTGCAGAAATTCAAATTCAAATTGGGATTTAAATTCAAATCAAAACAGAAAAGAGAAGGAAAAAGAAAAACCCCACCGGCCAGTGGGCCAAAACCCACCAGCCGGCGCAATCTCCCCGCGCCAGCTCCAAACCCGCGCCCCTCTCTTCCTCTCACTGACACGTGGGGCCCGCGTGTCATTCCTCACCTCCCACGCACCCGGCCGACCCCGGGACTCTTCTCGCACCCGAATCCAAACCACCTCCGAAAAACCGCGCCAACAGCCCGATCTTTGGCCCCGGACGCTGCTATTTAACCAAGCCGATCCTCCGCCGCCTCCCCTCGTGAAATTCCCGCAAAGAAACTCGCCGAATTCCCCCGAGCACTCCACTTTTCTCTCCTGTGAGAACCGAAGCTTCGATCACCGTTTTCTTTCGATCCTTGCTCGGGTTTTCTGATCTAACGCGCCGATCATGTTCCACCGCCTCCGGGGAGTCACGCTGGTGAAGAAAACCCGGTGTTTTGCACCCTAGACGCAGCTCCGGCGAGCACTGCCGCTATTTCATCTCGGACCTCGCCACCGACCGCCCTCCAGGGCCTCCGAGCTCAAGAAAAACCCCGAGGTGAGATCCCTGACCTCCCCTCTACCGTTCTATGCCATGAAATCCAAGTTTTAGGAAGTACAGACGAAAATCCAAAGATCTCCGGCGAGATCGCCGCCTCCCGCCACCGCGCGCCGCCGGGCAGCGCCGCCCGCGCACGGCCAGGGCGACGTGGCCCCCTGAGTCCCGTCCATTTTAAATCGTGCGGTTCCTATTAGATCTAACCCGTACCGCTTCGCGTTATAATCTCAGCCGTCTATTTTAAATCGGGCGGTTCACATCAGCCCCGCGTTATAAAAGCCGGGATTCTTACGCGCTACCCCCTGGGGATCTCGGAAAACACGAGCTAGCCCCGGAAACTTCTGATCTAGCCCCTGGAAACTTCAGAAATTCATGTAAATTCATTTAAAAATCAGTTTTTTCCCCTGGACTTATTAAAAATAGGAAAACCCCTCTATTATGTGTAGTTAGACCCCTGCAAATTTATGAAATAATAAATTAGACCCTGTAGTAGGGTGGATTTACCTTTTTGACCCTATATGATATTAAATTCAGAAATTTGAATATGTGATTAGGATTTAAATTTAAAAGGTGAGGCAAACACATTGTAAATTCAAATTTAAACTCTCCTAGCACTTGGAAAACTTTAGAATGAGTTAAAAATAGATTTTTAGGCTGAAATGAATCTGTCTAATTGATTGTTCATATTTATTAGTTATAGGGACACATTTTTAGGTTAGGAAATAATTCTGAAAATTGGTAAAATAAATTTAATTAGTTCACATTAGAGGAGAAGTTCAAAAATATATTATTTAATATTTTAGATCAGAACCTATTCTGTTTAGATTATATGCCCTACTATTTAATATTAAAACTCACTTTTAGGCATAGAAAATAAATCTGAAAAATATAGGAAAATGGGTATGCATAATTAGAAAATGATAAATGAAGTCTCTAAATCCAAAAACTTCATTTTAGGATTTGGTAGAAGATCTGAAAACCTATTTGGAGTAGGAAATTACCTTTCATGCAAACTTGGTAGCTAAGAAGTGTATTGATTGAATATAAAAATTTTGTTCAAATTGGAAATTCATATATAGTGTGCAAACAGAAATCTGAATACAAAAGTTAGAAATCATATACATATGTTTAAAAGTGCATGTAGGCCAAAAATCAACACATGTAGAGTAACCACAACACTTAGAGTTGTGAATGACTTTCATAGGTATGTATGTGTGGTTTGCATGAGGTGAAAGTGTGAACTATGTCTTATGGATTGTTGTTTTCTTTGGCTATGTGTATTGGCATGAGTAAAACCTGCCCCAGAGCAAGTTCTCCCCTTCCAAGACCAAGACTTTCCATTCCCAGAGCAGCAGGAAGAAGGCAAGTGTCCTTGACCACTTTGATCCTATACTAGGAGGTGTAGATAGAATTATTTGCATTGTCAATTGAAATATGAAACCCATGATAGGAAGTTTCCCTAGAATTGCATTACCTTGTTTTCTTGTAGCTTGGGTTGGGATTTATCATGTCATTTATTTATATGCTTATGCTTAGCCATGCTTAGAATGGGGTAAGTGGGATATGAGATCATCAATTTATTTACCTTACTCTTGAATGAGATATTATGAGTTATGTAGAGGTAGGGATCGAGGCAAGTTGGATGATTTGGTTGGTGCTGGGTGCACGAGACTCGGGTTTGTGTTTAGTACATGCCTGGATCCTAAGGACCGGTTCATGGAGCATGTAACCTGGCTTTACCGTGCCAACCACATGCTGAGATGGGGCAGCTTGGTCAATTAATTAGGTGTATCCCCGGCGTAGTATGGGTGTGTTGGATGGTGCGGGGAATAGGTGTCAGCTGGACTAACATATGAACCGCAAGGCTCAAGAGGGGGCCACTGCAGCGGGGTTGGAGCCTCTTGTATGCTGTTAGGGGTGAAACCTCAGTGGGCCCACGCTCGTCGGGAATCCCTTTGTAAAGGCTTCGTAGTGATCTCCTGGCTACACACCTGGGAAGTGTGAATGTGGTTCGCGGCCACTGGTATAATGGAGGTTCTTTTAGTCCACCCGGCAACGGGGGATGAAATCACTACATGTGGGTACAGTGGTGCAAACTCTGCAGAGTCAAAACTGTCATGACAGCCGTGCTCACGGTCAAGAGTGGCTTGGACTTATTCATGATTAGAGGATGATGGCTTTGGAAGTTGAGGATGTTAAGCGGGGACCTTAACATTGGAATTGATGTTATGGTTATTTGATTCTGATGATGGGTTTGGAGATTTGGGACCATTTCACCTGTGTAGTAATGTAGGTGCTCAACAAGCTAAGGTGATAGGTATTAATTGCGTAGTGCTTTAACCATGAGTTCAACCTCTCCTTGTTCTGGCCATGCATGACATAACTTTCCCACACTTGCTGAGTACCAACAGTACTCAAACTTGCATATTTGTTGGATTAAATTGCTGCTCAGGTCAAGGGGATGATGTGGTGTTCAATGACCAAGACTTCGGACCCGAAGAAGGATTCTAGGTTCATGGAGTCCCCCGGGCAACACCTGTGATGGAGCCCACAAGAATAATATTCCGCTACTGTTATATTTACATATTATGAACTTATTATCATCCATCGAGACGTATGCTTTGTCAGACATATTTATATTTGACACCTGGCTGGTAATAAATGATGCTTCACTATTTGTCATCACATGTATGAGAGAATGATCCTGGCATACATGTGATATTCACTCTGTTGTTCTTTGGGACAAACCGGGGGTGACAGAAGTGGTATCAGAGCCAAGGTTGCCCGTAGGAACGTGGACCTAGGTAGAAATGAACGTATTTAAGGACCCTGTTTCCTTAAAAACTATTTTATAAAGGTGTGGGTTGAAAAGTGTTATTTAACAGGGTCACTTTATTCACCTTGTCCCAACTTTCATTCAAAATACAATTTTTGTTTAACTCTTATCTAACTTAATTTTAAATGTTTTATGTTTTAGATGGTTCGCATGATCCGCACCACCCGCAAGTCCACCGGAGGGAGAGTTCCTGTAGTTGCCCTTGCCCTGAGAGAGGAGAACCGTCTGGTGACGTACCACTCCTACGGATTGGTAGTAGGAGGCTTGTTGCGCCGTCTACGGCGTATGCTCCACGCTGCCGGCAATACGGGCAAGCTAATCATACACTACAGCTCCACCCGGACTATCCATGAGAAGCGGGAAGAATGGAGTTCAGAAATGAGGATTATCCATGAAAATCAGCTGCTCAAGATCCACCGCTCTCCAGCTTGTCGAGCGACACAGGTCGATGCTGAGAAGGATGTCACCTGATAGGCCATCACCTGCCAGGGTTACATCTACCGTCGCCACCTGGACAGGACTGAGTACATGTATGTCCTCTAGCGTGAGAGTGGTACAGCGGAGTACAAGTACCCGCCAGTACAGCAGGGGACTTCCAATGAGCACATGGACCTGTGCTTGGAGGATGCTGCTATGCTCAGCACTTGACTGCAGGAGTGTCAGCAGGAGCTTCAGGATGTTCGTGACACCCTGAAGGAGACTGAAGCATTGCTTCGAGCCAGCTTGAGGGCGAGAGAAAGAGGAGATGGGAATGAACTGTGTGTCACCGTGAATGACACATGGACTCCTGACTCCCCAGATCGCCGGGCGAGCCGGCATCGCCGCACTTCTCCACCAGCAGCTTCCCCACCCAAAGCGGAGTCAGAGGGCAGCCGCAATAATGAGGAAGACCCCGAGGAGCCACCTTAGTGATACGAGTCGTGTAGAGTCCTTTCCCATAGTTCAGCAGGTTGTCGAGTAGTCGAGTCAATACCTTAGTTAATGGTGTGTTAATGTTTGGTGTGTGACGTGAGTTGTGGAAGCCATGGGCATTTGTCCACAACCTCGTCTTCAGGTTGTTTTGCTTTGATGTGTGAACCCCTATGAATTAAGAGTGCATTTATTTTCGCGTGAGACGTGAAACCCTCAGAAAATGTAGATATAATAAGGCCTCAAAAGTTTATGTTTAAACAAGCAAATTGGGAAGTTAATACGTAATGCTTTAAATTTACATTTGATTTATCATGATAGATGGCCGAAAGAGGAAAGGGTCGTGGTGCCAACCCCGCCAACAACAACGATGAGGCCGACAACCCTCATCTTTCTGGAGGACAAGACAGGGGTGGTCGCCGTGAAGGAGCTGATCCCATCCACCAAATGCTTGAAAATCAGAATCAGGTCATCCAGAGTTTAACTCAAGTGCTGGCCAACTTGCACCAAGTTCCACCTCCACAAGCTGCACCACGCCAACCAAGGTTGAGTGAGTTTCTAGGGACTCAACCTCCAAAGTTTGCAAGTGCTGCTGAACCTCTGGAGGCAGATGACTGGCTAAAGACCATTGAGAGCAAGATGAGGATCATACAATACCAAGGGTATGAGAGGGTGCTGTTGGCCTCTCACCAATTACATGGACCTGCTGCTGATTGGTGGACCGCTTACGTAGCAGCCCAGCATGACCCCGAGAACATCACTTGGGAAGAGTTCAAGCGCAGTTTATGCAACCATTATATACCAAGGGGTGAACTCAAAAACAAGAGGAAGGAGTTCTTGGGACTGCAGCAAGGAAACATGACTGTGAGAGAATACCTCACTAAGTTCACCCAACTATCCCGTTATGCACCACGGGACATCGAAACTGATGAGCAGAAACAGGACTGCTTTGTGGAAGGGCTTACTGCGGAGATGCAGTGTGCAATGTCCTCCAACGAGTATGAAAGCTTCCAAAAGATGGTAGACAGAGCATTTGTTGTGGAGAGGAAGCTGAAGGCCTTGGAAAATGAAAACAAGAGGAAGGCGGGATGGTCACACCAAGCCTCGGGTAGCAACACACGCCCACGACTAATGCAGCCACCCGCAGGGCAGACGAGCTGTGCTGTGGTACCCTACTCAGCACCGAGAGGGTACAACCCAAATTTCAGGCCTCCGTCAGCACCAGCACAGCCACAACGTCAGTTTGTACAGCAGCCTCGTCCCACATATCAACCTCGACCAGCAGTGCAAGGACCACAGAACCAACCCCAAGACAACAAAGGCCAGGCACCTAAGGTTGGGGTGCAATGCTTCAACTGTGGTAAAGTGGGGCACGACGCCCATAAGTGCCCAAAGAAGAAGCCCATGCCGCCACCACAGCAGAATGTGATGCGAGGACGGGTGAACCATGTGACCATGGAGGAAGCGCAAGAGGCACCTGACGTGGTAATTGGTAAGTTTCCTGCCAATTTACACATTGCAACCCTGTTGTTTGATTCTGGTGCTACCCACTCGTTCATTGCTCAAGAGTTTGTTAAGAAGCATGATCTAGCAACAACTCAAATGGACCATATGCTAGCAGTAAACTCTCCAGAGGGAGAGATAAGGACAAGACAAGTGTGTCCCAAGGTGAATCTAGAAATTAATGGGGTAGTATTTACTGCCAACCTCATAGTGATATATTCACAAGGGATAGATATTATTTTGGGTATGGATTGGTTGACCAAGCATAAAGGAATCATCCATTGTTCGACAAGAACGGTGGAACTAACTCACCCTAGTGGCACAAGAGTAAAGTTCATAACCATACAAGAGCCAAGAAGGGACATTAAACTCAATCAAGTTGAGGTGGAAGTGGAGAAGATCAGGATCATCACGGAATACCCAGATGTTTTTCCGGAGGAGTTGCTAGGTATGCCCCCCGATCGTGAAGTGGAATTAATGATTGATCTAGTGCCTGGAACAGCTCCGATATACAAGAGACCCTATCAGATGGACTCCAAACAGCTGGAAGAACTCAAGGAACATTTAAGAGAATTGACAGAGAAGGGGTACATTCATCCTAGTTCCTCACCATGGGGAGCTCCAGTGATATTTGTGCCCAAGAAGGACTTAACCCAAAGGTTGTGCGTAGACTACTGTGCGTTGAATGAAGTAACCATCAAGAACAAGTACCTATTACCCCGCATTGAAGACTTGTTTGATCAGTTGAGGGGAGATTGTGTGTTCTCGAAAATTGATCTCAGGTCGGGATACCACCAACTTCAGATACGGCAAACGGATATTCCAAAGACAGCTTTCGTATCTCGGTACGGACTGTATGAATACACCGTCAAGCCTTTCGAGCTAACAAATGCTTCGGCATACTTCATGTATCTCATGAACAAGGTATTCATGGAATATCTGGACAAATTTGTGGTGGTTTTCATTGATGACATTCTTGTCTTCTCCAAAGATGAAGAAGAACATGAGGAACATCTAAGGTTGGTGTTGCAAAAGCTGAGAGAACACCAACTATATGCCATGTTGAGCAAGTGTGAGTTTTGTCTGAAGAGAGTTCCCTTCTTAGGACATATAATCTCGGAGGGAGGAATCTCCGTAGATCCCACCAAGATTGAGGATGTACAGAAGTGGAAGACCCCTGAGAATGTCGGGGAAATTCGAAGCTTCTTAGGATTGGCTGGGTATTATCGATGGTTTATCGAGGGTTTCTCCAAGATTTCGAGACCCCTCACCAAATTGTTGGAGAAGGGAATCACATTCACATGGACACCGCAGTGCGAGACGAGTTTTCAAGAGCTGAAGAAAAGATTGACAACAGCCCGGGTGCTAGTTATGCCAGATATGCAGAAGAACTTTGCGGTGTACTGCGATGCCTCTGGAAACGGGTTGGGATGTGTTCTCATGCAAGAGGGGCATGTCGTGGCTTATGCATCCCGGCAGCTCCGGAAACACGAGAAGAACTATCCTATGCATGACCTAGAGCTAGCCGCAGTGGTACACGCGTTGAAGATTTGGCGGCATTACTTGATGGGGAAGAGGACAGAGATATATACGGATCATAAGAGCTTAAAGTATATTTTCACACAGCCAGATCTCAACCTCAGACAAAGGAGATGGTTAGAGCTAATCCACGACTTTGATGTGGGTATCAACTATCATCCTGGGAAAGCGAACGTCGTGGCAGATGCTTTGAGCCGGAAGGTGCAGGTCAATCGGTTTAGCTTGAAGGACATGCCTACAAAATTGAAGGAAGAGGTTATAAAACTCAATCTATGTCTGGTGAATAGGGGTGAAGCCATCGCAATGGAAGTGGACTCCACATTAGAGCAAGATATACACAACGGTCAAAAGACTGATGAGAAGATACAAGAAATCAGAGAACTCATCAAGGATAATAAAGCCCTTGGATTCAGAGAGGATGAACAAGGTACGGTGTGGCATGGGAAAAGAATTTGTGTGCCTGAAGTGAAGGAGATCCGTGAATTGATTTTGAAGGAGGCTCATGATTCCGACTATTCCATTCATCCTGGAAGTACGAAGATGTATCATGACCTCAAGAGCAGATATTGGTGGTATGGAATGAAGCGAGATTTCGCGGAACATGTTGCCCTATGTGAGACATGTCAGTTGGTGAAAGCAGAACATCAATGACCCGCGGGATTATTGCAACCACTCAAAGTGCCTAAATGGAAATGGGAAGAAATCGGTATGGATTTCATAGTGGGACTACCTAGGACCCAATCAGGATATGATTCGATATGGGTCATCATCGACAGGCTAACCAAGGTAGCTCATTTCATCCCCGTGAAAGAAAGCTACAGCGGATCCAAATTGGCAGAATTATACATGTCAAGGATCGTGTGTTTCCATGGAGTGCCAAAGAAGATAGTGTCAGATCGAGGAACACAGTTCACCTCAAGGTTCTGGCAGAAGTTACATGAAACCATGGGAACTCATCTGAATTTTAGTTCTGCCTACCATCCCCAGACCGACGGACAGACGGAAAGAACCAATCAGATCCTTGAGGATATGTTGAGAGCGTGTGCGCTCAAGAACAATAGGAGTTGAGATAAGAACTTACCGTATGCGGAGTTCTCCTATAACAACAGCTATCAGGCTAGTATGAAGATGTCACCATTTGAGGCTTTGTATGGGAGGAAGTGTAGAACTCCCCTATTTTGGAACCAAACGGGGGAAAGTAAAGTGTTTGGGCCCGAAGTACTACAAGAAGCCGAGGCGAAAGTGAGGGAAATCCGCAACAACTTGAGGATAGCCCAGACACGACAAAAGAGCTATGCCGATGTACGGAGAGGAGAGCTCGTTTTCAATGTGGGGGACTATGTCTACCTCAAGGTGTCCCCTATGCGAGGACTTCGTCGGTTCAAGGTAAAAGGGAAGTTATCACCTCGATACATCAGACCCTTACAGATTTTGGAGAGGAAAGGCGAAGTGGCAACTCAACTAGAACTACCGGCTCGCGTATCGGATGTGCACGATGTATTCCATGTGTCACAGCTCAAGAAATGTCTGAGGACGTCTAAAAAGATGTTACCCATGAATGAGGTTGACGTAGGAGAAGATCTGTCTTATGCCGAGCAACCGGTCAAGATTTTGGAGACAATAGAACGCCTCACAAGAAATAAAAGAATCCGGACGTGCAAGGTGCAGTGGAAGCATCACTCGGATGAGGAAGCCACATGGGAGCGAGAAGACGAGCTTAAGGCACAGTTTCCGGAATTGTTTTCCTAGAACCACCAATCTCGAGGACGAGATTTCTTTTAAGGGGGGTAGAGCTGTAACACCCCAGAACTTGTTAAGAGGGGAATTTAAAAATTTTTGGACGTATTGCATGGGGTTCAGAAATTCAAATTCAAATTGGAATTTAAATTCAAATCAAAACAGAAAAGAAAAGGAAAAAGAAAAACCCCACCGGCCAGTGGGCCAAAACCCACCAGCCGGCCCAATCTCCCCGCGCCAGCCCCAAACCCGCGCCTGACACGACCCCACGGTCCTGTCGAGCCAGGATCACGCTGAGGGGTGCTGCGTTGCACAGCACCGGATAACACACGTCAAAGGTACAAAGCGGAAGCGGAAGTTTATTACATAAACAAGTTTATGAACATGTTTACACCAAAATAGTTCCAGTCTACACTCACGGGCGTAGTCTATGCATCAAGTCCACGTTCAGCCCTTGAACGTGTCCTTGCTAGCACACACGCACACTAACTCTGCGGCGTGCATGACTCCCACTCGACGGGGTTCCCCTCCTGGGGTTCCGTCTCCTCTTCGGGAGTCCCTTCCTCATAGAACCCTGCAAAAGCTTCAAACACAAGCAGTGAGCACGAAGGCTCAGCAAGTCTGACCCGTCTCACCTAAACATGGAACTTCTACAGGAGGGGTAATGGGTTACATGAGGTAAAAATCATTTGCAAGGACTCGCCTAATTAGTAGAACCTTATTTTCAGGTTTTAGCAGCAGGTTGTGGAGAACCCTACGCTAAGGCACATGAGAGAGCCGCAATCAAACAAGAAACACATTTCTCTCATGTACTTTGCCCAAAGTTGAAAAGAACTTTAGTTAGCTCTAAACTACAACAAACCATTAACAAGCAAAGTCCATCTTTCAATCAGCAGCATTTTAACATGTAACCATCCTGTTCTTTCTACGTCACGGTACAATGAACAAGTGGTACTCACTGACCGCGAGGGACGGCGATTATAATTGATTTACACCTGCAGGGTTACCCGAACAACCCGTCACGTACGCCCGTACTCGATGTTGCCTACAACAAACATCACGGATGCCGTACGCAACCACCTTTCACCCGTTAGCCAAACATTGAACCGGTCCCATCGTTCCGAGCAAGAGGTCTCTGCACGCGCATCTCAGTGCCGCCAGCCGATTTACACCTCAAGCTCTCAACCTACCCTCTGAACGACGGGCAATTCCTCAATACCCAGCTACCCGAGTTACATCGGTTTCCCGGTTCCCATATAGCCGGTAGGTCTTCGGTACTGTTCTAGCTTGTTCAACAGGCCCGCACACGGCTCGGTCCTCAATCGACACAAGCGGAGCTACAGCACACAGGCCCCAAAGTCCTGCTGCCCTTACTCTCCGCTCGGTCTCATCTTTCTTGCCATGTGTATCATGTGCTATCACTACCCGAGTCGAGTGCCTCTAGTCTATGCTCACGAGTAGTACCAACTACTCGACTTGTACCGAATCCTACTCTATCTTAGCATTGCAGTAGCTAACGGGGTTTTCAATCCTAATCCCAACCCATGGTTTTCTTGGCTATGCATTTGGGTTTCCAAACAAGACTCTAATGCAAAGAATATTAGTATTCAAAGATGTGCTAAAAACAATAAACATTTAGAAAAAGATTAATGCAAACTGGAGCTTGCGTTGCTGCTCTTGGTCATAGGCTAGCTGTTCCTCTAGAGTAACGAAGTCTAGGACTTCGGGTTCCTCCTCGACCTTAGCGACTACATGATAAAAGAGGTACATGTATTAATTTGAATGTATTTGTATTAAGTTTGAACTTGTGAAGCTTATAAGTCCCACTAGACAGACTCAATGATTGTGAAACTTTTACTGTGGCTTGGTTACAACCTAAACAGAGACTTGGTCAAGTTTTAGTTGCAGCAAAGCTCATTTGAGCCCTCCACAATTAATTATGTCCTTGACCTTAATTGGAACTCTTAGGGTGCTCTAAAGATTTTCATGAAACAAACTATGACTTTCTGAAATCTAGATTTTAAGAGGGTTCTAATGGAGTTGGTCTCACTTAATTTGAAGGTTCCTAGCTAAAGATATGAGCTAAACAATTTCAGAGAAAATTCTGAAAATGTTTCTGAACATTTTCTATTTTCTTTGGAACAGTTCCACTAATCACATCATTAGGTGGATCAAATGAGCTCAAATGGATCTGAAATTTTTATGGTAGTTCAGGGGTACTTTGGTGAACCTCCCAGCAAAATTTCAGGATTTTTCCCCCAAGGATTCTCCAGTTAAAATTCCAAACAGTTTAAACTTTGAGGAATTAATTCTGGAAAAATAAGAAATTTCATGAAGTGAAATTTGATTTGCTGGAAAGTACTCAGAGAGCTGAATCCAGCAAAATTTGGTTCACTCGATTTGGAGCTTTCTAGACAAAGTTATGAGGATTTAAAGTTTGAACTGAAACTGAAATTCGGGAAAAGTTTAAATTCCTGCTCGTGGGCCCCGCACACAGTGCGTCGTCTCCCTCCTCGCGCCAACTGCGCGGTGGCGGCGATCTCCGGCGACCTTCGCCGGAACTGAGTTCCCGGCCACCCCCCGGCCCGAAACTCGCCGCCTGCCCCTTTACTGATCCCCTGGACTCGATGGTGGGGTCGCCGGCCGCCGGCGATGACCGGAAACCCGTGCGCACCGGTGACAGCACCTGCTAGGGTTCCGGTGAGGTTGGTCCCGCTCTCCCGTGCACCAAATCGACTGGGAATCGGTCGGAGAGCATCGGTATAGCATGGGAAACACGAACCAGGGCTGGGTGGAAGCTAGAAATACCGGCAACTATGCTCTCGACGGTGAGCCGAGGTGTTCAGCCATGGCGGCGGGGAAAACGGCCATATCATGGCCGATTCTCGATGGTTTTCTCTGATTCCAGTTCGAGCATGGGCGCTATCGTGCGTAGAAGCTACTAGGGAACGAGCTTGTCCAATCCTCGGGTATAGAGCACGAATTTCACCCGAAGGTGAGCTCGGTCCTTATGAACTGATCAAGAGTAAATTTGGAAATTCTCGGCCGAGGGTTGATCAATCGCAAAACGGCTTTCGGCTACTCCATCTACATACAATCACGCACCTTTCTTGTGTAGAGAAGAGGACGTGACAACGGCTGTGTTGTGCTGTCCACGAGAGCCCGATCGGCGGCGATGCTTGGTTCGCTGGAGAAACGGTTCGGTACAGCTCGAGGACGCTTGCTCACTGGTCAACACGGTGTCTAGGAGGTTGCTCACGATCTCCCGGTGCCGTTTTGCTTTGGAGGAGGCTGTGCTCGCGAGTGATCGGGCTTGATCAAGCGTGAGCTCGAGCGGCGGCGGTTGCAGTGGAAGAACAGGCCGAGTACGTCGGCAGCTCGCGGAATGGGCGATCGAAGCACGCCGGGGAGGGGATAAGTAGCCCGGCGACTGGTCTCCAGCTTGGGGTGCGCAGCAGGAGCTGGCGCCGGCTGCCCCCCGGTGGCGCGCGCACACTGCACCCGGGAACCGAGTGAGCTGTGTTTCAGTCAGTTTGTGTTGAAGTGGTGGATGACATGTGGGTCCCACTTCCAATTTTAACCTCTGAAATTCACTCCTATTCACTGTTGTAAACAGTGAGCCCCATAGTACCCCTGGCAATTCAAATTATTCACCCATGAGCCATTTGAATTAGTTAGAATTCAAATGGGGTTTGGTTTGAATGAATTTCAGCACAAGTTCAGTTTTGAAATTCAAATAAAGTTTGAATTTCCTCCACTTAGCTTATGTCAAGATCAACTCCAAATGAAGTGAAAATTGGTGTGTGGGCTCACAAAAATGTGCTGAGTAAGAACATGCCTCCCACTTTTGAATTCATGGGATAAAAACAGTTTGAATTTGAATATGGTTTCAAACTGCCCTCTTTCTAGTTATACCCAAAATGACTTCAAAAAAGTTTTGAATTTGGGTGAAACTTGGCATGGACATCCTTAGCAATGTGTAGGAGTTTTCATATGTCCAGCCCACCTATATCACATGTGGGAAATACCACTTTTGCAATATGTGAGTTTGTTCTCTAATGAGCATGTTGATGGTGGTTACTTGCTCTTCATTTGGGTTCATCATCTTTCCTCAAATGAGGTGTGTGGTGTGGTGATGAACACTTCAAATGTGTGCCAAAAACTGAGGCCCTTACATTCCCCCCTCTTAAAAGAATCTCGTCGATTATAAGGTAAAAATGAGAGAGAGGACGGTGGAAATTACCGGATATGTGACGTGAAAAAGTCGGGGTAGTTAGCGCGAAGAAATCCTTCGCTCTCCCATGTCGCTTCGTCCATGGAATGATTACACCATAGAACCTTGTAGAACCACAATGTACGGTTGCGTGTGGTTCGGGCCTTTTCATCAATAATCTGCACCAGTGCCTCCCGATAGGTGAGATCCGGTTGCAGTTCTTCAATACCTTCCAGCTGAACGGTAGTTGATAGCTTGAGACACTTCCTCAGCTGGGCAATGTGAAAGACGTCATGCACACCAGAAAGTACTTCTGGTAATTTCAGCCGGTATGCCACTGATCCACATCTTTCGGTAATCTGGAATGGACCGATGAATCGGGGTGCCAACTTTCCTCTCACCCCAAATCTGTTTACGCCCTTCATTGGAGACACCCGTAGGTATACGTGATCTCCAACTTTGAATTGTAATGGGCGCCTTCTCCGGTCCGCATACTGTTTCTGACGGGATTGAGCGGCTTTTAGGTTCGCTTGAATCAGTCGAACCTTTTCTTCCGCGTTGTTGACAAGCTCAATTCCGAAGGTAACCCTTTCGCCAGATTCACACCAATTCAGTGGTGTGCGGCATTTCCGCCCGTATAGCGCCTCATAGGGCGCCATCTTAATGCTGGCTTGGTACCCATTATTGTACGAGAACTCGGCTAACGGCAAGTGATCATCCCAATTCTTGCCGTGGTTGATAGCGCAAGCCCGTAACATGTCTTCTAGGATCTGATTTACCCGCTCGGTTTGCCCATCCGTCTACGGGTGGTAGGCTGAACTACGGATCAGCTTCGTCCCCAAGGCAGCGTGCAGCTGCTCCCAAAAACGGGACACAAATAAAGTGCCCCGATCCGATATGATAGTACCGGGTACGCCGTACAAGCATAGGATCCGTGAGATGTACAGTTCAGCGTACTTCTTGGCGTTGTAGTTTGTGTTGACCGGGATGAAATGGGCAACTTTGGTGAGCCGATCGACGATCACCCATACAGAATCATGTTTTTGCAAGGTGGTGGGTAAACCGACGATGAAATCCATGCTCACATCCTCCCATTTCCAGGCAGGAATGCCCAGTGGTTGCAGCAGTCCCAGTTTTCGCATGTGGTCTGCCTTCACCCTTCGACATGTATCACACTCGGACACGTATTTTGCAGTCTCACGCTAAATCCGTGTCCACCAAAACTTGCTTCTGAGTTCTTGATACATTTTGTTTCTGCCGGGGTGAATAGAAAACTTTGACAAGTGAGCCTCATCAAAGATTTTCTTCCGTAATTCCGGGTTATGGGGTAGGACGATCCGGTCCTTGAGCCATAGGACGCCGTCTCCGTCCTTCAGGAAACATTTCAGCTCCCCACTGTCTACACGTCTCCGCAAATGTGACATGCCCTTGTCATTCTTCTAGGCTGCCGCTATCTCTTCATGGATGGTGGGGATCAAAGCTAAGTTGTAGAGAGCTCCATGTGGAATCACACACAGTGGTGGTTCGCTCTCTTCCAACGGTGTGATGGTCAGATTGTTGACGTGTGACTTGCGGCTCAGCGCATCTGCCACTACGTTTGCCTTGCCCGGATGATAATGGATCTCTATTTCGTAATTCTTTATCAATTCTAACCATCTTCGCTGCCTCATGTTCAGCTCCTTCTGAGTGAATATGTACATGAGGCTTTTGTGGTCGGTATATAGATGTACGAGGTTACCGAGTAGGTAGTGCCTCCACATCTTCAGTGCAAGTACCACGGCAGCGAGCTCCAAATCGGGAGTTGGATAATTCTGCTCATGGTTTCTAAGCTGCCGTGATCCATACACGACCACTCTTCGGTCTTGCGTCAGCACACATCCGAGCCCAATGCCGGACGCATCGCAGTACACATCGAACGGTTTTGTTGTGTCTGGCTGTGCCAAAACCGGTGCTGATGTCAGGTGCTTGACTAAAGCCTTGAATGCTGCTTCACATGCTGGACTCCAAACATATTTGGTAGCCTTCTTCAGCAGCTCTGTCATAGGCTTGGCAATCTTCGAGAAGTTCGGAATGAACCTCCGATAATATCCCGCGAGTCCGAGGAAACTCCATACCTCGTGAACAGTTCTCGGGGATTTCCAATTCAGAACTTGAGTGATCTTGCTTGGGTCCACAGCTATACCCTCCGCTGAGATGATATGCCCGATAAAAGGCACTTGCGATATCCAAAACTCGCATTTGCTGAATTTCGTGTATAACTTATGGTCCCGCAGCCGTTGCAAGACTATACACAGATGTTTCTTGTGATCTTCCTCCGACTTGGAATATACCAGGATGTCGTCGATGAAGACCACGACAAACTTGTCCAGATCCGGCATGAACACCGAGTTCATCAAGTACATGAAGTGAGCTGGAGCATTGGTGAGGCCGAAGTACATGACCAGGTACTCATAAAGTCCGTACCTCGTCGAGAAAGCCGTCTTTGGAATGTCCTCAGCCCTTATCTTAATCTGATGGTACCCAGATCTTAAGTCCATTTTGGAAAAGAGCTTTGCTTCGACCAACTGGTCAAACAACATGTCGATCCGTGGCAACGGGTACTTGTTCTTGATGGTTACGGCATTTAATGGACGATAGTCCACGCAAAGCCGCAACATCTCATCCTTCTTCTTGACAAATAATGCCGAACAGCCCCATGGCGAGGAGCTCGGCCTAATAAAACCCTTCTCCAGAAGGTCCGTGAGCTGAGTCTTCAGTTCAGCCAACTCCTTGGACGCCATCTTGTACGGCCTTCGGGATATTGGCATGGTTCCCGGTGCAAGTTCAATCTTGAACTCCACCTCTCTATCAGGTGGCATCCTCGGCAAATCCTCCGAGAATACGTCAGAGAACTCTCGGACTACTGGAATATCTTCGAATCTGATAGTTGTGGCTTGATAGACACTTAGAAGTTTTATTTCTGGACTGTACAGAAATAATGAGTGAGACCCGTGCACTTCTGAGTTTAAGTGCACGACTCGAAGGACGGTGTCTAAAACAGCGCCGTGGGTTCTAAGTGGGGCGCGCAGAAGGAGCTGGCGACTGGTCTCCGGCTTGGGGCGCGCAGCAGGAGCTGGCGCCGGCTGCCCCCCGGTGGCGCGCGCACACTGCACCCGGGAACCGAGTGAGCTGTGTTTCAGTCGGTTTGTGTTAAAGTGGTGGCTGACATGTGGGTCCCACTTCCAATTTTAACCTCTGAAATTCACTCCTAATAACTGTTGTAAACAGTGAGCCCCATAATACCCCTAGCAATTCAAATTATTCACCCATGAGCCATTTGAATTAGTTAGAATTCAAATGGGATTTGGTTTGAATGAATTTCAGCACAAGTTCAGTTTTGAAATTCAAATAAAGTTTGAATTTCCTCCACATAGCTTATGTCAAGATCAACTCCAAATGGAGTGAAAATTGGTGTGTGGGCTCACAAAAATGTGCTGAGTAAGAATATGCCTCCCACTTTTGAATTCATGGGATAAATACTGTTTGAATTTGAATATGGTTTCAAACTGCCCTCTTTCTAGTTATACCCAAATTGACTTCAAAAAGGTTTTGAATTTGGGTGAAACTTGGCATGGACATCCTTAGCAATGTGTAGGAGTTTTCATATGTCCAGCCCACCTATATCACATGTGGGAAATACCACTTTTGCATATTGTGAGTTTGTTCTCTAATGAGCATGTTGATGGTGGTTACTTGCTCTTCATTTGGGTTCATCATCTTTCCTCAAATGAGGTGTGTGGTGTGGTGATGAACACTTCAAATGTGTGCCAAAAACTGAGGCCCTTACAGCGCCCCTCTCTTCCTCTCACTGACACGCGGGGCCTGTGTGTCATCCCTCACCTCCCGCGCACCCGGTCAACCCCGGGACTCTTCTCGCACCCGAATCCAAACCACCTCCGAAAAACCGCGCCAACAGCCCGATCTTTGGCCCCGGACGCTGCTATTTAACCAAGCCGATCCTCCGCCGCCTCCCTTTGTGAAATTCCCGCAAAGAAACTCGCTTAATTCCCCCGCGCGCTCCACTTTTCTCTCCGGTGAGAACCGAACCTTCGATCTCCGTTTTCTTTCGATCCTTGCTCGGGTTTTCTGATCTAACGCGCCAATCATGTTCCACCACCTCCGGGGAGTCACGCTGGTGAAGAAAACCCGGTGTTTTGCACCCTAGACGCAGCTCTGGCGAGCACCGCTGCTATTTCATCTCGGACCTCGCCGCCGACCGCCTTCCAGGGCCTCCGAGCTCAAGAAAAACCCCGAGGTGAGATCCCCGACCTCTCCTCTACCGTTCTATGCCATGAAATCCAAGTTTTAGGAAGTATAGACGAAAATCCGAAGATCTCTGGCGAGATCGCCGCCTCCCGCCGCCTTGCGCTGCCGGGCAGCGCCGCCCGCGCACAGCTAGGGCGACGTGGCCCCCTGATGCCCATCCATTTTAAATCATGTGGTTCCTATTAGATCTAACCCGTACCGCTTCACGTTATAATCTCAGCCGTCTATTTTAAATCGGACGGTCCACATCAGCCCCTCGTTATAAAAGCCGGGATTCTTACGCGCTACCCCCTGGGGTTCTTGGAAAACACGAGCTAGCCCCAGAAACTTCTGATCCAGCCCCTGGAACTTCAGAAATTCATGTAAATTCATTTAAAAATCAGTTTTAGCCCCTGGACTTAATAAAAATTAGTAAAACCCCTCTATTATGTGTAGTTATACCCCTGGAAATTTATGAAATAATAAATTAGACCCTGTAGTAGGGTGTATTTACCTTTTGACCCTATATGATATTAAATTCAGAAATTTGACTATGTGATTATGATTTAAATTTAAAAGGTGAGGCAAACACATTGTAAATTCAAATTTAAACTCTCCTAGCACTTGGAAAACTTTAGAATGAGTTAAAAATAGATTTTTAGGCTGAAATGAATCTGTCTAATTGATTGTTCACATTTATTAGTTATAGGGACACATTTTAGGTTAGGAAATAATTCTGAAAATTGGTAAAATAAATTTAAATTAGTTCACATCAGAGGACAAGTTCAAAAATATATTATTTAATATTTTAGATCAGAACCTATTCTGTTTAGATGATATGCCCTACTATTTAATATTAAAACTCACTTTTAGGCATAGAAAATAAATCTGAAAAATATAGGAAAATGGGTATGCATAATTAGAAAATGATAAATGAAGTCTCTAAATCCAAAAACTTCATTTTAGGATTTGGTAGAAGATCTGAAAACCTATTTGGAGTAGGAAATTACCTTTCATGCAAACTTGGTAGCTAAGAAGTGTATTAATTGAATATAAAGAATTTGTTCAAATTGGAAATTCATATATAGTGTGCAAACAGAAATCTGAATACAAAAGTTAGAAATCATATACATATGTTTAAAAGTGCATGTAGGCCAAAAATCAACACATGTAGAGTAACTACAACACTTAGAGATATGAATGAATTTCATAGGTATGTATGTGTGGTTTGCATGAGGTGAAAGTGTGAACTATGTCTTATGGATTGTTGTTTTCTTTTGCTATGTGTATTGGCATGAGTAGAACCTGCCCCAGAGCAAGTTCTCCACTTCCAAGACCAAGACTTTCCATTCCCAGAGCAGCAGGAAGAAGGCAAGTGTCCTTGACCACTTTGATCCTATACTAGGAGGTGTAGATAGAATTATTTGCATTGTCAATTGAAATATGAAACCCATGATAGGAATTTTCCCTAGAATTGCATTACCTTGTTTCCTTGTAGCTTGGGTTGGAATTTATCATGTCATTTATTTATATGCTTATGCTTAGACATGCTTAGAATGGGATAAGTGGGATATGAGATCATCAATTTATTTACCTTACTCTTGAATGAGATATTATGAGTTATGTCGATTTAGGGATCGAGGCAAGTTGGATGATTTGGTTGGTGCTGTGTGCACGAGACTCGGGTTTGTGTTTAGTACTTGCCTAGATCCTAAGGACCGGTTCATGGAGCATGTAACCTGGCTTTACCGTGCCAACCACATGCTGAGATGGGGCAGCTTGGCCAATTAATTAGGTGTATCCCCGGCGTAGTATGGGTGTGTTGGATGGTGCGGGGAAATAGGTGTCAGCTGGACTACCATATGAACCGCAAGGCTCAAGAGGGGGCCACTGCAGCGGGGTTGGAGCCTCTTGTATGCTGTTAGGGGTGAAACCTCAGTGGGCCCATGCTCGTCGGGATTCCCTTTGTAAAGGCTTCGTAGTGATCTTCTGGCTACACACCTGGCAAGTGTGAATGTGGTTCGCGGCCACTGGCATAATGGAGGTTCTTTTAGTCCACCCGGCAACGGGGGATGAAATCACTACATGTGGGTACAGTGGTGCAAACTCTGCAGAGTCAAAACTATCATGACAGCCGTGCTCACGGTCAAGAGCGGCTTGGACTTATTCATGATTAGGGGATGATGGCTTTGGAAGTTGAGGATGTTAAGCGGGGAGCTTAAAATTGGAATTGATGTTATGGTTATTTGAGTCTGATGATGGGTTGGGAGATTTGGGACCATTTCACCTTGTAGTAATGTAGATGGTCAATAAGCTAAGGTGATAGGTATTAATTGCAAAGTGCTTTAACCATGAGTTCAACCTCTCCTTGTTCTGGCCATGCATGACATAACTTTCTCACACTTGCTAAGTACCAACAGTACTCAAACTTGCATATTTGTTGGTTTAAATTGCTGCTCAGGTCAAGGGGATGATGTGGTGTTCAATGACCAAGACTTCGGACCCGAAGAAGGATTCTAGGTTCATGGAGTCCCCCGGGCAACGCCTGTGACAGAGCCCACAAGAATAATATTCCGCTGCTGTTATGTTTACATATTATGAACTTATTATCGTCCATCGAGACGTATGCTTTGTAAGACATATTTATATTCGACACCTGGCTGGTAATAAATGATGCTTCACTATTTGTCATCACATGTATGAGAGAATGATACTGGCATACATGTGATATTCACTCGGTTGTTCTTTGGGACTAACCAGGTGTGATAGGTACCCAAGCTAGGAAGTTTCCCTAGAGTTTCATATTCTTAATTCCTTGTAACCTGGGGTGGGATTTATTTTATTATGTCATTCATTCATATTACTTATGCTTAGCCATGCTTAGAATGGGATAAGTGGGATATGCGATCATCAACTTGTTTACCTTACTCTTGAATGAGATATTATGAGTTATGTAGAGGTAGGGATCGAGGCAAGTTGGATGATTTGGTTTGTGTTGTGTGCATGAGACTCGGGTTTGTGTTTAGTACTTGCCTGGATCCTAAGGACCGGTTCATGGAGCATGTAACCTGGCTTTACCATGCCAACCACATGCTGAGATGGGGCAGCTTGGCCAATTAATTAGGTGCATCCCCGGCGTAGTATGGGTGTTTTGGATGGTGCGGGAATAGGTGTCATCTGGACTACCATATGAACCGCAAGGCTCAAGAGGGGGCCACTTCAGCGGGGTTGGAGCCTCTTGTATGCTGTTAGGGGTGAAACCTCAGTGGGCCCACGGTCGTCGGGAATCCCTTTGTAAAGGCCTCGTAGTGATCTCCTGGCTACACACCTGGGATGTGTGAACATGGTTCGCGGCCACTGGCATAATGGAGGTTCTTTTAGTCCACCTTGCAAAGGGGGATGAAATCACTACATGTGGGTACGGTGGTTCTAACTCTGAAGAGTCAAAACTGTCATGACAGCCGTGCTCACGGTCAAGAGCGGCTTGGACTTATTCATGATTAGAGGATGATGAATTGGGAAGTTGAGGATGTTAAGCAGGAAGCTTAACATTGGAGATGAGATTATGGTTACTTAATATTGATGATGGGTTGAGGGATTGGGACCATCGCACCTGTGTAGTAATGTAGGTGCTTAATAAGCTATGGTGATAGGTATTAATTGCGTAGTGCTTTAACCATGAGTTCAACCTCTTCTTGCTCTAGCCATGCATGACATTATTTTCCCACACTTGCTGAGTACCAACGGTACTCAAACTTGCTTTTCTATTGGTTTAAATTGCTGCTCAGGTCAAGGGGATGATGTGGTGTTTAATAACCAAGACTTTGGTCCCGAAGAAGGATTTTAGGTTCACAGAGTCCCCCGGGCAACACCTGTGATGGAGCCCACAAGATTTATATTCCGCTGCTGCTTTATTTACATGTTATGAACATATTATCGTCCATCGAGACGTATGCTATGTAAGACTTATTTATATTCGAACACTTGGCTTGTAATAAATGATGCTTCACTATTTGTCATCACATGTATGAGAAAATGATCCTGGCATACATGTGATATTCACTCGGTTGCTCATTGGAGAAATCGGGTGTGACATATAATTAGGGCCAAATACACATTTATTTGTGCAGGGATCAAATGAGCTTTGATTCAAATGAAATTTGGCCAAGTCTCTGTTTTGGTTGTATCCAAACCACAGTAAATATTTCAGAGTCATTAGAACTGTCTAGCTATACTTATAGACTTTACAATATCAATTTCACACTCAAATGCATTTAAATTGACACGCATATATGTTTATCTCATGTAGTCGCTAAGGTTGAAGAAAAGTCGGAGGTGTTATACTTCATAAGTCCGGAAGAACAACTATCATACGACCAGCAACAAGGCAAGCTCTGGTTTGCATTAGCCGTTTCATAAACTTTATTGTTTTGAAAACATATATTGAGTATTCATTACAATTGTGCATTAGAGTCTTGTTTGAAAACCCAATTGCATAGCCAAGAGAACCGCGGTTTTGGGGCTTAGTTTTAAACCTGGAGTATCCACTGCAATGCTAAACTAGTGTAGGATTCGGTACAAGTCGAGTAGTTGGAGCTACTCGCGAGAATAGGCTAGAGACACACCACTCGGGTAGTGATAGCAAATGAATCACATGGCACGAAAAATGAGACCGAGCGGACGGTAAGGGCAGCAGGACATTGGGGCCTGGGTGCCATAGCTTTGCTTGTGTCGATTAAGGACCGAGCCGTGTGCGGGCCTGTTGTAACACCCCAAAATCTGCTAAATAATGGAATTTAAAAATTTTTGGACGTATTACATGTGGTGCAAAAATTCAAATTTAAATTGGAATTTAAATTCAAATCAAAACAGAAAAGAAAAGAAAAAAGAAAAAAAACCCACCGGCCAGTGGGCCGAAACCCACCAGCCGGCCCACTACTCCCCCGCGCCAGCCCACAACCGCGCACCCTCTCTCCCTCTCACTGACACGCGGGGCTCGCGTGTCATCCCCCTCCTCCTGCGCGCCCCAACAGACCCCGGCCCTCTCTCGCACCCGATTCAAAACCGACCTCCGGAAACCCGCGCCCCAGCCCGATCTTCGGCCCCGGACGCTTCTACTTAACCAAACCGATCCTCCACCGCCTCTCCTCGTGCAATTCATGCAAGGAAACTCGCCGAATTCCCCAGCGCCGCTCCACTTTTCTCTCCGGTGAGAACCGAAGCTTCTATCACCCTTTTTCCTTCGATCCTTGCTCGAACTTCCTGATCTAACACACTGATCATGTTCCACCTCCCCCGGGGAGTCACGCAGGTGAAGAAAACCCGGTGTTTTGCGCTCTAGACGCAGCTCCGGCGAGCATCGCCACGTTTTCATCTCAGACCTCGCCGTCGACCACCTTCCAGGGCCTCCGAGCTCAAGAAAAACCCCGAGGTGAGATCTCTGACATCCCCTCTACCGTTCTATGCCAAGAAATCCAAGTTTTAGGTAGTATAGACAAAAACCCGAAGATCTCCGGCGAGATCGCCACCCCCGCCGCCGCGCGCCGCCGCGCGCGCGGGCTGGCTCCGGCCAGGGCGACGTGGCCACTTGAGGGCCGTCTATTTTAAATCGCACAGTAGAATTAAAACCCGCGCATACCGGTTCGATGATCTAATCTGAGCCGTCCACTTTAAATCGGACGGTCCAGATCAGCCCCGCGTTATAGAGGCCAGATTCTTACGTGCTACCCCCTGGAGATCTCGGAAAACACGAGCTAGCCCGGAAACTTCTGATCTAGCCCCTGGAACTTCAGAAATTCATGTAAATTCATTTAAAAATCAGTTTTAGCCAATGGACTTAATAAAAATTAGGAAAACCCCTCTGTTATGTGTAGTTAGACCCCTGGAAATTAATGAAATAATAAATTAGACCCTGTAGTAGGGTGGATGTACCTTTTTGACCCTATGTGATATTAAATTCAGAAATTTGAATATGTGATTAGGATTTAAATTTAAAAAGGTGAGGCAAACACATTGTAAATTCAAATTTAAACTCTCCTAACACTTGGAAAACTTTAGAATGAGTTAAAAATAGATTTTAAGCTGAAATGAATCTGTCTAATTGATTGTTCACATTTATTAGTTATAGGGACACATTTTAGGTTAGGAAATAATTCTGAAAATTGGTAAAATAAATTTAAATTAGTTCACATCAGAGGATAAGTTCAAAAATATATTATTTAATATTTTAGATCATAACCTATTCTGTTTAGATGATATGCCCTACTATTTAATATTAAAACTCACTTATAGGCATAGAAAATAAATCTGGAAAATAAAGGAAAATAGGTATGCATAACTAGAAAATGATAAATGAAGTCTCCAAATCCAAATACTTCAGTTTAGGATTTGGTAGACGGTCTGAAAACCCACTTGAAGTAGGAAATTACCTTCCATGCAAACTTGGTAGCTAAAGAGTGTATTAAAGAATTTGTTTAAATTGGAAATTCATATATAGTGTGCAAACAGAAATCTGAATACAAAAGTTAGAAATCATATACATATGCTTAAAAGTGCATGTAGGCCAAAAATCAACACATCTAGTAGAACCACAACACTTAGTAATGTGAATGACTTTCATAGGTATGTATGTGTGGTTTGTATGAAGTGAAAGTGTGAACTATGTCTTATGGTTTGTTGTTTTCTTTTGCTATGTGTATTGGCATGAGTAGAACCTGCCCCAGAGCAAGTTCTCCCCTTCCAAGACCAAGACTTTCCATTCCCACAACAGCAGGAAGAAGGCAAGTATCCTTGACCACTTTGATCCTATGCTAGGATGTGTAGCTAGAATTATGTGCATTGTCAATTGAAATATGAAACCCATGATAGTCAGTTTCCTTAGAATTGCATTATCTTGTTTCCTTGTAGCTTGGGTTGGGATTTATTTTATCATGTCATTTATTTATATGTTTATGCTTAGCCATGCTTAGAATGGGATAATTGGGATATGAGGTCATCAATCTATTTACCTTACTCTTGAATGAAATATCATGAGTTATGTAGAGGTAGGGATCGAGGCAAGTTAGATGATTTGGTTGGTGCTGGGTGCACGAGACTCGGGTCTGTGTTTAGTACTTGCCTGGATCCTAAGGACCGGTTCATGGAGCATGTAACCTGGCTTTACCGTGCCAACCACATGCTGAGATGGGGCAGCTTGGCCAATTAATTAGGTGTATCCCCAGCGTAGTATGGGTGTGTTGGATGGTGCGGGGAAATAGGTGCCTGCTGGACTACCGTATGAACCGCAAGGCTCAAGAGGGGGCCACTGCAGCGGGGTTGGAGCCTCTTGTATGCTGTTAGGGGTGAAGCCTCAGTGGGCCCACACTCGTCGGGAATCCCTTTGTAAAGGCTTCGTAGTGATCTCCTGGCTACACACCTGGGAAGTGTGAATGTGGTTCGTAGCCACTGGCATAATGGAGGTTCTTTTAGTCCACCCGGCAACGGGGGATGAAATCACTACATGTGGGTACAGTGGTGCAAACTCTGCAGAGTCAAAAACTGTCATGACAGCCGTGCTCACGGTCAAGAGCGGCTTGGACTTATTCATGATTAGAGGATGATGACTTTGGAAGTTGTGGATGTTAAGCGGGGAGCTTAACATTGGAAATGATGTTATGGTTATTTGATTATGATGATGGGTTGGGAGATTGGGAACCATTTCACCTGTGTAGTAATGTAGGTGCTAAATAAGCTAAGGTGATAGGTATTAATTGCATAGTGCTTTAACCATGAGTTCAACCTCTCCTTGCTCTTGCCATGCATGACATAACTTTCCCACACTTGCTGAGTACCAACGGTACTCAACCTTGCATATTTGTTGGTTTAAATTGCTGCTCAGGTCAAGGGGATGATGTGGCGTTCAATGACCAAGACTTCGGACCCGAAGAAGGATTTTAGGTTCATGGAGTCCCCCGGGCAACGCCTGTGGCGGAGCCCACAAGAATAATATTCCGCTGCTATTTTATTTACATGTTATGAACTTATTACCGTCCATCGAGACGTATCCGTTGTAAGACATATTTATATTCGACACCTGGCTTGTAATAAATGATGCTTCACTATTTGTCATCACATGTGTGAGAAAATGATCCCGGCATACATGTGATATTCACTCGGTTGTTCTTCGGAGAAACCGGGTGTGACACCTGTTGAACAAGCTAGAACAGTACTGAATACCTATCGGATATATGGGAACCGGGAAACCGATGTAATTCGGGTAGCGATCTGTTGAGGCATTGATTGTCATCCAGATGGTAGGTTGAGACCATGAGGTGTAAATCGGCTGGCGGCACTGCGGATGCGCCCGCAGAGACCTCTTGCTCGGGACGGTAGGACAGGTTCAACACTTGGCTGACGGATGAAAGGTGGTTTGCATATGATGTCCGTGGTGGTTGCTGTATGCAACATCGAGTACGGGCGTATGTGATGGGTTATTCGGGTAACCCTGCAGGTGTAAAACGATTATAATCATCGTCCCTGACGGTCGGTGAGTACCACTTGTTCACTGTGCCGTGACGTAGAAAGAACAGGCTAGTGTCATGTCAAAAGGTTGCTGATTGAAAGATATACTTTGGTTGCTAATGACTTGCTGTAATTAGACCTAATTAAAGTTCTTTCCAACCTTAGGCAAAGCACATGAGAAAAATGCATTTCTTGTTTGATTGCGGCTCTCTTATGTGCCTTAGCACGAGGTTCTCCAAGAACTAGTTGCTAAAACTTGAAAGTAAGGTCCAACTAATTAGGCGGGTCTTTTGCAATACACATTCCTACTTTATACTGCAAAGCCAGCATATAGAGTTCCATGTGTAGGTAAGACGGGTTAGTCTTGCTGAGCCATCGTGCTCACTGCTTGTGTTTGAAGCATTTGCAGGGTGCTATGAGGAGGAGGCTCCCGAGGAGGAGACGGACCCCCAAGAGGGCAACACCGTTGAGTGGGAGCCGTGCACGCCGCCGTCTTAGTGTGGGCGTGCTAGTGGGAACACGTTCACGGGCTGAACGTGAACTCTTTTTCTTAGTCTACGCCCATGAGTGTAGAATTGACGTATTTGTTGTAAACATGTTTATAAACACTTTTATGTAATAAAACTTTTGCTTCCGCTTTGTACCTTATAAGTGTGTTATCCGGTGCTGTGCAACGCAGCACCCCTCAGCGTGTCCGGGTTAGTCGAGACCGTCTGGTCCTCGCAATATCCACCACAGCAACAGCAGCAGCAACGGATGGTCCCGCGTGCGCCTCCATTTCTACCTCATGCACCGGGATTCCGTCCACAGTTCCGAGGGAAACCGACACAGTACACGTGCTTCACGTGTGGCCGTGTCGGGCATTTTGTGAAGGACTTGCCCGAGCAGCGACAGGGCAGGGGTCCAGCTCCGTACCGAGTATATCATGAACGGGTTGTCATGGTTGGGAATGTTATCAACCCAACGGATACCACCTACTGCCCTGCAGGGTGCGCCGATGGCAAGCGCTGCGTATGTGCTCCTAGGCTAATTCCAGAAGAACACACTATCGTGTTACTGACCACAGGATGGGGTCTCCGCTTACGTGCCTAATGCACGCTAGGGATCAGCGTTTCATATGATCTAAGGAACATGAAGAGTCCAAGAGTTTCATATTAACGTCTCACACCAAGCTGTGAGACCTTTCCCTGAACCACATTCCTCGTCAGGGGAGCTAACCAAAATTGAACCGCTTTCGGTGGCGTTCCTTACCATGTTTACCTGAACGTAGGTGCGTCGTTACATAATCAAAGTTCAGAATTTTAACAAGTATGTTAGTTATGCCACTTAAGTAACTATACTACTATAGTTCTTATGTGGGCCTATTACCGTTTCCTCACCGTATCCTAAGTTTTTGTCGTAATACGATCCTTATTCCATGTGCTATTACCAATGCGGCTCTGATACCACGCTGTGAGGGCCCGGTCCCGATCACGGGCCATGCCGCTCGCCCGGGAATCGCATTGGGTGGTGCCGTGTTATGTGGCATCCAACAGCACACATATAAGGAAAACTGTATTACATAAATCAAAAGCGGAAGCTTACAATTGTTCTTTGTTAATAATCTACATAAAATAGCTACTGCGGAAGTCTATAAACAGCTCACGTCAAATAACTACGAAGCACCCGAGAAGAGGTCCAGCCCGCGGACTCCTCTCGATAGCAACATGATGACATGGCAGCGGCTAGGTCCTCCATGTATTACCCGACTCGGACGTTTCCGAGTCTCACTGGACAACCTTCTTTATATGTGTCGATATTAACCTGCAGAACCACTCATATAGCAAGAGTGAGCACAAAGGCTTGTGAGGAGCCCGCCGTCCCGATCACTGACGGGGACGGGGCACCTCGCCCGTGAATCGCATTGGGTGGTGCCGTGCGATGCGGCACCCAACAGCACACATAATAAAGCATCATATTACACAAAACAAGCGGAAGCTTACAAAGTGTTGATTTTACAAATACTTCTCAAAAATATGCTACAGCGGAAGACTATTACAACTCACGTCTCATACTCATGCTAAGCAACAAAGAAGGTGTCCAGCCCGAGGACCCTTCTCACTAGCAACACTATCACAATAGCAGCGGCAGGGGTTGCCATGAGTTCACCCCTCGGAGAGCTCCGAGTCTCATCAGACACCCGTACTTAGCAGCGTACAGTTATTACCTGCAAAACAACTTATGCAGTATCTGTGAGCACGAAGCTCAGCAAGACTGACCCGTCACCCTAGTCATGAAACTCTACATGATGAAAATAGGGGGCTGATTATAGCAGTTTGCACAAACGATGAACTTGAGTAAAGGAAATTCCTTATTTGAAGTTTTTAAGCAACTTTTATAGCCCTCGCGCAACCTACATCGAGACTCCACAATCAAACAAGAAACGCTTCGTCTCGATGTCACTTGCCCGAGGTGAAAGTAACTTTAGTGAGCTATTCTAGACTCATACAATCCTTACGCGATTAACGTCAAGACTCCACAATCAAACAAGAAACGCTTTGCCTCGACGCTACTAGCCCAAGGTGCAAATTAAATTTAGTGAAGTGTTGATTGTTCCTCATCTCCATTATGAGGATTTCCCACGAAGCATGTTAAATGTTTCCCGGTTTATTACTACGTCACGACGCAGAGAACAAGTATGCTCACTACCGCGAGCGACCGTGATTGCAATAAAAAACACCCGGCTGACACGACACGTACGCCCGTACTCGACGTTGCACACAGCAACCGTCACTGTTGTCGTACGTGGCCACCTTTCACACGACACCCAAATGTCGAACCGCTCCCACCGACTGGGATTAAGTCTCTCTACGGCAAACCCTCGTAGAGCCGACTTCTCTATCCTTTCAGCATCGGCATCAGATGGTGAGGTATGCCTCGACACCCAGGTTAACATGTTACATCGGTTTCCTGGGTCCCATATAGCCAGTATACATCCGGTACACAACTCAAACTTGCCCAACGGGCCGCACACGAGAACGGGCCTTAATCGACTCAGACATAGACTAGGCTCACAGGACCACGTCCTTGACCTTCCATCCACTGCCCGGTCTCCATTCCCAACTATGAGGATCAATTCCCAACTCTTCCGATTGATCCCCCTAAATCCCTGTTCACGAGTATGAATCTGCCCACTCGAGGTTTGCTTCTTTTAATCCACTATTGTTGAGATCAGCAGTTATAATTAATTGATAACATATCCTACATTAAAACTCCAGGGTTTTCTGGGTCATGCATTTGGAGTTTCATACCATCTAGACGTAATGCAATAAATACAATGCTAGACGTATGAAGTGAATACAATTAAAAACTTGTAAATTTGATGCAAACCGGGGCTTGCCTTAGTTTTGCAGGTGACTTATATATATATGCAGTTAGTGGAGACCACTTGAATTGATCTCTTGCCTCCCTCCTTTGATCTCCACTCCAATGACTTGAAGTCCTTCACGTAGATGCTACACGTAATGCATATGCACAATTATAATTGTAAAGACTTTGCTACAAGATCTAATAACAAGTTTTCAAAAACTGGAACTCTGTTTAATAATTTAAAATGAGACTGGTGCTAAGGTTTTGGGTTTGGATCTAAGCACATGATTAAGTGCTAAGTGGTTTCTCCCCTCTTCTATATTGATCACCTTAAGTGGTTAAACAGAACAGGGGTGATCCAGAGCTCCAATAGTGCTAAGAATTTTCATGTGAGTTCCTTGCACAAGAAAGTCCTCTGGACCAAAAATTAGCACTTTTCATTGAGTGGTTTGTTCAGAATAATTTTCTAAGCAATTAAGTAAAGAAGAATTAATTCTAAGATCACACCCATGTTCATGCCAAAATTAGTGAACTACAATTTCAATTATAGCTCATAGAGTTTGCATGAATTTTCCTAGCATTTTTGGAGGTAAGATCTGCCCAGAACTGAATTTCCAAGTTTTGGAAATTCTCTGAAAATGTTTCTGTATTTAATTGAACACAGCATCTTCAAATCTAAATTTCCCTGATCAAATCAACTCTAATTGAGCTGAAACTTTTACAGGGCTTCACTAATACCCTAAATACTATTCTGGCAAAATTGGAGGATTTTTGGATTAACCAAACTCCCTCAAAAAATAGTTTGCTAAAAAGCTTTAATGAATTTTACAGAATTAAATAAAGGGTTTCATACAAATTGGGTTCTACATTTGGATAGTACTCTATCAGAGGAATTCAACAAAATTTGTTTCACAATTTTTGGATTCTCCTACCCAAAGTTGTAGCTATTCAAAGTTTGAACTGAAAACTGAAATTCCCCAAAATGTTCAAATACTGGCTGTGGGTCCAGGGGACAGGTGTCACTCGCCGGGGCAAGCCACACGGGGCTACTGGGTATTTCCCGTGCGGCCACACCAGATCCCCGCGCCACAGCCGATCAGAAATTTGAAAAACCGTCGCTGACAGGCGGGACCCGCCAGGTCGTCTTCTACCTCCAGCCCCGCGCCCGCGCGCCGCCGGGCTCGCTGGAGTTCGACGGATTCCGGCCTCCCGGCCATCCCCCGAGCCCTCCCTCGCTGCTAGGGCCTAACTTCACGTGCTGAACACGATGGAACCCTCTTCCCCGGCCGGCGATGGCTCTAACCTAGCAGGCCACGGCGCGGCGGCTCTGGACCAGTTCGGCAACGTCGCCCGGTCATCCTAGCCTGCCCAGACCTCGGTGGAACGGCGCTACAGCACCAGTGGACGCCAAGGAGGATCGTCCGGGTGGTGAAGCAGCCTGGAAATGGCCCTAACCTAGCTCTCATCGGGAGCCCGAACCGCCCCACCATAACCATCGTGGAAAAAGTGTGAAATACATCGTGCACAATGGTTTTCAGGCATTGGTTGCAAAAGGGCAAATGATCGCCGGCTAGCCCAGCTCGTGTGTGCAAGATTTGACAAGCTACAGAGGATTGCAGAGCGAGAATTTTGGCGGCGATTAACGGATGCTCTGTTTGAGGTCGCTGGGACAAAATATCCAAATTGGCCGCCGATCCTCCACGGTTTGCTCCAGGCTTTGGAGGAGAGCAGCAGCACGATGGCGCGCTCCCGTGGTCGGGCTTGCTCAGATGTAACAACCCATGTGGAAGGCTGCCCGTGTGCGCCCGATCGTCGGCTGGCTGTGGTTCACCGCGGGTGAGGCGTTTAACAATCGAAATACACCACGGATGGCTAGCTCTCGCGCTCAGAAGGTGCGGAACAATGGCACAGTGTCGTTGTGCAGCTCGGGGAGGCGCGGTGGCGCGGTTTAGCCGGCTCCCGA
Organism: Neostapfia colusana; assembly: GCA_030760725.1. NCBI lineage: Eukaryota > Viridiplantae > Streptophyta > Magnoliopsida > Poales > Poaceae > Neostapfia > Neostapfia colusana. The sequence continues at coordinate 21,466,486 of JASWHV010000006.1, read as the reverse complement.
TGGCTTTCCAGAGGAGCGGCGAGCTCGGTTTTGTTTTCTGGAGAACGCGCGTGTGAGAAGGAGGAACACCCGTGGTCACCTTGTCTACGCGGGAAGAATCACGTGGAGAGGCGCCGCCGACTCCCGTGCTGCCAGCGGCCCGGGCGAAGAGCAGGAGGTGGAGCCTTGGGCGAAGGGGGCAGCCACTCGGTGTCGCCCCGGGGTTACACCTCGGTGGAGTGAGGAACAGAGAGAAAAACTTAAGTGTTAAGTCTATTCATCCCATGACAGGTGGGCCCCACTAGTCAGTACATCTTTTCCTCAAAATATCTCCAAAGTTGGACAATTATCCACCCCAAATGTTTGAAAGTTGGAAACTGAGCTCATTTGAATAGTTTGGACAAATTCCATGCAAATTCAAATGTTTATTTGAATTCTTTGCACATTTGACTCCATTTGGAAAAATGGGTAGCAAACCTTTTCAAAATTATATGAAACTTTGCCTCCCCACAAATTTGGACCTAAGGAATCCAAATATGCAACTTGATTCTTGTGTTAGCTGCTGCAAACAAGAGTTTGAACACAACAGTTTTGACTTCCCATTGTGTCCTTCCCTCATTTAAAGTTTGAGTTTAACATTTAGTTCAAACTCTTATTTTTAAACCCTCCCATTGCACTTGAGTTCTTCATTTCTGTGGTTTTAATCCACATGAGGTCCATCCCTGCAGCAACCCTAAGTTTGTTTAGATGAACATCACATATGTTATCATACGAGAAAAAAGTTTCAACTAAGCCCCTTTTTCATACACATGACTCCAACATTTGTGCAACCTCATGTTTCTTTGTTTTCACCTTTTTGGGACCTTTACATTCCTCCCCCCTGAGACGGAAGGTAGTTACAACAGCTACGACAAAAGTTCCGGATAGTTCTTGTGGAGGTAATCTTCACTCTCCCAAGTCGCTTCTTCCGGTGTGTGATTACTCCACAGGACTTTGTAAAATTTCAAAGTCCGATTTCTAGTGATCCGGCTCTTTTCGTCGATAATCTTGATGGGCTGCTCGGCGTAGGTGAGGTCCGGTTGCAATATCTCCATGTCTTCTGAAAAGATGTCCGTCGGCTTCTTCAAACACTTTCTCAAGTGCGAGACATGGAAGATGTCGTGGATGCCTGATAAGGATGGCGGCAGCTCCAAACAGTAGGCTACCGGCCCACACCGTTCGGTAATACGGAATGGACCCACAAAGCGAGGAGCTAGCTTTCCCTTGATCCCAAATCAATGAATTCCCTTCATCGGGGATACTCGGAGATAGACGTGATCTCCGACTTCAAAACACAAGGGTCGGCGTCGCTGGTCCGCATAGCTCTTCTGGCGAGATTGAGCGGCCCTGAGGTTCTCTTGAATAGGCAGGACCCGCTCTTCGGCATCTTTTACAACATCAATGCCAAAAATCACCCTTTCGCCAGATTCACACCAATTGAGTGGTGTGCGGCACTTCCTGCCATAAAGTGCTTCGTATGGTGCCATTTTAATACTGGATTGGTAACCATTGTTGTAAGAAAACTCTGCTAGTGGCAAATGGTTATCCCAGTTCTTTCCATGATCTATGGCACATGCCCTCAGCATATCTTCTAAAATTTGATTCACCCTCTCTGTTTGACCGTCGGTCTGAGGATGGTATGCTGAGCTTCTGATTAATTTTGTTCCCAGAGATTCATGTAGTTGCTCCCAGAAACGAGCAACAAATATTGAACCTCGTTCCGATATGATGGTCTTGGGGACTCCATGTAAGCACACAATCCTTGAAAGATACAACTCTGCATATTGCTTAGTTGAAAATCTTGTACTCACTGGGATGAAGTGGGCTGATTTGGTTAAGCGATCAACAATCACCCAAATGGAGTCATGCTTTCTGGACGTGAGAGGCAGTCCGACAATAAAGTCCATGCTGATGTCCTCCCACTTCCATGCCGGAATACTTAATGGTTGTAGCATTCCTGCTTTCTTTATGTGGTCACCTTTGACACGCCGACATGTATCACACTCGGATACATACTTGGCAATTTCTCGCTTCATCCGAGTCCACCAAAATTTTGTCTTCAGGTCTTGATACATCTTATTGCTCCCTGGATGTATCGAGTACTTGGACGTATGAGCTTCATCTAGGATTTTCTTCCTTAGCTTCAGGTTCCGGGGTACCACAATACGGTTGTTAAACCATAACACACCTTGTTCATCTTCCCAGAAACATTTCATTTTATCCTCATTGATTCTTGCCCGGATTTTCCGCATTCCTTTATCCCTCTTCTGGGCTTGTACAATCTCTTCTCTAATGGTAGGCACCAGAGCAAGATTATACAACGCTCCATACGGAATCACCCGCAAGCTTGGTTCTTCATCTTCATCCGGCACAACTGACAAGTTATTCACGTGGGATTTACGACTGAGTGCATCAGCCACAACGTTAGCTTTGCCCGGATGGTAATGGATCTCGAGCTCATAATCTTTGATTAATTCCAACCATCTCCGCTGCCTCATGTTGACATCCTTCTGAGTGAATATATATTTGAGGCTCTTATGGTCGGTGTAGAGGTGCACTAAATTCCCGAGTAAGTAGTGCCTCCACATCTTCAACGCAAGCACCACCGCAGCGAGCTCTAGGTCATGAGTGGGGTAGTGCTGCTCGTGGTTGCGGAGTTGACGAGACCCATACGCGATCACGCGCCTATCTTGCATTAAGACGCAGCCAAGTCCAATGCCTGAGGCATCACAATAAACATCAAATGGCTTTGTTGTATCCGGTTGGGCTAACACCGGCGCCGTTGTGAGATGTTTCTTCAAAGTTTGAAATGCCTCTTCGCAGGCCTCTGTTCACACATACTTGCTGCTCTTCTTCAATAACTCTGTCATTGGTTTAGCCACCTTCGAGAAGCTGGGAATAAATCTACGGTAATAACCCGCTAGCCCTAGAAAACTGCGGATTTGATGAACCGATGTTGGAGACTCCCACTTCAAGACTTGCTCAATTTTGGTTGGATCCACGGCCACACCCTCTGCTGAAATAATGTGGCCTAAGAATGGTACTTTGCTGATCCAAAATTCACACTTGCTGAATTTGGCATACAGCTTATGTTCTCGTAGGCGTTGGAGCACAATATGGAGATGTTTGGTGTGCTCCTCCTCCGATTTGGAGTATACGAGAATGTCGTCGATGAAAACCATGACGAACTGATCCAACTCTGGCATGAATATAGAATTCATGAGATACATGAAGTGTGCGGGTGCATTTGTTAGCCCGAAAGACATGACTAGATACTCAAAGAGCCCGTATCTAGTCGACAAAGCCGTCTTCGGTATATCCTCCGCTCTGATTTTTATCTGATGATAACCAGACCGTAAGTCCATCTTGGAGAATACCTTGGCACCCACCAACTGATCAAACAATATATCAATCCGCAGCAGTGGATATTTATTTTTGATCGTCACTGCATTCAGCGGCCGATAATCCACACATAATCGAAGTGACTCATTCTTTTTCTTCACAAAGAGGGCTGAACAGCCCTAGGGCGATGAGCTTGGTCGGATGAACCCTTTGTCCATTAAGTCCTTTAGCTGTTCTTTCAGTTCAGCTAATTCCTTCGGAGACATTTTGTACGGCCTCCGAGATATTGGTGTGGTTCCCGGTGCTAACTCGATCTTGAATACCACATCCCTCTCAGGCGGCATCCCTGGAAGATCGTCGGGAAACACATCTGGGTACTCACGGACCACTGGATCCTCCAGTTTCGTGGTCACACTGTGGTACACCACTGGATTTTTAGAATCCACGGCTTCAAGTATGAGCGTTTGGAGACCGTAGATTGGAGAGTCCAAACTAACAATCCGTGGACCAATATCAAGAACAGCCCCATGGTAGTTCATCCACGCCATTCCTTGAATCACGTCGATCTTCTGCCCCTCTAACACAATGAGGGTGGTGGGGTATACGTTTCCACCTAAGCACAAGGGTGCTTTGATCACTACTTCATTAGCAGCTATATTCCCACCAGGTGAGCGGATAAGATAGTGATCCTTCGGTGTAGAGGTGGAGAGCTCAGCTTTGCACACAAACAACCTGCTGATGAAATTGTGTGTAGCTCCAGAGTCAAATAGAATTAATACGGGCAGTCCATTGAGGGTGAACATTCCCGCTAGCACGGGTGCCCCATCTGGCACATCCTCTAGAGCTGTATGATAAATGCACCCGGATTTTGGTGCAGTTCCTTGAAACTGAGCATGGGGTTGATTTATACCCCGCCCCGGTGTAGTTTCTCTACGGTGTATCCTTTCTGGACACTTCCTGCTGATGTGACCCAAGTACCCGCACGTGAAGCACGGTTTCTCAGCCGGTTCCTGGTTGCTCTGTGCATGGACATTAGTAGTATTCTGCCGTGGCAAGAACACTTGAGAAGCAGAATAACGTGGCTGCATATACCGTTGTTGCAGCTGTCCGACTTCAGAGTATTGAGTTGAACGACCCGAATGTTGCTGGAGTTGTCAAGCCGGCTGCATCAGCTGACAGTTCAAGGTACTGTCTACCACCCTGTATTTCTGCGGAGCACTACTGCTACCCTCCGGTGGTATATGGTTCTTTCTTTTCTCAGCCTGAACTTCCCGCTGAGCATCTTCAACCATGATGGCAGCACTCATCAATTCGTTGAAGTTCTTCCGATCAGCTAAAACGAGTCTCTCCTTTAGCTTGGGATTGAGACTGCGGAAGAACCATTCACACTTTCGTGCTTCGGTATTCACATGTTGAGGCGCATACTGTGCCCGTTTGTTGAACACTCGCGAATGCTCGTATGCACCCCTCCCTCCTTGTTTTAAGGCCAGAAACTTCTTTAGTTTCTGCTGAATTATTCCGGACGGAACATGATACGCGAGAAATGTCTTCCGGAATTCTGCCCATGTACAGTCATGTCCAGCTGGTAAGGAGGCGAGTTGATTTGCCCACCATGCACTGGCGGACCCGTGAAGCTGTTGCGCTGCGTATAAAACCTTCTGATGTTCGGTGCATTGAAGCAACCCGAACTTAGACTCAACGGTACGGATCCAGCTATCCGCCACCAGAGGATCCTCAGATTCAATGAAAACCGGTGGTTGAGTTGCCAAGAACTCAACATAGGAATTCAGTTGAGGTTGGCGCAAGTCTTGGTCTTGACATCCCCCTTGACGGGATGTATTCATCACCAGAGTGCGGAGCAAGTCGGTTCGCTCATCGCTTGCACCCGTTATGGCAGCCAGAATGTCCGCCATTGTGACCGTGGGTGAAGGTCCTGGTGGAGGCTGCGGTTGCGGAGCTCGCTGCTCCCGCTGTGGAGAGTTATCACTACCACCGCCACTGGAACCACCCACTTCAGCCATGGAACGAGTTCGCACCATTCTGCAATTGCAAGAGTTCATTATCAGTTCAACACTATCACTTGATTTATTCCATAAACAATGTAGTGCAACACTGATAATGAAACCTCAACATGTAAGCAAAATGATTTAAGCGCTAACTGATGTATCTAACAGCAAGGATTTAGAAGCCGACTGATTGGTCGTCAAACAGATCAGATTCTGATCAAGTTAGAAGCACTTTCGTAACTCAAGTTGAATATCAAAGTTAAAGTTAACTTTAATATCTTTCCAACGAGTATCCAAATGCCTCCATATCACTTCTGGATCAAAAGTTATGAGTTCGCAGAGTTGACAGCCTCTTTGGATAAAATTTGCCAGCATCTCCTTTGTATGTGGCTGACTTTAGCTCAGTTGTATATGAAAATACAACAAGAATCTGAACAACCATTGAACTACAACAATGTTGCACATCGCATAACACTTTCCAACGGTGTATCACAGGCTCCTTAAGGATTTTTCTAGAGGAAGTTATGGTTTAAAAACAGAAAGGTCCAGAGAGGTTTTTGGTACTGTCCTGGTTCTGAACAGTTTGCCTTCATCTGAACTTTTCACCAACTTAACTTTGGATTTTGCTCTGGAGGTCTACAATAAAGTTGTAGAGCACTTGAAAATCTTTCCAGAAATGTATCATACAACTTAATTGGTTAAAGCTACTCAGATTTATGCTTGGTAAAATCCAGCAAGAATTCCCGCCAGAAACAGAGCACTCTGTTTTTGAAATCTTTGAAACCTAGACACTCTCTCATTTTAATCTTAGTTCAAAATAAGAGTTCACTAACTAATATTTGTTTCAAACTTCCATTTTTAGTTGAAAGTTAGCTCATGATTTGATTCTTCATAGGGAAGAGGTTATTAAGTTTAGTACGGCGTCGATGCACCGTAAGAACCATGTCGGTACTACGTTGCCTCTCCAAATGAAAATCCTAAACCGGATTATACCGGCATATCCGTTTTATCAGTGGCACTAAACGGTCTCTCGCACACGTGTACTACCCGGGATACGTACGTGGTTAGTACCTGCAGAAAACACTCAATATTGGTGCACTCAAGGGTTGTTTCATTTCAGGCAGTTCTACAGTTAAAAGTAAATACAAACGCCCGTATCATTGCCATACGGCCGTCCTTGAGTTAAGTCACGTCTCAAGGTACGTGATCGTGTTTCAACACCACACGACGGGAAACCCGAGTATGTCATGAACGGGTCGTCACGGTTGGGAATGTTATCAACCCAACAGATACCACCTACTGCCCTGCAGGGCACGCCAATGGCAAGCGCTGTGTATGTCCTCCTGGGCTATTTCCAGACGAACATACTATCGTGTTACTGACCACACGATGGGGTTCCTTACCCTGCTTTCGGTGGCGTTCCTTACCCTGCTTACCTGAGCGTAGGTGCGTCGTTACGTAATCAAAACTTCAGAATTATAACAAGTACGTTAGTACTGCCACTTTAAGTAACTATAGTACTATAGTCCTTATGTGGGCTTAATACCGTTTCCTCACCGTATCCTAAGTTTTCGGTCATAATACGATCCTTATTCCGTGTGCTATTACCAATGCGGCTCTGATACCACGCTGTGAGGACCCCGCCGCCCCGATCACTCACGGGGACGGGGCACCTCGCCCGGGAATCGCATTGGGTGGTGCCGTGTGATGCGGCACCCAACAGCACACATAATAAAGCATCATATTACATAAAACAAGCGGAATCTTACAAAGTGTTGATTTTACAAATACTTCTCAAAAATATGCTACAGCGGAAGACTATTACAACTCACGTCTCATACTCATGCTAAGCAACAGAGAAGGTGTCCAGCCCGCGGACCCTTCTCACTAGCAACACTATCACAATAGCAGCGGCAGGGGTTGCCATGAGTTCACCCCTTGGAGAGCTCCGAGTCTCATCAGACACCCGTACTTAGCAGCGTACAGTTATTACCTGCAAAACAACTTATGCAGTATCTGTGAGCACGAAGCTCAGCAAGACTGACCCGTCACCCTAGTCATGAAACTCTACATGATGAAAATAGGGGGCTGATTATAGCAGTTTGCACAAACGATGAACTTGAGCTAAAGGAAAGTCCTTATTTGAAGTTTTTAAGCAACTTTTATAGCCCTCGCGCAACCTACATTGAGACTCCACAATCAAACAAGAAACTCTTCGTCTCGATGTCACTTGCCCGAGGTGAAAGTAACTTTAGTGAGCTATTCTAGACTCATACAAACCTTACGCCATTAACGTCGAGACTCCACAATCAAACAAGAAACGCTTTGCCTCGATGCTACTAGCCCAAGGTGGAAATTAAATTTAGTGAAGTGTTGATTGTTCCTCATCTCCATTATGAGGATTTCCCACAAAGCATGTTAAATATTTCCCGGTTTATTACTACGTCACGACGCAGAGAACAAGTATGCTCACTACCGCGAGTGACGGTGATTGCAATCAAAAACACCCGGCTGACACGACACGTACCCCGTACTCGACGTTGCACACAGCAACCGTCACTATCGTCGTACGTGGCCACCTTTCACACGACACCCAAATGTCGAACCGGTCCCACCGACTGGTATTAAGTCTCTCTACGGCAAACCCTCATAGAGCCGACTTCTCTATCCTTTCAGCATCGGCATCAGACGGTGAGGTATGCCTCGACACCCAGGTTAACATGTTACATCGGTTTCCTCGGTCCCATATAGCCGGTATGCATCCGGTACACAACTCAAACTTGCCCAACGGGCCGCACACGAGAACGGGCCTTAATCGACTCAGACATAGACTAGGCTCACAGGACCATGTCCTTGACCTTCCATCCACTGCCCGGTCTCCATTCCCAACTATGAGGATCAATTCCCAACTCTTCCGATTGATCCCCCTAAATCCCTGTTCACGAGTAGGAATCTGCCCACTCGAGGTTTGCTTCTTTTAATCCACTTTTGTTGAGATCAGCAGTTATAATTAATTGATAACATATCCTACATTAAAACTCCAGGATTTTCTGGGTCATGCATTTGGACTTTCATACCATCTAGACGTAATGCAATAAATAAAATGCTAGATGTATGAAGTGAATATAAATAAAAACTTGTAAATTTGATGCAAACCGGGGCTTGCCTTAGTTTTGCAGGTGACTTATATACATATGCAGTTAGTGGAGACCACTTGAATTGATCTCTTGCCTCCCTCCTTTGATCTCCACTCCAATGCTACCACTTGAATTGTAATGACTTTGCTACAAGATCTAATAACAAGTTTTCAAAAACTGGAACTCGGTTTAAGAATTTAAAATGACACTGGTGCTAAGGTTTTGGGTTTGGATCTAAGCACATGATTAAGTGCTAAGTGGTTTCTCCCCTCTTCTATATTGATCACCTTAAGTGGTTAAACAGAACAGGGGTGATCCAGATCTCCAATAGAGCTGAGAATTTGCATGTGAGTTCCTTGTCACAAGAAAGTCCTCTGGACCAAAAATTAGCACTTTTCATTGAGTGGTTTGTTCAAAATAATTTTTTAAGAAATTAAGCAAAGAAGAATTAATTCTGAGATCACACCCATGTTCATGCCAAAATTAGTGAACTACAATTTCAATTATAGCTCATAGAGTTTGCATGAATTTTCCTAGCATTTTTGGAGCTAAGATCTGCCCAGAACTGAATTTCCAAGTTTTGGAAATTCTCTGAAAATGTTTCTGTATTTAATTGAACACCGCATCTTCAAATCTAAATTTCCCTGATCAAATCAACTCCAATTGAGCTGATACTTTTACAGGGCTTCACTAATACCCCAAAGACTATTCTGGCAAAATTTGAGGATTTTTGGATTAACAAAACTCCCTCAAAACTCTTTTGCTAAAAAGATTTAAAGAATTTTACAGAATTAAATAAACGGTTTCATACAAATTGGGTTCTACATTTGGATAGTACTCTATCAGAGGAATTCAACAAAATTTGTTTCACAATTTTTGGATTCTCCTACCCAAAGTTGTAGCTATTCAAAATTTGAACTGAAATTCCCCAAAATGTTCAAATACTGGCTGTGGGTCCAGGGGACAGGTGTCACTCGCCGGGGCAAGCCATACGGGGCTACTGGGTATTTCCCGCGTGGCCACACCAGATCCCCGCGCCACAGCCGATCAGAAATTTGAAAAACCATCGCTGACAGGCGGGACCCGCCGGGTCGTCTTCTACCTCCGGCCCCCGCGCCCGCACGCCGTCGGGCTCGCCGGAGTTTGACGGATTCCTGCCTCCCGGCCATCCCCCGAGCCCTCCCTCGCCGATAGGGCCTAATTTCACGTGCTGAACACGATGGAACCCTCTTCCTCGGCCGGCGATGGCTCTAACCTAGCTGGCCACAGAGCGGTGGCTCTGGACCAGTTCGGCAACGTCGCCCGGTCATCCTAGCCTGCCCAGACCTTGGTGGAACGGCGCTACAGCACCAGTGGACGCCAAGGAGGATCGTCCGGGTGGTGAAGCAGCCTGGAAACGGCCCTAACCTAGCTCTCATCGGGAGCCCGAACCGCCCCACCATAACCGCCGTGGAAAAAGTGTGAAATACGTCGTGCACAATGGTTTTCAGGCATTGGTTGCAAAAGGGCAAATGATCGCCGGCTAGCCCAGCTCGTGTGTGCAAGATTTGACAAGCTACAGAGGATTGGAGAGCGAGAATTTTGGGGGTGATTACCGGATGCTCTGTTTGAGGTCACCGGGACAAAATATCCAAATTGGCCGCCGATCCTCCACGGTTTGCTCCAGGCTTTGGAGGAGAGCAGCAGCATGATGGCGCGCTCCCTGGTCGGGCTTGCTCAGATGTAACAACCCCTGTTGAAGGCTGCCCGTGTGCGCCCGATCGTCGGCTGGCTGTGGTTCACCGCGGGTGAGGCGTTTAACGCTCGAAATACACCACGGATGGCTAGCTCTCGTGCTCAGAAGGTGCGGAACGATGGCACAGCGTCGTTGTGCATCTTGGGGAGGCGCGGTGGCGCGGTTTAGCCGGCTCCCGATGGCTTTCCAGAGGAGCGGCGAGCTCGGTTTTGTTTTCTGGAGAACGCGCGTGTGAGGAGGAGGAACACCCGTGGTCACCTTGTCTACGCGGGAAGAATCACGTGGAGAGGCACCGCGGACTCCCGTGCTGCCAGCGGCCCGGGCAAAGAGCAGGAGGTGGAGCCTTGGTCGAAGGGGGCGGCCGCTCGGTGTCGCCCCGGGGTTACACCTCGGTGGAGTGAGGAACAGAGAGAAAATCTTAAGTGTTAAGTCTATTCATCCCCATGACAGGTGGGCCCCACTAGTCAGTACATCTTTTCCTCAAAATATCTCCAATGTTTGACAATTATCCACCCCAAATGTTTGAAAGTTGGAAACTGAGCTCATTTGAATAGTTTGGACAAATTCCATGCAAATTCAAATGTTTATTTGAATTCTTTGCACATTTGACTCCATTTGGAAAAATGGGTAGCAAACCTTTTCAAAATTAAATGAAACTTTGCCTCCCCACTAATTTGGACCTACGGAATCCAAATATGCAACTTGATTCTTGTGTTAGCTGCTGCAAACAAGAGTTTGAACACAACAGTTTTGACTTCCCATTGTGTCCTTCCCTCATTTGAAGTTTGAGTTTAACATTTAGTTCAAACTCTTATTTTTTAAACCCTCCCATTGCACTTGAGTTCTTCATTTCTGTGGTTTTAATCCACATGAGATCCATCCCTGCAGCAACCCTAAGTTTGTTTAGAAGAACCTCACATATGTTATCATATGAGAAAAAAGTTTCAACTAAGCCCCTTTTTCATACACATGACTCCAACATTTGTGCAACCTCATGTTTCATTGTATTCTCCTTTTTGGGACCTTCACAAGGATCAGCAAGACTTAACCGTCTCTCCTAAGATATGCAACTCTACATGAAAGTAACTTAAGACCTAAACATATAAGTTGCAAAAAGACGCGCCTACGTGTTCATCCATAACTTTCAGATTTTAACCATAATAGTAGTGACCTTGCGCCCAGCAACATTGGAACTCCACAATCAAACAAGAAACACTTCATTCCAATGTTACTTGTCCCAAGGTAGAAAATAACTTTAGTTTGCGCTATCTCTACTTCAAACAGGGTTTTCATGCAATTTATAATAATCATAGCAGCAATTAAAACTTTGCAAACTGTTTCCATACAAGTTGATTACTACGTCACAACATGGGAGCAAGCGGTACTCAACAACCGCGAGGGACAGTGATTCAAATCAAACACTGCCCGGATAGCTCGACAAATACGCCTGCCTATGAAGACCCAAATCGAGCCTCCTTCATTACGTCGTATGTGGCAACCTTTCGCAGGACACTTGACTGTAGAACCATTCGCGCCGTCTCAGGCTCATAGGTCTAACGAGACGATGTGGTATGCCTCTACAATCCAATTAACCTGGTACATCGGTTTCCTGGGTCCCATATAGCAGTAAGCATCTGGTACACAACTCAATATTTGCTCCTGGATGCGGCACACGCGTCGATCCTTAACCGACACAGGCAGATCTACTCGACCAATACCTCGTCTTGTCGCTGCCTAACCCTCCTGCCCGGTCTCATCTTTAGAAATGTAAACTTTAGTTTGCCTCTTTCCAAACAATCACTTATGTAATCCTGAATTAGAACTCGCGAGTAGATTCCAACTACTCGTCTTCTACCGGATGTCCTAGCCTGTTAGCACGGCCTTATTCTACAGCGATGACACCTTTATACCCTTGACCTTTAGGGTTCATTTTGAGTTATGCAAGTGGAGTGTAAAACATCCTTGACCTAATGCACATACAAACTTTGACCCATAGTAGTGAACAAATGAAAGTCTTTATAAAACAACTTAAATGCAAACCAGAGCTTGCCTTGGTTTTGCAGGTGACTAAAGTCAGATAATTATGAAGTTAGTTGCTGATGACATGAAGCTTAATCACTGCCCTTCTTGTTCCTTGATCCAAGCTTCACTTCTTCTCCCCTTTCCACGTTTAACCACTACACATTATGAATATGCATGTACGTTTAATTGTAAAACTTTTGCTAACAAGTTCTAAAGACAAGTTTAAAACTGGAACTCTGTTTAAGAATTTAAAATTACACTGGTGCTAGTGGTTTGGATTTGGGGCTAAGCACTATGATCAAGTGATAAGTATTTTTCATCACTTGTGTGTGTTGATCATCTTTAGGTTAAACAGGACAGTACTGATCCAGGAGTCCAATGGAGCTGAAAGTATTTATGTCAGTTCCTTGCAACAAGGAAGTCATCTGGACCAAAATTTAGAATTTTTCAATGAATAGATCACTCAGAACAATTCCCTAAGCATTTAGGCAAACAGGAATTTATTCTGAATAAATTTGCACTTTCATGAAAACTGAAGTGAACCATAATTTCAAACATATCTCATGGAGCATGCATGAATTTTTCTAGGATTTTTTGAGCCAAGAACTGCCCAGAATTGAATTTCCATGTTTTGGAAATTTTCTGAAACTGTTTGTATATTCATTTGAACACAGAAACTTGAAATCAGAATTATCCTAACTAAATCCACTACAAATGAGCTGAACATTTTACAGGAGTTTACTAACATACTTAATAATTTTCTGACAAAATTTGAGAATTTTTGGATGAACCAAACTCCCTCTAAAATTCTGTAGCTGAAAAGCTTTAAAGAATTTTCAAGAATTGAATAATGATTTTCATACAAATTGGGTTGTATATTTGGATAGAGTTTTCCATCCTGAATCCAACTCAATTTGAATCACTAAGTTTAGAGCTTCCTAGCAAAAGTTATGAGGTTCCAAAGTTTGAATGAAATCAGGTATTTGAAAAACCGGGGAAAAGTTTAAACTCCGACTGTGGGGCCCAGGCACACGTGTCAACCACTGAAACCGAGCCACACGGGGCCATTGGATTCTTCCCACGCAGCCACAATGCATCCCGGAGCCACAGCAGATCAGATATTTAAAATTTCGATTGCTGACACGCGGGGCCCGCCCGGGTCGTCTTCTTCCTCGGGCCATTTCCCCTCCCGCGCTGCCCTGTTGCCGGACCTCCGCCGGAGCTCACCGGACCGGCGTTTCCGGCCATCTCCCGGCCGGACACTCGCCGACCGGGGGTTTTCAGGGTCGGGGAGCACGTTGGCGGGGTTGGCGAGGGCGCTAGACAACTGGAACTGTGCCGGCGACGTGCGGCGACCTCGGGAGAAGTCCGGCGCCGTCGACCGGTGATCCTAGAGCTCCAAAAGCTTGGGTGATTTGCTCTACAGCATACATGGATGCTAGGGGAGCTCGGCATAGCCTTGAAGCTGCTTGGCAACGGCGGCAAATGTGTTTTCACCGTGCACCCGAGACACCCTCCATGTTTGAGCTCGGAAAAACCTAAAATTTGTGCGGTCTACGTGCGTTTCCAAGCTAGGGTTGTGAAGAGCGAATGGTCGCCGACTAGTTTCGGTCCTGTGTGCAAGATTTGGAGATCTAGGAACGAAAATTGAGATTGAATTTGAGAGTGCCATACCGGAAGGTCGGTTTATGCCCGCCGGAGAAATTCTCTCGAATTCGCGCTCTGTTGTCCATGTCATGGCTTGAGCTTCGGAGGTTAGCATCACCGAGTACTAGCGCGTCCAAGAATGCTCTTTCTCGGGCATGAGAAGCTCTCTGTAGAGCTGTCCACGGGAGACCTCTCCGTCGGTTTCTCTCGGCCACCACTAGGTATCGGTGTGCTAGGCAGAGGGAGGGCTTAGCGCGCTCGGTGGTGCGTCCATGAGGTGGTAGACGATCAAAGGGTGCCATTTTTTTCTTCACTGGGCGCTGTTCGAGTGAGTGCAGCCATCTCCCGAGTGAAACCGAGGTGGCAGCGCCGGAGGTGTTCGGTTCTGTGTGAGAGAGGGTGGGCGTCAGTGTCCTATTTGTGAGCAACGAGAGACACGTCTGGAGCTGCTGATCACGTTGAGCAATCCACGGAGGAGCTTCAGCTGCTGAGAAGGTGTCCCGATCACCCCTCGGTGTCGCCCGGAGCTGGCTCGGCTCGGTTGCTTCGAGTGGAACAGAGAGAGGTGACTTAGGGTGTAAGTTATATCTCATTAACATGTGGGCCCCACTGTTCCCCTTATCCCCTCAATTTTCTCACAAATATCTCTCAAATTTGGCACAGTGCAAACTTCAACCATGAGGAACTCAAATTCAAGAGCCATTTGGCAAATGGATAAGTTTTACATCAGTTTCAAATTTGAATCCAAATTCCATGTAAATTCATAAGCCCCTTTGATATTCATATCAAAGCAACTCCAAACTTTCTCAAAATTTGCATTCTCACTGATTCAAACCTGAAGAATTTGAATATGCCTTCTGATCTTTGAGTTGGCCATTGCAAATACAAATTCTTTACCAACAGTTTGAATTTCCTTTTGGACATGGTCCCTTTTCCTTGAAGTAAACCATTTAATTCAAACTGAATTCTTAAGTCCTCTTTTGTGATGACCCATTTGAATTTGGGTGAAAAACTTAGGTTTGCTCCTAGCCCATGCTTGATCAATCATGGTCCTAATCTGAACCTCACGAGTTCAGTTTGACTATACCCCTCAAATTTGAATTCGATGGTGATCTCAAATAATGCTTTGAACAAATGGTATATGAGTACAAAATTTCTCAAAATTTTGGAACTTGAGCTCTTTAATACCTGAGGATTGCAATGGTCATCTCACATATATGCCTTTGGACAATCTGATCTTGAATCCTTTGCAAAGGTTTGAAATTGGGTTTAAATTTCCTCCCCTCTACTCATAGAGGATGTGCACATGAGTTAGATTTTTCGGAGTGAAATTCTTTCTCTGGGTTAACATGTGTTCAGTGTGAGCTAAAGAAAATTTTAGCTTTCCCCACATGTCAATGTTTGAGTTTATCATTTCATATGACATAACTCAAGTCATTCCCTTGCCTTAACATGTTTGAATTCAGCATGAACTCAACATGATCATAATCCATTCCTTTTTAGCTCACCCTCAAATCAGAAAGTTGCCACCATAAATCTCCTCACCGTCAAATGTGTGAGGTTCCATGTCTGTTTAAAACTTTGGCGGCACTTTGAGGTTGGCATTTGAGTGTAAAGACCTTATTTTTGTTCTTTCTCATACACATGTATGATTACACATGAGTTTAACTCCACCTTGGTCCAACACATTCAAATGAATACTCGAACCGGTGTTGTCGAACCTCACGTATACCATCCCATACAAGAAAGTTTTTGTAAGTCCCATTTCTTCATGAACTAGAAACACAATGACGTTCAAACACCCGTTTCTTTGCATTCACGTTTTTGGGACTTTTACACCGATGTAGCGAGGTGCTAGCTTGCCTTTGACGTTGAAACGTCGTTGGCCTCGGATAGGCGATACCTTAAGGTATTCAAAGTCTCCTACTTCGAAAGTCAACTTCCTTCGTCTATTGTCCGCATAGCCCTCCTGTCGTGACTGAGCAGCCTTCAAGTTCTCTCGTATGGTTTGGACATGCTTTTCAGCCTCTTGTAGCACTTCTGGTCCAAACACTTGGTTCTCTCCGGTCTCGTTCCAAACCAACGGCATTCTATACTATCTACCATACAATGCTTCAAAAGGCGACATCTTCAAGCTAGCTTGATAGCTATTGTTATAGGAGAATTCAGCGTACGGTAAACTCCTATCCCAACTACGCCCATGTTTCAAGGCACAAGCTCTCAACATGTCGTCCAAAATTTGGTTTGCCCTTTCGGTTTGTCCATCAGTCTGCGTGTGGTAGGCTGAGCTAAAATCTAGTCGTGTACCCATCGCTTTCTGCAGCTTCCTCCAAAATCTAGAGGTAAACTGAGAACCCCGATCTGAGACTATCCTCTTCGGGACTCCATGGCGGCACACGATTTGCTCCATGTATAGCTCGGCTAGTTGTGCGACGTTGTACTTGATCTATATGGGAAGAAAATGGTCGGTTTTCGTCAATCGGTCCACGATAGCCCAGATTGAGTCGTAACTCGACTGAGTACATGGCAACCCGACGATGAAATCCATACTGATATCTTCCCATTTCCACTCGAGTACCATTAAGGCTTGCAACGTTACAGTGGGTCTTTGATGTTCGGCCTTCACCCGTTGGCATGTGTCGCATAGGGAAACATATTCGGCTATGTCCCTCTTCATACCATCCCACCAATAACAAGTCTTCAGGTCCTTGTACATCTTGGTACTTCCGGGATGTATGGAATAAGGTGAGCCATGTGCCTCTTTTAATATCGTGTCGCGGATGTGCTTCACGTTAGGCACACAAATCATTTTTCCTAGCCAAAGCGTACCCTTTTTGTCTTCCTTGAAGTCCTTCTCTATTCCTTGTTGGATCCTTTCCTTGATCTCCTTGATCTCCTCATCCGTAGCTTGGCCGTCTCTTATCTCTTGTTCCAATGATGAGTGGAGTTCCATCACTTTCATCTCGTTCAAGAAACCGAGATGTGACCGTTTGAACTCCTTTCGTAGCTCGGGTGGTAGCTCCCGAACCGTAAGTTGGTGATATGCTCCCTTCCGGCTCAATGCATCGGCTACTACATTGGCCTTTCCAGGATGATAGTTGATTCCAACATCATAATCCTTGATAAGTTCCAACCAGGGATGTTGCCTCAAATTCAAATCCGTTTGGGTGAATATGTACTTGAGGCTTTTATGATACGTATAGATCTCACATCGGTGACCAAGGATATAATGTCTCCAAATCTTCAATGCATGCACCACGGCTGCTAGCTCCAAGTCATGCGTGGGGTAATTGAGCTCGTGCTTCTTGAGTTGTCTCGACGCATAGGCTACCACTTGTCCCTCTTGCATGAGCACACATCCAAGCCTTTGTCTGGATGTGTCACAATATATGTCAAAGCTCTTGCTTACGTCCAGCAATACCAAAACCGGCGCTATGGTTAGCCTCTTCTTGAGCTCCTCAATGCTTTCTTGGCACGCTGGTATCCATTGGAAGGCTTTTCCCTTCGTTAGCAACTCCGTCATAGGCTTTGCTATCTTAGAGAAGTCCTTGATGAACCGGCGGTAGTATCCAGCCATCCAATAAAACTCCTAATATCCCTCACGTTTTGCGGTTGGTTCCACTTCAGAACATCTCCCACTTTTGCGGGATCAACCGATACTCCGTCCTCGGTGATAATGTAGCCTAGGAACGATATTTCCTTTGGCCAAAATTGACATTTGCTGAACTTGGCATACAGCTGATGCTCTCGCAGCTTCTGTAATGTCAATCTCAAGTGCTCTTCATGTTCCTCCTCACTTTTCAAATACACCATAATATCGTCAATGAAAACCACTACGAAATTGTCCAAGTACTCCATGAAAACCTTGTTCATGAGGTACAAGAAGTATGCGGGTGCATTCTTTAAAACAAAAGACATCACGGTATATTCGTATGAACCATACCGTGTCCAAAAGGCAGTGTTGGGTATATCGGAGGGCTTAATCTTCAGCTGGAAATATCCCGACCGAAGATCAATCTTGGAGAACACTCGGGCTCCCTTCATTTGGTCGAACAGGTCCTCTATACGAGGCAGAGGGTACTTGTTCTTGATTGTCACCTCATTGAGAGACCTATAGTCCACGCACATCCTTTGGATTCCATCCTTCTTGTCCATGAAGAGCATGGGGGCTGCCCATGGTGATGAGCTTGGACGTATAAAACCCTTCTCTAGCTGCTCCTGAATTTGCTTCTTGAGCTCCACGAGTTCATTGACGGGAATCCTATATGGTCTCTTTGCTATAGGTGTGGTTCCGGGTACTAGGTCAATGAAAAACTCGATATCCCGGTCAGGTGGCATACCGGGAAGTTCTTCCGGGAACACGTCCGAAAATTCTTGAACCACCGGAATGCTGTCCAGGGTTGCTTCTTTGACGTGGTTCAATGTTGCCTTCTCGGTTGCCAGTGGGCTGACTCAAACTCGATACGGGTACCGTGCTCATTGGTCAACTGCACACTCCTTTCAGCACATTGAATTACCCCGTTGTGCTTACTTAGCCAATCCATTCCGAGTATTATGTCAAGCCCTTGGGGATCCAAGACGATGAGGTTGGCAAGGAAGTGTACCCCCTTATATTAAGGTGTACTTTCGGACATACTATATTAGTCCTCATCTCTCCACCGGGAGAATTAACCAACATAGTATATTTCAAGTGTGATATGGGTAGATTATGCCTGGCAACATACTTGGATGATATGATGGAATGTGATGCTCCAGAATCAAATAACATGGTGGCTGGATTGGAGTTGGCAAGGAACATACCAATCACGACATCCTCAGCCTGTTGCACTTCCTCAGCAGAGACACGGTTCACGTTGCCGGGAGCATAGTTCTTCTGTCCAAGGTTTCCTTGGTTGGCTCCTCCGTTCGGCCATGGGTTCTGCTTGGGGACGTTGCCTTGCTGTCCAGGACCTCTCCTTGGGCACTGGCTCGCAAAGTGTCCCATCTCCCTGCATGCAAAGCATGCCCTGTCGCCTACGGCAGCAGGTACGTTGGGGCGGGGGTTTTGAACAGGGGTGCCCATGTTGGGACGGGGCGCAGGAGGCAAAGGCACACGAGGTGCTTGTGCAACGGGTCGTTGCTCTGGTGGCTGATTAGGGCGGTATGCAGGAGCGGTCGATCCATACTGCGGTGCAGCTGGGGGCATGCACCGAGGTCATACGCTGCTCCCTTGTGGCTGGTATGGCATCTTCCTCTTGTCCTCTCGCTCGACCTCTCGGATCTTGCTTTCATCCATGATAGCCTTGTCAACCAGCTTCTGGAAGCTCGCGTAGTCATTGTTGAGGAGCTGAACCTGGATCTCATTGTTCAACCCTCTCATGAATAGGTACTGCTTCCTCTGGTCTGAGTTGACATCTTCGGGGGCTTACCGGGACTGTTGTGTGAACTTGTTGAGATACCCATTCACACTTTTCTGTCCTTGGTGAAGACCTTCGAACTCCTGTCTCTTGAGCATCATTACAACAGCAGGGATATAATGAGATCGGAAACTCTCCTTGAACTCAGTCCAAGTGATCGTCTGTGGGTCGACGTGAGCGTTACAAAGGGCATCCCACCAGTCAGCGGCAGCTCCCATGAGTTGGTGCGACGCAAATAGAACTTTTTCTCTGTCGTTGCACTGGACGATGGCAAGCTTCTTCTCCATAGACTTCAACCAATCGTCGGCCTCCATGGGGTCATTAGCTTGAGCAAATGTGGGCGGTCGAGTCCTCATGAACTCTCCCAGCCTGTTGTGAGCCAGTGGTGGTGGCGGTGGTGGTGGTGCCGGAACAGTGTTGTTGTTGTTAGCCTGCAGCTGACCCAAAGTTTGGATCATGGTCTGCATAAGCTGATTCTGCATGGCCATCAACCGTGGTTAACAGGAACTTCATCGTGGCCATCCTCTTGGTTGCCACGGACGTTCCTTCCTTGGCGGCCGGCGTTTCTGCTCACCATCCGTGAGAGAGAATGGAATAGAATAGAAGTTAGAAGGTTAGATGGATCCCTCTCAACTATATGCATCAAGGTGGATTGGACTATATATATTAGCCCATATGAGGATGTGAACAAGTGCCGGGGCATCTCACACCTCTTTCTACTTATGTGTGGATATGGACAACGCTGAAACGTCCCACAACTCACACTAAGTACACAATCACAACAATCATCACAAAGGCTCACACAACTCCTATTCAAGGCTTTTCAATGGGGGTCCTATGGGGTTTTAGGGTGATATCAATCTGTCTGTGATCCAACTATGGCTTCTCATATGTCCTATGGGGGTCCTATGTCAAGGTGGTTTGGGGCAACACCAGTCTGTGATCCAACTATGGCTTCACATAGGATTGCATCCTATGTCAAGGTGGTTCCAATGCCAATCTATGCATCATAGGCTTGTGTCCTATAGTCAGCATGGCTTCTAACACCAATCTGTTACTAGGGTGTGTCCTACAGTCAACGTGGCAGCTACCAATCTGAGATCATTCTAGGTTTGTGACCTACAGTCAACCGTGGTAGCTAGGTACCAATCTGTGGATTGTACCAATCTGTGACTAGGCATGGCAGCTTTAATATCAAGCTGTGACCTATCGAGGCTGTGTGATCTTCGATCTACCCGTGGCAGGTTGATACCAATCTGTGTCTGATACCAATCTGTGATTTCTATCTCGGTGTGTAATCTACCCTCAACCGTGGCTCCGATACCAATCTGTGACGCCCTCAATTTCGTGGAAAAACCACGGAACCGAGAAGTGATGCATATGTGTGCCCAGGATGTTCATCACACATATACATATCATCCACAAACTGAATTTCAGAATTTATATAACCACGAATAACAGAGTTTATTACAAGGTTTCATGAGTATTGGACTCATGCTGGCAGCGGAAGTCTTATTTCTATGCAGCGGAAGTCTTCTAACTAGTGCCGAAGCAATCTAAGCAGCAGCAGCAACGGCTCCATCTCTACTCCATCCCGACAGGCAAGGTTGAGGACAGATTACACGCCTAATGCTCCACTTGATAATAATGCAAGTTTGAGTACAATGATGTACTCAGCAAGTGCGGGAAAATATGTTATGTAGCTCACAACAAGGAAGGTATAAAAAGGCTTATTGCAGAAAGCAAAGTTAATTCTCAAAACCACGATAAAACAACAACTTAACTTTAAGTGAATGAAATCTCAACATGTATTAAAATACCAACATACCTCCATTATGTTTCATCACTGTCCATGTCTCAACCAGACATTAATCAACTTTATCTTTGCTCACGAATACCTTCTCGTATTCTCTACCATCTCATGAATACCATCTCGTATTCGCTACCATCTCACGAATACCATCTCGTATTCGCTACCATTCAATTCTGTCTCACACCGAGACCAATCTCATTGTCATGCCTCAACAGTCATGCAACCAAATCTTATCACCCGGACTCAACAGTCCTGAAAACCAAACCAAAACCAAACCAAAACCATCCAACTAATCATGGAAGTTGGTCAGGCGCTCGTGACTGTAAGCTCGGCTATCATGATAGTTTTAGACTATGCAGAGTTTGCACCACTTTACCCACAAGTTTGTGATTTCGTCACCCGTCGGTGACTGTAGAACCTCCATTATACCAGTACACAACCATCGGTGTATGGTAAATAAATCACAAAATAGCCTTTACAAAGGGGCTACTAGATGTATGGACTAACTAAGGTTTCACCGGCAGGTTAGAATCTCCAATTCCCCCACCCATGGGCCCCCTCTTGTGTCATGCAGTTCCCAGGTAGTCCTCACTCCACTCCCATTCCTCGCGCCTTCCACGGTCCATAACAATCTAGTAACTTACCTAATTACTCAGCTAAGCCGCAGCCATACTAGGCCTTGTGGTGGCACTGTTATTCTGGCATGTGCTCGCATGAACCGGTCCTTAGATCTACGGCAAGTAAACCACCATCTCATTCTACCTCATTCACAAACCCAGCTTGCCTAGATCTCCCTCCGATCCATGTTCATTAACAACATCAGTTTCTCATTATTCTAACGAGTGCAGTTAGCTAGACACATCTATCTCGCTTCCCATAATCTCATGGACTCAGCAAAGCATAAAAGTAAAAACCATACCTGACTTATAAACTTCCCTGGTGACAAGGGTGGTTTGATAAAACTAGTAAACTCCTATAAAAGGTTTCCCATCATATTGACTCAGCACACACACCTTTTCACAAACAAAACAGTTTTTCCGAAATATGGGATCAATATGGTCAAGGGCACTTTGCTTGTTCTTGCGGTTCCGGTTGCTCTTGGATCTCAAAACCTTGTTGTTGCAGCTCGTCGTAAACAGCTCCCTGAGCTTGTCCTTCTATACACGATAACACACATACAAGATTCATAGCAATCAATATCATGCACAAACTCTAATCAAGATGCGATGATGCATATGCATGTTAATCCTATGATGTGGTTTTTATTATTAGATCGGTTGTACGTGTCCTTGTATGTTTGCATGAGTCTTACGATGAACAGAGTTGTAGAGATCAATTGTGGACATGGCGATGATCTTGACTTAGATCAAACCGATCAACAAGTGATCTGTCCACGAAAAAGCTTCTGTTCGAAAGGAATCGAAGAACAGATGCAAAGAAAATGCAATGATGTCGTAAGGTGGTATTGGAAACCTACCTTACTCTCTTTGGTCCTCCCTCCGAGAAAAACAGATTGTTGGGGCTCCTCCGGCAATGTCGATTGTGATCCACGCTCATCGGCGGTCTCTTCCAGCGGTTGTACTCCGGCGAAGAGGTTTACTCGGAGAGCTAGGGGCTAGGGCTCTAAGTTGTCTGCTCGAGAGTTGGAAAAGAAGTTCGTGGTTGCGGCCAAAGGTTTTCGGTTCTATTTATAACCGGAAAGAGAAGAGTTCTAATCTGATTGGACTTCGAATAAGAGTCCCATTCAAACTGTTTTTAGATCTTAACAACTTATCCTATATTGATTTGATGCGGTAACATTGTGGAAGTCGTGTCGGTTTCCTCAGTACCGAGGATTCCCACGAGTACAGAAGAAAACCGCTTCAGAATCGTGTTACCTTCGTGACGGTGAGCTCCGGAAGCTCCACGTGTCCTGTGGGAACCTGGGCTCTCTTTTCCGCAGAGACAAGCTCCGGTTGTGCCGCGTGACAGGCGGGTGAGACCTCCCTCTTCTTCAGAGGAGAGCTCTACTTTCGCCATGTGTCCTGGTGGGCGGGACCTCCCTCTCTCCAGAGGCGAGCTCCGCGTGCGCCACGTGTCTGGTGGGTCGGGACCTTCCCTCTCAACAGAGGCGAGCTCCACGAATGCGATGTGTTAGTTCCGGACCTCCCCTCTCTTCGGACGTAGCTCCGGATGTGCCACGTGTCCTAATAGCGCCAGACTTCCTTTCTCCTCAGAGACGAGCTCCGAGGTCGACACGTGTCCATCAGCGTCGGACCTCCCGAAGGCGAGCTCCGAAGGTGACACGTGTCCGGTAGTGTCGGACCTCCCAGAGATGAGCTCCGGAGGTGATACGTGTTCAATAGGATCGTACCTCTCAGAGGTGAGCTCCGAGAGCGACATGTGCCTAGCGGGGCCGGACCTCTCGGAGGTGAGCTCCGAGAGAGACACATGTCCCGCGCGACTGGCTCTCTCTTTCCGCGGTGACAATCTCCGCAGCCAACACGTGTCCTGCAGGAGTGGCCTCGCTGCTTCCGCAGAGGCTAGCTCTGAGGGCAACACGTGTCCCACGGGGTCGGACCTATCCCCCTTTTGCGGGGATGAGCCCCGAGCCTGCCACGTAGCCAGTTTAGTGGCGGACCTCTCCTCATTTGCGGAGATGAGCTCCGAACACGCCACGTGGCCAGCGAGCCGCGGGGGTTTTCTTTGGCGCTCTCTGTAAACTAGAATTCGCTCTCTTTGGCTAACTTTTTGATTCTTTCTCGATTTCAACTTATTTTAAAAGTGTTTTTTCTACATGAAACATGAATACATGCAGAACCCAAAAATGAGGGTGTCACAATGGCCGACGTCGCCGGACATGGACCGAAGCCACCGCCCGTCGCCCGACCCTGTGCGGCCGTCTAGAGCCCACACTGACCCCAAAACCGGATTCCCCATCCTCAAAACCCCCTAGGAGGTGGAATTCTGGCCACGAGACGACGGGGGCGAAGGGCCGAGGGGAGAAGTTTTCTGCCGGCGAGGTGGTACGCGGGCGGGAAAGGGGGGAGCCGGAGGATGAAAGGTGCCGGTCCCACCCGTCAGCAACTGGAATTTAATTCAGGATCTACTGTGGCGCGGGATCGTTTGTGGCTGCGTACTGATAACTATGTAACCGGTGTGTCCTCGAATTCTACTGGTTGCAATTTAAAACAGTGGACCCAATTCATTTACAATAGCAAATTAATTCCAGATTCAGCCACCAACTTTGGGAAATCATATCTTTGTGTAGGAACCTCCAAATTGAGTGATTCAAATTTTTTTGGATTCATTTTGCAAAGATCTATCCAAATATGAACCCTAATTTGTACGAAAGTCAATAATAAATTCTGGAAAATTCTTTGAAGTTTTCAGAATAAAGAATTATTGAGGGAGTTTTGTTCATCCAAAAATCCTCAAATTTTGCCAGAATATTCTTTAGGATATTGTTGACCTTCTAGCAAATGTCCAGCTCATTTGACGATGATTTGGGTAGGAATTTGTTAAATACAAACTGCTGTGTTCAAAGTGATCCAGAAACTTTTTCAGAAAATGATCCCAACTTGTAAAATCCATTCTAGGCAATTCGTAGCTCCAAAAATAATGAGAAAATTCATAAAGGCTCTATGAGTCATACTTGAAATTGTAGTGCATTGGATTGGGCATGAAAATGCACAGTACTTCAGAATTAATTCTTTTTAGTTGAAATGCTTAAGGACTTATTCTGGAGGAACTACTCAAGTAAAAGGTCTAACTTTTGGATCAAAATACTTTCATGTGACCAGGGACTCACATGCAAATTATCAGCTCAATTTGAGCCTTAGATCTCCCTGTTCTTATTTTCCATGCTTATGTATGTGGGAAAATACATAAGAGTATTGTCGGAATTATGGGGGACACATATTCTTTTCACTTTAGTTGCAATGTGGCAAGCCAAATCCCTGGGTAGTATAGAACATTCTGTAAAAGTTTTGAAGCCATTGGAGTTCTTGATCTTCAGTTTCATTCAAATCTTTTCATCTCATGTCACATGTCCATTAGGAAACTTAGTTTATAAACTGAACCCCTAAGACAAATTTAGTTCATTGATGTTTCTTTGCACAACAAAGGCAACAAAGCCATTTTTGGCATTTCCAAACAGCCTCTGTTCTTAAGAAGTTTAATTCTTAAATTCTTTAAATTGCATTATAAAAACTTATGCATATACATGTCGATAGCTCACGACGGACTTCGACGGAGTTATCCGTTGACGTGTGGATCTGTTGATTAAGTTCAAGAGGCTCAAGGGATCAAAGATCTCTAACTTCTATTATATACTACATCCCTGCAAAACAGGCAAGCTCCAATTTGCATTTAACAGCTTTTAAGTTTTTACTTTGTATTCACTTGTTGGTTAGGATATGAAATGTGCATTAGGTCTAGATGATTTGATACTCCTCGTGCATGACCAAATAAACCCATGGAGTATTGGGTAGATGTCTTTTCATCATGCAGAACTGCCATTCTTAAGTAAGGTTCGGTAGCAGTCGAGTAGTGAGGTGCTACTTGCATGATCAGGAAAACACAGGGGCATATGGGATTTGTTCATAAATTTCTTATCAAGTTGAAGTTGAGACCGGGCAGATTGTAGGAGCAGCAGGACATAGGGGACTGGGTGCGCTATACCTATCCGTGTCGGTCAAGGACCGATTCGTATGTGGCCCTGTTGAGCAGAGTTTTGTACCTGACTCATGCTGACTATATGGGACCTAGTAAACCGATGTAAATCAGGATGCTTGCGTTGAGACTTTTCCGGTCGCCTCAGGTGAGAGGGACGGTGTGCAGTATATGGGTAACACTCTCATGACATCTCATGTTGGTAGGTGAACCATGAGGGTGTCTACTGTACGGGGCGATTGGATTGATTCAACGTGGGTGAATCGGGGAAAAGGCTACCGCGTACACGTCAGTGATGGTTGCTGATGGCAACGTCGAGTACGGTCGTACGTGTAGTGTAGTACTGGTGTTTTTTATTCAAATCACTGTCGGTCGCGGAAGAGTATTGAGAAAACTTGTTCTCACAGTCATGACGTAGTAAGAACTTGCATGAGAAAGGAACTAATCACTATGGTTTGAAGTTCATTCTAGCTTTGTGATGTATCTTTTATGAATAGTTAGAGCAAACTCGCTTCATTTACGCCGGGAGCAATTTACATGGGGGAAAAGCGTTTCTTCTTTGATTGTGAACTCCCGATGTGGCGTGCCCAAGGTTACTATTAATTTGCTGCTAATAAGACTTGAAAGTAAGGATTCACATTTAGGCGAGTTTATTATGCATTATGCTATCCTACTTTATGTTTATACCCTCATGTAGAGTTTCATGACTAGGTTTTGACGGTTAAGTCTTGCTATGCTTTATGCTCAAGGATACTATACTAGATGATTTGTAGGTATTGACTTTATGCTTATGATAATGGGTGCCGATGAGACTCGGAAACCTCCGAGTGGTTACTCATGAGCATCCTCGCCGCTGCGGTTTGTTCTTCGTGTTGCTAGTAAGAAACGTCCGTGGGCTGGACTGTTTCTTTGATGCTATGATAGAAATGAGTCGTGAGAGTTATAGTCTTCCGCTGTAGTAGTATTTGAGGTAAATTATTTGTAAAGTACTCTTTGTATGCTCCCGCAAATGATTTATGTAATATGTTTGTCCTTTACCCGTGTGTTGTTGGGTGCCGCATCGCACGGCACCATCCAATGCGATTCCCGGGCGAGCGTGCACGGACCCGTGGACGTGGTCACGGGCCATGAGCCGCCTCACACCCTCCTCCCGGTGCCGGTAGCTGTGGCGGTGGAGTTTGCGCCTCCGTTTCCGATCTCTGCAATTCAGATAAATAAATAAAGTGAGTTTAACCTTGTACGGCTGTAACACCCTAAATTTTGTATCCATGCATGCATTCATAATTCATGTAGAGAAACAGTTTAAAAGAAGTAGAAACAGAGAAAGAATAAAAAAGATAGTCGAAAAGAGCCAATCCCAGTTCATCGAGGAGCGCTGTAGACACTTCGCGCGGCCCGCTAGCCACGTGGCGCCTTCGAAGCTAATCCCTGCAGAGGGGGAGAGGTCCGCCGCTGACTGGCCACGTGGCAGGCTCGGAGCTTGCCTCTGCAGAAGGGGCGAGGTCCGACCCCGTGGGACACGTGTTGCCCCCGGAGCTAGCCTCTGCAGAGAAGCGAGGCCTAGAACCGTGGGACACGTGTCACCCTCGGAGAATACCTCCGAGAGGTCCGACCCACGGGACACGTGTCACCCTCGGAGCTCACCTCCGAGAGGTCCGGCCCCGCTAGACACGTGTCACCCTCGGAGCTCACCTCCAAGAGGTCCAACACTATTGAACACGTGTCGCTCTCGAAGCCCGCCTCCGGGAAGAAGGGAGGTCCGATGCTGTTGGACACGTGTCGACCTCGGAGCTCATCTCTGAGCAGAAAGGAGACCCGGCGCTGCTGGACACGTGGCACTCTCGGAGCCACCTCCGAAGAGAGGGGAGGTCTGGCACTAACACGTGGCGTACGTAGAGCTCGTCTCTGGAGAGAGGGGAGGTCCCAACTCACCAGACACGTGGCACACGCGGAGCTCTCCTCTGAGGGAGGGGGAGATCCCGCCGCCAGACGCATGGTGCACGCGGAGCTCGCCTCTGAGGGAGAGGGAGGTCCCGCCCGCCTGACACGTGGCGCAACCAGAGCTCGCCCCTGAGGAAAAAGGGAGCCCAGGTCCCCGCTGGACACGTGGACCCTCCGGAGCTTATCCCTGCGGAAGGATGAGTTCTTAAGCGGATTTTCCCCTGTACGCGAGTCCCCGGTACAGAGGAAACCGACATGATTTCTTCCACGATTGATACCGCACCAAATCTATTGAAGATAAGTTGTTAAGATCCAAAAACAAATCAAATAGGACTCTTATTTGAAATCCAATCAGAGTAGGACTCTTCTTTTTCTAGTTATAAATAGAACCCGAAACACCCCTTGATCGTAACATCTTTTCCTAAGACGACAACCTAGAGGCCCTAGCCCCCAACTCACCGAGCTAAACCCATTCGCCGGAGTTCCACCCCCGGTGAGACCGCCGACGAGCCCCGACACGCTCGCCGTCGCCGGAAGAGAGCCGACGAACTGTTTGCTGCCATTGCTAGGAGGAAGACCCCGAAGGAAGTAAGGTAGGTCTCCATTACCACCTTACGACATCATCGCGGTTTTCTTTGCATCTGTTTCTCCGATCCCTTCAAACATGAGTTTTTCGTAAAGGACATATCACATGTTGATCGGTTTTTGACGATGGAATTAATTTGGATCTTGAGTCAAGGTCATCTCCACGTCCACACTTGATTCTTACGCCCTTGTTCATCATAAAAGCCCCATGCAAAGCCATTAAAACATGCAAGAACACGTACAAACTGATCTAATGAAACAACACCATAGGTTAGCATGCATCTACACCATTGCATCTTGAGTAAAGTTTGTACATGATGATTGATTGCTGTGAATCTTGTATGTGCGTGATCTTGAGTAGAAGGACAAGCTCATGGAGCTACCTACGAAGAACTACAGCACCAAAACATAGAGACACAAGAGCAACAAGAGCCACAGGAACAAGGAAAGTGCCCCTTGACCATATTGATCCCATGTTTTGGAAACTGTTTTGTTTGCAAAAACATGTATGCTTCAGTCAACTTGATGGGAAACCCTTTCATAGGAGTTTACTAGTTTTGTTAACCACTCTTGTAGCCGTGGAAGTTGATGAGTCGGTTATGGTCGTTTTTGCTTTTTGCTTCGCTGAGTCCACAGGATATGGGAAGCGACATAGAATACGTCTAGCTACTGCACTCATATGATCAATGTTAATGAGAACTTGATGATGACAATGAACATGAATCGGGGGAGATCTAGGCAAGCTTGGTTTTATGATGTGGTAGAATGAGATGGTGCTTTACTTGCCGTAGATCTAAGGACCGGTTCATGCCAGCACTTGCTAGGATGACAGTGCCACCGCAAGGACAAATATGGGTGCGGCTTAGCTGACTAATTAGGTAAGTTGCTAGATTGTTATGGACCGTGGAAGCCGTGGGGAATGGGAGTCGAGAGAGGACTGCCCTCGGAACTGCATGGCACAAGAGGGGGCCCGTAGATGGGAGAATTGAGATTCTAGCCTGCTGGTGAAACCTTAGTGAGTCCATACATCTAGTAGCCCCTTTGTAAAGGCTATTTTGTGATCTCTTGGCCATACACCGACGGTTGTGTACTGGTATAATGGAGGTTCTGAAGTCGCCAACGGGTGACGAAATCACAAACTTGTGGGTAAAGTGGTGCAAACTGTTAAGAGTGTAAAACTATCATGATAGCCGAGCTTACGGTCACAAGCGCCTGGCCAACTCACATGATTAGATGGGATGGGTTTTTGGGATGGATATTCGGTTTGGTTATTGTGATGGTTATTCGTTTGGTTATGGTTGGGTCGTTGAGATTCGGTTTCAAGATTGTTGAGTCTTGGTAAAGAGATTGGGACTGTTGAAGTCGTGAAAATGAGTTTTGGTCTCGGTTATGAGATGGAATTGAATATGAGATGAGATGGTAGTGAATATGCGATGATATTCACGAGCTTGAGAAATGTTGAGAAAGATAAATGGCTGTATGAGACTTGAAAGGTGGTAAATATGATGAAGGTATGTTGTTATATGTTGGGATTAAATTCACTTAAAGCTAGTTGCTGTTTTTATCATGTCTTGTGAAATAAACTTTACTTTTCTGCAATGAGCCTTTTTATTCCTACCTTGTTGAAAGCTACATATCATACTTCCCGCACTTGCGGAGTACGACATGTACTCACCCTTGCATTATCATACATCATCAGCAACAGGAGAGGAGTACTTCGAAGAGCATGTGGAATACTAGGCGTGTGATCCACCGTCAACTTGCCTGTGGAGTAGGAGATGGAGCCACTGTTGCTGTTTAGTTTGCTTCCACAATAGTTTAGAAGACTTCCGCTGCTAGAATGAGTTAGAGACTCATGATACATTGTAATGAAACCTCATTATTCGTGGTATTATTCTGAATTCAGTTTGTGGATTACATTTATATGTGTGATGAACGTCCTGGGCACACATATGCATCAGCTCGGTTCCGAGGTTTTCGGAATAGGGGCGTCACAACAGCTCTCTCCCCACTACCGTCACTCCCTCTCTCTCCCTTCTCCGCACTCTCGCTTTCTCCGTTGCCCTCTCCCTCCCCTTTTCGCTATGAATCCCTCTCTCTCTCATTACCTATCTCTACCTCGTCAACGTCATTGATATCATGGTAGTCATCATCCCTTGGTGTATATTACCGCTCACGAGGATTCACCTTATGTAGCACCCACCAAGCATTAAGCTTTTGACATGAATAAGGTAAATAATACACTTGCTCCACTTGGTGTGCAAGGACAAATGTATCATAGCCTTGTAGTTGTTCATTGTGTTTGACTTCCACCATGGCAAATTCGTTTTGTCGTGTTCCATGTTTGTTGTTAAACCAATCACAATCAAAGAAGACGACTTGAAGTTCCTTATTTCTGGCAAAACTAAATTCAAGGATTTTGTTAATGATCCCATAATAATTAGTTTTGCAGCCTTGAGAGTCGATTGCCATCATCAAAACTTAAGACAGTTGTTGCAAGTCTTCATAGACGTCTGGCTCTTACGCACTGTCCAAATTATGAAGTTATAAGAATACTTTATAATAATTAAAAGTTACAATAATACTTTATAAATAGTCATAAGTTAACGAGAAAACATTACATATTCTTGGAACAAGGAATGAAAATTAGGTCGTCCATTTATTCTGTGCCGTCTCATCGTTTCTACTTGTTTGCTTGTAGGTTGATGCCTATGTGTCCAATTTTACTTGTGGAACTCACTGGACGGAGAAAACTTTTATTAATATAAATGTTGCATTATATGCTGATAATCATCAATGTTAGGACAAAAACTTACTCAAAATATTTGTCCATCCCATCTTATTAGCATACATGTAGAGTAAAGCGGCCGTTCTTTCATCTGCGGTACAATTGTAGCTCCGATTACCACCAACAGTAGTGCCCTTCATTGCAAAAATAGAGAGATCGCTGCAAGGTGGATGTTCATCCATATTGTATCACATCGCCAAAGTATTTACTTAGTGTTGCTCTGCAAAGTAAACACTTGAAAAGTATCCCACTTTCTTAAGGGTAAAAGCTTCAGCGATGCACCCTTCCATCCTTGCTCGGTTGCCAACCATTGGCTTCAGATATCTAAGTGCTCTTTCAATGTGATACATCCATCTATATTGCACAGGACCGCCCACTTTAGCCTAAAATGGAAGATGGATAAGCAGATGTTGCATTGGATTGAAGAAGCCCGGAGGAAAATATTTCCATCTTACATAACAGTACCGGTATCTTCTTCTCCAACTTATTCATCATCTGTACCGTGATTTCTTGAGCACATAGCTGTCTATAGAAATAGCTAAGCTCGGCTAGCACCTTCCACACCACATCATCGAAATAGCCGCAAAACATAACAGGTAGGAGTCTTTCAATAATTATGTGATAATCATGACTTTTCAATCCAATAAGCTTTCCCGTCTTCACATTTACGGCTCATTTCAGATTAGCTAAGTAACCATCTGAGAATTTCAAACTTTTAACCATTTCATGACTTCTCTCTTTTCATTAGATCGAAGATAGAAAGAAGCACGTGGCTTACCACCCCTTTCGGAGAGCTCAAGAGTTGGACATTTACAAAGCTCTACGAGATCCTTTCGAGCCTTTATATTGTCTTTTGTCTTACCCGTCACATCTATGCATGTGCTTATTATACATTCACCCATGTTACGCTCCTGATGCATAACATCAATATTGTGCATTAAAATCAAGGACTTTACATATGGGAGCTCCCAAATTCCACATATGTGAATCCAATTATGTTCCTCCCCGTAACCTACAAAATATCCTGGACGACTTTCCTCTGCCACCAATTGTTCAACATATAAGAAATTTCTGACCCATTTTGACATTTCGGTGGTCCTTTTGTTACAACTGTTTCTTTTCTGAAGACATTCTTCTGTTGTCGAAACATGTGATTTCGAGGCAACTAACGTCTATGACAATTGAAGTAGCATATCTTGCTTCTATGAGCAAGTCGAAAGCAATCCGTGTCTGAAGCACATATCAGGCACGTCAAACGACCGTGAGTGCTCCATCCAGAAAGCGTACCGTATGCTTTAAAATCATGGACGGACCATAAGTAAGAACCCCGCGGGTTGAATTTATGTTTCTTGTAACAGTTATAAGCTTCGACTCTTGTCCACAAAGTTTTCAGTTCTTCAATCAACGGTTTCAACACCACGTTTAGACGTGGCCCAGGATGATCCGGTCCAGGTATGATGAGACAAGGAAACATGAATTTATACTTCATACAGAGAGATGGTGGCAGGTTGTATGGAATAAAAAAACGGGCCAACACGAGTATGGCGTGGCGTTTGTACTAAACGGCGAGAAGCCATCTATCGTCAAACCCATGCGAACATTTCTCGCATCACTGAAAAATTCTGGATCGAAGCGGTCCAGCGTCTTCCATGCCTCACCATCGGATGGGTGTGTCATGACTCCATTGTTCTGATGTACACCTTCTTTGTGCCATCTCATGTGTCTACCTGTTCTATTTTAAATAAACAACCGCTTCAATCGGAGGTGTCAGTGGTAAGTAACGAAGTTGCTTATGTGCGACTTCTGTCATCACATCATCACCATCGTCGTTAACAACTTCTATCATCACATTATCACCACATTTCAAGCACTTGTTCTATTTCGCATGCTCTTTCCAAATAAGCATACAATTGTCTAGACACACATCAATCTTCTCATATTTCATACCTAGACCAGACAACAATTTCTTGACTGATACATATCTTTAGGCAATTTGTGGGGTTCTGGAAGGATATCGCCGATCAATTTGATTAGGTAATTGTAACATTTGTTGGAAAAAAGTATTTGGACTTAATTGCCACAAATCTGGTGATGAACGTAAGGAGGGTCACTTCCGTGTGTTCATGAAGCGGCTCTTCTGCAGCTTTAAGAAGCTTGGAGAACGCTTCTACCTCCGTTGTTGGAGGATCCTCCGTAGCCTATGGTTCAATAGCTTGTAGCATCTCATCCATCTTATCAACCCCCGTGTTGAAATAATCCTCTTGCACTTGTTGTACGGCTTTAGAAGCTGTCTTGCCCTGAAAACTCCACACCTCATAATGTGATGTGTAACCGTTTTGACACAAGTGTATCAAAAGAGTCATTTCATCAAACAATTTCGTACATGGGCATCACACCTTATTAATCATTGACAACAAAAAGGCTCGATCGATAAAAGCATCTGTCTTTGCGAACCATTCATCTGAGTGACCACCTTTGTTGTTCCAACCAGTGTACATCCAACTACCGTCTTCACCCGTGTTGGAGACTACAGATTAAAGAGGGAGAAAACATCGTTAATTTATACTTCTATTCGGACAGATAGGTCCTAAACCCACCCAAGAGTGACCAAGATGAACGTGCTTCTGACGAGACGCCGTGTCCGAATCCAGACAAAATTTCAGCAGCATAACCCTGCTGTTCTCCGATAATGGTGCAGCAGAGAACATCAGGGTTACGCTGTCTAAATCTCGTCTGGATTCAGACCTGCATCTCGTTGTAGGCACGCCCCCTTGGTCACTCAGGGTGTCCAAAAAGGGACAATTTCAAACCTACCCGGCTCACATGCATAACGCATGTGAGACGGGCCAGTTCGAAATGGGTGATTCATATTCTAATGGTTTACATTACTCATTCTTTTTCGAGTCATTTATGATAGAGAGAGAGAAATAGGAAAGAAGAAAGAAAGAGAGAGAGAGGAGGAGGAGGAGAAAAATAGGGGTCACAGTCAACGCACGGGTATGCGTCCATGCCAGGGTTTTCAATTCGACTAATCGACCCTAGTCGCCTAAGGGCGACTAGGTCGACTAGTCGTTGACAAGGGGACTAGTCGACCCTAGTCGATCCCTAGTTGAGCCCATAGTCGTCCTGGTTTTTTTATCCCTGATCGTTCGACTAGTCGGACGACTAGTTTTCTAATCGCCCTGATCGCGTCGTTGTCCCTGATCGACCGTCAGCGATCGATATGGACGACTAATCACGATTTAGCGTCCCAGTGTGGGGCGCGAGGAGTGCGGCTTAGCATCCAAACGGGGGGAACGTGTAGCGGTGGCGCCAACGAGTTCTTGGCGTCCTAACCGGTCTTGTTCACCTCCACGCCCGCCTCGACGGTTGTTATACTAATTACTATCCTAAATAACATATTATGCATGCTCTCATAACAATGTATATAGCTAATTAACCATAATGAAGCAAATAATTACACTCAATTTCATAAAATTTTCAACTAAATAATAATATTAAACAATTAATTAACAAATGAACACACTAAATAATGATAAAAGACAATTTACAACTACATAATAAAATAATTTAACTAATTAATAACCTAAGTAATTTAACTAACCAATTAACCATACAACTAACTAATTAAACGAATAAACAATCACTAACTTAATAATAAACTAATTTAAAATAAACTAACTTAATATTAAACTAAATAAATACTAAACTAACTTAATTGTAACCTAAACTATAATTAAGTAACTAAAATAAGCAAAAATTAACTTATTAACTAAACTAATTAGTAAAGTTACTATATTTATTAACAAATGAACTAATTAATTAATTATACAACTAATACAAAATTATATTACACTTACCTCGAAGTGGCGGCAAGCACAAGATGGGCGCAGGGCCGAGCGGCGGTGGTGGCGCGCCGGGTGGCTCGGCGCGGGTTGGTGGAGGCTGAGAGGCGGCGCCCGGGGGCAGTGCGTGAGCAGCGGCGGTGGGGGAGGCTGAGAGGCGGCGCCCAGGGGCGGCGCGCGGGTGGTGGCGGCAGAGGAGGCCAAGCGGTGCCTCTCGGGCGGCGCCGGCTCTCGAGCAGGCGGCTGGAGGCGGCTATCAGGCCGGTGCGGCGGTGGCGCTCGGGCGGGTGCGGCAGCGGCGGCGGGTCGGGGTCGGCGCGGACGTGAATGCCCGCACCGACCCCGGCCCGGGCGGGCATATACCCGTCATTCACGAAGGCCAAGGGCCTAGCCATCGTAAATAACGGGGAACTTACGACTGCCTTATTAATTACGGTGGCCCTAGGGTTAGCTGTCGTAAGGCCATCGTAAATTATTTTAGCCATCGTAGATGTGGCTTTTTCCAGTAGTGCAACTTCAAATTTTCATACACATGAAACCAAATGTTTGTTCAAACTTGAGTTTCTTTGTATTCATATTGTTGGGACCTTTACATTCCTTCCCCCTTAAAAGGAATCTCGTCCCGAGATTATAAAAGAAGAGCGAGACTGCGAGGGCCCCAACAGCCTCGTCGAGCCAGGATCACGGTGAGGGATGCTGCATTGCACAACACCGGATAACGCACATCAAAGATACAAAGTGGAAGCAAAGTTTTATTACATAAACCAGTTTATGAATATTTTACAACAAAATAGTCCAGTCTACACTCACGGGCGTAAACTACGCATCGAGTTCACGTTCAGCCCGTGAACGTGTCCCTAGCATGCACACACACTAATACAGCGGCGTGCACGACTCCCATTCAACGCGGTTCCCCTCCTGGGGTTCCGTCTCCTCCTCGGGAGTCCCTTCCTCATAAACCCCTGCAAAAGCTTCAAACACAAGCAGTGAGCACGATTGCTCAGCAAGACTAACCCGTCTCTCCTATACATGAAACTTCTACATGGATGGGTGTAGGGTACATGAGGCAAAATAAGTTGCCAAGGACTCGCCTAATTATTTGAACCTTACTTTCATGTTTTAGCTGCAGGTTGTGGAGAACCTTATGCTAAGGCACATGAGAGAGCCGCAACCAAAGAAGAAATGCCTTTCTCTCATGTACTCTGCCCAAAGTTGAAAAGAACTTTAATTAGCTCTAAACTACAACAAGACATTAAAAGCAAAGTATATCCTTCAAATCAGCAAACTTTTAACATATATCCAGACTGTTCTTTCTACGTCATGGTACAGTGAATAAGTGGTACTCACTGACCGCGAGGGACGGCAATTATTATCGATTTGCACCTGCAGGGTTACCCGAATAACCCCTCACGTACGCCCGTACTCGATGTTTCCTACAGCAACCATCACGGACATCGTACGCAACCACCTTTCACACGTCAGCCGAATGTTGAACCAGTCCAATCGTCCCGAGCAAGAAGTCTCTGCACGCGCATCCACAGTGTCAGCAGCCGATTTACACCTCGAGCTCTCAACCTACCCTCTGAACGACCAGCTTTGCCTCAACACCCAGCTACCCGAGTTACATCAGTTTCCCGGTTCCCATATAGCCGGTAGGTCTTTGGTACTGTTCTAGCTTGTTCAACAGGCCTGCACACGGCTCGGTCCTCAATCGACACAAGCGGAGCTATAGCACCCAGGCCCCAAAGTCCTGCTGCCTTTACTCTCCGCTCGGTCTCATTTTTCTTGCCATTTGTTTCATTTGCTATCTTTACCCGAGTCAAGTGACTCTAGTGGCACGACCGCATGGTCTTGTCGAGCCAGGATCACGCTGAGGGGTGCTGCGTTGCACAGCACCGGATAACACACGTCAAAGGTACAAAGCGGAAACGAAATTTTATTACATAAACAAGTTTATGAACATGTTTACAGCAAAATATGTCCAGTCTACACTCACGGGCGTAGACTACGCATCAAGTCCACGTTCAGCCCTTGAACGTGTCCTTGCTAGCACACACGCACACTAACTCTGCGGCGTGCACGACTCCCACTCGATGGGGTTCCCCTCCTGGGGTTCCGTCTCCTCTTCGGGAGTCCCTTCCTCATAGAACCCTGCAAAAGCTTCAAACACAAGCAGTGAGCACGAAGGCTCAGCAAGTCTGACCCGTCTCACCTAAACATGGAACTTCTAAATGAGGGTGGTGGTTTACATAAGGTAAAAATCATTTGCAAGGACTCGCCTAATTAGTAGAACCTTACTTTCAAGTTTTAGCAGCAGGTCGTGGAGAACCTTACGCTAAGGCACATGAGAGAGCCGCAATCAAACAAGAAATGCATTTCTCTCATGTACTTTGCCCAAAGTTGAAAGGAACTTTAGTTAGCTCTAAGCTACAGCAAATCATTAACAAGCAAATTCCATCTTTCAATCAGCAACATTTTAACATGTAACTAGCCCGTTCTTTCTACGTCACGGTACAGTGAACAAGTGGTACTCACTGAACGCGAGGGACGGCGATTATAATCGATTTACACCTGCAGGGTTTACCCGAACAACCCGTCACATACGCCCGTACTCGATGTTGCCTACAACAACCATCACGGACGCCGTATGCAACTACCTTTCACCCGTTAGCCAAATGTTGAACCGGTCCAATCGTCCCGAGCAAGAGGTCTCTGCACGCGCATCTCAGTGCCGCCAGCCGATTTACACCTCGAGCTCTCAACCTACCCTCTGAACGACCAGCTATGCCTCAACACCCAGCTACCCGAGTTACATCGGTTTCCCGGTTCCCATATAGCCGGTAGGTCTTCGGTACTGTTCTAGCTTGTTCAACAGGCCCGCACATGGCTCGGTCCTCAATCAACACAAGCGGAGCTACAGCACACAGGCCCCAAAGTCCTGTTGCCCTTACCCTCCGCTTGGTCTCATTTTCTTGCCATGTGTTTCATGTGCTATCACTACCCGAGTCGAGTGCCTCTATTCTATGCTCGCGAGTAGTTCCAACTACTCGACTTGTACCGAATCCTACACTATCTTAGCATTGCAGTAGCTAACGGGGTTTGCAATCCTAAACCCAACCCATGGTTTTCTTGGCTATGCAGTTGGGTTTCCAAGCAAGACTCTAATGCAAAGAATAAAGTAATCAAGTATGTGCTCAAAACAATAAAAACTTGTAAAAAGGTTAATGCAAACCGGAGCTTGCCTTGCTGCTCTTGGTCGTAGGCTAGCTGTTCCTCCGGAGTAACGAAGTCTAGGACTTTGGGTTCCTCCTCGACCTTAGCGACTACATGATAGAAGCAATACATGTATTAATTTAAATGCAGTTGTATTACTTTTAACTTGTGAGGTTTATAACTCTTACTAGACAAACCCAATGACTGTGAAATTTTTACTGTGGTTTGGTTACAACCTAAACAAAAACTTGGTCAAGTTTTAGTTGCAGCAAAGCTCATTTGATCCCTCCACAATTAATCATGTACTGACCTTAATTGAAGGCTATTTGGGTGTTCTAAGGATTTTCATGAAACAAACTATGACTTCTTGAAAACTAGATTTTCAGAGGTTCTAATGGAGTTGGTCTCACTTAATTTGAAGGTTACTAGCTAAGGATATGAGCTAAACAATTTCAGAGGAAATTCTGAAAATGTTTCTGAACATTTTCTATTTTCTCTGGAACAGTTTCACTAATCACACCATTAGGTGGATCAAATGAGATCAAATGGATCTGAAATTTTTATGGTAGGTCAGGGATATTTTGCTGAATATCCCAGCAAAATTTCAGGATTTTCCTCCAAAGGATTCTCCAGTTAAAATTCCAAACAGTTTAAATTTTGAGGAATTAATTCTGGAGAAATAAGGAATTTCATGAAGTGAAACTTGATTTGCTGGAAAGTGCTCAGAGAACTTAATCCAGCAAAATTTGGTTCACTCAATTTGGAGCTTTCTAGCCAAAGTTATGAGGATTTGAAGTTTGAAGGAAATCTGAAAATCGGGGAAAAGTTTAAACTCGCGAGTGGGCCCGGGGACAAGCGTCGCACGCCGAGGCGACAGCACACCGCGGCCCACAAGGATTTTGCGCGCCAGCACACCTGATCCCGGCCACACTCCGATCCCGATTTAAAATATCCGTCGCTGACAGCTGGGGTCCACCCCCTTCTTCTACCTCGCGACGCCCGCGCTCTGCCGCCGAGGGATCTCGCCGGAGAGCTCGCCGCCGGCTTCTGTACAGCTCCAAACTTCACTATTTTGGCCGCCCCTGCCTACTTTTACTCAGGGAACAGGATTCTGGGGTCAGCTACTCATGACAATGGCCGGTGCATGGTCGGCGACGAGCTGCCACCTCGGAAAGACTTCGGCCATGTCGGCTGACTTCCCTAGCACCTCAACTACTCGAGGAACCGGTCGGGAAGCATCAGTGGACCTCAGGGAAGGTCGACAAGAGCTTGAGGCAGCTCGGGGAAGGCCGGAAGTAGGTCCCCACCGTGCGCCCGATACCTCCCGTCTGTTCCGTCGTGTGTAAACTTCGAATTACGCCGGGAACAGAGGTTCTCCGGCCACGGGTTGTGAAGGCAACTTGTGCGTTACCGTGTCTAGTTTGTGTGAGAGCGGATTGAGGCCCTCTAATCCTTTCTAGGGTACGAATTCGATAGAATCGTACCCGAAGGTCGTTCTGCACACA
This sequence comes from Neostapfia colusana, assembly GCA_030760725.1. Lineage (NCBI taxonomy): Eukaryota > Viridiplantae > Streptophyta > Magnoliopsida > Poales > Poaceae > Neostapfia > Neostapfia colusana. The sequence continues at coordinate 21,426,840 of JASWHV010000006.1, read as the reverse complement.
GAAAGGGGAAAATTGGAAATTCGCCGCCGGTGAGCAAACACTCGGGCTGTGGCTCGGGGGTGAGCAGCACCGGTCACCAGCGCGCCCAAGGGTGCCTTGGTTCGGGCGTGACAACGCCCTGGCTGGGCTGTCCACGGAAGCCCGAGGTTCGGCGGTTCTAAGTCACCGAATTGATCTTTCGGCACAGCCGATATCAATCGGTTTCAACTGAAATCTAGCAGCGGGGAAGACGGAGGAAGGTCTCTAGTACCTTGCCGTGGCTCTGGAGGGGACGGAGGAATCTGTGATCGGCGCTCTCCGATCGATTCCGAGCTGCGGAAAGTTTCTGCCGGCGCTGAGTTCTTGCGGGGGAAGAAACGGGCGATGCTTCAGCCGAGGAGGGGGAAAGGTGCCTTAAGAAGGCTCTGCACCGCCTCACGCCCTCGCGTGGCCAAGCAGCTGCTGGCGCGGCGGCTTCCCTCGGTGGCGATCGCAGCGGCGGCGCAGTTAACCGAGTGAGAAAGTCTCAGGCGGTTTGATTTGAAGTAGAGGCTGACATGTGGGTCCCACTCCCCATTTTAACCTCTGAAATTTACTCCTAATCACTGTTGTAAACAGTGAACCCCATACTACCCCTGGTAACTCAAATTATTCACCCATGAGCCATTTGAATTGAGTAGAATTCAAATTGGATTTGGTTTGAGTGAATTTCAGCACAAGTTTAGTTTTGAATTCAAATAAAGTTTGAATTTGTCCCACTTAGCTCATGTCAAGATCAACTCCAAATGGAGTGAAAATTGGTGTGTGAGCTCACAAAAATGTGCTGAGTAAGAATATGCCTCCCACTTTTAAATTCATGGGATAAAAACAGTTTGAATTTGAATATGGTTTCAAACTGCCCTCTCTCTAGCTATACCCAAAATGACCTCAGAAAGGTTTTGAATTTGGGTGAAACTTGGCATGGACATCCTTAACAATGTGTAGGAGTTTTCCTATGTCCAGCCCACCTATATCACATGTGGGAAATACCACTTTTGCAATATGTGAGTTTCTTCTCTAATGAGCATGTTGATGGTGGTTACTTGCTCTTCATTTGCGTTCATCATCTTTCCTCAAATGAGGTGTGTGTGTGGTGATGAACACTTCAACTATGTGTCAAAAACTGAGGCCCTTACATCTAGCCTATCCTCGTGAGTAGTTCCAACTACTCCACTTGTTCAGAATCCTACACTATCTGAGCATTGCAGTAGCTAAATGGGGTTTTCAATCCTAATCCCAACCCATGGTTTTCTTGGCTATGCATTTGGGTTTCAAACAAGACTCTAATGCAAGAAGTATGTGGGTGCTCAAAGTAAGTTATCAAAACAGTAAAAATTTGTAAAAAGGTTAATGCAAACCGGAGCTTGCCTTGCTGCTCTTGGTCGTAGGCTATCTGTTCCTATGGAGTGAGGACTATAAGTCTTACTAGACAGACCCAATGACTCTGAAATTTTTACTGTGGTTTGGATACAACCTAAACAGAGACATGGCCAAGTTTCATTTGCAGCAAAGCTCATTTGAGCCCTCCACCAATAATTATGTACTTGGCGTTAATTGGAGCTCCTAGGGTTTTCTAGGGATTTTCATGGAGCAAGCCATGACTTTATGAAAACTAGATTTTCAGAGGGTTCTAATGGAGTTTGTTTCACGTAATTTGAAGGTTCCTAACTAAAGATATGAGCTAAACAATTTCAGAGAAATTCTGAAAATGTTTCTGGACATTTCTATTTTCTCTGGAACAGTTTTATTTCACACCATTAGGTGGATCAAATGAGCTCAAATGGATATGAAATTTTTATGGTAGCTTAGAGATATTTTGGTGAACATCTCAGCGAAGTTTCAGAATTTTCCTCCAAAGGGTTCTCCAATTAAAATTCCAAACATTTTAAAATTTGAAGAATTAATTCTGGACAACTAAGGATTTTCATGAGATTAAACTTGATTTGTTGCAACGTACTCAGGGAGCTGAATCCAACAAAATTTAGTTCACTCGATTTGGAGTTTCCTAGCCAAAGTTATGTGGGTTTGAAGTTTGAACTAAATCTAAAAATCAGGGAAAATGTTTAAATTGCTGCACGTGGGACCGGGGCTACGTGTCAATTTCTCAGCGGTCGACACACGGGGCCATGGAGTCTTTTGCGTGCAGCCGCACCCGATCTGATGCCACATCAAATCCCCGGTTTTAAATATCGGCCGCTGACACATGGGACCGGGGGCTTCGTCTACCTCCGGCCTCCCGCGCTAGGCCGCTGCGAACCCTCGCCGGAAAGCTTGCCGGTGGCCTCTGCCGCGTATCAAACTTCATAATCTTGGCCGCCTCTGCCTAATTACACATGGGGAACATGATGCTTGGATATGCTCGTTGTGACATTCACCGGAACATGGCCGGCGACGAGCGGCGACTTCGGAAGGACTTCAGCCGCATCGGCCGGACTTCCTAGCACCCCAAACGATCGAGCTATCGGTCGTTGAGCATCAGTGGACCCTAGGGAAGCTCGGCATGGGCTCGAGTCAGCTCGGAATAGGCCCTAGGTATGCTCTCACCGTATGCCCGACGGCTTCTGCCATTAGCACCGGTAGAAAAGCTAGAACTGGTCGGTCTACCAAGGTTTTCTTGCCAGGGCGGCGAAGGAAAGTTGATCGCTATGAAGCCTAGCTCGTGTAGGAACAGTTTGAGACTCTCTAAACAAATATGGAGTGAGAATTTGGTGGATCCGTACCCGAAGGTCGGCCTGCGCCGAGTGAAATGGAAAACTGAAATTCGTCACCGGTGATCAAACACTCGGGCTGTTGTTCGGGGGTGAGCAGCTCCAGACTCTAACACGCCCGAGGGCGCCTTAGCTTGGGCACCTCCCGTTTGGGCCGTCCACGGGAGCCCGAGGTGCGGCGAACTTAAGTCCACGGACAGAACTTTCGGTATCGGCGAGATCATCCGAGCTCAGCTAATTTCCTGCGACGGGGAAGGAAAAGGAGAATCTCTGGTACCATTTTGCAGCTTGGAGGGAGTGGAGAGGTTGTGATCACTGATTCTCTGATCAATTCCGAGCGAGCGGTGGCAAGCGATGCTTTCTTGCGCGAGAGCGAAGAAACGATCGGTAGTGCTCGGTTTGGCTCAGCTGCGGGGGATAAGGGGGAGAGTTGAGGCGGTTCAGCAGCCAGGGGCGGCAAGCAGCTGCTAATCTCGCCGTTTTCTCGCTGTGGCGGCTGCTGGACCAGGCGCAAGAAACCGAGCTCGGGCTTCAGTCTGTTGAATTTGCTGCTGAGGCTGACATGTGGGTCCCACATAAGGTTTAACCTCTGAAAGTAAATTTTCCCCACTGCTCTAAACAGTAGAGACCCAAATACCCTCTCGTTTTTAAATTATCAACCACAAGCCCCTTTGAAGTTGATAGAATTCAAATTGTGGAGTGTTTGAATTAATTTTCGGCACATATGCAGTTTGAAATTCAAATTGAGTTTGAATTTGCTAAACTTAGCTCATGTCAAGATCAACTCTAAATGGAGTGAAAATTTGTGTGTGAGCTTACAAAAATGTGCTGAGTAAGAATACGCCTCCCACTTTTGAATTCATGGAATCAAAGTAGTTTGAATTTGAATTTGAGTTCAAACTACCCTCTTTCTAGTCATACCCAAAAAGACCTCAAAAGGTTTAGGATTTGGGTGAACTTGGGCATGGACATTCCTAGCAAGGTGTAGGAGTTTTTCATATGCCCAGCCCCTATATGATGCATGTGGGAAATGCCACTTTTGCATTTTGTGAGTTTATTCACTAATGAGCATGCTGATGGTGTTTACTTGCTCTTCAAATGTATTCATAAAGTTTCTTCAAATGCGGTGTGTGTGTAGTGATGAACACTTTGAATATGTGCCAAAAACTTAGGCCCTTACAGACACGGGAGGGTAATTACAAAGTCTATGACAAAATTTCCATATAATTCATGTGGATGTAATCTTCACTTTCCCACGTCGCCTCTTCCGCGGTATGATTACTCCACTGGACTTTGTAAAATTTCAAAGTCTGATTCTGGGTGATCCGGTTCTTTTCATCGATAATCTGAATGGGCTGCTCTGTGTATGTGAGATCCGGCTTTACCTCGTCAATGTCTTTGGTGCGGACAGCAGCGCTAAACTTGAGACACTTCCGCAGCTATGACACGTGAAATATGTCGTGTATACCAGCAAGGTTTGCCGGTATTTCCAGCCGGTAGGCTACAGTCCCGCACTTTTCCGTAATAACAAATGGACCGATGAATCAGGGAGCAAGTTTCCCCTTGACACCGAACATATGAATTACTTTCATCAGAGACACACGAAGATAAATGTGCTCTCTGACGTCGAAATGCAGTGGTCGACGCCTCTGATACGCATAGCTCTTTTGACGAGATTGAGCAGCTTTGAGGTTCTCTTGTATTATCCAAACTCTCTATTCGGCTCCATTGATAAGATCAACCCCGAACGTTACTTGTTCACCGGACTCACTCCAATTCAATGGTGTACGGCACTTCCGTCCGTAGAGAGCTTCATATGGTGCCATTTTGATGCTCATCTGATAATTGTTGTTGTACGAGAACTCCACCAACGGTAAGTGATCATCTCAGTTCTTACCATGGTGGATGGCACACGCTCTTAACATATATTCAAGTATTTGATTCACCCTCTCAGTTTGCCCATCGGTTTGACGTTGATACGCGGAGCTTCGAATCAATTTGGTTCCCAAGGATGCATGTAGATGTTCCCAGAAACGGGCTACGAACAGCGATCCTCTGTCAGTCACAATGGTACGGGGAACTTCATGTAAGCACAGGATCCGTGCTATGTACAACTCCGCATACTGCTTGGAGTTGTATCTTGTATACACAGGGATGAAATGTGCTGATTTGGTTAACCGGTCAATGATTACCCAAATCGAATCATGGTTGTTGGAGGTCATCGGCAACCCGACGATGAAATCCATAGTCAAGTCTTCCCACTTCCATGTCGGTATTTCCAGTGGTTGCCGCAGGCCCGACTTCTTCACATGGTCGGCATTGACACTTCGACACGTATCACATTCTGAAACATATTTCGCAATTTCATGTTTCATACATGTCCACCAAAACTTCTTCCGAAGATCTTGGAACATTTTATTGCTGCCCGGATGAATGGAAAATTTGGAAAAATTGAATGTGGCCTAGAGGGGGGGTGAATAGGCTCTTTGAATTTTTTAAACGGTTTCCTGAAACACTTAGCGAACGGATCAATTCCAGGTGGGCTGGACTAGTCCGTTGTTGTGCGGACTAGTCCGATATGAGCGTAATTAAAAGATTAAAGTTAGACTGGTTGCCACTTCAAGTATTTGTGCAGTGGAAAATAAATGATTATTCAAGTGTAATGGAGTAAGAAATAGTAACTATCAATTTAAACACTAGGTGTCGATGTAAATCAAATGATAACTACCACCCCTAATTGACAATTGAGAAAAGATCAAGAAGACACGAGACAAGGTTTTATCCCAAGGTTCGATTCCACCCAAGAATCTATGTCCTCGTTGAGGAGTCCACCAAGGATCGGGTCTTCACCATCCCTTCCCTCGTTCAATCGCCACAAAGGCCGATTCAAATCCACTAACCACACACAGGGGTAAACAATTGTACGTGGGGTGTTCTCACAATCTGAGTCCTCCAATAAGATTACAGAGAGTAATTCTTTCTCCTACAAACAAACAGAGAACAATGATTAGCAATTGTGTGAGAGAAGACAAACCAAGACTCAATGTCGAGAAGAACGACTCTCTCCTTGATCTAATCTATAATCCTCAAAGACGTAATCTTTCTAGGCTTAGAATCAGCAGAGAGAGGTATTTTTTGTGCTCTTGGGGCGTGCACCGACGCTGGGGTTCAAGAGATGTTAATGTGTGGTTGTGCACCTCTATTTATATAAAGTTTCCAAAAGTCCTGGTGGCAGGACTAGTCCGCTCTGTTCACCGGACTAGTCCGGTGTGCCGTGTACAATTTTCGTGTTGCATGTGGCACAGTGGAAACCCTAATTTGAAGTGTTTACAGAAAGTTGAACAGACTAGTCCAGTCCAAGAGCGGACAAGTCCGGTGCAAGGTGAATGTCGGTTCCAGAGAGTTGAACGGACTAGTCTGGTTTCTAGGCGGACTAGTCCAGTGCAAGGTGAGTGCCGGTTCTAGAGAGTTGAACGGACTACTCCGGTTTCTGAGCGGACTAGTCCGGTGCAAGGTGAGTGCCGGTTCCAGAGAGTTGAACGGACTAGTCCGGTTTCTGAGCGGACTAGTATGGTGCACCGTGTTGCGAAGCATCAGAGAGTTGAACGGACTAGTCCGGCCCACGAGCGGACTAGTCCGGTGCACCGTGTTATGAGTGATTAGGATATGTTTTAATCCCTTACCCCTACGCAGAGATTTTGAGCTCTTGGGATGTGTCTCTCACACACATCCTATACAAGTAAGTCTACATTGCGCTTGGTTCATGGATCTGTCCTTTTCATTTTTCTTCATCACTTCATTTTTCACCTTTTTGAGTGCACCAATTCTACCTTACACGAGTTAATCTGCATTCATCTCAACAAGTTCATTAGCATCTGAATTCATTTGTCATCAATCGTCCAAAACCCACAAGGGAATGCCTAGATGCACTTTCAATCTCCCCCCTTTTTGGTGACTGATGACAACCAACTGAGATTACATAATTAATAATAAAAATTGATTTTCATAAAGTGTGCATATATGAGAATAACAAATGAGTGACAGGAACTTCTCACATATATGCAACCATTATGGTGGGATGCATAAAGTGTGTGAAACAGAATGTGATATGCCACAAGAAGATAAGATCATATCAAAAATAAAGGTAGTCATCACATCGATATCGAATAAGCATCACACATCAAACAGAGTTTGAAATAAAAAGTACATGAAATTTAAAATACATGTCCATGATCGCTAGTCCTTAAGGTTTACAATAAGATAAAGCAATTAATATTAATCTCAATCTCTCCCCCTTTGGCATCAAGGCACGAAAAGGGAAAAATTGAGTGGAATCACTCATCGCCGCTCTCTTCCTCACTCTCGGTCCTATCTTCATCTTCGTCTTCGTGACCATGCTGAGGAGGAGCGGAGACACCTGCAAGCCCAAAAGACCAAAACTCTTGTTCAGTGAGTGGAGCCATCTCAGTGAAGTTTTATTCAGAGTCTTCAGAAATCTGTGGTAATCCAACTGGCTCAATATCTAGCTTCTCACAGATGGCTTTGCTGTTGGCCTTCATGTATCTTTGATGTCTCTTTCTGGCCAAACTCTCCCTGTGTTGCTTAACTTCAGTTTTGCGACAACAGCGAAAAATAGAGGAGAGCATCTTGAGCATACCACTGGAGAACTCTCTAGAAGGTGGAGGAACAGGAGTAGGGGTAGGCTCCGACGCCCTTGATCCTTCATGAGCAGAGGGGACAGTGTAGACTGTAGGCTTTTTGGGCTTGGGACCCATGTGAGAGACATCTTTGACAAACTCAAGTCCTGTCACCTTCTCAATCATGTACATGACATAAGGTGCATAGGCACAGGACCTGTTTGGAGTGATAGAGATATTCACAATGTCATTGCAGATGTACTCAATGACATTGAAGGTCCTTTTCTTGCTTATCACTTTCATCAATGTCCTCAGGGTCCCTTGGATTGTCACTGCATCACCATCCTTTGGAGCTATGATCTTTCTCAAGATCCTGTTTAGCACGGCAAAGAATGGCTTCAAGTACTTGGTAGTAGGAAGTACATATGGCATTCTTGTATTATACAAGAATTCCAGCTCATTCTTTGCAAAGGCTTCAAGTTATGAATGACAAGCACATTATCTAAGGTGTGTTCAAGATGAAGTATCTTGGCAAATTCTTCATAGGTGATACTGTATCTGGATCCATGTGTCATCCAAATCATCTCATCTCCATCATCGCGGGCAAAGTAAAGAGTGGAGTAGAACTGTGTAACGACCTCATTGTTCTAGTCATACTGAAAGGATAGAAGGTCCTTCAAGCCATGCCTCTCTAATGCCTCTAGTACCTCATGATAGGCCTGGCGTTTCTTGGATTGCAAGTAATCAATTGTGGCGGACCGGAATCCGCTCATCTAGGATCACAGATGGTGGTACCACATGATGCGACAACCGACAACACACATCATAAGAACGATATTGTATTACATAGAAAACCAACAGAATATGTACGAACTAGTACAAGACTTCAGTTACAAACTAGTATTTGGATTACAAAAGCGGAAGCTAAGTTTATACAACTCACGCCACCTATCTAACAAAAGTTGGTTGCCCAGCCCTAGGGAAACCCACACTAGCTGCACTCCTCAGCTCAGCGCGGCGTGTACGGCTCCCACTCAGCTGTGTTCCCCAACGGAGGGTAGCCCTCGCCGGTGGACTCATAACCCGAGTCCGTGGGATACTCCTCACCTGGAAAACACTTAAGCAGCAACCATGAGCACGATGGCTCAACAAGACATAACCGACTCACCTAGGCATGAAACTCTACATGCAGTTTACACGAACATGGGATGGTAAATTTCAGCAAACGGACACACCTACAAGTTCATCCTTAGTTCATCTTTTAGCCACAAGTTAACAGTTCATGAATATAAAATTTAGTGAGCAATATTTGGTGGCACACATGTAGCAATACAATTATACATATCAGCAGAATTGAATCATAACATTCCATAGTTTATCTACGTTACGACGCAGTGAACAAGCGGTACTCATCACCGCGAGGGACGGCAAATCGACTCGATATACACCTGCAGGGGTACCCGAATAGCACATCACGTACGCCCACCGGTGGAGCTGCACAGCACGCTCACTCGATGTCTTACGGGACAACCTTTCACCCAACAGCCTAAACATCGAACCGGTCACACCAAAACGGACAGGAGGTTCCCTACACGGAGCATCTCTCTATGCCCGTTAGCAGATTTCCACCTTGCTGCCCTCAACCTACACCTATAAATCGTTGTGCTATGCCTCGACGCCCGGAGGTTTAGGTTACATCGGTTTACTGGGGCCCATATATCCGATATGCCTTTGGTACGTTCAATACTTATTCAGCAGGGCCGCACACGGATCGGTCCTCAATCGACACGGACAGGGCTGCGCACACAAGACTTCCTCTTGCTGCGCCCTAGCCCCTGCCTAGTCTCATTTTCATTACTAAAGTGATCTCACATAACTCGAACCAATCCCGTGTGTCCCAAGCCTAACTCGCGAGTAGATTCCAACTACTCGACTTGTACCGAAGTTCTATGAATCATTTAGCATAGCCTGTCTACTCGAGGCCTTAGACACTACCCTCTCTCTTATAGGAAAAATCTGGTTATGCATTTGGGGTTTCATCCATCTTACACCTAATGCATATATATATATATATATATATATATATATATATATATATATATATATATATACACACACACACACACACACACACCTCATACTAAGTACGTAAACAAAACAAAAATTTGTAAAATGGGTTAATGCAAACCGGGGCTTTCCTTGTTGCTATTTCTGGTCAGTGATTAGGGCTTCGTCCGGAAGAAGGAAATTAAGCACTTCCGGAGTTTCCTCGCCTTCAGTGACTACACATAAACGATATACTATATGTCAATTTAAATGCAATGTTTAGAACTGAATAAGTAATTACCATAACTCTAGCTAGCCCTCCCCTTTGGTTTTGAAATTTTTATGGTGGCTTGGTAGGGTCCTACCCAGAGTCTTGACCAAGTTTCATTTGAAACAAAGTTCATTTGAGCTTTGTACAAATAAAAGCCTATTTGGTCAATATTAGAGCCTCTAAGGAATTCTAGGGGTTTTCATGGCTTCAACCATTACTTTCTGGAATCTAGAATTTGAGATGGTTCTAATGAAATTGGTTTCATGTCATTTGGAGAATTGTAGATGAAGTTATGCCCTAAACAAGATTTGAGAAAATCTGAAACATGTTTCTGTACATTTTTCTATTTTCTCAGGGCAGTTCACTTAATCACACCATTAGGAGGACTCAAGGATTTTCCAATAAACCTCCCAGCCAAATTTCAGAATTTTTCATAAAGTAATTCTCCAGATAAAATTACTAACAGTTTAAACTTTAGAGAATTAATTCTGGGAAACTATTAAGTTTCATGAGCTAAAATTTGTGTTGCTGGAAAGTACTAAAAAAATCTGAGTTCAGCAAAATTTGGTTCACTGAATTTGGAGCTTCCTAGCAGGAAGTTAGGTGCATTTGAAGTTTAAACAAATCTGAAAACTCGAATAAAGTTTAAACCGGCTGGTGGGGTTCCGCGGCCCCCCTCGCCGGAGTCCTCGCCGGGAGGCTGTTCCCGTGACCGGAGCTCGACCAAACTGGCCGCCCCCCATCTGAAATTTCTCGGGGAACCCGTTGCTGACCTTGTCGCCAGCTGGTGATCACCAGAATCGGTTGCGCGACGGTGACAGTTCACGGGGTGAATTCGGCAATGTAGGTATGACGCTGTCATGCCTCCCAGTCCCCTCTGTTGGCTCCTACAGCACCGCCACGACCTACGGAGTAACGACCCAGCCTCTGATCTTTCTCAAAGTTGCGGCAACCCGGACTTCACCATGCGACCTAGGTCTAAACCCGACGATAAATGAAAAACCCACGGAACTTGGTGGTTTCTCGCTGGTTTCCCATGATTCTTGACTGTATTGATTCGCACGGACGTTTCTAGCTGGTTGTCGAAGCTGGGAAGCGATTGCTTGACCAGTTAGCCTGAATTTTCCGATTAGCCGAACACGGGCTATATCACATGCTCTCGGCAAGAACTGAAATTCCGGCCAGCACACTCTATGACATGCGGCCGGGGTTGTTGGACAGCAAATGCACTCCTAGGCGAACCTTTTGGCATGCTCAACTCGGCGTGGGATCAAACCTAGCGGCCAGACGATGAGTTTTTGGTAACGGCGGCATTACACGGCGCTGAATGGAAACAGGGAGCTCGTGGCTGGTTTACCGTTGTGTCGCGCCGGTTCGTTGCGTCGATCATGTCGAGGAGGCTTTGGCGAAGCTCTGGGTGAGCTCAGACCAGCGTGCCAACCTCGGAGACGTGCGGGCACCGGAGAACCGAGGGTTGTTGGGGGTGCGGCGGCGTTTTTCTGTCGAGGGCTCGGGAGTGGGCAGAGCAGCACGAAGAGTCGGTTGATGAGGTGTGAAATATCGCTGGTGGCCGCTACGTCGACACATACCGTGGCCTGGGCTGCTCGGGAGGTTGCATCCGGGAGCTTCCCCTGTGGCGCGCTGCGCTCGGCCGCATCAGTGAGAAACAGAGCACGGCTCGGTTGTGAATCAGATCTCCCACTGACATTTGGGCCCATCTCCCCCCTAACACTTTTTTCCAATTTCCACTGTAAATATCCCAGCTACTCTCAATTGAATGAGAGACTTAATCACCAAGTCATGGTTTGAATTTGGTTTCCTCAATTTGGAATTGATTTGGCTAAATTTGTTGCACCTTTGAACTGAAATTCAAATTCAGTTTTTGAATAATGCAAATTTTGCCCCCGACAAGATGAACTCCAATGAGGATGAAAATTGGTGGACTAACTCAGAAAAATGTGCTGGGTTTGAATATGAAGTCAACTTTTGAATTCAAGTGATGCAAGTTGCTGCAATTTGAATTTGCATTCAAATTGGCCCATTTTACAAATGTTTCCAAAAGTGGCTCAAAAGGTATTGGATTTGCATGAAATTTGGCCTGAGCCTTCCCAAGACAATTTAGAGTCTATGGGTGAGCTAAACCTTTGATGATTATGTGTAGAAATCCTACATTTTGGAAGTTAGGGCTTTTCCCTCTAATCACCCTTTTGATGGTGGTTACTTGCTCTTCGCAAGAGTTCATGAGATATCCATCACAAGAGCTGTGGTGTTGTGAGGTGATGAACAATTTTTTTTGCAAGTCACTTTCTTGGGCTTTACATCCCTCCACCCTTAAAAGAATCTCATCCCGAGATTACAAACGAAGAGGCAGCGATGTAATAGAAACTGACCCGTGCTGAGACGGCATGAACTCCTGGTAGTTTGAGCGAAGAAATTCCTCGCTCTCCCACGTCGCTTCTTCGGCGGTGTGGTTGCTCCAGAGTATCTTGTAGAACCACAGCGTTTGGCTAAGTGTGGTTCGAGCATTCTCATCAATAATTGCCAACGGATATTCATCATACTTAAAATCCGGTTGCAGCTAGCCGATGTCTTTAGTGGGAACAGCAGCCGTATGCTTCAGACATTTTCGCAGTTGTGAAACATGGAAAACATCATGAACACCAGCAAGAGATGCTGGCAGTTCCAGTCTATACGCCACTGGACCACACTTCTCGGTGATGGCATAGGGTCCAATGAATCGGGGAGCGAGTTTCCCCTTCACGCCGAACCGGTGATGCCTTTCATCGGAGATACACGGAGGTACACGTGCTCCCCGACGTCAAAGTGCAGCGGCCTACGCCTCTAATCAGCGTAGCTTTTCTGTCGGGATTGAGCAGCCTTCAAGTTGGCTTGAATCATCCGAACGCGCTCTTCGGCGTCGTTCACCACATCAACCCCGAACGTGACTCTCTCACCGGACTTGTACCAGTTCAGTGGGGTGCGTCATTTGAGACCGTAGAGAGCCTCATAGGGTGCCATATTGATACTCGTTGATAGCCATTATTGTACAAGAATTCTGCCAACGGTAGATGATCATCCCAGTTTCTACCGTGGTGGATGGCACAGGCTCTCAACATGGCTTCTAGTACTTGGTTCACCCTCTCTGTTTGACCGTCTGTCTGAGTGTGATAGGCGGAGCTTCTAATCAGCTTAGTAACCAATGCAGCGTGCAACTGCTCCCAGAAACGAGATACAAACAGTGAACCTCGATCTGAGACTATTGTCTTGGGTACCCCATGTAAGCATAGAAATCTCGCTATGTACAGCTCCGCATATTTGCCGGCATTGTAACGTGTATGCACAGGAATGAAGTGAGCCGACTTGGTTAATCGGTCAACGATCACCCAAATGGAATCATGCTTGTTGGAAGTCAGGGGTGATCCCACAATGAAATTCATGCTCACATCTTCCCACTTCCATGCCGGGATTTTCAGGGGTTGCAGCAGCCCTGATTTCCTCATATGATCAGCTTTCACTCGTCTACACGTATCACACTAGGATACGTATTTAGCCACTTCCCGCTTCATCCGTGTCCACCAAAATTTCTTTTTCAAATCTTGGTACATTTTGTTGCTGCCCGGATGAATGGAGTATTTAGACAAGTGAGCTTCATCAAGAATCTTTTTCCTGAGCTCCATATTCCGGGGTACGACTATGCGGTCGTTGAACCACAGCATCCCCTCATCATCTTTCCAGAAACATTTGATTTCCCCGTTGTCTATCAGTCTCCGGAGACGTGCCATGCCCTTATCAACTTTCTGAGCTGCAATGATCTCCTCTCTAATGGTAGGGATGAGGGCAAGGTTGTAGAGCAATCCATAAGGAACCACTTATAAACTCGGCTCTTCCTCCTCCACCGGTGTAATGGTGAGGTTATGGACATGTGATTTCCGACTCAGCACGTTGGCAACCACATTCGCCTTGCCGGGGAGGTAATGAATCTCAATCTCATAGTCTTTGATTAGTTCTAACCACCTCCTTTGCCTCATATTCAGCTCCTTCTGGGTGAAAATATACTTCAGGCTCTTGAGGTCGGTGTAGAGATGCACCAAATTCCCTTGGAGATAGTTCCTCCACATCTTCAACGCCAAGACCACAGCAGCAAGCTCAAGATCATGAGTTGGGTAATGCCGCTCATGGTTTCGAAGTTGGCGTGAGCCATATGCAACCACACGTCCTTCTTGCATCAACACACAGCCAAGCCCGATACTGGACGCATCACAATACACGTCGAAGGGCTTCATTGTATCCGGTTGAGCTAAGACCGGGGCTGTTGTGAGATGCTTCACTAATGTTTGGAAAGCTCCTTCACATGCCGTGTTCCAAACATATTTTGTTCCCTTCTTCAATAATTCTGTCATTGGCTTAGCAAGCTTGGAGAAGCTTGGAATGAATCTCCGGTAATATCCTGCTAAGCCGAGGAAGCTTCTGACTTCATGGACTGAAGTGGGAGCTTTCCATTTCAACACCTGCTCGATTTTGCTTGGGTCAACCACAATGCCTTCCGCTGAGATGATATGTCCCAAAAATGGCACCTGGCTGATCCAAAACTCACACTTGCTGAACTTGGCGTAGAGCTTGTGGTCCCGCAATCGTTGAAGAACAATTCTCAAGTGTTCGGCGTGTTCTGCTTCTGTCTTGGAGTAAACCAAGATATCATCGATGTACACCACAACGAACTTATCCAGCTCCCACATGAACACCGAGTTCATGAGATACATGAAATGTGCCGGAGCATTGGTGAGACCAAAAGACATGACGATATACTCATATAAGTCATATCTCATCGAAAAGGCCTTCTTCGGGATATCCTCCGCCCGGATTTTTATTTGATGATATCCAGAGCGAAGGTCCATCTTGGAGAATACACTTGCACCCACAAGCTGATCAAACAAGATGTCAATGCGGGGCAGTGGGTACTTGTTCTTGATGGTGACGGCGTTGAGCGGCCGGTAGTCCACACACAGCGTCAAGGTTTCATCCTTCTTCTTTACAAACAGTGCCGAGCATCCCCAAGGCGAGGAACTTGGTCTAATGAAACCTTTGCTCAACAGATCATTGAGGTGCGCTTTCAATTCAGCCAGCTCGTTTGGAGCCGTTTTGTAGGGTCTCCTTGAGATGGGAGTCATCCCGGGTGCAAGCTCAATCTTGAATTCGACATCCCGCTCAGGTGGCATGCCAGGAAGATCATCTGGAAACACGTCGGCGTACTCCCGGACTACGGGGATGTCCTCTAACTTGAGAGCTTCAGTATTATTAATTGCTGAAACTTCCTGGACAGGATTGTCTAACACCATGGAATGCGGACGGTGGAATGGAGAATGCAAATGAACCGTCCGTGTCCGAGTGTCCAGGACAGCGCCATGGTAGCGTAACCATGACATCCCTAAGATTGCATCAATCTTTTGCCGGAAGGATTATCAAGGTGGTGGGATATATCCTCCCACCTAAGCACAGAGGTGCTTTTGGAATCATCATATTTTCTGAAATCTTCCCTCCCGGTGAGCAGATCATATATGAGCAGTCGGTTGGGAAGACTTGCATTTGATGCTTAGCCACATAGGATGCACTTATGAAACTGTGGGTTGCACCAGAATCGAATGCTTAGCCACATAGGATGCACTTATGAAACTGTGGGTTGCACCAGAATCGAATAAAATGATGATTTCTTGATCGTTGAGAGTGAACGTACCCGCCAGCACGTTGTCTCCCTCTTGTGCATCCTCATTGTCGAGGTTGCGAAAGCCCCCAGTTCGCTGACCAACCTTCTTGACTGGAAGTTGGCCTCGGGCACCGCCCTGGAACTGGGCTTGCCCGCTACTCTGCTGCCCCTGGGGACAGTCCTTCGAGAAATGGCCCGCCTGGCCACACGTAAAGCATGTGTAGCGAGGCGGTCCTCCGCTGATTGGCGGATGGAAACCCGGGGTGCGTTGTGGCTGTGGAAACACCTGGGGTACCATCTTCTGCTGCTTCTGTTGTTGCGGTCGCGGTGGTGGCATCGGCGGTCAGAACGGGGGTGGCTGAAAAGAACGACCCCCGAACTGCTTAGGTCGCGCCGTGGATGCCACTGTAGACCGGATGGTGTCCGATACACCATGCGGTATTTTTGGGGAGCTCCACCCCCACTGCTGGGTGGAGTGCTGCACTTTCGCTGCTCAGCCGCCAATTCTCGCTGAGCATCTTCTTGCATGATCGCGGCATTAACGAGATCGTTGAAGGTGCCGCGATTGCATTGAACGAGATGCATCTTCATCTCGGGGTGTAACCCCCGATAGAAGTGCTCCCGCTTCTTCTCCTCGGTGGAGACGTAATTCGTCGCATATTTCGCCAGATGGTTGAAGGCACGGGAGTAGTCGTGGGCACTCCTCCCGCCCTGCTTCAGCTCAAAGAACTCTTGGAACTTCCGCTTCATTATCCCGGGAGGGATATGGTAGGCGTGGAACGCCTCCCGGATTCTTCCCACTTCACGGCATGGCCAGCCGGCAGTGAGGCGACATAGTTCGCCCACCACGCACCAGCGGCACCGTGAAGCTGCTGCGCCGTGAACAGAGTCTTCTACCGCTCCGTACATTGGAGCAGCCCGAACTTGGACTCAATTGTCCGCAGCCAGTTGTCGGCCTCCAGGGGTTCTGCTGCTTCTGTGAACACCGGAGGGTGCGTACTCATGAAATCCAAGTATGTCACAACATGGGACTCACGAGGCCCCCTCTCTTGACGCCCCCCCCCCCCCCCCGCCTGGGACGTATTCTGCACGATCGTACGGAGCAGGTTGGTCTGCTCCTCACGATTACCCACCAGGGCCGCGATCACATCCGCTAGCGTAAGAGAAGGCGGCGGTGGTGGTTGTTTCTGCGGGGTGCTGTCGTAGGTAGGTGGCTGGGAGTCATCACCCCCTTCTGGCTAGAGCCACCAATCTCATGCGTGGTCCGAGTGCGAACCATCTGCAACCATATGACAATAAACATCAGTCCCGCAACATACTTCATGCAGTCCAATAAAATAGGCATAAAACATAATGACAGTGAAATATGCGATACATCTTGTATACAGATAATGTAATAACTTTGCACAAGCAACACCATTACCAGACCAAATACAAGCTAGTTAAATCCAACTTGACGAACTTCCTTCCTTTTTGGAAGTTTATCTCAACAAGGTTTGGTCACTACGAAACGTTACATCGCGTTGTCATCACTTATACTACCCTTTTATCTTCAATACGACACAAACATGGTCTCTAGCAAATAAAGCTTGAGCAGGGAATACACTCAAATCATTCACTAGTTGAAGATAAACTCTCATGAGTATGTTCTACCCTACTGGAAGTACTTAAACCCTCTAGGGTACAACAATCTCTCAAATGAGTTCAACCGTCATCCCTCTGCCAGAATGACCAGTTCCTACATATTCCAGATTTTGATCTGGTTCTGTGCATTTTCATCCCTCAAGCTGAATACCAAAGTTAAATTTAACTTCAGTATCTTTCCAACGAGAATTTATTTGCCCTCAGATCAGCTCTGGTTAAAAAGTTATGGTGATTCAAAATCAACAGAATTTTTGGGAGAATTTCAACATCCCCTCCATTGGAAGTTGCTGTTTTCAACTCTAATTTCCACTGAGTTCTGTGCTGAAATTTCAGAAACTTTGACTTACAAATATGTAACACATCTCCTACCCTTTCCAATAATATATCATATGATAATTTTAGATTTTCCTACAGAAAGTTATGCTTGCAAAACAGAACAGCCCAGAGAGTAGTTTAAATCTGTCCTGGTTCTGGACAGTTTACTTTCTTCTGGAAATTAAGCCATCTTAAGGTGTGATTAAGCTCTGGGGGTCTACAACAAAGATGTAAAGTACTTAAATACCTTTCCAGAAATATATTCTACACCTCCATTGGCTAAATAATCTGTGAGTTATGCTCTGTCAAAGCTCAGCCAACTTGCTGCCCAAAACAGAGCACTCTGTTTTTCAATCACTTGGAGCTACACTGATCCTTCAATCCAACCAGGGTCCTAAATGTTGAAACTTAGTGATTTTAGTTCCTTGTTATCATTATATTTCATGCATATGCCTATGATATGTCGGTACTACGTTCCTCACCAAAAGAAAATCCTAACCGGATTATAACGGCATATACGTCTCAATTGTGGCACTAAACGGGCTCTCACACATGTATACTACACGACATACATACGTGGTTAGTACCTGCAGAAGACCACACAATCATTATGCACTCAAAGGTTATTTTCCATTTCAGGCAGGGCCATATTTGAAAGTAAATAAACGGCCGTATCATTGCCATATGGCCGTCCTTGAGTTGAGCCACGTCTCAAGGTACGTGATCGTGTTTTAACACCACATGACGGGGAACCCGAGTAGAACGCGAATGGGTCGTCACGGTTGGGAATTTTATCACCAAAACATATACCACCTACTGCCCTGCAGGGCACGCCGATGGCAAGCGCTGCGTATGTCCTCCTGGGCTATTTCCAGATGAACACACTATCGCTTTGCTGACCACACGATGGCGTCTCCACTTACTCGCCTAATGCACGCTAGGATCAGCGTTTTATATGAACTCAGGAATATGAAGAATCCAAGAGTTTCAAATTGACGTCTCACACCAAGTTGTGAGACCTATCCCTGAACCACATTCCTCGTCAGGGGAGCTAACCGAAATTGAACCGCTTTCGGTGGCGTTCCTTACCATTTTTTACCTGAGCGTAGGTGCGTCGCTACATAATCAAAATTCAGAATTAGAACACATATGTTAGTCTTGCCACTTTAAGTAACTATGCTATTATAGTCCTTACTTGGGAAATCTACCGAATCCTCAACGTAAACCTAAGTTTTCCTGTAATACAGTTCTTAATTAGTGTGCTATCCCCAATGCGGCTCTGATACCAGCCTGTCACGGACCGGATTCCGCTCAT
This sequence comes from Neostapfia colusana, assembly GCA_030760725.1. Lineage (NCBI taxonomy): Eukaryota > Viridiplantae > Streptophyta > Magnoliopsida > Poales > Poaceae > Neostapfia > Neostapfia colusana. Next base: position 21,408,185 of record JASWHV010000006.1, on the reverse strand, counting down.
CCAGGATCACAGAGGGTGGTGCCTCATGATGCGACACCCGACAGCACACATCATAATAACGATATTGTATTACATAGAAAACCAACTGAATATGTACAAACTAGTACAAGACTTCAGTTACAAACTAGTATTTGGATTACAAAAGCAGAAGCTAAGTTTATACAACTCACGCCACCTATCTAGCAAAAGTTGGTTGCCCAGCCCTAAGGCAACCCACACTAGCTGCACTCCTCAGCTCAGCGCAGCGTGTACGGTTCCCACTCAGCCGTGGTCCCCGACGGAGGGTAGCCCTCGCTGGTGGACTCGTAACCCGAGTCTGTGGGATACTTCTCACCTGAAAAACACCTAAGCAGAAACCATGAGCACGATGGCTCAACAAGACTTAACCGACTCACCTAGGCATGAAACTCTACATGCAGTTTACACGAACATGGGATGGTAAATTTCAGCAAACAGACACGCCTACAAGTTCATCCTTAGTTCATCTTTTAGCCACAAGTTAACAGTTCATGGATATGAAATTTAGTGAGCAATATTTGGTGGCACACATGTAGCAATACAATTATACATATCAGCAAAATTGAATCATAACATTCCATAGTTTATCTACGTTACGACGCAGTGAACAAGCGGTACTCGTCACCGCGAGGGACGATGAATCGACTCGATATACACCTGCAGGGATCCCGAATAGCACGTCACGTACGCCCACCCATGGAGCTGCACGGCACGCTCACTCGATGTCGTATGGGACAACCTTTCACCCAACAGCCCAAACGTCGAACCGGTCGCACCAAAATGGACAGGAGGTTCCCTACACGGAGCATCTCTCTATGCCCGTTAGCAGATTTCCACCTTGCTGCCCTCAATCTACACCTATAAATCAGTGTGCTATGCCTCGACGCCCGGAGGTTTAGGTTACATCGGTTTATCGGGGCCCATATATCTGATATGCCTTCGGTATGTTCAATACTTGTTCAGCAGGGCCGCACACGGATCGGTCCTCAATCGACATGGACAGGGCTGCGCACACAAGACTTCCTCTTGCTGCGCCGTAGCCCCTGCCTAGTCTCATTTTCATTACTAAAGTGATCTCACATCACTCAAACCAATCCCGTGTGTCCCAAGCCTAACTCACGAGTAGATTCCAACTACTCGACTTGTACCAAAGTTCTATGAATCATTTAGCATAGCCTGTCTACTTGAGGCCTTAAACACTACCCTATCTCTTATAGGAAAAATCTGGTTATGCATTTGGGGTTTCATCCATCTTACACCTAATGCACATATATATATATACCTCATACTAAGTACGTAAACAAAACAAAACTTTGTAAAATGGGTTAATGCAAACCGGGGCTTGCCTTGTTGCTGCTGCTGGTCAATGGTTAGGGCTTCGTCCGGAAGAAGGAAATCGAGAACTTACAGAGTTTCCTCACCTTCAGCGACTACACGTAAACGATATACTATATGTAAATTTAAATGCAATGTTTAGAACTGAATAAGTAATTACCATAACTCTAGCTAGCCCTCCCCTTTGGTTTTGAAATTTTTATGGTGGCTTGGTAGGGTCCTACCCAGAATCTTGACCAAGTTTCATTTGAAACAAAGTTAATTTGAGCTTTGTACAAATAAAAGCCTATTTGGTCAATATTAGAGTCTTTAAGGAATTCTAGGGGTTTTCATGGCTCCAACCGTTACTTTCTGGAAACTAGAATTTGAGATGGTTCTAATGGAATTGGTTTCATGTCATTTGGAGAATTCTAGATGAAGTTATGCCCTAAAAAGATTTGAGAAAATCTGAAAAATGTTTCTGTACATTTTTCTATTTTCTCAGGGCAGTTCAATTAATCACACCATTAGGGGGACTAAATGATTTTGGATGGGTCTGAAAACTGTACTGTGACTCATGGATTTTCCAATGAACCTCCCAGCCAAATTTCAGAATTTTTCATAAAGTAATTCTCCTGATAAAATTTCTAACAATTTAAACTTTAGGGAAATAATTCTGGAAAACTATTAAGTTTCATGAGCTGAAATTTGTGTTGCTGGAAAGTACTAAAAAATCTGAGTTCAGAAAATTTTGGTTCACTGAATTTGGAGCTTCCTAGCAGAAATTAGGTGCATTTGAAGTTTGAACCAAATCTGAAAATTCAAATAAAGTTTAAACCGGCTGGTGGGGTCCCCGGGCAACGTGTCAGCACCGCAGCCAAACCACACGGGGATCCGCAGAGTCTCCCGTGCAGTCGCACGAGATCCCGGTGCCACAGAAGATCCGGTGCTGTTTAAACACAGGCTGACACGTGGGGTCCGGGGGATTTCGTCTACCTCGCGCTCCCGCGGCTCCCTGCCGCCCCCCTCGCCGGAGTCCACGCCGGGAGGCCGTTCCCGTGACTGGAGCTCGACCAAACTGGCCGCCCCCCGTCTGAAATTTCTCGGGGAACCCGTTGCTGACCTTGTCGCCGGCTGGTGATCACTGGAATCGGTTGCGCGACGGCGACAGTTCACGGGTGAGTTCGGCGATGTCGGTATGGCGCTGTCATGCCTCCCAGTCCCCTCTGTTGGTTCCTACAGCACCGCCACGACCTACGGAGCAACGACCCAGCCTATGATCTTGCTCAAAGTTGCGGCAACCTGGAGTTCACAATGAGACCTAGGTCTAAACCCGGCGATGAACGAAAAACCCACAGAACTCGGTGGTTTCTCGCTGGTTTCCCGTGATTCTTGACCGTATGGATTCGCACGGACGTTTCTAGCTGGTTGTCGAAGCTGGGAAGCGATTGCTTGACCAGTTAGCCCGAATTTTCCGATTAGCCAAACACGGGCTATATCACATGCTCTCGGCAAGGACTGAAATTCCGGCCAGCACACTCTATGGCATGTGGCCGGGGTAGTCGGACAGCAAGTGCACTCCTAGGCGAACCTTTTGGCATGCTCAACTTGGCGTGGGATCAAACCTACTTGCCGGACGATGAGTTTTTGGTAGCGGCGGATTTACACGGCACTGAATGGAAACAGGGAGCTCCTGGTCAGTTTACCGTGGGTGTGGCGCCGGTTCGTTGCATCGATCACGTCGAGGAGACTTCAGCGAAGCTCTGGGTGAGCTCAGACCAGTGTGCCAACCTCATAGACGTGCGGGCACCGGAGAACCGAGGTTTGTCGGGGGTGCGGCGGCGTTTTTCTGTCGAGGGGCTCGGAAGTGGGCAGAGCAGCACAAAGAGTCGGTTGATGAGGTGTGAAATGCTGGTGGCCGCTAGTCGACGCATACCGTGGCCTGGGCTGCTCGGGAGGTGGCATCCGAGAGCTTCCCCTGTGGCGCGCTGCACTTGGCCGCATCAGTGAGAAACAGAGCACGGCTCGGTTGTGAATCAGCTCTCCCACTGACCTGTGGGCCCATCTCTCCCCCCTAAAAAATTTTCCAATTTCCACTGTAAATATGCCAGCTACTCTCAATTGAATGAGAGACTTAATCACCAAGTCATAGTTTGAATTTGGTTTCCTCAATTTGGAATTGATTTGGCTAAATTTGTTGCACCTTTGAACTGAAATTCAAATTCAGTTTTTGAATAATGCAAATTTAGCACCCGACAAGATGAACTCCAATGAGGATAAAAATTGGTGGACTAACTCATAAAAATGTGCTGAGTTTGAATATTAAGTCAACTTTTGAATTCAAGTGATGGAAGTTGCTGCAATTTGAATTTGCATTCAAATTGGCCCATCTTACAAATGTTTCCAAAAGTGGCTCAAAAAGTATTGGATTTGCATGAAATTTGGCCTGAGCCTTCCCAAGACTATTTAGGGTCTATGGGTGAGCTAAACCTTTCAAGCTTATGTGTAGAAATCCTACTTTTTGGAAGTTAGAGCTATCCCCTCTAATCACCCTTTTGATGGTGGTTACTTGCTCTTCACAAGAGTTCATGAGATATCCATCACAAGAGCTGCGGTGTTGTGAGGTGATGAACAATTTTTTTTGCAAGTCACTTTCTTGGGCTTTTACATCAATGTTGAGCCGCTGACTCTCAACAGCAGGATTCTTCATCTTCATGTAAACATGCTCATAGTAGTCAGCATGGAAGTTGCTCTAGAATCTTGGGTCCGCACATTGCTTTGGCTGCCCATAGACTTGAATTTTTCTGAAGTTGTCAGCCAGTTCACTCCCCTTTCAAGTAAAGTCATCAGTTGATGGTTGCCTGTTGTGGTGAATGGGGGCCTTCTTTTTCAATGGACCAATAGGACCACTAGCAAGTCCTTTGCCCTTCCCAACACTTCTTCTAGGAGCAGTAGAGCTTCCAACAATGTCTTTGCTCTGTGCTGTTTTATCAACCACTCTCCTCGTTTTAGGAAGAGAATCTTCGGGAGAAGAGGGTTGAGCAATGTGGTCATGTTTCTTCTTCATGGCCTCGCAGTGTGACGACATCGTGCCTGATAGGAAAATCAAGGATTGATTGACGAGATGGATTGTAGATCATGTTGAAATAAAAAGTTAGAGGTTCAATTGACAGGTAACCGGACTTGTTCGTTTTCAGAGTGTGGACTTGTCCGGAATACCGTACTTGTCCGCACCAGAGACCGGACTAGTCCGGACCTGCTGAAGAACCCTAACTTGGTATCTTCAATAGATCTAGCACAAATTGATGCAAAATATGGAGGTATACACTAGGAATACATCTAGAAAGGTAGTGTATGCCCTAGGAATCAATAAAATTGAACAAAAGTATAGAAAATATGAGAACTTGAGTTGAGAGGGATTTTACCGAAAAAGTGAAGATTTGAGTCGAAAACGTGAAGTTTGATCCGGATTAGTCCGAGGAGAGGAGACCACACGTCGAGGATAAGATTTCCCGTGGAGAGGACTTTTATTTTGTTGGCCAATGTCGAAAATCACCTTGGGGGCTAGGGTTTGAGGAGTGAGAAGCAAAAGAGAGCTTGTGAGGTGAAGAGGGCACTGGTTGGCGTGGGTATAGACTTTTAAACCTGGAAATACGGACTAGCCCGGTGGGAGGACCGGACAAGTCCGGTATGGCAGATCTGTCCGGACTAGTCCGAGGGACCGGACTAGTCCGGGTCAACTGGACAAACAAGAGTAGAAATCAGAGAAATATTGGGAATTCGATATAATAGTGATCTAAGGACTTGATTTTCAAAAATAATCAACAATCAGACAATTGTCATTATTCATCAAGATTCACTAATTTAAATAGTTTTCAGGAGAAAATCGAGATAAGGGATGGTTTTTCGCAAAATAAGTAAGATTTTGAGGATTCAAGCAGGTATGTAGTGTTTCAAGCCACGTTCTGAGAGTCAAGTATATTTAGTTTATTCCTGAGCTCACAAAAGTGTTTTTCATCAAGTGGCTTGGTGAAGATATCGGCTAGTTGTTTCTCAGTTTTGACATGGGAAATGGCTATGCCTCCTTTGATTGAATTGTCTCTCAAAAAATGATGTCGAATATCAATGTGTTTTGTCCTAGAGTGCTCGATAGGGTTATGTGCAATCTTAATCACACTCTCATTGTCACAAAGAAGCAGAATACGGTTCATATTTTAACCGTAGTCCCTTAGAGTTTGTCGCATCCGAAGGAGCTGTGCACAACAACTCCCGGCTGCAACATACTCCGCTTTGATTGTGGACAAGGCAATGGAGTTTTGCTTCTTGGAGGACCAGGAAACTAGGGAACTACCCGAGAATTGGCAAGTCCCGGAGCTACTTTTTCTATCCACTTTGCATCCGGCATAATCTGCATTGGTGTATCCAATGAGATTGAACTTTGAACCTTTAGGATAACAAAGGTCTAGGTTGGGTGTATGAACTAAATATCGCAAGATTCTCTTTACGGCTATCAAATGACATTCCTTAAGATTGGCTAGAAATCTTGCACACATACAGACACTCAACATGATATCAGGCCTAGATGCACAAAAATAAAGTAGAGATCCAATCATGGAACGGTATACGTTTTGATCCACGTTAGGTCCATCTTCATTAAGGTCGATATGTCCATTTGTTGCCATGGGAGTCTTTATGGGAATCGCTTTGTCCATGCCAAATTTCTTGAGAATGTCTTGGGTGTACTTTGTTTGGCTTACACTACAGGAAACGACGAATAGGGTGTCAGTTAATCTATATGCGTCGGCCCCGACGCACTTAACACGTCTAGGGGTGTCGGTTTAAGCGAACCGACACCCATAAGTTAGAGGTGTCGGTTTTTCTGGATCGAACTGATGCAAATATTAAATGCGTCGGCCAAACCGACGTTTATGTGAAATGTGTCGGCTAAATCGACGCTCATACGGTGGGCCCGGTTGGCTCAGGCTCTAAGAGCGTCGGCCCTGGCAAAACCGACGCTCTTAAGCGGGCCCCACTCGAAACCTAATCCCTTCTCCTCTTCTCTTCTCCTCATTCTCCCTGTCGCCCGTGCGCCTTCTCGCCCGCGCCCCCGCCCGCCGCCTCGTCGGCGCTCCTACCCGTTGGCATCCCCTCCGCCTCCCCGTCCGCCCCCCTGTCCGGCGCCCCCGTCATCCCGGCCACTTTCATCTAGTTCAACTCTAAGTGAAGGGAAAATATTAGGTGTATTGCAAATACGTGATTAGAGTTGAATGTGATTAGAGTTGAATGTTATATTATATAGTTGCTAATTCGTGAAAGTAATGCTTTATCATATCATGTAATTAGAGTTATCTCATGTATGTGATTCATATTATATAGTTGCTAACTCGTGAATGTGATTCATATCCATTATGCTATATGAATTGAATGTGATTCATATCATGTCATATTGTGTGAAGTTGAATGTTCAAGCTTATATTATGTGATTACTTCGTTTAGATATGAATTAAAAAGGCTTATAGTTTTTTCATCTAAATGGAATAAATGTTTGTATCATGCATGTGATTGCTTCTTTTTGGCATTTGCGATATGATGACTAATTATATGTTTGTAATATAGTAAATATCTTTGTAATTTTGGTAGCTTTAGAGGACTATAGTAAAAGATGATTGTAGTTGTGAAGTATGCGTTAAGACGAACACAGATGCGTACGGCGACAATGAGGACGACCAATTAACCGCGCCTACACGGTGGATCCGGACTTAGAACTTTCAACTATGACGAACTTTCCTCCTCTGTCTTGTTCTTTCCTCTCTTGTAAATGATTGAAAAATTAAAATGAGCAACGCAACCTAAAGAATTTGAGTACCCGTTTCAAATCGGCACGTATCACATGCTATTGGCACATGAGACGTGAAGGTTCGAAATTGTCACTTTTTGAACAGCCTGGGAGTGGACCAGGGGGGGGCGTGGCTTGTGATGAGACGCGAGTCTGGATCTGGACGAGATTTCGACGGTATAACCCTGATGTTCTTTGCTGCACCATTTTCAGAAGTGCAGTGGAGAACAGCGGGGTTATGCCGCCAAAATTTTGTCTGGATCCGGACAACGCGTGTCGTCATAAGCACGCCCCACTCGACCACTCTTGGGTGGGTTTAGAACCTATCTGCCTAATTGTAGTGACCGTCACATAATATGAAAATAAACTAATTATAATGAATTTTCTGCTTTGGAGGTATAAGCTGAAAAATGGGTGACGACCGTAAGGTGATGTATGATGGATGGAGTTCATATGGTGTGTACACATAGGAATGGGCATAAATCACAAATGTGTTCATGAACCAAGAATTTCCTAGTGGTGCTCGTTTTGTGAAGTGTTCGTGTAGCAGGTTCCAGAATCGTCGACGTTTGGAGAGGTCTGAAATGATGCTTCACCTTTGTAAGAACGGATTTATGACAGACTATCTAGTGTGGCGTGAGCATGGAGAGATGGATCATGCTAGTGAGTTGGACGGAAACGAGAATGAAGATCGGATGGATGAGATGATAGCGGATGCTGGTCGAGAGTATGAAGAGCAGTCACTGCAAGAGGAGGTGAAGAAGTTTTACAATCTTCTTGCCGCCACGGATGAAAAAGTATATGAGGGCACCAATGTGACCGTTCTGCAGGCGGTCACACGACTTATGGGGTTGAAGTCTAAGTTCAATTTTGCAAACAATTGCTACAATGGTATCCTGAAGTTGATCAATGATCTCCTTCCATCAAAACATAAGATGCTGGAAGACATATATTACTCAAAGAAGATTTTGGAAGGACTGGGCATGAGTTATGAGAAAATTGATGTGTGCGATAATAATTGCATGTTGTTTTGGAAGGAACACCAGAACGATACTCGTTGTATGCATTGCAAAGAATCTAGACATGTGAAGGTTTTGAATGATGATAGAGAGGAAATAAGTACAAAGGTACCGGTCAAACAGCTTCGGTACATGCCTATCATGTCCAGGCTTAAACGGTTGTTCCTTTCTCAAGAAACAGCGAAGCATATGAGGTGGCATTCAGAAGGGTTACATGAGAGCGATGACAAAGATATTATGGTGCATCCTTCGGATGGCGTGGCATGGCAAGCTCTAGACCGTTTCGATCTGGAGTTTGGTAAATATCCAAGAAATGTGCGTCTTAGGTTGTCAACAGATGGTTTCACTCCTTTCAGCACAAGTAACAGTCTATACTCTTGTTGGCCTGTTTTGGAAGAAGAGGAGAGATATGATGAAGAAGAGGAAGAGATGGAAGAGAGTGAAGAGGAAGAGATGGAAGAAGAGATACGTGAATATCTTAATGCACGCATGACAGAAGCAGATTCTGATGCTGATGATTTTTGATTTATATTGTACGCATTTTTTAGATTTTTATTATTATTGTATACATTCTTTATATATTATCTAATGTTGTATACTAATCATTTCTATAAAAATGTATGCAGATGTTTAAGATTTTGCCAAGTGTGGGGAAGAAGAAGAGCAAGAAGGGTAGTGGATCTTCGTCCTCAACTCCCAGTTCTACTTCGAGCCAGCCGGACCCATTTCAGGTACTTGTTTTTATATACATTTCAATATTAATATTAACTGTCTATTGTTTCTTGCTTCTTTACATACTTCTTTATTTATATTTTTAGGGTACTACTTTCAGTGGGCAGAGGAAGAGGCGGTTTTTGAGTTGTGTGGCAGAGCTGACGTCGAGCAAGCCTGCACGAGGTTCGAGTCTGACACAGGTGACAGATCGTTGCCCGATGTACGAGGAGTTGTACGGGGAGGAACCAGAGACTGTCAGGCAGACGTCGGAGCAGGAAGGTGGCTCAAGAGGAGGCTCGGGACGAGGCTCAGCAGGAGGCTCAGGATGAGGCTCAGGTGGAGGCTCAGCAGGAGGCTCAGGACGAGGCTCAGGAGGAGGCTCAGATACTGTTGGGCGGTGGACCTCTTCTGATAGTGGCAATGAGGGGGATGATGAGGACGAAGGTGAAGAGCCTAAGGATCCCGAGCGAGATGCTAGGATTGCAAGAAGGGCAGAGCTAGAAGAGTTACGACACCCCGATCGATGCCCCTTTAGGTAATATTTCTGATTAATTAATAAGTTCATTATATATTTTAAATTAACTAATTTTATGTACTTTTTATGTACAGGCTGCGGAGGCACCTTTTATGTGGTGTAAGTAAAAGCCTAGACGAGCGGACGATTTTAAGGCCGAAGGGTACTAGGTGCTGGGTGGAGGTTGGATGGAGTGGAAAGGGGCATCGACGAGTTGTTAACACCGAGTTGGGAAACGCCGTCCGGTTTTGCTATCCCAGGATGGTTTTAGTAGATGGTCAAAGGATTGCAGCGCATAGTTGGGATCACTATTCGCTTCAAGATTATGGCAATTCGGGTACATGTCAGAATGGAGTTTGGGAGATCTTCTATTAAGTTTGTTTCGATTGTTTCCATTACATTACATCTTATTTTTATTTGACATTAATTGTTACTTGTATGCATGATATGTTTCGTTTGGAGGAGGGTGTGAGTCAAGCATATGCTTGTTCAGTTTTTCATAATGCAGCAAAAAGACGTGTCAAGGACTCCTTCTCTAAGGCACGGATCAAAGCTGTGGCTGTCTACTACAAGACGGTGATGTTTCAGCCTATGACATACAAAGAAGCAGCCAAAATTCACCTCACTAGGGAGGAGTACTTGCAGAGTCATGTGGATTGGATCTGTGCCAATATGGAGGCTTGGGAGTGGTTATGCGGGTATTGGGGTTCAGCTGAGTTCAGAAATATTTCTGATAGACACCGAAGAAACCGGAAGAGCAAGCCAGGAAAGCACTTCTTCGGGCCGGATGGTTATGTTCGAATGGAACAAAGGATGGTATGAATTCTTACATTCATACTTAGATTGCTTCAATTAGTTGTATTGATTAAATTGTTGAATTTTGATATTGCAGACAGCTGAAACTGGTACGTCTCCTACGTTTTTCGAGGTTTATCTTAAGGGGCACAAAGGTCCAGGCCCGAATCACCCGGAGGTGTTGTGTGACGAGGCATCAACACAGAAATTGGTATGTATGTTGATTCTTTGTTTCTTTTATCCATCAACTCAATTTATCTTGTATTACATTAATCCGTTAACTAAATGTATCACAGCAAAAGTACGTTGAGAGTTTTAAGAAGAACCATGGACCTGATTCAGACTATTTGAGAAAGCCGTTGGATGTCGCTGCGGCGTACGATGCCGGCGGAGGTCTACCGCATGGGAGGTATGTGTAAATATAATGATGATTTGTATGTTAATGAATGTCAATTATTCACACTTGTATTTTTTGTAGACTTGGATTGGGCGACGGGTACGTAGAGCGTGAGGCTTATGCTAGACGACGGCCGTCCAATGTTAGTGGTAGTCGATTTCAATCATCTACAGAGGCTGAATTACGAGAAGAATTGAGACGCACAAAGGAGGAGATGCAACAACAACAGCAACAGACACAGATGTTACTGCAACAACAACAGCAACAGATGCATTATTTGTATATGTCTCAGATAACATGTAATTTTCGTATTTAAAAATATTATTTGATTTACAAATGTTTCTACTCAAGATATCACAACTAATTTACTTGATGCAGTTCATGGGTCGAGGTAGCTCTAGTTCTCAGTTTGGTCCGCCGCAGCAACCTTACCTCGACATGATGCCTCCACCAATGCAGCCAACACTACAGATTGGCTCCTCCTCACAGGTAAAACTGCTTATCTTATTGTTTTGGGTTATATAATGCAATATCGTAACCATTTATGTTGCAGGGTTCCGAGAGTGGTCAACCATGTGTTCCACAACCTTACGGATTCATGTCACTGTTGGCTTCTGTATTGCAGCTAAATAATCCAGGTAAACTGTAATTTTCGCATTTGACCACTTTATTCGATTCCAAAATGATTCTAATTATAATCTAAGAACTTGAAGCAGTTTTCCCACCGATGCCTTTCCCTCCGGTGCAGACTCACCCATCACAAGTTGGAGACGCAGCGGTATGTATGACTTGTATACTTGTTACAATATTTTCATTATAACATCATATATTAATTAGCACAATATTAAGAAGAAAAGGTAAAAACTAGCAGAGATATGAAATGAAAGAGGGAACAAGTGAGAGAGCGAGAGAGGCAGAGATAGATAGAGAGGGAGAGGAAGACATAGAGAGAGAGTGGTACATAGAGAGAGAAAAGAATTGATAGATAGAGGAAGAGAAATATATAGAGGGAGAGAGGAAGAGATAGAGAGAAAAGAAGAGATAGATAGAGAGGGAGCTAGAGAGAAAGAGATAGAGGGAGAGGAGAAGAGATAGAGAGAGTGGGAGAGCGAGTGAGGGCGAGGGAGTTAGGGAGAGTGAGAGGAAATACGAGAGCGTTGATAAGTTTTAGTTCAAACCAACATGCTTCTCTTTTTTAAAGTTATGTTATTAAGTTAGTCGAAGTTAACATGTTACATTATTAAGTTTCTATTATATTTGTTTATCGCAGGGATCTCGTCATGGAACTCCCGAATGTGTCGATGCTTTCTTTAACATCAACGACGGAGGTGCAAGTGGAGGAGATGGGAGCGCAGGACGTGCGAGTGGAGGCTCCCACGACGACATTTGAATTTCGTTTACTCATTTTCATACTGTTGTGCTTGTGTTTGAAACGTTTGAAAACTTATGTACGATGCTATGTTTGAAATGTTGTTGAATTATATCTGTTCCACTGTATATATTGCTGTTTTATGTGTAAAATGGAGGGCCCCATACAGGGAGGGAGAGAAATTAAGCAGTTTTTTTAAAAAAAAACATGTTATGTGCGTCGGTCTCCTCAAAACCGACCCACTTAAGTGGATTATATGCGTCAGTTCCTACAGGACCGACGCACACAAACGCGCTCGGTGCGTTCGCCACGTGTCGCTTTATGTGCGTCGGTCCTTTAGAAACCGACGCATATAACTGACTTAAGTGGGTCGGTTCTCTGGGCTGACGCATTTAATCCTAAGTGCGTCGGCTGAGAGAAACCGACGCACATACTCCCTAAATGCGTTTGCCCCGACGCACTTAGATGGTAAATGTGTCCAATATATTTCGTCGGCTAAGTGCGTCGGTTGACCGACACCTTTATCTTATGTGTGTCGGTTTCTGTAGCCAATCGACGCTCATATGGCCGACGCCCTATTGACGAATTCCAGTAGTGTTATGAACGTTCCTTCCTTTAGTTGTTTCACTTGGAATCTCAAAAAGTATCTCAATTCTCCCATCATGGACATCTCAAATCTATCTGTCATGATTTTACTAAATTCTTGAAAAAAGATTTGTTAGTTGATCTGAATATGATATCATCAACATAGATTTGACAAATAAACATATCATCATTGAAATTCTTGGTAAATATGGTGTAATCAGCTTTACCAATTTTAAAGCCATTTTCAGTTAGAAAATCTCTAAGGCACTCATACCAAGCTCTAGGATCTTGTTTGAGTCCATAGAGAGCCTTACGCAGTTTGAACTCATTGTCGGGGTACTCTTGATCTTCAAACCCAGGGATTGCTCCATGTACACCTCCTCCTTGATAGGTCCGTTCAGGAAGGCACTTTTGACGTCCATTTGATACAGCTTGAAATCATGTTGAGTAGCATATGCAACTAATATACGAATTGATTCAAGCCTAGCTACGGGAGCAAAAGTCTCATCAAAATCTAAACCTTTGACTTCGGAGTAACCTTTAGCCACAAGTCACGCCTTTTTTCTTGTTAACACTCCGTGTTCGTGTTGCTTGTTGCGGAAGACCCATTTAGTGCCGACGATGTTGGACTTTGGTCTTTCGACAAGTTTCCATACTTCGTTCCTCTTGAAGTTGTTCAATGCTTCTTGCATTGCCATCACCTAGTCCGGATCCTTTAGCGCATCTTCAACCTTGTGTGGTTCTAAAGTGGATACAAAGGAATAGTATTCACAAAAATTAGCTATACGTGATCGAGTTGTCACTCCCTTTTGTATATGACCAATTATGTTGTCGACGGGGTGATCTCTTTGTATTCTTTGGTGTACTCTTGGATGTGGCACTTGTGATGTTGTGTTCTCATAATCATCATCTTCTTCGGCTCCCCCTGGATCGTTGCCATCATTAATGCTTTGATCATCTTGTTGATCATGATTTTGTGCATGGGCTCCCCCTTGACCATAGCTCTCCTGTTGAGGTTCATCTTGAGCACTTGATTCTTGTGATTGTTCTTGAGGTCGAATATCACCAATTGCAATTCTCCTCAAATGCTTGACATGGGGCTTTTTCTTGATCTAGCACACACTTATCAACTTCCTCCGTTTGGGAGCCATTAGTTTCATCGAACACTACGTCACGTGCCACTTCAACAAGTCCAGAGACCTTATTGAAGACACGATAAGCGTAGGAGTTCGAATCATAGCCGAGCAAGAAACCCTCATCGGACTTCGAAGCGAACTTCAAGTTCCTAGGCTTATTGTTTAGAATATAACATTTTGAACCAAAAAATTGAAAGTATGAAATATTTGGTCTGTTACCGGTGAGTAGTTCATATGAGGTTTTCTTGAGTAGGCGATGAAGGTACAGTCGGTTTGTTGCATGACAAGCAGTGTTGATAGCTTCAGCCCAAAATCGGTCAGAGGTCTTGTATTCGTCAATCATTGTCCTTGCCATCTCAATGAGCATTTGGTTCTTCCTTTCGGCTACCCCGTTTTGTTGTCGGGAGTAGGGTGCCGAAAGTTCATGCTTTATTCCTTCTTCATCTAGATATTCATCGACGTGTATGTTCTTGAATTCTGTTCCATTGTCACTTCTTATGTTCTTAATCTGATTCACCATCCGGTATTTTTGAGAAGGACCATCTCCTTCTCCGCTGCTTCGCAGCGCGCTTCGCTTCCTCTCCGCTGCCGCTAACTCCATGCCGGAGTCCTCTTGAACAATCGCAGCATCAATAATACCATTGAGGCTGCCGCGATTGAACATCGCCAGCTTGTCCTTCAGGAGCGGGTTAAGCCCCTGGTAGAAATGATCCCGCCACTTTTCGTCGGTATCGGCGTGATACGAAGCATAGAGCGCAAGATCATTGAATGCCCTGGAGTATTCCAGCGCGTTCCGGCTCCCTTGCTGCAGGCGTAAGAACTCCTGCGTCTTCCTCTTCATGAGACCCGGCGGTATGTGATAGGCCATGAAGGCCGTACTGAATTCCGCCCAGGTTATAACTCGCTCTGTGGGTTGCGAAGCACAATAGTTTGCCCACCAAGCGCTCGCAGATCCTTGGAGCTGTTGGATCGCGAACTGAGTCTTGCGCTGCTCACTCACTTGGAGCAGCCCGGACTTCATCTCCATCGTGCGGAGCCAGTTGTCCGCATCGAGGGGTTCATCCGCCTTTGAGAATACCGGAGGATGAGTAGCCAGAAAATCGGTGTAGGAGCTTTGTTGGCGCTCCGCTCGATCTTGACGCCTCTCTGGTCGAGACGTATTTGCAATGAGAGTTTGCAGCAACTCCGTGTTCTGCTGACGAGATCCCGCCATCGCCGCCACGATGTCAGCCAAAGTAACCATTGGCGGTGGCGGTGGCAGTTGTTGCCGCTGCTGTTGCTGCTGTTGCTGTCGCGAGGAATCCTCAGGAGGCTGTTGGGAGGTCTCTCCCCCCTGACTGGAACCCCCAACGTCCGGCTTGGCACGAGTACGATTCATTCTGAAATTCAAAACAGCAGCGATCAGCACATGTCATGCTTAAAATTCCATATGAAACAGTAAGTATTTGAAGTGACGGATGAATAATTTGCACAACATTCACATATATTGATAAAGCATAAACTTTATACAAGATACATTATTCTCGGTCTCCGAGAAGTCGTGCTCATGTCGTCACTATCTATACATATGCTACTATCTACACGACATGTCACCGATTACAAAAGTTTTGGTTACATCACCCTTGCTGCCCTACTCGGCAACGGTAACCTCCTACTCGGAGTAGAACTCGACCTCCAGTGGGTCATCCTCCTCCGCTACCTCAGCTGGTGGCTCCGGGTCTATGACCTCCTCTTCCGGTTCGGGTTCCCCCATTGCTGGAAGACCCAAGACCACAGGCACGGCACCTACCATCGGTATGCCCATTACCGGAGGTACTAGGTCCTGCAACGCGTGCACCTCGTCCATGGCATGGTTGTAGTCCTCTTCCAAGTATTGCCTCTCCTCAATAGCGGCGTCCCGCTCTTGAGTGAGGACCTCATTCTGCTGGGTCAGAGCCTGTCTTTGTTGTTGTAAAGCTGTGATGTCGACACGGCTTTTCTTCTTCGCCTTCTTCAGACGATGCAACTGATTGTGTTGTTTGTTCAGTCACTTGATCGTCAGAAGGAGAACATTGCGGAGTGCGCTGTGAGCACCCTTAAAATGATCTCCATGGCTTGTGCTTTCTTTGAGATTTGCAGAAAGACAATCTGTATGAACAGCTCGGCTGTCCATCACGGCCTTTCCTGCTCTCAACTGGAGGCTGAGATTCGGCTCCGCGGCGTTGTACCTTGGCCAACACGGATCGGTTGCCTCTATGTACCTTCCCTCCCACACATGATTAGCTCGTCCCTCCACCGGAACGAGCGCGTATGGAGTGCTCTCCATAGCTCTCACGTGTAGTTGGCAGAAACGCGACATGGTGTCGCGGGCTGCCACTTGCCACATTTCCTCCTGCTGTCTACCTCTCACCGTGACGGTGAACGGTGCCCAAACGGGTGGCGTAGGTCCTGCAGGAACTTCGACATAGCTCATCCACGTCTTGTTCCCATCCTCGCCTTCTTCCTTGGCAAAGTACTGCGGCATCTTGCTGTACCCAAAATATTGAAGCATTTGCCTCAACGTTTCCGGATAGCCGCCGCGGTGAGGACAGTGGGATTCCACCCACCCGTTCTCCAACTGTCTATCCACTGTCATCTGTAAAAACATATTTGAGAAATGTCAAATATTTACTTGAACAGTAAACCATTGAGTTCTAACATAACACATGTCATTGAACCCATAAAACTTGGAAGCATAGTTCAAACATAAACAAGTTTGACTGCTGATCTGCTGTCCACTATGACAGCCCTGACCAGTTTCAATTTCAACCTGATTTAGACCATGCTAACGGCAAAACCAACTCTGGAGCTCAACATCAAAGTTAAATTTAACTTCAAAATCTTTCCAGAAAGTATTTGCTTGGCCTAAGATTTGTCCTGATTCAAAAGTTATAAGATTTCAAAGTTGACAGATATTCTGGAGAAAATTGCACAGCACCTCCCTGCTTGAGGTACTGATTTGATCCAAGAATTCCAGTTAACTCTACACCAAATTTGACAAAACTTTATGTTACAAAGTTGTAACCCATCTCATGAACTTTTCCGAGCTACCTCATTTTCTATTTTTGGATTTTTATGCAGTAAGTTATGCTCAATTTACAGAGAGTATTTGCTCTGCCCTGTTTTCTGGACAGTTTCAACTCTACTGCATTTTTCGATTGGTTATGGGATGAAACATCTCTGGACATCAACAAAAAAGTTGTAAATCTCTTCCAAAGATTTCCAGAAATGTATCATATGACCCCAACCTCCAAAGAACTCAACCTCTAACCTCTAATTAACTTCAGCCTTATTTCAGCTGAAAACAGGGGACTCGGTCCTTAGTATCCTATAAGTTGAAAATTTGTTAACTTTGAATGTCCTGGGTAAGGGAAGGAGTTACATCACAATTTTAGTGCTATAGATTGAAACTTTTTAGTTTTACAATGAAGTTGCTCATTTAGTGCGGTGTGATGTCGACGCGTCACCAGTTTATGTCAGTACTACATCCTCACAAAAAAAACCTATACCGGACTTAGCCGGCTTCGTTAGTTCAGTGGCACTAAACGTCTCTCGCACACGGATGCTACAAGTCTACTGATTCGTGGTCAGACTACCTACAAATAACTCACACAATTGTCAGACTCGGCTGCACACTGAGCCCGGTATCCATACAGTTCATACACCCGGCCGTCATCACTCGCCCGGATGTTCCCAAGCCAAACACGCCTTGAGCTACGTGTTCACGTTACAGACCACGTGATGGAGTCTCCCAAATTGCCCAAAGCACGCCAGGGACAGATGTTACTCGAATACCCCAAACGACATGAAGAGTCGTAGAGGATATTAAAGCGGGTCGGGTTACCTGCCACCCGTGGGGCTCCACCCTTCAGCTTGTGCGCACTGGTGGACAGTGCTTACATACACCCCCAAGACATAAAGCGTCCCGAGATACACGATTTTCCAACATAAGCAAATAGTTTAGTATGCCATTTTATATACACTAATAACATCCTTATATGGGCTACTAACTCGTTCCTCACCAAAATTTTGAAAAAGATGACCTTTGTAGTGTGTTAAACCTCAAGTGAGCTCTGATACCACGCTGCGAGGGCCCCACGGCCTCGTCGAGCCAGGATCACGTTGAGGTGTGCTGCGTTGCACAGCACCGGATAATGCACAACAAAGCTGCAAAGCAGAAGCAAAGGTTTATTACATAAACAGGTTTATGAACATTTGTACAACAAAATATATTCAGTGTACACTCACGGGCGTAGACTACACATCGAGTTCACGTTCAGCCCGTGAAAAACGTGTCCCTGCTAGCACGCACACACAATAACACGGCGGCATGCACGACTCCCACTCGACGGGGTTCCCCTCCTTGGGTTACGTCTCCTCCTCGGGAGTCCCTTCCTCATAGACCCCTGCAAAAGCTTCAAACACAAACAGTGAGCACCATGGCTCAGCAAGACTGACCCGTCTCTCCTATACATGAAACTTCTACATGAATGGTTTTAGGGTACATGAGGTAAAATAAGTTGCAAAGGACCTGCCTAATTAATGAAATCTTACTTTCAAGTTTTAGCAGCAGGTTGTGGAGAACCTTACACTAAGGCACATGAGAGAGCCACAATCAAACAAGAAACGCATTTCTCTCATGTACTTTGCCCACAGTTGAAAAGAACTTTAATTAGCTCTAAAATACAACAAGACATTAACAAGCAAGGTATATCTTTCAAATCAGGAAACTTTTAACATGAATCTAGCCTGTTCTTTCTACGTCATGGTACAGTGAACAAGTGGTACTGACTGACCGCGAGGGACGGCGATTATAATCGATTTACACCTGCAGGGTTACCCGTATAACCCGTCACGTACGCCCGTACTTGATGTTGCCTACAGCAACCATCACGGACGTCGTACGCAACCACCTTTCACACGTTAGCCAAATTTTGAACCTGTCCAATCGTCCTGAGCAAGAGGTCTCTGCGCGCGCATCCACAGTACCGCCAGCCGATTTACACCTCGAGCTCTCAACCTACCCTCTGAACGACCAGCTATGCCTCAACACCCAGCTACCTGAGTTTCATCGGTTTCCCGGTTCCCATATAGCCGGTAGGTCTTCGGTACTGTTCTAGCTTGTTCAACAGGCCCGCACACGGATCGGTCCTCACTCGAGACAAGCGGAGCTATAGCACCTATGAGGCCCGGCCCGGGAATCACAGTGGGTGTGCTGTGCGATGCGGCACCCAACAGCATGCTCGAAAAGAGGCTCAAGAACATAACTGAACCATTTTGTTACTCAAGATAATTTCTTTTACAACATAAGTACACACGCAGCAGAAATTAAAATTTGCTGGACAAACTACTCACTCTCGACCCTAACTACGCCGAAGAGAAGTCGTTCAGCCCGTGAACGCTTCCTACTAGCTTCACCAAAGAAAGGCAGCAGCTAGGTTTCCGATGCGTTGAACAAACCGTGAGGTTCATCGTCTCACCGAACATCCCTCTTCATAGCAGGCATCCTGCTACCTGCAAAAACAACTCAGAAGCAACCGTGAGCACTAAGGCTCAGCAAGACTTAACCGTTACTCCTAAACATGTAAATCTAAATGCAGGGGTAGTAAGATAGTAGGAACAGGAATTTGCAAAATGCAGCTTGACTAAACTTGATCCTTATATACAGATTCTTATAGCCTTCATTTTAGTGGTCCTCACGCCTCACAACATCAGAAGTCCACAATCAAACAAGAAACGCTTATCCCGATGTTGCTAGCCTAAGGTGGAGATGAAATTTAGTTGGCTCTATATCTACTTCAGTCAAGGTTCCAATACAGTGATTAATCCACAAACAGCAAGTTAAGAGACTTATTCCTCTTCTTACTAAGTCACGGCGCAGTGGGCATGTATGCTCAATCCTCTTCCGCGAGCGACGGTGATTGTGGCGGACCAGAATCCGCTCATCCAGGATCGCAGAGGGTGGTGCCGCGCGATGCGACACCCGACAGCACACGTCATAAGGACATATTTTATTACATGGGAAAACAAGCTGAATGTACAAAGTAGTACAATACTCAGTTACAAACTACTGTCTTTATTACACAGCGGAAGTGTACTATTCTACAACTCACGCCCGCCTATCTAGCAAAAGTTGGTTGCCCAGCCCTAGGGCAACCCACACTAGCTCCACGTCTCAGCTCAGCGCGGCGTGTACGGCTCCCACTCAGCCGAAGTCCCCGACGGAGGGTAACCCTCGCCGGTGGACTCGTACTCCGAGTCCGTGGGTGGCTTCTCACCTGAAAAACACTTAAGCAGCAACCGTGAGCACGAAGGCTCAGCAAGGCTTAACCGACTCACCTAAATATGAAACTCTACATGAGGTGTACCATGACATAGGATAGCAATGTTGCAGCAAATGGACACGCCTACAAGTTCATCCTTACTTCATCTTTTAGCAACAAGTTAACAGTTCATGAAGCTGAAATTTAGTGAGCAATATTTGGTGGCACACATGTAGCAATACAATTATATCATAACAGCAATATTGAATC
This sequence comes from Neostapfia colusana, assembly GCA_030760725.1. Lineage (NCBI taxonomy): Eukaryota > Viridiplantae > Streptophyta > Magnoliopsida > Poales > Poaceae > Neostapfia > Neostapfia colusana. Next base: position 21,387,937 of record JASWHV010000006.1, on the reverse strand, counting down.
TTAACATTTCATTCATTAGTCTACGTTATGATGCAGTGAACAAGCGGTACTCGTCACCGCGAGGGACAGCGAATCGACTCGATATACACCTGCAGGGAAACCCAAAGAGCACGTCATGTACGCCCACCCGTGGAGCTGCACAGCACGCTCACTCGATGTCGTATGGGACAACCTTTTACCCAATAGCCCAAACGTCGAACCGGTCGCACCGAAATGAGCAGGAGGTTCCCCACGCGGAGCATCTCTCTATGCCCGTTGGCAGGTTTCCACCTTGCTGCCCTCAACCTACACCTATAAATCGGTGTGCTATGCCTCGACGCCCGGAGGTTTAGGCTACATCGGTTTATCGGGGCCCATATATCCGATATGCCTTCGGTACGTTCAATACTTGTTCAGCAGGGCCGCACACGGATCGGTTCAATCGACACGGGCAGGGCTGTGCACACAAGACTTTCTCTTGCTGCGCCCTAGCCCCTGCCTAGTCTCATTTTCATTACTAAAGTGATCTCACATCACACAACCGAACCCGTGTGTCCCAAGCCTATCTCGTGAGTAGATTCCAACTACTCGACTTGTACCGAAGCCCTATGAATCTTTAAGTATAGCCTTTCTACTCGAGGTCTTAGACCCTACCCTCACTCTTATGGAACAATTCTGGTCATGCAAGTGGGGTTCCATCCATCCTATACCTAATGCACCATCATACTTCACATGACACATGTAAACAAATTAAAACTTATAAAAATGGTTAATGCAAACCGGGGCTTGCCTTTTTGCTGCTGGTCAGGGATTAGTTCCTCTTCTGGAAGCAGGAAGTCGAGTACCTCCGGAGCCTCCTCGCCTTCAGCGACTACACGTTAATACAATACTACATGTTAATGAATATGCTCATGAGGTTATGGTAACACTTCTGTTATTAGTTCTAATAACCAGTCTCTAACAACTGGAACTCTGTTTAAGAATTTAAAGATGAACTGGGTGTTGGTGGTTTGGGCTTAGACCTAAGCACATGGTTAAGTGCTAAGTGGTTTTCCCCCTTTTTCCATGTTAATCCCTCAAGTGGTAAAACAGGACAGGGGTGATCCAGAGCTCCAATGGAGCTGAGAATTTTTTTTGTGAGCTCCTTTTCACGAGAAAACCCTCTGGACCAAAATTTAGCACTTTTCATTGAGTGGTTTGCTCAGAATAATTCTCTCAGCAAATAAGCAAAGCAGAATTAATTCTGAGGTAACACCCCTGTTCATGCCCAACTTAGTGAACTACAATTTCAATTATAGCTCAGAGAGTTCGCATGAATTGTCCTATCATTTTTGGAGCTAAGATTTGCCCAGAACTGAATTTCCAAATTTTGGAAATTCTCTGAAAATGTTTCTGTATTCTGTTGAACACAGCACCTCCTAAAGGATAATTTGGCAAAATTTGAGGATTTTTGGATAAACCAAACTCCCTCTAAAATTCTTTTGCTGAAAAGCTTTAAAGAATTTTCCAGAATTAAATAATAGGTTTCACACTAATTGGGTTTCATATTTGGATTGTACTCTGTTAGAGGAATCCAATAAAATTTGTTTCATAATTTTTGGACTCTCCTACCCCAAACTGTAGTCCTCCAAAGTTTAAACTACAAACTGGAAATTTCAAATTGTTTAAATGTCTGCCAGTGGGTCCCAGCCAGCAGGTATTCCCCTTCCTCGCGCCAAACAGGGGTCCGCGGCGGCGCCCTCCGGCGAGCGTCACCGGAACCGTTTTCCCGGCCGTCTCCCGACCCCAAACTCGCCGCCCCGCCCTAACTCATGACGCTGAACTCATCTCGGAGTTCGCCGGCGGCCGTAGCTCACCGGAACAGGGCTCCCGACGGTGACAGCGGCGGTTAGGGTTCCGACGTGGTCGGGAATGCGTTACAACGCATCAAAACGATCGGCAAAGGGTCGGAGAGCACCGCGAAAGCTCGAGGGTGATGAAAATGGCCGCCAAACCCCATGAAAAGGTCGGTAACCTAGAGTTCCACGGTGACCCGAGCTATTATTCTATGGCGGCCCGAAAAACAACCAGAACCCGGCCATTTCTGGGTCATATCCCTTGATTCTTGGTCGAGGAGGGCTGCTAGGGAGTGAGGAAGGTGCGTGTAGGCTCACCCGAGCTGGGTTGGACGGTGCAGCTAGAATTTCAGGGTAGACCGACCCCTACTCGGGTGCACTAGTTCGCGATATTCTTAGGAATTCTCCGCGCACGGTCTATCAATGGCTAGAAGGGTTGCAGCTACACGATCTGGAGACTATGGCGCACCTTTCTCGTCTAGAAGTCCGGCGGTGAAACTGGCCGTGGCGTGCTGTCCACGGGGAGCAATCCTCGGCTTTCCGCCGGGGGCCTCGGTCCTCAGCTGCGATCGTTGATTGGTGGCCAAATGAAGTGCTAACGACGCAAGGTGGTGAGGTGGTTAGCTAGAGCACACCCAGGCGCTCCCTTTTTGTGTTGGGAGCTCAGGCAAAAGCCGAGCAGTCGTCGGCGTGCAGGGGAGAATCGGGGGAGCTGCACCGGTGACCGAACAGAGCCGGGGCTGTGCTGTTTTGCAAAGAAGCACGCGTACGGCTCGGTGGCTTGGGGAGGGGGTCACGTAGAGGAGAGGGCGCGCTGTCTCCCGGCTGCCAGCGCGAGCGAAGAGAACCAGGAGGTGGCCGCTCGGCCGGTGGCGCGCGCGCGGCAGCTGGCTGCGCTCAGTTGACTGAGAAAACAGAGAGAAGACTTGGGGGCTAAGTCTATTCCACCCAATGACATGTGGGCCCCACTGGTCAGTGCTCTCCCATCCCTCCAAAGATCTCAAAAATTTTGGCAAATGAGTAATTCAAATGTTTGAAGTCTCAAACTGAGCTACATTCGTATGGTTGGAGAAATTTCCCTCAAATTCAAATGTATATTTGAATTCTTGGCATATTTGGATCCTTTTTGGAAAAATGGGTAGCAAATCTTTTCAAAAATTATTGAAACTCTGCCTCCCCACTAATTTGGACCTGAGGAATCCAATTATGCACTTTGATCCTTGTTTCAGATGCTGCAACCATGAGTTTGAATGTAACAGTTTTGAATCACCCTCTCATGTGTCATGTGTAAACTTCCTACTTTGTGAAAGTGTAAGCTTTCCCCTCTAACCACTCTTTTGATGGAGGTTACATGCTCTTCACACTTTTTCACAATCTATCCACAACAAAACTGTGGTATTGTGAGGTGATAAAAAGTTTTTGCAAGTCCCTTTTCTTGGGCTTTTACAGTGATTCGAATCAATAACAACCCGGAATACACGACACATACACCCGCCTCGAAATACTCTCTCAAGAGCTCTTTCTTATGTTGTATGCAGCAACCTTTCACACAACACCCCGACATAGAAAAAAGCTTCGCGCCGAGCAGGATGGTCCTCTACGCGGACACGTCGATGTTGCCCGCTAAAGGATTTACACCTCCCTTCTTCTCAACGCCATTCCCACGCGAAGGATGAGTTTCTATATCACGGTCCATCGAGTTACATCGGTTTCATGGATCCCATACCCCACTATATATCCGGTACAGCTCAATCTTGTCCAGAAGGGCCGCATACATACGGTCCTTAACCGACACGAACGGGGCTACAACCAACCTCCACATTTGCCTTACCATCCCGGTCCAGGCCAAATGTGGTCTCAAGCATTGTCAAACCCATCGCAGGTCGAGACCAACCTTGAGCGCTCCATCCTACAGGAATATCCCCGTCCCCATCTCATTTCCATGAGGATGCTCTTATAATCAACCTCTCGCGAGTAACTCCATTACTCGACCTTTCTCGCGAGTATCTTTTTACTACTCGACTTCTACCGAGCTAGCTACAACATTAGCCTAGCATCTACAACAAGGCAAAGCCTACACTCAACCTTCTACTCAGGTATGTAATAGCCATGCAAATGGGTTTCAATTATCCTAGACATAATGCACAAAATCAAGTCTAATAATCATGAGATGAAGTAAAGCAAAATTTAAAATGGTAACAATATGCAAACCGGGGCTTGCCTTGCTCAACGGATTTTTTAGAAGCTAGGAGTTAGTCTTCCTCCGGAGAATCCGCCAAACTCGTCAAGAGATGGAGATCCTCGCTGCAGAGTTGAGTCATCGTCGAACGTCAACGTCACGTGCTGTTAAGATGATTTATGCACATGTATTCAAAAGCAATTTATAAAATGATTAAAAACTGTTGCACCAGTTAACTCATACCTAAGAGGGACAAGCAACAGCAAGGTTTCTGTTGTTTGATCTACAACCTTAGAGATGATGAAAGCTAGGGTGAAAAGAGATACTAGTAATCACCATGTGATTAAGTCCATTATATGAACACTTAAACCTAAAAGATGGTAGCTAGAGTTCCAGAGGTCCAATGAAGCTGAGAATTTAACCAAAGCCTCTATGGAAGGTATTTAGACAGTGTGCAAAAATTGAGCTCATGAAATGGCTTCATATGGGCACAACAAATCCTTATGTGATTTTCACTAATCTGCCTTTACCCCCTAGATATTAAGCTTTCCTATGCTGCAAAGTAGACTTTTTGTGAAGTACAAAATGTCCTGAGTCCATAGGAATTGGTTTTACCATTTTTGTAGTTTCCTACATGGAGATATGGATTTTACAAAGAATGGGGAAAAGCTGAAATTGTCTCTGTTCATTTTCCCACTTTTCAGAGACATAAGGAATGAACACATCATTTGACAAAGCAAATGGGATCCAATGCCTCTGAAATTTTTACTGGAGTTCAAGGAATTATGGAAGAATGTCCTGTACAAATTTGGGAATTTTCCAATAAACAGAACTCCTGTAAAAATTCATACAATATTTTCCTAAATGAATTAATGAGCCAAATTCAGGGATTTTCATAAACATTGGCCTGCACCCGTGGATAGTACTCTTTGAGTGGAATCCAACAAAAATTTTTTCACAATTTTTGGACACTCCTACACAAAGTTATGGCTCTCCAAAGTTTGAACTGAATTGGGAAAATCTGGAAAATGTTTAAATGCAGCCAGTGGGTCCCACCTGTCTTCCCTAACCTCCAGACTCGCGCCAAACAGGGCAGTGGCGGCCCCCTCCGGCGAGATCACCGGAAAAGCTCTTCCCAGCCACCTCCGGACCCCCTGCTGGCCGCTCCCCCGTTTTCCCCCACGCTGAACACGTTGGTGAGGTCGCCGGCGGCTGAAACTTGCCGGAAAACAGGGCGCTCCGCCACAACAAACCCTAGGGCTCCGGCGAGGTCTTGCACGGTGAATTTTCCACCAAATGGTAAGTTAATGGGCTCTAAAGCACCAGGGGATCATGTAGAAGACCGGCATGAGGTCTAAACAAGCTGGGGAGGGCTCTAAACCTATCGGCACCGTGCGCCCGATAGGGTCCAGCGGTATACCCTCAAAAAGAACCGGGATTCCTCACTCTACACTCAATTTCTTGGTCCAAAATTGATGGAGGAGGTGTGCTAGGCAGTTAAAATCCTGTGTGTGAAGTTTGAGACCCAACAAACACGATTTGAGGACGAATTTTACAATTCCTTACCTCAAGGTCCGTTTCTGCCGCCCGGGAGAAAAACTTGAAATTCTCCCTCTATGATCAACGGCTAGGGCTGAGCTTCGGAGGTGAGCAACTAGGCTTGTAGGTGCACCAATGGGGTGGCTTGTTTGGGCGTGATCACTCCTGGTTTTGGCTGGCCACGGTGATCAGTTTCAGTCCTCCGACGTTCAACACGGGAGCAGCAGAAACTTTTCTGTTTCTAGACGCCAGTGAGCTTGGGACGGCGGAGGGAAGGTGCTAGCCGGCTAGAGCACTCATGGGCGAACCTTTTTGCTGTTGGAAGCTCGAGCAAAGGGATCCTGTTCAGTTGGGCGATCAGAGAACAGAGAGCAGAGGCTGTTTTTCTTCTCGGGAGCAAACGGCGAGAGCGCTAGCGAACTGGGAGAGGCGAACTCAGTTTGTTGCACTCGTGTGGAGGTGATCGGGACGAGCAAAAGCAGGAGCTGGCAAGCCACCGAGCGTGTCCACGCTGCTGTTGTCGAGCGCACGTGCCCCCGGGAGAAAACAGAGTCGGTTTGCACTGTGGTGTGGCTGACATGTGGGCCACAGCACCCAAATATCTCCCCTCTCCGTGCTTTAATTTTTCCCGCACCGCCTTCATCCAAAATCAACCAAAATTGGACGGTAGATCAAAAAAATTATGAGGAACTCGAATCTGAAATCAGATTTCAAAATTGAGCACGTTTGATTTGGTTTCTAAATTCAAATTTGAATTTGAACTCTTCCTCGAATATTCCCCGGAATAATTGGTATACGAACTCCAAAAATATCCAAATTTGGATAATGAGCTCATTGATACATGGAGAATGTATCGGTGAATTTATTTGGATGCATTTATACAATCTGGATAAGAATCCTTTTAAAAGAATTCAAATTGCGTTTAAATTCCCTCCACTCTACTCATAGAGAAGGGTGCACATGAGTTAGAGTTTTCGGGAGTGTAATTATTTCCCCTAGGTTAACATGTGTTAAGCATGGTCTAGAGAAAATTTTTAACTCCCTCACATGTCCATATTTGTGTTCATCATTTCATGTGACACAACTATAGCCTTTTATCACCTTAACTTTGTTTCATGAGTTGACATCAATCTTTACATAAGTTAGGGCTGTTACATTCCTCCCCCCTTAAAAGAATCTCGTCCCGAGATTACAAAAAGAAATGAGAAGGGAGAATGGCTACTGGACATATGGTACAAACAAGTCGGGAAAATTTAAATGGAGAAATTCCTCGCTTTCTCACGTGGCTTCATCAGCGGTGTGGTTACTCCACAAGACTTTGTAAAATTTCAATGTCCGATTTCTTGTGGCGCAAGTCTTCTCGTCGATAATCTGTATCGGATACTCAGAATAAGTGAGATCCTGTTGAAGATCCTCAATGTTCTCCGTATGAGTCGCGGCTGGGTACTTAAGACATTTCCGCAGCTGAGAGACGTGGAAAACATTGTGAATACCCAAAAGTGACGTCGGTAACTCCAGACGATAGGCCACGGGTCCGCATATCTCAGTGATAGCAAACGGCCCGATGAATCGCGGAGCGAGCTTTCCCTTCACTCCAAACTGATGAACCCCTTTCATCGGAGAGACACGAAGATAAACGTGGTCCCCGATGTCGAAGTGAAGAGGTCAACGTCGTTTGTTTGCATAGCTCTTCTGCCGAGATTGAGCACCTTTAAGTTGGCTTGAATCACTCGCACTCGTTCCTCAGCTTCATTCACAAGATCAATCCCGTAAACCACTCTCTCACTGGACTCACACCAATTCAGTGGTGTGCGGCACTTCCCGCCATAGAGAGCTTCATACGGGGCCATTTTGATGCTGGATTGATAACCGTTATTATATGAGAATTCTGCTAATGGTAGATGGTCATCCCAATTCTTCCCATAATTGATGACACATGCCCGTAGCATATCCTCCAGTATCTGATTTATCCTCTCCGTTTGACCATCAGTTTGCGGATGATACGCTGAACTCTTAATTAACTTGGTTCCAAAGGAAGCATGCAGTTGCTCCCAAAATCTTGATACGAATAATGCACCTCGATCAGAAACAATGGTGCGGGGAACCCCGTGTAAACACACGATTCTTGAGATGAACAACTCCGTATACTTCTTTGCCACATATTTGGTATGGACTGGAATAAAATGAGTTGTCTTGGTCAAACGAACGACGATTACCCAAATAGAATCATGCTTGTTGCTGGTCATGGGTAAACCGACGATGAAGTCCATACTTATGTCTTCCCACTTCCATGCTGGAACCTTCAGCGGTTGAAGTGGTCCGGCTTTCCTCATATGGTCGGCTTTAACCCGCCGACACGTATCACATTCAGATACGTATTTTGCAATCTCCCTTTTCATCCGTGTCCACCAGAACTTAGATTTTAAGTCCTGATACATCTTGTTGCTTCTCGGATGAATGGAGTACTTGGATAAATGCGCTTCATCCAATATCTTCCTCCGCAATTTCATATTCCGGGGTACAACTATACAGTTATTAAACCATAGAGTACCTTCTTCATCTTTGCGGAACATCTTCAATTCATCGCTGTCCACCCGTTTCCGGATATGAGACATACACCTGTCTCTTTTCTTAGCCTCTACAATCGCATCTCGGATTGTAGGAATAAGAGCGAGGTTGAACAGCGATCCATAGGGAACTAAGCGCAGGCTTGGTTCTCCTTCTTCGTGTTCAGCCATGGATAAATGGTGAACGTGGGCTTTCCGACTAAGTGCGTCGGCAACCACATTCGCTTTGCCCGGATGGTAATGAATTTAAGTTCATAACCCTTGATCAATTCCAGCCATCTTCGCTGCCTCATATTCAGTTCTTTCTGTGTGAAGATGTACTTCAAGCTTTTGTGGTCAGTGTAGAGATGCACTAGATTTCCTAGTAGATAATGTCTCCACATTTTCAATGCTAGACCACTGCAGCTAGCTCAAGGTCGTGCGTCGGGTAATTTTGCTCATGACCCCTGAGTTGTCGGGATCCATACGCGACCACACGTCCTTCTTGCATCAACACACAACCTAAACCAATGCCGGATGCATCACAATAGACAGCAAACGGCTTCGTGGTGTCCGGCTGGGCCAAAACTGGAGCTGTAGTGAGATGCTTCACTAAAGTTTGAAAAGCTTGTTCACATGAATTACTCCAATCATACTTGGTGCTTTTCTTCAACAGCTCCGTCATAGGTTTAGCGACTTTGGAGAAGTTTGGAATGAATCTCCGGTAATAACCTGCTAAACCTAGGAAACTCCTCACTTCATGAACAGATGTTGGAGTTTCCAGTTCAGCACTTGCTCGATTTTACATGGGTCCACAGCGATGCCTTCCGCTGAAATAATATGCCCAAGAAACGGGACTTTGCTGATCCAAAATTCACATTTACTGAACTTCGCATAAAGCTTGTGATCTCTCAAGCGTTGGAGTACAATACGCAAATGTGCAGTGTGTTCTTCTTCTGACTTTGAATAGACCAAGATGTCGTTGACGAAAACCACGACGAACTAGTCTAACTCCGGCATGAACACAGAGTTCATGAGATACATAAAATGAGCCGGAGCATTGGTCAACACAAAAGACATGACAAGGTATTCATAAAGAACATATCTTGTCGAGAACGCCGTCTTAGGTACATCTTCTGCCCGGATTTTTATCTGGTGATACCCGGACCGAAGATCCATCTTGGAAAATACCTTAGCACCCACTAGTTGACCGAACAAAATATCGATGTGCGGTAGTGGATACTTATTCTTGATAGTGACAGCATTCAGTGGACGATACTCTACGCATAGCCTCAAAGTTTCGTCCTTCTTCTTCACGAAGAGTGCGGAACAGCCCCAAGGTGATGAACTTGGGCGTATAAAACCTTTGTCCATGAGGTCATTAAGCTGCTCCTTCAATTCTGCTAGCTCCTTTGGTGCCATTTTGTATGGTCGCTGAGAAATAGGTGTTGTTTCCGGTGCGAGTTCAATCTTGAACTCTACATCACGTTCGGGCGGCATGCCCGGCAAGTCTTCGGGAAACACATCTAGATATTCACATACCACTGGAATATCCTCAAGTTTAGGAGCTTCAATCTGATGTACTGCTTTAACTTGTTGTGATGGATCCACAAGGTTCAATGTGTTGCAACCGTGTATTGGGGAATTTAGTTGGACAGTCCGAGAGTTGATGTCAAAGATAGCTCCATAATGTGTCAACCATGACATTCCCAAGATAATATCAATCCTTTGGCCTTTGAGTATTATAAGGCTCGCAGGATAGATGTTTCCACCCAAACATAAAGGTGCCCGAGAGACCATCTCATCTGTTGATATCTTGCCTCTGGGTGAGCTGACATGAAACGGGTGCTTAACTGTGCTAAATGGAAGATTATTCTTCAGCACATAGTCTCTGCTAATAAAATTGTGGGTGGCCCCGGAATCAAACAAAATGAAAGTGGGCTGTTCATGTAACGTGAACATGCCCGCTAAAACTGGTTCGCCTTTAGCAATGTCCTCAATAGCAATGCAATTAACCCTGCCAGCTTTTGAAAGATTCCTCTTTGAAGGTTCACGGTGCTGATCTGAGCATTGATAAGACGACACACAAGTGTAGCTCTGCTAAGCTCCACGATGGTTTCGTGCTGCAGAAATCCTCCGCTCCCTACTAACACGAGGTGGAGATAATTCGTGCATAACTGGTTGCGGTAGGGTTGCACGAATAATTTCTGTCCGCTGCTGTTGAGGTGGAGGCTCATAAGTGATCAACTCCGGCCCTGGTTGTTAGAGTTGCACCACAGGCTGAATTTGTTGTCTGACTGGTGAGTAATACCACACTCGATAGTTTGGACGAACCTCGATATTGCTGTCTAGCAGTATACTTATTTTTAGTTCCGCTTCACAACGACGATGCATGTCTTCCTTAATGATAGCGGCATTTACCAACTCATTGTAAATACCGTTATTGAACAAGGTCACTTGTTCCTTAAGTTTGACATTCAAACCTCGGAAGAAATACTCGCACTTCAATGCATCCGAGTCAACCATATGAGTTGCGTATTGCATCAAGTCTTCAAACTCCTTGAAGTACTCGTACGCACTCCTTTCTCCTTGCTTTAATTCCATAAAGTCTTGATACTTTGTTCGAAGAATTCCTGAACAAACATGACGTGCCCAGAAAACATCCCGGAATTCATCCCACGTCACTCGACTACCTTTAGGAAGAGTAGCGATGTACTCCGCCCACCAAGCTCCAGCGGCTCCGTGGAGTTGTTGAGCGGCAAATAGAGTCTACCGATATTCATCGCACTCAAGCATATCAAACATGGCTTCAATACATTGGAGCCAATGAGCCGATTCCAACGGTTCTTTCGCTTCCAAGAAAACCGGTGGTTGTCTTGCTAAGAAATCCAGATAAGTGCTTGGCGGGGGATTTTGCTGTAGTGTCTCCTGTCATATGCTTTGTCGCACCAACAGATCCAGAGACTCAGCCATCTTTGCCAAGATTCCCGCCAATCCGGTTGATGATGTCGGCACTTCTTGTCATGGCCAATTACTTTTGCCGTGACTCGACTCACCAACCTTACTCCTGGAATGAGCACGATCCATGCTGCAAGGGTGAGCAATTTACGGTTAAAATTCGAAGTTTAAACCCAACTTGAATTGAAAACATTAACCGTAAAAACATCACATATATATTGCAGCACTACACAATCTAACCAGGGTTTCGACAATGCTTAAATCCATCAAACATGAGCAAGGTTGTCCAAACCCTTAATCCCAACGGTAGGACAAACTGAAAAATAACTCGAGAACATGTTACAGAGCTTAGAGAAGTCTAAAAAATCCCTGTCCACAACAAGTCCCAAGCTAAATGGCAATAAGCACTACTCTGTTCAGAATGACCAATCGGTCTTAACCCCAGAATTTGAATATGAAAATTGCGATTTCATGTCTCAAGTTTAATATCAAAGTTATAGTTAACTTCAATGTCTTTCCAACGGGTATACATTTGCCTTCATATCTGTTCTGGATCAAAAGTTGTGATATTTCAAAGTTAACAGAAATCTGGAACAATTTTGACAGCACCTCCTTTGAAAGTAGCTGTTTTGTCCGCAAGATTTCATCACTTTAAACTCCAAATCTGGAGAAACTTTGAACTACAAAGTCATAGCATATATCACAAGCTTTCCAACGGTGTATTACTTGACCCTTGAAAATTTTTCTACACAATGTTATGGTCGATATACAAAAATTTCCTGAGAGCAATTTGTGACTGCCCTGTTTTTGGGCAGTTCACACTCATCTGGGAATTTCATCCATTTGGAGGGTGATTCTGATCTGGAGTTCTACAGAAGAGTTGTAGAACACTTCAACAGCTCTCCAAAAATGTATCAATCACCTCCATTGGTTCAACCAAACAAAAGTATGTCCTATTCAACTTCAGCAAAAATTTTGCTGAAAACAGGGGAGGTTATTCCTAAGTCTTTGTGAATGAATCTATACTCCCAATTGACTCTTAGTCCAATATAGGAGTTCATTAACCCTTAATAAATCCTAGACTACACATTTAATCTTTTTATTTTCAAACCTTCTTTTTCATACAGTTCAAATCATGTCACGGTACTACGTTTCCTCACCAAATTAAATCCTAACCGGCTTTATACCGGCATATACGTTTCAAATGGTGGCACTAAAACGATCACTCACAAACGTTGTCTACACGACATGTACTAACGTGGTTAAGATACCTGCAGAAAACCACTCAATAATGATGCACACATTGGTTTATCATTTCAGGCAGGTCCATATCATAGTAAAAACATACGCCCCGTATCATTGCCATATGGGCCGTCCTTGAGTCAAGCCACGTCTCAAGGTACATGATCGGGTTATTCACCACCCGACGGGGGCTCCACACCTTTGCAATAAAGCACACCGGTAGAAAAGCGCTTCCGTATGCCTCATAGGACATGAGGAGTCCTAGAGAACACACTTCGTGTTACAAACCACACGATGGGGTCTCCTCCTCTTGCCCCTGGGTTTGCGCACTGGAGGCTAGTGCCATTCATATGTCTCTAAGACATGAAGAGTCTTAGAAAACATATTCACTTCCCGTCCATTGCTGAATGGGACATCCCACACTACTTTCCTTGTATGGGGCAGCTAACCGAAATTGATCCGCTTTCGGTGGCGTTCCTTACCATTCTTACCTCCACGTAGGTGCGTCATTACGAAATTGAAATACTGAATGATAACACACTGTTAGCTTGCCACCTTAAGTAACTATGCTAATAATACTCCTTATGTGGGCATACTATACGTTCCTCACTCGTATACTCCTAAGTTTTCAAAAATATACTCTTTTCATGTGTGCTATTCCCAATGCGGCTCTGATACCACGCTGTGAGGCCCGGCCCGGGAATCACAGTGGGTGGTGCCGTGCGATGCGGCACCCAACAGCATGCACGAAAAGAGGCTCAAGAACATAACTGAACCATTTTGTTACTCAAGATAATTTCTTTTACAACATAAGTACACACGCAGCGGAAATTAAATTTGCTGGACAAACTACTCACTCTCGACCCTAACTACGCCGAAGAGAAGCCATTTAGCCCTGTGAACGCTTCCTACTAGCTTCACCAAAGAAAGGCAGCGGCTAGGTTTCTGATGAGTTGAACAAACCGTGAGGTTCATCGTCTCACCGAACAACCCTCTTCATAGCAGGCATCCTGCTACCTGCAAAAACAACTCAGAAGCAACCGTGAGCACTAAGGCTCAGCAAGACTTAACCGTCACTCCTAAACATGTAACTCTAAATGCAGGGATAGTAAGATAGTAGGAACAGGAATTTGCAAAATGCAGCTTGACTAAAGTTGATCCTTATATTCAGATTCTTATAGCCTTCATTTTAGTGGTCCTCACGTCTCACAACATCGGAAGTCCACAATCAAACAAGAAATGCTTATCCTGATGTTGCTAGCCTAAGGTGGAGATGAAATTTAGTTGGCTCTATATCTACTTCAGACAAGGTTCCAATATAGTGATTAATCCACAAACAGCAAGTTAAGAGACTTATTCCTCTTCTTACTAAGTCACGGCGCAGTGGGCAAGTATGCTCAATCCTCTTCCGCGAGCGACGGTGATTTGAATCAATAACAACCCAGAATACACGACACATACACCCGCCTCGAAAGACTCTCTCAAGAGATCTTTCTTACGTTGTATGCAGCAACCTCTCACACGAAATCCCGACATAGAAAAACGCTTCGTGCCGAGCAGGATGGTCCTCTACGCGGACACGTCGAAGTTGCCCGCTAAAGGATTTACACCTCCCGCCTTCTCAACGCCATTCCCACGCGAAGGATGAGTTTTTATATCACGGTCCATCGAGTTACATCGGTTTCATGGGTCCCATACCCCACTATATATCCGGTACAGCTCAATCTTGTCCAGCAGGGCCGCATACATACGGTCCTTAACCGACACGAACGGGGCTACAACCAACCTCCACATTTGCCTTACCATCCCGGTCCAGGCCAAATGTGGTCTCAAGCATTGTCACACCCATCGCAGGTCGAGACCAACCTTGAGCGCTCCATCCTACAGGAACATCCCTGTCCCCATCTCATTTTCATGAGGGTGCTCTTATCATCAACCTCTCGCGATTAACTCCATTACTCGACCTTTCTGGCCAGTAGCTTTTTACTACTCGACTTCTACCGAGCTAGCTACAACATTAGCCTAGCATCTATAATGAGGCAAAGCCTACACTCAACCTTCTACTCAGGTATGTAATAGCCATGCAAGTGGGTTTCAATCATCCTAGACATAATGCACAAAATCAAGTCTAATAATCATGAGGTGAAGTAAAGCAAAATTTAAAATGGTAACGATATGCAAACCGGGGCTTTCCTTGCTCAACGGTTTTGTTAGAAGCTAGGAGTTAGTCTTCCTCCAGAGAATCCGCCAAACTCCTCAAGAGATGGAGATCCTCGCTGCAGAGTCGAGTCGTCGTCGAACGTCGACGTCACATGCTGTTAAGATGATTTATGATCATGTATTCAAAAGCAATTTAGAAAATGATTCAAAACTGTTGTACCAGTTAACTCACACCTAAAAGGGACAAACAACAGCAAGGTTTCTGTTGTTGGATCTACAACCTTAGAGATGATGAAAGCTAGGATGAAAAGAGATACTAGTAATCACCATGTGATTAAGTCCATTATATGAACACTTAAACCTAAAAATGGTAGCTCAAGTTCCAGAGGTCGAATGAAGCTGGGAATTTAAACACAGCCTCTATGGAAGGTATTTAGGCAGTGTGCAAAAATTGAGCTCATGAAATGGCTTCATTTGAGCACAACAAATCCTTATGTGGTTTTCACTAATCTGCCTTTACCCCCTAGATATTAAGCTTTCCTATGCTGCAAAATAGACTTTTTGTGAAGTACAAAATGTCCTGAGTCCATAGGAATTGGTTTTACCATTTTTGTAGTTTCCTACATGGAGATATGGATTTTACAAAGAATGGGGAAAAGCTAAAATTGTCTCTGTTCATTTCCCATTTTTCAGAGACATAAGGAATGAACACATCATTTGACCAAGCAAATGAGATCCAATGCCTCTGAAATTATGGAAGAATGTCCTGTCTAAATTTGGGAATTTTCCAATAAACAGAACTCCTGTAAAAATTCATACAATATTTTCCTTAAATGAATTAATGAGCCAAATCCAGGGATTTTCATAAGCATTGGCCTGCACCCCTGGATAGTACTCTTTGAGAGGTATCCAACAAAATTTGTTTCACAATTTTTGGACACTCCTACACAAAGTTATGACTCTCCAAAGTTTGAACTGAATTGGGAAAATCTGGAAAATGTTTAAATGCCGACAGTGGGTCCCACCTGTCATCCCTAACCTCCAGACTCGCGCCAAACAGGGCTGTGGCGGCCCCCTCCGGCGAGGTCACCAGAAAAGCACTTCCCAGCCACCTCCGGACCCCCTGCTGGCCGCCCCCCCTGTTTCCCCCCCACGCTGAACACGTTGGTGAGCTCGCCGGCGGCTGGAACTCGCCGGAAAACAGGGCGCACCGGCTACAGCAAACCCTAGGGCTCTGGCGAGGCCTTGCACGGTGAATTCTCCTTCAAATGGTCGGTTATTGGTCTCTAAAGCACCAGGAGATCATGTAGAAGACCGGCATGAGGTCTAAACAAGCTGGGGAGGGCTCGAAACCTAACGGCACCGTGCGCCCGATAGGGTCCAGCGGCATACCCTCAAAAAGAACCCGGATTCCTCACTCTACACTCAATTTCTTGGTCCAAAATTGATGGAGGAGGTGTGCTACGCAGTTAACATCCTGTGTGTATAGTTTGAGACCCAACAAACACAATTTGAGGACGAATTTTACAATTCCTTACCTCAAGGTCCGTTTCTGCCGCCCGGGAGAAAAACTTGAAATTCTCCCTCTGTGATCAATGGCTAGGGCTGAGCTTCGGAGGTGAGCAACTAGGCTTGTAGGTGCACCAATGGGGTGGCTTGTTTGGGCGTGATCACTCCTGGTTTGGGCTAGCCACGGTGATCAGTTTCAGTCCTCCGACGTTCAACACGGGAGCAGCAGAAACTTTTCTGTTTCTAGGCGCCGGTGAGCTCGGGACGGCGGAGGGAAGGTGCTATCCGGCTAGAGCACTCATGGGCGAACCTTTTTGCTGTTGTAAGCTCGAGCAAAAGGATCCTGTTCAGTTAGGCGATCAGAGAACAGAGAGCAGCGGCTGTTTTTCTTCTCGGGAGCAAACGGCGAGAGCGCTAGCGAACTGGGAGAGGCGAACTCAGTTTGTTGCACTCGTGTGGAGGTGATCGGGACGAGCAAAAGCAGGAACTGGCAAGCCACCGAGCGTGTCCACGCTGCTGCTGTCGAGCGCGCGTGCCCCCGGGAGAAAACAGAGTCGGTTTGCACTGTAGTGTGGCTGACATGTGGGCCACAGCACCCAAATATCTCCCCTCTCCGTGCTATAATTTTTTCTGCACCGCCTTCATCCAAAATCAACCAAAACTGGATGGTAGATCTAACAAATTATGAGGAACTCGAATCTGAAATCAGATTTCAAAATTGAGCACGTTTGATTTGGTTTCTAAATTCAAATTTGAATTTGAACTCTCCCTCGAATATTCCCCGGAATAATTGGTATACTAGCTAAAAAATATCCAAATTTGGATCAAGAGCTCATTGATACATGGAGAATGCATCAGTGAATTCATTTGGATGCATTTATACAATCTGGATAAGAATCCTTTTAAAAGAATTCAAATTGCGTTTAAATTCCCTCCACTCTACTCATAGAGAAGGGTGCACATGAGTTAGAGTTTTCGGGAGTGTATTTATTTCCCCTAGGTTAACATGTGTTGAGCATGGGCTAGAGAAAATTTTAACTCCCTCACATGTCCATATTTGTGTTCATCATTTCATGTGACACAACTATAGCCTTTTATCACCTTAACTTTGTTTCATGAGTTGACATCAAACTTTACAAAAGTTAGGGCTGTTACAGCACCCAGGCCCCAAAGTCCTGCTGCCCTTACTCTCTGCTCGGTCTCATTTTTCTTGCCATGTGTTTCATTTGCTATCTTTACCCGAGTTGAGTGCTTCTAGCCTATCCTCGCGAGTAGTTCCAACTACTCAACTTGTACCGAATCCTACACTAACTAAGCGTTGCATTAGCTAAATGGGGTTTTCAATCCTAGTCCCAACCCATGGTTTTCTTGGCTATGCATTTGGGTTTCAAACAAGACTTTAATGCAAGAAGTAAGTGGGTGCTCAAAGTAAGTTCTCAAAACAGTAAAAATTTGTAAAAAGGTTAATGCAAACCGGAGCTTGCCTTGCTGCTCTTGGTCGTAGGCTAGCTGCTCTTCCGGAGTGACGAAGTCTAATACTTTGGGTTCCTCCTCAATCTTAGCGACTACATGAGATAACATGTATATGTATCAATTTAAATGCATTTGAATTGAATTTAAACTTGTGAAGACTATAAGTCTTACTAGACAGAGCCATTGACTCTGAAATTTTTACTGTGGTTTAGTTACAACCTAAACAGAGACTTGGCCAAGTTTCATTTGCAGCAAAGCTCATTTGAGCTCTCCACAAATAATTATATACTTGACCTTAATTGAAGCTCCTATGGTGTTCTAGGGATTTTAATGGAGCAAGCCATGACTTTATGAAAAAGGTTTTCAGAGGGTTCTAACAGAGTTGGTCTCACTTAATTTGAAGGTTCCTAGCTAAAGATATGAGCTAAACAATTTCAGAGTTCTGAAAATGTTTCTGAACATTTTCTATTTTCTCTGGAACAGTTTTCTTAACCACACCATTAGGTAGATCAAATAAGCTTAAATGGATCTGAAATCTTTATGTTAGATCAGGGATACTTTGGTGAACATCCTAGCAAAATTTCAGAATTTTCCTCCAAAGGATTCTCCAGTTAAAATTCTAAACAGTTCAAATTTGCAGAATTAATTCTGGAGAAATAAAGATTTTCATAGAGTGAAACTTAATTTGCTGGAAAGTACTCAGAGATCTGAATCCAACAAAATTTGGTTCACTAGATTTAGAGTTTTCTAGCCAAAGCTATGTGGGTTTGAAGTTTGAACTAAATCTGAAAATCGGGGAAATGATTAAATTGCTGCGCGTGGGACCGGGGCTACGTGTCAACTTTTCAGCGGTTGACACACGGGGCTACGGAATCTTTCGCGCGCAGCTGCACCCGATCCGGTGCCACAGCAAATCCCAGTTTTAAATTATCTGCCGCTGACACGTGGGACCGGGAGCTTCGTCTGCCTCCGGCCTCCCGCGCTCGGCCGCCGCCCCCCTCGCCGGAGAGCTCGCTGGAGGGCTTCTGCCGTGGGCCAAAATCCATGATTTTAGCCGCATCTGCCTAAATCCATCCGGAGAACACGATGTTGGGCTCAGCTCGTCATGAAAATCACGGGCATAAGGCCGGCGACAAGCGGCGGCTTCGCAAGAACTTCGGCTGTGTCGGCCGAACATCCTAGCACCCCAACTGTAAAAGCCCAAGAAAAGGGACTTGCAAAAACTTTTCATCATCCCCAGCACCGCAGTTTTTATGTGGATATCTTGTGAAAAATTGTGAAGAGCAAGTAACCTCCATCAAAAGAGCGATTAGAGGGGAAAGCCTTCACTTTCACAAAGTAGGATTTCTACACATGAACATGAGAGGTTGAGCTCACCCCTAGGACTTAAAAAGTCTTGGGAAGGTTCAAGCCATGTTTCATGCAAATCCAAAACTTTTTGAGGCACTTTTGGAGGTATTTGAAAAAGAGGCCAATTTGAATGTAAATTCAAATTTCAGCAACTTTCATCCCTCAAATTCAAAAGTTAACTTCATATTCAAACTCAGCACATTTTTCTAAGTTAGCCCACAAATTTTCATCATCATTGGAGTTCATTTTGTCAAGAGCTAAATTTGCAAGAATTCAAAACTGAATTTGAATTTCAGTTCAAATGTGAAGCAAATTCAGCCAAACAAAGTTCAAAGTTGAGAACTCAAATTCAAACCAATACTTGGTGCTTAAGTCTCACAGTTAATTGGGAGTAGCTGGGATATTTTTCAGCAAAACAGAGGTGAAAAATTGGAAAGATAATTGGGGGAGGAGGGCCCACTGGTCAGAGGCTGTAAGCAACAGAGAAACCACTCGGTGGTCGTCGGTCAGCCGCCGCGACCGGTTAACGCCTCACGGCCGCGCCAGCGCGCGCTGGGATTAACTCGCGCCCCCCTGCCGATCACTACGCAGCAGAAAGCTGAGTTCGCTGCCTCCCTCGCCTGCCGCTCTGATCAGCGCCCGGGCACGCGAAGAACTCGCCGCAGCGCTTGCACCTCCGAGCCCCGGCGTGCACCCATGCTGATCGTTGAACGCTCGCGATCTGTGCAGCAAAAGGGAGTGCCTGGGTGCACTCTAGCGGTTCCCCGTGCTGCTCCAGCAAGCTGCACCCGAGTCTGAGCGGTGTGAGCCATCGAAGTTGAAGAACCGAGGGATACCGCGGCGTCGAGCTTTGGCTCACCGGTGACAGCCCCATCCAGCCATCGTCGCCGACCACGTTCTACACAAGAAAGGTGCGTGGGGACCCCTAGATGGTGTAGCCGAAAACCCTTCGGCAAATGGTCCACCGATTAGCAAGAATTTGGGAAAGTCCCAAACCCTAGTGCAACTGACCTAGCTCGGCAAGAATCCAAAATTAAGATTACAAGCTGAGTCAATGATCAAGCTAGCTCACAGATAGATCCTACACCTCCTAGCGCCCCACCTCGAGGAAGAACCAAGAAAACCTTCCAGAAATGGCCGAGTATTAGCTAGTTCCCTAGTCGCCGGTGCAAACACGGCTCGGGTCACCGTCGAGAATGGGTTTGCCGGTGTTTCTAGCCTCCGAGACTGCTCACGTCGGGTCCCTCGTGACCCAGTGATTCTTCTCGAGCAAACCGTAGCCTTTTTCATGCCCCAGAGAGCCAGAACGACCTCACCGGAGCTCTAGCCTCCGCGGTGGACGTCGCACGCCCATTTCCGGTCACCGCCGGCGAGCTCCGACCCCCGGGACAAGATCCACAGGACGAGACAAGGCTAGGCGGCCAGTTATGGCACTGGGGGTGGTCGGGAAGGCGGTTCCGGCGAACCTCGCCAGAGTGCACCGCCGCTGGACTCGCGGCGCACGCAAGGAGGAAGAAGGCGGGTGGTGGGACCCACACGCAGGAGTTTAAACATTTTGGGGGATTTTCCAGTTTAGTTCAACTTCAAATGCACAGAACTTTTGCTAGGAAGCACCAAATCCAATGAAACAAATTTTGCTGAACTCAGGATTCTGAGTACTTTCCAACAATACCAATTTCAGCTCATGAAACCTAATAGTTTTCCAGAATTAATTCCCTAAAGTTTAATCTGTTGGTAATTTTATCTGGAGAATTACTTCATGAAAAATGCTGAAATTTGGCTGAGAGGTCATTGGAAAATCCTGGAGTCACTGTTAAATTTTCAGACTCATCCAAGTTCATTTAGTCCCCCTAATTGGGTGATTAAGAGAACTGCCCTGAGAAAATAGAAAAATGTACAGAAACATTTTTCAGATTTTCTCAAATCTTAATTAGGGCATAACTTTCAGTAGAATTCTTCAAATGACATGAAACCAATTCCATAAGAACCATCTTAAATTCTAGTTTCCAGAAAGTAATGGTTGGAGCCATGAAAACCCCTGGAATTGCTTAGAGGCTCAAATGTTGACAAAATGGGCTTTTATTTGTACAAGGTTCAAATGAACTTTATTTCAAATGAAACTTGGTCAAGATTCTAGTTAGGAACCTACCAAGCCACCATGAAAATTTCAGAACCAAAGGGGAGGGCTAGCTAGAGTTATTAGTAATTGAGTATTCAAGTTTACACATTGCATTTAAATTGACATGTAGTATTTCATTAACGTGTAGTCGCTGAAGGCGAAGAGACTCCGGAAGTGCTGGACTTGCTCCTTCCGGAAGAAGAACTAACTACATACTAGCAGCAACAAGGTAAGCCCCGGTTTGCATTAACCTTCTTTTATGAAGTTTTGCTTTGTTCACATGTCTAGTGTGAAGTATGAATGTGCATTAGGTGTAGGATAAATGGAACCCCACTTGCATAACCTGAATTTTTTCCCCTAAGAGTGAGGGTAGTGTATAAGACCTCGAGTCGATATGCTATGCTTAATGATTCATAGGACTTGGTACAAGTCGAGTAGTTGGAATCTACTCGCGAGTTAGGCTTGGGACACACGGGTTTGGTTCGAGTGATGTGAGATCACTTTAGTAATGAAAATGAGACTAGGCAGGGCCTAGGGCGCAGCAAGATGAAGTCTTGTGTGTGCAGCCCTGTCCATGTCGATTGAGGACCGATCCGTTTGTGGCCCTGCTGAACAAGTATTGAACGTACCGAAGGCATATCGGATATATGGGCCCCGATAAACCGATGTAGCATAAACCTCCGGGCGTCGAGGCATAGCACACCGATTTATAGGTGTAGGTTGAGGGAAGCAAGGTGGAAATCTGCTAACGGTCATAGAGAGATGCTCCGTGTAGGGAACCTCCTGTCCGTTTTGGTGCGACCGGTTCGACATTTGGGCTGTTGGGTGAAAGGTTGTCCCGTACGACATCGAGTGAGCGTGCTGTGCAGCTCCACGGGTGGGCGTACGTGACGTGCTCTTTGGGTTTCCCTGTAGGTGTATATCGAGTGGATTCGCCATCCCTCGCGGTGATGAGTACCGCTTGTTCACTGCGTCGTAACGTAGATAAATTATGGAATCTTATGATTCAATACTGCTGTTATGATTTAATTATCTTGCTACATGTGTGCCACCAAATAGTGCTTACTAAATTTCAGATTTCCGAACTGTTAACTTGTGGCTAAAAGATGAACTAAGGATGAACTTGTAGGCGTGTCTATTGATGCACTGTTACTATCCTATGTCCATTGTACCGCTCATGTAGAGTTCCATGCTTATGTGAGTCGGTTAAGTCTTGTTGAGCCATCGTGCTCACGGTTGCTGCTTAAGTGTATTTCAGATGAGGAGCCACCCACGGATTCGGAGTACGAGTCCACCAGCGAGGGCTACCCTCCGTCGGGGACTACGGCTGAGTGGAGCCGTACACGCCGCGCTGAGCTGAAACGTGCAGCTAGTGTGGGTTGCCCTAGGGCTGGGCAACCAACTTTTGCTAGATAGGCGGGCGTGAGTTGTGTAATTTAGACTTCCGCTGTGTAATATAAACAATAGTTTGTAACTGAAGTTTGTACCTGTTTGTACAGTTCAGTTGTTTTCCCATGCAATATATTGTGTTCTTATAATGTGTGCTGTCGGGTGTCGCATCGTGTGGCACCACCCTCTGCGATCCTGGATGAGCGGATTCCGGTCCGCCACAGCCTGGTATCAGAGCTGCATTGGGGATAGCACAGTACCTAAGGACTGTATTATGGGAAAACTTAGGTTTACAGTGAGGATCCGGTAGTTTGCCCAAGTAAGGAGTGACACGACCCCACTGGTCCTGTCGAGCCAGGATCACGCTGAGGGGTGCTGCGTTGCACAGCACCGTATAACACACGTCAAAGGTGCAAGCGGAAGCGGAAGTTTTATTACATAAACAGTTATATGAGCATGTTTACATCAAAATAAGTTTAGTCCACACTCGCGGACGTAGACTAAGCATCAAGTACACGTTCAGCCCTTGAACGTGTCCTTGCTAGCACACACGCACACTAACTCTGCGGCGTGCACGACTCCCACTCGACGGGGTTCCCCTCCTGGGGTTCCGTCTCCTCTTCGGGAGTCCCTTCCTCATAGAACCCTGCAAAAGCTTCAAACACAAGCAGTGAGCACGAAGGCTCAGCAAGTCTGACCCGTCTCACCTAAACATGGAACTTCTACATGAGGGTAATGGGTTACATAAGGTAAAATCATTTGCAAGGACTCGCCTAATTAGTAGAACCTTACTTTCAAGTTTTAGCAGCAGGTTGTGGAGAACCTTACGCGAAGGCACATGAGAGAGCCGCAATCAAACAAGAAACGCATTTCTCTCATGTACTTTGCCCAAAGTTGAAAAGAACTTTAGTTAGCACTAAGCTACAACATATCATTAACAATCAATGTCCAGCTTTCAATCAGCAACATTTTAACATGTAACTAGCCTGTTCTTTCTACGTCACGGTACAGTGAACAAGTGGTACTCACTGACCGCGAGGGACGGCGATTATAATCGATTTACACCTGCAGGGTTACCCGAACAACCCGTCACGTACGCCCGTACTCGATGTTGCCTACAACAACCATCACGGACGCCGTACGCGACTACCTTTCACCCGTTAGCCAAATATTGAACCGGTCCCATCGTCCCGAGCAAGAGGTCCCTGCACGCGCATCTCTGTGCCGCCAGCTGATTTACACCTCGAGCTCTCAACCTACCCTCTGAACGACGGGCAATGCCTCAACACCCAGCTACCCGAGTTACATCAGTTTCCCGGTTCCCATATAGCCGGTAGGTCTTCGGTACTGTTCTAGCTTGTTCAACAGGCCCGCACACGGCTCGGTCCTCAATCGACACAAGCGGAGCTACAGCACACAGACCCCAAAGTCCTGCTGCCCTTACTCTCCGCTCGGTCTCATTTTCTTGCAATGTGTATCATGTGCTACCTCTACCCGAGCAATGTGCCTCTAGCCTATTCTCGCGAGTAGTTCCAACTACTCGACTTGTACCGAATCCTACTCTATCCTAGCAATGCAGTGGCTAACGGGGTTTGCAATCCTAAACCCCAACCCATGGTTTTCTTGGCTATGCAGTGGGTTTCCAATCAAGACTCTAATGCAAAGAACAATATTCAAAGATGTGCTCAAAACAATAAATATTTGTAAAAAGGTTAATGCAAACCGGGGCTTGCCTTGCTGCTCTTGGTCGTAGGCTAGCTGTTCCTCCGGAGTAACGAAGTCTAGGACTTCGGGTTCCTCCTCGACCTTAGCGACTACATGATAAGAACAATGTATGTATTAATTTAAATGCATTTGTATTAACTTAGAAGTTGTGAAGTCTATAACCCTTGCTAGACAGACCTAATGACTGTGAAACTTTTACTGTGGTTTGGTTACAACCTAAACAAAGAATTGGTCAAGTTTTAGTTGCAGCAAAGCTCATTTGAGCCCTCCACAAATAATTATGTCCTTGACCTTAATTGGAACTCTTAGGGTGTTCTAGGAATTTTCATGAGACAAACTATGACTTTCTGAAAACTAGATTTTCAGAGGGTTCTAATGGAGTTGGTCTCACTTAATTTGGAAGTCTCTAACTAAAGATATGAGCTAAACAATTTCAGAGAAAATTCTGAAAATGTTTCTGAACATTTTCTATTTTCTCTGGAACAGTTTCACTAATCACACCATTAGGTGGATTAAATGAGCTCAAATGGATCTGAAATTTTTATGGTAGTTCAAGGATATTTTGGTGAACATCCCAGCAAAATTTCAGGATTTTCCTCCAAAGGATTCTCCAGTTAAAATTCCTAACAGTTTAAACATTAAGGAATTAATTCTGGAGAATTAGGGAATTTCATGAAGTGAAACTTGATTTGCTGGAAAGTACTCAGAGAGCTGAATCCAGCAAAATTTGGTTCACTCAATTTGGAGCTTTCTAGCCAAAGTTATAAGGATTTGAAGTTTGAAGGAAATCTGAAAATCGGGGAAAAGTTTAAACTCGCGCGTGGGCCCAGGGGACACGCGTCGCACGCCTAGGCGATGGCACACCGCGGCCCACAAGGACTTTGCGCGCCAGCATACCCGATCCCGGCCGCAGCCGGATCCCGATTCAAAATATCGGCCGCTGACAGCTGGGGTCCACCCCCTTCTTCAACCTCGCGACACCCGCGCTCCGCCGCCGAGGGACCTCGCCGGAGAGCTCGCCGCTGGCTGCTGTACCGCTTCAAACTTCTTGATTCTGGCCGCCCCTGCCTACTTTTACTTGGGGAACATGATCCGAGGGTCAGCTGCTCATGACAACGGCCGGAGCATGGTCGGCGACGAGCCGCCATATCGGAACGACTTCGGCCATGTCGGCTGACTCTCCTAGTACCTCAGCTACTTGAGAAATCGGTCGGGGAGCATCAGTGGACCTCAGAGAAGGTCGACATGAACTCGGGGTAGCTCGGGGAAGGTCCGAAATAGGTCCTCACCGTGCGCCCGATACCCCCCGTGCGTTCCGCCATTAGTAGACCTTGAATTACGCCGGGCACAGAAGTTCTCCGGCCCAGAGTTGTGAAGGCAACTTGTGCGTCACCGTGTCTAGCTCGTGTGGGAGTGGCCTGAGGCCCTCTAATCCTTTCTAGAGCACGAATTAAACAGAATCGTACCCGAAGGTCGTTCTGCACACAGAAAGGGGAAAAGTGGAAATTCGCCGCCGGTGAGCAACCACTCGAGCTGTGGCTCGGAGATGAGCAGCACCGGTCACCTGCGCGTCCAAGGGTGTCTTGGCTCGGGCGTGACAACGCCCAGGTTGGGCTGTCCACGAGAGCCCGAGGTGCGGCGGTTTCCAGTTCCGAGTTTGATCTTTCGGCACAGCCGATATCACTCGGTTTCAATCGATTTCTATCAATGGGAAGGATGGAAGATGGTAGCTAGTACCTTGCTGGGACCTTGGAACGGAAAGAAGGAGCTGCGATCGGCTTGATCAAGCAGGAACTCGAGCGCCGGTGATGGCAGTGGGAAAAACAGTCGTGCACGTCGGTAGCTCGGGGAAATGGTGACTGAAGCACGCCGGGGAGGGAATAAATAGCCCTGGTGGCTGGCCTCCGGCTTGGGGCGTGCAGCAGGAGCTGGCGCCGGCTGCCTCCTTCGGTGGCGCGCGCGCACAGCTGCCGGGAACCGACTGAACTGTGTTTCAGTCGGTTTGCTTTGAGGCTGAGGCTGACATGTGGGTCCCACTCCTCTTTTAACCTCTGAAATTTATTCCTAACAGCTGTGGTAAACAGTGAACCCTATTCTACCCTTGGCAATTCAAATTATTCACCCAAGAGCCATTTGAATTGATCAAAGTTCAAATGAGGTTTGGTTTGAATGAATTTCAGCACAAGTGCAGTTTGAAATTCAAATAAAGTTTGAATTTCTCCCCCTTAGCTCATGTCAAGATCAACTCCAAATGGAGTGAAAATTGGTGTGTGAGCTCACAAAAATGTGCTGAGCAAGAATATGCCTTCCACTTTTAAATTCAGTGGGTGAAAACAGTTTGAATTTGAATATGGTTTCAAACTGTCCCCTTCCTAACCATACCCAAAATGACCTCAAAAAGGTTTTGAATTTGGGTGGAACTTGGCATGGACATCCTTAGCAAAGTGTAGGAGTTTTCATATGTCCAGCCCATCTATATCACATGTGGGAAGTACCACTTTTGCAATGTGTGAGTTTGTTCCCTAATGAGCATGTTGATAATTGTTACTTGCTCTTTATTTGTGTTCATCATTCTTCCTCAAATGAGGTGTGTGGTGTGGTGATGAACACTGCAAATGAGTGTCAAAAACTGAGGCCCTTACATTCCTCCCCCCTTAAAAGAATCTCGTCCCGAGATTATAAGGTGAAATGAGAGAGAGGACGGTGGAAAATTACCGAATATGCGACGTGAAAAAGTCGGGGTAGTTAGTGCGAAGGAATTCTTCGCTCTCCCATGTCGCTTCGTCCATGGAGTGATTACTCCATAGAACCTTGTAGAACCACAACGTACGGTTGCGTGTGGTTCGGGCCTTTTCATCAATAATCTGCACCGGTTCCTCCCGATAGGTGAGATCCGGTTGCAGTTCTTCAATGTCTTCCAGCTGAACGGTAGTTGATAGCTTGAGACACTTCCTCAGCTGGGAAATGTGAAAGACGTCGTGCACACCGGAAAGTGCTTCTGGTAATCTTAGCCGGTATGCCACCGATCCACATCTTTCGGTAATCTGGAATGGACCGATGAATCGGGGTGCTAACTTTCCTCTCACCCCAAATCTGTTTACGCCCTTCATTGGAGACACTCGTAGGTATACGTGATCTCCCACTTCGAATTGTAATGGGCGCCTTCTCCGGTCCGCATACTGTTTCTGTCGGGATTGAGCGGCTTTTAGGTTCGCTTGAATTAATCGAACCTTTTCTTCCGCGTTGTTGACAAGATCAATCCCGAAGGTAACCCTCTCGCCAGATTCACACCAGTTCAGTGGTGTGCGGCATTTCCTGCCGTATAGCGCCTCGTAGGGCGCCATCTTGATGCTGGCTTGGTACCCATTGTTGTACGAGAACTCGGCTAATGGCAAGTGATCATCCCAATTCTTGCCGTGGTCGATAGCGCAAGCTCGTAGCATGTCTTCTAGGATTTGATTTACCCGCTCCGTTTGCCCATCCGTCTGCGGGTGGTAGGCTGAACTACGGATCAGCTTCGTCCCCAGGGCAGCGTGTAGCTGCTCCCAAAAACGGGACACAAATAGAGTGCCCCGGTCCGATACGATGGTACGGGGTACGCCGTATAAGCATAGGATCCGTGAGATGTACAGTTCAGCGTACTTCTTGGCGTTGTAGTTGGTGTTGACCGGGATGAAGTGGGCAACTTTGGTGAGCCGATCGACGATCACCCACACAGAATCATGTTTCTGTAAGGTGGTGGGTAAACCGACGATGAAATCCATGCTCACGTCCTCCCACTTCCAGGCAGGAATGCCCAGTGGTTGTAGCAGTCCCGGTTTCCGCATGTGGTCTGCCTTCACCCGTCGACATGTATCACACTCGGACACGTATTTTGCCGTCTCTCGCTTCATCCGTGTCCACCAAAATTTGCTTCTGAGTTCTTGATACATCTTGTTGCTGCCGGGGTGAATAGAAAACTTAGATAAGTGAGCTTCATCAAAGATTCTCTTCCTTAATTCCGGGTTTCGGGGTACGACGATCCGGTCCTTGAACCATAAGATGCCGTCTCCGTCCTTCCGGAAACATTTCAACTCCCCACTGTCTACACGTCTCCGCAAATGTGACATGCCCTTGTCATTCTTCTGGGCTGCCGCTATCTCTTCACGGATGGTGGGGATCAAAGCTAGGTTGTAGAGAGCTCCATGTGGAATCACATGTAGTGGTGGTTCGCTCTCTTCCAACGGTGTGATGGTCAGATTATTGACGTGTGACTTGCGGCTCAGCGCATCTGCCACAACGTTTGCCTTGCCCGGATGATAATGGATCTCTATCTCGTAATCCTTTATCAGTTCCAACCATCTTCGTTGCCTCATGTTCAGCTCCTTCTGAGTGAAGATGTACTTGAGGCTTTTGTGGTCGGTATATAAATGTACGAGGTTACCGAGTAGGTAGTGCCTCCACATTTTCAGTGCAAGTACCACGGCAGCGAGCTCCAAATCGTGAGTTGGATAATTTTGCTCATGGTTCCTAAGCTGTCGTGATCCATACGCGACCACCCTTCGGTCTTGCATCAGCACACATCCGAGCCCAATGCCGGATGCATCGCAGTACACCTCGAACGGTTTTGTTGTGTCTGGCTGCGCCAAAACCGGTGCTGATGTCAGGTGCTTGACTAAAGCCTTGAATGCTGCTTCACATGCTGGACTCCAAACATATTTGGTAGCTTTCTTCAGCAGCTCTGTCATTGGCCTGGCAATCTTCGAGAAGTTCGGAATGAACCTCCGATAATATCCCGCGAGTCCGAGGAAACTCCGTACCTCATGAACAGTTCTCGGGGATTTCCAATTCAGCACTTGCGTGATCTTGCTCGGGTCCACAGCGATCCCCTCCGCTGAGATGATATGCCCGAGGAAAGGCACTTGCGATATCCAAAACTCGCATTTGCTGAACTTTGCGTATAACTTGTGATCCCGCAGCCGTTGCAAGACTATACGCAGATGTTTCTTGTGATCTTCCTCCGACTTGGAGTATACCAGGATGTCGTCGATGAAGACCACGACAAATTTGTCCAGCTCCGGCATGAACACCGAGTTCATTAAATACATGAAGTGAGCTGGAGCATTGGTGAGGCCAAAGGACATGACCAGGTACTCATAAAGTCCGTACCTTGTCGAAAAAGCTGTCTTTGGAATGTCCTCAGCCCTGATCTTAATCTGATGGTACCCGGATCTTAAATCCATCTTGGAAAAGACCTTTGCTTCGACCAACTGATCAAACAACATGTCGATCCGTGGCAACGGGTACTTGTTCTTGATGGTTACGGCATTTAATGGACGGTAGTCCACGCAAAGCCGCAACGTTTCATCCTTCTTTTTGACAAATAATGCCGAACAGCCCCATGGCGAGGAGCTCGGCCTAATAAAACCCTTCTCCAGAAGGTCCGTGAGCTGAATCTTCAGTTCCGCCAACTCCTTGGGCGCCATCTTGTACGGCCTTCGGGATATTGGCATGGTTCCCGGTGCAAGTTCAATCTTGAACTCCACCTCTCTATCGGGTGGCATCCCCGGCAAATCATCCGGGAATACATCAGGGAACTCTCGGACCACTGGAATGTCTTCCAATCTGATGGTTGTGGCTTGATAGACACTTGGAAGTTTTATTTCTGGACTGTCCAGAAATAATGAGTGAGAACCGTGCACTTCTGAGTTTAAGTGCACGACTCGGAGGACGGTGTCTAAAACAGCGCCGTGGCGGGTTAACCACGACATCCCTAGGATGACATCGACCTTCTGTCCCTCTAAGATAATGAGAGACGTGGGGTACACTCTACCCGCTAAGCATAATGGTGCTTTGGAGACCATTACGCTTGCTGAAATCTTCCCACCCGGTGAACAAATTAAATATGGACTATCGGTGGGTAGTATTGGCAAGCTGTGTTTAGCAATGAAAGCTTGGCTAATAAAATTATGCGTGGCGCCTGAATCAAATAGTATTATAGCGGGATGCTGGTGGAGTTGGAACATACCCGCAAGGATTGGCTCGCCCTCCGGCACGTCCTCAATGGCAAGCTGGTGGACAGTGCCGGGCCTAGGGTTTGCCCGCCGCGCATTAGTAGGGTTCCGGGGTTGATTCCTCCCCGGAAACTGTGGTACCACTCCGCCGCCTTGCCTCTCCGGGCAACTGCTCGCGAAGTGTCCTGGACGACCACACTTGTAACATGTGGCCGCTGCTGGTGGAGTACTTGGTGGACGAAAGCCCGGCATGCGTTGCGGAGGTGCAAACGCACGCGGCATCGCCCGCTGCTGCTGTTGTTGTTGCGGTGGTGCTGGCAGTACCGGCCGGAATGCCGGTGAAGAATACGGTCGACCGCGGAACGGCATCGACCGCTGTGGTGGTTGCCAGCGTGGACCTGATGGTGGGCGATTCACCATCCGAAACTTCTGAGAAGGACCGCCTCCTTCTCCACTGCTCTGCGGCGCGCTTCGCTTTCGCTCTGCCGCCGCCAACTCCTTGCCGGAGTCCTCCTGAACAATCGCAGCATCAATTATGTCGTTGAGGCTGCCGCGATTGAACATCGCCAGCTTGTCCTTCAGGAGCGGGTTAAGCCCCTGGTAAAAGTGGTCCCGCCGCTTCTCGTCCGTATCTGCGTGATACGACGCGTAGAGCGCGAGATCGTTGAACGCTCTGGAGTACTCCAGCGCGTTCCGGCTCCCTTGTTGCAGGTGTAGGAATTCCTGCGTCTTCCTCTTCATCAAACCGGGCGGTATATGATAGGCCCGGAAGGCCGTCCGAAACTCCGCCCAGGTCATCACTCGGTCGGTGGGTTGTGAAGCACAAAAGTTGGCCCACCACGCGCTCGCGGATCCTTGGAGCTGCTGGACCGCGAACTGAGTCTTGCGCTGCTCGCTGATTTGGAGCAGCCCGAACTTCATCTCTATGGCGCGGAGCCAGTTGTCCGCGTCAAGTGGTTCATCCGCCCTTGAGAATACAGGGGGATGAGTCGCCAGGAAGTCGGAGTAGGAGCTCTGTTGGCGCTCCTCACGATCTTGACGTCTCTCTGGGCGAGACGTATTCGCAATCAACGTTTGCAGCAGCTCTGTGTGCTGCTGATGTGAACCCGCCATTGCCGCGACGATGTCGGCCAATGTAACCGTTGGCAGTGGCGGTGGCGGTGTTTGCTGTTGCTGTTGCTGCTGCTGTCCCGAGGAGTCCTCGGGAGGCGGTTGGGAGGTCTCTCCCCCTTGGCTAGTACCTCCAACATCAGGGTTGGCACGAGTACGCGTCATTCTGAAATTCAACACAGCAGCAATTAGCACATGTCTTACTCAAAATTCCATAAACAGCAGTAAGTATTGAAGCGACGCATGACTAACTTGCACAACATTCACATATATTGATAAAGCATAAACTTTATACAAGATACATTATTCTCGGATCTCCGAGAAGTCGTGCTCATGTCGTCACTACCTATACATACGCTACTGTCTACACGACATGTCACCGATTACAAAAGTTGGGTTACGCTACCCTAGCTGCCCTACTTGGCAACCGTAACCCCCTAGTCGGAGTAGAACTCGACCTCTTGTGGGTCGTCCTCCTCCGGTACTTCTGCTGGTGGCTCTGGATCTACCACCTCTCCTCCCATTCCGGGTTCTCCCATGGCTGGAAGACCCAAGACTACCGGTACGCCCAATACCGGGGGCACGAGGTCCTGCAATGCATGCACCTCGTCCATAGCCTGGTTGTAGTCCTCTTCCCAGCCTTGTCCTTCCTCAATAGCGTCGTCCCGCTCTTGAGCAAGGTCCTCGTTCTGCTGGGTTAGGGTCTGCACCAGCTCTTGCAATGCCGCGATGTCAACACGGCCCTTCTTCTTTACTTTCTTCAGACGACGCAACTGATTGTGTTGTTCATTCAGTCGCTTGATCGTCGGAAGGAGCACATTGCGGAGTGCACTGTGAGCACTCTCAAAATGATCTCCACGGCTTGTGCTCTCCTTGAGCTTGGTGGCGAGATGCTCCGTATGAACAGCTTGGCTGTCCATCACAGCGTTTCCCGCCCTCATTTGGAGGCTGAGATTTGCCTCCGCGGGGTTGTACCTTGGGCAACTCGGGTTTGTTGCCTCTAGGTACCTCTCTTCCCACACATGCTGAGCTCGTCCCTCCACCGGAACGAGTGCGTATGGAGTTCCCTCCATAGCCTGCACGTGTAGTTGGCAGAAACGTGACATAGTGTCACGGGCTGCCACTTGCCACATCCCTTCCGGTTGTCTTCCTCTCACTGTGACGGTGAACGGCACCCAACCGGGTGGCGTAGGCCCTGCAGGAACCTCGACATGGATCGTCCACGTCTTGTTCCCCTCTTCGCCTTCTTCCTTGGCGAAGTATTGCGGCATCTGGTTGTACCCGAAATATTGGAGCATTACCCACAATGCTCCCGGGTAGCCGCTACGGTCAGAACAGTGGGAAACTACCCACCCGTTCTCCAACCGTTTATCTGCTGCCATCTGTAAAAATATATTTGAGAAATGTCAAATATTTATTTAAACAGTAAACCATTGAGTTATAACATAAGATATGTCATTGAACCCTTAACACTTGGAAACATAGTTCAAATTTTTAAACAAATTTGACTGCTGATCTGCTGTTCCCATGACAGCCCTGACCAGTTTCCATATTAATCTGATTTAGGCCAGGTTAAAAGCAAAACCAGTCCTGGAGCTCAACATCAAAGTTAAAGTTAACTTCAATAGCTTTCCAGAAAGTATTTGGTTGGCCTAAGATCTGCTCCGGTTCAAAAGTTATGAGATGTCAAAGTTAACAGAATTTCTGGAAATAATTGGACAGCACCTCCCTGCCTTAGGTACTGATTTGATCCAAGAATCCCAGTTAATTCTGTTCCTAATCTGACAAAACTTTCTGTTACAAAGTTGTAACCCATCTCATAATCTTTCCAGAACTACCTTATTTTCTATTTTTGGATTTTTATGCAGGAAGTTATGCTTAATTTACAGAGAGTCTTTGCTCCGTCCTGTTTTCTGGACAGTTTCAACTCTGCTGCATTTTTTTTGAGTGGTTAAGGGATGAAACACCTCTGGAACTCAACAGAAAAGTTGTAAAGCTCCTCCAAAGCTTTCCAGAAATGTATCATACGACCCCAACCTCGAAAGAACTCAACCTCTAACCTCTGATTAACTTCAGCCTTGATTTAGCTGAAAACAGAGTGCTCTGTCCTTAACATCCTATAAGTTGAAAACTTATTAGCTTTGAATATCCTGTTCAAGGGAAGGAGTTACATCAAGTTTTACTACTTTGGATCAAAACCTTCAAATTTTAAATGAAGTTGTTCATTTTGTTGGGTGTGACGTCGATGCGTCACCAGATTATGTCGGTACTACGTCCTCACAAAGGAAAAACCTATACCGGACTTAGCCGGCGTCGTTACTTCAGTGGCACTACTCGTCACTCGCACACGGATACTACACGTCTACCGTTTCGTGGTAAGGCTACCTGCAGAAATTCAACCAATCATCAGACTCGGCTGCACACCGAGCCCGGAATCCATACAGTTGGTACATCCGGCCGTCATCACTCGCCCGGATGTTCTCAAGCCAAACACGCCCTGAGTTACGTGTTCACGTTTCAGACCACGTGACGGGGTCTCCCATGTTGCACCACGCACGCCAGGGACAGACGTTGCTCGAATACCCCAAACGACATGAAGGGTCGTAGAGGATATCAAAGCGGGTCGGGTTACCTGCCACCCGTGGGGCTCCACCCTTCAGCTTGTGCGCACTGGTGGACAGCGCTTACGTGCACCCCCCAATACATGAACGTCCCGAGATGCACGATTTTCCGACATAACAAATAAGTTAATAAGCCACTTTCTATATACTAATAACATCCTTATACGGGCTACTAACTCGTTCCTCACTGGATTTTTGAAAAAGAAGACCTTTGTACTGTGTTAAACCTCAAGCGAGCTCTGATACCACGCTGACACGACCCCACTGGTCCTGTCGAGCCAGGATCACGCTGAGGGGTGCTGCGTTGCACAGCACCGTATAACACACGTCAAAGGTGCAAGCGGAAGCGGAAGTTTTATTACATAAACAGTTATATGAGCATGTTTACATCAAAATAAGTTTAGTCCACACTCGCGGACGTAGACTAAGCATCAAGTACACGTTCAGCCCTTGAACGTGTCCTTGCTAGCACACACGCACACTAACTCTGCGGCGTGCACGACTCCCACTCGACGGGGTTCCCCTCCTGGGGTTCCGTCTCCTCTTCGGGAGTCCCTTCCTCATAGAACCCTGCAAAAGCTTCAAACACAAGCAGTGAGCACGAAGGCTCAGCAAGTCTGACCCGTCTCACCTAAACATGGAACTTCTACATGAGGGTAATGGGTTACATAAGGTAAAATCATTTGCAAGGACTCGCCTAATTAGTAGAACCTTACTTTCAAGTTTTAGCAGCAGGTTGTGGAGAACCTTACGCGAAGGCACATGAGAGAGCCGCAATCAAACAAGAAACGCATTTCTCTCATGTACTTTGCCCAAAGTTGAAAAGAACTTTAGTTAGCACTAAGCTACAACATATCATTAACAATCAATGTCCAGCTTTCAATCAGCAACATTTTAACATGTAACTAGCCTGTTCTTTCTACGTCACGGTACAGTGAACAAGTGGTACTCACTGACCGCGAGGGACGGCGATTATAATCGATTTACACCTGCAGGGTTACCCGAACAACCCGTCACGTACGCCCGTACTCGATGTTGCCTACAACAACCATCACGGACGCCGTACGCGACTACCTTTCACCCGTTAGCCAAATATTGAACCGGTCCCATCGTCCCGAGCAAGAGGTCCCTGCACGCGCATCTCTGTGCCGCCAGCTGATTTACACCTCGAGCTCTCAACCTACCCTCTGAACGACGGGCAATGCCTCAACACCCAGCTACCCGAGTTACATCAGTTTCCCGGTTCCCATATAGCCGGTAGGTCTTCGGTACTGTTCTAGCTTGTTCAACAGGCCCGCACACGGCTCGGTCCTCAATCGACACAAGCGGAGCTACAGCACACAGACCCCAAAGTCCTGCTGCCCTTACTCTCCGCTCGGTCTCATTTTCTTGCCATGTGTATCATGTGCTACCTCTACCCGAGCAATGTGCCTCTAGCCTATTCTCGCGAGTAGTTCCAACTACTCGACTTGTACCGAATCCTACTCTATCCTAGCAATGCAGTGGCTAACGGGGTTTGCAATCCTAAACCCCAACCCATGGTTTTCTTGGCTATGCAGTGGGTTTCCAATCAAGACTCTAATGCAAAGAACAATATTCAAAGATGTGCTCAAAACAATAAATATTTGTAAAAAGGTTAATGCAAACCGGGGCTTGCCTTGCTGCTCTTGGTCGTAGGCTAGCTGTTCCTCCGGAGTAACAAAGTCTAGGACTTCGGGTTCCTCCTCGACCTTAGCGACTACATGATAAGAACAATGTATGTATTAATTTAAATGCATTTGTATTAACTTAGAAGTTGTGAAGTCTATAACCCTTGCTAGACAGACCTAATGACTGTGAAACTTTTACTGTGGTTTGGTTACAACCTAAACAAAGAATTGGTCAAGTTTTAGTTGCAGCAAAGCTCATTTGAGCCCTCCACAAATAATTATGTCCTTGACCTTAATTGGAACTCTTAGGGTGTTCTAGGAATTTTCATGAGACAAACTATGACTTTCTGAAAACTAGATTTTCAGAGGGTTCTAATGGAGTTGGTCTCACTTAATTTGGAAGTCTCTAACTAAAGATATGAGCTAAACAATTTCAGAGAAAATTCTGAAAATGTTTCTGAACATTTTCTATTTTCTCTGGAACAGTTTCACTAATCACACCATTAGGTGGATTAAATGAGCTCAAATGGATCTGAAATTTTTATGGTAGTTCAAGGATATTTTGGTGAACATCCCAGCAAAATTTCAGGATTTTCCTCCAAAGGATTCTCCAGTTAAAATTCCTAACAGTTTAAACATTAAGGAATTAATTCTGGAGAATTAGGGAATTTCATGAAGTGAAACTTGATTTTCTGGAAAGTACTCAGAGAGCTGAATCCAGCAAAATTTGGTTCACTCAATTTGGAGCTTTCTAGCCAAAGTTATAAGGATTTGAAGTTTGAAGGAAATCTGAAAATCGGGGAAAAGTTTAAACTCGCGCGTGGGCCCAGGGGACACGCGTCGCACGCCTAGGCGATGGCACACCGCGGCCCACAAGGACTTTGCGCGCCAGCATACCCGATCCCGGCCGCAGCCGGATCCCGATTCAAAATATCGGCCGCTGACAGCTGGGGTCCACCCCCTTCTTCAACCTCGCGACACCCGCGCTCCGCCGCCGAGGGACCTCGCCGGAGAGCTCGCCGCTGGCTGCTGTACCGCTTCAAACTTCTTGATTCTGGCCGCCCCTGCCTACTTTTACTTGGGGAACATGATCCGAGGGTCAGCTGCTCATGACAACGGCCGGAGCATGGTCGGCGACGAGCCGCCATATCGGAACGACTTCGGCCATGTCGGCTGACTCTCCTAGTACCTCAGCTACTTGAGAAATCGGTCGGGGAGCATCAGTGGACCTCAGAGAAGGTCGACATGAACTCGGGGTAGCTCGGGGAAGGTCCGAAATAGGTCCTCACCGTGCGCCCGATACCCCCCGTGCGTTCCGCCATTAGTAGACCTTGAATTACGCCGGGCACAGAAGTTCTCCGGCCCAGAGTTGTGAAGGCAACTTGTGCGTCACCGTGTCTAGCTCGTGTGGGAGTGGCCTGAGGCCCTCTAATCCTTTCTAGAGCACGAATTAAACAGAATCGTACCCGAAGGTCGTTCTGCACACAGAAAGGGGAAAAGTGGAAATTCGCCGCCGGTGAGCAACCACTCGAGCTGTGGCTCGGAGATGAGCAGCACCGGTCACCTGCGCGTCCAAGGGTGTCTTGGCTCGGGCGTGACAACGCCCAGGTTGGGCTGTCCACGAGAGCCCGAGGTGCGGCGGTTTCCAGTTCCGAGTTTGATCTTTCGGCACAGCCGATATCACTCGGTTTCAATCGATTTCTATCAATGGGAAGGATGGAAGATGGTAGCTAGTACCTTGCTGGGACCTTGGAACGGAAAGAAGGAGCTGCGATCGGCTTGATCAAGCAGGAACTCGAGCGCCGGTGATGGCAGTGGGAAAAACAGTCGTGCACGTCGGTAGCTCGGGGAAATGGTGACTGAAGCACGCCGGGGAGGGAATAAATAGCCCTGGTGGCTGGCCTCCGGCTTGGGGCGTGCAGCAGGAGCTGGCGCCGGCTGCCTCCTTCGGTGGCGCGCGCGCACAGCTGCCGGGAACCGACTGAACTGTGTTTCAGTCGGTTTGCTTTGAGGCTGAGGCTGACATGTGGGTCCCACTCCTCTTTTAACCTCTGAAATTTATTCCTAACAGCTGTGGTAAACAGTGAACCCTATTCTACCCTTGGCAATTCAAATTATTCACCCAAGAGCCATTTGAATTGATCAAAGTTCAAATGAGGTTTGGTTTGAATGAATTTCAGCACAAGTGCAGTTTGAAATTCAAATAAAGTTTGAATTTCTCCCCCTTAGCTCATGTCAAGATCAACTCCAAATGGAGTGAAAATTGGTGTGTGAGCTCACAAAAATGTGCTGAGCAAGAATATGCCTTCCACTTTTAAATTCAGTGGGTGAAAACAGTTTGAATTTGAATATGGTTTCAAACTGTCCCCTTCCTAACCATACCCAAAATGACCTCAAAAAGGTTTTGAATTTGGGTGGAACTTGGCATGGACATCCTTAGCAAAGTGTAGGAGTTTTCATATGTCCAGCCCATCTATATCACATGTGGGAAGTACCACTTTTGCAATGTGTGAGTTTGTTCCCTAATGAGCATGTTGATAATTGTTACTTGCTCTTTATTTGTGTTCATCATTCTTCCTCAAATGAGGTGTGTGGTGTGGTGATGAACACTGCAAATGAGTGTCAAAAACTGAGGCCCTTACAAGGAGTATACTAGCATAGTTACTTAAAGTGGCAAAGACTAAACTATCTGTTATAATTCTGAATTTCAATTATGTAACAACGCACCTACGCTCGGGTAAGAATGGTAAGGAACGCCACCGAAAGCGGTTCAATTTCGGTTAGCTCCCCTGATGAGTAACGTGGTTCAGGGTTAGGTCTCACAGCTTGGTGTGAGACGTCAATATGAAACTCTTGGACTCTTCATGTTCCTGAGTTGATATGAAACGCTGATCCCTAGCGTGCATTAGGAAAGTGAGTGGAGACCCCACCGCATGGTCAGTAACGCGAGAGTGTGTTCGTCTGGATGTAGCCCGGGGGAACATACGCAGCGCTTGCCATCGGCGTGCCCTGCAGGGAAGTAGGTGGTATCTGTTGGGTTGATAACATTCCCAACCATGACGACGCGTTCATGACATACTTGGGTTCCCTGTCGTGTGGTGTTGAAACACGATCACGTACCTTGAGACGTGACCTAACTCAAGGACGGCCGTATGGCAATGATACGGGCGTTTGTATTTACTTTTAAATATTGTCCTGCCTGAAATGAACAACCCTTGAGTGCATCAACATTGTGTGGTCTTCTGCAGGTACTAACCACGTATGTATCCGTGTAGCAAACGTGTGCGAGAGACCGTTTAGTGCCACACTTGAGACGTATATGCCGGTATAATCCGGTTAGGATTTTCTTTTGTGAGGAACGTAGTACCGAGATATCATAGGCATATGCATGAAAAAATAATGATAACAAGGAATTAAAATCACTAGGTTCAACATCTTGGACCCTGGTTGGGTAGAAAAATTGGATGGGGATGAGTGTAGTTCCAATAGATTGAAAAACAGAGTGCTCTGTTTTGGGCAGCATGTTTGCCGAACTTCAACAGAGCACAACTCATAGGCATGTTTGCTGAACTTCCAGAGCTGAAACTCACCTTAAGATGGCTTAAATCCCAGAGAAATGTAAACTGTCCAGAATCAGGACAGAGTTAAACACTCTCTGGACTGTTCTGTTTTCAAACATAACTTCCAGTAGAAAAATCTAAAATTTTCATATGATACATCCTTAGAAAGGATAGAAGATGTGTTACATCTTTGCAATTCAAAGTTTCTGAAATTTCAGCACATATTTCAGTGTAAACCAGAGTGGAAAACAGCAACTTCCCAAGGGAGGTGCTGTTAAAATTCTTCCAGAAATTCTGCTGACTTTGAATTATCATAACTTTTTAACCAGAGCTGATCTGAGGGAAAATAAGTACTCGTTGGAAATATACTGAAGTTAACCTTAACTTTGGTATTCAACTGGAGTCATGAAAACGCACAGAACCAGATCAAAATCTCGGATATGTAGAAACTGGTCATTCTGACAGAGGAATCACAGTTGAACTCATGTGAGAGATTGTGGTACCCTAGAGGGGGTTGAAATACTTCCAATGGGGTATAACATACTCATTAGAGGTTATCTTCAACTAGTGAAAGATTTGAGTATAGGTCTCACTCAAGTTTCTTTTACTAGAGACCATGTTTGTGTCGTATTGAAGGTAAAAGCGTGCTATACGTGATGACAACGCGATAGTAACGTCTTGTAGTGACCAAATCTAGTTGTGGTGAGCTTCCAAACAGGAGGTTCATCAAGTTGGATTAAACTAGCTTGTATTTGGTCTGGTAATGGTGTAGCTTGTGAAAAGTTATTACATTATCTACCTACGAGATGTATCGCATGTTTCATTGTCAGTATGTTCTTACGCCTATTTCATTTGACTGCATTGAATTATGTTGCGGGACTGATGTTCATTGTTGTATGGTTGCAGATGGTTCGCACTAGGACCACACACGAGGTTGGTGGCTCTAGCCAACAGGGAGGCGATGACTCCCAGCCACCGTCCTACGACAGCACCCCGCAGCAGCGACCACCACCACCGCCTCCGCTTACTCTAGCGGATGTGATAGCGGCACTGGTGGGAGGTCGTGAGGAGCAGACCGACCTGCTCTGCACAATCATGCAGAATACGTCCCAGGCGGGGGGGGGGGGGGGGGGGGGGTGGGGACGTCGAGACAGAGGGTCTCGTGAGCCCCATGAGGTTTCGTACTCGGACTTCATGAGTACGCACCCTCCAGTGTTCACAGAAGCTGAAGAACCACTGGAGGCCGACAACTGGCTGCGGACCATCGAGTCCAAGTTCGGGCTGCTCCAATGCACGGAGCGGCAAAAGACTCTGTTCGCAGCGCAGCAGATTCACGGTGCTGCTGGTGCATGGTGGGCAAACTATGTCGCCTCACGTCCGGCTGGCCATACCGTGGAGTTGGAAGAGTTCCGGGAGGCATTCCGCGCCTATCATATTCCTCCCGGGATAATGAAGAGGAAGTTCCAAGAATTTTTGGAACTAAAGGAGGGCGGGAGGAGTGCCCATGACTACTCCCGTGCCTTCAACCACCTGGTGCAATATGCGTCAGACTACATCTCCACCGAGGAGAAAAAGCGGGAGCACTTCTATCGGGGGTTACACCCCGAAATGAAGACGCATCTCGTGCAATGGAATCGCGTCACCTTCAACGACCTTGTCAATGCCGCGGTCATGCAAGAGGACGCTAAGCGGGAGTTGGCAGCTGAGCAGCGGTAGCGCAGCGCTCCACCCAGCAGTGGCGGTGGCGCTCCCCAAAAGTACCACATGGTGTATCGGACACCATCCGGGCAGCAGTGGCGTCCACCGGCGTGACCTCAACAGTTCGGGGGACGTTCTTTCCAAGCAACCCCGTTCCGACCGCCATGCCACCACCGAGACAGCAGCAGCATCAGACGGCACCCCAGGCGTTTCCACCGCCACAACGCGCCCCGGGTTTCCGTCCACCGATCAGCGGAGGACCGCCCCGTTTCACTTGCTTCACGTGTGGCCAGGCAGGCCACATCGCGAAGGACTGTCCCCAGGGGCAGCAGAGCAGCGGGCAAGCCCAGTTACAGGGTGGTGCTCGAGGCCGACCTCCGGTCAAGAAGGTTGGTCAGCGGACTGGGGGCGTCTGCAACCTCGACAATGAGGACGCCTCAGAGGGAGACAACGTGCTGGCGGGTACGTTTACTCTCAACAATCAAGCCATCATCATAATGTTTGATTCTGGTGCAACCCACAGCTTTATAAGTGCATCCTATGTGGCTAAGCATCAAATGCAAGTCTTCCCAACCGACTGCACCTATATGATCTGCTCACCGGGAGGGAAGATCTCAGCAAATATGATGATCCCAAAGGCACCGCTGTGCTTAGGTGGGAAACTATATCCCACCACCTTGATAATACTTATGGGGCAAAAGATTGATGCCATCTTAGGGATGTCATGGCTACAATATCATGGCGCTGTCCTGGAGACTCGGACACGGACGGTTCATTTAACTCTCCATTTCACAGTCCATGTTCCATGGTGTTAGACACGCCAGTCCGGGAAATTTCAGCAATTAATAATGCTGAAGCTCTCAAGTTAGAGGAC
This sequence comes from Neostapfia colusana, assembly GCA_030760725.1. Classification (NCBI taxonomy): domain Eukaryota; kingdom Viridiplantae; phylum Streptophyta; class Magnoliopsida; order Poales; family Poaceae; genus Neostapfia; species Neostapfia colusana. Next base: position 21,346,429 of record JASWHV010000006.1, on the reverse strand, counting down.
ATCCCCGTAGTCCGGGAGTACCCCAACGTGTTCCCGGATGATCTTCCGGGCATGCCACCTGAGCGGGATGTCGAGTTCAAGATTGAACTTGCACCCGGGACTACGCCCATATCGCGGAGACCATACAAGATGGCTCCGAACGAGCTGGCGGAATTAAAAGAACAGCTCAATGATCTGTTGAGCAAGGGTTTCATTAGGTCGAGTTCCTCGCCCTGGGGATGCTCGGCGCTGTTCGTGAAGAAGAAGGATGAAACCTTGAGGCTGTGTGTGGACTACCGGCCGCTCAACGCCATCACCATCAAGAATAAGTACCCACTGCCCCGCATCAATATATTGTTTGATCAACTTGTGGGTGCAAGTGTGTTCTCCAAGATGGACCTTCGCTCTGGATATCATCAGATCAATATCCGGGCGGAGGATATCCCGAAGACAGCCTTCTCGACGAGATATGGATTATATGAAGACCTCGTCATGTCCTTTGGTCTCACAAACGCTCCAGCCCATTTCATGTATCTCATGAACTCGGTGTTCATGCCGGAGCTGGACAAGTTCGTGGTAGTGTTCATCGATGATATCTGTGTTTACTCCAAGACAGAAGCCGAACACTTGAGGATCATTCTTCAACGATTGCGAGACCACAAGCTCTACGCCAAGTTCAGTAAATGCGAGTCTTGGATCAGCCAAGTGCCATTCTTGGGACATATCATCTCAGCTGAAGGAATTGCGGTTGACCCGAGCAAGATAGAGCAAGTACTGAAATGGAAAGCTCCTACTTCAGTCCATGAAGTCAGAAGCTTCCTCGGGTTAGCAGGATACTATCTGAGATTCATTCCAAGGTTCTCCAAGCTCGCTAAGCCGATGACAGAATTACTGAAGAAAGGGACGAAATATGTTTGGAACACGGCGTGTGAAGGAGCGTTCCAAGCACTGGTGAAGCATCTCACAACAGCCCCGCTCTTAGCTCAGCCAGATACAACAAAGCCCTTTGACGTGTATTGTGACGCGTCTGTTATTGGGCTCGGCTGTGTGTTGATGCAGGAAGGACGTGTGGTCGCCTATGGCTCACGCCAACTTCGGAACCACGAGAAGCATTATCCCACTCATGATCTTGAGCTTGCTGCAGTGGTTTTGGTGCTGAAAATGTGGAGGCACTATCTCCTGGGGAATTTGGTGCACCTCTACACCGACCACAAGAGCTTGAAATACATTTTCACCCAGAAGGAGCTGAACATGAGGCAACGGAGGTGGTTAGAACTGACCAAAGATTTTGAAATTGAGATTCATTACCACCCCGGCAAGGCAAATGTGGTTGCCGACGCGCTGAGTCGGAAATCACATATGCATCACCTCACCATTACACCGCTGTAGGAGGAAGAGCCAAGTTTATACTTGGTTCCTTATGGATCGCTTTACAAGTTTGCCCTCATCCCTACTATTAGGGAGGACATCATTGCAGCTCAGAAGACTGACAAAGGCATGGCACATCTCCGTAGACGGATAGACAACGGGGAGATCAAGTGTTTCCGGAAAGATGACGAGGGGACACTATGGTTCAATGACCGCATAGTCGTACCCCGGGATATGGAGTTGAGGAAAAAGACCCTCGATGAAGCTCACTTGTCTAAATACTCCATTCATCTGGGCAGCAACAAAATGTATCAATATTTGAAAAAGAAATTTTGGTGGACACGAATGAAGCGAGAAGTAGCGAAGTACGTATCCGAGTGCAATACGTGTAGACGAGTGAAAGCTGATCATATGAAGAAATCAGGGCTGCTGCAACCCCTGAAGATCCCGGCATGGAAATGGGAAGATATGAGCATGGATTTCATTGTGGGATTGCCCCTAACTTCCAACAAACATGATTCCATATGGGTAATCGTCGATCGGTTGACCAAGAGGCTCACTTCATCCCGGTGAATACACGTTACAATGCCGGCAAATATGCGGAGCTGTACATAGCGAAGATTCTATGCTTATATGGGGTACCCAAGACCATTGTCTCAGATCAAGGTGCATTATTTGTATCTCGCTTTTGGGAGCAGCTACACGCTGCTTTGGGTACTAAACTGATTAGAAGCTCCGCCTACCACCCTCAGACAGATGGCCAAACAGAGAGGGTGAATCAAGTATTGGAACACATGTTGAGAGCATGTGCCATCCACCATGGTAGGAACTGGGATGATCACCTACCGTTGGCGGAATTCTCATACAACAACGGCTATCAGGCGAGTATCAAGATGGCACCCTATGAAGCTCTCTACGGTCGCAAATGCCGCACCCCATTAAACTGGTGCGAGTCCGGTGAAAGGGTTACATTCGGGGTTGATGTGGTGAACGACGCCGAAGAGCGCGTTCGGACGATTCAGTCTAACTTGAAGGCCTCTCAATCCCGGCAAAAGAGCTACACTGATAAGAGGCGTAGACCGTTGCACTTTGACGTTGGGGAACACGTGTACCTCCGTGTGTCTCCGATGAAGGGCGTGCACCGGTTCGGTGTGAAGGGGAAGCTCGCTCCCCATTTCATTGGACCCTATGATATCACCGAGAAGTGTGGACCAGCGGCGAATAGATTGGAGCTACCGGTATCTCTTACAGGTGTCCATGATGTTTTCCACGTTTCACAACTGAGAAAATGTCTGAAGCATACCGCTGCTATTCCTACCGAAGACATCGGCGAGCTGCAACCGGATTTAACATATGAGGAATATCCGGTGGAAATTCTTGAGGAGAAAGCCCGGACCACGCGTAGCAGAACGTTGTGGTTATACAAGATACTCTGGAGCAACAACACCGCCAAAGAAGCGACGTGGGAGAGCGAGGAATTTCTTCGCTCAAATTACCCGGAGTTCATGGCACCTCAGCACGGGTAAGTCCCTATTACATCACCATCTCTTCTTTTGTAATCTCGGGACGAGATTCTTTTAAGGGGGGAGGGATGTAAAAGCCCAAGAAATGGGACTTGCAAAAACTTTTCATCATCCCACAACACCACAGTTTTATTGTGGATATCTTGTGAAAAATTGTGAAGAGCAAGTAACCTCCATCAAAAGAGTGATTAGAGGGCAAAGCCTTCACTTTCACAAAGTAGGATTTCTACACATGAACATGAGAGGCTGAGCTCACCCCTAGGACTTAAAAAGTCTTGGGAAGGTTCAAGCCAAGTTTCATGCAAATCCAACACTTTTTGAGGCACTTTTGGAGGAATTTGAAAAAGAGGCCAATTTGAATGTAAATTCAAATTTCAGCTACTTTCATCCCTCAAATTCAAAAGTTAGCTTCATATTCAAACTCAGCACATTTTTCTAAGTTAGCCCACAAATTTTCATCATCATTGGAGTTCATATTGTCAAGAGCTAAATTTGCAAGAATTCAAAACTGAATTTGAATTTCAGTTCAAATGTGAAGCAAATTCAGCCAAACAAAGTTCAAAGTTGAGAACTCAAATTCAAACCAAGACTTAGTGCTTAAGTCTCACAGTTAATTGGGAGTAGCTGGGATATTTTTCAGCAAAACAGAGGTGAAAAAATGGAATGATAATTTGGGGAGGAGGGCCCACTGGTCAGAGGCTGTAAGCAACAGAGAAACCACTCGGTGGTCGTCGGTCAGCCGCCGCGACCGGTTACCGCCTCACGGCCGCGCCAGCGCGTGCTGGGATTAACTCGTGCCCCCCTCCCGATCACCACGTACGCAGCACAAAGCTGAGTTAGCTGCCTCCCTCGCCTGCCGCTCTAATCAGCGCCCGCGCACGCGATGAACTCGCCGCAGCGCTTGCACCTCCGAGCCCCGGCGTGCACCCGTGCTGATCGTTGAACGCTCGCGATCCCTGCAGCAAAAGGGAGCGCCAGGGCGCACTCTATCGGTTCCCCGTGCTGCTCCAGCAAGCTGCACCCGAGTCTGAGCGGTGTGAGCCATCGAAGTTGAAGAACCGGGAGGTACCGCGGCGTCGAGCTTCGGCTCACCGGTGACAGCCCCATCCAGCCATCGTCGCCAACCACGTTCTACACAAGAAAGGTGTGTGGGGACCCCTATATGGTGTAGCCAAAAACCCTTTGGCAAATGGTCCACCGAGTAGCAAGAATTTTGGAAAGTCCCAAACCCTAGTGCAACTGACCTAGCTCGGCAGGAATCCAAAATTCGGATTACACGCTGAGTCAATGATCAAGCTAGCTCACAGATAGCTCCTACACCTCCTAGCGCCCCTCCTCGAAAAAGAACCAAGCAAAACTGTCCATAAATGGCCGAGTATTAGCCAGTTCCCTAGTCCCCGGTGCAAACATGGCTTGGGTCACCGTCGAGAATGGGTTTGCCGGCGTTTCTAGCCTCCGAGACTGCTCACGTCGGGTCCCTCGTGACCCACTGATGCTTCTCGAGCAAACCGTAGCCTTTTTCATGCCCCAGAGAGCGAGAACGACCTCACCGGAGCTCTAGCCTCTGCGGTGGACGTCGCACGCCCGTTTCCGGTCACCGCCGGCGAGCTCCGACCCCCAGGACAAGTTCCACAGGACGAGACAAGGCTAGGCGGCCAGTTATGGCACTGGGGGTGGTCGGGGAGGCGGTTCTGGCGAACCTCGCCGGAGTGCACCGCCGCTGGACTCGCGGGCGCGCGCAAGGAGGAAGAAGGCGGGTGGTGGGACCCACCCGCAGGAGTTTAAACACTTCGGGGGATTTTCCAGTTTAGTTCAACTTCAAATGCATAGTACTTTTGCTAGGAAGCTCCAAATCAAATGAAACAAATTTTGGTGAACTAAGGATTCTGAGTACTTTACAACAATACCAATTTCAGCTCATGAAACCTAATAGTTTTCCAGAATTAATTCCCTAAAATTTAAACTGTTGGGAATTTTATCTGGAGAATTACTTCATGAAAAATGCTGTAACTTGGCTGAGAGGGTCATTGGAAAATCCTGGAGTCACTGTAATATTTTCAGACTCATCCTAGTTCATTTAGTCCCCCTAATTGGGTGATTAAGAGAACTGCCCTGAGAAAATAGAAAAATGTACAGAAACATTTTTCAGATTTTCTCAAATCTTAATTAGGGCATAACTTTCAGTAGAATTCTTCAAATGACATGAAATCAATTCCATTAGAACCATCTTAAATTCTAGTTTTCAGAAAGTAATGGTTGGAGCCATGAAAACCCCTAGAATTGCTTAGAGGCTCAAATATTGACCAAATGGGCTTTTATTTGTACAAGGTTCAAATGAACTTTATTTCAAATGAAACTTGGTCAAGATTCTAGTTAGGACCCTACCAAGCCACCATGAAAATTTCAGAACCAAAGGGGAGGGCTAGCTAGAGTTATTAGTTATTTAGTATTCAAGTTTACACATTGCATTTAAATTGACATGTAGTATTTCATTAACGTGTAGTCGCTGAAGGTGAAGAAACTCCGGAAGTGCTGGACTTGCTCCTTCCAGAAGAAGAACTAACTACTGACCAGCAGCAACAAGGCAAGCCCTGGTTTGCATTAACCTCCTTTATAAAGTTTTGCTTTGTTCACAGGTCTAGTGTGAAGTATGAATGTGCAATAGGCGTAGGATAAATGGAACCCCACTTGCATAACCTGAATTTTTTTCCCTAAGAGTGAGGGTAGTGTCTAAGACCTCGAGTAGACAGGCTATGCTTATTGATTCATAGGACTTCGGTACAAGTCGAGTAGTTGGAATCTACTCACGAGTTAGGCTTGGGACACACGGATATGGTTCGAGTGATGTGAGATCACTTTAGTAATGAAAATGAGACTAAGCAGGGGCTAGGGCGCAGCCACAGGAAGTCTTGTGTGCGCAGCCCTGTCCGTGTCGATTAAGGACCGATCCGTGTGCGGCCCTGCTGAACAAGTATTGAACGTACCGAAGGCATATCGGATATATGGGCCCCGATAAACCGATGTAGCCTAAACCTCCGGGCGTCGAGGCATAGCACACTGATTTATAGGTGTAGGTTGAGGGCAGCAAGGTGGAAATCTGCTAACGAGCATAGAGAGATGATCCGTGTAGGGAACCTCCTGTCCGTTTCGGTGTGACCGGTTCGACGTTTTGGCTGTTGGGTGAAAGGTTGTCCCGTATGACATCTAGTGAGCGTGCTGTGCAGCTCCACGGGTGGGCGTACGTGACGTGCTCTTTGGGTTTCCCTGCAGGTGTATATTGAGTCGATTCGCCGTCCCTCGCAGTGACGAGTACCGCTTGTTCACTGTGTCGTAACATAGATAAATTATGGAATGTTATGATTCAATACTGCTGTTATGATATAATTGTCTTGCTACATGTATGCCACCATATAGTGCTTACTAAATTTCAGATTTCCGAACTGTTAACTTGTGGCTAAAAGATGAACTAAGGATGAACTTGTAGGCGTGTCTATTGATGCACTGTTACTATCCTATGTCCATTGTACCCCTCATGTAGAGTTCCATGCTTAGGTGAGTCGGTTAAGTCTTGTTGCGCCATCGTGCTCACGGTTGCTGCTTAAGTGTTTTTCAGGTGAGGAGCCACCCACGGATTCGGAGTACGAGTCCACCGGCGAGGGATACCCTCCGTCGGGGACTACGGTTGAGTTGGAGCCGTACACGCCGCGCTGAGCTGAAACGTGCAGCTAGTGTGGTGTGGCGGACCGGAATCCGCTCATCCAGGATCGCAGAGGGTGGTGCCGCGCGATGCGACACCCGACAGCACACGTCATAAGAACACAATATATTACATGGGAAAAACAGCTGAAACTGTACAAGCAAGTACAAACTTCAGTTACAATTATTGTTCTATTACACAGCGGAAGACTACACTATACAACTCACGCCCGCCTATTTAGCAAAAGTCGGTTGCCCAGCCCTAGGGCAACCCACACTAGCTGCACGTCTCAGCTCAGCGCGGCGTGTACGGCTCCCACTCAGCCGTGGTCCCCGACGGAGGGTAACCCTCGCCGGTGGACTCGTACTCCGAGTCCGTGGGTGGCTCCTCACCTGAAAAACACTTAAGCAGCAACCGTGAGCACAAAGGCTCAGCAAGGCTTAACCGACTCACCTAAGCATGAAACTCTACATGAGGGGTACAATGGACATAGGATATTAACATTTCAGCAAAACGACACGCCTACAAGTTCATCCTTAGTTCATCTTTTAGCAACAAGTTAACAGTTCATGAAATCTGAAATTTAGTAAGCAGTATTTGGTGGCACACATGTAGCAATACAATTATATCAATCAGCATCATTGAATCATCATATTTCATCCATTAGTCTACGTTACGATGCAGTGAACAAGCAGTACTCGTCACCGCGAGGGACGGCGAATCGACTCGATATACACCTGCAGGGAAAACCCAAAGAGCACGTCACGTACGCCCACCCGTGGAGCTGCACAGCACGCTAACTCAATGTCGTACGGGACAACCTTTCACCCAACAGCCCAAACGTCGAACCGGTCGCACCGAAACGAGCAGGAGGTTCCCCACACGGAGCATCTCTCTATGCCCGTTGGCAGATTTCCACCTTGCTGCCCTCAACCTACACCTATAAATCGGTGTGCTATGCCTCGACGCCCGGAGGTTTAGGCTACATCGGTTTATCGGGGCCCATATATCCGATATGCCTTCGGTACGTTCAATACTTGTTCAGCAGGGCCGCACACGGATCGGTCCTCAATCGACACGGGCAGGGCTGCGCACACAAGACTCTGTCTTGCTGCGCCCTAGCCCCTGCCTAGTCTCATTTTCATTACTAAAGTGATCTCACATCACTCAACCGAACCCGTGTGTCCCAATGCCTATCTCGCGAGTAGATTCCAACCACTCGACTTGTACCGAAGTCCTATGAATCATTAAGCATAGCCTGTCTACTCGAGGTCTTAGACACTACCCTCACTCTTTTAGGAACCTTTGGTTATGCAAGTGGGGTTCCATTCATCCTACACCTAATGCACAATCATACTTCACACGACTCATGTAAACAAAGGAAAACTTATAAAAAGGTTAATGCAAACCGGGGCTTGCCTTGTTGCTGCTGGTCAGGAGTTAGTTCTTCGTCCGGAAGGAGGAAGTCCAGCACTTCCGGAGTCTCTTCTTCAACAGCTACACGTTAATGAAATACTATACGTTAATTTAGATGCAAATGTGAGTTTTAGAGTAAAACTTCTACTATTGGTTTTAATAACCAGCCTCTAACACCTGGAACTTTGTTTAAGAATTTAAATATGAACTGGTGTTGGTGGTTTGGCTTGGACTTAGTCACATGGTTAAATGCTAAGTGGTTTTCCCCCTTTTCCATCTTAATCCCTTAAGTGGGTAAACAGGACAGGGGTGATCTAGAGCTCCAATAGAGCTGAGAATTTTTGTGTGAGTTCCTTGTCACAAGAAAACTCTCTGGACCAAACATTAGCACTTTTCATGGAGTGGTTTGCTCAGAATAATTCTCTTGGCAAATCAGCAAGGAAGAATTAATTCTGAGGTAATACCCCTGTTCATGCTCAACTTAATGAACTACAATTTCTATTATAGCTCATAGAGTTTGCATGAATTTTCCTAGCATTTTTGGAGTCAAGAGTTGCCCAGAATTGAATTTCCAAGTTTCGGAAATTCTCTGAAAATGTTTCTGCATTCAAATGAACACAGCACCTTCCAATTTGAATTGCTCTGACCAAATCAACTCCAAATGGTCTGAAACTTTTACAGGGGTTTACTAATGTCCTAAAGAACATTCTGGCAAAATTTGGGGATTTTTGGATGAACCAAACTCCCTCTAAAATTCTTTTGCTGAAAAGCTTTAAAGAATTTTCCAGAATTAATTAATGGGTTTCATACAGATTGGGTTGTATATCTGGACAGAGCTAGGCAAGATGAATCCAACCCAATTTGAATCACTAAATTTGGAGCTTCCTAGCAAGAGTTATGCAGTTCCAAAGTTTGAACCAATTCTGGAATTCAAATTAATTCGGGAAAAGTTCAAACTCTGCCTGTGGGTCCACCCTATACGTGTCAACCGCCGGAATCACGCCACACGGGGCCACAGCCCTTTTCCCGCGCCACCACACGGGATCGCACGCCACAGCTGATCCGGAGTTTTAAATCTTCAGCTGCTGACACGTGGGCCCGGTGGGTCTTCTTCTTCCTCTCGCTCCCGCGCCTCCCCCTCGCCGGCGCTGTACTGGAGCTCGCCGGACCCCGCTTCCCGACCACCGCTCGGCCGGAAACTCGCCGCCTGGGGGTTTTCAGGGTCGGGGAACAAGTCTATGGGGTTGGCTCGGGCTGCCGGTGGCCGGAAGTAGGCTGGCAACGAGCCGCGGCCTTCGGTGACTATCGGCACCGTCGCCCGAGCACATTAGCCCGCCAAAAGCTCGGCGGATCCGCTCTAAAGCATCAGTGGAGGTCAGGAAATCTCGGCGTGGCCTCAACCTGGCTCGGAAACGACGGCAAACCGGTTGTCACCGTGCGCCCGCGCGTTCCCGCCATGGCCGCCGACCAAAAAGCTCGAAATTAGCTGTAACCACGGCGTTTCTAGCTAGGGTTGTGGAGGGAAAAGGTTCCCTATCCTTTCTAGTTCTGGTGTGCGCAAAATGAACAACTTTAACCGAGAATTAAGCGTAAATTTCCATAGTTCTTACCCGCGGTCCGGTTTTCCTCGTCCGATGGGAAAACTTGAAATTCCGAAGCTACGTCGCACGGATTGCTATGGAATTTGGAGAGGAGCAGCGCAGGGAGTTGGCGCACCTTGGGGTGCTCTTGCTCAGTCGTGAAACTGGTTGGTGTGAGCTGCCCACGGGAGCACCTTTGCTCGGTTCTCACCGGCGGCCACGAAAACGTGGTTTCTCTCGGTGGGTAGTGGTTCACTTGACCGGAAGTGATGCGGGTAGTGCGTGGGAGGTCTGAGGATATATGTTTGCTGCGCTGCCGACGTTGGTACATGAGGGACGATCGCTCCTGAGTGAGTCGATCACAGCGGCGGCTCCTCGGCGCTTTGTCGTGCGGGAGGGCGGTGACTGGGGGTCGGCCCGTGATCGTGGCGAGCTGGGGCACGGCTGGGAGTTACTGCGCCCGCACAAGGAGCTCGCCAGCGCGCGAGGGGCGAGCAGGAGGTGGCGTCCGGCGTTTTCACGGCGTGTCGCGTGGAGCCTCGGCTCTGTTCCGAGTGCAACACTTAGCCCCTAAGGCTGTTGACTATTGTGCCATTTTAACCCTCCCAATGACATGTGGGACCCACTTGTCAGTGCTCCCCCACACCTCAAAAGATCTCCAAAGCTTAGCCAGAGATGAATCCAAATATTTGGAGTTTGAAACTGACCTACATTTGTATGGTTGAGCTCATTTCCCCCAAATTCAAATAAATATTTGAATTCTTGGCATATTTGGATCCTTTTTGGAAAAATGGGTAGCAAATCCTTTTGAAAATTTCTGAAACTTTGCCTCCCCACTAATTTGGACCTGAGAAATCCAATTATGCACTTTGATCCTTGGTTTAGCTGCTGAAATCCTGAGTTTGAATGCAACAGTTTGGAAACACACTCTCATGTGTGATCATATGTGTATAATTTTCCCATGTTGTGAAAGTGTTAGTTTCCCCTCTAACCACTTCTTTGATAGAGTTTACTTGCTCTTCACAATATTTCACAATCTACACCCAACAAAACTGTTGTGTTGTGAGGTGCATCAAAGTTTTTGCAAGTCCCTTTTCTTGGGCTTTTACATCCCTCCCCCCTTAAAAGAATCTCGTCCCGAGATTATAAAAGAAGAGATAGCGATGTAATAGGGACTTACTCGTGTTTAGAAGCCATGAACTCCGGGTAATTTGAGCGAAGGAACTCCTCGCTCTCCCACGTCGCTTCCTCGGCGGTGTGGTTGCTCCAGAGTATTTTGTAGAACCACAACGTTCTGCTACGCGTGGTCCTGGCTTTCTCATCAAGAATTCCCACCGGATATTCATCATATGTTAAATCCGGCTTCAGCTCGCCGATGTCTTCGGTAGGAACAGCAGTTGTATGCTTCAAGCATTTACGCAGTTGCGAAACATGGAAAATATCATGGACACCAGCCAGAGATGCCGGTAGCTCCAATCGATACGCTGCTGATCCACACTTCTCGGTGATAGCGTAGGGTCCAATGAAACGGGGAGTGAGCTTCCCCTTCACACCGAATCGGTGCACGCCCTTCATTGGAGACACGCGGAGGTACACGTGTTCCCCAACGTCAAAGTGCAATGGTCTACGCCTCTTATCAGCGTAGCTCTTCTGTCGGGATTGAGCAGCCTTCAAATTGGCTTGTATTGTCCGAACGCGCTCTTCGGCGTCGTTCACCACATCAACTCCGAATGTGACCCTTTCACCGGACTCGCACCAATTTAATGGGGTGCGGCATTTACGACCGTAGAGAGCTTCGTAAGGTGCCATCTTGATACTCGCCTGATAACCGTTGTTGTACGAAAATTCCGCCAATGGTAGGTGATCATCCCAGTTCCTACCATGGTGGATGGCACATGCTCTCAACATGTCTTCCAGGACTTGATTCACCCTTTCTGTCTGACCATCGGTCTGAGGGTGATAGGCGGAGCTCCTGATCAACTTAGTACCCAATGCAGCGTGTAGCTGCTCCCAAAAGCGAGATACAAATAATGCACCTCGATCTGAGACAATGGTCTTGGGTACCCCGTATAGGCATAGAATCTTCGCTATGTATAGCTCCGCATATTTGCCGGCATTGTAACGTGTATTCACCGGAATGAAGTGAGCCGTCTTGGTTAACCGATCAACGATTACCCATATGGAATCATGCTTGTTGGCTGTTAGGGGTAATCCCACAATGAAATCCATGCTCACATCTTCCCATTTCCATGCCGGGATCTTCAGGGGTTGCAGCAGCCCTGATTTCTTCATATGATCAGCTTTCACTCGTCTACACGTATCGCACTCGGATACGTACTTAGCTACCTCCCGCTTCATCCGCGTCCACCAAAATTTCTTTTTCAAATCTTGGTACATTTTGTTGCTGCCCGGATGAATGGAGTATTTAGACAAGTGAGCTTCATCGAGGATCTTTTTCCTCAACTCCATATCTCGGGGTACGACTATGCGGTCATTGAACCACAGCGTCCCCTCATCATCTTTCCGGAAACATTTAATTTCTCCATTGTCTATCCGTCTCCGGAGATGTGCCATGCCTTTATCCGTTTTCTGAGCTGCAATGATGTCCTCCCTAATAGTAGGGACGAGGGCAAGGTTGTACAGCGATCCATAAGGAACCAAGTATAAACTTGGCTCTTCCTCCTCCACCGGTGTAATGGTGAGGTGCTGGACATGCGATTTCCGACTCAGCGCGTCGGCAACCACATTCGCCTTGCCGGGGTGGTAATGGATCTCAATCTCATAATCTTTGATCAGTTCTAACCACCTCCTCTGCCTCATGTTCAGCTCCTTCTGGGTGAAAATGTATTTCAAGCTCTTGTGGTCGGTGTAGAGATGCACCAAGTTCCCCAGGAGATAGTGCCTCCACATTTTCAGCGCCAACACTACGGCAGCAAGTTCAAGATCGTGAGTCGGGTAGTGCTGCTCATGGTTCCGAAGTTGGCGTGAGCCATAAGCGACCACGCGTCCTTCCTGCATCAACACGCAGCCGAGCCCAATACCGGACGCGTCACAATACACGTCGAAGGGCTTTGTTGTATCCGGCTGAGCTAATACCGGGGCTGTTGTGAGATGCTTCACCAATGTTCGGAACGCTCCTTCACACGCCGTGTTACAAACATATTTTGTCCCTTTCTTCAGCAACTCTGTCATCGGCTTAGCGAGCTTGGAGAAACTTGGAATGAATCTCCGGTAGTATCCCGCTAACCCGAGGAAGCTTCTGACTTCATGAACGGAAGTGGGAGCTTTCCATTTCAACACTTGCTCTATTTTACTTGGGTCAACCGCAATGCCTTCAGCTGAGATGATATGTCCCAAGAATGGCACTTGGCTGATCCAAAATTCGCATTTGCTGAACTTGGCGTAGAGCTTGTGGTCTCGCAATCGTTGAAGAACGATCCGTAAGTGTTCGGCATGCTCGGCTTCTGTCTTGGAGTAAACCAAGATATCGTCGATGAACACTACCACAAACTTGTCCAGCTCCGGCATGAACACCGAGTTCATGAGATACATGAAATGGGCTGGAGCATTTGTGAGACCAAAGGACATGACGAGATATTCGTATAAGCCGTATCTCGTCGAGAACGCCGTCTTCGGGATATCCTCCGCCCGGATCTTGATCTGGTGATATCCAGAGCGAAGGTCCATCTTTGAGAATACACTTGCCCCCACCAGTTGATCAAACAAGATGTCAATACGGGGCAGTGGGTACTTATTCTTGATGGTGACGGTGTTGAGCGGCGGTAATCCACACACAGCCTCAGGGTCTCATCCTTTTTCTTCACGAATAGCGCCGAGCATCCCCAAGGCGAGGAACTCGGCCTAATGAAACCCTTGCTCAACAGATCATTGAGCTGTTCTTTCAGTTCCGCCAGCTCATTCGGAGCCATCTTGTATGGTCTCCGTGATATGGGCGTAGTCCCGGGTGCAAGTTCAATCTTGAACTCGACATCCCGCTCAGGTGGCATGCCCGGAAGATCATCCGGGAACACATCAGGATACTCCCGGACTACGGGGATGTCTTCTAACTTGAGAACTTCAGCATTATTAATTGCTAAAACTTCCCGGACTGGCGTGTCTAACACCATGGAATGCGGATGGTGGAATGGAGAATTTAGGTGAACCGTCCGTGTCCGAGTCTCTAGGACAGCGCCATGGTATTGCAGCCATGACATCCCTAAGATTGCATCAATCTTTTGTACCATAAGGATTATCAAGGTGGTGGGATATAGTTTCCCACCTAAGCACAGAGGTGCCTTTGGAACCATCATATTAGCTGAAATCTTCCATCCCGGTGAGCAGATCTTATAAGTGCAGTCGGTTGGGAAGACTTGCAATTGATGTTTAGCCACATAGGATGCACTTATAAAGCTGTGGGTTGCACCCGAATCGAATAATATGACTATGGCTTGATGGTTGAGAGTAAACGTACCCGCCAGCACGTTGTCTCCCTCTGGGGCGTCCTCATTGTCGAGGTTGCGGACGCCTCCAGTCCGCTGACCAACCTTCTTCGCCGAAGGTCGGCCTCGAGCACCGCCCTGAAACTTGGCTTGCCCGCTGCTCTGCTGCCCCTGGGGACAGTCCTTCGCAAAGTGGCCCGCCTGGCCACACGTGAAGCAGGTGAAACGGGGCAGTCCCCCGCTGATCGGTGGACGGAATCCCGGGGCGCGTTGTGGCGGTGGAAACGCCCGGGGTACCGTCTGCTGCTGCTGCTGTCTCGGTGGTGGCACCGGCGGACGGAACGGAGGTGCCTGAAAGGGACGTCCCCCGAACCGCTGCGGTCGCGCCGGTGGTTGCCACTGCTGCCCGGATGGTGTCCGATACACCATACGGTACTTCTGGGGAGCGCCACTCCCACCGCTGCTAGGTGGAGCGCTACGCTTCCTCTGCTCAGCTGCTAACTCCCGTTGAGCGTCCTCTTGCATGATGGCGGCATTGACTAGGTCGTTGAATGTGCCGCGGTTCCATTGTACGAGGTGGGTCTTCATTTCGGGATGTAACCCCCGATAGAAGTGCTCCCTCTTCTTCTCCTCCGTGGAGATGTAGTCTGACGCATACTGCGCCAGATGGTTGAAGGCACGGGAGTAGTCGTGGGCACTCCTCCCGCCCTGCTTCAGTTCCAAAAATTCTTGGAACTTTCTCTTCATTATTCCGGGAGGGATATGATAGGCGCGGAACGCCTCCCGGAACTCTTGCCATTCCACGGCATGGCCAGCCGGACGTGAGGCGACATAATTCGCCCACCACGCACCAGCGGCACCGTGGAGCTGCTGTGCTGCGACCAGCGTCTTCTGCCGCTCCGTACACTGGAGCAGCCCGAACTTGGACTCGATAGTCCGCAGCCAGTTGTCCGCCTCCAGTGGTTCTTCAGCTTCGGTGAACACTGGAGGGTGCGTACTCATGAAATCCGAGTACGACACTTCGCGGGGCTCACGAGGCCCTCGCTCTTGACGTCCTCCCGCCTGGGACGTATTCTGCACGATCGTGCGGAGCAGGTCGGTCTGCTCCTCACGACCTCCCACCAATGCCGCTATCACATCCGCTAGAGTAAGCGGAGGCGGCGGTGGTGGCTGCTGCTGCGGGGTGCTGTCGTAGGCCGGTGGCTGGGAGTCATCGCCTCCACCTTGGCTAGAGCCACCAACCTCGTGCGTGGTCCTAGTACGAACCATCTGCAACCATACGACATTAACCATCAGTCTCGCAACATTTTGCATGTAGTCCAATAGAACTGGGCGGAAAAACATTATGACAACAAAACATGCGAAATATCTCGTAGGTAGATAATGTAATAACTTTGCACAAGCTACACCATTACCAGACCAAACACAAGTTAGTTTAATCCAACTTGATGAACCCCTTCTCCGGAAGCTCACCATAACTGGGTTTGGTCTCTACGAGACATTATTATTGCGTTGTCATCACGTATAACACCCTGAGGGTACAACACCCTTTTCAATGAGTTCAACTGTCATTCTTCTGTCAGAATGACCAGTTGCTACCTATTCCAAGTTTTGATCTGGTTCTGGGCATTTTCATGACTCAAGTTGAATACCAAAGTTAAAGTTAACTTTAGTATCTTTCCAACGAGTATGCATTTGCCCCCAGATCAGATTTGGCTAAAAAGTTATGCTAATTCAAAGTCAGCAGAATTTCTGGAAGAATTTTAACAGCACCTCCCTTGGAAGTGGCTGTCTTCAACCCTTATTCTCCCTAATTTCTGTTCTGAAACTTCAGAAACATTGAATTGCAAAGATGTCACACATCTTCTACTCTTCCTAAGGATGTATTATATGACAATTTTAGATTTTTCTACTGGGAGTTATGTTTGAAAAACAGATCAGTTCAGAGGATGTTTTACTCTGCCCTGGTTCTGGACAGTTTACATTCCTCTGGGATTTCAGTCATCTTAAGGCGAGTTTCAGCTCTGGAAGTCTACAACAAAGTTGTAGAGTACTTGAATACCTTTCCAGAGCTATATAGCACACCTCCCTGGTCTAAAAGACCTGTGAGTTATGCCCTGTTGAAGATCAGCAAACTTGCTGTCCAGAACAGAGCACTCTGTTTTTCAGTCTTTTTGGAACTACACTCATCCCTATCTCATTCTTATACCCAACCAGAGTCCTAAATGTTGAACCTATAGATTTTAATTCTTTGTTATCATTATTCTCATGCATATGCCTACAATATCTCGGTACTACGTTCCTCTCAAAAGAAAATCCTAACCGGATCACACCGGCATATACGTCTCAAGTGTGGCACTAAACGGTCTCTCGCACACGTTTTCTACACGGATACATACGTGGTTAGTACCTGCAGAAAACCACACAATAATGGTGCACCCAAAGGTTGTTCATTTCAGGCAGTTCCATATTTAAAAGTAAATACAAACGCCCGTATCATTGTCATACGGCCGTCCTTGAGCTAAGTCACGTCTCAAGGCACGTGATCGTGTTTCAACACCACACGACGGGGAACCCGAGTATATCATGAACGGGTCGTCACGGTTGGGAATGTTATCAACCCAACAGATACCACCTACTGCCCTGTAGGGCACGCCGATGGCAAGCGCTGCGTATGTCCTCCTGGGCTATTTCCAGACGAACACACTTTCGCGTTACTGACCACGCGATGGGGTCTCCACTTACTTGCCTAATGCACGCTAGGGATCAACGTTTCATATGAACTCAGGGACATGAAGAGTCCAAGAGCTTCATATTGACATCTCACACCAAGCTGTGAGATCAATCCCTGAACCTCGTTCCTCGTCAGGGAGAGCTAACCGAAATTGAACCGCTTTCGGTGGCGTTCCTTACCATACTTACCAGAGCGTAGGTGCGTCGTTACATAATTGAAATTCAGAATTATAACAGATAAGTTAGTCTTTGCCACTTTAAGTAACTATGCTAATATAGTCCTTACTTGGGCAACTACCGAATCCTCACCGTATACCTAAGTTTTTCCCATAATGCAGTCCTTCAGTACTGTGCTATCCCCACTGCAGCTCTGATACCAGGCTGTGGCGGACCGGAATCCACTCATCCAGGATCGCAGAGGGTGGTGCCGCGCGATGCGACACCCGACAGCACACGTCATAAGAACACAATATATTACATGGGAAAAACAGCTGAAACTGTACAAGCAAGTACAAACTTCAGTTACAATTATTGTTCTATTACACAGCGGAAGACTACACTATACAACTCACGCCCGCCTATTTAGCAAAAGTCGGTTGCCCAGCCCTAGGGCAACCCACACTAGCTGCACGTCTCAGCTCAGCGCGGCGTGTACGGCTCCCACTCAGCCGTGGTCCCCGACGGAGGGTAACCCTCGCCGGTGGACTCGTACTCCGAGTCCGTGGGTGGCTCCTCACCTGAAAAACACTTAAGCAGCAACCGTGAGCACAAAGGCTCAGCAAGGCTTAACCGACTCACCTAAGCATGAAACTCTACATGAGAGGTACAATGGACATAGGATAGTAACATTTCAGCAAAACGACACGCCTACAAGTTCATCCTTAGTTCATCTTTTAGCAACAAGTTAACAGTTCATGAAATCTGAAATTTAGTAAGCAGTATTTGGTGGCACACATGTAGCAATACAATTATATCAATCAGCATCATTGAATCATCATATTTCATCCATTAGTCTACGTTACGACGCAGTGAACAAGCAGTACTCGTCACCGCGAGGGACGGCGAATCGACTCGATATACACCTGCAGGGAAAACCCAAAGAGCACGTCACGTACGCCCACCCGTGGAGCTGCACAGCACGCTCACTCGATGTCGTACGGGACAACCTTTCACCCAACAGCCCAAACGTCGAACCGGTCGCACCGAAACGAGCAGGAGGTTCCCCACACGGAGCATCTCTCTATGCCCGTTGGCAGATTTCCACCTTGCTGCCCTCAACCTACACCTATAAATCGGTGTGCTATGCCTCGACGCCTGGAGGTTTAGGCTACATCGGTTTATCGGGGCCAATATATCCGATATGCCTTCGGTACGTTCAATACTTGTTCAGCAGGGCCGCACACGGATCGGTCCTCAATCGACACGGGCAGGGCTGCGCACACAAGACTCTCTCTTGCTGCGCCCTAGCCCCTGCCTAGTCTCATTTTCATTACTAAAGTGATCTCACATCACTCAACCGAACCCGTGTGTCCCAATGCCTATCTCGCGAGTAGATTCCAACCACTCGACTTGTACCGAAGTCCTATGAATCATTAAGCATAGCCTGTCTACTCGAGGTCTTAGACACTACCCTCACTCTTTTAGGAACCTTTGGTTATGCAAGTGGGGTTCCATTCATCCTACACCTAATGCACAATCATACTTCACACGACTCATGTAAACAAAGGAAAACTTATAAAAAGGTTAATGCAAACCGGGGCTTGCCTTGTTGCTGCTGGTCAGGAGTTAGTTCTTCGTCCGGAAGGAGGAAGTCCAGCACTTCCGGAGTCTCTTCTTCAACGGCTACACGTTAATGAAATACTATACGTTAATTTAGATGCAAATGTGAGTTTTAGAGTAAAACTTCTACTATTGGTTTTAATAACCAGCCTCTAACACCTGGAACTTTGTTTAAGAATTTAAATATGAACTGGTGTTGGTGGTTTGGCTTGGATTTAGTCACATGGTTAAATGCTAAGTGGTTTTCCCCCTTTTCCATCTTAATCCCTTAAGTGGGTAAACAGGACAGGGGTGATCTAGAGCTCCAATAGAGCTGAGAATTTTTGTGTGAGTTCCTTGTCACAAGAAAACTCTCTGGACCAAACATTAGCACTTTTCATGGAGTGGTTTGCTCAGAATAATTCTCTTGGCAAATCAGCAAGGAAGAATTAATTCTGAGGTAATACCCCTGTTCATGCTCAACTTAATGAACTACAATTTCTATTATAGCTCATAGAGTTTGCATGAATTTTCCTAGCATTTTTGGAGTCAAGAGTTGCCCAGAATTGAATTTCCAAGTTTTGGAAATTCTCTGAAAATGTTTCTGCATTCAAATGAACACAGCACCTTCCAATTTGAATTGCTCTGACCAAATCAACTCCAAATGGTCTGAAACTTTTACAGGGGTTTACTAATGTCCTAAAGAACATTCTGGCAAAATTTGGGGATTTTTGGATGAACCAAACTCCCTCTAAAATTCTTTTGCTGAAAAGCTTTAAAGAATTTTCCAGAATTAATTAATGGGTTTCATACAGATTGGGATGTATATCTGGACAGAGCTAGGCAAGATGAATCCAACCCAATTTGAATCACTAAATTTGGAGCTTCCTAGCAAGAGTTATGCAGTTCCAAAGTTTGAACCAATTCTGGAATTCAAATTAATTCGGGAAAAGTTCAAACTCTGCCTGTGGGTCCACCCTATACGTGTCAACCGCCGGAATCACGCCACACGGGGCCACAGCCCTTTTCCCGCGCCACCACACGGGATCGCACGCCACAGCTGATCCGGAGTTTTAAATCTTCAGCTGCTGACACGTGGGCCCGGTGGGTCTTCTTCTTCCTCTCGCTCCCGCGCCTCCCCCTCGCTGGCGCTGTACTGGAGCTCGCCGGACCCCGCTTCCCGACCACCGCTCGGCCGGAGAGTTGCCGCCTGGGGGTTTTCAGGGTCGGGGAACAAGTCTATGGGGTTGGCTCGGGCTGCCGGTGGCCGGAAGTAGGCTGGCAACGAGCCGCAGCCTTCGGTGACTATCGGCACCGTCGCCCGAGCACATTAGCCCGCCAAAAGCTCCGCGGATCCGCTCTAAAGCATCAGTGGAGGTCAGGAAATCTCGGCGTGGCCTCAACCTGGCTCGGAAACGACGGCAAACCGGTTGTCACCGTGCGCCCGCGCGTTCCCGCCATGGCCGCCGACCAAAAAGCTCGAAATTAGCTGTAACCACGGCGTTTCTAGCTAGGGTTGTGGAGGGAAAAGGTTCCCTATCCTTTCTAGTTCTGGTGTGCGCAAAATGAACAACTTTAACCGAGAATTAAGCGTAAATTTCCATAGTTCTTACCCGCGGTCCGGTTTTCCTCGTCCGAGGGGAAAACTTGAAATTCCGAAGCTACGTCGCACGGATTGGTCTGGAATTTGGAGAGGAGCAGCGCAGGGAGTTGGCGCACCTTGGGGTGCTCTTGCTCAGTCGTGAAACTGGTTGGTGTGAGCTGCCCACGGGAGCACCTTTGCTCGGTTCTCAC
Organism: Neostapfia colusana; assembly: GCA_030760725.1. NCBI lineage: Eukaryota > Viridiplantae > Streptophyta > Magnoliopsida > Poales > Poaceae > Neostapfia > Neostapfia colusana. The sequence continues at coordinate 21,326,142 of JASWHV010000006.1, read as the reverse complement.
CGGCGGCCACGAAAACGTGGTTTCTCTCGGTGGGTAGTGGTTTACTTGACCGGAAGTGATGCGGGTAGTGCGTGGGAGGTCTGAGGATATATGTTTGCTGCGCTGCCGATGTTGGTACACGAGGGACGATCGCTCCTGAGTGAGTCGATCACAGCGGCGGCTCCTCGGCGCTTTGTCGTGCGGGAGGGCGGTGACTGGGGGTCGGCCCGTGATCGTGGCGAGCTGGGGCACGGCTGGGAGTTACTGCGCCCGCACAAGGAGCTCGCCAGCGCGCGAGGGGCGAGCAGGAGGTGGCGTCCGGCGTTTTCACGGCGTGTCGCGTGGAGCCTCGGCTCTGTTCCGAGTGCAACACTTAGCCCCTAAGGCTGTTGACTATTGTGCCATTTTAACCCTCCCAATGACATGTGGGACCCACTTGTCAGTGCTCCCCCACCCCTCAAAAGATCTCCAAAGCTTAGCCAGAGATGAATCCAAATATTTGGAGTTTGAAACTGACCTACATTTGTATGGTTGAGCTCATTTCCCCCAAATTCAAATAAATATTTGAATTCTTGGCATATTTGGATCCTTTTTGGAAAAATGGGTAGCAAATCCTTTTGAAAATTTCTGAAACTTTGCCTCCCCACTAATTTGGACCTGAGAAATCCAATTATGCACTTTGATCCTTGGTTTAGCTGCTGAAATCCTGAGTTTGAATGCAACAGTTTGGAAACACACTCTCATGTGTGATCATATGTGTATAATTTTCCCATGTTGTGAAAGTGTAAGTTTCCCCTCTAACCACTTCTTTGATAGAGTTTACTTGCTCTTCACAATATTTCACAATCTACACCCAACAAAACTGTTGTGTTGTGAGGTGCATCAAAGTTTTTGCAAGTCCCTTTTCTTGGGCTTTTACATGTGGGTTGCCCTAGATCTGGGCTACCAACTTTTGCTAGATAGGCGGGCGTGAGTTGTGTAATTTACACTTCCGCTGTGTAATATAAACAATAGTTTGTAACTGACGTTTGTACCTGTTTGTACAGTTCAGTTGTTTTCCCATGTAATATATTGTGTTCTTATGACGTGTGCTGTCAGGTGTCGCATCGTGCGGCACCACCCTCTGCGATTCTGGATGAGCGGATTCTGGTCCGCCACACCAACCGATTGAGCAAAAGGCTGGAGAGCATCAGTGGATCCTAGGAAAGCTCGGCATGGGCTCGAAGCAGCTCGGAATAGGCTCTAGGTAAGCTCTCAGCGTGCGCCTGACGCGTCCCGAATAAGCCGCCGTTGGCAAGCTTGGAAATACGCCATGTACAGGGGTTCTCATGCTAGGTGTTGTGAAGCCAACTTGTGCGATACTAAGTGTAGTTCGTGTAGGAACGGTTTTAGACTCTCTAAACAATTATTGAGTGAGAATTTGGAGGATCTGCACCCGAAGGTCAGTCTGCGCCGAGTGAAAGGGAAAACTGAAATTCGTCGCCAGTGATCAAACACTCGGGCTGTGGTTCGGGGGTGAGCAGCACCAGTCTCTAGCGTGTCCGAGGAGGCCTTAGCTTGGGCGTGACACGCTCCCGTTTGGGCTGTCCACGGGAGCCTGAGGTGCGGCGAACTTAGGTCACCGGGAAAAACTTTCGGTATGCGCAAGATCATCCGAGTTCAGCTAATTTCCTATGACGGGGGAGGAAAGGGAGAGCCTCTAGTACCGTTTTCCAGCTTGGAGGTAGTGGAGAGGCTGTGATCGTGTGCTTTTCTGATCAATCCCGAGAGAGCGGTGGTGAGGCAACGCTTTTCTTGCGCGAGAGGCGACGACTGCTCGGTGCTGCCTCGGGTCAGCTCGGCTGCGGAGATAAGAAGGGCAGGGAGGCGGTTCAGTGGCTCGGGGCGGAAAGCATCTGCTGGCCTCGACGGCCTGGCGCGGTGGTGACCACGGCGGGAGCCTGAGACCCAAGTACTCGGTGCTTCAGTCGGTTCTTTTATCTATGAATCTGACATGTGGGCCACAGCCCAGTTTTAACCTCCAAAATTAACTTCCACTGCTACAAACAGTAATCCCCTAATACCCTTTTGAATTTGAATTAGCTACCAAATGCACATTTGGATTGGATATAATTCAAACTGTGGAGTGTTTGAATATAATTTCAGCACATATGCAGTTTGAAGTTCAAATTGAGTTTGAATTTGCTAAACTTAGCTCATGTCAAGATCAACTCCAAATGGAGTGAAAATTGGTGTGTGAGCGCACAAAAATGTGCTGAGTAAGTGTGTGCCTCCCACTTTTGAATTCATGGGATGGAAGTGGTTTGAATTTGAACTTGAGTTCAAACAACCCTCTTTCTAGTTATATTAAAAAAGACATCAAAAGGCTTTGGATTTGGGTGAAATTTGGCATGGACATTCCTAGCAAGGTAAAGGAGTTTTTCATATGTCCAGCCCCTATATGATGCATGTGGGAAATGCCACTTTTGCATTTTGTGAGTTTATTCTCCAATGAGCATGTTGATGGTGTTTACTTTCTCTTCAAATGTATTCATAAAGTTTCTTCAAATGAAGTGTGTGTGTGGTGATGAACACTTTGAATTTGTACCGAAAACTTAGGCCCTTACATTCCTCCCCCCTTAAACGAAAGACCTCCTTAAGCGCTTCAACATGGACAAAAGCATTCCTCTTCGGACACCAATGGTAACAACAACAACACTTGAACTTGACGAAGATGGTGAACCCGTGAATCAAAAAGAATATAGAAGCATGATGGGGTCGCTTTTGTACCTCACGACATCAAGACCAGACATACAATTCAGCGTATGTCTTTGTGCTTGATTTCAATATTCCCCACATGCTTCACATCGTCATGCCGTCAAAAGAATTCTCAAGTACTTACATGGAACTCAAGAAGTTGGCATTTTCTTCCTTCTTTCTCAACCGTTACTTTGAAAGCTTTTTCGGATGCTGATTTTGGGGGTTGTAGGATTGATAGGAAAAGTACTTCAGGTGCTTGTCATTTTCATGGTAATTCACTTGTTGCTTGGTTTTCTAGAAAACAAAATTCTGTTGTACAAATTCTTTGGATTGTTCATGTGACGCCCCTGTTCCGAGAAAACCTCAAAACCGAGCTAATGCATATGTGTGCTCAGGATGTTCATCACACATACACATGTATTCCACAAACTGAATTCAGAATATATATAACCACGAATTAATAGGGTTTTATTATATTGCCTCATGAATTTCTAACTCATTCTAACAGCGGAAGTCTTATTCTAGCAGCGGAAGTCTTATTCTAGCAGCGGAAGCCTTCTAACTTATTGCAAAAGCATCTAAGCATGGCAGCGGCTCCATCTCCTACTCCATCCCCACAGGCAAGTTGACGGTAGATCACACGCCTAGTACTCCGCATGGTCTTCGAAGTACTCCTCTCCTGTTGCTGATAATGAAGTAATAATGCAAGTTTGAGTACGTGACGTACTCAGCAAGTGCGGGAAAATATGATATGTAGCTTCCAACAAGGTAGGTATAAAAAAAACTCATTGCAGAAAGCAAGGTTTATTTCACAAAACATGATAAAAACAGCAATTAGCTTAGAATGAATTTAATCCCAACATATTAAAACATCAACATACCTCCATCATATTCCACTTTCCATGTCTCTTCCAGACATGAATCTTTCTCATTTTTCATCTCATGCTCATGAATACCATCTCGTATTCACTACCATCTTATCTCATATTCAATTTTTCATCTCATAACCGGGACCAAAGCTCATTATCACGACTCAACAGTCCAAATTTCATTACCAAGACTCAACAGTCCCGAAACCAAATCCAAGGACCAAACCAATATCCAAACCAAATACCATCCGAATAACCATCCCATCTAATCATGTGACTTGGCCAGGCGCTTGTGACCGTAAGCTCGGCTATCATGATAGTTTTATACCCTGCAGAGTTTGCACCACTTTACCCACAAGTTTGTGATTTCGTCACCCGATGGCGACTGCAGAACCTCCACTATACCAGTACACAACCGTCGGTGTATGGCCAAGAGATCACAAAATAGCCTTTACAAAGGGGTTACTAGATGTATGGACTCACTAAGGTTTCACCAGCAGGCTCGAATCACCATTCTCCCACCTACGGACCCCCTCTTGTGCCATGCAGTTCCCAGGACAGTCCTCTCTCGACTCCCATTCCCCGCGCCTTCCACGGTCCATAACAATCTTGCAACTTACCTAATTAGTCAGCTAAGCCGCACCCATACTTGGCCTTATGGTGGCACTGTATTCCTGGCATGTGCTCGCATGAACCGGTCCTTAGATCTACGGCAAGTAACCACCATATCATTCTACCACTTCCACGAACCAAGCTTGCCTAGATGTCCCCCGATTCATGTTCATTATCATCATCAAGTTTTCATTAACATCGTTCATATGAGTGCAGTAGCTAGACACATTCTATCTCGCTTCCCATAACCCGTAGATTAGCGAAGCAAAATGAAAAATGACCATACCTGACTCATTAACTTTCCCGGCGACAAGGGTGGTGAACAAAACTAGTAAACTCCTATAAAAGGGTTTCCCATCAAGTTGACTCAAGCATTCACAGTTTTCGCAAACAAAACAGCTTTCAAAACATGGGATCAATATGGTCAAGGGGAACTTGCCTTGTTCCTGTGTCTCTTGTTGCTCTTGTGTCTCGATGTTCTGGTGCTGTAGTCTTTCGTAGGTAGCTCCCTGAGCTTGTCCTTCTACTCACGATTACGCACATACAAGATTCACAGCAATCAATTATCATGCACATGCTTTACTCAATATGCAATGGTGCATATGCATGCTATTCCTATGGTGCTGTTTTTATTAGATCAGTTTGTACGTGTTCTTGCATGGCTTGCATGGGTTTGCATGGGTTTTTACGATGAACAAAGGTGTAAAGATCAAGTGCAGACGTGGTGATGATCTGGACTCAAGATCTGGATCAAACCGATCATCACGTGATCTGTCCACGAAAAAGCTTCTGTTCGAATGGATTGAAGAGAACAGATGCAAAGAAAACCGCGATGATGTCGTAAGGTGGTAACGAAGACCTACCTCACTTCTCCTTGGTCTCGGGGTCTTCCTCCTAGCAATACAGATCGTCGGGGCTCTTTTCCGGCGACGGCGAGCTCATCGGCGGTCTCCGGCGACTGAACTCCGGCAAAGGGGCTTAACTCAACGAGTTGGGGGCTAGGGCCTCTAATTCATCAACTTGGGAATAGATGGTACGGCCAAGGGGTGTTTCGGGTTCTATTTATAAGAGGAAAATGAAGAGTCCTAATCTGATTTGGATTTCAAATAAGAGTGCTATTCAAATTGTTTCTGAATCTTAACAACTTATCTTCAATTGATTCAGTGCGGTAGCAACGTGGAATTAGTGTCGGTTTCCACAGTACCGGGTATTCCCGCGTGTACAGGAGAAAAACTGCTTAAGATCTCATCACCTCCGCGGTGATGAGCTCCGGAGGATCCACATGTCCAGCAGAGGTCGGGCCTCCCTTTTTCGCAGAGGCGGGCTCTGGTTGTGCCGCGTGTCAGGCTGGCAGGACCTCCCCTCTCCTTGGAGGTGAGCTCCGCGTGCGCCACATGTCCTGGCGGGCGGCACCTCCCTCTCCCTCAGAGGCGAGCTCCGTGTGCGCCATGTGTATGGCAGCGCCGAATCTTCCTTTCTCCTCAGAGACAAGCTCCGAGGTCAACACATGTCCAATAGCGTCGGACCTCCAGGAGGTGAGCTCCGAGGTCGACACGTGTCCAACACTGTCGGACCTCCTGGAGGTGAGCTCCGGAGGTGACACGTGTCCAGTAGGACCGAACCTCTCGGAGGTTAGCTCCGAGAGCGACACGTGTCCTGTGGGTTTGGCCTTACTTCCCAGCAGCGACTAGCTCCGGTGGCGACACGTGTCCTGCGGGGCTGGACTTCGCTCCTCCACAGAGGCAAGCCCCGGAGGCGACACGGGTCCAGCGGGTCGGACCTCGCCCCTTCCACAGAGGCAAGCTCCGAGCCTGCCACGTGTCTGGCAGTGCCGTACCTCTCCCCACTACGCAGGAATGAGCTCCAAACACGCCACGTGGCCAGCAGGCCACAGGAAGTGTCTACAGCGCTCCTCGGTGAACTGGAACTGGCTCTTTTTAGCTATCTTTCTGATTCCTTCTCTGTTTCTACTTATTTTAAAAAGTTTCTCTACATGAAATATGAATGATGCATGATTAAGAAATTGAGGGTGTTACAAACCTACTCCCCTTAAATTGAATCTCGCCCTCGAGATTCGATAGAGTGGAGAATAGATGAGGTAATTCTTCCTTGATGTCTTCCTCACGTTCCCATGTAGCTTCGGCTTCTGTGTGATGTTTCCATTGTACCTTGCACCAACGGATCACTTTGTTCCTTGTGACCCTTTCCTTTACGTCCAAAATTCGGACAGTGTGCTCTACATAGGTCAGATCCTCTTGAAGTTCTAGTGCATCCATCGGGACTTGCTCTTCCAGTACTCTCAAGCACTTCTTGAACTGGGATACGTGAAACACGTCGTGTACGTCGGAGAGGTGCGTTGGGAGCTCTAGTTGATAGGCTACCTCCCCTCGCTTGCCCAAAATCTTGAATGGCCCGATGTAGCAAGGTGCAAGCTTGCCTTTGACGTTGAAACGTCGTTGGCCTCGGATAGGCGATACCATAAGGTATATGTGGTGGACCGGGATCCGCTCATCCAGGATCGCAGAGGGTGATGCCGCACGATGCGACACCCGACAGCACACGTCATAAGGACACAATATATTACATGGGAAAAACAACTGAACTGTACAAACAGGTACAAACTTCAGTTACAAACTATTGTTTATATTACACAGCGGAAGTCTAAATTATACCACTCACGCCTGCCTATCTAGCAAAAGTCGGTTGCCCAGCCCTAGGGCAACCCACACTAGCTGCACGTCTCAGCTCAGTGCGGCGTGTACGGCTCCCACTCAGCCGTAGTCCCCGACGGAGGGTAACCCTCGCCGGTGGACTCGTACTCCGAGTCCGTGGGTGGCTCCTCACCTGAAAAACACTTAAGAAGCAACCGTGAGCACGATGGCTCAACAAGACTTAACCGACTCCCTAGGCATGAAACTCTACATGAGGTGTATAATGAACATAGGATAGTAACATTGCAGCAAATGGACACGCCTACAAGTTCACCCTTAATTCATCTTTTAGCAACAAGTTAACAGTTCAGGAATCTGAAATTTAGTAAGCAATATTTGGTGGCACACATGTAGCAATACAATTATATCAATAAGCAATATTGAATCATCATATTTCATACATTAGCCTACGTCACGACTCAGTGACCAAGTGGTACTCTTCACCGCGAGGGACGGCGAATCGACTCGATATACACCTGCAGGGACACCCAAAGAGCACATCATGTACGCCCACCCGTGGAGCTGCACAGCACGCTCGTTCGATGTCGTACAGGACAACCTTTCACCCAACAGCCACACGTCGAACCGTTTGCACCGAAACGAGCAGGAGGTTCCCTACACGGAGCATCTCTCTATGCCCGTTAGCAGGTTCCCTATAAATCGGTGCGTTATGCCTCGACGCCCGGAGGTTTAGGTTACATCGGTTTATCGGGGCCCATATATCCGATATGCCTTCGGTACGTTCAAACTTGATCAGCATGGGCCGCACACGGATCGGTCCTCAATCGACAAGGACAGGGATGCGCACACAAGACTTCCTCTTGCTGCGCCCTAGCCCCTGCCAAGACTCATTTTTCATTACTAAGGTGATCTCACATCACTCGAACCAATCCCGTGTGTCCCAAGCCTAACTCGTGAGTAGATTCCAACTACTCGACTTGTACCGAAGTCCTATGAATCATTACGCATAGCCTGTCTATTTGAGGCCCTAGACACTACCCTCACTCTTGGGAAAAATTCTGGTTATGCAGTGGGGTATTCATCCATCCTACACCTAATGCACATACACACTTCACACTACGTATGTAAACAAAGCAAAACTTTATAAAAGGCTTAATGCAAACCGGGGCTTGCCTTGCTGCTGCTTGTCAGGGGTTAGTTCCTATTCCGGAAGCAGGAAGTCAAGTACCTCCGGAGCCTCCTCACCTCCAGTGACTACACGTTAATAAAATACTACATGTTAATGAATATGCACATGAGTTTATTGTAATGTTTCTGTTACATGTTCTAATAACAAGTTTTTAACAACTGGAACTCTGTTCAAGAATTTAAAATGAAACTGGGGCTAGTGGTTTGGGTTTGTATCTAAGCACATGATTAAGTGCTAAGTGGTTATCCCCCTCTTCCACATTGATCACCTCAAGTGGTTAAACAGAGCAGGGGTGATCCAGAGCTCCAATGTGAGGGACTGGAGGACCTCTTCGGGTGGTGCCGTGTTATGCAGCACCCAACAGCACACGGGTCGATGTACACACATCATATTACATAAACAGTTTGCGGAAGCGTACAAGATTGTTTTTACAAATAAGTATATAAGAGTAAACTACAGCGGAAGACTATCACTCTCATGACTCATATCTAAACTAGCAACAAAGAAACAGTCCAGCCCGCGGACGTTTCTTACTAGCAACACGAAGACAATCTGCAGCGGCGAGGATGCTCTTTGAGTAAGCACTCGGAGGTTCCCGAGTCTCATCGGCATCCCTTCTCATAAGCATCGAGTCAATTACCTGCAAAACAACTCGAATAGCATCCGTGAGCATAACGCTCAGCAAGACTTAACCGTCACCCTAAACATGAAACTCTAAGTGAGGTTATGAACCTAACATAGGATGGCATAAGCATAATTAAACTCGCCTAAAAGTGAATCCTTACTTTCAAGTATTAATTGCAGCATTTTAAGTAACCTTGGGCATGCCACATCGGGAGTCCACAATCAAACAAGAAACACTTTCCCCCGATGTAAATTGCTCATGGCATAAAAGAATCGAGTTTGCACTAGCCTATTCATCAAGATCCAATACAAAGGTAGGATAATACTTCACATCAAAATGATTAGTTCCTTTGTCATGCAAGTTCTTACTACGTCACGACTGTGAGAACAAGTATGCTCGGTCCATTCCGCGAGCGACGGTGATTCGAATCAATAACACCCGGACTACACGACACGTACGCCCGTACTCGACGTTTCCTACAACAACCATCACTGACGTTGTACGTGGCAGCCTTTCCCCCGTTTCACCCCTGCTGAATTGATCAAGTCGCCCCGTACAGTAGCTACTCTCATGGTGCACCTACTGACATGAGATGTCATGAGAATATTCCCCACATACTACACACCGGCCGTCCGCCTGAGGCGACCCGAAAAGTCCCAACGACAGCTTCTCGAGGTACATCGGTTTACTGGGTCCCATATAGCCAGCATGAGTCCGGTACACAACTCAAACTTGTTCAACAGGGCCGCATACGGATCAGTCCTTGACCGACACGGACAGGTCTACGGCACCCAGGCCCCTATGTCCTGCTGCCCCTACAACCTTCCGGTCTCAACTTTAGCTTGCTAATTCAATTATGAACCAATCCCGTATGCCCCTGTTGTTCCTGAAACTGCGAGTAGCATCTCACCACTCGACTTCTACCGAACAATACTTAAGCATGGCAGTTCTACACGGGGATAAACACCTACCCAATACTCCATGGGTCATTTGGCTATGCAAGAGGAGTTTCAAACACTAGACCTAATGCATAATTCATATCTTGACCGAAAGTGAATACAAAATAAAAACTTAACAGCTGTTAAATGCAAACCGGAGCTTGCCTGTTTTGCAGGGTAGTCATATATAAACAGTTAGTGTCCTTGCAGATCCACCCTTCACTCTCCGGAGCTTGATCCACTTCGATGAATCGCTCCTTTGAGTCCCCTTCGTTGTGGTTCCTATTGAAATGCATATGCATATATTTTATAGACTGTAATGGAAAGAAGTTATGGGATTAATTTCTTAGGAACAGAGGTTGTGTGGAAAAGCCAAGCATGGCGTGGTTTGCCTCTGTTGTGCAAAGAACAGAAATAAACTAAATTGACCTTAAGGCCTTAGCTATACACTAATCATTTTCCCTAATGAACATAATAGATAAGCTGAAAAGATGTGAGTGCAACTGAAGAACAAAACTCCAATGGCCTCAAAACTTTTACAGAAGATTCTATACTACCTAAGGATTTAGCTTGCCAAATTGCAGCTAATGTGGAGTCATATTGTGTCCTCCATAATTCTCACAATATCTCTTATGTATTTTTCCCTTATACATAAGTATGGAGAATAAGAACAGGGAGTTCAAGGACTCATCTTGGGCTGATACTTTACATGTGAGTTCTTGATCACATGAGAGTAATCAGGTCCGAAATTCAGCCCTTTTACTTCAGTAGTTATCCCAGAACAATTCTTTAAGCATTCCTACTCAAAAGAATTAATTTTGAGGTAATGTGCATTTTTATGCTCATTTAAGTGAACTACAATTTCAAGTATGTCCCAGAGAGCTTGCCTAAATTTTCCTATGATTTTTGGAACTATGGATTGCTCAGAATAGATTTTTGAGGTGACAAACATTTTCTGAAAATGTTTCTGGACTCCTTTGAGCACAGTAGTTTTCATTTAGCAAATTCCTCCTCAAATGATCTCCAAATGAGCTGAAAATTTGCTAGAAGGTCAACAATATGCTAAAGAATATCGTGGCAAAATTTGGGGATTTTTGGATAAACCAAATTCCCTCAATAATTCCTTTTCAGAAAACCTTCCAAGAATTACCCAGAATAAACTACTGGCTTTCATACAATTCTAAGTTCATATTTGGATAGAGCTCTGAAATATGAATCCAACCCAAGTGGAATCACTCAAATTGGAGTTTTCTACAGGGAGATATGAATTTCCAAAGATTGAGCTAAGTCTGGAATTACTTTCCTACAGCAAATTCGGCTGGACCCACAGTTCTGAATAACAGCCAATAGAAACAAAGCCACACCGGTTCACAGGATTGTACCGCGTAGCCACAACAGATCCTAGCCACAACAGATCCTCTTTTTAAACTCTTCAGGCACTGATGGCTGGGACCTGCCCGGTCTTCTTCCTCCTCCCGTTGTTTTCCCGCGCCCGCGCTGCCCCTCGCCGGCCCGACGCCGGAGCTCGCTGGCTCGCCGTTTCCGGCCACTGCCTGAGCTATAACTCGCAGCCAGGGGGTTTAGGGCCTCGAGGAACATGGCTGTGGAGTTTGCTAGGGCTGCCGACGACCGGAACATGGCCGGCGACGTGTAACTGCCCCTGGGGTAGTTCAGCAGCGTCGCCCGAGGTCTCCAGCCCTCAAAAACTTGTGCCTTCGAGCCCTACAGCACCAGCGTACCGCTAGGAAGATCGACACGACCACAAACTAGCTCAGAAATGGCTGGAACTAGGTTGTCATCGTGTGACCGAATGGGTCCGCCGTGAACAAACCAAGAAAAGCTCGAAATTTGTCGGTTTGAGGCGTTTTCATGCGCTGGATGCAAAAGGGAAAATGATCGCTGGCTAATCCAGCTGCTACGTGCAAGATTTGAGAAGCTAGGAAGAATTAGAGAGCGGGAATTTGCTGAATCCATACCGGAAGCTCAGAATGAGGTCGCCGGAGCAAAACCTCAAAATTCGCCGCCGATAGCTCGCGGCACGGCCTGAGCTTGGGCTGAGAGCAGCACCGCACCCGTGCGCGTCCGTAGGTGTGATCGCTCGGCCGTGAAACCCATTGTGGAGGGCTGTCCACGAGCGCCCGATCACGTTATTGAGCTAGGTCACCGCGGCGGCATTTGTTCTCGGGCAACGGAGGCCGAAACTCGCTTGGTTTCAGGACAGGGAGGTGGAGGCTGATCTCAGGGAGAGGTTTAGCAGCTCGGGGGAGAAGGATGCGCGGTGGTTTTTCCGTTCTTCCGATCGGACCGAGAGGCGGAGGGGAAGACGGTCGCTGGCCGTGCGCTCGCGAGGAGAAGAAGAAGGCATGGCCTTTGCTTCGTCCAGGGGGGTGATCAGGCCGCAGAACCGCCTCTGGGCGCCGTGCGTGGGGAAAGGGAGCAGCTGGTGGCGCTGCCGAGCCCCCCAGTGGCTCCACGGTGGGAGCTGCTCGTGGCTCACGTGTTGTTCGGTGAATTTCCCCACTGGGGCTGAGACTTAGGGTGCAAGTCTTCTTCCTTTAGCTCTATGACATGTGGGTCCCACTCCTCTTTAACTCTTTTTTGAGCCCACCCTACAAATAGAAAGTTGGTGATCAAGCTCCTCCCTATAATTCCATCTATATGGCTGCATTTTTAATCAAAGTCCTTGGCCACCCCATGTGTGAACTTTGAATTTCAAATCTGAATTTTAAACTTACATGCAAAGAGTATTTAATTGGTTCAATACTTTTAAAATAAAAAGGTGAGCCTCATTTTGGATGGTCATCCATGTATTACTTTGCATGAAGAAAAGTTTTAGCAAGTCCCAATTTTCATGTTTTTGCCACACATATGAACTCAAACCGTAGTTTTTATTCATACACATTTTTGGGACTTTTACATCCAATGGAGCTGATAATTTTTGTGTGAGTTCCTTGTTACAAGAAAACCCTATGGACCAAAAATTAGCACTTTTCATTGAGTGGTTTGTTCAGAATAATTCTCTTAGAAAATAAGCAAAAGAAGAATTAATTCTGAGGTAACACCCCTGTTCATGCCCAAATTAATGAACTACAATTTGAATTATAGCTCCTAGAGTTTGCATGAATTTTCCTAGCATTTGTGGAGCTAAGATCTGCCCAGAACTGAATTTCCAAGTTTTGGAAATTCTCTGAAAATGTTTCTGTATTCAAATGAACACAGCACCTTCAAATCTGAATTGCCCTGGTCAAATCAACTTCAAATGGTCTGAAACGTTTACAGTGGTTCACTAATATCCAAAGGAATATTCTGGCAAAATTTGAAGATTTTTGGATGAACCAAACTCCCTCTAAAATTCTTTTGCTGAAAATCTTTAAAGAATTTTCAAGAATTGATTAATGGCTTTCATACAAATTGGATTGCATATTTGGATAGAGCTATGCAATATCAATCCAACCCAATTTGAATCACTAAATTTGGAACTTTATACACAAAGTTATGAATTTCTAAAGTTTGGCCTGAAACTGGAATTGTTTTGCTATTGGAAAAAAGAACCTGGGCCCACGCGTTAAATCCCAGCCAGTGAGAACCGAGAACACACGGGCCACAGGGTTACCCCGCTTGCAGCCACACGGGATCCTGGGCCATATTCGATCCGGTTTTAAACTCCCCCTCACTGACGGGTGGGCCTGCCCTACCCTTCTTCTTCCTCCGAGCCCTCTTTCCCACGCGCGCGCTGACCTCGCCGGGCCGAGGCGGCGCCTCGCCGGCTGAGTGTTTCCGGCTGTATCCCGGCCGGAGGCTCGCCGCCTGGGGGTTTATGGGGTCGGGAAACTTGTTTGTGAGCTCGGTTCAGGCGCTAGGTGACCGGAACTGTTCCGGCGGCGTGCAGCGGTCTCGGGGGATGTTCGGTATCGTTGCTCGGTGGTGCTAGCCTGCCAACGACCCAGCCCCTCAGTTCTAGAGCACCAGTGGGTGCTAGGGAGGCACGGCAAGTACTCCCCTGCTCATGGCAACACCTCAAAAGGGGTTCTCACCGTGCGCCCGCTCCATGCCGCCCGGTTGAGCTTGGAACAACATAAAATACCCCACACCGCGTCCATTTCCTAACTAGGGTTGTGAAGGGAAATCGACCACTAGCCAATCTAGTTCGCGTGTGCACGGTCTGGTGGCCTAAGAACGAAGATTACGGACGAATTAGACAGATACTCACCTGGAGGTCCGAGTGTATGCGCCTGAAGAAAAACGTCGAATTGACACTCGATGGAGAAAAACAACGTTGGGGCTGTGGCTTGGCCAGTAGCAGCGCGACTATCTGGCGTGTCTCAGAGTGGCCTCGCTCGGCCGTGGAAGCCTTTGGTCCGAGCTGCCCACGGTGAGCCAGTGTCGGCCGTTTCTCTCAGTTATCGCCGATAGTTACTGAGCTAGGTTCTGGTGGCGAAAACTCGGCTGTCTTCGGGCTGAGGAGGTAGAGGACGAGTAGCTGGTGTGGTTTTGGGCTCGGAGAGGCGCTGCACGGGAAGGCTCGGCCGAATTCTTGGTGGAAGTCGGTCGGCGGCCGTCGGCTTGGTTCAGTGCAAAGCGACGTAGGCAGTGACGACCTTCATGTGGCAGTGCGTGTTATCGTCACTTCAGTAGGTCTCCCACGGCGCGCTCGGCTCGTGCGGTGTCCCTCCCACTCGGGCGCGGGAGCAGGAGCTGGCGCGATGTGCTCGATCTGCGTCGGTGAGAAACAGGCAGCTCTCGGCTGGAGAACAGTCCTCCCACTGACCTGTGGGCCCAACTTTCCCCCTAATCCTCTCTTCCCCATTTCTTTTGTAAATATTCCAGCTACTAAACATTGAATGAGAGACTTAGCCCCCATGTATTGGTTTGAATTTGAGTTCTCAAATTTAAACTTTGTTGGGTTAAATTTGCTTCATGTTTAAACTGAATTTCAAATTCAGTTTTGAATTATTGCAAATTTAGCTCCCAACAAGATGAACTCAAATGGGGATGAAAATTGGTGGGCTAGCTCAGAAAAATGTGCTGAGTTTGAATATGAAGCTAACTTTTGAATTTGAGGGATGAAAGTTGCTGCAGATTGAATTTACATTCAAATTGGCCTCTTTATCAATTACCTCCAAAAGTGCCTCAAAAGTTGTTGGATTTACATGAAACTTGGCTTGAACCTTCCCAAGACTTTTTAAGTCCTAGGAGTGAGCTCAACCTCTCATATTCATGTGTAGAAATCCTACTTTGTGAAAGTGAAGGCTTTCCCCTCTAAACACTCTTTTGATGGAGGTTACTTGCTCTTCACCATTTTTCACAAGATATCCACAACAAAACTGCGGTGTTGTGAGGTGATGAAAAGTTTTTGCATGTCCCTTTTTCTTGGGCTTTTACAGTATATGAAGTCTCTTACTTTGAAAGTCAACTTCCTTCGCCTATTGTCCGCATAGCCTTTCTGTCGTGACTAGTGGCCTTCAAGTTCGCCCGTATTGTTTGGACTTGCTTCTCAGCCTCTTGTAGCACTTCGGGTCCAAACACTTGGTTCTCCCCGGTCTCGTTCCAAAACAACGGCGTTCTACACCGTCTACCATACAATGCTTTGAAAGGTGACATCTTCAGGCTAGCTTGATAGCTGTTGTTATAGGAGAGTGCAGCATATGGCAAGCTCCTATCCCAACTACGCCCATGTTTCAAGGCGCAAGCTCTCAACATGTCTTCCAAAATTTGGTTGGTCCTCTCTGTTTGCCCGTCGGTTTGCGGGTGATAAGCGGAGCTGAAATTTAGCCGTGTACCCATGGCTTCATGCAGCTTCCTCCAGAACCTAGAGGTAAACTGAGAACCCCAATCTGAAACTATCCTCTTCGGGACTCCATGGCGGCACACGATTTGCTCCATGTACAACTCGGCTAGATCTGCCACGCGGTACGTGGTTTTAACAGGAAGAAAATGAGCTGTTTTCGTTAATCGGTCCACGATAACCCAGATAGAGTCGTAACCCGACCGAGTACGTGGTAATTTGACGATGAAATCCATACTGATGTCTTCCCATTTCCACTCGGGTACTTTCAATGGTTGCAACAGTCTAGCGGGTCTTTGGTGTTCGGCCTTCACCCGTTGGCATGTGTCGCATAAGGCGACATATTCAGCTATGTCCCTCTTCATACCCTCCCACCAATAACAAGTCTTCAGGTCCTTGTACATCTTTGTACTGCCGGGATGTATGGAATAAGGTGAGTCATGTGTCTCCTTTAATATCTGTCGCAGATGCGCTTCACGTTAGGCACACAAATCCTTTTTCCTAACCAAAGCGTACCCTCCCGGTCTTCCTTGAAGTCATTTTCTATGCCTTGTTGGATCCTTTCCTTGATATCCTTAATTTCTTCATCCGTTGCTTGGCCATCTCTTATCTCTTGTTCCAACGAAGAGTGGAGTTCCACTACTTCCATCTCGTTCAAGAACCCGAGATGTAACCGTTCGAACTCCTTGCGTAGCTCGGGTGGTAGCTCCCGAACCGTGAGTCAGTGACATGCTCCCTTTCGGCTCAATGCATAAGCTACTACATTGGCCTTTCCGGGGTGATAGTTGATTCCAACATCATAATCCCTGATAAGTTCCAACCATCGACGTTGCCTCAAATTCAAATCCATTTGGTGAATATGTACTTGAGGCTTTTATGATCCGTATAGATCTCACATCGATGACAAAGGATATAATGTCTCCAAATCTTTAATGCATGCACCACGGCTGCTAGTTCCAAGTCATGTGTGGGGTAATTCAGCTCTTGCTTCTTGAGTTGTCTTGACGCATAGGCTACCACTTGTGCTTCTTGCATGAGCACACATCCAAGCCCTTGTCTTGATGCATCACAATATATGTCGAAGCTCTTGCTTACGTCTGGTAATACCAAGGCCGACGCTGTGGTTAGCCTTTTCTTGAGCTCCTCAAAGCTTTCTTGGAACGCTGGGCTCCACTAGAACGCCTTTCCCTTCATTAGCAACTCTGTCATAGACTTTGCTATCTTGGAGAAGTCCCTGATGAACCGGCGGTAGCATCCAGCCATCCCAAGAAAACTCCGAATATCTCTCACGTTTTGCTGTTGGTTCCGCTTCAGAACATCTCCCACTTTTCGTGATCAACCGATACTCCTCCATCGGAGATGATGTGGCCTAGGAACAATATCTCCTTTAGCCAAAATTGACACTTGCTGAGCTTGGCATACAACTGATGTTGCCGCAGCTTCTGCAACGTCAATCTTAAATGTCCTTCATGTTCTTCCTCACTTTTTGAATACACCATGATATTGTCAATGGAAACCACGACGAACTTGTCCAAGTACTCCATGAAGACCTTATTCATGAGGTACATGAAGTATGCGGGTGCATTCGTTAACCCAAAATACATAACGGTATATTCATATGAACCATACCATGTTTGAAAGGCAGTCTTGGGTATGTTGGAGGGCTTAATCTTCAGCTGGAAGTATCCCGACCGAAGATCAATCTTGGAGAAGACTCGGGCTCCCTTCATTTGGTCATACAGGTCCTCTATACGGGGCAGAGGGTACTTGTTCTTGATCCTCACCTCATTGAGAGACCTATAGCCCACGCACATCCTTTGGGTCCCATCCTTCTTGTCTACGAAGAGCACGGGGGCTCCCCATGGTGATGAGCTTGGACGTATAAAACCCTTCGCTAGCTGCTCCTGAATTTGCTTCTTAAGCTCCACTAGTTCATTAATGGGCATCCTATACGGTCTCTTTGCTATAGGTGCAGTTCCAGGTACCAAGTCAATGGAAAACTCAATGTCCCGGTCAGGTGGCATACCTGGGAGTTCTTCCGGGAACACGTCCGAAAATTCTTGAACCACCGGAATGCTTTCCAAGGTTGCTTCTTCGACGTGGTTCAACGTTGCCTTCTCGGTTGATGGTTGGGCTGACTCGAACTCAATACGAGTACCGTGCTCGTTTGTCAACTGCATGCTCCTCTTAGCACATTGGATTACTCTGTTGTGCTTGCTTAACCAATCCATTCCGAGTATTATGTCAAGCCCATGGGAATCCAATGCAATGAGGTTGGCAAGGAAGTCTAGCCCCCTTATGTTAAGGTTTACTTTCGGACATACTATATTAGTCCTCATCTCTCCATCGAGAGAACTAACCAACATAGTATATTTCAAGTGTGATATGGGTAGATTATACTTGGCAACATACTTGGATGACATGAATGAATGCGATGCTCTGGAATCAAATAAAATGGTGGCTGGGTTGGAGTTGGCGAGTAACATACCAATCACGACGTCCTCAGCCTGTTGCGCTTCCTCAGCAGAGACATGGTTCACGTTGCCACGAGCATAGTTCTGCTGTCCACAGTTACCTTGCGTAGCTCCTCCGTTCGGCCGTGGGTTCTGTTTGGGTGCGTTGCTGGCTGTCCAGGACCTTTCCTCGGGCACTGACTCGTGAGGTGTCCTGTTTCTCCGTATGCAAAGCATGCCTTGTTGCCCAAGACAACAGGGACGTTGGGATGAGGGTGGTTTTGAGTATAAGCACCCATGTTTGGATGGGGTGCATGAGGCAAAGGCACACAAGGTGCTTGCATGGTAGGACGTTGCTGCGGTGGCTGATTAGGGCAAAAAGTAGACGTAGACGAGCCATTGTGGTCCAGCTGGGGGCATGAAACGGGGATGTACATTGCTCCCTTGTGGCTGGTATGGCATCTTCCTTTTGCCCTCTTGCTCGATCTCCCGGATCTTGCTCTCAACCACTATGGCTTTGTCAACAAGTTTCTGGAAGTTTGCATAGTCATTGTTGAGGAGCTGAACTTGGATCTCATTGTTGAACCCTCACATGAACAAGTACTGCTTCCTTTGGTCGGAGTTGACATCTTCGGGGACATACCTTGACAGTTGCGTGTACTTGTTGAGGTACTCATTCACGCTCTTCCTGCCTTGTGGGAAACCTTTGAACTCTTGCCTTTTGAGCATCGTGACACCAGCAGGGACGTAATGAGAGCGGAAACTCTCCTTGAACTCAGTCCAAGTGATAGTCTCCTGGTTGACATGAGCGTTGCATAGAGCGTCCCACCAGTCACTGGCTGCTCCAATAAGTTGGTGCGATGCGAAGAGAACTTTCTCTCGATCATTGCACTGAACTATGGCAAGCTTCTTCTCCATGGACTTCAACCAATCATCAGCCTCCATGGGATCATTAGCTTGTGCAAAAGTGGGTGGTCGAGTCCTCATGAACTCTCCCAATCGGTTGTGAGCCAGCGGTGGTGGTGGTGGCGGCGGGGGTGCAGGAATGGGGTTATTGTTGTTGTTGGCCTGCAGCTGACCCAATGTTTGGATCATGGTATGCATGAGCTGATTCTGCATAGCCATCAACCTTTCTAGGTTGTTTCCACCAGCCTCGGGGTTGACATTCTCGGGAACATCGATGTGGTCATCCTCTTGGTTGCCACGGAAGTTCCTCCTTTGTCGGCCGGCGTTTTCGCTCACCATTTGTGAGAGAGAGTTGGATAGAATAGAGGTTAGAAGTTTATATGGATTCCCCCCAACTATATGCATCAAGGGTGGATGGATTATATATCATCCTATACGAGGATGTGAACACATGCCGAAGCATCTCACACCTCTCTACTATGTGTGGATATGGACAACACTGAAATGTCCCACAACTCACACTAAGCACACAATCACAAGCAATCATCACAAAAGTTCCACACAACTCCTATTCAAGCTTTATTCAATGGGAGTCCTATGTGTGACTTCGTGCTATAGTCAATGTGGTTTGGGGTGATACCTATGATACCAATCTGTGACTTTTCCTAGGCTTGCATCCTACGGTCAAGTTGGTTCTGATGCCAATCTATGCATTCTAGGATTGCATCCTACGGTCAATTGTGGCTCTAATGCTAATCTGTGACTAGGCCTAGGCTTGCGTCCTATGTCAGCGTGGCTTCTAATATCAATCTGTGATTTCTATCTAGGCTTGTGACCTACAGTCAACCGTGGTAGCTCCGATACCAATCTGTGACACCCCTGTTCCGAGAAAACCTCAGAACCGAGCTGATGAATATTGGTGCCCAGGATGTTAATCACACATACACATGTATTACCCAAACTGAATTCAGAATATATATAACCACAAATGAATAGGGTTTTATTACATTGCCTCATGAATTTCTAACTCATTCTAACAGCGGAAGTCTTATTCTAGCAGCGGAAGTCTTCTAACTTATTGCGGAAGCAACTAAGCATGGCAGCGGCTCCATCTGCTACTCCATCCCCACAGGCAAGTTGACGGTAGATCACACGCCTAGTACTCCGCATGGTCTTCGAGGTACTCCTCTCCTGTTGCTGATAATGAAGTAATAATGCAAGTTTGAGTACATGACGTACTCAGCAAGTGCGGAAAAATATGATATGTAGCTTCCAACAAGGTAGGTATAAAAAAACTCATTGCAGAAAGCAAGGTTTATTTTACAAAACATGATAAAAACAGCAATTAGCTTAGAATGAATTTAATCCCAACATATATTAGAACATCAATATACCTCCATCATATTCCACTTTCCATGTCTCATCCAGACATTAATCTTTCTCATTTTTCATCTCATGCACATGAATACCATCTCGTATTCAATACCATCTTGTCTCATATTCAATTTTTCATCTCATAACCGGGACCAAAGCTCATTATCACGACTCAACAGTCCAAATTTCATTACCAAGACTCAACATTCAAGAAACCAAATCCAAAGACCAAACCAATATCCAAACCAAATACCATCCGAATAACCATCCCATCTAATCATGTGAGTTGGCCAGGCGCTTGTGACCGTAAGCTCGGCTATCATGATAGTTTTATACCCTGCAGAGTTTGCACCACTTCACCCACAAGTTTGGGATTTCGTCACCCGTCGACGACTGTAGAACCTCCATTATACCAGTACACAACCGTCGGTGTATGGCCAAGAGATCACAAAATAGCCTTTACAAAGGGGTTACTAGATGTATGGACTCACTAAGGTCTCACCAGCAGGCTTGAATAACCATTCTCCCACCTACGGGCCCCCTCTTGTGCCATGCAGTTCCCAGGGCAGTCCTCTCTCGACTCCCATTCCCGCGCCTTCCACGATCCATAACAATCTAGCAACTTACCTAATTAGTCAGCTAAGCCGCACCCATACTTGGCCTTGTGGTGGCACCGTATTCCTGGCATGTGCTCGCATGAACCGGTCCTTAGATCTACGGCAAGTAACCACCATATCATTCTACCACTTCCACGAACCAAGCTTGCCTTGATCTCCCCCGATTCATGTTCATTGTCATCATAAAGTTTTCACTAACATCGTTCGTATGAGTGCCGTAGCTAGACACATTCTATCTCGCTTCCCATAACCCATAGATAAGCGAAGCAAAAAGAAAAACATCCATACCCGACTCATTAACTTTCCCGGCGACAAGGGTGGTTAACAAAACTAGTAAACTCCTATAAAAGGGTTTCCCGTCAAGTTGACTCAAGCATTCACAATTTTCGCAAACAAAATAGCTTTCAAAACATGGGATCAATATGGTCAAGGGGCACTTGCCTTGTTCCTGTGTCTCTTGTTGCTCTTGTTTCTCGATGTTCTGGTGTTGTAGTCCTTCATAGGTAGCTCCCTGAGCTTGTCCTTCTACTCACGATTACGCACATACAAGATTCACAGCAATCAATTATCATGCACATACTTTACTCAAGATGCAATGGTGCATATGCATGCTATTATTATGGTGATGTTTTTATTAGATCAGTTTGTACGTGTTCTTGCATGGCTTTCATGGGTTTGCATGGGTTTTTACGATGAACAGAGGTGTAAATATCAAGTGCGGACGTGGTGATGATCTAGACTCAAGATCTAGATTAAACCGATCATCACGTGATCTGTCCACAAAAAAGCTTCTGTTTTAAGGGATCGAAGAGAACATATGCAAAGCAAACCGCGATGATGTCGTAAGGTGGTAACGAAGACCTACCTCACTTCTCCTTGGTCTCGGGGTCTTCCTCCTAGCAAGACAGATTGTCGGGGCTCTCTTCCAGCAACGGCGAGCTCGTCCGGGGTCTCGGGCGACTGAACTCCGGCAAAGGGGCTAAACTCGATGAGTTGGGGGCTAGGGCCTCTAATTCGTCGACTTGGGAATAGATGGTATGGCCAAGGGGTGTTTCGGGTTCTAGTTATAAGAGGAAAACGAAGAGTCCTAATCTGATTTGGATTTCAAATAAGAGTCCTATTCAAATTGTTTTGAATCTTAACAACTTATATTCAATTTATTCGGTGCGGTAGCTACGTGGAATTCGTGTCGATTTCCTCAGTACTGGGTGTTCCCGCGCGTACAGGAGAAAAACTGCTTATGATCTCGTCACCTCTGCGGTGATGAGCTCCGGAGGCTCCACGTGTCTAGCAGAGGCCGGGCCTCCCTTTTCCGCAGAGGCGGGCTCTGGTTGTGCCGCGTGTCAGGCGGGCGGGACCTCCCCTCTCCTCACAGGTGAGCTCCGCGTGCTCCACATGTCCTGGCGGGCGGGACCTCCCTCTCCCTCAGAGGCGAGCTTCGCGTGCGCCACGTGTCTGGCAGCGCCAAATCTTCCTTTCTCCTCAGAGACGAGCTCCGAGGTCGACACGTGTCCAATAGCGTCAGACCTCCAGGAGGTGAGCTCCGAGGTCGACACGTGTCCAACAGTGTCGGACCTCCTGGAGGTGAGCTCCGGAGGTGACATGTGTCCAGTAGGACCGAACCTCTCGGAGGTTAGCTCCGAGAGCGACACGTGTCCTGCGGATTGGGCCTTACTTCCCCGCAGCGACTAGCTCCAGTGGCGACACGTGTCCTGCGGGGCTGGACTTCGCTCCTCCGCAGAGGCAAGCCCCGGAGGCGACACGCGTCCAGCAGGTCGGACCTCACCCCTTCCACAGAGGCAAGCTCCGAGCCTGCCACGTGTCTGGTGGTGCCGAACCACTCCCCACTACGCAGGAATGAGCTCCAAACACGCCACGTGGCCAGCAGGCCGCGGGAAGTGTGTACAGCGCTCCTCGGCGAACTGGAACTGGCTCTTTTTAGCTATATTTCTGATTCCCTCTCTGTTTCTACTTATTTTAAAATGTTTCTCTACATGAAATATGAATGCATGCATGATTACAAAATTGAGGGTGTTACAGTTCAAACACTTAAGGACTATGAGGTTGATCTAGATAGTGTTTCACAATTTTTTGATAACACTAGTGCCATTTGCATTGCTAAAAACCCCGTGCAACATTCTAGAACAAAGCACATTGACATTAGGTATCACTTTCTCTGTGATAATTTTGAAAAAGGAAACATTGTGCTTCACCACGTAGATACCAAACAACAATTGGCTGACATTTTTACAAAACCCTTGGATTTCACTCGTTTTTGTTTCGTTCATAGTGAAATAGAGGTTATGCATCCTCATGGCTTAAATTGAGGGGGAGTTTTGAAACTTGGGAAGTCTATGTGTGAATCTGATTGTGAAATCCCGAAAATTCTAGCAAGTGGAGCTGCAAATCACACCGAGAAAATGAGAGGGAATATAAAATTTTAAATTTAAACGTGTGAGCTTCAAGTCTAAACTTGAACTTGCAAAAATTCCCGAACACGGATATCTAAAGCTACCATTTGGTTCTCCACACATCGACGGGCAGGTTTTAAACATTTCCAGATTTTCCCAATTCAGTTCAAACTTTGGAGAGCCATAACTTTGTGAAGGAATGTCCAAAAATTGTCAAATAAATTTTGTTGGATTCCTCTCAGAGAGTACTATCCAGGGGTGCAGCCCAATGTTTATGAAAACTTCTGGATTTAGATCATTAATTCATAGAAGGAATATATTGTAGGAATTATTACAGGAGTTCTGTTTATTGGAAAATTCCCAAATTTCGGCAGGACATTCTTCAAAAATCCTTTAACTACAGTAAAATTTTCAGAGGCATTGAACTTCATTTGCTTGGCCAAATGTAGTGTCAATCCTTTAGGTCTCTGAAAAATGGGAAAAATGAACAGATACATTTTCAGACATTTACCCAAGTTTGGAAAATCCATATCTCTGTGTAGGAAGCTCAAAAAATGGTGAGACCAAGTCCTATGGACTCATGAGACTTCCAAGTTTCTGAAAAACAAAATTTGGAGCATGAAAAGACACTATAATTGCCATAGGAATTCTGAGAAGTCAAATAGCTAAGAAAATTCTTTAGGCCACATCTTACATCAACTTTGTCTGCAATTTTGGAATCCATACCTCTGTATGGTCTATGGAAAAGCCAACCCCAAATCTCAATCCTAGTTGATCTGAACTCTTCTTAAGTCATAAACACTTTTGTTTTATAATGTGACGCCCGGTCCCGTGACAACGGAACCCAGCTAATGCATATGTGTGCCCAGGATGTTCATCACACATATACATGTAATCCACAAACTGAATTCAGAATATAACCACGAATAAATAGGGTACTCATGAATCTCTAACTTATTCTAGCAGCAGAAGTCTCTAAACGATAGCGGAAGCAACTAAATAGCAGCGGCTCCATCTTAACCTCCACAGGCATGTTGATGGTAGTCCGCACGCCTAGTACTCCACATGATCCTCGAAGTACTCTTCTCCTGTTGCTGATGTTTGTATGACAATGCAAGGGTGAGTACATGTCGTACTCAACAAGTGCGGGAAAAGTATGACATGTAGCTTTCAACAAAGTATGGAACAAAAAGGCTCATTGCAGCAAGCAAATTTTATTTCGCAAACATGATAAAAACAGCAACTATGTCTAGGTGAATTTAATCCCAATACAACCATGTAAAACAGCGACATACCTCCATTATAAATCACCACTTATCATGTCTCAACCAGCCATTTATCTTCCTCAACTTCATCTCATGCTCATAATATCCATAACCATCTCATATTCTCATAACCGTAACCAAAACTCATTCTCATTTTCATATGACCAAAGCCAAACTTACTGTCATGACTCAAACAGTTCCGAAACCAATCCCAATGACCATACCAAGACCATACCGAACATCCATCCCTCCCTCTAATCATGTGAGTTGGCCAGGCGCTTGTGACCGTAAGCACGGCTATCATGATAGTTTTACACTCTTAAGAGGTGGCACCACTTTACCCACAAGTTTGTGATTTTGTCACCCATCAGCGACTGCAGAACCTCCATTATACCAGTACACAACCGTCGGTGTATGTCCAAGAGATCACAAAATAGCCTTTACAAAGGGGCTACTAGATGTATGGACTCACTAAGGTTTCACCAGCAGGCTCGAATCACCATTCTCCCACCTACGGGCCCCCTCTTGTGCCATGCAGTTCCTAGGGCAGTCCTCTCTCGACTCCCATTCCCGCGCCTTCCACGGTCCATAACAATCTAGCAACTTACCTAATTAGTCAGCTAAGCCACACCCATATTTGGCCTTGTGGTGGCACTGTTTTCCTGGCATCTGCTTGCATGAACCGGTCCTTAGATCTACGGCAAGTAAACCACCATCTCATTCTACCACATCCACGAACCAAGCTTGCCTAGATCTCCCCCGATTCTATGCTCATTATTATCATCAAGTTTTCATCATCATTATTCATATGAGTGCAGTACATAGGCATGTTCTACTTCGCCTTCCCGTATCCCGTAGCTTTAGCGAAGGAAAAAGGAAAAACGACCATACCCGACTCATCAACTTCCCCAGCGACAAGTGTAAAAGTCCCAAAACTTGTTAATTGAAAACTTGAGCTATGAATAAAGTTGAGTTTATATACAAGAAGTGGGACTTACAAAAAACTTTTGTTTACTCATGAAAGTGTTGGCATGTGCAATAAAACTTTGAATTAAGAGGGTCACTTCAAAAGGAAGAAGGGCATTTTCAAAAGAGGAAATTCAAACTGTTGTTTGAGAAGTTGTATTTTCAATGGCCAACTCAAAGATCAGAGGACACATTTGAATTCTTCAGGTCCAAATTATGAGGGAGCCAAGTTTTGAGCAAATTTGGAGGGGCTTTGATATGAATGTCAAAGGAACTTGTAAATTTCATCCAAATTTGAATTTAAACTTGAAACTGCGGCACAAATTGTCAAATGGCAAAATGGCTTTTGAATTTGGATCCTTCATAGATGAATTTACAATGTGTCAAAATCTGGAGATCTTTTGGGGCTGACAGGAGCTGTGGGCCCCAATTGTCATAGACTGAGGGAAATGACTTACTGCCTAAGTCAGCTCTGTTCTCGGTTCACACACGCGAGCTCACACCCGAGTGTTACCCTTCTCCCGCGAGCTGCCACGCGCTACCGACCGAGGACCCCGAAGCACCTCCCGAGCTGCTTCAACATCGGTTCCACGCGCCCTTATCGGTCTCCCACCGAGTGCACACCTCACAGCACCGAGAACCCGTCCGAGCAACGCCCCTTCCAGGACACAGCATCATCCCCGGGAATTTTTATTGCCGCTCGACCAAACCTCGGCACCGACACTCGCTGGGCGCCGCTCGCCCCTTGCACGGCCGTCTGAGCTCGTGGCAGCGTGCGCAAGACCCCACTGATCCTCCTCGAGCTACCCAAACCCATCGACTAGCCCTTGTGCGCGGTTCACAGCAAGAAGTTGCCGTGGAGCTTCGGTTCAAGCCGCCGCCGTGCCTCCTCAACGCCTCGGCGATACAGGCCGTGTCACACCAAGGGTTGAACAGTGAAAAGGTACGCCACTCCCTCTTCTTCACGCGGCCAAAAACCCTAAGCAATTCATCCACGGTAGCCCCGGGAATTTCCAGAAAACCGACAAGGTGGCCATATGCCATGGGTGGGGGATTTCCCAAAATTCGTGATCAACAGCTATTCTTTGCTCATGCTGACATCAAAAATCCGGAAGAATCATAGAGCTTTGACGGTGTTCTTCGAGTTTTAGCTTCGGCCGCCAGTTTTCGAGCTAGGGCGCACGGTGACTTGGTAGTTATGGGCGTTTCCGAGCTCTGTTGCTTGCATGACGATCTTTACCATGAGTCACTGGTGCTCTAGAGCAAGAAAGCTGTGAACTTGGGCCAGTAGGAAAGCCGGCCGACGTCGCCGGACACGGACCGAGGCCTCCGCCCGTCGCCCGACCCCTTGCCTCCGCCTGTCGGTATTATTCAGCCTTTCAAGTTCGCTTCTTATTGTTCGAACTCGGTCATCGGCTATGTTGACTAATCAACCCTGAACAGTACCCTTCCGCCGTACTCACACCACTTCAGCGGTGTGCGACGTTTCCGGCAGTAGAGTGTTTCATCTCATGAGGTATAACTATACGGTCTTTAAACCATAGAGTACCCTCACTGTCCATTATAGTGACGGCATTGAGCGAACGATAATCAACACTTAATCTTAGTGTCTCATCATTCTTCTTAATGAACAGCGCAGAGCAATCCCAAGGTGATGAGCTTGGTCAGATAAAACCATTGCTCAACAATTCACTTAGTTGCTCCTTCTACTTCGCCAGTTCATCGGGTGCCATCATATACGGCTTCTGTGAAATCGGTGTTGTTTCCAGCGCCAGCTCAATCTTGGACTTGACGTCCCATTGGCCGGCATGACCAGTACTCATCGGAAACACATCGGATATCCACATACCACCGGAATATCCTCGGGTTTAGTCACTTCTGTGTGATAGGCTTAACTAACCCTTTTTGCTGTAAAGAACAGACCCGGCTGTACTAACCCAGATTTTTAATCTGTTTACCAGCATTTTTCATAACTCAAGTCGAATACCAAAGTCAAAGTTAACTTCAGTATCTTTCCAATGAGTGTATTTTCCTTCAGATCAGCTCTGGTTTAAAAGTTATGGTAATTCAAAGTCAACAGAATTTCTGGAAGAATTTCAACAGCACCTCCTTTGAGAAGTTGCTGTTTTCAACTCTGATTTCCACTGAATTCTGTGCTGACATTTCAGAAACTTTGAATTACAAAGATGTAACACATCTTCTACCCTTTCTAAAGATGTATCATATGACAATTTTAGATTTTTCTACTGGGAGTTATGCTTGAAAAACAGAACAGTCCAGGGAGTGTTTAACTCTGTCCTGGTTCTGGACAGTTTACATTCCTCTGGAATTTAGGCCATCTTAAGATGTGTTTCAGCTCTGGAAGTCTACAACAAAGTTGTAGAGTACTTAAACACCTTTCCAGAACTGTATCCCACACCTCCATTGGCTAAAAGACCTGTGAGGCATGCTCTGTTAAAATTCAGCAAACTTGCTGCCAAAACAGAGCACTCTGTTTTTCAATGTAAAAGCCCAAGAAAATGGACTTGCAAAAACATTTCATCACCTCACAACACCACCGTTTTTGTTGTGGACATCTTGTGAAAAATTGTGAAGAGCATGTAACCTCCATCAAAAGGGTATTGGTTCAAACTTTCTACACATAAGATAACACATGAGAGGTTGTTCAAAAAACCAACTTAGAGTCATTTACATGTTTGGACCCTAGTTGGATTAAGACCACTGAGTGAAGTACTCAAGTGCAATGGGGGGGTTTGAAAGCCAGAATTTGAACTAATGTCCAACTCAAAATTCAAATGAGGGGAGGGCATAATGGTGATTCAAAACTGTTGTATTCAAACTCTTGATTGCAGCAGCTAACACAAGAATCAAAGTGCATAATTGGATTCCTTGGGTCCAAATTAGTGGCTAGGCAAAGTTTCAGTAATTTTTGAAAAGGTTTGCTACCCATTTTCCAAAAAGGATCCAAATGTGCAAAGAATTCAAATATACATTTGAATTTGGGGGAAGTTTTTCCAACTATACAAATGTAGCTCAGTTTGTGACTCCAAACATTTGAATTGATCACTTGCCAGATTTTTGGGATCTTTTCAGAGATGAGGGGGTACTGACCAGTGGGGCCCACGTGTCAGTGGGTGGAATAGACTTAACCCCCAAGTTTTCACTCTGTCTCTCAGTCAACCGAAGACCTTCGGTCGAACAGCCAGCTGCCGCGCGCGCCACCGCCCGGGAGGCCACCTCCTGATTCCCTCTCTCGCGCTGGCAACCGGGCAGAAGCTCGCCCCTCCTCTACGTGACCCCCTATCCACGCAGCTGGGCCGAGCGTGTTGCCTTTCTTCTCCCGATCAGCAAGCGCACCGGGCTCTGCTCGCACATCGGCGCCGCTACTCGACTTTCCACCGTACGCCGGTGCCTGCTCGGCCTTTGCTCGAGCCACCAACACAAAAAGGGAGAACCAGCGCGTGCTCTAGCTAACCACCCTGTTACTTCTCATCGTGGGCGCTTCGTTCAGCCACAAATCGACGATCGCAGCTGAGAACCAAGGCCACCGGCGGAAAACCGAGGTTGCTCTCCGTGGACAGCACACCACGGCCACTTTCACCGCCCGATCCCTACACAAAAGTGGTGCGTCTTAGTCTTCAGATCGTGTAGCTGCAACACTCATAGCAATTGATCGACCGAGGGCAGAAAATTTCTAAGATTCCCGAAAGCTAGTGCATACGGGTAGGGGTCGGTCTACCCCAAAATTCTCGCGGCACAGTCCAAACCAGCTCGGGTAAGCTTGCACACACCTGCCTCACTTCCTAGTGGCCCTCCTCGACCAAGAATAAAGTGGTATGGTCCAGAAATGACCGGGTTCTTGTTGTTTTTCGGGCCGCCATGAGATAACAGCCCGGGTCACCGTGGAGCTCCATGTTGCCGACCTTTTCCCGGGGTTTGGCGGCCATTTTCGACACCCTGAAGCTCCCGCGGTGCTCTCCGATCATTTTCCAATCGTTTTGATGCGGTGTACCGCATTCCCGACCATGCCGGAACCTCAACAGCCGCTGCCACCGTCGGGCGCCCTGTTCCTGTGAGCTACGGCTGCCGGCGACCCCCGAGCCGAGTTCAGCATCGCGAGTTAGGGTGGGGCGGCGAGTCTGGAGTCGGGAGATGGCCGGGAAAGCGGTTCTGGCGACGCTCACCAGAGGGCGCCGCCGCGGACCCCTGTTTGGCGTGAGGAAGGAGAAGGCCTGCCGGGTGGGACCCCCTGGCAGACATTTAAACATTTTGGGATTTTCAGTTCTAGTTTAAAATTTAGAGGGCCACAACTTGATGTAGGAGAATCGAAAAATTGTGAAACAAATTTTGTTGGGTTCCTCTTATAGAGTACAATCCAAATACGAAACCCAATTTGTATGAAACCCAATAGCTAATTTTTGAAAATTCTTTAAAGCTTTTCAGTAAAAGAATTTTAGAGGGAGATTGGTTCATCCAAAAATCCTCAAATTTTGCCAGAATATTCCTTAGGATGTTAGTGGAATCCTGCAAAAGTTTCAGACCATTTAGAGTTGATTTGATCAGGGCAATTCAGAGTTGACGGTGCTGTGTTCATTTGAATCCAGAAACATTTTCAGAGAATTTCCAAAACTTGGAAATTCAGTTCTGGGCAGATCTTAGCTCCAAAAATGCTAGGAAAATTCATGCAAACTCTATGAGCTATAATTGGAATTGTAGTTCACTAAGTTGGGCATGAAAAGGGGGGTTACCTCAGAATTAATTCTTCTTTGCTTATTTGCTAAGAGAATTATTCTGAATAAACCACTCAATGAAAAGTGCTAATTTTTGATCCAGAGGGTTCTCTTGTGACAAAGAACTCACACAAAAATTCTCAGCTCCATTAGATCTCTGGATCACCCCTGTTCTGTTTACCCACTTGAGGTGACCAATATGGAAGAGGGGAAAAACCACTTAGCACTTAATCATGTGCTTAGGTCCAAACCCAAACCACTGGCCCCAGTTTCATTTTAAATTCTTAAACAGAGTGCCAGTTGTTAAAAACTTGTTATTGGAACTTGTAGCAGAAGCATTACAATAAACTCATGTGCATATTCATTAACATGTAGTATTTCATTAACGTGTAGTCGCTGAAGGCGAGGAGGCTCCGGAAGTGCTCGACTTCATCCGTACGAAGACCTACCTACTGACCAGCAGCAACAAGGCAAGCCCCGGTTTGCATTAACCTTCTTTATAAAGTTTTTGCTTTGTTCACATGTCTAGTGTGAAGTATAAATGTGCATTAGGTGTAGGATGAATGGAACCCCACTTGCATAACCAGAATTTTTCCCTAAGAGTGAGGGTAGTGTCTAAGACCTAGAGTAGACAGGCTATGCTTAATGATTCATAGGACTTCGGTACAAGTCGAGTAGTTGGAATCTACTCGCGAGTTAGGTTTGGGACACACAGGTTTGGTTCGAGTGATGTGAGATCACTTTCGTAATGAAAATGAGACTAGGCAGGGGCCAGGGCGCAGCAAGAGGAAGTCTTGTGTGCGCAGCCCTGTCCGTGTCGATTGAGGACCGATCCGTGTGCGGCCCTGATGAACAAGTATTGAATGTACCGAAGGCATATCGGATATAGGGGCCCCGATAAACCAATGTAGCCTAAACATCCGGGCGTCGAGGCATAGCACACCGATTTATAGGTGTAGGTTGAGGGCAGCTAGGTGGAAATCTGCTGACGGGCATAGAGAGATGCTCCGTGTAGGGAACCTTCTGTCCGTTTCGGTGCGACCGGTTCGATGTTTGGGCTGTTGGGTGAAAGGTTGTCCCGTACGACATCGAGTGAGCATGCTGTGCAGCTCCACGGGTGGGCGTACGTGACGTGCTCTTCGGGTATCCCTGTAGGTGTATATCGAGTCGATTCACCGTCCCTCACGGCGAGTACCGCTTGTTCACTGCGTCGTAACGTATATAATTTATGGAATGTTATGATTCAATATTGCTGATATGATATAATTGTATTGCTACATGTGTGCCACCAAATATTGCTTATTAAATTTCAGATTCCCAAACTGTTAATTTGTGGCTAAAAGATGAACTAAGGATGAACTTGTAGGCGTGTCCATTTGATGAACTGTTACTATCCTATGTTCATTGTACACCTCATGTAGAGTTTCATGCCTAGGTGAGTCGGTTAAGTCTTGTTGAGACATCGTGCTCACGGTTGCTGCTTAAGTGTTTTTCAGGTGAGGAGCCACCCACGGACTCGGAGTACGAGTCCACCGGCGAGGGTTACCCTCCGTCGGGGACCGCGGCTGAGTGGGAGCCGTACACGCCGCGCTGAGCTGTGGAGTGCAGCTAGTGTTGGCTGCCCTAGGGCTGGGCAGCCGACTTTTGCAAGATAGACGGGCGTGAGTTGTATAGTGTAGACTTCCGCTTTGTAACATAAATAGTAGCTTGTAACTGAGTAGTGTACTACTTTGTACAGTTCAGTTGTTTTCCCATGTAATATATTGTGTTCTTATGATGTGTGCTGTCGTGTGTCGCATCATGCAGCACCACCCTCTGTGATCCTGGATGAGCAGATTCCGGTCCGCCACAGCCTGGTATCAGAGCCGCATTGGGGATAGCACAGTACTAAGGACTGTATTATGGGAAAACTTAGGTTACGGGGAGGAGTCGGTAGTTTGCCCAAGTAAGGACTATATTAGTATAGTTACTTAAAGTGGCAAGGACTAACCTATGTGTTATAATTCTGAATTTCAATTATGTAGCGACGCACCTGCGCTTTGGTAAGAATGGTAAGGAACGCCACCGAAAGCGGTTCAATTTCGGTTAGCTCCCCTGACGAGGAATGTGGTTCAGGAATGAGTCTCACAGCTTGGTGTGAGACGTCAATATGAAACTCTTGGACGCTTCATGTTCCTGAGTTCATATGAAACGCTGATCCTTAGCGTGCATTAGGCAAGTAAGTGGAGACCCCATCGCGTGGTCAGTAACGCGAGAGTGTGTTCGTCTG